>BSBN01000693.1:392500-3363750 GCA_027924645.1 Cunninghamia lanceolata
TAGAAAGCAGATAGTGGATGAAGATGATTGTGACCATTTTTAGGTGTCTACACCTCCTGTAGAAGTTCAAAACCAATATGATCCTCTTATGATATTCTTCATTATTTATAAAATGAGGATAAGATGCACTATGATTGATGGTGGATCAGGTCTTAATATTTTTGGCATGGACTTGTTGCCTAAGATTGGCATAGATACATCTCTCATCAAACCAGATAAACTCAAGATTCGTGGCTTTGATAATGTTGATAGACAATCCCTAGGTATAATCACCTTAAATGTTAAGGCTAGACCTGTGACATTGCCTACCCTTATCCATGTCATGCTTGGTTCTCTTTCATACAATCTTCTTCTTGGTAGACTATGGATTCATGCCATGAGGGCAGTCCCATCTACCCTTCATTGATCAATCAATTTTTTTTTATGACAATTAGCTCCAACCAATTGAAGTTGATCTGATTCCAAAAAGTTGCTTTAAAATGGAAGTGAGATATCAAATTCCTCTAAATAATTTGATCCCTTCTTAAAGCTGAAACACTACCCTATGCTGCTAACAATAGTGATGGTTAGGATAGTGTCGAGATCCTTTGAACATATTCTCAAGTGATGATTGGGGTTCGTTAGATTTTACACCCACTTTTGCAAGTGAGTATAAAATCTAACCATCACACCCAAAGACCTTGAAGGTAAATAAAATTTCTTCAACATAATATCCTGCTCCTAAAAAACATAAACTCAAAAGTAACGACGATGGAACTTTTGATATTGATTTTACCACTAATGATGATCCGATTCCTTCTACAGAAATGGTGACCATTTTTGATATATCATCTCAATCTAAGAAAATCAAATCTAATGGATCATATTCTTCTAATGCATGTCTTGGTAATGACAAGGTCCATTTAGATTTCAACCCCATGGGTTTGTTGAAACAAAGATTGACCCTCCTCACCATGATAAAAAGAATGATCCTTCTACTTCTTCTTCAACACATGGTAACACTTCTCATTTTAACAAAAATAATAATGTAGTCTCTCCTCTTCATGTAGACTCAGAGATGCGTTATGGGTGTGGATTCAAAATTCTTTCTAAACTTGGATACAATGGAAATGGGTTAGGATGCAAAGAACGAGGAATTAAGGAGCCCATGGAACCAACACCACACTTGTCTAAAGTATGTTTAGGTTTCTGACCTTTTCCTACGTTCTCTCCACCATGTTCACAACAAAAAGGGTTGCTTCCTACTCCACCTATATCTTCTCTTCTATCTTAACAAGAGTGTATGTTGCTGAGTCTAGTCAAAGAACACTTAATCACTCTTCCTCCTCCAACACACAAAAAGATTCAACAAAAAAATCATTCAACACTTCATTACTGTGCATATCATCGAGTGTGTGGCCATTCAAATAAGGAATACTGAGCCTTGGGTGACACGATTCAACAACTTCAAACATAGTATGGCTCTAGCACCTTTCACCATGCTTGATTTAGTCCCTATATCACCTTGTCCTCCATCCATTTTTTAATAGGCAAGTTAGGGGAGGATGATTTGTTATAGGCTAACTCGCAAGTGTGGTCCCTCCTTCTCATTTGTGTTATGCTTGTACTTACTGTTATCCTTGTATTATGATGTTTTGTTGATTGTTAGTTCTCCCTCGGCACCCTTGTAAGCACAAAGGTACAAGGAGAAATAACACATTGTGTCATTCCTCTTTATGTATCTTCATTCTTCTATATGTCATGATGTGCAATTTTATTATTTTTCTTGTATGATTTAACATCATTTCATCATTTAATTGTCACTTTCATGTGATCTTTCTTCCATTGTCTTCATATTTATGTGGCACCTTGTTGCTATGCTCGATGTCATACCATGAATACACAAGCCATTGTGTATCATTCCTGCAAGCATCACCTTGGTTTTATCATCTTGGGGGCAACCCCTTGTGGTGATGTAGCTTTTAAGAACACATATCATTTGGGCATGTGCTTTTAGAAATTTCTTGTGCATGTTTTATATTTATTCCTTATTCTACCTTAAAGGCAATTTCTCCCTAAAGGAGTAAGCAATCACTTTAAGGTGGGGGCATATATCATGATATTTGCTTTGTTATACACCATGCATCTGGTCTCATTTGATTATATTTGAAGCATCTCACCAGAGATGGACTTTTCCCTTAGAAAGTGCTTGGAGGCAAGATCTTGAATCTATCTTTCTTTCCGTGGTTGAAGTCTTGTATGTTTTGGAGAAGGGTTGGAACCACCAACTTGAGTTTGGTTGGAGTACCTTTTGGTATGGTCGCTTCGCCTTCTTATTCAGCAAGACTTCATGTAAATCCTCTTGTGGGAGGTGGGTTGTGTATTCCCTTGATTGGAAACACTTTTCTTGATGTGGATTATTTGTATATTGTGTTGCATCCTCTTATTCTTCTCATTTCTAATTAATACCTTCTTAGCATTCTTCTTATTGCATCTTGAGGAATAATGCACGATAATTGAGAACCTTTTAGATTGAGGTCTCTTTTGTCATGCTAACTCAGGGTCTTCCATTGTGTGCTCCTTGTGATTGTTTTATGATTCATGTATTCTCCTTGAGTTCTTCACGTGTATTCCATGTTTTTTTCATTAGTATTCTATGTATACTTTGTGTATGGCGTGTATACTTTATGTATGACATCTATGTTTTGTGTATTGTGTTTATACATTGTGATTGCTCAAGTATTTGCCTTGTGTATGTCTCGTCTTGTATCATGTTTTATAAGTGCTTCATGTATGTACAAATTATGCCTTGTGTCTTATGTGTATGCAATCATTCTAGATTCATAGAATCCTAAGCTTGGAGACTGACGCAACTCCAAACATGGTGACATTCTATGACTTCTATGTTTGTTGTGATTGAAATTTGTCCTCTTCATACTTTAGTGCAAGTATGAGTGTAAGATCATACCCACACTAAAGTGGGGGTAAATGTTATGGAGTAAAATGTTTACCCTTGTCATTTTACACCTAGTTTAGCACCCATGTGGACCTAAAAAAATTAATTTAAATCCTTATGTATAAAAATTGAATTATGACTTTAGAATGGGACTAAGCACACTTAATTAAGCTTATCCTAGAGTCTTTGGGGCTAAATGACAAGGGTACCTAGTGCCCTAGTCCCTCCTTTAGCCTGGGGCTAATTTAATGTAATGTCGGCTTAGGACATCTCTAATGCTTCTTCATGTCGGCCTCATTTGGTTTAATTCCCTAAAAATTAATGAGAATGCATATATAAGCATGTTAATTTATTCATTTAAACATATCTCTAAGTTCTCTAAGGATTATCTCTCTCTCTCTCTGTCATTCTCTCTATTCTTCTCTACATGATCTTGGAAGCTCTCTATGGTGGATTATTGCTATTGTACTAACTTCTTGCAGGTCTTGTGAAGATCTCTCTACTTCTTTGGGCTACACCAACTTGAGTCAAGTTGTGATGCCACATCAAGAAAGATAGGGTTTCCATTCTCATGGCGACTTCTATCTTTCATGCTTTATTACAACATTCTATTCTACTTCAAATTTGCCTATGCCCTCCTAGGGCACACACTTTTTGATCTTTCATTATTGCTATTGTGGAGGTGGAAACACCATTCATGGAGCTTGACTTAGGAAATATCCTAAATAGAACCAACCCCTCCTCTTCTTGTGTGTACATGCAAGTCACATTTGAAGGAATTAGACGACAAAAAGTGATAGGAAGGAGGAAGACATATAGATGAGGATACCAAAATCAGAAGATTTTGTAAAACCTAATTTGGGACTAGGGCACCTAGTGCCCTTGACCCCCTTGTTTGGATGACTAAAGATTCTGGAATTAGGTTCTCTCAACTCTATTCAACCACTTCCTGCCACTAATTTTTGGGTTTTTGACGATTTCATGTATGTAACTCCTACTTTCTCTATTTTAGCCCTAGAAACCCTAGATTTGATAATTAGTCATAAGATCTCTCTCCTTGGAAACAAAGGGACCAATCAAGAGACTAATTAGATCTCTTTTAAGGACTGTAGCTGAGAATTGAGTCTCCTTGACTTGTGTTCCAATGTTATGTGGAAAAAGATTGATTTAGGGTGATGCATATGTTAGCCTAGATCTCTTTTCCTACATAACAATATGTGACATTGGGATCAATATTTAATGTGGGTGTCACATTGGGAAAAAAATTATGATTTGGAAAACTTAGTACCAAATATTTAATTTGGGGTCATGGTTTAGTAAGTTCATGGTTTTAAGGCAGATGGTTTATATAATACCACTTAGTGGGTTTTGTGGAAGCTTGTCTTTATAAAAGCAAGCCCATGAATAGTTATTGAGGTTGGATTGTGTAACCTTTGGCTTGTTGGATAAGGTTGGATTGAACAATCGGTTGCATATGTGATAGGAGGAAGCATGGATTGAAATGTGTGGTTACATGGTTCTCATTCACTTGTTCACATGGAGAAATGCAACTAGGGTGCTTGATGCTTCAAAAGCCTTGCATGGAGACTCTACAAGTGTATTGTAAGCTTGTTAATGGAGATAATAAATTGAGTCATGGGTGATTTTGAAGGTTGGATTTTTTCCTTGAGAGGGTTTTCTCAGGGTACATCTGGTGTTATCTCGTGATATGTTTGTTATCATTTTGTGGTGTGTTTGTTATTATTTTACATTGTGGATTATAAATACTTGTTTTGCATTTGTTTCTCTCATGAGGGATATGTGGAAATGGTTTATATTGTTGCATATTTTATTTCATTTGGTATTAGAGTTTGGTTGTTAGGTTTTAGGAGGAAACATCTTCTTGGTTGTTAACCTTTGGTATGAGTATATTTTTATACATAGTTGAATACACGGTCTTGCAGGAAAAATAAAAGGTAGTTGCAAGGTTTTTAGATGTGTTGTAGATTTGGGTTGTCATAGATATGGGGTTTTGAGTGGATTTGGCACACAGGTTTTTGATAGGGCTCATTTTGTGAAGGTTTTGGAGTTGAAGCTTTGTACATGACCTACTGGGCAAAAATAGACCTCACCATTGGATCCACAAGACCCCAAAACTTATAGTTTGATATAAAAATTAATATCCTTTGTAAAAGAAAACTCCATCTATTTATTGGGCATCGAAAAATTTTATAGGTCAAAATCTATATGGTTTATATAGTTGTACGGTTTTTACGGTTATACCATTGGCATAATTCGTTGGTATATTTTTTGGCATAATTTGTTGGTAGATTTTTTGGCATATTTCAGAGGACGTAGTAGGTCTACATCATCCTGCATCAATATGTACAATAGACAAAAGAAAAAAAATGTTTTGATTTCTTGCATTATATAAAGTTGATGTCATTGGGCATTAGCAGGTTGCATGTTGAAACATGTTGAAACCCTTGATCATGGGGTTCCCCAATGGTTGGTTTTAGCCAGCATGTGGGGGTTAAACCCCTAGCGGCACTAGGGTCGAACCAACATGCCACCACTCCTCTAGGCTACCCACTCACTATTCTAGAGCCCACCATTGCCCAACCAATGTCATTAGCCAATGTCCATCCACCAGCTACCAGGTAGTTCATGATTTGGCCTAAAGGAGGTAGTTTATTCTAGAGGCCATAAATTTCACCCACAAAATCAAATTTTTGACTTCTTGTAGTCAATGGAAAACTCTATTTGAGTACTGTATAGTGATATTATTGGTTTCTCTATATTTTTCTATTTGTGATAGAAAATTCTAGTTGACATCCGATTTTGTTCTCATTTATTTGACATATCATATCTTGTGCTTATGGTGTCTGATTTTGGACTTCTAAGCAACAAAGCATTTTTTGAGAACTTGTAGTGGATCAAGAATTTTGATCACTTGATGGGTTTTAAATACTTTTGGTTGTCTTCTATTTTTGAGGATGTGGATGATACAAATTGAGATTTGGTATCTCATTTCAGTGGGAGTTTGATGCAGGTGAATAGCGTGGTGATCATGGTGTCATGGAGGTTCTCGCATGCATGGAGCTTTGACATGGCATGATGGTTTATGTGAGTACAAGGTATTGGTTGTGGAATTGCCTTGTTTGGTGGCCTGGAGCTCCTGGACAACCTCTTGGTCCTATTGGATGGTAGTGCTTGCATGTTTCAAATTCATGTTGACTAGATCTATAGTTATGCTTATCTATGTTAAATCCATTTCTGGTTTAGTAGTTTTGATGTGTTTTCAGACTTGTGAGTCTTCTAGATGATAAGTGGATTCAAATTTGCATGCATGTCCTCGACTGGATGGTTTTGTAAGTTTTTCATGTTTAACCAAAATTTATGGTTTTGTAGATTTGTGGATAGATTATTTTTTATATTACGAATCCCATGGGGGTATTTTTGGATGCAAGATAATTGCAAGTTTTCATGCATTCTTTGTGCATGGTTTGAGAAGGGTATTTGTAGCTTCCTTAGTGTGGAGGTTCTAGTATGTGATTAGTCATTCAACATTTCTACAATGTTTTCTTGATGGGTTCCTGATTGATTACTCTATTGTGGATTTACAACAAATCAGATCTAGGGTTGATTTGGTGTTTGAGTCGTGAAAAATATACATGATTATCTATCATTATTTTTGATTTGCTTATTACTGATTTTGTAAGCACTAAACAGACGCATAAACCTACATGGTAATCCTATGATGAGCTATAATCCTAAACACATACAAGTAATCTTGTATATATGACCTCTTAACAAGCATTCATCTTGGAAACACATGGATTGGATTTCCCTTTTTCATCCTTTCTCTTCTAACCCCTAGCCAACCTGTGAAACCCTATTCTTCATTTCCCCTTTGTCGCCATTTCATCTTCACTTTTTGGCCTTGTCAACATGGTCTACAAGTGTCGTAACATGGAAAATTCATCTTTCCTAAGTCCATTTCATCTATTTCAAACCTCTAGAAGCCTCATTTGACCTCCCAAACTTATCCCCATTTTTAATTTTTGTCTAGCTTTCCTCCCTTCTGGGTCATCCCCTTTTATTCTAGGGTCACCCCTTGGGGGATCCTATTGGTGAACTAGGGGATCTTGCTTAATTTGTCCTTTTGACCAATTTCAAAAGCTAGATGGCATCTTTGACCTTCCACAACATGCTCCAACCTTTAGTTTTCACCCATCCTCCTTCCTAGAGTCGCCCTTGTTTACTATTGATGAACTAGGGGATCCTGTCATGTTTTCATTTGTGAGTTCCTCTTCAGTTCAGGCCCAAAATTAGCTCTGTTTTGACCCAAATTTGCTCCAAATTAAGCCTTGATTGTGTGATTCACCTTCCCTAACTTATCATCAAATTTTACTAACTAATTCAAGACTCCCAATCACTTCTTTCTAACTCACAAATCAATTCTACTCTTCTCTCAATCAATTTCATGCTAACTCCATTTCTTCTTCTGTGAAAGACTATCAAATCTTTTTCACTCCCAATCAGACCCTTGCAATTTCATGCTATGTTTTGAGATTTCTTTAGTGTCGATTCCCTTAGTATGTTTTAGGGATCATTTAAGCCTAGCCTTAGCCTTTTTCCTTCACGAGGTTGCCAAATTTCATTACTTGATTCTAATTCTTCTTGCTGACTTAAGAACACATGTTAAATTTGTTATTTTTGTAGGATGCTATAGCCCCACATAGACATCCTCACACTTACAAATACATCCTCATGATGCACCAATGTCTTGAAAGTCCCAAAATTTAAAATGTTTTCTCGCTCAGTCTCTTGTCTTTTATAACGGTCGGTCGTTAGAAAATGCCTTCAATGTTTGAATCTAACCCTCCAACTTCCCAAACACCCTTATGTAAAACTAATTTTTGTTGAACACACCAAGATATTGAGAGGGGAGGTGAATCGGTATCTAATCAAACTTCAAGTCCTTTAGAGAAGATTAAAACTTAAGCATTACATCATCAACATAAGCATTAAAGATTAACACAATGCACATTAATACATAACACCTGATATACATGCAAAACCCAAGAAGGGAAAAAACACAATGATAATTAACTCACAATATATGAAGTTCAAAATTACAACTTTATTTTAGGGCTACAACCCAAGGAAGCTACTACTCCGTCAAAATTTTGATTTAGGGTCACTCTTAAGGAAGCTACAACTCCCTGAAGACTTTGTTTTAGGGTCACTTCCAAGGAATCTACAACTCCCTGAAGAATTTGTTTTAGGGTCACTCCCAAGGAAGCAACTACTTCCTGAATTAAGAACAAACTCAAAAAAGATTACAGTATGACAATCCTTCTATTGCCTGAGAACTGACATTGAAATTCACACCTTTGATGATTGCAATTCTGCTTCTTCTAATAATTGAATCAAGTAGGCACACTCTTCACTTCCTTCCTATCACAAAGATGTCTTCAAGATGAATTAGGATAGCTTCGAGAACTTCTCCTTTTTCTCCTTCAGTCACACATCATAATGCATTCACTCTGCTCCTTTTCTTGCTTGTGAACCTTATCACTCACATTGCAATCACACCTCGCCTAACTCAATTTGATTTACAATTTATACATGATATTACATTGATTACATTGCTTTTCAGCTAGAGACAACATGCAAAATACATTTACAAGTCGACTAGACTACACACAACATGAAATGTGTAGAGGACAAGTCCTAAACAAGACTACACACTACAGCAGTAGAAGATCCATGCCTTGTGGACATCAAAACTTGCTTAACTAGTCTAACACATCCTTCACAGCAACAAACCTCAAGGAATTACATCCACATACTTCGCTCATTTGAAAATAGGATAGCCTTAAGCAAAGACATATGAAACTTGAAGCACAATGGCCACAACAACTTGAAAACCTTGTGCGGTACTGAAAACAAGAAAGATCTTCATGAAACTCTTCCAGATGAGTCTACAAGACTCATACAACATCTCCAAACACTCTTTTACTTCCGTACATCAAATATTTGGTGCCACACATCTTCAACCATGAACTCTGAGAACAACAAGTCATCTTGAACACACTGCAGCTTACTGTCATTGAAAAATTGAGCTTGCAGATCACCAAGAAACTTGAAACTGAAAGAAAGCATGTAATGCACATTCATAAAATGTCCACAAAACTACAAAGGAAAATATTCACATCTAGAGGAATGCGAAGCATTCCAACAGGCCTTCAACACCACCTTGCTTTGCCAGAACACATGCCGATACTCTACCATTCATAACTTTCACAATGAAAGGAAAAATGATCTGAAACTTTGGAATTATCACCTTCACTACACTCTAAACACAGTTCTAGAACTATATAGCCATAACTACGAATACAGAGGAATGCAGAGCATTCCATTACCCTACTAAGAACACCTTCATAGAAACAACAGTGTCTTCACACTATCAACTGCAAAACACCCTTTCGATAATCCAAACACCATGAAACTTGGAACATACATGTTTTGGCACTATATGAAGCTATCTTCCAATCCATAGAGCTGCAACATCAAAAGAATGACAAGGCAGAGCAATCTCCCAAAAAGTCTTTAAAGGCAGTCATCTTGTAGCAGAAACTGTCACCAACTTCCAGAGATCAAACCTTCTTTGTATCAACACATACATTCTTAGGAATAGTAGGATAGATCATACAATATGCTTCAAGCCACCAGTAACATCTTCTCAACATCAGCAACACATCTGATCATCTTAGTGCTTCTAATTCCCATATTAATGTTTCTTCTTGATGCTTCTAATTTCCATCTTATTATAACTTCATACTCAACTCCGCATTGATCAAGGCATGACATCCAACCATGAACTTCCGTAACCTCATAATATTCAACATGACATCCAACCATGAACTTTATCTTCTCTACTGGATAGGACATGTGATGCAGTCGAGGTAGGAGGGTCCGATGAGGGACTGTCCAACCTTGCAACCTTAATCAATTAACACCATGATCATAATGGATATGCAATGGAAACTTATAGTTTAACAACAGAAAGATAAAATACATTTATGAACACATAACATCAGATTTATCCTGGGAAAACCCTAATAGGAAAAAAACCAGCCTTTAAAGCTCATTCTTCATATATATTTGATCTCAAACACATTACACATGCCTCAAGGGCTTTACATATGCTAGGCTGCAACCTAGGGATTACAAACAATTCAAATAACAACACTCTTGCACAATCTTTATTGTTGGATTATCAAATCTCTGCTCTGCAACTTCTTCTATTCTCTGCTCTGTTCTTTGCTTTAGTTTTGCTACTTCTTCGGATCATAATAACTCATCTTCCTCCTTCAGATCTTCAAGTTGTCATACACTGCTTAGAAACAATCCTTAACTTCTTATTTATATTATCCACAACCTTTCCAATCATCATCAAGTCGGCCTAATTGCAATGGCTAGCTCATGTAACATGTACACTAAATAGGTCAGGCCAAAACATAAGGCACAAATTCACAAATGCATAAAAATTCATGTGGACCTCATTGAAGGTCGGCTAGGTCCTTAAACTTCATCACCTAAATCTTCTTTTCACTCCACAAGTCACAAAAATGATCCGCAAGCTGATTCCACTTCACTAAACATAGTCGGCTCTATTCTGTTAGAATAGTCAATCTTCAAACAATGATAACTTTCCAGAATCAAAACAAAACAATCTGAATCTTGATATGTTGTAATTTTCTATGTGTAGATGCTAAGTCTAGATCCGCAACTCCTCATACTCAAAATCCAAAATTCTCCAAGGTCACTCTCTCTGCATATTCAAGCTTCTGTTAATTGTCTCAATGGTTCTGAATTCTTCTGGATGCTTCTGCATCAGACTTCTAGATGCTCCTGCATCAGACTCTGGGGGTTATTTGAAAAGTGAGCCCCTTCACTTAGGTTTGTATTAGGTTAGATTCAAGGTTCGATGATCTATTTTTAGGTACTTGCAATTGCCTCAAGGTCAGAGGTTTGTTCAAGTCCACCCTGCAAACTGCTTCAAGTTCATCATCTTGTCAAGGTCTAGGTTCGGTGGTCTACCTGCAAGCCTTGCACTGCCTCAATGATCGATAGTTTGAGCAAGTCTTCTCCGCAAGTTGGCTCAAGATTAATGCCTATTTTAATCAAATTCATTCATGCATCCTCTAGAACAATCAAGTTACTTTCTAATCCAACCAATACACTTCCTGAACACTTTCCAATCCTGATCTCAGTCCAATCCTGATCTTGGATATAATTTCTCTCACACACCTCAGAATCTTACGTTTTCTACTCTACATATACTGCTTCAATACTTTTCTCTATTTCTTTATCCACATTTGCTTTACTCCGGTACACAAACTTTCTCCTCTGGTAGAATATCTTGTCATTCCCTCTTTCTTTGCCACATGATTTTCTCTAGTATGCTTCACATTTGTTCACACAACTTTATCTTGCACTACCTTCTCAGATTATTTTACAAACTTTCTCTTGCACAATTCTATAACACAAATCTCCTTAAGATTAATGCTTCTCCTTCTTCCAGTTTCTCTATTATACTCAATGATTCAAAAGGTTCTTCTTCCTCTTCTGCATAAACTATCTCTACATCATTTTCTTCTAGTTCCTCGGTCAAACTTAGTGATTCAATCAACTCTTCTTCTTCTACACAAATCATCTCTGTATCAACAAGGTTTTCATCTTCTACACAAACTATCACTGAATTACTTATTGCTTCTCCTTTATTAGCTTCTTTGATAACAACTTCTTGATGAATTTCCTTGCTTGATTCTTTTCTCCTCCAAACTTGAAAAGATATTATTGCAAATGGTCTTCTATCAAATCCTCTTACATCTCTTTTGTATCCTTTAGTGTGATAAGAATTATGACTCCTGTCACTTCTCCCTTTGTAGTTTGAATTTCTTTCCTTGTTCTACTCCACATAAGGTCTTCTTTCTTTGCATACTGATCCAACATATGAACACTTCAGTCTATATCTTCCTCTGAACATACCAGTAACATGTCTCCATTCCTATCCATCTATCCACCCATAGTTCTTTTGTATACCACCTGCCATAGGCTTTCTTCTCTTCATCTTGTTCCAACACAACTTTTCAGAATGGTTCCTTAATCCACATAACTTACAAGTGTGTAGATCCCAACAAGAATCCTCTTCATGTCCATGCCTATTACAATGTGAACAAAACATACCTTTTCTACTTTGATTTGATCTAAATTTTTCCATAACCTCCTTAGCTCTGTCATATCCAATCCCTTCATTTCTTGAACTGATCACCAATTCAATAGGTTCTATAATTCCTTGCTGCTGCTTTCCTAATCCTTGTCCTTCATATCCCATTCTTTGCATGATTTTGAAACCAATACCATCACCAACCACTCCAAGTTTAGTCATACTGTCATCTTCATCATCACTTCCTAAAGAAACTTCTGCAACATCACGCAAGTCATTAGTATCACAAGAAACATCACAAAATTTAGGTTTAGATCTCAAATTTTCATTCTATTCTCTGCATGCTACAAGTGACTGCTCTAACTGATTAACTTGTTCTTTCAAATCTAATATTTCATTCTTTTGTAAACTATTCTCCTTCTTTAATTCTTCCACACTGTCTACTAGATCTCTATTCCTCTATTCCACCTTATAAAACAACTTAGATCCTTTCTCTAATTCTGCAAATTTATTTTCAACATCCTCAAACAGTTTCAGCTCTACTTCTAGGTCTTCATTTCTACTTCTTACATCTTTTAGTTCTTCTTCAAGGGCATCAAACTTGTCCACTCCTAGATCTTTCATCTTCTCTAATAACTTTGAATTACACTTCTTGACTTCACACAATTCTTCTTTCAAAATATCCTTTTCGCACATTAGGGTTTCATTTTCTTTTTTAATTTTCTTTCCAACTTTCCCCATTTGAAACAAATTAGACAAAGACAACTGAAAAAAAAATCTCACCCAGATCTTTCTTTCCTTGATCTCTCTTCTACAATGATTCTTCTTCAATTCTAGGGTTTTGCACTTCATCCAATAGATTCACAATCAACTCAATAGATTCAAACCAACCTAGCAGATTTGAACCTTTCTCTGATACCACTTGATGCAGTCAAGGTAGGAGGGTCCGATGAGGGGCTATCCAACGTTACAGCCTTAATCAATTAACACCATGATCATAATGGATATGCAACAGAAAATTATAGTTTAACAACAGAAAGATAAAATAGATTTATGAACACATAACATCAGAATTATCCTGGGAAAACCCTAATAGGGAAAAACCCAGCCTTCAAAGCTCATTCTTCATATTTATTTGATCTCAAACACATTACACATGCCTCAAGGGATTTACAGACACTAGGCCATAGCCCAGGGATTACAAACAATTCATATAACAACACTCTTGCATGATCTTCATTGTTGGATTATCAAATCTCTGCTCTGCAACTTCTTCTATTCTCTGCTTTGTCCTTTGCTTCAGTTCTTGTACTTCTTCAGATCATAATAACTCATCTTCCTCCTTTAGATCTTTGAGCTGTCATACATTGCTTAGAAACGATCCTTAACTTCTTATTTATATCACCTGCAACCTTTCCAATCATCATCAAGTCAGCCTAATTGCAATGATTAGCTCATGTAATGTGTACACTAAATAGGTTAGGCCTAAACATAAGGCACAACTTCACAAATGCATAAAACTTCATGCATACCTCATTGAAGGTCGGCTAGGTCCTTAAACTTCATCAACCAAATCTTCTTTTTGTTTCGTAAGTCACAAAAATGATCTACAAGCCTATTCCACTTCACTAAACACAGTCAGCTCTATTCTGTCAGAATAGTCAATCTTCAAACAATGATAACTTTCTAGAATCAAAACAAAAAAAATTGAATTCTTGATATGTTGTAATTTCTTATGTCTAGATGCCAAGTCTAGATCCGCAACCCCTCATACTAAAAATATGGAATTCTCCAAGGTCACTCTCTCTGCGTATTCAAGCTTCTGTCAACTGTCTCAATGGTTCTGAATTCTTCCGGATGCTTCTGCATTAGACTTTCAGATGCTCCTGCATCAACATGACATCTAACCATGAACACCATCACACATCTATGATAGTGTTGACATCAATGACAACTTTGTGACAGTGTTGACATCAATGACAATCTTAGGAACCATATGTGTAACAATTTTAAATATCTCTCTTAATCTATCTCTCTTGGCTATGCTTGGATACAAAAAGCCTCCATTGTTGAGCTTGCTGAAGCTGCATGCTATTGAAATAACTCCATTGTTAAGCTCTCTCAAGGACCCACATTGTTACATTTTGATTGACTCCTCCAAAGAGCTCATTATTCCTTTCTTCTACCACAATCATGCTGGTAATATTGTTCTTGTTTTCATTTTGAATAACATTGCATATCTTATTTGTTTCTATGTTTCTATTTCACAAAATCTTGGTGTAGACCACCAACCACTTGATTTTACGCACACTAGGGTGTTTCCCCATAGACCAAGGCAATGCTTATATATTTATTTTGTTGCTAATGCTTTTTATTGCTAGATGCATGTAGGATAAGAGCACACACTAGATTTTATCTTTCATATCATTTGTTGTTTCATGGAGGTTGGAAAACTGAAGTGGGGGTTTGACTGAGGCAAACCCCTAAAACATCCCAACAAGTTTTTCTGGTTTTTTATTATGTAGGTTGTGGAAAGAGATAAAACACATGGGAGTTTTCTTTCTATTCCCTTATTAATCATTTACTTTCTTATTTATGTTAAATGCTTTGAACATTTATATATTCTGATTAAATTTCATTTATGGGAAGTTGTTTCATTTCTATATGCACATTTGGTGATGCTACAGGTTTCTATAGAGCCATATAGGATGGTATTTTTGTGTTTTGTTGCTACTAGGACTATATCACCCTGCACAGACATCCTCACACCTGCACGAACATCCTAGCAAAGCTATAGTGTCCTGGACATTTTACCCCATCTTTTGATGTTAGGTTTCTCTTTCTCTTCTATTTACTATTCTACATTTTAGTTTCTTGATTTTGTATTTCAATTTCTTGTTAATTAGTATTCTTTATTTCAGCCCCCTATATGAATGTAATGTAATGTAGAGAGTAAAGGTATCACTTTTCCTAGATTGCATCATCCAAATGTAATCAAATCATAGTTACAATCTTGCATGAATTTGACTCATGCCATCACCATATCATGATCCCATTATCATCCTTTCTCATAGAATAATAATGATCCCTATATCCCCCATTCACCACCTTAGATCAAATCTCTAGATGTGAACTTGACCCAAGTCATTTCCTTAGTCACAGATCTAAACCTTGAACTTTTAAAATTCAAAATTCAAATTTACACCTTTCTAGCCTTTTCATTAGCCATTGTAATTCAACCTAGCATGTGCATTTGTATTGATTTATATATTATGTTGCTGTATCTAGAGACACATTCATTCATTCAAACTAACCAATGACTATTTAGACATGTTAGGTTTACAATGGAATTGTCATAGAGCATCATAGTATTATTATCAGAGCATTACATTTGCATATCATGCTAGGTTCATAATATGCTTGTAGCTATCCTTGGTCCTTGTTCCAAAGTGATTAGGGGTCTAATTAAGGAGAACATGACCCTTGTCATTTAGAAAATTCCCCTAAGATATTTCTAAACATTTCCAATATAACTAAAATTTAGATATCAAAAGATTAAGGCAAGTGAATTTCAATAGTTAGACTTCTACCAGTTCAATCTGACTGGTACAAGTTAACATCCATTTCTCAGATCAGTTCCATACTCAGATATTAGTTCTATAAACACAAATTTGAACTAGAGTGAAACATAGTTAGCTTGCAAATCTTGAGATATTCATCTAAGCAAGCCCTAAGATTCCAACATTGTGGAAAATTAATTCCTAGCATATTCAACATCATTTTCCCATCTCTAAAATCTAACTAAATATCACATTTAAATTCACTTAGTTTTGAGAATTAATTCAATATTTAATTGTTTCAAACTTTGAACTTATTATTAGGTTAATTGTTTGTTAATGATTTTAACTATTCAATAAGCCTAGATATTTTAGGTAAGTGTGTTTTATTCCTTACATACATTAATAATATTCCTATCAATAACTTGATTATATATTATCCTACCATGGTTCATAGAAGAGGTATATCCTATACATTTTTTTAAATTTTTACTCTCTATATCAACTATAATACCACTCATGTAGTTTTTTGCTATAGGATTTCTAAATTTCATTTAATAATATCATTATAATTTGCTTAAATGTAATTAGGGTAATTAGAAATGCATGCATGGCTATTTAAAGGAGAGTGTATAGTAGAGAAATGTGATGTAATGCCCTAGGTTTTCACCCAAAGCATTAGCCGAACAAACATCGAACCAACAAAATTTTTGCGTTTGCAAGTGCAAAATTTACATGTTGCATTACACTCACACACACACAAGGTGTCACAAAAAGCACAAAAACACCTAAAATGACATCACTGTTGCACTAAGAAAGGTGGCACAAGTGGAAGACTTCACCCATCATGTGGTAACTCACCATGATGACTAAGTGAGAGGTGGAGCTCACTCCATGACGAGGATCAGATACACATCCACAACCTTGCTCCATTGCAAACACATGGAGTAGGATGAGGGTGAAATACACCTTAGTCCATTCCATGACTACACAAGACATCCCAAACACAAGGGTAATGCTCACCCACGAGATGGTCTAACTAGGAGGTACGATTCCTCAACCAACTGGAATGGTCACTAATCAAACTCATGCAAAGGCAGTCTTCCCAAAGAAAAAGAGGGAATAATCCAAGAGTGCATATCACACAATAGATATGACACCATGGATACACTCAGGTGGTCAAACGAGCACCTTACGAAAATAAACTTCACAAAAGGGTTGAACCAATTATGTGCACATGCTAAAAAGGACAAAAGTGATACAAAAGGCTATGCATGTTCAACACCAGTTCGTTGACACATGCCAAAAGAAAAGATAGGATCCTCACCAACTATGTGGGATGAATAGATCTAATATAAACATATCCATAAACATCAAATAACCGAGTCTAAACATGATAACATCTAGCTAGATTCTAACATGTAAAATCTATCAAAACATGCTAACGTCCTCACAAATTGAGGTGTGGAAAAATACAAGATGATACCCAATAATTACAATATTTGAAGGGATTCATCCTAAACATAGATGAATCATAGCCAAAAAAAAAATTAAATCATAGCATTAATTACATCTTATTACAAGGGTCTCAAAAGACCTACATTACAAAGCTTACAATAATCAATAATGATAATATACAAGTGCATAAACCACCCAAAAACCAACACGCTCTCCAAGTTGCAATAAGACACAAAGCATGACATAATCAACCTATAAGAAGATAAGGGAACCATCCAACACCTAAAGATCATCATGAAGGACCAATGGGTAAATGTTGCTCGCCTTCCAACCATATTGCCATTGTTGATTGCAATAGCTATCTATGCAACCCTAGGCAACCCCCGAGCTATGGAGAAGGTAATAATGGAAAACCCACTAGAATCATCTCACTCAGTCTAGGGTATATATAGCAACATATGGCATACATGCTAATAAATGCACACAACACACATGACACAAATGCCAATACAATGCATATAAACAACACATGGTACAACTACCATCCAACTACATTCAAGTAACATATGGCACACTTGCCAAAGCATAATAGAATGACGTCACAACATTCAAGCATAAGGGAAAAAATCACAGCTTCAATGCATGCCAAATGAGGCATAAATCATAATATATCATAGACACATACACGCATGGATCAAGCATCACAATACACATGCAATCACATGGTAAACATCACATGTCAAGTCAAACTTTGATGGTGGACCAAACAATACACAAAATATTTCTCTTTACACCCAAACCCAAGCAAGCTAGACACTTCACTAGGACAAGCAGTTTCGTGTAGATGATCTCATTATTAAATTTTATTACCCAATGTGTTTAAATGTTATTGTTGATTAAAACTTTCATTCATTTAATTCCAATGACCTCTTTGGGCTGTTGTGCAAGATAGAAGCCACTCCTTTCCTACTCCTAGACTTCTTCCTAAACACCCATAGCACCAATTTGACCAATTGGGCACGACATGGTTTACGAGGTGAGAATCACAATTTTGACAAAAACACAACATATTCTCAAAAGATGAAAAACACCATTGTCCATGAAAGGCTACTCATCCCACATTAAAATTAACAAAAGAAAGGCTTAAAATTGGAATTTCATTTTTTTTTTCTAATTGCATGAAAAACCATAAAAACCTAGATTCACCATTGTTACAAGCTTGGTTACCTTGAGTCATTTTATACCTATCATATTTCAAACTCAAATGGAAATTTGACAACTACCCATTGTAGCATAAATGTACAATGTTCCAAATATGCAATAAAAATAAGGCGGGTAATCCTAGGTAAAATTTTCCATAACCTTGTCTATTTTTGCAAATTTCTAATCAAGAACATAAAGCAAAAATACATAAAACAACCATAAATTCATATCTAACTTTTCCTTGCATAATCAGGATGCCATAGCAATCCACTAAATGTAGCATGGCAATGAAGAAATAATACAAATTTAAAACAAAGGAAAGATTCAAGAATCATACCTTTCCTACAAGAAATCCAAGGAGGAAAATAGGGTTTTGAAAGCAATCTTTGATCACACACAAGCATCCATAATTCAAATCCACTCCATTTCAACTAAGCAATCCAAGCAATTTAACCTTTCTTTCATTCATGGAGAAAATCCTTCTTTCCAACGAGGGAGGGTTTGAGAGGAGAGAGCAAATGGAGAGGAAAAATAATGAAATAAAATAACTCCTTTTTCCCTTTTAACACCAAAAAGCCCTAATTTAAAATAGAATATAAAATTCACTTATAATCATCTTTTTTAATCAATAATGAAATAAAATATATTCATTTAACACACCATTTAAAAATATGTCTAATTCATTTCATTTTACTAACCTAAATAATTTAATAAAATACCTAGGAACATTAAAATTGATTGAAAAATATTTCAACTTCTAAATACCTTTTAGGCAACACATTTAGTAATAAAAAATTAGCTAATGAACTTATTGCAACTATTCCAAATAGGTAATTACCTTTTAACTCAATCTCATTCCAAAAAATTCAAACACACCATATTAGGAATTTCATTTTCTAATTTAATGCAATCTACCTTTTTGATGGAAAAAAACTAAATTTTGGAAATAATTTGAAATCATTTAAATTTATTCCTCTAGCATAATATAATGCAATAGATATTTTCACTAAGATAATTAATCATTAAAATAATCTAAAAACATAGAAAACACATTTTTTGAGATCATTTAAAATAAAGTACAAAATGCTAAGGAAACACACATAATTGACTTCAAGCACACATTATAGGTTTCCAAAACACAAGGATAAGGGAAAGATGGCTTAGTGGCCCATATCAACCTTCTCCACATTTCCCAAATTAGTTACCCCCTGTAATTAGCTGCACACTCAAGTCAACCATCAGGCATACCTGCTCCACATATAATAGATGAAGCAACATAATCCACTCTAACGTGCTATAATCACACATGATATAAAATAATCACATCCACTATAATAATATATGACTAGCACGATCCAGGAACATGATGCATAAATGGAAACATTTCAAAATGCGGGAATAACACAATAATCACAACTGTAACAAATATAGTGAAAATAATGAAGCTGAAGCACTGGAATAATCTAACGTGCACATTCACAACGTATGCATCCCATAACACATAGTTGAAAACCAAATAACAAAGCACATCCCCATCATAAACACCTCGATGGTCATTCAAAATACACCCTCAAAACCCATCGATGGCACCATAGACCTCATTAATAAGTTCGGTGCAATGCATCAAAGCATAATAATCACATAATATACTGATAAACACTCAAAACAACATATAATGTACATGAATCAAAAAGCACACAAGGCACAAACTAGGGTGGACATTACATCCTCCCTCACTAGTATTAGGTTCACTCCTGGAAGCCTAAAAAACACAAGGATGAAGTACCCTCAGTACACAATCCTTTACAACACAACTTATCTCAAAAGATCAGTCCTCCTAACCAACACTAGGTTAAGGTCTCAAAACAACAAAACAAATCTCAAAAGATGTACCAACTAGGTCAAAACCAACCATCGTGCATACAACTCTAAGACTACACAACTCCATCCTCCAACTTCCACTACAATGAGAAGAGGCTCTAGCCAAAAGGTGCAACATACCACAATGATGAGGAGTGCGCAGTGGTAATGTAGACAAAATCAAATGTTGTTTTCTATCGGCAAGACTCCACTTACTGGCCACGGATACACCTTGATCGGTCAGATAACCGTCGGTTGGAATGACTTTCTTAAGTCTCTCCATGATCAAACTTACACCGATGTGACCATGAAACTTCCTTCACCGAGGCTTACTTCTATTGGTGGAACTTTGAACTTGTCTCTTGATATCGCAACTCTTCTCGTTGGGTGACTACGCTTCTTGCCTATCGGCAAGAAAAGTGCTATTGGCAAGAAAAGTGCTATCAGCTACTTTAGATTCTATTTCACTGATACACCAATCACTCCAATGTCACCTTTGACTTTCACTTGTCAGCAAGACAATTACTATCAGCCACGTTAGAATTTGCTTCACCGATATGCCAATATCTTTTGTCTTCGGTGAGACTCTTCTCGTCGATGAGCACTTGCAAACTCTGGCTGATGCACAGATACTCTTGACTTTGTTTGACTTTGCAAAAACTCAGTTATGAGTTCCAGCGATACGCCGATGCACAATTTTCTTTCTTCCTCTTCAACCAAACTCTAGCACATGGAGATGCTAGGTCACCCTACTGTGCAAAACATTATGTCTGGATCCTCTGCACTGTCGAACATAAAAACAAAATAGAAAACAAAAAAAATACTTGTACAACAAAGCCATTACACTGATTTTGACAGAAATCATACCAATGGAATGCTTCATGATGACATACTGCAACAATGGAAAGCACAGAAAGGATACAAATCTACAGTTATACAAATTGCAGTTACATGGAACAGAAATCAAATTGACAAAACCTAATAGTTTTATTTCTCCTTAGAACAATACACACTCACATTCACACACTTCTCTTTTCTCTCCCTCAATAGTTCCTTCTTCTAGTTGTTATCAACTCAACCTGCTAGCAGTTGGAAAACCAACCGATGCAAACAGTTGGGAGACCAACCAATCCAAAACGGCTTCAAACTGTCCTACTGCCCTATTTTGGCACTATGTGATTACAATATGACAAATGTGTCCTAAGTCACTTGGGACTTACAAAATTGGTTCTAGGTCTTGAAGAACCTAGATACAAACTGAAATTTTCTAGGTGCTCCTGCACCACACAAGCAAGTCAAGTCCGTAACTCAGGACCACAACTATGTTAGGATAACCTGTCAAGCTCTCAACTAAGTCTAAGGAAACACACAAGGCTACCATATCCACTCTCAAGGAGAATTGCAAACAAAAGATTACTCTCTCAAAAGTCCTTCCTTAGGCACTACCCACAACAAAAGAACTCAAGGATTAGGGAAAGCTAACTCAAAAAGGTTATAGGCACCGCTACCACACATTCATCTTGACCAAAAGCATGCCTTAACTCTAGACATGGTTTCCCTACACGAGGTACTTCCTCACATTCCACTCCTAAAAGAGAGGGTTTCTCTAACACTTTGGCTCTACACCACCAAAACTGGGATCAACCAAATAGGTTCTCAGAGGGAAGAATCTAAACTACATCCTCTTACAACATAAGCACTTCCATCTAGCAAGGCTTAGCAACCTGTTACTCACTAGGAGCACATCTAAGGTGGCCACAACACACCAACAAGGTGCAAGACTACTCACAACACCACTTCAACTCTTAACTAAGTTAGACCAAAAAGGTCAAACAACACAACACGATCATGAATTCATGATTGACTAGGCAACACAAGGCTTCCTCATGGCCTAAACACCAAGTATTCATAAAATGGAATACATAGGATAGCAACATCTTCATACAAGAGTTGCATCAGTTCCAGTATTACACTAGGAAACATCCAAAACACTAAGGATAAACTCATGAAGCAACCAAAATAACCAAGGTTGGCAACTTAACAAGAGCAAGAAGACAACTATAATACCATAAATATATAAATAATACATGCTCATGTACTAACTAAGGCTCCATCATATCCTACACTATGTCAAAACATAAGTTTCTAGTGATGAAACTCACATCAAAAGGACACAACATCATACACTCCACTAATGTTGAAACACTAGGAGCATGCAATCACGTCCAAGACTAACAAAAATAAGACAAGCAAGAACAATCATAATTGGTCGACTAAGTCAACATACAAACAAATGCAATTACTAAAAGCAAGATTCAATCCAAACAAGTTCTCTACATATCTCATTCACATAGACACAGTCAAGAATCAACATTTAAGCTCATACAAGAATTCAATTCACATCAAGTGTTCCATAGAAACACAAAACCATTTCAAAAATTTCTCAACATTTCAAACAATATTCACTTGCATCTAACAACAAACCAAGGAATTCAACCTACCATAGTTCTAGTAAAACACACACCAAGAACTTGTACATTATCTGCATTCTACTCCCTTATACAATCCATTAGAGGCCCATCATGGACATGATAGAGAACATAACATGATACATGACTAGTAGTTTAAAACATTCAAGCATAGCCACCAATAATAAATAAATAAATAAAATAACAAAGTGGAAGAAAAGTTAATTCCAACAATAAGGCATAAAATGAGCTTAATTTCAATAGTAAATCAAACATGACCATAAAGGTCACAAGATAAATAAATATCAAGCTTTGATGGCTATACTTATTCATTAACAAGAATAAAAATTCAATGCTGGCCCTTAACATGTTTGGTGAATTCACCAAAGTCAAATAAATAAGGTATCAAAATTCAAAAATTCCACATTACATGAACTACTTGACTAATTCTAGTCACAAGAGAGGGAGTACAATGCTATACTATACCTAGATTCCAAAATCCAAGGCAGAACATATTCAATCACGCTAAGCAAACAAGACTTCTAAGATTACAATCACATCAAAACATGAGATCATTTCTACTTAACCAAAAAAACATCACTCAAAATAACAAAGGTAGCATCCCATTCAAGGGAATCATAATCACCATGTAATGACAGACAAAGTCACACACTAGCAAACATCTAGTAACCAAGATTAATCTAGGACAAAAAATTAGGTTCACAAACGAAGATATCTAAACATATCACTCTCACAACAAGAGCGGTTATCATTTCTCACCAAATAAGAATTCACCAAGCATATGGATAATGCATTAATGCAACATTCAAGTATGACACAAATCAAAACACAAGGGAGAATTAGGTTGGGGGTCAAGCACTTACCCAATGTTCCATTTATGTAATGCTAAATTTCTCCACAACATGATGACAAGCATACTAAATGCACACATTACAATAGGGGAAACACAACTTAGAAACACAAGATGTAGGGTTTTCTACTTCACTCATGATTCTAACACCTCAAACATCACAAGGACTATGCAAATAACCCTTTTCACAACTCCTTTTCTCTTTAACTCTTCAAATAATGCAATGTAATAATTACACCTAGGTTCCCACATGAATCCTAGGGAAGAATGTAATTTGGGGACATAAGTCATTACCCAAATGATCTATTCTAGCAATGTAATGCAACACTATCTTTCTTACAACCACATAATTAATTGACACATAGGGACATGCTCTGAAGAAGACAATGCAATATGCATTTCAAGCAAGCATTTCCAATCACCATACAGAGGCAATCAATAAATAAATATGACAATCATTATGAGGGATGCTACTCTTGAAATAAACATATACACAACAAGGTGCATAATGCAAGGTTCATTTAAACTAGCATTACAACAACAATATTCTTCACATACCATGCATATGATCAAGACATCATCTCTTTCACATACAAATGCATAACTCTTAAAAGAGTAAATCAGGTTCAATCACACTCAAGAACATGGTATTTAATTTCACACAAAGGTTCCCATAACTCCACTATCAAAAGTGGTCACACAAGCACAAACATGACCCTACAAAGGTCACTGAAACACACTCATACAAGGAAGACATATAGAAAGAGAGCACATGCTACTCACAACATGTAAACACACAAGGACCACACACATGCTCAAACAAGATGAGCATAACACACCCCAGAGCTCCCAATGTTGCAACATGAGCTCTGATACCAAGTGTAATGTCCTAGGTTTTCACCCAAAGCATTAGTTGAACAAACACTGAACCAACAATTTTTTCACATTTGCAAGTGCAAAATTTACATGTCGCATTGCACTCAGACACACACAAGGTGTCACAACAAGCACAAAACACCTAAAATGACATCTCCATTACACTAAGAAAGGTGGCACAAGTGGAAGACTTCACCCATCGTGTGGTAACTCACCACGATGACCAAGCGAGAGGTGGAGCTCACTCCATGACGATGATCAGATACACACCCACGACCTTGATCCCTCGTGAAAAAATGGAGTAGGAAGAGGGTGTCATCCACCTCAGTCCATTCCATGAATACATAGAACATCCCAAACACAAGGGGAACACTCACCCATGGGATGTCCAACTAGGAGGTACAATTCCTTAACCAACTGGAATGGTCACTAGTTGAACTTGTGCAAAGGCACGCTTCCTAAAGAAAAAGAAGGAATAATCCAAGAGTGCATATCACATCATGAAAAATGACACCATGGATACACTTGGGTGATCAAATGAGCACCTTATGACAACAAACTTCACAAAAGGGTTGAACCAATTATGTCCACATGCCAAAAAGGACAAAAGCAATACAAGAGGCTATGCATGTTCGACACCAATGTCGACACATGCCAAAAAAATATAGGATCCTCACCACCTATGTGGGATGAATACGATCCAACACAAACATATCCATAAACATCAAATAACTGAGTCTAAACATGCTAACATCTAGCTAGATTCTAACATGTAAAATCTATCAAAACATGCTAACGTCCTGAAAAATTGAGAAGTGGAAAATACAAGATGATATCCAATAATTACAATATTTGAAGGGCTTCATCCTAAACATTGATGAATCATAGACAACAACATAAATCAACTCATAGCATTAATTATATCTTATTACAAGGGTCTCAAAAGACCTACATTACAAAGGTTACAATAATCAATAATGATAATATACAAGTTCGTAAACCACCCAAAAACCAACACACTCTCTAAGGTGCAACAAGACATGAAGCAAAACATAATCAACCTACAAAAAGATAAGGGAATCGTCCAACACCTGAATATCATCATGAAGGACCAATTAGGAAATGTTGCTCGTCTCCCAACCATATTTCCATCGTCGAGCACAATAGCTATCTATGCAACCCTAGGCAACCCATGAGCTATGGAGAAGGTGATTCTAGCAAACTCACTAGCATCATCTCACTCAATCTAGGGTATACATAGAAACATATGGCATACACGCCAATCGATGCACATAACACACATGGCACAACTTCCAATACAATTCATATAAACAACACATGGTACAACTACCATCTAATTGCATTCAAGTAACATATGACACACTTGCCAAAGCATAATAGAATGACATCACAACATTCAAGAATAAGGGAAATAATCACACCTTCAATGTATGCAAGATGAGGCATAAATCATAGCCCATCATAGACACATACAAGACAATGGACATGCAATCACATGGTAAACATCACATGTTGAGTCAAACTCTGACAGTGGAAGAAGAAGAAGGAAGAGAGACCTAGTTAGTCAAGACAAGGAGTGTCAAACGAGGGCAATACTAACCTTGTAGTAGATCATGAGGGCATAACCTCCTCATAGAAATCAGACAATACAACAAAGATTGTTCTTTACACCCAAACACAAGCAAGCCAAACACTTCACCAGGACATGCAGTTTGGTGTAGATGATCTCATTATTAAATTTTATTACCCAATTTGTTTAATTTTTATTCTTGATTGAAAATTTCATTCACTTAATTCCGACGACCTCTTTGGGCCATGGTGCATGATGGAAGCCACTCCTTTCCTACCCCTAGACTTCTTTGGATAGCACCAATTTGACTAATTGAGCAGACATAGTTTACGAGGTGACAAAATCACACTTTTGACAAAAACACAACATATTCTCAAAAGATGCAAAACATCATTTTCCATGAAAGGCCACTCATCCCACATTAAAATTAATAAAATAAAGTTTTAAAATTGAAATTTCATTTTTTTTCTAATTGCATGAAAAACAATAAAAACCCAAATTCACCTTTGTTGCAAACTCTCATGTTTCAAACTCAAATGGAAAATTGACAACTACCCATTGTAGCATAAATGCACAACATTCCAAATATGCAATAAAAACAAGGTGGGTAATCCTAGGTAAAATTTGCCATAACCCTTTCTATTTTTGTATGTTTCCAACCAAGAACACAAAGCAAAAATACATAAAACGACCATAAATTCATATCTAAGTTTTCCTTGCCTAATCATGATGCCATAGAAATCCACAAAATGTGGCATGGCAATGTAGATAGCTTACAAATTTAAAACAAAGGAAAGATTCAAGAATCATACCTTTCCTACAAGCAATCCAAGGAGGAGAAGAGGGTTTTGAAAGCAATCTTTGATCACACACAAGCATCCACAATTCAAATCCACTCCACTTCAACCAAGAAATCTAAGCAATTTAACCTTTCTTTCATTCATGGAGAAATTCCTTCTTTCCAACAAGGGAGGGTTTGAGTCTTGAGAGGAGAGAGCAAATGGAGAGGAAAAAGAATGAAATAAAATAACTCCCTTTTCCCTTTTAACACCTAAAAGCCCTAATTTAAAATAGAATATAAAATTCACTTATAATCTTTTTTTTTAAATCAATAATGAAATAAAATATATTCATTTAACGCACCATTTAAAAATATGTCTAATTCATTTCATATTACTAACCTAAATAATTTAATAAAATACCTAGGAACATTAAAATTGATTTAACAATATTTCAACTTCCAAATACCTTCAGGCAACAGATTTAGTAATAGAAAATTAGCTAATGAACTTATTGCAACTATTCCAAACAGGTAATTGCCTTTTAATTCAATCTCATTTCGAAAAGTCCAAACACACCATATCAGGAATTTTGTTTTCCAATTTAATGCAATTCTACCTTTTTGACAGAAAAAAATTAAATTTCAAAAATAATTTGAAATCATTTAAGTTTATTCTTCTAGCATAATATAATGCAATAGATATTTTTGCTAAGATAATTAATAATTAAAATAATTTGAAAACATAGAAAACACATTTTTCAAGATCATTTAAAATAAAGTTCAAAATGCTAACGAAACACATGTAATTGACTTCAAGCACACATTACGGGTTTCCACAACACAAGGATAAGGGTGAGATGGCTTAGTGTCCCATATCAACATTATCCATATTTCCCACATTAGTTACTGCTTGTAATTACTTGCACACTCAGGTCAACCATCAGGTGTACGTGCTCCACATATAATAGCCAAAGCAACATAATTGGTGCAGGGCACCTAAGCCTTCATGCAAAAAGTTGGTCAAGTGCTAGTATTTGATGTTGTTAAATCATTTTATTTATAATAAGGTCTCTAAAGACCATGTTTTAGGTGTTTGTGTGTCGAATTTGAGTCTTAGGAGTGAATTAGGGTCTTTTTGTTAAAAAAAAGTGTCAAATGTTGTCTTTATTGTAAAATGCAAAATCAAGGAATATGAAGGGTCATAGGTTGTTAGGAAGGCATTTGAACAATTAGAAACTCAAAATACAATTAGAAATGGTTGTGTTGGGTTGTAAACAAGTTGAATAAGCCTTGGGAAGTCAGAGCCAAGGTTGGTGGTTGGTTATTTTTGAGAAAAATCAATAAAATAATGTTTTCTACATTTTCTATTGTATTTTTACTATTGTAGTGAATTGTACGACCTTGTACAGTCAAGTGGTGATGTGAAATTGAGTCTACTTTCTGTTGCACTTTGTCCCATTAAATTTCATTAAGATTTGAGCATTTGGCAACCATTTTTCTCTAGACTGGTTGAAAACCTCATGTTTTGGGCATAGAAGATGCATAAGAGTTAGGGTTTGTAGAAAAACTCTTCGAAAATTGTTTGAAGAGGTGGAAAATGTTGATACAGGATATTTTTGACATGTTTGGGCTAAGGGTATGAAGATTTGGGGTCTGGGTTTTGAAAATCTTGTTGTTGCCCATTCAAATAATCTTAATTAGGCCAAATTGTAGCGTAACAGTCCTATTTTGACCCTTGTGTTACAAAACAACCCCATCTGCATGTGAAGTGTATTGTGTAAGAGGATAATGGGTATCCAAAACAATTTTAAGTTCATGGGTTTGAGTTGTTTCCTACAAGTTATGTCAGAAAAAGCTCATTTGCTGTCCTAATTAGCCTATTGCAAAATGGGACAGTAAAAAATAGACCCCTGTGTTACAAAGTAACCCCACTTGAAAATTTGATATGTTGTCAAGTGGCATAAAGGGTATCCCAAATGGTGATCAAATTCTAGGTTTGAGACCTGGTTTGGAACATATGCTAGAAAAACCTTGTTTGCTGTCTTACAAGGCCTAGTGTCAAATTGTGAAGAAAGTCACTTTATTTGAGGTGTTAAGACTTTGGAAAAGTGTTTTTTGAGTTAGTTTTAATACATCCACCCTGATCTGCATCAAATTGGTATCCGAGCATAGGTCCGATCTGAAGAAGAGAAAAATTAAGTTGAAAGAAGAACAAAAATGCCTCCAAAAGGGAATGCCATTGCTAGAGAATTGATTGAGTTGAAGGAGAAACAAGCTAGAGATGAGAAAGAGATGAAAGAGTTGAGGGAAAGGATTTCTACTCTAGAAACAAGTTAGAAGAGAGGTATGGTCACAGGTGATGTGAGTGACCATGAAGAGGAAGGGGAAAAGGAAAGTTCCCAAGGCCGCGGAAGAGATGGATCCTGATGACTTGAGGATGGCAAAACTCCTGAAAACAATCAAGGGAGATGAGCACAAGATCAAAATGGATTTACCTATGTATGGAGGAAAGATGGATAGTGAAGAGCTCCTAGATTGGATAAGAGCATTGGATAACTATTTTGACTATGAGGATGTGCCAGAAGATAAAAAGTTGAAGTTAGCCAAGACAAAATTGAAGGGCCACGCTTTGCTTTGGTGGGATTATGTACAAAGTGAAAGGAGATAGAAAGAAAAGTCTAGAATCTTCTCTTGGGATAGGATGGTGGCTAAACTCAAAGGTAAGTTCCTACCTACTGATTACAATATTTAATTATTTAAGAGGCTTTAAAATCTCAAACAAAAGGAGATGGATGTGCAAACATATACGGAGGAATTCTATAAATTGAGTATAAGAGCAGGTCATATAGAAGATGATGAAGAAATAATAGCAAGATATATGAATGGGATGAGATACAACCTCCAAGATGAATTGAGCCTCACCACTCCAAGAACAGTGGAAGAATGTTATCAATTGGCCATCAAGGTTGAAGATAAATTGAAGAGAAGGCAAGGGAAACAAGGTAGAGGTAGAGGAAGGATTCCTAGAGGAAGATGGTCATTTTCTAAGACAAGGCAGTCATATGAGAGCCAAGAAGATATAAGCAAGGTCCAAGAACAAGTTTCTAATTAGAGAGGTGGATTTAGAGGAGGAAGATCATGCTTTAGAGGTAGATTTGGAGGTCAAGGAAGAGGTTCTAATACAGTCACTAGAAGGTGCTATCAATGCAACAAGTTTGGACATCAAGCATGGTAGTGCAATGAAGGTCAAGCTTCTACTTCACATGGAGGAGAAAGAAGGACCCAATTGGTTCAAGAAGAGGACAATGAGAGTGTAAACTCTCCATCACAACATGTTGCTCTAGAAGTTGGAGAATCACTCATGGCAAGGAGAACCCTCATCAAAGCACCGGTAGAGGAGCCATCACAAAGAAGGACACTCTTCAAGACAACTTGTAAGTGCACGGGTAAGGTATGTAAAGTTGTAAATATTGATTTAGGAAGTATAGATAACATGGTTTCAGTTGAGATGGTTGATAAACTCAAGTTGCCTAGAATACCACATGCTACTCCTTATAAAGTTTCTTGGTTGAATGAGGGTCAATATTTTTTGGTGAATGAACAAAGTTGGGTGGAGTTTAACATAGGAGGGTATAAGGACATAATTTTGTGTGACATATTACCTATGGATGTATGCTGTTTGCTGCTAGGGAGGCCTTGACATTTTGATAGGTATGCTATGTATGATGGGAGAAGGAATACCTATGAGATAGACAAAGATGGAGTTTCCTATACTTTGACACCATTGAAAGAGGAGGATAAAGGACAAACCATGAGATCTAATGTGATGATGGTAGGTAGGAAAGATTTTATAAAGGTAGACAAAAAAGATGACATGGACTTTGCAACCAATACTAAACCTGAAGACATTATGACAGCAACCATGAAGAATGACATGATTTTGGAGGAAAATGATATTGAGTTAAAGGTCAAGGATGAATTAATTTTGGAGATCCAAGGTTGGTTCAAGGAGTATGTTTATAAGATGGTTGAAAGAATGTTTCACTCATTGCTTTCAAAAGGGAACATTGGCTATTCCATTCCTTTCAATTCAGAGGTTAGTGTGCATGAACAAGCAGCAAACACAAGGATACAACAACAGATGGAAGAGGTGAGCAGAAAAGGGGAAGAGATCAAAGATAAACTACAATGGAAAAACAACAAGTTCAAGCATACACCAAAAGTGGAGAACAAGGGGGTTCATTACAAGGATGGAGGAGGTTTGGTAAAAGGTAAAAAGGTAGGTTCAATAACATTTTCAAGTGAAGAAAAGGTTAGGGATCATCCATCAAGTAGCCCTCTACAGTTGGAGCATATCTTAGGTGACAAAGAGTTGAAGAACACAAAGAATGATGCTAATTTCCAATATTTGGTTCATTGGAAGGGGTTGCCTAATGGAAATATCACTTGCAGATTAGAGAATGACATCAACAAGCCTGGATTTATTGATACAACATTCTTCTCAAGGGGACTTGAGTTTATTTTGCCCGGGGAGTATGGTGTAGGGCACCTAAGCCTTCATGCAAAAAGTTTGTCAAGTGCTAGTATTTGATGTTGTTAAATCATTTTGTTTGTAATAAGGTCTCTAAAGACCATGTTTTAGGTGTTTGTGTGTCAAATTTGAGTCCTAGTAGTGAATTAGGGTCTTTTTGTTAAAAAAAGTGTCAAATGTTGTCTTTATTGCAAAATGCAAAATCAAGGAATATGAAGGGTCATAGGTTGTTAGGAAGACATTTGAACAGTTAGAAACTCAAAATCTAGTTAGAAATGGTTATGTTGGGTTGTAAACAAGTTGAATAATCCTTGGTAAGTCAGATCCAGGTTGGTGGTTGGTTATTTTGGAGAAAAATCAATAAAATACTTTGTTTTCTACATTTTCTACTGTATTTTTGCTGTTGCAGTGAATTGTATGACCTTGTATGGTCAAGTGGTGATGTGAAACCAATTGGAGGTGATGTGAAATTGAGTCTACTTTCTGTTGCACTTTGTCCCATTAAATTTCATTAAGATTTGAGCATTTGGCAGCTATTTTTCTCCAGACTAGTTGAAAACCTCATTTTTTGGGCATAGAAGATGCATAAGAGTTAGGGTTTGTAGAAAAACTCTTGGAAAATTGTTTGAAGAGGTGGAAAATGTTGATGCAGGATATTTTTGATATGTCTGGGCTAAGGGTATGAAGATTTGGGGTCTGGGTTTTGAAAATCTCGTTGTTGCCCATTCAAATGAGCCTAATTAGCCCAAATTGTAGCGTAATAGTCCTATTTTGACCCTTGTGTTACAAAAAAACCCCATCTTCATGTGAAATATGTTGTGTAATAGGATAATGGGTATCCAAAACAATTTTTAGTTCATGGGTTTGAGTTGTTCCTTGCAAGTTATGTTAGAAAAAGCTCATTTGCTATCCTAATTGGCCTATTGCAAAACGAGACAATAAAAAATAGACCCCTGTGTTACAAAGTAACCCCACATACAAATTTGATATGTTGTAAAGTGGCATAAAGGATATCCCAAATGGTGATCAGATTATGGGTTTGAGACTTGGTTTGGAAATTATGCTAGAAAAACCTTGTTTGCTGTCCTACAAGGCCTAGTGTCAAATTGTGAAGAAAGCCACTTAGTGTTAAGACTTTGGTAAAGTGTTGTTTGAGTTAGTTTGAAGACATCCACATTGATCTACATCAATAACCCACTCCAACATGGTATAATCACACATGATATAAAATAATCACATCCACTATAATCATTTACGACTAGCATAATCCAGGAACATGATGCATAAATGGAAATATTTCATAATGCAAGAATAACATGACAATCACAACTATAACAAATATAGTGAAAAAATGAAGTTGAAGCATTGGAATAATCTAACATGCACAATCACAATGTATGCATCCCATAATGCATAGTTGAAAACCAAATAACAAAGCACAACCCCATCGGAAACACCTCAATGGTCATTCATAATACACCCTTAGAACCCATCGATAGCACCATAAACCTTATTGGCAAGTTTGGTGCATTTCTTAAAAGCATGAATAATCACATAGTACACTGATAAACACTTAGAACAACATATAAAACATGAATCAAAAAGTACACAAGGCACAAACTAGGGTGGGCGTTACATCCTCCCCAACTAGCATTAGGCTTACTCTTGGAAGCCTATAAAAACACAAGGATGAAGTACCCTTAGTACATAATCCTTTACAACACAACTTATCTCAAAAGATCAGTCCTCCTAACCAACACTAGGTTGAGGTCTCAAAACAACAAAACAAATCTCCAAAGGTGCACCAACTAGGTCAAAACCAACCATCGTGCATACAACTCTGAAACTATACCACTCCATCCTCCTACTACTACTACAATGAGAAGAGGCTCTAGCCAAAAGGTGCAACATACCACAAGAAAGTAAAGTCTGTAAAATTTAGGACCACAACTATATTGGGATAACCTATCAAGCTCTCAACTAAGTCTAAGAAAACTCATAAGGCTACCATATCCACTCTCAAGGAGAATTGCAAACAAAAGATTACTCTCTCAAAAGTTCTTCCTCAGGCACTACATGTAACAAAAGAACTCAAGGATTAGGGAAAGCTAACTCAAAAGGGTTATAGGCACCACTACCACACCTTCATCCTGACCAAAAGCACGCCTCGACTCTAGACATGGTTTCCCTACATGAGGTACTTACTCATGTTCCACTCCTAAAAGAGAGGGTTTCTCTAACACTTTGGCCCTACACCACCAAAACTAGGATCAACCAAATAGGTTCTCAGAGGGAAGAATCTAAACCACATCCTCTAATAGTATAAGTATTTCCATAAAGAAAGGCTTAGCAACCCGTTACTTACTAGGAGCACATCTAAGGTGGCCACAACACACCAACAAGGTGAAAGACTACTCACAACACCACTTCAACTCTTAATTAAGCTAGACCAAAAATGTCAAACAACACAACACGACTACGAATTCATGATTGACTAGGCAACACATGGCTTCCTCATGTCCTAAACACCAAGTATCCATAAAATGGAATACATAGGATAGCAACCTCTTCATACAAGAGTTGCATCCTTTCCAAAATTACGCTAGGAAACCTCCAAAACACCAAGGAGAAACTCATGAAGCAACCAAATTACCAAGGTTGGAAACTCAACAAGATCAAGAAGACAACTATAATACCATAAGTATATAAATAATACATGCTCATGAACTAACTAAGGCTCCATCGTACCCTACATTATGTTAAAACATATGTGTAGTTATGGAACACACATCAAAAGGACACAACATCATACACTCCACTAATGCCAAAACACTAGGAGCATGGCATCACGTCCAAGACTAACAGAAACAAGACAAGAAAGAACAACCATAGTTGGTGGACTAAGTCAACATTCAACCAAATGCAATTACTAAAAGAAAGATTCAATCCAAACGAGTTATCTACATATCTCATTCACATAGACACAATCAAGAATCAATATTTAAGCTCATACAAGAATTCAATTCACATCAAGTGATCCATAGCAACACAAAACCATTTCAAAACTTTCTCAACATTTCACACAATATTCACTTGCATCTAATGACAAACCAAGAAATTCAATCTACCATAGTTCTAGTAACATGCACACCAAGAACTAGTATATTCTCTGCATTCTACTCCCTTATACAATCCGTCATAGGCCCATCATGGACATGATAGAGAACATAACAAGATACATGACCAGCAATTTAAAACATTCAAGCATAGCCACCAATAATAAATAAATAAATAAAATACCAAAGTGGAAGAAAAGTCAATTCCAACAATAAGGCATAAAATGAGCTTAATTTCAATAGTAAACCAAACATGACTATAAAGGTCACAAGATAAATAAATATCAAGTTTTGATGGCTATACATATTCATTAACAAGAATAAAAATTCAATGTTGACCCTTAACAAATTTAGTGAATTCATCAAAGTCACATAAATAAAGTATCAAAATTCAAAAATTCCACATTACATGAACTACATGACTAATTCTAGTCACAAGAGAGGGAGTACAAAGCTATACTACACCTAGATTCCAAAATCTAAGGCAAGTAAGAGAACACATTCAATCACGCTAAGCAAACAAATCTTCTAGGACTACAATCACATCAAAACATGAGATCATTTCTACTTAACCAAACAAACATCACTCAAGATGCCCAACAAGAAAGGTTGCATCCCATTCAAGGGAATCACAATCACCATGCAATGACACACAAAGTCACACACTAGCAAACATCTAGTAACCAAGATTAAGCTAGCACAAAATTAGGTTCACAAACTAAGATATCTAAACACATCACTCTCACAACAAGAGGGGTTAACATTTCTCACCAAACAAGGATTCACCAAGCATATGGATAATGCATTAATGCAACATTCACATACAACACAAATCAAAACATGAGGGAGAATTACGTTGGGGGTCAAGCACTTACCCAATGTTCCATTCACATGATGCTAAATTTCTCCACAATATGATGACAAGCATACTAAATTCACACATTACAATAGGGGAAACACAACTCAAAAACACAAGATGCAGGGTTTGCTACTTCACTCATGATTCTAACACCTCAAACATCACAAGGACTATGGAAATGACCCTTTTCACAACCCGTTTTCTCTTTAACTCTTCAAATAATGAAATGCAATAACTACACCTAGGTTCCCACATGAATCCTAGGGAAGAATACAATTTGGGGACATAAGTCATTACCCAAATGATCTATTCTAGCAATGCAATGCAACACTATCTTTCTTACAACCACATAATTAATGCATACACAGGGACATGCTGTCAAGAAGACAATGAAATATGCATTTTAGGCAAGCATTTCCAATCACCATACAAATGCAATTAATAAAAAAATATGACAAGCATTACAAGGGTATGTTACTCTTGCAACAAACATACACACAAGGTGCACAATGCAAGATTAATTTAAACTAGCTCATTACAACAACAATATTCTTCACATATCATGCATATGAACAAGACATCATCTCTTTCACATACAAATGCATAATTCTTAAAAGAGTAAGCTAGGTTCAATCACACTCAAGAACATGGTATTTCCTTTCACACAAAGGTTCCCATAACTCCACTATCAAAAGGGGTCACACAAGCACGGACCTGACCCTACAAAGGTCACTCAAACATACTCATACAAGAAAGACATATCGAAAGAAAGCACATGCTACTCACAACAGGTAAACACACAAGGACCCCACACATTCTTGAACAAGTTGAGCATAACACACCCCAGATCTCCCAATGCTGCAACATGAGCTCTGATACTAAGTATAATGTCATAGGTTTTCACCCAAAGCATTGGCCGAACAAACACCGAACCAACATTTTTTTTGCATTTGCAAGTGCAAAATTTACATGTCGTATTGCACTCACGCACACACAAGGTGTCACAATAAGGACAAAACACCTAAAATTACATCACCATTGTACTAAGAAATGTGGCACAAGTGGAAGACTTCACCCATCATGTGGCAACTCAAGACGATGACCAAGCGAGAGGTGGAGATCACTCCATGATGAGGATCAGATACACGCCTACAACCTTTCTCCCTTGCGAACACATGGAGTAGGATGAGGATGACATCCAACTCAGTCCATTCCATGACTACACAAGACATCCCAAACACAAGGGTAACACTCACCCACAGGATGGTCCAACTAGGAGGTACAGTTCCTCAATCAACTGGAATGGTCACTAGTCAAACTCGTGCAAAGGCATGCTTCCCAAATCAAAAGAGGGAATAATCTAAGAGTGCATATCACATCATGGAAATGACACCATGGATACACTCAAGTGGTCAAATGAGTACCTTACGGAAACAAACTTCACAAAAGGGTTGAACCAATTATGTCCACATGCCAAAAAGGACAAAAGCGATACAAAAGGCTACACATGTTCAAGACCAACGTCGACACATGCTAAAAGAAAAGATAGGATTATGACCACCTATGAGGGATGAATACGATCCAACAGAAACATATCCATAAACATCAAATAACTTAGTCTAAACATGCTAACATCTAGCTAGATTCTAACATGTAAAATCTATCAAAACATGCCAACGTCCTCACAAACCGAGGCATGGAAAAATACAAGACAATATCCAATAATTACAATATTCGAAGGGATTCATCCTAAACATAGATGAATCATAGCCAACAACATAAATCAACTCATAGCATTAATTACATCTTATTACAAGGGTCTCAAAATACCTACATTACAAAGGTTACAATAATCAATAATGATAATATACAAGTGCATAAACCACCCAAAAACCAACACACTCTCCAAGGTACAACAAGACATGAAGCATGACATAATCAACTTGCAAGAAGATAAGGGAACTGTCCAACACCTAAAGATCATCATGAAGGACCAATGGGGAAATGTTTCTCACCTCCCAACCATATTGCCATCGTTGAGCACAATAGCTATTTACACAACCCTAGGCAACCCCCGAGCTATGGAGAAGGTGATCATGGAAAACCCACTAGCATCATCTCACTCAATCTAGGGTATACATAGAAACATATGGCATACACGCTAATCAATGCACACAACACACATGGTACAACTTCCAATACAATGCATAAAAACAACACATGGTACAACTACCATCCAATTGCATTCAAGTAACATATGGCACACTTGCCAAAGCATAATAGAATGATGTCACAACATTCAAGCATAAGGGAAATAATCACACCTTCAATGCATGCCAAATGAGGCATAAATCATAGGCCATCATAGATACATAAAAGCATGAATTAGGCATCACAATGCACATGCAATCACATGGTAAACATCACATGTTGAGTCAAACTCTGACGATGGAAGAAGAAGGAAGAGAGACCTAGGTAGTCAGGACAAGGAGTGTCAAACAAGGGCAATACTCACCTTGCTGCAAAAAATGAGGGCATAACCTTCTCATAGCAACTAGACAATACTCCAAAGATTTCTCTTTACATCCAAACCTAAGCAAGCCAGACACTTCACTAGGACATGCATTTTGGTGTATATGATCTCATTATTAAATTTTATTACCCAATGTGTTTAAATGTTATTCTTGATTAAAAATTTCTTTCACTTAATTCTAACGATCTCTTTGGGCTGTGGTGCATGATGGAAGCCACTCCTTTCCTACCCCTAGACTTCTTCCTAAATACCCATAGCACCAATTTGACCAATTGGGCATGGCACAGTTTACGAGGTGACAAAATCACAATTTTCACAAAAACACAAGATATTCTCAAAAGATGGAAAAAATCATTTTGCATGAAAGGCTACTCATCCCACATTAAAATTAATAAAAGAAAGGTCTAAAATTGGAATTTCATTTTTTTTTCTAATTGCTTGAAAAACCATAAAAACTCAAATTCACCATTGTTGCAACCTTGGCTACCCTGAGCCATTTTCTAACTCTCATGTTTCAAACTCAAATGGAAATTTGACAACTACCCATTGTAGCATAAATGTAGAACATTCCAAATATGCAATAAAAACAAGGTGGGTAATCCTAGGTAAAATTTGCCATAACCCTGTATGTTTTTTCATGTTTCCAACCAAGGACACAAAGCAAAAATACATAAAACAACCATAAATTCATATCTAAGTTTTCCTTGCCTAATCAAGATGCCATAGCAACCACTAAATGTGGCATGGCAATGAAGAAAGCATACAAATTTAAAACAAAGGAAAGATTCAAGAATCATACCTTTCCAACAAACAATCCAAGGAGAAGAAGAGGGGTTTGAAAGCAATCTTTGATCACACACAAGTATCCACAATTCAAATCCACTCCACTTCAACCAAGCAATCCAAGCAATTTAACCTTTCTTTCATTCATGGAGAAAATCCTTCTTTCCAAGAAGGGAGGGTTTGAGAGGAGAGAGCAAACGGAGAGGGAAAAAAATGAAATGAAATAACTCCTTTTTCCCTTTTAACACCTAAAAGCCCTAATTTAAAATAGAATATAAAATTCACTTATAACCATTTTTTTAATCAATAATGAAATAAAATATATTCATTTAACACACCATTTAAAAATATGTCTAATTCATTTCATTTTACTAACCTAAATAATTTAATAAAATACCTAGGAACATTAAAATTTATTTTACGATATTTCAACTTCCAAATACCTTTCGGGAAACACATTTAGTAATAGAAAATTAGCTAATGAACTTATTGCAACTATTCCAAACAGGTAATTGTCTTTTAACTCAATCTCATTCTGAAAAGTCCAAACACACCATATCAGGAATTTTGTTTTTCAATTTAATGTAATTCTACCTTTTTGATAGAAATATATTAAATTTCAGAAATAATTTGAAATCATTTCAATTTATTCCTCTAGAATAATATAATGCAATAGATATTTTCTCTAAGATAATTAATCATTAAAATAATCCAAAAACATAGAAAACATATTTTTCAAGATCATTTAAAATAAAATGTAAAATGCTGAGGAAACACACGCAATTGACTTCAAGCACACATTGCGGGTTTCCACAACACAAGGATAAGGGTGAGATGGCTTATCGTCCCATATCAACTTTCTCCACATTTCCCACATTAGTTACCACCTATAATTACCTGCACACTCAAGTCAATCATCAGACGTACTTGCTCCACATATAATAGCCGAAGCAACATAATCCACTCCAACATGGTATAATCACACATGATATAAAATAATCACATCCACTATAATCATCTATGACTAGCATGATCCATGAACATGATACACAAATGGAAACATTTCACAATGCAAGAATAATATGATAATCATAACTATAACAAGTATAGTGAAAACAATGAAGCTGAAGCACTGGAATAATCTAACATGCACAATCACAACGTATGCATCCCATAATGCATAGTTGAAAACCAAATAACAAAGCACAACTCCATCGGAAACACCTCGATGGTCATTCTGAATACACCTTTAGAACCCATCGATGACACCATAGACCTCATCGACAAGTTCGGTGCAATACATCAAAGCATAATAATCACATAATACACTGATAAACACTCAAAACAACATATAACACATGAATCAAAAAGCACACAAGGCACAAATTAGGGTGGGCATTACATGTGACTTAACAAAATGTGAAAAGGGGGATAAGCGAGAAATAGAATCTTATATATACAAAATGTATTAAATAGTTTCGTACAAACTTTGTATGCCAAGGGTTATTCTTAAACATCAAAGGGAACTTTAATAGGAAAAGGTGAATTTTTGTTAGTAAAAATAGGACAACTATTTATCACTTTTACTCATGGATGAGGTGTAAAATTACCATGTTGACAATTTAACTATTGAATTGTTTAATGTTTAATTGAGGATATGCAAATGGGCAAAATTATAACTTAATAATGGTGAAATTTACATACCCATGCCATTTCCTTTTAGTTTTGTACCCACCTTGGTTGAATGTCCTAAATAGAATAACATATCGATAAGTGGTGCACCCATAATCTTGTGCTAAGTTTGGCTCATGACATAATCTCTATCCGTTTGTCCCACTTATTCTTATTCCTATACATTCATGATTTAATTATCATTATTGCACCTTCATTCAAACACATTTCCATATATTTGCTTCTTGGCTCAAGATTAGCATTTTTACCATAAAGTTCACTTTTGCACCACTCAAGATTGACTTAGTTTGAAATCTTGACGCAAGTGAGATTAAGTCTAAAATCCGAAATTTTAAATTTAAATTTAGACTTTTGCACTCCTTTCTACCAACCTTTGCGAGTTGTCTTTACAAACATTTTTGTGACTTGTTATGTTTTGGCATTTAAGGTAAGTGTAAGGAAATGTGGGGTCTTTTAAAAGTGCTCACTATTATTCTGAAATCAAAGAAACTTGAACTTTGACAAGTAATTTAAGATGTCTACACTCAAAATTTGAAGATGTCCTAAGAACAAGAATCATAGTGTTCAGATTCTAGTTTTTAAACTATTAAGTTTTTTTAAATAGTAAAGATTAAGATGGTCAAACATTGAGAGTACACAAAGGTTATTTTCATCATTGATATATAACATAATGTTGGTGTATAAACTCATACGAGTTATACCTAACTTAATCATAGTTAGTGGTTTTCCTCACATGTGGAAAGACTAAGTCTTCTTGTTGAGTCATTACTTGATGTGTCGATCCATCTTTGACACATCACTGCTATTTTGGAGGGAGGTTAAATCTTGATCTATTCTCTTGGTTCCAATTTCGCCACCTTTCCTATTCTCGTGGAGACTTGTTCCTCAAGCTTCACCTATTTATACCGTTTCAGTTGTAAACCAATTAGCTCATTTTCAATACATTGCATTTGTGTTTGATTTCTGCTCCATGATCTTGGACTTCCGCTCCCACATTGTATCAGAGCAAGTGGAATAGCGTCAAATCATTTTCTCATTGATTACATATCTCCATTAGCCAATCTCTGCAACTTCTCTTGCACGCTAGGCTCAATCCGGCCTTCTATCACTGCATATCAAGGAGGTAAAATTTTGTTTCAAAGCACATTTGAAATGAGTTTTTTTCCAGGTCATAATCATCATTGGAAGAGCTCATCGACTCTCACCACAGCAAGGTCAAATCATAGCCGAGGAAGCCTCATAAGATGCATTTACTCTGTGGTAGTCATGCCTCACACAGAGGCCAATTTTTATTGTGGTGACGTGCCTCACACAGAGGCCAAACCCTGTGCTTATTGCGGCTCATAGAAGAAGCCGTATCTGTGCCTGATATCACAGGCCAAAGTCGCCCCTGCAAGCTGCATTCTATGGCACCTCCAAGAGGCTCATTCCTCTCATCGAAGTCATGGTCCAACACATCCTTGTCATTGCCTTGGGAGGCATGTGAACAACGATGGCTGTCAAATTCAATGAGAGTATTAATAACACTATTCATTGTAATTTGTCAATTTTGTTGGCAAATTTTTTTTAATAATAAGCCCCTGGTCATATGGGTTTTTAAGGCCCTGGTTATACCCTACCACAGGGGGCTTAACTTTTTCCCTATCATGTTTTTTCTCCATATATTAGTTTGCACAAAATTTTATTTTTAAGCACATTGAAAATATTTTTTTGAAGGTGTAATTTTTTTGCATATGCAAAAATTGTAAAGGCTATAGCTTTTGCATACGATCTTGTAATCGAGTCATTCAAAAGGAAAAAGTGCCTAATTTTTTTACCTCTATCATTCTAGCTACTAATTGCACTATCATTATAAAGTGCCAAATTAAGTTAGGTTTAGGGTTCTTAAAATACTTCATCTCAAATTGCAAGCTTGTTGGGAGAGAAAAAAAAAGGGAAAATATTGTTGTATGATGTCATGTACTACTTATAAAGTGCCACTTTAAGGGGGGTAGATAAGTAAGAAGAGTGCACACAATCAATTATTCTATCACTAAAGCACCACCTTAATTCCCAAAATTGAGTATCAAGAAGTTTAAATTGCACCATTTCATCACCTAAAAGAAGGTCAAAAGGTAATGGTACTGCCTTCATCTTTTTGCATTTCACATTTGGTGAAGAAGACAATCATGATGCAACTTCAAAGCCTAGTGTAAACTCTCAGCTCAGCTCAGTTGGTTCTATATAGTAGAAAAATTGAACTCTACTTGCATTCTTAGTATGTAAAAACACTCATATAGTGTCAGATATTGAAATTGTTAAAGTGAAATGTAAGAACTGATCTATAAAGTGTAGTGGGGATATGGCAACATTGCAACTTGAATTGCATTGGTTCCTACCTCATTCAAATGTGCACATATGCGCATCCTTTCTTCAGTCATTTTGTACATTTCTTAGACCTTCATCCTGGTCTTTTTCTTTTAAAACACTACTTCAATCAGTTTGCCAAAATCTCTTAACATCAAGGGAAAGACAAATTTTACAACTTCGACATGCTTCAAGAGTTCTACATATCTGCATCAGAATCTACATCGGCATCATCATCATCTGGAGGGGCCATTTAAAGTCCTCTCTTTGTTTTCTCTCTTTAGGAGGAATGCTTTTTCCCATAGGGTTTTCTTTCTTTCTATGAGGCCGATTATTTCCTTCCTTATTTTGATTATTTTACATTATAGTTGGTGACATTATCAGACTTTGAGAGACTATTGCTGGGTAAGTGCAAAAAGATGGGGGCCAAAAAGTGGCCAAATTAATTTAAAAAAAATTAAGTCATAATGCGAGCGCATTATAATGCGCTCGCATTATGACTTGCTATAAATTAAAAAAAGGTTTCTAATGTCATTTCATTTCTTTCTTCTCCTCTATGCCCGCGACCTACAAACCCTAGAAAGTGCGCTCGCGTTTTGCAAAACTCCATTCAACACAAAAACCTTATCAATTCATCGCCAAAATGCTGCCACGACATCGAGCACGCCAAAGGAGTGAGTTATATTTTTTTTTTGTTTGAATTTGTTTCTAAATAGGTAGGTTTTAGTTGATTTTTGATGTATATTTCGTTAATTATCAGGAAATGTTAATGCACCTCCTCCTCCTCAAAATCCACAAAGTCCTGAGGAGGAAATACCTGCAGAACAACAATCTCCTCCATCCATTCCTTGACATGCCCCTGGAACACAAGAAAATATAATGGGGCAAATTGAAAACAACAAAAAAGAAATTGAAGATATAATTGCAAGGTTGAAAGATCCTTCCACTTCGACCTTGCATAGGTCCACGCTTGTTGAATCTCTTGAATCTATGTTATCAAATGTAGATTCAATTAGCAAGCAAATAACTAGTTGGATGGATAAGAGGAGAGAGTTTAGAGATTATTATGCAGACAAGCTGTCATACCAAGATGTGAAAAAATTACAAATCACAAAATTAGACTTGTGTTCCATTTTCACAAACCCACAAACAAATCAACTTCCACCCATTACATGCAAGAGGTTCCCTATCCATTGGTGCAACAATCAAGTGATAAAGGACAATTTTGGGCAGAGGTGGTGGATGGTTTTTGACCATCCTCCATGCAATAATAATGAGGTCCCACAATACTTTTTGAGGAAACTCTACTGCGAGTTTGTCCTCAATAAAGTGCCAAACTATTTTGATATGCGGGACCTCCAGGGTAGAGGTGGGGGGTCAGCATAAGATAGACCAGGGGCACGTCTTGAGCCACAACGGGTAGTGAGACAAGTAATCAGCAGACCAGCCCACGAGCATGTTTCTATCCCTTCCATTGTGAAGGAGAGTATTGCGGTCGATACACTTTAGTCCATTAGTGCCTTGACCCAGAGCATCATAGAGCATGCCAGTCCTGCAACACAGAGTGGGTTGGGAGATAGTGTGAGGAGTAGGGTCCCGCCCCATACTTGTCAGACTTGCGGGTCAGCCTGTGGTTATGACCCCATGGATAGTCAAGACGCAGGTGCACAGGCTACACCTACAGCTAAGCAGATGGTGATGATAGATACCCTCATGAGTGAGACTTTCGGCCTTGATACTCAGGTAAATATTAGCAAGTTTATTGAATTTAATTTATTAAATTTCATTTTTGAAATGTAAGATTAACTAATTTAAATTGATGATTTTAATAAAATTTTAGGGTCATAGCATCGATGCAGTTTTCAGTGGTTCTCCACCTGCATTTTACACTAGATCATCTACTGTCGAGGTATGTAACTAGTAAACAATTATAAATATTACATGTGAATAGCATCGTTATATGAATGGTATTCTAATATCTGATTTTGGATGTTGAATAGGTTAATACTGTAGATTTCATGGCAACACCTGCCAGTAGTGGTGGACTTCAAAGCTTTACGGAAGTAATAAAATAAATAGTTTAATGAATGAATTATACTTACTAGATTTTTGTATGTGACTTGTGTGCTTTATTATGTGTACTTCCATGTTTAGATGAATGTGTGTGTATGTTAGGAGCCATGATTTGCATCACTATTATAGTTTTCGTAATTGAATAATGTTGTTTTATTTCCAGATGATGCAGGCTGTGGAGACACCTCCCCATGTTCATAGGGAAATGGAGCAGGTTGTGGCCTCTGCGATTCATAGCTCCATGGCATTGACAGGGGTATGAGGCAGATTAGTAAATTTCAATTTACATTCATTGTTATAGTTGTCTATTTTTGAAAAATCAAAAGATTATTGATTTGAAGTTTAATTTCTATCTGGATGGTTTCTATAGGACATGACATCACCATAGCCTATTCCTGCTATTGAGGTAAGTGAGGAGACAGATTATATGTTAGCAGTAAGTGATTATTTTGTTAAATGTTTCATTTTTTATAACATGTAATTTCTATATATTATGTCTATACTTTTTATTGTAACAGGTAAAGATGCAGGAAGAACTAAATAGGAGGAGCAGCCCTCGGGTTCGTAGTAGACCACCCACATGTGCGTCTCCATCCCCTAGAAGATCAAAGGCTGCCTATGATCTATTCTCTTCACTAGCTAGAGGGGAATGACTTCTTATTGTGTTCCTTTGTTGTATGCCTATATGGCATTTGTGGACATATATTTTGTATTGTATATAGTTGACATTGTATGCCTATATGGCATTCGTGTAAGCCTGTATGGCTATTTTGTATATATGTTATACTTATATCGACAGATATTGATGTATGCCTATATGGATATTTGGTTAATAAAAATCTTTTTTATTGATGGCGTCCATACTTGCATTATAAATCTACATTTGAATGGATATTTGTAGATGGCTACTTCAAATATTTAAAGTCCAATTGTATTACATAGGATGTTTGTTGATCCAATAAGCTAGCTATTGTTATTCAATTATCACCTAAACCTCATTTTGGAACTAAAAGATAAAAGTTGTATTTAAAAAAAAATGAATCATCATGTTGAATGGAAAATATTAATATTCTTTATGAGTAGCATAGAATGTCAACTATATGCAATACAAAAAAATGAATCATCATGTTATTCTTTATGTTTGAGATCCTGAAAATGACTAAGTCTGGTAGCCTGATATCCTGAAACACTAGGATGAATATCCAAGTCATTAGGATGATCAGGCCTTGAGAAAAAGTCATTAAGATGAGCGCCTAAAGGAGACTTTCTTAAACATTCAAACATTGAGCAACAAGCATGAAGGGTTAAGGTGCAATTTGCAACTTATAAAGCCTCAAAAGGGCACCCAACTTAGAGAGAGCATTCATTTAAGACAAGGCGCCCATTAACACTTGTTCCACCATAAAAGTGTGCCTAAGGTGGAAGGAGAACAAGCCTCTAGTAAGTGAAGTGCACCTATTGTCTAAACCACTTCATTATGGCACCCTAGCATGAGGAGGAGTATATAAGTCAATAGGAAATGGTGCCTGTAATGCAAATGAAGGACTAAGTGGCATTTTCAATAAGCATCAATTCACCTTGAGCTTTCAATAAATACATCAAATTGAGCCCCATAAGCCTAGGCGCCCTTTGCCTGCAAAAGAACCTTGTATTGACGTCAAGAGTTGGTTGTATCGGCAAAACTTGGTTAGGCTTCGCCGATAGTGGTCTGTCTTGCTGACAAGTGTGGTTCGAAGTCAAAGACATTTGTGTATCAGAAGATAATCCCATCTACGCATCAGAAGAGCAGTTGAGAGATTCACCGATGAAGGGGGTCACACCGACAGTCAAAATCCATCGGTGTATCGGCCCAATGAGATTAGAGTTCACCGATGTTTGGAGTCTCACCGACGGGTGTGGTCTGAAGGTTGTCATTTGTGAGATTGGTGTGTCGATAGAAGAGTTTTTGAGTGTGCCGATGGTATTAAGTCCTACCGATAGTCAAGGGACTTAGAGTCTTGTATCAGAGTGACAAAGACATCGGTGTGAAAGGATATAAAGTCACCGATAGTGGTCTGTCTGATCGATAAGAGTCAATGATGGGATGTTTGTCAGAAGTGAAATCAAATGGAGTCATGGTGGCATTGACCTATCGGCTAATGAAATTTTAAGCTCACTGATGGTATGTTGTCTCGCTAATAGTGAGTTTGAAGGTTCAAAAGTTGATAATTCTATGCTTCCACTGTGTGCTCTGCATCAGACACTCATCCCTACTATAGTCTAGCATTCTCTAGTTGTGTTCTCCCCTTTGTTTTTGTGAATGCCTCTGGAAGTAATGTTGAGTTACTTGTGATGTCCTTATTGATTGGTGTTGTTTTGGATTCATGTGTAGTCCTTGTTCCTTATAGTCTATTGTCTACCTGACTGTTTGTTATAACTTCTTGAACCACTATGATTTTGAATATTTAGATTTAGAGGGCATTAGACACCAAAACTTCTTGACCTTTAACAACCCAACCTAGAATCAATAGATTTTGTCCATCCCAACTATTCTAGTCAAGACAAAGCATGTTGATTCTCATTCAATCCAAAGTTCATTAACAGGATTATCTTATCATAATATTTAGGGAAATGACCACCTAGATGGACAATGATGTGATCTATCTATAAAGAAACTTGCAAAAAGTATAGGAGGCATGAGAATCCCTCCATGTTGTTTATCAAGTTGAATGATCTATGACACATCATGTATCATTAAAAAATATTCTCGAAGAGAAAGCAAGTGAAAATACTCAAAACAACCCATAACAAGGTGGAGAAGTTTAAAGGATGGAGGTTGCAACACTTTCCAATCTCATAGCCACACTAGTCCAATGGATCAGGATAATACTATCAAGCATCCACATAATAGTATATAATATTATCAAAAGTCACAGAGAAATTTCTAAGGACCAAAGTGTTATCCCTATGACTTGACACATACTGCTTGTTTCATAAAGCAAAGGGACATGATATAAATATTGTTGTTATATGGAGCCTAATCAGACTTGGAGGTTAAATTTACCCAACTTTTATCAGCGTGGTTTCTCCCCAAATATTTTCCTACTAGTTCTGGCGCCTTGAAGTCTAAGTGCATGAAAATTGAAGTCTAAGTGTTTTTCTTCAGGATCTAGGCACCAGTTGAAGGTTGTAGTTGCCAAGAAGAGCGCCTAGCAAGAGGAAGTCTTTTGGAGTCTCCAAAATACATCAAACACTTGACTAACAACAAGATAACTTTTTCCCAAGTTAGGCGCTTCAAGAAGGAAGTTAAAACATGAATAAGCACCAACTTGTCTATGTGCAAATTCAAGCATGTTGAGGATACACATGGCGCCCAACATTCCTTGGTGATTTCACAAACTTCAAATGCTCAGAACTATTCAAGGAATGCCCAATACCCCTTCTTGATGATAGGCACCAAAGTGAGGGTGGAATTGCACCTTGATGGCATTAGGCGCTATCTAGAGTATGCTACTCCATGGAAATGCGCCTTCTTGCTTAGAGTAATTCAAACACTCCAAGGTCTTCAGTGATCAATTTCCCAACTTATGAAATGTCCTCCTTCATTTTAAAACACATTGTAATGCTCCAGAGAGATGACTATACCTAGGCGTCAATCTGGGTTAGAAATGCCTCCAAAGTGTGCCTTCTCTTTCAGAATGCAAAACAAGGTCCAAAGGTGCTAATAAACTGAAGCGCTTCTTTGGAAAAGTCCCGGAGGTTAAGATGTGCCTTGTCTTAATGAGGTGAAACTCTTAGGTAAGAAAGCTTGTAAAGTGCGCCTAACTTAGTGAAGAGGTTGATAACTTCTAAACCCTTCCTGGAACTTAGATTGCTTCAACTGAAGATCATCTTGCACCAATACATCACCAAACTTTCAATCACAAGATCAATTCAAACTTAGGTGCTTATTAAGAGTCTTTCCAATGTTGGCGCATCTGAGAGGTTGAACTGGCAAGAGATGGCGCCTAGCTTCCTAGACCTTGTTTCAATATGTTTGAGTTCCAAAGTTGACTCAATGGTATCAAGATGGTGCCATAGAGTCTTTGGACTAGTTCCTTAGAGTTTCAAAAACATTCTGGCTCCTTGAAAATTCCTCCTACATGCTTGGGCACCATTTCAAGGTATTGGAACCATGATGTAGCACCTTATTTCTCTAGGTGGCCATTCATGATTGTGCAACTTGAGATTGGCGCCTAGAGTGAATAGGCTTTCATCCTGACTTAATACACTGCCTCCTTCTGACGATGTTTGGGGCAGCAGAAAACCTTTCACCACAGGCAAATGTCTTAGAGATATAAAAAATTGAGAGAGGTTATTGTAGAGGCACTCTACGTGATCGTGATGCCTTAGACAGAATGTTTCTAAGTGACATGGTTTTCGAGTAACATCTTGTCAAAGATTGCTGCTTATTTGCACTTTAGACTCTTCAAGGATATCATCGGTACAATGTAGCTCAGACTATTTTGACATGTTTGGGTGAAAAACATGACCATGCCTAACGTAAATGAACCCATCTAGATGCATTAGAATAGTTAGTTTGGTCGCATCAGGAGTAGGATGAAAGTTACACCCCTTTGCAACTTTACACTGCCTCCTTCTGACGATTTTTGGGGCAGCAGAAAACCTTTCACCATGGGCAAATGTCTCAGAGATATAAAAAACTGAGAGAGGTTATTGTAGAGGCACTCTACGTGATCACTTTGCCTTAGATAGAATGTTTCTAAGTGATAGTTTTTGAGTAACATCTCGTCAAAGATTGCTGCCTTTCTGCACTTTGGACTCTTTAGGGATATCGTGGGTACAATGTAGCTCAGACTGTTTCGACATGTTTGGGTGAAAAATAGGACCATGCCTAGCGTAAATGTACCCATCTAGATGCATTAGAACAGTCAGTTTGGTCGCATCAGGAGAAGGATGAAAGTTACACCCCTTTGCAACTTTACACTGCCTCCTGACAATTTTTGGGGCAGCAGAAAACGTTTCACCACGGGAAAATATCTTAGAGATATAAAAAACTGAGAGAGGTTATTGTAAAGGCGCTCTACGTGATTGCATTCCCTTAGACAGAATATTTCTAAGTGACACAGTTTTCAAGTAACATCTCATCAAAGATTACTACCTTTTTGCACTTTGGACTCTTCAGGGATATCGTGGGTACAATGTAGCTCAGACTGTTTTGACATGTTTGGGTGAAAAATAGGACCATGCCTAGCATAAATGTACCCATCCAGATGCGTTGGAGCAGTCAGTTTGGTCACATCAGGAGCAGGACGAAAGTTACACCCCTTTGCAACTTTACACTGCTTCCTGACGATTTTTGGGGCAGCAGAAAACCTTTCACCACGGGCAAATATCTCAGAGATATAAAAAATTGAGAGAGGTTATTGTAGAGGCACTCTATGTGATCATGTTGCCTTAGACAGATTGTTTCTAAGTGACACATTTTTTGAGTAACATTTCATCAAAGATTGCTGCCTTTTTGCACTTTGGACTCTTCAGGGATATCATCGGTACAATGTAGCTCAGACTGTTTTGACATGTTTGGGTGAAAAATAGGACCATGCCTAATGTAAATATACCCATCCAGACACGGAATAGTTAGTTTGGTCACGTCACGAGCAGAACACCAAAAATGCAAAAGTTGCTTTGTGTAACTTGACAACATTGACACTTTTTTGCAACATGACTCAAAGACTCAAGCTGACCCCAAATGACTCAAAGTGACTTAAAATCACCTTGATTTTGGTGCCCAATGTACATTATAGAGGTCAAGGTGCTCCTTATCATTCCAACATCTTAGATGAGCGCATAGGAAAGGAAAAAGCTCTAAGTTTCATCATCATGAGCGCCTAATATCAAGAGACTTTAATGGCTCAAACCTTAGCATGGAGTCGTAAGGCACATTTCATGTCTCCTTTCATCCATTTTGGTGCCCTTATGTAGATTTTTCAACTTGATTTGGCACCCTGTATGTGAAGGAAGATCTAAAGGCATGAAAGTGGATGTCGTTTTGCAAGAGTTTGGATCATCAAAATTGAAAGAAATAAGTCTATTAAGCTTGGGCACCCTTGGTCTTCTTTTCATTCATTATGAGTGCCTTGGGAGAATGGTATATAGCTCATCATCATGATTGGGTGCCCTGGATGTAGAGTGTTGGAGAGATCATCAAATGGTGTCTAGAGGAAGTAGGGTGAGTTATGAGTTTGGTTGCATCAGGAGCAGGACACCAAAAATGCATAACATGATGATGTAAAAATGTGTATATGTGTAAAAATGCAGGAGGAAATAAAAAAAAGACAAACCTTAATTGTTAGTATGCATACTTACAACTCAATGTAACATGACTTTACAAAATCAATGTGAATACTTACAAATTAATCCAATGAACCATCCAGATCTGCTCTACTCTTTATTGTGCCAAGTATTGCTTCATGGTCAGACTCACACACCTTCCACAAGATTTTGTTCAAAGGTCTACCCCGATACTTTAGCAAATGAACATTGGATGCCACAACAAGGTTCGAGTAATGAAGAATCTTCCGATGCGTGTCAAAGTCCTGAAATAGCCAAATATTAACACTCTTATGTGGGTACCTTCTAAGCCATGTTCTAGAAATAACCACTAAGCCTGTAGGGTATTCAATGTTTTCTCCATCTGTAACAGGGGCCTCCAATTTCTTTTTGGCCTTAACACAACGACATAAGTAATAATTTGTTCCCTCTTCATTATTTTCATCTGCAATAATTGCATATACATGCCCTACATTGATATGTGTGGCAAATTAGATGAAATTAGTCAACATCACAAAAACACTACAAAGTAAGATGACATTACTTGGTTGAACTAGATGAAATTAGATGCATATACGTGCCCTATATTACCTAGTTGAACTAAATCTGATATGTGGTCAAAGTCAACTGATGATTCCATCTGTGTTAGTTCCAGTGCCATCAGGGGTCGATACGTGTCAAGTGGGCTAAGATAACTTAACTGCCATTCGTCAACCCACTCCTTTGACTCACACTCATCCCAGACTTGAATTGTACAGGAAAAACAAAAGCATGACATCTTTCGTGTATGGATACTCCATGAACCTGCAATTGAGCTTCTGAAAGAGTGCATCTCATTTGATCCTGTCAGTGTACAACAGTCCTCATATGGTGCAATGTTAGTATCATCTATCAACCAAAAAAATCTATGAACTGAAGGCTTACCTTCATTACCTAGACCCATGGAAGCATTACACCACTCGACAATTGATTTTACATCTGTCAACTTTGCATTGTCTTTATACTTTAACTCTTCTCGTGCTATGGCTCTTTTAATACATGTTCCTGCACCATCATGCTCCCCCTTTCCATGCCCGGCCTCACAAAAGTTCCACATATGTTGAATACCTGTAAAATTATGCCTCCTACTCAGCCAATAGAAATTCCGTGAGTTCTTGAATTGTGACACACAGTTATCCGACCATATGATATGCCGACTGAATGATATGCCCCTTCTAGCCAAATCATTGTAGAACACTTGAAAACAACCTTGCACGAACTCTGTAGAATGTGTGCAATCATCACTAATATAGAAATTATACTCCCTTATGATCTTTCTGTCATCCTCTGTACTATCATTCGCATGAATGAATGTGATGTGCACAAATATAGAAAACTGTGTGGAGTTGTAATATTGTGATTGCACCTCACGCTGTGGCTGTAGACTGTAGTTCTCTGCAAAGTCGACGACTGAAACAATGCTACCAACCAGAAATGTGTCCTTGCATAACTTGAATTGCAAGTCCAACCATCGAGCTCTATGGGCATGTCTTGCATACTCATACACTATGTTGTCACAAAATATAGGCATAAACTGATACACTGGAATCTTTTCAATAACTAATTCACACCTCTTTGCTTCTTTACCATCTTTTGTATTGTATGCCACTATTTTATACTTGCCAAACTCTACTAGTTCATTTCCAACCGCATGTGTTCTTTCCATATGTTCACATATTGGCAAATGTTGCAAGCCACTGCAATGATGACATGTGGCATCCAAGCATAATTTCTTGTAAAATATTTGACCTTCCTCTCTTTCACATAAAATTCTTGATATGAAGTCTCTTGAAGATGTTGGTGGGGCACATATGGCACAACCCTGCAAATCATTGTTAGTATGCATATCTAAACATATAGACCTATGAGCATCAAAATGGTTAGAAAATTCAATATGTAATCTACAACAACAAGTAGTGCGTGTGTGATTTATCTTAACATAGAAAGGTTTTAGCATTTTAAAATATCTTTGACAAATTTTAATTTGAGGATACTTCTCTAGAAATTTACCATAAAATTGTGTTTGAGTCTCATCCAAAAAATGCTTGAGATGTGGCTTGTGGTTTTGACTACCGATTCTCCTTCTTACCACATCCCTTTGATTTGGAGATACCCTTGTGTAATTCTTCCAAAAGTCTTCAATTAGTGATCTCAATGCTTCAACAATTGGTTTGTCTTTTCGTGGTAGTCTGCCTGATAATACCCATAATTCATTGGCATTAGTGTCCTCAATTCTTTGGCATCTTCCAATGGCTCTTGATAAAGTTTTCCTATTAATTCTCAATTCTTGACTTGTCTTTCTAATGAGACGAGCTTTCCTCGTTTGACTACTTACTATAGTCGATGTAATCACACGCCGTGTTGCATTACTATCTTTTGTGCGTGAGGTGTTACCCACAGTCTCATACGCACTCATTAGATTCTTGACAATAGATTTTTCACTTGAAGCCTCTGATGTTCTCAACCCAAGAATCTTCATGATAGACCTATACTTTATACTTCACATCATTTCAACAAATAGTTGACATCTTGCAGTCTCATTTAACTTTTCAAAGAACAATCTCCAAATCTTATTAGCATATCTTCTACAAGTGCATTTTGGAATCTTACCTTCCATTGGCTACAAAATATTCTCATCAATATCAATCAAATACTTTGGATTTCTATGCAAAATTCTAGGTGGTGTTAAGTTAGGTAAATTCATCTCAACATTAGGAATTTCATCAATATTTAAATGAGATGGGTTAGATGGCATACCTTCGATCGAAGATGGAATAGATGACATACTTTGAGGTTGAGGTGGGAATGATGGCGTACCTCCTTCATCACATGTGAGTGATGATGTACTCTCAACTTGAGATGTGGTAGATGGTGTCCCTACATGTCGACTTGAGGTGGAGGACATGTCTCCAACTATGGTATTCAAATCTCTCGTACCACGAAGTTTTTGCATTCGTTCTCTTTGTGCTGCTAATACCATATCTCTCTGTGATGGTTGTGGTTCCTCTTCAATTGGTATGTCTTCATTTATCATGTCCAATTTCCTCTTCTCACGAAGTTCCCTCATAGCCACTGTTTTCTTTGCATTCTTAGCTTCTATCTCTTTCTGTGTTGGTTTAATTCTTGATCATTTCCTCGACATAACGGAGAATTTGTTTGTAGCATGATAAAAAGACCAATATTAGTTCATAAGAAATGAATACAAGATAATAGTGGGATTGTATTTTTTTATGTTGTAAGGATTTATTCTTGTATAGTTTGACATCATGGTATGTTAAGGTTTGTTTATTACACATAATTATTAAAGAGCCCAAGTGTAGAAAATATACATGGCATCATGTGAGATTGTAGGCTACTTTCTTGATTGGGAATGTGTCTATTTTAAACATGTATGATAAAGCATGATAAAGTAATTCAATCCAAAATAAGGAAAATGTAAAGAACATGCATGTAAAGACTTGACATACGTAAAAACGAAGATTTGAATGGAGAGAGTACCCAATTATGTAGTGTTTTTATCTTCTTGCATCAAACTCCTCAACAATTTGAGTTTTTCACCACTTGCTTCCTTTTCAATGTTAAATTGAATAACACTCAAATATAATTACTAATAACAATACTATTAACCAATCTATAATGTTAAATTCCTAAAATTGAATCACAATAAACATTGTAACACTACAAAAATTGAAACTTGAATAGATAAATATCAAACTTGGTGTGAAAACTATGTTATTTCCTCCTTCTCAAGTTGGCAAAGCAGAAAAGGTGGTGAAAAGATCATGCAAAGGTGGTACAATGTGTCAAATGTGCATGTGAACTTCCCAACAACATGAAAGCACTTCTTTTTTGTCAGAGCACGCATAGAATCAGTAAGAAAATAGAGCATGTGGGCCTGGATCATGGGGTCAACACTTTTTTACCGTTTCAATAGCAAGACAAAACGTGAGCATGTTATAACATGCTTGTGTTTTGTCCTGCTATAGATTGATCACATCATTTGCATTGATCACATCTCTTTCCAAACCTTCCCCTTCAGACTTGAATGACCACAAGGTTTTTGAGGGAGAACTTTTCCTATTTCCTGCAAGAGCTTACCAGATGCTCCGCCATATGATAGGCATAACAATGAAGGGGCAAGCCCTCATAATCAAGTTCTTGATAGAAAATGCCCATCGAGGAAGAAAGACAGATCTTCTTTAGAAGTAGAAGTTCTAGTTTGTGACAAATCCTTATCCAAGTATAAATAGCAGGGGTTAACCCTTAAAATTTGAACCCTATCCCTACACCCTCAACACTTGACACTATATCTTAAGCCTTAACCCTCATCCCTAAAGCCTCAACCCTCAATACTTAAACCTTCAACCCTAAACCCTATCCCTAATCCCTCTACTCTTGACACTCTAACCCTAACCTTGACATTAAATGCTAATCCATCAACCCTAAACCCTAAACCCTCAACCCTCGACACTAAACATTAAACCCTAATCCCTCAGCCCTCAACCTTAAACCTTATCCCTAAACCCTAATCCCTCAACCCTCAACCCTAATCCTTCATCCCTCAACCCTCAATCCTTAAACCTTCAACCCTAAACCCTATCCCTAATCCCTCTACCCTCGACACTCTAACCCTAACCTTGACATTAAATGCTAATCTGTCAACCTTAAACCCTAATATGTCAACCCTAAACCCTATCCCTAAACCCTCAACGCTCAACACTATACCTTAAACCCTAATCCCTCAACCCTCAACCCTAAAGCTTATCCCTAAATCCTAATCCCTCAACCCTCAACCCTAATCCATCACCCCTCAACTCTAATCCCTCATCCCTAAACCCTAAATGCTATCCCTATTCCTAAACCCTCAATAGACTCGATACTATACCTTAAACCCTAATCCCTTATCCTCGACACTCTTATTTAACCCTAATCCCTTGACCATTAACCTTATCCGTCAACCTCAACCCTCAACCCTCAACTCTCAACATTAAACCCTTAACTCTGATCCCTCGACCCTCAACCCTATCCCTAAACCCTAAACCCTAAACCCTCAACCCTCAATGTCAAATCCTAATCCCTCAATCCTTCACTCTAATCCCTCAACCCTAAACCCTATCCCTAAACCCTCAACACTATACCTTAAACCCTAATCCCTCAACCCTAAACCTTATCCCTAAACCCTAATCTCTCAACCCTCAACCCTAATCCGTCATCCCTCATCTCTAATCCCTCATCCCTAAACCCTAAATGTTATCCCTATTCCTAGACCCTCAATGGGCTCGATACTATACCTTAAACCCTAATCCCTCTACCCTCGACACTCTTATTTAACCCTAGTCCCTTGACCATTAACCCTATCCCTCAACCTCAAGCCTCAACTCTCAACATTAAACCCTAATTCATCAACCCTAAACCCTAATCCCTCAAACCTAAACCCTATCCCTAAACCATCAACCCTCAACACTATACCTTAAACCCTAATCCTTATCCCTCAACCCTTAACCCTTAAAACTTAAACCCTATCCCTACACCCTCAACACTTGACACTATATCTTAAGCCTTAAACCCTCATCCCTAAAGCCTCAACCCTCAATCCTTAAACCTTCAACCCTAAACCCTATCACTAATCCCTCCACCCTCGACACTCTAACCCTAACCTTGACATTAAATACTAATCCGTCAACCCTAAACCCTAATCCGTCAACCCTAAACCCTAATCCATCAACCCTAAACCCTATACCTAAACCCTCAACCCTCAACACTATACCTTAAACCCTAATCCCTCAACCCTCAACCCTAAACCTTATCCCTAAACCCTAATCCCTCAACCCTCAACCCTAATCCATCACCCCTCAACTCTAATCCCTCATCCCTAAACCCTCGACAGACTCGATGCTATACCTTAAACCCTAATCCCTTATCCTCGACACTCTTATTTAACCCTAATCCCTTGACCATTAACCCTATCCCTCAACCTCAACCCTTAACCCTCAACCCTCAATCTTATCCCTAAACACTCAACCCTCAATGTCAAATCCTAATCCCTCAACCCTTCACTCTAATCCCTCAACCCTAAACCCTATCCCTAAGCCCTCAACACTATACCTTAAACCCTAATCCCTCAACCCTAAACCTTATCCCTAAACCCTAATCCCTAATCCCTCAACCCTAATCCATCATCCCTCAACTCTAATCCCTTATTTCTAAACCCTAAATGCTATCCCTATTTCTAGACTCTCAACGGGCTCGATACTATACCTTAAACCCTAATCCCTTGACCATTAACCCTATCCCTCAACCTCAACCCTCAACCCTCAAGCCTCAACCCTCAACATTAAACCCTAATTCATCAACCCTAAACCCTAATCCCTCAAACCTAAACCCTATGCCTAAACCATCAACCCTCAACACTATACCTTAAACCCTAATCCCTATCCCTCAACCCTTAACCCTTAAAACTTAAACCCTATCCCTACACCCTCAACACTTGACACTATATCTTAAGCCTTAAACCCTCATCCCTAAAGCCTCAACCCTCAATCCTTAAACCTTCAACCCTAAACCGTATCCCTAATCCCTCTACCCTTGACACTCTAACCCTAACCTCATCATTAAATGCTAATCCATCAACCTTAAACCCTAATCCGTCAACCCTAAACCCTAATCCATCAACCCTAAACCCTATCCCTAAACCCTCAACCCTCAACACTATACCTTAAACCCTAATCCCTCAACCCTCAACCCTAAACCTTATTCATAAACCCTAATCCCTCAACCCTTAACCCTAATCCATCACCCCTCAACTCTAATCCCTGATCCCTAAACCCTAAATGCTATCCCTATTCCTAAACCCTCAACAGAATCGATATTATACCTTAAACTCTAATCCCTTATCCTTGACACTCTTATTTAACCCTAATCCCTTGACCATTAACCCTATCCCTCAACCTCAACCCTCAACCCTTAACTCTCAACATTAAACCCTTAACTCTGATCCCTCCACCCTCAACCCTATCCCTAAACCCTAAACCCTAAACCCTCGACTCTCAACGTCAAATCCTAATCCCTCAACCCTTCACTATAATCCCTCAACCCTAAACCCTATCCCTAAACCCTCAACACTATACCTTAAACCCTAATCCCTCAACCCTAAACCTTATCCCTAAACCCTAATCCCTTAACCCTCAACCCTAATCTGTCATCCCTCAACTCTAATCCCTCATCCCTAAACCCTAAATGCTATCCCTATTCGTAGACCCTCAACGAGTTTGATACTATACCTTAAACCCTAATCCCTCTACCCTCGATACTCTTATTTAACCCTAATCCCTTGACCATTAACCCTATCCCTCAACCTCAACGCTCAACCCTCAAGCCTCGAGCCTCAACTCTCAACATTAAACCCTAATTCATCAACCCTAAACCCTAATCCCTCAAACCTAAACCCTATCCCTAAACCATCAAAACCCTCAACACTATACCTTAAACCCTAATCCCTATCCCTCAACCCTTAACCCTTAAAACTTAAACCCTATGCCTACACCCTCAACACTTGACACTATATCTTAAGCCTTAAACCCTCATCCCTAAAGCCTCAACCCTCAATCCTTAAACCTTCAACCCTAAACCCTATCCCTAATCCCTCTACCCTCGACACTCTAACCCTGACCTTGACATTAAATGCTAATCCGTCAACCCTAAACCCTATCCCTAAACCCTCAACCCTCAACACTATACCTTAAACCCTAATCCCTCAACCCTCAACCCTAAACCTTATCCCTAAACCCTAATCCCTCCACCCTCAACCCTAATCCATCACCCCTCAACTCTAATCCCTCATCCCTAAACCCTAAATGCTATCCCTATTCCTAAACCCTCAACAGACTCGATACTATACCTTAAACTCTAATCCCTTATCCTCGACACTCTTCTTTAACCCTAATCCCTTGACCATTAACCCTATCCCTCAACCTCAACCCTCAACCCTCAACCCTTAACCCTCAACTCTCAACATTAAACCCTTAACTCTGATCCCTCAACCCTCAACCCTATCCCTAAACCCTAAACCCTCAACCGTCAACATCAAATCCTAATCCCTCAACCCTAAAGCCTATCCCTAAACCCTCAACACTATACCTTAAACCCTAATCTCTCAACCCTAAACCTTATCCCTAAACCCTAATCCCTCAACCCTCAACCCTAATCTGTCATCCCTCAACTCTAATCCCTCATCCCTAAACCCTAAATGCTATCCCTATTCCTAGACCCTCAACGGGCTCGATACTATACCTTAAACCCTAATCCCTCTACCCTCGACACTCTTATTTAACCCTAATCCCTTGACCATTAACCCTATCCCTCAACCTCAAGCCTCAAGCCTCAACTCTCAACATTAAACCCTAATTCATCAACCCTAAACCCTAATCCCTCAAATCTAAACCCTATCCCTAAACCATCAACCCTCAACACTATACCTTAAATCCTAATCCCTATCCCTTAACCCTTAACCCTTAAAACTTAAACCCTATCCCTACACCCTCAACACTTGACACTATATCTTAAGCCTTAAACCCTCATCTCTAAAGCCTCAACCCTCAATCCTTAAACCTTTAACCCTAAACCCTATCCCTAATCCCTCTACCCTTGACACTGTAACCCTAACCTCGACATTAAATGCTAATCCGTCAACCCTAAACCCTAATCTGTCAACCCTAAACCCTATCCCTAAACCCTCAACCCTCAACACTATACCTTAAACCCTAATCCCTCAACCCTCAACCTAAACCTTATCTGTAAACCCTAATCCCTCAACCCTCAACCCTAATCCATCACCCTCAACTCTAATCCCTCATCCCTAAACCCTAAATGCTATCCCTATTCCTAAACCCTTAACAGACTTGATACTATACCTTAAACCCTAATCCCTTATCCTCGACACTCTTATTTAACCCTAATCCCTTGACCATTAACCCTATCCCTCAACCTCAACCCTCAACCCTCAACCCTCAACCCTCAACTCTCAACATTAAACCCTTAAATCTGATCCCTCGACCCTCAACCCTATCCCTAAACCCTAAACCCTAAACTCTCAACCCTCAACGTCAAATCGTAATCCCTCAACCCTTCACTCTAATCCCTCAACCCTAAACCCTATCCTTAAACCCTCAACACTATACCTTATACCCTAATCCCTCAACCCTAAACCTTATCCCTAAATCCTAATCCCTCAACCCTCAACCCTAATCCGTCATCCCTCAACTCTAATCCCTCATCCCTAAATCCTAAATGCTATCCCTATTCCTAACCCTCAACAGATTCGATACTGTACCTTAAACCCTAATCCCTCTACCCTCGACACTCTTATTTAACCCTAATCCCTTGACCATTAACCCTATCCCTCAACCTCAACCCTTAAGCCTCAAGCCTTAACCCTCAACTCTCAACATTAACCCTAATTCATCAACCCTAAACCCTAATCCCTCAAACCTAAACCCTATCCCTAAACCATCAACCCTCAACACTATACCTTAAACTCTAATCCCTATCCCTCAACCCTTAACCCTTAAAACTTAAACCCCTATCCCTACACCCTCAACACTTGACACTATATCTTAAGCCAAAAACCCTCATCCCTAAAGCCTCAATCCTTAATCCTTAAACCTTCAACCCTAAACCCTATCCCTAATCCCTCTACCCTTGACACTCTAACCCTAACCTTGACATTAAATGCTAATCCATCAACCCTAAACCCTAATCCGTCAACCCTAAACCCTATCCCTAAACCCTCAACCGTCAACACTATACCTTAAACCCTAATCCCTCAACCCTCAACCCTAATCCATCACCCCTCAACTCTAATCCTTCATCCCTAAATCCTAAATGCTATCCCTATTCCTAAACCCTCAACAGACTCGATACTATACCTTAAACCCTAATCCCTTATCGTCAACACTCTTATTTAACCCTAAGCCCTTGACCATTAACCCTATCCCTCAACCTCAACCCTCAACCCTCAACCCTCAACCCTCAACTCTCAACATTAAACCCTTAACTCTTATCCCTTGACCCTCAACCCTATCCCTAAACCCTAAACCCTAAACCCTCAACCCTCAACGTCAAATCCTAATCCCTCAACCCTTCACTCTAATTCCTCAACCCTAAACCCTATCCCTAAACCCTCAACACTATACCTTATACCCTAATCCCTCAACCCTAAACCTTATCACTAAACCCTAATCTCTCAACCCTCAACCCTAATCTGTCATCTCTCAACTCTAATCCCTCATCCCTAAACCCTAAATGCTATCCCTATTCCTAAACCCTCAACAGACTCGATACTATACCTTAAACCCTAATCCCTCTACCCTCGACACTCTTATTTAACCCTAATCCCTTAACCATTAACCCTATCCCTCAACCTCAACCCTCAAGCCTCAACCCTCAAGCCTCAACTCTCAACATTAAACCCTTAACTTTGATCCCTTGACCCTCAACCCTCAATGTCAAATCCTAATCCCTCAACCCTTCACTCTAATCCCTCAACCCTATACCCTATCCCTAAACCCTCAACACTATACCTTAAACCCTAATCCCTCAACCCTAACCCTAAACCTTATCCCTACACCCTAATCCCTCAACCCTAATCCGTCATCTGTCATCCCTCAACTCTAATCCCTCATCCCTAAACCCTAAATACTATCCCTATTCCTAGACCCTCAACGGGCTTGATACTATACCTTAAACCCTAATCCCTTATCCCTAAACCCTCCAACCCTATCCCTTAACCCTAATCCCTTGACCGTCAACCCTATCCTGAAACCCTTAACCCTCGAACCTCAATGTACTCAACCCTCAACGTCAAACCCTAATCCCTCAACCCTTAACTCTGATCCCTTGACCCTTAACCCTTAAAACTTGAACCCTAAAACCTATCCCTACATGCTCGACACTCGACACTATATTTTAAACCCTAATCCCTTAACCCTCATCCCTAAAGCCTCAACCCTAAATCATTAAACCTTCAACCCTAAACCCTATCCCTAATCCTTCTACCCTCGACACTCTACCTTAAACCTAATTCCTCGACCCTTAACCCTAAATGCTATCCCTAAATCCTCAACCCTAAACCCTAATCCCTAATCCCTCTACCCTCAACACTCTACCTTAAACCTAATCTCTCGACCCTTAACCCTAAACGCTATCCCTAAAGCCTCAACCCTAAACCCTAATCCCTTAAGGTCCTAAACTCTAATCCCTTATCCCTAAACTCTAAATCCTATCCCTAAATGCTCAACCCTCAACCTTAAACCTTAATCACTCAATCCTTATCCACCCCTCTCCTCCCCTATCTAGCTCACTCCCATCTCTACCCTCCTCTGCCCTCGACACTATACATACATACATATAGGCATACATAGATACATACATACATACATATTAGCATACATAGATACATACATACATATAGGCATACATGCATACATACATATTGGCATACATAGATACATACATACATACATATAGGCATACATATATACATACATGATTAATAGCCTTGAACATAAAAAAAATTAAGGGGAACATAACGCGAGCACATTATAATGCGCTCGCCTTATGTCAAACATGACAAACAACAGACTTGTGGAAAAGGAAAAATGCAAAGCAAACCATAACGCGAGCGCGTTATAACACGCTCGCGTTATGTCTTGCTTTGGGAATCTGAAGCCTTGGGCTTGGGATTTGCTTTGGATTTCCAATCCAAAGGCTTGGAGTGCCTTTTGAACAGTCATAGACGTGTTTTTCTAGATTCTTCAAGATTTCACATAATTTCGTTCGTGCTAACCTTCAGATTTGCACGTGTTTCAACATCGAACAAATCAAACACCTGGGTAATGTTAGGCTTTCTCTTAGCTATTTGACGATGTGATTTTTTTCACATTTTAACAATGTTAAGCCTTTCATCTTTAATTTCTTTTGTTTGTGTGTCCGTTTTTGGGGAAAAACCACTGTTTGGTCTTTTTTTCATTGTAAATTAGCCTATTCATTGAAATTTCAAAAAAATTACATATTTAGAAACTAGACTCCATTCTACAAATATTAAAAAAAGAAAAAAATAATTTTCAGTTAGTTTTCAAAATTTATAGGGGTAGCACGGCCAAAATTCTATTTTTTAGGATGTGTCCACTTTGAAAATTACTAAAAAATCAAATATTCATAAAAAAATTATCAAAAAAATCAGGCATAAACTACATGCTATTAGCTAATTTCTCACTAAAGCGATTTTAAAAATACCAAAAAAAAGTTGACCTTTTGAGGGAGCCACAAAACATGCTATGTTATGTTTTTTTGACAGAAACAACACCAATTTCTATGGCTCCCTTTTTTGAACCCCTTAATCTATGCCATTTTAAAAAAAAAATAGTAGTTTAGAAAGTAGACTCGGAGCACTACGAACATTGTTTAGGTTGCATCTCCAAATTTTGAGTGTAACTATGCTCAATTTCTCATCCAAGGCCAGTATTTCTTGATTTCAGAAAAAAAGTGGCCACTTAAGACCCCTTTTTGGCCCCCCATCTTCTTGCACTTACCCTGCTCCATTATGCATATTTGATTATATCTCCTGATTTTGGTTTGACATTGTTTAGACATGTGGTGATTTGATTTGATCATATTTTGATGTTAGGATGATGCTAGATTTATGAGATATAATTGATGATGATTATTGATGTGATTTCAAAATTCCTTATATGGATATATTATTTGATGAGGATTATGAGACATTGGATAGAAGATGCAGTTTTAATATTAAATTATGTAGTAAATGATTAATGTTGTATGCAATGACATGAATTTAATTTTAGTTGCTTCAGCTATGATTATCCATGATGTGATTGACACTTGATCTAGTTGTGTAGGATTATATTCCTAGGCCATGGGAGATCAGAGGTAGTGTTCACACATATGTTATTCCTTGTGAAACTGATCCATTCCCAAGAGGGATGAGGATCACGTGTGATCGGATGTTGTATTTGTGTGCATGCTTAAATTATTTATTTTGGCCTAAGTGACCCCTTTCTTAGTTGATTTATATCATGTGTTGTATATTTATAATTGTTTTACACCACTTGGTATTATTTTCATTTATGGGCCATTTAAAGTGAATTTATGCTTCCCTAGGTGTACCTTAGTGTCCCAAAACTTACCCTAGGTGGTAACCCTATGGCCTAGGGTCAATTTTGACTAACTCAACCTTAGGGTAACTCACTTTTGGTCACTCTAAACTAGGATTTACTCAAAGTGACGAATTTTAAAATGGCTAAGGGTGGGAGATGAGTCATGCTTTGGGAAAGACCCATCTCCCTTCCCAAAGTTTGGGGATCCCTTCACCAAGAAGACTTGGGAGGTCTTCAAGACTCCCAAGTGTGTGGGATCTCCCTCCAAGACTCTCACACACGTGTGAGAGCATCTTGGAGGGAGATGGCTCTCTTGGAGAATAAGAGGATGCCATATGGCATCCCTTATCCTCATGGAGGCTTGAAGGGAATTGCCACCTCACCACTTGGTCTCTCATACGTGTGAGAGCACAAGTGGATAAGGCGAGGAATGGAATAGAATTGGAGGGTGACACTTGTCACCCTCACACTCCTTCTCCCTTGCAAGTGGCATGGGAAGAGGAAGGAGAAGGTGACAAGTGTCACCTTCTCATTCCTCAAGGCCAAATTGGAAGGCCTATATTATCTCCTCTTGAAGAGGAGTGTGGGGTTATTGCATTTTGCATTTTTCCTTCTATTCTTGGAGTTCTTTGTTTTGGGAGTTAGATAAATTTGGAGATCGGGAGACTTGGAGAAGCTTGGAGCTCTTCACCAAACATGCTTCCATTTTTAGGACTTTTGAAGGTAAGCCCCATGGCTATGGCCATTTCCCTTTGTATACTCCATTTTATGTTGGTGTTTGTAACTTTAGGTTGATTGTTATTTTCTTTTTGTGTGGGTTGGGAGTTTGGTGAGAGCACCCCTATTTGGAGGTAAGGCTCAACTTGTATGGGGTGGGAGAGAGTGAACCTCCTCAAGGTCACCTCCTTATTGTTGTGCTACTTACAACCTTGAGGTATTTTCTATGGTGTTGAGAGCATCTTGATAGCAAGAGTGCCATGATAGTGTTTTTTTGAGATATTTGGAGACATGTATTATGTGGTTTTGGCTTGAGGCCATGAGATTGATGATTTTGAGATCTTGGAGTGACCTCTTGAGTTGAGAGGTCCACTCCCCTACCCCCCTTCAACTCATTTTCATGAGTTTTGTTTTGTACAAACCTTGGGGAAATTTTATGTGTTTGAAAAATTGTATTGTTGTGGAGTGAGTGTCAAACCGTGTGAATCCTACCTCCCTAACTCAGGGGTGACCCACTAGTGGGTCCATGGTAGGGAGGAGGGCATTCCTTAGTAGCCTAGTTCCCCCATTTTTTGGTGTTGTATTATTATAGGTTTTATGAAAGAAATGAAGTTTTGGAGAAGGCCATTTTTACCTTATTTTGCATTATTTTGTATTGGTTGTTTGAGAGCCATGGCCTTGGAGGCCTTAATGTATTGTTGTCAAAATTAGTGTACTCCCCATTGTTATTGTTGTTGATGGGATTTTCTATATATAATACTTTTATTGAGTTTCTATACATGTGCTATGTTACTGTGAGTTTTGAGTTGTGGAAGGTTGACAAAAAAGAAAATAACGTTGTTGTCTTTTTCATTAAAAAAAAAATAGATATATATGTTGCAGATTTGACTCTATTGAATGTTTAGAAAGAAAGGAGAATAAATTAGTCCTATTGAAATGGATTTAGGAACAAAGAAAATTGTTTAAAATTCTCATGTAAAATTTTGTTTCAAGCAATGTATTTATATGAAAGTTGTTTAAACTATCTTGCTATTTTAAAAGTGAAGAAATTACTCTATTTAAGTTACTGTCCAAAGAAATTATGTCATTATGTTTTAATTTTTTTTGTCAAAAGGAAAGAGAAGAAATAGAAATTTTGTTCTATTTATTTTGCAAAAGAAAAATAGTACTTTTGTATTTTTCTTTTTTCAAAAAAAAAATATACACATCTAGGTTAATATAAGTTGCAAAACTGGTTATAATCTTCTTTTATGTAATTGTGGTTTTATATATTTCTGATTTTACATTCCCTTAGTTGTATGTGAATATATATATATATATATGTATACACAATATATATGTATACATATATATATGTATTAAATCTGTATATATCTCTGGGTATTGAATAGTATTTATATTATTTGTGAGCAGTATATATATGTGTGTGTGTGTATTCCTAACAATGACCAAAACTAGTTTTAAAATAACAAAATTATATAACATTATTTTAAACTGTAACTTTTATGCAGTATATAAAAAAAGAAAATAAATGGATTTGAGTCCGTACCTTGGTATTAGGGTTGTTTTAAGTTTTAGTTTTAAAATTAAAAAAATGGAGGGCTAGGGAATGGCGGACTAGCCGCCACCCCCAGACCCTCGTAGCTTTTGAATGTGGTTGGGGGGGGACGATCCCCCCACCCACCTCCCACTATGTAGTGGGGGGTGGGTAGGAGGACTACCTCCCCCACCCCAAAATCTCTTAACTCTCTAGTAGACAGTGGTGGGAAAAACGTCTATGGGCCGTTAGCCCTGTGTACCATTCGGTCCCCTTTGCCCTTAAACACGCCAATGTGCCATTCGCCCCTCCAATATATATATATATATATGCACACACCTTCTAGATTTAAAATATTGTATATATATATATATTTATAATATGTATATACATAAAATATATATATACATAATATATATATATACACACACAAAATCATATATAACCTGTATATACATCTGAGTATACCTCTAAGAGGTGCTTTCATGGCTGCCAAGCCATATAGAAGTAATCTTTCAACCTGCAACAAAAGAAAATAACTCAAAACAAAAAGAGAAAACAACACAATAGAGGAGAAAACAAAAGAGTAAGATAGGGTTTCTTGCCATAAGAAAATAATAAAATAAGTTTAGGGCTTCCATTTGGGAAAATCATAAAATATGGTGGTAGGGCATAATTGGAGGTTGAGTAGGAAATTAGGAGTTTTCATTTTATTTACTCCATTATTTTTTCCTTCCAAGTGCACAAGAAACTAAGTTCCCTCCACTTGATTTTCAAGCCTTTTTGAATTTTGACTTTCTTTGTGCTTCATTTTAGTTGTTTTAATATTATTTTGGGGTTTTGATTTTTAAATCCCATGTGGAATTTATTTTAGTAGTGATGGGTTGTTTTATTTTATATTGGATGTTCTACCCCTTTTATTGTTGTTTAATTTTGGGCTTTTATTTTAATTTCTAGTGCGTTTTAAATTAATGTGGTGGGAAATCCTTTTATTGAATTTAATTTTAATTTAATTGATTTTATCCCAGAGGGGATATTTTAATTCATCCTCTTCTTAATTATTTTAACTTGAGATAATTAATAAATGTAATTGCCGAGATTATATTTATTAATGGACTCAAGTATTGAGTTGTATTTTTGGTCATTATTTTAATTCAAATTTTATAATTTTGTTGAGTGGTCAAATCTATTGGACCTTGGGAAATTTATTTAATTTTCTTTACGATTAATTATTTTAATTTTTGCATTAATTATTTCTTGGAGTTTCCTTTTAAAAATATTTATTTCAATTAGTAAAAACGCGTTATGCTATCGAATTTTTCCTATTTTAGCGTTTTCATTTTATGGCTTTTCGCGGCATCCTTTAATCACCCCATTTTATCATGCGACCATCATAACATTTGAGGCGTTATTATTATTCAATTTTTTTATGTATTAGTTAGGGCTTGGTTTCGAATCAGTCAAAATCATCTCTTTCACCTATAAACTTAGGGTTTGAATTAAATCTGTTCTAACCCTAGAAGCGGTGCACATCACGTCACATAACCCCCTAGTAGACTTTCATCATGCATGGGATTGCGTAGGTTGGCGCACTTCCTCAATTATCGAATGACATGTTTATGCATTATGCGTATTGCCACCGAGCACGTAGACGTGTGAGAGGGGGTTTCTAGGGACATGTGATTTTTTTTTGGTATTTCATGTCATGACCACATGACAAATGTGGACATGACACGTGTGTTATGTGTCATGACTGCATGGGAAATGTGGGCATGACACTTCCTTTGTTTTATGAGAGATGTTTTGTAAATGAGTACCTAAAATGGTGCACAGCCGGGACTCATATTTCATAAATCCACCTAAGCTATGCTTAGAGGGGGTGTTGGTGTATAAACTCATATGAGTTATACCTAACTTAATTATAGTTAGTGGTTTTTCTCACACGTGGAAAGACTAAGTCCTCTTGTTGAGTCTTTAGTTGTTGTGTCGATCCATTTTCGACACATCGTTGCTATTTTGGAGGGAGATTAAACCTTAAGCTATTCTATTGGTTCCAATTTTGACACCTTTCCTATTCCCGTGGAGACTTGTTCCTCAAGGTTCACCTATTTATACTGTTTCAGTTGTAAACCAATTAGCTCATTTTCAATACATTGCATTTGTGTTTGATTTCTGCTCCATGATCTTGGACTTCTGCTCCCACACATAACATCAGATGTGATCCCCCCTTTTTTCAGTTTTGTTAAGTATTCTATAAACCCTTTGGTGGAAAGATAGTTAAGGCCGAATAGTAGGGGTGATACTTTTTAAAATTTTTTTAATGAATGTACATTTTTACTAATTTTTTAAGTGAACATATCAAGTGAAAAATGAAACATTGAACATGTTTCCCCCAAAATTTGAGCAAACTATATTTTTTTTTCAATGTATATAGTAAGAGGTGAGAATGCAATTTTTAAAAATTTGGATGTAAAACAATATATATGTATTTAAGGCATATGAAGACATCAATCTAAGTAAATAAAAACTAATACCTTAGTTTATTCCAACTATAAAAAATCATATGGTTAAAAAGCTAAAAAGTAGATTGATGTTGTGGTGATGGTTTAGTAGAATTTTGTTCTAAAATATGTAAAGTTTATGAGGAGGAAGGTAAAAAATGTTATATATATATTTTTTAAACACAAATTTGAGCACCCAACCCTTAGGCTCCAAAATTCAAACTTATTCCAAGCCTAAGGGTGGTATTTTCATTGGTTTAAATGTAGTGCACTTGCATTATAATGCGATTGTTGTATTAAGAGCATGGTTGTGTTATGGCCCAGTCGCACTTTTAATAGAAAGATTATATTATATCTTAAAATACATTTTTGGCCACTTTTTGACCCTCAGACTCCATCCACATGTCCTTTAAAGATATTCAATGTGCCATTATTTCATATGCAACATCAAGAAGAAAATCATTAAAACATATATCAATTTCTAAAGGGCCAGAGAATCAAAATTCACATTATCAACATATAGGTTCCCTACGCACTTGTTTATTTTGTATTCAAATATTCACTCCAAACTATAAAGCTAGCCCATATAGAAGTTTGACTTAGGAGAAGTTAATTCTAACAATTGACTTATTCCTCAAAAGTGTTTTGATTAAAAGAAACAAATTTCAGTAGTCTATGTTTTGTCATTTCAAATCTGCATGTCACAGATCAAATCTATGTAGAAGATGAGAGCAGTGACACTCAATTAACGAAATTTTGATAGCAACCCTATATATATTTATTTTATCATTCTTCTTCCAATACATATAAAAAATTATGATTAAAAAATTTAATTGCTACAGATTTATGGTTTCACTATTCTCAATGAAATACTTCTTTTGATAGAATCAAAAGGTCTATTGCAATTATTTGTCCCACTTCCAATCCATATGTCGGAGAAATGGTAGCCATACCAGTTGTTTCTTCAGATGTTTTTGTTGTTACACATACAGTCAAGGTACAGTTACCACAAAAATGTTATCATATTAGCAAAATTTTAGTCTGAACGAATGTGCAGTTTTTCTTTGACCAACAAGAAAGAATGTTATTTTGTTGTCTGTGTTTCCTGCATTTGTCAGTGTTCTACCATGATATTTGGTAATCACAGGAATCATGGTGAAACAGTTATACGATTATAACGATAGCAGTCATTATAGCTATTCCCTGCCACACCAGAAGCCCCATAAATATGAGATGACCAGTCATAATAATAATAATAATAACATCCCGTGATCACTCAAGAGTATAGAATAATGGGAATGAAGCGTGGCTGCTGGAGTTTTCATCGAGCGTTGAAGCGTTTAACTTTGTTTAAGTTTCCGTATGGAGGAAAACAGTATAAAAATACACTGTATATCTTGACAAACTCCATGGATCAAGAAAATCTGGGTCCACTTTAGACAAAACAAAGCTTTTCTTCTCTAAGTTTGGTGGTAGCGGATTACAGTTTTCAATGAGTAGAATTAATCTATTTGTTGGTGTATTGGGGTATGCGATAGACTTAAAAATTAAAGATTTTGGAGTTAACGTTTGTGGGTTGGCGTTTTTGAGAGGGAAGGTAATTGAAAATTTTAGGATTTTGGATTATTATTCATACAAGTTGTCTTGAAACTAAAATTAGCGCTATTGGCTTGATTGGATTTAGCTTTGTTAGGGTTTGGGTTTGACTTGTGCTTTTCTGATGTCATTTTAGTTTTTATTGTATGCCTCTCCATTTGTTATGTTTATAAGTGTTATTGTTTCCCTTTAAATAGTCTTAGATTTCATTAATCCAACAATTGTTGTTGGTGTTGAAGATTTGGTGGCACATTAGGATGGCTCCACCGCCAAAGCGACCTAGGTTGTTTCTTCCCAAAGTCTTTCATGAAGTATATCTTTTGAATCACCTCTAGATGTGGTTCTTCCCACTCTAGAGTTTGATAGGGCTTGTTGCTGGCTTGGAAATTTTACCTTAATTGGTTATTTTGTTTGGAGGGTTCCCCTTAAAAGCATGCTTAAATAATGGGTGACAAAGGCTTGGGTCTCGTATGGTATCCACCTTGATGTTGTCCAAAACCTCACAAAAGAGTTTTTCCTTTTTCGCTTTGTTGAAGCCAGTCACATGGAGGCCATCCTTAAACATGACACCTAGCTTGCTTGTGCGTCTTTGCTTGCTTTCATACCCTAGACATAAGACTTTGTTGTCTAAGAGGAGATAACTCTTTGTGTTCTTGTTTGGGTGGAGTTTCCTGGGTTGCCTTTGCCATGCTAGAATTTCCTATCCAAAATAACATGCTCACTAGGCAATGTCATTTGTGTTGAGTTACATAAATTTTCTTAGCTCATCTACAAAAATGTGTTTGTGTCGAGATTGATTTCTCCAAGGACCTAAAGTAGACTATTGACATACATATTAGCCAAGTGAGGCACACTCAACATGTTATTTACCTCAACTTGCCTAACACATGTTTTAGGTGTTAATCTTTTGATCATAAGAGTAGAGATTGTCCCCTCGTCACTCCTCACAATAAGCCCACTCCTTTCCTTGTTAATGACACTCCTCTCAGAGAAGAAGGGGGGTAGTCAATAGTTGCGAGTTGTAAAAACATTCATAATGTTGGGAATGGTGGTGTACCACCCAAAACCTCAACTGGTAATGGTGTCTAGCCACTTAAATCTCAAGGTGGTATTACTTCTAAACCTCAAGACATGGAGAAATTATCGTTCCCTCACATGGAAAATCATCTAATGAGGTAAATAGTTATAAGTTCTTTAGAATGCGGCTTCTAACATATTTGTTATCTTCTCAGACATAAGCTATTATTCGCTCTCTAACCTCTCTCCCCTATTGGTCCAACATCATTCTTGTATCCATCTAAGCATTTGGAAAAAGGTGAGTACATTCTGGATAAAAGAAGACATAGTCCACCAGTAATTCAATTGAGTAGTTTCGGTGCCTCTTCAAATAATAAAATCTTGCAAAGCAATAATGTTGCTCTTAATGAGCTAGATAGTGAGGATATGATTCTTGATTCTCACAAATGAATTTTGTATCCTAGAATGTTTGAGGTTTGATAGACCTCACAAGAAAATATTCTATGTGAGACACTTATTAAAGGTTTCTAGGCTTATATATTCTTTGTTTGCAAGAAGTGAAAATTTCTAGTTTTTTACTTTTTGTTGCTTGTAATGTAATTTGGGTAGCAAGTCATTTTTTATGTAGCAATCATGATACAGGTCATGGTGGTGTTGCCACCTTTCTTTTTTTTAACCACAGAAAAATTGGTAGCCTAGTGATCTGGAGCCAACCTAAGAGATGTCTCTAAACACCACAGGGTGAGCTCCCTATAACCTCTGGGCTATACACTCTGGCCCTAGCATATAGAAGTGTTGTCACCTTTCTTTCTCCTAAATGGTAGTCACATTTAGTTAGGGATATGACGCCACCAATCGAGATTTGTGGGCCCTTTTCAACATTGGCAATCATTCATTTGCAATTATTAATGTTTATGTTTTTAATAATGTTATTAAGAGATCTTCCCTTTGGCGATTGATCACTAATTCAATTTTTGCTACCACTTAGATTCTGTTTAGTGATTTTAATATAGTTGAAATAGCTAGTGATAAATGCAGGGCTCTACCTACACACTGGACAACTAGAGAAAGAGAGGCATGGTACTATATGTGAAATGAATTGGGGCTTTTTGATCCCAATCTTGGTTGCCACAATGATCATATGTTGTGCTTTACATGGAGAAATTTGAGGGCCAACTCTAATAGAGTGTACAAACGACTTGATAGAGCCATGCTGTTAGTGCAATCTTTCTTTTCATTTTCTAATTGTTCCCATTTGCAAATGGAGCCTTTACCAAACACTGTCCTTTTAGATCACTTTCTCATATAGTTTGTATTGAATGGTAGTTTTCTACTCCCAAGGCTAAACATTCACAATTCTTCCTTAACATGTCTTTGTTGAGTTCGTCAACCCACATTGACCCATATCTGACATGTGTGGAATCTAGAGCCACAACCTTCATATCATCCAGGCTAGATTGATTGGTGGAATAGTTCCCTCCAATGTACATCCCACTTCCTTTGCATATATGTCCACCACTTGGCTAGATTCCATCGTCACCCATATAAGGCCACCACTACGAAGCTCTGCCCAACCACAAATGCTTTAGAGGCTCAACCCTTTGTTCCTAGTTCACAACTGAGAGTTACTAAGCTTTGACAATAAAAACAAACTATTGACAACCATACTGCTAGAGGAATGCATATTAAAGCCAAGCTTCATTGACTCAAGATTTGTGAGAGTTTCCAAGGAGTTTTTCTAGGCCCTACAACCTTGTTATACTTTTCAAGCCATAAACAACTAGAGAAGGCTAACATATTTTGACTAAATTGTTTGATGTTGTTTAGGTTTTCATTTGTCACTATGAATAGGTCTTTAAAGTTTAAGAAGCCACTCTTGAATGAAACACTACTCTGTGACAATGCTTGAGTGTTATTCTTTCTAGCTCTCTTAGTCTAAGTGGGTCTTCTATAATCAACTTCTTAACAAAGATGACCTAAGGGAAGTTATCTTTTCAATGGCTAATAATAAGACCCCTAGTTGTGATGTTTTCCCTTACAAATTCTATAAATCCCTCTAGGGATTGGTTGGTGAAGATCTTCATAAAGTTTATCTTGAAGCTTTTCATTCTAATTTCGTAGGAAATCTTATAAATAAAGGGACTATAAAGTTCATACCTATTTTGGTGACCCTGAGGACAACTATAGCTGGAGACTGATCACCTTGCTCAATGTCTTCTACACAATCATTGCCAATGCACTTGCTCTAAAGATTTTCCATCTTATTACTCAAATTATTTGGCTTGAGCAAACTAGACCCATAAAATTTAGGTATATTCTTGATAATATCATATGGTCTGGGAAGGAATGGAATGGGCCAGAGATTCTCAACAACAAGCTGTGTTTATAAAGATTGAATTCACCAAATCTTATGATTGTATTGAGTGGCCATTTATCTTTGGTATGCTTCAAGCTTTAGGATTTGGTCCCCAATTTGTGTGTTTAGTAAAAACTCTTTGCTAATTCCTTTACAAGTATTACCATTAATGTCTAGTAATATCATTCATTTGGGTTTCTTCAATCCATCTACCAAGGCTGCCCTTTGGTCCTCGCTCTTTATATGCTTACTATAAAATGCTTTAGCTATCTCTTGGATGATGTTGTTTCATAGAACCTAGTTAAAAGCATTTCCTTGCCCAATCCCATAGTGCAACTTGTCAATGTTTATTTTTTAGATGATTCTTTCCTAACTCTCTTGGAGGAAGAAAACACTATCAAATAGGTCCTACAATGATTGGATGTTTTTTTGTAAGGCGTCTTGTTGAGCATTTGATGGAAAAAACTCAATGTTATAGACAATCTATTTTATACAAACCTTCCTGGGTTTACTCTTATGGATAGAAATGGATTAGTCATGGGGAAGTTTTTAGGTTCCTTGGCATTCCTTTTGCCTTCCAAGTCTCTCCTTCCACCTTGTGGCAGGTAATTATTTCTAGAATTAAGAACTTGAATTAGCCTTTAGGATTACTAAGCTCCTTTCCTTGGTAGGGAAATTTCAAGTGTTCTAAAATTTTAGCTAATACACATGTCTATTACTCTTCCTGTTGGGTTTCTTCTAAAGCTTACCACCTAAAGGTTAAATAATTATAAGGGACTTTCTATGGGCTTTCACTGATACTACCAAAGGCTTCCACTATGTGGCTTGAGATTTCTACTACCTCTCTCATGATTCTAGAGGCTTGGGTATGATTTTAATCCATCACCAGGGATTAGCATTATGTGCCAAATGGATAACTAGATCCCTTGAAGGAAATGGAGCCTAGAATATTTTGATTCGACATTGCATTTTTGCTAGATTGCTTAATGGGAATCAGGCTTGGAAGGGTCTTGGTCTCCATACCCTTCTTATAATGAAGGAACACATTTATATTTAGGGCACTTTTGTTATTAAGAGTTTGGAAATCTTGGAAAGCCATCAAACCTTAGTTGTTATGGGATGACAATGACTTTCATACAAGATTATTTATCAATTTTAGCAATTTCCATTTAGTGGTCTCATGTTCTTTCTTATCAAGATTGACTATTTGCTAAGGCACCATGCATTCATGCTTTGAAATTATATAATAGGGGTATTAAGACTCTACTTGATCTTTTTTTCTAAAACTACTAGGAATTTTCTCTCTTGGCTCGAGGCTAGATTGAAATATAAACTCTCTAATAAGGATTTAGAGACTTACTAGACTATTATTGATTTAGTTCCCCTAATATGCTACATGAAAAAGGGTTCATTGCATCAAACCTTGGTGGAAAGATTGGAAATGGTAGCTAGACATGTGACCATTTTGCAACTATAGACCTCACAAGGGATACGCCTTGCTATCTTTGCATCTTTAGATGGTGCCTAAATTGAATCACAAGTGGCTTCTCCAATCCTTGCTAGGATCTTGGCAACATATGTTCTATATTTTTGTAACCTATTCTTGACCTAAAGATGACTCATTTTTTGGTGCATTCTCTACCATAGCCTTCCCGTTGGTACCAAATTATCTCATCTAGCAGTTCTCAATCCTTGGTACCAATTCAATGGACTATAGGAGACATTCAAGCACATTTTCTAATTTTATTCCAGAGCTCAAGAAACTTGGAATTGGGTTCATGACTTTTTAATCCTTGTAGACCCAATCCTTTCTAATGGCATATGGTCTTAATGGGAGATTAAATCCCAAAATTCATGCTAGATTTACCTAGATATTGCATGCTTTTAGGGTGGAAATTCTTTTTAACATTTGGAAAGATATAAACTCTATTGTTCACTAGATATTCATTGATATTAATTTCTTACTTTATACTAAACTTATGATTTTCTCTAATGTTCTTATGTAGATTCAAGTGCAAGACAAAAAGTTACAATTGAAGTGACAAATATTTAGGTGATTTTAGATCAATGGGTTAACGTTCCATGCATATTTTCTAGAATAACATCAACTACAACCTCCTATAGGGGTAACTCTTTGCCCCATGGGCGTCAATGTGGATGTAGTCAATCTACATGGGGAGGTCATGATTCTTAGACTCCCAGTTTTGAACCCCCTCTTAGAAGATCTAGGGGCTAGTCTTCTCATGGATGGTCTTAGCCATCCCACCCACCTTCTACCTCTTCTTAGCCACATGACCAAGGAGGCACTTGGCTAGTTGGAATCTAGAAAATTTTCTTGCCTTTCTTTGGCCATCTTGATTACTCATGATACTCAGCTTGTCAAGGAAGAAAATGGAGGGGGAGGGATCAATGGCTTGAATCCTTTTCTCAATGAACCAAACCTTGGTAATGTATGCAGAAAATTGGATAACTATGAAGCCCCCTCTATTGGTATAGCTCTTGTTGTTGAGCAATTTTATCTTGTTGTTTTATATTTTGATGGTTTAGGCTTGGCCTTGAGTGGACTTTGGGGTGTGACTTCTTTCACCCACCTTTTTCTATAAATATGTGTAATATTTCCCTTTTTTTACAAGTAATATAAGCATTTATTCATTAAAAAAATGGATTTTTGTTAGTGGTTGGGGTAATTTTTGGCCAAACTTATCTACATGCAAATTTATAGTACTTACTCCATTGTGATATTGGCCCTCATTGTCTTGTTTGAAAATTCTTTTTTGTTCATATTCTTAATCTTACTTTCCATTACAACCTTCATTATGCTTCACTATCCTTCATGGAACATGTTTGCAGTCATTGCACCCATCATAGCTTATAATTCAACATGTTGATTGCAATGTCACTATGATATGTAAAATCAAACCTACCACTACTATGCACAAGTGTGAGATTACATGTCACACACATTACCATTATGCATCTAGTGAGAGGGTGAGTCACTCCTACTATCATGGCAAGAGCTAGTGAAGTGGGGGAGGGATTGTCAGACTATACTATTTCTAAGGGAGAAGGGTCATGTGAGTGACAATGGGTTTTGGGTATTGATCACCTTGTGTGAGGGTTCGATGGTTTTTGTTATTGATGCTAATTTGATAGAGCATTGTGGTCAGCTCTTGTAACAAGTTAAAATTTGCATTTTTTATTTTTTTGATGATGTTTATTTTGTGTCTATCTTTTGTGCAAAAAAAGGTTTATGAGTTTACCTTTCACTTGAGAGATTCTTTTTATGCGAGCTCTTATTCTATTTTCTCTATTTCTCACAAGATTTGTGTTTGTTATTGGACATGGGGTTGGTCTATAGCCTCATGGGCCAGTTGACTCACCCTAATATCTCTCAAGACAATTGCAATCCAATCCTCTCAAATTCTTGGACACACTGGATAAGATGCCTAATGAGGAATTACAAAGGGGATTTATGGATCATTAGCCTTAGAGATTTGACTCTATTTGTTTGATGAATGCTTGAGTTTGATTTGTGTGCTGAACTTAGTTTTTGTGTAGTTTTTGGTTTTCATGTGCTTCGTGTTGTGATCGAGGGATTTCCTTTCCTCTATTTTTATCATTTTTTTGAGTTTTGAGTTTCAATGAGATTCCTAAATGTATATGCAGCAAAAATTAAACTAGTCTATCTTTTTTTTATCTTCCCCAAATTCAAATGTGATCTAATTAACTACTTGTAGAAAATAAAATTTTCTTGTATGGATATAATTAATATGGATTTTCTGACAAATGCAATGTGACTACTATTTTGGTGTTTTTGCATTTTCTTAGGAAGATCTAATCTAGAAATTTAAATAACATGTAGCTAATTAGAAATTGAAATTATTAGAATTAAGAAAATTCTAATCTAACCAAGAAATGTAAGAAAATTTTACTTCCTTGGGCAAGAGAGGTTTTTTAATTATTAAATAAATCAAAAGATTTTTAAAAATGAAATCATTTTGAACAATGAAACCTATACTAACAAAAGATTTCAAGAAGCCTTTTGAATATGCCTATGTGTTAAGCATCCTTAAGAGGTCTAGCAACCATCTCGTTCCTCTACAATAGTGGGGTCCTCTTCCTTGATGACAGGGGAAAGGAAGGGATGCTTTAAATTTGAGTAAATTGGAGATTAATTGGAAGGTAAGGGAAGATTTGAATTTGCAAAACATAAAAATGAAAAGGCAGACAAAGTCATGTATGAGCATAAGAATGTTGGTAGGGGTTGCTATGCAATGGAAGCCTAAATCCTAAAAGGTGATTAAATCCTATTAGAGAGGTAGAGAATGAGGGCTTCTTGTAAGGAAATAATTATGTAATGAAATAATATAAACCTCTTGGGTTGCAAAGGCAAGGGGAGTAGGATAGAAGCCTCATAAATTGGAATAGGTAATTAGGAGAAAATTGGAGAGATGATGGATATATGACTAAAGAGGTGATTGAGAGTCAAGAGGAGAGGATAATCAATTATGGGGAGTAATGGCTCAGTCAGGATTGGAAAGAACTCTCAATCATGAGAAAAATTGGTTGTGAAATAGCTATAACTTAAGTAATTATGTGTCTCCAAAAGATGATAGGGTCATTCCTTTTGCTAGGGTAGGTCACTTGGGAAACCTCACAACTTAAGTTAGGTCACCTAGGAAAACCTAGGATTGAAGGTTTGCAAAAGGACTTCAGAGATATGTAAGAACTCAGAGCTCAATTTGGGGGTTGAACAAGATGGATAAGGAGCTGAGGAGAATGAGGGAACTCTCATCAAGTTTGGAACTATTGAGAGAAAATGTGTTTAAGGATTTCATGGGTTTTGAGTTGGACCTACCAAATCATCATCAAACATGCCATGTTAGTCCATGCAATTTTGGGCACTTACATACTTTCCCCCCTCAGATATGGTAGTCTACATAGAAGGTAGGTACCATTCTTGAAGATTGGCATTGTGGTATCCAAACTTACCTATACTTACCTTTGTTGTCCCACATTTGGACCTATAAAATGAAGACTAAAGAACTAACTCAAATACATGCTGATAAACAATTATCTAAAATTAAATGTAAAAAGATGAGAGGATGTATTTTTGAAGCATGGTTTGATGTTTACCTATGTCACCTTGCTCCAACTTGATGATTTGTAAGAACGATGAAAGAAAAACATGGTATGAAAGAACAAATTTAACCTAAGAAAGCAAACTAAGGTAAATCAAGCTAACTTTTACATGCAAAAGTGAAGAGGAGAGAAGAGAGAGGGAGAAAAAGAGGGAAATGAGTCAAACAATGATGAAATCATGCGAATGAGAAGCTAATGGAATCCTAGTGATAAGGGGATTGAGACTATACTTTATTTTCAACTTTCTATAGATCCCAAGGTATGAGAAATGAGGAAAATCTCCCTTGGAACCCTAGACTTAACTTTATCTTACATTGGTTGAAAATGCCTATTGAATTTGAAAGTTTTTGTTGCAATCAACTAGATTTTATGTTTTCTACCTTTTTACTCTTTTAATTTTCTATTTTTCACTTGATTTTTACTAATTATGGCCCCTCTGAGGCTTACTAGGGCATGGCCTAGGTCACCCGTTTTACTAGGGTAGGTCCCCTGAGCTAGCCTACAAGCCACTTGAGAGATCTTGTCGATTGTATCTGTTGATAGGAAGAATAAAGAAATTAATAGTTTTTGGGTTACATTTGATTGGTTTCTCTAACTTATTATTCTTTTTGATGGTTTTATTTAATTTTTATGTGTTATCAAGTTTTCACATTTTTTTTGTTTTTTTGACTTTTCTAATTTTAATGAGTTTTTAAAGGTTTGACTTAGTTCTTTCTCTTTGTAGGACACCTACATATGGTGGAATGCCACCTATGAGTAGGCATTGTACATGGATGCATTAGAGGCATTATCTGCTATAGACTATGCCATCCTCCAGTGAGCAGGTCTAGTTGGAGTAGCATAGATTCTAACCATTTGTCTGTCATCTCGTATATGTTGTGACATCCTAACATACTAGAATGTTGACCGAAAAACCTTCCTATTTTATTTTATTTTTGGAGAGTGTACCATCACTTTTTATGATGGCTACTACATCCTTGGTTTTCATGTTAGAGGGAAACACCTTACTTGGCTTGAGAGAGAGTTAGAGCATGAGAGATTAGCATGGGAAGTAGTCATGGGAGACACATGGCTAGGAAACAAGTATGACATCTAGCTTAGATCCATTCGACCCCTATGGAAGGTCTTGATTGGCCCAACTTACACCAATTTGTGAGGAGGTAAGAAGGTTCCTATGCTTAGATGGTTTTGGGAACCAATCATCTAGCGACTGGAGTGAGGCACAATTTATGCTTGGGGAGCTAAAATATTGGCCTTGGTTTATAAAGACATCTATTAGAATTATCTATGGGGAGTTCTTGATTTCAATCACCCTTCCCTTGTTATGACATGGATCCTTGAGCACATTATACCATATTAGCAAGTAATGTCACCTTTGGACTTAACACTTTTGAGAGCTAGAGATGGGGTCGACTTGGGCATTTTGATGCATCTACACAAGTAAAAATTACCTTGACTAATGAGGACTTCATCATGGACCCCTACATAGAGATGGAGGGGTAGTGGCCAATAAACAAAGTCATGTGAACCTATTGTTGAGGAGTTTTCTCATTGATATATTAGAATGACTTAGTGGAGACTCATTCTATCACATGAATGCTATAACAACTTGGGGATGAGTACCCTGAGGGATTGCCTCTAGCATCCCCATGCTACAAATCTATTCAAGAGTCTATTGATGCATAATGACGATCAATTCCATGGGTTCCACTTGTTCTAGGTGTTTTGATTACATGGCCACTTTGAGGACTAGGAATGAGATAGCAATAAGCATGCCAAGCTCAACAACTTGCTATGGTTGAGGATGATGAGATAGATGAGGAGTCTAATGAGAACTACATTCTTGAGGGAGGGATAAAGCAGATAGAATTAGAGGGTTAGGAGATATCCCCAAAGGATGAGGAGGCAACACTAGAGGAGGCCACACTTGCACCTCATACTATTTCATTTATAGAGCTGTCAATGGATGAAATGAGTATCGGTGATCCTTCATGGTAGTTTGGAGACCCTCATGAGTACCACACTTGCTCACTTCTTTCTTTGCTTTCAAAACTTGCAAACACATCATTTTATGCTCTAAAAATGGACTAACGCTTTTCTTTTCCTTTACATTTATGATGAAGACACTTTGGATTTGCTTAGTAGAAGGATAGTTTAGAAATTCATTTCAACTGTCCATTTATTTTATTTCATTGTTCATCCATTGGAAACATGAAAATACAAACAAAACCCTGTCAAATATATTCTAGAAATCCCCAACTCATTTTTATTGAAGAATTGTGATGTTGGGCATATTATCTATAATGGGATGTTCTTAGTTTGTCCATAGCTATTAATGTACAAAAAAGTTAGAAACTTGGTCAAACTTAGTCAAGGTGCCAAATAAATAATGGATTTTTAGGGCCTTTATGGTTATTTTGCACTTTTAGAAAACATGAAAATTGAAATTTAGACCTTTCTTTGATGTTGTATTATGTGGGACAAGTTGTCTCCCAAATATTATGTGATTTTGCATCTTTTGAGACTATGTTATGTTTTTGTCAAATGCGGGATTTTGGTGCATTGAAATCCATGCCATGTTCGGTTTGTTAAGTCGACACATTGGATGTTTAGGAAGAGGATTAGGAGTAGGAAAGGAGTGGCTTATTGAACACATACCATGACACAAAGTTGTTGGTGGGTCTAGCATGTAAGGGGTTGTAAAAAAGATAAACATTAACACAGGGGTAAAACAAAACTAATTTAACAAGATCATCTACACCAAACTCTAGTACCTCTAGGTGATAATGCCCTATCTTGCTCTTGCAACTCCAAGTGATAACGCCCTATCTTGCTCTGGAAACTCCAAGTGATAACACCATGTTATACTAAGATTTAATTTGGGTGTAAAGACCATCCATAGGTTGATTACACCCTAGTTTTCTATGAGGTTGATTATGCCCTCATTATTATTGCGAGGTTGACTATGCCCTCCATTTGACACTCCTTATCCGAGGCTTGCTAGTTCTCTCTTCCTTATGCTTGTCACCACCTGAGTTAGACTTGGTGTGTGTTGTATACCTTGCATTTTTATGTTTGCAATGGTTGATTCATGATTTATGGTGTTGTGTATTATATCGTGTTGTATGGTGTGAGTGGAACCTACTTCCCTTGTATTGAGTGTGTGTTGTATGCATTCCATGCGACCATCTCCTTAGTACATTGGGGTGGGCCTAAGGGAACCATATGGTTGGGTGGTGCTATCACCACCAGTGGGGACTACGGGTTATGTAGACTTGGATTGGACTATTTTTGGATTTGTGTGATGACGTAGATCTCCTTTTTATGATTTAGTTTATTATTTCAATTCAAGTGCAAATTTGTATAATTTTGGAAGGACGTTGGTGTCCTATGCAATGCAATCTTTATTGAGGCATGTTATTATTTGATCCTTGACATTGGAGGAAACGTTAACCCACATATTGAGTGGTGTTGTATTGCTTTGCATCTTGGTGCTTTGGCGTTGGTGTTGAATGCACGTTATGGGTTACTTTGCTTTTTTGTCGTCTTTTTATACATGTGACAAATGGTGAAAAATGAAATTTTTTATTTTTTATCTTAAAATGAATCAAATAATGTTTTTGTAGTTAAATATGATGTGTAATCATGTACTATACTTGCACCTTTAATTTCATGCAATTCCAGGTAGTTTTGCTCAAATCTAGGTCATTTTTGTGTTTTGGACCCTATCCGAGAGGACTGCAAGGCTAGGGCATTGGGGTGCTGGAGTCTAGAGGACCAAAACATCTGGGCACTAGTGTCTAGGACTACAATGCTAGGTACTAGTGTCCCTAATAGAGGGCTTCTCCTATGGGGTCTGTGTACTCTGGGGTTTCCTGGTATGCCTTGTACCTTCAGTTTGTGCATATAATTTTTGTAAGAGACACTTTTGGCCTCTAAAAACATATCATATGTGGTTTTCCTATTGTGTTTGAGTGTTTTCATACCTCTATGGTTTTCCCATGTTGTGTTGGGAAGCATGACAAGCACCTTCCACTGACGTCGTCGCGTGTATGCGCTTCACGGTATGTGTTGTGAGTGTTATATCACTCTTGTGAGTGTCGTATCACTCCTTGTAGATGCAAAATGTGTGTGTCAACACTTGTGTTATATTTATTTTAAAAAAAGTTGTTCTGTCCTTGTTGTGTTTGAATAATGTCTTGGGTGAAAGGTTGAGGCATTACATTTGGTATCAGAGCACCAAGTTGCTACACTGGAAACTCTGGCTCATGTGCTTTCTCTATGAGTACTTGATGTACTTGTCTATGTTTCCTATGTGCTTATGAGTGACTGAAGTGATTTTTGTATGGTTTCTTATGCGCTTGTGGAAGTGATTTGATTATGTGTTCTTTGATCCTTGTATGATTATGCTTGTGTTTAAGAGGCTTGTTGTGCTTAACCCTGTCTTGTGTTATAGGAAAGTATGCTTCCTAAAACCTACCATAACCATCAGGGAGAACGTGTTAAACATGATTAAGAATCCACAAAGATACAAAGAGAAAAATCACCTATGTTTAGGCATGTACCACTAGAGGAGAACTTGGGTACATTGCACGTAGTAACTCTTCTTCAGAAAATTAAAGCAAGGTCGGGACCTCGTTAGGATGTGGCACATTCTAGTAGTTCTCACCCTTCATAGAATAGAGATGACCATCAAGATAGGGATGGTCAGAGGGAACGTTCTAGGATCCCACACTGATCTAGAGTGGGGGATATACCTTTGAGGGTTCAGCCCCATAAGGATAGGCAGGCTATGGATGAGGATAGTGTTCGAGCAACATATATGAGAGATTTGTTGCAAGATCAACCACCTACTTTAGAAGGAATTTTAGAAGGTTAAGAGGCTGAGAACTGGCTCTTGGAATTAGAGCAATGTTTTTATATGCACCCCTATGGTAGCAATACCAAGGTTTGGTGTGCGATTATGCATTTTCATGGTTTTTGTTCCACCTGGTGGCACCAAGAGGAATATAAATGACACTTGAATATAGTGACAGTTTCCTGGGAGACATTCTTGGAGAGGTTTCATTGATGATACCTTTCAAATCATTATAGACAGTGTCATGTAGATGAGTTTCATGAATTGCAACATTTGGGTATGATTGTGGAACAATATGAGAACAAGTTCTTTGAACTAAAACAATATGCAAGCTCAATTGATGATGAGGGCTTGCTAGTACAATGTTTTGTGTGAGGCTTGAATACATGCATTAGTGGTGGTGTTCGAGTCTTAGAGGTTTCTGTGGAGAAGGCAAGGTTGATAGAGGAGAATCTCTCTAGAGGCTACGAAAGCTAGGTGAGAATTCAACTTGTGGATCATTCTTAGACTGATTATAGGGTTCATAACTTTCAATCCTGGAACTAAGGGTCTTCTAGGACACCTTCAGCTATCCCTAATACACCTCAGTAGTCACAATGTAGCAGAGGCAGGAGGCTTCACAAACACTTCAGAGTGGGCAGAGTTTTGGGAGACGTCATCATCTAAGAAGATACGTGAATCAAAGGATGAACTCTTAGGCTAGTCAATGGTATTAGGGAGGGATTGTTTCTTCACCACAGTAGTGGTTTGGTGGGAGTCAGGATGATGTTGGCTTCTTAAGTTTTTAGCAGTCAAGTGCACCTCAGGTTGCACCTCCTTGAGTGTTTAGAGCATGCTTCACTTGTGGTTAGGAGGGTCACTATGCGAGGGCTTTCCCTAAAAGATCAGTGGCTTCTGGTGGGCAGGGTGTGGTTGAATCAGAGTTGATGGTAGGTGATATGGGGAGATCACACCGAGTGTTTACTGTATGGTTGATCACCAATCTATAGGGCTTTCTGAGTTTAGACATGGACCTAGTAAAGGTCCAACACAGTATCTCTGCTATTTTTCTTCTTTTGTAGTAGTTATGGGTATTAGTCCTTGTCCCATTGTAGGCTTCCAGGAGTAACCCTAGACCTAGGGGGAGGATGTAATGCCTCTGGTATCTATGCATTTTTTTAGAAGGGTGTTTTGGTTTTCGCTACTGTGTTTAGCGATGATACTTTATTTTGGCATCAAAGTGATCTTGATGGGTTTTGTGTGACTCTTAGACTTGTTTATGGTTGTTTATGCTATGACGTTACTAGATGATTATCTAGCATGCTTTCACTGATTATTCTCATGTTATATATTTATTTGGAGTTTCAGCTTCACAATTTTCATTTACATAATATTCTAGATGGATATGATGTCTTCAATATAATTATGTTAGATGATTTATGCATATGTGATTTATGCTACCAATTGATTGTCGATTATGTTTATGATGTGTATGCGATATTATGTCATGTTGGGTATTATGCTGTGCTTCAGCTATTTTATATTGGACAGGTATGCCTAATGTTTGATTTGAGTGTGTAGGTGTTATTGTTCCCCAATGATGGTTATTGGAGATGTCGTATTGGGACTGTTTGAATTGTTTACCCTGTTTGCCCCACGCGAATCGAGTTTGGGATGTATCTTTTGTTATCCTATGTGTTTTTAGATCTGAATTGGTGGCAATTTAGGAGTCCGTTCATCCTTGTGTGAACCTATAAATGTGTGATATTTACTACATGTTTACATTAGATAGATGTCCTTGCATATTTATTATGTTGAAATAATTTGTTTAAATAGGATTATTTATTATTTTGTGTTTGTCGATTTGGTTAAAATCTAAAAAGAAAATAATATCCTAGTTTAAAATTGCTTTCGAAAAAGTATTAAATTGGAAATAAAATATTTCTTGTGTGAAAAAGGAAGTATTAATGCATTTTGATTAAATGCATATTTGGTTTGCAAAAGAAACATTTTAATTGTTTAGTTGTTTGAATTTAATGATTAAATGTTTTATTTGTGCAAAGGTAATAGTTGAGGTTGATTTATCAAAATCACTTAAGTGAATAATATATTATGAGAAAAGAATTAGGGCTTGTTGAGGAATAAAAGGGAAAAAAACATGATATTTCATTTCATTAATTTTTATCTCCAAAATTTGCTCTTCATGCTTGAAACCCTCATGCTTTCCAAAAATGGAGTTTTGATTGCTTTGAAGGAAAGATTGCTTGGATTGTTTGGGAGTTTGGATTGGATTCAAGTGCTTGGTGATTGTTTGGTGTTTGTTTCTCAAGTTTGCCTTCAACTTCCTTTTCTTCATTGGATTCTTTGCAAGTTTGAAAGGTGAGTGCTTTAAACTTCTCCCATGAATTAATCTATTGCTTCTCCTTTATGCTATGCCATCTAGAATGGTTGTGAATGACATTGCTTAGTAGAAGGATAGTTTAGAAATTCATTTCAGTTGTCCATTTATTTTGTTTCATTGTTCATCCATTGGAAACATGAAAATATAGACAAAACCCTATCAAATTTATTGTAGAAATACCCAACTTGCTTTTATTGAATAATTGTGATGTTGAGCATATTATCTATAATGGGTTGTTCTCAGTTTGTCCATAGCCATTGTAAAACAAAAGCTAGAAAATTGGTCAAACTTAGTCAAGGTGCCAAAGAAAGCTCTAATGGATTTTTAGGACCTTTATGGTTATTTTGCATTTTAGAAAACATGAAAATTGAAATTTAGACCTTTCTTTGATGTTGTATTATGTGGGATGAGTTGTCTCCCAAATTTTATGTGTTTTTGCATCTTTTGATAATATGTTATGTTTTTGTCAAATGTGGGATTTTGGTGCATTGAATCCATGCCACACTCAGTTTGTTAAATTGACGAGTTGGATGTTTAGGAAGAGGCTTAGGAATAGGAATGGAGTGGCTCCTTGAACACATACCATGACACGAAGTTGTCAGTGGGTCCAGCGTGTAAGGAGTTGTAAAAAAGATAAACATTAACACATGGGTAAAACAAAACTAATAACAAGATCGTCTACACCAAACTCTAGTACCTTCAGGTGATAACACCCTATCTTTATCTGACAACCCCGGGTGATAACACCATGTTCTACTGTGATTTAGTTTGGGTGTAAAGAGCATCCACATGTTGATTACACCCTAGTTTGCTATGAGGTTGATTATGCCCTCATTATTATTATGAGGTTGATTACACCCTTGATTTGAGACTCCTTATCCTAGGCTTGCTAGGTATCTCTTCCTTATGATTGTCACCACCTGAGTTGGACTCGGTGTGTGTTGTGTACCTTGTATTGTTGTGTTTGCAATGGTTGATTCATGATTTATGGTGTTGGGTATGTGCAGGATCATGATGGGCCAAACTATACCTCTAAGTGGCGATGAAAATACAAAAAAATTAGACTTTATCAAGTTCATGTGAAAATTTGAATGGATTATCTACACAATTTGAAAAAGATGTAAGAACGAAATTTGTAGAGAATTGAATCTAGTTTATAGGCTACTATTTTTTTTTTTTTAAACTAAATTTACTTAGTGAAAATTGAATATTTCAATGAACAACTATTAAATTTTTCAGAAAAAAATAAAAAGTGGGTGTCTTTCCAGCCAACCTAACTATGAGTAAAAATATATGTATATTTTTGAAACTTTCAAAATAAGTAGAGGACTCATGTCCGGATGTGACTCATATTTATTTGAAATTTTTTTCCAATAAAATAATTAGTTATGATTTTTTTACTGTGACTTTTTTTAAAAACTAAAAGGTAATTTTCCAGCCAACCTAACTCGATAAAAAAAATTGAAATTCAATTTTTTTTTAACCTATAGCTAGAAAAGCATAGAGTGTGACGCGGGTTTCAGATCTCAAAAAGGTGAAATGGTTTGAAAGTTATGGATATTTTTCAATCAGTGTGTCCATCAGGATTTCAGAGACACGGTATATAGAAAATTATTAATAATTATTTAATAAAATGATAACCAAAAAAATCTTATATTTTTAGAAAGCTAACAATTTTTTCTATAAACCCTTTTCATTTTATCAATTTTGTGTTAAAAAAAGTTGTCAGCACGAAGGGTGAAGTTCGAAGAAGAGACTGAAACATGAAAACACGTTAGAATCCATGAAAAGTCAACAACCAAAACGGATATCCGTTTTGCTTCGGTAAAAGAAAAATAGATATCTGTTTTAGTAGCTCAAAACGGATATCTGTTTCTCAGAAACGGATATCCATTTCTAATGGAAATATTTAGTTAAAAAATGGTGGCTCCTTGTGAAAAGTATGGGCTCTTATCAAGCACGCATAACCAAGAAAGTTGATATCCATTTTTATTACATGTTTGTTGATCACATCTTATGAAACAGATGTTGCTTGGTGATAGTTCTAGGTTTAGTGAACAATATTCTCAAGCTTATTGCAATTTTTACACTTGTGACCAAATTTGGTACCAAACCCTTTCACCTTTTCAATTAATCCTGATATTGTCATCTCACTCCATGCAAATCAAACCAACATTAGGACCATGTGAATGAGATTAAGGATAGCCTTGAAATATGAATCTTTGTACTGTTGACTATCCTTTTAGCATGACAATCCTTTAGGATCATTGTACCCAGGTGCAACAATCCTTCAATCTTCTTTTATTTATATTTATTTCCTCTTCATACACAAGATTCTCATGCCTTGTAGTCATGACAATCCACAAATCACCTAACTATCCTTAGTGAGACTATATCTTATTTTGACAGTGATAGTCATCTTCCATTCACAACTCTCCTCTTTAACATAGATACCCTTTGCACATGTTTTGACTTCATGATTTTCCTTTTGTATGTTGTATTATGGTATGAAAATACTATGGCCCCTTCTTCATTCTCTTGTGTAATGAAATTGAAGGTTGACACTTACGGTTACTCTTCTTTATTACTTGGTGATAATGAATCCCTAAACTCATTTTTATTGTCTTGAAGCCAAATTTACCACTGTTGACACAGTCAGAGTTGATTCTTGATCATGAATATTGCGAATTACTTCAAATATCCATGGACTATTTCAATTGTGTTTCTTAAGACAACCATGCCTTGACTATCCCTTGATGTTGGTCATGATTGTGCTTGGATGGCACAATAGTTCATAGTTAGATTTTTGCCACTAAAGTTTTCCTTTGACAAAGTCGTATTTGTAGTCCACCTTTTGATGATGTTCAAACAATATAAATACTTATTCTTAACATAATCAATACATTTCTGACAAATACCAATGCATTCTACTCATAAGGTTCATGGCACCATGCCTAAAGGTATGATAGTCAGCAGTGTACTATTATGGCAGCCTATGGTTGGTTTGACAATCTATAATAGTGATAGCATTCATGCCTAACAGTCCTTATTGTTATTGTCATAATATATTTTACATTTGAGGCCTTGTCTACAACATACAAAGTTTACCTTTCTCACCCATACCTTCAGTATATAAAGGACATTGATAGGGAATTTTTAATTTCTACTCAGTCAGTGCAATCTAGGAGAGGATAGATTGTCTAAAGTTGTAATCTATTTCCATTTACACTTGCCATAACTACAAATGCTTAGTGTTTATTCTCAACCTCGGTATATGAATAAAATTTGACCTATTGTTCTAATAGGCCTATAGGGACAAAGAGGTGATAAAGCCTTTAATTTTACACATGACATGGTTTTGATAACTTCCCATATTGGTAAGGTCCTGGATGACAATCCTTGATGCACCTAATTGTAATAGGTGTTATGATAGTCCTTGGTATCTTTTCATTTCTTTCTTGAATGGCTTGCAAATAAGACATAAGACCTATTAGATCCTTCATAAATAAGAATTCTCATACATTACATTTAAACTTAAACTCCCTAAACATCCATCAATCCATCCATTAATATCAAAATGCCATGAATATCCTATGATCAACCATTCTAATTCCTAGGATAGTCATATTGCAATTTTGCTTCTCTATACTAAAATAGCCCAAGGAATATCTACCCTTGAATTTGTATTTTAACAATCTAATGTTTTTACGAATAACATTGAGCCTTCTTTTGGGACAACATTTTTGCCTTTAGAAGCTCCTCATTTCATGATAGCCTAAAATAGAATAAGTGGATAGTCATAACATTTTAGCATAATGGGAAAACCCTAAAGTGTGATAAAGTCTATACATTATCTATTCCCATCCATGTCACGAAGCAACTATTCAAATGCTAGGCCAACATGATTTAAACAATCATAAGGACCAACAATCCACTCCAAATGCATGGGAAAAGGACAACTCTTGGATCCCATATTAATCATGTTCACATGGCTGCTAGCATCTTCAAGTGAGTCAATACAAAAATTGAAAGCCTCAAACTCCTACACTTCAGAAAAATTTACCTAATTATAAATTTGATATGCATGAATAAGGAAGTCCTCATGCAATACAAACTAAAATGTGTCACATTTAGACATGTCATCAAGTTGAACTACATCATGTTGAGACTCGTGTTTACTTAAGCATTACAAGTCACTTGCCTCTTTGCATGTTTCAAAGTTCCAAACAAAGGACTCAACTTGGTGTAGGAGCACCTAGAAAATCATGTTTTGTGTTGTAATAAGGTCTTTTTGACCAATGCATTTTCATTTCTATTTGTAAGTCCCAAGTGACTTAGGTCACATTTGTTTAATTGTTAGTCACAAGACGGTTGGTCTCCCAGTCGCTTGGAATCGGTTGGTTTTTCTCCCAGCCGTTTGGAATCAGGTTGGTTTTCCTCAGGGCGAGTTTATAAACCTAGAGGAATGAACCAAATAAGCATTATTGGTCATCAGATTGTAGAAGAGATTGAATGTAATTGTGTATTGTGCTAAGGAGAAATAGAATGATTATCTTCCGTGATTTTGATTTCTGCTTCCTGTGATTGCAATTTGTATAGCTATAGATTTCCATTTTTTCCTGTGCCTTCCATTGTTGCAATATGTCGATGTGAAGCATTCCACTGGTAAGATTTTTGTCAAAATCAGTGGAATGGCTTCGTTGTATAAATATTCACTTTTGTTTTCTATTTTGTTTCGTTGTTTAGCGGTGCAGAGGATCCAGATAGTGCGAGGTGCACAGTAGGTTGACCTAGCATCTCCATGTGCTAGGGTTCAGGAGAAGGTAAAGTGTGCATCAGCGTATCGGTGAAGTAATCCCTAGTGTGGCCGATAGTAACTGTCATGCCGACGAGAATAGGTCAAAGGTGACATTGGAGTAATCAGCGTATTGGTAGCTCCGGAGTAAGTCTGACTAACAGAATAAGTCTCACCGAAGGTAAATGCCATCGGTGCATTGAGAGACAAGTTAAGAGTTTCGCTGATGGGAAGGGTCTTATCGATAAGGTCACGTCCAACGGTGTGGAAGCTGTCACGGTTGAGACGAGGAGGAACTTAACTGCCATCAGGCTTTGGTAGAAGGATGAAAGACTTGGCTGATAGAAATAAGTCCTGCCGAAGTTGAGCTATCGGGGTTAGTTTGGTCATGGAGAGACTTAAGAAAGCCTTTTTGACGATGGTTGTCTGATCGATGGAGATGTATTGGTGGCTCGTTTGTTTAGTCTTGCCGACTGTGAGGAAATAGGGACCCGGTTTGTGATTTCCACTGTGCGCTCCCCATCACAACTTTAGGTGTAGCAGAGTCCTCATCAATGACTGATTTACATGGCCTTCAACAAACTAAAATTATATATCATCTGTATGCTTATATGGAGGCTATATCATCTTTACAATTGTATGTCTAGGCTCTTTAGGAGTCTTCACAAATATGTCCAAAGTAAGATTACTCAAATCAAATAATGGATTATATCTAGAGCTTTATTAAGTTGATACCTAGGTGGATTAGTGTGTAAAAATTCAAATTAGATGGTAATTCACAAGTTTATAGAATAATAAAATGAATCCCTAGTCTAGAATCCAAATGTACATATTCAAAGGCATTAAATACATTGAACAAATTACTTTATTGAATTGGAGAAGGCATGTACAAATGTGCAATGTTTAGCTTATTCTTCCTTGTCTATACTTTTATACAAATTTGTATGTACATGCGTGTGGTGCATGGATCAAGTGGTCAAGGTGACGATAGATGTCAAACCCATATGACTTGTTGTTCCTATCTTCCATGATTACCATATATTCTATCCTATGTTACTTGTTTAGCTTGTATTCTTTCATATATTCAATCCTTACCTCCCATGCTTTCTTCTATGCCTTGTTTGGTTCCTAAACATCTCTATGTTGTATGTTTAGAACCTATATTTTTCCATGTTACTTGTTTACTTATATAGCCCTATGCAAAGGTTATGGAATTTGGTTTTACACGTTCCAATTGTATTTGCTTCAAAGTTTCTAAAGCCTTTTCAAAAAATCCATTTTGTGCATAGCTTGCAATCATTGCATTCCATGAGATAGCATCTCTTTGAGGTGTCATGACAAACTGTTCACATGCCTTGTCTATGCTTCCACACTTTGCATACATGTCTACAAGGGTAGCTGTAAATACATCCTGTTCCGAAGATCCCATTTTTGCATAGGCAAGGAGAATGGTGGATAAGGTTGTGGAATTTGGATTTACACCCGCCAATTGCATTTTCTTAACATTTCCTTTCAATCCTTATCAAAAATTCCATTGTGCACATATTACAATCATTGCATTCCTTCATTTACAACACATGATTAAATAAGAAGATGCATATTTACAACACTTAAGAATATGTAGTAGTGTTGCTCATGTCACCAATACTATGTTTACATCTTCACATACATGGATTACAACATGTGACAATATGAATGATAGATAATGTTTACATCAACATGATGGCACAACATGAACAAATTGCATGTTTGCATCAATTTCATTGGGTCAATGATTGAGAATGTGTCAACTTGAACAATATTTTTTGTTCTACTTGTCAAGACCGTCATGAAATGATACATTGGTTTCTTGATATTCAATCATGCATTGGAGATCTTCAAAGTGTTAAAGATGTTTGAAGTGATGAAGAAACTTGTTATTTTGATGTATTTCAACTCCAAACTTGCACCTAGAAGTGAAGGCGCTAATCCTTGATCAAACTAACCTAAAAGTACGCCTTGGTACTTAGGGCACTAGATTATGATTGATCAACCTAAAATGTGCGCCTAAGGCTAGATAGTGAATTGGAAGGATAAAATGCATCATCAAAGGAGTTTATAGTTATAGAAGGCATCAAATGATGACTTGGGTGCACATCTACCTATCTACACCATCAAATGTGCACCTAGATTAGTGAGGCGCCACTTCATATCTCTATGACCTTGGATATGCGCCTTGATAATGAATTGATCTTGCAAGTTGAGGTTGTCTCCACAAGTTGAAAGAATGTCCAAAGAATACAAGGTGCCAATTATTGAACAAACAATCTAGAATGAGTGCCTTGCTATTTGAGGTGCTAGTTCATGCTTCTAGAACACCAAAAGTGCACCTAGATGTTGAGGCGCTAGCTCTTGCTCAAGCAACCTTGAAAGTGCACTTTGACAAGGAGGTTAAAATGTATTATCAAAGGATTAAGTTGAATCAATGAATCATCATTGAAGAAAAGTAAAATATGATTGTGAATGAGGTGCACTTTTCATTATCTCCAACCTCACAATTGGCCTTCCCTTGGAAGCTCATATTGTGCCTAAAGGAATGGTACTGAGATATCATCCATGTCAATGATTGAGAATGTGTCAACTGGAACAATATTACAGACTATGCCAACATGTCGGGGTGGGTGGGTAAATGCTAGGGGAGGTCTCATTTTGTGCGCCAAGTGTCCCAGTCATTCTGGGCAAGAGGCTACCGATAAAGTCCTTTAAGATCACTGAGACCAAAAAACTGCCAAACTTTGACGGAGTAGTTCTCAGAATTTGTGACAATTGGGAATGTTCTGTTTGGACCTACAAGTGCATGTGGGGTCTATCCACAATAACCTCTCTCATTTTTGGTCAACTCCATTCTGATTGACCATGTCAAAATCAAACGCATTATTGCAAAATGCTTCAATTTGATGCAGTGGAAAGGTGCTAGGTGTGGCATTTTTCATTCCATAGCTCGTGGGGTCGAACAGACTGCACCAATGCATTGGGGTGGGTGGGTAAATGCCAGTGGAGGTCTCATTTTGTGCACCAAGCATCCTAGTCATTACGGGCAAGAGGCTACCGACAAAGTCCCTTAAGATCCCTGAGACCAAAAAACTGCCAAACTTTGACGAAGTAGTTCTTAGAACTCGTGATAGCTGGGAATGTTTTGTTTGGACCTATAGGTGCACGTGGGGTCCATCCACAATAACCTCTCTTTTTTGGTCAACTCCATTCCATTTGACCGTGCTGAAATCAAACGCATTGTTGCAAAATGATTCAATTTGATGTAGTGGAAAGGTGCTAGGTGTGACATTTTTCATTCCATAGCTCATGGGGTCGAACAAACTATACCAACACATTGGGGTGGATGAGTAAATGTCATTGGAGGTCTCATTTTGTGTGCCAAGCATCCCAGTCATTCTAGGCAAGAGGCTATTGGCAAAGTCCCTTAAGATCCCTGAGACCAAAAAATTACCAAACTTTGACGGAGCAGTTCTCAAAATTCATGATAGCTGGGAATGTTCTGTTTAGACCTATAGGTGTACGTGGGGTTCATCCACAATAACCTCTCTCGGTTTTGGTCAACTCCATACCGTTTGATCGTGCCGAAATCAAACGCATTATTGCAAAATGCTTCAATTTGATGTAGTGGAAAGGTGTTAGGTGTGACATTTTTCATTCCATAGCTTGTGGGGCTGAACGGACTAGGCCAACGCATCAGAGTGGGTGGGTAAATGCCAATGGAGGTCTCGTTTCATGCGCCAAGCATCCCAGTCGTTCTGAGCTGTAAGCTACTGACAAAGTCAAAATTTGCTAGGATTGAAATTTTGCATTCCACAGGTCCTGGGGCTGAACAAATTACGCCAACACATCGGGGTGGGTTGGTAAATGCTAGGGGAGGTCTCATTTTGTGTGCAAAGCATCCCAGTCGTTCCAAGCTATAAGCTACTGGCAAAGTCACTTTGCCAGTAGCTTACAGCTCGGAAGGACTGGGAGCTTTGGCACATAAAATGAGACCTCCCCTAGCATTTACTCGCCCACCTTGATGTGTTGGCACAATCTGTTCGGCCCCAGGACCTGTGGAATGAAAAATTTCAATCCTAGCAACTTTGACTTTGTCGATAGCTTACAGCTCGGAAAGACTGGGATGCTTGGCGCATGAAATGAGACTTCCCCTGGCATTTACCCACCCACTCCAACGCATTGGCGTAATCCGTTCAGCCCCACAAGCTATGGAGTGAAAAATGTCACACCTAGCACCTTTCCACTGCATCAAATTGAAGCATTTTGCAACAATGCGTTTAATTTCAGCACGGTCAAACAGAATGGAGTTGACCAAAACTGAGAGAGGTTATTGTGGATGAACCCCACATACACCTGTAGGTCTAAACAGAACATTCCCAGCTATCACAAATTCTAAGAATTGCTCCGTCAAAGTTTGGCAGTTTTTTGGTCTCAGGGATCTTAAGGGACTTTGCTGGTAGCCTCTTGCCCGGAATGACTGGGACGCTTGGCACACAAAATGAGACCTCTAATGGTATTTACCCATCCACCCCGACGCATTGGCACAGTCCGTTCCACCCCATGAGCTATGGAATGAAAAATGTCACACCTAGCACCTTTCCACTGCATCAAATTGAAGCATTTTGCAACAATGCGTTTGATTTTGGCACAGTCAAATGGAATGGAGTTGACCAAAAATGAGAGAGGTTATTGTGGACAGACCCCACATGCACCTGTAGGTCTAAACAGAACATTCCCAGCTGTCACGAATTCTGAGAACTACTCCGTCAAAGTTTAGCAGTTTTTTGGTCTCAGGGATCTTAAGGGACTTTGCCGGTAGCCTCTTGCTCGGAATGACTAGGAAGCTTGGCGCATAAAACAAAACCTCCACTGGCATTTAGCCGTCTACCCTGATGTGTTGGTGTAGTCCATTCGACCCCATGAGCTATGTAATGAAAAATGTCACACCTAGCACCTTTCCACTACATCAAATTGAAGCATTTTGCAACAATGCGTTTGATTTTAGCACAGTCAAATGGAATGGGGTTGACCAAAACTGAGAGAGGTTATTGTGGATAGACCCCATATGCACATGTAGGTCTAAACATAGCATTTCCATCTATCACAAATTATGAGAACTATTTCGTCAAAGTTTGGTAGTTTTTTGATCTCAGGGATCTTAAGGGACTTTGCCGGTAGCCTCTTGCCCGGAATGACTAGGACACTTGGCACACAAAATGAGACCTCCCCTAGCATTTACCCCCCCACCCCGACATGTTGGCGTAGTCCGTTTGGCTCCACAATGAGTAGAACAAAAAATATGGCACTTGGCAAGGTTTTTTCTCTTAGGATCTTAAGTGACTTTGCTATTACAGAACAATGTATCAGCAAAGACCCTAGTTTTCATAAGGGGAGACATGTGATTTTAAGAGGCTTTTGGGAATGTGACTTTATCCTTCCACTCCTTATCTAATGATGAGTTTATTCTCAAAGTTTGATGGCTTTTATGAGCATATACATGATGTTGTTTTAGGATAGTCATAAAGGGCAGTTTTGGACAGCCATGTGTATCTTTTTAACAATCATAAAAGGGCAAGTTGTACATGGACTATGACAGTCCCAAAACTCATATAAATCATCCATTTTGGTGTTTGACAACCTTATAAATCCATTAGATCATTTATACAAACCCTAATGCAACTTATAAACCCTCTTTGCATAGTAATTTCATGAATGACTGTCTTGTATGATTGTTTTGTACATTTTAACAGCCCAATGAGGATTGTATGGTGTTGTGATCTTCATGATTTTAACTTGATGCAGAGATAGGATCCAACTCAACATTATAGAAGCATCATTACAAATGGATTGAATTGTAATAGTCGGAGAGCCAACCTCCTATCAATGAGAGTTCAATGATAGTAAATAGAGAGCTACTTGACCATAAATAGGATTTACATACATACATACATACATACATACATACATACATACATACATACATACATACATATATATATATGATCTTGTAGGCATCTAGGTTTCATACACAAATTGCAATAGTTGTAGAGCCAACCTCCTATCAACAAGAGTTGAATAATAGTAAATAGAGAGCTTCTCGGCCATAAATGGGATTTGCATACACACACACACACACACCCAAATGAAATAGTATCCTTATTGGCCTTATTGGCACCTCCCCCTAAGATGTAAGTTTTTTATGTTTATAATGTGCCCCTAGTGTCCTTGTAACCCTCAAATTACAATTGACCTGAGATGCCTCATACATTAGGGCTTCATGTTTGGGTCTTGCACGTAGTAATCTCAATGTTTGTTCATGTTACATGGTGCATGTTCATGTCTTTAGTTTTCTTGTCGCCTTCATGGCATGCTTTTTTATCCTAGTGGCTCCTTATGTCTTTGGATGTTATGTCTCTTGCTCTTAGTTTGGGATTCATTACACTTTCATGGTAGCCTACTGGTGAATTCATAAACCCTAATCCCCTTGCTTAATCTTGTTCCCTTTCTTGCAAAAATCCATTTCATTTTATGTTCAAATTTATACCTACTAGCCCATTAAGAACACCTATGCAAAGGGTTCAATATGCATCTTGACATCATTCTCAAGTCACTTCCACTTTTGAGGAACACTAAACTTGTCAACAAAAGTCTCAAACCCTTATTCTGTTGTCTTAACAGTCTACAACACATGATAATATAGCCTTATAGTATCAAGAATTAATAACAAACTTCATTTTTTCTATTTGCAACCTTGGGGTATGGAAAGGTATACAAGAGTGACCATTTTCACCACCATTAGAGTTCATGACTTGACCTAAAACTAGAGAAATACAATTTTATCTATTTGATGTTACCCTAGATGAGCGTTTTGACAGTCTGGAGCAGTTTTTGGTAAAACGACCATAACTTACTTATTTCTCCATGAAATTGAATGAAACAAGAAACACAAGAAAGTAGATTCTACCATCTTTCAATTACAATTGCTCTCAGGCCCTAACACATCCATACAGGGCTATACTAAACAAAAAAATAGCAAGAAAATAGTAAAATATGCAAAAACAGAGTTTCTTGACATTAATTTCATTCAAACTTGTCTTCAATTCATCTTCAAAATGTTTTCATTACATCTCCAATGACTTTTCAATACATCTGTGATGGATCCTAAAAAAGTGGCCTCTTTGTACTAGAATGTCTAGTAATTGATGGAGGCAAAGTTTCCTGCATTAACAAGTCAAAACACAAATTTGATTAATCTCTTCAATGGTAAATAAAAATAAGTTAAAGTTAGTAAATAGATTCTTATCTACTACAATTAAGAAATTTAATTTATTAACATACATCTAAATCACTACAATCAACTATAAGACCGCTAGATAAACTATCAATTATTTAGAAAAATTCAATTCAATTACCTTGACTCTATGTTGTTGTTGGGACAATCATTCTGCAAATGATTTTCTCTTAAGACGATTAGGTGTCCTAGTGAAGCATGATGGCAAAGGTGGCACATCACTCACATTCTCAAGAGACTATATAAAAGCAAAGTAACATTGAAATAAATTAATATATAGTTATTAAACAAAATAGGAAATGCATACATTTAAAAAGGTTAGATGTGTTACACACAAACAATCTAGAGTGCACTACACAAAAACTTATCTACTAGAAAACAAACACATACCACCATCGAGACCTCCTGCATCAATTGTTTTGTACATTTTAACATCCCAATGAGGATTGTATGGTGTTGTGATCTTCATGATTTTAACTTGATGCAGAGATAGGATCCAACTCAACATGATAGAGGCATCATTACAAATGGATTGAATTGCAATAGTCGGAGAGCCAACCTCCTATAAATGAGAGTTCAATGATAGTAAATAGAGAGCTACTTGACCATAAATAGGATTTACATACATACATACATACATACATATATATGATCTTGTAGGCATCTAGGTTTCATACACAAATTGCAATAGTTGTAGAGCCAACCTCCTATCAACAAGAGTTGAATAATAGTAAACAGAGAGCTTCTCGACCATAAATGGGATTTGCATACACACACACACCCAAATGAAATAGTATCCTTATTGGCCTTATTGGCACCTCCCCCCAAGATGTAAGTTTTTTATGTTTATAATGTGCCCCTAGTGTCCTTGTAACCCTCAAATTACAATTGACCTGAGATACCTCGTACATTACTCACAAAGAAATAAATGCATAAAAAAAATGTTTTCAATACATCTCCAATGCCTTTTCAATACATATGTGATGGATCCTCAAGAGACTACATAAAAGCAAAGTAACATTGAAATAAATTAATATATAATTATTAAACAAAATAGGAAATGCATACATTTAAAAAGGTTAGATTTGTTACACACAAACAATCTAGAGTGCACTACACAAAAACTTATCTACTAGAAAACAAGCACATACCACCATCGAGGCCTCCTGCATCAATTGAGAAGGACTCTGAATTATCAAAATGACAAGAATGTAAGACTCTAATGACTATGATCAAATATTTAAGTTTTCTAAATTATCAATTAAAGTACAATTCAATCAAATTATCTCCACCCTTTGTTGGCGTTGAGAAAGCCGTTCTGCAAATGATAGTCCCTTGGGTCAATCAGGAGTTCGAGAAAAGACTATTGGCAAAGATGCCACATCATTCAGATTTTTGATTGACTATAAAATAAAATTAAAATCAAGATATAAATTAATATATAATTACTCACAAAGAAATAAATGCATAAAAAAAAGTTGATGTGTAGAACAAATTATACCGGCAAGTCCAAGCCAAATTGGATGGCAGACAAAGTTCCATGATGAACTTCTGTCAATTCCTCCTCTGTCATCAAATGTTATCCCACTTAGATACATTAGTACTAATAAATTTGTTTATATATTCAAATGGAATAGACCATAAAATTTAACTTTATTTTACCTGCATAAAAGATTGCTCATGCATTTCTGCTTCTCTATGGTTCACTAATCTGGTAGCTTCTACTCTTGTCCCTGACCCCTCAGCTTGAGTTCTAGACCCCATTGCCTCAACTCGTGAATGTAGATCGTACTCTGATGTGTTAAACGGTGGCTCACTAGTCTCCATAATAGGACCTAAGCATAAATGATTGCAAGAAATGCAATGATGGGGCACACATACATGTGTGGACGACAACGATCTAGTAGAACCAGGTGATCCTTCATCATGTGCTTGTGCAAACTGAGATGTCTGTATAATCAAATGCTCGATCAAAGAGTGTATAGCACTAAGGCCCTGTTGTGTTGCATTTGCAACAACGTTTGGGTGTTGCATTGGGGATGGAGAAGGGATAGCAGGAAGGAGAATATAGGGACCTTGTACTTGTCTCATTGCACCAGGTCTATCTTGAGGCATTCCCTTACCCACTCCTTGAAACTTTGTAAAATCAAAATAATTAACATGTTGACCCATGATGAAATCTGCATAGAGTTTACGAAGGAAATACAAAGGTACATCTAAATTGTTGTTGGGTGGTTTATCAAAAACCATCCACCAATGATCCCAAAAGTTCTGACAAATGCCCTCATGAATACACCATTTGATTGAAAACTTGGGCTTACAGACATCAACATGCAATCCGGTTTTAGGATTGACAAAGTATTGGGCTAACATAGCTTTTGTAATCTCTAATTCTTTGACTTCATCATATGACAAACCGTTAGCATATTCAGCCTTCTTGGCTTCTCACCATTGCCTAAATGATTTGTGTTGGGTTGACAAGGTTTGAACATGATTAATTATTCCCTCTAAATTTGATGTCATTGTAGACAATCGAGGGTGGCGGCAATACGTTTCTATGATCCTACTTATTTGATCAATATTTCTTTGAATATTCTCTTCTATTGTTGGAGGGCGAGGGTTTAGGGGTGGAGGGTTTGGGTTTTCATTTTGTGCATCCATTTTACCTAATTAAAATATAAAACATACCCACTTAGGATAAAAAACCAAAATATTTGCTTGAATATACAAAACAAACAAAAAAAAATGCGAAAGATCTTACCTTTTTGGATCGGATATCTATTCTTCAGAGATGACACTGTGTTTTGCAAGCCGTAGGTTTGCAAAAATGTGACCCTTTTTCACTTTTTATGTTTTTCAAAACAGATATCCATTATCAAAATGGATATCCGTTTTCTTTTTCTCAATTGTTTTCATTGTTTTTTATTTTAGCATTTTAGCATTTTAGTATTTACGCATTTTAGCTATAAAATGCAATCCAAATTTTAGAAAGATTGTATCATATGAAAGGAGAGATTTTGGACAAACTATGAAAATTTATATAGGATTATGATGATATATATATTTGATTTTTATATGATTTACTTATACTAAGGTATCTCATAGTATTTCAAAGGCACTTTTGAATAGATAATTGTCATTAAAAATTTGTAAAAGCAAGTAGTTTTGGTGTAAATTCTAACAAATCATTTCATGTTTAACTTACATATTAGATGATATTTGTGTCAATAATTGAGATCAAAATTGAGACACTTGAGATCGACCTCTCATTTTTCTATACCTATTCAAATTCCAAGACAATCATTGGATTGATGTCATTTATTTTCTAAAGGTTGCAAATCAATTTAGCACATCCTCAACATCATTGGATTGATGTCAATAGAGAGAGCAAGATAGAGAGAGGGAGATATCTATAGAGAGGTAGATACAGGTTAGGGGTTAGGGATTAGGGCCATTATTTAGGGTTTACAGATTTAGAGAGAGAGAGAGACTGCTTTTGACATGCAACCATAAACCCTAAATAATGCCCCTAAACCCTAAACCCAAGTAACCCTAAATAATTCCCCCAAACCCTAAACCCTAACCCCTAAACCATAAACCCTAAATAATTCCCCTAAGCCCTAAACCCTAAACCTGAGAAAGGGAGTCCTAGTTTTCTTGTTTCCATTTCCTTCGTTGATAAGGGAGAGGGAAAGATAGAGGGGGAAGATAGGATATATAGGAATGATAGGGGGAGAGAGGCAAGAGATAGAGAGATTGTGAGAGATGGCTAGGTACAGAGAGATAGAGAGGAGACAGATAGGAAGAGATAAAGGAGACGAAGGGGAGAGATAGGGAGATTGAGAGTTAGAGAGATGTCCAGAGAGATAGGGAGATAGGGGAATGATAGGGGAGAGAGAGGCAAAAGATAGGGAGATATAGATATAGGTAGAGAGAGAGAGGAGATAGATTGGGAGAGATAGAGGAGACAAAGGGAGAGATAGGGAGATAGAGAGTGAGTGAGATGTCTAGAGAGATAGGGATAGAGATTGAGAGGTGGAGGGATGATAGAGAGAGGGAGATAAGGGGGAGATAAGGGAGAGATAGGGAGATAGAGGTGGAGGGATATTAATTTTAATGACCTCCAAATTTTCCATAAATTCTTCTCCACTAAACCCTAGACCATCACCCAAATCCTTACTTTCCTAATAAAAGCCCTTCCCCAAACATCATTTGATCATGTGACTCCTTCCATCACTAGACAGGTGCCCAGGTACTTTCCATTATTCATCTAATACTGTAATCCCAATGTCATAGCTCACATTCCCACACCTACATTCATAGACTCCATTCCCCCTATTGACACCATCAGATAATTATGTTATATAAGGAGACTCCCTTGAATAATAATTAAACCATGGATTATCCCATATCCCCATCTTACACTTTCCTCACCTTTGAACCCTTAGAAGATGACATTTAGCTATCCCCACCATTACCAATCACAATTTTTAGCAATCCCACATAAAACACCTTACCCATCACTTCACCTAGGTCATCACCAATTAAATCACCACATTACTCCATTCAACCATACCCATACCACCCCTTTCTCACTCCACAACCTGTATTAATGCATGATTAAACCTAACCCCTAACCCCTATTTTCTAACCCCTAAACCCTAAACTTGAGAAACCATAAACATAAACCCCTAAATCCTAAACACTAAACCCAAGAAACCCTAAACCTCTATCTCTCTATCTCCCTATCTCACTATCTCCCCATCACTATCATTCCTCTACCTCTCAATCTCTCTCCCTATGCTTTGGCCATGTCCCTCACTCTATATCTCCCTATTGATCCTCTCTCTCTCTAAACACTAAACCCTAAACCATAAATAATGCCCCTAAACCTTAACCCCTAACCCCTAACCCCTAAACCCTAAACCCTAAACGCGAGCAACCCTAAACCCTATCTCCTATCTCTCCCTTATCTCCCTATCTCTATCATCCCTCTACCTCTCAATCCTTCTCCCTATTTCTCTGGACATCTCTCTCACTCTCTATCTCCCTATCTCTCCCCTTTGTCACCTCTATCTCTCCCTATCTGTCTCCTCTCTCTTTCTATCTAGCTATCTCCAAAACTGAGAAACCCTAAACCTAGGTACACCCTAAATCCAATCAACTCTAAACCTATATCTCCCTATCTCTATCATCCCTCTACCTCTCTTGATCTCTCTCCCTATGTCCCTGGCCATGTGTCTCACTCTCTATCTCCTTATCTCTCTCCTCGGTCTCCTCTCTCTATCTCCCGCATTCCTCTCTCTCTATAAACCCTAAATCCAAAACCCTAAACCTCTAAACCTAACCCCTAAACCCTAAATAATGCCCCTAAACCCTAACCCCTAACCCCTAAACCTGAGAAACCCTAAACCCCTAAACCCCAAACCCCAAACCCCTAAACCCTAAACCCAAGTAACCCTAAACCACCACTCCCTATCTCTCCCCTATCTCCCTATCATCTTTGTCCCTCTACCTCTCAATCTCTCTCCCTATGTCTCTAGCCATGTCCCTCACTCTTTATCTCCCCATCTCTCCCCTCAGAATCCTCTATATCTCCCTATCTCTCCCCTCAGACTCCTCTATATCTCCCTATCATTTCTCTCTCTCTATAAACCCTAAATCCAAAACCCTAAACCTCTAAACCTAACCCCTAACCCCTAAACAATTTAAATCTTAAACCCTAAATAATGCCTCTAAATCCTAACCCCTAACCCCTAAACCTGAGAAACCCTAAACCCCTAAACCCTAAACCCCAAACCCCTAAACCCTAAACCTAAGTAACCCTAAACCACCACTCCCTATCTCTCCCCTATCTCCCTATCATCTTTGTCCCTCTACCTCTCAATCTCTCTCCCTATGTCTCTGGCCATGTCCCTCACTCTTTATCTCCCCATCTCTCCCCTCAGAATCCTCTAAATCTCCCTATCTCTCCCCTCAGACTCCTCTATATCTCCCTATCATTCCTCTCTCTCTATAAACCCTAAATCCAAAACCCTAAACCTCTAAACCTAACCCCTAACCCCTAAACAATAAATCCTAAACCCTAAATTATAATGCCCTTAAACCCTAACCCCTAAACTTGAGAAACCCTAAACCCTAAACCCAAGTAACCATAAACCACTATCTCCTTATCTCTCCCCTATCTCCCTATCACCTTTGTCCCTTTACCTCTCAGTCTCTCTCCCTATGTCTCTTGCCATGTCCCTCACTCTTTATCTCCCTATCTCTCCCCTCGGACTCCTCTATACCTCCCTATTGGTCCTTTATCTCTCTCTAAACCCTAAACCCTAAACCTCTAAACCTTAACCCCTACCCCCAAAACCCTAAACCCTAAACCCTAAATAATGCCCCTAAACCCAAGCAACCCTAAACCTCTATCTCCCTATCTCTATCATCCCTCTACATCTCAATCTCTCTCTCTCTCTATGTCTCTGGACATGTCTCTCACTCTCTTTCTCCCTATCTCTCCCCTCTATCTCCTCTATCTCTCCCAAACTCCATCAGTCCCCTCTCTCTATCTCTCTTTAAACTGTAAACCCTAAACCCCTAAACCCGAGCAACCCTAAACCTTTAAACTCTAAATAATTCCCCTAACCAACCTCTAAACCACTTCTCTATATAGGTGCAACTAATACCACTTTTTCATTGTTTTCCACATTTAATTATATTCTTTTCCATTTTCCAAGTCCTACATGTGTCCAAGTTGTATTGTTTGTCAAGTTTTTAGTCTAATTGTTAGTCCCATCTCTCATGGTTATTAAAATGTTAGTATAGTTAGATTTATCCTTAGGTAACATTAATTTACACATTGTTGCACAAACAACCACACCGAAACATAACCTTACCTAATTAAGGTTAACCTTTAAGGTTCTTTCATAAATGGCGAGCTTAACAGATCCAACTAGTTCAATGTTCTTATAGTCCATGCTTACCCTTGCAAGAGAGTTCATGCCATGTTAACTTTGCATTATGTCCTAACATATCACATGAAGGATCATCATCATCACAAGGAATAACAATGCCATGAAGGATTAACGAAGGTGTAGCTTCACCACATAAAGTATCATTCATAATTTTATCACTAGAGGGTAAGGGTATATCATGTGTATCCTTCTCAAACCATGTATCATGAATCAAATCATACGAAGGATTGGGTAAAGCAATTTAGGGCATTAAATCCAAAACGGATATCCATTTCTAGAAATACAAAATAGGTATTTGTTTTGAAAATGGATATACATTTTAAATTTCTAGAAACGGATATCCATTTTGGTTTGGTATCCAAACCAAAACAGATATCCGTTTCAAAACATATGAAAGTCAAACTTTGCCAAGTCGTGAATTTGGCTAAGTAAAAACATGATTTTTTTCCTATTGCCACTATTTGGCCCGCAATGATCCTACACATACCCTGTTGTGTATTATATCATGTTGTATGGCGTGAGTGGAACCTACTTCCCTTGTATTGTGTGTGTTGTATGCATCTCGTGCGACCATCTCCTTAGTACAATGGAGTGGGCCTGAGGGCACCACATGGTTGGGTGGCACTATTACCACCGTTGGGGACTACAAGTTCTCTAGACTTGGACTGGATTAGTTTTGGATTCACATGATGGTGTGGATATCCTTTTTATGCTTTAGTTTATTGTTTCAATTCAACTGTAAATTTGTATAATTCTGGAAGGACGTTGGTGTCCTATGCAATGCAATCTTTATTGATGCTTTTTATTATTTGATCCTTGATGTTGGAGGACATGTAAACCCACCTGTTGAGTGGTGTTGTATTGCTTTGTAGCTTGGCGCTTCAGTGTTGGTGTCAAATGCATGTTATGGGTTTCTTTGCTTTTCTGTCGTCTTTTTATACATGTGACAAATGGTGAAAAATGACAAATTGTATTTTGGTGCTTAAAATGAATCAAACCATGTTTGTGATAGTTAAATATGATGTGTAATCATGTTTTGTACTTGCACCTTTAATTTCATGCCATTATGGGTAATTTTTCTTAAATCTAGGTAATTTTTGTGTTTTGGACCGTATCCCAGAGGAATATAGCATTGGGGCACTCGAGTCCAGAGGACCACAACACTTAGGCACTAGTGTCTAGGGACTACAACTCTAGGTGCTAGTGCCCCTGGCAGAGGGATTCTCCTTTGGGGCATGTGTACCCTCGGGTTGCCTGGTATGCCTTGTACCTTTAGTTTTTGCATAGGATATTTGTAGGACTCAGGTTTGGCCTTTGGAAACATCTCTTGTGTAGTTTTCCTATCATGTATAAGTTTTTTCATACCTCTATGGTTTTCCCATGTTGTGTTGGGAAGCATGACGAGCACTGAGTAACTAGACAGTCTTCCACTGACACCATCGTGTGTATGCGCTTCACGGTGTGTGTTGTATCACTCTTGTGAGTCTCATATCACTCCTTGTATATGCAGAATGTGTGTGTCAACACTTGTGTTATCTTGCTTTAAAAAAAATTGTTTTGTCCTTGTTGTGTTCGAATAATGTCTTGGGTGAAAGCTTGGGGTATTACACTAAGTATAGCACTATTAATGTATTCCTTGAATACAAACTAAAAAAGACCTGACATAGAGAATAACAAATGTAAACCCAAGAACTCCTTGAATTCCATGAAACATTCAACTAGCCACGAAGATAGAACATAAAAATAACAACAGAAGTATGGTCTTAAATTGATTTGTTGAAAAAGAATTACAAAGTCATTTAAGAGAATTGTTTACAAACAAGCCCGCACATACATAGATCAGACATTCAATACATTGCAGAATAAAGAAAACTTCAGATTGATCCCAATACCCAGACTTTGTCTGAAAGTATATTTAGGAACCAACCCTTACAATGACCCATAAAACACAATTTATAAGAAGAGGAAAAGCCCAGATTGTAGATAACACTGAGATCTAGCACCATTTTATTCTTCATATTGCAACTGAATCAAGCATAAAGAATATGCCTTAACATCTTTAAAACTCCTCTCCTTTTGTACTTATTTAGGTAAACTAAAAAAAACTTGCATTTCCCGTGCAACCTTTTACCATTGTGGTAAAAATAAATCTCTAGTTGTATTTTTACTTGGTGAGTAAAAAAAACCCAAGCCTCTATCCCATCAATGGAAAGTGAAGACATAATTTTATTGATGTATTCTACCCCTCAAAACTACATTATTTCCTCCCCACAATCACATGAACATTTCTTCAAATAGTTTTCATGCACCCATTTTACCTTCATTCTTTTCTTGCCTTTTATATTGGTTTTATTTTTTCTCTAGTATTTCTGTGACTAAACCTACTTAAGAGGTTAAAGGCTCTTCTTCATAATCATCAGAGCTTCCCACATTTTCTCAATCCACTAGAGAAAATATCTATTTCAAATATCTTGTTGATCTTTAACTTGTAAACAATATAACACTTGAAGTCATTTTATCAAAGATTTTGCATGTGACCATTATCTCCTCACACTTTATTAGTTCTTGCAACTATTCCATTATTTCTTTAGTTCTTTGGTATCCATCTCTACTAGCTACCTCATCCATGCTAGGTGTCTATTAGCTTGTTGGGAGTGTTTATACAATGGTGGTATGATTTAAAACAATGTCGGATATTTGATAGTTGTTACAGGGCATTTTTGACAATGGCCTAACATTTTTTAGGGTGTTGGGGCATTTTTACATTTGCATGGGTGTCTGAAATTTTGCCTAGGCATTTAGAACTAATGCAGGGACATTTTTGCAATGCTAGAGGCATTTTTCATGGTGTCTGAACGTTTTTGTAGATGCCTGGGTTTTTTTTGGATGCCAAATAAATATTTCCCAACATCAAATACTGTTAAAAAAATCCCAAATGACTTCCTCCACGTGGCATCCTCTTATTTCAGTGCCCAACGCTTTCCCTAGTGTAGCTTTGGATGAGAAAAACTTTTGAGAGCTTGCGTTGTGCGCTCATGGGAAAAAAAAGTTTGGCTTCCAATTTTAATGTTTATAAAAGTATAAAAAAATGGAAAAGACTTTATAGAACCTCCAACACATACTTCCATCTCCAGCGCAACTTTTAAAAAGGTATGAGCCTTCAAACTTGCGCTGATATGCTGGGAAGGAGTGGAGGAATTTTCCTTTTTAACTAGGGGAAAAGACCCAATAGGTGAAATAGTTCCAATGATTGAGATAGTATTTGTGCATTTAAGGTCCAATATTTATTAAAGTTTAGTACTAGTAGTTGTGACTTTAAGGTTGTTAGTGTTACTATAAGTACTAATAATTGAACGAAATGTGCCCTTTAGTTTTAAAAAGCAACCAATCATGTGATGCCACATCAGCCCACCAACAAAATATGAATTAATGCACACCTATTGGTCCACCCTTTTTTTTGGGAACTATTTGACACCTCAACCAAAAGCATGCTGACATGGCATCATATTTGATGATGTGGCCCTAAAACCTTAGTTATAAGCAGGGGCCTTGCCAAGTAAGCTACTGTAAAAATTTTGGAGTTCACAAACTAAATCCATTTAACATGGATTTGAGGGCAGAGAGAGTGGACTCACTCAACTCAAGGGGAAAACCAACCAATAAACTCATAATCCAACACATAGCCTCTTGCTATCACATACTTATTTCACCAAAACAACACCAAGGCACTCTTGCCACAACCAAACCATAATATCCATCCATATATAAGGCCAAAGCCATAAAAAAAACCTCTACTTGAAGAGGGTTTTCCCCTAGGAGGTTCTCTCCTCTCTTACCCATTACAAGGTGAGCTCTCTCACATGGAGAGCTCACTAAAACAACCCCAAATCCTTACACCAATAAAGAAACTCACAAAAAAACACAACACATCAAATACATCATGCATATATAAGAAATAACAAGAAATAGAAATGGCTTGAAGCCTTGAGAGCCTAGCCCTCAAGCCTCAAGTGTTGCAAGATGTTGGTGAAGAGCTCCAAGAGCCTTACTCCAAGATCCTTGCAAGAATTTTCTCCACTCCATGCCTAAGCTCTCCTTCCCAAAGTCAAGAATCAAAAACTAAAAGAAAGAACCCTTCCCTTCTCAAAAAGAGGGATATAAATAGGGTTTCAAAATCCTTCCCAATGCATGAGGAGGTGACACTTGTCACCTTACCATTCATTCTCACATGTACAACTTCCCACAAGTGCTCTCACACATGTGTGAGATATGGAGTAGATAGGTGACACTTGCCAACCTCTCATTCCTTCTCCAAGGCACTTCTCCCCATATTTCTCCTCACACATTTGTGAGGCATAGGGAAAAGGGAAGTGCTTAAGGTTCACTTTCCAAAGGCTCTTACATGGTGTTTTCACACATGTGAGAGGCTTGGGATTACCCCCAAGCCCACTCAAGAGCCTTGGGTTGTGGGATGGAATGAGACATGTCATCCAATCCTTAACCCAAGATTCAAATTTCGCCACCTAACTCCTAGGGTTAAAAAGAGGGGTCAAAAGTGAGTTAGAACTCATGATTTGAGGTATACAAGGTGCCTAACCCATAGGTACTAGAACTAGGCACCTTAAACATGAAATTAACCTTAAAAATCTCAAAAAGTATTAATAAAAATGCCCATAAAATTTATGAATGAAAATGACACAAGATGACAACTCAGCAACTACTCAACCTAAGTCAACCTTAGGAGACTCAAATTAAAAATCAAAATCAAAGGTAAACACATTACATTCATGCTCAAACACAATTAACCTTAGTCCACCTTAGGGACAAGGTTGGTTTTACAGGGATAATACTCAAGGTTATTTGTATGACTTCCAATTTCCATTAGCCATGGAAAATACCTACACACTACACAAACAAATCAATAGCACAAGGTATATCATAGCCGAAGCAAATTAAATTATGCACACACATGATCACACAAATACATACATTCTCAAATATATCACATGATAAAATTCACTTGATTCTCAAATCAATTATATCTCCAACAACACAATCAAGATCATAAATCACCTAGTATTTCATCAATTCTATTGTCTCACTAAAACATTTCAATTGCATTAATTATAATAACACATTCAACATTATAGAATTAAAATATAGTCTAGCATGTAAAGATATAGCATCATCATAATATAACTCATCTATCTAATCAAAGCATAAAATAAGGTCACTGAATGTCTAAATATATGGGATCAATAGTCCTCAAAATGTCCACATGTCAAAATATAATCTGAACATCAAGTCTCATAATCAAAGCAGGAAGTGCAACAAAAGTGGCCTCACATTAAAACACTAAAGGATCTAGTGCAAGCACAAACAAGTGATAATCCAATCAATCCCAGATAGGGTGTGCATTGCCTACTCATACAAAAATAAACACAACCACCTTATAAATAGATCCACAACAACACTAAATTGTCTCTTAGATAAGGTCACAATTCCACATACCGAACCCTTAGCTTAGATGAAACAAAACAACTAGGTCTAATAGTGCAACTAATCCAGTCACACTAGGGTGGGCCTCACATGATTTGAAATTGCCACGTTTGATTTTGAGAGGCATGAAATTAGGGCGCTCAACTACTGGGTCATGTCCCCTAATACTTGCCTTTTTGATTTTTCACACTTAAATTACCATTGCACGTGAATACCCCTTTTTGATATTAAAATATTTCTATAAAGCGATAATTTTAATCAAGTCACCCAAACTAAAACAATAAAGTTGTTTTAATTTATTAACCTTCACTTTATTTATGTTGATAATTAAATGATTGTAGAAAGGAGGAAATTGTGCGATGAGCTTGGACAAAATCTGGAAGCCATGAAAATTTTCATGGAGCTTTCATAAACATTGGAGAACATTATCCATTTTCTAGAAATGATTAATCGTGAAATTTTTGGGAATTCCTTTACAATGGGACCAGACCGTAGGCAGTTTAGAAGAATTTTTGTCACAGCCACAAAACTCGTCCAACGAACTTGAAATCAGAACTGAGGACTTCTAATGAACTATCAAAACTCATCAATTCTATAGAATTGAATACTCAAACCATTTTAACAATGTTCAACACATCGGCTGCCAAATGCTGAATAATTAAATTTAGGCTCAAATCTTGTCTGATCACCACGAAATCAAAACTAGGAGGATTTTATGCATATTTAAGACCTTCTACCAAGTGGATTTCAAATACAAGTTTGTAACTGAAATATTTTAATGCTATAAGTTTTTGGGCCAGCCTACCACTCCGGGAGCTAAAAGAAGAGCTTGTTTTCAATCTAAAGGTCATTCCTTCTTAGGAAACAAGACACAAAAACAAGTGCCAACATGTTGTTTATTTGTTTTCCTAGAGTAGTATTGCATTTGATTAGATTAGATTCATTTTTATTCACTAGATTAAATTTACTTTCATTATTCATTAGATTAAAGTTGTTCTTGCAATTTCATTTCTTAGATTATTATTCAAATATTGATCTACAAAAACACCAAAAACATAGATTAGCTTGCATTTGAAAAACTCATATAGATTGCATTCACTTTTTGATTCCTAGATAATTAGATAACATTTCAAATTGGGAAAAAGGAACCAAAATTGTTGTACATTTCATTTAGATTGCATTCATAAAAACTCAAAAAAACATTAGGAAAACTTGGAACAAACAAGTGAACAAATCCTCAATTTCATCATGAGGTCAATGAATTGAACATAGTTGAAATCAAACATTTAAATAAGGATAAACCCTTGATTTCATCACGAGGTCAAAATTAACTCAATTCAACACACTCGACAATAACATCACAAAACACAACACTTCCCACTCTTGCCAAGCACTCAATATGACTAGGCATTAGGGAAGATTGGATATGATCTATCCTTGATGAGATTGGGGAGAACTTCCCCCATCCAATTCATCATCAACAAAACATCTAATAAAAAAGAGAAGAACAAGAACATTAGCAACACTTGATACAATAGGCAATCCAAAATGAAGAAAGGAGACTAGAGCATCTCTAAATCATCAACAAACAAAAAAACCTTTGTGCTAGGCTTAGGAGACTCAGGATTAGCAACCCTTAGGCTCATACTATTATCACTACATCAACTAAAATCAAACGTCTCCATATGAACAATTGTCAAAACACACATCAAGCACACAACCCAACTGCCATCTGCGACATTATACTCCGTCAAGAATGAGATCAGAACAATCCCTTGGTCCTACCTCTACTCAATTGGATCTTGCCACTTGAGAGAGTGACTAGGAGTCCGCCCTTAGCAAGGAAAAGTTCATGTGTCATGTTGGAGTGTGACTCACCCATAAATTGTCTAGGTCACATTCTAAACAAAATAGTTAAAAACCAAGTTGAGATGACAATTGTCTACTCTTGACTTTGTTGTTTAGTTCATCTAAAATATTTCCCATGGAAAAAAGTGTAGCTAAATTATGTGCATATCAAAAATAGTCCTCAATTTTTTTTGTAACATACAACCTCATCTCCCTATCTACATGTATGTCTTCATCATTGTTGCCCTATAAATAATCAAATAGAAAGGTAGATGGAAATTCTAATCTAATTAACCATAAATTGATGGTCATAGGGTGCATATAACTTCACTTGTGTAGCTAAGATATCACTTTAGAATATTTGGCATTGCCTATCAACTCCAATGTCATGAACTGCAAGAGATGAATCCTATATGATCTAGTATGGAAGGGTTAATAAGTAGAAAATGTTGTTGCGGTTTACAATCAACAAATAATGATATAGAGAAGGTTGGGAGTTCTCACTCACTGAATAATCAAATTATTGAACTACACATCCTTCTTTGTAGGCCTAATTAAAGTCATTACACACATGTTCTCCCCCACTCATCAAGTTTAACTTGATGATATACTTAAATGTGTATCCTAGGGTAGAGAACTTATAAGAGCACATGGACATACCTTACAATGAGCCATATGCTTGGTAATAAATTGATAAATATCTCTCTCATCACCCATGCTATGTGATCATTTATGTCATCAAAGGTTATGTGTGAGTTAGGGATCTGCAAGACATAAACCCAAGAGACATTCTCTAGCTTCTCAAACTTGAATTTCTTGTCAAAACCATTCTCCTTGCTAATTTTCATCCACAATAAGTATATATATTATCATTGTCAACTTATGCAATAATAATAAACAAGATGATGTGTGGTAGTGTAGATTAAACTAAGGAATTATCTCTTAAGGTGTGATTAGTATAACTCAATGGTCCCATTTATTTCTTGGTCCATGTGCTTGAGTGTGTGGTAACATCTTGACCACATACCCACCTTGTGAAATCATCTTTCCTCAAAGCACTCCACAAAGGCATGTTGTGTGTATCTATATTAATCAATAAATAGGTGTACATCCCTATTTATAGTCTCCTCATAAGATGGACAATGCATGATAGATCCAAGTTTTTAAAACATCTCTCACCTCATCACATCATATCTAACATTTACAATGAGGTTCTTTAGCCATGTATGCTTCTAGTGCTAAGAGAAAAGATATATCTCATAATTGAAGTCCTCCCTACATTGGAATCAAAATATATGTTTAGTGAGATCATTTACTTTGTATAAGTGATTTGTTAATGATGACACAAAAAGAAATGCAATGCTTGAGTACTGATGAATCACCTAAAGGATTTGTGAACCTAGAGTGCAAGTAAATGTTTGGTTCAAACCATTTCTAAATGGCACTTGGTTTGAGGTGGTTATGCCTTGTTTCAAGTCTAGTGCATGTTATAGGATTGTTCATTCTAGCTCTACCTTTGTCTTGGTTTGTGTGACCTCAAGTTTGCCTTTGAGGTTTCTTGCAAGTAATACACTCCTTGTGTTGGAATGTATGCCTTTGTGTGAAAGCATCTAGTAGATGGTTCAATTGGTTGACTTTGTACCTCCCAATTGACCTACCACTTGAGGGGTTAATCTTAGTGTTTGGATGTCATTCACACATCCCTTTAGATGTTTGTTGAGTTGTCTTGGGATGTGGAATGAAGTGGTGTTTCACTCCAATCCCAATCCTTGTGTTTGTGAGAGAACATGATTGTGGACTAGTGCTTGATCTTTGTCTTAGAGAAAACTCTACTCTTGTATGAGTGTCGTGGTGACTTTGTCAGATGACATGGTTAAGTATTTCACTTATGTGGCCATGCTTGGTACATTGGCATTGTGTACCTTGAGTGTCGTTGTGTGCTATCATAACATATTGAAAGTATAGGCATGTAATGTGGCTTGTTGATGCTACATTTACATCACAAAAAATGTTCATTTGTTTTTGACTGCTAATGTCTTGGGTGAAAGCTTGGGGCATTACAGGTTGAATCAATTATTTGCGTACAATTTCTAATTGTGAGAATACCTAGATTGCAATCTTTTTTCCAAGGGTGTCTAATACAGGAGCATCCTTTGGTTGGTGCAATCTTGCATCAACCAAAATATATGCTTATAGTTCCCCACATGCTCCTTTTTGTGTATGTGCCCTTATGATGTGTTAGTTTGTTGATGCGTAGGCCTAACTTGAGTCCTCATGTTGTTTGTATGTCTAGTGGTTGTGGTGTCCTACACACTCTATGCTCATTGGTGCAAGTTCCTCCTTTTCTTCTTCACACCCCTACCTGCATAAAACCTCACACTCTATAAGTGTCACCCCATGTAGCTCATTTCTAGCACACACCTTGGAGAGATCAATTGACATCAAATGTTAGAGCATTGGTCATTTCATTAGAATACTTCTTTTAGATGGTAGTGATTTAATTTTTGATAGCTTGTCAAGTTCAAAATTATTGAGGAATCACTTATTGTTCTTGTTGTAGATGACACCTTGCTATTCATATTTTCTCTTAAGAGCACATTTATAGTAGTGACCTACTTTGATCCTACATGGCAATGCAAATTGTGGGTGCTATATAAAGAAATGTGTTGGTTGTTCAATAAGTTTAAATTTCTTGGTTTAATTATGCTCAACCCTAAATGAGTAGATTGGGTTTTGAGTAAAGCTCAAGCTAATTTGATTGTAAATAGAGAGATTCTCTGTGCATATTTCTCTAAGGGGTTGAGTAGCATAGTATTGTTGGGTTTCACATTTCAGTGGTCCATTTATAATTCTTTCATTCTCTATAAATAAAACTTTTGGTTTCTTGTTCAATCTCTATTGTTCTTCCTAGTTTTGGCTTCTATTGTGTGCTTTACATGCTCATTCGATGGTTCTTCATTTGACCCACATCTAGAAGTTGCACCAATGACTTAGATAGAGATCTCTGGTTTGGAATATTCATTGTCTGTTGCCCTGGTTCAGATCCATGTCTACTAAACTAATCTCTACAAGTGTAGAAGCGATCTTTTGTGCATTAATGATCATCAAACAAGTGAACTTGAATTCATTGATTTTTGTAATCTTCAACATGCTCACCTCAATCTCTAATATCAAAGTGCTTGTAAAGACTAAAAATGTTTATAAACACCTTTAAGAATTTGCCAAATTGCAAGGGTGAATTTATCCTTGGTCTAACCCTTGGATGGGTTGGCTTTACGAGTATAAGTGAAGATTTGAAAATAGCAAGCGTGCAGTGGACTTAGGATGGCATGGCTTGAATACTTTGATTATATGCTAAATTCTTTTTATTCATTTTCGTAAAATTGAAGTCTAGATGTGCTTAGTTGGTTCCTAAATGTTCCTCAATGTCCTTGATGATTTCAAATGAACAAGGTGATGTCTTTAAATACAACAACCAAGCACACAAACCAACATAACATGTGTTAAGTTAGCTCATAATGACTAATGAAATAATAACCTAGCAGAAAAATGAAATTTTAAATTTTAAAAGTGAAGAGGTGAGATCTATCATCTATGAGTGTAAAAAGTAACATGAGATAGGTTTACACTAGTAGATACAATCTAAGGTGAATGACAATGAATTTGGGGATCACAAATAGACAGTCTAGCTGAACCTTTCAGCCTATCTATTAACCACCATACTATAGTAGATTTTAATCAGCATGCACGGAGAGACAGACTAATGTTAACACACTTGAGCATTGTTCCTTACCCACTTGTTTGGTCCACTTTAGACACTTCTGTTTTATTTTCGATTGCAATTTGCTTAGAAATTGTGTATCACAAATCTCAAGGCCTGTTTTTCACTCTAATGTATTTCATTTTACAAGCAGACAGGGACCCCCTACTCATTCTCCATGTTACCATCTGCTTCTGAGAAGACAGTTCTGAACATTTGACATGGAATGCATGTACGAAAATGCACAGGCTTTCTCAGTTATCTTTGCAGATAAGAGTTCGACTCATATACAAACGAAATAAGAGTAAACAAACACCATTCCCCGTACTGTACAAACATACCTAACTATTATTAACCTCTTTATAGTGGGAACATGCAGTTTTTGCAGATGGCGCCTGAAGTTTTTGTCTGTTGGACTGGAAGAACCCAAGCATGTGGAAGATGCTGAATTGGGTTCTTCTTAACATGCAAGATGATCCTTTATCTATGGGATCCTCAAAACTGTCTTGGATTTACAAGCTTCCGTGGGCCATACCTGAAGGCTGAGGTGATGGAATTATAGACGTATATGCCCTATTTCTTTATTCATGCACCTACCAGAATGTTGACCATGCTGCCATTCACGTGATTTTTTCTTCTCAATTCCATTAATATAATGTGTCGTACTCCTATAATTTTCACTGGCGCTCCTGAGTTACAAGATTGGTTGTCGTCAGTGGAAGTGACATAGAAGTGCATCTGTTGATGACCATCATTCATCCTCTGTGTAATGATAACTACCTACGTGCTACTCCATTCTATGATTGTATTTTGAGCTTTAAGAATTTTGGTTGTGCTAGGAATTCCTCTGTAGTATTGCTATTACTAGCAAAATTTGCACCTAGTGTGCAATGGATACAATGGATACGCCGAAATAGCATATAGATAAAAGTAATAAGTAATTTTTTGAGAAGAGAGTATAATTTTGTTGATGGTGAATGATTGTTGTCCATCCATTAGTAGAATTGAAAGAATGTAGTGATATGTGTTGTTGAGATATTTCTGAAAACACAAAAACATTGGCCATCATGGGATTACAAAACTAAGATTAATTGCAGAAACATAGTAGCAAAAAGTGTTATATTGTGTGATAGACTTGGGGCTATAGTCAATAATTCGAATGGAAAACCCAATATTAAAAATTAGGCTATGGTACTTTTACAATGTAAAAAGTAGAGCTTGGTATGAAATTGCACTTTACACAGAGAGAGAGAGAGAGAGAGAGAGAGAGAGAGAGAGTACTCTCTCTCTCTCTCTCTCTCTCTCTCTCTCTCTCTCTCTCTCTCTCTCTATTCATCTTTGTCTATCAATCTCCCTCTCTAAATATCTCTTTGCTCTCTCCGTCTCTATCTTTCTATCTCTCTACCTCTCTCGATATTTTTATCTCCCACTTTATATCTCTATTTCTATGTATCTTTTTATCCCTCTATTTTATTTTGTACTAATCTAGACTTCAATGGATTAACATTTCCTTATTTTTCATGGACAAGTTCCCACCCAAATTGAAGAGGCTACCAAAAATAAGAATTGAAAATTATGGACATTATTGTTATTTTGATTATGTGTAGCAAATTTGTTTGCACAATTAGCATGTGATTAATTGCAAGTATGGATGTTGCCAATTGTAGACCCGTATGGACATTATTTTGATTAAATGGAGCAAATTTGTTTGCACAATTAACATGGGACTAATTGCAGGCTTGGATGTTACTAATTACAATCCTAGGGATATTAGTTTGATTAGTCATGCTAACCATGGTTTCCTTTTGCAAGGATTAAATGAAAGCCTCTAGAGGATTGTAGAAGATCAAATTTCATAAAAGAAAGCACTTTGATCTATAAAAGGGTTACTATGAAACCCATCACAAGAAACCATTTTAGAAGAGAAAACTCAAAGAAAGTATCTATAAATTTTTGTTTACCACATGTTACATGATTGGTGAGATTTGGAGTTCTAAATCACCTTGTGGGTCAATAATGGAAGCTTAAAGAGTTTGAGCAAGGCCCACCATACTTTTACTTTGAATATGTGTATAGTATGCCAAAGGGTAACTAATAATTATGAATTCAAAGTGCTTTTTATTTTCAAGTAGAAAACATGGCTACATGCATAACCTTCGTATAAATTTAATTGTTTTTAGATTGACTATTAGGTTGTGTCTTTCTAATTTAGTCTTCGCGAATGTTGTAGTTCAAAACTTTATTAAGAGAGTACGAGATTAAATTATTTCATTATATCAAATTAAGTGTCTTGTAAATAAGTTATTTTTGAAAAGAAATTTTTATTCTTTAAAGATGCATGAAGGAAACAAAACTAAGCTTAACTACATAAACATAGTGGCAAAAAGTGTTTCATTGTTTGATAGACTTGGTGTTAATCATTCTTGCCATTTGTTGGACTTTCAAGTTAGTTGCTACAAATGTCCCTTTTTGATCCACTTCAATAAGGAACATTGTTTCCAATTATATTAGATGTGCCATGTATGAATGAAGCTTGGAGATGAGATTTTGCTATTGTTAGAGATAGTTACACTTAAGTCAAATACCTATATATCAATGTCCCAAAAATTGTAGTTTGTCTAATAAATAAAATGTATATAAGCATGTTATATTTAAAAAATACAGGGAGAGTGGTTTAATACCAAGTCTCTCTCTCTCTCTCTCTCTCTCTCTTTATCTCTCGATATCTCTTCCTCTCTCTTTGTCCATCTGTATCTCTCTTTTTGTACTTGTGTATCTCTCCCTCTATCTCTCTTTCTCTACCTCTCTATCTCTATATCTCTATCTCCCCATCTCTATCTTCCCTTCATTCTCCCCTATCTCTCCTCCCTCTCTCACTATTACTTTGTTTCTATCTCCCCTGCCTTATCTTTCCCTCTTTATCTCTCTTTATCTCTTTCTCTCTTTGTGTCCCTCTTTCTTTCTATTCTTATATATGTCTCTTTGTCTCTCTCTTTTCTTTGTTCTTTCTTACCATCTTTCTTTATCTCTCTTTCTCTACCTATCTATCTCTCTACTTCTCTATCCCCTTCTCTCCTCTCTACTCATCTCTCTCTTTGCTTATACAACACTACACTACACTTTGAATAGATAATCATAAAAAAATTGCTTGAGAGGTAGGGTCAACTATCAAATGTAGGGCCAAAGAAAGCGAGCATTCAGAGACATTAATGTCTGATAGATTTTATACCATGTCAACTTGTATTATTGAGAATATATGTTTCTCTTAAATTATTTTTATTATATGTTGTGGTGGTGGTGGTGTATTGGGATTTATGGGCAATTTAGCTAAGTTATATTCATCGTTACATGAGAAAACACTTACCATGGACTGAGAAAAGATGATCAAAAGTTAGTCTCTCCCTCCCTCCTTCCTCCTCAAGCTCTCTCTGCTTCTCTCTCTCTCTCTACCTCTCTCCCTCTCTCTTTATCTCTTGACCTCTCTATAAATCTCCCTTTGTATTCTTCTCTCTCTCTCTCTCTCCACTCTTCTCTCTCTCTCATTCTTTCTCTTTTCCTCCCTCTCTCCCCCCTCTCTATGTCTCTCTCTATAAATGTTAGCGTTTGTAATATTTAATACTCTTTTTAAATGTTAGTATTCAAATGTAATTTTTAATATGTGTTGGAATCGAACTGAGAAAATGGTTTATACATAAAGAACAAAAGAAATTCTAAGTATATTAAATCAATTAAAAAATACTATATTTGTTTCGACCAAAGCGCACATAATGAAAACAATACATTCAAAGTAAGATGGTTTATTTTATTTGTCTAAAAGGTCATATACATAGACAATTACTGGTGGTATACACTATGGTAGGTTATAATAATAGATTACATATTGTGTAGGTAAGTTTCAAATGCACATGAACTTATTGGTGTTGGAGACCTTTTTGTTTGTTGACTACAAGCACTTAAGATTTTATTGCCTAGCCACCATCGAACACATGCCACACACTCATCTCTCTCTATATCTCTCTCCATCTCTACCTTCCCTTCTTCCTCTATCTCTGCTCTCTCACTTTATCTCTCTATCCCTCTATCTCTATCTCCCCTTCTTTATTCATCTCTCTCTCTCTCTATCTCTGTCTCTCATATCTCTACCTCTCTCTATGTCCCTCTTTCTCTCTTACTATCTCTCTTTCTTTCGCTCTCCCTCTTTATCTCTCTCTATATATCTATCTCTCTTTCTCTCCATCTATCTCTCTCTATCTCTCTATCTCTTTGTCTTCCTCTCTATCTGTCCATTTCTCTTTATCTCTCTCAGTCTCTATCTTCATCTCTTTTTATCCCTCTGTCTCTATCCCCCTTCTTTATTCCTCTATCTCTCCCCTCTCTCTCACACTCTCTCTCTTGATCTCTCTTCTACTTTCTTACCATCTCTTTTTATCTCTCTTTCTCTCCCTCTCCATCTCTCTTTCTCTACCCCTCTCCCTCTCTCTCCATCTCTATCTTCCCTTCTTTCTTCCTCTATCTCTCATCTCTCTCACATTGTCTCTTGATCTCTCTATCCCTTTCTTTCTATCTCCCCTTATTTCTTCCTCTATCTCTCCTCTCTCTCTCTCTCGATCTCTCTATTTATGTTTTATCTCTCTCTCTCTCTCTCGATCTCTCTATTTATGTTTTATCTCTCTCTCTCTCTATCTATCTCTCTATATTTATATGTCTCTCTATCTCCCCTTATTTCTCTGCCTCCTCTCTTTGTATCTCTATCTTTCTCTCTACCTCTTTATCTATATATATCTCTACCTCTTCTTGTGTTCCTCTCTATCTAATTCTCTATATCCTAGCTATCACTCTCTTGCCATCTCTCTTTCTTTCTCTCTCCCTCTTTGTCTCTTTATATCTCTCTTTCTCTACCACTCTATCTCTCTCCATCGCTATCTTCCCTTCTTTATTCCTTTATCTCTCCTCTATCTCACTCTCTTGATCTCATTATCCCTCTATCTCTATCTCCCCTTCTTTCTTCCTCTCTCTCTCCTCTCTCTCTCACTCTCTCTCTCTCTCACTCTCTATGTCTCTTGATCTCTCTATCTTACCATCTCTCTATCTTTCTCTCTCTTTCTCTCTATATATCTCTATCTCTCTTTCTCTCCATCTTTATCTCTCTATCTCTTTATCTCCCTTTCTATTTTTCAATTTCTCTTTATCTCTCTTGGTCTTTATCTCCCTCTCTTTATCCCTTTGTCTCTATCTCTCTTTCATTCTTCCTCTATCTATCCTCTCTCACCCTCTCTTGATCTCTCCATCCCTATGTCTTTATCTCCCCTTCTTTCTTCCTTTATCTCCCCTTTCTCTCTCTCTTTATCTCTCTTCATCTCTTTATTTCTCTTTATATATATATATATTTGATCAAATAGTTGCTACCAGTGGGGGTAAAACCCTCTAATTAAAGCTTAATAATGGGTAAGTGCAAAAAGATGGGGGGCCAAAAAGTGGCCAAATTATTTTTAAAAAAAAATAATGCAAAACTCGAGCATGTTATAACGCGCTCGCGTTATGGTTTGGTAATGATGAGCCTAAGGCTCATCAAAACCAAGCCATAACGCACTCGTGTTATAACACGAGCATGTTTTGACTTGTTATAAATAAAAAAAAGGTTATCTATCTCATTTCATTTCTTTCTTCTCCTCTATACCCGCGGCCTACAAACCCTAGGAAGCGTGCTCACATTTTGCAAAACTCAATTCAACACAAAAACCTTATCGATTCGTCGCCAAAATGCTGCCACGACCTCGAGCACCCCAAAGGAGTGAGTTATATTTATTTTTTTGTTTGAATTTGTTTCTAAATAGGTAGGTTTGAGTTGATTTTTGATGTATATTTCGTTAATTGTCAGGAAATGTTAATGCACCTCCTCCTCCTCAAAATCCACAAAATCTCGAGGAGGAAATACCTGCGGAACAACAACCTCCTCCATCCATTCCTTGACATGCCCCTGGAACACAAGAAAATATAATGGGGCAAATTGAAAACAAAAAAAAAAGAAATTAAAGATATAATTGCAAGGTTGAAAGATCCTTCCACTTCAACCTTGCATAGGTCCATGCTTGCTGAATCTCTTGAATCTATGTTATCAAATGTAGATTCAATTAGCAAGCAAATAACTAGTTGGATGGATAAAAGGAGAGAGTTTAGAGACTATTATGCAGACAAGCTGTCATAGCAAGATGTGAAAAAATTATAAATTACAAAATTAGACTTGTGTTCGATTTTCACAAACCCACAAACAAATCAACCTCCACCCATTACATGCAAGAGGTTCCCCATCCATTGGTGCAACAACCAAGTGATAAGGGATAATTTTGGGCAGAGGTGATGGATGGTTTTTGACCATCCTCCATGAATAATAATGAGGTCCCACAATACTTTTTGAGGAAACTCTACTGCGAGTTTGTCCTCAATAAAGTGCTAAACTATTTTGATATGCGGGACTTCTAGGGTAGAGGTGGGGGGTTAGCACAAGATAGACCAGGGGCATGGGTTGACCCATAGCGGGTAGTGAGACGAGTAATCAATAGACCAGCCCATGAGCATGTTTCTATCCCTTCCATTGTGAAGGAGAGTGTTGAGGTCGATACACTTCAGTCCATTAGTGCCTTGACCTAGAGCATCATAGAGCATGCCAGTCCTGTAACACAGAGTGGGTTGGGAGATAGTACGAGGAGTAGGGTCCCACCCCATACTTGTCAGACTTATGGGTTAGCCTATGGTTATGACCCCATGGATAGTCAGGATGTAGGTGCATAAGCTACATCTGTAGCTGAGCAGATGGTGATGACAGATACCCTCTTAAGTGAGACTTTTGGCCTTGATACTCAGGTAAATATTAGCAAGTTTATTGAATTTAATTTATTAAAATTTATTTTTGAAATGCAAGATTAACTAATTTAGTTTGATGATTTTAATGAAATTTCAGGGTCATAGTGTTGATGCAGTTTTCAGTGGTTCTCCACCTGCATATTACACTAGATCATCTACTGTAATAAAATAAAAAGTTTAATGAATGAATTGTACTTACTAGATTTTTGTATGTGACTTGTGTGCTTTATTGTGTGTACTTCCATGTTTAGATGAACGTGTGTGTATGTTAGGAGCCATGATTTGCATCACTATTATAGTTTTCATAATTGAATAATGTTGTTTTATTTCCAGATGATGCAGGCTGTGGAGACACCTCCCCATGTTCAGAGGGCAATGGAGCATGGTGTGACCTCTGCGATTCATAGCTCCATGGCATTGACAGGGGTATGAGGTAGATTAGTAAATTTCAATTTACATTCATTGTTATAGTTGTTTATTTTTGAAAAATCAAAAGATTGTTGATTTGAAGTTTAATTTCTATCTGGGTGGTTTCTATAGGACATGACATCACCACGGCCTATTCCTTCTACTGAGGCAAGTGAGGAGACAGATTATATGTTAGTGGTAAGTGATTATTTTGTTAAATGTTTCATTTTTTATAACATGTAATTTCTATATATTAATGTCTATACTTTTTATTGTAACATAAAAGATGCAAGAAGAACTAAATAGGAGGAGCAGCCCTTGGGTTCATAGTAGACCACCCACATGCGCATCTCCATCCCCTAGAAGATCAAAGGCTGCCCGTGATCTATTATCTTCACCAGCCAGAGGGGAATGACTTTTTATTGTGTTCCTTTGTTGTATGCCTATATGGCATTTGTGGACATATATTTTGTATTGTATATAGTTGACATTGTATGCCTATATGGCATTCTTGTAAGCCTATATGGCTATTTTGTATATATTTTATACTTATATCGACAGATATTGATGTATGTCTATATGGATATTTGGTTAATACAAATCTTTTTTATTGATGGCGTCCATACTTGCATTATAAATCCACGTTTGAATGGATATTTGTAGATGGCTACTTCAAATATTTAAAGTCCAATTGTATTACATAGGATGTTTGTTGATCTAATAAGCTAGCTATTGTTATTCAAGTATCACCTAAACCTCATTTTGGAACTAAAAGATAAAAGTTGTATTTAAAAAAAAAATGAATCAACATGTTGAACATAAAATATTAATATTCTTTATGAGTTGCTCAATTGAAAATATTCAAATGAGTATGTTGATCCATATTCTTTATGAGTTGGTCAATTGAAAATATTTCTTAATTTCTTGTTATTATACCATATTGGGATGTAAAGAGTATGTTTGTTGTTTTGAATAAGATAGTCCAAATCATATGCTTATGAGCACCTAATGACCATTGTGGTTATTAAATGTAATTCCTCTTGTATATAAGGCGAGGTTATGAGATTACATTGAGTCTTACCTTGATCATCATCTAAGGCGCCTTGCAAAGGAGGTCTTGAGCAACATAAACCTTAGGTGCAATTTCTTGCTTCTATAATCAATTTTAAGTGCCTAAGGAGTGGATTGGTGATGGACATTGCTTTGAGCACCTTAAAAGTGTTTGAAGGTTTGAATTGGTGAATGATAGCACCTAAAGGTCTTAGAACCAAATAGAATAAGGAATTAAAGAATGAGTTAACCACTTTGAGTGCCTTGAAGGAGAGAAGTATGTATATGAAGATTGATTGAATGTTTGGAGTTTAGGCGCACTTTCCTTGTCATCTAATCACACATTGGTACCTAGGAAGAGTTGACATGAAACAATCCTTTGAGTGGACTCCTTGATGAGATCTCTCCCATTGCTTAAACTTGTTGAAATGTTAAAAGCTAAGTCAAATGGATTCTAGGCAATCTTTGCCTTTAGAATGACCTTGAATTGGTGCCTAAGCATAACAAGAGAGTTTAAATCCATTCAATATGGCGCCTTGTAAGATAAAAGCTTAAGAGCATGAGACTAGATGGCATTTAAGAGTCAAGATCATCAAAATCCAAAGAAATGGGCTAAGTAAGCTAAGGCACCTTTGCTTGTCATTCAATACCTCCATGAGCGCCTAGATTGAAATTGCATCCAAGGACATCTAAGAGTAGGCACCTAGAGGGGAAAAGTCATCCTAAGACCTTCATAATTATTTAAAGCATAAAAATTGCCAAGTATAAAGCTTCATGATGTTGGGTGCTCTTTCACCTCCATATAGATCTAGATTGGTGCCTTAGATAAAGTATCACAAATCTATATCATTAAGTAAGTTCCAAGAGAGAAAGGCTTACTTCAAGCATGTTTAATCATTGAAGGTCTTACAAATAATGAATAGAGCCTAAATTGATGCTAGGCGCCTCCTCTTGTCTCTACTATCTAGTTTTGGCGCCTAAGGAGAAATTGCATCTAGTGAACTCATTAATTGGCGCCTAGGAGGAAAATACCTTAAACTTACATTATTGAGTCAGCACTTTAGAAATTGAGCCATTCCTAGTCAATTGGAGTCATAAAATATCAAATACAAAGTCAAATTGGACTTAGGTGCCCCTTCATGTAATTACCCACCATCATGAGCACCTAGATCTAGGAAGATCATCCAATTGCACCTAGGAATAAGATACAAGTCCAAGACCTCAAATTTGTTTGCCTAGAAGTGTGATGGATTGAAGAAGCTACATTGGTGCCTAAGGGTAAGTTGTATCTAATGACATCACCTAATTGAGCACCTAGGAGGTATAAAGCTTAACATTGACATGAGGACAAGCACTTAGTAAAGGAGAGTTTCTCAAACATTTAAAAATGTGAATGAAGTCATAGAAATGCACTAAGTCATCTAGGCACCATATTCCCTTTGTGTACCTTTACATTTACGCCTAAGAAGAAGTTGCTTCAGTTCATTGGAGTGTTTGCGTATTGAAGATTTCTTAGCAATGCTTTGCAACTTTACACTGCCTCCTTCTGACAATTTTTGGGGTAGAAGAAAACCTTTCACCATGGGCAAACACCTTAGAGATATAAAAAATTGAGAGAGGTTATTGTAGAGGCACTCTATGTGATCGTGTTGCCTTAGACAGAATGTTTCTAAGTGACACAGGTTTCAAATAACATATCGTCAAAGATTGTTGCCTTTTTACATTTTGGACTCTTCAGGGATATCGTCGGTACAATGTAGCTCGGACTGTTTCGACATGTTTGGGTGAAAAAAGGACCATACCTAGTGTAAATGTACCCATCCAGATGCATTGGAACAGTCAGTTTGGTTGCATTAGGAGCAGGATGAAAGTTACACCCCTTTTCAACTTTACACTGCCTCCTTCTGACAATTTTTGGGGCAGCAGAAAACCTTTCACCATGGGCAAATGCCTCAGAGATATAAAAAATTGAGAGAGGTTATTGTAGAGGCACTCTACCTGATTGCATTGCTTTAGATGGAATGTTTTTAAGTGACATAGTTTTCAAGTAACATCTCGTCAAAGATTACTACCTTTTTGCACTTTGGACTCTTCAGGGATATCGTCGGTACAATGTAGCTCAGACTGTTTCAACATGTTTGGGTGAAAAAAAGGACCATGCCTAGCGTAAATGTACCCATCCAGATGCGTTGGAATAGTTAGTTTGGTTGCATCAGGAGCAAGATGAAAGTTACACCCCTTTGCAACTTTACATTGCCTCCTTCTAATGATTTTTGGGGCAGTAGAAAACCTTTCACCACGGGCAAATACCTCAGAGATATAAAAAAATGAGAGAGGTTATTGTAGAGACACTCTACATGATTGCGTTGTCTCAGACGTAACGTTCCTAAGTGACACTATTTTTGAGTAACATCTCGTCAAAGATTGCTACCTTTTTGCACTTTGGACTCTTCAAGGATATTGTCGGTACAATGTAGCTCAGACTGTTTCGACATGTTTGGGTGAAAAACAGGACCATGCCTAGCGTAAATGTAAGCATCTGGATGCATTGGAATAGTTAGTTTGGTCGCATTAGGAGTAGGATGAAAGTTACACCCCTTTCCAACTTTACACTGCCTCCTTTTGATGATTTTTGGGGCAGCAGAAAACCTTTCATCACGGGCAAATGCCTTAGAGATATAAAAAACTGAGAGAGGTTATTATAGAGGCACTCTACATGATCGCGTTGCCTCAGACAAAATATTTCTAAGTGACACGGTTTTCAAGTAACACCTCATCAAAGATTGTTGCCTTTTTGCACTTTGGACTCTTCAGGGATATCATCGGTACAATGTAGCTCGGACTGTTTCGACATGTTTGGGTGAAAACTAAGACCATGCCTAGCGTAAATGTACCCATACGGATGCATTGGAACAGTCAGTTTGGTCGCATCAGGAGCAGGATGAAAGTTACACCCCTTTGCAACTTTACATTGCCTCCTTTTGACGATTTTTGGGGCAGCATAAAACCTTTCACCATGGGAAAATGCCTCAGAGATATAAAAAACTGAGAGAGGTTATTGTAGAGGCACTCTACATGATCGTGTTTCCTTAGATGGAATGTTTCTAAGTGACACAGTTTTTGAGTAACATCTCATCAAAGATTGCTGCCTTTTTGCACTTTGGACTCTTCTAGGATATTGTCGATACAATGTAGCTCGAACTGTTTCGACATGTTTGGGTGAAAAAAAGGACAATGCCTAGCGTAAATGTACCCATCTGGATGCGTTGGAATAGTCCATTTGGTTGCATCAGGTGCATGATGAAAGTTACACCCCTTTGCAACTTTACACTGCCTCCTTCTGACGATTTTTGGGGCAGCAGAAAAACTTTCACCATGGGCAAACACCTCAGAGATCTAAAAAATTGAGAGAGGTTATTGTAGAGGCACTCTACATGATTGTGTTCCCTTAGACAGAATGTTTCTAAGTGACATAGTTTTTAAATAACATCTCGTCAAAGATTGCTACCTTTTTGCACTTTGGACTCTTCAGGGATATCGTCGGTACAATGTAGCTCGGACTATTTCGACATGTTTGGGTGAAAAAAAGGACCATGCCTAGCGTAAATGTACCCATCCGGAAGTGTTGGAATAGTTAGTTTGGTCACATTAGGAGCAGGATGAAAGTTACACCCCTTTGCAACTTTACACTGCGTCCTTCTGACAATTTTTTGGGGTAGCAGAAAACCTTTCACCACAGGCAAATGCCTCAGAGATATAAAAAATTGAGAGGTTATTATAGAGGCACTCTACGTGATCACGTTATCTCAGACAAAATATTTCTAAGTGACACGATTTTCAGGTAACACCTCATCAAAGATTGTTGCCTTTTTGCACTTTGGACTCTTCAGGGATATCATCGGTACAATGTAGCTCGAATTGTTTCGACATGTTTGGGTGAAAACCAAGACCAAGCCTAGTGTAAATGTACCCATTCAGATGCGTTGGAATAGTCAGTTTAGTTGCATCAGGAGCAAGATGAAAGTTACACCCCTTTGCAACTTTACACTACCTCCTTCTGACGATTTTTGGGGCAACAAAAAACCTTTCACCACGGGAAAATGCCTCAGAGATATAAAAAATTGAGAGAGGTTATTGTAGAGGCACTCTACGTGATCATGTTACTTAGATGGAATGTTTCTAAGTGACATAGTTTTCGAGTAACATCTCATCAAAGATTGCTACTTTTTTGCACTTTAGACTCTTCTGGGATATCATCGGTACAATGTAGCTCGGACTGTTTTGACATGTTTGGGTGAAAAAAAGGATAATGCCTAGCATAAATGTACCCATCTGGATGTGTTAGAATAGTCCGTTTGGTCACATCAGGAGTACGACGAAAGTTACACCCCTTTGCAACTTTACACTGCCTCCTGACAATTTTTGGGGCAGTAGAAAAACTTTCACCATGGGGAAACACCTCAGAGATCTAAAAAACTGAGAGAGGTTATTGTAGAGGCACTCTACGTGATTGCGTTCCCTTAGACATAATGTTTCTAAGTGACACAGTTTTCAAGTAACATCTTGTCAAAGATTGCTGCCTTTTTGCACTTTGGACTCTTCAGGGATGTCGTCGGTACAATGTAGCTCGAACTGTTTCGACATGTTTGGGTGAAAAAAGGACAATGCCTAGCGTAAATATACTCATCTAGATGCATTGAAATAGTCAGTTTGGTTGCATCAGGAGCATGATGAAAGTTACACCCCTTTGCAACTTTACACTGCCTCCTTTTGATGATTTTTGGGGCAGAAGAAAACCTTTCACCATGGGCAAACCCTCAGAAATATAAAAAATTGAGAGAGGTTATTATAGAGGCACTCTACATGATTGCATTATCTCAGACATAATGTTTCTAAGTGACACAGTTTTTGAATAACATCTCGTCAAAGATTGCTACCTTTTTGCACTTTGGACTCTTCAGGGATATCGTCGGTACAATGTAGCTTGGACTGTTTCGACATGTTTGGGTGAAAAACAGGACCATGCCTAGCGTAAATGTACCCATCCGGACATGTTGGAACAATCAGTTTGGTCACATCAGGAGCAGGACACCTAAAATGCATAACATGATTATGTAAAAATGTGTATATGTGTAAAAATGTTGCAGGAAATAAAAAAGACAAACCTTACAAATTAATGTGCATACTTACAACTCAATGTAACATGACTTTACAAAATCAATGTGAATACTTATAAATTAATTCAATGAACCATCCGAGTCTGCTCTACTCTTTATTGTGTCAAATATTGCTTCATGGTCAGACTCACGCACCTTCCATAAGCTTTTGTTCAAAGGTCTATCCCGATACTTTATCAAATGAACATTGGATGCCATGACAAGGTTTGAGTAATGAAGAATCTTCTGATGTGTGTCAAAGTCCTGAAACAGCCAAACATTAACACTCTTATGTGGGTACCTTCTAACCCATGTTCTAGTAATAACCACTGAGCCTATAGGGTATTCGATGTTTTCTCCATCTGTAACAGGGGCCTCCAATTTCTTTTTAGCCTCAACACAATGACATAAGTAATAATTTGTTCCCTCTTCATTATCTTCATCTGTAATAACTGCATATACATGCCCTACATTGATATGTGTAGCAAATTAGATGAAATTAGTCAACATTACAAAAACACTACAAAGTAAGATGACATTACCTGGTTGAACTAGATGAAATTAGATGCATATACGTGCTCTATATTACCTGGTTGAACTAAATCTGATATGTGGTCAAAGTCAACTGATGATTCCATCTGTGTTAGTTCCAGTGCCGTCGAGGGTCGATACGTGTCAAGTGGACTAAGATAACTTAACTGCCATTCATCAACCCACTCCTTTGACTTGCACTCATCCCAGACTTGAATTGTACAGGAAGAACAAAAGCATGACATCTTTCCATATGGATATTCCATGAACCTGCAATTAAACTTCTAAAAGAGTGCATCTCATTTGATCTTGTCAGTGTACAATAGTCTTGATATGGTGCAATGTTAGTATCATCTATCAACCAAAAAAATCTACGAACTGAAGACTTACCTTCATTACCTAGACCCATGGAAGCATTACACCACTCGACAATCGATTTTGCATCTGTCAACTTTGCATTGTCTTTATACTTTAACTCTTCTCGTGCTATGGCTCTTTTGATACATGCTTCTATACCATCATGCTCCCCCTTTCCATGCCCGGCCTCACACAAGTGCCACATATGATGAATACTTGTAAAATTATGCCTCCTACTTGGCCAATAGAAATTTCGTGAGTTCTTGAATTGTGACGCATAGTTATTGGACCATATGATATGCTGACTGAACGATATGCCCCTTCTAGCCAAATCATTGTAGAACACATGAAAGCAACCTTGCACGAACTCCGTAGAATGTGTACGATCATCACTACTATAGAAATTATACTCCCTTATGATCTTTCTGTTATCCTCTGTACTATCATTTGCATGAATGAATGCGATGTGCACAAATATAGAAACCTGTGTGGAGTTGTAATATTGTGATTGCACCTCACGCTGTGGTTGTAGACTGTAGTTCTCTGCAAAGTCGATGAATGAAATAATGCTACCAACTGGAAATGTGTCCTTGCATAACTTGAATTGCAAGTCCAACCATGGAGCTCTATAGGCATGTCTTGCATACTCATACACTATGTTGTCACAAAATATAGGCATAAACTAATACACTGGAATCTTTTCAATAACCAATTCACACCTCTTTGCTTCTTTACCATCTTTTGTATTGTATGCCACTATTTTATACTTGCCAAACTCTACTAGTTCATTTCCAACCGCATGTGTTCTTTCCATATGTTCACATATTGGCAAATGTTGCAAGCCAACTCAATGATGACATGTGCCATCCAAGCATAATTTCTTGTAGATTATTTGACCTTCCTCTTTTTCACATAAAATTCTTGATATGAAGTCTCTTGAAGATGTTGGTGGGGCACATATGGCATGACCCTGCAAAACATTGTTAGTATGCATATCTAAACATATAGACTTATAAACATCAAAATGGTTAGAAAATTCAATATGTAATCTAAAACAACAAGTAGTGCATGTGTGATTTATCTTGACATAGAAAGGTTTTAGCATTTCAAAATATCTTTGACAAATTTTAATTTGAGGATACTTCTCTAGAAATTTACCATAAAACTGTGTTTGAGTCTCATCCAAAAAATGCTTTGGATGTGGCTCACGGTTCTGACTACCGATTCTCCTTCTTACCACATCCCTTTGATTCAGAGATACCCTTGTGTAATTCTTCCAAAAGTCTTCAATTAGTGATCTCAATGCTTCAACAATTGGTTTATCTTTTCATGGTAGTCTCCCCGAGAATGCCCATAATTCATTGGCATTAGTGTCCTCAATTCTTTGGCATCTTCCAATGGCTCTTGATAAAGTTTTCCTGTTAATTCTCTATTCTTGACTCGTCTTTCCAATGAGATGAGCTTTCCTCGTTTGACTACTTACTATAGTTGATGTAATCACACGCCGTGTTGCATTACTATCTTTTGTGCGTGAGGGGTTATCCACACTCTCATACGCACTCATTAGATTCTTGACAATAGATTTTTCACTTGAAGCCTCTGATGTTCTCAACCCAAGAATCTTCATGATGGACCTATACTTTATACTTCGCATCATTTCACTGAATAGTTGACATGCAGTCTCATTTAACTTTTCAAAGAACAATCTCCAAATCTTATGAGCATATCTTCTATAAGTGCATTTTGGAATCTTACCTTCCATTGGCTATAAAATATTCTCATCAATATGAATCAAATACTTTGGATTTCTATGCAAAATTCTAGGTGGTGTTAAGTTAGGTAAATTCATCTCAACATTAGGAATTTCATCAATATTTAAATGAGATGGGCTAGATGGCATACCTTCAATTGAAGATGGAATAGATGACATACCTTGAGGTTGAGGTGGGAACGATGGCGTACCTCCTTCATCACATGTGAGTGATGATGCACTCTCAACTTGATATGTGGTAGACGGTGTCCCTACATGACTTGCGGTAGAGGACATGTCTCCAACTATGGTATTCAAATCTCTCATAGCATGAAGTTTTTGCATTCATTCTCTTTGTGCCACCAATACCATATCTCTTTGTGATAATTCTTGATTGTTTCCTCGGCATGATGGAGAATTTGTGTGTAGTATGATAAAGAGACCAATATTAGTTCCTAAGAAATGAATACAAGATAATAGTGGGATTGTATTTTTATTATGTTGTAAGGATTTATTCTTGTATAGTTTGACATCATGGTATGTTAAGGTCTGTTTATTACACATAATTATTAAAGAGCCCAAGTGTAGAAAATATACATGGCATCATGTGAGATTGTAGGCTACTTTCTTGATTGGGAATGTGTCTATTTTAAACATGTATGATAAAGCATGATAAAGTAATTCAAATAGAACTAAGGAGAATGTAAGGAACATGCATGTAAAGACTTGACATACCTAAAAAATGAAGATTCAAATGGAGAGAGTACCCAATTATGTAGTGTTTTTTTCTTCTTGCATCAAACTCCTCAACAATTTGAGTTTTTCACCACTTACTTCCTTTTCAATGTTAAATTGAATAACACTCAAATATAATTACTAACAACAATAATATTAACCAATCTATAATGTTAAATTCCTAAAATTGAATCACAATTAACATTGCAACACTACAAAAATTAAAATTTGAATAGATATATATCAAACTTGGTGTGAAAACTATGTTATTTCCTCCTTCTCAAGTTGGCAAAGCAGAAAAGGTGGTGGAAAGATCATGCAAAGGTGGTAGAATGTGTAAAATGCACATGTGAACTTTCCAATAGCATGAAAGCACTTCTTTTTTGTTAGAGCACATGCAGAATCCGTATGAAAATAGAGCATGTGGGCCTGGATCACGGGGGTCATCACTTTTTTATCGTTTCTATAGCAGGACAAAACACACTCGCATTTTGTCCTGCTATAGATTGATCACATCCTGTACATTATCTTCCTTAACACAAGTAGGGATGACCACATCTTGTGCTTCATCCACTAACACTTCCAAGCCTTACAATTCCTCTTAAATATGGGAGGATCCATGACTGGAAGAGCCAAGCCACTTGGTCCCGCCTTGCTGAAGGATGGCATTCTGGGAGAATTAGGAGATTTTCCTTTGGAGATCATATAATCTTTAAATGCTTTCCATCTTGCTAGGTCCTCTACATCAGAGAAAACCCACTGATGGTGTCTGAGAAATAAGAAATTCTTCATCTCTTTGGTGATCTATTTCTATTTCCAAACCTTCCCCTTCAGACTTGAATGACCACAAGGTTTTTGAGGGAGAATTTTTCCTATTTCCTGCAAGAGCTTACCAGATGCTCCGCCATATGATAGGCATAACAATGAAGGGGAAAGCCCTCATAATCAAGTTCTTGATAGAAAATGCCCATTGAGGAAGAGAGACAGATCTTCTTTGGAAGTAGAAGTTTTAGTTTGTGACAAATCCTTATCCAAGCATAAATAGCAGGGGTTCTATCAAGCGATTGCCAATCCACTTCCACAAAGTCTCCTAAAGACTTCCTGATTGATTCCAAAACATCCACACCCCAAAACTGGAGAGGCAATCAATATAATCAAACCCATAAATCTGCATTTGACAATATAAACTCTCTTTAGGCTAGATTAAGAGTCTAGCATTTCAGCTCAAGTCTAAACCCATCAACATCTAAATAACCTGAATACAAAATCTCTGTTTGCCTATCTTTAGAACTTAACCCTCAACGTCAAACCCTAATCCCTCAACCCTTAACTCTGATCCCTTGACCCTCAACCCTATCACTAAACCCTAAACCCTAAAGCCTCAACCCTCAACCCTCAATGTCAAATCTTAATCCCTCAACCCTTCACTCTAATCCATCAACCCTAAATCCTATCCCTAAACCCTCAACACTATACCTTAAACCCTAATCCCTAATCCCTCAACCCTAAACCTTATCCCTAAAACCTAATCCCTCAACCCTCAACCCTAATCCATCATCCCTCAACTCTAATCCCTCATCCCTAAACCCTAAATGCTATCCCTATTTCTAGACCCTCAACAGACTCAATACTATACCTTAAACCCTAATCCCTTATCCCTAAACCCTCCAACCCTATCCCTAATCCTTATACCCTCCACACTCTACCTTAACCCTAATCCCTCGACCCTTAACCCTATCCCTAAACCCTTGACCCTCAAACCTCAACCCTCAACCCTCAACATCAAACCCTAATCCCTTAACCCTTAACTCTAATCCCTCGACCCTCAACCCTATCCCTAAACCCTAAAGCCTCAACCCTCAACCCTCAACGTCAAATTCTAATCCCTCAACCCTTCACTCTAATCCCTAAATGCTATCCCTATTCCTAAATCCTCAACAAACTTGATACCATAACTTAAACCCTAATCCCTTATCCCTAAACCCTCCAACCCTATCCCTAATCATTATACCCTCCACACTCTACTTTAACCCTAATCCCTCGACCCTCAACCCTATCCCTAAACCCTTGACCCTCGAACCTCAACCCTCAACCCTCAATGTCAAACCCTAATCCCCCAACCCTTAACTTTGATCCCTCGACCCTCAATCCTATCCCTAAACCCTAAACCCTAAAGCCTCAACCCTCAACCCTCAACGTCAAATCCTAATCCCTTGACCCTTCACTCTAATCCCTCAACCCTAAACCGTATCCCTAAACCCTCAACACTATACCTTAAACCCTAATCCCTCAACCCTCAACCCTAATCCGTCATCTTTCAACTCTAATCCCTCATCCTTAAACCCTAAACACTATCCCTATTCCTAGACCCTCAACGGGCTCGATTCTATAGCTTAAACCCTAATCCCTTATCCCTAAACCCTCCAACCCTATCCCTAATCCTTATACCCTCAACCCTCAACCCTATCCCGAAACCCTTAACCCTCGAACCTCAATGTACTCAACCCTCAACGTCAAACCCTAATCCCTCAACCCTTAACTCTGATCCCTCGACCCTTAACCCTTAAAACTTGAACCCTAAAACCTATCCCTACATGCTCGACACTCAACACTATATCTTAAACCCTAATCCCTTGACCCTCATCCCTAAAGCCTCAACCCTAAATCCTTAAACATTCAACCCTAAACCCTATCCCTAATCCCTCTACCCTCGACACTTTTATTTAACCCTAATCCCTTGACCATTAACCCTATCCCTTAACCTAAACCCTCAACCCTCAACCCTCAACCCTCAACTCTCAACATTAAACCCTAATTCATCAACCCTAAACTCTAATCCCTCAAACCTAAACCCTATCCCTAAACCATCAACCCTCAACACTATACCTTAAACCCTAATCCCTATCCCTCAACCCTTAACCCTTAAAACTTAAACCCTATCCCTACACCCTCAACACTTGACACTATATCTTAAGCCTTAAACCCTCATCCCTAAAGCCTCAACCCTCAATCCTTAAACCTTAAACCCTAAACCCTATCCCTATTCCTACTACCCTTGACACTCTAACCCTAACCTCAACATTAAACGCTAATCCATCAACCCTAAACCCTAATCTGTCAACCCTAAACCCTATCCCTAAACCCTCAATGCTCAACACTATACCTTAAACCCTAATCCATCAACCCTAAACCCTAATCCCTCAACCCTCAACCCTAAACACTATCAATAAACCCTCAACCCTCGACACTATACCTTAAACCCTAATCCCTCAACCCTGAACCCTAAACGCTATCCCTATTCCTAAAGCCTCAACCCTTGACACTATACCTTAAACCCTAATCCCTTATCCCTAAACCCTAAACACTATCCCTCAACCCTTAACCCTTAAAAATTAATCCCTAAAACCTATCCATAAACCCTCGATGCTCAACGCTATATTTTAAACCCCAATCCCTTAACCCTCAGCCCTAAAGCCTCAACCCTCAATCGTTAAACCTTCAACCCTAAACCCTATCCCTAATCCCTCTACTGTCAACACTCTACTTTAGCCATAATCCCCTGACCATCAACCCTATCCCTAAACCCTCAACCCTCAACCCTCAACTCTCAACATTAAACCCTAATCCGTCAACCCTAAACCCTAATCCCTCAACCCTAAACCCTATCCCTAAACGCTCAACCCTCAACACTATACCTTAAACCATAATCCCTCAACCCTAAACCCTAAACCGTATCCCTAAACCCAACAAAACTACTTTGCCTTATGTTAGGTTGTTAAACCCATCATTTTTGACACTCTTCTCTTAAAGATATTTGAGTTGCAAGAATATGTCAGAAAAATAGCTATGAACTTTTTTAATGTTAGTAATGTTATATGGCATGTTTTTTTGGCCCATCTGGGGTTCACTATTCCAATAGGTGTACACACTATGAGAAAAGCTTTGCGTATGGTACATCCATAGTGAATAATTAACAGTTGAAATCAAAAGGATGATCATTATGAGAAAAGATTTGCATTGGGGTACATCTATGTTTCTTGCTGTCCACCCCGCACTTAGGGGAGGTATATTTTTATGAAACAGGCAAATAATTTCCCATTGTTTACTGGCTCTATCCACAAGAACTACTAAACTATACCTTAAACCCTAATCCCTCAACCCTCAACTTTTAACCCTAAACCCTATCCCTAATCCCTCTACCCTCAACACTCTACCTTAACCCTAATCCCTCGACCCTTAACCCTAAATGCTATCCCTAAAGCCTCAACCCTAAACCCTAATCCCTCAAGGTCCTAAACTATAAATCCTATCCCTAAACTCTCAACCCTCAACCTTAAACCTTAATCACTCAATCCTTATCCACCCCTCTCCTCCCCTATCTGGCTCACTCCCATCTCTACCCTCCTCTACCCTCGACACTATAAATACATACATATAGGCATACATAGTTACATACATATATAGGCATACGTAGATACATACATACATATAGGCATACATACATACATACATACATACATAGGCATACATACATACATACATGATTAATAGCCTTGAACATAAAAAAATTTAAGAGGAACATAATGTGAGCATGTTATAACGCGCTCGCGTTATGTTCCCCATGACAAACAACACAAGCTTTTGCAGAAAAGGAAAAATGCAAAGCAAAAACTAACGCGAGCGTGTTATAATGCGATCGCGTTATAATGCGCTCACATTATGTTTTTCTTTGGGAATCCCAAGCCTTGGACTTGGGATTTGCTTTGGATTTCCATCCCAAATGCTTGGAGTGCCTTTTCAACATCCACAAACGTGTTTTTCCATATTCTTCAAGATTTCACATAATTTCATTCGTGCTAACCCTTAGATTTGCACGTGTTTCAAGGTCAAACAAATCAAACACCTGGGTAATGTTAGGCTTTCTCTTAGCTATTTGACGATGTGATTTTTTTCACATTTTAACATTGTTAAACCTTTCATCTTTAATTTCTTTTGTTTGTGTGTTCGTTTTTGGGCAAAAACCACTGTTTGGTCTTTTTTTCTTGTAAATTAACTATTCATTGAAATTTTAAAAAATTTACATATTTAGAAACTAGACTCCATTCTATAAATATTAAAAAAAGAAAAAAAATGATTTTCAATTAGTTTTCAAAATTTATAGGGGTAGCACGGCCAAAATTCTATTTTTTAGGATGTGTCCACTTTGAAAATTAGTAAAAAATCAAATATTCATCAAAAAATTATTAGAAAAATTAGGCATAAACTACATGCTATTAGCTAATTTGTCACTGAAGTGATTTTAAAAATACCAAAAAAAAGTTGACCTTTTGACGGAGCCACAAAACATGCTATGTTATGTTTTTTTGACAGAAACAACACCAATTTTTGTGGCTCCCTCTTTTGAACCCCTTAATCTATGCCATTTTAAAAAAAATAGTAGTTTAGAAAGTAGACTCAGAGCACTATGAACATTATTTTGGTTGCATCTCCAAATTTTGAGTGTAACTATGCTCAATTTGTCATCCAAGGCCAGTATTTCCTGATTTCAGAAAAAAAGTGGCCACTTAAGACCCCCCTTTGGCCCCCCATCTTCTTGCACTTACCCTAATAGAAAATCATAGTGGCATGGCTCCTCAAGAGCATGCAGATTTAACACTTAATTTTTCTTAGGTTGATAAGAAAATGTAAACCTTCTGCAAACTCACTAGCCCTCTTAAGCTAGGATAGTGATAAAAGGTCACCATATTGGCTCAAGAAATAGGAGGTCTCCATATTGTTCCTCTATATTCCCTCTCAAAATAGGACTAAAGCTTCATTTGTAACCTTCTTTTTCCTTACAGCCTCCGCCTCAAAAATCCCAACAAGGGATCCTATTTTAGGATTCTTGTTAAAGGTCGAGATCACCTGACAAAGGTGGCCATGGATGTCCTTTTTTGTGAAGGTAGCAACCACAAGTTTCCCCCACTATTTTTTCCCATGATCAATATTGTATTGGCAAGGAAATTTCCATAAATGATGCCATCATCAACATGATCTCCATTGAGCAATGCGCTCCCCATTGCCTTTTTATAGCCTTCATTACACCTTCCTCCTCTACAATGAATAGGCATCAAACCTACTTATTGACCTCCTCATGGGCATAAGAACATGGCACATTGACCTCCATTTCCTCCTCTTTTTGAGAAATGAGTGACCCTGTTTCGAATGTTTGATCTGTATTTATTGACAACTCACTACCATCCATGTAAATTCCTTCATGTGTTAGATTATGGTCATCCAATCTTGGCAAAAATGACATGATGTCTCTTCTATCCAATTGTCCCACAAATCTTTATCGGTAGATATTCTCTCCATTTATAACTATTCACATGCCTTGTTGGAAAGGAAATCAACATTGGCATTACATTATCGGTAGCAGTGTTTGATAGTTGTATTAGCTAGTTCCTGCAGGATCTCCCAAATTGCCTTTTCTGTAATTCACAATTTCCAATTTTGTACCTTCTTACTACATATTACTTGAATGCAAATTTTTGAGTCTCCTTCAATGTCCATGTGTTTGACTTTTTCCCTCCTGCATAGCTGAAATCCCATGAGAAGAGCGTAGAATTCTGCCTCATTGTTGGTTTCTTCAGGACTTTTATTTGCCACTACCCACTTAACTGCACCTTTGTCATCCCTTATGACCACATCAATGCCAGATATCTCAGGGTTCCCATTGTAGGCTCCATCAAAATTTATTTTGAGCCTCCCACATGGTGGTGGGAACCATTTGGTTTTGTTCCTATCTTTTTTACTTTGTGTTGCATTTGTTGAGAATGTTGGTGGCAGTTTGAGACCAGTCCATTGTTTCATTAATGTCCCCATCCATATATATATATATATATATTTGTATCTCTCTATCTTTATCTTCCCTTTTTTTCTATATATTTCTTCATCTCTATATTCCATTTTTTCTCTCTCTTGATCTCTCTTCTTTCTAGGTCTTAAAGGTGAATTATTAAGTCCTTAAACAAATGCCATGTTTCACTAATATATTAAGGTTTGTACATTTGGTGGTGGGTCTCTTACTCAAAGGGGTTTTCCTAAGTATATATGTCATCTTATCTTCTCTATCTCCTTCACTTATTCTTCTATGTTTAGTTAAGGTTACATGTGTTTTATATCAACAAATTTTATTACTTTCCATTTCTCCTAATTGAGGAATAAACATTGTAAGACAAACATTTGGTATCAAAGCTTTGTTTGGATTGATCCTGTGAAGGAAGGGATACATTTCTTATGTTGATTTCTATTTTTGTTGTAGGATAATTCATGTGGATACATCTCTCTCTAACTTTTTCTCTATTCTATTATCTTTATCTATCTCTCTCTTGCTCTTTATTTATTTATATCTCCCTCTCTCTCTCTCTCTCTCTATATATATATATATATTCTATCTCCATATCCCTCCTTCTTTATCTCTCTCTATTCTATTATCTCTATTAATATCTCCTATGCATCCTATCTCTCTCTATCTATCTTTCTATATCTCTCTCCCTCTATCTAATTATGTGTTTATTTTAAATTACTCTATCTCTATCTATGTGTCCCTCTCTATCTAATTTTCTAGAGCTATTCACCCCTCTCTATCTCTCTCACATGTAGATTAATCATTGACAATATATAGTATAAACATGTCAGAAGACTAAATCCTATACCCATGAGTATTATATAAAAAATTGGAATCCACTCAACTGTTGGCTCCTCTCCCCTATATGCCTCTAAGTCATATTTTTTTCTTCTTTTCAGGTTATCTTTCTTTTTTCTCCCATTTTCTCTTTTGATTATGTGATTGATTATTATTGCAAAGAACTAATGACTATCATAATAACTTGTAGGATTTGAGATGATACTAATAGAGTAAAAAAATGTGAGATCTTAAAGTGTTGACACATTGATTGTTTACAATGGAAGTGAGTCCCACACATAAACAACCAATACATTGACTAGAACACTTTACAGAGGCATAAAGAAATGCCCTCTCACAAATATGAATACAAACTTGCAATCTTGTATTTCTCTTACGTATAAATAAGACTAGTGAAATAAAAGGAAATAAGGAGTGGGTAAGAAAATAATGAGTGATAGAAGGTAAAAAGAAACAGACATGTAATTCCTTTCACATGTCATATTCAAGCTAGTCCAACAAATTTCTTGCATTGTCTATATTATTTTCAAGATTCTCCCACTTTTCTTTTATTGTCTATTTGACTTTTCTATACATCTAAAAGAAGTTGTTGATGACTATCTTGTACATATACTTAAAGTGAGTTGTTGAAGCAGTTTTTACATTTATATTCTGCACATTTTTATTGGTATACATATTAAAAGTGATCAGCAAGCTAATTGATTGACTATTGAAGATGTGATTATACCTATCTGAGATACAGGCTTGAAGTTTTTAAGAGAAAATGACAATGAAAGTTTTAAAGTCACATAACTTTCAGATCCCATGATGCTCATAAACCCTATTGTGTTGTATCATATTGCGGTAATTTCCACTATCGATTGCCCAAGCCAAGCAATGGAGATCGCATTCATTAAAAAATGAAACTTTGAAACCTTCTCCTCAAACTGATTATATTAACATTTTTTAAATTACTCTAAAATAAACCAAAATTTATTGTATTGAGCAATTTTTTTGGTTTGCAACCTTTAAAAATGTTGTCTTTAAACATATATATAGGTTTCATTGATAGAGAATATTATTTTTTCCCCCTCCAATGCACCATATAAGACATATATATAAAAGAATAAATAAAGTCACATGACTTATACTTTTCAAATTGTAATATTTCGTTAGGGTAAGTGCAAGAAGATGGGGGGCCAATAAGGGGTCTTAACTGGCCACTTTTTTCTGAAATCAGGAAATACTGGCCTTGGATGAGAAATTGAGCATAGTTACACTCAAAATTTGGAGATTTAACCAAAACAATGTTCGTAGTGCTTCATGTCTACTTTCTAAACTACTATTTTTTTTTGAAAATGACATAGATTAAGGGGTTCAAAAGAGGGAGCCACAGAAATTGGTGTTGTTTCTATCAAAAAAACATAACATAGCATGTTTTGTGTCTCCCTCAAAAAGTCAACTTTTTTTTGGTATTTTTAAAATCGCTTTGGTGAGAAAATAGCTAATAGCATGTAGTTTATGCCCAATTTTTTTGATGAATATTTGATTTTTTACTAATTTTCAAAGTGGACACATCCTAAAAAATAGAATTTTGGCCGTGCTACCCCTATAAATTTTGAAAACTAATTGAAAATCATTTTTTTCTTTTTTTTAATATCTGTAGAATGGAGTCTAGTTTCTAAATATGTATTTTTTTTGAAATTTCAATGAATAGTTAATTTACAATGAAAAAAAGACCAAACAGTGGTTTTTGCCCAAAAACAGACACACAAACAAAAGAAATTAAAGATGAAAGGCTTAACATTGTTAAAATGTGAAAAAAAATCACATCCTCAAATAGCTAAGAGAAAGCCTAACATTACCGAGGTGTTTGATTTGTTTGACCTTGAGACACGTGCAAATTTGAGGGTTATCACAAACAAATTATGTGAAATCTTGAAGAATATGGAAAAACACGTCTGTGACTGTTCAAAAGGCACTCCAAGCCTTTGGGTTGGAAATCCAAGGCAAATCCCAAGCCCAAGGCTTGGGATTCCCAAAGCAAAACATAACGCGAGCGCGTTTTGCCCAAGGCTTGGGATTCCCAAAGCAAGACAACGCAAGCACGTTATAACACGCTTGCATTATGTTTTGCTTTGCATTTTTCCTTTTCCGCAAGTCTGTTGTTTGTCATGTTTGACATAATGTGAGCGTGTTATAACGCGCTCGTGTTATGTTCCCCTTAAATTTTTTTTGTTCAAGTCTATTAATCATGTATGTATATATGTATGCCTATATGTATGTATGTATCTATGTATGCCTATATGTATGTATGTATGTATGTATGCCTATATGTATGTATGTATCTATGTATGCCTATATTTATGTATGTATAGTGTCGAGGGCAGAGGAGGGTAGAGATGGGAGTGAGCCAGATAGGGGAGGAGAGGGGTGGATAAGGATTGAGTAATTAAGGTTTAAGGTTGAGGGTTGAGCGTTTATGGATATGATTTAGAGTTTAGGGATAAGCGATTAGAGTTTACGACCTTGAGGGATTAGGGTTTAGGGTTGAGGATTTAGGGATAGTGTTTAGGGTTAACGGTTGAGGCATTAGGTTTAAGGTAGAGTGTTGAAGGTAGGGGGATTAGGGATAGGGTTTAGGGCTGAGGGATTAGGGTTTAAGGTATAGTTTAGTAGTTCTTGTGGATAGAGCCAGTAAACAATGGGAGATTATTTGCCTGTTTCATAACAATATACCTTCCCTAAGTGCGGGGTGGATAGCAAGAAACATAGATGTACCCCAATGCAAATCTTTTCTCATAATGATCATCCTTCTGATTTCAACTGTTAATTACTCACTGTGGATGTACCATATGCAAATCTTTTCTCATAGGGTTTAAGGTATAGTGTCAAGGGTTGAGGGTTTATTGATAGTGTTTAGGGTTGAGGGTTGAGGGATTAGGTTTTAGGGTTGATGGATTAGGGTTTAAGGTATAGTATTGAGGGTTGAGGGTTGATGGATTAGGGTTTAGGGTTGACGGATTAACATTTAATGTCGAGGTTAGGGTTAGAGTGTTGAGGGTAGAGGGATTAGGTATAGGGTTTAGGGTTGAAGGTTTAAGGATTGAGGGTTGAGGCTTTAGGGATGAGGGTTTAAGGCTTAAGATATAGTGTCAAGTGTTGAGGGTGTAGGGATAGGGTTTAAGTTTTAAGGGTTAAGGGTTGAGGGATAGGGATTAGGGGTTAAGGTGTAGTGTTGAGGGTTGATGGTTTAGGGATAGGGTTTAGGTTTGAGGGATTAGGGTTTAGGGTTGATGAATTAGGGTTTAATGTTGAGAGTTGAGGGTTGAGGGTTGAGGGTTGAGGTTGAGGGATAGGGTTAATTGTCAAGGGATTAGGATTAAATAAGAGTGTCGAGGGTAGAGGGATTAGGGATAGGGTTTAGGGTTAAAGGTTAATGATTTAGGGTTGAGGCTTTAGGGATGAGGGTTAAGGGATTAGGGTTTAAGATATAGTGTCAAGTGTCAAGCGTGTAGGGATAGGTTTTAGGGTTCAAGTTTTAAGGGTTAAGGGTCGAGGGATCAGAGTTAAGGGTTGAGGGATTAGGGTTTGACATTGAGGGTTAAGTACATTGAGGTTTGAGGGTTAAGGGTTTCAGGATAGGGTTAAGGGTCGAGGGATTAGGGTTAAGGGATAAGGTTGGAGGGTTTAGGGATAAGGGATTAGGGTTTAAGGTATAGTATCGAGCCCATTGAGGGTCTAGGAATAGGGATAGTGTTTAGGGTTTAGGAATAGGGATAGCATTTAGGGTTTAGGGATGATGGATTAGAGTTGAGGGATGATGGATTAGGGTTGAGGGATTATGGTTTAGGGATAAGGTTTAGGGTTGAGGGTTGAGGGATTAGGGTTTAAGGTATAATGTTGAGGGTTTAGGGATAAGGTTTAGGGTTGAGGGATTAGAGTGAAGGGTTGAGGGATTAGGATTTGACATTGAGGGTTGAGGCTTTAGGGTTTAGGGTTTAGGGATAGGGTTGAGGATCGAGGGATTAGAGTTAAGGGTTGAGGGATTAGGGTTTGACATTGAGGGTTGAGGGTTGAGGTTAGAGGGTCAAGGGTTTAGGGATAGGGTTGAGGGTCGAGGGATTAGGGTTAAAGTAGAGTGTGGAGGTTATAAGGATTAGGGATAGGGTTGGAGGGTTTAGGGATAAGGGATTAGGGTTTAAGGTATAGTATCGAGTCTGTTGAGGGTTTAGGAATATGGATAGCATTTAGGGTTTAGGGATAACGGATTAGAGTTGAGGGATGACGGATTAGGGTTGAGGGTTGAGGGATTAGGGTTTAGGGATAAGGTTTAGGGTTGAGGGTTGAGGGATTAGGGTTTAAGGTATAGTGTTGAGGGTTTAGGGATAGGGTTTAGGGTTGAGGGATTAGAATGAAGGGTAGAGGGATTAGGATTTGACATTGAGGGTTGAGGCTTGAGCCTTTAGGGTTTAGGGTTTAGGGATATGGTTGAGGGTCGAGGGATCAGAGTTAAGGGTTGAGGGATTAGGGTTTGACATTGAGGGTTGAGGGTTGAGGTTTGAGGGTCAAGGGTTTAGGGTTAGGGATGAGGGTTGAGGGATTAGGGTTAAAGTAGAGTGTGGAGGGTATAAGGATTTGGGATAGGGTTGGAGGGTTTAGGGATAAGGGATTAGGGTTTAAGGTATAGTATCGAGTCTGTTGAGGGTTTAGGAATAGGGATAGCATTTAGGGTTTAGGGATGAGTGATTAGAGTTGGGGGATGATAGATTAGGGTTGAGGGTTTAGAGTGAAGGGTTGAGGGATTAGTATTTGACGTTGAGGGTTGAGGGTTGAGGCTTTAGGGTTTAGGGTTTAGGGATAGGGTTGAGGGCCAAGGGATCAGAGTTAAGGGTTGAGGGTCGAGAGATTAGGGTTAAATTAGAGTGTGGAGGGTATAAGGATCAGGGATAGGGTTGGAGGGTTTAGGGATAAGGGATTAGGGATTAAGGTATAGTGTCAAGTTTGTTAAGGTTTTAGGAATAGAGATAGCATTTAGGGTTTAGGGATGAGGGATTAGAGTTGAGAGATGATGGATTAGGGTTGAGGGTTGAGGGATTAGGGTTTAGGGATAAGGTTTAGGGTTGATGGTTGAGGGATTAGGGTTTAAGGTATAGTGTTGAGGGTTTAGGGTTGAGGGATTAGAGTGAAGGGTCAAGGGATTAGGATTTGGCGTTTAAGGTTGAGGCTTGAGGATTTAGGGTTTAGGGTTTAGGGATAGGGTTGAGGGTCAAGGGATCATAGTTAAGGGTTGAGGGATTAGGATTTGACATTGAGGGTTGAGGGTTGAGGTTCGAGGGTCAAGGGTTTAGGGATAGGGTTGAGGGTTGAGGGATTAGGGTTAAAGTAGAGTGTGGAGGGTATAAGGATTAGGGATGGGGTTGGAGGGTTTAGGGATAAGGGATTAGGGTTTAAGGTATAGTATTGAGTCTGTTGAGGGTTTAGGAATAGGGATAGCATTTAGGGTTTAGGGATGAGGGATTAGAGTTGAGGGATGATGGATTAGGGTTGAGGGTTGAGCGATTAGGGTTTAGGGATAAGGTTTAGGGTTGAGGGATTAGTGTTTAAGGTATAGTGTTCAGGGTTTCTATTTTCAAATTTAGATTTATGGGTTCAATTATATTGATTGCCTCTCCAGTTTTGGGGTGTGGATGTTTTGGAATTAATCAGGAAGTCTTCAGGAGACTTTGTGGAAGTGGATTGGTAATCGCTTGACAGAACTCTTGCTATTTATGCTTGGATAAGGATTTGTCACAAACTAGAACTTCTGCTTCCAAAGAAGATCTATCTTTCTTCCTCGATGGGCATTTTCTATCAAGAACTTGATTATGAGGTCTTGCCCCTCCATTGTTATGCCTATCATATAGTGGAGCATCTGGCAAGCTCTTGTAGGAAACAGGAAAAGTTCTCCCTCAAAAATCTTGTGGTCATTCAAGTCTGAAGGGGAAGGTTTGGAAAGAGAAATGCACAAGATGTGATCAATCTATAGCAGGAAAAAATGCAAGCGCGTTATAACGCGCTTGCATTTTGTCTTGCTATAGAAATGGTAAAAAAGTGTTGACCCCCATGATCTAGGTCCACATGCTCTGTTTTCATACTGATTCTGCGTGTGCTCTGACAAAAAAGAAATGCTTTCATGCTATTGGGAAGTTCACATGCACATTTGACACATTGTACCACCTTTGCATGATCTTTCCACCACCTTTTCTACTTTGCCAACTTGAGAAGGAGGAAATAACATAGTTTTCACACCAAGTTTGATATATATCTATTCAAGTTTTAATTTTTGTAGTGTTGCAATGTTAATTGTGATTCAATTTTATTAATTTAACATTATAGATTGGTTAATAGTATTATTGTTAGTAATTATATTTGAGTGTTATTTAATTTAACATTGAAAAGGAAGCAAGTGGTGAAAAACTCAAATTGTTGAGGAGTTTGATGCAAGAAGAAAAAAACACTACATAATTGGCTACTCTCTCCATTTGAATCTTCAATTTTTAGGTATGTCAAGTCTTTACATGCATGTTCTTTACAGTTTCCTTAATTCGGATTGAATTACTTTATCATGCTTTATCATACATGTTTAAAATAGACACATTCCCAATCAAGAAAGCAGCCTACAATCTCACATGATGCCATGTATATTTTCTACACTTGGGCTCTTTAATAATTATGTGTAATAAACAGACCTTAACATACCATGATGTCAAACTATACAAGAATAAATCCTTACAACATAATAAAAATACAATCCCACTATTATCTTATAGGTCTATATGTTTAGATATGCATACTAACAATGTTTTGCAGGGTTGTGCCATATGTGCCCCACCAACATCTTCAAGAGACTTCATTACAAGAATTTTATGTGAAAGAGAAGAAGGTCAAATATTCTACAAGAAATTATGCTTGGATGGCACATGTCATCATTGCGGTGGCTCGTAACATTTGCCAATATGTGAACATATGGAAATAACACGTGGTTGGAAACGAACTAGTAGAGTTTGACAAGTATAAAATAGTGGCATACAATACAAAAGATGGTAAAGAAGCAAAGAGGTGTGAATTGGTTATTGAAAAGATTCCAGTGTATCAGTTTATGCCTATATTTCATGACAACATAGTGTATGAGTATGTAAGACATGCCCATAGAGCTCGATGGTTGGACTTGCAATTCAAGTTATGCAAGGACACATTTCCAGTTGGTAGCATTGTTTCATTTGTCAACTTTGCAGAGAACTACAGTCTACAGCCACAACGTGAGGTGCAATCACAATATTACAACTCCACACAGGTTTCTATATATGTGCACCTCGCATTCATTCATGCGAATGATAGTACAAAGGATTACAGAAAGATCATAAAGGAGTATAATTTCTATATTAGTGATGATCACACGCATTCTATGGAGTTTGTGCAAGGTTGCTTTCAGGTGTTCTACAATGATTTGGTTAGAAGGGGCATATCGTTCAGTTAACATATCATATGGTCAGATAACTGTGCATCACAATTCAAGAACTCACATAATTTCTATTGGCTGAGTAGGAGGCATAATTTTATAGGTATTCAGCATATGTGGAACTTTTGTGAGGCCGGGCATGGAAAGGGGGAGCATGATGGTGCAGGAGCATGTATCAAAAGAGCCATAGCATGAGAAGAGTTAAAGTATAAAGACAATGCAAAGTTGACAAATGCAAAATTGATTGTCGAGTGGTGTAATGCTTCCATGCGTCCAGATAATGAAGGCAAGTCTTCAGTTCGTAGATTTTTTTGGTTAATAGATGATACTAACATTGCACCATATGAGGACTGTTGTACACTGATAAGATCAAATGAGATGCACTCTTTCAGAAGCTCAATTGCAAGTTCATGGAGTATCCATACGCGAAAGATGTCATGCTTTTGTTCTTCATATACAATTCAAGTTTGGGATGAGTGTGAGTCAAAGGAGTGGGTTGACCAATGGCAGTTAAGTTATCTTAGCCCACTTGACACGTATCGACCCCCGACAACACTGGAACTAACACAGATGGAATCATCAGTTGACTTTGACCACATATCAGATTTAGTTCAACCAGGGAATATAGGGCACGTATATGCATCTAATTTCATGTAGTTCAACCAGGTAATGTCATCTTACTTTGTAGTGTTTTTGTAATGTTGACTAATTTCATCTAATTTGCTACACATATCAATGTAGGGCACGTATATGCAGTTATTGCAGATGAAGATAATGAAGAGGGAACAGATTATTACTTATGTCATTGTGTTGAGGCCAAAAAGAAATTGGAGGCCCCTGTTACAGATGGAGAAAACATCAAATACCCTACAGGCTCAGTGGTTATCACTGGAACATTGCTTAGAAGGTACCCACATAAGAGTGTTAATATTTGGCTATTTCAGGACTTTGACACGCATCAGAAGATTCTTTATTACTCAAACCTTGTTGTGGCATCCAATATTCATTTGATAAAGTATCAGGGTAGACCTTTGAATAAAATCTTGTGGAAGGTGCGTGAGTTTGACCATGAAGCAATACTTGACACAATAAAGAGTAGAGCAGACCCGGATGGTTCATTGGATTAACTTGTAAGTATTCACATTGATTTTGTAAAGTCATGTTACAATGAGTTGTAAGTATGCATATTAATTCGTAAGGTTTGTCTTTTTTTTATTTCCTCCTGCATTTTACACATATACACATTTTTACATCATCATGTTATGCATTTTTGGTGTCTTGCTCCTGATGTGACCAAACTAATTGTTCCAACACATCTAGATGGGTACATTTACACTAGGCATGGTCCTATTTTTCACCCAAACATGTCGAAACAGTCCGAGCTACATTGTACCTACGATATCCCTAAAGAGTTGAAAGTGCAAAAAGGTGGCAATCTTTGATGAGATGTTACTCAAAAATTGTGTCACTTAGAAACATTCCGTCTAAGGAAACGCAATTACGTAGAGTGCCTCTACAAAAACCTCTCTTGGTTTTTTATATCTCTGAGGCATTTGCCTGTGGTGAAAGGTTTTTTGCTGCCCCAAAAATCGTCAGAAGGAGGCAGTGTAAAGTTGCAAAGGGGTGTAACTTTTGTCCTGCTCCTGATGTGACCAAACTGACTATTCCAACGCATCTGGATGGATATATTTACACTAGACATGGTCCTATTTTTCACCCAAACATGTCAAAATAGTCCGAGCTACATTGTACCGATGATATCCCTGAAGAGTCCAAATTGTAAAAAGGAAGCAATCTTTGACGGGATGTTACTCAAAAACTATGTCACTTAGAAACATTCCATCTAAGGTAACACGATCACATAGAGTGCCTCTACAATAACCTCTCTCAGTTTTTTATATCTCTGAGTCATTTGCCCGTGGTGAAAGGTTTTCTGCTGCCCCAAAAATCGTCAGAAGGAGGCAGTGTAAAGTTGCCAAGGGGTGTAACTTTCGTCCTTCTCCTGATGTGACCAAACTGACTATTCCAACGCATCTAGATGGGTACATTTACGCTAGGCATGGTCCTTTTTTTCACCCAAACATGTCAAAACAGTCCGAGCTACATTGTACCGATGATATCCCTGAAGAGTCTAAAGTGCAAAAAGGTAGCAATCTTTGACGAGATGTTACTCGAAAACCATGTCACTTAGAAACATTCTGTCTAAGGCAACACGATCACATAGAGTGCCTCTACAATAACCTCTCTCAGTTTTTTATATCTCTAAGACATTTGCCCGTGGTGAAAGGTTTTTTGCTGCCCCAAAAATTGTCAGAAGGAGGCAGTGTAAAGTTGCAAAGGGGTGTAACTTTTGTCCTGCTCCTGATGTGACCAAACTAACTATTCCAACGCATTTGGATGGGTACATTTACACTAGGCATGGTCCTATTTTTCACCCAAACATGTCAAAACAGTCCAAGCTACATTGTACCGACGATATCCCTGAAGAGTCCAAAGTGCAAAAATGCAGCAATCTTTGATGAGATGTTACTCGAAAACTGTGTCACTTAGAAACATTCCATCTAAGGTAACATGATTGCATAGAGTGCCTATACAATAACCTCTTTCAATTTTCTATATCTCTGAGACATTTGCATGTGGTGAAAGGTTTTCTGCTGCCCCAAAAATCATTAGAAGGAGGCAGTGTAAAGTTGCAAAGGGGTGTAATTTTCATCCTGCTCTTGATGTGACCAAACTGACTATTCCAATGCATTCGGATGGGTACATTTATGCTAGGCATGGTCCTATTTTTCACCCAAACATGTCAAAATAGTCCGAGCTACATTGTACCGACGATATCCCTGAAGAGTCCAAAGTGCAAAAAAGTAGCAATCTTTGATGAGATGTTACTCAAAAACCATGTCACTTAGAAACATTCTGTCTGAGGCAACACAATCACGTAGAGTGCCTCTACAATAACCTTTCTCAATTTTTTATATCTTTGAGACATTTGCCCATTGTGAAAGGTTTTCTGCTACCCCAAAAATCATCAGAAGGAGGCAGTGTAAAGTTGCAACTTCTTCTTAGGTGCAAATGTAAGGGTACACAAGGAGAAAATGGCACCTAGATGACTTAGTGCATTTCTGTGACTTCATTCACATGTTTAAATGTTTGAGAAACTCTCCTTTACTAAGCGCTTGTCCTCATGTCAACGTTAAGCTTTATACCTCCTAGGCGCTCAATTAGGTGATGTCATTAGATACAACTTACCCTATCATGTCCCCGTTTCTGGCTTGATCATCAAGTGAAGAATGGATTAGCCTATTGCTCATTCCCAGAGGCTAATTTAGAATGATGAGGCAATGAATTAGTTTTTGACTAACTCAATCTCATTGTTTTGCAGGAACAAAGTCAAAAACTCAAAATTTGGCTAAGTCTGGGAAGCAGAAAGTTGACTCTTGGAGTCTAGGTGCCAATTTCACATCAAAGTGTCCAAATGAGCACCCAAGGATGTGGAGTCTTCAATCAGGGTTTGGAAGTGCAAGATGTTAAGAGCAACATCATTCAAGCATGCTCCACACCTAATAAAGGAATTTGAAGTCCTGAAGTCACCCAAGATAGGTTAGGCGCACTTTCTCTCTCCTCCAGCCTCAAAGTGGCACCTAACATAGAAGTATCATGTTAAGAAGGCACATCAAACAAGGCGCTCTAGCAGGAAAAGTTGTTTGGCGTTCAAGATGAGGTTGCCTTAGTGAATTAAGTTAGGATGAAAGCCTATTCACTCTAGGCACCTAGAGCAATAAGGCGCTACATCATAGTTCTAGGACCTTGAAATGGCACCCAAGGATTTAGGAGGAATTTTCAAGGAGCCAGAATGTTTTTGAAACTCTAAGGAACTAGTCCAAAGACTCTATGGTGCCATCTTGATACCATTGAGTCAAATTTGGAACTCAAACATATTGAAACAAGGTCTAGGAAGCTAGGTACCATCTCTTTCCAGTTCAACCTCTCAGATGCGCCAACATTGGAAAGAATCTTAATGAGCACCTAAGTTTGAATTGATCTTGTGATTGAAATTTTGGTGATGTATTGGTGCAAGATGATCTTTAGTTGAAGCAATCTAAGTTCCAGGAAGGGTTTAGAAGTTATCAACCTCTTCACTAAGTTAGGTGCACTTTACAAGCTTTCTTACCCAAGAGTTCCACCTTATTAAGACAAGGTGCATCTTAACCTCTGGGACTTTTCCAAAGAAGCGCTTCAGTTTATTAGCACCTTTGGACCTTGTTTTGCATTTTTAAAGAGAAGGCACACTTTGGAGGCATTTCTAACCTAGGTTGTGGCCTAGGTATAGTCATCTCTCTAGAGCATTACAATGTGTTTTAAAATGAAGGAGGACATTTCATAAGTTGGGGAATTGATCACTGAAGACCTTGGAGTGTTTGAATTACTCTAAGCAAGAAGGCACATTTCCATGGAGTAGCATGCTCTAGATAGCACCTAATGCCATCAAGGTGCAATTCCACCCTCACTTTGGTGCCTATCATCAAGAAGGGGCATTGGACATTCCTTGAACAGTTTTGAGCATTTGAAGTTTGTGAAATCACCAAGGAATGTTGGGTGCCATGTGTATCCTCAACAAGCTTGAGTTTGCGCCTAGACAAGTTGGCGCTTATTCATGTTTTAACTTCCCTCTTGAAGCGCCTAACTTGGGAAAAAGTTATTTTGTTGTTAGTCAAGTGTTTGATGTGTTTTGGAGACTCCAAAAGACTTCCTCTTGCTAGGATTGTTTTCACTATTATCTCTAGCTTGGGAAGTCATCAACCATCCATTTATTCTGTAAACCCTTTACCCACTACTAATTGTGGCTTGATAAATTCTTAATGCACTTTCTAAAGATTCCTCATAAGAGTTATAAGGTAACTTCTAAACCTCCTCCCTTGTATCCCTATTTACAAAATGCAAAAAGAGGTTATAGATTTCTCTATGGGCCATATTTATGGCACTAGTTGACAAATAAAGGACTTGCCTCCGACTTCTAAAAATGTACCAATAACTAAACATTTTATTTCATACTTAGGAACTCTCAAATTCTTGCCTTGACCAATTTGTTCATTTTGAAAGGTATCACAAAATCACCAATGGGTTGTATGAAGAAATGTATAGAGACCTTTGGAAGGTAATAGTACCAATTTAACATGATTCCTTCAAGGGTCTTGGGAAATATCCTAGCCACAACTATGTCCTAAGGGAAGATCTCTCTTACAGTCATCATATATGCCTTGATGTGGGAATTTGGATTCCCTTCCCCTTTGAATTTTGGTACATCTAGGAGGGGATGTAATAATAACATATTACAAATTTTTAAGTCAAGAGGTTCTTTTAAATAGTCTAAGTAGGTTCCTAAAAAGGAATCTTCAGAAGTTGGAGTTCTTATGAACATGAGACCCATGGATGGGGCTTGTGTACTAAGTTGATTTTTCATTTACACATTTGTTTGATATCCTAGATACATTGGTTGGATAGTGATGGGATGATACACTATGGGAGTCACATGATTTTGTGGCGCATAAGCTCCACTAGGTTGTTGAAGATGTGGGAAAGTGTCATTACTAGTTTTTTGAAAAAAAAAATTAGATAGGGAAGATTGAGTTTCCCCTAGTTTTTCACAACCCTAGTGTTGAATGGATTCGTTTGAACTTTTGGTCTTTCTATAGTTTTGTCCTTTAGAGGTTTCTCAACACCTCTAGCCTTTAGCATCTTGATCCATTGGACTAGTGTGGCTATGAGGTTGGAAAGTGTTGCAACCTCCATCCTTTAAAATTATCCACCTTGTTATGGGTTGTTTTGAGTATTTTCACTTGCTTTCTCTTCGAGAATATTTTCTAATGATACATGATGTGTCATAGATCATTCAACTTGATAAAAAACATGGAGGGATTCTCATGCCTCCTATACTTCTTGCAAGTTTCTTTATAGATAGCTTACATCATTGTCCATCTAGGTGGTCATTTCCCTAAATATTATGATAAGATAATCCTGTTAATGAACTTTGGATTGAATGAGAATCAACATGCTTTGTCTTGACTAGAATAGTTGGGATGGACAAAAATCTATTGATTTTAGGTTGGGTTGTTAAAGGTCAAGAAGTTTTGGTGTCTAATGCCCTCTAAATCTAAATATTCAAAACCATAGTGGTTCAATAAGTTACAACAAACAGTCAGGTAGACAATAGACTATAAGGAACAAGGACTACACATGAATCCAAAATGACACCAGTCAATAAGGACATCACAAGTAACTCAACATTACTTCTAGAGGTGTTCACAAAAACAAAGGGGAGAACACAACTAGAGAATGCTAGACTGTAGTAGGGATGAGTGTCTGATGCAAAGCACACAGTGGAAGCATAGAATTATCAACTTTTGAACCTTCTAACTCACTATTAGAGAGACAACATACCATCGGCGAGCTTAAAATTTCATCGGCTGATAGGCCGATGCCACCATGACTCCATTTGATTTCACTTCTGACAAACATCCCATCATTGACTATTATCAGTCAGACAGACCGCTATCAGTGACTTTATATCCTTTCAAACTAATGTCTTTGTCACTCCAATATGAGACTCTAAGTCCCTCACCTATCGGTAGGACTTAATACCATCGACACACTCAAAAAATCTTCTAACGACACACCGATCTCACCAATGACAACCTTTGGACCACACCCGTCGGTGAGACTCCAAACATCAGTGAACTCTAATCTCATTGGGCTGATACACTGATGGATTTCAATTGTCAGTGTGACCCCCTTCATCGGTGAAGCTCTCAACTGCTCTTCCGATGCACCGATGGGATTATCTTCTGATACACCGATGTCTTCAACTTCGAACCACAATCATTGGCAAGACAGACCACTATCAGCGAAGCCTAACCAAGGTCTCCCGATATGCCGATATGACCAACTCTTGACGTCGATACAAGGTTCTTTTGAAGGCAAAGGGCGCCTAGGCTTATGGGGCTCAATTTGATGTATTTATTGAAAGCTCAAGGTGAATTGATGCTTATTGAAAATGCCACTTAGTCCTTCATTTCCATTCTAGGTGCCATTTCCTATTGACTTATATACTCCTCCTCATGCTAGGGTGCCATAATGAAGTGGTTTAGACAATAGGTGTGCTTCACTTACTAGAGGCTTGTTCTCCTTCCACCTTAGGTGCATTTTTATGGTGGAACAGGTGTCAATGGGTGCCTTGTCTTAAATGAATGCTCTCTCTAAGTTGGGTGCCCTTTTGAGGCTTTATGAGTTGCAAATTGTGCCTTAACCCTTCATGCTTTTTGCTCAATGTTTGAATGTTTAAGAAAGTCTCCTTTAGGCACTCATCTTAATGACTTTTTCTCAAGGCGCAGTCATCCTAATGACTTGGATATTCATCCTAGTGTTTCAGGATATTAGGCTACCAGACTTAGTCATTTTCAGGATCTCAAACATAAAGAATAACATGATGATTCATTTTTTTGTATTGCATATAGTTGACATTCTATGCTACTCATAAAGAATATTAATATTTTCTATTCAACATGATGATTCATTTTTTTTTTAAATACAACTTTTATCTTTTAGTTCCAAAATGAGGTTTAGGTGATACTTGAATAACAATAGCTAGCTTATTGGATCAACAAACATCCTATGTAATACAATTGGACTTTAAATATTTGAAGTAGCCATCTACAAATATCCATTCAAACGTGGATTTATAATGCAAGTATGGACACCATCAATAAAAAGATTTGTATTAACCAAATATCCATTTAGGCATACATCAATATCTGTCGATATAAGTATAACATATATACAAAATAACCATATAGGCTTATAAGAATGCCATATAGATATACAATGTCAACTATATATAATACAAAATATATGTCCACAAATGCCATATAGTCATACAACAAAGGAACACAATAAAAAGTCATTCCCCTCTGGCTGGTGAAGATAATAGATCACAGGCAGCCTTCGATCTTCTAGGGGATGGAGACGCGCATGTGGGTGGTCTACTATGAACTTGGGGGCTACTCCTCCTATTTAGTTCTTCCTGCATCTTTAGCTGTTACAATAAAAAGTATAGACATTAATATATAGAAATCACATGTTATAAAAAATGAAACATTTAACAAAATAATCACTTACCGCTAACATATAATCTGTCTCCTCACTTGCCTCAATAGTAGGAATAGGCCTTGGTGATGTCATGTCCTATAGAAACCATCCAGATAGAAATTAAACTTCAAATCAATAATCTTTTGATTTTTCAAAAATAGACAACTATAACAATGAATGTAAATTGAAATGTACTAATCTGCCTCATACCCCTGTCAATGCCATGGAGCTATGAATCGCAGAGGCCACACCATGCTCCATTGCCCTCTGAACATGGGGAGGTGTCTCCGCAACTTGCATCATCTAGAAATAAAACAATATTATTCAATTACAAAAACTATAATAGTGATGCAAATCATGGCTCCTAACATACACACACATTCATCTAAACATGGAAGTACACACAATAAAGCACACAAGTCACATACAAAAATCTAGTATGTACAATTCATTCATTAAACTATTTATTTTATTACCTCCGTAAAGCTTTGAAGTCCACCACCATTGGCAGGTGTTGCCGTGAAATCTACAATAATAACCTATTCAATATACAAAATTAGATATTAGAATACCATTCATATAACGATGCTATTCACATGTAATATTTATAATTGTTTACTAGTTACATACCTCGACAGTAGATGATCTAGTGTAAAATGTAGGTGGAGAACAACTAAAAACTGCATCGATGCTATGGCCCTGAAATTTCATTAAAATCATCAATTTAAATTAGTTAATCTTGCATTTCAAAAATGAAATTTAATAAATTAAATTCAATAAAATTGCTAATATTTACCTGAGTATCAAGGCCGAAAGTCTCACTCAAGAGGGTATCTGTCATCACCATCTTCTTAGCTGCATATGTAGCTTGTGCACCTGCGTCTTGACTATCCATGGGGTCATAACCATAGGCTGACCCATAAGTCTAACAAGTATGGGGTGGGACCCTACTCCTCGCACTATCTCGCAACCCACTCTGTGCTGCAGGACTGGCATGCACTATGATATGGATTAAAGTGTATCAACCTCAATAGTCTCCTTCACAATGGAAGGGATAGAAACATGCTCATGGGCTGGTCTGCTGATTACTCATCTCACTACCCACTGTGGGTCAACATGTGCCCCTAGTCTATCTTGTGCTGACCCCTCTACCCTGGAAGTCCCGCATATCTAAATAGTTTGGCACATTATTGAGGACAAACTCATAGTAGAGTTTCCTTAAAAAGTATTGCGGGACCTCATTATTATTGCATGGAGGATGGTCAAAAACCATTCACCACCTCTACCCAAAATTGTCCCTTATCACTTGGTTGTTGCACCAATGGATAGGGAGCCTCTTGCATGTAATGGGTGGAGGTTGATTTGTTTGTGGGTTTGTGAAAATCGAACACAAGTCTAATTTTGTAATTTGTCATTTTTTCACATCTTGGTATGATAGCTTGTTTGCATAATAGTCTCTAAAATCTCTCCTCTTATCAGTCCAACTAATTATTTGCTTGCTAATTGAATCTACATTTGATAACATAGATTCAAGAGATTCAACAAGCGTGGACCTATGCAAGGTTGAAGTGGAAGGATCTTTCAACCTTGCAATTATATCTTCAATTTCTTTTTTGTTGTTTTCAATTTGCCCCATTATATTTTCTTGTGTTTTAGGGGCATGTCGAGGAATGGATGGAGGAGGTTGTTATTCTGCAGGTATTTCCTCCTCAGGATTTTGTGGATTTTGAGGAGGAGGAGGAGGAGGAGGAGGTGCATTAACATTTCCTGATAATTAACAAAATATACATCAAAAATTAACTCAAACCTACCTATTTAGAAACAAATTCAAACAAAAAAATAAATATTACTCACTCCTTTGGCGTGCTCGACGTCGTGGCGGCATTTTGGTGATGAATCGATAAGGTTTTTGTGTTGAATTGAGTTTTGCAAAATGTGAGCACGCTTCCTAGGGTTTGCAGGCTGAGGGCATAGAGGAGAAGAAAGAAATGAAATGAGATAGAAACCTTTTTTTTTTAATTTATAGCAAGTCAAAACATGCTCGCGTTATAACGCAAGCATGTTATGGCTTGGTTTTGACGAGCCTTAGGCTCGTCATTACCAAGCCATAACGCGAGCACATTATAACATGCTCGCGTTTTGTATTATTTTTTTTGAAAATAATTTGGCCACTTTTTGGCCCCCCATCTTTTTGCACTTACCCGTTATTATTGAGCTAAAACTCGATTTGCATATGGGAGTTATTTTTCCTTTTGCAAGTTATCTTCACCATACCGAGTATCCTTCTTTAATGATTGGTCCTCTTATAAGTATGCATTGAATTTATCTAATACTACACAAACCAACTCCTAATCAAGGCCATAATATTACACAAATCAAATATCCATTGTAATGAAAATGTTGAGCAATTTCTAAGACACTTTCTCAATATTTATCCCATTACTTCTTGAGATCTTCACATAATTATAACCTTATCCTCATGAGGTGTCTAATAGATGCAACATCAAATTCTAATTATTTGGGTTATTCACCTTTTAACACTTCTTTAAATTATTTCTTCAAACCATCCATGGAGTTCACATCCTTTTGTTTATTTTAAAATTCACATGGGATTTCTTCCACAACCTCTCATATATCATCAATAGTATTTTTTGCCAAGTCATACACTCTGAATTAATCCTTTCCTCTTTTCAACTTTTTATCCTATATTTATATGCCTCTTTCCATTTTTGTGAGTGAGGCTCCATACCATCATAAATTCCTTCTACAACAAGGACCTAGAAGTCTAACTTGGCCATTTCTACAATGTATGGATAATTTTATTCTAAAACTTCCAATTTTGCATAGAATTTCTCTTCTAGATTTCTAATAGAATTAAGTTCATCTTGGATTTTATGAAACAAACAAAATAGGTCCCCAATGAGTTTGAATCCAAGTGAAAATAATTCATTCATCCATGCCTTTGTTTCTATAACAATATTAGCTAGCTCATTATTGAAGGTACATCTTAACTACAATTTTGATAAATGGAGTATGTGTGTCAATAGAAAATCCAATTGGCTCCATCAAATATTAGATATAATTGGTTAAAATGTATCTTTCTCTATCAGTTCCTCTTTTGTTGCTTTATCTTTTCCATTTTCCTTATCAAGAGGTCAACAAAAGGACTTGGCTATTTCTTGGGTGCCTTCCCTTGTATGTTTTCCCAAGGATATGATTGCCACTTGGTAATTAAAGATTTGCATCTCTTCCTCTATTTTATCACACGAGGTTACAATATTGCATGCTCAACTCCTTGAGCATCTATTGTGATTCTAACTTTCATTGGAAGTATAGGTCTAAAATTTTATCATTATTTTTTTAGATAATTAATTTTAAATTAAAAATTTAAATAAAAAATATTTTAAAATTTTGTAATTTAAAAAATGATATTTATAGTTTTTTATTTTTTAAAATTTATTTTTAATTACAATTATTTATATTTTTAATTTGAATTGAGTAAAAAAAACTCAATGTGTAGTGGTATGGTAGCCAAAAGCTAATCCTATTTTTACTAAAAGTGGTAATTTTAAATGATATATTGAAAATAGTAAGATTATTTATGTAATCGAACTCCACATAGGAAAGTTGCTCCCTTAATCAAGGCTAGCAATAATAATCCCTTGGTGATCATGAACAAAGTATGACCATTTAAACAAACGAATAATTGGTTTAGTAATTTTAAATGTGAAAAAAAATCAAATTCATCAACCATTTATCACTAAGATGATACGGTGACCAACACCACGATGTATGGGCCATAAAATTTGTTAGGTTAATTTCTGCCCTTTCCCACCATATGAAATGAATGCGCCAGAGAAAACAAAAATGGTAAACCAAAAAACATCTGATGGACTTTTTAGCAAGACAAAAGAAGGGAAAAATAGGAGGAAAGGAAAAAATAGTGACTAAAATCAAATGGATGATGGGATTTCAATCATCTTGCATGCATCTGAACATCTTGTCAGCCATCGATCTGCCAAGCCAAGACTTCACATGCCAAAGGGAACGTTTTTGGTGTAATTACTAGTATTATTATAGCCTTTAGCCCTTTTTCCCGATCGGCACCAAGCAAAGTGGAAATGGAAATGGAATAGAATCTTTTTATAGTCCACGATGCCTCATGACCTGATTGATAGCTAGTTTATAGCATATGAGACGACCTCATACTCGCACTATAGCTTATGGGACTACCTCATACTCCCACTTGTGTTGAAGGAGGCACCTAAATGTGCTTCAATATGACGCATATGGGACTACCTCATACTCCCACTCATGTTGAAGGAAGCACCTAAATGTGCTTCAATATGAGGATTACAAACCTTACCCCCTGCAGGATTTGAACTTGTGACCCCTCTTTCAAGAGGGCAAATTTTTCACCAATAAGCCAACTCAAGCGCAAATACAAGAGAAGTGAGGGTGGAGGTATGGCTTAAATTTGATGGTCAACCTTGATTGTCAAGTAATTTTTGTGTGATGGTTATCCATTCAAAGTTGCCCTTAGATGTTAAGACATGTTATTTAAAAAAGTTATATCATAGATTAAATATATTTATAATTATATAGAATTATTTATGGTTTATTTATAATCTTATTTTTTATGTGATATAGTCTTCCTAAAATTTTAATTGTATTTTATGGTAAAAATGTTTAAATGTGACCATACAACCATCAAATATAGGCCTTGAGTCGAGAATAGTGAAGTTGAGCATTTCAAGATGCTCTATTAATAATTATTTTAATCAAAGGTTTTTCTTCTGTAGAGGTAAGTTATGGATAACGTGTTTATTTTGGTCAATGATCATAGATAAATTATTATATCCTAGAATCTTGGTTAAGGGATAACTATAAGTGACATTTAAATGAGAGCTTGGATGTTAGTATCCCTTGGAAACCCAATATCAATATGTTAAGGATGTTTCATCTTGTAAGAGTGAAAATTGCATACCTTGCACTTTTTACCTTCATTTTGGACTCACTTTGAGTCATTTGTCCCAAATGCAATGACTAAAATATATAAGTGGCCTATTTTTATGTAAAAGTTGGCAAATAGGCAACCCCTATATGAATATGACTTCCCACATTCCAAGGATTTGGATTTGATCTTTTGTATATCCATTCTTCTACTTAGGTTGAATCCACACCTACATAAATGAACTTGGTTTAGATCTACACTAAGGATTTGATCCTCAAACCTTTAAATTCAAATTTTAAAAAGGGCCCAAGCTTACTTCCTTCTTGTTGGCCATTACTTGTTGACCTAAGTGTAAAATGTGTGATTTGCATGCTAGGGTGTTATATGAAAGGACAAACCCTTATTCAATTTTAGGCATCTAGGTAAGTGCAAGGAAATGGGAAGCCAAAAGGGGGGTCTTAAGTGGCCATTTTTTTTTCCAAAATCAACAAAAAATGAACTTCTATGAAATTTGAGATGCCTATGCTCAAATTTTGAAAATGTGATAAGAACATGACTATTGGTGCTCAGAATCTAGTTTCTAAGCTACTATTTTTTTTAATTGGTGAAGATGAAGAGGGTCAAATGTTGAGAGTACACAAAGTCATCCTATTTTTATCAAAAAAATATAACACATCATCGAGCATGCTCCCTTGTTAAATATTTCATGAGTCACTTCAGTGGAAAGTTAGCTATGATCATGTAGTAGTTAAAATATTTTTTTACTAATTTGTTAATGAATATATTATTTTTACTAATTATTGAAATGGACACATCCTAATAAACATAAAATTGAACGTGATTTCCATCTATTTTTGAGATAAATAACCAAAAGATATTTCTTTGCAATGTCTATAGAATGAACCATAATTTGAATGAACAGATAAAAAATTATGTAGAAAGGGGAATACATGTGTTTTTTTGAAAAGTGAAGACACTACTAAAAGTAAGTAAAGATTAAAAAATTAATATATTTGAATTTAAAAAATACATGGTTAAAAAGCTAAGATGAAGTTTGACATTGTAGTGGTATATTTGTTGAATCTTGTCCTAAAATATGTGAACTTGACAAAGAACACAACAAATATTTGTATGTTTTTTTTCTAAAACATAGATTTGGGGAAATAAATTGCATCTCAAACTCTTAGGCTTGGCAAATTCAAACTTGTTCCAAGCCTAAAGATGGGATTTCATTTTTTTAAGCTAGACCACTACGTGTTATTACATGCTGTGTTACCAAAAGTGCACTCTAGCCTTAACACAAGCACATTATAATGCACACACATTATGTTTTCTAGAACACGAGCATATTATGGATTAAAATAAAAATTTGGCCACTTTTTGGCCCTCCTCTTTGTGAACATTCCCATCCACAATCAAGATTTGTCTCTCGTACACTAAGCATTACATCATCATTTGGAGAACATCATGTAGCACATCATTACATCATCAACTAGTCAAAGCATAATTAGTGACAAACTAGGCATATTGCATCATGGTATACTTTAAGAAATAACCACTTAATTTTTTTATAAATACCTCAATGAATCCACTACAAAGAAGCATAACATTGTAGGTGATTTTTTTTAATATAAGAAATTAAATTTTAGAGTGGATGGCAATATTTTATCCTTGTACCAGTTTTTTGTAATTTAGTGGCTATTTTTTCTTTTAATTGTTTAAATTTTATGGTGATTCAATGTTTAAATTTCTTATCAATATATAATCGTCAAACAAAGATGTTCAAATGGGGAAAGTATAACAAAATTAAAAAATAGCTCATAATAAACTACAGAGATTAGGGCCCAAATTTTTATATATGTAATAGTGTGATAGTGTCTATTTTAAATAATTAAAGTTTATAACTTGAGGTGATTTTGTTTCAAGATTAGGGAAAAATCTATCAAATATGGGAAAATGGACACATCTAAGGAGCTTGAAAATAATCAAATTTGGGGGATAGAAATGAAAATAGTCAAATGGTGACATATAGCCACTAAAGAATTTCTTGTATTGCATAGTTGCTTGGTATGTCTTTGATCATTATTCAAACCATTAATTTAGATGTAGACATAGGTCCAGATTGTTTTGTATGAAAAAGGAGAATGATAATAACTAGAACACGAACGAGATCAAACCCTTTTCCATTTAACATTCAAGGACAAGTGGTGCAGAGCACCCTTTGTCATTTCATGTTTTATGCATCTTTTTGAGTTCAATAAGGTCCTAGGGTCATATCATGACTAGAATAGGATGTCTATTTGCCATCAAAGCAACGTAATAGGGTCAGATCTTGACCAAGACATATGTTTTGGGTTTGTTTAGTCAGATAATGTGAAACAAATGTAAGGTTAAGTGGCAGATTTGGTTGAAAAACTTAGAAAATCCAATGTTTGGATGTTGTAAAAATGAACATGAAGTTGGTTTTCAGTTGGAGGTCACTCCCAACTGACTAAAACTAATGTACACTTGCATAAAATCCCTCACACACATCATGTAGAGGATGATGAAGATTTTGAAGAGAAAAATAAAGAAACTCTGCCATTTTCTATATTTTTCCTGTTTCCCACGTGTTGCAGATTGCATTGTACTTATGTATGGAGTAGTTATGATCTGAAACCTGCCAAATATGATTGGGCATCATGTTACCTACCCTTTTGCATTTTATTTGTGGAATTTTCATTGATTTAGAAGGAAGATATAGCACATTTTCTATGGACTATTCTTAAACCATGAACTAGGGTTTTTGACAGTAAATAATGAATTTTCCAACCATTCCACCGATCTGACCTCCATAGAACTAGTGGAATGGAATGGATAACATGTATTTTTATTGTTTTTGTGGATGATCAAGGCAGAGGGTCAAGTTTAGTGAAGTTATGCTCAGAAAAATCTTAACAAGTCCATGTGTTAGGTCTAAGAGATAGGACAGTGATCATAGTTTTTGTTTGTTAAGCCATATGAATCCAAAACCCACTAAATCTAGTGTTTTAGCATCAATCCCACTTGTCCAAGTAGTTTAGGTCAATTTGCAAGTCCAAAATAAGGTAGTTTCTTTGAAAAAGAGGCTTAATTAGGCCTATTTCAAACTTGAACTATTACACTTTTGAGGCTTTCTGCCCAAAACAAACCAATAAGCCATTTTGGATATATGAAAGGCAAGGATAATGGGTGCCAAAATGCTTAAATATTTTCAAGAAGATTCCCTTTGAGAAAGTTATCTTCTGATAGTCCCTAAAATAGGGCTACAAGACTTTAGGCCTATTATAAAGAAAGTGCATAAACCTCTTACATTTTAGACAAGTTGATGAATGGAGTGGGTTGTTAGGGTTGAGAAAGAGTCTAACTGCAATAGATTTGGTATCAGAGCAAGTTCTGATTTGGTGAAATAGTTGTGGGTTTGTATCAAGAAGTTAGAAGGTTGAGACAGAAATAAGGTGTCAAGATGCCTCCTAAAGGTGGGTCAGTGGTTGCTAGGGAATTGAAAGCCCTAAGAGAGGAGATAGAAACATTGAAGGCCAGAGAGAGAAGGATCAAAGAAGGTGAAGAAGACAACACCACCTCTGAAGAAGAAAATAGGGTGAAGGTGTAGACCTTCTAGAAAGACCTCAGGAAGAGGAGATAGCTCCTGAAGAGATAAGGTTTATAAATGCTTTGAACTCTATAAGAGGGGAGACTTCTGATGTGAAAATGGACCTGCCAATGTATGGGGGAAAGATGGATATTGAAGAAGTACTAGAATGGATAGATGCCTTGAACAATTATTTTGAGTATAAAGAGGTGGTAGAGGATAAGAAAGTCAAGTTTGTCAAGACAAAATTGAAGGGGTCTGCCTTGTCATGGTGGAATTACATTCAAGGGGAGAGGGTGAAGAATAAAAAATCAATGATCAACTCATGGAGTAGAATGTTATCCAAATTGAAGGCACAATTCATGCCTGTTGATTATGAAGTACAGATATAAAGAAAATTGTAGAATTTAAAACAAAGAGATATGGATGTGTCAGCCTATACTGAGGAGTTTCATAAACTCAGTTTAAAGTCTGGTCATGTGGAGAATGAAAAGGAGAAGGTAGCTAGATATTTGAATGGCCTAAGGTATAATATCCAAGATGAGATGAGTCTTGTCACTCTCAAGACAGTAGAGGACTATTTTCAAATAACATGTAAGGTTGAAGAAAAGTTGAAGAGGAAACAAGAGCAGCAAGGAAGAGGAAGAGGTGGAAATTCAAGAGGAATAGGAAACTTTGGTGGCATAAATCAGTCACAAAAGTCACAAGGAGAATCAAGTACAAGCCAAGAACCAGCCCAAGATTCAAGAGGAGGTTTTAGGGGCAGAAGACCTTTTGGAAGAGGAAGATCAAATGGACAAGGAAGGGGATCAAACACCTTCTTTGGAAAGTGGTACAAATGCAATCAATTTGGGCATCCTGCTTTTATGTGTCTAGAGAAGTAGGCATCATATTCCCAAGGAGGAGAACGTAGAAATCCGATTGTGCAAGAGGATGAGGAGAGTGTAACCTCACCATTGGTGAATGTTACCTTAGAGGTAGGAGAGACCTTGATGATCAGAAGGACATTGCTCAACGTACCAGTTGTCAAAGAACCACCACAAATAAATGCACTATTTAGGATCAATTGTAAGGTACAAGGTAAGGTGTGTAAGGTAGTAGTGGATTTTGGTTCTACTGATAATCTTGTAGCATTAGAGATGGTTGAGAAATTAAAACTGAAAAGAATCCCTCATTCTAACCCCTACAAATTTTCATGGCTCAATAAGGGGCATCAAGTACTTGTAAATGAACAATCATGGGTAGAGTTCAACATAGGCCCATACAAGAACAAGGTTTTATGTGATATAATTCCCATGGATGTATGCCCTCTCCTTCTTGGTAGGCCTTGGCAGTTTGATAGGAAAATAAAACATGATGGAGAGAAGAACACTTATGTAGTCACAAAAGATGGAGTATCTTATAACCTCACACCTCTACAAGAAGGAGATAAGATAGAACATGAAGGAACTAGTGTCATGATGGTTGGGGAAAAGGAGTTTTTGAAGTCTTTGAAAGAGGAAGTGGGGCAGGGATATGATTTGATTATCAGACCTAAGAGCAGATCAGTTTTGGCCACAAATAAGGAAGAAGCCATTCCTAGTGAAGTCTAAACCTTGTTGGAAAAGTATAAAGGAATTGTAGTAGAGGAGTTACCAAGTTCTTTGCCTCCAAATAGGGTATTCAACCATCATATTGACTTGATACCTGGTGCTACTTTGCCAAATAAAGCTGCCTATAAGATGACACCTACCCAAAATGAAGAGATAGCCAAACAAGTACAAGAACTCTTGGATAAAGGCCTGATTAGGAAGAGTCTAAGTCCTTGTGCAGTACCTACTACTTTAGCCCCTAAGAAGGATGGTGGTTGGAGGATGTGCACTGATTCCAGGGCCATCAACAAGATAACTATTAGATATAGATTTCCTATTCCTAGGATAGAAGATCTTATGGATTGTTTGGGGGGTGCTTGCTTTTTTTCCAAGATAGATTTGAAAAGTGGGTACCATCAAATTATAATAAGGGAAGGAGATGAATGGAAGACTACTTTTAAGACTAATGAGGGTCTTTATGAGTGGATGGTGATGCCTTTTGGACTCTCCAATGGTCCTAGTACATTCATGAGACTAATGAATGAGGTATTACAACCTTTTATTGGCAAATTTATTGTTGTTTATTTGGATGATGTTCTTGTGTTTAGCAGGTCCAAGGAGGAGCATTTGAAGCATCTTGACAAGGTTTTGAGAAGGTTACATGAGGAAAAGTTGATCATCAATCTCAAAAAAATGTGAGTTCATGAAAGAAGAATTAGTGTATCTTGGCTTTGTCATTTCAAGGGGCAGCTTGAATATGGATCCTTCTACAGTTGAAGCCATTCTCAATTGGTCAACACCTAGGACAGCAATAGAGGTAAAGAGTTTCCATGGCCTTGCAAGCTTTTACAAGAAGTTTATCAAAAATTTTAGTCATATTTGTGCACCCATGCTTGATACTATCAAAGGAGGTAAAAAGGGTAGTTTCAAGTGGACTAATGAAGCACATGAGGGTTTTGAATATCTAAAAATTAGGGTCTCTCAATAGCCCATACTCACTCTCCCTAATTTCAATAAAGTTTTTACTATTGAATGTGATGCAAGCAATAAAGCCATAGGTGCAGTCTTGAGTCAAGAAGGGAAACCGGCTGCATTCTTTAGTGAGAAGTTGAATGAGTGTAAGATAAAGTATTCTTTGCATGATCTTGAATTATATGCCATGGTCCAAGCCCTCAAAAGATGGAGGCACCACTTGTTTCCAAAGGAGTTCATAGTATTCACTGACAACCATGCATTAAGTTTTCTCAATAGTCAAGACAAATTGAACCATATGCATATGAAGTGGGTGGAATTTTTGTGGGCCTATACATTTACCATCAAACATAAAAAGGGTCAAGGTAATAAGGTTACTGATGCACTCAGTAGGAGGGTGCTTCTAGTCCAAGAAGTACAACTTCAAAGTGTGGGTATAGAATCCCTCAAAGGTATGTATTTAGAAGATGAAGACTTCAAAGATGATTTCACTGTTTGTAATTAGTTTGCTGATGCATTTCATGAGGAATACTCGGAGTATGCCATACAAGATGGTCTCTTGTTCAAAGGGGCCCAATTATGTGTGCCAAGATGCTTTATGAGGGAAAATTTGGTGAAAGAGAAACATAGTGGAAGCCTAGGGGGACATTTTGGTTATGATAAAACATTGGAACAAGTTAAAATATTCTATTATTGGCCCAAGATACATTTGGATGTTAAGAAGTTTGTGGAAGGATGTGTCATCTACCAAAGACCCAAAGGGACAAGTTCTAATGTTGGTTTGTATCAGCCTCTGCCCATACCAAGCAAGCCATGGGAAGAAATAAGTATGAATTTTATCTTAGGTCTGCCTAGGACAGCAAGGGGACATGATAGTATATATGTTGTAGTTGACAAGTTCAGCAAGATGTAACACTTCATTGCATGCAAGATAATCAATGATGCCTCTCACATTGCACATTTATTCTTTAAGGAGGTTGTGAGAATCCATGGATTGCCACTGTCCATAGTGTTTGACAGAGATGCCAAGTTTATTGGCCACTTTTGGAGAACTGTTTGGAGAAAACTAGGCACAAATCTAACCTATAGTTCTGCCTATCACCCTCAAACAGATGGGCAGACTGAGGTTGTCAATAGGTCCTTGGGGAACCTATTGAGATGCCTAACTAAGGAACATAATCAGGCTTGGGATTTGATCTTACCTTAGGCTGAATATGCCTATAATGATTCAGTTAATAGAAGCACTGGTAGAACTCCATTTGAAATTGTTTATGGGGCATATCCTAGGGGTGTTTATGAGTTGAGAGACTTGAGTGGGATGGATAAAAGGAGTGCTCAAGGAGAGGATTTTGCAACAGCCATGCATGACATTCATCAACAAGTCAAACAAACACTTGAAAAGAATGTGGACAAGTACAAAAGGACAACAGACTCAAAGAGGAGAGATGTTCAATTCCAAGTAGGTGATCTTGTATTGGAACACTTGAATAAAGATAGATTGCCCAAGGGGAAGTACACAAAACTCATGATGAAGAAAATAGGACCCTGCAGAGTGCTTCATAAGTATGGGAACAATGCATATGAAATTGCACTCCCCCAAGGAGTTGCCATATCACCTATCTTCAATGTCTCTGATCTCTATCCATTCAAGAGGTATGTTGGTGCAAGAAAAGAGGCATGTGATCTTGATATTGATGAAGAATGGGTCAAAGATCTGTCACCCAATTAGCCTATGCAGCTTGAGACTATCTTGGCCACCAAGGAAGTTAAAAGGACAAGAAGAAATGTCTACAAGGAGTATTTGGTCAAATGGGCTGGCCTACCAGCTGAAGATGCAACTTGGATGTCTGAGTTAGATATTCCAAAACATGGAGTCTCTATTACAGACCTTACTTCATCAGGAGATTGAATGTCTTTCACCATTTGGTGTATGGTGCAGAGCACCCTTTATCATTTCATGTTTTATGCATCTTTTTGAGTTCAATAAGATCCTAGGGTCATATCATGTCTAGAATAGGATGTATTTTTTCCATCAAAGAAATGTAATAGGGTCAGATCTTGACCAAGACACATGTTTTGGGTTTGTTTAGTCACATAATGTGAAGCAAATGTAAGGTTAAGTGGCAGATTTGGTTGAAAAACTTAGAAAATCCAATGTTTGGAGGTTGTAAAAATGAACATGAAGTTGGTTTTTAGTTGGAGGTCACTCCCAACTGATTGAAACTAATGTACACTTGCATAAAATCCCTCACACACATCGTGTAGAGGATGATGAAGAAGATTTTGAAGAGAAAAATAAAGAAACTCTGCCATTTTCTGCATTTTTCCTGTTTCCCACATGTTGCAGATTGCATTGTACTTCTGTACGAAATAGTTATGATCTGAAACCTATCAAATGTGATTGGGCATCATGTTACCTACCCTTTTGCATTTTTTTTTTGTGGCATTTTCATTGATTTAGAAGGAAGATATGGCACATTTTCTGTAGACTGTTCTTAAACCCTGAACTAGGGTTTTTGACAGTAAATAATGAATTTTCCAACCATTCCACTGATATAACCTCCATAGAACAGGTGGAATGGAATGGATAAAATGTATTTTTATTGTTTTTGTGGATGATCAAGGTAGAGGGTTGAGTTTAGTGAAGTTATGCTCAGAAAAAGCCTAACAAGTCCATGTGTTAGGTCTAAGAGATAGGACAGTGATCATAGTTTTTGTTTGTCAAGCCATATGAATCCAAAACCCACTGAATCTAGTGTTTCAGCATCAATCCTACTTTTCCAAGTGGTTGAGGTCAAGTTTCCAGTCCAAAATAAGGTAGTCTCTTTGCAAAAGAGGCCTAATTAGGCCTATTTCAAACTTGAACTGTTACACTTTTGACGCTTTCTACCCAAAAAAACCAATAACCCATTTTGGATATGTAGAAGGCAAGGATAATGGGTGCCTTAAAATGATTAGATCTTTCCAAGAATATTCCCTTTGAGAAAGTTATCTTCTAACAGTCCCTAAAATAAGGCTACAAGGCTTTAGGCCTGTTATAAAGAAAGTTCATAAACCTCTTACATTTTGGACAAGTTGATGAATGAAATGGGTTGTTAGGGTTGAGAAAGAGTCTAACTGCATCAACAAGGATGAGCCAAATCACTACCAAATGAAGGAGGACTGAATTGCTGACCTTGTTCTCATGTATGCTATAGATAGATTAGATTTAACTTAGTCTTTTACTCAAACCCTAGGTTAACAATGCATGAAAACCCTAGTTTTATAATGATTTGCTTATAATGGAGAAAATATGACTAAAACCCAGAAACTAATTGCACAAGGATAATCAAGAGAATGAAAGAACCTGTCTCCAAAAAGTAGAAGTGTTAGAGGACCTTGGTGGTACCGCCTAGGTCCCAATTGAAGGAACCTGCCGAAGGTATAAACTAAAAAGTTGTTCCAAATGTTGTCCTAATGCCATATCTAAACCCAAAAAAGGCAGAAGGACTAGGGAGGTTCCACCTAGGTCCCTGATGAAGGAATATTCTATAACTGTCTTTAGATCCTGAAACCTTGTTTTGTCCTCAGTCTTCCTATAGCTCTGTATTTTTCAGATCTCACTCCTGTAACCTGGACACAAGAAGATAAAAGGGGTTTGGGGGTTATGGTGTTTAGGGACTTGCCTCAATCAAATCATGGGATAACATTCAAGCTTCCAAACACCATTGATTGAATAAAGAGTACATGCCCTTGTGAAGTCAGAGGTTGAAAATAATGATAATATGATGATTCAAATGATGAGAAACCAATAATGATATCACCTATGTGATGAACCCTTAGAATGATGAAGATCTTTCAACTCCTAAGGAAGGATAGATGATAGATCCATATCTGCAACAACACATAATAACAATACATGAATCTACTCTAGAATCATAATGAATGCTCTTCCTTGCTTTTTACTACAAGATCTCAAGTTAGCTATCTCCATCTCCCTTGATAATGAACTCAAAAACACACTTATATATGTTTTCCCGCTTACAATCGATAATTCAAACCAAAAGAGATGATAAGGAGAAACCTCTAGAGAGGTGTTAGGCCAACATACATTTGAATTAGCCTTAACCAAAAGGGAGGGACCTAGGCAGTACTGCGCAGGTCCTTTAGCCTCCTTTGGGTTTGGGGTAAGCTAAAGTAAGGGGCCCATATTCTAATTTCATCTCAGTGTTGGGCATTCTGCATTGGGAGAAACATTTTGATGATAAAATGCAATTAAGGGACCTAGGAGATAAAAAAAGGAGGTAAAAAGACACATGGATACTTTTTAAGCCTTAAGATTTAGCCCCCACTTTAATGTGTGTATGATCTTACGATCAATGCACACATTAAAGTATGGTCAAAAACACATCAAGCACATCAGACACTAGAGCCAACAACACGACCAAAGTTTGGAAGACCATCTCTAGCCCCCAAGCTTAGGAAAACATAAGAAAATACTTGACAATCATGCAAAACATGAAGAAAACATTAAAGAAGCACACAATACATGGAGAATACATGAGCGCAGTCATGCAATACACAAAGCATACATGAAGAGAAGACATGATTAAACAATTACACAATACTAACAAGTAATGGGGCGAGCTCATCGCTACACACCACCATCAAAGCACGCAAAACACAAGGTGTGGGGGGAGGTCATCACTACGCACTACCACAAAACATGCAAGACATATAGCATGGGGGGAGCTCATCGCTACACGCCACCACAAAACATGCAAAACATAGGGAATACACATGGAATACACACAAAATATATGAACACCCTAGATTGTGTTGTTGAACCATTATACGTCTTATACATAGCAACCACGGGTGATGGGGAGGAGCTCATTGCTATGATCCACCATCTAAGACATGCCAAACACACTTGATAGTCGAGGGGCTCATCGCCATGCTATGATGACTGCCAAAAACATGCTTAAGGGTGAGTAACTCAAGACCCAACCTTGCCTCCTATGAGAGGACTTTTTTCAAAATAATGTACAACCACTCAAGGGAATACATAACCCTGCCTTCCACAGAAGGGCTTTCAAAAGTGAGTCATGCAATTTCCTTGGAGATATACACAACTCTGCCTTCATCACGAAGACGCGTTATAGAAAACAAAACCATACAACCCCACTTGCATCATGGAGACACCTTACAATGAAAAGGAAGCATGCACATATAAAAAGCAAAGTATACAACCCCACCTACATCACACAGACGCCTTATAGTGAAAAGGAAGTATACACAAACACACACAAAGTATATAGCCCCACTTGCATCATGGAGATGTCTTACAGTAAAAAGAAAGTATACACCACATTTTATATCACAATATCTATGATATCCAAGCATTTATCACAATATATGCCCCCACCCAAAGTGGTTGCTCCTTCTTGCCAATAGCAATCATGTTTAAGTTAAGGTTGAAAACATGTGAGGGAATAAGAGCTTTCATAAAGCCCATGCCCTAAAGTGACATGTGCTTACAATTATCGCATTGTTCCCAACAATCACAATAGAAACACATTAATATCATTTGCTAACAAATATTGATCAACAATATGCATGTATACAAAAGATAATTAAAATGAGCTTTGGTTGGAAAAATCTAAGATAAGATAACAACCAAATCATCTCATGAAACTAAAACAAACCAAGGCTATACTTACGGGTTTAGAACCAAGTATAGCCATGAGGTTATACTTCAGGTATCTCAAAACTAAGTGTAGCTACAAGGTGATACAAAAATATTTCAAAGTGCATAGCAGCAGATTTAGAGTATTGCAAGGTTTGTTACAATAATTTCACAATATAATACATGATCACATTACGACATAAAGTGATTCTACTAGTCAAACGTCAATAACAAATTAACCCTATCTTCATCTTTGGACTAGGTCAATTTTTGTTTACTTGTTTTAAGGACACATGGTCCTTATTAGAAGTGTATATTTATTGTGATCATCCATTGACTAGTAGAGCCACAAGTATGATGGAAGAATGAAATCATGAAAAATGAGAGAGGAGACAGAAGTGACTTAGGGCCACAATGTTGAAGGCTATCCCCAAATCACCCTCCATAATGTTATGCCCCCAAGGCACCACGTACAACAATTGCAACAAGAGAAGTGTAGAAGAATAGAGAAACAAATAGAAGGAATGTCATAATGGAGGTGGTCCCCTTGTATCCTTGACCTTACAAGAGTATCAAGGGTCATCCAAGGAGACCTAAAAAAATATTTAATACTATACGAGGGAACACAACACAACAATATATGTATCTAATAGGAGGCCAAACTTGTGAGCATCTTGGAGAGGTTCTCCATCAAGTGCGGTGGAATGGGTGAGGAATTCATACTTATTTGATTTTCAAAATAGTCGTGTAGTACTTGATTCACAAGATTTTGTATGTTTGAAGTCTTTTGTTGCTTGTGAGGAGGTGAATCATTACCTTTTTCAGTGAATATTGATGACTCGTGCCTTGTTCTTTTCCTTTCTTATTCTTCTTTTCTTGATGAATGAGCTTTTGATGATTAAATGGGATACTTTTCATCATTATAAATTTCTCTTCCTTATTGTGATTACATGTAGTCTATTCCATTTATGTATCTTGTGTATTTTGGTTATCTCTCGATCCTTGAAGGGATAACGGAGGAGGAACCTCAACATAGATTTCTTTTGCTCATGGATAGGGTGGATCTTTGAATTTAAGCCAATCTTCATTTTCCACCTAATTTGGTTCTATGATGCCAACTATTTCATCAAATTCAAGAACTTCAACTTCAAGCTCTGTTTCATTTTGTTGTTCTACCATGTTGTTGATGTTATTCTTAGGAAAAGGATTAGTGAATATTTCTAGATTCTGATTCAGAGGAGAAATCAGCTTATTTCCTTTGTTATTCACACTAGTCACTTGTATTATGTTAGAATCGATGGGGTCTTGAATTTCATGTTTAATACACATACATCTTTCGGTGTCATGTCTTGCCGAGTGGTGATACTAACAAAAGGCATTAGAATCAAATCAAGGTCCTTGCATCTTGCTACTGTCTATTGGACGAGCACGAGGAAGCTTTAAGAGATTGTTGGTTACCTCTTGAATCATTATCGAATGAAGAGAATCTAATAATGGAGTGAATTGTCTCTATTATTGTCTGAATTTTAATGGGGTTTGATTTGAAATGGCTACCACTTGTGATTGAAAGTTGTTCGACTGTTGCCCATTGATCTTGATGAAATTCTTGTTATTGAATGGTTGTTGAGATGTTCTAGCATTGGATTGACCAACTGGAGTCGATGAGTTATGATTCTCATACTGACTAGCTGAAAGTTGGTAATCATGGAGAGTTGTGCATAGATGTTGAAAATAACTATACTTCATCAACAATATTTTGTCATGTATGTTCGATTGTAGATTCATAATGAATACTTTTTGAACATCCTCATCTGTAATCAGATAATGCATTTGTGCAAAGAGATCTTGATACCAACTAATGAATTCTATTAATTTCTCTTTCAGACCTTGTTTACAATGGACCAAGTTAATCAATGAGACAGGAGGTCCAATGTTTGCTTGGAAATGTTGCAAGAATTGATCAACTAGATGTTAGAAGGAATGTATTGAATTAGGAGGTAAAGAGCAAAACCATTCCAAAGTTGTATCTTTGAGAGATCATGGAAAGAGTTTTGTGAACAATGCCTCATCAAAGAAGAAATCACTACACATTGTTGTGAATGCTGTCACATGATTATTAGGATCACCTTTTCCACTATACTTTTCAAAATGGAGTTTGAAATTTGTCAAGCATTTGAACTCTTAAGATTGTATATGATAAAGGACTATGATCATGATATGTTTGTATATTGGGTTGGGTTGAAGCATTGGTCATATTCACTACTTTTTGCTACTAGGATGTCATACTTTGTAAAAGTTGGTTTAGGATTGCATCATTAGATGATGTGGTTTGTGTATTGGAGACAAGGGTGTTTAATGGTGTAGTCATGGAAGTGAGGGGTGGTTGGGAATAGTTATTCATGGGTATGGACACACGGGGTAATGAGTTTTGGTAATTATAATGTATGGTTTTGTAATTGTTTCCATTAGATGTTCCCATACAAGTGGTGGCACTACCATAAACTTGTGTAGTGTTAGTGAGAATTGATGATGTAAAAGTGGGTACTCCCATAGTCAGGATGGGTTCTGATACTTATGTCCCTATTTGATTCGGTGATGACACATTTTTTTATGATATTCACACAGTTAGCCGTTGACATAATGTTGTTATCCACTATATGGGCTATTCCACGGGGCATGTCAACATGAAGTTCTTGTCCTTCTTGTAATAATCCTCTTATACCTTCAACAAGAGGTACCACTTCTTGAGCTAGATGTCCAATTCCAACAAATTCTTGAAAATCAACTAGTTCTTTGTCTAGTTTCTTGATTTGAGCTTTAGGTATATGTGCAACTATGTCAATTATGTCTTGAGAGTCATGAAAGTTTTTCTCTTCCGACATGTTGGCAATGGTGATATTTTGTAAAGATGTTGATTCGCCTTTTGTAAAATAGTTGAGTAGTTGATTTTATGATGTTTGTACATCGTTGCCATTGAAAGAACTAGAACCCATCAATCTACAACTTCTTCTTACCAATGTGTTGGTGTTAGGGCAGTGGGTTACAAAACTCATACATCATTTTATAACACTCAATACACTAACTAAATAAACTATCAATGAGATTATGAATATTAAAATATGCACTTTTTCCAAAATTATGAAAGATTTTCAAATGAATATTGATAAATATGCAATAAATCAATGCAAGATCTGATTTGAACAATCATCAAGATGCAAATGCTTGAAGCTATGGGTTCACCAAAATATTTTGTATGAAAAGGGAGAATGACTATAACTAGAACACAAACTAGATCAAACCCTTTTCTATATAACATTCAAGGACAAGGCCAAGCCAAATCACTACCAAATGAAGGAGGACTGAGCTACTGACCTTGTTCTCATGTATGCTATAGATGGATCAGATTTAACTTAGTCTTTTACTCAAACCCTAGGTTAACAATGCATGAAAGCCCTAGTTTTACAATGATTTACTTATAAGGGAGAAAATACGACTAAAACCCATAAACTAATTACACAAGGATAATCAGGGGAATGATAGAATTCATCTCCAAAAAGCAAAAGTGTCAAAGGATGTCAGTGCTACTTCCCAGTGTAAGAAAGCTAAGGTAGCAGAATAACTTCCTACACTAACAGATCTTTAATAGTTACAGAAACGTAAACAGAAATAAACATAAATATCATGCATACCACAACACAGTGATTTACATGGGGAAAACCCTTTCACGAGAAAAACCACACACTCTAAAAGCTGCCCAATATATTATTCAAAAATCACAAAGATTACAATTTACTTGCAGAGAAAGCTTCTCATAGGAGTATCACCACTAGAGATCCAGAGACAACACAACCACTATCAGACTCTTAGAATACATCATGATACTGCCATCGTAATACAACACTCTCATAAAATAGGGTTACCTTCTAGGGCAAGACAAGCCAAAAAAAATCTACCATCAGATCTAAAACCTAATAATGAAAGGTCTAGATTTACAATATATCATTAATTTAATGCATGTTATCCATTTAATAGTTTTTTGTTAACAAAAAATGTTAACACGCATCCCACTCCACCCCATGCTCCCATTGTACATATTACACCTATCGGTATAACTAGGCTATATATATATTGTTGGAAACAAGGCAGATAACTGAGAGGGGGGTAAATCAGTTATCTCAAATTACTTTAACTTTCTTTTCTTCTTAAATAATTAGTGCAACATCAAAACATATAAGCATATGTGATCATAAGAACAGAAATAAAATTAACACACATAACACAAATATTTTTACATGGAAAACCCTGTTAAGGGAAAAACCATGGGGTGACTAACCCAAGATTGTATTCTCTGTTAAAAGAATAATGGAGTACAAAATGACACTTGCCAATTAGGGCTCACTGCCTGAGTACACTGCTCACAAAAGGCACACTGCCTAGAAGAGATTCACTATCTACAGAACTTACAGAAGGTAATCAAGTGTTTGAACTGATGAGAAGCATCTACAAATGCAAGAGTTCAGTTCTGGTTAGGCATAATACACTGATTTGATGCACTTCATTCTTCCTCTATTTTAATTCTATTGCTTTGTCACATACCGGACTTGAATTGCTGCTTTCACACTTTATTTCATCCTTTATATATACAACACACTCCTACATACTAGAATCCATTTGGTATATATATCCGCATAAAGGATTCTCATCAACTTCCTAGTCGGCAATAAGAACACTTCAAGATATTTGTAAGTTATTGATTTGTCGGCAGAATCTATGCTTGATTTGTGTTGCGTATCAAAAACATGGGCATAGAAGTCTTTAATCATGTTGACCAACAATGTATAATCCCCCAAATAGCTTGATCAACACATTTTACTCATTCGGATTGAAGTCTAATGCTCTACCGGTCAGTTCTTTCTTTGTCTGCTCTGCATGTTTAGAACCCAACACTCAGATACTCATATCTTTTTCATGCTTTATCACCAGAGGCTAAATCTATGAAATATAGTAGTCATGATACCCCTCTTGACTTATCCAAGTCCACAACTTGCTGAGTTACACCATATGAGAGATCTAGACCTGATTGTTAGACCTTGTTGCATACTTTGTTCTTGTTCACTGGACCAAAACAGTCTTCAATCTGACTTCTAGTATAAGCATACTATGTACTGCGGATGTGTGGAATAGACTTTGTTGCCATCAATGACAACATTCATGAAGCCACATGGTGTCTCTTGCCAACAATCTCCCCCTTTGCAATTGATGGCAACACTTAGTGAAAAATGGCTAAGTGTCGCAGTAAACTCCCCCTTGGCCGATGCTCTATCTTTTGCACTATTTTACCAGATCTCCTCCTTAGCTGGATTTTACATTTTTTAGTACTCCTCACTCCCCCTTTGACATCAATGGAAAAGGGTGGAATCCGCATACCAAAATTTTGCAAAAATTGTCCTATACATGGCCGTATAAGTATATATATAAATGTTATACTTACATATACTTAAGTATATCCGCAAAAGTGGCCTTCAACTGTACAAACTCTATGGCCCAGCTCTGTTTCATCCTATCCAAAATGGAGATGTGACTACTCAACAAAAATGTATTTGCTTTTGCCCTTCTTAAATCTACCGGATCACTGGTCTGGGTTGTGGTCCAAGCATCTGTCAAGGCCTCATGCATTGCCTCTAACTTAGGGATAATTATCCCTCTGAGTTTACCCATTCTGTTTATTATATCCTTCTTTCCTTTATTCAACCTTTTTATTTCATTTATGATGACAATGGCCTGGAATTCTTGATTCATTAAAGAGGTGGTAAGGGGATCAAAATTCTGAGATAAACTTGACAGTTTACCCTCTTGTTCTTTCACCTTCTTTTCAATATCCTCTGTCACTTTGGGCCAAGATAGACAACATTTGTACATGTCCCCACCATATTTAAGAGCATTGTCAAGGCTCTTTATTCCAATGTCTAAGGTCCTCCTATCATTAGAAATGAGTCCCTGTACTTCAGTGAATCTTTTTCCCAGAAACTCCTTCTGGACCTTTGCTTCTACCGATTTTCTAGAGATTCAAAGTGAGTGGTAACAAAATTTATGAAAGATTTCAGATTTCTCGATGGTGAGGCCAAAGGATCCTTTTGGAATGATGGCATGATCTCCAGCATCTCGAATGCCATCTCCAACAGATCACAATCTTCCATGTGAGATTTTAGGAGTTTTTCTTTTGCTTTGTCTTGAGCAAAAGATGCTATTTTCGTTGTCTGGACCAGCGAGAGAGTCAAAATTTAGTGGCCCTTAAAATAGCTCAGGTTCATCTATCTCCATCATTTCTTTTTTCAAGAAGTTCTTCACTGCCTCTGCAGTGTCTCTTTCCGGTGATTGAGTCTTCTTTTCTTTTAGGGTATCAGAACAGTCAACATTTGTCTCTTCTGCTTGTTCTTCTTCTTGACTTACTTTCTTCTCTTTTCTTCCTTCTCCTTCAACTTCAAGATCTAGAATGTCTGCAGTGGGATTCGAAGGAGAGATGTCACCAGTGTTTATTGCTTCACGAACTTCCTCTTCCGGAATAGAGGAATCCAAGTCCTTAGACTTCTCTTCATCTAACTCTTTTGATCCTTCTACATATTTGCCAGAAGATTCTTCATAGGTTACATTTAATCCTTCAACATCCATGGTAGAGGGTTCTTCATCTATTTCCTTTGCAATAGGAAGATTGAATCTTTTGAAAGCATTCCGGAGGATGTCTTTTGTTTCTCTTGCTACTAGGTCAGTTTCTCCAAGCATAAGGTTATTCATTCTTGCTTTACTCTGGAACTCATCCTTACAATCCTTGAAAATCATGTCCATTTGTTTTGGAGTGATAGAAGGATAAAGTTGAATCATTATTTGTTCCCGAATCTCTAGATCTTTTGCCTTTGCATTCTCTTTTCTTAGTTCAAGTATCTTCTATAGACTTTTAGGAATTAATGATATAATTTCAATGAATGCTTTATTGTAGATGTTCAAGTACCTGACTATAGCTTCTTCCAAAATCCTCTTGTTAGTATCACTGTATTCATCATAGAACTTTGTTATTGGCTGCAGGTTCCCATCCATAGTAACTGCCTTGATGATGTCATCAATGGAAAGAGTGGGCTTTTCAACAAATTCTTCTACCTTTTCTTCTTTGTTTTTACTAGTAGAGAATTCCCTGGATGTTTTCTTCTTCTTCATTTTCTTAATTTCCTCATCAAATTTTTTCTCTTCATCATCTTTGAGACTTATGTATGACCTTGTGGCTTTTGTTTTCATCCTCTTTTCTCCTTTTCCAGATGTCTTGACTTCCGGTTTGGTGGCCCTTGAGATTTTAGGAGTGGCAGATGCAGAGCTCTTGGAGGATCTAGCCCGGGAGGAGGCTTGTACCAGAACATCTCTTTTCTTTGCTTCTTGTTTATCTTTCTCAGCCTTCTCCATTTTCTCTCTGGTTGCATCTACTGCCTCTTTAGATAAGCCAAATCTTTTGGCAATTTCCTCTACTTCCCTTCTTACTTTCCTCTTTATCTCTAGTTGTCTTAACTCAACATGTATTTTTACACTTAGTTCTTGAAAGATTCCAAACCTTTCTACCTCAGGGTCCTTAGGTTGGTTTAACAGGTGTTGAGTATGTAGCTCCAAGATTTTCTCATTGATCTCGTATCCCATAGGCATTATCCATACTTTTTTGGGCTCAACTGCCTCCATTAAGCATTGATTAGTGTCAACCATGAAGCACACTATATCCTTGTATTTCTCAACTATGGATTGAGGTATTCTCTCTCTGGCTTGCATCATGCTTTAGAAGTTCTTAAAGTAACCATAGAGAGCTATGTTTTGAGCTTTAGCATCATCAAGTCCATACATATAGTCTCTAATCTGGATTGCAACCAGTTTGTCATTTTTGCCATACCCAACCACTTGATCTGGGTAGCTCATTCATGTAATAAAAGAATAGACACAGTATTAGATAACCATATTTGAAGGAATTCTTCTTATCCTTTTTGATCTTCTGTAGGTTTTCTAATAGTTGATTTAGGAGAAGATCAAATAGGTCATAATCTACATTTTCCCTCAACATCTAATATGCTGTATATATTGCAGTCCCAGACACAGAATTCTCCCTGCTAGAATGATAGATCTTGTACCCAATTATCATTGAGGCAAACTTGACATCCAGATCTGTGATGTCATCTATGGTCATTGCTCTTTTGTCAAACTTAGATCCGGTGGCTTCAGTTACTGTCTAGTTCTTGACAGATTTAAGTGCAGGTAATCCACCAGAAGAATGCAGTCCAGTTACTACCCTAATGGCATCTTTAGTTATCTTGAAGGGCCTCATTAACCACATGAAGTTATCATGTATCCTTCTTAGGACATACCAGACCCAATCATCTTCTGCAAAACAGGGAAAGTGTATGCAATGTCTGAAGTGTTTATCCCGGATGGCCTTGTATTGAGGTTTGAGTTCAAAACTCTCATCTATTAGTTGTTTGTGATAGATGTCCATCAATTTTGAGTCACCAAATTCCTCAATGTTGGCATGGATATAGACCCTAACATCTTCTATGTGCAATACCCCATGTGGGATGCTAGAAAATGTGCCTAAAGGATCAACTTCTAGAGATTTATAGGGATGTTTCTTGAATTTAGGATGCGGCCTATCAATGATCTTTACAACCATTGGAGTAGCCATCTTGTAAAAGATTCAGAGAGAGATTTTTCAGAATGAAAGTATCTTTTTACGCTTTTAGGGTTTGAAATAGGAGCTGGAACAAATCGCTAGTTGAATTTGATTTTTCAATTGATCTTGAGTGAGTTGTAGAAACTTTGTTGCAAAGCTCTTCTTTTCTTCTTCTCGAATGCAAATGTGCAAATAATGAGTGAATGAACCCTTTTATCCTTTCGTAAACCCTAATTTCCTTTTGTAATAAATGCACAACATAAGTTATCCGGTTGCCTTGTTTTGAGAGAGATCTTCTCGAATCACTGTGTTGAACTTAGAATCATTGTCAATGAGGATTGACAATGTATCTTCTTTTCTTCAATCATGCCATGGGTCCATAGATCAAAGTATTTCAATTTTGAATCATACCGGATCTGTCTGTGAAAATTCTGCTTTACCGGAGCGTTGTCGAAACCAGATTAACTTGAGTGGTTGAACTCTTGCAAAAATCCATGTGGATCTTTTATATTTTTACTGAAGGTTATGTAGATGTTTTTCTGAGAACCCTTTAATTTGCAACATTCCATGTACTAAATTTAGGCACTAGTTGACTGGCTGGGAGAATTTGTTTTTCTCTGTGACTCCCCCTAAGCCAGAGCTCATTTGTTTAGTTTCTAGAAGGAATATCAGCACCGAATTCCGGTGCGGATCCATCCCCAATATTTTCTATACTCTTCTTCACCCAAATCTTTTGCATCTCCTTTTAAACTTCATCTGCATTCACTTTACCTTTACCCTTATCTTGTTTTTGATTATGTTGCATCGGATTCTTTTTATCCTAATTTTTACTTCTGTAGAATTTAGCAATATGACCAAATCTATTGCAATTGTAACAGACAACATTTCTTTGCATATTTGATTGATATCCTCTTGATCTACATTGATTAGCCATATGTCCCATTCTATTGCATGCAAAGCATCTACCATTGAATGAATTGTTTATTTACATATTTTTGCATTCATGAGATTTGTGACCATACCTTTTGTAGTTAAAACATTGTCCGGAGAAGGATGGATTAGTCTGATTCATTCTGCTCCTGTACTGAGTTGCTTTATGACCGAAATTGTTGCAATTTAGGTAGTATCCATTGAAGGATGGATATCTTTGAGCATTTGGTTGCATTGCCGGAGGTCTTCTAGGCCTGTTTCTTTGATTTCTTGATCCAAAGTTATTTTGACCAGATTTGGAGCTTTCACCTTTCTCATATCCCAAGCCACACTTATCATCTACCCTCTTTTGGCTTTCAAGAAGAACTTCAAGTTGGACTGAGCTTATCTTGAATTTCTCTTTGTATTCATTTGTTGTTTGAAGATCTTGTTTAAGAGTGTCTATTTGATTCTCAAGTTGTTCTTCATTATCTCTAGCTTCTTCAAGATTTGATTCAAGATGCCTGATTATTCTGTCCATTTTGTGGCAGTCCGCTATTTTCTCCTTGAGGGATTATTTTAGATTATCTTCAATTTTCCTCTTTTCTTCAATTTCTTGGGTGAATCTCATAACTCCTGATTCCATTTCATGCCTTACCATAATGACTTCTTTTGACAGCTTCTCACATAGCTTATTTTTCTCTTCTAGATCTTCATTAGTATCATTGGCTTCACTCTGATTTGCTAATTTTTGAAGTAGTTCCTTTCTCTTTTTCATAGAGATACTAAGTTTTTATTTTATCTCATTTATGAAATCATTAGCTTGTTTGAGTCTTTCTCTCAAATTATTGACTTCAGAGTGGGATTGTTCAAGGTCATCTAGGGTAGACTGAAGTTGTTCCTTCATACCATATATATCCATTGAGATTCCCAGATCTTCCTCAAGTTGTTATACTTTGTTCAGAGGAACTTAGCTCTAATACTAATTGTTGGAAACAAGGCAGATAACTAAGAGGGGGGGTGAATTAGTTATCTCAAATTACTTTAACTTTCTTTTCTTCTTAAATAATTAGTGTAGCATCAAAACATATAAGCATATGTGATCATAAGAATAGAAATAAAATTAACACACATAACACAAGGATTTTTACATGGAAAACCTTGTTAAGGGAAAACCACAGGGTGACTAACCCAAGATTGTATTCTCTATTAAAAGAATAATGGAGTACAAAATGGCACTTCCTAATTAGGGCTCACTACCCGAGCACACTGCTCACAAGAGGCACACTGCCTACAAGAGACTCACTGTCTACAGAACTTACAGAAGGTAATCAGGTGTTTGAACTGATGAGAAGCATCTACAAATGCAAGAGTTCAGTTCTGGTTAGGCACAATACACTAATTTGATGCACTTCATTCTTCCTATGTTTTAATGATGTTGCTTTGTCGCATACCAGACTTGAATTGCTGCTTTCACACTTATCCTTCTTTTCTTCACACTTTATTTGATCCTTTGTATATACAACACACTCCTACATATTGGAATCCATCTGGTATATATATCTGCATAAGGGATTCTCATCAACTTCCTAGTCGGCAACAAGAACACTTTAAGATATTTGCAAGTTACTGATCTGTCGACAGAATCTATGCTTGATTTGTGATGCGTATCAAAAACATGGGCATAGAAGTATTTAATCATGTCATCCAACAATGTATGATCCCCCAAATAGCTTCATCAACACCTTTTACTCATCTGGATTGAAGTCTAATGCTCTTCCAGTCAGTTCTTTCTCTGTCTGCTTTGCCTGTCTAGAACCCAACACTCAAATGCTCATATCTTTTTCATGCTTTATCACTGGAGGCTAAATCTTTGGAATATAGTAGTCATGATACCCCTCTTGACTTATCCAAGCCCACAACTTGATGAGTTACACCATCTAAGAGATCCAGACCAGATTGTCAGACCTTGTTACATACTCTGTTCTTATTCACCGTACCAAAATAATATTCAATTTGACTTCTGGTATAGGCATACTATGTACTGCGGATGTGTGGAATAGACTTTGTTGCCATCAATGACGACACTCATGAAGCCACACAGTGTCTCTTGCCAACATATATATATAATATATATATATACCCTATCAACAATAAACCTTATATAATTGCAAGGTTGAGACACATTTTCCCAACAAATCTCCCACTTGTTGAACACCTTGCAAGAGCAATGGGATGGAGTAAACACCATCTCTTAATTGCTAGGACCCAAAAGGCCCATAGTCTCTGAACACCATCTAAACTTTTCTATGCTCATAGGCTTAGTTAAAGAATCAACAACATTAATCAAAGTCTCTACCTTAACCAGTTTCACCCTCCCATCTTAAACCATATCTCTAGTAAAATGATACTGTACATCAATGTGCTTGGTCTTGGCATAAAATGTCGGGTTCTTACCTAGACAGACCACACTCTGACTATCACAATAAATTGTCATTGCACCTTGTTTTATTCTAATATATGAACACGGTCTCTTAAGCCAAATGGCTTCTTTGCAAGCATGAGTAGCTGCCATATACTCATCTTTAGTAGTGGACAAAGTAACCACAACCTATTGCTTACTCATCCAACTAATTGCACCACCAAATAAAGTAAACACATAAGCACTGGTGGATAATCTACTATCAATATCACCTACCCAGTCTAAATTCACCTAATTATGAATATCAAGGGAAATATCATCTTCAATCAAATTACTATGATAACTCAAGGAATACTCTGAGGTACTGTGCAAATATCTGAAGACTCTTTTAACTGCACCCCAATAAACTCTACTATTATTAGACATATATTTGGAAAGAACTCCCACTACTTGGGTAATGTCTGGTCTAGCACAAACCATAGCATACATCAAACTTCCAACTGTACTTTGGTAAGGCACTTTGCTCATCTCTTCCATCTTTGATGGAGATGTTGGACAATCTGAAATAGATAACTTTGTTCCAACTGAAAAGGGAATAGACAATGGTCTACAATCCTGCATGTTAAACCTCTGTAAAATTGAATTGACATACTTAATTTGGCCAAGCCATAGCTTTCTATTCACTCCATCTCTTCTAATTTCCATCCCAAGAATGTGTCTAGCTACCCAAGGTCTTTCATTTTAAATTTAGCAACAAGTTGAGATTTTAGTTTTGAAATCATACCTTTCCCTTTACAAATAAGTAACATATCATCAAGATATAATGCAATAAATAGGAAACAATCACCATCAATTTTATAATAAACACAATAATTTGATTTAGAATGCTCAAATCCCAAAATCAACACATATGTATCAAATTTCTGGTACCACATCCTAGGACTATGTTTTAGGCCATACAAAGATTTCTTCAATTTGCAAACCAAATTACCTTTACCTTTCACTGTGTAGTGCTCTGGCTGTGTCATATAAATATCCTCCTCCAAGTCACCATGAAGGAAAGCAGTTTTCACATCCATTTGCTCAACCTCTAAATCATAAGCAGTAGAAAGAGAAAGCAAAAATCTAATGGATGTCATTTTTGCAACAGGAGAAAATATCTCACCATAATCAACACCCTCAACTTGAGAGTAACCTTTCACAACCAACCTTGCTTTGTAATTCTCAATACCTCCATCTGAACTAATCTTTTTCTTGAACACACATTTTCAACCAACATGTTTTCATCCTTTAGGAAATGGTACAAGATGCCATGTATCATTCTTTTCAAAGATGTCATTTCTTCATCCATAGAAATCTTCCAGGATCTTGCATCATTCATACCTAATGCCTCTTCTATAGACCTAGGCTCATCCATGTTAGTATTCAAAGAAAAAAATACATCTTCAATCATTAGGTGAATACCTTTTAGGTGGTTGTCTATGCCTTGTAGACCTACGAACAAGCTGAGTTGGAGGTTCTTCCTCTTCAAGTCTAAATATTCAGAGCTAGATGAGCTCTCCTCAACTTCTTGTCTATCCATGGGCCTTGATTCAAATTTCTCAACTGTAGAAGGAAATTGAATCACATCTTCCTGTTTACTTTGTTCTGGCTACAATATAATAGAAGGCTTAGTTGCTCTAAAAATAACACTTCTACTATATATTACTTTTTGTACAACAAGATCCCAAAGCTTGTATCCTTTCACACCATAACTATATCTGATGGAAATACATTTCACAACCTTGTCCTCTAACTTTGTTTGCTTCTCCTTTGGCACATGTACATATGTCTTGCAACCAAAAACTCTAAGATGTCTTAATGAAGGCTTGTGACCCGACCATGCCTCTATAGGTGTCTTATCAATAAGAGCTGATGTAGGAGACTTGTTAATCAGGTAACAGGCATTGGCAATAGCTTCAGCCCAAAACCTTTGTTCTAGACTAGCACCACTCAACATACTCCTAGCCTTCTCCATCAGTGTCCTATTCATTCTTTCTACAACTCCATTCTGTTATGGAGAATACACAGTTGTCTTTTGTCTATGAATACCACAATCTTTACAAAATCTATCAAAATCATTAGAGAAAAATTCACCGTAATTATCAATCCTCAAACATTTTATTTTCTTTCCATTCTACAACTCAACCATTGCTTTAAATTCTTTAAATCGACTAAAAAATTCAGATTTACTCTTTAGAAAGTATACCCATGTCCTTCTACTATAGTCATGAATAAATGAAACATAATATGTGGATTCTCCAATTGAAGGAACATCTACAAGACCAAACACATTAGAATGAATAAGATCCAATACACCACAAGATTTATGTGAACTCAAGTAAAACTAAACATGGTTTTGTTTTCCATAAATGCAATGCTCATAGAAATCAAACTCAAGATTACAACTAGACAACCCTTCAACAAGGTTTTTATTTTTCAAGGTCCTTAGACCCTTTTCTCTAATGTTGCCAAGTCTCTGGTGCCATAACATAGTTTTCTCTACAAGTAACTTTGACTCAGAAGAAAGAGCACCCTTGGGTACCCAAAATCCATGACCATCTGCTAAAGATGAAACCCTCACCTCTTCCACAGACTTGCTTTTCATAGAAGTACTATTGCACTCAATAGTGCATGCATCAAGCTTATATAGTGTGCCATATCGGACACCTCTAGAAATCACCATAGAACCTCTAACCATCTTGCATCCTGCATCAAAAAATACTACTTGTACAACTGCATCTATTAGTTTGCTCACATATAACATATTTTGTGCTAATCCAAGGATATGAAACACACCATTAATCCTTTTTATTCTACCATCAGGAAACTTGATTCTAACTTTACCACGACCAACAATGGGTCATCTCACAATAATGGGTTACACTTTTTGGCCAAACTTGACATTGAAATCAATATTTTGAACTAAATCTTCACTTTCTGACACCTATAGCCACTAAACCGTTAGGAATTTGAAGATGATGCGAACTAGTGATTTGTGAAATTTTATTTGTAGATTCTAAATATATATTTTAAAAAAAATTTGGAGTTAAATTGTTTTTTTTTTTTGTGTCTCCTTTGATAACTAGTTTTTAATAGTAAACAACATTTTTTTAAAGTGATGTGTATTCTGTAGCACATAACTTTTTTTCTACAAAGGATAAAATTCTGATTCTTTTGAATTTAGATTGGTAACACTGATATATAGGGCATGCATTTGGTTTCATAATATTTTGTTGAATATTTTTTTTTAATTAAGTTTTGAAGTCAAACCAATTATAATTTAGACATAGGCATATTTTGTAAAACATAACTTTTTCTGTATGTATCAAAATTCAATTTTTTTTGTTGAAACTAGGACATCACTACCTAGGGCATAGATATTTTTCAGAATTTTTTTTCACTAATTTACTAATTTTCCATCTGTGTAAAACATAGAACTTGATGCTCAGTGAAAAACCTACATTCACAAGAATAAAAAATAAATATAATACTAAAATTAAATGTATTTAAAATTATACTTTTTGGGAAGCTTTAATAGGCACTACATACTTACAAAACATAAATTTTAAATGAATTCATTTGATCCACCAAAAGGTAAATCAAAAGTGGTTTTTTATCAGCATTTTGATAGGTGTAGAGGAGACTCCATTATAGGTATAGTTTAAAATTAGCGGGGTTCTATCCAAGGGTGTTTGAATCTAAGGGGGTTTGATCAAACCCTCTTCAATTAAGATACTTTAAATGGAACCTTTCAAGGCTTAAATCATTATATTTTCTAAAAATATGTGATTTCAACAAAAATCAGGATCTCCCAGAAAGTGTAACCCATTATTGTGGTAGCACCCCAATATTTAAATACTTGAATCATCACCCAAGTATACCTTACCTCCATCAAATTCTTCATATTCAAAAAACTAATCTCTATTAAAGGTCATATGGAAAGATGCACCTGAGTCAATTAACCATGCATCATTACCTGCATGAGTTACCAAAAATGCAATGAATGTATCACCATCTTCCTTCTTAGACTTAGAATCAGAATGAAATATCTTCTTTTTCTTTTTCTTCCTTTCTTCTTTGCATTCTTTATGAATATGTCCAGGCTTACTGCAGTTCTAGAAAATAAATTTGAACTTTCCAGGAGATTTGGATCTCCCCTTGGACTTGGATTTATCACACTTCTCATTCTTCTTGCCTTTTTCCTTAGGTCTTCCATGAACATTTAGGGCCTCCTTGGCACTGATGGATACCCTCCTCCTTGTGTCTTCAAAAAGAAAAGAACCCATAACATCATTAGTCTTCAATATAACAGAAGTAGTCCCAACATCCATAACAAGAGAATCCCATGAATCAGGCAAAGAACAAAGCAATATCTGATATTTCTCCTCATCCATTTTGACACCAACTGATGCCAAATGAGCCACCAACATATTGAATGCTTCCAGATAGTTTGTAATTCGTCAACCCTCTTCCATTCTCAAGGAATATAATTTCTTGCTCAAGAAAATCTTGTTCACTAAAGATTTGGCTTGATACATCTCACTAAGGTTCTTCCATAGTTTCTGTGTAGAGGTCTCTTCATGGACATTGATTAAAATAGAGTTTGCCAAACATAATATAATTAGACCCTTGGCTTTATGGTCCATAACATCATATTGAGCAACCAAAGTAGGATTTGCAGGCCTTGAAACCTTCTCATCAACATCATCCCATAGATCTTAATCTATCAATAGATCCTCCATCTTCAGCATCCATATTTCAAAATTATTTCTAGAAATTTTATCCACATCTATTCTCCTTGATGAACATGCCATTTGAAAATTCTTGCAACAAGATCACAAAGTGTCTTCTACACAAGCTCCCACTCAAATCTAGATTTTCAAAAAACCCAACAACCCACAACTAAAATCAAAGGTGATTAGGCTCTGATACCACTTGTAAGGAAGCTAAGGTAGCGGAACAACTTCCTACACTAATCTTGAGAGGAGGATAATGCAAAATTTATAGATCTTTAACAGTTACAGAAAATTAAACAGAAATAAACATAAATATCATGCATACCACAACATAGTGATTTATGTGGGGAAAACCCTTTCGGGAGAAAAACCCCACACTCCAAAAGCTACCCAATATATTATTTAGAAATCACATAGATTACAATATACTTGTAGAGAAAGCCTCTCATAGGAGTATCACCACTAGAGATCTGGAGACAACACAACAGCTATTAGATTCTCAAAATACATCATGATACTACAATCATAATAAAATGCCCTCATAAAATAGGGTTACCTTCTAGGGAAAGACAAGCCAATAAAATATCTACCATTAGATCTAAAACCTAATAATAAAGGGTCTAGATTTACAATATATCATTAATTTAATGTATGTCGGCCATTTAATAGTTTTTTGTTAACAAAAAATATTAACACGCATCCCACTCCACCCCATGCTCCCATTTTATATTACACCTATCGATGTAACTAGGAAATATATAAATATATATAGCCTATCAATAATAAGCCTTATATAATTGCAAGGTTGGGACACATTTTCCCAACACTTAGGTCTCAACTTAAGGAATCTGCTAGAGGTATAGACTGGAAAGTTGTTCCAGATGTTGTCTTGATGCTAGATCCAAACCTAGAAAAGGTAGGAGGACCAAGGTGGTTCTGCCTAGGTCCGTGATGAGGGAATATCCAGTAATAGTCTTTAGATCCCAAAACCTTGATTTGCACTCAGTCTTCATGTAACTCTATATTTTCCATATCTCACTCATGTAACCTGCACACAAGAAGATAAAAGGGGTTTGGGGGTTATGGTGTTTAGGGACTTGCCTCAATCAAATATTAGGAGAGCATTCAAGCTTCCCAACACTGTTGATTGATAAAGAGTACATGTCCTCATGGGGGTAGAGGCTGAAAATAATGATAATATGATGATTTAAATGATGAGAAACCAACAATGACATCACCTATGATGAACCCTTAGAATGATGAAGATCCTTCAACTCCTAAGGAAGGATAGATGATAGCTCCATATCTGCAACAATACAAAATAAGAATACACAAATTTGCTCTAGACTCACAATGAATGCTCTTGCTTTCTTTTTACTTCAAGGTCTCAAGTTAGCTATCTCCATCTCCCTTGATAATGAACTTGAAAACACTTATATATGGTTTCCTACTTATAATCGATAATTCAAACCAAAAGAGCTGACAAGGTGGTGCAGGAGCACCTAGCAAATGTGATCAGTTTGAATTGTCAAGGTCATGTAAATAGGGGTTAAAGTGATATTTTTGGAGTGTTTAGACATATGGTTATGTAATAAGGTCTAACTAAGACCATCTTGATGTATTGGAGTCATTTTGAGTCCTAGGAGTATAGTTTTGTCACATAATGCATTGTAAGGTGATGTCATGTGGAAGGTGAAGAGTCAGATTTTTGATTTTCTATTGGAGACAATTGGGATCCATTAAAAACTTGTTTAAAAGGTTTGGAAAAATTCATGGGAAGGTTGTTGAAGATTACAAGAGGTGAATAAAGAACAAACACTTGATTTTTACCTTGTTTTCTACTAAAAAGCTGTATTTTCTGTAGTTTCTAACAAGTGTACGACCTGGTACGACCCAGTCAAGAGATGCAACTTGTATGATTGGATTGTATGGTGAATCTACTTTTGTTTGCATTTGGTTTTGTGTGTTCTTGTCATTGTTGAAGGATTTTATTCACTTTTGACTGAAAACAACTAGAGGAGCTAGGGTTTAGGGCTTTTGTGTGGACAAATTGAATTTACAAGCACCTCCTTCAACAAAATCCCTTGAAACTAAGTATAATGGAGATATGGAATGTATACTCAATGATTTTGATGAATTAGTGAGCAGGGTGAGAAGTTTTAGTTGGTTTTGAACAAACCCTAGGTGTATTTCCTGGTTTTTAGGCTTTTGGTAAGGGTTTCAAGTTTGAATTTGTAATTTAGAGTATAAAAGATTGATCTAGCCCACAAAACCTACATAATCCATCTATTTGCAATGTTTTAAGAGTCCTCAAGTATATTTTGGGAGTTGGAAGGTTGAAAATCATAAGGTTGCTTTGAAAAAGTGGCCTAATTAGGCCTAGGAGCAGAAATACCAGTGAATTTTAGAGTAACTCAGTCTGAAGCAACCTAAGTCCATTTCTTGGTATGTTGAACAAGAGCATAAAGGGTATTCAAAAAGGTGGATGAGTTGTGGGTTTGAGGTAGGTTTTGAAAGTTGTGGTGAAAAGACCCCAAAAAGAGGGTTAGTAGACATAAGGGACTATTGAGAGACATCCAATGATCATAGGTCTTTGAAACTTGCAGGCTAGTTTCCTTGGAAGTTGAACAACACACCACCTTGCTTTGCATCATAGTGGTATCAGAGCTTCATCTTCTGATTGGAAGTGGGAAAGTGAATAAGAATTGGCATAAACAAGATGCCTCCAAAAACCAATGCAATGGCCAAAGAGATACAAGAAATGAAAGAGCAGATGCTCCATAGAGAGAGGCTCTATAAGGAGTCTCAAGAAGCAACTCTATCTAGATTAGCAGCCCTAGAGAAGAATCAACAAAGAGGAATGGTCAGTGATGACCAAAGTGATGAGGAGGATGAGGGTGAAAGTGAGGACCCTCCAGTTGGAGTCCAAGATGAGGAAGAAGAAGTGAACCTAATGAAGCAAGAATAATTAGGATGCTAAAGGTAGTCAAGGGTGATAATACTCCTAAGGTGAAATTTGAAGTACCTATGTACGGTGGAAAGATGGACAGTGAAGAAGTTTTGACTTGGATTGATGCTTTGGACAATTTCTTTGAATTTGAAGACATAGAAGACAACAAGAAAGTGAAATTTGCAAAAACTAAATTGAAGGGACCAACTCTAACTTGGTGGAATTTTGTTCAAGAAGAAAGAGTCAGGAAAGGAAAGCCTAAGATAAGTTCATGGGATAGGATGGTAGCCAAGGTGAAGGCCCAATTCTTACCTGCAAACTATGCCATTCAAACCTTCATGAAGTTGCAAACTTTGAAGCAAAGGGAAATGGATGTGATGTCATATACTGAAGAGTTTCATAGGTTGTGCATTAGAGAAGGACACCATGAAGATGAGGTAGAAAAGGTGGCTAGATACTTGAGTGGTCTGAGATTAAGAATTAGAGATGAAATCAGCCTCAACCCTCCTAGAATAGTGGAAGAATGCTTCCAAATGGTAGTTAGGGCAGAGGAGAGAATCAAAAGGAAACAAGAGCAATAGGGAAGAGGTAGGGGCAAGAATTTTAGAGGCAGAGGAAATTTTGGTGGAAGAGGACAGTCATCAAAGCCACAAGGTGAAGCAAGTAACCAACAAGAACAAAATGGTGAGTCAAGTTGTAGAGGTAACTTTAGAGGAAGAAGGCCCAATAACAGAGGAAGGTTTGTTGGTTAGGGAAGAGGTTCCAATGCTTTTTCAGGTAGATGTTATAACTGTAATCAGTTTGGACACCCTACTTGGAAGTGTCCAGATAAACAAGGTGCAACCTCTCATCGTGGTGAAAGAAGAACACAAATTGTGCAAGAGGAGGATAAGGAAAGTGTGAATTCACCCTCTCTACATGCTATCCTAGAAGGAGGTGAAACCTTGATGCTAAGGAGGACATTGATCAAAGTGCCAACCACCAAAGAACCCCCACAAAGGAAGGCATTATTTAGGACAACTTGCAAAGCACAAGGAAAGGTATGCAAAATAGTAATAGATTTTGGTTCTACTGATAATCTTGTGTCATTAGAGATGCTAGAAAAACTAAAAATAAAGAGGTATCCTCACCCAACACCCTACAAAGTTTCATGGCTCAATAAGGGTCAGCATGTTTTGGTAAATGAGAAGGCCTGGATTGAATTCAACATTGGTGTCTACAAGAATAAAATATTATGTGACATCATCCCTATGGATGTGTGCCACGTTCTCCTAGGAAGGCCATGATAGTTTGATAGAAAGTCCAAACATGATGGGGAGAAGAACATATATGTGATAGAGAAGGATGGTGTGTCATATACCCTTTCACCCATACAAGAAGATAGAAATGCTGTTCATGAAGGACCAAGTGTGATGGTGGTCAAGGAGAAAGAGTTCTTGAAGAGCCTGGATGAAGAAAACATTGGTTATGCCATCATTGGGAAGCCCACATCAGCTATGACAGCAACAAATGGAGAAGAGATACCCAAAGCAGTTCAGACCCTGTTGGACAGATATAAGGATATAGTGGTAGATGAGCTCCCTTAATCTTTACCTCCTATAAGACATCTGAGTCATCATATTGACCTCATACCTAGTGCAAACTTGCCAAACAAGGCTGCATATAAATGACACCCAAAGAGAATGAGGAGATAAGAAATCAAGTTCAAGAGTTGTTGGATAAAGGTCTCATAAGGGAAAGCTTGAGCCCTTGTGTAGTGCCTACTATCTTGGCACCCAAGAAGGATGGTAAGTGGAGGTTATGTACTAATTCAAGAGCCATCAAAAAAATTACAATTAGATATAGGTTCCCTATACCCCAGATGGAGGATTTGATGGACAGTCTAGCAAGTGCATGCTATTTCTCAAAAATTGACTTGAAAAGTGGGTATCATCAGATTAGGATAAGGGAAGGAGATGAGTGGAAAACAATATTCAAAACCAATGAGGGTCTCTATGAGTAGATGGTGATGCCATTTGGCCTCTCTAATGCCCCAAGCACATTTATGAGACTGATGAATGAGGTCCTAAAATAGTTCATAGGTAGGTTTGTGGTGGTGTACTTGGATGATATCCTTGTATATAGCAAGGCAAAGGAAGAACACCTGTAGCACTTGGATATGGTATTGAAAAAGTTTAATGAGGAGAAGCTGATGATCAACCTCAAGAAATGTGAGTTCATGAAGGAAGAACTTGTCTACCTTGGTTTCATGATCTCCAAAGGTACCTTGAAGATGGACCCCACCAAATTTGAAGCCATACTTAGTTTGCCAACTCCAAAGATAACGGGAGAGGTAAAAAGTTTCCATGGTTTGGATACATTCTATAGGAAATTCATTAAAAACTTTAGTCACATCTGCTCTCCTATTCTTGATACCATAAAAGGGGACAAAAGGAGGCAATTTCAGTGGACTGAGGAGGTAGAAAGGAGATTTCAATACTTGAAAAGTAGAGTGGCTCAACAACCTATTCTTTCCTTACCTGATTTTAGCAATGTCTTCACAGTGGAGTGTGATGCTAGTGGACTTGTAGTTGGAGTAGTTTTGAGTCAAGAAGGGAGACTGGTGGCATTTTCCAGTGAGAAGCTAAATGAGGCTAAAAAGAAGTATTCCTCATATGACCTAGAGCTCTATGCAATGGTACAAGCCCTCAAGAAGTGGAGGCATTATCTCTTACCAAAGGAATTCATTGTTTTTATAGATAATCATGCATTAAGCTTTTTGAACAGTCAAGACAAATTGAATCATAGGCATATGAAATGGGTAGAGTATTTGTAGGCCTATACCTTCACAATCAAGCACAAGAAAGGTCAAGCTAACAAGGTTACTGATGCTCTAAGAAGGAGAGCCATGATGGTGCAAGAGATCCAACTCCAAAGTGTAGGGATAGATGCATTGAGAGGTATGTACAAAGAAGATGATTTCAAAGATGCCTTTGTTGTTTGTAATCAGTCTCAAGATGCCTTCCACAGTGAGTATTCTGATTTTGTGTTGCAAGATGGTTTATTGTTCAAGGGTGCTAAGTTGTGTGTGCCTAAGTGCTCTATGAGAGAAAATCTGATAAGGAAAAAGCATTGTGGTAGTTTGGGTGGCCGCTTTGGGTATGATAAGACCTTGGAGCAGGTCAAGAGATTCTATCATTGGCCAAGGATGCATGTAGATGTCAAGAAGTTTGTAGAGAGTTGTGTAGTGTGTCAAAGAGCAAAAGGCTCAAGTTCCAATGCAAGGCTTTATCAACCTTTACCAGTACCTAACCGACCATAGGAGTCAATCAACATGGATTTTGTATTGGGTCTACCAAGACACAAAGAGGGTATGATAGTGTTTATGTTGTTGTGGACATGTTTAGCAAGATGGATCACTTTATTCCTTGTAAGACAACAAATGATGCATCTCATATTGCTGGACTATTCTTCAAAGAAATTGTAAGGATTCATGGACTTCCCTTAACCATTGTGTCAAATAGAGATTCTAAATTCATAGGTCACTTTTGGAGAACCTTGTGGAAAAAGTTGGGTACAAATTTGACATTCAGTTCTGCCTACCATTCACAAATAGATGGGAAGACTGAAGTTATTAATAGGTCACTTGGGAACTTGTTGAGGTGTCTTACCAAGGAACATGGTCAGCAATGGGATTTAATACTCCCTCAAGCAGAGTATGCATATAATGATTCTAAAAAATGGAGTATAGGAAGGAGTCCATTTGAAGTAGTATATGGTATGAGACCAAGAGGGATACATGAACTTAGAGATCTTAAAGGAATGGAGAAGAGGAGTGCAGATGGGGAAGATTTTGTAGTGGCAATGAGGGACATCCATCAACAAGTGAAGGAAACCCTTCAAAGGAGTGTAGAGAAGTATAAAAGGCTTGAAGAGGAAGGACATCCAATTTAAGGTTGGGGACATGGTATTTGCACACCTAAGGAAGGAGAGATTGCCTAAAGGCAAATACACTAAGCTATTGATGAAGAAGATTGGACCTTGTAGAATGGTCCATAAGTTTGGACATAATTCTTATGAGATAGAACTCCCTCCTGGAGTGGCTATCTCACCGATATTTAATGTTGCTGATCTTTATCCTTTTAGAGGATCTGTGGTTGCAGATGAAGAACTAGGTGTAGTAGTAACTGATGATGAAGAATGGATCAAAGACTTACCACCTAGCCAACCAATGAAGCTTGAAAGAATATTGGACACAAGGGAGATCAAGAGGACAAGGCACAAAGTATATAATGAGTACTTGGTCAAATGACATGGCCTGCCAAATGAAGATGCTACTTGGATGTCGAAAGATTATATAAAATAGCATGGGACCTCTATTCATGAGTTCATTTCATCAGGAGGATGAAATCTTTTCCACCCTAGTTGTATGGTGCAGGAGCACCTAGCAAATGTCATCAGTTTGAATTGTCAAGGTCATGTAAATAGGGATTAAAGTGATGTTTTTGGAGTGTTTAGACATGGTGATGTAATAAGGTCTAACTAAGACCATCTTGATGTATTGGAGTCATTTTGAGTCCTAAGAGTGTAGTTTTGTCACATAATGCATTGTAAGGTGATGTCATGTGGAAGGTGAAGAGTCAGATTTTTGATTTTCTATTGGAGACCATTGGATCCATTAAAAACTTGTTTAAAAGGTTTGGAAAACTTTGTGGGAAGCTTGTTGAAGATTGCAAGAGGTGAATAAAGAACACACTTGATTTTTACCTTGTTTTATGCTAAAAAGTTGTATTTTCTGTAGTTTCTGACGACTGTACAGCCTGGTACAGCCTAGTCAAGAGCTGTAACTTGCATGATTGGATTGTATGGTGAATCTAATTTCATTTACATTTGGTTTTGTGTGTTCTTGTCATTGTTGAAGGATTTTATTTGCTTTTGACTGAAAATAGCTAGAGGAGCTAGGGTTTAGGGATTTTGTGTGGACAGATTGAATTTGCAAGCATCTCCTTCAATGGAATCCCTTGAAACTGAGTAGAATGGAGATATGGAATGTATACTCAATGATTTTGATGAATTAGTGAGCAGGGTGAGAAGTTTCAATTAGTTTTGAACAAACCCTAGGTGTATTTCTTGGTTTTAGGCCTTTGGTAAGGGTTTCAAGTTTGAATTTGTAATTCAGCGCATGGAAGATTGATCCAACCCACAAAAACTACATAATCCATCTATTTACAATGTGTTAAGAGTCCTCAAGCAGATTTTGGGAGTTGGAAGGTTGAAAATCATAAGGTTGCTTTGAAAAAGTGGCCTAATTAGGCCTAGGAGCAGAAATACCAGTGAATTTTAGAGTGACTCAGTTTGAAAAAACCTAAGCCCATTTCTTGGTATGTTGAACAAGAGCATAAAGGGTATTCAAAAAGGTGCATGAGTTGTGGGTTTGAGGTAGGTTTTGAAAGTTGTGGTGAAAAGGCCCCAAAAAGAGGGCTAGTAGACATAAGGGACTATTGAGAGACATCCAATGATCATAGGTCTTTGAAACTTGCAGGCTAGTTTCCTTGGAAGTTGAACAACATACCACCTTGCTTTGCATCACAAGGAAAAACCTCTAGAGAGGTGTTAGGCTGACATACATTTGAATTAGCCCTGACAAAGAAGGAGGGACCTAAGCAGTACCATCTAGGTCCTTTAGCCTCCTTTGGGTCCAGGGTAAGCTAAAGTAAGGGGCCCATATTCCAATTTCATCTTAGTGTTGAGAAATTCTACATTAAGAGAAATATTTTGACGATATAATGCAATTAAGGGACCTAGGAGCTAAACAAGGAGATAAAAAGACATGTGGATACTTTTTACTCCTTAACACAGATATCAAAAGGCTCAAATATATTTTTGTGACATGAACTTGACCTAGAGTTATTTCATAGTTTATCAAAGATTACTAGTTTTAAATCTAATAAAATAGCACTTATTGGGATCACTAAGCATAGTCTGTAGAAAAGAACTCCATTACATCAATCAAAGTTAATTCCTTCTTCCCTCCTTTGTCATTTCAAAAAATGTGTTTAGTGTAGTTACTGTCTTAACTCATTGATTTAGGGATATCTAATTATCCTTGTTAATTTATAGCTTTACTATAGGACTTAATAAAGAAATGTATTTTATTTCTTTACATTTTTTGTCAAATCCTGTGACCCTACATTCCCTTAAGTTTTGGCTTTTAGGGTCTATTTTTAATTTTATTTCTAGATTTGAGCAGTTCCTAATTTTTTGGGTTTTACACTAGATCTCATCCTTATTTTATCCTTTTACCCTTTTAGGGTTTCTATGTTGTGTTTATGCCAGAGTCTCACCATCTTCATCATCTCCTTTTGAGAAAAGTCTGTATTTGAAATGACCAAGAGTCAAGTTGAGAATGAAATGGTTGCGAATAATAATGATATCACTCATTTTAAAGAAGACAAACCATTTTATCATGATTTCAATGTAGATAATCAATATATTGCTTTTACTACACATATACATTACCCTTTGGTCTTTGACATTTGGCTATTGGTGTAATTTGGCACGGTTGATGTTTTTCATAATTTTCTAATTAGTAGGTCATATATTTAGATATACTTAAAGGCATAGGAAAATAATTAATTCTTCAAGTTATTTGAATGGTGTGCCATTCCCTCCAATCTTTCTATTCTTTTGCACCTCCTACTAATTTTGTTTCTCAATATGGTATGCCATTTGTTCCTCCTCTTACTTTTAAGGTTGAGCCACTCCTTGTTCCTACTTCTCATATTAATCCTATTAGATATGCACTTCCGCTTTCATTTGTTTCTTCTCATCCCACTTATATTACAGCTATACCTCACTTGTTCATCCCTACTATTGCCATGCCTATATCTTAGCCTACCAGTGTCATGCATTCATCCTATCACACTAGTGTCATGCCTTCATCCCATAACAATAATGTCATGCATGCCTCTCTCCCTTCTAGTGTTGTCACTACTCATCATCCTTCTCCTACTAGTGCCACATGTGAACATTCTTCATATTACTTATATCCTACCCCTTCACTCACATTACATCCCATTTATACCCCATCCATTACATCTCACATTCCCACCTCTATTGTTCCTCTTTCTACCATTGACACACTTATTCAAAGGATTGATATAATGGAGCATAAAGTTAATACCTTACCTAATGGAAATAAATATGATGAATCTATTGAAGCACAACATACTCCACTTGTATTTGAGATTGTGACTTATCTATTACCAGTCAAGTTAGTGGCACCTATGTTTGAGACGTATAATGGTAAAGGTGATCCTACATAACATTTGAGGTCTCTTACAACTACATAAATTATATTTTTTATATAAGTTATTAGTAAATATTTTTCCATGCACACTAAGAGACTATGTTATTAAATTATTCTTTTCTCCTCCATGTATGGGTGTATTAATATATTTTATGAGTTGGCCAAGGCATTTGTGTGTCACTTTCTTGTAAATATGTTTTTGAAAACTTTAATTTCATATTTGTTTGATTATGAACAAGGTTCTAATGATCACATTCATGGTTATGTCATAATATTTTAGTCATTGTGTTAATATGCAATACCAACTCCTTGATGATGATCTCCAAATTAGTTTTGTTAGGGATTATTATCTCCTATTCAACAAAATATTTATCTAAATAGTTGAGCTTCATTTATGGATTTGTGTGCATATGTGGAAAATATGGAGTTGAAATTGTTGCCAAACAATGCAATTAAGAACAATTCTTCTCATGATTATTCTATTCCTTCATATCCTTCTAAATTCAAAATAACTTTCAAAAGGGTTGCAATAACATAGAGAAAAATACTAGTACTTATTATGTAGCTAATGCTCCAAATGTTCTTACTTTCATGCCTAAAATTTTAGAAAGTTTGTGAGATTGAGTGAGCTGTTGGCTAATGTTCTTAAGACTCTACTGCATGATAGTATGATTACACTTTCTCCTATTCATCTATTTGATACATCTAGAGGGATACCTGACCTATTCATAATGAGAGTACATTTGTAACTATCACACAATTCATGGGCATGATACACAATATTTTTTGCATTTGAAACAAAAAATACAATATTTGATTGACAATGATATAATCCATGTAGATGGTTTTAATTATGGAAAAAATCATTTAGTGTCTCCCTTAATCAAAATTTTGAAGATTTATAAAAATCATTTTCCTTCTCATTACCAATCTAATAATGTGGATTTATTTGAGGATGGTCATGAGATACATGAGCATATGGATAGTGGTAAGGTATATGGGAATAATGGTAATGATATGGATATTGAATTAAATGCATATGAGGATTAATTTATGGGTATGCTTCATGATAGAGGTGTTTTTTATTATTCTCTCCATTGATTACTTTTTAGATGATGGGATTCCACAAAATTATTATTATGGACCATTATATGCAAGAGGCTGTGTGTAGTAAACCATGTAAGGATGTGATTATTGATATAACTTGTCATTTTAATAAATGCACAAAGGAATTTATGTTTAATCATTATTTTTAACAAGTTATAGGTATACAAATATTCAAGAGTTCCATTTAAAATTACAAATAGTATATTGATTGAAACTATATTGGATGCATTATCTTTCCTTTAGAGATTGGTCCAAAGGAAATATCTATCTTATCTCACACCATTCCTTCTTTAGATATATTTGATATTTTACTTAGTAGACTATGTATAGAATAGTGTAAAGCAATATCAATGTTAAATTAGTGCATCAAATATGTGACATGGTGATAAAGTGGTTAATATTGATAAAGATCTATACAAGCCTTTATATGAATTAAGTCATTTTACTTTGGATGATTTTTTTAAGGCATCGAGTGAGCCTCCATATGAAAGAAATGATTGTATAAATATTAACAGGAAGAATCAATAACATAAAATAAGGAAAAGTACTAATAATTTCAAACCCACTAAGATAATGATGATTAGATCAAAGGTTGTTTAAATACGTCTTGAGATTATAAAGCACTGAATGAAGATACAAGGCCCAAGGTACCTCAAGTTTCTCACTCTAAAATTCATTTGCATAAGGGATTAGATATTTGTATGCCCACAAGAGATCCTTATGAGAAACCTAATACACATGTGCTAAGAAATAATGAAAAGAACAAATAAATTGTGAAAAGTCAAAATTTGCTTCATCTTCAAAAGGTTTTTCAATTGCTTGGGTACCAAAAAAATGTTTCAATATTAGGTAAGTTCAAAATCTATACATGGAACCTCTTTTAAGAAAGAAAGAATAATACAAAATAAAATAAAGATTTTTAGCACACATGACTTAAGCATTTCCAAATGAAATTCATTTTTGGCCAAAAATGTGTTATGGCTAGACTCATTCCATTGAAAATAGATCTAGGCCAAAAAATTTCTATCTAGAAGTATCTATTGGATGCATATGTAGTGTCACTTTAGTTTTGATTTATAATTTTTTTAAAATTATTTAATTTAAAATTAATGTTCTTGTACACTTAAAAACACAACTTAGTTACATGGGGTGGTCGAGTCTACTTTGATAGAGCACACAGGACCCTCTCCTTGCCATAGGAAAACCTCCACATCACTCTCTCTCTCATAGTAGAAGCCAATTTAGAGGAGGTGAGACATGGGAGTGATCCTGCTTGCTTGAGAGCTGAACTTCGCGAAGAGCAATTGACTGGTCATGGGGCATTTTCTGGGTATTATTTCTTATGTGGTGTTAAGTGACCATTGTAGTTGAGATGATTATATGACCCGAAGGGTCACTAGTTATTACATTCTCCTACTTGGTTTAGCTAGATTCTAATGCCTATTCAGCTTCTTGTTATGGTCGTTGATAAGTCTTCTATGTTGGAAACTTCCCTCTCCTACTTGAAGGAGTTGCCAGATTTGATTTCTTTGTTCAATCAACCTAAGCCTAAGTTCTTGTTCTTGGATGGTCAATTGTGCATGTTGAGGCCTAGGGTGTAACTCTTCTATCTCATCTAGGATTTCCCTCACCCTCTCACCTTTAAGTCCAAGGCACATTCGTGAGCCTAAATCGAGAGAGTTGGTTAGAGTTAACCATGAATTGAATTACATTTGACTTAGGGGTTTTGACCTAAGGTTTTCTTTTCTTTGTTTGAGTTGATTAATTTTTGTTGACCTTGTGATAAAATCAAGGGATTTTTCTCTTTGTGTGATGCTTGTGTTTTTGTTGTTTTCTATTTTGCATGTATGCACTCTATATTATGCAAGATAACGTTTTTGTTTCTTTTATAGATTTTTGCAAGAAAAGTGCTTTAATTAATTTAGAATTCAAATATGAATGCAATTCTAAAATGAGTTTACCTAATGCAATCTTAATCTATGTTTTTGGTGTTTTCTTATGTTTTTCTTTCAATCACTCTAGGAAATCAAATTACTTGGAAATAAACTAATCTAATAATGAAAATTGCTTGAAATAAACTAGTCTAACAATACAATTCTATCTAGCCTATCAAGGAAATTGTAATATGAAATTACTATCTCCAAGAGAAAATTTGAGATTATCTAATTACTGCCATAAAACATAAAAGAACCTGGAATGTGTTGACGCATGAGCCTCCACTACCCTTAGGAATCCTTGTATCAAAAACATCTTCATCCTCTTGTAGTAGAAGAGATATCCTCTTGGAAATAATAGGGAAGGGATGCAAAAATGGATTGAGAAAGGATGACACTATGAGTGGAGATTGTACAAATTTTACCTCACCAAAAGTCTCCTCAGTAGAGGAGAGTTTAGGTTTACCTAAATTTAGAAGTTTTGAAACATTTTTGAAGCCTGACCCCTAGAGATGTAAGACAACTTATGCGTAGACTTGTTATTACCAAAGTTCTTGGATTTGTGACTAACCACTATAGACCAACATTCCTCTTCTACATGGTAACCTAGAAGTGGGTTGTGCAGAAGGTTTTGTACATAGAAGCCAAAGGGAAATCCCTAATCTTATGCTCAAAGGATTGACACTAGTACCAATTATTCAAAAGGTTGAAATAGAGAACACATTGAGTGTATCTTTTTTGACCAATTTGGATATCAACACATTATTTAAGGTCCTTGGATGGGTCCACCTCAATTTAGACCCACTTCCAATGATGAGCCAAATAGAATTGTTTAGGTTCAATACAAACCACAGAGCCTAGAGAAGAGGCTATCTAGCACAAAATTATAGCATGGAAAGGGCAACCTAGTGAAATCAACCCAAATGTGGACTCTAAGAGACTTTTCATCAAAGATGATAAATTCTCAAGTCTAGGTTTTGAAAAAAAACATGTGGAGGAATGGACAAGCCAAGGGCAATGGATAAGAATGGCCTCAACACGATTTAATTCAACAAAGTGAAAAAGAAAAAGTCCCTTTGGTAAGGTTTGGAAAAGTATTAAGGAAAATATCATGCGGGACCCAAGCCCTATTGACCTAGTCTTTGAGCATGCTTTTAGGGAGGAATCTACCCATAAAATATCCTATCAAGGTAAAATTTTCTAACCAATAGCATACATTATCAAATTTAGGAATCAAAAGAACATTGGGTGGTGTTTCAAGAGACATACCTTATGAAACACCTTGGGAACAAACTACTTGGCTTACTTGGGTGGCGTGTCATTATTCATCACCGTTGAGCCTTCAACTCCAGTAGTAGTAGCTATGAAGGAATGAAAGGTTGAGGCCATTTAAAGGGGGTGAATATCACCTACAAATGTGGTGATGTAAAGAGCATCACAATGACAAAAGCAAAAGACTTTTACTTTTTGAAGTTGTATGGCATAAACATAGAAAAAAGCTAAGAAACTCTTGTAGATCCTAGTATCTAGGTGCATTTTAGTGTCCATTCCCTTAGCATGTTTTAGGGATCATTTTAGCCTTAAGCTTGGTCATTTCCTTCATCATATTGCCAAATTTCTTTATCACATTTTGATTCTTCTTGCTAACATGATAGCATATGTTAAGATTTTAGTGATTTCTCTAGGACACAAGTATGACACATGGACATCTACATGATGCACTAGCATATCATGAGTTTCTAGAATTTAAATGTTCGTTATTCTTACCCAACTACCCATTGTCACTTGGTTTAATGTTCATCTGTTAGAAAAATGCCTTCCACATTTGAATCTAACCCTTCAACTTCTTCATAAGCTTCATTCAAAAGCAACCTTTGAATCTAACTCATGCAATCTCTTTCTCTATCCTTCTCTTGGATATCCTTGGTTGAACATACCTCCATTGTTGAAGCTTACTAAAGTTGCATGCTACCATATTTTTATTGACAACTACATGTATTCACTTCTCTCTTCTACATCATGAACTGGTAGTAATGCTTCATTAAGTTATTATCCTTAGTTAAATAATATTGTAGCTCTTCTTTATCATTTCCTTATATATTTGTATTAGAAAATCTCTTGGTGACCATCAGGTCACACTTTATCCAATCTCATACACACACTAATTTATCAATCCTTGTAGACCTAGGATTTGATATTCATAGATTTTTTTTAGTATTGTTGTTCTTAGTCCTTGATGTACATAGGATAAAAGCATGTGACACATTTTCATTACTTCTCTATCATTGGCTACCCATGGAGGTTGAAAGACCAAAATAGGGGCTTGACCATTCATGGAAATCTCTTAAGCAATCACAACCATTTTTCTTGTCCTGGCTATAGATATTTGGAAGAATACAACTACAAAGAGGTTTTCTTGTATCTTCATTTCTCTTGTCATTTATTATTTCATTTGTTCTAGTTAGTTTAAATTCATTTCTATATCATTTGGTATCCCCTAGTTTGCTACTTTTGTTGTTCCTATTTCTTGTGGTGTAGATGAGTTTAAAATTTGGTCAAGAACTCGAGACTTCCTCTTTTTTGTGACAACAATGCTTAAACCAAACAACCTCATGAGATTGGGACAAAAACACATTGTGTGGATGTCCACACATTGTGATAGAAATCGAGATAGTGAGTTTCATCCTCTAGTGCCAAGTTCTTTATTTCTTGCAATTTCCATAAATTATGTATCCAGTTTATCATTTCAACACTTCTTTTAGTCTCATGCATTATTTCATTAACATAAATGTAAATGTTAACATTGTCTAACTTTTTTATATTACAATCAATTTTCAATTTTTTCTATTATTTTTATTGAGTGACATTATTCCATAATGCATAACACTCACTACAAATAAAAAATTTCCATGACTTATTGGAATTAGATCATTAACTTCAATGTCTAGTCCATGGGTATTTTTTGGTAATTTTTTATTAAATATTTTATTTATTAAATTCATTTTTGAATTAGTTTTAATAAAAAATTCAAACCTATATTATTTTGTTACACATTTCTCTTCAAATATATATCGATTATTTTTCTTTTTTCATTGAAATAAGGACATCTATATGGAGTGTCTAGTGCATTTCTTAAGATTTTTCTAATAATGTTATTTTTCCTAGTGTCGTGAATAGAGGTCAAATGGACCTACATTCATTATAAAATTATATATATATATATATATATATATATATATATATATATATATATATATATATATATATATATATATATTAAAGAAAACATAATACATATTATAATTTTGGTAAATATAATACTAAGAGATACTTACAAAATGGCATTTCCAAAAGATTTCATTTGATCCCCCAAAAGGGGAAGCAAAATTCCTTTTTTTGTTAGCATTTTGATAGGTGTGGAGGATAATCCATTAGGGGTTTGATTTAATCCTAGGGGAGTTCTACCCAAGGGGGCTTTATCTAAGGGGGTTTTATCTAACCCCCTTCAATCAAACCCCCTTAGATGGAACCCCTCTAGGCTTTAATCATTAATTTATTCTAGAATACATGTGATTTTAGTAAAAAATTAATGCAAGACAAACTTCCCTCTTGCCAAATAAATTTACAAATTCACACACAACAACAAATACAAAGATAGATTGCAACAAAAAATTTTGATTTATTTATTCAGTTGCACTCACAATCAACTATACATCTGCAACAAATTAATTACAATGTTTGGCCTCTCAATGGCCTCTAAAATTTACAAGACTCCACTCTTTCCTCTGCCCTCTCACAACTCTCTTCAAGCTCCTCACACAGGCTGAGATCCCTCCTCAAACTCTTCCTGAGAAATTCACCTTTAATCTACTACAATATTTCTCCTGAATACTTCTCCACCTTCAGCCTTTGGCATTCTTTTTCATCTACAAAATAAGACAAGACTTTGGTGTTCCATTTCCTGTCATTTGTTGGATCACAAGAAGCTACCTTTTTTCTTTTCCAATGCTGCCAGAAAAGTGTTTTTATATGCCTCGAGGGAGACGTTCATATATTTTAACTATTTGAAAGGCCTCTTAAAAGAGGCATTATATGTTCCTCACACCATATCCATTGAAATGCTTTTTATTTATAATGAACCTCCAAAAGAAAAGGCATTAAAGTCTACATTTTGGCCTCTAAATGAGGCATTCCACTTTTGTTTCTTGGATTTTTATCTTTTTTCTTTTCTTTTAAAAAGTTACTTCCTTCTTTAGATCAGCGAATATTTACTTAATATTTTCCATTTAAATATATAAGGCAACCTTTGACATGGGCATTAGGAAATTCAAAATGAGTGTATATTAATGTCACACAAGTCGCCCCTTCCGTAGATGTTTACGACTAAAATTCAACCTCCAGAGATCGACAAACAACCAAAGAATATACTCGAGCTTGGATCTCTATCAAATGATTAGAATGCTTTCAATCAAACAAATTAAATACCTTTCAAACCTTAATTAACAACTAGGAGAAAAATCCTTTGATGCAATTGTGATAATGTGCGAGATCGGGTGCCTACAGGAGAAAAACTCAAAATGCTCCATTTCACATGAAAATTGGCGAGTAGGCTCAAAATGATGTCCCAAGGTCCCTCACAGAAGGATTTCTCTCCAGCCTTCAGGGATTTTGAAATTTTTAATTTTTTGTAAATTGTCAACTCATATTTTTTTTACAAACTTTCAACATTAAAATCTCTCAAACCGTGAATTTTTTTACTCTGATTGTTTTTGCATATTCGACATGGTACCTCCAAGAATTCCTTTACAAAAGGGTTTTACTCCATCCCTTACGATTTTTCCAAAAAAAATTTCTGAAAACTGCTTGCGAAGCCTCTGAAACAACAAACCAGTGAAAACTCATATTTTGCAAATTTGATCACATGAGAGGTTCTCCAATGGTAAGAGATTCTTGAAACGACCAAAACACACCAAAAATGAAAGAAAATAAACTATCGTGTTTCTGGTTGATGTGGGATAGCCCATTCGCCCAGATGCTCCTGCATAAAAAATCAAGATGTCCCACAAGTGGGATAGACTATTTTGTGATCAACCAAATGTTTGAAATGATTGAATTTGATGATAACAAGCATTTTTGCATGGAGAAGGTAGTATTGTAGATTTTGTATAGTAAACACCAAAGCTAGACATTGCTTCTTTAGGGTGGTATAGTGAGTTCCATAATTGAACAAGGTGCAATTGATATAGTAGACAACACACTCCTTGCCCCCATCATCATGCTAGGAGAGAAGAGTAGCCAAGGCATGATATAAAGTAGAAGTTTAAATAATGAGAGTTCATCGAGGAATGGAAGGAATTAGAATAGGGGGATTAGCTAAATAGTTGTTGAGGTCATCAAAAGTCTTTTGACAATTTACATTCTAAGAAAAATGGACATCCTTTTTAAGATGTGTGAAAGGAAGAGTATAGTTCACCAATCGTTAGATGAATTGGTAAATATCTTGAATCTTTCCTTGAAAGCTACAAATCTAATAAATATTTTGAGAGGGTAGCATGTTGATGTTAGAAATGAAGCTACAAACCACACAATAGAAATATGATTCAAACCTTATTTATGTCCTCTAAACAATGTAGAACCAATGGAGATTACAATAGAAAATAAAACCCACTACATAGAAATAACATGCATTAAGAACTAAACACATAACATAGTATGTAACATGGAGAAAACCCTTTCGGGTAAAAAACTCCACCAAGAAAAGAGGATCCAAGTTGTATTATCTTCAAATATGAGATTACAATACATGCACTTCCTCTCCTTTAGTCTTCAATCCAGTAGTGCTTGTTATTCTCAACCCTATTAAAAATGTAGTACAAATATCCTTATAAAAGGGGGTTGCATTATAGGGCAAGAAAACCAACATAATATTGACCTTCAGATCTGTAACTTAATGACGAATGGTTTAGATTTACAATGATAAAATATAAATAAAATGTGGTTTTGGGGGTGCTACCCTTGACACCCTGGGGTACGCGGCTCCCTGACCCCCCATTGGGGGGATAATCCCCTCGGACCCCTCACAGGGGGAACCCCCCTTGTGACCCCCATTGCAGACGAATTAGTGATGAGGACCAGATATAAACATGCAGCTAAAACAAGATCATTGCTGGTGAAACTTTTCATCTCTTATGTGATTTACAAACAATATTAGGAGTAATTAATTACATAGGATTTATAAGGTTGATGGCACCTTAATTCTAACCATTGACAATAGCATCTATCATTTTAGTGTCAACCTTAATGCCATGATGAGATATGATAAACCCAAGAGTTTTGCCACTGTCAACATTGAAGACACATAACTAAATGTTCTCCACATCATTGTAAAGGTTCTTTTGTATTTTTCAAAGGGATTAATAAGAATTTTGTTGTAACCTAAGAATCCTTCAATAAAGGAAATAAGTACATGGACTACAGTTGCATCAACAATCATATCAATTTGGGAAGAGGAAAATCATCATTAAGATATACTTTGTTAAGGTCACAAAAGTTTATGCAAATGTGAATGCAACCATTAGGTTTAACAATAGCTATAATATTAGAGATTTAATGGGAATAGTCAATACCTAGGGTGGATAGACCCAACTTTAAGAATCTTCTCTATCTCAACCTTAACCATTAGGGCCACCTTGGAATGGATTTTCTAAATTTTTGTTTAATAGATTGTGCATCGAGATACAAAACTATGTTGTGAACCACAAATGTTACAAAAAATGAAGGATTTTCAAGCATTCACAAATGGTGATTTTCTAGGTTTTGCATGATCCTATTTTTTAAATCATAAAAAATTGAAATTTAGATCATGTTAATCATTTCTATTTTTGGGACAAGAAGCCTCCTCATAGAGATATGATTTTCTACCTTATGGATACAAGTGTCAAGGTTTTTGACATTATTTTTCATGCCTTAGTCTTTTGTGGTTTATGTGATTTGAACCATTAGAAATGAGTTCTAGGAAAGAAAGTGGAGTGGCCTCTCATTGTCCATCTAGTCAATGTAACCAAGGGATGAGAAAAACAAGAATTTTAAAATATAAGATAAGAATAAATGGGGTTAACACATTTATAGACAATAATAATTAATACATGCCTAGTAACAAATGTGTGGAATGATCATGTAAGACTTTAGCACAATCCTATGTGGTTGTTGAAAGTAAGAAATTAGCACAATCCTATGTGGTTGTTGAAATTAGAACATTAGAAAAATCCTATATGGTTATTGAATACTAATGAGGAGATTCTATTGTATATGGGACCACTCCTCATTCCACGTGGTCACTAAACCATTGTGCTAACACTCCACAGTTCTCATTCTAGTACCTCTTCCTTTCTTGTTCCATCAGATTTTTATATTTGATTGGTATCCCATGCTTGTATTATACATTTGGTGTTGATCAAACTCTCATGTATACTTTGGTTGGTGTATTTTGTTTGAGTTGTAATAGGTTGGTATGTGTGTTCAACCACTTGTTTGGTGTAAGTGTTGTTCAACTACCTAGTCACAGGTTTCTTAGTAGAGAGGGGTGAGCCTAAGGGTTCTATATGGTTGGGTGGAATTAACCATCATTGGGCTAGAAGGACCCTTGGAGATTCTTGTGGAAGGGTATGATGGACTCTTATCGCATCTTGTTACTTGCATTTTCCATTTTGGCTTATTGGAAATCTAGTACCTTGGTGTCTTGTTATCCTTGTTTAAAAAAATGATTATTTGTAATATTGTGGTCATTATTTTTTATTATTTGGTCCATCAATGCTTGGGATGAAATTCGTTATGTTGTAATGTGTTGATATTACTATTTGTGTTTATTTGAGATGTCATCTTGTTAAGGATTTAACATGTTGTATAAATATTGGAATGCTTGATAAGTGGATATTGTTTAGCTTTTAAGTTGAAATGCAACTTATGGGTAAAAGTACAAACATATGTCACACTTTCAGCTAACAAAACAATTCAGAGAAAGTCCTTTTCACTTGAGTCTGACTTGGGTGAGTTCTTTTTGCCTAAAACCACGTGGTGCCTACATGCCACATACTTATCTTGTACTTTTTGGGTGAGTCTTTGTCAGGCGAGTCAATTTTGCCCAAAACAAAACAATTAAAAACAAAAAAGTAATGTTGACATATTTCATGGCATGCATTTCTGGCAGACAATGACGTGAGGAGACTGCTAGGGTCTCATTCAGGAGAAAACGTTGTTTCCAACCTTCTCTGCCACCTTCCTCAACATCCCAACCAAGTAACACAAAATCCATAGTTTTTTTAAAGTTTTCTATCACTCAATTTTTTTGTCAAACATATTGTATGTGACGATGTACATGCACTCCAAGTTCTCTAAAATGAACCTACACCTTACACATTTGGAAACTTTTTTTATTTGTAAGAGAAGATTGTATTAATTAAAATTTCATAGAGAATACATCAAAAGGTTATATGATAGGCCAAGCCCATTCAAATCTATCATTCTAGACACCATTGCACCCATCCTACAATTAAACTATCAACCAAGGCATTTTTTAGATTTAAATAATGATATATTTCATCACACTATGTAGAGATAAATGCTCATTAATAACCATAGGGCTAAGTAAATCATGAGACTCAAATGAAATCTTAGAAGCATCCTTTTAAACATGATCTTGAATTGTATGCACCTCTATAGGATCAATTTTTGAATCTAGTATAAGTTTTATAATTCCTTCCTCTTAATATCTCTATATACCTCAAATGTATGCATTAATTCCTGAAAAGAATTGTTTGCTAGATATTCTTAAATTGATCAATAATGTCATACTCTTTAAATGCATTGGTTGTAAGTGTAGGTGTAGGATGAAGATTAGGATTATTATAAGGCAAAATCAGATGATTAGATGTACTCTTTTGTCCTCTAGCAATTTGTTTATAAGTATGTACATTTTAATTTTGTGATCTACTTGTATAAAATGGAACCTTAAGATGGTTGAGGACCCTAAGATTATAATTAAACATGAAATACATGAGAAAATGAACTAGTTATCATTTTTGATTATATTGCGTTTACACTATTTAACTCCGTGAATGATGGGAAATATATAACATGATATAATAAGACATCCATAGATAAGATTCATTCATATAATAAAATTGCACATGTAAATTAGGTATGGATGTGTCATAAGATGTGAAGGATACAATTATGTCAAAATTTGGAACAAATGAATGTATCTTAGCCAAGGAACAAACCCTAATAGGTGTAATGAATGTAGGGTAAAATAGGTTGGGAGGGTAGGCTAACATACAAACTTAAACTATAAATAAAAAAATATAATCAAATGAAGAATAAACCCTAGACACATATAAAATAAGTAATAAAGTCAAAATTATATTGGATTTGAAAACCCTATTGATCAAGTCTAGGATCTCTTGGATGACATCCTCATTTTCAGCAAGACATGGGGTGATCATTTGCAACATGTTCAACAAGTACTCTCAACCCTGCAACAGCATAAGCTCTATGTTAACAAGGATAAGTGTTCATTTGGAATGGAAAGTATTTAGTACTTGGGATACATTGTGGACATAATGAGTGTTTGTGTGGACCCTGAAAAGATACAAGTTATCAAAGATTGGCCATCTCCCAAGAACCTCACAAAACTTCATAGTTTTTTTGAGTTGGCTAACTTCTACCGTAGGTTCGTGCTTGGATTTTCACACTTGGCATGGCCCATGAATCAGGCACTAAGGGGAGGAGTAAGATCAAATTTTTGTTGGACAGAGGCAAAAGAAAAAGCATTTAGAGAATTGAAAAAGAGGTTATGTTCTGCACCAGTGTTGATACTTCTTGATTTGACATAATCTTTTGAAATTGAGATAGATGCATTAGATTATGCACTTGGGGCAGTGCTCATGCAACACGGGCATCTAGTTTCTTACCATAGTGCAACTTTCTCTGATACAGTGCAGAGGTATCCTACATATGACAAGGAATTGTATGCTATTGTTCAGTCTTGCAAACAATGGAAACACTATATCTTGGGTAAGGAGACTATAATCCACACTGACCAAAAACCTCTACAATTCCTACAAACACAAGGGAAGTTACAAAATGATAGGCATCAAAGGTGGCCTGCCTAATTGCAACAGTTTCACCTCAATATCTGCCACAAGAAGGGAAGTAGTAATAAAGTTACAGATTTCTTAAGTAGACCTCCAATCGAAGCTTTAACAGTGGTATTGGATGCTTGTGGCCACCAAACAACAAAATGGTCTTAGCTATATTGTTCGGATGTTGATTTTGATGACATTTACAATAGGCTAATAGAAGGTAAACAAGTTCCTAACTTTTACTTGCAGGATGATATTCTTTGTCACATGGGATACATATGTGTTCCAACTAAGGAGTGGCAAAAGATGATATGGGAGGCACACTACAGTTGTGTTGCATGACACTTTGGAAAGGAGAAAACCGTTGTTGTACTTCAAAGGTATTTCTATTGGCCCAAATTGTGACATGATGTCACTTTGCACATTCGATCTTGCACAACTTGTGCCATTGTAAAGTCTGCCAATCATAAGCAATTAGGACTGTATGTACCCCTTCCCATTCCTACCAAACCTTGGCAATCAGTTTCAATGATGTCTGGATTACCATCCACAAAATGTGGGTATGAATGTGTGTATGTGGTGGTAGATATATTTCAAAGATGGCCATCCTAGTAGCTTGCAAAAAGGGAATATCTGCACAAGAAACTGCCAAGCTTTTCTTTGAAAATGTGTGGGTTCATTTTGGTCTACCATAGACCATTATTTTTGACAGAGATAGTAGGTTTCTTAGCAACTTTCAGACATCACTTTGGGATATGATGGATACCAAGCTGACAAAGTCTACTGCATTCCATCCACAAATGGATGGGCAAACTGAAGTAGTGAATCAAATGATTATTCATATTTTGTGGATGTATCACTCAAAACATCCTCGTACTTGGGATAAGAGTTTACCATATGTACAGAATAGCTACAATCATTCCTTGCATGGTTCCACAAGGCATAACCCATTTGAAGTGTGTCTTGGGTATCAACCATTGGCTCCTATTGATGTAGCAATACCAGTTATCGTAGATGCTCCATTACCACATGCTAAGAAGGAAGTAGATAAGGCAGCCAAGTTTGTTGAGAAAATATGCCATATCCAACAAGTTCAGGAGATATTGCAACACACTAGTCAGAAGTATAAGGATAGGCATGATCAACATTGTATACCTCATCAATTCCATGTTGGGGATAAGGTATGGCTTCACCTTCAAAAAGAGAGACTTCAAGGGCCATATAAGAAACTCTGTTCCATTCAATATGGGCCATATACCATAAAAAAGGAAATAGGTGAGAATGCTTTTGAGCTCAACTTGCTATCTTTTCTTAGATTGAATCCTATTTTCAATGTTGAGTTGTTGCATCCATACTTTCCGCACTTGTTGGATACTTCAGAAGTGACAGAACATATCAACAGTACAGAATTGAATCCAGACACTACTACTCCACTCATAATTGATTAGATCATTGATGTCTTGGTCAAGACACTATAGAGACATCATATTCCTCTTTATCGTGTGGTTCAGGTAGGTAAACTTCCTCATCAAGGCAAGTGGTTCACCAGGGATCAAATTGAAAAGTAGTTTCCTCATTTGTTGCAGACCATAGATGCAATGGGGCCCATTACCTCTCAAGGGGGAAGCACTGATCAAGTCCAGGATCATTTGGGTGGCATCTATGAGGCAGAAATTAGAAAATACCAAAAATTTTCTACATCTCAATAAATTGCATTTTTGGAGATCTTCGGAGAGGAATTAGGCCTCAAGACTTTCATCAGTTACTTAGGATGGTAATCATAGGCACAATTTGAAGAAACTCAAACTAGTTCTTTAGCTTATCTTTCCATAAGTCCAAAAAGTCTAAATTCTAACAAAATGGCTAGGAGTTATGACCTTGCCAAGGGGAAAAAGAAAAATTTCATAATTTTTTGAAAATTTGAACTTTTGTAAATAGTTTTTCACCTTCCAATAGCTCTTTTTGAATTCCAAGGTTAATGTGACACTTCACATCCTATGCAATTGTATATATTTTGAATTTGAATGAATAAAGATAGTTTTTGGAGGCAAATTACAACTCCTAGTGAGTTTGCCTACTTACAGAAACTCATTTGTACATTGTTCTTACATGTGCATTACAATACCACAAGCTCAATGCTAGGTATTGTCTAGATCACCTATGTTTTATAAATATAAACTAAAGTATGCAAACTAGTTTGTGTGGCATACAATCAGATTCACCAAAAATATGATGAAAAAAGAATACTAGCCTATAGTTAATCTAGGTTAATCCAATGGAATACAGATGCATAAAAATAACCTAGACTAAATCACATTTATATAAGAGCTAGAGTTAGACAAGCAAAGACAAATATTTTCTATTTCTTGAAAGAAATAAGAGGTGGAGAAGATTAGATCTATGACTGAAGAAGACATGTAAGTCTAGTGTACCATTAAAAATGATGTTTCATGGGGTCTAGAATTGTGAAAGTCAATCACATTAATGGATCAAAATCAATATGTTCCCTTTTTCTCTATATGGATTGACTCTGTGGGTTAAATCATGTTCATGACTGTGAACTTGATCTCTACTAGTGAACTTAACTTTTACTATTTTTTGACTTCTACTTTTTATTCATTATGTTAATATCTATTTACTCTCACAAATTTAAACTAGTTTTTTATTTTCTAGTTTATACTTAACAATGAAAGTGAATCCCTTAGGTGAAACTAGGTAATTATGTTGACTTAATGACTAGATAAATGATCAATGGAAACACTCTTTAGCCATGAAAATGCTTCTAGAATTCTCAAATAGATGATACATTCCTTTTAGTGCACCAATTGAAGTGTAAACATGCCAATGATATGTATATAAGATCTCAATTCTTGAATATTTATTTATGATTTAGATTTAACTAGAATGAATGCACTGGATGTCTTTAAATACAAGGACATAACAATAAATCACACACATTTCTACTTGATTGGCCTTGGGGCAGGAAATCTAAAGGGTTCTATTCGATAAAAACTTAAACTTTTTATTTCAAATAAGGGTAGGTCAATTTCATGAATCTAGAGATGACATCACAACCACATATGTAAATAATTATAATTGACTATTTAAATTTGATGACTTCTATCTTAAGAAAATAGAACATCAACAAGAAGCTCAAAATGACTCACCAACGGAAATTATTGTTGTCAATAGACCATATTTTCTTGTTGCAAATAGATTGATAGAGGTTGAGTTGTAAAAACATTTTTTTTCTTCTACTAGCCTAGATAGGGTGTTACATAATTGGTTGGGGTGAAAAAAATCCAAATTCATGAGCCTCAGATTGTGTATTTAAAAGCACCATCCTATGTTTAAAAACAAATTATCACTTAAGATATTTCATAGTATCATTGACATAAAATAAGTGCCATTAAAATACAATATTTTTTTCTTATACATCTTTTTTGAGTTCTCTTTGATTTACTCTCATTAAGTTCGAGAAGATTCTAAATAACCATATGAGCACACTTTTTTTTTAATCTGTAAGCTGCAGTCAAGGGCATTGCTTCCTCTAAACTAAAAATGATCCAAAATAATAAAGAAAAGCATGCCCTCTAACATGGGTGCCAACAAAGTTAACAAATTTAGTGTCTACTAGCTTTTCCAAAGCCTGCAAAAACCTAAACTAAAATTCAGACTTGCAATCTTTTCATCCCTAGTTGATTAAGGGATTGAATTGCCATAAGACGCTTACGAATATCTGCAAGAGCTGTCAAGTCCTTTTTCTTTTGAACCACTGTCCACTTTCCATCCACGATTCCTTCCCTTGAGGACTCACAAGAATCCTCTAACTGTGAGAGTAGAGAATGGTTGTTATCCCCATTGGAAGCTAAAGTAATCTTCTCTGGATCTGTTGAAGCTTTAGCATCATTGGTTAATTTATTGACACCTCCTGGTTTGTCTGAGAAAGAATGAGAATGTGAAACCTGTGTATCATTTATTTCTCCTCTATCCATCACAAGGTTCGAATCACTCCTTTTTGTGCTCCTATTTTTAGGTGAGCCTACTTCATCAAGTGGATTCGATGGAGCCTTCGAAGTCGCAAAGAGTTGAATGCCTTCAATTTTAATCTCATAATCTAAGGAGGGGGAGTGCCCCCAGAAGGACACTCCATAGTGAAATGTTGTGGACAAGCATCTTCTCACCAAGTAGCAAGTTTTCCTGAATGAGACTTTAAGATGTGGCAGTCTACGATAGTGTGGCTAGTAGCGTAGCACCTTCTACACCTAAAGAGCAACCCTTCATAATCTAATGTCTAAGACCAAATCTGGTTAGAGATTTTAAAAGTAATGTCTACATTCAAGGTCTTAGAAGTATCTAGAACCACAAGAATGCATGCATACGTTGTGTGTGTGAAATCTGTAGTATTAAGATCAACCACTAAAAAATTGCCAAGAGTGTTGCCTATAGCCTCAAAACAGGCATCAAACCAAAACTAGAGTGGTAAGTTTGGTAGATGAATCCAGACAGGCTTTACATTGAAAGACTCTAAGGAGGGGTTGAAATTAGGTTGCCAAGGTTTAATCATGAGTACATTCTGACCCCATGTCCAATATTTCTCAAAAAGAATTGAATCGCAGTCCTACACTGAGTCAAAAATAATAATAAAATATCCCCGAGCACATGGATAAATTTCAAGATTACCTTTCAAAGATGGCTTCCATACATCGAAGACCCATTTGTGTAAGGCTGGAAGGGTTGGCCATAGTCCAGTGAAATGACCGATCAAGCCTTGAGTAGTGAAATAGGCTTCACCCTCAATTACTTCATTTCTTAGGGCATCCTCAAACTCCAAAATGGGGGAGATAGCAGAGTAGGCTAGGGGTTTATTCTTCCCGCTAGCCATAGAATCTAAAACATTACCCATCGAAGGAAGTGAGCCATATTCCTTAGAGCCCTGGCCTAATTTTGAAAGGTGCTATTCTACATAGAAATCCTAGGGTTAGGACAACCAGCAACGTTGAAATCTTCCTTTGAGTGCCGAAAAAAACCTTTTTCTAAAGCAATATTGAAGCCAGAGTTTCCAACGCCAGCCATAATAGTGCATTTTCTATTGGAAACAAGGTAGATAATTAAGAGGGGGGTGAATCAGTTATCTTAAATATTTAACTTTCTTTTCTTCTTTATCAATTAGTGAAACATCAAAACATATAGCATACATAACGATGAGAGAAGAAAAGTAATCAACACACATAAGACAATGATTTTTATGTGGAAAACCCTGTTAAGGGAAAAACCATGGGGTGACTAACCCAAGATTGTATTCTTTGTTAAAAGAATAAGAAGTATAAAATGGCACTTGCCAATTAGGGCTCACTGCCCAAGCACACTGCTCACAAGAGGCACATTGCCTACAAGAGACTCACTGTCTACAATGTTTATGGAAGGTAACCAAGTGTTTGAACTAATGAGAGGCATCCACCTATGCTAAGGTTCAGTCCTAGTTAGGCTCAATATACTAATTTACTGCACTTCATTCTTCCTCTGCTTTAGTGTTGCTGTTCTATCACATACCGGACTTGTATTGTTGCTTCCACACTGCTCTCTGCTTTTCTTCATACACACTTCACACACAACCACACTTCATACTGAAATTCATTTGGTATATATATCCGCATCAAGGATTTCAACATCTCAGTCAGAAATAAGAATACTAAAGATATTTCCAAGACACTGATCTATCGGCTGAATCCATGCTTAATATGTGATGTGTATCAAGAACATAGTCATAGAAGTCATCATTCATGTCGGCCAACCATGTATGATCTCTTAAATAGATTGACTACCATCAACTTCTCATCCGGATTAAAGTCTGATGCTCTGCTAGTCAGTTCTTCCTCTGTCTACTCTGCCTGTCAGGAACCCAACACTTAGATGCTCATATCTTTTCACTCTTTCATCACCGAAGGCTCAATCTCTGGAATGTAGTAGTCATGGTACTCCTCTTGACTTTCCCGAGTCCGTACTTTGCTGATATACATCCTCTAAGAGATCTAGACTTGGTTGTCAAACCTTGCTGCATGCTCTATTCTTGTTCACAGGACCAAAACAGTCTTCAATCTGACTTCTGGTAAAGACATACTATGTGCTGCAGATGTGTGGGATAAACTTTATTGCCATTGATGACAACAATAATGAAGCCACACAGTGTCTCTTGCCAACAATTTCCCCCTTTGGCATTGATGGCAACACTTAGTGAAAAATGACTGTCATAGCACACTCCCCCTTGGCTGATGCTCTGTCTTATGTACACTTTTATTGGAGCTCCCCCTTAGCTAGATTCCACATTTTTCACTACTCCTCACTCCCCCTTTGATAGAAATGGAAAAGGGTGGAATCCGCACACCAAAATATGCAAAAATGAACCTTTACATAGCTGCATAAGTATATATACAAGTTATACTTACATATACTTAAGTATATCTGCAAAAGTGGTCTTCAACTGGACAAACTCTGTTGCCCAACTCTGCTTCATCCTGTCCAAAATTGAGATGTGAACACTCAACAAAAATGCAAAAGATTCTACCCTTTTTAAGTCTGCCAGATCACTGGTTCAGGCTGTGGTCTGAGCAACAATTAATGCCTCATGCATTGCCTCTAACTTAGGGATAATTATCCCTCTTAGCTCACTCATCCTACTTATTCTATTCTTCTCCTTTTCAAGCCTCTTTATTTCATTTATAGTGGCAATAGCCTGGCACTCTTGATTCATTATGGATGAGGTTAGAGGATCAAAATTGTGAGATAAACTTGATAGTTTACCCTCTTGTTCTTCCACCTTCTTTGTAATATCATCTGTCACTGTGGACCAAGATAGACAAAATTTGTATAGTTCTCTGCCATCTTTAAGAGCATTTTATAGGCTCTTTATCCCAATATCTAGATTTCTCCTATCATTTGCTATGAGTCCCTATACTTCAAAGAATCTCTTTCCCAAAAACTCTTTCCAAACTTTCTCTTCTATTGATTTCTCCAAAGAATCAAAATGTGTGCTAACAGAATTAACAAGAGATTTTAGGTTACTAGATAAAGAGGCTGAAAGATCCTTTTGGAAGGATGGCATGATTTTTTATAACACATCGGATGCAATCTCTATCATCTCACAGTCTTCCATGTGAGACTTCAGAAGCTTTTCTTTTGCTTTAGCTTGAGCAAAAGATGCTACATTCATTGTCTAGACTAGAGAGAGGGAGTCAAAATTGAGTGGTCCTTGAAATAAATTCCAGTTCATCTATCTCTAACATTTCTTTGTTCAAGAAGTTCTTTATTGCCTCAGCAGTGTCTCTTGCTGGACACAGAGTCTTCTTTCCTTTTCCCACCTTAGAACTGTCATCTGGGATATTCTCTGTTTGATCTTCTTTTCTTCTCTTTACCTCTTCTTCTTGACTAATTTTCTCTTCTTTTCTTTCTTCTCCTTCAGTTTCGGAGTCTGCTGGGGGATCCAAAAGAGAGATGTTTACTTCTTTAGGGACTTCCTCTTCCAAAACAGAGGAATCCAAGTCCTTAGTCCTCTCTCACCCATCTCCTTTGGCTCTTCTACAATTTTCTCAGTAGATTCTTCTTTTGATGTACTTAGTCCTTCATCAACCATGGCAGAATGTTCATCATCTATGTCCTCTATGACAGGGAGATTGAATCTCTTGTAGGTATTCCGGAGGATGTCTTCTGTTTCTTTTTCTATCTGATCTATCTCTCCAAGCATAAGTTTGCTCATTCTGGCTTTGCTCTGAAACTCATCCTTACAGTCCTTGAAGATCATGGTCATTTGTTTTAGAGTAATGGAAGGATAGAGTTGAATTGCAATCTATTCCTGGATCTCAAAGTCCTTTGCCTTAGCATTCTCCTTCCTTAGTTCAAGTTCCTTCTCTAGACTTTTGGCAATTAGAGAGATGATTTCAATGAATACTTTGTTATAAATGTTTAGGTACCTGACTGTAGCATCTTCCAAGATTTTCTTGTCAGCATCACTATATTCATCATAAAATTCAGTGACTAGTTGTAGGTTTCCATCCACTGTGACTACCTTGATGATATCATCAACAGAGAGAGTAGGCCTTTCAATAAATTCTTCTGCCTCTTCTTCTTTGTTTGTACTGGTAGATGATTCACCTGATGTTTTCTTCTTCTTCCTCATTTTCTTAACTTCCTCATCCGTCTTTTTTTCTTCATCATCCTTTTGGCTTATATAGGACCTTGTGGCCTTGGTTTTTGTTCTCTTTTCTCCCTTACTGGATGTCTTGGCTTCCGGTTTGGAGGATCTTGAACTCTTAGAAGTGGCAGGTGCAGAGCTCTTGGAGGATCTAGTTCGGGAGGGGGCTTGCACTGGATGACTTTCTTTTTCTGCTTCTTGTCTCTCTTTCTCTGCTCTTTCTACTTTCTCTATGTTTGCATCAACTACCTCTTTTGAAATACCATATCTCTTGGCAACTTCCTCTACCTCCCTTCTCACTTTTCTTTTCATCTCGGGTTGTCTTAGTTCAACATGTATTTTTACACTCAATTATTGAAAGGTTCCAAACCTTTCTGTCTCAGGGTCCTTAGGATGACTCAACAGGTGTTGGACATGCAATTCTAGGATTTTCTCATCTACCTTATAGCCCATTGGCATAATCTAGACTGTTTTGGGCTCCACTGCCTCTGTTAGGCATTGATCAGTGTCTACCATCAAACACACTATATCCTTATATTTTTCAACTATAGATTGGGGAATCCTTTCTTTGGCCTACATCATACTTTGGAAGTTCTTAAAGTATCCCCAGAGTGCTGTACTTTGAGCCTTGGCATCACCAAGCCCATACATATAATCTCTGATTTGTATGGCAACCAATCTGTCATTTTGCCATACCCGACCACTTGATCTATGTAGCTCATTCATATAGTAAAAGAATAAACATAGTATTAGCCCACCATACTTGAATGAGTTCTTCTTGTCTTTCTTGATCTTTTGCAGGTTTTTTAGTAGTTGACTCGGGAGAAGCTCGCATAGATCATAGTTTGCATTTTCCCTTAGCATCTGATATGCAGTATAAATTACAGTTCCAGATATAGAGTTCTCCCTGCTGGAATGATATATTTTGTAGCAAATTATCATGGAGGCAAATTTGATATCCAGATCTATGATATCTTCTATTGTCATTGCTCTTTTGTCAAACTTTGATCCGGTAGCCTCACTTACTGTTTGGTTCTTTACCGATTTAAGAGCAGGCAACCCACTAGATGAGTACAAACTGGTTACTGCCCTAATGGTATCTTTTGTTATCTTGAATGGCCTCATCGACCACATGAAGTTCTTTTGTATTCTGCTAAGAACATACCAGACCCATTCATCTTCTACAAAATAGGGGAAGTGGATGCAATGTCCAAAATGCTTATCCCGGATGGCCTTGTATTGAGGTTTGAGTTCAAAGGATTCATATATTAGTTGTTTATGGTAGATATCCATCAGCTTTGATTCTCCAAATTCCTCAATATTTGCATGAATGTATACCCTAACATCTTCTACGTGTAGAACCCCATGCGGAATGCTAGAAAAGGTGCCTACGAGATCAACCTCTAGGGATTTATAGGGCTATTTATTAAACTTTGGGTGCAGCCTATCAGTGATCTTAACAACATTTGGAGTAGCCATCTTACAAAATATTTAGAGAGAGATATTCAAGAATGGAAATACCTTTTTATGCTTCTAGGGTTCGCAAAATGAGCTGGAAATGATCGCTGGTTGAATTAGATTCAGTGGATGATCTTTGAGAGAGTTGAAACAATCTTGTTACAGAGCTCTTCCTTCTTTTCGAATGCAAATGTGCAAAATATGTATAAAAGAATCCTTATATTTCTGTGCAAACCCTAATTTCATATTTGCAATAAATGCACACCTAAAGTCATTATGGTTCCCTTGTTCTGACCTTGTTCTGAGAGAGATCCTTCTGAATCACTGAGATGCACTTAGAAATATTCTTAGTGATAATTTACAATGTATCTCCCTTCCTCCAATCATGCCATTTATCTGTAGATCAAGATATTTCAATTTTGAATTATATCGGATCTAACTGTAAAAATCCTACTTTTACCAGAAGGCTATCAAACTGGATCAATAATGGATGATTAGACTCTTCAAATCTCCTTGTGGATCTTTCATATTTTTACCAAGGGTTATTTAGATATCTCTTTGAGAGCTCTTCAATCCACAACACTCCATGTGCCAATTTTAGGCACCAATTGACTGGCTGGGGGAAGTTATTTTCTTTTGTGACTCCCCCTGAGCCAGAGCTCATCTATTTAGTTTTCGAAAGGAATATCAGCACCAGATTCTGGTGCAGATCCATCCCCAACATTTTTTGTACTTCTCTTCACCCAAATCTTGTTCATCTCCCTTTGAACTTCATCCGCATTCACTTTTTCTTTTTCTTTGTCTTGATTTTGATTATGATGTACCAGACCTTTTTATCCCAATTCTTACTTCTATAGAATTTGGTAATATGACCAGATCTATTGTAGTTGTAGAAAATAACATTTATTTGCATATTTGACTAATATCCTCTTGATTCGCATTGATTAGCCATATGTCCCATTCTATTGCATGCAAAGCATCTACCATTGAATGGATTGTTTATTTGCATATTTCTGCATTCATGAGATTTGTGACCATACCTTTTACAGTTGAAACACTGTCCGGAGAAGGATGAATTAGTCTAATTCATTCTTCTTCTACACTGAGTTCCTTTATGACTGAAGTTGTTGCAATTATAGCAGTATCCATTGAAGGATGGATATCTTTGTGCATTTGGTTACCTTACCAGATGTCTTCTAGGCCTATTTCTTTGATTTCTTGATCTAGAGTTCTTCTGACTAGATCCGGAGCTTTCACCTTTCTCATAACCCAAGCCATGCTTGTCATCTATCCTCTTTTGGATTTCAAGAAGAACTTCAAGTTGAGCAGAGCTTATCTTGAATTTCTCTTTGTATTCATTTGATGTTTGAAGATCCTTTTTAAGAGTGTCTATCTGATTCTCAAGTTGTTCACCATTATCTCTAGCTTCTTCAAGATCAGATTTCAGATGCCTGATTATTCTATCCATTTTGTGGCAGTCTTCTGACTTCTCCTTGAGAGATTCTTTTAGATTATCTTCAATTTTTCTTTTCTCTTCAATCTCTTGGGTGAATCTCATAACCCCTAATTCCATTTCATGTCTTACCATAATGACCTCTTTTGATAGCTTCTCACATAGCTTATTTTTCTTATTTAGATCTTCATTAGTATCATTGGCTTCACTTTGACTTGCTAATTGTTGAAGTAGTTCCTTTCTCTTTTTCACAGAGATACTCAATTTTTCTTTTAGTTCATTTATGAAATCATCAGCTTGTTTGAGTCTTTCCCTCAAGTTATTGACTTCAGAGTGAGATTGCTCAAGATCATTTAGGGAAGACCGAAGTTGTTCCCTCATACCATAAATATCCATTGAGATTCCCAAATCTTCCTCAAGCTGTTAGGCTTTGTTTGGAGGAACTTGGCTCTGATACCAATTGTTGGAAACAAGGTAGATAATTGAGAGGGGGTGAATCAATTATCTTAAATATTTAACTTTCTTTTCTTCTTTATAATTAGTGCAGCATCAAAACATATAAGCATACATAATCATGAGAGTAGAAAAGTAATTAACACACATAACACAAGGATTTTTATGTGGAAAACCCTATTAAGGGAAAAACCATGGGGTGACTAACCCAAGATTGTATTCTCTGTTAAAAGAATAAGAAGTACAAAATGGCACTTGCCAATTAGGGTTCACTACCCGAGCACACTGCTCACAAGAGGCACATTGCCTACAAGAGACTCACTGTCTACAATGTTTATGGAAGGTAACCAAGTGTTTGAACTGATGAGAGGCATCCACATATGCTGATGTTTAGTTCTTGTTAGGCTCAATATACTAATTTACTGCACTTCATTCTTCCTCTGCTTTAGTGCTGCTGTTCTGTCACATACCAAACTTGTATTGCTAATTCCACACTGCTCTTTGAAATTCTTCGCACACACTTCACACACAACCACACTTCATATTGAAATCCATTTGGTATATATATCCGCATCAAGGATTTCAACATCTTCTCAGTTGGAAATCAGAATACTAAAGATATTTCCAAGACACTGATCTATGGGCTGAATCCATGCTTAATATGTGATGCATATCAAGAACATAGTCATAGAAGTCATCATTCATGTCGGCCAACCATGTATGATCTCTTAAATAGCTTGACTACCATCAACTTCTCATCTAGATTAAATTCTGATGCTCTACTGGTCAGTTCTTCCTCTGTCTACTCTGCCTGTCAGGAACCCAACACTTTGATGCTCATATCTTTTCACTCTTTCATCATCGGAGGCTCAATCTCTGGAATGTAGTAGTCATGGTACTCCTCTTTACTTTCCCAAGTTTGCACTTTGCTGAGATGTATCCTCTGAGAGATCTGGACCTGATTGTCAGACCTTACTGCATGCTTTGTTCTTGTTCACTGGACCAAAACACTCTTCAACCTGTCTTCTGGTAAAGACATACTATGTGCTACGGATGTGTGGGATAAACTTTGTTGCCATCAATGACAACAATCATGAATCCACATAGTGTCTCTTGCCAACATTTTTGAGTGAAACAGAGATCTGAGGGGTGCGCTGGGGCATTTAGGAGGTACGAAAGGCTCTGCAAGGTAGTAGCCATCATTTTCCATAGCTGAGGCTTCTCCAGTATCTTTTTGCTCTACCTTATTTCATTTCATATTTTTTAACCATATGAGCACACTTACTTGTTTAATTCCCTACACATAATTCGTAGGGCCCAACAAAACCAAGGAGATTAATTATGTTTTAGTTTTACCTCGACAAGCCCTAAAATTACAAGACTTTTGAAGGATAAATTATACAAGCCACTAGTTATAGCCCCCTCCTAGAAAATTTTATAGAATCTAATACAAAATTTAGAAGGTTTGACAAGGATTTCTATGGCTTAGGGGTGATGAAAACAAGAGGAATATGGTGTATAAATAGAGATGGGGAAGGAAAACTATAAGGAAACACTCTCAAGGACTTAAGGTAGACTCTATAGCTTCAAATCTATAATGGTAGCTCTTTTTCCTTCTTGTCTTGACAATGGGCCTACAATTTGCTTTTGGATTGGAGAGAGAAAAGTTATTTTTTTTCAAGAATGTCTAATTACCAACCCAAGCCTAAAATAAGTTTTTAGGGTTTGTGCATAGGAAAATGTAGTTAGGGTTAGGGCATGAATGAGTGGTAAAAGTTTCGTAAATGAATTCCACAAGTTCATCTACATTAGGGGGTGTATTTAGTGTACTAGAGGGGTTCAAATTTCCTTACATGATATGAATATCTACTTTTGGAGGTGGTCTACGGTGGTCTAGGAAGGTCTAGGAAGTCTATAAGGTCAAATTGTGATCACTAAGAGGCCAAAATAGGTGTAAAATAGACCTAAAAAACATGCTATGGAGAAGAAGCTAAAATGAAGACAAAAAAGTGATGAGGAAGTTGTAGGGTATTCAATTTTTTATATTAAATTTTTTCCCCCACTTTTGTGGGCTGGTGACACTAAGTGGAAGAAGCATGCTAAAATAGAATTATATCAAATATATCATCATCCTAATGCAAGGATACACAAAAAAGGATAAAGTCTTCATTTTCTTCTTAAAAATGTTGTTTAATATCCATGTACATGTTCTTACAATGTACCACATCAAGGCAATGTAGTCATCGTAGGATAGAAGAGCTTATGCCTTAAAACATATATAGAGATGGAAACATTAGGATAAGCAAATTTAAACATATATATATATATATATATATATATATATATATATATATATATATATATGGACACGCATTAATAATATGAAAATCATGCATGTGAACATATTACACATTCATAAACATGACCAATAAAGGAAACCCATGCTAGCCATGATATACTAAACAAGACAATGGATATAGGATAGAAAAAAAATGATAAATACACAATTCAAACCATTTTTGTATGGATAATGTGGCAACAATAAAGAATAGGAAAGAGGAAGAAGGCGGATCCAAGAGGATCATGCAATGAAAGATAGATGGATGGATGTGATCTAGACCTCTACATATTAAATGATACCTTTGTAAAGTTTGATAAGATAAGATAAGATAGGATATGATAGGATAATTCTCATGATTATAATGGCTTTGAGGTTGCCACCCACATGATAATGACAAGCCAAGAAAAAAAGAAAAATGGTTAATGATGATGATTATTGTTATGTGGTTATCGATTGGCTATATGTGGTTACCATCCAACTAGCTAAAAGGCAAATGGTGTTAACAACTTTGAGGTTGCCACTAAAATAAAGCTAGGCCAAGCCAAAGGTAAAAGCTAGTAAATCAAGGTAATTCTACCCCAAAAATGAAATCATCATGATGTAATTAATGTAGAGGATAATGCCCCCCTTGGATTTATTGGTGAAAGAGTAGAGCTAGTCAATTTAAGGTAGATGATAAGGGGGAGAAAGATAATATGGCAAGGTATATGTGATGATAGGATAATAGAGGAATGAGAGGAACATGTAGGTGATTCTCCTAATGATGGAAAAAATAAGATTCTCCCAAGTGGACATATATATATATATGATAGATGAGTGTTATGTGGTACAAGGGATAACTAAGTTATAAGAAAATATAGTGATATAAAGAGAAGGGAACATGTAATTGAGGTAATGTGGGATAATGATGATATGCCCCTAGTGAGAAGCTAATGATGTAAACATAAGAGAAGAGAAAAAGTTGTAATCAACGAAGAGGTAAAGGCATGTAGATGTTGAATACTCATAGTACATGATATGGATATATATAGAGAGAGGGTACTTGATAGACGATGCCTCCAAGGGAAGAATAGATAATTTCCCTCCCAAGGGGAAAATGATATATGAAATAGTAATTAAAGGATCAACAATAAGGAAAAAATGATGTGATATGATGTGGATGATAGTAGAAGAACAACAATAGTGAAAATAAGATCAAATGAGTATTCATTACCTAGATTAAAGAGAGTTGACCATGATATAGAAAGAGTTAGTGCTACATGTAGACTTCCTTCTTGTGTGGCTTGTGTAAGACTCAATTACTTATAACGTAGTTCTTTTTTGGACATGGGTTAGATTCTTATTGGAATGTATATTAATATTTACAAACTTATGTGCTCAATAGGTAATCAATGAGGAAATTATATTGTGTTATATATAAATTACAATGTAGTTTAACTTGTTTATTTATGTCATAATGTATATGATGGGTTATGTGTTGTATTGTCAAATTAAGAAAGGTAATAGAAGTTGGTTCTTGGTAAATTGTCTCCCCTATATTTAGTTTATGCATTGATCATAATTATTTGGATTGTTAAAAATTACAATGTTATGTTGTCTTTCATTCCAATTTACTTTTTTCCCAAACATGTTCCTCATCCTCAAGTCTAGAATAGATTTATTTTAGTTTACACATTGTCTATGAATTAGAAGTGTTTACAGTTTCAATTAAATTTAAGTTAATTTTTTCTTCTTCCATTTATATTTATATTTGTTAAATTGGGTTTGGTTTCAAACTTAGAAATTAAATTTATTTTAGTATTTGAGTAATTGTTAATTTTTTAAAATTAAATTACATTTTAATTATCATATTGTAGATATTTTGACACATGGATGATCAAACTTCACATCAGTCTAATCATCTTGACATTAGTGATAGTTCTACTTTATATGTTGAGACTATTGAGAGGATTGAAAATGCTTTGAGTGAAATTGACCGAATAATACATAACACACCAAACCTGTAAAATAGAGACAAGTTGGTTATGATCTAAGAGGAGATCACATGTGTGATCGACATTGTTCGATCATACAACCCTTACGATCACATTAGTGTTGACATGTTCTATGTGTCACTTTCTCAGAGTGTTGGTGTCCATGAGAAATGGTCATCTATTTATAGGTTGGTTTCCATAGATAATGTTCTCAACATGTTCCCATCTTATAGGGGATGAGAGAGACTGGGAGGCTATTCCCCCACCAAGTGTGTGGATCCAATTGTGGCTCCTTTCATCTATCCTAGATTTTTGGCAACACATCACAAATGACCTAACAATGATGAGTTTCCATTTTATTTTTGCAATCAATTATATGCAGAGTTCAATTTACATTTATTTGTCGATTGTACATCTTTCCCTAAACATGTTGGATAGGGGAGAGGGAGGTTTGTAGACAAAGTTGAGTATAGACGACCAGAGTTGCAACCTCCTATGAATAAGAAGTCCTTAATGGGTCCACACCTTTTGGTTCTTCCAAAATGTGTGGAACTAGCAGAAGCTGCACAACTAGCACTAACCCCCTTGAGATGCAAGATGTTTGAGAGCCTCACTACTATTACTAGTGAGGTTAATCAATTGTCATCTGATTCTGTTGGTTGATATTTGTTAAATCTATGGAATCACATTCCTCCCATTGAGGCCACATCGACCAGCTCTAATCATTACATTCATGTTGATATGCCATCTCCACATGATGTGGCACAGATTAGTGAAGAAACTTCTTTGTGTAATATGACTAGATGCCTTGCTAGTGATTTATTAGATGCATACCAGTTCATTAGCAATGAGTATGGAATCCCACTTGATGGTATATCCACACATGTCAGACAATATTTTGGTAGACAGAGGAGCCATAATGAGGCAACTTCATAGGGTTTAGGGGGGCATCAGGATTTTCTAGTTGGTCCTATAGGCTCCATGACCCCTCAGCATGTTCTAGATTAGGTTGAGGTTATTGCACCTGATATTGTAGGAGGTGAGTATAGCAAGCTTCTTTTTGGCACTGAGGCCGCACCATCTACATGTATCTTGTTCTCCCTCTATTCTTTTGAGCTTGTTGGGATTGGGAGGGTCCTTGATGTTGCAGTTGAGGTAATTTATTTAAAAAAATTACAATCTAAATTCATATATATATATATATATATATTATAAGTTTAATTTTAAATTAAATCATGCACATGTTCAAGCTCTAACTCTTGATTGAAATCATGTGTACATGTATGAATTGAATGTGTATTAGAGACATGCTGATATCTTAGCACCTATATATGGAGATTTGCATTATGTTGGCAATCCTAGAGATCATCATGAGGTATTTAAAAACCACCTATATCACATACATACTTGATTTTTAAGTACATATATATCTTTAACTTTTTACATACACACATCAAGTACAAGTTTTCTAACTAAATACACATGCATATATACATGTACATGTCATATACGTTCCAAGATTAGGTCATGCTTCTATTCAGACTCCTGTGCATGCTCATCCTCTACATGATCTAGACTGTGGATGTCAGGTAATTTAGAGATATGTTAATTATTAATTATTTATTTGAAATTACAACATTATATATATATATATATATATATATATATATATATATATATATATATATATATATATATATATATAAATTTTATGGTTTTTCATGTGCAAGGCTTGATACATAGCAAGGCGCAATCCATTTGTCGAGATCTATCTAGACATTTATGAGTTGTTATTATGAGTCACATGTTTTATATTTGTACATTCAAAGACATTATGAGTATATTTTAGATACGTTCTTATGAGTCATGCATGTTTTATATTTACATTTGGACATTATATATATACACACTTATGTTTTATATCTAGAGACATTCTTAAATTATGAGTCATGTATGTTTTATATTTTAGTTTTATATCTTGGACATTTGAACATTATTGATTTATGATGAAATTTATTTATGATGGAATTTATTTATGATGAAATTTACATAGATTTTTATTAGAAATATACATGTATGCTAGTAGCATTTGCAGTTGCAATATTAATATAATAACATTATAATTAATTATTTATGATGGAATTTATTTATGATGAAATTTACATAGATTTTTCTTAGAAAGATACTTGTATGCTAGTAGCCTTTGCAGTTGCAATATTAATATAATACATTATAATTAATTATTTATAATAATTATTTAATCATTACTTATTTAAATTACTTCATAAATTCAAAGGTATGTTGGAAACCACCTTCATGAATATCATTTAAGAATTGAAATATAATGTTATAATTTCATAACTTTATACTGATATGTGGATGCACCTGATAGGTCTCTCTGGATAACTATCTTCTTGGAAGTAACTTTATACTATCAAATCTAATCAACAATCATGGCCATTTATTGTTTCTAAAGAAATGGATGTAGTACACATAAAATTTATGGTTATAAATTAAATACCAAGAAGATTTGAACAATTTAAAGGTATACATTGGAAGCCACCATTAAGAATATTATTTAAGAATTGAGATATAATGTTATAATTTCATAACTTTGTACTGACATGTGGATGTGCTTGATAGGTCTCTCTGGATAACTATCTTCTTGGAAGTAAATTTATAACTGTCAACTCTGATCAACAATCATGGCCATTTATTGTTTCTAAAGAAATGGATGAAGTAGTACAAATAAACTTTATGGTTGTAAATCAAATGTAAAGATATATTCATAGCATTTGCTTTACAACAATAAAGTTTATCTATACTACTTTGTCCATTTCTTTAGAAACAATAAATGGCCATAATTGTTGATTAGAGTTGATAGTTATAAAATTACTTCCAAGAAGATAGCTATCCAGAGAAACCTATCAGGCACATCCACATGTCAGTACAAAGTTATGAAATTATAACATTATATCTCAATTCTTAAATAATATTCTTGATGGTGGCTTCCAATGTATACCTTTGAATTGTTCAAATCTTTTTAGCATTTTCTTTACAACCATAAATTTTATCTGTACTACTTCATCCATTTCTTTAGAAATAATAAATAGCTATGATTGTTGATCAGAGTTGACAGTTATAAAGTTACTTCCAAGAAGATAGGTATGTAGAGAGACCTATCAGGCACAGCCACATGTCAATATAAAGTTATGAAATTATAACATTATATCTCAATTCTTAAATAATATTCTTGATGGTGGATTCCAATGTATACCTTTGAATTGTTTAGATCTAATGAATGTGTAAATATCTAATTTGAAGCAAGTTGTAGTCACCATAGTTAAAATGAACATGTACAAATTATGAACGTATTGAATGATCATGAACATGTAAATTATGAACTAGATAGATATCTAATTTAGGCTTGTTAAGTTTGAGGCCCCTAAATGATAATGATACCAAAAAGTTAAAAAAGAACTCAAAATTGATAAATTTACATATAATGATCTACCAAACTCACATGATGAAATAACATAACTTTAAAAGGTCATGGTCTAAGTAGCTCATTTGAACATGTAAATTATGAACATGTAAATTATAAACTAGATAGATATATAATGTAGGCTTGTTAAGTTTGAGGCCCCTAAATGATAATGATAATTTTTTTTAAAAAAGAACCCAATTGATAATTCTACATATACAAATCTACCAAACTCACATGATGAAATAACATAACTTTAAAAGGTTGTAGCCTAAGTAGCTCATTTGAACATGTAAATTATAAACTAGATAGATATCTAATATAGGCTTGTTAAGTTTGAGCCCCCTAAATGATAATGATACAAAAAAGTTAAAAAAGAACTCAATTGAAAAATTTACATATAATGATCTACCAAACTCACATGATGAAATAACATAACTTTAAAAGGTCATGGCCTAAGTAGGTCATTTGAACATGTGCATTATGAACTCTAGATAGATACAAAAAAATAGCTTCCCTCAACTTTGAGAAATATTTAAATTTTGTAATGACAAGGCCAACCACGTGAAGGTGGAAGCTCATGTGGCCTCACCTAAGACCTAAGACACCTAAGACATCTAATACCTATGACACCTAATACCTAAGACACCTAAGACATATAGACACCTTTAAAGACCTAAGACACCTAAGACATATATAGACACATTTAAAGACCTAAGACACCTAAGACACCTAAGACCCTAAGACACCTAAGACATAGACACCTTTAAAGACCTAAGACACCTAAGACCTAAGACATAGATAAGACACCTAAGACATGCCTAGACACCTAAGATGTAAAACACCTAAGACACATAATCTACCTAAGACACCTAAGACATATCTATGAGACTTAAAACATCTAAGACCTAAGACACCTAAAACCTAAAACTCTAAACCCTAAACCTAAGACTTAAGACCTAATCTACCTAAATTAAAGAGAATATATATAGTTTAGAGATCATACCTACACAATATGAAGTTCAATAACTTAAAATCCTTTTGAACAACTACATGATTGCAAAAACATAAATCTATGTAAGTAAAACTAGAGTTTGTAGCTCTCGATCATGTTTGATTCTAAAATTCATAATTTTAAAATAAAACTAATTTATTTATATATCTATCTAGTGTTCATACCTTCATACGATGTATTGATTGGTTCAACTCACTCTTCAATAATGTAACTTATAACGTCCACATAACTTAAAGCTCTTGGTACATATAATCTGAATCTTCTCTATCTTTTATTATCTCTAAAATATTTTCATGATCTTCAATGGACAACCTCCATTTTTGTTGGCCACGTCCTCTTTTTTTGTAAAGTTTACAAATTTAATCTTGTTGCTATAACTAAGTGACTATAATGTAGAACCGTTTTTCTTGGCATATAATCAATAAATATAATACCATTTTTATCTATCTTAATTTGTTCATAATATGTGCCTTCAACAATAATTTATCCAATGGGATAGGATTGTCCATCACCATCTATCATTGATTCTAACAATTTGGATTTTGGTTGCATGTGTATCTTAGTAGATAGTAATCTACACCTTTTGTATTGTGAAGATCTACAACCACAACAAAAATATATCCTGTACACACCACAAGTAAACATGTCTATACATTATCTAGTTTTAATGTAAATCATTCAAATATTTATAATCACTCTTGACTTAGGTAGAATTTAAATCAAACTTCTGTACAAGTTAAAATTTAATTTAAATGTACATTGAAATTTTACCTATAACAACTAAATCTGATACACATCCATAATCAACTAAATATAGAGGATCATAGACATCTACAATGTCACTATCTTCAAAAGGAGGCATTGATGCTATTTTTTCATTTCCCATTGTGAAACATATCCATCTCTACTATTCTCACATTGTAGAATATTTACATTGTTCTCAATTTAGTCAACACAAAAACATGATTTTTCTCTCACTTGAATAGCAAGAAGTTGGCTATGTCCTATAGTCATGACTTGATGCAAACTTCTAATACCATTAATTGTTTGACAATTATAAGGATTCAATCGATCAATATTTGTGTATGAACAAATTCAAGCTCATCCAATTAAGACTAAACTTCTAAATTTACTTCTTTAATATTTATTTAATTTTAAGAATCTAATTAAGACTTGTGTAAATAAATATTTGTGTATTAAAAAATTCAATTAATTTATGTACTTGAATTTAAATAAAGTTTTCAAATAACATATTCAATTTACATGTACCTATAACTTCCCAAAAATAGCATATTTGTTGTATATTGAGTCACGAGCACCAAAATGACTTTTGCACCATTCAACAATTTTACTTGCATTCCATATGGTGTTACCTGCAAGTTCATGTCAAGGTGAAGTATTCAACAATTTTAAATTTACATAAATTATGTATGGTACAAATTTACCTGCAAGTTCATATTGGCGAAGTGCATGCTTCACACATGCTCTTGCTTCATCGTGCTCTCTTTTTCCATGTCCACTCTCAAAAAAATTCCACAAAAACATTTTGTTATGTCTAGCATGTTGTTGCATTAACCAATTAAATGCTTTTGTAGACTTAAATTGTCCTATATTTATTTATATAAAAAACCATTTGAAAACCAAAACTTAGTAAAAAACTATATGTATATAAGTAATTGATTCAAGTTTTAAAGTTATAAATTTAAATTTAAAATTTAAAATAAAAATAAAATCATAACTTACCAGCACATCCATCAGACCAAATCTAGTGTTGTAATGCACATATGCCACGTCATCTCAAATCTTCAAAAAACATTCCGAAACAATGTGCTACATAGCTTCTATCATGACCTATATCATCATTGATATAAAAGTGAACCTCCTTGATGATAATTAATTCATCTTCACTACTTTCTTCACCATCTACAAGTAACTCAGCATGTCTATAGCAATCTTGTACAAAGATTGTGACTTGCTCTGAATGATAATATTGACTTTGAATCTTAGTTTGAGGACTAAATGTATAGTTCTCAAAAAAATCTACAATAGAGAGAATATAACCCAATGGAAAATAATTCTTTGAGTCATGAAATTGTTTAGTCTACCATCTTGCGTTGTGACAATGTTGGATATGTAGATATATGATGTTACAAAATTTAGAGTCCATAAACTCATTGTAGGGCAATTCACTCTCTCTCAAAACAATTTTTTTGGATTCAACTCCTGACTTCGTTGAGTATTTCTCATATTCAAATCTCTTCCAAACAACTGGCATTGAATGATCAATATTCTCAAATGGTATTAAAAGTTTCCTCAAATTTTCACAATCTATACATGTATTTTTTATACATTGTACGTTGAATTCATCTGAATCTTCTAATTTTCACATAAGATATACTAAACAAATTGTGTTGTACTTCCAGGGATGACTACATTTGGATTAACTATTGCCATACATTTTTTATATGACTGTAGGTGTAGATGAAATTCAACATGATTTTGACAACAACGAGTTTCATGTACTTTATTTATATGTACGAAACATGGTCGTAAACTCTCAAACATCCTTTGACAAATCTTCACCTGTGGAAATTCTTTCTTGAATGCTTCAAAAAGTTCACTTTGTGTTGTATCTATAAATTTTTTTGGGTGAGAAATTTTTATACCATCTTCGCCTTTTATTTGTATAGTGTCTCTTTTATTGGAAGAAACATGGGAGTGATTGGTCCAATATCCAATTACTTTTTGTTTTACATCTAAAATTCTATCTTTCTAAGGGAGTCGACAAATATTTACCCAATTATTTTCAATCATCTAATCTATTTCTCTTCTTGATATATCTTTGAATAGTTCTCCTAGATACATTTACTGATGCAGAGGCATCCACACTATAACCTTCGCATATAGCATGAATGTCTGCAGACCAACCTCAACATCATCATCTTCGCCATCATCATCATATTCCGCTTTATACTGTCAGCATCATCATGTTTCGGACGACCACCAGCATCCTCCTGCCGACTACTGTTCACCTCCTCCGCCAGTCGCCTATCATCATCATGATATTCAGCGGGCGCAAACATCCTCCGGTTGCACTGTTCATCGGGCTCGAAACACTATCGTCATCATCATGACCTTCATCACTCTCTTCGTCAGCAGGATATCCAAATATCCGGTCGCTCAAATATCCTGATGACGTTCACCTTCAGCAGCTTACCTTCGATGCGCCGCTACCCGACAATACAAGCAACAGCATCATGATATAACTTATCTGGTTCTCTCGAAACCTCCTGATGATGATGTTAACACAACTTCCTACCGCAGACTTCCACCGATACCTTAGCACTTAACGATGGCAGGATAAACTCACACAAGGGGGATATCTCAATATCCTGATGACGATGACGTCATATCCTGATGACGATGACGTCACCCAATATCCTGATGACCTTTTCAACACTTAGTCAAAAAAACATGAACTTTCTCTCCCGCATCTACTCGCGATACGCGGATGTTTGGCACTCCCGATATGATGATCCTGATGCCGATACACTCCACCTCGGCTCCTCCTGCTGATGATCACCCGACGCACTTGCACTTCATGCAATCGACAACATCATGCGCTCCTCCATTTATCCGGATGACGATATCCGAACTGTCTGCAGGATATTCACCAAGATATCCTGATGATGCCGTCTTGGCCAATTTCCAGCCTTAGCGAAACCTCACTTCGCCGATCCTTCAGGGATAACCCGATCCAACCTCAGGGTGATCTTCCAACTCTTGTCTCTTCAGCTCGACCTAGCACATGAGGATGCTAGGCTTCTCAACATCTGTCGACCGCGATCCTGCACACCTGCATGCAAACAAACAAACTACCACCTACCCTACTGTACATTACCATTCCACCGATCGGATGAGTCAACCGGTGGAATGGATCAGTGAATCCATGAAGTCTCTCAAACCAGCAAATCAATCAAGTAATGGAATGCAACCAGAGCAAGAACACAAAACAGGATCACTTTATTGATTTCAAAGATGCAATACAATATGATCAATCTCTCTCTCAGTCTCACTCAAGCTCGATCGATGATATCTGTCTGTCTATCAACCGATCTCATGCTTATAAAGACTTTCCCACGAGTACTACTGACCCGACTCCAAGCGGCTGGGAACTCTCCAAGCGGCTGGGAGATCCCACCGAACATACATCATGACAGCTGTTATAACTAACTAGCTAAAAATAGCAAAAGCCTGGTCAGCATGATCTTATCACGATCAGCATGACCTTATTACATGCATTTGGTCTTAACAGACCTTCTTGGAAACATAAACAGGACCTAAACTACTAACTGCCTTATCAAGACCAGCTGTCAGGTAGGTGCTCCTGCACCATACTCCCCAACAGAAAAGAACTCATGTCCCATGAGTTTAGCATGTGGAAGTCCTCCACCTTTACACTTTGCTTTGTCAATAGTCTGACCTGCTCCAGCTTTATCTGCTGCTGTCTCTTGGCTTCTCCAAGACTTCTGAACTGTAACTTGCTTGCTGGCAAGTAAATCCTCATGCCTGTTGATGTAGGCCCTTCTCAGGTTGTCTCTGTGTTTGTCAGATTGTCTGACCAGAACCTCTGTCTGAACTGCCTCTGTGGTGTTCAACTGTATCTGCCTATCAATCTTCATAGGACAAGCAATAGTCCCAACTATGACAACATCCTTGTCATTCTTCTCAACTGATGGTTGCTGTGTGCAAACCTGCTGCTGACCTCTGTCAGTCACAACTGAAACTTGCTTCAGCTTGTTGTCTGTAACAACTTCTTTCTCTGCAGTGTCCTGAACTGCCTTTATGCCTGTTCCTCTAGGCATCTGCACATACTCCCTCTTTCCCATTAAAATGATTTGAGCTGCCTTCTGTACTGCAGCTTTTGCCTGCAATGGCATCAACTTAATAATCTTCCCATCCTTCTGGATGGTGTAGGTATTAGCATACCCATCATACAGTACTCTTCTGTCAAATTGCCATGGTCTACCTAGCAGTAGGTGACAACATTCCATAGGCAATATATCACACAAGATTCTATCCTGATATGGTCCAATCTGGAAATCCACATATGCCTGTTCAGAGACAAAAAGTGATTGCCTATCACTCACCAAAGATGTCTTGTAAGGGTGTGGGTGTGGAATCCTTTCCAGCTTCAGTTTATCCACCATTTCCTGGGATACCATGTTGTCTGTTGAACCAGTATCAATGACAACCTTACATACCTTACCTTTGCTCTTGCATGTGGTTTTGAAAAGAGCTCTTCTTTGCATCATATCCTTTGATGCCTGCAAACTAATTCTCCTTAACATCAATGATTCTCCACTCTCTGGATATCCAACATTATCAGGACCTCTGTATGAACTCTGTGCACTTTCTTCTACTTTCTCGTCTTGCACAAGTTGTACTCTCTTGTCACTAGTTCTATCATTTCTGGATGATGAACCTTTGTTTTCTGGACATTTGAAAGATGGATGACCAAACTCTCCACAGGTGTAACATTTTCCTGAAAATGTAGTAGAACCTCTACCACCTCCAAATCTTCCTCTATTACCTTTCCATCCACCTCTGAAATCAGACTGTCCCTGTCCTTTACCAGTGTCTTCCTGACCTTCATTTGTTTGCTTTTGTGCAGGGGCTGCTCCTTTTCCCCTATTGTTTCCTCTTCCTCTCATGGACTTATCATGTCCTCTATTCATCTTTTCTTCAATCCTGATTGCCATTTGATAACAATCTTCCACATTCTTAGGGTTAGCTAACACTAACTCATCCTGTATGTTAAACCTTAAACCAGCCAAGTACCTAGCCACCTTTTCTACCTCATTCTCATGATGACCAGATCTCATACTCAACAGATAAAATTCCTTAGTATATGCTTTCACATCCCTGTCTTTCTGCTTTAAAAATTGCAGCTTCTTAAACATCTGGATTTCATAATCCCTTGGCAAGAATTTCCCTTTGATCCTTGCTACCATCTTATCCCATGAAGTGATCTTAGACTTCCCTTGTTTCCTTCTCTCAGATTGTACATAATCCCACCATACCAAAGCATGACCTCCTAACTTGGTCTTTGCAATCTTTACCTTCTGATCCTCAGCAACATCTTCACATTCAAAGTGATTATCAAGTGCAGCAATCCAATCTAACAACTCATCTTCATTCAAGCTTCCAGTATACTTGGTGACATCAACCTTTACCTTAGGTTTTTCACTCTGCACTGCCTTTAACAGTTTTGCCAATCTCTGGTCTTCAGCATCCAGATCTTCAGCTACCTCTTCATACTCTTCAACAGTATCTGCATCTTCTTCAGACTCACTGTCTTCTACCTCCCTCTTTTTGTTCTTTTCCAGGGCTGTCAGCCTAGCTTGAAGTGCTTCAGCAAGCTCCTTCATCTTCCTCATCTCTCTAGCATGTTTCTCCTTCAGTTCCTGCAATTCCCTTGCAGTACCACTTCCTTTAGGAGGCATTTTATCAACCTCACACAACACACAACACAATCAACTCTACCTCTGCCCTTTCAGTGACAGAATCAACACACTACAGCCCAGACCTTTTGCTGAGCTCTGATACCACTATGATGCAGAGGCATCCACACTATAACCTTCGCATATAGCATGAATGTCTGCAGACCAACCTCAACATCATCATCTTCGCCATCATCATCATATTCCGCTTTATACTGTCAGCATCATCATGTTTCGGATGACCACCAGCATCCTCCTGCCGACTACTGTTCACCTCCTCCGCCAGTCGCCTATCATCATCATGATATTCAGCGGGCGCAAACATCCTCCGGTTGCACTGTTCATCGGGCTCGAAACACTATCGTCATCATCATGACCTTCATCACTCTCTTCGTCAGCAGGATATCCAAATATCCGGTCGCTCAAATATCCTGATGACGTTCACCTTCAGCAGCTTACCTTCGATGCGCCGCTACCCGACAATACAAGCAACAGCATCATGATATAACTTATCCGGTTCTCTCGAAACCTCCTGATGATGATGTTAACACAACTTCCTGCCGCAGACTTCCGCCGATACCTTAGCACTTAACGACGGCAGGATAAACTCGCACAAGGGGGATATCTCAATATCCTGATGACGATGACGTCATATCCTGATGACGATGACGTCACCCAATATCCTGATGACCTTTTCAACACTTAGTCGAAAAAACACGAACTTTCTCTCCCGCATCTACTCGCGATACGCGGATGTTTGGCACTCCCGATATGATGATCCTGATGCCGATACACTCCACCTCGGCTCCTCCTGCTGATGATCACCCGACGCACTTGCACTTCATGCAATCGACAACATCATGCGCTCCTCCATTTATCCGGATGACGATATCTGAACTGTCTGCAGGATATTCACCAAGATATCCTGATGATGCCGTCTTGGCCAATTTCCAGCCTTAGCGAAACCTCACTTCGCCGATCCTTCAGGGATAACCCGATCCAACCTCAGGGTGATCTTCCAACTCTTGTCTCTTCAGCTCGACCTACCACATGAGGATGCTAGGCTTCTCAACATCTGTCGACCGCGATCCTGCACACCTGCATGCAAACAAACAAACTACCACCTACCCTACTGTACATTACCATTCCACCGATTGGATGAGTCAACCGGTGGAATGGATCAGTGAATCCATGAAGTCTCTCAAACCAGCAAATCAATCAAGTAATGGAATGCAACCAGAGCAAGAACACAAAACAGGATCACTTTATTGATTTCAAAGATGCAATACAATATGATCAATCTCTCTCTCAGTCTCACTCAAGCTCGATCGATGATATCTGTCTGTCTATCAACCGATCTCATGCTTATAAAGACTTTCCCACGAGTACTACTGACCCGACTCCAAGCGGCTGGGAACTCTCCAAGCGGCTGGGAGATCCCACCGAACATACATCATGACAGCTGTTATAACTAACTAGCTAAAAATAGCAAAAGCCTGGTCAGCATGATCTTATCACGATCAGCATGACCTTATTACATGCATTTGGTCTTAATAGACCTTCTTGGAAACATAAACAGGACCTAAACTACTAACTGCCTTATCAAGACCAGCTGTCAGGTAGGTGCTCCTGCACCATTTACTAATTTGGAAATTGCTTGAATTTGTCTTCTATGTGATAATCTTTTACTAGAAATTATAGTCATCAATGCTCTACATGCAACACTTAAATCAATAGCTCGACTCTTGGTTTTGATAGAATCCAATGCTTCTTGCAAGTGTTCAATTACTGTCTGATTTAATAAATCTGAAGATTTTTTCTTATTATCAACCCCTAACAACTCCAAGAAAGGGGTAATCTCTTTTTACCTAAATTACTTTGCACATAGTTGTGCTCTTCCAATTAGAGACTTATCTTCAAAAATTCATCCCAAATTCTTTTAGAGTGAAATTTAATTGTGCTTTCAAGTAACACATGTTTAGGTGAAATCTTCTTGAAAAGAGAATCCTCATCCATTTCTATAAGATTTTCCATTCCATACAAGGAATTTCTATCACTAGTACCAATTTCTTCTTGTACTTGTTCAGCAACATGCTCTTCAACTTGTTCATCAATAATTTCAATGGGTTGTTCTTAACTAGATGATCCTAAAGTCAAATTCCTCATATTTAGTTTTTTTTCATCTCTTTTTCGGTCATACAAGATCTAGTTCTTTTATTCCCCATCACAAATTGCTTGTTTTAATTCACCTACACACACATACACATGCATGTACATCCCAATAAATAAGTCATGGAGTTCAATTTCTACATGGTTTTAATCTATCATTCAAGACCAATATATATATGAATAATAAATACACTCATAAACTTTTAAAATTAATCAATGACAAGTTGAGAATCATTGTACCTAGAAATTTGTAGTCTCTCTTGCCAAAAAAACCCATTTACCAAAAATCTCCTTTTTTGTGCTTTCTACAAATCCTTGAATTGAAAAAAATTAAAAAATAATTTGTAGCCTTTATTCCAAAAAAAAAATTGCTTCTTGTATTTTCTCCTAATGCTTGAATTGAAAAAAATAAGCAAAAATGAACCTATATTTATATGAAATTGTTTGAATTTAAAAAACAAAACAAAAAACGGCCAACCAAATTGGTGCGTCGATAGAGGAATAGTATAGTTTCAGGAGAATCAAACTTGGCTAAGTTTAACTTAGGTGAATAAAACTCACCTAAGTTCGACTCACTAGGAACTATCTCTGTGGCATCCTACTTGGCAGCCACCTCCTCCTTTTTAGAATTTTTTTAAACTCTCAACTTGGACTAAATATTTCTTTAGTTAGAATGGATTATTTCAAAAAACTAAAAATACCCTTTTGTAGAGCACCGAGTCTACAATCCAAGTGTATATATATATATATATATATATATATATATATATATATATATATATATATATATATATATATATATATATATTGGTATTTTGATTAGTTTTAATATATTTTTGTTTTAAATTATTGCAAGTAGGTTGTTATAATCAAAGATGACATTGATTAGCAAAAAAATATAAAACCACATCAATTTTTTTTAAAAATTATATGGTGTACTAGAGGAAAGAGTTCTCTCCAAAAGAGTATAATTGGTTTTTTGAAAATGATAAAAAAACTTATACAAAAGTTGACGTGGAATGAAAACTATCAAATTCTAGTAAATTTGACTTTAAAATGTTATTACGAGGAAAATATGCATTGAAAACTATTTTTTTCCATGCACTAGATATTGAACTAATATATTTGGGAAAAAAATTAGGGAAAAATAAGATTGTTTTCTTTTTGTTTGTGATGTGGACTTGACATCACTTTTTCTTGAAATTTTTAGCAATTCAAAATTTGCTCTTAAATTTATAAAAAAATATCAAAATAAATTTTTAATTTTTTTGAAAAATTACAATCATAAAATTCATCATGAGTTCTACATTTCACTATTTTTACATCATTTTGAAATTCAAAATCTAAATTCCACTTTATGAGGTCGAAGTTGAAATTTTTTGTTTGTGTTGGTTGATTCCTTTATAAAAGTGTGACATGGGTTTGTGCTTTTACCCTTTTGGGATATGCATATCTATCATTTGAATGCTATATGTAGATAGTATTGAATGGTAATGTATTTTCTAGCCTTATGGCTATATCTTTGTTATGCTTAAATGCAAATTTATTATTTTGTTGGTTGTATGTGTTCTACTATATTTTTTCAAAAGTCTTAAAGGTTTTTGTATCCCTTGTTTTCCCATTTCTTTTGAAGAAGTCCTAAAAATGTTAAGATTTGAGTGAGTTGACTATTTTACTTAGGACTATTTTTGTGCGATTACAACCACAAAAGTGATGATGTGGATAGGTTCTTTACATTTTTTGAAAGGTTTTAAAATGATCTATTACTATTTAGAATACCTTTCTTTTTGGACTTGATCTCTTATGTCTTCTAAGGGCGTTTGTGAAAACTAGTATGGTATCCTAGTTCTTGCACAAATATGTAATTAAGTTATGCATGTAGACATGCAATTGTTATGCAAGTATGTAATTATTGTGCAGGTATATTTACAATTTCTATGCAAGTATGTAATTATTGCACAAGTAGACATGTAATTGCTATGCAAGTATGTGATTGTTGTGTAAATAGATTTGTAATTTATATGAAAGTATGATTGTTGTGCAAGTAAGTTTGGTTGAATCTCTTTTCATAGTTCCTCACCAATGATGGAATCATAGATGCTTTATGAAAGTATATTCCTAGATTTTTTTAGGACTTTTGCTTGTGTTGTCATGCTTAGTGCTGGCATTGCACACCTTGAGTTTCATTGTGTTTTATCACAACATTTTGAGTGCATAGGTGTGCAATGTGGCAAGTTGGTATCATAATTATATTGCATTTCTTCCATTTGTTCTTTGATGGCTAATATATTGGGTGAAATATTGGGGCATTATAGATGAGGTTATTAGAGTGGAGTTTTAGGAGGTGTTTTGAGGTCTAAAGAGTTTATTTGTGCTATAGTTGTGCATTGATGTTTCTTAGAAAGATCAATGCAAGTGTCATCAATACCTTGAGCAAATTGTGGAATAAGATGTGCCATTTGGCAAGAAGTAAGGGTGGAGGAATTGCTTTAAATTTGTTTAAATGTGTTGTTGAAACATGATTTTGAGATGACATTGTAAAATGATCTAAAAATGTGTGCATCAACTCATAAAATGAACTACAATGGATGCCATACAATTTAAACAATTCAAATGTTTTATTGTTTAATTCTTTTGGAAACACATTTAAAAGAAATTACTTACTATGTAGATATTCATATAGAGAAGAAAGAGAAGTTTATACATGTTTGCATCAAGATTAAGTTTTGTGTAAGATGAAATGCAATTGAGTTTAGAGTTTTGGAAGAGAATGTAGGAAATGAATAATGAACATTTTCATCACCAAAAAGAGCATTATCATGGACTCTAAAGTTGAAACCATAAATCAAAGAAGATGGGAGTGTAGTATCTAAAATGGTCACATAAGGTAAAGTGGAAGAAACAAGAATTTCTAATATGTGGGGTAAGTGCCAAGAAAATAGACAAACAAATAACTAATTAGTTAAAAATAATCCATAAGACCATCTAGGGAAAATTAAGGTTTGCCTAAGCCAAAGAAATCCAGACCACATGTGCATTCAAAAAGATGAGGTTGATTGTAGATCAATTGGCAATAAAAGTGAGTGTCATTGAGACTTTTCATGAAGGAAGGTAAGGGATTTAAAAGAAGCTATTAGAGAAGGAAAGAGAAGCAAAGGGTGGGTGAGGTACATTTAAAGTGTTTTACTAATTTAAAGTTCAAGTAAACTTTAATATTAAGCCCTAGTTGCAACAAAGAAGGAAATAAAAAATAAGAGTTTGATTCATTTTTGTGATTGGTTGTGGGAATAAGGACCTAAAGATCCATGTGAGGCATCCAGTTCACCAAAATGAAATGGATAAGAATGTGGTTTAGTAAGGTGTTTTGGTTTATCACATTTCATTATTCTTAGTTTAACTTTCAACATGAATGTGAACACATTGAAACAAATATTTTAAAAACACTATTTTCACTCTGAAACTAAGAATATAAGTAGAGGATTACTATGAAAAAGTCCAAGAGAAGATGGGTCAGAGATGCATGCATGATTTGACATTTGATTAAGGTTGTAACAATTGATGGAGGCCAGGGGCAAGGACTATGATTATAGCTTATCTATTTCAGTCTCCAAAATTTATGTGAACTAGACAAACATAGGTGCATTCTTATCTTGTCTAGTATGGTTGTTGATGAGTGCCAGGTAGAACTCATCTAAACATGCCTTTTTACTTCCTTTTTACCCTCTTTTCATTCTTCCTCTCCTAGTATTTGCACTATAGAAATTGTAAAGTCTTGTTTTAATGATACTAATAAGAGATGAATTGTTGACGATTATTGTTTTGATGAAAAGACTTATGTTGGAGTGAAACTAATGAAATTGTGAAGAAAAATCTCTTTTTGGGTTTCACAGGTGGAAGGCAGTTTTGAAGTACTTCGGAGGTAATCCTAATAATCCTTGGAGCCTGGTATAAAAGACACTACAAGTTACTCCAATGTTTTCCAATTTGTTGGAGGACCTTTGGAGTAGGAAGTAGAAATAGAGAAGATGGTGATCTCCATAGCTATGTCTCATCACCATTTTGGAGCATCTTCAAAGCTATTGGCAGTAGCATGACGTCTCCAGCGCTACACAAAATCTATGATGTTGTTGGTTCCCAGGAATATCTAGGGTGACTGAAGTACTACAGAGCCCGCTCATTTAGGCCTAAGCATCCCAGTAGATGACTCCAGGGTAAGTGCAAGAAGATGGGGGGGCAAAAAGGGGTCTTAAGTGGCCACTTTTTTCTGAAATCAGGAAATACTGGCCTTGGATGAGAAATTGAGCATAGTTACACTCAAAATTTGGAGATGCAACCAAAACAATGTTCGTAGTGCTCCGAGTCTACTTTCTAAACTACTATTTTTTTTTAAAATGGCATAGATTAAGGGGTTCAAAAGAGGGAGCCACAGAAATTGGTGTTGTTCATGTCAAAAAAACATAGCATAGCATATTTTGTGGCTCCCTCAAAAAGTCAACTTTTTTTTGGTAAATTTAAATTCACTTTGGTGAGAAATTAGCTAATAGCATGTAGTTTATGCCGGATTTTTCTGATAATTGTTTGATGAATATTTGATTTTTTACTAATTTTCAAAGTGGACACATCCTAAAAAATAGAATTTTGGCCGTGCTACCCCTATAAATTTTGAAAACTAATTGAAAATCATTTTTTTCTTTTTTAAATTTTTGTAGAATGGAGTCTAGTTTCTAAATATGTAATTTTTTTGAAATTTCAATGAATAGTTAATTTACAATAAAAAAAGACCAAACAGTGGTTTTTGCCCAAAAACAGACACACAAACAAAAGAAATTAAAGATGAAAGGCTTAACATTGTTAAAATGTGAAAAAAATCACATCATCAAATAGCTAAGAGAAAGCCTAACATTACCCAGGTGTTTGATTTGTTCGACCTTGAAACATGTGCAAATCTGAGGGTTAGCACGAATGGAATTATGTGAAATCTTGAAGAATATGGAAAAACATGTATGTGACTGTTTAAAAACATGTATCTTGAAGGATTCCCAAAGCAAGAGATAACACGAGCGCGTTATAACGCACTCGCGTTATGTTTTGCTTTGCATTTTCCTTTCTCGCAAGTCTGTTGTTTGTCATGTTTGACATAACTTGAGCGCATTATAATGTGCTCGCATTATGTTCCCCTTAATTTTTTTTATGTTTAAGGCTATTAATCATGTATATACGTATGTATGCCTATATGTATGTATGTATCTATGTATGCCTATATGTATGTATGTATGTATCTATGTATGCCTATATGTATGTATGTATAGTGTCGAGGGTAGAGGAGGGTAGAGATGGGAGTGAGCTAGATAGGGGAGGAGAGGGGTGGATAAGGATTGAGTGATTAAGGTTTAAGGTTGAGGGTTGAGCATTTAGGGATAGGATTTAGAGTTTAGGGATAAGGGATTAGAGTTTAGGACCTTGAGGGATTAGGGTTTAGGGTTGAGGCTTTAGGGATAACGTTTAGGGTTAAGGGTCGAGGGATTAGGTTTAAGGTAGAGTGTTGAGGGTAGAGGGATTAGGGATAGGGTTTAGGGTTGAAAGTTTAGGGTTGAGGGATTAGGGTTTAAGGTATAGTTTAGTAGTTTACTCACTGTGGATGTACCATATGCAAAGCTTTTCTCATAGGGTTTAAGGTATAGTGTCGAGGGCTGAGGGTTTATTGATAATGTTTAGAGTTGAGGGTTGAGGGATTAGGTTTTAGGGTTGATGGATTGGGGTTTAAGGTATAGTGTTGATGGTTGAGAGTTTAGGGATAGGGTTTAGGGTTGACAGATTAGGGTTTAGGGTTGACAAATTAAAATTTAATGTTGAGGTTAGGGTTAGAGTGTCAAGGGTAGAGGGATTAGGGATAGGGTTTAGGGTTGAAGGTTTAAGGATTGAGGGTTGAGGCTTTAGGGATGAGGGTTTAAGGCTTAAGATATAGTATCAAGTGTTGAGGGTGTAGGGATAGGGTTTAAGTTTTAAGGGTTAAGGGTTGAGGGATAGGGATTAGGGTTTAAGGTATAGTGTTGAGGGTTGATAGTTCAGGAATAGGGTTTAGGTTTGAGGGATTAGGGTTTAGGGTTGATGAATTAGGGTTTAATGTTGAGAGTTGAGGGTTGAGGGTTGAGGGTTGAGGTTGAGAGATAGGGTTAATGGTCAAGGGATTAGAGTTAAATAAGACTGTCGAGGGTAGAGGGATTAGGGATAGGGTTTAGGGTTGAAGGTTTAATGATTTAGGGTTGAGGCTTTAGGGATGAGGGTTAAGGGATTAGGGTTTAAGATATAGTGTCGAGCATGTAGGGATAGGTTTTAGGGTTCAAGTTTTAAGGGTTAAGGGTCAAGGGATCAGAGTTGAGGGTTGAGGAATTAGGGTTTGATGTTGAGGGTTGAGTACATTGAGGTTCAAGGGTTAAGGTTTTTGGGATAGGGTTGAGGGTCGAGGATTAGGGTTAAGGGATAGGGTTGGAGGGTTTAGGGATAAGGGATTAGGGTTTAAGGTATAGTATTGAGTCCATTGAGGGTCTAGGAATAGGGATAGCATTTAGGGTTTAGGGATGAGGGATTAGAGTTGAGGGATGACAGATGATGGATTAGGGTTGAGGGATTAGGGTTTAGGGATAAGGTTTAGGATTAGGGTTGAGGGATTAGGGTTTAAGGTATAGTGTTGAGGGTTTAGTGATAGGGTTTAGGGTTGAGGGATTAGAGTGAAGGGTTGAGGGATTAGGATTTGATGTTGAGGGTTGAGGGTTTAGGGTTTAGGGATAGGGTTGAGGGTTGAGGGATTAGGGTTTGATGTTGAGGGTTGAGGGTTGAGGTTCGAGGGTCAAGGGTTTAGGGATAGGGTTGAGGGTCGAGGGATTAGGGTTAAAGTAGAGTGTGGAGGGTGTAAGGATTAGGGATAGGGTTGGAGGGTTTAGGGATAAGGGATTAGGGTTTAAGGTATAGTATCGAGTCTGTTGAGGGTTTAGGAATAGGGATAGAATTTAGGGTTGAGGGATTAGGGTTTAGGGATAAGGTTTAGAGTTGAGGGTTGAGGGCTTAAAGTTTAAGGTATAGTGTTGAGGGTTGAGGGTTTAGGGATAGGGTTTAGGGTCGATGGATTAGGGTTTAGGGTTGATGGATTAGCATTTAATGTCAAGGTTAGGGTTAGAGTGTTGAGGGTAGAGGGATTAGGGATAGGGTTTAGGGTTGAAGGTTTAAGGATTTAGGGTTGAGGCTTTAGGGATGAGGGTTTAAGGCTTAAGATATAGTGTCAAGTGTTGAGGGTGTAGGGATAGGGTTTAAGTTTTAAGGGTTAAGGGTTGAGGGATAGGGATTAGGGTTTAAGGTATAGTGTTGAGGGTTGATGGTTTAGGGATAGGGTTTAGGTTTGAGGGATTAGGGTTTAGGGTTGATGAATTAGGGTTTAATGTTGAGAGTTGAGGGTTGAGGGTTGAGGGTTAAGGCTTGAGGTTGAGGCTTGAGGCTTGAGGTTGAGGGATAGGGTTAATGGTCAAGGGATTAGGGTTAAGGGATAGGGTTGGAGGGTTTAGGGATAAGGGATTAGGGTTTAAGGTATAGTATCGAGCCCATTGAGGGTCTAGGAATAGGGATAGCATTTAGGGTTTAGGGATGAGGGATTAGAGTTGAGGGATAACAGATGATGGATTAGGGTTGAGGGATAAGGTTTATGATTAGGGTTGAGGGATTAGGGTTTAAGGTATAGTGTTAAGGGTTGAGGGATAGGGTTTAGGGTTGAGGGATTAGAGTGAAGGGTTGAGGGATTAGGATTTGATGTTGAGGGTTGAGGGTTTAGGGTTTAGGGATAGGGTTTAGGGTCGAGGAATCAAATTTAAGGGTTGAGGGATTAGGGTTTGACATTGAGGGTTGAGGTTTGAGGGTCAAGGGTTTAGGGATAGGGTTGAGGGTTGAGGGATTAGGGTTAAAGTATAGTGTGGAGGGTGTAAGGATTATGGATAGGGTTGGAGGGTTTAGGGATAAGGGATTAGGGTTTAAGGTATAGTATCAAGTTTGTTGAGGGTTTAGGAATAGCGATAGCATTTAGGGTTTAGGGATGAGGGATTAGAGTTGAGGGATGATGGATTAGGGTTGAGGGATTAGGGTTGAGGGATAAGGTTTAGGGTTGAGGGCTGAGGGATTAGGGTTTAAGGTATAGTGTTGAGGGTTTAGGGATAGGGTTTAGGGTTGAGGGATTAGAGTGAAGGGTTGAGGGATTAGGATTTGATGTTGAGGGTTGAGGGTTTAGGGTTTAGTGTTTAGGTATAGGGTTGAGGGTCGAGGGATCAGAGTTAAGGGTTGAGGGATTAGGGTTTGACGTTGAGGGTTTAGGGTTGAGGTTTGAGGGTCAAGGGTTTAGGGATAGGGTTGAGGGTCGAGGGATTAGGGTTAAATTATAGTGTGGAGGGTGTAGGGATTAGGGATAGGGTTGGAGGGTTTAGGGATAAGGGATAGGGTTGGAGGGTTTAGGGATAAGGGATTAGGGTTTAAGGTATAGTATCAAGTTTGTTGAGGGTTTAGGAATAGGGATAGCATTTAGGGTTTAGGGATGAGGGATTAGAGTTGAGGGATGACGGATTAGGGTTGAGGGTTGAGGGATTAGGGTTTAGGGATAAGGTTTAGGGTTGAGGGCTGAGGGATTAGGGTTTAAGGTATAGTGTTAGGGTTTCTTTCGTCAAATGTAGATTTATGGGTTCAATTATATTGATCGCCTCTCCAGTTTTGGGGTGTGGATGTTTTGGAATCAATCAGGAAGTCTTCAAGAGACTTTGTGGATGTGGATTGGAAATTGCTTGACAGAACCCCTGTTATTTATGCTTGGATAAGGATTTGTCACAAACTATAACTTCTGCTTCCAAAGAAGATCTGTCTTTCTTCCTCGATGGGCATTTTCTATCAAGAACTTGATTATGAGGGCTTGCCCCTTCATTGTTATGCCTATCATATGGCGGAGCATCTGGTAAGCTCTTGCAGGAAATAGGAAAAGTTCTCCCTCAAAAACCTTGTGGTCATTCAAGTCTGAAGGGGAAGGTTTGGAAAGAGATGTGATCAATGCAAAGGATGTAATCAATTTATAGCAGGAAAAAATGAGAGCACGTTATAACACGCTCGCATTTTGTCTTACTATTAAAATGGTAAAAAAATGTTGACCCCTGTGATCCAAGCCCACATGCTCTGTTTTCTTACTGATTCTACGCATGCTCCGACAAAAAAGAAGTGCTTTCATGCTATTGGGAAGTTCACATGCACATTTGACACATTGTACCACCTTTGCATGATCTTTCCACCACCTTTTCTACTTTGCCAACTTGAGAAGGACGAAATAACATAGTTTTGACACCACGTTTGATATATATCTATTCAAGTTTCAATTTTTGTAGTGTTGCAATGTTAATTGTGATTCAATTTTAGGAATTTAACATTATAGATTGGTTAATAGTATTGTTGTTAGTAATTATATTTTAGTGTTATTCAATTTAACATTGAAAAGGAAGCAAGTGGTGGAAAACTCAAATTGTTGAGGAGTTTGATGCAAGAAGAAAAAAACACTACATAATTGGGTACTCTCTCCATTCGAATCTTCATTTTTTAGGTATGTCAAGTCTTTACATGCATGTTCTTTACATTTTCCTTATTTTGGATTGAATTACTTTATCATGCTTTATCATACATGTTTAAAATAGACACATTCCCAATCAAGAAAGCAGCCTACAATCTCACATGATGCCATGTATGTTTTCTACACTTGGGCTCTTTAATAATTATGTGTAATAAACAGACCTTAACATACCATGATGTCAAACTATACAAGAATAAATCCTTACAACATAATAAAAATACAATCCCACTATTATCTTGTATTCATTTCTTAGGAACTAATATTGGTCTCTTTATCATGCTACAAACAAATTCTCTGTCATGCCAAGGAAATGATCAAGAATTAAACCAACACAGGAAGAGATAGAAGCTAAGAATGCAAAGAAAGTAGTGGCTATGAGGGAACTTCGTGAGAAGAGGAAATTGGACACGATAAATGAAGACATACCAATTGAAGAGGAACCACAACCATCACAAAGAGATATAGTATTGGCGGCACAAAAAGAATGAATGCAAAAACTGTGTTATGAGAGATTTGAATACCATAGTTGGAGACACGTCCTCTACTACAAGTCAACATGTAGGGAGACCATCTACCACATCTCAAGTTGAGAGTACATCATCACTCACATGTGATGAAGGAGGTACACCATCGTTCCCACCTCAACCTCAAGGTATGTCATCTATTCCATCTTCGATCAAAGGTATGCCATCTAACCCATCTCATTTAAATATTGATGAAATTCCTAATGTTGAGATGAATTTACCTAACTTAACACCACCTAGAATTTTGCATAGAAAGCCAAAGTATTTGATTGATATTGATGAGAATATTTTGCAGCCAATGGAAGGTAAGATTCCAAAATGCACTTGTAGAAGATATGCTAATAAGATTTGGAGATTGTTCTTTGAAAAGTTAAATGAGACTGCAAGATGTCAACTATTTGTTGAAATGATGCGAAGTATAAAGTATAGGTCTATCATGAAGATTCTTGGGTTGAGAACATCAGAGGCTTCAAGTGAAAAATCTATTGTCAAGAATCTAATGAGTGCGTATGAGAGTGTGGGTAACACCTCACGCACAAAAGATAGTAATGCAACACAGCATGTGATTACATCGACTATAGTTAGTAGTCAAATGAGGAAAGCTCATCTCATTAGAAAGATGAGTCAACAATTGAGAATTAATAGGAAAACTTTATCAAGAGCCGTTGGAAGACGCCAAAGAATTGAGGACACTAATGCCAATGAATTAAGGGCATTCTTGGGGAGACTACCACGAAAAGATAAACCAATTGTTGAAGCATTGAGATCACTAATTGAAGAATTTTGGAAGAATTACACAAGGGTATCTCCAAATCAAAGGGATGTGGTAAGAAGGAGAATCGGTAGTTAGAACCGTGAGCCACATCCAAAGCATTTTTTGGATGAGACTCAAACACAGTTTTATGGTAAATTTCTAGAGAAGTATCCTCAAATTAAAATTTGTCAAAGATATTTTGAAATGCTAAAACCTTCTATGTTAAGATAAATCACACATGCACTACTTGTTGTTGTAGATTACATATTGAATTTTCTAACCATTTTGATGCTTATAGGTCTATATGTTTAGATATGCATACTAACAATGATTTGCAGGGTTGTGCCATATGTGCCCCACCAACATCTTCAAGAGACTTCATATCAAGAATTTTATGTGAAAGAGAGGAAGGTCAAATATTTTACAAGAAATTATGCTTGGATGGCACATGTCATTGTTGCGGTGGCTTGCAACATTTGCCAATATGTGAACATATGGAAAGAACACATGCGGTTGGAAACGAACTAGTAGAGTTTGGCAAGTATAAAACAGTTGCATACAATACAAAAGATGGTAAAGAAGAAAAGAGGTATGAATTAGTTATTGAAAAGATTCCAGTGTATCAGTTTATGCCTATATTTCATGATAGCATAGTGTATGAGTATGCAATACATGCCCATAGAGCTCAATGGTTGGACTTGCAATTCAAGTTATGCAAGGACACATTTCTAGTTGGTAGCATTGTTTCAGTCATCAACTTTGCAGAGAACTACAGTCTACAACCACAACGTGAGGTGCAATCACAATATTACAACTCCACACAGGTTTCTATATTTGTGCACATTGCATTCATTCATGTGAATGATAGTATAGAGGATGACATGAATATCATAAGGGAGTATAATTTCTATATTAGTGATGATCGTACGCATTCTACGGAGTTCGTGCAAGGTTGCTTTCAGGTGTTCTACAATGATTTGGCTAGAAGGAGCATATCATTCAGTTAGCATATGATATGGTTGGATAACTATGCGTCACAATTCAATAACTCATGGAATTTCTATTGGTTGAGTAGGAGGCATAATTTTACAGGTATTCAGCATATGTGGAACTTTTGTGAGGTAGGGCATGGAAAGGGGGAGCATGATGGTGCAAGAGCATGTATCAAAAGAGCCATAGCACGAGAAGAGTTAAAGTATAAAGACAATGAAAAGTTGACAGATGCAAAATTGATTGTCGAGTGGTGTAATGCTTCCATGGGTCTAGGTAATGAAGGTAAGTCTTCAGTTCGTAGATTTTTTTGGTTGATAGATGATACTAATATTGCACCATATGAGGATTGTTGTACACTAACAGGATCAAATGAGATGCACTCTTTCAGAAGCTCAATTGCAGGGTCATGGAGTATCCATACATGAAAGATGTCATGCTTTTGTTCTTCCTGTACAATTCAAGTCTAGGATGAGTGCGAGTCAAAGGAGTGGGTTGACGAATGGCAGTTAAGTTATCTTAGCCCACTTGACATGTATCGACCCCCGACGACACTGGAACTAAGATAGATGGAATCATCAATTGACTTTGACCACATATCAGATTTAATTCAACTAGGTAATATAGGGCACGTATATGCATCTAATTTCATCTAGTTCAACTAGGTAATGTCAGCTTACTTTGTAGTGTTTTTGTAATGTTGACTAGTTTCATCTAATTTGCTACACATATCAATGTAGGGCACGTATATGCAGTTATTGCAGATGAAGATAATGGAAAATTAACAGATTATTACTTATGTCGTTGTGTTGAGGCCAAAAAGAAATTGGAGGCCCCTGTTATAGATGGAGAAAACATCGAATACCCTACAGGCTCAGTGGTTATTACTGGAACATGGCTTAGAAGGTACCCACATAAGAGTGTTAATATTTGGTTGTTTCAGGACTTTGACACATATTGAAAGATTCTTCATTACTCGAACCTTGTTGTGGCATCCAATGTTCATTTGATAAAGTATCGGGGTAGACCTTTGAACAAAATCTTGTGGAAGGTGCGTGAGTCTAACCATGAAGCAATACTTGACACAATAAAGAGTAGAGTAGACCCAGATGGTTCATTGGATTAATTTGTAAGTATTCACATTGATTTTGTAAAGTCATGTTACATTGAGTTGTTAGTATGCACATTAATTTGTAAGGTTTGTCTTTTTTTATTTCCTCCTGCATTTTTACACATATACACATTTTTACATCATCATGTTATGCATTTTTGGTGTCCTTCTCCTGATGCGACCAAACTCATAACTCACCCTACTTCCTTTAGACACCATTTGATGATCTCTCCAACACTCTGGATCTAGGGTGCCCAATCATGATGATGACCTATATACCATTCTCCCAAGGCGCTCATAATGAATGAAAAGAAGACCAAGGGTGCCCAAGCTTAATAGACTTATTTATTTCAATTTTGATGATCCAAACTCTTGCAAAACGACATCCACTTTCATGCCTTTAGATCTTCTTTCACATACAGGGTACCAAATCAAGTTGACAAATCTACATAAGGGCACCAAAATGGATGAAAGGAGACATGAAATGCACCTTAGGACTCCATGCTAAGGTTTGAGCCATTAAAGTCTCTTGATATTAGGCGCTCATGATGATGAAACTTAGAGCTTTTTCCTTTCCTAGGCACTCATCTAAGATGCTTGAATGATAAGGAGCACCTCAACCTCTATAATGTACATTGGGCGCCAAAATCAAGGTGATTTTAAGTCACTTTGAGTCATTTGGGGTCAGTTTGAGTCTTTGAGTCATGTTGCAAAAAAGTGTCAATTTTGTCAAGTTGCACAAAGCAACTTTTGCATTTTTGGTGTCCTACTCCTGATGCGACCAAACTGATTGTTCCAATGCATCTGGATGGGTACATTTAGGCTAGGCATGGTCCTTTTTTTCACCCAAACATGTCGAAATAGTTTGAGCTACATTGTACCGACGATATCCTTGAAGAGTCCAAAGTGCAAAAAGGCAACAATCTTTGACGAGATGTTACTCAAAAACCGTGTCACTTAGAAACATTCTACCTAAGGAAACGCAATCATGTAGAGTGCCTCTACAATAACCTCTCTCGGTTTTCTATATCTCTGAGGCATTTTCCTGTGGTGAAAGGTTTTCTGCTGCCCCAAAAATTGTCAGAAGGAGGCAGTGTAAAGTTGTAAAGGGGTGTAACTTTCATCCTGCTCCTGATGAGACCAAACTGACTATTCCAATGCATCCAGATGGGTACATTTAGGCTAGGTATGGTCCTATTTTTCACCCAAACATGTCGAAACAGTCTGAGCTACATTGTACCAACGATATCCCTGAAGAGTCCAAAGTGCAAAAAGGTAGCAATCTTTGACGAGATGTTACTCAAAAACCATGTCACTTAGAAACATTTTGTCTAAGGTAACGCGATCACATAGAGTGCCTCTACAATAACCTATCTCAATTTTTTATATCTCTGAGGCATTTGCCCGTGGTGAAAGGTTTTCTACTGCCCCAAAAATTGTCAAAAGGAGGCAGTGTAAAGTTTCAAAGGGGTGTAACTTTCATCTTGCTCCTGATGTGACCAAACTGACTATTCCAATGCATCTGGATGGGTACATTTAGGCTAGGTATGGTCCTATTTTTCACCCAAACATGTCAAAACAGTCCGAGCTACATTATACCGACGATATCCCTAAAGAGTCCAAAGTGCAAAAAGGAAGCAATCTTTGATGAGATGTTACTTGAAAATCATGTCACTTAGAAACATTCTGTCTAAGGAAACGTGATCATGTAGAGTGCCTCTACAATAACCTCTCTCAGTTTTTTATATCTCTGAGGCATTTGCCCGTGGTGAAAGGTTTTCTGCTACCCCAAAAATCATCAGAAGGAGGCAGTGTAAAGTTGCAAAGGGGTGTAACTTTTGTCCTACTCCTGATGCGACCAAACTGACTATTCCAACACGTCTAGATGGGTACATTTAGCCTAGGCATGGTCCTATTTTTCACTCAAACATGTCGAAACAGTTCAAGCTACATTGTACCGACGATATCCCTAAAGAGTCCAAAGTGCAAAAGGCAGCAATCTTTGACGAGATGTTACTTGAAAAATGTGTCACTTAGAAATATTTCATCTAAGGCAACATGATCACGTAGAGTGCCTCTAGAATAACCTCTCTTAGTTTTTTATATCTCTGAGGCATTTGCCTGTGGTGAAAGGTTTTCTGCTGCCCCAAAAATCGTCAGAAGGAGGTAGTGTAAAGTTGCAAAGGGGTGTAACTTCATCCTGCTCCTGATGTGACCAAACTGACTATTCCAAGCCATTCAGATGGGTACATTTAGGCTAGGCATGGTCCTATTTTTCACCCAAACATGTCGAAACAGTTTGACCTACATTGTACCGACGATATCCCTAAAGAGTCCAAAGTGCAAAAAGGTAGAAATCTTTGACGAGATGTTACTAAAAAACTATGTCACTTAGAAACATTCTGTCTAAGGTAACGTGATCATGTAGAGTGCCTCTACAATAAACTCTCTCAATTTTTAATATCTCTGAGACATTTGCCCGTGGTGAAAGGTTTTCTACTACCCCAAAAATCATTAGAAGGAGGCAGTGTATTAAGTCAGGATGAAAGCCTATTCACTCTAGGCACCAATCTCAAGTTGCACAATCATGAATGGGTGCCTAGAGCAATAAGGTGCTACATCATGGTTCTAGGACCTTGAAATGGCACCAAGCATGTAGGAGGAATTTTTAAGGAGCCAGAATGTTTTTGAAACTCTAAGGAACTAGTCCAAAGACTCTATGGCACCATCTTGATACTAGATTGAGTCAACTTTGGAACTCAAACATATTGAAACAAGGTCGAGGAAGGTAGGCTCCATCTCTTGCCAGTTCAACCTCTCAGATGCGCCAACATTGGAAAGACTCTTAATGAGCACCTAAGTTTGAATTGATCTTGTGATTGAAAGTTTGGTGATGTATTGGTGCAAGATGATCTTCAGTTGAAGCAATGTAAGTTCTAGGAAGGGTTTAGAAGTTATCAACCTCTTCACTAAGTTAGGTGCACTTTAGAAGCTTTCTTACCCAAGAGTTGTACCTCATTAAGACAAGGCACATCTTAACCTCTGGGACTTTTCCAAAGAAGCGCTTCACTTTATTAGCACCTTTGGACCTTGTTTTGCATTCTGAAAGAGAAGGCGCACTTTGGAGGCATTTCTACTCCAGATTGATGCCTAGGTATAGTCATCTCTCTGGAGCATTACAATGTGTTTTAAAATGGAGGACATTTCATAAGTTGGGGAATTGATCACTGAAGACCTTGGAGTGTTTGAATTACTCTAAGCAAGAAGGTGCATTTCCATGGAGTAGCATATTCTAGATAACGCCTAATGCCATCAAGGCGCAATTCCACCCTCACTTTGGTGCCTATCATCAAGAAGGGGCATTGGGCATTCCTTGAATAGTTTTGAGCGTTTGAAGTTCGTGAAATCACCAAGGAATGTTGGGCGCCATGTGTATCCTCAACAAGCTTGAGTTTGCACCTATACAAGTTGGCACTTGTTCATGTTTTAACTTCCCTCTTGAAGCGCCTAACTTGGGAAAAAGTTATCTTGTTGTTAGTCAAGTGTTTGATGTGTTTTGGAGACTCTAAAATACTTCCTCTTGCTAGGTACTCTTCTTGGCAATTACAACCTTCAACTGGCACCTAGATCCTGAAGAAAAACACTTGCAAGTGTGGATGCACTTTCCTTGTGATGGAGCATCAAACTGGCGCCTAGAAATTATAATGCATGAAGTGAGTGCCTAGGATCCTATTGGTCCAATAGGTGGTTTTGGGATCCTTGTCAAGTCATTGGATTAGGTTGCCAACTTAGAATGATTTTGATGCACTTAGACTTCAAGGTGCAAAACTAGTAGGAAAATATTTGGGGGGAAACCATGCTGATAAAAGTTGGGTAAATTTAACCTCTGAGTCTGATTAGGCTCTATATAACAACTATATTTATATCATGTCCCTTTGCTTTATGAAACAAGCAGTATGTGTCAATTCATAGGGATAACACTATGGTCCTTACAAATTTCTCTGTGACTTTTGATAAGATTATCTACTCTCAAATTCATACTTAGGAACTCTCAAATTCTTGCCTTGACCAATTTGTTCATATTGAAATGTATCACAAAATCACCAATGGGTTGTATGAAGAAATGTATAGAGACCTTTGTAAGATTTACGGCACACAACTGAGAGGGGGGGGTGAATTAGTTGTATAAAACTTTCTCCTTTTTATATAAACTTAACTCCACATTGTTAATTAGTAGCGTAATAGAAGATCAACCATGAAAGCACAATGTAACAAATCAAGAGCAAAAACACATCAACACATGAGACACCAAGATTTTGACGTGGAAAACCTGGTTAAGGGAAAAACCACGGGGTGATTAACCCAAGAAATTATTCTCTGTTAGAAGAATAGAAAGAACAAAATGGCACTTGCCAATTAGGGCTCACTGCCTGAGCACATTGCTCACAAGAGGCTTACTGCCTACAAGAGACTCACTATCTACAAAAGAATAAGTATTACATACTTGAACTGGTAAATAGCATCTTCACCATGCTTGAGTCAGTTCCATTTAAGCCCAAACCTTCTGTTTTGCTTTTTGCTCTTCTCCTCGCTACCACACACACATCTCCATAAGTTCACAACTGAAATGACTTCACAATCCCTTATTTATACATGACATCAACTTAGGAACAAACATCTAAGTCGGCAACCACCTACAAAAGCATCCACAAGACGTGTAATCCATCTGGTCGGCCAGTCATAGAAGGAACACCATCATCTAGAAGTTGTTCTTCATTTTCAGGACCCCAATTCTAATGCAGACCATAAACACAAACTAAGCATGATCCAAGGACCTCCACAAACTTTCCTGAAACACCAAGAACATCCGCACTTCCTCTACTTACTGAAATCCTTCTCTCCTTCATCCGGAACCTCAAGAACATAGTCTGCCATTACTGTCACAAAGGAATAGATACTTGCGAAACTTCAAACCATGAACCGAATGAGTTGACACACCACACAGACTTCCCCAACACTTCCTCAAATCTGTAGAGTGGGATAATGCATTACCAGACCTCACTAGACCTATCTGTGTCACTCTGTCACCTTTGGACACTTACCGGAGCCGGTTCTACTTGAGCGACCATAACTTCTTCACATCTTCATGTGGACATCTAAAAACTTTACTAGAGAAACTCAAGACTTATATCTACAAACCCTTTAACCGCATCCTCTTATCAGCAACCTATCTTGGACTTTTACCTTGTTGTCATCATTGTTCTTCACTGTTCCTGATTGAGACTAATTTTCTCAATATCCTCAGCACATAGCTCATCCAATCCTTCTTATTAATGCAACATGAGTATGTTGACATCAATGACAACACCGGTTAAACCCATACTTGCAACAATCTCCCCCTTTGTCATTAATGGGAACATATGATGTGAAAAACCATCAAGACAAGAACTTCTCCTTACTGTCACAACTCCCCTTATCAACAACAACTCTTCACATGTCTTCTCTTCCTGTACTGCTCCCCCTTTGATCATCAACCACTTGTTTTTCACATGTCTTCTCTCCCCCTTTGACATCAATGGCAAAGGGCTCATACTTGTAACTTTAGAATCACACCTGCTGCTCCCCTTGAGTAGCAGCTCCCCATCATCAATCGGGATCACAAGATATGATTGTGATATCCACTAGAATGATGCGCATCAGTGCATCCTAGTTGATCACCGGAGGGGCAATAACCCCTAACTTCTCCCTGAGATACTCGAAAGAGTCCTTGGAAAGAGGTTTAGTAAAGATATCTGCAATCTAATCCTTGGAGGGCACATACTCCAATCTGACTTCATCCTTATTCACTTGCTCTCTCAGAAAGTGAAATTTGATAGATATATGCTTAGTCTTAGAATGCAACACTAGATTCTTAGAAATATTTATTGCACTTGAATTATCACAAAAAATTGTGATAGGCTCCTCATATTCTACTTTAATATCTCTTAGCATCTGCTTCATCCACAAAACTTGAGTGCAACTACCTACTGCTGCAATGTATTCTGCTTCAGTTGTAGACAAAGATATTGCCTCTTGTTTCTTGCTTAGCCAAAAGACCAATCTTTTTCCCAAAAAGAATGCTCCACCACTGGTACTCTTCTGGTCATCCACATCTCCTGCCCAATCTGCATCTGTATATGCATGAAGAGAGAAATCATGATCTCTTGGATACCACAGACCATACTCAACTGTTCCTTTTAGATACCTAAAAATCCTTTTGATTGCCATGACATGAGATTTTCTGGGATCAGCTTGGAATCTCACAACAAGACCAACAGCCTGCATTATATTTGGTCTAGTTTGAGTGAGATACAGTAATCCCCCAATCATTGATCTGTACTTTGTCTGGTCTACCTTAGGAGAGTCATCATATTTGCTTAACTTACATTTGGTTGCCATGGCAGTATGCATTGGCTTTGAATCTTCCATTCCAAATTTCCTCAACAATTCTTTCACATATTTTGTCTGGGAAATAAAGATTCCTTTCTTTGTTTGAGTAATTTGCAGACCCAAGAAGAAATTTATTTCACCAAGCATTGACATCTCAAACTCACTTTTCATTTGAGTTGCAAAGGTTTTACACATACTGTCTCTTCCTCCAAAGATGATATCATCAACAAATACTTCAACAATCAAAATGTTTTCATGATCAATTTTGAAAATATAAACTACTGTCAGCAGTACCTTTGTTGAAGCCAATCTTCAAGAGATGTTTGTCCAATCTTTCATACCATGCCCTTGGGGCTTGCTTTAGTCCATACAGTGCCTTCTTCAACTTGCAGACCATTTCACCATGCTCAGATAATTGAAATCCATCTGGTTGTTCAATGTACACTTCTTCTAAATTACCATTCAGGAAGGCAGACTTGACATCCATCTGATACACTTTGAAATCTTTGAAGGTAGCAAATGCAAGAAATAATCTGACTGCTTCAATTCTTGCCATCAGAGCAAAAGTTTCTTCAAAATCAACCCCTTCTATTTGAGAGTAACCTTTGCAAACTAATCTGGCCTTATTTCTGATCACTTCATCGGCTTCATTTAATTTGTTCTGGAAGACCCATTTGGTTCCAATCACTTCTAGGTCTGGGAACAAGATCCAAAGTGTGATTCTTCTCAATTTGCATCAATTCTTCCTCCATTGCCTTAGTCCAGTTTTCATCATTGAAGGCTTCATTTACTGTCTTAGGTTCAATCTTTAAAATTAGACAATACTCATCTGAATTTTGAGCAATTCTCCTCCTTGTTTGCACTCCTTTGCTTTTGTCACCTATGATCTGATCTTCAGAGTGGTTTAGAGTTACATACCTTGGAACTTTGTGAGTTTTTTGCACCTCTAACTCTTGATCAATCTCATTGAGACTTATCTCTTCTTCCTGTCTTACCGAATCAACTTGACTTTGTTTCTAAGAAGAGGCTTGGATACATTGAATCTGAACACCATTCTGATCATCTCCATCATACTCATGAATTCTTGAGGGTCTTTCAATTTCTTCATCAACCTTCATATTTACACTTTCTACAATCTTTCTTAGTCTCTTGTTGTAACACCGGTATGCTTTGCTTTGAGTAGAGTAACCCAAGAATATTCCTTCATCACTTCTAGCATCAAACTTTCCAAGATCTTCATCCCTTTTAATGTAACATCTGCTACCAAAAACTCTAAAGTATCTCACAGTGGGAGTAATGCCAAACTAGAGTTCATAAGGAGTCTTACCGGTATTATTTCTAATTTGAACTCGATTGAGAGTGTAGACTACAGTGCTGACAATTTCTCTCCAATAGATCTGAGGAACATTTGCTTCCATCATCATGGTCCTAGATGGTCTGGTTCTTTCTCTCAACTACTCCATTCTGCTGTGGAGTTCTAGGGGTAGACAACTGTCTCTTTATTCCATGTTTCTCACAGAAGTCTATGAACTCACCAGATGTGAACTCTCCACCTCTATCTAACCTCAGACATTTCAATTTTAATCCAGTTTCATTCTCCACCATGGCCTTGAATATTTTGAATTTTTCAAGAGCTTCTAATTTTTCTTTTAGGAAGGTTACCCACATCATCTAGGAATAGTCATCAATTAGCAACATGAAGTATCTATCACCTTGCACACTCCTAATTCTTGCCGGACCACATAAGTCAGTATGAACCAAGTCTAATAATCTGGTAGAAGATTGTTCCTTGCTTTTGAATGAGATTCTGCTTTATTTTCCCAACTGACATTCTTTGCACAAACTATTTGTAGGTTTTACCAATTTTGGAAGGTCTCTTACAACCTGAGTATTGCTTATCTTGATGATATTATCAAAGTTCACATGACACATTCTTCTATGCCATAACCAACTTTGATTAACATGAACAAATAAACTACTTTTATCAATACCAACCAAGTGAAAGATGTTACCTTTTGTTTGGGTACCGGATGCAATCTCTATTCCAGAACTTTCAAAAATTATGCACTTTCCATTCTTGAATCTAAGATCATAGCCTTTATCCACCAATTGTCCAACACTGAGAAGATTGTGCTTTAGTCCTTCAACATACAGTACATTACCATTTTTGTTCTTCCCATCAAGAGAAATAGTTCCTCTACCTCTGATTCTGCTAGCAGAATTATCTCTGAACTTTACAATTCCTCCTTCATACTTTTCCAAATTTAAGAACTTATTCTTGTCACCTGTCATATGGTGAGAGCATCCACTATCAATGACCCAATCATCCTTTGTTTCAACTTGGGCAGCCAGAGCTCTTTCTTCAACTTTATGATTGACAGATACAGAGGATATTGGTTCCTCTTCTTTGATGGCAATAAACACCCATTCATTACCGGATTTGTTTCCTGTCTCTGATTCATCGTCTGTTACTCCTTCATTATCATCTTCTTCATGAACATAGTAATAATTCTTTTGAAACCTTGATCTGTTAGGATTTAGTCTTGAAGATCTTTCCGGACATCTTGAAGCAAAATGACCAATTTTATTGCAATTAAAACACTTAAAAGGTAATTTCCCTTCATACTTACCAGATCCTCTTGGCAGTCTTTTTGCAATAAGAGCTTCAAGATGAGTAGTTTCAGCTTCTTCTTCTTCCAAGTCTTTTCTTTCTTTTTCATACCATGAAAGGTTCCTTGAAGAGTTTTCTCCCGGATCAAACCTTTGTTTCCCTTTTACAGAGGCACTGGCTTTGAATGCAGATTCAGTCTTTGGAGGATCATCTCCAAACTCGGCCATTTCAAAAGCAACCAACTTACCAACCAATTGATCTCTTGTGACTGTTGTGTGAGCTCTGAATTCTTCGATTGCAAAAGCCTTGATTTTATAAGAGGCAAGAAGGGATCTGAGAACTTTGCCAATGATCTCTTCTTCACTCAGGGTTCCACCTGCATTTCTAATTCCACAAACTAGCTCATTCACTCTTGCATAAAAGAGGTAATATTTTCATCATCTCTCATCTTCAGTTTTTCAAATTTCCCTTTCAGACTTTGTAACCTTGCACATTTAACAAACTGATCTCCTTCATGCAAAAGTTCTAGTTTATTCCAAATCTCAAAGGCAGTTGGTACATCAATAACATTTGAGAGCTTTGAGTCAGATAATGTACTTAGAAGAGCCTCTTTGGTCCGTAGATTGTTTCTAGCATCTATGATTTCATTTAGGGTTGTCGGACCACACTGTGGAGGTACATATGCTTTTGTAACCATGGACTAGTATGCAAATCCCATACACTATAAGTGACATTTCATGTGACCTTTCCAAAGAGTAAAGTTGGTTCCATCAAACTTCGGACTATCCTTCTTGTACGATGACATCCTAGATCTCCTCAAGCAGTTAAGCTCCTTTTAGAGGAACTTAGCTCTAATACCAATTGTTAGATTTAGGGCACACAACTGAGAGGGGAGGTGAATCAGTTGTATAAAAATTTCTCCTTTTTATATAAACTTAACTCCACATTGTTAATTAGCAGCATAATAGAAGATCAACCATGAAAGCACAATGTAACAAGTCAAGAGTAGAAACACATCAACACATGAGACACCAAGATTTTGACGTGGAAAACTTGGTTAAGGGAAAAACCACGGGGTGATTAACCTAAGAAAGTATTCTCTGTTAGAAGAATAGAAAGAACAAAATGGCACTTGCCAATTAGGGCTCACTTCCTGAGCACACTGCTCACAAGAGGCTTATTGCCTACAAGAGACTCACTGTCTGCAAAAGAATAAGTATTACATACTTGAACTGGTAAATAGCATCTTCACCATGCTTGAGTCAGTTCCATTTAAGCCCAAACCTTCTGTTATGCTTTTCGCTCTTCTCCTCGCTACCACACACACATCTCCACAAGTTCACAACTGAAATGACTTCGCAATCCCTTATTTATACATGACATCAACTTAGGAACAAACATCTAAGTCGGCAACCACCTACAAAAGCATCCGCAAGACGTGTAATCCATCCAGTCGGCCAGTCATAGAAGGAACACCATCATCTAGAAGTTGTTCTTCATTTTTGGGACCCCAATTCTAATGCGGACCATAAAAATGAACTGAGCACGATCCAAGGACCTCCACAAACTTGCCTAAAACACCAAGAACATCCACACTTCCTCTACTTCCTGAAATCCTTCTCTCCTTCATCCGAAACCTCAAGAACACAGTCTGCCATTACTGTCACAAAGGAATAGATACTTGCGGACCTTCAAACCATGAACCGAATGAGTTGACACACCACACAAACTTCCCTAACACTTCCTTAAATCCGCAGAGTGGGATAATCATTACCGGACCTCACCGGACCTATCTGTGTCACTCTATCACCTTTGGACACTTACCGGAGCTGGTTCTACTTGAGCGACCATAACTTCTTCAGATCTTCATGTGAACCTCTGAAAACTTTATTGGAGCAACTCAAGACTTATATCTACAAACCCTTTAAACCGCATCCTCTTATTAGCAACCTATCTTGGACTTTTACCTTGTTGTCATCACTGTTCTTCATTGTTCCTGATTGAGACTAATTTTCTCAATATCCTCAGCACACAGCTCATCTGATCCTTCTTATTAATGCAACATGAGTATGTTGACATCAATGACAACACCGGTTAAACCCATACTTGCAACAACCTTTGGAAGGTAATAGTTGGAGTTCTTATGAACATGAGACCCATGGATGGGGCTTGTGTACTAAGTTGATTTTTCATTTACACATTTGTTTGATATCCTAGATACATTGGTTGGACAGTGATGGGATGATACACTATGGGAGTCACAAGATTTTGAGGCGCATAAGCTCCACTAGGTTGTTGAAGATGTGGAAAAGTGTCATTACTAGTTTTTTGAAAAAAAAAATTAGATAGGGAAGATTGAGTTGCCCCCTAGTTTTTCTCAACTCTAGTGTTGAATGGATTCATTTGAACTTTTGGTCTTTCTATAGTTTTTTCCTTTAGAGGTATCTCAACACCTCTAGCCTTTAGCATCCTGATCTATTGTACTAGTGTGGCTATGAGGTTGGAAAGTGTTGCAATCTCCATCCTTTAAACTTCTCCACCTTGTTATTGGTTGTTTTAAGTATTTTCAGTTGCTTTCTCTTCGAGAATATTTTCTAATGATACATGATGTGTCATAGATCATTCAACTTGATAAACAACATGGAGGGATTCTCATGCCTCCTATTCTTCTTGCAAGTTTCTTTATAGATAGCTCACATCATTGAGAATCAACATGCTTTGTCTTGACTAGAATAGTTGGGATGGACAAAAATCTATTGATTCTAGGTTGGGTTGTTAAAGGTCAAGAAGTTTTGGTGTCTAATGCCCTCTAAATCTAAATATTCAAAATCATAGTTGTTCAATAAGTTACAACACACCGATCTCACCAATGACAACCTTCAGACCACACCTGTCAGTGAGACTCCAAGCATCGGTGAACTCTAATCTCGTTGGGCCGATACACTGATGGATTTTGACTATTGGTGTGACCCCCTTCATCGGCGAAGCTCTCAACTGCTCTTCTGATGCACCGATGGGATTATCTTTTGATACACCAATGTCTTCGACTTCGAACCACACTCATCGACAAGACAAACCACTATTGACGAAGCCTAACCAAGGTCTGTCGATACACCGATATGACCAACTCTTGACGTCGATACAAGGTTCTTTTGAAGGCAAAGGTTACCTAGGCTTATGGGGCTCAATTTGATGTATTTATTGAAAGCTCAAGGTGAATTGATGCATATTAAAAATGCCACTTAGTCCTTCATTTTCATTCTAGGCACCATTTCCTATTGACTTATATACTCCTCATGCTAGGGTGCCATAATGGAGTGGTTTAGACAATAGGTGTGCTTCACTTACTAGAGGCTTGTTCTCCTTCCACCTTAGGTGCACTTTTACGGTGGAACAGGTGTCAATGGGTGCCTTGTCTTAAATGAATGCTCTCTCTAAGTTGGGTGCTGTTTTGAGGCTTTATAAGTTGCAAATTGCGCCTTAACCCTTCATGCTTGTTGTTCAATGTTTGAATGTTTAAGAAAGTCTCCTTTAGGCACTCATCTTAATGACTTTTTCTCAAGGCGCAATCATCCTAATGACTTGGATATTCATCCTAGTGTTTTAGGATATCAAGCTACCAGACTTAGTCATTTTCAGGATCTCAAACATAAAGAATAACATGATGATTCATTTTTTTGTATTGCATATAGTTGACATTCTATGCTACTCATAAAGAATATTAATATTTTCTGTTCAACATGATGATTCATTTTTTTTAAATACAAATTTTATCTTTTAGTTCCAAAATGAGGTTTAGGTGATACTTGAATAACAATAGCTAGCTTATTGGATCAACAAACATCCTATGTAATACAATTGGACTTTAAATATTTGAAGTAGCCATCTACAAATATCCATTCAAACGTGAATTTATAATGCAAGTATGGACGCCATCAATAAAAAAGATTTGTATTAACCAAATATCCATATAAGCATACATCAATATCTGTCGATATAAGTATAACATATATACAAAATAGCCATATAGGCTTACAAGAATGCCATATAGGCATACAATGTCAACTATATACAATACAAAATCTATGTCCACAAATGCCATATAGGCATACAACAAAGGAACACAATAAAAAGTTATTCCCCTCTGGCTGGTGAAGAGAATAGATCACGGGTAGCCTTTGATCTCTAGGGGATGGAGACGTGCATGTGGGTGGTCTACTACGAACCCGAGGGCTACTCCTCCTATTTAGTTCTTCCTGCATCTTTAGCTGTTACAATAAAAAGTATAGACATAAATATATAGAAATTACATGTTATAAAAAATGAAACATTTAACAAAATAATCACTTATCGCTAACATATGATCTTTCTCCTCACTTGCCTCAGTAGCAGGAATAGGCCCTGGTGATGTCATGTCCTATAGAAACCATCTAGATGGAAATTAAACTTCAAATCAATAATCTTTTGATTTTTCAAAAATAGACAACTATAACAATGAATGTAAATTGAAATTTACTAATCTACCTCATACCCTTGTCAACGCCATGGAGCTATGAATCGCAAAGGCCACACCTTGCTCCATTGCCCTATGAACATGGGGAGGTGTCTCCGCAGCCTACATCATCTGGAAATAAAACAACATTATTCAATTATGAAAACTATAATAGTGATGCAAATCATGGCTCCTAACATACACACACGTTCATCTAAACATGGAAGTACACACAATAAAGCACACAAGCCACATACAAAAATCTAGTAAGTACAATTCATTCATTAAACTATTTATTTTATTACCTTCATAAAGCTTTGAAGTCCACCACTGCTGGTAGGTGTTGCCATGAAATCTACAGTATTAACCTATTCAACATCCAAAATCAGATATTAGAATACCATTCATATAACGATGCTATTCACATGTAATATTTATAATTGTTTACTAGTTACATACCTCGACAGTAGATGATCTAGTGTAAAATGTAGGTGGAGAACAACTGAAAACTGTATCGACGCTATGACCCTGAAATTTCATTAAAATCATCAATTTAAATTAGTTAATCTTGCATTTCAAAAAAAAATTTAATAAATTAAATTCAATAAACTTGCTAATATTTACCTGAGTATCAAGGCCGAAAGTCTCACTCAGGAGGGTATATGTCATCACCATCTGCTCAGCTACAGATGTAGCTTGTGCACCTATGTCTTGACTATCCATGGGGTTATAACCACAGGCTAACCCGCAAGTCTAACAAGTATGGGGTGGGACCCTGCTCCTTGCACTATCTCCCAGCCCACTCTGTGTTGCAGGACTGGCATGTTCTATGATGGTTTGGGTCAAGGCACTAATGGACTGAAGTGTATTGACATCAACACTCTCCTTCACAATGGAAGGGATAGAAACGTTCTCGTGGGCTGGTCTGCTGATTACTCGTCTCACTACCCGCTGTGAGTCAAGACGTGCCCCTGGTCTATCTTGTGCTGACCCCCCACCTCTACCCTGGAAGTCCCGCATATCAAAATAGTTTGGCACTTTATTGAAGACAAACTCGCAGTAGAGTTTCTTCAAAAAGTATTGCGGGACCTCATTATTATTGCATGGAGGATGGTCAAAAACCATCCACCACCTCTGCCCAAAATTGTCCCTTATTGCTTGGTTGTTACACCAATGGATAGGGAACCTCTTGCATGTAATGGGTGGAGGTTGATTTGTTTGTGGGTTTGTGAAAATCAAACACAAGTCTAATTTTGTGATTTGTAATTTTTTCAAACTTGGTATGACAGGTTGTCTGCATAATAATCTCTAAACTCTCTCCTCTTATCTGTCCAACTAGTTATTTGTTTGTTAATTGAATCTACATTTGATAACATAGATTCAAGAGATTTAGCAAGCGTGGGCCTATGCAAGGTTGAAGTGGAAGGATCTTTCAACCTTTGCAATTATATCTTCAATTTCTTTTTTTTTGTTTTCAATTTGCCCCATTATATTTTCTTGTGTTCCAGGGGCATGTCGAGGAATGGATGGAGGAGGTTGTTCTACAGGATTTTGTGGAGGACGAGGAGGAGGTGGTGGTGGATTAACGTTTCCTGACAATTAACAAAATTTATATCAAAAATCAACTCAAACCTACCTATTTAGAAACAAATTCAAACAAATAAACAAATAAAACTCACTCCTTTGGCATGCTCGACGTCGTGGAGGCATTTTGGCGACGAAATGCAAAGATTTTTGTGTTGAATTGATATCTCCAAAATGTGAGCGTGCTTCCTAGGGTTTGTAGGCCGTGGGTATATAGGAGGAAAAAGAAATGAAGTGAAGTGCTTTGCTCTTTTTTTTAAATTTATAGGAAGTAATAACGCGCTCGCGTTATGTATTGTTTTTTTTTTCAAAACAATGTGGCCACTTTTTGGCCCCCCATCTTTTGCACTTACCCTCCAGTTGATCACAGAGCTGTTATACACTTTCACTTGTCTTTGCATGAGATTATAATATTTCTTTTAGTTTGCTATTTTGGGAATTGAGTTCCTTTTTATCAGGCCTTGCTACCTATTATTGTTATAAGTTAAACTCTAGATTTAGTTGTACTTTTAGTATCAATAAAGTCCTTTTTTAGACTTTTTATGATTATACTTTAGAAGGACAGTCGCATGTCTTAGTTTAGAATAAGAGATTGTTTATATCTCAAGATGAACTGATTAGATAAAGTAGTTAATCCCAATAGTATTATATCACTTAGATTGATATATATTTGGGTTAGGAACAATAGAATAATGAGGATTATATAACAGTATTATGTAATTTCATTATCAGAGCAGAACTTATACTTTTGAATACAACATACTTTGATAAGACTGGATTAAAGAAGAGCTATGTTGTTGCATTTCTATTCTAAGTTTCTTGTTTATCCTTTAGTTCTGAAGGTGTGGAGCAAGGGCCCACTCTCACCAGTAGACAAGAGGCTAGTATCTTTGCTTCATTGTCTTATTTATAGTTTTCATTAGAAGTATAATTTTTTTTCTATTTTTATAAGATAGGTTAATTATTTTCTAAATAGATTTGTTTCTAATAAATGCATGTTTCCACCTTTTGTGTGAATTAGATAGATTCTTTTAGTAACTTACTGCTTCAGTCTTTACATCAGATTTCCTTTCAAGTAGATAGTTAGAAGCATTGATTTATTAGGATAGTTCAATTTAGTAAGTTTAGCTAAGGATTGTTGATTATTAGGCTCCTTATTGCAAATAGTCAAGGACACAGCCCTAGATTTGACATATGAAATCATGATTAAATGCCAAGGAACAATGACCCTTGTCATTTTTGGCACCGTTGCTGGGGACATGTGTTAATAAGAAAACCCTAGTTAGCAGTCCTTTTTAGATTAAATTGAATCTGTATGGTTAGGCCTAGGGATTCAAAAGGTAGATACATTAAACAAATGCCCAAGCAACAAACTACAAGTGAAAGTAGTAGGGTGGTACAAGATCTTGTTGAAGAGGAAGAGGAATACTTAGAACCTACCTTGGAAATTACACCCCAATTTGACATTCCCACAAGTTCTCAAAATCTTCCACTCTCTGAATATATTCAAGAACCTCAAGAAAAACACTGAGTAGATCTATTTAGAGGATCCATTTTTCCAGAACCTCACACTAAAGCTCGGGAAGAAGAAGCATCAGACATGGGGGATAATCATAATGATGAGGTAGATCCTCTACATGAGAATGTAAGAACCTTTTCATACCACATTGTTCTTACTCTTGGAGATAATGCCCCTATGAAGAACATTTCACTTGCTTCTAAGGATCTAGATCAGTTTCTATTTGAGTTTAATGTCTTATGCCAGACATATGACTACGGATTAGATAATCAAAAACTCAAACGTTTCCTATCTACCCTGAAAGATTCTACCATGAGGTGGTTCACAGGTTTAGCCCTAGACTCCATTCACTCATGGGATCAAATGGAAACTTAGTTGCTAGATAAGTACTAGGACTACTATAGGGTTAGTGAAAAAAGGAGTTATTCAGAACTAAACAGAAAGAGGATGAAAGTTTAGAGGACTACCTAGATAGGTTCAACTTTGCCTTGAGGAGATATGGCAACCCTGTAGCTCACAACTTAGCCAAAACTCTATTTGTAAAAGGATTGGACAAAGAGTCAAAACAAGAGGATCTAATGGGGAGAGGAAATATCAACAAAATGGACATGCCTGCTATAGAGGAAATCTGTAGAAACTACTCTAGAACATAGGATGGAGTGAGAACACCAAGGTCCTTAAAAGGGAAGAATGATAGAGGACAATTAATGGAGGATTCTACAAACCTAAAGATAGATATTTTAGTCCAATTGAATACCACGTTAGAAGGAATTCAGGCAAAGATGAGAAAAACTAAACAAAATAGAACAACTGGACCTCTTTCCATAAACTATCCTAGGTGTAGGAACAAACACCTTTTGAGAGAATGTCCATTGGATAAGTCAGAAATTTGCCAAATCTCTGACAAAGAACACCCTACCAGTCATTGTGATTAGCTCCCAACCTTAAAAAGGCTAACTAAAAATAATGCTATAATAGAAGAGGAGTTGAACCACATAGGGAAAAAATATTGGCCATTTCCCATACAATTGGTACCCAATTCAGGTTTCCTATAGGGGCACTGCAAACTGGTGAAATAATCAATGGAATCCAACTTGGTAGGGACCTCAAAACATTCCTCCATGGGTACCACAAGACTGGTCAACCCAGCAATGGTAAAACTAGCAGTGGCAAAACCAACCTTGCATAAACCAACAACGGTCACAACAATTTCCATCACAATATGGACCACAACACATGCAACCTCAGTGGAATCCTCAACAAGGTTACAATCAACATTACCAAGAACAACTGAGACATTTCCAACCTCAACAATAAGCACTCTGAATTGGACCCCCCAACACATAGGGATATGTCACAAAATGAGCCAATTAGCTAGCCACCCTTACCAGCTCAACCTATAGAAAATACATGAAATAAATAGGGAGTAGCTGTTTACATGACAGAGCAAGAAAACATGGCTGGTGTAAACTCTATTTATCTAAACAACCTCTAGCTACATTTTGGGAAAGCACTACCAAGACCATCTCCTCCACTCATAGTTGAAGTAACTAATGATATGGAACCTAAAAACCCATCCACTTAACCCCAAGAGAATATTACTATTGAAACTATGCCAAAAGAACAACCCTTAGGTAACTCCAGAGTTCCTCCTAAAGGAACAACTCCAAAGATCACCTCTAGGGCTACTTATGAGATGAACTTCAGAGCTGCTCTGGAGATTGAAAAGAAAGCACCTTACCCAGAATGGCTCAAATAGCCTGTCCCTCATAAAATTATCCTACAAAAAAAGGTCCAACCTACCATTGAATTAGAACTTTTGTATAAAATCATGTAGCTAAACATCAAAATTCCACTCCTACAAGCAATCAAGGATGTGCCTGAACTGAACCAATTTATCAAACAACATTGTGTTAAAAGATAGGGCAGAAAGAAAAACTTTCCTACCACCATTCAGGTGGAAGGAAAAGTAGTAGACCTTCTTGTGGTGGAGATGCTCCTCCCAAAATATGGAGATCCTGGGAACGTTGTCATAACTGTCCACATTTTAGGGGTAGAAATATCTAATGTTTTGGCTGATTTGGAGGCAGCAATAAACATAATGACAGTTCACACACTGGACAAATTGTCCGTGACCAGTGTTTAGGCCACATCCACAATACTCTAATTGGCTGATCAATTAGTGGTATTCTAAAAAGGGTGTTAATTCATGTTCCAGTTGTTGTGGAATCATGGGATTTCTTAGTAGACTTTCTGATATTGGAGCCTAGAAACTAAAGAAATGCTTATCCTTTGATCCTAGGAAGGCCATGGCTAGCTACAATGACAACATCTATTGATTGCAAAACTGGAGACATAGTCATTTCAAATGGGTTAGACATGAAGAAAATCTCCTTGTATCCTCCAGCTAAACCATCCATACACTATTTAGAAAAAGTGTGGGTCGATGAGCCTAATAACATGGAAAATAGTGCCTTAGTACAACTATGGTAACCATCAAGGAACATTTGGGTGAGTTAGAAGAAGAAATAGACTATGACACACCTGAAGATATAACTCACATTCTCATTGGTAAAGATACAGTGGAATTAGCCCAAGACTTGAAAAGAGAATTTTGGACTGCTACCCATTGTATCCTTGCAAATATCATTCCTTGTGGAGAAACATTCTATAGAGATTTAGTCACATTTCACATGATGCTTCCACATTCTTACCCTCTTAACACTATGAATCCAAAATATGGGATAGGAACATCTATGGATCAGATTACAAAATAGGTCATGATCTTACCTAGGAAAACATTAAACATCAACACTCAACTAACAAGAAAACATGAAGAAGCACTTCTTAATCTCCTACTCTCCCATTCAACAGCTTTTTCTTGGGAATATTAGGATATGAAGGGCATCCCTCCTGAGATTAGTACCCATCACATATACACATAAGATGTCAAACCTATTAGACAACCTTAGAGGAGATTAAAGCTTGCGCTGAAAGACATTGTTAAAACTGAAATAGAGAAATTGCTACAAGTAGGGTTCATCTATCCTATTTCAGATAGCCAGTGGGTTTCACCCTTGGTTATAGTACCTAATATGGATGGAAAATGGAGGGTATGTATTGACTACATAGAACTAAAGAAAGCCACAAAGAAGGATTATTTTCCCTTGCCATTCATTGACCAAGTGCTGGATAACCTAGCAGGGAAAAAGTACTTCTCATTCCTAGATGGATTTAGTGGATATAACTAGATTCAAGTAGCACCAGAGGACTAAGATAGAACCACTTTTACATGTTCATGGGGAACTTTTGCATATAGAGTCCTTCCATTTGGCCTATGTAATGCTCCAACTACCTTTCAGAGTGTTGTTTTAGCCATTTTTACTGAATTAGCTAATGAGTGTATGGAGGTCTATATGGATGACTTTACTATGTATGGGGACACCTTTGAAGAAGTGCTTAAGAAACTAGATAAAGTGCTGCAATGTTGTGAGAAAAATTAGTTGTCCTTGAGTCATGAGAAATGCTTTATGATGGCAAAAGAAGGAATTGTCCATGGACACCACATATCAACAAAATGGATCCAAGTAGATCAAAACAAAGTGGAAGTAATAAAGTAGTTACCCTCACCTATGAATCAAATTGATGTTAGAAGCTCCTTAGGTCATGCGGGATACTATAGGAGGTTTATAGAAAATTTTAGCAAGATAGCTGCTCCTATGTTCTCCCTGCTACCTAAGGATGTTGACTTCCAATGGACAGAGGACTGCCAAACAACATTTAAAATTATTAAAGAGAAACTTATAGTCACACTTGTTTCGAGGGAACCTAATTGGAATTTGCCCTTTCACATACAAATTGATGCTTCAAATGAATCAATTGGGACAGTCTTAGGATAGAAAGAGGAAGGGGAAGGTATGCATGCAATCTACTACATCAATAAGAACCTTACCCCTATAGAATAAAATACTACACAACAACTGAAAAGGAATTCCTAGCAGTCATCTATGCTATTAACAAATTTAGGCATTAATATCACAGGGTATAAAATCTTTGTGCACATTGATCATGCATCCATTAAATACTTAATGAACAAACCTGTAGTAGCCGCAAGGATAATTAGATGGTTGTTACTATTGCAAGAATTTAACATTACTATCATAGACAATCTAGAAAAATTTAATTTGGTTGCTGACTTTTTATCAAGGCTACATACAGGTGGAGAAAACTAACCAATGGAAGATAAGTTTCAAGATGAACATCTCTTTGTTGTTTCTTCTACTATACCTTGGTTTGCTGACATAGCTAATTTCTTGTCTATAGGCTTGTTTCCCTCTCATTTCACTTCTAAATAGAAAAAGAGATTGGTAAAAGAAATTTTATCTTACAAATGGTTGAATGGTTTACTCTTTAAATGTGGTCCTGACTTTATCTTACACAGATGTTTGAAAGATGATAAAATCTTTGATGTATTAAGGGCATGTCATGATGAACCCTTAGGAGGACATTAATCCTCACAAAGGACAATCCACAATATTCTTGGAGCTGGTTACTACAAGCCATCTCTCCATAAGGATGCCAAGAGGTATGTGCATCAGTGTGATCAGTGCTAAAGGATGGGTTAGCCAACCTTTACCTAGGAGATGTCACTACAACCTCAAGTGGTTTTAGAACAATTTGAGAAATGGGGCCTGCATTTTGTAAGGCCAATTTCTCCACCATCTTCAATAAAAGAATATATTTTGGTCTGCACCAATTATGTAACCAAATGGGAAGAAGTTCAAGCATTGCAATTTGCAAGAGAAGAAAGAGTTGCTGATTTCCTACATAACAAGATCTTCTTGAGGTTTGGAGCCCCAAGATCAATAGTTTCAGATAGAGGACCACAATTCACTTCTTAGGTAATTCAAGACTTCACAGATCTATACCAGATTAAGCACAAGAAATCTTCACCTTACAACCCCCAAGCAAATGGGAAGGTAGAGGTGACAAATAGGGAGCTAGGAAACATCCTAACAAGGACAGTGGCCATGAATAGGAAAGACTGAGCCAACAGGTTACCTAAAGTTGTTTGGGCTTACAATACAATGTGGAAGTCAACAACCAAGTTTTCACCCTATGAACCGGTTTATGGGAAGAAACCCATATTGTCCATAGAGTTTGAATTGAAAATGCTAAAGACATCATTGGACATTGGACTGCCATTATCTATAGCATAGCAAGATAGGATTCTTCAACTCAATGAATTGGATGAAATCATGACAGAGGCCATATAGTAGACAAAACCTATTCAGCATCAGAGGAAACAATGGCATGATCAACACATCAAAAAGAGTACATTTCAACAAGGGAATTGGGTTCTCTTGTATGATTCTAAGTTCAAGGAGTTCAAGGGGATATTAAAAACTCATTGGATGGGACCCTACCAAATCAGGGAAGTTTATGAAAATGGAATTGTTTTGTTAGCACCCATTGATGGAGGGGAAAACACATTCTTAGTAAATGGTCAAAAAATTTAGCTCTATCAAAGACCAACTACAAAGGAGGAGTTTACCAAGGACTTGTGCTTGGTGATAAAGGTCACAACCTCTACCACAAACTGAAGAGATTCAAAGGACTTTAACAAAAAGGTTGAAAACCAGTAAATGACAGCCCTTCTAAAAAATAAATAAAATAAAAAGGGAAAGATTAAAAACTAGTAAAATGATGGTCTTTCTCACCTCGAGAACTGAAAGCCAGCAAATGGTAGTTCTCTTCTTCATGCAAGATTTCAACAGGAGTCTCCCCGGAGTCAACTAGGTGCACCACTGGAGCAAACTAGGAGTACCTTTGGTGCTTCACCAAACCAAAAACAATTCAAACATTTGGGGTCCACCTTTCTAGATGTCAAAGTGGGGACACTAAAAAGTGGTGAGGTCACCATGACTCACCCTCCACTTTCAAAAGGCAAAACCCACACAGAATGATCACTTTACTAGAGGCCAACAAAGCATCATTCATACACCATCCAATGATGTCACCTGACACCGCGTCACATTCAAATCTATATTTAGGAAAAGGTGTCAGATCGCGTGCTGCTAACATCATGATGACTGGTGGGAGAGTTGCATGAAGGAAGAGTCACATCAAACCTCATCAAGATGGCAGTGCAGCAACCCAAACATATCATTTAATCATCACGAATGGTAATCTAGGTACTTCGCATGCATTAGTTAATTATTACAAGTCTTTACATTTCTATTTTTGTACAAATTACCTAGACATGTACACCTTTCCATTATTCCTGTTCAACCCATGCATGTCACCATAATTGCCTGAATTGACATATCCACCCCAGAGTGTCACATCTTTCCTTGCAATTATGATTTAACCCCTCAATTCAAATTATTCAAGTAAACAAAACCCTCATAAAATTAAGAAATCACTGTCAGTGATATCCAAACAAAAGAGATTCCAAACTCTAAGGATTCAGAGCTTCAGAGATAGCACAACAAAAAATGCATCAGAGCCTTTTTGTAGAAGCAGGGGAGCTCCCGAGTTAAGGTTGGTCTATAACCATAGAAGAAGAGCAAGAGGGGGACTTATTCCAACAAAATCCACTCAAGGAAGGGAGTTAAAGGTGATGGTTTTATAATTAATACAAACAAAGAGGGGGAAAGATACTATTAGGGCAGCATGCGAGTCAAGAAGAGCTCTGAGCTTGAAACACCAGAGGGATTGCTTCAAGATCAGACCTTAGCGGATGTACTGAGAAATGTAGGATGGTTGGAGTTTTTGGAAACAATTGAGGGTTACCATGAAGACATAGTAGATGAATTTCTTTCTAACATGAAGAATAACTAGGAAAAGGTATGTGGAGTGACAATTGTTGTCTCAACCACCATCCTCAACATCTTAGGCCTGCCAGAACAAGGTGAGAGGTTTTTCCATCTTAAAACCCTCTACTCTGATTTAATCAAAAATTTCTCAGTAGATAATGACCCTGAGGTGCAATTACACTTAAATAAAGGTGAAGTAAAAGGAATGCTAAGGACTTCACTTCCTCAATCATGGCAATCTTTGGCCATATGGATAATGAAATACTTCACTTGTGATGGGAAATTCTCCCTAGTACTAGGACCCATAATGAAGATGTTGATTTTCTTAAGGCATGGGCATGCCCATCCAAAATTCAGCATAAACCTACTGAATTTCATGTACTATGCCATAGTGGCTTTAGTAGACAAATACGAGTAGGGGAAGGGTCCTACGAAACACCATGGACTCATTCAGTTAATTGTCAAACATCATTTTGTGTCTAGAAAAGGAGGAGAAGCCTTATGACAGTCATTTTTGGATGACACAAATAAAGCTAAAAAGAAGAGTAGGGAAACTCCTAAGGAAGCACCTTCCTCCACTCAAGAGACTGAAGGAGAGGCACCCTCTACTTCATCCCCAGCTATTGGGAAAAGTATGGGAAAGAAGAAGATAGTAGAAGAAACCCCAACTTCCATTCCACAGGTAGCATAGGTGGGTCCAGCTACTGAGAAGAGGAGAAAAGGAAAGGAGACTGTAGGAGAACTCTTAGATATAGTTGAATAGGTAGAAGAAACAATTGTAGAGTAGCCCTCAAGAATAACTCGCTCAACAAAATGAAAACTAAACCTAGCTGAGGAGTCCACCCCAGTTGAGAAGATAAAGGATGTTGTCATTATTGAGGAGGAGGCAGTAGGGGAGTTTGCCAAAACTCCTAGGCCTAAGAAGCATAAAGACAAAATAGAGCAGAGAGGAAAAATGCCTCCAAAAACTCCTAAGTCCAACAAGCATAAAAGGATAGAGGAAGACTTAGAGGATTCAGATTAAATCTGTTTAATAAGGAGAAGCACAAGGAGAAAAGTTACCAAGGGAAGTACTCTAGAGACCTCTACCCCTCCAACTACTTAGGCTCCAGAGATCCCCGAGCCACATGATACCCAAGCTTTAGAGGTAGCATATGGTGAGGCCCTTACTATCTCCTCATATTTTGAGGGTGATATAATAGTGTTAGATATATTCAAAACGAATGCTCTAGAGGAGCAAAAGGAAGAGGGAGGCCACTCAAGAAGAAAAGGATACTACCTTCCTAGCATAAGTTTTTGTAGGGTTTAGGACCTCTATGACCCCTCCCCAAGAGCTAGTTGGACCATCATCTAACCCAGCCTCTGCAGCAGACCAAGAAATGGAGCAACAGGATGAGGCTCAACAAGAGGGGACAGGAGAACAAGAGGAACATGTTGACAGTGGAGAATAGGGAGATATGCAAATCGCGGATGTAGAGTTGATAGAGGGAGGAGAAACAAGGAGTTACTCACATCCCTTTGACCAAGAGGGTATTGAGATCCCAAGAGAACAACAGTTAATGGAGGAAATTGAAAGTCTAAAAAGATTGTTGGGGAGTAAATGCTTGGTCATCACTGATCTCAAAAAGGTCATGAAGGAAAAAGAGATAGCTTAGAGTCAGAAAATCGAGGAGCTAAAAAAGAAAGTAGAGGAGAAGCAAGAGATCAATGAAAATAAAGAGGTTGAGATCCATAAAAGAATGTGGAGGTAACTGATGTAGGAGCATCCCAGGTTCAAGATCAATCTTGTATCAACCAAAAAAATATTTGCATTTTAGTTTGTTTTCTTTCCTTTTCCAATTCAGTGCAGTTAGTTTAGTCAGTAGTAGTTTCTATATTTTGGTCTGCATTCTACTGTAGTTTCATTTCAGACCTTACGGAGTTAGACTTAGTGTCTAGACACCTTCATGCAAATCATATCCAAAATTTAGATCATTTGGATCAGGTACCGGAAAGATATCGCTATTAGAAGATCAACTATTTTCTTAGAAATAGAGCATCATGATGGTCTCAGATAAACAACTAAAGGAGAAGACTTGCATAGCACTTCCACAACTTGTGAAGCTAAATGACACATCATTCAATGTTGTTTAGAACCTGCCCGACCTTCCCTGGGATCCACACCTTGTTTCATTCACTTGTAGAGGAATTCCATATGATTAGGTCCGACCTATCTTTGTACACACATTACATCTCTTTCATTGGAGTTTGTATCCATCTTTGGCCTACGTGGAGGACTCTTGTGATCCATAGATGATATACAATCATGTAATAGATGCGTAGGAAAGTAGAGAAAATCACATAGAGATAGATAAATAGTCTGAATTATTTGATAAGGTGCTTTAAAGCTATATCTTGTGCATACATCATAACTGGAGAAGTAGGCCTATGAGCCCTAATTGTAACTCCGCATGTTGCTAGCCTATTTGCATTTTGAATCTATGATATACTGAATGACCGAATCTACATTTGTATTCCATAATTGAGTTGCTTCCGTTGTGTTTATTATTGTTGCACGTCTAGATTGTTCACTTTGTGGACTCTCCTAACCATGACTACACCAAGTGGTATCAGAGAAAAGTTTCAATCATTTGGGAGCGAAGTGAGTAAAGTTTGTGAAGGCATTCCATAGGCTCTTATTGTGGACAGATCGTTGAATCTGAGGTAGACTACCTGTGTTGTCAACCGATCACCAATTGTGAGGCAGTTATCACCTTGTAGCCCAATTGTCAAATTTAAGGTAGTTACAATTGATCCTTGGAAGAGATGCCGCTGAGGAGAATACCTGTTGTTGGTACTATGGATGGAAGAATGGATGAGATGATGGAGATGATGAAAATAATGCGAGTTCGCTTGGGTACTATTGAAGAAGATTAGAGAAGAGGATTAACACCTAGACCCAATGTTGAAAGTGATGATGATGAAGAATTTCAATCCGCTGATCAAAATGAAGAAACCCTAGGAGAAGAAGAAGAATCATATCAAGTCAAGATGTTGTGAGCTATTTCAAAGATTAGAACAAGACCTAGAGTTGATGTATCGAACTATACTGGCAACTTGAATCCAGAGGAGTTGATTGATTGGATAAATGACCTAGAAGAATACTTTGAGTATGAAGAAATTGAAGATCCACATAAGGTGAAATTTGCTAAAACAAAGTTGAAAGGACATGCTACTATTTGGTGGAAATAAGTTTAGTTGGATAGAAACAGAAGAGGAAAAGAAAAGATCATAAAATGGGATAGAATGGTGACAAAATTGAAGAATCAGTTTATACCTACTAACTATGAGTTGGAACTGATCAAGAGATTGCAGTTGCTGAGATAAAAAGAGAAATATGTGAAGGAGTATACTGAAGAATTTCATAAGATGATCATAAGGACAAGACATAGTGAAGAAAGCAAGGAGAAAGTGGCAAGAAACATAAATGGACTAAGATTGAATATTTAAGAAGAACTGAGTTTGGTGAGGATGACATCTCTGGAAAAAGTATACCAGTTTGCCCTAAAAATTGAAGATAAGTTGACCAAGAAGCATTAGCAGAGATAGAGAGGAAGAGGAGGTAAATTTCAGAGAGGTAGAACATTTTCTAGAGGAGAAAGATCATATGCGGAGTAGAACAAACAAGATAGCATATTCAAGAAAGAAAACAGAGATAACAATGCATACCAGAGAGATGACAAAACTTTCTACCACAGAGGAAACCCTAATTCATATCAGAGTGAAGGATACATAAGAGATGGAAGGGGAATTGATAGGAGAACATTTAGAGGAACTTGTTTTAGTTGTAGAGGTGAAGGACATAGAGAATTTGAATTTAATCAAGGAAGTACAAGCAAGATGATAGAACAGTGGAAGAATAGCCTATGTGGAAGAAGAACCTGTTGGATCACCTAGTTTAGTTGGTAAACCTAAGAAAGGAGAATTACTTGTCATGAGGAGAGTAGTATTTCAAGTAGAGACAAATGAAGAACCACCGTAGAGGAAAAGCTTGTTCCAAACTAGATGCAATTCAGGGTGTAAATGTTGTAAAGTTGTAATTGATAGTGGTAGTTTAGATAATTTAGTTTCAGAGGAGATGATGACTAAGATGAAGTTGGAAAGATTGAAACACCCTAAGCCATATCAGATAGCATGGATTCAGGATGATCATAAGGTACTGGCGAGTGAACAATGTTTGGTAAAATTTCATAGTGGATCTTATCATGATGAAGTATTGTGTGATATTATGCCTATGGATGTATGTCATATATTGTTGGGTAGACCATGGAAGTATGATATAAAAGCTATACATGATGGGAGAAAGAATACATACACTATAACATCAAATGTAAAGAGAATTACTTTGATTCCTTTGGAAGATTATCCTAAGAGTGAAGTATGTGGGAATGCTAGAATTTGTTTGGTAGATGGAAGGAAATTTCTGGATGGTTTCAGACATGAGAACATGTGTTATGCTTTGATTCCTAAGAAGCCTGAAACCCTGAAGACAGAGAATGAAGAATCACAACTAGAGGAGATAACTGATTTGCTGACAAGGTATGAAGACATCATATCAGATAATGTACCTAAAGGATTGCCACCTATCATAAGTATCAGTCGTCACATGGATCTTATACCTAGAGCTAGTTTGCCTAACAAAGTAGTACACAAAATGACACCAGTAGAGAATGAAGAATTGAATAGACAGATACAAGAGTTGTTGAGGAAAGGTTTGATCAGAGAAATCTTGAGCCCTTGTGCAGTACCTACAGTGCTAGCACCATAGAAGGATGGAGAATGGAGAATATGTACAAACTCTAGAGCAATCAACAAGATCAAAGTTAAGTATAGATTTCCCTTACCTAGGATGCATGATATTATGGATTGTTTGAGTGGAGTAAAACATTTTACAAAGATAGATTTGAAGAGTGGATACCATTAGATCAGAATTAGAGAAGGAGATGAATAGAAGACTGCTTTGAAGACAAATGAAGGATTGTATGAATGGTTAGTGATGCCTTTTGGATTGACAAACGCACCAAGTACTTTCATGAGATTGATGAATGAGGTATTGAAGAAATTCTTGGGTAAGTTTGTTATTGTATACTTGGATGATATTCTAATTTTCAGTAAGATAAAGGAAGAACATATGTGGCACCTGAAACAAGTATTTTAGAGGTTGAGAGAAGAGAAATTGTTGATAAACATTAAGAAGTGTAGTTTCATGAAGGAAGAATTGGTATACCTGGGATTTGTAATTTATGTGGAAGGATTGAAGATGGGCCCTGAGAAAATTAGAGCAATTGTTGAGTGGCCTACACTAAAGAACATTGGAGAAGTCAGATCATTTCATGGATTAGCTAGTTTCTATCGGAAGTTCATCAGAAATTTCAGTTCAATATGTAATCCTATGACAGAGACAATGAGGGGTGACAGAAAAGACTTTAAGTGGACATCAAGAGCATATAGAAGTTTTGAATTGTTGAAACAAAAAGTGACAGAGCAACCTGTGTTGGCATTATCTGATTTCAATAAGGTATTTCAAGTATATTGTGATGCAAGTGGAAATGCAATAGGAGTAGTGTTAAGTCAAGAAGGTAGACCTGTAGCATATTTCAGTGAGAAGTTGAATGATGTAAGGAGAAGATATTTATTTTATGATCAAGAGTTCTATGTCATAAATCAAGCCCTAAAGAAGTGGAGACATTATTTGTTGCCTAAGGAGTTTGTGTTGTATACATATCATCAAGCTTTGCAGTATCTAAACAGTCAAGGAAAGTTGAATCAGAGACATGAGATGGGTAGAGTAGTCCCATGAATACTGTCTCGTAGTCCCATGAATTTTGTAAGGGCCTCATCATTCTGAAAGATATCAAGAACAAGAGCCTCTTGTCAATCCCAATCAATAAGGTTAGGGTATACGAGTGAAAGGTGGGAGAGAGCGAGATCATAATGGGCCAAATAGTGACAATGTAGAAAAAACTTGCTGGATGATAAACTGCTAACATTTAGACTAATATTTGGATTTGGATGGAAATGATGTTAGTATTTCTAGATCTAATAAGGATTTCCTCCAAAAATGCCTTAGGGTTACCTCATATTTAGGCAAGTGAGAGTCCCAAAACTTGCCAAAGAAACTTGCAAAACCACCCATTTAGTGTTATCCTAAAAATTTCCACAATTTCATTCTTGAAGTTGACAGACTTTTTTGTAACTAAATTTAATCAAATGAAAAGGGTTTATAGAGGAAGATATTAAGATTCTAAAAATATAAAATATGCCTCATAATAATTTTAATAGGTAATTATTATTAATTTTCTACATATGATATGTCTGATTTCCTAATAGATATACATATTGAAAAATATCCATAACTTTCAACATATTAATCCTTTTTTAAATCCAAAAGATGTGTCACATTCTAGGACTTATTGGGTATATATTCAAATTTAAAATTTTTGAGTTTCATATATTTTTTACCAAGTTAGGTTGGCTGGAAAATTAATTTTTAATATTTTAAAAAAGTCACGGTAAAAAAATCATAAATAATTATTTATTTACTTAAAAATTTGAAAAAATTATGTGTCACATCCACTTATGTGTCCTTTAGTTCAATCCAAATCATGGAGGAAAAATATTATCTTTTTCTCATACTTAGGTTGACTGGAATGACACCTACTTTTTACGTTTTGTAATATTTTTAATAGTGCTTCATTGAAATATACAATTTTCACCAAACTATTTTTAAAATTTTCAAAAAAAAAGTAGTAGCCCATAAACTAAATTCAATTTATTACAACTTTTATTACTACCTTATTTCTAGATTATTTAGATAACTCATTCAATTTTTTACATGAAGTTACTTAAGTCTATTTTTCACATTTTTATTGCCCCTCAGGGGTAGTGTTTGGCCCATCATGATCTTGCACACACCCAGATGTTGGGTTTTTGTCATCCAGTTGAAGCATAGGAGTGGAAAAACAAACAAATTTGCAGATGCCTTGAGTAGGAGAAGGAACTTGCTGACATAGATGATAATTAAAGTGTTAGGATTTAAGGAATTAAAGAACATGTATGAAGAAGATCTTGATTTTGTAGAAACTTGGAAAGCATGTAAGGAACCTATTGTGACAGATCGGAGTAAGTGGTTAGACTATTTCATTCAGGAAGATATGTTGTTCAAAGGAAACTAGTTATGCATACCTAGGAGTTCAACGAGAGACAATTTGATCAAGGAGAAGCACAGTGGTGGATTGGTAAGACATTTTGGCATTGATAAGACAGTAGCTTTGGTAAGTGAAAATTAGTTTTGGCCTCAGATACATAAGGATGTTAGGAAATTTGTGCAGAGTTGTAGAGTTTGCCAAGTAACTAAAGGGAGTGGTTAGAATACTGGATTGTACAAATCTTTGACAATACCAGAGGGACCTTGGGAAGACATAAGTATGGATTTCATAATGGGATTGCTGAAGACACAGAGATGACATGATTCTATATTTCTAGTGGTGGATAGATTTTCAAAGATGACACATTTCATACCTTGTAAGAAGACAACTAATCCAGTTCATGTGGCTGACCCATTTTTCAAGGAGATTGTGAGATTGCATGGATTACCTAAGAGCATTATTTCAGATAGAGATACACAATTTCTTGGATACTTTTGGAAGACACTTTGGAAGAACATGAAGACAAATTTGAACTTCAGTTCAGCATTTCATTCACAGACTAATGGACAGACAGAGGTAGTGAATAGAAGTTTGGGAAACTTGTTGAGATGTTTGGTTGGAGAGAAGACATGAAGTTGGGATTTGATTCTTTCACAAGAAGAGTTTGCATATAATAATTCAGTGAATAGGAGCACTAGAAGAACACCATTTAAGATTGTGACAGGAACTAACCTTAGAGGAGTAGCAGAGTTGAGAGACATCAGTATGGAATATAAGAGAAGTGCAGAAGTAGAAGGATTTGTAGGACACATGGAGACAATGCATAATTAGGTTAGGAAGCATTTGGAGGTGATGAGTAGTAAGTATAAGGAGCAAGCATATTAGAAGAGGAGACATAAAGAATTTGCAGTGGGAGATGAAGTGATGGTGCATTTAAGAAAAGAAAGATTTCCAGTTGGAATATATAACAAGTTGAAGATGAAGAAGTTTGGACCATGTAGGATACTTAGAAAGTTTGATTCAAGAAATACATATGAAGTGGAGCTACTAGAAACATTGGGTATATCACATATTTTCAATATTGCTGACCTATATCAGTATCATTAAGTAGAGTTTAGTGATAGCATTGAAGAAGACTTGAAGAAGTGGTTACCACAACAAGCACTAGAGAGGATTGAAGACATCTTGGACAATAGAGTTAGACGTAGCACTAGAGGAAAGCAATACAAAGAATATCTTGTGAAGTGGAAAGACAGACCAGAAGAATACTCATCTTGGATTTCTCAGGCTGAGGTGGACCATCTTGGTTTTCCTCTAGCCCCAACAAAGTGAAGGACTCTTTCAACAACCTCGAATGTCTGATGCAAGAGCATCCTTGGTACAAGAGCAATCTTGCATCAAACCAAAAAAACATTTGCATTTCAGTTTGTTTTCTTTCATTTTCTAGTTCAGTGCAGTCAGTTCAGTCAGTAGCAGTTTATGTATTTTGGTCCGCATTCTATAGCAGTTTCGTTTCAAACCTTGTGGAGCTAGACTTAGTATCTAGACACCTTCATGCACATCATATCCAAAATTTAGATCATTTGGATCAGGTACCAGAAGATATTGCTATCAAAAGATTGACTATTTTCTCAGAAATAGAGCATCCTGACAGTCTTAGATAAATAGCTAAAGGAGAAGACTTGCGGAATAGTTCCATGACTTGTAGAGCTAAGTGGCACATCATTCAATGTTGTTTAGAACCTGGCCAACCTTCCCTGGGATCCGTACCTTGTTTCATTCACTTGTGGAGGAATTCCATATGATTAGGTCTGACCTATCCATCTACACATGTTACATCTCTTTCATTGAAGTTTGTAGCCTTCCTTGGCTGACGTAGAGGATTCTTGTGATCCAAAGATGATATACAATCATGTAATAGATCCATAGGAAAGTAGAGAAAATCACATAGAGATAGATAAATAGTTTGAATTCTTTGAGAAGGTGCTTCAAAGCTATATCTTGTGCATATATTGTAACTAGAGAAGCAGGCTTTTGAGCCCTAATTGTAAGTCCACATTTTGTCAGCATGTTTGTATTTTGAATCTATGATATATCAAATGATCAAATCTACATTTGTATTCCATAATTGAGTTGCTTTCCATTGTGTTTACTCTTGCTACATGGTTTGGACTATTCACTCTATGGACCCTCCTAACTATGACTGCACCAGCAACATAGAACACTTCTAGTGTTATCAAAGCTAGGGACAATTGCATTACCTTGATCTTAGCCATGATTGAGAAAATATAGAGCCAGGCTTGGGAATTAGCAAAAGATAATAATAAAATAGATGACCAAGTAGAGCTACTCCAAGAATTTACTGTCCCAGTTGCCACTACTTAACAAGGTACACAAACATATGACTATCTGGGGACGCTTCAGATAGACACTCCTAGAGCCTTGTATCATTGGGAAAGAAGATGAAGGGAGTTAAAGGGAACAATAGTAATGTTGCAATTGCAAAGGGCGGTGACAACCATGATAGAAAAGGTGAAAACTCTAGAGGAGAAAGTCATCAATATAGCCACCCTCTCATCTGCAATTTTAGCCTACAGACTCCCCAGTGGCAACTATGCTATGTTTTTATAGGAGAGGATCCTCTAGAGGAAATTATCACTAGATTCTCTCTGATATGACTGAGAATATACAAGATGGGAAGGATTTCCTCAGGGTGTACCTAAGAAGTTTTGTTGAAGATAAAATTTTTCTATGTGTGATGTATTTACATAATTTCATCATAGAAGACCACACTTTCTTTATTAATTTCTTTGTGGGAGAATGCCAACTAAGGGCATTCATGTCACTTATGAGGAATCATTAGATCTGGAGTGAAAGAATGGAAGCTTACATGAAGGACACAGGTATGGGCATAATAATGAGAAGGGATTGTCCAAATCCTAATGCCTTTGAAATCTATTTTAGAGTAGCACTCTATTCCCCAACAAGGAAAACAACTCTCCTACCCTTGTATCAACAAAACCTCCAAGAATGTGCTATTAAATTTAGGTTATTCATGCATAACTCTTCCAATCAAATCATGGCTATTTGTAGGAAAAGGTGGAGCACTCTCACCCAAGACCAAAAGATGAGGGACATAGCAACTCTAGCTAACCTTAGATGGTTTATGAGAAAGGCAAGTATGGTGTCCAAATTAATGGACAAGTATAAGCAAAATTGGATGGGGGAACTCTTCGAGGCCACCCCTTATCATTGAGCCTTTGCCCATATGGGCTGAGCAGATGGAGGAGTGGATAAAAAAGGTTGAAGGGTTCAGAGGGAATGCCAACACAAACTTCATAAATCAGACAACTTTTGAAAGGGAGTACAGTATCACTGATAAAATATATAGCCTCAACAAGTCAAGGTTATGAAGTGTAGGAGGACCTGCAAAACCTTAGGATTAGGGGAGATGATGAGTGCTAGGGAAAACTCATCTAAACATGCCTTTTTACTTCCTTTTTGCCCTCCTTTCATTCTGCCTATCCTAGTATTTGTACTATAGAAACTATAAAGTCTTGTTTTAATGATATTAATAAGAGATAAATTTGTGAAGATTATTGTTTTGATGAAAAGACTTATGTTGCAGTGAAACTGATGAAATTGTGTAGAAAAATCTCTTTTTGGGTTTCATAAGTGTTATTACACAGGCATAAGGTAGTTTTTAAGTACTCTGGTGGTAATCCTAATCATCCCCTGAGCTTGGTATGAACAACACTACAAGGTACTCCAACGTTTTCCAATTTTTTGGATGACCTCTAGAGTAGGAAGTAGAAGCAGAGAACATGGTGATCTCTGGAGCTATGTCTCAACAGCATTTTGGAGCATCTCTGAAGTTGTTGGCAGTAGCATGACTCTCTAGCACTACATAGAATCTTTGGTGCTGTTGGTTACTAGGAATCTCTAGGGTGACTGAAGTGCTATGAATCTCGCTCATTCAGGCCTAAGCATCCAAGCAAATGACTCTAGTTGATCACGGGGATGTGATACACTTTCACTTGTCTTTGCTTGAGATTAGAATATTTCTTTCAGTCCGCTATTTTGGGAATTGAGTTCCTTTTTATCAAGCCTTTCTGCCTATTATTGTTATAAGTTAAATTCTGGATTTAGTGGTACTTTCAGTATCACTAAAGCCCTTTTTCAGACTTTACATGATCATACTTTAGATGGAAAGTCGCATGTCTTAGTTTAGAATAAGAGATTGTTTATATCTCAAGATGAGTTGATTAGATAAATTAGTTAACCTCAGTAATATTATATCACTTAGATTGATATATATTTGGGTTAGGAACAACAGAATAATGAGGATTATATAGCAGTATTATGTAATTTCATTTTCAGAGAAAAACTCATACTTTTGAATACAACATACTTTGATAAGACTGGATTAAAGAAGCATTGTGTTGTTGCATTTCTATTCTAAGTTTCTTGTTTAGCCTTCAGTTCTGAAGGTGTGGAGCAAGGACCCACTCTTGCCAGCAGACATGAGGCTAGTATCTTTGCTTCATTATCTTATTTACAATTTTCATTAGAAGTATAATTTTCTTGCTTTCATAAGATAGGTCAATTATTGTCTAAATAGATTTGTTTCCAGTAAATGCATGTTTCTAGCTTTTGTGTGAATTAGATAGATTCCTTTAGCAATTTACTGCTTCAGTCTTTAGATCATTTTTCCTTTCAAGTAGATAGTTAGCAACATTGATTTATTAGGACAGATTAATTTAGTAAGTTTAGCTAAGGATTGTTGATTAGTAGGTTCCTTATTGAAAATAGCCAGTCTACAACCCTGAATTTGACATATGAAAACATGACTAAATGCCAAGGTACAACAGCCCTTGTCAGTTGTGTTCATGTCCCACTAGTGTGCTAACATCCTATGTATAGTTGTGATAGATTACCTATACATTCCACAAAATTAGTTTCAAGGATAGGATGGTGCCTTAGGACCTTTTGGGGATCTTCCTTAGACACTCAAAAGAATTTGAACAAGATTGGATTGGGTTCCTTAGGGTATGTACAAAATGTGGATGCTAAGTGGATTGAATGTGTAGCTAGTAATGGAGTTCTTACAACAGAAAATATTTATTTTTCTACTATTTTGTTGCTACTACTTATTACTTTTCTCTATATGTGTTTGCTAAGAGCTCCTACATTCATTTCCTTTAATCTCTGTTTATTAAGAATAATTGAATTGTTAATGATGAATAGGGCACATGATAAGATTTGTGTGTGAATCGAGATGAAAAAGTAGGAGTTAAAACATGAAAAATCATATTTTGAATGTTATAGACACTTTTGCACGTAGTCCCTTCTAGACAATAGGACCATGACATAGAAGAATCTAGGTGGAAAGAAAGCGAGGACTGAAATGGGACATGGTGTTCATATGTGAAAGAGGTTAAATAGGATACTAGATACAGGTTTAGGGATGATTAGTTTTCCAAACAATCAAAAGTGGATATGGTCATGCTTGATAAACAAACGCACTAGGAGTGAGTGCTAAACTAGTGATTTGTATACTCTCAAACTTCTATGTAGAATTTACAAGAACATGAATTAAAAGCATTGTTCAACTTCTTTACAAAAATGATAGTTTATAAGAGGATTAAACTATGTTGCTCAAACTTTAAAAAAACGACATTGGAAATGAAAATAATTTACCATGAAAAGTCAAAAATTTATCTTGGAAAACCCACTAAAGGGAAGAACTAGCTTGATAGAAAGAAAATTGCTTGTCTACCTAGATATTGCATATGCTCAAAAACAAGTACAAGGAGTGGACATGCAACCCAGATTTATCCCAACTTAACCAACATGCTCACACATTGAGTTGAATTCTCTTAGTTGATAAATACAAAAATTATTCAAGACTTGAGTGATCCAAACCATGATCTCCACCCTTATTTATAGCCGTGGAAGACTCTCCTCATACACTGCAAGGATCAACAAAAGAAATTTGAAGTAGAAGAGTTGGTCATTGGTTTCAAATTTAGTTTTCTACCAATTCGAATGAACCTGTTGAATTCTCTTAGTTGATAAATACCACAATTATTCAAGACTTGAGTGATCCAAACCATGATCTCCACCCTTATTTATAGCTATGGAAGACTCTCCTCATACACTGCAAGGATCAACAAAAGAAATTTGAAGTAGAAGAGTTGGTTGTTGGTTTCAAATTTAGTTTTCTACCAATTTTAATGAACTTGTTGAATTCTCTTAGTTGATAAATACCACAATTATTCAAGACTTGAGTGATCCAAACCATGATCTCCACCCTTATTTATAGCTATGGAAGACTCTCCTCATACACTACAAGGATCAACAAAAGAAATTTGGAGTAGAAGAGTTGTTCGTTGGTTTCAAATTTAGTTTTCTACCAATTTGAATAACTTGTTGAATTCTCTTAGTTGATAAATACCACAATTATTCAAGACTTGAGTGATCAAACCATGATCTCCACCCTTTTTTATAGCTATGGAAGACTCTCCTCGTACACTGCAAGGATCAACAAAAAAAATTTGAAGTAGAAGAGTTGGTCGTTGGTTTCAAATTTGGTTTTCTACCAATTTGATTGAACTTGTATGTAACCCTGAAGTGGTAGTGTTAAAATTGCCATGACAACTTTGTAACCACCTATTATAAAAAGCTAACAACTCAAACTTTTCAGATCCTTACAGATCAACTAAAGAAAAATACAAAATAGACACTCTTCATCTCTACAATATATCTAACCCATGGCTATTTGACGAACCATGTTACCATATTTAAAACATTCAATTATCTTGTAACATGAGCGACTAATATTCAGTTAATGATCAAAGAGATATTTACAGCAGCCCTAAATCTCTCTATCCAAATGTGATCACCATTCAGACATAAGCATAAAAGATATAGAGATGGGTCAGATCTCGATGCCCTCCCTTCAGATCCATGATAAGGGGAATGACTTTTTGTCTAACGAATCTGCTTTAGCAGATCCATGATAACAGAATGACTCATTGTCCAACGAATCAACTTTGTAGATGCAGAATCCAGATGCAACGAAATAAGAGTAAACAACACCCACTCTCCGTACTGGGCAAACATAACTATTAACGACTTTTCTACCACAACCTCCAAAGCTCTGGATACATGATCTCAATCTTATCCATTTTAGAAATGCAGGAGAAGATTATACTTTGCAGTTGTAATTGATTGGACTGGAAGGATTGAAGCATGTGCAAGCTTCTAAGTTGGGCCCTCCATAACATGCAACAGATTCTTTATCTGTGGGATACTCATCACTGTCATAGAATTATCAGCTCCAACATCTGAGGCTTGAGCTGATGGCGGAAATGGAACCTGTTTGTCCATATTCTTTAATTATTTGTATAGGTACCTGCAGAGTTTTGACTATGCTGGCATTCACGTGAATGTTTTTCCACAGCTCCATTAAAATAATGGGTATGCTGCCATTCACGTGAATGCTTCTTCACATCTCCATTATTCTCATATAGCTGCTTGTTGAAAAGCTTTTTGTCAGAGGAAATGACATAAAGCGTATGTAATTATAGAGATCTAAGAACATCACACATCCTCGTTGGATTGGGCTTAAAGCATCTTTTGGTTGCCTAGCTCTCAGGTGGTCTCAGCATTTGTGGTGATATCTTTTTCTTCTTAGTATTATCACATGGGCACCAACCACTGTAACTTATCTTAGTCGTGTTTAAGCTTTGTCTTATGGCAATTAAGAAGAGTAACTCATTTGAAACCCAGTCTTTTCAGTATCTGCTGAAGGAAATAAATCACACACTACATTAATCTAAATTACTTTTTAAATTATAGTATTAAATTATAATTTAGAGGTTGATCTATATGAGTTGAGAACTTGACACTAATAAAAATAATTTTAAATGAGAGGGGTTAGAATAACTTAACTTTATTTGACAATTTATATGATTAATGAAGGATGACTTATTGTATATTGTACTTAATCATTAAGATTGCAATCCTAATTTTGGATCATTACAACTCTAATTGTGACCAGCTTGTTCTACAACTCTGCATTGCTCAAGGGCAAGGTCATGGCCATGGATTAGCCTTGGGACTCTTTGTTGTTGCATTGATCTATCCTCTGCTCATTTACACCATTGCACCTACAAGTGTGCTTATATCTAAAATGGGTGGCATTGAAAAGCACCTTGGGGCAATTGGTGTGTTCAAAGGAAAGACTTGGAACCTCCTTGTTAATAGGTCAAACCCCTTTTCTAGTGTATGATGAACAAATGCCAAGCAAGTATGCAAGTACTTAAGAGAATGATGCAATGTAGTATTTGCATATGCAAGTTCTATGATTATGATCTACAATGATGTGATTTAAGACTCTTTCATAATATGCTTTGATGATAATTAATGACCTAGGGTTGTCCTTAAATATAAGATTCTAGATACTCAATTTGAAATGTTTTGATGTGCAAGCTAATAGGCATCAAACAATTTCTAAGATTGTCAACCTCTAGAGTGAGAAATTTGGAAATTAAATTGATGGGACAAGGCCACAATTGTTGGCACCATAATGTGCCTCTATTGTTGTGTGCGTGAATATTGTAAGCTAAGAGTTTTTTACAAAAATCATGTAATATGTTTTGAAAGGATTGTAGATATGATAATTGCAAATGCAATCGAGTTAACTAGAACTTGCATCTCACAATTTGTGCATGCAAGATGATCTAGTTAGATATTTAACATGTAGTTGCATATGATTTGGATTTCGTGCAAGAAAACTACAATTTGGGGCACTGTGATAAATAAACTATAAAACCCCCTAATGTAAATTATTGAACATAAAGTTAAAAAATATAGTAATGAAGTTTTTTCCATTTTTTATGCTCATATTATCTATGTCATATCATGCATTCTATTGCATTTTATTTTATATGCTCATAATATTCATTATGTGCATATCTAAATGAGGGTATTCAAACCCTAGCATGCTATTGGTGAGAATGCTCATACACTAGTACATGTAGGAAATTATCACCTAAGTGTTAGCTATGGTCTAAGCACATGTTTTCCAAATGATTATCATTTTAGTTGTCTTGTTGAGACCCATTGTGGTCTAGCATGTTGATTCATTATCCCATGGAAAATAATAAGAGATGAGACTAGGAAGTGTTCTATCAATAAAGTAGATAGTTTTATTGAAGTGGAGATCCCAAATGGTATAATAATTCATCATGGAAAGAGGGAGAGATCTTTGATGTTGACTTGTAAAAGGAGTTTTGGGTTAATATCTCGAACCACATTTTTGATTGGTTCTCTTATGGCTATTCTAGTGACATTCCAAGTACCAATGTTGAGTCACTTGGATGCTGGAGTTGATCTCACAATTAAAGTGTGTTGATCTTGTCTAGACATGTGTTGTTAATGTGTTTGTGAAAGGTATGATTGATTCTTATATCTTGCAATTCACAGTCATGACATACACATCCAAAAGGAAACATTGAATAAGTTCCTAACACCTTTTAGTCATAGGGTCTTTAAATTAAGTGTACTATGGGTAAAGATGCTTTTGGTAGAAAACCATGTGGAAATCTTCTTGATAGTAGTGCAGGACATAGTTGGTTTGTTGGAGAGTGCAAAATTGAGATGGAGAGTTGTAACAAAAGTAGAGAGCACAAAGAGAACATTGAGAGATATAAAAGGTCCAATGTAGACACTGAAAAATGACCATTGCATTATTAGCTTGCATATGTATCAATCTTCTAACAGCAATTCTTCTAATTCACCCTCATCCAACATTAATTAAATGATTCTTAATTATTTAATTATTTTATTTCACCACATTTATTCCTCTATTTTCACATTAATTAAATAAATCAATTATTTAATTAATTCAACATATCTTAATTCCTCTTGTCCACACAATTAAATAATTTTAATTATTTAATTAGCTAATTATTCTTCCAAAATTAAATAAATTATTCAAATTTATTTAAGTTGAATTTTCTTATCTTCTAAATAAAATAAATCATTATTTTATTTATATTTTCCTCCATCATGCACAACAAATTAAATAAATTTACTTATTTAATTTCTAATTATCTTCTCATCTTCCAAATTTATCTTTTTCCTCAAAATCTTCCATTCACACAAATTAAATAATTTATTATTTAATTTAATCCTTTGCATGTCAAAAAGAAATCAAAAGTCAAGTTCAATTGGCTTTAAATCTTTCTTTTTCTCAATCAATTCATTAAATAGAAAAAATATTCTATTTTTATGAAAATCAATCCTATATTTAGTCAACAAAGCAATTAACTCAATAAAACAACTTTTTGTATGGACACTTGTCATGTGCACATTCATAAATATATATTGTGTATTGGGAAATCTGGAATTCATAAAGGGATCAAAACAATGAAGATTCAACACCAAAATTCATAATAACATCAAGAAACCATCAATAGCATAATAAAATTAATATAAAAAGTGTGAAAACTCTAAATGTTACCCATCAAATGTAATTCCTTGTTGTATTTTGTGAATGTGGATTGCTCAAAATACTAAAAGCATAACCATGATAAGCTTGATGGATGGAAGGATATGTGATTGCTTCAACGAATGCTCAAAAGCATTGGGAGATATGGATACCAAATGCTCAAAATCATGAAGGGTTTGTGAAGAGGTGAATGGGCGTATTTATAGATCTCAACAAAGATCAATCAACGATGGAGGAAATTAGATGAAATTGACAAATGAGACAAACTAAGGAATCATGAAGGAATGAATGTGCCAATGAATGCATACACAACGAGATATACCTGATTGGGGATCTAAGGTGGTGGTTGTTGGGTAAAAGCACAAAATTGTGTCACACTTTCGGCCAACAAAACAGTTCAGAGTGAGTTGTTTTCATGCGAGTTTAACTCACCCAAAAACACATGGCCGTTGCGTGGCACATATGTGGCAAGTTATTTTCTGGTGAGTCAATTTGGGGGTGAGATTGTTTTGCCCAAAATCATGTAGTTAAAAACAAAAAAAAATGAAATTACCACATTTCACGGCAGTTGTTTTTCGACAGTGACAGTGGGGCAGGGTTTCAAAGTTTTTCATGCGAAGGACATGCCTGCCACCTTTTGCAATAGTCTCGTAACCTTGAACCAGATATGCCATCTTGCATATTCTGTCAAATATTTTGTATGGCACGATGTATAGAAGTGTTTGTTCAATAAAACTGCACCTTATATGATTTTATGCAAGTAAAATGGGTTTGTATGTCTTTGATTTCAATGTGCAAAATGGGTAAAATTTGTTTAAAATTTTGGCATTTTCTATCAAACATTTTGTATGGCACGATGTATCTAGAAGTGTTTGAAATAAACCTGCACCTTATAAGTCACCTTGGCAATTTGTTTAACATTGATAACATATTTTGCATCCTCGGTATTTGGGTTAATTATCTTGGTACACCTTGCTACCTGCACAACAGAAACAAGAACTAACTCAATATATAGTGAAAATCAAAGCATAAAAGAGAGTCCTATTTTTCTACATTTTGGACCCTTGCATAAAGAAAATAATGATCAGTAGCTATGGCCAAAAATACCTAGGATTTGGCACTGAATATCTTTACCATCTTGAGTTGCCCCCATGATTGAAACACTATCAGAACAAGTAGAGAAATCAACACAAAATCCATTTGCCAACTAGATAAAAATGCAATAAAAAGCCCCAAAGTTATGGTAGCTACATTTTGTAGCATAAGAGGCAGTCTATCTATAACCAGGCTTTTGATTGATACACAGTGTGTTGAGAGTCCAGAACTTATCACACCATTTCCATAATTAAAATAAATAGACAAAATTGATCAATGATGCAATGTCTATGTACAAAAATGGAGAAGATCTTCTGTTAACAAAATATTAATCAAACAATTAAAAAAATGCAAGATAAATGAAGTGTGAAACAATAGATTTTTAGAGACATCAGATTTCCACAGCCCATAATATTATGAATGAGTGCTTCTGGATTGACTACTCATTCAAATTATCACACAGTCCATAAAAACTATCACACAATCAATCCAGAAGCACTCATTCATAACAGCTTTTCAGTTCAATAGCCACTCATATATTACATTTGTGTTCGTAACAGGGAGTTTTGCAAGGTTTCTCTATCTTGAGTCTAATATTCCTAGCTAAGATTTCTAATGTTTTTGAATCATGGTTAGGGCCTTTCTGAATTGTTTGTCACACATATTCCAATATTGTACTTTGTTACACATCATCTTGCCTTCTCATTACTATTATCCAATAGCTAGCCTATTGATAACACCATAGGGTATGCACATTGTTTAAGTAATTATAAACATACAAGAGAATGTGGTGTATTTATGTTGAACCTTACTAGAATATTATTTTTTACACTCTCCTATATACAAAATAATGTGGTGTATTTATCTCAAACCTAAAGCTAAAGTGATTTAGTTTTGAACATTTGGGGATAGATGTCGTAGTTGCAACAACCCTGCTAGACATGTATGCAAAATGTGGAAGCGTAGAGAAGGCACGTGAACTATTTGACAAAATACCTCAAAGAACTACAGGATATGCACAAAAGAGTTTAGGCATCATGTCTATGCTTCTGCATTTTTTATACAAGTCTGTCAGGGTGCTTGCAACTAATACTTCTGACAAAAACCCACAAGATATGTAGAAAATGTGGTCTCATGGATTGCAATGATTGTAGGATATGCACAAATGGATTTGTTGAAAAGTCTTTAGAAATTTTAAAGTAAATGCAATTAGCTGGTGTAAAGCCAAATTCCACAACCTTTGTCGACGTCCTCCCTCATAGCCATCAATACATCTATGAATCTGAATGGATATGAGGGAGTTAATAGAGCCACACCTACCCTATACCATGACGCAATAGGAAACTACAAGGAACATCAAATTTTATCCACACAATATAAGCTAAAAATATATATCAAAAATTGAAATCATTCTAGAGAGAATTTGTGCATAAATTCTTCTTTATTGAATTTTGTGCATAAGTTTTTATCAAGGTTGTGGTGATGGAAAATTAATCACAATTTGAAACCATTCAAGAAAGAATTTGTGCATAAGTTATTGGAAAAGTTGTGGTGATCAGAAGTAGCAAGTGGCTAATGGCTGTTAGGTGGGAGTCAGTTCACACATAAAACAGGTCAATTCAAGTGCTATAGCAATGCAAGACATGCACTTTTATCCCTTGTAAGGTTATCCATTCAAATTTGCCCATCAAATGCTAAGGAATAACATGGTTAAAGAAGGAAACAACATACACTAGATATATAGACTCCAATGGCTTTGAATTATGATAAAATCTTATTTATATAAGTTCCTATGGCTATCATGTCAACATGCTACATGCTACATGTGACTTCAAATTTGGAGTTTCTAGATGCATTCCTAATTTTGTGTTTTATGGTTGATTCAGATTTGGTTGATAGGCCTATTATTTATGTATTTGTAAGCATGTAAGGTGTAGGTTTATTTGAGAAGCACGTGTGCATTTATATCATGGATTTTTTAAAGATGTATGTAGTAGTTGGAAAATTTATATGCAAGTTTATTTACATCATGACATACATTATGTTTGACAGAAAATTTAATTATCATACTGCAAGTAAATTTAGGTCCACATGGATGACCAATCTTCACATCAATCACATTAGTTAGGTCAACCTGACAATCATGATAATTCTACATTCTATGATGAGACCATTCAGAGGTTTGAAAGAGCTTTGGATGAACTCAACATTACAATACACAATACACCAAACCTGTTAGGTCGAGAGAGGTTGGTTAGGGTTAGGGATGAGATAACATGTATGATCCAAGTTGTTCGATCATACAATCCCTATGATGACATTAGTGTTGACAAGTTCTATGCATCACTTTCTTAGAGTGTTGTCAGCTAGGAGAAATGGCCATCTATTTCTAGGATAGTTTAAGTAGATAATGTTCTCAGCATGTTCCCTTCTTATAGGGGAAAAGAGAGAGTGAGAGGCTATTCTCCCACCAAGTGTGTGGATGCAGTTGTTGGTCCTTTCATCTATCATAGGTTTTTGGCAGCTCATCACAAATGGTCAAACAATGATGAGTTGCCATTATATTTTTGCAAACAATTATATGCAGAGTTCCATTTACACTTATCTGTCGATTATACATCTTTCCCTAAACATGCTGGTCAGGGGAAAGAGAGGTTTACAGAGAGACCTGAGTATAGAAGAGTAGATGTACTGCCTCTTCGAGACAAGAGGTCCTTAGTTTGGCCACACCTTTTGGTTCTTCCAAAACATGTGGAACTAGCAAATGCCGCTCGACCAGCATTGACCCCCTCAAGATGTACAATTTTTGAGAGCATGATGACTATTGCCACTGAGGTTGATCAGCCGTCATTTGATCGTGTTGGCAGATATTTGTTATGCCTGAGGATTGACATTCCATCCACTGAGGCCACATCAACCAACTATTCAAATCGTTACATTCATGCTGATATACCATCACCACATGATGTGGCACAGATTAGTGGAGAGAGTGCTTTGTAGGATATGACTAGATCCCTGGCCAGTGATTTATTAGATTCATACCAATTCATCCAAGATCAGTGTGGGATCCCACTTGATGCTATATCCTCACATCTCGAGAGATATTTTGGTAGAAAGAGGAGCCATGGTGAGTCAGGTTCACAGGGTTTGGGGGGACATCAAGATGTTCCAGTTGGTCCTACAGGCTCCCTCCCTTCACATGTGCTAGTTGGTCCTATAGGCTCTGCCCCTTTGCATGTGCCAGTTGGTCCTGAGGTTAAGGTTACTGCACATGATGTTATGGGAGGGGAGTATAGTAGGCTTCTTTTCAACACTAAGACTGTACCATCTACACGTGTATCGTTGTCTCTCCATGATTTTGACCTCAGTGGGATTGGGAGGTCCTTTATTGGTGCAGTTGAGGTACAATTTATTTAAAAATTATAATCTAAATTCATAAGTTATATATTTAAAATTTATAAGTTCAATTTTAAATTAAATCACATACATTGAAGCTATGACTCTTGATTGTAATCTTAAATGTACATGTGTATTAGACACAAGCTATTTTTTACAACCTAGATATGGAGATTTGCATCATGCTGGTGATCCTAGTCATCATCATGAGGTATTTAAAAACTAGGTCTATATATCACATGTACATATAAGTTTGATTTAAGTGTACACATATATCAAGTTAAATTTCTACATACAGACATCAAGCACGTATAAGTTTTCTAACTAAATACACATATGCTTATATATTGTATGAAGACATGTCATATATAGGTTGCAGGATCAAGTCATGCTTCTATTGAGACTCCTCTACATGATGCAGATCGTGTATGTTAGGTAATTTAAATTTGTCAAGTATTCTTTATTTATTTAAAATCAAAACAAATTATATTTGTGTGTATATATATAGAATTTGAAAATTTTATGGTGTTTCATGTGCAGACCCTGACCCACAACTCAGTATAGCACTCAGGTCACGGATCAGTCAAGGGCTCCAATCATGGATCATGCCACATCTTGAGACAAAGCAACGCTCAATCCACTCATAGAGCGAGACATTTATGAGTTGTTATTATGATTCAGAAGTTTTATATTTGTATATTTGGACATTATGAGTTACATGTTATTATATTTTATCTAGATGTTTTTATGAGTCACATGAACTTTTATATCTAGACGTTATTATGAGTGACATGTTTTATATTTGGAAATTATATACACTTATGTTTTATATCTTAGAGACGTTCTTATTATGAGTCACGTGCTTTATATTTACATTTCAAAATTTATATTATGAGTTACATGCTTTATATTAATTATTTGGACATTTGGGTTAATTATTTTGGTACACCTTGCCACCTGCACAGCAGAAACAAGAACTAACTAAATATACACTGAAAATCAAAGCATAAAAGAGATTAATTTTGATAGATGTTGTAGTTGCAACCTAAATTTATATTATGAGCTACATGCTTTATATTAGCTCATAATATAAATTTAATTTAAAAGAATCTTAGAGTTTGGTATTTTATCTTTATATTTCTTAGTATTCCTTTTATGAAGAAATTTCATATTCTTATGATTCTAATTAAGTACAATTTCTTTTTTATTATATATGCAAGAGGAGGCAATACCTTATGATGATGGTTTAAATCCATTCTAACTTACAATCCTTCATTAGTATATGATCTTATACCCATTGTTCATTTTCCACATGTGCAAGGGAATTAGTTAAGTAAGGTTGCACTTTCATATGATTAATGTATTAGTATCTAACTCGTCCTTGTATACAAAATGAGTTTTCAAAATATTTGAAAATAAGCTCTAAATATAGACATTATGGTTCCATCTTAGACAAAGTATAGTGTTGATTTAGGTATTTTGTTGTCTAATGAATTTCTATCATGAGCTATATCTTCTCCTATTTCTATTTTATGAAATCTTGTGAGAAGCTATGTGAATAATATGAGGTAGTTAGACCTAGATTTCTATATCCCCATATTTTTAGTGAAATTGTGAAATTAATTCTTTGAATGAAAAGATGTCTTTTACAATAAAATGTTTACATTAGAATGATTGGTTATAATCATACCCTCCCTACTATACATTTTTAGGGATTATATTTTTTTATTAGGCCATTTGATGTCTTTCTGCATGCTCTCTATTTTAATATTACGATTCTTTAGGTTGAATTGCATATATTACTTGCAAGACACAGTAATTTGCATGGTGTAATCATCCTTGACAACATTTAGGTTGTATTTGTGGCGACCTAGTTTATGAATAATTGGGTTATGCCCCTTTGTTCATCTATGTTGTACCCTTCTTATGGCTCAAAGAAGAGAGCCTAGATTCTTGCTATGAATTTAGTTTAAATGATTTATTGTTCCTATATGAACAATTGTAATTTAAGTCAACCTAAATTGATTCAAAGTCTAGTAGGCGAACTACAAAGTCTCTGATCATGTTATGTAGGCAATGCCATGTTGTATGAGCCCTCGAGGCCTAAGCTTGGCCCCTTAGGTCCTGGTTCTCTAAAACCATGTTTCCAAGAATTTTTATCATGATTGTTTATTTATCTTAAGAGACTAATTCTATTATCTAATTTTGTAGAAATCATGGCTCTTCATGATACACGATTATCAGGGTTGGGTGAGTTATTTGCGTGTGGTGCAAGAAAAAATGGTAGGACTAAAGTATTAGTTAATTAATTATTTCATATGGCTGAATTTTAAATTTTAAACCTATACATCTAAATTATCAATTTGTAATGTTACATTGAATCTTATGTGTTGATATCCAATTTTGTGAGACAATTTAATTATATTTAGTGATGTTTGTGGTTATTGCATGATGCTTGAATCAAGATAATTTGTGAGCATGACATAAAAAGTGGCTTTAATGCTAAATCATTAGGATTAGTATGTATCTTGAAGATTGTATGAAGCCCTTGTTTTATTTCCCATTTTTTGACACTACACTAGCCTTTCATATCTCTTTTTATTTTATTTTTAATGAGCACATGCTCTAGTAAATATCAAGACAAATTCTAAAGATGAAAACTATTAGTGCTCTAGACACAAACCACTAAATCTCAATGCCAGAAATTGAATGTTGTTCCCTTAATGTTGAAAACTAAACCCTAAATGTGAACCCAAAAGATAAAATCATAAACATTGATACTAAGCATTAGACACAAACCACTAAATCTTAATGCTAAACATTACATTTTGAACTCATAAATATGAAAGACAAAACTTGAACATGAATGCTAAACCTTAAATATAAAAATCTAAACACCAAATTGTAATTGGTGAACCCTAGGCCTTGACCCTTGAACAATGAACATTGAACCCTCGACAATAAATGTTTGTGGAAAATGATGATTGCAAGTCATTTGACAAGATTGATGGGAAAGGAATTTTTTAGTGGTTATATGTTTCTATTTGGCTATTTTTGACATTCCTAGATCCCTCAAATTTGGTTATGTTTATGTTCTTCAAAATTATCCAATTTGGCCAAATTTGATATTAATGTGAAACAATATTAGATTGAGTTAGAAATTTTACTTATTTAGTATGAAAAAATATCATGATATTACATATTTAAAAATTTGGGAACTAACCTCCACCATCTTATTAGGGACTATTTAATAGTTTTTTAAATGCTAACCCCATTTCAAAATCTTTATTTATAAGTTATATATTGATTCAAAATTTAGATACTTAATCACCATAAATGTTATATATTCCTATTAAAATTTAGTCAATGAATTTCAAAACAAAGGTATAAGGAGAAAACATTCCCATCCACTCTAAATTTGTTTCCTAATATGAAAAATCCACCTAGAATTATATGCTTCTTTGTAGTGGATACCATTAAATATCTACCTAAACTTCAATTAAAATAACAATCATCATGTTAAAATCAAAATTACAAAAGAACTCTTAGAAGAGAACTCATAAGCACATCATCTTTGAACATGTAAATTATGAACTAGATAGATCTATCTAATGTAGGTTTGTTAAGTTTGAGACCCCTACATGATAAGGATACAAAAAAAAGAACTTCCCTTAGCTTCAAGAAATATTTATTCTGTACTGACAAGGCCAACCACGTGAAGGTGGAAGCTTAGTGGCCTCACCTAAGACCTAAGACACCTAAAACATAAGACCTAAGACCTAGAACACACTAAGACCTAGAAGACACCTTTAAGACACTTAAGACATGTACATTAAGACACCTAAGACCTTTAAGACACTTAATACATACACTACTTGACACCTAAGACCTTTAAGACACTTAAGACATACACTACTTGACACCTAAGACCTTTAAGACACTTAGAAGACATACCTACTTGACACATTTAAGACACCTAGACACCTAAGTCTTAAAACACCTAAGAAACCTAAGACTTATAAGACACCTATACACCTCTAAAACACCTAAGAATTAAGATATATATAAGACACCTAAGAAACTTTAGACATATAGTAAGACACATAAGACCTTTAAGACACTTACTTGACATATCTACTTGACACATTTAAGACATCTATACACCTAAGACACCTAAGAAACTGTAAGACCTAAGACACCTCTAGACACCTAAGACATCTAAGACTATCTATATATAGTTTAGAGATCATACATGCACAACATGAAGTTCAATTTTGTAACTTTAAATCCTTATAGGCATAGACCTACATAATTGCAAAAACAAAAATCTGTGTAAATAAATTTATAGCTCATTTGTAGCTTGATCATGTTTGATTATAATAAAATTTGAACTAAGAACCATTGAAATTAAAATTTGAAAGGAAAGAACTATCAAGAATCATGTACATTTTAAAATAAATCAATAGATCAATAGATAATTCAAGTGCATAAACCTTCATACCATGTATCGATTGCTTAAACTCGCTCTTCAATAATGTAGTTAGAGCTCTTGGTACATATAATCTGGATCTTCTCTATCTTTTATTATCTCTAAAATATTTTCATCATCTTCAATAGACAACCTCCACTTTTGTTGGCCACGTCCTCTTTTTTGTAAAGTTTTCAAACTTAATCGTGTTGCTATAACTAAGTGACTGTACTGTAGAACCTTTTGTCCTGGCATATAATCAATAAATATAATACCATTTTTATCTATCTTTACTTGTTGATAATAGGTGCCTTCAACAACAACTGATCCAATGGGATATGATTGTCCATCACCATCTGTCATTGATTCTAACAATTTTGATTTTGCTTGTGTGCATCTTAGTAGATAGTAATCTACACCTTTTGTATTGTCAGGATCTGCAACCACAACAAAAATATCTCCTATACACACCACAAGTAAACATGTTTGTTTATTTGAATTGAACAATGTAAATCAAATGTTCAAAACTTTATTACAATCTAGAATATAAATTAATTCTATAACTAAACCTATAACAACTAAATCTGATACATGTTCGTAATCAGCTGAATATATAGGATCATATACATCTACAATGTCACTATCTTCAAAAGGAGGCATTGATACTATTTGTTTCATTTCCCATTGTGAAATATATTCATCCCTTACATTTGGACATTGTAGAATATTTGCATTGTTCTCAATGCAATCAACACAAAAACATGATTTTTCTCTCACATGAATAGCAAGAGGCTTGCTATGTCCTGTAGTCATGACTTGGTGTAAACTTCTTACACCATTAATAGCTTGACAACTATATGGATTCAATTGATCAATATCTGCACGTATGAACAAATTCTTGAGCATCTCAATTAAAACTATTTAGATTCAATTAAATCACATGTGTACTTAAATTTAAATATTAAAGTTTTCAAATTATAACATAAATTCAATTAACATACCTTTAACTTCCCAAAAATAGCATTTGTTGTATATTGAGTCATAGGCACCAAAATGGCTTTTGCACCATTCAACAATTTGACTTGCATTTCGTATGGTGTTACTTGCAATTTCATGTTGGTGTTCAGTGCCCAGGTAAGAGCTTTAAGAATTTTAAAAAGTTCACATGTACATCCAATTATCACAATACATGTAGATCAATTACATAAATCATTGTAGTAGTATTCAACAATTTTAAATTTTGTAAATTCTGTATCTAGTATGTATTACCTACAAGTTCATATTGGTGAAGTGCATGCTTTACACATGCTCCTGCTCCATCATGCTCTCCATTTCCATGTCCACTCTCAAAAAAATTCCACAAAAACTTTATGCCAAATCTAGCATGTTGTTGTGTTAACCAATTAAATGCTTTTGCAAACTTAAATTGTCTTGTATAAATAGTTATATATAAACAACGATTTGAAAACCAAAAATTAGTTAAAAATTCAAGTCTTAAATTTTATAAATTTATAAATTAAAAATTAAAAATTAAAAAATAATAATAAAATCAACACTTACCAGCACATCCATCAGACCAAATCCAGTGTTGTAATTCAGTAATGCCACGTTCTCTCAAATCTTCAAAAAACATTCGAAAGCAATGTGCTACATAGCTTCTATCATGACCCGTATAATCATTGATATAAAAGTGAACCTCCTTGATGATAATTCATTCATATTTGGTACTCTCTACCTCATCTACAAATAACTCAGCATGTCTATAAAAAACTTGTACAAAGATTGTGACTTGATCTGAATGATAATATTGACTTTGAATCTCAGTTTGAGGACTAAATGTATAATTTTCAAAAAAATCTACAATAGATAGAATACAACCCAGTGGAAAACAATTCTTTGAGTCACGAAATTGCTTAGCCTGCCATCTTGCACCATGACAATGTTGGATATGTGGGTATACAATGTTACAAAATTTGTTCATAAACTCGTTGCAAGGCAATTCACTCTCTCTCAAAACAATTTTTTTGGATTTAGCTCCTAACTTCGTTGATTATTTCTCATATTTAAATCTCTTCCAAACAATTGACATCGAATGATCAATATTCTCAAATGGTAAAAAATTTGTCAAATTTCCACAATCTACACATATATATTATACACTGTACATTGAATTCATCTGAATCTTCTAATTTTTCACATAAGATAGACTTCACAAATTGTGTTGTACTTCTAGGGATGGCTACATTTGGATTAACTATTGCCATAAGTTTTTTATATGACTATAGGTGTAGATCAAATTCAACATGATTTCGACAGCAACAAGTTTCATGTACTTTATTTATACATAAAAAATATGGTTGTAAATTCTCAAACATCCTTTGAGAAATCTTCACCTATGAAAATTCTTTCTTGAATACTTAAAAAAATTCACTTCATGTTGTATCTATAAAATGCTTTGGATGAGAAATTTTTTTACCATCTTCATCTTTTATTTGTATAGTGTCCTTTCTATTGGAAGAAACACAGGAGTGCTCGGTCCAATAGCCAATTACTTTTTGTTTTACATCTTTTGAAATTCTACCTCTTCGAGGGACTCGACAAATATTTACCCAATTATTTTCAATATTTTCATCTAATCTGTTTCTCTTATTGATATATCTTTGAACATTTTTCCTAGATACATTTACTAATTGGGCAATTGCTTTAACTTGTCTTCTATGTGATAATTTCTTACTAGAAATTACTATCATCAATGCTCTACGTGCAACACTTAAATCAGAACTTCAACTCTTGATTTGAATAGAATCCAATGCTGTTTGCAAGTTTTCAATTACTGTCTGATTTACTAGATTTAAAGAATTTTTCTTGTTATCAACTCCTAACAACTCCAAAATAGGGGTCATTTCTTTTCACCTAAATAACTTTGCACATAATTGTGCTCTTCCAATTAGAGATTTATCTTCAAAAAATTTATCCCAAATTCTTTTAGAGTGCAATTTTATTGTGCTTTCAGGTAACAGATGTTCAAATGAAATGGTTTTGAAAAGAGCATCCTCATCCATCTCCATAAGATTTTTCATTCCATGCAAAAAATTTCTATCACTACTACCAATTTCATCTTGTACTTGTTCATTAACACGCCCTTCAACTTGTTCATCAATAATTTCAATGGGTTGTTCTTGACTAGATGTTCCTAGGATTTTTTCATCTCTTTTTTGGTCATACAACTTTGATCTAGTTCTTTTATTCCCCATCACAAATTGCTTATTTTAATTCACCTACACACACATATACATCCTAATAAATAACTCATGAAGTTTAATTTCTACATGGTAAAATAAGTAAATAAGTTGGGAATCATGTTACATGAAAATTTGTAGCCTCTCTTGCCAAAAAAACTCCTTTTGTGTGGTTTCTCCAAATGCTTGAATTGAAAAAAAAAATAAAAAAATTAGCCTCTATTGCAAAAAATTATGCTTCTATTTTCTCCTTGATGCTTGAATTGAGAAAAAACACAAAAAATAAATCCATATATATATATATATATATATATATATATATATATATATATATATATATATATATATATATATATATATATATATATATATATATATAATTAAGTTTAAAAAAAAAACTGCTGACCGATGGTGGTCGCTGCAAATATATAATTTCGGGTGAGTCAATCTCACCCGACTTAATCTAGGTGATTCAAAATTAGGTGAGTTCGATTCGCCCAAAATTATCTATGTGGCATTCCACTTGGCAACCACCTCATCATTTTCTATGGTTTTCTGAAATTTTCAAATTAAACTGAACATTTCTTCAATCATAATAGATTATTTCAAAAATAAAAAAAAACCCTTTTGTAGAGCTCTGAGTCTAGAGTCCAAATATGTTTTTTTTAAATATTTTGATTAGTTTTAATATGTTTTTTTTTAATTATTGCAAGTAGGTTGTTAAAATCAGAGATGACACCGATTAGAAATTAAAAAAAAATGAAAACACATCCATTTTTTTTAAAAATTATATGGTTCACTAGAGGAAAGAGTCCTCTCCAAAAGGGTATAATTGGTTTTGTGAAAATGATAAAAAAATTGTACAAAAGTTGATGTGGAATGAAAACTATAAGATTCTGTAAAGTTTGACTTTAAAACGATATTACAAAGAAAATATGCATTGAAAACTGATTTTTTTTCTCCATGCACTAGATATTGAACTCATCTATTTGGGAAAAAAAAATTAGGGAAAAATAAGATTGTTTGCTCTTTTTGTTGTGACGTGGACTCAAAGTCACTTTTTCCTGAAATTTTCAACAATTCAAAATTTTCTCTTAAATTTATAAAAAAATGTCAAAATGATTTTTTTAATTTTTTGAAAAATTACAAGCATAAAATTCATCAAGAGATCTACATTTCATTAGTTTACATCATTTTGAAATTCAAAACATAAATGCAACCTTTATGAGGTCAAAGTTCAGAATTTTTTTTGCTATTGGCTAATTCCTTTATAACGTGTGACACAGGTTTGTGCTTTTACCCTACTACGACACTAGCAGTGTTTGACACACTTGTCCAAGTCGCATGGGACCCAGTAGGGGGAGGAGCTAACCCTAGGATGACACCATAGTATGATGCTTACTAGCTAACACATAGAATGACTACACTGACCATCCCTAGCATGGTTGGTGGATGAGACAGATAGGTAGGAGATCTCAAAGGTAGAGGACTAGAGGCTAGACCTAGCAAGGCTATGCGACAGAGGCAGAGGTTAGAAGTGGTCATAGAGGAGGTGGGAGAGAAAAACTCAGGACAACAAGACATCTTTGGGAGTCCTCGACAGGCTAACATAGAGATGGGTGAGGTGGGGCAGCAGGATGCCTCAATAGTAGAGTTAGAGGTAGATGGACTACACCATCTCTTATAGGTTGAGACACACAAGTGGACCAGGGTAGAGTTTCTCACTATGAGACTTTACTGTGAGAGGGATGATTCCAGGTCAGAGCTATAATAAGCTAGAGAAGCAACAGTAGGGTAGGGATAGGTACAGGTGCTAGCACAACCACAGGTGCCAGATACAACAACACTAGCTTGCATGACTGCAGAGCGGGATGGGGCTATTGCATCTATGAGATTGCGAGCCGAGTCAACCCTTCAGAGGATGACTCAAGAGAGATATACTACTAGTATAGATATCTTAAATACATCTATCTAAAAAAATGCCGAGAGATATCAATTTGAAGCCTTTTTTTTTAATTCACATTAGAACCATTTTATTTACTGCATATATAATTTTGGTTAATTATTTAATTACCTAAGGTTTATATCATGCCCATCAAATTAATTAACAAATCAAATTTAAACTTTTTATTGATTAAATTACACTTCTAATTTTTTTAATATAAATTATAAAATTTTGGTTGAAATTACAGCCCTTTCTTTCATTTAATAATATAAAAGTAATGTTCCATTTTCTAATTTTTTTTTGAGAAAATTGTAGCCATTTTATTTCATTTAGTATACACAAAGTAATGTTTTGATTTTCTAACAGTTTTTTGAGTTTTATTTTCTTTCATGCTAGTGTTGATGATGGCATATCTTTGTTTTCCCTTTTCTTTCATTTAATATATACAAAGTAATGTTTTGATTTTCTAATTGAGTTTTATTTTCTTTCATGCTAGTGTTGATGATGGCATATCTTTGTTTTACCTCCTTATTTTGGAAATTTTATGTTTATTATTAAATATTAATATTAAATGCCAAGTGATATGAATTTGAAGTTGTTTTAATCAATTTCTCAGCTATAATTAGCAAATTAAAAAAAATCAAATTAAGAAATCAAAATATTTTCTTTCTTAACCCATAAACTTTTTTAAAAATTGATTCATTTAACAATAAATTTGATTTTCTAAAAAAAATTCAAACTACACTTTGAAAATGAGAAGAATTATGATTATCTTATTTTGGATTTATATTATATTTATTACTAAATATTAATAATTTGACATGTAAATGGCTGTCAATTTTAAGCTAAAAGGTAATAGTTTTTTAACACACTCACGCCATTACACTCCACCCTTTGCTGCCATTGTAGAATGCTTCTCAGCATTAACTAGGGTTATGATTGGCATATATCAACTCCCACCATGACCTTGGTGACAGAGTTGACTCAGGTAAAACATGAGCTAAATCGAGTGATCCGAGAGGCAGAGTATTATAGAGGATTATATCAAAGTGTCATACTAGTAGATCATAGGCATCCCAACTTTAGTGAGAGGAGCATATCAGGGGCATCATCCTCTAGGAGATTTGTAGGATTAGTTATGGGACCACGACCACAGTCAGTAGGAACATAGAAGCAACCCCCAGCCACAGGACCATCACCCTCAAGTACAGGAGTTGAGCCCTTGGAGGGGAGTTCTACATAAACACAATTTTATGATGATGCATATTTATGTATTTGAGACTCAGCCTATGGGCTTATTTGTATATAATTCATGGGTCTTGGTAGCCCATTGTATGACACCTTATTTATTTTTGATATATATGATGAGATGACATGATTTGATGACCTATATGATGTGTTATGGATCCTTGTAGATGTTGAGATCATTGTTTAAAGTTTGTATAGGAGGATCATCGACAGTTACTTCTCCTCTATCAATAAGATCCTGGATGAGGTTTTCCAATTTCATGCATCTAAGAGTTTTATGTCCTTTTGACTCTATGGTATTCACAGTATTCATTGTCTTTATACGAAGATGGTTTGAATTGAGGTTCATCATATTGACGTGCTTCAGGTAGTGTGATGAGATCAGTTTGGACAAGTTTTCTTAAGATGGATTCGATAGGTTCTCCCAATGGAGTGAATTTGTGTCTAGGTATTGAGTTTTGTCTGGGTTTCTCTCTGGGAGTAGATGTGACATTTTTAGCTGGTTGAAGATTGACAAATGTGTGGACATTTTGAATGTGTTTAGCATCCACAATAGCATTGTTGACAACATTTTTATTCTTAGACTAGAAACAAGATTTTTCATTTGATTGTTGAGGATTGTCTTTGATTTCTTTGAAGATTTTGACTAGTCCTTTTGCAATGAGGGCCTTTTCTATGTTTGTTCCCTTAGAGATAATCTCATCAAAATAATTGGCACATTAGACTTGTAGGTGAAATCCTAGTTTAGGATTGAGATTTTGAACAAATATCCTCACCAATTGTTTTACGGGAATGTTGATGACTGTTTTGATGCAATCATAACAATAAGTTAAAATTCACATATAATGAACTGAAACTATACTTGAAAGATAAGAAAGAATCATTTGAGATTCAACTAATCCCAAGTCTACAATGGTTCGGTTGGTCAAGTTCAGTTGGTCAATGTGAAGCTGTAATGTTCAAGGGGCCTTACGTAGTTTAGGTTTGTTTTGTGGTTTACTGGACTAAGAATATGCAAAGAGGTCATAGATTTCAACAAGTATTCTGTTCATTTGCATACAAGTGATACCGGGCTGCAAGTTTCAGAGGGTTTTCTTGGATTTTTGTAGCTTTCTTCTTTATCTGTTTATGAAAACTGTCTACTTATAGCTCTGTTATACATGCTTCTTCAAATTTGAGACAATTTCCTTTAGATTTCTACGTTTTCAGCTAGATATTTCAGATGGGTTGGGAAAAGTTAGAAAGATCTAATCTATACCTCACTTAATCTACCGAAGGATCTAAGTGTTTCTGTTATGCACTATGTAAATACCACAGTAGTTTGATCAAATCCACAGTAAAAACCCTAAATGTAAGTTCTGAGCATTTTCACAAACATACATTTAAAATTGCAAGCTCTCAAAGAAGATATTTCAAAATACAAAGAAGGGCAGGAGAACACTCAGAAGATAGATGCAGAACTCCAGATTCTATTGTATCAGAAACGAATAGTCATACATGATTTACAATGTAGGAATGACTCTTAGTTTCATTGATCATACTACAGAGAACTTACAAGCTTTACAGATACAGTAAGGCAGCCAGACATTCCACGCGCACCTTACTGCAGACAAACAGGTGACCTCCTTCTTCTACTTCTAAACTATGCTAAGCTATCTTGCTGTGTTTTCATAGAATCTCTGTTGTAGGCCCTAAAATCCCTGTTGTAAAGTATTACAGTGTAGAGAGGCACAATATAAAGACATTCTGATTGTCCTCACTACAGCAAAAACCTAACTGAACCCCTGGTTCAAACCCCTAGTTACAGCAATAAATACAGGTGAACCAGTTCTCAAAAAATATCTCTGAGCAGTGTCAAATCTGGGCAAAATATTGCCCCTTCTGAGAAGTTTCGGCAGCTGGGTAATAACTTCTGTTTGTCTGTTGCAGTAATACCTTCAGCTGCAACCTTCCTCTTTACTTGAATGGCTTTGACTTTCGCACTTCATCCTTATCTTCTTGCTCCTGAGATCAGATCTTCTTCCTCCATGAGGTCACTGTGTTGACTTTCCAGCTGCTTCCTCAACTGCAAGCCTGCAAGACAAGACAAGCAATAAGTATTCCATTTATCACATAAACAGCAGGAAATTAAAATAAGCGTTTAAACCCAGGTGACTGCGCACGATTGTGGAAATCGGATCAGAATGCACTCAAAAAACGCGTCCAAAATGCGTTCAGACTGCTCAAACTTCATTGGGTCAACCATCGCTGACCGAAAAAATGCCAGAGGCGCCAAAAAAAACACTTTAAAACTCCACCGCTTCATTTCCCGCCCACGGCATGATCATCGCTGTCGGCGCGTCAAAAAATAGGTTAGTCGACATACTTCATCATCATGATATTCGGGAAATATGATGCATTCCCTCCTGAAGGTCCAGATGAATGTCATCATGATGTTTCGCTTCTGCATATCGGGGAAAAGAACAACATCATCATCATCATCATATTTAAGAAGAATAGGAGGATATGAATATAATCATGCTACCGAGGAAAGGAAGATGATGGTGACGTCATCATGATATTCGGGCTTCATTAAAATGCTAAGGATGACGTCATCATCATGTTCGGTTAAGATCAGGGGATAATTGTGATATCGGGTCACCTAAGGAGCATGATCAGGATGATGAATGTAATGTGACCCTTTTGCGGCCAAGGTAACCCTCTCGAAAGATCAGGATGATGATGATGATCATCATACTTAGGGCTTTTGTCGAACTTGGAATAAGACGTCATCATCATATTTCGGCAAACGGATCGTGCTTGAAAAAATATCCTGTTTGAAGGAAAAAATGATGATGATCATCATCAGGATATTTACTTCTGTCGAACATAGAATAAGACATCATCATCATATTTCGTGAACCAGATCGTGTTTTGGAAAATATCCTGTTTGAAAGAAAAAATGATGATGATGATCATCAGGATATTAGCTTCTTCGTTTATCAGATCGGGATGACGTCATCATGATATCCGGGTCCTTTGTTAAACTTAAAACATGACGTCATCATGATATTTCGCCAACCGGATCATGTTTGGGAAAAATCCTGCCGAAGGGAAAATGTGATGATGATGATCATCAGGATACTTGCAAAAGGTTGTATTTCATCGGCAGGAGGACCTTGCGAAATATCAGGTGGACAAACAAGATCATGATGATCTTGACGATAGGACAGGATAAAAAAATATATGATGATGATCCTCCTTATCGAATTACCCAGATGACGTCATCATCATAATTTGTCTTCGGAGCACAAGGATGAGTTAAGGTCATCATGATATTTGCGCTAGGGTGATATTGTAAAATACGATCATGCTGTTGAGGAATGCAATATCGACCTCTTCTGAATAGATAGGGTGATCATCAGGATACTTCGCTAAAGAAGATCAGGAGGATATGAAGATGATGATCCTCCTTCTCGAATTATCATGATGATGTTTCGAGCACTTAGCGAATTTCAGCAAATGACCCTCGTGAAAGATCAGGATGATATGAAGTCGTCATCATCATCTTTCGAACTTCAGCAAATATCATGATGATGACCCTCCGATAGGTTTTGAACATGCGCATGCAAATATGCCGAAGGTGGATTTGCTAAGGGGGTGATCAGCATGATATTATAAGATCAGGTAATGTTGAAATATCATGATGATGCTCGCGATACAAAAGACCACTCGACGGGGGAACTTACCTTGACTTAAAGTTGATATCATCATGATATTTAAACCTCAGGATATTATCGGGGGGGTGCGTTTCAAATATGATGATGATGTCCTCATACAGCAAAACCAAGTTTATAAAATATGACGCTCCTAAGAAAATCATGATGCTGCATAATGCGCCTAAGGCCATTTGACGGGTAAAGGGCACTACCACCTAAGATTGACGTCCGGATATTGCGACTGCATGATTTTTATCAGGTGATAGACTAAGATCATGATGATCTTGACAACATGACTTAGGATATAAAAAATATGATGATCCTCCTGCGAATATCAGGTTTGACCAAGACTTTGACCGTGCATAACTTTCACATATGGACGAATTTTCAAGTGAAGTAAAAGGCAAACCTGCATGGAATTTCAAGCTCTTTCTAAATATGAGGTCACAGCAATAAAATATGAACTTTGACAAACTGACCTCATGATGATGACCAACCTTATTCAATATCATGATGATGATGCACCTGACCTTCATTTTTACCAGACCACCAGAAAGCAGAAAAAACACAAGCAGAAGCAAAAAGCAAAACATCAGCAGGGGTCCCCATTTTGCTAAGGAGCATAATGGGGCGTGTTGTGAACATCACAAAGGCAACAAAAAATTACTAGCCATATTTCTCCATCATTGTAAAAATGATATAAAGGTTTCCCCATTTCTTTGTTTATTGTTGCATAGGTCGGTCATGGAAATCTCATGTTTGATGTTGAAAGAAAAATGAGTTACAAACTTCTCAGCCAACTCATTAAAGGTCTTGATACCTAGGGGTAAATGAGAAAACTATTCTATAGCTTTCCCTCCAAGAATGCAGGGGAAGAGGCGTAAAAGATATGTATCATTATGGACTACCTCTAGACAAGCAATATAGAATTCCCTAAGATGTTCTTTAGGATCACCTTTTCCTTTGTACTTGTTAAATTTTGGTATTTCAAAATCAGGAGGAAAAGGTATCATAGGGAGTGACCTATCAAAAGGATAAGGACAAACTTCTTCTAAAGAGAATGTTTTCTTAGTGTGTCCTAAGGTGACATTTGAAATCTATTTTTGTAGTGTGTCCTAAGGTGACATCTGAAATCTATTTTTGCATATGCAAGAATTTTTGATCAATTTCTGATGTGGTATGTTCATTTGTAGCAAGAGCTTGGTAATTGGATGGTGTCTATTGGGACATATAAGGAGGATTAGTGTGCAATATGTATGAATAGATATGTGGTGGATTGTTGAGTGATGTGTAAGTATTAGAAGCTTGGGGTTGTGATGTAAGTGGTGGATTGAGATATGAGATGTTGGGATTGGAAGATTGAGGTTGTCATGTAAGTGGTTGATTGATATATGAGATGTTTGGATTAGAAGAATCTTGGGGTTGTGATATTTGATATGTTGATATGTGAGATGTTTGGGGTGCATGTGAAATGATGAATTGATTGGCTTGAGTAATAGATGACATAGATGGAATGACTAGAGGAATGGATGGTGAAATATTACAAGAAACATGACCAATTTATGTAGGGGGTTGGTAAAGTGGATTGACCAATTGCTTGGTGAATGGTGATGTAGGAATGTTGTGTGTAGGTGTAGTTGGTATGGTAGGTACTATGGGAGCCATGGTTTGAATGGAAATAGGATGTGACTCTCCCATAGTAGAAATGACAATGTTGATGGGGTCTTTCTCCTTAATAGTAGATGTGTCAAAGTCACTAGGCAACTTTGCTCCTTGCTTAGCAAGTAGAAGAAAGAATCTATTGGGGTCTGAAGCTAAGAGCCTATCTATGGTTTGTAAGACATCTAAGTTTTGTAATTCTTTATCAAGGCCTTTTGATATGTCATGTGATTGTTGTCCAAAGTTATTGGAAGATAAAGGACCTAGTGTGTACCCACTTGGAAGGAAGACATGAGGATTCATACCCATGGTGAATTGTGTTGCATCAATGGAAGTGTTGAGGTCATGTTGAGGATTACTCTAATTCATCTCCATATTTTTCTTGTGTTGAGCCCAAGTAAGAGGCATATGATGTTTCATACTTGGTATGATGAAGGTGGATGATGGATGGGGTTTTTTTAGACTTGTTATGACAATGTTGAGACTCTAGGATGATTGGTTGTTTGGATGTTTGGATAAGAGATAAATCTAGATCAATGTTGATTGGATTTGGATTGAGATTATCTTCCAAGAGCTAGACTAATGAACTCAAGGGGAGACAAGATGGGGTAGTGAGGTTCACCAACTCAAGAGGAGCCACTTTTCTAAGCTAGCTATTACACTAGTTGATAGATGCTAACTTATATGCTAATCTTAGAGAGGCAACTTCTCAAAATAGAGATAAGTTAGTAGATGTGATCTAGATTTTGCTGATAAACAAAATAATGCTAAAGGTTGGATGATATCAAAGATGTGTGCTAGATGATGATGATAATATCCTATAGTCTCAAGGGGATAAAGTACTAAAGTCCAAATAATGATATGAAGATGGATGAAGATGACTGGATGACTGAAGAACTGATAGAAAATGGTCTAGAAGATCTCAGGTTTGAATGTCAAATCAATTGAATTTGAAAGATCTCTAAATTTGGGTGACTATTTAACTAGAAATTGTGTAAAACCAGAAGTGTAAGACTATTGGCCAGAAGAAATAGTAGGATAGTGAAGATGTAGTAGCATAATAGCCAAAATGTGCAACTTTGTCTGCTAGAAGTGCAACTCTATAGACTAGAAGAGATAGCTCAAGATAATCCAAAAGTGAAACTCTATGGATGATAGTAGGTAAAAGATAGAAATAGAAGCATAACTCTATATGCCAAAAGGGTATCTCTATATGTCAGAAGCACAACTCTGTATGTTAGAACTGCAACTCTATATGCCAGAAGCACAACTCGATATGCCAAAAGAATAACTCTGTATGCCAAAAGTGCAACTTTGTTAACTAGAAGCACAATGATACTGTTCAAAAGTGAAACTCTATTGTTCAAAAGCGTAAATTATACATGATTAATTATTTGTGTGTAGAATGGAATGAGTTCTTTGGCAAGAGAATCAAACAATAAGACACAATGGTTGTAGATTATTTTAGAATTGGGTGGACAAGGCTATGAACCTCCATGGATAACAAAAGAAAAATATTGGTAGATCATAAGAAAACACACCAAATACTCTTGCACAAGCCTAATATTTATTCAATCAAGGAGTGTCATATCCTGTGGCCTCGCTCAGGTGCAACTTCAACCCCCATTATTAGATAATGGCAGATTCCATCCCCTTTATATCCATATAGCCTCACAACCCTAATCTCTTCCCTCCCATGTCCTAATTTTCTTTGTGTCATCCCTTATTCTCCATTGTGTCAGCCTCCACTTTCAATCTGGTCCTTCTTAGCCTATTTCTTCCTTCTCAACAGCCTCTTCTTCTTGTCATGAGTCAACCCATTCCTTCTTCCATTTCTCTAGTTTTCCTCTCAAGGGGGCATCCTAGCACTAACACCCATTACACTAGGGTACAGTAGTCAACACATCAATCATATATCATTTGTATTTCTTTGAAACAACACCATGAAACATATTGTCTCAAAGAGGGGCAAAATGTAGAAACTCAAAAATGACCATTGTATTATTAGCTTGCATATGCATCATTCTTCTAACATCAATTCTTCTAATTCACCCTAATCCAACATTAATTAAATGATTCTTAATTATTTAATGAATTTCATTATTTTATTTCACCACATTTATTCCTCTATTTTCACATTAATTAAATAAATCAATTATTTAATTAATTCAACATATCTTAATTCCTCTTATCCAAACAATTAAATAATTTTAATTATTTAATTGGCTAATTATTCTTCCAAAATTAAATAAATTATTTAAATTTATTTACATTGAATTTTCTTATCTTCTAAATAAAGAAAATCATTATTTTATTTGTTTTTCCTCCATCATGCACAACAAATTAAATAAATTTATTTATTTAATTTCCAGTTATATTCTCATCTTCCAAATTTATCTTTTTCCTCTAAAAATCTTCCATGCACACAAATTAAATAATTTATTATTTAATTTAATCCTTTGCATGTCAAAAAGCAAATCAAAAGTTGAGTTCAATTGGCTTTAAATCTTTGTTTTTCTCAAATCAATTCATTAAATAGAAAAAACATTCTATTTTAATGAAATTCAATCCTATCTTTAGTCAACAAAGCAATTAACTCAATAAAACAACTTTTTGCATGGACACTTGTCATGTGCACATTCATTCATGATTTCTCAATTTATCTCATCCATCGATTTCATCTAATTTCCTCCACTGTTGATCAATCTTTATTAAGATCTATAAATACGCCCATTCACCTCTTCACAAACCCTTCATAGTTTTGAGTAGTTGGCATCCATATCTCCCAACACTTTTGAGCATTCGTTGAAGCAATCATGTATCCTTTCATCCGTCAAGCTTATCATGGTTATGCTTTTAGTATTTTGAGCAATCCACATTCACAAAATACAACAACCTAAATTACATTCGATGGGTAACATTTAGAGTTTTCACGCTTTTTATATTATCTTTGTTAAGCTATTGATGGTTTCTTTATGTTATGATGGATTTTGATGTTAAATCTTTATTGTTTTGATCCCTTTATGAATTGTAGATTTCCCCATACACAGGTGGCATGAAGTTGCAAGTGTCCAATTTAGAGTAGGACCTAGATCGATACATTATGCAAAAAGAAGGCAATGCATAAATGGAAGCATTGATAGTGGAAATCACATGGTTGTATTAATAGAAGAGTGTGCCAATGGTCTCTAGATGAGGATTAGCCACTTGAAGAATGGTGTGCCTATGGATGGAGCCAAGACATTTGCTACAAAGATTGAGTACATGTACTTTGATGGAGATGAACGATGTTGCAACCCAAGGCCACCACCTTGCATGGATCCTAGTACTAGTAGTCTTGAGGTGAGAGGCTCTTGGGAGAAGGAGGAAAGAGGTAGCCCATAAAGTTTTGAGTTTGATCAAGTTGTTTTAAATTTCAAGTAATTTTATATAACTGCATGTCCTTTTATGGATACGTTAGTCATGTAGGTAGCTAGTTTTGTACATCCTAACATCACGTTCTAGAGTCCTATAATTATATATTAGCCAAAACTCACTATTCTCAAATCATTCATGGGGGATGAGGATGTAAATTGTCACTAGCACACATGTGATATCATATGGCATGCGATAAACAACATTGATGTTGTGCATAAAGTCAAGCTATTCATAACCACATTGCAAGGCCATGCACAACATTAGTACACACAATATGACCTAAATGGTATTTTGAATGATTTGGGTGATACAAGGACTAAATTCCTTGTATAATTTGACTATCTAGAAATCCCATACTGGAACGTAGTTGCAAGACTAGTGCACCTATGATTATTGCTTCACAAAGTTGGTGTCTAAGATCCTCTAGGACATTCACAATGTTACAAAGAAGGATTGGTTAATTGGTAGAATGACAACACATACGAGAGAATTAGCTCAATGATTGTTACCCATACAAAAGGAATCCCTTAAGGCTACACTCTAGTTTGATGTTCTAGGAGAGTTGTAATCATATTTGTCCATTATGTGCCTCGAAGAGAACATTGAGAAAATTTTAGTATGAACGGAGTAAAGTCTTCTAGGACAATTTGATAGAAAAAGGGGACTTTGGTGCATAGGTTGTCAAAGTAAGGGGCATATGATAATTGACTATCTAGTGGTGAGAGACCAAGCAATTGGTTGTTCTACATTCCCTGTAGCTTTGCACATCCTACAATGTATAATATTCCATGAATCCCATTAAATTTATTTGTGTTTTAGAGAGACTGTGAGAGGTGACCACTAATTTTAGGTGTGAAGTGTGCCAAAGCACCATACATGAAACTAGTACATGTAGAGTGGTTCTGGTGCTCACAAAATAGAGTGGTAAATTAATAATGAGTATTAGGGCTTACTTGTATTCCACATAATAAAACAACCAATAGTACAAGGTTGAGGCTCTAGCCATTATGGGTGTGAAGAAGGAAGAGCTAGTAGGCAAGGAGTTGGTCAATCTTGTAGATCACTTGTTACAATTATGGTGAACAAGGTCATACCTCAAGGAAATGTATTAAGTTTCCATACTATAACTATTGTGATGGATATCATAAAATTCTAGATTGCATGATGCTTATCCAATAGGTGGGAGTCACAAAAGAAATCCATGCTATCAATGTTGACATGGCATTTGATGAAAATCATATACCTTTGGTGGGTGTATCAATAATTAGGACATTTCTTTATCTCTGCCTATGTTGTGTCCTACTTACTTTTTAGGTTGTGGTTGCAAAAATGATGAGTTTTTATTATTTAACCTAGTAAAGACTAATGAAATTCAATAGATTTAGGATATTGATGCTTATGATAATAATTCTAATTCAAATTGTGAAAAGAAAAATTACTATGATTGGGATTTGATAATGTGTGCATACTTGAGCTATACTTAGATTTGGTTGAAAACCATGTTAGTAACATTAACAATTTAAGAGTTTTAACTAATAATTATATGCAATCTAATATAACTTGGTTTGCCCTACATTATTCATCTCATCACTTTAATTATGGGGATCGTTGGGTAGAAAAACTTGTATGTGGATTGAGCATGATAACAAAGAGTTACCCCAACTTTTGATCTTTCATGATAAATGCCTTGAGTATGACCCAAAGCTAAAATCAAAGACATACATGTGAGACTTAAGACTTTAACAAGGATGTTGTTGTTTATAAATATCTTGAAGAAATGAAGTAGGAATGGTCTTAAAGTTTGTTGTCCCAAGACTTTGTACTTTTTATGAGCTAGTAGTTTAGGGATTTTATTATTTTCTTTTGTGGTTTTTTGTTTAGGTTTCTTTTATTACAGTCATGTTTAGTTTATTTATTTATTTATAATTTTATAGGATCGATTGTTTAGGTAGCATTTATTTGTTTATTGCCTTGATTTTGGTGCCATATTCTATTATGGAATATTATTAGTTTTATGCAAGCACATATCTCATGTGTTGCTTCTCAAGAGCAATGTTCAAATAAGCAAATGCATTGTTTTCTATATGTATGTATTGCTTTTAAAATGGGTTGAATCTTGGAATGAAGTTTCATTAAATAGTATGGTCATTAGAATAGTAGTACATTCATGGTTGAGAAAGTATAGAGTGACTATGAATAATATGATACATTATTTTTAATCTCTTACCAATCTCACAATTTAATGATTTTTAACTTGACTTGGTGAGATGATCATGATTACGTTATTAAGTGAAAATATTAAATATTCACCAACCGATTGACATAGTGGTCTCCAACCTAGAAATAGGATTCAATGCATATAATTTACATTTAAAAGAAATAAGAAAAGAAAACAAACCTATGAAAAAAGTAAGAAAATAAAATCAAAGGTTTAATGAAACTAGCTGATTTGGGTAACCTCTATTGGGGCTATAGGTTTGTTAGAAGTGGAGATATGCAAGAATGGGATGAAAGATAATTCCATTAGGGCTATGGATTCTTGGATATTAGTGGAGAAATGTATAAGTAATTAGAGACATGTCCCAATATTTTCATGCCTATTTAAAAGATCTTTGTCTTTATAATAAAAAATTCACTATAATAAATTGATATCATGCATTTTAATCAAACTTTGCAAGTTTAGAAAGTTAAAGAATCCAAGTGCACACACTATGGCTGAAATAATGCTACATTTACGTCTATGTCTTTATTTGTTTTCATTAATGGGCTTCGGTGATTTCTTAGTGGAAAATTTTCACCAAATGGTGAATAGTTAAAATTGGTGCTTCAATTTTTGGTGAATAGTACAAGTGATAAGGTGACCTAAATCACCACATTTTTATAAAAGTTTAGTTTAGTGTTGGTTAAATCCCTTGAACATTTATTTTATTAAACTTTTAAATTTAACTATTTTCCATAGTATTTGCTGCGCGATTAGATTTGATTTGCCTAAAGTTTATATGTGATATTACAAATACAAATTGATTTGCCATTAATATTACATAATTCTAAGTTATTTTAGGGCCATATCACCAATCTTCATTTCCCATCATTGATTTTATCTCTAACCTAATGGTTCTCATTTATTTCCAAGAGCTAAATCTACTCATGCATTCAAATGTTTATTAGGCCCAAAATTCCTTTTGGGAGATCAATGATCCAAAAGGAATTCTAGGCTTGATGAGCATTTGAAAGTGTAGGTACATTTTAGTTCCCAAAAAGTAATGGTAATCCTTAGATTAGAGGAGATCAACAATCCAAATGGAATTGCAAGCTCGATGAACATTTGAATGCATAAGTACATTTTAGCTCCCAAAAATCAAAGGTAATCGTTAGATTAGAGATGATTTTATAGCTTTGAGTAGGACCATTATATAATCATTTTCTTTATATGGTGTTGATTTAAAATATTTAGTTTTTGTGGTCTCTAATGCTTTCTTAACAATATATATATCCTTGGCATCAAGGGGATCCAACTCCCCTCAACCCTACATGTATCATGATAAGAGCATGTTGGCACTACTATCCCCAAACCTTGTAAAGGGTTGCTTCTCCCCTTTCCCATGTGAGGGGGCATTTCCCCCTTGACCCATATGAGGGGTGCTTCCCTGTTGGCCCTGATGCAAGTCAAGGCCTAGGAACCTTATCAAGCTACTGAACCAGGTACCAAAAATGAACAACACACAATGTCGAGAATAGACAACTCTTTATTCATAAGTAACAAAACATTATAGCAGGAGTACAATGATTTTCATACATGCATCAGCCTAAGCCTTACAATAATCTTAGATTAGAGATCTATAGAGAGAAAACATGACTGAATCCAAGAACTCATTATCAGTCTTCCAAAACTCATTATGAAGAGTCCTGAGTCAATCATCTCGTTCATCCCCATTCCAGGCATGAAATTACACTGTTATAGACATTTGAGGCAGCCATATAAGTGAAAGAGATTCATGTCAACCAATGATTGGCGATCAACACCTTTGACTGACAAATCTCTACTAGATCAACGGTTCAGAATAGTTTAGGAGATCTGAGAAGATCCTTGACCAATCAACTTCATCCTAGAAAATGACTTATCAAAGTATTCGTTCAGATTCTGTCAGCTGTCAACTGTCGTACCAACGTGCTCCTCATTGGGTCCCACTTAAATGACACAATGATGAAGTGCTCTACATCCATGTGGAACACACTAACTCCACCTTTCGAAGTCCTACGGCTAACCTTGAACATGTGGCATCCTATCACAATGGTGTAGAGATAATTTGGCTTTGACAACTAACCTTTGTGTAGATGTGCTACCACTATCCTTTGTTGATTGAGACTGTGGGTAATGGTGTATTTGTTGGCACTCTTTTCCAATTGTTTCTTCACTTCCTTGTGATTCTCATGAATGTATTCTGCAAAATCTTCTGCTACAGTAGTCTTCTTGTTCATGTCTGCACTATCTCCTAGCTCATCAACAACTCTTGGACTATAACCATAAACTATTTGGAATGGACTCTTTCCTGCACTTCTATTTATTGAATTATTGTAAGAAAATTCTTGTGCCAAAATAAGATCCCATTGATGTGGTTTGTCTCCCACCAGACATCTTAACAAGTTTCCCAAACTTCTATTCATAACCCCAGTCTATCCATCAGTCCAGGGACGATAGGCTGAACTGAATCCCAATTCAGTGCCCATCTTCTTCCATAATGTATGCAAAAAATGACTAAAAAACTTTGTGTCCCTATCAAAGACTATACTCTTAGCTAATCCATGCAGTTTGACTATTTCTTTGAAAAACAATGCAACTATGTGGGATGCATTAAGGGTTTTCTGAGATGGTATGAAATGAACCATCTTTTAAAATCTATTGACTACAACAAAAATAGAATCATTACCTCTTTGTGTTCAAGGTAATCCCACAATAAAATCAATACTTAAGTGCTCCCATGGTCTTTCTGGTATAGGCAATGGTTGATAGAGTCCTATGTTTTTTCATGCTCCTTTAGCATGCTGGCAAATTCTACAACCTTGTACCAGTCTCCTCACATCTATGCTCATTCTAGGCCAAAAATAACCTTCACTCAATTGTGCCAATGTTTAATCTATCCCAAAATGTCCACTCAATCTTCCACTATGCTTTTCTCTGATTAGATTCTCTTTCATGGAACCTCTAGGTATGAACAATTTCTATCCTTTGAACAACAAGCCATCTTGGACAAAATAGTCCAACCATGGTATCCTATCTCCCTCCACTAGACTCCTACTAACCTTCCATGCTTCCTTAAAATCAAGATCATTAGGATACAATTCCTTCATTTTGTTGGGACAGTAAAAATTTAAAATTTTTACTGTATTCTGACTTCACCATATCTGAGCAAATCATAAAACATCCCAAAACCATAGTAAAAAAATGATACATCCTACAAGATGTCCATGGCTAAGCGATACAAAATTACCTAAATTTCAACCTATCGGCAAGACTTTTTGTTGCTTATGCCGATACATAAGAAATCTATGAAAATGACTATCGGCGTGAGAGTAAAGATCGGAGAGAGATTTCTAGAAGTTGCCAATGGAAGAAGTAATACCGATGGCCTTTTTTATCGGTAAGAGAATCAAGCAGTCACACCGGTTGGTATGACTAATAGTCATCAGGTGGTGCTTTGAAAACTACGCCGATGGCATATACCATACCGATGAAGCATTTTGGCAAAAGTCTCACCGAACATCCTATGGGGACAAAGGAAATGATAGCCATCGGCAAGAAATGAACATCGAGATAAAAAATCAACGAGTCTCCTATACTCCAGTGTCTTGGTGAAACAATAAAAAGTGCTTTCGGTGTGAGTCACACTGATACACCTATCCATCGGCATGACTCAACATATCGGAATGAAGTAATTATGTCTTGCCGACTCACAAGTCACAGCGATAAAAAGGTGTCAGTGACACTTTGAAAGGTTCTCTCTGATAAGGAATATAAAGTGGCCATCAGGGAGATAACTGTGATCGGGTGATTTGAAAAAGGGTTATCCCGATGGTATTGATCACCCTGATAACAAATTGTTGTCACACATATCAGTGAGACTCTCTATATCAGAATGAAATTTAAATCACATGGCGATGAAAGAAGTCATGCCGATGGTTGCACCTGCTTCGATATGATTCAACATAGTATCGGGAAGACAATTGAGGGGTTACGCCAATTGATTATTCGAGCCATGAGGAGATATTAAGGTCGCCCATACATTTTGAAAATCATCCCGATGATAGGAGTTATGACAATGTGACATTTCACAGCGATGAATGACATTGAAATTGCTCAAACAATTAAATGCAGACAGTGACGAAATCCTCAAAGATCATTGTAATTACAATTGACAGGGTTGTTTGAGAAAAGGGATAGAAGAATTTTGAAGTGCAAACAGAGGATTTCAATTGCAGCCACAGACGACAGGTACATACATACAAACCATTGTGTTATGGCCTATGTTTGGATTTTCTGTCAAAATTTGAAAATGGAGACTCCAGGAAAGGGAAAAGATAGAAAATCACAAGGGGAAACAAGTAAATCTAAGAAAAAAAAACTAATAAAACCCCTGAAGAAAAGATAAAAGATAGAAAGCTCAATCAAGATTTAATTGATTAGTTGCCAAGGTCAACTCCCAAGGCCAACTCCCAAGGCCAGAAGATCTGCTCAACTTAGGGCAGAAATGAAAAAATTAGAAGAGAGGTGCAAATGCTTAGGAGGTATTTGGACCCCGATCAGAGGATATGAACTATTCAGATTCCACTATAACAGAAGATTCAGGAATGCTCCAGTGTCAAACCCATCGCACTTGAATTTAGGAAAATTAGTTGTGCCTGATGTATTCCTGAGTGTTGAACTCCTCCAACTTCTTGCCAAACAATATAATCCAAGTCTGAAAGCTATATGCAACCCACAAGGGGAGCCAATTGTACATTTGTCAAAAAATGCTATTTGTGAAGTGTTTAACTTAGATGATTTGAGCACTATCCCCATTATTTATGAGGACCCGGAGAAGGAATACTGGAGAATGGACACAACCTACAATGGATGGAGGTTGCCCATTCATAGACCCAGAGTTGAAGGAGAATTGATGCCTCTAACTGAGAACGATGGTCCTCCTTTTCATGTAGCAATATTTGAACCATTTATACAACACACTTACTATTCTATGGGCCAAGTCCTAGGATTAGAGGTCCCTGAGTTCATGACAATCCCTTTGATGGTTATAGCTACTGACATCCAGTGTCATAATGCAAGGCAGTTTGACTATGCTACTTATGTTGTTAATAGAATAGATTATGGCTTGACTGCAATAAGAAATAGTTCCCCAGCATGCTCTTTTGAGCATTACTCATTGCTTATGCACATGGTGCTATATTTCAGCCAGGAAGTAGGGTTATGGCCAAGTGAGTTTAAAGTTGTTCCTGCAGACCAAAAGGGGCAAAAGTTACCAATACAAATGTGTACTAGAATATGGGATAGTAGATATGCCCATTCTAGTTATGCCCAATTTGAAGAACACTGTGTAAAAGTACTGTACAAATATTTCAACCACCCTTGTGAATACTCAATCTCAATTGAGATAAAAGGGTTCCTCAGGCTGAGAGATTTTGGTGGCCCCCCTACTGTCACTCATAATTGGGGAGACTGGTATTGTTTTCAAGATGCTACCATGATTAGAGTATATGGTTTTGAAGACACTCCATTCATCTTTCCCAAAACTGTCCCTGACAGAATTTCTTATTTAGAAATAATTTAGCAGATGCACTGCTCGAATGTAGTACATTTGAGCTCACATGATAAGCAATCTTTTATGCCCAGCACTTTATGTTTTGGAGATTTTACTGTGGTGTCCAAAGAAGGTTACAATCTCATTATGGATAAACTGATGCATTATAACATGAGGAGTGCTGAGGTAAGGAAAGGGTTTGACCCTGAGGGTTTTATTAACTCTGCTTAAAGGAAACAAAACCTCAGTGGATATATACACATCCCTTATCCACATGATGATGTTATTAGAAACCTAGAAGAGGTTGAGGTAGAATTAGTGGTAGAAAAATATAACAAGGATCTAAGTGAAAAGAAAATAGCTGGCAGAGATTGAAGTTGTATCTTCAGATGAAGAACCTATAGGGCAAGAGGAGCCACAGGACAAAACAATACAAATGTCCAAAAGAAAAATGCAACAATATCAGCCTCATGTTGTAATACATGATGAGGAGGGGTCTGCTGATGAAGATCCACGTTAGATAGCTTATGATTCTTTCATTTCTGATGATAAATTTATTCATTCAAAAGAGTTTAATTCATTCTTGTATAAATGCAAAGGGAAAGAAATTAGAGAATCACTGGATGACATCTCTGCTGATAATGAAAGACAATTGCTAGATATGCTGAAAATAACAGTAGATAAGGAGATACATGATATGACCCCTAGCAGGGGTAGACAATTGCTTAAAGATGCAGGGGTTATGATTTTTTTTGGTCTTGATTTGAATTTTGCTTTAGTTTTTGACAGTTTTCTAAATAGTACAGATGATAAATATAAACTTACTCCAGAGGGAGTTAATGAAGTTTATATGGGTACAAAATACAATAATAATGAAAATTCATTGATGATATGGGCGCTATATCCTCCCCATAAAAAGACAGCCATCATAGATACTGAAAAAACTTTCGGCCATGTCATGACTTTAAAAGTAGGGGAAACTGACCCTCTAATTACAGCAGACATTGGCATCAATGTTGCGAAGCTAAACAAAGCACAAGCTCAAATGTTGATCAAGGAAAGGGATGTATATAAATTGAGTTGTGAGAGACTAACTAAAGAAAATGACTACTTGAAGGATGCAGTTAAGAGTACTTTTGGGCAATCAACAAAGAGATTAACTCAGGGTGAAAGCTCACAAGGCACTCAAGCATTATCCCTAGATCAAGCAGCACAAATTGAAATAGATACACTTGTCACAGTGTTACAGAGCAGACATGCAAACATGATGCATTGGTTAAACCTATTTTGGGATAATTACTCTCAGAATTATAAAGCAATTAGAGAACATGAAAGGCTCGAACAAAGAATGCAGGAGAAATTTAATGAGATACAAAGTAAATATGCTTCTGATAGTACATGTATCTCCAATACAAAAGCATTGATCGAGCAACGTCAAAAATACTACGATCAACTCAAAACTGATGCTAAGGAAGGTACTGAAGCTTCGAATGCAGGAGTGCCCGCCTTATCCAAAACTGATGGAGAACTAAAAAGCAAAGAAGAGTGGAATGTTGATTGTCAAGCTATATTACACGAGGCTATGAGAGCTCTTAAAGACAAAATTTCTGCATCTGGAGAAGCTTGCAAACACCTGGAAAAGATGGTCACAATTGATGTGATTACAAGAAATGCCATTGAGCTTACTAATTCCCATCATGATCAAGAGTACTTGGACCATCTGGCTAAAATTTACTTATGGCTGAATAGAGCCTAATCAATGGTTATGTAATAGTTGTTAATCTTGTTAATTTCCGAAAAGACTTATTGAAGGGTTAAGTCTCTTCGTAAAATTATCTATATAAGTTCAAACAATTGGTGCTGAAAGATCATCAGCAGTAGAATATATATACATATATATAATTTACAATGTTTCAGAAAGACCATGTTGCATATTTTATTTGAAGTTCAGTAGATTGAAGTTCTCTGATTCAGTGGATCTATCTTGGTATCAATTGTTTGTTAAAGTTACTCAATTCTGTGGTTGTCTCCAGTTCTGTATTTCCTTGTTATTCAAATTAATATATCAAGTATATATTTAATTTGTCAATACACATTCGTTGTATCTGTGTGATTGAGTAAATTGGTTTCCATTTGAGGAATTAAAATCCTTCTGATCAGTCATGGAAGCCTGGAAGTATTAGTTTGGATTACTAAGTAGAGCCATATAATTAGGATTGCCGTTCGGTCTCCAAGGTAATATTATCTATTATTCTTGCACATTCATTTCAATTGGTTCCTTCAAGTAAGGATTAAAATAACTTCTAGTGAATTATAAGATATCTGATTATATTGGTTGGATTATCAAGAAGAGTTTGTCAGTCATTTCCTTGCATGTTTATACAAGTTATAAACTAAAGTTGTGCCAAACAATTAGAATTAGTACCCATTATAACCCACTAGTCTTGGTCCTTCATTTGACTCGGTTACCCAACAAAGCACTGGTCTTATTTAAATTCATCATTTAAAATCTTTTTCACCTTGATATTGCTTATACAATTCATCAGACATTAGATATAGAATCTGTTGATGATTGTTTTGATGCAATCATAACAATAAGTTAAAATTCACATATAATGAACTGAAACTATACTTGAAAGATAAGAAGGAATCATTTGAGATTCAACTAATCCCAAGTCTACAATGGTTCAGTTGGTCAAGTTCAGTTGGTCAATGTGAAGTTGTAATGTTCAAGGGGCCTTACGTAATTTAGGGTTGTTTGGTGGTTTACTGGACTAAGAATATGCAAAAAAAAATCATGAGATATGTCAATAAGTATTTTATTCATTTGCATACAAGTGTTACTGCGCTGCAAGTTTTAGATGGTTTTCTTGAATTATTGCAGCTTTCTCCTTTATATATTTATAACAAACTGTCTACTTTTAACTCTGTTATACATGCTTCTTCAAATTTGAGACAATTTCCTTTAGATTTCTACGTTTTCAGCTAAATATTTTAGATGGGTTGGGAAAAGTTAGAAAGATTTAATCTACACCTCATTTACTCTACCGAAAAATCTAATTGTTCTGTTATGCACTATGTAAATACTACAGTAATTTGATCAAATCCACAGTAAAAAACCTTAAATGCAAGTTCTGAGCATTTTCACAAACATACATTTAAAATTGCAAGCTCTCAAAGATTAATATTTCAAAACACAAAGAAGAGCAGGAGAACACTCAGAAGATAGATGCAAAACTCCAGATTCTATTGTATTAGAAACAAATAGTCATACATGATTTACAATGTAGTAATGACTCTTAGTTTCATTGATCAAACTACAGAGAACTTACAAGCTTTACAGATACAGTAAGGAAGCCAAACATTCCACACACACCTTACTGTAGACAATAGGCAACCTCCTTCTTAAACTAAGCTAACTTGCTGTATGTTCCTAAAAATCCCTGTGTTTTCCTAAAATCCCTGTTGTAAAATATTACAGTGTAGAGAGGCACAATATAAAGACTTTCTAATTGTCCTCACTACAGCAAAAATCCTAACTAAACCCCTGGTTCAAACCCTTGGTTACAACAATAAATACAAATGAACCAGTCCTCCAAAATATCTCTGAGCAGTGTCAAATTTGGGCGAAATATTGCCCCTTCTGAGAAGCTCTGGCAGCTCAGCAATAACTTCTGTTTATCTACTGCAATAATGTTCTCAGCTGTAACCTTGTCCTTCACTTGAATGGCCCTGACTTCCTCGCACTTCATCTTTATCTTCTTGCTCCTGAGATCAGATTTCCTTCCTCCATGATGTCACTGTGTTGAATTTCCAGCTGCTTCCTCAACTGCAAGCCTGCAAGACAAGAAAAGCAATAAGTACCAATTTATCAAATAAATAATAAGGAATTAAAATATCTATTTAAATCAAGGTGACTGTGCAAAAAATGTGGAAATCAGGTCCAAAGACTCTCAAAATGCATTCAAAAACGCATACAGACTGCTCAAAACCATCGGGTCAACTATCGCTGACCGAAAAATGCTACGGGCGCCAAAAAATTGTTTTAAAATTCCCACCGCCTTGTTCCTTCCCGCCCATCGGCGTGATAATCACCATCGGCGCGTCCAAAAAATACTTGGGTCGATCATCGCTATTTGGCCGATGGCCTTTTTCTATTGTTTATTCCTTTGTTTTCTTCCATCGGCAAGAGTTATGCTGATATAGTCTTTTGGCCTGTATTTCTTCCTTATCGGCGAGAGATTCGCCATCGGCGAACTCTAAACTTCTTTCCGCCGACCACCTTCATTATACCGATGCCCCTTCGTCGGTGAGACTCTTACCGACGACCCCCTCGTTATTCTCCATCAGTGTGAGATCGCCCATCGATGACTCACAAACTTCCTCTACCGATGGCCATACCTTGGCCGATGTTCCTTTATCGGCAAGAGTTTCGCCGATGTCTATTTCGTAATGCATTCGACCAAGTCTTTCTCCTTTCAAAACCTATGTATATCGCGATATACAAACCATTAATTCCATTTGATAATCCCTTCGATTCTGGCATTTGTATATTTTGATTGTATATCGCCAATATACAAGCCCGCATATACAAGGATTTAACCTTGTTGAATAACTACTTCGGGTCCGGCGCTTGTATATGGGCGCTTGCATCTTTCGCACTCACTTGCATGTGAACAGTGCCATGTATGTCGAACAGTGCCTTGTATGTCCACTTGTATATTCCGCTTGTATATGAAAATATACAAGCCCAAATATACAATGACCTTTGAGTTTTTGATAATAATTTCGGGTCCGCTATGTATATTCTGCAATGTATATTTTGCTTGTATGTTAGAATATACAAGCCCGAAATGCAAAAGCGACCAAGCATAAAAAATGACTTTGCACATACAAATGTATATGCCAAGTGATAGACAAACCTGAATGTACATTTTACTAAAATGATCATAACTTGCAAAATATGGCAAATTTTAAGATGGTTCAAAAAGCAACCCTGGCTCGTTTTTCACAAGGAATCCAACCATATCATGCAAGGGTACTGAAAATGCATTTTTCCATATTTTTAACAAAGTTTGCAAATTTGACTCTCTTTTCCCTTTACCACCAAGCAAAACAACACAAGCAGAAGCAAAAAGCAAAGCAACAGCAGGGGTCCCCATTTTGCTAAGGAGCATAATGGGGCGTGTTGTGAACATCACAACAGAATCAGATAGCAAGATTTTTCTATCCTACATCCTTTGCCATTGTAGATAGATTTAATTAGTCAATACATTTACATTTAGTCTGCTTTAATTCCCAAGGTTCACCCACCTAGGTGTAGCAGGACCTGAAGTGCAGGAAATCACTAAACCTCAAAGGTTGATTTCGTTAAGTTAGTTCAAAAACATTGCAAATCTAAGCATAGAGCCTGTCATCCTCTTAGGATTAACAACCTACATTTTTTAGACCTAACAAATTGGTGACTCTGCTGGGTATCTAAATAGAGGACCTTAGATTAGTCATTCCTTTCATAGAGTCATTTTAGAAATTGTGATTTGGTAACTCTGCTGGAAACAAGAACCCCTAAATATAAAACACAAACTTTTCCTATTTACTAAATAGGTGGCGACTCTAGTTACAATTATAACAAAGAATTTAATATCAAATGGATGGTAGGAGATCTAAGATGGAAGGCAAGAAATTGCAGTCATCTCCACCACTTAGAAACATTTCCAAAAGAAATGGAACTTCAAATTATTCTTACCAGGATGCTCAAGAGAATAATGCAGAGCAAATTGTTGCAATTCACAATAAGTTTACACCTCTTCATGATGCAAATAAAAATATCAATGGGGTAAATGATGACATATTGGCAAGATACAGACCAACTCCTCAAGAACAGCTCGAGCATGATGCACAGGTCATGAGGGATATTGACCAAAATCAAGTTGAACATGATTTCAAGATGTCATTACATCAGGGAGGGGGGTAAGACATGGGTTCTCAAATCAAGAAATAAATGACAATCCAAAGAATCTAAGAAGTATGAGTGAAGAGCAACAGGAGGTGCTCAGGCTCCAGGAAGAACTTGAAAGGTTCAAGATACAGGAAGAGAAAGGGTTGTTGCAGCAAGAAATTCAACAGATGAAAAGTAAAGCTAAAACGGCTCCCCCAAAATATGTACCTCCGCATAGAGGAAACACTTCAAGAAATCCACAACAAAATACAAGTGGTGTCCAAAATTCACATGCATCCGGAAGTCATCAGGACACTATTCCCCAAAACCCTAGGCCACTTCCCATGCATAATGCATCTCAACATATGGCAAATCCTTATCCACCCCCTGGTCAACAGTATTGTAGACCACAGAACCCTTACACAAATCCCCACATGAACCAACAACAGCAATATGCATATCATCAGCCACTAGGTGGATATAATTACTATCCTAATCCACCACCCTTGAACTTTCCACCTCAAAACCTTGCAAATATATGTAGTCAATTTAATTTAACTAGATATCAGTTGTATCCATATCCTATGGATAGTACTTGGAGAAATATGGTTCCCAAGTTTACTGGAAATAATGCAATATCAGCTGAAGATCATATCAGAAGTTTCAATGCTTTCATGCAAGATATTGGTATGGATTGGGAAGATATTAGAATGAGGTTATTCATGATGTCCCTCACTGAAGATGCCAGAGACTGGTTTAATAGCCTGCCCGATGCCTCAATCAGTTCAATAACTGATTTCCATGATCAGTTTAAGGAGCAGTATGGCAACCAATATGCCCCTGAGTTTGCATTACATGAATTGATAAGTATACATAAGTATCAAAATGAATCAGTATATGATTTCAACCTAAAATTTTCCAAATTACATAATAAGGTACCACATGGAGCCAAGTTATCTGATCCAGCAACACTGAGTATTTATATGAAAGCATTTGACCCCAAAACAAGGTACGAGCTTAGAAATCGGTGTCCTGCAACCCTAGCCGAAGCACAGAAAGTGGCCCTAACCATTGAAAACAATAGGAAGGCTACAAGAATGGTTAGTAAGAGAGACAACCATAGAAATCCTCAGAACCCAAATGTTCAACAAACTAAACCAAAGGGTCAACATAGGCATGAAAGGCCTAGGTTGCACGATATGCCCTACAATACAAATTGGAAGGATGGGAGACCCATTGACAACAATAGAAAGCAACAGTATGGCAAGGATACTCCTAACCCCCTGAAAAGAAACATAGCACATATGGTAGAAAATAAACCTTGGTGTTTGGTGTGTAATTTACCACATTTACCTGAATACTGTGAGATAGCTAAATCAGTACAACAAGAGGAAATATTATACAATTATAATTTAGAGACAGCCACACCATAAATATGATGTAGGATACACCATGTGTGGTGACTGAAGATTACTCTTCTTCAGAGGAAGAAGGATATGAGTATGATGTAGGAAACCAGAGGCATCATATCAACATGGGAGAACAAGAAGTGTTCTCAGATCAGGAAGATGGTTGTGAGCAACCTATTTGTTATAACGATCAGCCATATGGTCAATGGAGAAAGCCTACTAAGGATGAAATAGAAGCTCTTACAGTAGCTGCAATAGGTCAAGCTAAAAACACTTATAACTTGAGGAATAGGACAGTAAACGTTGAATAGGGAATACCTGGGAGCGTATTCATAAAAGATCATAATAACAAAAAGAATAATACAAAGTCATCATTTAAAGAACCAGAAAAGGGTGGTAAAGGTAAAGTGAAAGAAAATTTACAAAATCAAGAAAAGGAGAACACAAAAATAGAAAAGAATGACCAGACCATGGCCCATTCTTTTGACATTGCTCATGCAGTGTCTCAGGTAAAAATATCAGTTCCACTCCTAGAGATGATGAAGATAGACAAATATAGGAGCATAGTTGTTAAGTTGATTTCTGATACACCAAGTCAAAAATATAAAGGACATGAAAACACAACAAACAATGTTCATCAGCAAACATTCCAAATGCCTGAGGTATACCTTGGTGATACACTGACAAAAAATCCCTCACAGGTAGACCCTTTCTACACTACACTATTAATCAAGAACATGATAGTCAGGAATTGCATGATTGATTCAGGTGCTGCCATGAACATCATGCCTATAGCAGTTTTGAAAGAATTGGGAATGTGGGTTGATACTACATTTGGCCAGTGTTATGCAATGGATAACAGATCTATCCTAGTAGTTGGTATTATGAGGGATGTGGAGATAAAGCTTGCCTCACACCCTGAAGCAACTTCTAACATTGATATTACTATGGTTGACATCCCACTGTATTATGGAATGCTTCTATCAAGGCAATGGGCTGTAATGGCAAGAGGAAATGTCCAGTTGGACTTATCATATGCCACCATAACAGTGGGAGGCAAAGAAATCAAGCTATGCAGAGAGCCAAGGTATGACAATATTATAGAAAGATTGGATCGGCATCAAATAAATTTCTTTTGTGATATAGATTTGGGAGTCTTCAAAGTTAGAGAAAACATGCCAGAATTATATAATACTGATCCAATACATATTGAATCTATGAATGAAGAAAATGATGTGTGGAAGATGTATTTTGATGGTGCATGCAGCAAAATAGGAAATGGGGCTAGAGTAGTTTCCATTTCACCAGGAGGTAAAACTTTCAAATACTCTTTTCTATTGACATTTAAATGCACAAACAATGTAGTTGAGTATGAAGCTTTGCTCATTGGTTTGAACATAGCCACTAAGCATAAAATAAAAAAGTTAGTTGTCTATGGTAATTCTAAATTGGTCATTTCCCAAGTAAGAGAAAAATACCTATCAAAAAATAAAAGGTTGAGACAATACAGAAATGCAGTTTGGGATAATATTGAATTGTTTGATGCCTTTTCAATCAACTGGGTTGATAGGTCTAAAAACATTATGGCAGATTTTTTAGCAAATATAGCATTGAAGAGGGATGATGTCACATTAGGAGGAATTGTAGAGGTTGAATTCCAAACTAGACCTACCATCCCAGATAATATACATAACTGGCAAGTGTTTGATAATGATGCTGATATAATCAACTTCTTACATTGTGCTGATTATTATGAAAATCAAGAGATTGATTTCAATACATTTGTAGAGGAACATGATGGGAAGGAAACCCTTTTTGGTCAAGAGATAGTTCAGTTGAAAATGAATAAGATACCTAAGGGACTTATAGCATTAGAAAAGGCATTTGATGGACATGATAGATGTAAAAAGAAAGACACACCAGTGATACCTAATGACCTTGAAGAAATCAATTTGGGGACACAAGCAGTCCCAAAGAATGTGTATATTGGAAGAAATCTTGACCCAAAAATCAGGAGCAGAATCATCAACTTACTTAGAAAGTTTAGGCATGTATTTTCTTGGTCATATGATGATTTAAAGGAATATAGAGAGGATCTATTTCAACATGAGATACCACTAAAACCAGATGCTAAACCATTTAGGGAAAAATAGAGGCCAATCAATCCTACATTAGCTCCTAAAATGCTAGAAGAACTTACAAAGTTGAGGGATGGAGCTATAATTAAACCCATTAGACATTCCTCCTAGGTTTCAAATTTAGTACCTGTCAGGAAAAAGAATGGTGATATTAGACAGTGTGTGGATTTCAGAAACTTAAACAAATCTTCTCTCAAGGATAATTATCCTCTCCCCAATATGGAGGCAATACTACAAAAGGTTACTGGATGTGAATTGTTGTCAATGATGGATGGCTTGTTAGGTTACAATCAGGTAAAAGTCAAGGAGTCAGAACAATTTAAGATTGCATTCACCACTCCATGGGGAACATATGTATATTTGAGAATGCCATTCAGACTAACTAATGCTGGAGCAACATTCTAAAGAGCAATGGATGTGGCTTTTGTTGAGTTAATCAATAAGATTATGATAGTATATCAGGATGACTTGACAGCATATTCCAAAAGGGCTGAGGATCATTGCACACACTTAGAGCAAATATTTATAAAAGCCCTAGAATATGGGATCTCATTGAATCCTAAGAAGTGCCATTTTGCAGTAACAGAGGGGAAATTGCTTGGCCACATAGTCTCGAAAGATGGAGTGAAAATAGATCCTGAAAGAGTAAAGGCAATTGATCAAGTGCCTATTCCAAAAAATGTAAAAGCTATACAATCATTTTTTGGTCAGATTAATTTTGTCAAAAGATTTATACCAAATTTTGCAAAAATTGTTTGTCCTATATCAAAGATGTTGAAGAAGAACTTAGAAGTAAAATGGACAACAGAAACAGTAGAAGCATTTGCCAATATTAAGAGGGCAATCAAGGAAGCCCCAGTCTTAATATCCCCTGACTTCAGTAAATCATTCCAACTGTTTTCATTTGCTTCTTATCATATAGTTGCAACAGTGCTATTGCAGAAAAATAATGATGGATATGAACAGCCTATCTCATTTTTCAGCAAATCCCTTTAGAATGCAGAGTTAAAATATGACATTATTGAAAAGCAGGCATATGCAGTAGTAAAAGAAATTAAGACTTTTAGACCATATTTGGTGGGAGCTAAAATCATAGCATATGTTCCTAATGCTGTAGTAAAGGATGTATTGGTCCAAACTGAAGTCACTGGTAGGAGATGTAGGTGGATTAATAGAATTTAGGAATTCAATATTGAAATCTAGATCACTAAATTAGTGAGAGGACAGGGTCTTGCCAAATTGATGGCTGAAAGTAGTCTTGAAGCTTCTCAGATATGTAATGCTGATGCAAGTACCAGTATTGAGCATACTCCATGGTATGCTGATATAATATATTATCTAAAACATATGAAGTGTCCTGAAGGGTATGATGATAACAAAGGGAGGACACTCAAATTGCAAGCTTCAAAATATGTACTTATCAATGGGGATCTTTACTGGAAAAACAGAGATGGGATTTTACTATTATGCTTAGATGAATATCAAACAAAACATATTATGAAGGAGTTAAATGAAGGCATGTGTGGAGGTCATTTCTCAGCAAAGACTACAGCCCACAAAATCTTGAGGGCCGGATACTATTGGCCTAAAGTTTTTAATGATTCATATCATTACACTAGGAAGTGTGAAGCATGTCAAAAGTTTTTAGGGAATTTGAAGTATCAGGGAGCACTACCCTTAAAGCCCATGCAGGTTGAGGCTCTATTTTGTTAGTGGGGTATTGACTTTATAGGTGAAATTGCGGAGAAATCAAGTGGGGGACATAAATGGATTTTAGTGGCAACTGATTATTTTACAAAATGGGTGGAGGCAATTCCAACCAAACAGGCAACAAGTAAGGTGGTAATTAACTTTCTAATGGAAAATATTATATTTAGATTCGGCACTCCAGTAAGGTTAATTACAGATAATGGAATGTGTTTCAGATCTGATGAATTCAAAAGATTTTGCAGTACACATGGCATCACTATATCCTATGCTACCCCATATCATCCACAAGCAAATGGACAAGCAGAATCAAGTAACAAAAGCCTCTTGAAAATCATAAAAAGAATGTTGGATAAAAACAAAAAGGCATGGGATTCAAAATTGAGGATGGTAGTATGGACTGATAGGATTACTGTAAAAAGAGCGATTGGGAGATCTCCTTTTGAGCTGGTGTATGGAACACAAGCAAGACTACCATTAGAGAATCTTATACCAGTATACAAATTCATTCTCCAGGAAGACTTAAATATTCCTGAACCAATGGAAGAGAGGTTGGAACATCTTGCAGAACTTGATGAAACAAGAAGAATAGCTCAAAGGTAGAATACAAAGTTACAATCACAAGTAAAATATCTCTTTGATAAAAAGGCCAAAGATAGAAAGTCTGAAATAAATGATTTAGTACTAATGTGGAATGCAAGGTGTTAGGACAAAGGAAAGCATGGAAAAATTGAGGCCCTATGGTTAGGTCCTTTTGTTATCACTAGTAAAGGAGGTGATGACTCTTATTACTTGCAAAATATGTCTGGAGAAGAGCAAGAATTGCCTGTGCATGGGTAATATTTAAAGCTGTTCTTTTCATAAACATGTACAAGGAGGATTGACCGTTGCCAGTGCATGGACAACCCTCAAACAATTCTCAAAATATTTTATTCCATGCACAGTAGTTTAGGAATCATTCTTGTTCCCCATCATTTGTCATTCTCCTTTTCCATTTTCATAAAATCATCACCCCAAATAAATAAAACATGTGGTCTACTTCCCCAGGGGATTTGGATCCTTGTTATACTCATAGGGGGTATACATCCTAGACAAAGCCACTATTGGGACAGTAAAAATTTAAAATTTTTACTGTATTCTGACTTCACCATATCTGAGCAAATCATAAAACATCCCAAAACCATAGTAAAAAATTGATACATCCTACAAGATGTCCATGGCTAAGCAATGCAAAATTACCTAAATTTCAACCTATCGGCAAGACTTTGTGTTGCTTATGCCAATACATAAGAAATCTATTAAAATGACTATCGGCATGAGAGTAAAGATCAGAGAGAGATTTGTAGAAGTTGCCAATGGAAGAAGTAATACTGATGGCCTTTTTTATTAGTAAGAGAATCAAGCAGTCACACCGATCGGTATAACTAATAGTCATCAGGTGGTGCTTTGAAAACTACCCCGACGACATATATCATACCGATGAAGCATTTCAGCAAAAATCTCACTGAACATCCTATGGGGACAAAGGAAATGATAGCCATCGGTGAGAAATGAACATCGGGATAAAAAATTAATGAGTCTCCGATACTCCAATGTCTTGGCAAAACAATAAAAAGAGCTTTCGGTGTGAGTCACACCAATACATCTATCCATCGACATGACTCAACATATCAGAATGAAGTAATTATGTCTTGCCGACTCACAAGTCATAGCGATAAAAAGGTGTCGGTGACACTTTGAAAGGTTCTCTCCGATAAGGAATATAAAGTGGCCATCGGGGAGATAACTGTGATCGGGTGATTTGAAAAAGGGTTATCCCGATGGTATTGATCACCTCGATAACAAATTATTGTCACACATATCGGTGAGACTCTCTATATCAGAATGAAATTTAAATCGCATGGCGATGAAAGAAGTCATGCCGATGGTTGCGCCCACTTCGATATGATTCAACATAGTATCAGGAAGACAATTGAGGGGTTACGCTGATTGATTATTCATGCCATGAGGAGATATTAAGGTCGCCCATACATTTTGAAAATCATGCCAATGACAGGATTTATGATGATGTGACATTTCACAGCAATGAATGACATTGAAATTGCTCAAACGATTAAATGCAGACAGCGATGAAATCCTCTAAGATCATTGTAATTATAATTGACAGGGTTGTTTGAGAAAAGGGATAGAAGAATTTTGAAGCGCAAACAGAGGATTTTGATTGTAGCCATAGATGATAGGTACATACATACGAACCATTGTGTTATAGCCTGTGTTTGGATTTTCTATCAAAATTTGAAAATGGAGACTCTGGGAAAGGGAAAAGGTAGAAAATCACAAGGGGAAACAAGTAAATCTAAGAAACAAAAAACTGATAAAACCCCTGAAGAAAAGATAAAAGACAGAAACTCAATCAGGATTTAATTGATTAGTTACCAGGGTCAACTCCCAAGGCTAGAAGATTTGCTCAACTTAGGGCAGAAATGGAAAAATTAGAAGACAGATGCAAATGCTTAGGAGGTATTTGGACCTTGATCAAAGGATATGAACTATTCAGATTCCACTATAACCAAAGATTCAGGAATGCTCCAGTGTCAAACCCATGGCACTTGAATTTAAGAAAATTAGTTGTGCCTGATGTATTCCTGAGTGTTGAACTCCTCCAACTTCTTGCCAAACAATATAATCCAAGTCTGAAAGCTATATGCAACCCACAAGGGGAGCCAATTGTACATTTGTCAAAAAATGCTATTTGTGAAGTGTTCAACTTAGATGATTTATGCACTGTCCCCATTATTTATGAGGACCTAGAGAAGGAATATTGGAGAATGGACACAACCTACAATGGATGGAGGTTGCCCATTCATAGACCTAGAGTTGAAGGAGAATTGATGCCTCTAACTGAGAATGATGGTCCTCCTTTTCATGTAGCAATATTTGAACCATATATACAACACACTTACTATTCTCTGGGCCAAGTCCTAGGATCAGAGGTCCCTGAGTTCATGACAATCCCTTTGATGGTTATAGCTACTGACATCCAGTGTCATAATGCAAGGCAGTTTGACTATGCTGCTTATGTTGTTAATAGAATAGATTATGGCTTGACTGCAATAAGAAACAATTCCCCAACATGCTCTTTTGAGCATTACTCATTGCTTATGCACATGGTGCTGTATTTCAGCCAGGAAGTAGGGTTATGGCCAAGTGAATTTAAAGTTGTTCCTACAGACCAAAAGGGGCAAAAGTTACCAATACAAATGTGGACTAGAATATGGGATAGTAGATATGCCCATTCTAGGTATGCCTAATTTGAAGAACACTGTGTAAAAGTACTATACAGATATTTCAACCACCCTTGTGAATACTCAATCTCAACTGAGATAAAAAGGTTCCTTAGGCTGAGAGATTTTGGTGGCCCCCCTACTGTCACTCATAATTAGGGAGACTGGTATTGTTTTGAAGATGCTACCATGATTAGAGTATATGGTTTTGAAGACACTCCATTCATCTTGCCCAAAATTGTCCCTGACAGAATTGCTTATTTAGAAATAATTCGGTAGATACACTGCTCGAATGTAATGCATCTGAGCTCACATGATAAGCAATCTTTTATGCCCAGCACTTTATGTTTTGGAGATTTTACTGTGGTGTCCAAATAAGGTTACAATCTCATTATGGATAAACTGATGCATTATAACATGAGGAGTGCTGAGGTAAGGAAAGGGTTTGACCCTATAGGTTTTATTGACTTTGCTTGAAGGAAACAAAACCTCAGTGGATATATACACATCCCTTATCCACATGATGATGTTATTAGAAACCTAGAAGAGGTTGAGGTAGAATTAGTGGTAGAAAAATATAACAGGGATCTAAGTGAGAAAAGAAAATAGCTAGCAGAGATTGAAGTTGTATCTTTAGATGAACAACCTGCAAGGCAAGAGGAGCCATAGGACAAAACAATACAAATGTCCAAAAGAAAAATGCAACAATATCAGCCTCTTGTTGTAATACATGATGAGGAGGGGTCTGCTGATGAAGATCCATGTCAGATAGCTTATGATTCTTTCATTTCTGATGATAAATTTATTCATTCAAAAGAGTTTAAGTCATTCTTGTATAAATGCAAAGGGAAAGAAATTAGAGAATCAGTGGATGACGTCTCTGCTAATAATGAAAGACAATTGCTAGATATGCTGAAAATAACAGTAGATAAGGAGATATAGGATATGACCCCTAGAAGGGGTAGACAATTGCTTAAAGATGCAGGGGTTATGATTTTTCCTGGTCTTGATTTGAATTTTGCTTTAGTTTTTGATAGTTTTCTAAATAGTACAGATGATAAATATAAACTCACTTCGGATGGAGTTAATGAAGTGTATATGGGTACAAAATACAATAATGATGAAAATTCATTGATGATATGGGCGCTATATCCTCCCCATAAAAAGACAGCCATCATAAATATTGAAAAAACTTTTGGCCATGTCATGACTTTAAAAGCAGGGGAAACTGACCTTCTAATTACAATAGACATTGGCATCAATGTTGCGAAGCTAAACAAAGCACAAGCTCAAATGTTGATCAAGGAAAGGGATGTATATAAATTGAGCTGTGAGAGACTAACTAAAGAAAATGACTACTTGAAGGATGCAGTTAAGAGTACTTTTGGGCAATCAACAAAGAGATTAACTCAGGGTGAAAGCTCACAAGGCACTCAAGCATTATCCCTAGATCAGGTAGCACAAATCCAAATAGATACATTTGTCACAATGCTACAGAGAAGACATGCAAACATGATACATTGGTTAAACCTATTTTGGGATAATTACTCTTAGAATTATAAAGCAATTAGAGAACATGAAAGGCTTGAACAAAGAATGCAGGGGAAATTGAATGAGATACAAAGTAAAGATGCTTCTGATAGTACAGGTATTTCCAATACAAAAGCATTGATCGAGTAACATTAGAAATACTACGATCAACTCAAAACTGATGCTAAGGAAGGTGCTGAAGCTTCGAATGCAGGAGTCCCTGCCTTATCCAAAAGTGATGGAGAACTAAAAAGCAAAGAAGAGTGGAATGTTGATTGTCAAGCTATATTACACGAGGCTATGAGAGCTCTTAAAGACAAAATTTCTACATCTGGAGAAGCTTGTAAACACCTGGAAAAGATGGTCACAATTGATGTGATTACAAGAAATGCCATTGAGCTTACTGATTCCCATCGTGATCAAGAGTACTTGGACCATCTAGATAAAATTTACTTATGGCTGAATAGAGCCTAATCAATGGTTATGTAATAGTTGTTAATCTTGTTAATTTCCCAAAAGACTTATTGAAGGGTTAAGTCTCTTCGTAAAATTATCTATATAAGTTCAAACAATTGGTGCTGAAAGATCATCAGCAGTAGAATATATATACATATATATAATTTACAATGTTTCAGAAAGACCATGTTGCATATTTTATTTGAAGAAGTAGATTGAAGTTCTCTGATTCAGTGGTTCTATCTTGGTATCAATTGTTTGTTAAAGTTACTCAATTCTGTGGTTGTCTCCAGTTTTGTATTTCCTTGTTATTCAAATTAATATATCAAGTATATATTTAATTTGTCAATACACATTTGTTGTATTTGTGTGATTGAGTAAATTGGTTTCCATTTGAGGAATTAAAATCCTTCTGATCAGTCACGGTAGCCTGGAAGTATTAGTTTGGATTACTAAGTAGAGCCATATAATTAGGATTGCCGTTCTATCTCCAAGATAATATTATTTGTTATTCTTGCACATTCATTTCAATTGGTTCCTTCAAGTAAGGATTAAAATACCTTCTGGTGAATTATAAGATATCTGATTATATTGGTTGGATTATCAAGAAGAGTTTATCAGTCATTTCCTAGTACGTTTATACAAGTTATAAACTAAAGTTGTGCCAAACAATTATAATTAGTACCCATTATAAGCCAATAGTCTTGGTCCTTCATTTGACTCTGTTACCCAACAAAGCACTAGTCTTATTTAAATTCATCATTTAAAATCCTTTTCACCTTGATATTGCTTATACAATTCATCAGACATTAGATATAGAATTAGATAGCAAGCTTTTTCTATCCTACATCCTTTGCCATTATAGATAGATTTAATTAGTCAATACATTTACATTTAGTCTGCTTTAATTCCCAAGGTTAACCCACCTAGGTGTAGCAGGACCTGAAGTGTAGGAAATCACTAAACCTCAAAGGTTGATTTCGTTAAGTTAGTTCAAAAACATTGCAAATCTAAGCATAGAGCCTAGCATCCTCTTAGGATTAGCAACCTACATTTTTGAGACCTAACACATTTCATCAAAGCCAACAACACTAACCCTTAACTCATTCATCAGTAAACATAGTATGCTAAGTGCATCTACTACCCTGTTTGACTTACCACTCCTATGTTTCAAGACAAAAGAATAACTTTGTAAGAATTCCACCCATTTTATATGTATCTGGTTTAACTTACCTTGATTGTTGATGTACTACAAGGCATGATGGTCTTTGTACTATACAAACTCATTTGACAAGTAATGCCTCCACTTCTTAATGCCCTGCACTATAGCATAATATTCTTGGTCATAAACTAAGTATTTCCTCTTTGATTCATTTAACTTCTCACTAAAGTAGACAATGGGTCTACCTTCTTGACTTAACACTCCCCCAATTGCACTACCACTAGCATCATAATCCACTTGAAACACTTTGCCAAAGTCTGGTAATACCAACACTAGTTGTTCTTTTACCTTCTTCTTCAACAAATGAAAGCTCTTTTCTATTGCAACATTTGTTAACCCAAATTGCATCACTAGCCACTCTTACAATGCATCCTTGGTCTTGAATGTTGTTTTCCACTCATCCCCTTCTCTAATTTTAATTTGGTGGTATCCACTTTTCAAATCAATCTTGCTGAAGTAATTTTCTCCAGTCAAACAATCCATCAAGTCATACATACGAGGTAATGGAAACCTATACTTAATGGCTATCTTATTTATAGCCCTTGAATTAGTGCACATTTACCATTTCTCATCTTTCTTGGGTGCCAGTACAACAGGTACAACACATGGACTGAGACTTTTTCTAATTAGTCCCTTATCCAATAGTTCTTGCACTTGTTTATTCACCTCTTCACTCTCCATAGGTGTCATTCTATATGGTGCATTATTTGGTAGGCTTGCAGTTGATATCAAGTCCATGCAATGATTTATGCTTTTAGTTGGAGGTAATCCATTAGGTAAATCCTTCATTAGGATGTCATTGAATTCATTCAAAAAAATTTGGACTTTTGTGCGAACTTCTATCCCTTTTTTCTGTTGTCATAATTTCTACAAATTGAGGTAGGAAGGCATAACATACCTTCTCCATTCTAATCTCATTTAGGAACTATTCCCAAGATACCAAATAAACCCTATTGGTGTTCTCAACTTCCTCATCCTTATCCTTCAAAGGGTTCAACACATACTCAACCCCATCCTTCTTGATTTTAATACAATTACTCTTGCCATCATGAATAGCCTGCCTATCATATTGCCAAGGTCTACCTAACAAAACATGGCATGCATCCATTGGCATAACATCAAATAGTATCTCATCTTTATAATTCCCAATATGAAATTTAACAAGGAATTGCTCACTTACCAGTAATTGATGTCCCTTTTGCAGCCAGGAAACATTGTAAGGAGTTGGGTGTTTCAACCTCTTCAGGTTCAACTTCTTCGCCATCTCTTCTAACACTAAGTTGTCAGTGCTACCAATATCCACAATCGCTTTGTAGAATTTCCCTCTAGACTTACATCTATTCCTAACCATTATTCATTGTGTTGGTTCCTCTTGTACCTTCTCTAGTATTAGAAGAACTTTCTTTAGCATCAAGGATTCTCCATCCTCGGGTCTTTCTCCAAATTTTGGTGATGCTACACTTTCCTCCTCAACTTGTGCTATATACACTCTAGTCTATTTTCTTTTAACACTACTTTATTTTACTTGAGGACATTTAAAGGCCCCATGTCTAGTCTGTCGACACTGGAAACATGTCCCACTAAATCCTCTTCCTCTTCTAGGATTTCCTCTACTTTTGGAGTAATCACCCCTTCCTCTACTTCCTTGGGAATTGGTCTGAGAAGAACTTTCTTCTCCTTGCTTATCCTGAGACCCATATCTAGAATTTGACTGCCCTCTTCCCCTAGAGTTATTTTGCCTTCTAGAGATCTTTTCTTCTCCCTTCAATTCAAATTGATAGGCTTCTTCTATGCTGGAAATTCTGATCATGCTAATTTCATCTTGGATAGAGTAATGCAAACCATTTACATAGTTGGAGATCTTCTCTACATCATCTTCAATGTGACTAGCCCTGATGTTCAATCTGTAAAATTCTTTAGTGTAGTATTTTACACTTTTCTCCCTTTGCTTGAGGTTCTGTAACATCTTAAACATAGTGATCTGATGGTCTACAGGCAAAAACTTTGCCTTCAACTTAGTTAACATCCTTTCCCATTTCTTTATCTTTTCCCTTCCTTTTCTCTATATCTCAACTTACACATGATCTCACCATAGAGACGCATGTCTCTTCATCTTTTCTACTGCAAGTTTTACCCTCTTAGGGTCTTCAATGGATTCCAACTCAAAGTACTTTTCCATCTCTGAAATCCAGTCTATCAACTCATCTGGTTTCATACTACCATTGTAACTGGGTAACTCTACATGAGGTTTACTAGCAATCTTTGTCATGGCAGTCAGAAACATCCGTTCATATCCATCTTCTTCTTATGTTGTTGCTTCCTCTTCATTGACTTCTTCCTCAATATCACTCACATCCTCAATAGGTACTCATGTGCGTTGTGTTCTTTCCATTACATTCAGCCTAGTTGTGATGCCACTCAATATCTCTACCAATGCTACATCTCTAGCTCTTGGAGCAGCTCTTCTTCTTCCTCTTGCTTGGTGTGCCATGTCTACTGACACTTTGCAGTTGCAAGTTCTTCTCTTCAATATTCCTACACAATCTCCTCAGGGTCCCTCGCACAACAATCCCATGGCATCAAGGAATTCAAAACCTAAGCTCTGATACCACTTGATGCAAGTCAAGGTCTAGGAACCTTATCAAGCTACTGAACTAGGCAGCAAAAATGAACAACACACAATGTTGAGAACATACAACTCTTTATTCATAATGAACAGAACATTACAATAGGAGTATAGTGATCTTCATACATGTATCAGCCTAAGCCTTACAATCATCTCAGATTAGAGATCTACAAAGAGAAAACATGACTAAATCCAAGAACTCATTATCAGTCATCCAAAAATCATTATGCAGAGTCCTGAGTTGTTCACCCCATTCACACCTATTACAGACATGAAATTCCTCTGTTATAGACATTTGAGGTAGCCACCAAAGCGAAAGAGATTCATGTCAACCAATGATTGGTGATCAACACCTTTGACTGATGAATCTAGGCTAGATCAATGGTTCAAAATAGTTTGAGAGATCTAAGAATATCCTTGACTAATTAGCTTCATCCTAGAAAATGACTTATCAAAGTTTATTTTTAGATTCTGCCAGGTGTCAATAATTGCACCAGCGTGCTCCTCATTGGGTCCCACTTAACTGACATCATGATAAAGTACTCTACGCCCATGTGGAGCACACTAACTCCACCTTGATGGGACTCTGATAATTTTCCTTAGTTTCCTATGTTGGCCCTACTTCAAGCTTCAATTTGGTGGTCTTGTGCTAGGGTTTAACTTTGAATATTCCTTTAAAACCTTGTTCCTAAGTCTAAAACCCTAAACCCTAGGGGTTTATACAAGTGTTGAAGTAAGTTGTCTTCTAATTTGTAGTTGACTACTTGTTTCCACTGCTAGTCCTTAAGTCATCATTTTATGTCTAGGGCATCATTTAGTTATCGGCCTCTTACTCCCATATTACCTTTTGAGCCCGTGCACAAGTCTTAATATGTTTTATCCCCTAGGTCTTAGCTTGAGTTCCCCTAAGTGAAAATTCAGCCCCACTCTTTACCTAGTCACATAAGGTTGTTTTAAAAGTATGTGCCTCATATTGTTTTTTAAGTGTCCACCCCCTAACCCCACAAGCATTAGAATATTTTAAAATTGACGATATAGAATTGGAAAGTCCATGTGGCAAGGTTTTGGGGCATTCTTTCATTCCACGAGGCTTTCTTTTACTAAGACAAAGGCAGCCTGTAGAAGCGCGAAAGGGTGACAAGTGGTGAACTTATGTGGTGGAGCCCGATGTGCTTACAAGACTAGGTCTCAAGGTTCCTACCATTTCGTGAGTATTTTTATTAAGTAGAAGGATGACAAGTGGCTGGGTTCGATAGCTCAACATTTAAAGAACTTGAAGGAGGCCACATGGCATAATATGTAGCTTTTTTTCCATTTCATGGAGTGTTCCAATGATGCTTTTCTAAAGCTTGCAAAACAACAGGAAGCTTCCACATGTCCGTATTTGGCCGATGAATGGATATGAAGTGATCTTTGATGAAATGTGGTGAGTTCTACATTATGTAGGGAAACTTCAAAGGGGAGGCCAATTTTGTGCCACATGACACAATCTGGAGGGTTTTCATCATTCTGTGGGTCTTCATCTATTGCTTTATCTCATGATCACAGAAGTGTGGGAGGACACCACATGGACAAAGTGGGCTGAGGGCTAAAGTCTGCCAAGGTGATGAAAAATATTCTGTGTGGTGCAATACTGTGGAATGTCAGAGGTTAGAGTTTTGGCCTTCCTTATTCTTTAGTGTTACATGGTGGAGGGCCTGTTGAAGGCTGAAGTCTAATAGGGCTAGTCTGTCATTTAGTGTGTCAGAGCTCAGAGTCCAGGATTCCTTCTTTTTGCCTTCTTCATAAGAAGACGGAAGGACAAAGGCCTGACAGCCAACCCCCGACAAATGTTCCTTCTATTGCAAGATGAAAGGTGGATGTCAGAGCTTCCTTGTTCTCCCTTCCAAAAGGCATTAGGTGAAAGGGTGAAGGCCTAAGGTCTAACCCCTAACACCTTCATATCTATACATAGGCAAGGTTGGGGCTTCCCTCCTTCCTCTTCCAGGTGTTGTAAGTTGTAGGGTGGAAGGCTCGAGCTGCGAAGTCCGATCTCTTGGAGCTTGACTTCCTAGCATTCCTTGTTCTTTTAAACATGTCGACAACTTCTCAGATGGCCATTATTTTTCCATTGGCATGGCAAAAGGATTTTACCATCCCTAGTCTCAAACATGTGGAATTATGACTTGGACAAATTGTGGGATGCAAATCATTTCTTGGGGAATTTACAAGGAGTCTGGTTTTGCATCAACGTGCATCCTTTGAGTCTCAATAGGCATTTTGTCTTCTTATGGGCCTACCTTTTTTTCCTCATCAGCGTAATTAGTATCTCCCAGGCTTTGGGGCTTTCAGGAAGGCTATGGAGGAAATGATAACTATGTTACAACAACCTTTGCAAATGTAGTTTGGAGGCTAAGGATTTGCACTTGTATGTGTAACTATCTTTATCCTTTTTGGATATTCTCTCCATGGGTATCTGTACCCATATTTTGTTATGATGAAGGTTGTCAAATGAAAATGTGACATGTGTTTGTGGCCTGAAGCTTGTTTGGTCCCTTATTTCTATAAGAGGGAAATCAGGGTCATTTTGTCAGGGTTCTGAATCTTTGTTTTGGGCACTAATGTGTCTGTGTCTTAGTTTAGAGTAATAGAAGAAAGTTGCATGTTATTTTGTGTTTAAATTTGTAGAGCAATGCATCATTTTCAATCCTAAATGTATTGTCATATACTAGTTGCAGAATTCTCTCCATATGTGTAATAAATGAAGTTAGTATGAGTGATGAATTCAAGGATAGTTTGATTCATCTTTGCAGTCCTTTGTAATGTGTGTATTGTCTTTATCTTTCTCTCAATGAGAGAAACAATTTCTTGGGAAATACTCTATTAATTTCATCCTACACTGTGGTTTAAAGGATAGTTTCACAATTCTAGGTACACGAAGTATTGATGTAAGGCATTGATGCTACTAGTCCATTTGTTATGAAGTAATATTGCTTGAAAGATACCCTCAATTTATGCAACTTGACTCTATAGCCCTAGGATTAGGCATCAATCTCTAACTGGGTTGATATGTTGATTCAGATCTATCCCAACAATCAAAATCATTTCTATTTCTGTAATGTTTTAGAGTAGAATTGGAGTAATAACCATTCTCAATCCTAGTCTGAACTGATTTGTCAAAGGATTAATCCAATTTGATAGGAGTCAGTCGTTTCCTTGGTATATTTTCATTGAGAACTTTTTGTTTAAACATCAACATCTAGCATAAGTCAAGAAATACCCTTGGATATTGTATAGGTACACCCGCCTTAGTCTTGCAGAACCAAAAGTGTAGAGGACTTCAATAAATTCTAAGTTAAATCTTGTTTGTTGGTCACTGACCTAGAATCCTTGATCACAATAAATTAGCTAAATCTTTAGAGGATTCAAATAATTAGTTGGAAGCACCAACACACCCTTCGAAGTCCTATGGTTGACCTTGAACATGTGGTAGTCTATTGCAATGGCGTAGAGCTGATTTGGATCTGACAACTAACCTCTACGCGGATGCGTTACCAGTATCCTTTGTTGACTCAGACTGTGGGTCCACATGACAGGTGTGAAAATCTCACAATGGCATGGTGTCAACTCATCTCTGATAGATTGTCCATGTGATGGTGCACAACCAATAGAAAATGCACAATCGGATTCCTTCCTTCGTCTAACGTTCATGAGATGGTGGGGTCATAGATAGATGGCACATAGAGCAACAACATAGCCCTGACAAATCACAATGCTATGTAGTTTGCATTGAGATGCCAAGTGTCCTATCCATATCATCCCAACAAACACATAACCAATAGTCTAGGGCAAGGAGTTGGTAAAGCACGACACTTGAAGGCTCAAGTTGTAACTTAATTGACTGGCAACTGGGACTAGGTAGTCAATGATGAAACCTAAGATAAAGCACATAGTAAGGCAAGGGAGAATGATAGCTTCTAATAGAATTGAAATGGAAGCTCTGCAAATCTAATCCTCTGCTCCTACAACAAAACAAGAAGAAAATGACAAGAAAGAAAACAAGAAATCTTTTTGGTTGATGAGGATTACTTTTGGACCTGGATGCTCTAGCATCAGACCCCCACAAGGAGCACTACCCCTTTGTTGGGATTAAGGTATCATCAAACTTGTAAATCCTATGATATGGTTTTCACTGTTCTTGGAATGGTCCAAGGTTCTTGGAGAGTTCCAACATCCTTGGAGATAGGGTGTTAATTTTGTAAATTTATTCATAAGGGGTGAAGGTTCAACTAATAGTGGTTATTATTTAATTATTAATACCGATAATAGTAACAACATGTATCATTTACTATGGTAATTAGTTTATTATGGTAATAGTAACAATCTAAGGTAAATAATAATAGTAATAATATGAGTTTTAACTTGGGAAGGTAATAGGTAAAAGTGGGATGTTCAAGTCAATCATTGGCTTATGACATGGTGTAAGAGAATTTGTTATTATTATTCTCTTACATGTAAGGAATCAACTAATTTTGGGATTATCTTTTGATAGAAAATTATGACAACTTGTATGAGGTTTTAATTGAGGCTATTTTTGGCCTATTTGAGAGATTCCCAAAGGTGGGTGTTTGGATTTCCCAAGTTGGGTGCAATTATCCATGTAGTCATCAATATTTATTGTAAATTATATATAATATAAGCTTATTGAGTAAGGATAATAACAAAGTTGAATAGAACAAAGTTGAGGAGGTTATAGCTATAGGATTGAGGAGATGTGTTGAGATTGGTCAAAGGCACATAGGTGTGCTATCAAATTGGAGGAAATGAGGAGATTGAGAAGTATGGTTGTATTGTAATCTTGTTTTAAAAGTTAATATAAGCTTGTCCTCTCTTCTATGTGGAGTTTTTTCCTACAAGGATTTCTCCATGGTAAATTCTATGTTATAAGATGAATAATGGTGTTTGCTGATTTTTCCTATTTGTTTATTTAAATCCATTAGATCTCTTCATGGTATATTGAAAGATTAAGCAAACTTAATTTCTAGATTTGCGTACAGTTTTTATATTTCTATTTTCTAGTAGTCAAAACCTTGTATCTCATCAATTGAGAAAATTAGATTTTAGATTGAAAATTCCCAACTCCCTTGACCACGCTGGTGGTTGCCACCCTCATAGAATTTAATTTTTTTAAGAAGGATTCACCATGGTAATTAATGTGCTTACCAATTATTTTCCAAGATTAACAGGATTTTTACAAATTTCTAGTGATGTAAAAAAACTTGGGAATAAAATTAATATTTTTTTCAAAAAAATGAAAGGTTCACCAGTAAAAATAATTTTTTTTCCAAAAAAGGAAATATTTTCCAAGATTTTATAAGATTTATTAGGAGCCTTTTCTTAAAGTTATCAATGATGGGCTTTGATTTCTCAAGTAGTCCTCTTATTTTGGAGGCAACTAATGCAAATTTCCTATGGATTATCCATTAGATGATCATTACAAGTTGATCTTCTAGGGCATAATGGTTTCTACCAATGCTTAAGAAATTCTAAGTTCTTTAGTTGTAGAAAATTATGTACTTGGATTGGTAAGTGCAAATGCATTATGTTTTCTTAATTTTTGACTTGAATATGTATTTTTTTGTTTGATGGGGCATTTGTTGTGGCCTTAGGACAAACCTATGTTATTCTAGAATTGGGCACCCTTGTGTTTAAATTTATTCTTGATTTCATCCACCAAAAATCAAATGTGTTAGTTTGTGTGGGTATGACATAAACTTTTACTCCTAGTCTTGATTGCAAATTTTTAGTGCTAGGTATATATTCTCAAGTTTGAGTTTAGAAATCTAGGCAATTTGCATAAAAAATGTTAATTTAGAATGTTCAAGGGCATAGAGGGTCTTAAGGAAGGTTGGGTCTTGAGAAAAGTGGAAAATTTTAAGTCAAAAGTTAAATTTTTGTCATGGGTAAGGTTTCAAACTTTTCATATAGTTGTCAAATTTTGTAATTCTTATAACGTTATGTCAAAACCCCAAAAATCCCTCACACCTTTTTCTTTTCCTAGAGTTTCATACTTTTCATGTAGTTGTTTGATTTTGTAATTCTTACAAACTTATGACAAAACCTTGAAACTCCCTTACACCTTTGTCTTTACTTGGAGTTTTAGATTTTTCATACAATTGTGTAATTTTGTAATTCTTACAAATTTATGTCAAAACCCTTAAACCCCCTTGCCAATTGTCTTTACCTGAAGCTTTGGAATTTTCATGTAGTTGTGTAATTTTATAATTCTTACAAAGTTATGTCAAAACCCTAAAACTCCCTCACACCTTTGTCTTTACCTAGATTTTTAGACTTTTCATGTAGTTGTGTAATTTTGTAATTCTTATAAAGTTACATTAAAACCCTAAAACTCCCTTACACCTTTTCTTTACCCAAAGCTTCAATCTTTTCATTTAGTTCTATAATTTTGTGATTTTTACAAAGTTATGTCAAAACCTTAAGACTCCCTAACACCTTTATCTTTACCTAGAATATGTACAAACCTTGTAACTCCCTTGAAATTTTGATTTTACTTAGAGTTTTAAATTTTTTATGCAATTAAGTAATTCTTACAAAGTTATGTCAAAACTTCCAAACTCCCTCATATCTTTGTCTTTACCTAGAGTTTCAAAATTTTCATGCAATTGTGTAATTTTGTAATTCTTACAAAGTTACATCAAAACCCTAAAACTCACTCACACATTTGTCTTTACTTAGAGTTTTAGACTTTTCATGTATTTGTTTAATTTTGTAAGTCTTACAAAAGTTACATCAAAACCTTGAATCTCCCCTATAGTTGCAAATCTATATTTAAAGTGAAACTCCCTCCTAGTTGAAAACCTTCAAGATAAATTCAAAACTCTGTCATAGCTACAAAACTAAAGGAAAATCTTGAAACCTTGCTTGTACATTGCAAAGAGCCTTCTTCATGTGAATTCAATGCTTGTATATTATTTTTGAAGGAACAATTACATTACGAGTAATTTATTTAATGATTATCCAACTAATATCTTATAAGAATTTTGAAACACTTTTTTTGTGTTTGCAAGGGTTTGCATAGTCATTATAGGTGTTGTAAGTATGAAAAGGGATGGTGACTGGCTATTCGTTGAAGTCAAAGATGGTCAAAGAAATATTCTTGCTACTATAAGGTTGATGTTGAAGACTCAACATGTTCATGGAATATTGTCATCATATTATTGTTATTTAGATATTGTTATGAGAAGATAAATTTGATATTTTGAATCAAGTTAGACACTCAAAGTCATTATTATTAAGGCCTTGTAATTTTAAAAATTAAACTACATGACTATTGACGTTCCATGTTGTATTTCATCTTATATGGTTTAGTGGAAGGAAAAAGATCTTTGTATTCCCTACCAATGTAAAAACATGACCATTCAAAAGGTGGGGATAACAAAACATTTTCTTGTTTAATATGATTCTACTTTTTTCTTCATTTGTTCATTTTCCTTTTCTTTGGTTTTCCAATCAATGAGTTGTTTTGTGTTGTACTTTGCATTAAATTCATGAGCATTTGATGAATTTGAAAGATGTTTCATATCATAAAAAAATTGTTGATGGTAGATTCTTTTGCATGGTCAACCTAAATATCCTTGTGTAGTCCTAAACATCTATTATACATCTTGCACAATGACTTTGGTAGTTGTACCTACAACCTGTACCTAAGATAGGATGGTTGTTGACTATCACTTTAATGGTTCTAATTTCCTTAGAAGATGCATCCTCTTCTTTTTTCTTTGTGAATCATTAGGTCAAGAAAAAGAGTGATTATGAATTGTTTGCTTGACAAATGATGTTTGGAGGACAAGATTGACAGGTTCATGTTTTTCTCTTCTCTCCCACCTTTCTTTTGCAATTTTTTATCATGTTTGTTAGATTAGGATAAGTTTATATTTAATTTAGCTTTTAAATTCTAGATTTCATGTTAGTATTTTATACAAATCTTAGAACAATTTTAATATTGAATTAGAAATTTGAGAAGTTATGGCTAACTAGTAATTAAAGATGGGATTTTTCTTAACTACACTCTCTTAAACAAACAAGAAATATCTTTTTCCATTATGATAGTTGTTGGTATGTGGCGACTGACTATGCAAGTATTGTACACTCATAATGTAAATTTTTTCCCTCTTTTTTGCATGTTCGGAGTTGGTTGTTAATTTTTGTTAACCGACAAAAGAAAAACAACATTGTAAAACCCTAATTCAAGAAGCTTAAAAAAAACTTGTTATAAGCGGCTGGGATGTATGTTGTGGTATGGAATTCACGAGATTGTAATCTATTTTTCACTAGAGAATAAAATCATTGGATGGTTGAGTTTCTATGGATGTAGCCCATATTGGGTGAACCACGTTAAATTTTTGTGTTGATCTATTTTGTGTTATTCTTCATTGTTATATTTGGGTTATTTAATCTGCATATAATTGTTAGTGTTTATTGCTCCAATCTGCCTGAACCCTAACAAAAGTTGGAATAGTAGATGAATTCAGTTATCAGTTATGGGATTATGAAAATCATAAAATCATTAGGAGAAGAGATGTTATATTCAATGAGAAGGTCATGTATAAGGATCAACTGCAAGAAAAGAAGCATGAATAGGCCAAAAAGGAATATGTGATGCTGGATGAGATTCTAGAAAATAAAATACTAGTGGTGCCTGATGCTCAGCAACAACAAGTTATCCCATAGACTCCTGCAAGTGTTAGACATTCTACAAGGATAACTAGACCTCCAGAAAGATTTTCTCCATCATTATATTCTATAGTATTAACTAATTCTAGTGTACCTTAAGGTTATGAAGAAGCAATGCAGGTAGATACCAAAAAGCAGTGGGAGCTAGGCATGAAAGAGGAAATGGATTCCTTATTGTAGAATCAAACTTGGGACTTAGTCAAATTATCTGCAGGTCAAAGAGCATTGCTAAATAAATGGGTTTATAGGTTGAAGGAAGAAGATGGAGGAAAGAAAATATATAAGGCCAGACTCGTGGTAAAAGTAGATTTTATGTTAGTATTTTATATAAATCTTAGAACAATTTTAATATTAAATTAAAAATTTGAGAAGTTATGGTTAACTAGTAATTGAAGATGGGATTTTTCTTAACTACACTCTCTTAAACAAACAAGAAATATCTTTTTCTATTATGATAGTGAAAAACTTGTGCAAATGATAAATTATCTTTAAATTGTAGCTTGAAATATGAGTTTGTCGTTTCATGGCTGATTAAAAAATGGAATTTATAGAATCATATACACTTGTTGATAGCTAATGAATAGATTCATGACAAAAATAGTTAGCAACCTTGTAGTTGTCTCTTAGGACTCTATTGGTGGTTTTGGGTGATTTCCTTGTTGATTTACTAGCCTAGATTTGCTTGATGGTCACCTCTAAAGTTATGTATTGTCTCATTCATTGTGTTAAGGATTGCTATGTAGACTTATTTCTAATTGAGGCCAAAAAAATCTTGTTATTTTCATCCCATTTGGGATGTTTGGTGTAGTGGGACCATACAACTCCTAGGTGTCATAAGTTGTTGAGTAGGTGCACTAACTATGATTTATTCTAGTACTAGCTCCTCTTGAGCCATATATGTTGGAAGTGTTGACATTGATGTGTCTAAGGTAGAGAAGAAGTGAAATGAAGAAAAGTTTCAAAGACAAAAAGGAAGAAAAAAGATTCTAAGGCATGAGTTTTGCCTTTAGTTAGCAAAAGGTTTGGTTCATGAACTTGTAAGTTCACCAACAACGAGTTTTTCTGACAACCAATTTTTTGATAATAAGTTGTCAATGAAAAATCTTATGCATGAATGATTTCTACCTTCAGTTAGTAAAATGTTTGGTTTACGAACTAGTTCACCAGTTTCAAAGTTCACAAGTTCGTTGATTCATCGACAAAGGCGTGGTGATGGAAGTTTGAAAGAAAAAGATTGAAGTTGTAGTAATAGAAATATCTTTATTAGAAAATTTTTTGTTTTGTGAACTAGTTTGTCAGTTTCACAGTTTGTCGATTTGTCGATTCGTCGACAAAGTAGAAAGTGAAGTTGGTTCACAAGTTCGTAAGTTTGTTGATTCGCCAATTTGCAAACAAAGTTGTGAAGAATAAAAGTTTGAATTATAAGGTTTGTGCTATCGACAAAGTTTGTGTTTTGTGAAGTAGTTCTCAAGTTCATCATTTCACCAATTTGTCGACTAAGTGACAAAGGAGGCTTGAAGACAAAGCTTGTGGAAAGTTAAGCTTTCCAACTCAAACTTTTACTGATAAAGGAGACAGCTAAAAGTTCATGAAAGTGAATGTTTGTCGATAAAGGGCTTTTGCAATGGTTCGTAAACATTAACCTTTGTTGATAGAGACATATAAGTGTAAGGTTCATGAAAGAGATTTTTTGTCGATAAAGATGCCAAAGGGCAAGTTCATAAAAGGAAGATTTTACCAATAAAGGCAACAAAGGGAAAGCTTATAAAAGAAATATTTTTCTGATAAAAGCAACAAAGGGCAAGTTCATGAAAGGGGGTTTTCGCCGATAAAGGTGACAAAGCTCAAATTTGTAAAAGCAAGTTTTTGCTGATAAAGGCCTTTTTAGGCTAAGTTCATGATAGCAAGTTTTCACCGATAAAGGGCTGGAAGTTAAGTTGGAGTGATAATGTGTGAAGATAAAAGATATTCAAATTAAAGATTTGAATATATGCCTTAAGGACGATTAGTAAAATGGATTAATTACTAAGTGAATTCAAAGACTTAAAAATGCAGATTGAAGTTGACTCAGTGACATAGAATAGAGAGTTTAAATATATGTATGGGGTCGTTGCTGTAATGTGTGGATTGTTCAATTTTGGGTCCAAACCTATTTTTGGGTCAACCTAAGTATATGTGTTTAAGGCCCTATTTCATAATGCTAAAATTACAAGATGGGCTACATCTTGGAATTGTACACATTGGAATTCAAAATTATGGATGTCGACTTTGGGAGAATGTTTAATCTGACTTTGGTGAATGTGTTCGACGTTGTATTGCTGAAATGGAAATTGGAATTGAATCGATGGATATATATATATCAATTTAATTTGTGCATTTTGCATGTATATGTGTGTGTGAGTATGTGTTCACAAGAACTGAAGCGAAAAATCTGTACATATGCGAAGTAGCTAGATAAGCAAAGTATAAGCTAATATCAAGCAATCAGGCTTGAACAAAGAAGTGGAGTTGAAGTTTGTGAAGGGCATGAATTGGATATGATTCTGAGTTTGCATGGTAAGTTCTTTTTATATTGAGAATTGATTATGTTTTAGTTTGTTGGGCTGAAGCCTCAGTTTGTAAGTGTTGTAGCACTTTTGGGAGTTGCTGCTTCCTTTGGGTTGTAGCCCATAAAGCTGTATATCAGGAAGTTGCTACTTCATTATTGAGTTGTAGCTCAGTTTGTTTTGAGATTGAAGTCTCTAGTAGGTTGGAGCCTATAGATTTGTAAGAGGAGTGCAATCCTTCTCAGGTTGAAATTCCTATGGGTTGGAGCCTACAAAATATTGTAATTTGCTATTTCATTTTTGTGAGGCTGAATTTGGACAGTAGATCTAAGAAGCTTACTCACCGTGGCTTTTCCCTTCTAGGGTTTCCACGTAAATTTGGTGTTATGGACTTTTGTGTTGATGTGTGAATTTTCTTATGCTTTCATAGTTCTTTCAATTATGTTTGATGCAGTAGAGATCATGTCAGTGTAGTAGAATTGTTTTAAAAAGTGGCATATACTAATTCACCCCCCTCTTAGTATATTTGTGTGTTCTAACAATCGACAACCTTGTCTAAAAATATAGAGGCTCTAATTGTATCTCCTCCTCATCACCAATTGAGATGATAGTAGTTACCACTTGGATATTGGGGTCCTTTGGAGTGAATCAACAAGTGGGATTGGTGTGATCCTTTTTTATAATTCCACCTCATTTTGTCAGTTATAATGAACAAACTATCTAGAATTTAAAGACAATATAAACTAATGATTTGTGAAATTTTCTATGTAGATTCAATTTATAATTTTTCTAAATTTTTCTCTTTTTTTCTATCATACTTGGTTAGTTTTCATAAAAGTTTTTGATATGTTTCTACTATTTTTATTAAGTATCATTTTATCATAATGCAAAACTTGAACTAAAAATTAAAAAAATTCATGGTTCTTGGACATAGATCATTAACTCCAATATCTAGTGCATGGATTTTTTGGTAATTTTTTATTAAATATTTAATTTATTATTAATTTTTTAAATGGTAATAGAAAATTTAGACCTATATTTTAGTGTAACACATTTCTCTTTGTATATATATCAAAATTTATTTTATTTTTTTCATTTAAACAAGGACATTGATATGGAGTGCGATGCAATTTTTTTGATATCTTTTTTTGACATAGTTTGCTATTTTTTCTAGTGTATCTAAAGAGATCATTATTTTTTAAATGGACTTGTAATGATTTTAAAATTGAAAAATGCTATATTAAAAAACACATTATACATTTTGGAAAGGTAACATTGAGGGTTATTTACCTATAAAATTTTGTCCGCGAATGATTTTACTTAACCCCAAAAAATGTGACACAAACTAACTTTTTGTCAACAAGTGCATAGGAGTGGAAGATGCTACAATGGAGGTGCCACCTAAGCAAGTTCAATCTAAGGGAGTTTTATCTAACCCCATGGGATTAGATATAAACCCCTAGGCTTAGATCAAACACCCTCCTACTTAGATTGAATTGGTGTATTTTCAAGCATTTTTTAGAGTTGGCCCACTAGTGGGATACATTATTGTGTTTCTACCCTTAAGATCGAGTAAGTAAAAGAACAAAGACTTTAGTTTTGGACTAACAAAATTATTGTGCATACTACATAGTTGATTGTCACTTAAGCTTCACCCTTTTAAGAGCCTTGTCCACCTATTCTTCACCCACTTCACTGCATTCATGAGTATTCATTCCACGACTTTTCATGTAGAGAAGCATTGTCAAACATCCCCACTAATATACAATATCATGTTACCATATAGAAATAGCCTATACCCCATACCTGTATCTTTAGTTAAAACTAGTTCACACTTCATATCTATATAGAAACATAATAAACTAGCAAAGATATCTTAAAGTTTCTATGCTAGCCTATTAGGTTTCTATACATATGTTTATATAATTGAGTATAATAAATATTTCCAGACATACAAATAATTGTCAAATTTATGTTAAAATTTTTTTGTTATCAACTTACTCAATTACAACCCCTCGTTACCATTGTAATTGCACCTATCCACATAACCAAAAAAAAAACCTCATACCTCATAAGGTAGAGATAAAATATAGCATACTCAAGAGCAAAAGTTTTGATTTGTCTAAAATGACAACTCCCTCCCCACATTTTCCAGGTTCCTGAAGTTAGTCAAGACTCGGGAGTTGTTGAGGATATCAATGAGTTTCTTCATTGTCTAAGACACCATTTTTTAATGCTTCACTCAATGCAGAATCATATATAAAACTTGAAATAAGTTAAGGCTTTCATTCATGGCAACGCACTTTATTCTCATTGTTCGATGTTCTTCACGGGATCATTGTGGTCATGGACCATGCTTGCTTCCATATTTATCGGGTTCCTATTCTTGCAGGGAATAGTAATAATAGCTGTCTATTATTATCTTATAACTGTTTTCCCATTAGTCGTACCATTAACAAATGTAATGACTGAACACGACAGATGCAAGAAACAGAACCGGCAGACTAACATTCTTGTTGGTCAATGGAGAACTGCACATTCCTTGACACACAGACAAAATTGTCTGGACTGTAACAATGAGAACATTGAGAGAACAGTTGGGAATATACCATTCTCCCGACATATGAATTGGAAGGATGGAAAATAATTACAGTAAACTATAATTTATTTGTCTCCAAAGAAGCATTTCAATGAGTATAGTAACACCATGAACCTGCAGCAGTTCAGCTAAACTGGATTAAGAACAGACATTTGGCAAGCATAATGCTTAAGCTTATTGTTACTGGAGTTGTAAGGAAACTAGGGAAATCTGGCTACTCAAGAATCAATCAAGAACCATATAAGAGTAGCATAATTTCCTTTAGCTTGGTTGTGGCCTGTTGATGTTTGTTTTTAGACAAGTCAACAATAGAGTAAAACACCAGAGTATCCCACTCTCTCTTGAATAAAGCTCTTCAAAGGCTGAACTATGTGATCCAGTGAAGTAACTCCAAGGTTCCTTTTTATGATTCCTGATGGGTTAACTCAATGATTACATGTGATCTTGCTGATAATCACGAAGGGACTTACATAAACTCTTCTCCTTTCATTCATCTTATTTCTCCTTCAGTGTGGATGACATATATACAATGCATTAATGATAAAAAAGGAAAAAGGATAAGGTTTAGGAAACTAATCTAAGGTCAATGAGGTAATGATGAGGTATGAATAGACAAACTCCTAAGTAAACCTAACTTCACTTCGCTAAGGGTGCCTACAACTACATGAAGTTGGTGCTATCTCCTAAGGTACGCGAATGGTTTTCAAATCGTGAAGGCTCATATAAACACCCATAAGACGGCACAGCTCAAACAAGCATCCACAATCGAACTTATACAAATTAAGCTCATACTAGCTTTACACAACACTTCACCAGCGATGAATGTTAAAAGCATGAGCTAGAAGTTGATCAAATATTCAACACATACATGCATTACATCAATGAGCTTCTAATCTACTTCTAATCTACTTTGAAACACCTCTCCATTTCATCAAGATACAGGAAACCATGTTATTTCACAAGATAAGACTTAAACACCAAGTGAACTCCAATGTTCTTTGCATTAATCTTGAAAATATTTACAACAATTTCAAGTCATCTCAGAGAATTTCGAGAGTCTCTTTTATTTTACTCCTACTTGCCTACTGACTACTAATGATCTACTGAATTACAAATGAGGCAACAAGGCCTTTATATAGTGTCCAGAATACAATGAATGGCTAAGATCAATTCACATAGCCAAGGGCTCAGATCATGCCACCTCGTAGGTAGTTACAACAACTTTCTATTTTTAGTACAAAAAGGAGAGGCAATGACGACACGTTTTTCAATGTGATAAGGTAAGGCGAAATCATTTAAAACATCCCCACATAGGAATCCCTTTGACTTCTTTTATTAAATGATACATTTAATGCATTTAAAATGATGTGTACTCGCCACATAGATGCCACCTCAGCATACTTTGAAAATTGTATCATCAATGTGGTGATGTATTCAATGTGATTGCTTGAACTTGTATGTTTGGAAATACATCTTGTAGATCTTGCCTTGTTCATTCTTCTTGTAGATTGGATGTATGATACTTGTCGCTTCACTTGACTAACTTCATGATTCTTTCTTCTTTTTGTAGGTAAGTTGATGATGATAATCTTCTTTGATGATGCTCCTTCTTGGAGAATGAGTAGGTAATGAAGCTAATGATGTTTCCTTCATAACTCAAAGTAGATGATGAAGCTTCATTAATGAGATGGAGTAGAAGACTCTCTCTTGGACTTGAAGGTTGAACGGAACTTGAAGTTAAATGGATGAAGTGCCTTGCTTGATGATATGATGAGGATGAAGTAGTTCTTCATGATGATCTTTGAAATTCCTCCAAGTGTGAATAGCATGATAACATCTTCTTCTCTCAATGATGCATCTTGGTGATGACCTTGAAATGCTCCAACTTGAAGTGATCTAGGTACTCGCTGTTGATGATCTTGAAGTATTCTTTAGATGATGACTCCTTCTTGAAGGTGATTCCAAGCTCCTCGCTCAAAGGTGACTCCTCAAATAACTCCTATCCTTTTTGATGTACCTACAAGACAAGATAAACAATATATCAATCAATTTATAACAAAGGAAACACTCTAAACATACAAAAATCTTACTTCAAGCTTAGGTGCGCATATAGGTAGTAAGAGGAGTAAAAGGGCGCCTAACATAAATTTAGTCCCACATTCATCACTTTAATGATTTCAATCAATTGTAATGCTTTCAAAGAAGTCAATCCCCCTTAAGAGATTCATCCAAAAGGTGCCTTTAAATGCAATTTCTCCCTTAGGCGCCCATTTAGGTTGGTAGATAAGTGAAAGTGCGCCTAGCACACTTAACTTCATAATTGACACCTTAGGCGATTTCAAACACTTAAAATAGCATAAAATGATCTCCCTTCTCAAGGCGCCTACTTTTAGGCATGAATTTGATTGATTTTCCCTAAGGCGCCTAATTAAGGTGGCAGAGGTAGGAATGGACGCCTAGCTTTGATATAACCCTTTACTTCAAAATACCCCTGTGATCTTGTCAAACTCAACACTTTCAATGTGGATGGATTCAAACCTAGTTTTCCTCTTAGGCGCATCTTAAGATTTGAATAGGTAGGAAATGGCGCCTAGATTCTTTCACTTCAGATTATTCATGTCAAGGTGCCCAAATGGATCTTTGGATGCAATTTCCCCTAGGCGCTCATTGTTGATGCTCAAGGCGCAATTTTGATGATCACTTGAATGTGAAATTGGTGCCTAACTCACAATGTGTTTAACTGGTCAAATTTTCACTTCTTGAGGTATCTTAGGAAATTTTTCAATCAAGGCGCCTATCTAGGAGAGGTTGAAGGTTGATTGTCCTCTAGGCACACTTTTGGGGTCTCTGCAAGTGGGAAAATTGTGCCTAAGTACTAGAGCAAATTTGCGCCTAGAAATGTAAGTCGCCAAGGTAAGGTATATTGAAAAATATATTTAAGTATAAGTTGAGAGATGTTTGAAGATGTTTAAGTAAATATTTTTCAATATACCTTTCAGGATGTTTGAGATAGGTCTCAGATCCACCAGATTTAACATGCAGATTCTAGATTTTTGAGGATCCACCAAATTTCAGACTTAGCCAATTTTCAGGATCTTTAGGATCAGGATACCAGACTTAGTCATTTTCAGGGTCTCAAACATCAAGATCAGGTCATCAAGGGGATGTAAGACTCAAACACCACTGACTTCATCATGCAAAGGACATCATCCTGGACTTAGCAAAGCACTGGAATTCAAAAAAAAGGGGGTCCCCATTTGCAATGGGGTGATGTGTGATTTGGTCATGTAACATGTCCCTTTCTTCGAGGACATTAATTGGAAGACAAACATTCACAGTTATCTTGGATGGTTTAAATAAATGCCAACATTTAATAAGAAATGATGGCTATAGGAACTTATTAATTGATATTTAAAGGTAGAGGTTTGCTCCTTGCTCATGCCATGATGGCAGGAGCGATATACAAGATTATATTGAATCATTAACTCATTTTTTTAATATTTAGTTAGTTTATTTTTTTATTTTAATAGCCATTTCAGCTTCATTTAATCTCATGTACACACACTTCAATTTTATTTCAATGCCTTCATTGGCTGAGAAAATCTATGAAAATAATAAATGTAAACAATAAGTATGCAATTAATCTAGATTTAATTAGGTTGTTGTAAACATGTATTGAATACTGGGAAATTAAATGTAGAAGATAGATGTATTTAGCTTTGGAAGTAATGGTCAAGAATTAATGTTGATATTGTGTAGAAACTAGTTGCCAAGATATAGTAAATTATGTTCATATGTAGTCTGATGAATGTCTCAAACTCTATGCAGTCATAAAAATTTTTGTGGGTGAAGTCTAAGCCCCTTAGGATCGAACACAAGCACTACGAGAATGAACTGATGCATGGGATTGAACTTTGTCCTACAAGAATGATTTGACATAAAGTTATAATAAAGATATCTTCACATCCACCTTCCCTATGTTTGAATCTATCAAAGTGACACATACAAACACCTTAGTGGAGATTGTCGATTTGTTCTTGGTCAAGTTCTCACAGGTTGATCCCCTATTCAAATAGGCTTTACAGTTTTGTGTGAATGATTGAAGGCAACATGCACAAACTTGTAGTTGGCCTATATGATTCTAATGCATACGTGTTCTTTTTAAGCTCCAAATCTAAATGTTCCTAGAGTGAATGTTCTTTACTCAACCGTATTATCCATATGAATTAATTGCACCAATGAATGTCTTTAAATACCAAGATATAGCACCAAGTCATGAAAACAGGTACCATGTCAATTTATAATAGTTAGTTGGAAAGGGTGGAGGTCTAGAGAATTTAATTTTTAAATTTAAATTATGACATCAATCCTGAGCCACTTGGGATAGTTTGAGGCATGAAGCAAATGAATGGAAATGGGTGTGAATATAGGTGTAATAAGTGATGTGTGAGTGGTGACATATTGGAATGTGCACAAATAGGGATGGGATGAGGTCAAATGCACATAAATAGGTATAAATGAATGGGAAATAAATATGGATAAGCATTGGGTCATGAGCCAAACTTAGCACAAGAGTGTGCCACTTGTCGATATGTAAATTGTATGAAGACATTCTATCAAAATGGGCCCAAAAGTAAATGGAAATTGTCATGGTTATGCAAATTTCACCATTACACTAGATTTATTCTTGTAAAGGAATAAAATACTATTTTTTTACCAAAATTAGGTTTACTGAATATGACAAGCAATTGTAGAATTTTACAATATAATAATAACATACCACTTGATATGTCATTAGATCAAATCAAACAATATTGTATAGAAATTAAATTCTTACATATATTATCTAGGCTAATTAAAATTATAATCAATTAAATAGAAATTAATCTAGATCATAGAGTTGGGTTCATAATAGCAATACTTGTACATGAAAATTAAATGTGGTGGATAAGGATACTTGGCTCTAGATCAAAGATGTAGAAATATTATTCATGCCATGTTGAATCCATTTGCCACTATCCAATAATTAATGCCCTCAATATGATGAATGTGTTTGAGTCGATATAGTCTCAAAATTCCTATGGTTCAATCCTAAGTGCTGTGGGGTCAATTTTGAGAAAAAAAGACTCGATCTAGCATGTAGAGTTGATTTGTAACATGTAAGAAGAATTTGACAAAATGTGCTTCACTAAACCCTATTTTCTTTTCCCTTCTTGATAGTTGAATGTGTCAAAGTGGTGTCTAGGGACACCATTTAGGAGTTTGCCAACTTGACAAGTGAATGGGTTTTCCTAGGTCAAACCCCTTTAGTAGGTCAAATTGAAAAAAATGAGAAACATTGAAGACAACATTTACCAACATATAGTTAGTCTATATGTAGATAATCTTGTTTAGAGTTAAAAAGGGTGGAATGGTTTTGGTTTAAGTTTCAAAGGTAAATCATCCCTTCTCACCAAACATTCAAGGGCATATCAACTGAGTTGAATCTCCACTAAGTGAAATCATTCACCTATCAGGTTGGGCTGCCACTTAGAATGATGCGAAAGCTCAGATGTATCAAACAATATCTCAATTTAAAGCCCAATTACTCTTAAAATCCTAAATAAGAAAAATAGTAAACAAATTGATGAATTACAACAAATCCTTTCAAACTAAGGTGAAGGGCAAAGGTATCTAACTCACTGTTTTTCAAAGTTCGAAAGGCAAAATAGTCAGGGACACTGGAACTAGCGCCCTAGTCCAAGGTACAATTTTCGTCACGAAATCTGAATCTCCTTCTAACACTGATCTACATTGTATCTTTTGCTTCTTCTTTAGAAAAAGTGGAGGATACAGGGACTAGCGCCCTTGTCCCAAAATGTTCACCATTGTCTTTTTTCTTTTGGATCCCAAATCCTTATTGTCTGCAACCTCCTTTCTGCAACTCCACTCTGTGAAACTCAGTACCTGTAACCTGCAATCACATAGGAGTGTGGGAGGGGGTTGTGGTGTTTAGAGGCTTGCCTTAGTTAAGCCCTGGATAGACATTCAAGTCTTTCAAACACCGTTGTCAAATAAGAGTTCGTATCCCTACAGGATAGAGTTAAAATCTAAATGACAAATGATCAAAAACACAATAGATATCACCTTGAAGTGTAGATCTCATGGAAGGAAGATGCTCTTCATGCCATGAGGAGATGGAGTCAAATTTGCAACAAACAAGAACAATAACAACAAAATACTGCTTTATAACACAATGAATGCCTTGAATCACTTTCACATAAAGACACAAGTTCACAATGTCCATCTAGTTTGCAAATGAAAACATAATCATGCTTATATATGCAACTACAAAGATTCCCGCTAATAATTTCATAATTCAAACTTGAGATGTTGGCATAGGACCTAAATAAAAGTCATAAAATTGACATTTAAATTTAGGGTAGACCCAAAATAGAACAGGACCAGGGCGCTAGCACCCAAGTCCACCCTCTCAGTTTCATTTAGGGATCATCAAAATAGCACCCCCTAGGTCCTATTTGCCATAAGACTTTGGGGTTTTCTCATCAGGAGTCAACATTAACATGCAAGATTCTCTAAATGCATTCTAAAGACTCAGGAGCTAAACCTTAAGAGGAAAAAGCCCCCAAGGGGACATTTTCTGACATAACATTTATCCCCCACTTTAGTTTTTGTATAAATGCAAGGCCAATACATGCATTAAAGTATGGTCAACAAACACAGCAAACACGCCAAACATGATTAAGACATGCCAAACACATTGAAGATAGTAACAGGCATGTAAAACGTAGAGAAGACAGTTACAATCATGCAAAACATGGAGAAGACGACATTGAAGACATGCAAAAACACAATGAATATAGTGAATGCGGTGATTATTTTCTTTTTCTCTTTCTCATATATGAATTCAAATGCAAGTACAAGGAAAGTAAACACACAACCCAAAATGCAGGAGGGACTCATTGCCACATGTCTTTAGATTGCATATGGGGCAACAGACACGTAATACAAATCTTAGAGAGTAGGAGGGACTCATCGCCACCAGTCTTTAGAATACACTTGAGAACAAACATGCCATACAAATCCCAAAGCATAGGAGGGACTCATCACCACGCGTCTTTAGACTATTCTTGGGAACAAACATGCCATATACACACATGGAAGACACGGAGAAAACACGACAAAAAGCGATGGGAGAAACCTATTGCTAGGTTTGCAAGCATCTTAGGCACACTACAGGCACACACCGATGATTGGGCTTTGCCACAACAATCGTCGAAGACACACTTAAGGGTTAAGATAGTCTCAGATTCACTCCTCGCCTACTCAGAGGACTTTTAGAAAGTGACAGGATGTGCAATCTCCTCAATAAATATACCACCCCCACCTCTGCAGAGGGCTTAAATGATTGCAATATAGAAAAGAAATATGTGCACTCACTCAAAGATACAACATCCTACCTCCGTAGAGGGCTTCAAACATGCTTTGTTAGTACCAAAATTATCAAATAGCTTACCTTATATATTCCCCCACCTTAAGGTGGTTGATATCGTGTACTGATATCAAGCACATTAAGGTAGGAAGAAAACACACAATGGAACACAAGCTCTCACAAAGCCCATGTCCCCCAAGGGTGACATGTACTTTACAATTGCCAAATGTTCCCACAAACACACAATTTCCTACAAGAAAAGGTGTTAGCATCTATATAATCATGATAAACAACAATGCATGTAATCATTCACATAAAGAGCCGAGGAAAATAAGATCCAAGATAGACAAGGTGCACGGAGCAACAATATTGTTATGTTTTGTAAGTGCGATAAGACAACATCAAGATATCACATAGAGTGATTCTACTAGCCAAGCATTGAATAATATATATGAACCCCGTCGTCATGTATGGACTATGTCCATTTTTTGATTTCTCACTGATATCAGTATAATATGTTTTTCGTCATCCGCTAGCTAGATAGAACCACTAGAGGAAGGTAAACAATAAATCAAGAGAGGAGAAACAAGTGCCTTAGGGACAGTCACATAGGAGGGTGCCCCCAAGTCACCAACCGCAATGCTATGTCTGTCAGACACAACACACAACAATGATAAGAGAGGAGAATCAATATGGAAAAATGATGATACAAATAGAAGAAGAGTCACAGCAGAGGCGGTCTCTCAGTATCCTTGATGTTACATCCCCAATTTTTGTCTTGCTATACTTTTTACTTTTACTTGGACATAAGTAAATCTATTATGATGTTTAGATTAATGTCAATGAATGATATAGATTATATTGAATGTCATAAATTGAATTATGGAAATGAATATTTTATTGTTGATTTAATATTGCATTATGAGATTTGGTTTATTATTTCAATAATGATGCACTGATCATAATTTGTTGGTTACAAGTTTGATAAAGGATTACAAGTTTTTAGATGACTCTTGGAGAAAAGAGAGAGAGAGAGAGAGAGAGTATCTCTCAAGGAGAGAGATATAGACGTTGGGTTATGAGTGATGATTTACCAAATGAGTATTAGTGTTTAACGAAAACATGAACTTGTGTCATAAGAGGTAAGTTTTGTCTTGTCAGTTTAATTTTGAACCCAATCGACAGGTAGTTGATATCTTTCAAATCTTTTCAAGTCATAGTCATTTGTAACGTAAATGATATCGGTTGAGTAAGAATTATGACCATTTACGTTTAAAGTAAAAGTTACGATGTCATTGTCGTAAAATGCTGGTGTCATTATTATTAAGTCATTTAGTGTTTTTATTGTCGACCTTTAATGTCAAATGATGATCTCGTCAAGTTGACGTGATTTTAACAAAGGATTGTGATGGGGAGGTAAACTCGACCCATTCACACTATCCTTAAACCTTTGTTTTATTATTATTATTACAATTGATCGCATCATAACTATCAAATAGAGATGATGTTATGTAAACCATATTTGATATAATCAAATATGTATATATATATATGTATGTATATGTATGTATGTATGTATGTATGTATGTATCGAATGAGGATAATACCTCATGATATTTAATAATGCTTACACTTGAGCAGTCGTAGGCATATATTATGGAGTGCTTTCATTATAACTGCATAATGGATCGAATCACTCCTTGTGATAATCGATTGCTCTACGTTAGTTCAAATGTGTTGGCGGCCTCTTAAGAAGAAGAGTGGTGGTTGATCCAATCGCATTCGCTGATCTCCACAAATGATGTTTATATCATCGACATATGTTGTTGATTGCATTTTTATAGCTGGCGGCTAAAACCGCATCATCAAGCAAACTGCTTGGAATTCAATGTGTTTTTCAACTGTAAGGAGTGGCGAATGAAAGTAGGCAACTCATTATGAGTCTTGCTAAGCCCTTAAAGCCACGACTCAGCTAGTTGTTGGGGCATCTTTTGTTGTCATGTTATTTTTGCATAGTTTTTGTCATCAGAGGATACACAGGAGCAGACAGTTTGCAACGAGCTAGGAGATAACAAGTGTGAGGAATAGGGTTGTGGTTGGCTTTTGGATGACCATAGAGATATCTTTATCTGCAATCCTTCTCAATAAACCATCGCAATAGGTAACATACCTATGTTTTATGCATTGAAAAGACAGTGAACAATAGCTATTTTGTTATGCCTATTGTATTGACTAGTATAGGAAAATGTTTATGTCTGAACAGTACTCCTTAAGCTCATTATAATTACTCAAAACAAAAATGGAAGTCAACTGTGTCGAATAGGATATAGAGACATTGTAAGACTATTTTAGTAAAAACCACAAAGCATCGACTTGGCTGCAAAGTCTAATGCATGCTATATCAATCAAATCTATCTCACTATCATACAAGGCCAACCCTATATGTATTGTATTAAGACTGTTATACTTGACAAAATTGTAGAATGAAGAACCAAATGACTTCTATTATCACATACTTGAAGAAGGATAATGTAGTTATCAAGATTCATGCAAACCAGTTGCCTCTTTGAGTGAGTTTTAAATGAGGTCAGTCGACAACACAGATATAAGTTAACTGTGAATTAAGAGCTATATTAAATTAGTGCAATTGATATATGATAACAAAACTTACTAGTTATGAGTAATATGGGAAAAAGTTTCAAATGTTGATATTATCATTTTTAAAAACTATTCTTGGTATTCTATGATAACAATGGTAAAACCTACCGAGTGGTACAAGACTAGGGATAGTTTGAAAATGGGGTAAATATCAAAGGACCATCTTTTATGTCAATTCGAGAAATATTGATGAGTATAGCTTTATAGTAAATCATTAAGTCGAAATAGACTATGTCTATATTGAAATGACTTTGTATAATGTCATATATGGGTATCTAAGTAGTGATGGTTAATGACATCACGTAAAGGTAAATTGAAAAGTATTCATATTCCTTTTGAATGGGAGTTATTATCTTTCTAGGAACTATAGTATTCCTAACCGTGGTTGAGTTAAACCAAAGAGTTGATTATAGTCTCATAGAAATAAGATAAGGATTTATTGAAATATCATATTATTCAAGGGTTGTTATGAAAACCCTAGAGTCGATATTAAACCAAATGGTTGGTTATGTCATATAGACTTATCTGAAGTCAAGAAAACTATTATCATGTCAAGATGATTAAACTATTTACGTAAATATAGTTGGTGTGAATAAATTGCGAGAATATGACAGTATCCAAGTCAAGTAGGGGTGGGTGAACACTACAACCACGTTCATTATGAATGTTATTGATATTAAAACTTTGGCCAAAGTAATGTATTGGTTTTCTACATGCATTGTCAGTTCACTGTATCTGGATTGCACAACCCATCAGAAATCATACTTAGCTAGAGGGTATCTAGGGTTGTATGGTTGATAGAGTAGTGTAAGATACAACACTATGTACTCGAGAAAAGGTAAATTACCACTGGTCACCTAAGGTCTATATTCTTCGTGAAGGTAGGGCCACTTCCTATGTGGAAGATGTGTGGGAGACCACCAGTCTGTGGATGGAGGTAAATCACTAGAAAGATACTTTCTCTCTCCAAGAAGGAAACATGCCAGGACTTGTGATAAAGATGTTAGACATTCAGAAGTAATAATTATTTGAATTTGTTTATGTAATTGATTTACATTTGTAAACATTGTAATTGAGAAAGACAATATGGTTTATTGTATTTTGTAAAGAGAAATCTTGTAATTGTAGTTACTTGATTATATGTTAAATAAAAAGAAAAATTTTCTCTATCTCATTTTTACCTTGTTGATTTACTCTATGGTAAAATTTCTAGTTTTACTATGTTTTTAGAACTTGGATGTTACATATGGTATCAGAGCTACCAGGTTTAGCATTGGGGCTTATGAGACCACTATGCTTGCTTGTAGTCAACATTATGCGGTTAGCTAATGTTTGAAAATTTTTGTGCTAGGATGGTACGTCTTAAGAAGACAGCAAGAAAGTCTGTTAATATGATTCAAGGTTTACTTAAAGCAAAAAGAGAACGTGAGGCTATTATCAAAACCTTTGAGGGAACTAATGATGAGAGTGACATTTGGTTAAGTGATACTAAAACCACTGTGACTACCTTAACTCGAATCAAGTGAGTGAGAAGGGAAAATATGGAAAGAGTTAAGATCACTGCCAAAATCACAGAGTATATGTCAGATGAGGAAACAACTATGGTTAGGTGAGATCCCTGCATACTCTCAACTATTGAGATCATAGAAGTTAGGTCCGATAATGAGTCAAAGGGTTATATACATCAAGATTATGTATCTAAAAATGAATTTGAAGGATATACTCCTCTTGAGCATGACTTTTGAAGTCATTTCTTGTATAAATGAAGAATACTCTATACTTTTGAAATGAAATAAATAAAAAAGAGTTGTTTTTGTACCAAACTATTGTTTAATTTGAGTTTATTATGTTTTGATTTAATGGGATGCATTATAATCATGAACTAATGGACAACTCAATATTCTCAGGTGTGAGAAAATCAATAAACATGGTTTAGACAAGAACTAACCAAGGAGAAAGTGAAGAGGAAACCCACCTACCAAATAATAAGCTGGACCAAATCATAACCATGCTTGAAGAAACCAAGAAAAGATTGGGTGATTTGGAAAATAAGGTGGATGATAAAGGAAATTCTGAGGGAGGAGGTGAAAACTCTCATGGAGAAATTGGAGAGAATCATGAAGAGCATAGTAAGAGTATAGAACCTCATAAGGAGGCAAGGGATAGATTGACCTCAGATTTGTCAAAGGATATGAAGAAGGTTACTCCACCAAAATTTGATGGGACAGTGACTGGAGATGTTGCAGAAGCTTGGTTAACAGAAATGAAAAAATATTTCGAGATAAGAAATTACTCAGAAGTGACCAAGGCAGTTTGCGGAGCATTCCAACTGGCAGGAGAAGCATCCGCTTGGTGGATATATAAGAAGATGGAATTGAATTTAAGCTCTTTGAGGGTAACTTGGGATGAGTTTGTGGAGCATTTTCGCAAGAGATGGCTACCACAACTCTATTTTGATAAGAAACTGACTAATTTTCAAAATTTTTGTCAAGGAGATATGATAGTGGTGGAATATGGAGAAAAGTTCACCCGACTCTTGAAGTATGTTCCTCAGTATCAAAAGGATGAGAGATTCAGGATTAGAAAATTCATCATGGGTTTAAATACTCAAACCAGTGGAGAAGTGGGCGTACATGGTCCTACAACAATGGATCAAGTGTACGAGAAGGTGATAAAGCAAGAGCAAAAGCTAAAATCCATCTCATCTTATTGGGATAGAAACCACAAGAGGTTTAATGGAACTCCTAACAACCAATCATACAAGAAAAGATATGAAAAGAGTTATGAGAACAAGAGAAAAGATAAAGGATCTAAAAAAAAAGGGTGGATCTGGAAATGAGAAGAAGAATAGCAATTTCAAAAGGAATGAGGATAACAATGGGAAGACTTAAGATAAGAAAGGACCCACTGGAGGATGCTTTACTTGTGGGGGTGACCATTATGCTAATCATTGCTCTAACAAGAATTAAAATGGTCAACAAAGAGGTACTTCACTACCTACTCAGTAAGAAGCATTCCAGCAAAGGATTCATGCAACTCTTGACAATTGTCAAGCAGAGTATCAAATCACACCCATTGAGATGACAGGTACTTTATTTGGAGTCCCTATATCTATTTTGATTGATATAGGAGCCACTAAAAATTTTATTTCTCCTAGAATTTTGAATAAGTTTCCTAGAAAAGCTGGATACATGTCTAAACCTTGCTCAGTAGAATATGCTAACCTATCTGAGGCTCAAGTAGAGCAATGTTTGTTTGAAGCCAAGATTGATCTCCCTAGTTTCTCAACTGAAGTAAACCTATATGTAGCTCCCTTAGGTTCCTATGATGTAATCCTAGGAATGAGTTGGCTGTCGAAGCATAGAGCTAAGGTTGATTGTTTTTCAAAAATAGTTGAATGCTTAGATGATTTGGGAAATTAGACCCAATTCCAAGGGATTCAAAGAGAAGTTAAAATTAGACCTATCTCTGCCAAGCAATTGAAAAGGGTTAGAAGGAAGGGTTGTCATTTGTTTGTAGTCAAAATAGAACAAGTGGAGGAAGGGTTAGAAAACTCTAGTTCATCTTTTGGAGAAAAGTATCCTTTTCTTCGGAAGTTTTAGGATGTGTTCCCAGAAGAACTTCCAGGACTGCCTCCCAAGAGGGTTTTTGATTTTGCAATTGATATTAAACCAGGATCTGAGCCTATATCAAAAGCACCCTATCGTATGACAACTATGGAGTTAATGGAATTGAAAGCATAATTACAAGAATTATTGGCAAAAGGTTTGATTAGACCCAGTGTTTCACCTTGGGGTGCTCTGGTTATTTTTATCAAGAAGGATGGAACCCTTCGGTTATGTATAGATTATCATATGCTTAATAAAGAAATAGTAAAGAACAAATATCCTTTTCCGTGTATTGATTATCTTTTTTGAGATGCGTGGAGTTGTGTTTTCAAAGATTGATTTGTGATCAAGATATCATCAGTTAAGACTGAAAGATGAGGATATTCATAAGATAACTTTTAGAACCAAATATCCATGGCACTATGAGTTCACAATGTTTCCACTTGGTTTGACGAATGCACCTGTTGCATTCATGAATCTCATGAATAGTGTATTCAGAGATTGTTTGGACCAGTTTGTTCTAGTCTTTCTGGATGATATACTCATTTACTCTAAGAATGAACAAGAACATCAACAACATTTGCAAATAGTTCTGCAACGGCTAAGAGAACATAAGTTATATGGAAAACTATCTAAGTGTACATTCTTCAAGAAGGAGATCCAATATCAAGGTCATATTATATCAGCTAATGGAATATCTGTTGATCTTGCAAAAATCACAGCTATTCTGGATTGGCCTGCACCCACAAATGTGCATGAGGTGCGTAGTTTCATGGGCCTAGCTGGCTATTATAGGAAGTTTGTTTTAAATTTCTCTAGTATTTCTAGTCCAATCACTTCCCTACAGAGGAAAGGAAAGAGATTTGAATGGACAGACAAATGTTAGGATGCATTTGATCTCTTAAAGGAAAAGTTAACTTCAGCTCCAATCTTGAAAGTTCCTGACCCTGAAGGACAATTTGAGGTAATTATAGATGCCTCGGGAGAAGGATTAGGAGGTGTGCTTATGCAAGATGGGAGAGTTATAGCATATGAGTCAAGGAAATTGAAATCCTATGAGAAAAACTATGCACCGCATGATCTGGAATTGGCATCAGTAACTCATGCCTTGCAAATGTGGAGACACTATTTGTTAGAGAAAATTTTTGTACTTAAGTCAGACCATCAAAGTCTTAGGTATATTTTCTCTCAACTACATCTGAATCCTCGACAAAGGAGATGGTTAGAATTGATATCTAACTATGACTTTGAGATAAACTACATCAAGGGAAAAGAGAATAGAGTAGCTGATGCTTTGAGTTGTAGAAGACATATAGCTTCTATTGTTTCTATTCATGGAAATTTCAAGCATTTGGTGTTACAAAATTTGTCTGGTGATGAGTATTATGAGAAGGTTCAATAGGCTTTGGAAGATAATCCTAGAGATCCAAGATATGATGGATTTTTGTTTGAGTCAGATGGACTATTGAGGTATAAAGGTAGAATGTATGTTCCTGATTCAGCTAGATTAAGGGATCTAGTATGGAAAGAAGTGCATACCGCACCATATTCTAGACATCCAAAAGTGACCAAACTTATAGTGGATGTTAAACCTCTTTATTTCTAGAAAGGAATGAAGAAAGATGCTGCAAGATTTGTAGCAAGATGTTTAGAATGTTAGAGGGTAAAAGTAGAACATCAACACCCTGTAGGATTGTTATACCCACATGATGTGCCAGAGTGGAAATGGCAAGTTATTAGTATGTATTTTGTTCAAGGTCTTCCTATGTCAAGGAATAGACATGATGCCATTTTAGTTGTGGTTGATAAACTCACAAAGGTAAAACATTTTATACCAGGGAATTTGATTGATGGAGCACCTATGTTAGCTCACAAATTTGTGCAAGAAGTGTTTAGATTGCATGGCTTCCCTGAAAAGATTATCTGTGATAGAGATGCATGTATAACATCAAGGTTTTGGCAAACTTTGTTTTCTGCACTAGGAACTAAACTCAATGTGAGTACATCTTATCATCCTAAAATGGATAGGAAAACTAAGAGAGTTAACTAGGTTTTGGAAGACTTGTTGCAAATGTATTGCATGGATCAACAATATAAGTGGGAGGAATACTTACCACTTGTAGAATTTACTTACAACAATTCCTATCATTTTGCTATTAAGATGGTGCCATTTGAAGCATTGTATGGAAGAAGATGTCAAACTCCTATAAGTTGGGATAATCTAGAAGATAGGATTAGCATCAGACTAGAAATGCTAGCTGAAATGGAAGAGAAAGTTAAGTTGATCAGAAAAAGATTGGTAGAAGCCAATGATAGGCAAAAGAGCTATGTGGATGCAAAGCATGTACCGAGACAATTCTCTGTTGGAGAGAAAGTTCTCTTGAGAGTTAAACCTTAGAAAAGTTCTATTAAGTTTGGAAAGTATTCTAAGCTAACTCCTCGTTATGTGGGACCCTTTGAAGTAATCGAAGTGGTTAATCTGGTTGCCTATAGAATTGTTCTACCACTAGCCTTGTCTAGAATGCACAATTTTTTTCATGTGTCTTATTTGAAGAAATATATTGCAGGTGATAATCATATTTTGAATTGGAATTCTTTATAGATGCAAGACCCAAAGGTGGTCACAATTGAGCCACTCAAGGTGTTAGAAAAGTGCAAGCTCTGCTTATGTAATAGAGAGGTCTTGTAGTGCAAGGTCCAATGGGACCAATATGCTGAGGAAAATGCTACATGGGAGGATTATCATGAATTTTATAAAAAGTTTCCTCATTTATTTAATGTTGTTACCATTTGAAAACAATGAGCTTATTTTAGTCACATTTTGATACTTTATATCATCGAGGACGATGAATCTTTAGGGGAAGGATATGTTACATCCCCAATTTTTGTCTTGCTATACTTTTTACTTTTACTTGGACATAAGTAAATCTATTATGATGTTTAGATTAATGTCAATGAATGATATAGATTATATTGAATGTCATAAATAGAATTATGGAAATGAATATTTTATTGTTAATTTAATATTGCATTATGAGATTTGGTTTATTATTTGAATAATGATGTACTGATTATAATTTGTTGGTTACAAGTTTGATACAGGATTGCAGGTTTTCAGATGACTTTCAGAGAAAAGAGAGAGAGTATCTTTCAAGGAGAGAGATATAGACCTCGGGTTACGTGTGATGATTTGCCAAATGAGTATTAGTGTTTAACGAAAACGTGAACTAGTGTCGTAAGAGGTAAGTTTTGTCTTGTCAGTTTACTTTTGAACCCAATCGACAGGTAGTTGATATCTTTCAAATCTTTTCAAGTCATAGTGTGTCATCATAGTCGTTTGTAATGTAAACGACATCATCTAAGTAAGAATTATGACCATTTACGTTTAACATAAAAGTTACGACATCATTGTCGTAAAATGGTGGTGTTATTATTATTAAGTCACTTAGTGTTTTTATTGTCGACCTTTAACATCAAATGATGATCTCGTCAAGTTGACGTGATTTTAATGAAGGATTGTGATGTAGAGGTAAACTTGACCCATTCACATTATCTGTAAACCTTTGTTTTATTATTATTATTGATCACATCATAACTATCAAATAGAGATGATGTTATGTAAACCATATTTGATATAATCAAATATGTATGTATGTATGTATCGAATGAAGATAATACCTCATGATATTTAATAATGCTTACTCTTGAGTAGCCGTAGGCATATATTATGGAGTGCTTTCATTATAACTGCATAATGGATCGAATCACTCCTTGTGATAATCGATTGCTCTATGTTAGTTTAAATGTGTTGGCAGCCTCTTAAGAAGAAGAGTGGAGGTTGACCCAATAGCATTCGTTGATCTCCACAAATGATGTTTACATCATTGACATATGTTGTTGATTGCATTTTTATAGCTAGCGGCTGAAACCACATCATCAAGTGAACTGCTTGAAATTTAATGTGTTTTTCAACTGCAAGGAGTGGCGAATGAAAGTAGTGTTGATAACTGAGAGGGGGGGGGTGAATCAGTTATCCTAATTATTTCTTCTTCTGAACTTTCTTATTAATCAAAGCAGCATTGAATTAAACAAACAAACATTATCATGAAATGAGAAACACATGACACAGTATTTTTGACGTGGAAACCCGGTTAAGGGAGAAAACCACGGGGTGATTAACCCAAAGATTATTCTCTGTTAGAAGAATAAGGAGTTACAAAAATGGCACTTGCCAATTAGGGCTCACTGCCCGAGCACACTGCTCACAAGAGGCACACTGCCTACAAAGAGACACACTGTCTACAAAGAATGTTATATAATACTTGAACTGATTGGAAGCACCTACATATGCTGGGGTTCAGTTCCGGTTAGGCTCAGTATACTGATCTGCTGCACTTCATCTTTCCTCTGTTCTTTATTCTGCTATCTTTTCACATACCGGATCTTTCTTACTACTTCTGCTCTGCTCTGCACTTATTCGTATATACCATCACACAATCACACTTTTCACAACTAAATCCATCCTCTATATATATCCGCACAAGTAATTTCATCACCTTTCTAGTCGGCATCCGGAACAGTCTAATTTCTTACAAACTCTGTTCTGTCAGCTAAATCCTTGCTTACCAAGCACTGCGGATCAAGCATATACTTGTAGATATCATTAATCATGTCGGCCAAACATGATTCATGCCTTCACAACCTTTACCATCAATAGTAACACATCCGGAAAATATTCTGATGCTCAGTCAGTCAGTTCTTCCTCTGTTTTCACTGTCTTTCAGGAATCCGATACTCAGCTATTCATATGTTTTTCTTTGTCCATCATCGGAGGCTAAATCCTTGGAATATACTGCTCAAGGTAGTCCTCTTGACTTCCCCAAATCCGCACTGCACCAAGACACTTCCTCTGAGAGGTCCGGACCAATCTGTCAGACCTTGCCACATGCTTTGTTCTTGTTCACCAGACCACAACAGTTCTTCATTCTGACTTCCGGTAGAGGCACACCATGACTTGCGGATATGTGGGATGACCTTTGTTGCCATCAATGACAACAACCATGACTCCATATAGTGTCTCTTGCCAATAATCTCCCCCTTTGGCATTGATGGCAATACTTAGTGAAAAATGACTAAGTGTTTACACTATGCTCCCCCTTTGCTGATGCTCTATCTTTATATACAATTTCTGGAACTCCCCCTTAGTTGGATTCCTCATTTTTCACTGCTCCTCACTCCCCCTTTGACATCAATGGCAAAGGGTAGGGTCCGTACACCAAAATTTTCAAAAATTTTCTCTATATAGCCGCATATTTACATACTCACATAAACTGAAGAATGTCTGCAAAAGATGTCTTCAGTTGGATCAGTTTTGTAGCCCAACTTTGCTTCATTCTATCCAAAATTGAAATGTGACCACTCAACAAAAATGCAAAAGCTTCTGCCCTCTTGAGAGCTATCGAATCATTTGTTTGGGCGGTAGTCTGAGCATCACTGATGGCCTCATGCATAGTTTCTAACTTAGGGATTATAATCCTTCTAAGTTCTCCCATCCAGTTAGTGATATTCTTCCTTTCCTTCTCAAAGTTCTTTATTGCATTTGTGATTGCAATAGTTTGACATTCTTGATTTACTATGGAGGAAGAGAGAGGATCAAAACTTTGAGACAAACTTTGTAGTTTGTCCTGTTCCGCTTTTATTTTCTTATCAATTTCTACTGTTGCCTTTGACCAGGAGATACAAAATTTGTAAATATCACCACCATCCTTAAGAGCATTTTCTAAGCTCTTTATTCCAATACTCATATTTTGCCTATCATTAGAGATTAATCCTAATACTTCTAAAAATCTTTTATCCAAAAATTCCTTCCGGACCTTTTCTTCAGCTGATTTTTCTAGAGAATCAAAATGTGTATCAACACTGCTGACTAAGGTTTTGAGATTACCGGAAGAGGAGGCTGTCGGTTCTATCTGGATTGATGGCATAATCTTTTCAAGCACTCCGGAAGCAGCCTCTATCAACTCACAGTCTTCCATATGAGACTTTAGGAGTTTTTCATTTGCCTTAGCATTTGCAAATGAAGCTATCTTCATTGTCTGTACCGGAGAGAGAGAGTCAAAGTCGAATGGGCCTTTTAGAAGCTCCGGTTCATCAATCTCTAAAGTTTCTTGGCTTAGAAACTTTTGAACAGTTTGTGCAGTGTCTCTTGCCGGAGACAGATGTTTCTTTTCTTCTGTAGTTTTGTCCTTAGGAGTCTTATCTCCTTCCACATTCTTACCACTTACAGTTGTGGTTTTCTCTGTTGGATTTTTCTCTTTCTCTGCATCCTTGGTGCTGTCAGCCTCTTTTTCTTTTTCTGCTGCTTCTTTCTCCTATAATTTCTCTTCTTCTTGGGATCTGGAGACTGTAGGAGAAGCCAGAGAAGAGATGTTAGTCTGTTCTAGTGGCACTTCTTCCGGAGCAGATGATTCCAAGTCCGCAGCTATTTCTGCACCTAAGTCCTCTGTAACAGGAATATTGAACCTTTTGAATGTATTCCGGAGGATCTCTTCAGTGTCCTTGGCTACTTTGTCGGTCTCACCAAGCATAAGCTGATTCATCCTTGCTTTGCTTCTGAATTCATCCTTGCAGTCCTTGAATATCATGTTCATTGTTTTGTGATCAATTGAAGGATATAGCTGAATAGCTATTTGTTCCCTGATCTCAAGATCTTTTGCCATGGCATTGTTCTTTCTTATTTCTAGTTCCATCTCTAGACTCTTTGGAATTTCAGAGATAATCTCAATAAAAGCTTTATTGTAGATGTTCAAGTACTTAATTATAGCTTCCTGCAGGATCTTTTGATCTGCCTCATTGTAGTCATCATAGAATTCAGCTACCGGTTGAAGGTTCCCATCCACAGTGACTGATTTGACTACACTGTCTAGAGACAGGGTGGGCTTTTCAGCAAATTTCTTTGTCATTTCTTCCTTGTCTTGGCCTGAAGAGGGTTTACCGGATCCTTTCTTCTTCTGCTTCTTTATTTCTTTTACTCCCTCATCTGACTCAGTTTCTTCTTCATCCTTTTGGCTTTGATAAGCTCTTGAGGCTTTTGTCTTAGATCTCTTACCGGATCCCTGGACTTCCGGTTTTGAGCTTTTGGTTCTGATAGGTGTAGATCCTTTTGATGATCTAGTCCGGGTTGAGGTTTCCACCGGAGCACTTTTCTTGCTTTTCTTTTCTACCTCTTTCTTTTCTTCCTCAGCCTTTCTTCTCTTTTCCCGGTTGGCATCAAGTGCCTCCTTTGGGATGCCTAGGCCTTGAGCAATATGCTCTACTTCTTTTCTCACCTTCCTCTTTATCTCAGGTTCCCTCAGTTCTATATGGATCTTTACACTCAGCTCCTCAAAGGTTCCAAACCTTTCTGCGTTTGGATCTTTGGGCTGACTTAGCATGTGTTGAACATGCAGTTCCACTATCTGTTCATCCACTTCATACCCCATGGGCATGATCCAGACAGTCCTTGGCTCCACTGCCTCCATTAGGCACTGATCAGTGTCCACCATAAAGCACACTGAGTCTTTGTATTTTTCAACAAGAGACTGGGGAATTCTTTCTCTTGCTTGCATCGTGCTTTGGAAGTTTTTGAAGTATCCCCATAGGGCTGTATTTCTTGCTTTGGCATCCCCAAGCCCATGTAAATAATCTCTTATCTGGACTGCAACAGGTTTGTCATTCTGTCATGCCCATCCACTTGATCCGGGCAGTTCATTCATGAAGTAGAAAAATAGACATAATATAAGAGTACCATACTTAAAGGAATTCTTTTTGTCCTTCTTGATTTTCTGTATATTTTCCATTAATTGGCTTAGGAGTAGTTCGCAGAGATCATAATCTGCATTCTTCCTTAGCATTTCATAGGCAGTATACACTGCAGTTCCGGATACAGAATTCTCCCTGCTGGAGTGATAGATCTTGTATCCTATTATCATGGATGCATACTTGATATCCGGATCTGAAATATCTTTAATGGTCATTGCCCTCTTGTCAAATTTTGATCCGGTGGCCTCAGTTACAATGTTGTTTTTGACAGATTTGAGGATAGGTATCCCTCCGGAAGAGTATAGACCAGTTACTGCCCTAATAGCCTCTTTTGTGATTTTGCAATATCTATCTAGCCATAGGAAGTTGTCATGCATTCTGCTCAATGCATACCGGACCCATTCTTCTTCGTCAAAGCAGGGGAAATGAATGAATTGATCAAACTGTTTCTTCTGGATACCCTTGTACTCTGGTTTAATCTCAAAAGCATTGTCTATCAGTTGTTTGTGATAGAGATCTCTCAATTTGAATTCCTCGAATTCCTCAATGCTTGCATGTATGTAAACCCTAATGTCTTCTGTGTGTAAAACTCCATGAGGAACACTGGAGAATGCTCCTAAGGGATCTACCTCCAATGACTTGTATGGATGTTTCTTAAATTTAGGTCGGTGCCTATCTGAGATTTTTACTATATTTGGAGTAGCCATTTCTTCAAAAGATTTGTAGCAAGATATCGAAAGTGGAAAATACCTTTTGCATCTTCGGTTACACGGAGTGGCTGGATTGATTTCTGTATGTAATGACTTCGGCAGGAGATCTTCGGTGAACTTGATGAATTTTGTTGCAGAGCTCCGCTTTTCGCTTCTTCTTGGATGTGGAATGATCAAGTGATTTTTGAGAAATCCCTTATATTGTTTCGCAAACCCTAATATCTGTTTGCAATAAATGCTCCACCTGCATTATTCCATTTGCCTTATCCAGATAGCTTGGAGTATCCCGGATCAGTCCTGATCTATGAACATCATGCGGATCTTTCAATCATGAACAAATCGAGATGACACATTACAAGAACATCCCAAACACTCTGTCCAATCCATAGAGTGAAATAATGCACTTCCGGATCTCTCCGGACCCTTTTGTAATCCTCTGTCATTCTGGAGCATCTCCCGAAACAGGTCTTACTTGATCGATCACAACTTCTTTATATCTTCATGCGGACCTCTGAAATCTTATCTGGATTATCTCAAGACTTATATCTTCAAACCCTTTACTCCACATCTTGTGCCATATTCGGCACCACTTGATTGGCTGGGGGAACATGATTTTCTTTGAGTCTCCCCCTGAGCCAGAGCTCACTTTTTAATTTCTAGAAGGAATATCAGCACCAGAGTCTGGTGCGGATCCAATTTCTATATTCTCTGAACTTTTCTTTACCCATGTTTTGCTCATCTGATTCCTAACTTCATCCGCATTCATCTTTTGTTTACCCTTGTCTTGATTCTGATTATACACCGGACCTCTTTTGTCCAGATTCTTGCTTCTGCAGACTTTAGCATTATGACTGAACCTATTACAGATTTGGCAAATAACATTTCTTTGCATATTTGACTGATAACCTCTTGATCTGCATTGATTAGCCATATGACCTACTCTATTGCATGTAAAGCATCTACCATTGAATGATTTGTTTACTAGCATATTTCTGCATTCATGAGACTTGTGTCCATACCTTTTGTAGTTAAAGCACTGTCCGAAGAAGGATGGATTAGTTTGATTCATTCTTTTTCTGCACTGATTAGCTTTGTGACCAAAGTGATTGCAGTTGTGGCAGTATCCATTGAAAGATGGATATCTTTGAGCATTGGGCTGTCTTGCCGGAGGTCTTCTAGGCCTATTCCTTGGATTTTCTAATCCAAAATTCTTTAGACCGGATCCGGAGCTTTCTCCTTTCTTATATCCCAAACCATACTTGTCATCTGTCTTCTTTTGACTTCCAAGAAGTACTTCAAGTTGGGCAGAACTTATCTTGAATTTTTCTTTATATTCATTTGCTGTTTGAAGATCTCTTTTGAGAGAGACAATTTGATCCTCAAATTTTTCTTCATTATCTTTGGCATCTTCAAGATCAGATTCAAGATGTCTGATAATCCTGTCCATCTGGTGGCATTCTTCTGATTTCTCTTTAAGAGATTGTCTTAGATTGTCTTCAGCTTTTCTTTTTTCTTCAATCTCTTGAGTAAACTTTATAGTTCCTGATTCCATTTCATGTCTTAACATAATGACTTCTTTTGATAACTTTTCACATAACTTGGTTTTCTCAGTCAATTCTTCATTTGTATTGCTTTCTTCAGTTTGGCTTGCCAATTGTTGGAGCAGCTCCTTTCTCTTTTTCATAGAGAGACTTTCATGAATTCATCAGCCTATTTGAGTCTTTCCTTTAATTCATTGACTTCAGAATTTGACTGTTCAAGATCCTCAAGGGCAGTCTTGAGTTGCTCCCTTAAACCATATGCATCCATTTGAACTCCCAGATCTTCCTCAAGCTGTTAGGCTCTATTAGGAGGAACCTTGCTCTGATACCAATTGTTGATAACTGAGAGGGGGGGGTGAATCAGTTATCCTAATTATTTCTTCTTCTGAACTTTCTTATTAATCAAAGCAGCATTGAATTAAACAAACAAACATTATCATGAAATGAGAAACACATGACACAGTATTTTTGACGTGGAAACCCGGTTAAGGGAGAAAACCACGGGGTGATTAACCCAAAGATTATTCTCTGTTAGAAGAATAAGGAGTTACAAAAATGGCACTTGCCAATTAGGGCTCACTGCCCGAGCACACTGCTCACAAAAGGCACACTGCCTACAAAGAGACACACTGTCTACAAAGAATGTTATATAATACTTGAACTGATTGGAAGCACCTACATATGCTGGGGTTCAGTTCCGGTTAGGCTCAGTATACTGATCTGCTACACTTCATCTTTCCTCTGTTCTTTATTCTGCTATCTTTTCACATACCGGATCTTTCTTACTACTTCTGCTTTGCTCTACACTTATTCGTATATACCATCACACAATCACACTTTTCACAACTAAATCCATCCTCTATATATATCCGCACAAGTAATTTCATCACCTTTCTAGTCGGCATCCGGAACAATCTAGTTTCTTACAAACTCTATTCTGTCGGCTGAATCCTTGCTCACCAAGCAATGCGGATCAAGCATATACTTGTAGATATCATTAATCATGTCGGCCAAACATGATTCATGCCTTCACAACCTTTACCATCAACAGTAACACATCCGGAAAATATTCTGATGCTCAGTCAGTCAGTTCTTCCTCTGTTTTCACTGTCTTTCAGGAATCTGATACTCAGCTATTCATATCTTTTTCTTTGTCCATCACCGGAGGCTAAATCCTTGGAATATACTGCTCAAGGTAGTCCTCTTGACTTCCCCAAATCCACACTGCACCAAGACACTTCCTCTGAGAGGTCCGGACCAATCTGTCAGACCTTGCCACATGCTCTGTTCTTGTTCACCGGACCACAACAGTTCTTCATTCTGACTTCTGGTAGAGGCACACCATGACTTGCGGATATGTGGGATGACCTTTGTTGCCATCAATGACAACAACCATGAATCCATATAGTGTCTTTTGCCAACAAGTAGGTGACTCATTATGAGTCTTGTTAAGCCCTTAAAGCCACGACTCAGCTGGTCATTGGGGCATCTTTTGTTGTCATGTTATTTTTGCATAGTTTTTGTCATCAGAGGATACGCAGGAGCAGAGAGTTCGCAATGAGCTAGGAGATAACGAGTGTGAGGAATAAGGTCATGGTTGGCTTTTGGATGACCACAGAGATACCTTTATCTGTAATCCTTCTTAGTAAACCATCGCAACAGGTAACATACCTGTGTTTTATGCATTGAAAAGACAGTGAACAATAGCAATTTTGTTATGCCTATTGTATTGACTAGTATAGGAAAACGTTTATGTCTGAATAGTACTCTGTAAGCTCATTGTAATTGCTAAAAACAAAAAGAGAAGTCGACATTGTCAAATAGGATATAGAGACATTGTAAAATTGTTTTAGTAAAAAACATAGAGCATCGATTTGGCTGCAAAGGCTGATGCATGCTATATCAATAAAATATATCTCATTATCATAGAAGGCTGACCCTATATGTATTGTATTAAGACTATTATACTTGACAAAATTGTAGAATGAAGAACCAAATGACTTCTATTATCACATACTTGAAGAAGGATAACGTAGTTATCAAGAGTCGTGCAAACTAGTTGCCTCTTTGAGTGAGTTTCAAATGAGGTCAGTCGATGACATAGATATAAGTTAACTATGAAATAAGAGCTCTATTGAATTAGTGCAATTGATATATGATAAGAAAACTTACTAGTTAGGAGTAATATGGGTGTAAGTTTCAAATGTTGATATTTTCATTTTTTAAAACTATTCTTGGTATTCTATGATAACAATGGTAAAACCTATCGAGTGGTACAAGACTAGGGATAGTTTGAGAATTGGGTAAATATCAAAGGACCATCTTTTATGTCAATTCTAGCAATCTTGATGAGTATAGATTTATAGTAAACCATTAAGTCGAAATAGACTATGTCTATATTGAAATGACTTTGTATAAAATCATATATGAGTATCTAAGTAGTGATGGTTAATGACATCACATAAAGGTAAATTGAAAAGTATTCATATTCCTTTTGAATGTGAGTTATTATCTTTCCAAGAACTATAGTATTCCTAACCATGGTTGAGTTAAACCAAAGAGTCGATTATAGTCTCATAGAAATAAGATAAGGATTTATTGAAATATAGACTTATCTAAAGTCAAGAAAACTATTATCATGTCAAGATGATTAAACTATTTACATAAATATAGTTGGTGTGAATAAATTGCAAGAATACAATAGTATCCAAGTCAAGTAAGGGTGGGTGAACACTACGACCATGTTCATTATGAACGTTATTGATATTAAAACTTTGGCCAAAGTAATGCATTGGTTTTGTGCATGCATTGTCAGTTCACTGTATCCAGATTGTACAACCTATCAAAAATCATACTTAGCTAGAGGGTATCTAGGGTTGTATGGTTGACAGAATAGTGTAGGATACAACACTATGTACTTGGAAAAGGCAAATTATCACTGGTCTAAGGTCTATATTCCTCATGAAGGGTACGGCCACTTCCTATGTGGAAGATGTGTGGGAGATCGCTGGTCTATGGATGGAGGTAAATCACTGAAAAGATGCTCTCTCTCTCTCTCTCTCCAAGTAAGAAACATGCTAGGACTTGTGATAAAGATGTTGGACATTCAGAAGTAATAATTATTTGAATTTGTTTATGTAATTGATTTACATTTGTAAATATTGTAATTGAGAAAGACAATATGGTTTATTGTATTTTTTAAAGAGAAAACTTGTAATTGTAGTTACTTGATTATATGTTAAATAAAAAGAAAAATTTTCTCTATCTCATTTTTACCTTGTTGATTTACTCTATGGTAAAATTTCTAGTTTTACTACATTTTTAGAACTTGGATGTTACACTTGACCTTATGAGAGTATCAAGGGTCATCCCAAGAGGCCTAAATAACACATAACACATCATGGGGGAAACACAACATGGAGGTAAAGGGTTAGAAATACTTACCTATAGGGACAACTGAACTAAGGGTTGTCAATGAGAAAATCATCCTCTTCCCAATCTCGAATGCTAGAGAAAAGAGGTGTGTAAGGTACCATAGCCTAACTTTTGTTCGTGTCTTCACGTTGTTCAGTTTTAAGTTCGTCTATGTTTGATTCAATGTTAGGTGAGATGTTTTCTTGTTGAGGTGCATTTCATTGGACAAAAGCCTATCTTCTCTTCCTCCTTTCTCTTGCTTGTCTATTCCTTCTTGTCTTACTACTTATCTCTTCAAAGGCATTGTTATGTTTTTCCATAGGGTTTTGCACATTAGAGGAGGGAGCACCATGTTCAAATTTCATTGTTCTCGATGGAATATTTTGTTGTTGATGAAAACCCCCCGATCCCTATAAGGATGGTAGGGGAGGAAACTCAGCATAAATACAATCTCTCCGTGGACGAGGTGAGTTATGAAAATTTTTCTTAGCCACTTCTACCATGCCAATTATTTCATCATAGTCATAATAGTCTTGTGTTATTCTTATGTCATTTTGTCATTTTCCTTTTGCTCTAAGAGGATCTTCAAATGCATGTTGTTCTTCTCTTATTGTTTGTAAAGGAGGCATGACCACTTTAGCTAGTTGTTTTGCTTTGTATTGTCTGTAGTTTAGAAAAGATTGGTCTCTTCATGGCTCAGGGTCTATGTCAGGTTTAGGCCAAAAGTAATCAAGAGTGAAATTCTTTCTCTTAGCAGGAGTTTGGTATGAATTACGGTGGATACTATAGATCTCTCCATTTAAAGGGAATTTTAAGCACTTGTGAATAGTTGAGGGGACGACATTCATAGCCTTAAGCCATGGATGTCCTAGTTTTACATGGAAGAAGTCGGATAAGGGGATAACATCAAATAACTGATCCACGGCTTTATCATAAACCAAGACCAATAAGTTTATCATTCCAAATGTGTTCATCAAAGCTCCATTATGTGTTTTAATTCTCAAATCTGACGGTTCATATTAATTTTGTGCTAAATCATGTTTCAGAAGGAACTCTTCCTTAACCACGTTAGTCATGCAACTATGGTCTATAAGTGTTTCATCCACATGTATTTCCATTATTTTCATTGTAATGTAAAGAGGCCCTTCAGTATACACCATTTCTTTGTCATGAGGTGTAAATGTTATTTCAAGTTCAGAGGCTCTTCTTTTCAAATAAGGCCTAGGAGGAAGCCTGGCACTATTGTTGTATTGAGAAGCCATGTGTATGTTTTCAAATGAATTCCAAATCATATTTTAAAAGGTTTTCAAAATTTATGCCAGAAACAAATGCAAAAGTATGTATGAATATGACCTAAAATGCTAGATTTTTCAACTTTTTTCAATGCAAATAAATGAAAGAAGAGGTGTTGTGAAGAATTTCAAGAGGGACAAAAAATAATATGCCTAAGAAAAGCCCAATTATTCAACAATATCTTTCACAACATGCCTTTGATGCAAGTCTAGAGTGATGGCAAGTCAAAACCTAGCGAAAATACACCTAAAATATGCAATTTTTCACTAATTTTCCATGTAAATTCCTAGTAGAAAGGGTGTTGTAAGGAATTTGATAAGGGGAAGTAGATAATAACCCTAGTATTAGTCAAATGATGCAGAAAAATCCCTCACAACATGCTTGTAATGAAATTCTAGAGAGACGATAAGGCCAAATCTAGTGAAATGCAAGGTTTTCAAACCCTAGACATGAAATTTTGTAAGAAAAACACTATGATGCAACACTACAATTAGAAATCAATTCTAATGAGTGTTTTAAAAAGGGTAGTAAAATATGAAACAAGATTTTGACTACAAACCCTAGCTAATGTAGAACTAGGTTTTTATGAAAAATGCACGATTTCAAGCAATTTTTTACCATTTAAGCATGAAAATGTAATGCAAGTGGATGATTAAATGATGAATTTCTATAATTTAAATCAGATCTAATTAAAATAATAGAAATTTAATGAAATTAAATGCCAATTAATTCAAATTATGCTAAAATGCAAGCCTAAGATGCCAATTTTTTCAAAAATTTCAATTTTTTTGTAATTTTTTGAATGCAATTAAATAAATGAATGTAAATCTATCACACAACACTCAGCAAGGTGTAAAAATTCCAAAAACATGGGTTCACCAAAATGTTTAGAGTTAAAAAGGGGGGAAAGGTTTTGGTTTAAGTTTTAAAGGCAAATCCTCCCTTCTCACCAAACATTCAAGGGCATATCAACCAAGTTGAATCTCTACTAAATGAGAGCATTCACCTATTAGGTTGGGCTACCACTTGGAATGATGCAGAAGCCCAGATATATCAAATAATATCTCAATTTAATGTTTAATTACTCTTAAAACCTTAAATAAGAAAAACAATAAACAAATTGATGAATTACAATAAATTAATTTAGACTAAAGTGAATAGCAGAGGTATCTAACTCGATGTTTTTCAAAGTTTCAAAGGTGGAATAGTCAGGGACACTGGGACTAGCACCCTAGTCCAAGGTATAGTTTTTGTCATGGAATATGAATCTCCTTCCGACACTGATTTGCACTATATCTTATGTTTCTGCCTCAAAAAAGTGGAGGACACAGGGACTAGCGCCCTTGTCCTAAAATGTTCACCGTTCTCTTCTTTCTTTCAAATTTTGAATCCTTATTGTCTACAACCTCCTTTCTATAACTCCACTCTGTGAAACTCGGTACTTATAACCTAAAATCACATAGGAGTGTGGGAGGGGGTTGTGGTGTTTAGAGGCTTGCCTCGGTCAAGCCCTGGAGAGACATTCAAGTCTTCCAAACACTGTTGTCAAATAAGAGTGTGTATCCTTGTGGGATAGAGGTAAAATCCAAATGATAAATGAACAAAAACATAATAGATATCACATTGAAGTGTAGATCTCATGGAAGCAAGATTCTCTTCATGCTATGAGGAGATGGAGTCAAATCTATAGCAAACAAGCACAATAGCAACAAAATGTTGCTCTGCAACACAATGAATGCCTTGAATCACTTTCACATAAAGTCACAAGTTCATAATGTCCATCTAGTTTGTAAATGAAAACCTAATCATGCTTATATATGCAACTACAAATATTCCCGCTAAGAATTTCATAATTCAAACTTGAGATGTCAACATAGGACCTAAATAACGGTCAGAAAATTAGTATTTAAATTTAGGGCAGACCCATTTTTGTTCAGGGATCATCAAAATAGCACCCCCTAGGTCCTATTTGCCATAAGACTTCAAGGTTTTCTCATCAGGAGTCAACATTAACATGCAAGATGCTCTAAATGCATTCTAAAGACCCGGGATCTAAACCTTAAGAGGAAAAAGCCCCTAAGGGGACATTTTTCAACATAACAAATGTTATCCCTTTAGAAATAAAAGTTTAAACTCTAATGATTTTTCCTTGTAATCCTCTAGATTTGTCCCTGTGAAATTTAGTTCATATTGAATGTCTTTAAATACCACGACATAGAAAAATGTTACACAACTGTGTCCTATGTTGGCTCATAATGACTATTAGAAGGAGGAAAGAAAGTTAAATTTTGAATTTGAATATTTAAATTTTAATGGCATTCTTGTATGCCTTAGATTGAACTAGGTTAATCCCAAGTGGTGTAGAAACTAACTTTGGGGTGGAAATGATAATTTTGAGGCAAGGAATGAATGAATGGAAGTAAATTGGGTAAATAATAGTGTAATAATGATGAGTAAATGATGAATATGTGGGAATAGGTGTAAAATGGTGGTAAATAAAGGTGGATATGGATCAAGCCATGAGTCAAACCAAGCACAAGAGGATGCCACTTGTCAAGATGTTAAATTGTATTTAAGACATTTCACCAAGGTGGATACGAAACTAAATTGGAAATGGCATGGGTGTCAAATTTCACCATTACATTTTGTTGCACTTTGATGTGCATGCAAATCTAACATTAGCATGCATTTCAAAGTATATGGACATTCTTAGTCAACATAAAAATGTAAATATTTAAACACTCATAAAGGATACCATCTCTAAAAAAGGATACAACAAGTCTTCTTGCATTCTCCTTAGTATGAGTCCTCCATTGAATCTGCAAAATAGTGAAAAGATAGACAATGAGTACCCCCACATCATAATCAAAATAAGCATAAACTACAAGTATTTTTAATAGTCTAAAAAGGATGAGAACTTGTACTAGAGAGCAAGGGGTTATAAATTTTTTCCTATATGTAAAGTGGTATAAAAACACTCTGTTGGTTCCAAAAATAACTAACCCAAAACCCTAGAGTATTTCCCAGTCTCCCAGGCTAGGGGGTGACATCAAGCAAATAGGAAAGGGGCTCATCAACAGGTTGAGGATGATTTTGGACCAATTGCTAGGAGTGGGTAAAATCCTCTTTACTTTGGGATCAGCTAGACCCAGGAGGGATATTCCTAGAGGCATGAAATAAAACACAAACTGACAACCACAGCCATACCCAAGGTACACTTGATCCCCTATGATTGTCATTGGATCAAGACTGACTAGTTGCACAAACCTCTGATTAAGTTGATTACACATCTTGTACATGCACCCTTAGATGATAGTGTTTATATCCTCATATGATGGATTTATTTCACATTCTTTACACAATGACAAGATGTAGACATATCTGAACATGATTCACAAATGATTTAAACAATTCTAGGTCTTTGAAAATGATTCACTGGTTATAAAATAGAACCATGAACAACATGTAAACTAAAACTAACTCCTACTCCTACAGCTAACAGGATGAGGTTTGAACTAAAAGGTGATTGATCCTTCCCTAATATGGACCAGTGCCTACTCCATTGGGCAATAGAGTCATGAACAATAAGGAGGATAGAGAATATGTATCAAAGGATCAATAGAACTAGATATATATATTCACATACACATCACAAAATAGGCTCCCATATGATGGACATACTTAATAATCCAAAAAAGAACTGCAATAACCCATATATACAACAAAGGAATGACTAATACAAAGCCTTGTATTAATTTAAATGTTGTCACACATTACCAGACCTTAGTTACAATCATACTAGCAAATGTGGCAAGAAAAAATACATAACTACGTATAAATATTCCCATGAATCATTACAAACTCCCATGGAGACATACCATTACATGCAAACTTGCTTTACAAATCTCTCCTACGTTGTGATGAATACATTCCTTCACTTGTAAACAAGACTTTTACTTCATTTGATGCCCTAAAATCACCTAAGGCACTTGCAGACTAGAAAACTGGTTAAGTAACCAACCCTAATTACATCTTCTTTTCATGTATATATAGCATTATCTTCCATGATTGCACTTGGGCAGGAATCACCTACCCCACCTACTGCATTAACTTCAGCATTTGAATTCATCTACCATGCCAACGAGTTCCAAAATGATCATTAATGGTAGCCCAGAGAGTCATTGGAATGTCCCATTGCGTATTAAATAGTAAAATGGTCATGAAGGAAAAAATGTGGGGCACAACAAATCGGGCTTTCAACAAGTATTTCTCTTCTTTATCAAGGGTAGAAGAATACCCACAACTCTGATAAGTGCAAAGGAAGGTAACAAATTAGACTTCGGTGAATCGGGCTTACATTGAACCATCATCCTTTGAGTAGACAAATGAGAATCAGCCTAAACTCCAAAGTCTATAGGTAAAGGAACACTTATCGGGCTTCGGTAGTTGGATCGTCATGATACATCATTCTCTAAAAATGGATGTAGAAGGAAACCCCAACCTTCAAAGTCTAAATAAACACAAGGAAATAATTATTGGGTTTCAGCAATCAGGCCTATGTCAAGCATCCAACAATCGGTCATGAAGAACCTACATCGCCTGATTCCACAATCTTGAAAGACTTATAGAAATTATGCAACTTCAGGGATTGGGAATTAAGAATACCATTGATTGCATAACACATCAATACTCTGCCAAAGGATAAGAACCTTCTTGAAATTCGAAGTCCAATAATATAGACAAGGTGAACTATCAGACTTTGGTAGGAGCCTTCACCATACCATCTACACTCAAGCATAGGAACCAAAGAATCCTCAACCCCTAAAGTCTGAAAGACTTAGACAAAAATCCATTGAGCTTTGGCAATCAAGCCAATACCATTCCACCCTCCACTAAACAAGAGAAAAGAGGACCCCTGATCCTACTAACAAGGGTCATTGTCCCTTGGCATTTAATCATATTTTATGTGTCAAATCCAGGGTTGTGTCCTTGGATATTTGCAATAAGGAAACTAATAATCAACAATCCTTAACCAATCTACTAAATTGAATTGTCCTAATTAAGCAAATTAATGCTACTAGTTATCTTCTTGAAAGGAAGACATGATCTAAAGCCTGAAACAGTAAATTGATGAAAGAATTTATCTAATTCACACAAAAGCTAAAATATGCATTAAATGGAAACAAGACTGCTTTAACAATAATTAATCTATCTTTTAAAAATAGGAAAACTATACTTAATAAAAATTGTAATAAACTATTAAAGAAAAGATACTAACCTTCTATCTGTTGGTGGGAGTGGGCCCTTACTCCACACCTTCAGAACTGAAGGCTAAACAAGAAACTCAGAACAAAAGTATAACAACACTTCTTTTCTCAATCTAGTATATCTGAGGTATATTGCATCCAAAAGTATATATTTCTACTCTAAATTGAAATTACATAAACAACTATTACAAAATCCTGATTAATAATTATGTTGTTCTCATCCAAATATATATTAGTCTGAGTGACATAATATTACTAGAGTCAACTACTTTACCTAATAGTTCAACTTGAAATATAAACAATCTCTTATTCTTAAAACTAAAGCATGCAATTGTCCATCTAGATTATAATCATACAAAGTTTGAAAAAGAACTTTAGTGGTATTGAAGGTACCACTAAATCTAGAGTTTAACTTATAACAATAGCAGGTGGCAAGGCCCTAATAAAAAGGAACTTGATTTCCTAAAATAGTGGACTAAAAGAAATCCTCTATTCTCATGCAAAAATAAGTGAAAGTGTATCATGTCCCTATGGACAACTAGAGCCATCTATTGGGACACTCAGGCCTAAATAGGCGAACTCTGTAGCTCTACAAACACCCTAGAGATCCTAGTAATCAACGATGCCAGAGACTCTATGTAGCTCCGAAGACTTCATGTTGTTGCCCGCAACTCCAGACACTAGTACAAAAAGAGCAATATATTACTAAAAAAACTACTAAAACCTACTTATAAATGACCAAACATGGTCACGTGACCATTAGTAGTTTATTGCCAGTCATTTATAATGCGACCAAATTGATGACTAAACTAGTTTTAGTCATTTATTGGTTGTTTTGATTGATCGATTTGGTACTAGTATATTTAGTTGTTGACTTAGTCATTGATTTAGTCATATTTATTCACTAAGCTTGGTCACATGACCTTTAGTAGTTTATTGCCAGTCATTTATTTTGTCACTTGACCAAATTTATAACGCAACTAAATTTGTGTTAATTGGTAGTATATTTATTCACTCATTTCTGTCAACTGGTAGTATATTTAGTCATATGTTTAGTTATATTTATTCACTGACTAAACCATTTTTAGTCATTTATTTATTTTGTTCACTGATTTCTACCTAAAAGTGCTGGAAATGAGACAATGCTTTTGAGGTTTAAATATAAAACATAGAAAAACATAATCAATCATTCATTTGCACATAATGAAACAGCTATTAAGAAGGCAAAATACTAAAATTTTATTGAGAAAAGGTGTTCTTACAGCAGATAAAAGATAGAAATATGTTTCTTTGCTTTGAAAAATGTGCTATAAAGTGTGTTTCTCAGTGCTGTGAATGAGAAAACTGAGTTACAAATCCAAACTGATCACAAACATTTATCAATGGACGAGCATCTAGAAGTCTTTCTTCCATAAGAAAGTTCTTTGTCTTTTCAGCAACATATAAGTTTGACTCTCTGGTTACACACTAAAAGCATCAAATCTAACCTTCACAAGATCCCCCAATTCCTCACTACACTCCAACTTGTCCTCAGCAAGCTAATTCTCCAAAAGGTTTTTTATTCTGATTTACAACTAATCGTGAAAGTTCAAGAGACTCAAATGCATTCAACTTTCCTTTCGTCAATAGAGTGCCAAAATACTAGAGAAGAGGTTGAGTTTTCCCGGTTGTACTAGAACACTCTACAATAATATTGGTAGCTTCTTTAATAATAATTCTAAGGAGTATGACATTTTCCTTGCTTTTTCAAACTTAAAAATATTTTCAAAGTGTGATTTACTAGATCTACTACTAGCAGATATAACTTTGATGAAATCCAAAACTACCTAGAACTTTGCTACAGTGTCTGGCATACGAAGAATGCCTTGAGGAGATTTAGCAGCAAGTTCTTCGCTTCTTTATACTTCATCTGAGAAAACAACTCTTAGAATCTCTAGACAACCTACATAGCAAACACTAATATTCAATTACAACATCTATTTCTTCAAGTTGCAAGAACATAATGATACCAATATATATTGCTAGTTGCAATCATAATTTTGTATAATTCTTTCTGCCTAATACTAACAAAAAGAGTATAAATTCAATTTGTCAAAAATACTCTTTCCCTTGCCAATTGAATGTATGCTAGTGAGGAGTCCATTAGGTTCAATTATACATTAATTCCATTTAGTTAATAAAAAAAATGAAAAAAATGACCCAAAACACTAAAAATAAAAGTGTCAATTGTTCATTGAAAATTCCCCTCAATTTCCTATTTGAGGTTTCAGTCTAAGTACTCAACTTCAAACATATGTCAAGTATTACTAGGATAAGTTCCAAGTGTATGATCATACTAGAGTTATCAAGAATATTTATAATTTGATATTATGAAGTTGCTTAAACTGCAATAGTACATAAATATTTTGGGACTTGATCCTCATGTATGCCAAAGCATACATTTTAGGCAGGGACTAAAATATGCCAAATCACAGTTGCTGACACTTACTAGATTTTCTTCCCTAATAAGGTTTCCTCTTTTAACAAGATTCACAGCAAGCTCAAGGTTATTGATCTGGAGAAATGCAACAAACACATTTGTTAATACATGAAGAGATATAAATTGAAAGCACAAAAGCTTCAGTCAAATACATATATAAGGATATAAAAAACCACCTGTCCACTAACAAAAAGAACAATTGTAGCCTCATTGATAGTTGCAAGCAACACTTGCCCCTCTGATTGACAACAAAGAACCCACCAACTGCAGTTGCTTCAGATGTTAAAAAGAATGGATCAGTACTAATCCAATTTCTGTAAACTATTGTTGTTGTTTCTAAATCATAAACAAATAGAAGTCCCAGCTTTGTAATGACATATATCAGACTATACTTATGTGATATTTGTTCAAACTAGAGAATTGTGTTAGGAGACCAATATCTCAATTTGTCCCTACAGCATAGTCATTAGAAAATTATTTTCATGTACAAAATTCTATCAATGAAAATCTTGCTTGCATGGATACTAGAAAATCATCTGCAAAATCCAGTGGGAAAAATAGATCTACATGTTTCTTTGTGAACCTTGGCTTACCTGATTAGATTCAAAAATCCAAATTACAACTCAAATATTCACTTTCCACTCTCTTTACCAGTGCCATACAAAACAACAAAATGACAGCTTTATGACTCACTGGAATTTTTTGTTCAAATACTATACTTCTTGCTTGGATTGCAATTGAGTTAGTAGATCTTGTTAATATTAGTTTGGAATCGATCCTTAGGAGCAGATATGATGATTCTCAATTCTTCTACCCTGCAAGTATCTCTGGTACTATTAGTAGTATTATTTCCCTTCTATAGAGCTGCTCAATCCCAAGTTACTAGTGACTATGATGCATTGATGGCTTTCAAGGCCTCAACTGATACAAATAATAGAATTACCTCTTAGAAAGGCAATCATCCCTGCACTAGAAGTGGTTTGTTGTGCATTGTGAAAATAATAGGGTGATTCATCTTGTACTGGAGGATGCTCATCTTGCAGGTCCAATAGACTCATCAGTTGATCTAGACCAGTTGAGAGTCTTAAGCCTAAAGGGGAATTCTTTAAATGGCACCATGACAAACTTGACCAAGTGGAGAAGTATTAAATTGTTGTTTCTCTCATATAATAACTTTTTTGGCTCTCTGCCTTCATCTATCTCATTGTTGGATCAGCTTTGGAGGCTTGATGTTTCAAACAATGGATTTCACAGGTACTATTGTACAACTGAACATTATCAATCTTCTGGACTTCAATGTGTCTACCAGGGTATGGACATCCATCAAAGCATGAAGGATAGAGGAATTGTGTCATTTGTTGTAGTTGCAACTGCCCTGGTAGACATGTAAGGCAGAATGCCTCAAAGAGATGTCATCTCATGGAATGCAATGGTTGCGAGATATGTACAAAATGGATTTGTTGAAAAGGCTTTAGAAACTTTCAATCAAATGTAATTAGCAACTGTAAAGCCAAATTCGACAACATTTTCCAGCATACTCCCTGCCTGTGCCAAAATGGGAGCTTTGGAACAGGGTATGGACATCCATCAAAGCATGAAGGATAGAGGAATTTTGTCATTTGTTGTAGTTCTAACTACCCTGGTAGACATGTATGTAAAATGTGGAAGCATTGACAAGGCATGTGAACTGTTTGGCAAAATGCCTTAAAGAGATGTCATCGCATGGAATACAACGGTTATAGGATATGCACAAAATGGATTTATTGAAAAGGCTTTAGAAACATTCAAGTAAATGTAATTAGCAGGTGTAAAGACAAATTTGACAACCTTTGCCAGCATACTTCCTACTTTTGCTAAAATGGGAGCTTTGGAACATGGTATGGACATCTATCAAAGCATGAAGGATAGAGGAATTTTGTCATTTGTTGTAGTTGCAACTACCCTGGTAGACATGTATGGAAAGTGTGGAAGCATTGACAAGGCATGTGAACTATTTGGCAGAATGTCTCAAAGAGATGTCATCTCATGGAATGCAATAGTTGTGGGATATGCACAGAATGGATTTATTGAAAAGGCTTTAGAAACTTTCACGCAAATGTAAGTAGTAGGTGTAAAGCCAAATTTGACAACCTTTGCCAGTATACTCCCTACCTATGCCAACATGGGAGCTTTGGAACAAGGTATGGACATCCATCAAAGCATGAAGGATAGAGGAATTTTGTCATTTGTTGTAGTTGCAACTACCCTAGGAGACATGTATGCAAAATGTGGAAGCATTGACAAGGCATGTGAACTGTTTGGCAGAATGCCTCAAAGAGATGTCATCTCATGCAATGGTTGCGGGATATGCACAAAATGGATTTATTGAAAAGGCTTTAGAAACTTTCAAGCAAATGTAATTAGTAGGTGTAAGGCCAAATTTGACAACCTTTGCCAGCATACTCCATGTGTGTTCCAAAATGGGAGCTTTGGAACAGGGTATGGGCATCCATCATAACATAATAAAAGGGGGATTTTTTTTAGATATTATAGTTGGAAATGCTCTACTAGACATGTATACAAAATGTGGAAGTATAGATAAGGCACGTAAACTATTTGATGGAATGGCTCAAAGAGATGTCATCTCTTGGAATGCAATGATTGCAGGATATGCACAAAACGGATTTGTTGAAAAGGCTTTAGAAATTTTAAAGAAAATGTAATTGGTTGGTGTAAAGCCAAACTCCACAACCTTTGCCAGCATCTTCCCTACCTGTGTTAAAATGGGAGCTTTGGAATAGGGTATGGACATCCATCAAAACATAAAGGATAGAGGAATTTTATCCAATTTTATAGTTATTAAGCAGGTAATGTTTTTTGCAATGTGTCAAATTATGTGATGATTTCAAGATTCATCATATAATTTGACTCTTAAACTATGCAGTTGAATCCTAAAATCATCACATAAGATGTTATAGTAACAAGTACCCTGGTAGACACACATGCAAAATGTGGAAACATGGACAAGGCACATGAATTGTTTGACAGAATGCCTCAAAGATATGTGTTCCAGTTTACTGAAATGATTGAAGGATATGCACAAAATGGATATGTTGAAAAGACTTTAAAAACTTTCAAGAAAATGCAATTGGCAGATGTAAAGCCAAATTCCACAGCCTTTGCTAGCATCCTCCCTGCCTGTGCCAAAATGGGAACTTTGGAATAGGGTATGGACATGCATCAAATCATAACAGAAGGGGAATTTTTTGTCAGATGTTGTAATTGCAAGTGCCCTAGTAGACATGCATGAAAAATGTGGAAGCATAGACAAGGCATGTGAACTGTTCTACAAAATGCCTCCAAGAAATGTGGTCTCATTGAATGCCATGATTGCAGGATATGTTTGATATGGGTTTGTTGAAAAATCCTTAGAAATTTTTAAGCAAATACAACTGGCAGCTGTAAAGCCCAACTCCTCAACCTTTTCCAGCATCCTCCCTACTTGTGTGCAAATTGGAGCTTTGGATGAGGGTATGAACATCCATAAAAGCATAATTGGAAGTGTATTTTTGTCACATGTTGTAGTTGGAAGTGCCACTTCCAATCACCAAAGCCTTCAGAAAAACTTATGCACAAAATGGTTTCAAATTGTAATCAATTTCTTTTTAGCTTATAATGTGTGGTTGAGATTTGACGTTCATTCTTGTTTCTTATGTCAATTCACTAAAGTGGCTCAAATCTCCAAACATGTAAGGTGTAGATTCATTTCAGAGAGCCTGGAGTGCATGTACATTGTCCCATATAATATGTTTGACAGAAAAATTGAGCAACTTTAGGCAATTCTTAAATACATATACACACATATATACTTATGTCTCATAAAAATATGTATGTGTACATATAGATATATTTATATGTATGTGTATGTATATATTGTCATATATATAATTGTAAGGGAATGCAATCTCTTTTACATAAATCTAGGCTAGTTAAATAAATACAAACAAGAAGAATATAATTAAACTACATTAAATCAAGAGAGTTGGTGTCAATATTGGTTCATAACTCAAACTTAGCACAGCAGTGTGCCACTTATCAATTTGTAAGTATTTTAAGACATTCCATCAAAATGAGCCCAAAACTAAATAGGAATTAGTATGAGTATGAAAATCTCACCATTACAATCATATATATGTGTGTGTATGATATATATGCATATCTATTGGTACATATATGATATGTATGAATATATGTGTACATCCCAAGAAATTAACATCGTCCTCCCATGTGAAAGTTGAATTTCATCATCTTCAGTGATGGAGAAAATTGTAGAAATCCTCTTCCTCAAAAGGTCAAAAATGGTTTTACTCACTAAAATCATGCAACCTAATATTAAACCAAGGACTATAATACATATGAATACAATCAGATTTACACTTGTCTCCGAGGTTATGTCAGTAGTGTGGTATTTGCTAACATCATGCCACTTAGAATGAAGTAAAAGCACTTCAGAGCCAATTTGTGAACATATAGTTATTGCTAATGCCACAAAAGCTCATAAGCTTGGTGCAACCATTCCAGGTAGCAAATAGCCTGTAAAAACACACAGCAATTCTACCACTAACGACGAGTTGATGATAATAGAACAAATCATATATATCTACCTCTTTGAGCCATTCCATAATATCTGACAAAAAGCCCCGCATCACCGCAGGCATGACTAGAAGTGGTTGTGGGAGAGTAGGTGATGCAAGGATTTTTGTCAGATATTATAGTTAGAAATGCTCTGTTAGACATGTATGCAAAATGTGGAAGCATTGACAAGGCATGTGAACTATTTGGTAGAATGCCTCAAAGAGATGTCATCTCATGGAATGCAATGATTGTGGGATATACACAAAATGGATTTTTTGAAAAGGCTTTAGAAACTTTCAAGCAAATGCAATTAGTAGGTGTAAATCCAAATTTGACAACCTTTGCCAGCATCCTCCCTGCCTGTGCCAAAATGGGAGCTTTGGAACAGGGTATGGGCATTCATCAAATCAGGAAGGATAGAGGAATTTTGTCATTTGTTGTAGTTGCAACTGCCCTCGTAGACATGTATGCAAAATGTGGAAGCATTGACAAGGCATGTGAACTGTTTGGCAGAATGCCTCAAAGAGATGTCATCTCATGGAATGCAATGGTTGCAGGATATGCACAAAATGGATTTGTTGAAAAGGCTTTAGAAATTTTCAAGCAAATGCAATTAGCAGGTGTAAAGCCAAATTCAATAACCTTTGCCAATATACTCCCTACCTGTGCCAAAATTGGAGCTTTGGAATAGGGTATGGACATCCATCATAACATAATGGAAGGGGGGTTTTTGTCAGATATTATAGTTGGAAATGCTCTGGTAGACATGTATGCAAAGTGTGGAAGTGTAGATAAGGCATGTGAACTGTTTGATGGAATGGCTCAAAGAGATGTCATCTCTTGGAATGCAATGATTGTAGGATATGCACAAAATGGATTTGTTGAAAAGGCTTTAGAAATTTTAAAGCAAATGCAATTGGTTGGTGTAAAGCCAAATTCCACAACCTTTTCCAGCATCCTCCTTGCTTGTGTCAAAATGGGAGATTTGGAATAGGGTATGGAAATCCATCAAAACATAATGGAAGGGGGGTTTTTTTTAGATATTATAGTTGGAAATGCTCTGGTAGACATGAATGCAAAATGTGGAAGCATAGACAAGGCACAAGAACTATTTGACAGAATGCCTCAAAGAAATGTTATCTCATGGAATGGAATGATTGCAGGATATGTACAAAATGGATTTTTGAAAAGTCTTTAGAAATTATGTTATTGTAAAATTATTCAAATTTATAAACTAATTTCTTAAAATTCAATATTGCACTCCTATAATGAATTCTTTAAAATATGTTATGCAAATTCTTCTGTGTTCTATCTATATTTCAATAATTCTCATATTTTCATTCTATAGGACTCATACAACCCTCAATTAAAGATTATAAAAATATTGACCTTGTGGTTCCTTCCATTCAACTACTGCTCATTGAAGCCCATAAGTCTACTACTTCTTTGAATATGGGAATAAATACACAGAGGTATTTTTGTTTGGAGGTTGTGTGGCAGTAAAATAACTTGCCATACGAATACAATATCAGAAGAGGCCACACATGATTTGTATTGACCATATTGTTTTTCTAGGTTGGGTGTTTGCCAATGGAAAGAAAGGGGCAATGTATAGATGCTTAATGATAAATAGAATCCAAGGATAGAGGTATAGGAAAGTAATGGTGAGAATTACTTTGGTTAGGATGGCAATGAAGAGAGCTTTAGTTGATTTGCAAATTAGCATTCCAACAAATGATGGAGGAATGTATCAGCTTCTTCCATGTCTTGTTTCATTGTGCATAACCATTTCAAGCACAATGAAGTTGTTCTCTTTTGCTAAAGTTATGGAAGTATGGCATATACCTAATCTTGTGATGACACTTATTGTTGTTCCTATGGTTCATGCACTGGCAACTACAGTAAAGGAAAACTCCATAAAAGATCAGCTTTGTATGGAGTAATTCCCAACAACTTTGAGATTTATGATTTTCTTATTTATTTCCATGTGCATCTACATGTTTATTCTTTTTGCTCTCACTAAATTATCCCAATCCTTGTAACAAATAAGTTTTGATTTTGTTATGCTCAGAGGAGGACTGTAGATGAGTGTTCTTCAATATGCAAGGTAGAGGTGATATAAATCATGGTGTCTTACACATTCAAAGAAAAGCATAGGTATTTTACATATATGGAGGTGTAGGATTTTGAGAAATGGTGTGGAATAGGCAGGGAAACCAAATGTAGTGATTTATATTATAGAGAATGCCAACATGTATTGAAACAAAACAAAATCTATGTGGCAAGTGTTATTTGTTATTAGAAAGGATCTTTACAATGGGGAGTTTTATCTTCTCCTAGCTTTCTACTCTCTCTAGATGCTTTCCCCATCAATTTAGTGCTTTCTCTCTGTAGAGATTACAATAATAGATCTTGCTTTAGTTGGTATATGGTTTTAAAAGAGTGATGGGGCTCAGGTGACATACTGTTTGGTTATCTAATAAGAAATATTTAAAAACAAATATATGGGAAAGCATTTTATATACTTCAAGGTTATAAAGAGTGTGTCAAAGGTGGAGGATATGTTTTTGTTTTAATGTTTTAGCCCACCATTATGTATTTCACAATGTGAACAGGCTTAAGATTAAGGCTATCCACATTCTCTTTACATGCTAAAGAGGGTGTAGCCCTGCTAACACAATCTCATGTATTCTATTGCTATGAAGAGAATATAAGGTTAAGCAACAACTGGGATATGAATGAGAAATATGGAACATAAACATGACCACATGAGCTATTTGAAATGTAATGATTACAGATTTGTTGAAGAGGCTTTGGAAACTTTCAAGCAAATAGTACCGGTAGGCATAAAGCTAAAATATATGCCTTTGCTAACATTTCCCTTGCCAGAGCATGAACAACCATGAATACATTTAAAATGGTTTTTAATCAGATATCTAGTAGGCATATATGCAAAAAGTAGAAGCAGAAATAATGTTTATCAGGTGTTCGACTAAATGCTTGTGCATGTATGTGAAATAGAGAAACACAAAACAAGCACCCCAACTATTTGACAAAATGTCTAAAAAATTATTACTTGCAAGGAAGAGTCCTTAACATGTTTGACAAAATGCCTCAAAGAAATGTAGTCTCATGGAATGCAAATTTTACCGAATGGATAATTTGGATACTCTATACTTCCACATTTACATACGTGTTTTCCATAGAATTTCCAACTATAATACATGCCTAAAACCCCCTTTCCATTATGCATTGATGAATGTCCATAGTGGGATATAAAGCTCCCATTTTGGCACAGGCAAGGAGGATGCTAGCTAAGGTCATGGAGTTTGGCTTTAAACCTACCAATTGTATTTGATTGCAGGTCTATCAATAATTTTCAACAATATTCATAAGGAGTCCATGCTTCATCTTGTCCTTCGACTTAGGGGAGGTGAGAAGAAGAGAAAGAATAAGACCTATACTAAATCCAAGAAGATTAAGCACACGAAGAAGAAGATCAAGTTGGCTATTTTGTAATACTACAAGGTGGATGACTTTGGCAAGGTACAGAGGCTCAGAAAGGAATGCCCTAATCAGGAGTGTGGGGCTGGGACTTTCATGGCCAATCACTTTGACAGGCATTACTGTGGCAAATGTGGTTTGAATTATGTCTATCAGAAAGCTGAGGCTTAAGATGATTTGGCCCTAAATTGGGTTTTGAGTTAAACAAGGTTTAGTGATGAATTTGATTAATTTAAGGCTGAAAATGATTGCTTAGCTTTTTAACATTGTACGCTAGGGTTTGAAATTGTCTGATTTGGATAAGAATTTTGTAGGAGGGATTTAGATTTTATTTATCCAATTGCTATTCACCAATCATTAAAATAGTCTAAACAATCTACAAGAAAAAGGAAAGCCAGAAAGTCAAATGGATGATGTAATAGCCCAAATAGTCCACAAACAAATGGAAAGCAAGGAGTCAAGAGCTTCCATTTTGAAACTAAGTCTTTTCCTAGAGAAAAGAAAAGAAATAAAAGAAAATATTTTTATAAAAAAATGTGAAGGGAGAAACTCACAATAGTAGAGGCCTTCACCACAGTGTCCTTATCCTGTGAGAGACTTTCATACTTGTCTATTGTAGAAATGAGCACATCAACAAAGTCATCATGAGCCCTCCACGTCTGACGATGATCATCCACCAACGTCTGAATAAAATTATTTCTTTTCTTCTATAGATTGATCATAGTCTTTGTGAGGCCTTGCAAATCAAACCACTGGAGAAATGGCAGATAATCTCCCATAACCCTAAACGTCCTTAGCACGCAGGTTGATCATAGTCTTTGTGAGGCCTTGCAAATCGAACCACTAGAGAAACGATAGATAATCTTCCATAACCCTAAACCTCCTTAGCACGTAGGTGTAATGAAGACAAAACTGAAACCATCGCTTTGGCACCTAAGCTTTTCTATTTTCCTTTTGATTTTCCCTTTCAAAAAAATGCGCTTGCTTTTAGTGCTTAAAATTTTAAGCAATATGTTTTTTTTTTCAAAAGTGTTCTTTGAAGACATATTTAGTCATATTTAGTTGTGTTCTTTGAAGAAATATTTAGTCATATGACTAATTATTTAGAAATATGACTAAATATTTAGTTGTGTTTTTTTACCTAACGATCAAATTAGTCATTTATTTAGTCATTTATAGTTGTGTTGCAAAAAATTAGTAGAATGACTAAAAGTTTTAGTCATGTAGTCATTTATTTGCCCAAATTCTACTAGTGAGAGATGCTTCAAAAACATGCTGAGACATAGCTCTGGAGATCACCATCCTCACTACTCTATTGCATCACTCTAGAGATCCTCCAATAAGATGGAAAACATTGGAGTATCATGCAGTGTCCTTCATGCCCAGCTCTGAAGATAATTAGGATTACCTCTGGAGTTTCTCAAAACTACCTTTCGCATGTGTAATAGACACCTATGAAACCAAAAAGAGATACTTTTGCATAATTTGTCAGTTTCACTGCAACACAAGTCTTTTCATCATAACAATAATCTTCAGCATTTCATCTCTTATTAGCATATTTAAAACAAGACTTCACAGTTCCTATAGTGTAATTACTAGGATAGGCATCATGGACAGATGGGAAAAAGGAAGTAAAAAGGCATGTTTAGATGAGTGATACCAGACACTCATCATCCCTTCAAGCTTAAGGGTTTGTAGGTCCTCCCGCACTTCATAACCTAGATTTTTTGAGGTTGTATAATTTATCTGTGAGATTATACTCCTCAAAAGTAGACCAAGTTGTGAAGTTTGTGTTGCTATTTCCTCTGAACTATTCAACCTATTTCACCCATTCTTGGAATCTAGCATCTTTCATCTGCTCAGCCCATATGGGCAAGGTCTCAATGATGAGGAGTGGCCTGAAGCATCCCCCTACCCAATTTTGTTGATATTTATCCATTAAATTGGATATTGCCCTTGCCTTTCTCATAAACCACTTAAGGTTGGCTGGAGATGCTATATCTCTCATCTTCTAGTCCTGGGTGAGGCTATTCCACCTCTTTTGACAAATGGCCATGATCTGATTAGATGATTTATGCATGAATAAACTAAATTCCATGGCACATTCTTGTAGATGTTGCTAGTACAGGGGCGGGAGTGTTATTTTCCCTGCTGGGGAATAGAGTGCTACTCTAAAATGGATCTCAAAGGCCATGGGATTTGGATAGTCTCTCCTAAGGAGTAGGCATGTACTTATGTCCTTTGTGTGAGCTCCCATCCATTCATTCCAAATCTAATAGTTTCTCATTAATGACATAAATGCCCTTAGCCAGCATTCTCCTACAAAGAAGTTGATAAAGAAAGTGTGGTCTTCTATGAAGAAATTATGTACACATAGTTCCCACATGAAATTTTTGTCTTCATCTGTACTCCTTATGTATACCCAGAGGAAGTCATTTCCATATTGTATATATCTTTAGTCAAATTAGAAAGAACAAATGACAACTTCCTCTAGAGGACCCTTTCTTGTAGGAACATAGCATAGTTGCCACTTGGGGGTCTGCAGGCTAAGATCTCTAATGAGAGGGTGGCCACTGTCATGACTTTTTCTTCTAGAATTTTTACTTTTTCAGTCATGGCAGTGACTGCCCTTTGCAATTGTAACATCATAGTTGTTCCATCTAACTCCCCACATCTTCTTTCCCAATGGAACAAGACTCTAGGAATATCTATCTGAAGTGTCCCCAAATAGTCATCTGTCTGATTACCTTGTTCAATAGTAGCAACTGGAACGACTAATTCTTGAAGTAGCTCTTCCTGGTCATCTATTTTATTATTGGCCTTTGTCAATTCCCAGGCCTGGCTCTACAATTTCTCAATCATGGTTGAGATCAGAGTAATGTTGTTACCCCTGGCCCTAATAACATTAGAAATGTTCTGTGTCACCTCTACATTTTTCCTCTGGATCTTAGCCTCCCTGGTTTCAATGATCTTTTACTTCTCCTCTACTTGCTTTTTCAATCATCAATTTGCTGATTTTTAGCCATTTCTTTGTCATTCATGACCTTCTTGAGGTCAATGATAATCAAGTGTTTGATCCACAACATTCTTTTTAGATTTTCAATTTCCTCCATTAATTGCTATTGCCTTGGGATTTCAATGTCCTCTTGGTTAGAGAGATGTGAATAAATTCTTGTTTCTAATCCCTCTGCTAACTCTACATCTAGGATCCCCATATCCCCCTGTTCTTCAATGTCAACCTACTCCTCTTGCTCTTATGCTTTCTTGTGCCTCTTCATGTTCCTCTATTTCTAGGTCTGATGCAAAGGTTGGGGCATATGATGGCCCAGCCTACTCTTGAGGAGGAGTCATGGAGGTCTTGAATCCCAAAAGAACCATGGCCATGAGGGTAGTATCATTTTCTACTTGAGTGGACTTCCTCTTTCTCCTGCTTCTCCGGAGCACAGGTTTTGATTGTGACTCCAACGCTGGTGTAGCTCCTTCAGAATCTAAGGAGATGGTTTGGGGCTCACTATGTGCCATCTCCAGAGCTTGGGTATCATGTGGCTCAAGGATCTCCAGAGTTTGGGTAGCTGGAGGAGTAGAGGTCTTCGTAGCGCTTCCTTCAGTCACTCTTCTTCTTGTACTTTTCACCAAAGGGATATCATCCGAGCTTTCTGAGTCCTTTTTCTTTTTATGCTTGTTGGATTTAGGAGTTTTTGGAGGCCTCCCTGTTGTATCTTTCTCCTCCTTCTTTTTGTATTTCTTAGGCTTTGAAGTTTTGGTAGACTCCTCTACTATTTCTTCCTCTATAGTTATAGCACCCCTCATTTTCATTGCTAGGTGGATTCCTTAGCCAGGGTCAATTTTCACTTTGTTAAATGAGTTGTTTTGAAGGGTTGTTCTTTAGTTGTTTCTTCTACATGTTCAAGTGTAGTGGAGGATTTATCTTTCCCCTTTTTCCTCTTCTCAGTAGCTAGGGAAGAGGTAGAGGGTGCTAGCCTCTCTTCTTCTGCCTACTGAATGGAAGAGGGTGTCTCCTCTATTGTCTTCTTCTTTTTCTTACTTTTCCTAGTAGTTGGGGATAGAGTAGAGGGTGTTACAAGTATGGGCCTAACTGGTGTTGTCATTGATGTCAACATACTCCTATTGCATTAATGATAAGGTTTGGATGAGCCATGATCTGAGGATATTGAGAAAATTAGTCTTAATCAGGAACAGTGAAGAACAGTGATGACAGTAAGGCAAAAGTCCAAGATAGGATGAGGGTCAGAGGATGCGGATTAAAGGGTTTGTAGATATGTGTCTTTAGGTGATCCAGTAGAGATTTTAGATGTTCGCATGAAGATATGAAGAAGTTGTGGCTGCTCAAGTAAAACTAGTTCCGGTAGGTGTTCAAAGGTGATAGAGTGTAACAAGAAAGGTTCGGTGAGATCCAGAAATGAATTTTCCTATTCTGTGGATTTCAGGGAGTGCTGAGGATGTCTTTGTGGTGTATCAACTTGATTGGTTCGTGGTTTGAAGGTTCGCAAGCATCTACTCCTTTGTGATAGTAATGATAGACTATGTTCTTGAGGTTCCAGATGAAGGAGAGAAGGATTTTAGTAAGCAGAAGAAGTGTGGATGTTCTTGGTGATTCAGGCAAGCTTGTGGTGATCTTTGGGTCATGCCCAGTTCATGTTGGTAGTCCACATTAAAGTTGGAGCTCGCAATTGAAGAGTAACTTCCGGATGATGATGTTCTTCCTGAGACAGGCCGACCGGATGAGTTATGCATATTGCAGATGATCTTATGGATGTTTGCTGACTTAGATGATCATTCCTAAGTTGATGCCTTATATAAATAAGGGATTGTGAAGTCAGTTTGAAGTTGTCCTTGTGTTTATGTGAGTGTGGTAGCAAGGAGGAGAGCGAAAGGCAGAGCAGAAGTATTGGGCTTAAATGGAACTGATTCAAGCATGGTGAAGATGCTATTCTCCAATTCATATATGTGATATTTATTTCTTTGTAGATAGTGTGTCTCTTGTAGGTAGTGAGCCTCTTGTGAGCAGTGTGCTCAAGTAGTGAGCCCTAATTGGCATGTGCCATTTTGTTCTTTCTATTCTTCTAACAGAGAATACAATCTTGGGTTAATCACCCCATGGTTTTTCCCTTAACCAGGTTTTCCACGTCAAAATCTTGGTGTCTTATGTGTTGTTGAGTTTCTGCTTTTGGTTTGAATTCTTTATGGTTCATGATTAATATACTACTAATCACTAAGAAGATTTAAGTGTTTAAATGGAGAAAGTTTTGCACAACTGATTCACCCCCCCTCTCAGTTGTGTGCCCTAAGTCTAATAGAGTGGTGCAGGAGCACCTACCTGACAGCTGGCCTCCATGAGGCAGTTAGTTTGTTTTAGGTCTGGTTAATGTTTCCAAGAAGGTCTGATAAGACCAATGCATGTAATAAGGTCATGTTGACCATACTTTACTATTTTTAGCTAGTTTGTTTGGACAGCTGTTATGCTGTATGTTCGGTTGGATCCTCCCAGCCGCTGGGAATCGAGTGGTAGTACTCACAGGAGATCCTATTTATGCATGAGGATTAGTTGGTTTTAGATCATCGAGCTAGGTTGCGGAGAGTGAGGCAGAGAGAGAGAGACTGAGCATTGTATTTGCATCTTTTGAAAATCAATAAAGAGATCCTGTTGTGTCAATTCTCTGTTTTGGATTCCATTGTGTGATCGATTTGCTGTTTTGGTGGTTACATGGATTCGCTGATCCATTCCACCAGTTGATTCGTCGAATCGGTGGAATAGCTATGTACAATAGGTTAGGATTTAGTCTACATTTTGTGTTTGTTTGCATGCAGGTGTGCAGGATCATCGTCGAAAGGTGTTGAGAACCCTAGCATGGGTATGTGCTAGGTCGTGCTGGTAGTTAGAGTCTGGAAGGTTGCCCTGAAAGTAGATCGGGTCACCCCAGGAGGTTCGGCGGATTGAAAATTCACTAAGGTTGGAAAATCCTTCGCAACGGCATCATCAGGATATTTCTATGTATATCCTGCAGTTACTTCAGGCGTCATCCGAGTAAGTGGAGATGAGCATGATGCAGTAGTTTGCATAAAGTGAATGTGCATTGGGGTGATCATCAGGTGTTGCCGAGGAGGAGCGTATCGGCATAAGGTAGAAGATCGGGTTGACAATTCCATCGCGGCCCAATAATGTTAAGTTTGGCCGACAGCAGGATATTGAAGGAACTGCATGTGACGTCATCGTCATCAGGATAATCATCATCAGGATATCGGGCAGCAGGATATTGAAGGAGCTGCATGTGACGTCATCGTCATCAGGATAATCATCATCAGGATATCAGGGTGACGTAAGCATCGAAGGAAGGGTGCATGAGGTTGTCGTCATCAGGATATATGGGAGGAACCGGAGGAACCGGATGTTCTATATCCTGCTGATGAACATGATGTTGAACATCATGATGATGAAGAAAGAGGTTGGCGGTAAGATGAACAGTGAACATCAGGAGGATGTTTGCGCTTGCCGAATATGATGATGCTGCCGATAGTCGGATATGATGATGCTGCTGACAGGTGAAAGGGCGAAGGTTTGTCTGCAGGAGGATATCGGTCGGCAGAGAAAATATGATGATGCTGACAGTGTTAAGGGAAATATGATGATGATGATGAAGGGTTGCGGACATCCATGCTGTATGTCAAGGTTATAGTGTGGATGCCTCTGCATCATAGTGGTATCAGAGCTCAGCAAAAGGTCTGGGCTGTTGTGTGTTGGTTCTGTCACCGAAAGGGCAGAGGTAGTGTTGATTCTGTCACTGAAAGGACAGAGGTAGAGGAGTGAGAGGTTGACAAAATGCCTCCGAAAGGTACTGGTACTGCAAGGGAATTGCAGGAGATGAAGGAAAAACATGCCAGAGAGATGAGGAAGATGAAGGAGCTTGCTGAAGCACTTCAAGCCAGGCTTGTAGCCCTGGAAAAGAACAAAAAGAGGGAAGTGGAAGACAGTGAGTCTGAAGAAGACGAAGATACTGTTGAAGAGTATGAAGAGGTAGCTGAAGATTTGGATGCTGAAGACCAGAGATTTGCAAAACTGTTAAAGGCAGTGCAGAATGATAAACCTAAGGTAAAGGTTGATGTTTCCAAGTATAATGGAAGTTTGAATGAAGATGAGTTACTGGATTGGATTGCTGCACTTGATAATCACTTTGAATGTGAAGATGTTGCTGAGGATCAGAAGGTAAAGATTGCAAAGACCAAGTTAGGAGGTCATGCTTTGGTATGGTGGGATTATGTACAATTCGAGAGAAGGAAACAAGGGAAGTCAAAGATCACTTCATGGGATAAGATGGTAGCAAGGATCAAAGGTAAATTCTTGCCTAAGGATTATGAAATTCAGATGTTTAAGAAGCTGCAATTTTTAAGGCAGAAGGAAATGGATGTGAAGGCATATACTGAGGAGTTTTATAAGTTGAGTATGAGATCTGGTCATCATGAGAATGAGGTAGAAAAGGTGGCTAGGTACTTGGCTGGTTTGAGATTGAACATACAGGATGAGTTAGTTTTAGCTAACCCTAAGAGTGTGGAGGATTGTTACCAAATGGCAATCAGGATTGAAGAAAAGATGAATAGGAGACAAGATAAGTCCATGAGAGGAAGAGGCAGCAATATGAGGGGAAGAGGATTAGCCCCTACAACAAGGCAAACCAATGAGGGTCAAGAAGACACTGGTAAAGGACAGGGACAGTCTGATTTCAGAGGTGGATGGAAAGGTAATAGAGGCAGATTTGGAAGTGGTAGAGGTTCTACTACATTTTCAGGAAAGTGTTACACCTGTGGTGAGTTTGGTCATCCATTTTTCAAATGTCCAGAAAGCAAAGGTTCATCATCCAGAAATGATAGAACGAATGACAAGAGAGTACAACTTGTGCAAGAAGAGAAAGTAGAGCAAAGTGTGCAGAGTTCAAACACTTATCAAGGAGATAGAGTTCCTGATGGTTATGGATATCCTGAGGAGGGAGAAGCATTGATGCTTAGGAGAACTAGTTTGCAGGCATCAAAGGATATGATGCAAAGAAGAGCTCTTTTCAAGACCACATGCAAGAGCAAAGGTAAAGTGTGTAAGGTTGTCATTGATACTGGTTCAACAGACAACATGGTATCTCAGGAAATGGTGGATAAACTGAATTTGGAAAGGATTCCACACCATCACCCTTACAAGGCATCTTGGGTGAGTGATAGTCAATCACTTTTTGTCTATGAACAGGCATATGTGGATTTTCAGATTGGAGCATATCAGGATAGAGTTTTGTGTGACATTTTGCCCATGGAATGTTGTCACCTACTGTTGGGTAGACCATGGCAATTTGATAGGAGGGTACTGTATGATGGGTATGCTAATACCTACACCATCAAGAAAGATGGGAAGACTATTATGTTGATGCCATTACAGGACAATGCTGCAGCACAGGAGGCAGCCCAAATCATTTTAGTGGGAAGGAAGGAATTTGTGCAGATGCCTATAGGAGCAGGCATAAAGGCAGTTGAGGACACTGCAGGGAAAGGAGTTGTTAAGGACAACAGGTTGAAGAAAGTTACAGTTTTGACTGACAGAGGTCAGCAGCAGGTGCAGAAACAGGTTTGCAAACAGCAACCAGTTGAGAGGAATGACAAGGATGTTGTCATAGTTGGGACTATTGTTTGTCCTATAAAGGTTGAAAGGAAGATAGAGTTGAACATTATAGAAGTTCAAGAGGCAGTTCAGACAGAAGTTCTGGTCAGACAACCTGACAAACACAAGGTATGTGAGAGAAGGGCCTACATTGACAGGCATGAGGATTTACTTGCAAGAAAGCAAGTTACAGTTCAGAAGTCTTGGAGCAGCCAAGAGCCAGCAGAGGACAAAGCTGGAACAGATCAGAATATTGCTAAGGCAAAGTGTAATGGTGGAGGACTTCCACAACTAAACTCATGGGACATGAGTTCTTTTCTGTTGGGGAGTATGGTGTAGGAGCACCTACCTGACAGCGGGCCTCCATGAGGCAGTTAGTTTGTTTTAGGTCTGGTTAATGTTTCCAAGAAGCTCTGATAAGACCAATGCATGTAATAAGGTCATGTTGACCATACTTTACTATTTTTAGCTAGTTTGTTTGGACAGCTGTTATGATGTATGTTCGGTTGGATCCTCCCAGCCGCTTGGAAGCTCCCAGCCGCTGGGAATCGAGTGGTAGTACTCGCAGGAGATCCTATTTATGCATGAGGATCGGTTGGTTTTAGATCATCGAGCTAGGTTGCGGAGAGTGAGGCAGAGAGAGAGACTGAGCATTGTATTTGCATCTTTTGAAAATCAATAAAGAGATCCTGTTGTGTCAATTCTCTGTTTTGGATTCCATTGTGTGATCGATTTGCTGTTTTGGTGGTTACATGGATTCGCTGATCCATTCCACCAGTTGATTCGTCGAATCGGTGGAATGGCTATGTACAGTAGGTTAGGATTTAGTCTGCATTTTGTGTTTGTTTGCATGCAGGTGTGCAGGATCATCGTCGAAAGGTGTTGAGAACCCTAGCATGGGTATGTGCTAGGTCGTGCTGGTAGTTAGAGTCTAGAAGGTTGCCCTGAAAGTAGATCGGGTCACCCCAGGAGGTTCGGCGGATTGAAAATTCGCTAAGGTTGGAAAATCCTTCGCAACGGCATCATCAGGATATTTCTGTGTATATCCTGCAGTTACTTCAGGCGTCATCCGAGTAAGTGGAGATGAGCATGATGCAGTAGTTTGCATAAAGTGAATGTGCATTGGGATGATCATCAGGTGTTGCTGAGGAGGAGCGTATCGGCATAAGGTAGAAGATCGGGTTGACAATTCCATCGCGGCCTGATAATGTTAAGTTTGGCCGATAGCAGGATATTGAAGGAACTGCATGTGACGTCATCGTCATCAGGATAATCATCATCAGGATATCGGGCAGCAGGATATTGAAGGAGCTGCATGTGACGTCATCGTCATCAGGATAATCGTCATCAGGATATCGGGGTGACGTAAGCATCGAAGGAAGGGTGCATGAGGTTGTCGTCATCAGGATATATGGGAGGAACCGGAGGAACCGGATGTTCTATATCCTGCTGATGAACATGATGTTGAACATCATGATGATGAAGAAAGAGGTTGGCGGTAAGATGAACAGTGAACATCAGGAGGATGTTTGCGCTTGCCGAATATGATGATGCTGCCGATAGTCGGATATGATGATGCTGCTGACAAGCAAAAGGGCGAAGGTTTGTCTGCAGGAGGATATCGGTCGGCAGAGAAAATATGATGATGCTGACAGTGTTAAGGGAAATATGATGATGATGATGAAGGGTTGCGGACATCCATGCTGTATGTCGAGGTTATAGTGTGGATGCCTCTGCATCATAGAGGGTGCCTCTTCTTTTGTCTCCTAAGTGGAGGAGGGTGCTTCTTCTATAGTTTTCTTACCCTTCTTATTTGGCCTATGTGTATCATATAAGAATGACTACCATAAGACCTCTCCCCATCTTTTAGAGATAAAATGGTGCTTGACAATCAGTGGAATAAGGCCATGGTGTTTCATAGGACCCTTCCCATGTTGATATTTATTTGTTGAGGCTACTACTATAGAATACAAGAAATTTGGCAGGTTTATGCTGTATTTAGGATGGGCATGCCCATACCTTAGGAAAATCAGCATTTTCATGATGGGCCCTAGTACCAGTGAAAATTTCCCATGACAGGTAAAGTACTTCATCAGCCACATGGCTAATGATTACCATGGCCGAGGAAGTGAAGTCCTAATAATCCCTTTTACTTCTTTGTTATTTAAATGTAATTGAACTTCAGGATCATTATCTATTGAGAAAATCTTGATTAATTCAAAGTAGAGGGTTTTAAGATGGTAAAACCTCTCACCTTCTTCCAGGAGGCCTTATATGTTACTAATGATGGTTGTTGAGATAGAAATTGTTACTCCTCACACCTGGGTCTGGTTGTTCTTCATATTGGAGAGGAATTCATCCACGATGTCCTCCTGATAGCCTTCAAACTTTTCTAAAAACTCCAATCACCCTGTAGTTCTCAACACATCAGCTAAGGCCTGATCCTGAAGTAACCCCTCTGATGTCTCAGGCTTAGATTTCTTTTTTATTCTCATTCTGCACTTGACAATATTTTTCCTCCCTCCTTTTGCCTATTTTGATTTTAAAACCCTCACTTTTAACTACTTCCTCTGAGTAGCTTATATTGGAATGATTTCCCCTCTAAATCTATTCCTCTATTGTTATAGACTAAACCAAACTTCGGAGCTCCCCTTTTTTTGCTGAAAGATTCTACTTTGTTTTCTCTATTCTACCTCTGGAGTTGAAATCCCTTTTGTCTAGTTATGGCTGAAAAATGACTTCTTGGTTTAAGAGGGGTATTTTCTTGAATATTTTGAACTTGAGGATTAATTATGAATTTAAGGGGGGATATGACACTCTGGAGCAAATGTGTTAGTTGGGAAGTTATGGTGACATGCATGAACGGAGATAGGAATAATGACAGAGTCTACATATCTAGGTGGATTGCACAAAAATAAAAAAGAAAAGACTTGTCATAGTTAACTAAAGAAAGTGAAATACCTGGATTACCATTTGTAATGATTAGACAATATGTTTGGGTTGTTGTACTGCCACCTCCATCAGGTATGACATGATTCCTATAGAGCCAAACTCTACATTTTGTTTTAGCTTCATTACGGCTTAGTGTTTCTGTAATTTCTATTGCTATATGTTTCTTGTGTGCAGAACGCACCATGTGTTGATATGGAGGACCTCCAAGGAAAATGCTAAATTACCTGCAAGGCTGCCATGTGTAAAATTCAGTGCTGTGTGGAGGATGACATGTGTTTCTTTTATGCTTTATAATTCTTGTGTGCAGAAGGCACCACGTATCCCTGGCTGTGTATCTTTTTATTAAGTTTATTTCTTCATGCGGAATGCACCACGTGTCATTGTCATGGGCCTTGGTGAAAAGATTCTTTTGATACAGCTTGCACGCGGGTCATGTCAAGTGTACTTTTGTTGCAATGGTGAGAGTTACTGCGTGTATCTCTTGTGATAAGCTTTAATGGTATCAAGACATATATGGTGGGTCCGGGATGTCACGGCATAAGTTTGGATGCAGCGAAGGGTTTCACATGCTGTGCACAGAAGGTAGCACAAAAGAAGCTATTGATGATGTAGAGATTGCCACGTATGTTTCTCTTATATGTTTTGGTTGTACACAGAGTGTGACAAGTGTTGTCTTTGCAGGGCTTTGAGAGACTCTTTTAATAAGTTTTGGAAACAAGTGGAGGGTGCCACATTCTTTTGTTGCTTTATGCAGATGGCATCATGTGTCACTATATTATGTTAAGCTTGAAAGGTGCCAATATACATTGTGGGTCTTGGAAGGTAAATGTTGCAGTTTCTAAGGTGATGCGGGAAGGGACAAGTGTCATTGCCCTAGGCGCTTGGGATATAAAGTTATGAATCTTTTAGGATGCACAGAGAGTGCCAAGTGTCCCATTTTTATTCTCAGATACTTCCACATATCAAGTAATGAGTGTGGCAGATAGCGACAAATGGTAATATTATGTGTGCCTCTTTTTATGAAAAGGAAACTAAACTACAAGCAGAAGGTGTCGTGTATCATATTTTGGAGGCATTTTGGAACTTGTTGGTGATGCCATGTGTTGCAATAGAACTATGAGTTACAGTGCCATATATTTTATCACTCCACCAATGAGCACGCAAGGAGAGATAGTTGTAAATTCAAGAACATTTTTAATACCAGTTCAGTCCTTGTTGAGTTCTAGTTTTATTCCAGTCTTTGAGATCCTAACGGTTAGAGGCGATCTTGAGTCAAATTTTGTGGCTATAAATAGAGGAAGATTTGTAATACATATAGACATTATTGATTAAGAATTCAGAGATCTTGTTGTGATCATATTGTATCATTTTACCTTAGTTTAGCTATTTCTAAGAAGGAAGCTGATATATCTATGCATGTTTCTGTGCCTTTTGTATTCTACCAAATTGTTAATGAAAGAAGCTCTATTCTATGCTAGTGGTGATATTTTTCTGTGTCTCTGCATAAATCTTTTAAGTTTAGCCTTTGATTTTAAATTCATTTACAATCTATCTATGTTAATCATGTAGCATTTGCTCTTTAATATGGTTGAATCCTGAGAATTTGGTCATTGTGCTAGTTATTGAAATACATTTTATCAGGCGCATCACCATAGAATTAGAAGTTCTGTTTATTGTATCTATAATCTTATTTTTCTTCCCTTTACGTCAAACCCCATTGAAAAGGAAGAGCCAACTTTTGTAAAATCTAGAGGTTGTTTCAAGTATCAGGTCCCACATTCTTGAAACTTCCCATGTTGGTGTTGGAACCTGCACAATTTTATACATCAACAGTTTTTGGCATGCCTAGTGGGACCTTTCTTGAATTTTGTTCAAGATCATATGAACCAGAGAGCATCAAGGAGTCAGAGCAGTGGACCAACAACAAGTGCATGGTCAGCTGCCAATCCTGGGATCTTATTGCCTTTGTTAGCCACTTCTCCAAGAAGAAGAGTAAATTGAGTAGCAATAGCATCAGGAGCAAACATGGGAGCACCTATACCACCATGAATTTATGCAAACTGGAACAATAGCAACCCCCTTGTTCTCCCAATGCCACCTGATACTTGGGACCCAATTCCAGCTAATGCTTTGAAGGCTTTACCCAAATTCAGTGGAGAAGATGCCAAGACACTGGGAGAACATCTCCAAGATGTGTCAGATGTGTGTGCAGTACATGTTATTACAATACAAAATGTTGCTATTAGACTATTAGTAGCTTCTTTTAAGGGGAAGGCTCTAGATTGGTATAGGTCTTTGCCCTCAAACTCCATATCTACTTGGGACGAGCTTGGAGATGCCTTCTTTGCAAGATTCAGTGAAAATGGTGATAAATCATCTCTACTATAGCAGTTGATTACTATAAAGAGAGCACCTCAAGAAGCTATAACAGACTTCAACACAAGGTTTCAAAAGACCAAGGATAGAATCCCTATTACAACCAGACCACCATCAAGTATAGCTATTGTATTCTAACTCAAAGCTTTCAATTCTGATATCTCTGTGAGATACAATCCCTAGGAGGATAGACCCTACCAAAAGCATATGAATTGGTTGTAAAAGTTGAGAACAATCTGATAGACACTACAAAGCTACCTCCATGCCTCCCATGCCTATGTTCCTAGAAATTTCTATTCCCTTGCCATAAGAGGTCCCTAATCCATCATCTGTACCTATATCCATGTACACCTTCCCAACATCTCAACAACCCACTGTCCCAACACCTTCTGCCCCTCCATCTAAAATGGACGATGTCAAGATTATCCTCAGTTCCTTTTCAAATGAGATCATTAATCTCAAGAGGCAACATACTTCTTATCTGAAGCCTCCTTACCAGGGATTCCAAGGAAATAGACCCCCATATCAGCCAAACTAGTACCAAAGTGCTCAAAGACCAAATAATCCTCAACCTTCAAATCAGTTGGTCACAGTTCCCTCACCTTTGCAAGCTGTCCCTTCTAACCCAGGTAGGGAAATGGTCCCTAGACAAAATAACCTAGCAGAAGATACCAATGCCTGGTGTTTTCCTTGCAACAAAGCCCATATGCCCAGAGATTGTCCTAGGAGTAATTATAACAAAAGATAGCAGAATAGAGAAGAATGGAGGGCCAAGTTATGGTATCAAATGCTCCCCCATATCAGTCACCTGGTATTCAGAATGCAGTAATGGTGGCTTAGATGCAAGGTATGTCTATTCAACAAGAGGAAGAAATTGCCCCAGAATATGCTTTGTTTTCATGGATTGAAGATGAGGATTTAGTATTCTTGAATGAAGCATCCACCTCCAAGAAGCCCTTGGTACAGTCTGATTACTACACCAGATCAAAAAGAAGGATGGTTGAGCAACTTGAAGTTCAAAATAATGAAATTGCCGGAGTTCCTCCTTTCCAGACCCACTACAATCCTATTTCAAGACAAGAAATACCTTAGTCATCCCAGAATTGAGCAGTCTCTAACCCAACGCTAGAAAGAACAAGGTACCCTTATTACCCTAAGACGCAGACATTGGGACTCATGAATGTGGTAGAACAACTAAAGAAGACCCCTGCACATGTATCAATATGGGATATGCTAGCTATTCCTAAGAAAAAGACACTATTACAAGAAGCATTAAAGACTCAAGTGGATCCTAAAGCTATTGGTTCGAAATAAGGAGGTACTAACAAAAGGAAAACTCAAAGCAAAGATACTCCACCCCTATAGAGAGCTGCCTTGCTAAATGCTACAACAGAGGTAAGCAAATATAGGCTTGAGCCATTTTACTTAACTTTAATAGTGGGCAAGAAACTGTTACATAACTCAATGATAGACTCAGGGGCTAGCACTACAATCATGCCAAAGCAAATAGTTAATGCTTTAAAAATAGAATATGAGCTATTGGCTAAAGGGGTCATGTAGTTAGATGGGAAGTCTGTTCAAACCATAGGAAGGATCAAATAGCTCCCCTTTCAGTTATATACTTGCCCAAATATAGCTATCAAGCAGGATGTGATGGTTATTGATATTCCCCTTATCTTTGGTTTATGTCTATCTAGAGATTTTATAGTTAAAATAGGAGGATACATGTCACTTGATTGGTCACATTTGATTTTGAGAAATAAATATGGAATATAGATGAAGGTGTTGTCTGAGCCCCTATCTAAAGATCATATTATTGAAGAACTAGCTCCAAAAGTAGAAGCATCTCATGCTATGATGAATAGGGAGGAGAGAATTTTTGTGGAAGAAGTGGGGGAATGAACTGAATATGATCAACAACAAGAAGAAAATAGTTAACTGATGACCATGATGCAGAGTGACCCTTATGGAATATATGACTCTACTAGTTTGGACACTTATGTAATCTTTGAAGAAGGGCAAGAAATACCAAATGTGATGAGACTAGAGATGCCCGAGGAAAAGGATATAAATAAAGAGTCTAAGATTTGGACCTTGAACTTTGATGGGGCCAAAAGTAAAAATGGTGCAGGGGTAGGTATATGCCTCATTTCTCCAAATGGTGAGAAAATCCTCAGAGCTATACACTTCCAATTTGCCTACACAAACAATGATGTTGAGTATGAATCTTTGGTGAATGGTCTTATGCTGGCCAAGAAGAAGGGGATAAACAATCTAGTGGTCAAAGGAGATTCTGAACTAGTGGTGAAACAAATAAGAGAGAAGGTTGTGGCAAAGAATGTAAGGATGAGATCTTATCGCCACAGAATCTAGGATCTAATTGATGGCTTTGACGCTTTTAACATAGAAGTTGTCCCTAGAACTCAGAATTCTAAAGTAGACATAATGGCACAAATTGGTTCCCAATTCAACCCATCAAGTGACTTGCTCTTTAACAGTGAGTCAATAAAGGTTATAGTTAGGCCAGCAATCCCCGATAATGTCCAGAACTGGCAAGTCTTTGACAATGATCTTCAGGTGCTTTTATTTCTGCAACAATCAGGAGAATTTGCTAATCAATTACAACCCAAGATCAAAGAAGCATATGGTGACCAGATTATTCAGTTGAAGTCTAATAAACTCCCAAAGGGGTTAATCATGCTAAAGAACATGTTTGACCTAGATGATGTAAACCTGGACAAAAGGAAGTTTAAGGCAAGCAAAGATGATTATTCTGAGATTCAAGTCAGCGAAGGAAGAAAGTGGAAGGTAGGCAATACTACTACTCAAGAGGAAAAGGATAAACCGATTTCTTTATGTAACAAGTATGATAGAGTAATTGCATGGACCTATGATGACCTTCATGGTTATAATAGAGACATCATTCAACATACCATAGAACTTGTTGAAGGGTCAAAGCTAGTCCGTCAGAAACAAAGACTAGTGAATCCTAGGATTGAACCCTTAATGGTAGATGAATTGAAAAGCTTCTAGAGTCCAAAATTATTTTTCCAATTAAGAATTCAACTTGGGTGTCTAACTTGGTTCCAGTAAGAAAACAAATGGATACATAAGGCTCTATGTAGACTTCAGAGACCTGAATAAAGCTTCAATAAAGGATCATTATCCCTTGCCCTCCATGGAGCGGATTTTGCAAACTGTGGCAGGATCTGAGAGATTCTCTTTTCTTTATGGTTTCTCAGGGTACAATTAGATCTAGTTGGCTAATGAAGACCAGCATAAGACATCATTCACTACAAAGTGGGGAACTTTTACATATGCCAAAATGCCTTTTGGTCTTTCAAATGCTGGAGCTACTTTTCAGCACGCCATGGACATAGTATTTGGAGACCTTATAAATAAGATCATTATGATCTATTTGGACAACCTTACTATATACACCAAAGATGCCAAAGATCACTTTGAGCACCTAGAAGCTATTTTTTAGAAGTGTCAAGAATTCGGGATCTCCCTAAATCCTAAGAAGTGTGTTTGTGTTGTACCCCAAGGGAAACTTCTGGGACATATAGTTTCAAAAGATGGGATTTCCATTGACCCAGACAGAGTCATAGCTATACTAAATTTATCCTTGTTAGTCAACAAAAAGGAAGTTCAGTCTCTTTTGGGAAAGATTAATTTTATTAGTCACTTTATATCTAATTTTGCAGGACTTGTTAGGCCCATTACTCTACTACTGAAGAAGGATTTAGTTTTCAAATGGACTACTAAAGGGAGACAAGCTTTTGAATAAGTCAAGAAAGCCATTTCTTCTACCCAAGTACTGATAAATCTTGATTTCTCTAAGCCCTTCATAATGTATGTATATGGAGGGGAACACAGTGTTGCAGTTGTCCTGACCCAAAAGGATGACAAAGAAGAAGGGGAAAATCTGATTGCATTCTTCTCCAGGACCCTAAGGGAGTATGAATTAAGGTATAATTTCATTGAGATACAAACTTATGCAATGGTTAAAGCTCTTAAGAAAATTTGGGCATCTAGTAATAGGTAATAAGATCTTGATATTAGTAGCTCACCCAAGTGTCAGGGAATATATTATGGAAGGTGAGATAACAGAAAAAAGAGCCAATTGGATAACTAAAATTTTAGAATATGATGTAGAGGTAAGGCCTACTAAGTTGGTCAGAGGAAGAGGACTCTGCCAATATATACTCAAGACATAGGGGAGTTAATGCCTAAAGAAACAGAAAATGAAACAATGTTCAAACTCCAAGAGTTTGATCAAGATTGTTGGGTAAGTGATAGAATATAGTTCATGAGAATTGGTGTTTTTCCTAGTGAACTCTCCCCTGATAAAAGAAGATATTATAGACAACAAGGAGTTCATCTTGCACTAATTGATCTTGTTTTGTTTAGAAGAAATTTTGATGGAATACTATTGAGATGTGTTAAGAAAGATGAAGCCCAAAAGATATTGCATGAGTTTCATCATGGAGCCTCAGGGGGACATTTTTTAGCAAAAACTACTTCCATTAAAGTTACACAGGCTGGCTACTTTTGGCCAACACTGTTTGCAAATTGTCACCAGATGGTCAAAGAATGTCAATCCTGTTAGTTTTACACTGGAAAGAGAAGGAATACAACACTGCCTTTGAGTCCCATAGTAGTATATGAGCCCTTTGCTTAGTGCGGTTTAGATTTTATTGGGATAAATAATCTAGTATCAAATATGGGATACAAGTGGATCCTTACTGCAACTAATTATTTTACAAGGTGGAGCGAAGAAGTGCCACTTAAGGAAGCTACTAAAAAGGTAATCTTAGATTTTCTTGAAGGGATAGCTACCCATTTTGGGCCTCCGCACACCATTATATCAGATAATGCTAAAGCATTCTTAGGAACCAAACTGTTAGAGTTTGCATTAAAGAATGGGATATATCTGAAGATGTCATCTAATTACTATCCACAAGGTAATGGCTTGGCAGAGTCTACAAATAAGAACTTGATTGGGCTTATCAAGAGGATGGGAACTAATCACCAGAAAGATTGGCACAAGTTCCTCAATTTAGCATTGTGGACAAATAGAATCACACCAAAGCAAGTGACTAAGATGACCCCATATGAGCTAGTCTATGGCAAAAGTGTAGTAATGCCACTAAATATAGAAATTTCTACCTTACAATTGCTTAAACAGTTGGAAATAGAAGAAAATGGCTCAATGCATGTAAGGCTTGCCGAGTTATTGGAGGTACAAGAGAAAAGAGAAAAAGCACATGAGTCTTTGATGAAGCATCAGCAAATCATAAAGAATTGGTTTGACAGAGAGACTTCTGATCCAAATTTTGAGGTTGGATCTTTGGTGTTGAAATGGGATGAAAGAGCTTCTAAACCGGGCCAGCACAGTAAGTTTAACTCATTGTGGACGGGTCCCTTTAAGATTCACTGTTGTAAGCAACAAAAATGCATTCGAGCTCGAGAATATGGAAGGAGAGCCTAAGGAGATTCCTGTGAATGGGATCTTTTTGAAACACTTTACATAGTCTCGAGACCCACCCTATATCATAGTTAATTAGGTGTCTTTTAGTTCCTTTCCTGCTTTTGTCTTGCTTTCCCACTTTTGTCTTGCTTTCCCACTTTTCCTTTTTAAATAAGTGTTCTGAGAACACGTGTCCGCAGCATAGTGGCCCCTTTTTGTTGGCAGTTACATTTACCAAGGTCGTTTGGCAGTTCCTTAAACCTCAAAGGAAAGTACCTAATCATTCCATAAGATCACTACTTTTAATACTAATCTGACACACCATCCCATACAGATTTTCAAAGATACACTAACTGTCTTGTTGACATTAATGCCATTAATAAGACATGATGGATCATTAATGCTTCATTATTCCTCACCAAGATAAGTTCAAGCCCCTCAGATTGTTGCATTTGCTATTTCTCATTCTGCATTCTCTGAGTTCTTGTTGTTTGTGTCAAAAGTTTTGTTCCTTGCCTACAATTCCAGCTAGGTTCGAGTTCATTTATAGTTCCTCTCTTGCTTTTTGCATCAAGAGTTTCTAAGGCTTCTAAAAGAGATACAAAAATGTTAGAAGTATAGTCGCCACAGGAAGGGTTAGGTCTTTTTGAGCTATCTGATAAATTGAAAGGAAGTAAATCTTATGTGTCTACACCAGCGCAACCAAAAGTGAGCTATCCAAGGACAAGGGTTTTGGATACGGGAGTGAGTGCGGATTCTACACAAGTGAAGGACTACGTGGATGGAATCTTTGACACACATATGCAGAAGAACCCAAAGAATTTAAGGGAATGAGCTCATCAAAGGTGCCTCCGGCGAGCTGTGAAAGGGGAGTCAGAAACTTTTGGAATGAGGATTTGGATGTCTCGATTGGCACAGTTTGTGGTTCCTACTATTCATCCTTATCTAGAATTGATTGGCATATGTGCAGAGTTGTTTCAACCTCCAACTACCTCTATTCAACGCGGCCCCTTCATGGTTCATATATCTCTTAAAGAAATTTGGGATATGTTGAGTTTGCATCATGACAGAACTGCTACCTTTCCTACAATTCCCAAGTTATAGAACACATGGGGAAATCTTCACAGTAGGGTAAAATTTCTAAACATTGAAATGAATTTAGATGACGACAATACCCAATTACCTTCACTGCCCACAGGTCAAGCTCAGTTTAATCTTGATGTTCAAGATGCCCTTGCCATGTTGTCTTTTATCTTTGGTCAGTATGATGACTCAATAGTATATGATTGGCAACTAGCAGCAATTTTCAGACTTAAGATCGTGGACAAGTCTTAGGAATACCGTTTTGATTTTTCTGAACAAATCTCCCAGGCTATGGTGGACCAGATCACAAATTCTCCTAGAATTGTGTTTTCAGGTATTCTGCTTATCTGTTTCATCTAATCCTATATCAAAAGTATGGTCTCTTCAAGCAATATATGCCTTTAAATATGTACGACCTCAAGTCCAGTAGTGGGAGAACAATCCCAGTGTCTGCATGGACACATGTTCTTTCAAACACTTCAGATCCCTATGAATTTGTAGAATGCCTTATTGCGCCAGTTTTTGGTCAGTTAGGGTCTGAGGCTGTCAAAAATAGAATGCCAGAGGGTCTCAGGGGTTTCTTAACAAATTTGAAAATTCCTTGTGATTACTTCTTTAGAGACAACCATTATTAGACTTCATAGCTTTGCTAGAGAGCCTGTCTTGCTACCAAAAGTTCTAACTCCTAGGGCTACATTTTTAGAGGTAGCATGTCAAATATCTATCATTGATAATAATTTTAGATATAAAAAGAAGAAGAAAATGTATGATGTTCCTTGGAGTAGAGAAAACATAACAATTGAGAAGAGAGAAACTGAAAACCTTCTATTAAGGAAATTGGCAGCTTATGGTTTCCTAATAGTTGAAGATAAATGGAGGTATGATCTAGATAGCTTCTTAGCATCTTAGATTGTTAATAATAAAGTTTCTACAACTTTCATTCATGAGAAATGCCCTTTTTGGGAGAAGAGGAGATCGCCAAAGCAGGATGATCCTACAGTTTATGTTGAATTGAAAGATCTGTCAGGCAAGGGTCCTAAGTCATGGGAGACATTTTATAAAAAGGAACAAGAATATGAGCCCAAGAAGCTAATGACTGTGAGCTTAAGGTAGACTTTAAAGAAAAAGGAATAGAGTGTTGAGAAAATTGCCACTTACTGGAAATATACACAGGACATCTCTGAGCTTACCCATACTTTCAGAGGAGTCCAGACAGATGAGCAATGGGAAGCAATATGGGATGAATATCACATGACCCTAATATTGAGCCCTGATACAAGTAACATTCATAGTGGTTCCCATGGAACAGAAGAAGGAGTATCAGAGGGAGGTCAAGAGCTTGAAGAAATAGAGCATGCAGCCTCAAAGGTCCCTAGAGTCCCATGGCCTCCATCTCTTAGTGATTTACAAAAACCAAAGGGGACAACATCGCTGTCTCATGAGACCCAAATAGCTTCGACATTGGGGGGTCTCAGAGTGGCACCTTTTCATCAAATAGTGATTGATTTAGGGGAGGAAGATCCTAATGACACAGAGGATAGGCCTATGAGGAAAAAAACATAAATTGGTTTTACAGGAGGAAGAAGATGATGTATTAGCACCCCAGCAACAACAAGTTCCTATGATCTCATCGGTGGCCCAGGTTAGTGTTTCTTCTCCTTTTTCCCCTTCTATTTCTTCTCATATAGGGGTGGTTGCCCAAGTAACCCATTCTTCCACACCTCCTGCCACCTCTGCTATGCCACTTCAGTCTTTTGCCCCAATTGCTAGTTCATAGGCCATGTCATCATAGGCCATATCTTTACCCCTATTTCCCCCATCAATGCCCAAGCGGGCTTTACCTCAGTTTGACCTAAGTCAGAAAATAACTACCATTCCTTATGGTTTACCCCAAGGTTATCCATTTGTTGGGGAACACATTCCCTCACCTCCTACTTTTCAAGCACAAGCTGATACAACAAAGAAAGCAAGAGAGGCTAGAATGGAAAAGAAGAGAAAGAAAGAAAATAAGAGCCCTATTGTTTCTCACATGAAATCATTGTTTGATCTTCTTCAACAATCTTTGACTATTACCCATTTAGTCCCTCATGTGATCAAACCTGTGGAGCAAGTGCGCCACAACATTATACAATGAATGTAGTGGCCATGGATCTGACCCATTTCAAGCCACAAGACAAAGTAGAATTGATGAATGAAACTACCTTAGTAGTTTCCACTGATTATTTGAAGATGTCAAAAAGATTACAGAAAGTTGAAGCAGATCTGGCAAAAGAAAAAACTACTAATAGTAGCTTGACTTCAGAGATAAAATCTAAGGATAAAGAAATTGACACTTTAAATAAAGATTTGCAGTCTACTATATCTTTATAGATACATCAAGCATCACAAGCTCAGGTTGTAGTTTTGAAAAATGAAGTAGCACAAGAGAAAGCTGATGTTGCTGCATTGAGACAAGAGAAAGCCATTATGGAGAAGAAGTATCAGGATAAAATGCAAGAGGTGTCTCAGTTGCAATAGACCCTTTTAAAAGAATAAAATTTGAATAGTGTCGCTCAGGCTCAATTTATGGCTGAACAACATAAGACCAAGCAACTAACTATTGAGTTGGCATAGAGGCCATAAAATGCAGGGGTCTTGGCTATGGTAAAGGAGCTTTATGCATCTGCATGGAGAAGAATCTCTAAAGAGATTGTTTAGCTCAAGCCTTCCCTCACTTTCCTGTTGAATGCACAACAATTATGTGAAAAAGTAGAGTCCTCTGTTGAGGCAACATTGTCTATTGTTTCTTTGAGGGTTTTAGATTCCCAGCTTTTATTGCAGAAACTTTACGACACAACTGATGAAACTTTGTTAGCTGCTAGTGTTAGTGATAGAATGATTACTGCAAAGAAAGTAAATGAAGTTTTAAGTTGCAACTCAACTGCTATGAGTTGCAAGGCATTGCTTGATGTAGTAAAAGAAGGTGTTAAGAATATGAAGAGACACATTGAAGAATTGGTGCAATTGGATTTGCCCTCTCCTTTTCCTGATGATAGTATAGTTTTAATGACTGATGCCATAAAGGTTTTTCTGCTGACCAAACAAAATGATCAGACCATTTTCCAAGGTTTGAGTGATTCTTCTAGTGTGGATGAAGTGGAAGCAATCCTTGTTCCAATGGCTCGTCTTGAATTTCAATTACATGTTGTGGTACAAATCTTGCAGTCCTTTTCTCATAAGGACATCATCAATTTAGATTTTGCATTTCAAGATCTCCAAAGTAAACAAGGTTTGTCAGATTTAGAGTGGTCTATTTATCAGGCCACGTTATAGAAATTATAATTCTATTTCTTTGTTAGTGGCAGTACAAATTTTTTTTTGGAGTTTTTTCTATTATTTCTGGAGTTCTTTATGAGCGGGCACAGAAGTCCTTGTAGTTTCCAAGAACTATAGAGCCAAACTCTACATTTTGTTTTAGCTTGGTTACAACTCAGCTTGGTTATGGCTCAATGTTTCTGTAGTTTCTATTGCTATATGTTTCCTATGCATGGAACGTGCCATGTGTTGATATGGAGGACCTCCAAGGAAAATGCTAAATTACCTACGAGGCTGCCATGTGTAAAATCCAGTGCTATGCAGAGGATGCCGCTTGTTTCTCCTATGATTTATAATTCCTGTGTGCAGAAGGTGCCACATATCCCTGGCCGTGTATCTTTTTATTAAGTTTCTTTCTTCACACGGAATGCATTGTGTGTCATTTCCGCAGACCTTGGTGAAAAGTTTCTTTTGATACAGCTTGCACGCGGGTGGTGCCAAGTGTCCTTTTGTTGCAATGGCAGGAGTTGTCGCGTGTATCTCTTTTGATAAGCTTTAATGGTATCGAGACACATATGGTGGGTCCGGGATGTTATAGCATAATTTTGGATGTAGCGAAGGGTGCCACGTGCTGCGCATGGAAGGTAGAATAAAAGAAGCTATTGATGATGTGGAGATTGCCACGTATGTTTCTCTTATATATTTTAGTTGCACACGGAGTGAGACAAGTGTTGTCTTTGCGGGGCTTTGAGAGACTCTTTTAATAAGTTTTGGAAACAAGCGAAGGGTGCCACATTCTTTTATTGCTTTATGTAGATGGCACCGCGTGTCACTATATTATGTTAAGCTTGAAAGGTGCTGATATACATTGTGGGTCCTGCAAGGTAAATGCTACAGTTTCTAAGATGATGCAGGAAGGGACAAGTGTCATTGCCCTAGGCACCTGGGATATAAAGTTATGAAGCTTTTAGGATGCACAGAGAATGCCAAGTGTCCTATTTTTTATTCTTGGATATTGCCACATATCAAGTAATGAGTGTGGCAGATAGAGACAAATGGTAGTATTCTATGTGCCTCTTTTTATGAAAAGAAAACTAAACTACAAGCGGAAGGTGTCGCGTAGCATATTTTGGAGCCATTTTGGAACTCGCAGGTGATGCCACGTGTTGCAATAGAACTATGAGTTACAGTGCCATATATTTTATCGCTCCACCAATGAATGCATAAGGAGAGATGGTTGCAGATTTGAGGAGATTTTCAGTACCACTTCAGTCCCAGTTGAGTTCCAGTTCTGTTTAGGCCGTTGAGATCCTAATAGTTAGAGGCGATCTTGAGCCAAATTTTGTGGCTATAAATAGAGAAAGATTTGTAATACATATAGACATTATTGATTAAGAATTCATAGATCTTGTTGTGATCGGATTGTATCATTTTGCCTTAGTTTAGCTATTTCTAAGAAGGAAGCTGGTATATCTGTGCATGTTTTTGTGCCTTTTGTATTCTGCCGAATTGTTAATGAAAGAAGCTTTGTTTTGTGCCAGTGGTGATATTTTCTGTCTCTGCATAAATCTTTTGAGTTTAGCCTTTGATTTTAAATTCATTTACAATCTATCTATGTTAATCATGCAGCATATCCTCTTTAATAAAGTTGAATCCTGAGAATTTGGTCGCTATGCTAGTTACTGAAATACATTTTATTAGGTGCATCGCCATAGAATTAGAAGTTCTATTTATTGTATCTGTAATATTGCTTTTCTTCCCTTTACCTCAAACCCCATTGAAAATGAAGAGCCAGCTTTTGTAAAATCTGGAGGTTGTTTCAAGTATCAAGTCCCACATTCTTGAAACTTCCCATGTTGGTGTTGGAAGCTGCACAATTTTATACATCAACAATTCCTTTTTCATACAACCTTCCTGTCACTTGTCATGATGTCTACAACACACGATCTAGCAAGTTCCTCTAATGATGGATGCGATTGTTGTGCATTAGCGGATGACCTCATCAAATGATGTAGAATGATACCTATTTAGTGGTTGGATATAATCAATGCTCCGCGTGGCTTCCCTTTTTGAAAGTGGGGTGTGAGTCATGATGACCTCACCACTTTTCTAATGTTCCCACTTTAATGTTTGGAAGGGTGGGCCCCAGACGTTTGAATTGCCTTTGTTTGTTGAAGCACCAGAGGTGCTCCTAATTTGCTCTGGAGGTGCACCTAGTTGGCTTTGGGGAAGCACTTGGTTGGCTCTGGAGAGACCTCTATTGGATTCTTGCATGAAAAAGAGAACTACCATTTGCTAATTTTCTATTCCCTAGGTGAGAAAGACTATCATTTGATTAGTTTTCAATCTTTCCCTTTTATTTTTATTTTTTTTAGAAGGGCCGCTATTCACTGGTTTTCAACCCTCTTTTTATTTTATTTTTTCTTTTTTTAGAAGGGCTACCATTTATTGGTTTTTAACCCTTTTGTTGGTTCCCAAATTTGCATGCATCAAATCCTCAAGACTTGTCACTTATTATACTCAGATTCGATGAGAGACTCGGCCAACAAAGTGGGAGATTATCTCCTATCTCCCTTGCACTTTAGGTTCTCCCGCACATAGGGGTATTCCCTTATTCACAACCAATAAATATAGCTTTTCAATACTAGGTAGAATGTTCTGATATATTTGCACCAAGATTTGTAAGATTAACCCTAGACTGACAACATTCTTGGATTATCTTCACTATTCAAATCTGAGAACATGCATCACCTAATCTAAAACAAAACATAAAACAAAATGATTTGAAAGATTTATCATTAAATTATGTTATCTTCTAGACCTTTGGGTGAATAAACCCTAGACCAGTGCTTTATCAGGGCAATAGAGTCAAATGTTACCACGCAAATGTTTTTCTATCTGACATTTAAAACTTCATATTCAAAGGGCTGGAACCATCATCACTACCTTATAGTAATAGCTCAAGAAAGAGTATCACCTATGACTCTTCTTCAATGATCCTTTAATACAATATACTTTCCCCTATATCTGATTTAAAGTTATTTTAATCCATTCCTTGAAAAGATGTTTGAATCAAATATACAACATAGAAAATGTATGCAGACAAGCTTAGAAACCCTTGGCAACTTTGCTTGAAAGGAAAGCACTCATACTCAAGGAGACAGTCACGGATAATACACACAAAAGTGTTTTTCATATACTAAAATTTGAATAGAAAATATTCCATATAGAAATTTATTTACCTACAGGAGCACTTCTCTTCTGAAATCCAAACTCCATAGCCTTTTTTACAATCAATCTATTTTCCAAATATGTGGATAACTTGTATCCAAAGCCCCAAAAAAATCCTAGGATATCTCTCCCAGATATTAGATTACAATGCTATCAGCTCTCTATATATAGGAAAAGTAGAAAAATGTCAGACTATAAGAGTTGGTTACAAATTTTGATTATACATTTTAATTCTCCTAACCCTAGGAATTGGCATCTTTGTTCTAATTAGATCATGCTGGTAATACGTTTTCTCAAGTCAATCTAGTTCGTTGAGTTGAACTGAGATTGATACTGCTCTTAAAATTTGTTTTCCTCCTTGAAGATTGTGAAATCCTATTCATTTGATTTGTTCAATTTTTCCTCGAGACTGTAAGGCTCCAGCTGCTTGCATTCCCATGCATATTCTCCTCCACCAATAAGAGCAAAAGTCTTCCAATCAATACTTGTATGTTCATTTTGCCAAGACTAGCCAATAGGAGGCCTTAGTGCACCATCATAGGCCTGGGAAAGAAATGTGAGGTGGGTTGTACGCTAGTGCGCTCATCCCCCAAAATGCCTCTGTTTTATTGATAAGGCATAAATATTACAAGAATAATGTTTATATTATAATCTTTGCCCCCAAAATACTATACTTTATTCACTAATTAATTTATTCTCACTGCTGGGTCATTTTCTGATTATGCTAGGCATTTTTCATGTTACTGGCATCAAGAAATCTTCCAAAACACCAATAAAACTACCCTCCAGGCATTGGAATGATCTCAGACAAGTTTTAAGAAGTCAAATAACCATAAACAGCTTCAAATCCTTGCCCAAACTTCAAACACGTGAGCAACATTCCATCCTGCAACAATACCTGCTTGAATCTACCCAAAATACTCTAGAAGAAACCTCCATGGAGATCATAAAAAGCCAATCTGCATTGTAGAACTAATTTTTGACCAAAATCTGATTAGGAGAAGGCTTAGCGCACAAGCATAGCCATTGCAGAAGAAACAGAGTAAGCTTGTGTGTTGCTGTAGTAAGCTTATAAAATGCATTTGTTTTAATCTTATAAAACATAAACATTATAATATAATGTCTGCTTTATAATATTTATCATTTAAAATATTAGATGTGCCAAAATATATATTTTTTAAAATGCATTTTCAAATTTAGAGAAAATGATAATTATTTAATTTCTCCTCCCGGGCAAACGACACATCTTCACTGTGGGCACACTGGGCATCCAGAGGCTGTGAAAATTTGTATAGAGCCATAATTAATTATTTAAACATACCCATCTCCTCAAAATTTGCATTGCCATAAGATTTTTGGGACCTCCTTTGTAAACTGGCCTGCCAAACATGTTCGTCACAACTAAAACACATTAAAATAATGCATCGTATGGACTTTGCTTTTGATGAAAATGGAACTAGAGAGTTTTTAGACCAAAACAAGAAATGGGTCACCTTCATAATTGTGAAATTTGCAACTTTTCAGAACACCAAATCTAGCCCAGTCGCAGTCAGAAAAGCATTAAATAGCCCATCAGAACTCATCCAAGTAGCGTGAAACTAAACAAGTGCACTACCATATGTACCAAAAAACTTTCTACCATATGGATTTGCAAGATGACCTCTGAGTTGCAAAATTTTAATCAATGAAGATGGGCTCCAGGTAGATTTAGTAGTATGTTGACCTAACCTCTGTCGACTCATTGAGAGGAAATAAGCACTTCAAATTTGCAAAATTTAAAGGTGCCATCAATGGCTCATGTTCAGGGATGCATGCCTCTTGCAGGCATGGCAAGATTCTAGTTATCTCCAGGATGTAGACCATGTGCCAAATCCATTGGGCTACTATGTAACTGCTCCGTCATATTAAAAACCATATCTTCAAACTTTATTTGGTGGCCCCGGGCCCCCAAAAATGAAAAACCAATATTTACCTCTATCAAATATTCTATTTTCAGCAGACAGACCCGAGCTCAATTTGGAAGCACTATATTCAATGTTGTTATCAAAGAAGCATACCGCCATGTTTTTGATTGTGCCTCTATCAATTTTACTCATATCAACATCAGAAAATGATAGGCACAATAAGTGTGTCAAATATATCATTCCTATGTTTATAATGCCTTTGATCAACAAAATCACTACTATCCATCCTTAGATATCCATCACTCTGATCTGAGAAACAAATTGTTTCCTGGCACACTAGGTGACTAGTATCATAAAAATTGGCTTCATCTCTTACTTTCATATCAAATCTGAAGCAATCATAAGACATCTCTGATGACCACTGCTGCAAGTTATCTCTATCACATAACAACTCCAAATGAGAAAAAAGTGAAAGACTCATACACAACCAATGAATTTATACTTGGAGTTTGCCCTCTTTCAAGCAAGAAGTCACCTTCTTTATTAAACATGAAATACTCATACACAGGCATCATTTTCACTTGCTTTGCTGAACATTGACTTTCACATTCATATAAACCTTTCAACCCTGAAGTAAAGACTTACAAAACATGCTCATACAAATAATCATAATCAATTAAGAACTAATCATACTCACAATTACCATGACCAATAGGCTGAAGGAGCTCACTTTTAGAAACATCCTCATAGCCATCATTATTGTGCTCAACAATTTCATCATTAAACTCCACCTGGAATGCTTCAAGAGAAGGCTTGAAAAAATTAGAATATGGCCTATTGTCAAAAGCTTCATAATCACCCTTACCATGGTTATCACAGTTAATACTATCCTCTGTTGTATCAATATGAACATTTGAAACTTGTCCACCCTCAATAGAGTATGCACCTTCATTAATGCATTCATCATTGAAAGTAAATACTTTCATCTCCATATTATGTCCATGATCAACATCAATAGAAGAACCAACATATTCATCATCCACACAAACCTGATCACCTAATAGCTTCACTGATGAACAAGTATCTTGTTCATGCAAAACAAAAACCTCCATCTCTGCTTCATATAAACTATCATGAACAGCTGAGACATACTCACTTATGAGTGCCTCATACTTACTATTATTATCAAAAGTTGACCCTCATACCTAGTATCTATGTATTCCTTTGATTCTTCAACAACACTGCTGCAAGATACAACTTCATATATATCATTTATCTCATGGTGTACGCAATCTGCATCTGCATATCTCTCTCCTATGGGTTGATCACAACCTTCATCTTTATCATTGCAAGGTGTGCCTTCATTTCTGACACAATTTCTTCATCTTTATGCATTATGCCATGAATTTGCTCATAACCGCTATCAGTATTATGAGACATAACTCTTCCCGCATAATCACCTTTGGCTCTTTCCATAATCCCAATCCAAGCAAATATCTAATCAAGATTTTGAGGCTTCAATTCCTTTGGCAAATTGCTCAAACCTGATTCATAAACTTCATAAAACAAATCAACACGCAAAGCATCCTCAGGTCTACAATACTCTAGGATTTCTAACAAAGCTTTGCAATACAGAGCATAGGGTGACTCTCCTTCTTGTCTCTTCAAGTCAAACAATGATTGAACAAAAAACTTAGGATTAGTAGTACTTGCATTTTGTTCATAAGTTGCTTGAAACTCCCCATGACTCACATGAGGCAATGGTGAACAAATATTCCAAAACACCAATAAAACTACCCTCCAGGCATTGGAATGATCCCAGGTAAGTTTTAAGAAGTCAAATAACCATAAACAACTTCAGAAACAACTTCAAATCCCTACCCAAACTTCAAAAACATGAGCAACATTCCATTCTACAACAATACCTGCTTGAATCTACATAAAATTCTCTAGAAGAAACCTCCATGGAGATCATAACATGCCAATCTGCATTGTAGAACTAATTTCTGACCAAAATCTGCCCAGAAGAAGGCTTAGCGCACAAGCGTAGCCATTGCAAAAGAAACAGAGTAAGCTTGTGTGTTGCTAAACTAAGCTTATAAAATGCATTTGTTTTAATCTTATAAAACATAAACATTATAATATAATGTCTGCTTTATAATATTTATCATTTAAAATATTAGATGTGCCAAAATATATTTTATAAAAAATATATTTTCAACTTTAGAGAAAATGACAATTATTTAATTTCTCCTCCCGAGCAAATGACACATCTTCACTGTGGGCACACTGGGCATCCAAAGGCAGTGAAAAATTGCATAGGGCCATAATTATGTATTTAAACATACCCATCTCCTCAGAATTTGCATTGCCATAAGATCTTTGGGACCTCCTTTGTAAACTGGTCTGCCAGATGTGTTCGTTGCAACTAAAACACATTAAAATAATGCATCATATGGACTCCACTTTTGATGAAAATGGAACTAGAGAGTTTTTAGACTGAAACAAGAAATGGGTCACCATCATAATTGTGAAATTTGCAACTTTCCAGAACACCAAATCTAGCCCAATCACAATCAGAAAAATATTAAATAGCCCATCAAAACTCATCTAGGAAATGCGAAACTAAACAGACGCACTACCATATGTACCAAAAAACTTTCTGCCATATGGATTTGGTAGATGACCTCTGAGTTTCAAAATTTTAATTAGTGAAGATGGGCTCTAAGGTAGATTTAGCAGTATGTTGACCTAACCTCTATCAACACATTGAGAGGAAATAAGCACTTCAAATTTGCAAAATTTGAAGGTGCCATCACCTTCTTTTATTTCATTTTTTTTTAATATTGTCAGACTTTGAATATTTTCAATCTGTGGTAGAGGATGTGCCCTCTGTCACCAAGCACAAGTCCTTGGCAAACTCTTCTTTTGGAGCTGGTCTTTGATAGAGACGAATTTTGTGACCATTTACTAAGAATGTGTTTTCTCCTTCATCAATGGGTGCTAGAAAAACTATCCCATTTCCATAGACTTCCCTAATTTGGTAAGGTCCCATCCAATTAGTTTGTAGTTTTCCCTTGAACTCTTTGAACTTAGAATCATATAAGAGAACACAATCTCCTTGCTAAAATGTTATCTTTTTAATATGTTGGTCATGTCACTGCTTCCTTTGATGCTGAATAAGTTTTGTTTGTTGTATGGCTTACATCCTAATTTCATCCAACTCATTGAGTTGAAGGATCCTATCTTGTTGTGCTATAGATAATGGTAATCCAATGTCCAATGATGTCCTTAGTGTTTGCAACTCAAACTTTATGGATAGTATAGGTTTCTTCCCATAGACAAGTTCATAAGGTGAGAACTTGGTTGTTGACTTCCATGTGGTATTGTAAGCCTAAACTACTTCAGGTAACCTGTTGGCCCAATCTTTCCTAATCGTGTCCACTATCCCGGTCAAGATATTTTACATCTCTCTATTTTTCACCTCTACCTACCCATTTGCTTGGGGGTAGTAAGGTGAATAATTCATGTGCTTGATTTGGTATAGATCTGTGAAATCTTGTATCACCTAAGAAGTAAACTATGGATCTTTGTCTGAAACAATTGATCTTGGGGCTCCAAACCTCAAAAATATTTTTTTATATAGGAAATCAGAAACTTTTTCTTCTCTTGCAAATTGTAGTGCTTGAAATTCTTCCCATTTGGTTACATAATTTGTGCATACGAAGATATATTCCTTTCCTAAAGATGTTGGGGATATAGGCCCCACAAAATCTAAGCCCCATTACTCAGATGGTTCTAAAACCACATGGGGTTGAAGTGACATTTCCTGGGTGGAAGTTGGTTGACCCATCCTTTGGCATTGATCACACTACTTCACATACCTCTTGGCATCCTTGTGGAGAGATGGACAATAGTAACCAGCTCCAAAGATCTTGTCGATCATCCTTTGTGAGGAGTAATGCCCACCTAAGGGTTCATCATGACATGCCCTCAATACATCAAAGATCTCATCATCTCTCAAGCACCTCTGTAGCACAAAATTAGGACCACATTTAAATAGCAAACCATTCAACCATTTATAAGATAAACTTTCTTTTGCCAATCTCTTTTTCTGTTTAGAAGTGAAATGAGAAGGAAACCCTGTAGCCAAGAAATTTGCTATATTAGCAAACCAAGGTGTAATGGAAGAAATAACAAAGAGATGTTCATCTAGAAACCTATCTTCCACTGGTTGGTTTTCTCCACCTGTATGCAACCTTGACAAAAAGTCAGCAACCAAATTGAATTTCTCTAGGTTATCTATGATAGTAATGTCAAATTCTTGCAATAGTAACAGCCATCTGATTATCCTTGCACCTACTACAAGTTTGTTCATTAAGTATTTATTGGCTACATGATCAGTGTGCACAAAGATTTTATATTCTGTGATATAATGTCTGAATTTGTTAATAGCATAGATGACTACTAGGAATTCCTTTTCAGTTGTTGTGTAGTTTTTTTCAGCAAGGGTAAGGTTCTTACTTATGTAGTGGATTGCATGCATACCTTCCCCTTCCTCTTTTTGTCCTAAGACTGCTCCTATTGACTCATTTGAAGCATCTGTTTGGATGTGAAAGGGAAGATCCAATTAGGTCCCCTCAAAACATGTGTGATTGTAATTTTTTCTTTAATGGTTTCAAATGTTGTTTGGTAGTCTTCTATCCACTGAAATTCAGTATCCTTAGTCAGCAGGGAAAACATAGGTGCAACTATCTTGCTGAAATTTTCTATGAATCTCCTATAATATCCTGCATGACCTAGAAAACTTCTAACATCAATTTGGTTCTTAGGCAGGGGCAATTGTTTTATCACTTCTACTTTGTTTTGATCCACTTTGATTCCTTTGGCTGATATGTGATGTTCAAGGACAATTCCTCCTTCTACCATCATAAAGCATTTCTCATGGCTCAAGGACAACTAATTTTTCTCACAACATTGTAGTACTTTATCTAGGTTCTTAAGGGCTTCTTCAAAGGTGTCCCCATACACAATAAATTCATCCATATAGACCTCCATACACTCATTGGCTAATTCAACAAAAATGGCTAAAACAACCCTCTAAAAGGTAGCTGTAGCATTACATAATCCAAAGGGAAGGACTCTATATGCAAAGGCTCCCCATGAACATGTGAAGGTGGTTTTATCTTGGTCTTCTAGTGCTACTTAAATCTGGCTATACCCACTAAACCCATCTAGGAATGAAAATTACTTTCCTTGCTAGGTTATCTAGCACTTGATTAATGAATGGCAAGGGAAATCATCCTTCTTTGTAGCTTTGTTTAGCTCTCTATAATCAATGCATACTCTCCATTTCCCATTCTTCTTAGGCACTATAACCAAGGGTGAAACCCACTGGTTGTTTGAGATAGGATAGATGAATCATGCCTGTTGCAATTTCTCTATCTCAATTTTGACAATGTCTTTAAGTGCAGGGTTTAATCTTCTATGGGGTTCTCTAACAAGTTTGACATCTTCTGTGTATATGTGGTGGGTACATATCTCAGGAAGGATGCCCTTCATATCTTGATATTCCCAAGCAAAAGTTGTTGAATGGGAGATAAGGAGATCAAGATGTGCCCCTTCTTGTTGTTCTGTTAGCTGAGTGTTGATGTTCAATGTTTTCCCAGGTAAGATCATGACCTATTTTGTAATTTGTTCCATAAATGTTCCTAACCCATATTCTAAAGTCATAGTGTTAAGAGGACAAGAATGTGGAAGTGGCATATGAAAATTTGCTAGGCCTCTATAGAAAGTTTCCCCATAAGGAATGATATTAGCAAGGGTACAATGCCCAGCAGTCAGAAATTATTTCCTTAAGTCGTGGGCTAAGTCCATTGTTTCTTTTCCAATGGGAATGTGAGTTATATCTTCAAGTGTGTCATACTCTATTTCTTCCTCCAACTCACCTAAGTGTTCATTGATGGTAACCATAGCTACGAAGGCACTATTTTCCATGTTGTTAGGCTCATCTACCCACACTTTTCTTGAATAATGCATAGACAGTTTAGCTGGAGGGTACAAGGAGATTTTCTTCATGTCCAAACCATTTGAAATGACCATGTCCCTAGTTTTACAATCAATGGATGTTGTTGCAGTAGCCAGCCATGGCCTCCCTAAAATCAAAGGATAAGCATTCCTTTGATTTCTAAGCACCAATATCAGAAATTCCAATGGGAATTCCCATGATTCTACAATAACTGGGACATCAGTCAACACCCCTTTCAAAATGGCCACTGACTGATCAATCAATTATAGAATTGTGGATGTGGCATGAACACCTGGCGTAAGGAACAATTTATCCAGGGTGTGAACTCTCATTACATTTATTGTTGCTCTCAGGTCAACCAAAATATTGGATGTTTCTACTCCTAAAATGTGGATAGTTATGACAGGGTTCCCATGATACCCATATTTTGGGAGGAGAATTTTCCCCACTAGAAGATCTACTACTTTTCCTTCCACTTGAATGGTGGTAGGAAAGTTTTTCTTCCTGCCCTGGGTCTTAACACAATGTTGCTTGATAAATTGATTCAGTTCAGGAACATCCTTGATTGCTTGGAGGAGTGGAATTTCAATGTTTAGCTACCTAATTTCTTGGAGAAGTTCTGATTCAATGGTAGGTTGGACTTGTTTTTGTAGGACTATTTTTTGAGGGACATGTTGTTTGATCCATTCTAGGTATGATGCCTGCTTTTCAGTCTCTGAAGTTACCTGAGGATTGTTTTTGTGGCACTTTTTCGATAGTAATCTCTTCATGGGGTTGAGTGGATGGATTTTCAAGTTCCGTATCATCTGTAACTTCAACTATAAGAGGAGGAGATGGTCTTGGTAGTGCCTTCCTAGAACATAGCCAAAGGTTGTTTAGGTAAATAGCATTTACACCAGCCATGTTTTCTTGCTCTGTCATGTAAATAGTTGCTCCCTATTTATTTTGTGGGTTTGCTATAGGTTGAGCTAGTAAGGGTGGTTGACTAATTGGCTCATGTTGAGATTGTCCTTGTGTGTTTGAGGGTCCAGTTAGGAGTGCTTGTTGTTGAGGTTGGAAACGTCTAGGTTGTCATTGGTATTGTTGGTTGTAACTCTACTAAGGCTGCATGTTTTGTGGTCCATATTGTGATGGAAATTGTTGTGGCCACTATTAGTTTCCCCAAGGTTGGTTTTTCCACTATTGGTTTTTCTATTGCTGGCTTGACCAGTCTTGTGGTACCCATGGAGGAATGTTTTGAGGTCCCTACTAGGTTAGATTCCATTGATTATTTCCCCAACTTGAAGGGCCCCTATAAGAAGCCTTATTTGGGTATTGGTTGTATGGGACATGGCCAATTTGTTTTTACCCTACATAGTTCAATTCCTTCCATTATGGCATTCTTTTTAGTCAGCTTTTTAAGGGCTAGGAGTTGATCACAGTGATTTGTAGGGTGTTCTTTGTCACAGATTTGATAGATCTTAGATTTATCTAGTGGGCACTCTCTCAAAAGTTGTTTGTTCCTACATCTAGGACAGTAAATTGAAAGAGGTTCAATAGTTTTGTTATGTTCAGTGTATTAAAACGTAGTTGTTTCCATTTGATGTCAACTTCATATTAACTATTTATCTAAAATAGAAAAGAAATTATACCATCTTGATATAGATTCTTTTATCTAGTGCATCATATTTTTTCAAATTTTTTAATAAGTTTTACTATTTTTCCTTGGCATGGTAATTGACCTAATGTTTTGTGTTGATAACCTACTTTTAGTAAAAATAAAAAGGCAAATACAAATAATAATTAAACTCTTAATATATATATATATATATATATATATATATATATATATATATATATATATGAAGACTAAACTTATAGATCTACAAAAGGGTATTTTTATATTTTGTAAAAAATGTTATTTACACGAGTAGAAGTTGTTGAAATATCAAGTTTCTCGAATAATTTTATTTTTTGGTAAATTGGTCTCATTGTAGTGCTACATATGCATTTAGCCAACAATTTTAGTTGGAAAAGTTGTGGACATATCTAACTTAGCTAGAATGAATCTTACAAGATCATATGTTTGACCAAAATTGATTTTTAGTTAGAAATACTTAAATTCACTTGTGTTGATAAGTTGGCTAAGAGTGTGACACAACTTTGTGCTTTTACCCTTCAGTTGTTCTAGTTTTTTCCTGAATCCCATCCAATGTGGTATTCAACTGAACTAAGATGTCTTTTTTAGATTTGCAAACTCCTCCATTAACTATCCTATATTGTTCTTTCTTTTTAGAGACCTTGGTCTTCTTACTCCATATTATGTTCTAAAGTAGTTCTTGTAGATTTCCTCTATAGCAAGCATGTCCATTTTGTTGATATTCCCTCTCCCCATTAGATCTAATGCATGCTTTGACTCTTTGTCCAACCCTTTTATAAACAAATTTTTGGCTAAGTTTGAGCTATTGGGTTGCCATATCTTCTTAGGGCAAAGTTGATTCTATCTAGGTAGTCTTCTAAACTTTCATCATCCTTCTATTTAGTTCTAAACAACTCTTCCTTTCTATCATTGATTTTGCAATAGTCCTGGTACTTTTCTAGGAACTTAGTTTCCATTTGATCCCATCAGTGGATGGAATCTAGGGATAAACCCATGAACCACCTCATGGTAGAATCTTTCAAGGTAGATGGGAAAAGTTTGAGTTTTTGGTTATCAAATCTGTAGTCATATATCTGGCATAAGACCTTAAACTCAAAAAGGATCTAATCTGGATCCTCAGAAGAAAGACCCCTGAATGTTGGCACGTTTGATGGTGAGATGTTCTTCATAGGGACATTGTCTCCAGGAGCAAGAACAATGGGATATGAAGAGGTTCTTGTAGTCTCCTACAGAGGATCTTCTGGGTTATCATGATTATCCCCCATGTCTGATTGTTCTCTTTCCCAAGATTTAGTGTGAGTTTTTGGTAAAATGGATCCTATTAACAGACCTACCTGGTATTTCTCCTGCAGTTCTTGAATATACTTAGAGAGTGAAAGGTTTTGAGGACTTGTGGGAATATCTAATTGTGGTGCAATTTCCAAGGTAGGTTCTAAATGTTCTTCTTCCTTTTCAACAAGATCTTGTCTTGCCCTACTGCTTTCATCTGTAGTTTGTTGCTTGGGTGTTTATTTAATGTATCTACCTTTTGAATCCCTAGGTCTAACCATACATATTTAATCTAATCTAAAAGGGACTATTAACTAGGGTTTACTTATTAACACATATCCCTAGCAACGACGCCAAAAATGACAAGGGTCAATGTACCTTGGCATTTAATCATATTTTATGTGTCAAATTCAGGGTTGTGTCCGCTGCTATTTGCAATAAGGAACCTAATAATCAACAATCCTTAACCAATCTACTAAATTGAACTGTCCTAATTAATCAAATCAATGTTGTTAATTATCTGCTTAAAAGGAAAACCTAATCTAAAGATGGAAATAGTAAATTGTTGAAAGAATTTATCTAATTCACACAAAAGCTGAAACATGCATTAAATGGAAACAAGACTACTTTAACAATAATTAATCTATCTTTTGAAAATTAGAAAACTATACTTAATGAAAATTGTAATAAACTAATAAAGAAAAGATACTAGCCTCCTATCTGTTGGTGGGAGTGGGTCCTTGCTCCACACCTTCAGAACTGAAGGCTAAACAAGAAACTCAGAACAAAAGTATAACAACACTGCTTTTCTCAATCTAGTATATCTGGGGTGTATTGCATCCAAAAGTATATATTTATGCTCTGAAATGAAATTACATAAACAACTGCTACAAAATCCTGATTAATAATTCTGTTGTTTCCATCCAAATATATATCAGTCTGAGTGACATAATATTACTGGAGTCAACTACTTTACCTAATAGTTCAACTTGAGATATAAACAATCTCTTATTCTTAAAACTAAAACATGTAACTTTCCATGTAGAGTATAATCATGCAAAGTCTGAAAAAGGACTTTAGTGATATTGAAGGTACCACTAAATCTAGAGTTTAACTTATAACAATAATAGGCTGAAGGCCCTGATAAAAATGAACTTGATTTCCCAAAATAGTAGACTAAAAGAAATCCTCTAAACTCATGCAAAAACAAGTGAAAGTGTATCATGTCCCCATGGACAACTGAAGTCATCTATTGGGACACTCAGGCCTAAATAGGTAGACTTTGTAGCTCTACAGACACCCTAGACATCCTGGTAATCAACGGTGTCAGAGACTCCATGTTGTTGCCAGCAACTCCAGAGATGCTTCAAAAACCTATTGAGACATAGCTCGGGAGATCACCATCCTCACTTGTCTACTGTAACACTCCAAGGATCCTCCAAAAAGATGGAAAATGTTAGAGTATCATGATGTATCCTTCATGCCTGACTTTGGAGATAATTAGGATTACCTCTAGATTTTCTCAAAACTACCTTTTGCCTGTCCAATAGACACCTGTGAAATCAAAAAGAGATAATTCTGCATAATTTTGTCAATTTCACTGCAACATAAGTCTTTTCATATGTAACAATAATCTTCAACATTTCATCTCTTATTAGCATAATTAAAACATGACTTCATAGTTCCTATAGTGCAATTAATAGGATAGGTAGCATGGAAAGATGGGAAAAAGGAAGTAAAAAGGCATGTTTAGATGAATGCTACCTAACACTCATCATCCCAAAACACTTAGAATAACTTTGAAGCTGTTGGGAATAGGGGATCAAACCCACTACAAGATGTATGCTTCTGAAGTAAGGGAGAATGAGGATGATCAACACCCTGGTTGTAGAACACTTAGACAAACTTAAGTACCAAGCCAAAGTTTGGATCTGGTGAGAATGACACGCAAGCATGGGTGACCCTGAAACTTTGAAAAGCTGAAACAAGCATAAAAGCAAGGAAAAAGAGCTAGAATCATTCCAAACTTAATATTTTATGAATCTTCTTGGGATTTTGGCATATGGGAGACCCTTTCATGATGTCTTAGATTAGTTATAAATAATGGGTCAAATAGGCCAAGGAAAATAGAGGCACAACCATGGGATCTTGATGGATCTCAGGCAAGAAAGAAAGGGGGAGAAAAAATGGACACCAATAATGGCTCTAGTTGGGGATGCATGTCAAACATGGCATAGCAAGAACTAGCTATCTCTACGGCAGACCACAAAAATAAAAACACAGCAAGAGAAAATAAACAATATACTTATAAGGAACCACACAACAAAGGCATATATACATGACAAGACATACAGTCATGGGCATGATATCACAAAAGAAATGATGATTGTAAACAAAATTTTAAAATATTATAGGCCAACCCTACAAAAGGTGATTGAAACTACTTGCCTTTGTCAAATACAAGCTAGATGAAGGAGCTAATCTCCCTCAAACCAAATCTCCATCAATCACCTTACTACAACAATTGAAGTCTTTTATCTGCATGTACCAATTTGCACAAGATTTCCCTAAAGTGAAGACAAGCCTCACCATAAGAATTACTAATGTAGGACAACCATAGACAATTGGTGCATGACCTATTCCATATCATATCACACTTATTTCCAATAGCAAGGGGTGAGACATTAAAAATTAGGTTAACACAAAAGCACATGGATGAAGACAAATATCCCTCACCAACTGTATCAATGTCATACCTACTGAGCTCCAAGAATGAATCAAGGAAAAAAGAGAATGCCTCCAATTCACATAGAAAATAAAAATGTGCCTAACTGCACTATTGATCTATGAAAGAAGAAGACTCTTCTTTCAAATCAAACTAAAAAATTCAAGTTCTACAAAACCTTCATGTTGGGCTACAACATGTTGAAATTCAGGCATACACTTGCTCTGCTACTCATTTACATCCATGTTCTACACAAAAGACTCAACTTATATTATAGCACCAACACCTTCAAGTGTTAGTGAACACCCAACATTGAAGTGGAAAGATTCATATTCATTTGCATTTCCACGAAACTCCTAAACACAACTTTCACATGTGTTGATAGAACTTTCAACATCTAAATCACACGCATGATTTAGGTTGCAATTCAAACCATCAGCACAAAACTCATCATCATGAGACACCTCAAGTGAAGAATCAAGTTCTTCAAATTGTCCCACTATTTCACGCTCATTTTGGCAACATGCTATGTCATAGTCACTATTGCAAGCAAAGTGATAACACATTTATTCTTCCACATTCATTCTTATATTATTTCCTTGTGGCTAACTTGAAGCACACTCAGCATGGGGAAGACAAAAAACCTTGGACCAAAGAAACAGTTTCTAATAGACATCCACATGATCACCATCTTCATACTCTTCAAACTAAAAAATTCATGACTGCTCTAACTCTTATCTCAAATCGGTTATCATTAGATCCGACTATATCTCTATCTTCCTCATGCAACCAAATATGAACTACTCCATCATATTCCAATGGAACAAAGGAGGGCATCATATCAAATGAGAAACTAGTTTCTTTCTCACTCTCTATTTCATTTACTTGTGTACATTCTTCATAATCAATCACACAAGGTGGTCCAACTTGTTCACTCATGCACACGCCTTCCTCATTATCCACTGAGCCACATATCTCATTCTTAAGCTAAAAATAATCATGGATTTCACTATTATTATTTTCAGTTGATGAGCTATCCAGTTGAAGGTGCGTGCACACACTATCCTCATCATCTGCATCACTACCATATGATACACCACCTTCACACTCTACCCTTCTGACTATGAAATCATCATAATTTAATGTTGCACTCATTTGATTAGGTGTATCCATAATGCTACTATTCATATCAACATGCTCTTCACCAATAGTACTAACACTTGTGGATAGAAAGCTTATTATGTAGTCATCTCTTGTTTTCTCCATGTAGTCTAGGCATAAATAAGTTAGTTCCTTGCTTATTAATTGCATATCCTCCTACATTGAACTCAATCTATTCTCATATGCTTCAAAAAACATATCTATGCAAGTGAGAGTGTTAGGTCTGAAATCCTCAAGAATGTGTGAAAGGGAAACAACAACTTGTGACTGAAGTCCATGCTAGACTCTCCCTCTTATCTTTTGATTTTTTCCATCTCTGTGACAAGATCAATAGGGTCTAAATATTTTGCAAACTCCTCTTAGAATGTAGCCACAAGTTCATTACAAGAGCCAAAAGGCTGCCTTGGAAAACTTTGAAATCATTGTCTCGCCCTTCCATGCAATGACCTAAAAAAGAATATCATGTACATGTCTTCATCTTCAAATTGATGTGTTTCCATGAATTCTGAAAATGGAACATGTGTGTCCCCTTCCCAAATGTTGTACCTATCGAACTTGGGTGACTAACTGTAGACCTTTGTTGGCATGCCTCGTGTTTTGTAGTTAACCCATGAGAGGTCTAGCTAATTGTACACTGGATCTAAGGGAGGAAAAAAGGACTGAGTAGCTTGATTTTTAGGGGTAGTAGGGGAAGCATTGGGATGCACCCTAGACCCTAGCAGTCTAATATTATTTTTTGTTTCTTCCTCATGTTGCAACAAGGATTCTAGAAGTTGCTTAGTCTTATCAATTTCATATTGTTGCATTGCTAATTCATTTTGGTTTTGCATGGTTGCATATAGGTTTGGGTTTCTATAAGGTGCAGAGCTATGATTGAAATATGCATTACTAGGATGATCATGGGAATCCACACCAATGTAGTCTCTATGGTCTGAGACATAGGAAGACTCATATGAAGGAGCAACCTTAGAATAGTCATATCCATACCAATTTTTCATGACTAAAAAATCCTACAATGCAGGGCTGAAAAATAGAGGTATACAAATTTATGCCTTCAACATGATAGGAACAACAATCTTCAAAAGTAGGAAGAAAAACCATATACGTTCAATAACCAACTGCTACACATTTGAAGTGGGACCCTAAATCACCAACAACAACCAAGGGGTAGAAATAACAACTTTTCTTATGATAACAGAGTTGCCACCTCTTCCAAAGAGAAAGTCCTTGCAGCAAGACAAAACTCCAAGGCCACAAATCAATTCTAGGTTCAACTCACCAGTAGAGTCTTCAAATTATTTTTTAACCCAACAATACATCTCTGGCAATGGTGTCAATCTATTGATGTAAGTTGACAGGTTGGCAACTTATCCAAGCATGATGCATAGATTTATATCTCTATTATTAGGGTGTTGAAAATGTTTCTAGTTGCTTACAACTCAACAATGACTAAAGTAACTCTATCCCTGGAAACAACTAAAGTAACTTTATCCCCGACAATTATGCCAATCTGTTGGTGTAATTTTATGGGCTGCCAACTTATCCAAGAATAATGCACAACTTTATATCTTTGTTATTGGTGTGTTGAAAATGTTTCCAACTGCCTACAACCTGGCAATGGCTAAAGTAACTTTATCCCTAGAAACAATGCCAATCTATTGGTGTAAGTTGACGGGCTACCAATTTATCTAAGCATAATGCACAACTTATATCTCTGTTGCTAGGGTGTTGAAAATGTTTCCTGCTACTTACAACCCAGCAATGGCTAAAGTAACTTTATCCTTGGCAATGACATCAATCTATTGGCTCCCCAAATAACTAACCCAAAACCCTAGAGTATTTCCTAGTCTCCCAGGCTAGGGGGTGTCATCAAGGAGATAGGAAAGGGGATTATCAATAGGTTGATGATGACTTTGGACCAACTATTAGGAGTGGGTAAACTCCTCTTCACTTCGGGATCATCTAGACCCAAGATGGATATTCCTAAAGGCATGAAATTAAACACAAACTAATGACCATAGCCATACCCAAGGTACACTTGATCCCCTATGATTGTCACTGGATCAAGACTGAATGGATACACAAACCTCTAATTAAGATGATTACACATCTTGTACATTCACCCATAGATGACATCATTTATATCCTTAAATGATGGATTCATTTTGTTGCAAGTATGGGCCTAACCGGTGTTGTCATTGATGTCAACATACTCCTATTGCATTGATGATAAGGATTAGATGAGCGGTGCACTGAGGATATTAAGAAAATTAGTCCTAAATAGGAATAGAGAAAAGCAGTGAAGACAGTGAGCTAAAGATCCTAGATAAGATGAAGATCAGAGGATGCGCTTCAAAGGGTTTGTAGATATGTGTCTTAAGATGATCCAGTAAAGATTTCAGAGGTTCACATGAAGATCTGAAGAAGTTATGGTCACTTAAGTAAAACTGGTTCTGGCAGATGTTCAAAGGTGACAATGTGACACAGTTAGGTCTGGTGAGATCTAGAAATGAAATATACTGTTCTTCAAATTTTATGGATTGTTTAGGAAGTCAATGTGAATAGTCAACTCAATTGCTTCATGTTATGGAGGTTCACAAGAATCTATTCCATTATGACAGCAATGACAGACTGTGTTCTTGAGGTTCCGGATGAAGGAGAGAAGGATGTTAGTAAGAAGATATAGTGTGGATGTTCTTGGTGATTCAGGTAAGCTTGTGGAGGTCTTTGGATCATGTCTAGTTTGTGTTGGTGGTCTGCATTGGATTTTGATCTCGCAATTGAAGAATAACTTCTAGATGATGGTGTTCTTCCTAAGCCTGGCCGACCGGACGAGTTACACATCCTGCGGATGATCTTAAAGACATTATGTGAAGATTGGTGTATTCCTAAGTGAATATTGAAGGCTCAAATCTATGTGGCTAACAGTGTGTTGATCCACGTGAAGTCTTTTTGTAACTAGTCATGTTGTATTTATGTATTTGCTTTGAAATGTATGCCAACTTGGATGACTATCCCTAAGTTGATGTCTTGTATAAATAAGGAATTGTAAAGTCATTTTAAATGCATCTTATGGTGATGAGAGTGTGGTAAAGAGCAGAGGAGCGAAAGGCAGAGCAGAAGTATTGGGCTTAAATGGAACTGATTCAAGCATGGTGAAGATGTTATTCTCTAGTTCAAGTATGTGATACTTATTATTTTGTAAACAGTGTGTCTCTTGTAGGCAGTGGGCCTCTTGTGAGCAGTATGCTTAGGTAGTGAGCCCTAATTGGCATGTGCCATTTTGTTCTTTCTATTCTTCTAACAGAGAATACAATCTTGGGCTAATCACCCCGTGGTTTTTCCCTTAACCAGGTTTTCCACGTCAAAATCTTGGTGTCTTGTGTGTAATGTGTTTCTGTTCTTAATTTAATGCATTATGTTTCCATGATTGATTTATTATCATGCTATTGAATTTCAAAGTGGATTTAAGTGTTTAATTGGAAGAAAGTTTTGGACAACTAATTCACCCCCCCCTCTCAATTGTCTTCCCTAAATCTAACACATTCCACATTCTTTACACAATGACAAGATGTACACATACCTGAACATGATCCACAAACAATTTAAACAATTTTAGGTCACTCAAAATGATTCCCTGGTTATAAAATAGAACCATGAATAGCATGTAAACTAAGCCTAACCCTACTCCTACTCTTACAGCTAATAGGAGAGGGTTGATAAATGAAAGGTGATTGATCCTTCCCCAATATGCACCAGTGCCTACTTAATTAGGCAACAGAGTTATGAACAATGAGGAAAGAAAATATTTAATAGAGGATCAATAGAACTAGATATAATATCACATACATATCAAAAAATAGGCTCCCATATGATGGACATACTTAATAATCCAAAAAAGAACTTCAATAACCTGTATGCAACAAAGGAATGACTAATTCAAGGCCTTGTATTAGTTTAAATGTTGTCACACATTACGAGGCCTTGATTACAATCATACCAACAAATGGGGCAAGAGAAAATACATAACTGCGATTATATATTCTCCTAAATCATTACAAAATCCCATGGAGACATACAATTACATGAAGACTTTCTTTATAAATCCCTCCTACATTGCACATTGAATACATTCCTTCATTTGCAGACAAGAATTTTTCTTTGTTTGATGCCCTAAAATCATGTGAGGCACTTGCAGACCAGACAATTGGTTCAATGACCAAACCTTCTTACATCTTATTTTCATATATAAATAGCATTATTTTCCATGGCTGCACTTGGGTGGGAATCACCTACCCCACCTACTACATTAACTTCAGCACTTGAATTCATTTACCATGTCAATGGGCTCCAAAATGATAATTAATGGTGGCCTAGAGAGTCGCTGGAATGTCCCATCGCATACTAAATAGGAAAATGGTCAGGAAGGCAAAAAAGTGGGGCCCTGCAAATCAGGCTTCCACTAAGTATTCTTCTTCTTTATCAGGGGTAGAAGAATCCCTACAACTCTGAAAAGTGCAAAGGAAGGAAACAAACTAGACTTCATCAAATCAGACTTACATCGAGCCATCATCCTTTGAGCAAATGAATGAGCACTAGCCCAAACTTTGTAGTCCATAGGAAAAGGAACACTTATCAGGCTTTGACAATTAGGTCATTGCAATACATCCTTCTCTTAAAATGGGGGTAGAAGGAAACCCTGACCTTTGAAGTTTGAAGAAATATGAGGAAACACTTATCAGCCTTTGGCAATCAAGCCTATGCTGAGCATCCAACAATTGGTCATGAAGAACCTACACTACTCGATTTCGTGATCCCGAAAGACTTAGAAAAATTATGCAACATCGAGGATTGGGTATCAGAAATACTACTAAAATCATAATACTTCAATGCTCTGCCAAAGGATAAGAACCTTCCCAAACTTTGAAGTCCAAAAATATAGAAAAGGTGAGCCATCAAACTTCGACAATCGGGCCTTCACCATACCATCTGCACCCAAGCATAGGAACTAAATAATCCTTTACCCCCAAATTTAGAAATACTTAGACAAAAATCCATCAAGCTTCGGTATTCAGGCCAATACCATTCTTCCCTCCACCAAACAAGAGAAAAGAGGACCCCTAATCTTGCGGTCCCAAAACACTTAGAATAACTTTGAAGTTGTTGAGAATTGGGGATTAGGCCAACTGTGAGATGTATGCTTCTGAAGTAAGGGAGAATGAGGATGATCAATGCCCTGACCCTAGAACACTTAGACAAACTTAAGGACCAAGGTGGAGTTCAGAGCTAGCGAGAATGGCAAGCAAGCATGGGTAACCCTGAAACTTTGAAAAGCCAAAACAAGCACAAAGAGACTTGAGGTCCAATGTTTGCTTGAAAATACTCAAGGAACTTATTGACTAATTGTGAGATAGAAGTTATAGAATTAGGAGGTAGTGAGCAAAACCAATCCAAGGTTGTGTCTTTGAGTGACCTAGAAATGAGTTTTTTCCAAAATTGCATCCTCAAAGAAGAAATCACTACACATAGTGATAAAGGCTTCCACATGGTTGTTAGGGTCTCCCTTGCCATTATATTTCTCAAAGTGAGGGGTCTTAAACTTCTCGGGCATTTGAGTTCTTAGGATGGAATAGGGCAAAGGGCTACAGATTTAATGTTTTGTCATATTAGGTTTAGGAGGACTATTTCTTATGTTGACCAATTGTTGTTGGATGGAGGTCATATTTTTCAATAATTGGTTTATGACAAGGTCGAAAGCTGAATCAGGTAGAGATTAGAATGAATTGGAAGGACTAGGTGATGGTGGAGGTTTAGATGTAGGTGGGGTAACATTAGGTGTGGAATTTATGTAACTATATGGAATGATACTATAATGATGAACATGATTCCTAGTAGACAACCCAACACATGTGGTAGCACTATTACTTGGCTGTGTAGTAGTGGTGAGAATAGTAGAAGTATAAGTAGGAATATGGAGTGTAGGTATGGATGCCGACACTTGAGTCCATATTTGATTAGCAAAAGTGACATTAGAGATTATTTCAATGCAACTAGATGCAGATAGAATGGTGTTATGCACTATATGAGCAAGGCCACACAAGACTTCCAATCCTTCTTGACCTTCAAGCAAAAGACTTCTTAGACTCTCAACAATAGGGATGACCTCTTTGGCTATGTGTTTTAAGCTTATAAATTGCTAGAAATTAGCCAATTCCGTGTCTAATCTCTGAATTTGAGCTTCAGGAACATGAGCCACAAGGTCATCAATGTCAAGATGGATTCTTGGAAGTTTGATGCTTCAGGAAGATGTGAAGTAGGGATATTAGGAAGAAGTGTTTGGATTTCTTGTGTGATAAGACTAGGAATTTGGGGTTCCAATGTATTGGTATCATCATTATGAAAAGCATTAGAACCCATAATTCAAAGACTTCTTCGCACAAGAATGTTAGAATCAGGGCACCAAGTCACAAACCTCATAAAGCGTCTACAAGCTTTAGTAACACACAAGATGCCTATAAATAGAAGAAATGAGTGATGAAGCAAAAGAAGGATTTGAGTTTTGTTTAAGTGAAGCAATGTTTTGTTCAAATGTAAACCAACATAATGCACATAATATATCCTTTGATCAAATTCAACTCTACTCAAATTCACTTAGATATCAATAATGTCAATGCTTGAATCAAACTCAAATTTCAATGCTTTCTTCAAAATGCAACAATTCAAAATTATTGCTACCTTCAATTTACAATGAAAAACGACAAATGTAATGTTGTAGAAAAATTTAAAATCAGATTTGGAAAGCAAATGATAGCAGCAAAATCTGAAACTAAATATCAATCATAAACCCTAGATTACAACATTAAATAGGTTTTCACAAGATGCAATTTTTTTGACAACTTCTAGCAGTGTAAAAGATTCCAATGGACAATGTAACACTATGAAATGAATTATAACTATCATAATAACAATCAGATCTGATGCAAACATCAGAAATTTAATTCATGCTATGATGATCTATCCTTATGAGATGAAAACAAAGTGAAAAATATATATTTTTTAAAGTCTAGAATGAAGTATTTCTTTTCCAAATTTCAAATGCAAGGATGCAAGAATGTTTTAACTAGAAAGAATGATAAGGTACAGAAAATTCAAACAATCTTTCAATGCAACAAGATCTAAAACAACTCACGAATCTATAAACCCTAGGTTCAAAACTAGCTAGATTTTCTATAAATGAAAGGTTTTTACAAACCCTAGTTTTGAAACTATGCAAATTTAGCTATGTATGCATGCAAAATGAATAATGAACTTAAGCCCAATTAGATCTAGGGTAGTAAACAACTCAAATATGAAAGAAGAAGGATGTAAAAGTGCAAGAAATGACAGGTTCACCAAAATGTTTAATAGAAAAGAGTGATCTAGCCTAAAGAGTTAAACTAGGTCAAACCCTATTCTACAAACATTGGGGCACAAACCGAGGTTGGCTTCTACCTAAGAAGAAGAGCCAAACTACAGGGGTTCTGCCCTTTTTTTGTATAGAGAAGAATCAATTAAATCCAACCAAGATCAAGCAAGCAAGCTAGGGCAAAAGACCAAACCCTAAATGACAAAGATTTGCTTATAACTAATTATCAGAAACAAATATCAAAAAAACCACAAGAATAAAAAAGATCAGGGAGCATGTTTAGGATTTTGAAATGGGAGTAGTGACAGATGGGTGGGAAAAACCTGGTGCAGGTTTTGGGTAGAGAAGGACAGGATCCCCAGGCAAGGTGACGTCTGAGGTAAGTACTCCTACTTCCACTGTTCACCTGTCTAATCTCTGCAATAACAAATTACTTTTTCATGGGGCCTCCGCCTTGAATTCAAAATCTGTGAAGGAAAAATTAGATGATGGGGGCAGCCAGAAAGTGCTCTTCTCGATCCTGGTTAAACTTCTAGAAGATGGGGTGGACATCATCCAGTCTGAGGCTAGGATATGCCTCAAGATCAAAAATCCCTCTCTGGACAGGGCTATGACCAAAATGGAGAATGTTTTGGTGGGGAAGGTGTTTGGTAGGAGGCCAAATATTGAAATGTTGAGGAAGTGGGCTACTAGTAAATGGGTTATCAAAGGTAGTTTGGCCATCTCTACCCTTCTGAAAGGCATTTTCTGCTTCTCCTTTAACAACTGAGGATTGTTTGGGGATCTTCATTGGAGGGCCCTGGTTTGTTGGTTAGCAAAGCCTGTCACTCTACAAATGGCAACCAAGTCTCAACCCAGAGGATGCTCTAGGGGAGTCAGCTCTGACCTGGATTAGGCTCCCAGGACTTCCTCTCAAGTTCTGGGATGATAAAATATTTACTGCCATAGCTAACTCTTTTGGATGTTTCCTGTCCCTAGATAGTGTCACAAAGAACAGAAGCAAATATGTTTTTTCTAGAATCTGCGTCAATGTCCAGACCCACAATGTGCTCCCCACCTCTATAGTCTTGAACTCTAAGTTTGGAGTATGGACTCAGGAGATACAATATGATAACTCTGCGTTATTCTATCAAAAATGTGGAAATACTGGGCATCTCATTAATGCCTGCAAGAAACCTAATATGGTTCCAGTGCTTAAATTCAAAGGGAAGGGGATCAGATTAGAGGGTTTTGACTCGCAAGCTACGATGGTCAAACCCAAAGTGATTCCTATAGTCCTACAAGATTCTATGGTTCACGGTTCAAAGACTGGAGGGACCATAAAGCCCATAGAGGTCTTAGACCTAGTAGATCTCAACATTGAAGTTCTAAACTCCACTAGAAAGGTCCCTATCGAGTCCATGGTAGAGGGCTTGGTTTTGGGGACAAATCCAAACACAGGCCAGCAGGCCTCAACCCAAGATATGGGGTTGGGCCTATTGAGGAAGGTGTCGTAGCTATACAACTTGAAACGTAAGCTGTGGATAGAGTTGAAGATAAAAACTCTATAGGGGATGGATTACGTCTAGTGAGACCCCTCCCCTTAAGTTTCTCTCTGAGCCCATTGGCTCTGACCCCTCTTTCTCCCCCTTCAGAGAAGAATCTCAGGAAAATAATAGATTTGGGAAACTTTAAGAGAGGTAAGAAACTGCTAAAGGAGACCAAAAGAAAGGAAACAGTCAAGGATTTGGCTGAAGGAAAGAAAAAAATGCTGGAGTTAATGGGCTCCAGGAGAGCCAAGAAATGATAGTTATATCATGGAACATAAGAGGGCTTAATAGCCCTCAAAAGAAATTTTGTTGAAGAACTTTATAAAAGAAACAAGTCTAGATATCTTACTAATACAAGAAAAAAATAAAAGAGGTAGATTTCAAGAAAATCAAAAACTATATTTGGCCCTTCTCCTTTACAGAGGCTATCAGTGTAGAAGGGGCATTAGGACATCTGGCCATCATGTGAAAGCCTCACTTCCTTGATGGTACTGTCATTAGAACCAACAAAAACTACATAACACTAAAGCTCAATCTCAACAATAGCTCGCTGAGCTAGAACTTAACCAATGTTTATGCTCCTAATAATATGGCCTAGAGAAGGCAACACTAGATTGATTTAAAAGTATCCAAAGAAACATGGGGGAGTAATAACTGGATGGTAGCTAGAGATTTCAACTCACCCTTGTACCCATCTGAAAAATTAGGTGGTCTTATGGACTTCACAAAAAGTATGATGGACCTAGACAATTTCCTTCACTTGGCAGGGCTAGTGGACTTAGATTTGGAAGGCTTCAATTTCACATGATCCAATAGGAGGGAAGGTAGTAGTCTTATCTAGGTTAGACTTGACCAAGTCCTGGTCTCTATAGGATGGGATATAATTGAAAGAAGAAAGCTAGAGAACCTTTTGAGATTCGGTTCTGACCACACCCCCCTAATCCTCTCCTGGAACCTTGAATCTTGGAGAGCAAATCCCCCTTTTAGATTTGAAGCCATGTGGGCTAAGCATCTAGATCTCTTTCAATTGGTCTCTAGATGGTGGAATAAAAGGTGGATGGATTGAGCATATTCATTATGGTCCAGAAACTTAAGAAGGTTAAGCTTCAACTAAAAAGTTGGAATAGCAACTCTTTTGGAAACATATTTAAGAAGAAGGGTGAAATAAGGAATTGTCTTCTTAAGCTCCAAGGAGACATGGACAAAGACAACCTATCTGAAGGAGACAAGGAAAGAGAGAAAATTCTACTGTCTGAGCTACATAATTTAGTGGAGAGTGAAGAAATATATTGGAAGCAGAGATCCAGAGTGCAGTGGCTTAAAGAAGGAGACAGAAATACCAAATTCTTCCACCAATTGGCTATGAAACACAGGAAAAGAAATATAATCACTGAAATAATCCTTGAAAATGGAGAAGTGGTCCACAATGAAAACTAGATTAGAATGGAAGGGGTAAGGTATTTTGAAAGCATTCTAAATAGGACAGGCACTCATCCTGAGGGAGGATAACCAGGAGTTAAATGATCTGTTAGAAGTCATTCCTAAAATCCTGAATGAGGAGGATAACCTTGGTCCGATCAAGGATGTCACTACTGATGAGGTGAAAGCCATAGTTTTCTCTCTTAATCCCTTCAAAGCACTAGGACCTGATGACTTCCCTCTGGTCTTCTTCCAGACCTTTAGGGATATTATTGGGAAGGATATCACGACTGCAACTAAAGAGTTTATAAAAAGAGGGAGAATCTTGAAGGAAATCAACAACACTTTCATAGTTCTTATACCAAAAAGAGAAGGAGAAAATAGAATGGCCAAATTTAGACCCATAAGTCTGTGCAACACTCTCTATAAGATTTTTTCCAAACTTCTAGTGCTGCGAATCCAACCATTGCTTGAAAAAATTATTCACCCAAATCAAAAGGGATTTGTCTTGAGTAGACAAATCATGGATGCTATCATTACTGTCCATGAGAATTTACACTCCATGGTTAAAAGCAAGAAGGAAAGCATGATCTTAAAACTTGACATTTCCAAAGCTTACGACATGGTTTCTTGGCAGTTCCTAGAGAAAGTCCTGCAAAGATTTGGTTTCAATGAGAGAGTTAGAAATATGATGAAGCACTACTACTCCAACCCCACTTACTCCATTCTCATCAATGGATCCCCCAAGCGTCATTTTAGAGCTAAAAGAGGGCTAAGGCAGGGAGACCCCAGGCTCTCACCTTATTTGTTTATAATATTGGCAGATGTTGTTGGCAGAGTGTTCAATAGGAGCATCAGCACTGGAAAGCTTAAAGGTTTCATCCCTACTTCTAGATTATCTCCCTCTTCTCATTAGCAATTTGTGGATGATACTATTCTTATTGGGGAAGCTTCCACCAGGGAACAAGTTGAGTGGAAGCGTATTCTTAACTCTTTTGCTAATGGATCTGGTCAAAGGATAAACTTTGACAAGAGTGGTATTTACTTCTTCAATACAAATTTGAGACTTCAAAGCAAGTTAGCCACTATTTTGGGGTGCCAAATAAAGGATATGTCTGATACCTATCTCGGGATGCCTCTCACGACAAGTAAACTCCCTAAAACCTACTGGAATCTAATGATTGAAAAAATGCAAAGAAAACTTGCAGCTTGGAAGGGCTCTCTCCTAAGCAATGCTGGCAAATTGCTCCTTCTCCATGCTTCACTCCAAAGCACCTTGGTCTACATCCTCTCCCTCTTCAAACTTCCCAAAGCCATAGCTGACATGATTAAGCAGATTCAGAGAAGATTTCTTTGGAGTGGCTCCAAGGAAAAAAATAGGATCTCTTTAGTGTCCTGGGAAGTGGTATGCTCTCCTAAAAATAGAGGGGGCCTAGGGATCAGGAGAATCTCATGGCTAAATAAAGCTTTTCTGGCTAAAGTTGGTTGGAGACTCATGACTAATAGCAATGACTAGACTAGCATAATGAAAGCCAAATATCTTAACAATGGTCAAGGAGCCAGCCTAATCACAAGCGATAGTCTTCCCTAGGGCTCCTCCATATGGAACAACATAGTGAAATCCAAAAACCTTCTTAACACTGGGCTCCAATTGAATGTTGGAAGAGGTACCACTGTCAGATTTTGGGAGGACCTGTGGATAAGCACACCTCCCTTAGTGTCTCACCCTATATGCTCTTCTATTATGAATCACCTTAAGGCTAGGTTTGGACACAAAGTCTGCAACTATTGGGATGCCCTTGAAGGTAAGGAAAAGTGGAACCTCAACACTGAAGGGCTTCAACAACCCCTAGTAATACCTATGATTACTCTTCTAGAAATTCTAAAGAACCATAATTTTCACAGGAAGTTCTTTCCGGATCAGATGGTTTGGAAGGAAGACAAAATGGGTAAGTACTCAGTAAAGTCAGGGTATGAATATTGATAAGATTAATTGGGGTGGATTTAACTGGAATCACATATGGAGAAATGATGCTATCCCCAAGGTTAAATTCTTCAACTGGATAGCCAATCACCAGAGGATACTCACAATCAATAACCTCCAAAAATGTAGGTTTCAAATGCCTAACAGGTGTATTCTATGTGAGAGGGCTAAAGAGACTACTGATCATTTGCTCTTTCATTGCGACTTTGCCTAGAATATAAGATAGACTTTATTGAGCCTATTTCAAATTTAGTGGACCTGGCACAGGAGTCTGAGCAAAAATCTTGAAAGCTGGGGCACTCCTTTTAAGCATCCTTTAATAAAACAACTCTAGTGGCAATCCCTGCTCTACATCAGTTGGGGTATTTAGGGAGAAAGGAACAACAAGATCTTTAGGGAGGAAAGAAGGGATTGGAGAATCACATCTGATATAATCAAACAAAGAATAACTAAAAACATTAGGGCCTCCAACATAAAAGGCCTCGACCAGAATCCCTCTAAATTAGAAAATAAGATTGCTTTTAATTGGGGTCTTTTAGATAAAATATCCCTCTCGGACTTCAGCAAAGAGATTAAAAGGAAGAACACCAAATGGGCCCCCCCTTATTTGGGCTGGTCAAAACTTAATTTTGATGGAGCTTGAAAGGGAAACCTAGGTCAGGTGGGAGGGGAAGCAGTGATTAGAGACAATGGTAATGTCAAGGGAATCTACACATGGAACCTAGGAATCCAATCTAACAATTTTGCAGAAGCCTATGCGGCTTACCAAGGAATTTGTCTGGCTAAGGAACTAGGTATCAAAAAGCTTATCATAGAAGGGGACTTGAAAAACATATTGGACATGATCAAGGCTAAAACAGTCCCTAGTTGGAATATTAAAGATGTTATAAATCTAAGCATTGTTGAACTTAGAATTATGGATAAGGTGAAGGTACAACACATCTTTAGGGAAGGGAACACAAGAGATGATGAGTTAGAGAATAGAGGTTACATCATTAATGATTTCATTACGTGGAAGAGGGGTGATGACATCCCTAACGACATCTCAAATTTCATCAATAATGATTAAGGACTGCAAAATAAATGTTCAATATGCTCGGATGGAGTGACAAACTATTCACACATTCTAGAGTACTCATGGAAAGGATCCTAATCATTTCCAAATATGCAACAAGTTTGTTATTGCATTGGGAATTGTTATTTTCTCAACTATTCTCTATATCATTTACAGTCTGCATTTCAGAGCCGAAGCAAATTATAAACTCAAGATGGGAGGCAACCTAAACCATACGGTACCGACCCAGTTTGAAAGGCTGAAGGAAAATGGAGAACTTTGGGTGTTTCTACAGAGAGGGGACTTCAACCCTTACATTGAAGCCAAGAATGGCTATGATACTATTCTATTGAGTGAGTTTGTGCATTCTTGGAAAGCTGGGATGGTCTATGTAAGAGGGTTAACTTTTAGGGTTTCTAAAGATTTAATTGCTAAAGCCATGGGGCTTAAGCTGGAAGGGGCCCATATAGCTAAAAGAGTTAAAGGTAACTATAAAGAAGATATGTTGAAGTTCCTCCAAGAGGGTGAGTTGGTCACTAGATTGCAGAATGGTTTCAATCGTGAAGATTTACCTAGCATCTGGAGCGATGTTGCAGAGGTCATCATGAGATACATTACGCTTGAAGGTAGGTTTAAAAGATTTCATGCCTATCTTTTCCCCCTTTTGAATCATTTTCGTCACAACATAAGAATCAACCTTCCCCACTGGTTGTATTCCTCTCTTGAGGACTCTATCCAGAAAGTGTTACTTGGAGAAAAACTCCTCCCATTACATCAGAGTCTTATATACACCCTCTTTAAGTTTGAATTGGCTCAAACCCCTACTCTACAATTTTGCCCTAGGATTTACAACCCTCAGCTCATTTAAAACTTCCTTGATACCGTTGATAAGAACAATGAGGAGGGTTCCCCTGGCATTGGTGAGAGATCCCAGAGGGAAAACACTTCAACGATTAAGAGTTCTCGGGGGGAGAGTTCCAAGGGAAAGGTTACCTTTGACATGGGTTTGTAGACTAGGAAACAGGCAGGGCAAGGGAAGAGTAAAAAGAAAGAGGAAGCCTCTACTCCTCATGTAGATTCCTCTCAGACCACTACTAATAGAGAAAACACTAAGGCTCCCACTCAGATTGTGACTGTGAAAATGGGTTAGATGGTTCTTCACAATATGGACATTCCTCAATTGGCCCAATCCCTACATAAGAAAGAGCAAAAATGGAAACCCCAACCTAAGGGGTATAAGGAGGTTGAGACCCCTGGGGTCAAGGGAGAGAATAATGTTCAGAAAACTAGGCACAAAGGGAAGGCTAGCATTGATGAGGATGACAATTCTGAGGAGAAAGTATTGATTCTAGATACTGACACTGAAACTGAGATGGATGAGGATACTAACACTAAAACTGAGATGGAGGTGGAAGAAGACTCCTTCAAAGGCAGAGGGAAAAGTCTGATACAAAAGGAAAAGGGCAAACATATTCTCAAGGGCTCCAAATGGCCCAAGAAAACCATATCCGAAGACTCCCCCAGCAAGAAGGCTAAGATTATTGAGGATAACGCTAAGGAGGATCATAATTTTGAGTGTAATATGTGCACTAAACTCATGGATAGAGTTGCCACTCTTTATCAAGCGATGGATCTCCAAAACTAGGTTCTGAAATGGTAGCTTGTCCAACTCCACCATGCTAGAAAGAAAATTCAACAACTCGAGTCTATCACCCAACTAGAAGCAGAGGATTGGTTGAAGGAAAACAATGATGAGCTTTGGGGCCATGTTGAAAACATGGCTGCCAGATTTGAAAAATGGGAATGGATTCAGGATGAAATAGGGTAGATTAAGGTAACTTAGGAAAACTTGGACAGGAAATTGTCTGACCTTGTCGACTACAGTAGGGAAACAGTTAAGAACGTGGCCACCACTTTGTTTGTGTTGAAAGAGGAGTTGGAGAGAAGAAAAATAGTGTCTGAGGGAGATGAAGGAAAAGAGAATCAAATGATCAAGAAATAGGGGAAAGCGATGCAGCTGAAGGAAAGTAGCAGCAAGGAGAAGCTGGAGGACACTCAAAGCTAGGGGACTGAGATGGATGTGAGAGGCAAGTAGAAGGTTCAAGCGTGGCTGGAGTGGGATGCAAAGGAGACCTCCTTAGAGAAATTGGAGTTCCTGAGCAAAGAGTGGCATGCTATAAGTTGCCTTAAAACAATGGCCATAAAGTAGCTGGTCATTTGCTGGTTCTGTCTATTTTGGATGGCCTTTTTGGCCGATCCATCTCTTTTTTTGTGTTGCTGTTGTTCTCTTGTTTTACGTCTTGTGAAACTTGCTCTTTTTGCCTTCTGGGCCTCTGTATATGGGTTTGGGCTCTTTCCCGGTTACTAAATAATCAAAACAAAGATCAAGGAGCAGGTTAGAACCTGGATCTGAGAGAAAAAATACCAAAGACCAAGGAGCTTGGGCACCCTAAACCCTAATTAGGGTTTTGTAGAACCTCAGGGTATCACCAGACTTGTACCTACAATCTCTATCTTCTTCTCATAAATTATCTTTAGAAACCTATTTTTCTGACCTACACACAAGGAAGGAGGAAAAGGGTGTGCTGTGTATAAGGGCTTACCTTGGTCAAACCCTATGTTGGTGTCTCTGCCTCCACTATAGTGATGATTATATCCAAGAGTGTGTGGCAGAGGCTAGATCTGTAATAATATGATAGAAATATGAATGAAAATGATGATGATTACCACAAGAGGTAAAACCCTAGTTGATGAAGATAACTCAAGATCATACACCAACAAGGAGAGTGATGGAGAAGGCTTGAAACTCCCTTCAAGACCTACAAACAAACTTTAATAACATACACAAGTAGATAACACTTCCAAGCACAAAGAACACTTTATCATAGAACACAAAAGCATAAGATAATTCCTTCTCATAATAAGCTCTCTAGTTATCTTCTAGGTGTAAAATGAAATACAAAACTCCTTTATATATGTATTCCTGCTCACAAATAATGAAAAAAACCAAATGGAGCTGACATTTACAAAATAGGGAGGTGTTCTAAGCCGACACCACAAGAGAGGGCTAAAGATCCCAACTAGGACTAGGGCACTCGTGTGCCCTAGGACTTTAGCCCCACAAACTCCGAGGAGTGTCAAATGTCATGGGCTTAGTCCAGTCCTAAGTTTATTCCATTGGGTTTATTCATCAGGATCGAGATTCTATCATTTTATGCTCAAAAAGGTGTTAAAATAGGTCATGATTAACAAAGGTAACATTTTATGCTCAACTAGGTGCTAAACTAAGTGTAAAATGCTAGTGTACACATTTTACGATCTAACAATTGTAGTTTGTATTGCCACTTAGTTTGTCCATTAGGTCTTCTTATTTGTATAGTTTAGTTGACATATTAGCATTAATCCCTATTCATAGAAACAAAGGAACAAAGTCCCCTCCAACCTGTAACTTGGCTCTTCTCTAGGGATAGTAGTCAAGTCTATAGCCCTTGGTGGCTTGCATTCCAATGTTATGTGAGGAGAGATTGATCTAATTGCTTCATTATTGATTCATATCTTCTTTTCACACATAACAATTATTATGTGAACATTATTGGTAACACCCACATTTTAGTAGTCTTTGGTAGTCCAAAATGTTTTTTTTAAGTTTTTTGGAAGTCCAAAAACCTTTAAAAATAGTTGTCATTAAAAAACAATAAAAAATTATGATTGCTAGTAATTAGATTTGCTAATGAAAAAACACAAAATAGTCATAATAACTTCTCAATAATGCTTCAAAAGAAAAGTGTAGTGTTAGAAGAATGGTGTTCAAGTATCTAATGAATGAGAAAATGTTAGAAGTGAAGAAGCCGTTCAACTTGTTCGAGAAAGACAAAGATGGTGAGTAGTAAGAGTAGTCTCCCTTTATATTATTCTATATTATTGAAAGAAGTGAATGGAGGGTTTCAAAATGATTTTTCTTTTATTTTACTCATAAAATATGCATCACCACAAAGTGGCTATCAATATTGATGAGGTAACTAGGTCAAAACCCCATGGAAGTAGAACTTTAGAAGATGTGATTAATGAAGTGAGTGCTTTAATGGTAACAACACAATTGATTTTATAGAATATTTGAACTTGATGGCCTACAAGATGAAGGAGACTGACTTGGAGGAGGAGTTGAAGAAGGTGTTTCAAGTGTTTGACAAGGACCACAATGACTTCATCTTTGTTTCTAAGCTCCACCATGTGATGACCAATTTGGACAAGAAGTTCTTAGAAAAAGAAGTTAACAAGATGATTCCTGAAACTGATGTTGATGGTGATGGCCAAACTATGAGGAGTTTGTCACTATCATAATGGCCAAGTGACTTTTGTTCTTTACACTCTTTTCTTTATTAGATTTATGTCATATATGTGTATTATTTGGGCATCTTTGTATTACCTAGTTTTTGTGTTGTATAATAAACAAAGCTTTTTTCTAATGATTTCAGAGTGGTGTAATTATGGTGTTATTTGTACAGCCTCCATGTGTTGTCTCTTTTCTTGCACAAGATAAAATTTGTGAGAACAAAATTAAGGCTAAGTTAAGTAGGATAGGTAGTTATTTTATGTTAAGTGAACTATTTACTAGATTTTGTCAAACTTGTGTTACTCGGTCATCTTTGCATTACCTATTATATTTGCCCATGAAAAATATAAAATATTTGGGATAACTTCTTGATAACACTTCAAAAGAAAAGTTATTAAAGACATCTATAACTACCAAATAGACTATCATTTACATTCATTGGGGGGGGGGAAGTGCAAGAAGAAATATAAAAAGATTTTATAACAAGTCTTGTACTTATCAGCTTTCATATGTAGCAATTTTTATGAGTTGCAATTATCTATTTGGAAAGCAAGAAGGAAAGAGATGTAAAAAATAATGGATCCAACTAAGAAGGGTGTTTGGTCACTACAAGCTTCTCAAGATATATTAAGATAATCCTTGCCTCTTCTGATTAGGTGATATAGTCTAACCATTGCTCTATAAGAATTGTTATGTTATTTTTATGAAATAAATATTTTCTTCTTGATCTACAAAAGTAGGAACAAGAGGAATTAGAAGATAAAAAAATCCTTGTACATATTTCCACATTGCATCCATGTAGATTCTAAATAGAAAAATAGCAATGTTGTTATATGCTACCAAATGTATTTTACTATGTGTACAGGGTTTATTAATGGATTTGGTCTAATTACTAAGGATCTCATATTGACCATATATGATAGGGATCACTAACACGCAAGGCAACAAGCTAGAAATGGAAGAGTAGTTGGCAATAAAGATCTACATTTTTCTTTTCAAATGGTGGTTCTACCTATTTCTCTATTAATTCTATTTTAAATTTGTATTATATTTTGTATTAGAGGGAGTACATAAAATCTTTGTTATGATCTAGGTTTCATAGGTATAGTAAGTTAATTTATGTTGGATAGAATAAATGCTTTGAAACATTGTCTTGAAGAACTAAGTTAAAGCTTAAAACTTTTGCACATAACTATACAAGGCATTTTTTTTTGGTCCAAAGGTCACAAAATTTGATTTCTTAGTTAAGGATAATAGTCCTTAAGTTTGACCTCAATTGTGATTCCCTTGTTTTTAGTTCTAATTATAGTAAAGAATAAAAACATGATATATTGATTAGTTTCCTAATTTGTAGAGTATTAGATTGATGGAGGATATGTAGAGTATGCTATTGCGTCTGCAACTTGTTATTTTCCCTTACCAAAAGTCTATATTGATATTGAGGTTGCTTCACTTTTATGTGTTAGCCTTATTGGTTATTAATAATCAAAAAATAGGCTTTAAATAGGGTCTTGAAAGAAAAAGTGAATTCAAATTATGGTCTTTGTGCAATAGCACACATTATTACATAGATATTGCATCTTTATCTATTTTTGCATATGCTTTATGTCATAATGATAAATGATAGGAATACAATAAATTTGTAGTTCTTGATTCAAGTAGAATTTCTAGACAAATTAATTTTGTTTACAAGATTGATAGAATAACGTAATTAGAAAACACAATACCTGTATATGGATATTCTCAAGTTACAATCTATGAAGGGCATAAAATTTATGAATTTATGAGATTTGGGGATAAATGAGCACAAGATTTTACAATAAGATTAGGGGCTATATGGGCTACCATATAAAGAAGAAATTATAGTTATGTTGGGGATCAAGTTCTATCTCATCATCATTAATATTTAAATGGCATGTTCAATTGTTGGCTTATACTATCCCAACTTTAGAATCATGTCTTTTGTTGCCTTTATCTTCATATGTGGAATATTATTCTACATGTAACTTAGTTTATGGAGCATAAATGATCATTTTTTGAATGTGTGTTTAAACCAAGACACTCTTGTTCCTGGGAGTTGAATGAGATTTTGGAGGAATCCATTATAATACAATATGACTTCTGCTAATTATAATCTTAGGAATCTAATAAGTGCAATAACTTATGTTTGGTAGTATAGACATCCTCTGAGCTTTGATGTTTTTGCAAGTGTACTCATTATTTTAGTATGTATCCATTTTCTTATAAAATAAATGAAACTATAATTAATTTAGATATATGGCACTGATATATTTTTTTATTGTTGATATAATGATCTCTTTGTTCAAAAGCAAAGAAATGTAGTTGACATATGAACTGATTATGTTTTTATTCTAAAATTTCTCTCTACAATTGTGTCACAACAGAAATAGAAAATAGGTAGGGGCTGGAATCGAAATATTTAGAAGGCATTTGACTAAAGATTATTGTTACTGACTTGATAGGAAATTTGACACTAACTTATGGACCTAGCTAACTTAGTTGTGAAGGAAATGATTTTTCCAATAAATTTTTAAGTTCATTATTATTATAGATTCTTGTAATGATGTCATAAACCCCATTAAATATTAACTGTGGGGATTGCTTATTGATGTAACCTTGAATTTTAGTTTTGTTTCCTATTTTTAAGAGGATTCCAACATTTATTATTTTCAAATGCCTCCGCCACCTAAAATACATGTCTTCAATAAATGCTAGTAATTTTACTACCTCTCTAATATTAGCATAAATGAAACAAAGAATTTTCATCTTTATTGATAATTAGTTGGAATTGCCTATTTCGCATAAAGAGAAATAGATTTATTTCATACTTTTGACACACATTTTGAATATACATGTGTATGAATACACGCATACACTTACAAAGTCACATGGTCCAAATTTGACACCAATAAAATATAGATATGTCTCATTCCACACACTTACAAAATCACCTTGAATTCAATCTCATCAATATGTCATATTCAACATTCTTACAAAATCACCTTGGATTCAATCAATATGTCACATTCCACATCCCTTGATGATTAGATTATAATAAAAATAACTAGAGTTAAGAAATAATGCATATAATTGAAGAAAAGATCTTTCATCTTTATGAATAATTAAAGTTGGAATTATCTGTTATGCATAAAGAAAATGGATATATTTTAAATTTTATGACATGTATTTTGAATATATACATGTGTATATAAATACATGCATACACTTATAAAGTCACTTGGTCCAAATTAGGCACCAATAAAATATAAACATGTCTCAATCCACATACTTACAAAATCACCTTGGATTCAATATCATCATGATGCAGTCATGGTCAGAGGGTCCAATAAAGGATTGTCCAGTTGTGCAAACAACTATAATAACAACTACACAAATTACTACAAACCATAGAAATTCACATAAAACACCGCATTTATTGATTAGATAGTTTGTGCAATTATCACTAAATTGCAACTATGAGTTTGTCACAATGGGCCCTCTTACATGTTAGGCCACAGTTGTTTGATTACAACAACATTACACAAATGGATAGTCACTCCCAAGGCTTCCTACACAAATACTCACTACTATGGAAGCACCACTTCCAAGCAACACATAATGATTTTGAATATAATACAACTTTAAAATTTTACCACTACCCTATTGTAATGATGGTTGCATCAACCACATAATGATTTCCAACTTACAAGAACATAACATACCTTTTTGCCTTCAAGCTACAACCTACAAATCTTGATGTTATTTTATGGAAATGGCATCCACAATGCACCACTATTAGCTCCACATGATCACACTCCACATTATGTACTCTTCGTTATCTTACTCAACCTCTCAAACCTTACTCCCTCACTACTACAACTTACCTTCTATTCTTCTACTCCACCCTCGTCTTCTTTGCTTGCTCTAAATCAATGCAAGACCCATTATATATTCATTCTCAAGCTCCTCACATGATTTGTGTTAGCTTGAAGATGGCACAAAGCCTAGAACCACATAAAATGTATCACTAATTAAAAATAACAAACTTAAAAATTGCAATGGTTAAATAATGGAGAATCTCCATGTAGTACACCACATACCTTCACAATGATTATTACATACTTCCCAAATATTCATTTTTGGCACAAAACCAAAATAAACTTTCTACAAATAGAATCAATTCTGACTAGAAACACATTGTCAATTTGTATACACTTCACAAACTAAATTACCAGGTTTTACTTATCCAATCAACCTCAAATTTCAACAAAAGATAAACAAAACTATAATCAAAATTACATAAGCTAATTCCTCAATGTAGTGAAATGCACTAACTCTCTCTACAACAAACTACTGGGAGAAGGTAAACAAAAGGTCTAGGATGTTCTAGCCCAGTCCCATCCCATTTCTTGGGAACATTCCACCCCTCCCAAAAACAACCAGACTCCTCCTAGTAGCCCCCCCACTGAGAAGAAAACCCCGTGTTTTGATAAAATCAATTATAGGTCCTGCAATCAACCTGAAGATAAGGTCGTAACCTTGTATTAGGCCTTGGATTTACAAAATCAAGTCTTGAAATGACAATTAGTCTAGATGCATCATATTAAGAGGAAGATCTAGCACCTTGAGGTTGTCACTTAGCTGGAGACCTCTAATTGGCCCAAGGAGAATGTCGATGAGCTATGACAGGAGGTGGAAAATCTAGCTAAAATGTTTGATAGGTGGGAGAATATGGAAGCAGAGATGAATAAGATTAAGAAACATTAGGAGGCCATCATGAAGAACATGGAGGAGATTGTTGCTTTTAGCAGGGAAAATGTTAAGAATTTGACTACCACTTTGTATGTGTTCCAAGTAGAAATGGAAAAGAGAAAAGTTGCTAGAGGGGGTAATTTAGGTGCTACCCTCACGGACACCAACATGCAGTAGACGGTCACTACAGGGCCTGCCAATAGAACCAGGGCGAAGAGCAAGAACACCAAAGGGAAAGAGGTTGACATGGAGACCTCAGATGGTCATGGCAGCAGTGTGTAGGAGAATACCTTCGAGGACAAGTTGGAGTTCCTCAACAGGGAGTGGTAGGCCATCAATGGCCTGAAGTTTCTTTCCAATTAGTAGGGTTCCTTTTGTTGGTTCAAGGGTGGTCTTTCCTTTTGTTGTTGGTTTTGTATCTGTAATTTCTATTTAGTGTTATGTTTGGTCTGTGCTATGTTTTATGGCTTGTAAGACTCTATCTGCTCACTTGTTTGGCTTTTTTGTATGGGTTCGGGCCCTTCCTGGTTATCTTAATAAAAACTATTAACCATAGATTTGCAGACACACAAGTTCCACTTTCTTATACATGATACCACATTTCCATAGTGCCGAGGGATGCACTTGGATCACATCAATATGTCACATTCCAGCTCCTTTGATGACTATATTATAATTGCACATTGACATTATATAGGGTATAACAATGATGTTTATGTATTTTAATGTTGTTATAATAATGTTGTGATTATCTTTTGAATGTCTTGGTCAATCTTTTTATAACATATGTTTGTATTATACATAAGTTATTGCAATTGCAACCGTTAATGGCGTGGTTCAGTGGTTAAGTCGCCCGGTTGTAGTGGCGGCCACCAGGGTTCAAATCCCCGCAGGGCCAACGAGCTTGTAGATATGCGTGCCTTCGCTGGGCTGCTGTGCTCACAGGGGCACTCTTGAACCCTTTAACACCTTTGTTGGGCTAGCATGCTCGTGGGCTATGTACCTTCGTTGGGTCGACGAGCTCGAGGGTTTGAACCTCCAGTAGTGATGCTGGCAAGGACTGTGGTCCCCCGTGTTGTAGGTGTTCATGCTAGGTGTTGATACTTGGGGATGAGGTCCCCCATTGTGGCCTCATCGGTTCATAGCTCCGGTCAAAAGTGTGAACCAATAAAAAAAAAGATATTGCAATTGCATATGAGTATGACATAAAAAATTAATAAATCCATTGTTTTGAAATTTAACTATAGTGTTATTATTTTTTAAAATATATTCATCAAAATTGTTTAATTGTTACACTTATTAAATTGTTATAAACTAGTAAAAGCACCTAATGGTGCTATTGGATAGTCTATAGTCACATATAAAAATAGTCTTGTCAACCAACCATTGTATGAAATGACTTTGACAAAAAAACATAAATGTGTAGTGTTTAGCCAATAAAACTATTCTATTTATATATGTACCTATAGGCCATCCAATAGTACTCTAGATACTTTTACTAAATTAAAAAAATTTAATAACATCTTATTATTGATGTTTCCTTGTTGTAAGGCATAACGTTTAGTGATCTCAAGATTTTTATTTACTAAGTTATGGGCATTTTTATCTTATAGAAAAGAAAAAAATTGAGGTTAACTAGTAAGTTTTATGTGCAACCCATAATAATGTGTATCGGGTAATGCTTGTGTTCCATAATAAATTTAATGTTTCATGTGTTATGTTTATATTTATGGTTTTCAAAGTATTTAAATTGGTTTAAATGAATGAGATGGTTCACATTTATTTTTTAATTTTTTTAATATATATAGTGTTAAAATAATGAGATAGTCCTGACTTATGTGATTTAAGCAATAAGATGGTCTACAGGTGCATTCTAAGATTTATTAAATCTAACTTTAAATAATGAGATAATCAACACGTGTATTCTAAGATTAATTTGTAAATAATAATATAATCTACAAATACTCTAAAATTAAATATTTAAGTTAACTTTAACCAATAATAAAATTGTGTATTCTAAGATTGATATCACATATGAAATTATAAAACTTTAGAACACCATTACATATAATTAATTATTGATATAAACATCATATAAAAATATAAATTTTACAACACATATAATCTAATCTTTTATAAATATCGAAATTAACTTCAAATATATATATACACACACACCCCCATAACTAGCTAAATCAATTCAAAAATTAAAATCTTGAGATTTAATGATCATGCAGATTAATAATTTGTTACACCTACATGATATCCAGGGTTTAAATTTGATGGCCCTATGGCGTATTTGGCTATTTTTGGGGTAAAATACAATCAAAATTTTAGAAAGATTGTATCACATGAAAGGATAGATTTTAGATAGAATGTCAAAATTTCTATAGAATTCTTCTGATATATGTATTTAATTTATATATAATTTTCTTATAATAAAAATATGTCTTAATGGCCAAGTTTAAGTAGATAACCGTCATGAAAAATATGGTTGACAGGTATAGTCGACCGTCAAATTTAAGCCCAGATGATATCCAATGATGTTGTAAGGTTCCATAACCTGACACGTGTCATTGCAAAGCGGGAAAGGATGAAGCAATCCCTAGCAGACGCGTAACACCAACAAAATAAAGAAAAATAAAATCGAAAGATAACAAGACAGAGAAGCAGCACGCCTGTTAAAGCTAGCAACTTTTGCCTACACCAATTAACTCCACTTGGAAACTCGCAAGTTTTTCCATTTTTCCCATCCTTGGCCATCGGGACAAATGCGGCCCAATACCAAGTGGAGGTGGAGATAGATAAATATACGTTCCACCAATTTGTCCCCTAAAACTAACCCTACCAGAGATACCTAATCTCTCACCCCTGCTATTCTTAGGCGGCTGTGATTTCCGAGGGAAATTCTTGTGCCTGCAAATCTTTGTTTTAGCCGAAAGATAATAAGCAGTCACATGGAAAGAACATGCGCATTAACAACAAACACAACTTTTCTCATGTGCAGTTTGCAGGGTAATCAAGAAGCCTTATGACCTACAAGCACATGCATCTGTAAGTAACCACACTGATTTCCACCACAGTCAAATCTGTACTGTCAATCGCTCTCCCAACGACCACAACGGCCTCCCTATTCTCTACACTTTTTCCCACAATCTCTGCCCAGTTTGCCGTTGGGAGCCCCGTTATACGGCTCATTAATGAGCTTGCCTTGTCCAAGGGATAAAACCAAAAATTAACTTCCACCTCGTGATAGGTGAAACGACTAAGTACTTAATTTCTATCCCTGCTACGTGCCTAATAATTTATTAATGGGCCCTCCTCTGCCCTATAAATCCATGGCTTTGCACAGGCTTTTCAACTTGCAATTCAAGCTACCAGTTTTTGTAGTTTGGTAGGGATTTGCTGAAGGAAAAATGAGGAGTTTTTTCAGTGGGTTGGTGGTGTTGTGTTTTTTGATGTTGATAAGACAAGCTACAGCCAATTTCACTACTCTGAGCTATCAACAGCACCACCACCACCAGAGGGCTGGTAGTTTGCATAATTATAGAGATGCCTTGTCAAAAGCCATTCTTTTCTTTGAAGGCCAGCGCTCTGGGAAACTCCCTGCCAATCAACGCATTAGATGGAGGAGAGATTCTGGTCTTTCTGATGGTTCTTCTGCCCATGTATGCAGTCTTGTTTGTTTTCTTCTTATTGTTTTTCTTTTTACTTGGTTTGTAAATGTGATGACTGTTAATGCCTGGCCTTGCAATGCAGGTGGACTTGACGGGAGGCTATTATGACGCTGGAGACAATGTGAAGTTTGGATTCCCAATGGCATTCACAACCACAATGCTGTCATGGAGTGTTTTGGAATTCGGCGGATTCATGGGCAGTGAGCTCTCGAATGCAAAGATGGCCATTCGATGGGCTACAGATTATCTTCTCAAAGCTACTGCTCACCCGGGCACCATATATGTTCAGGTCAGTATGTGCATAACAACAGAATAATTTCAGTCATGCTGTTTTATCTCCTGGGTTTATAAATTCTTATCATTATTGAGGCTTGTCTAAAATTATGCAGGTAGGGGACCCTAACAATGATCACAAATGCTGGGAGAGGCCAGAAGACATGGACACTGCTAGAACTCCTTATAAAATAGATAGCCAAAACCCTGGCTCAGACGTTGCTGCTGAAACAGCCGCAGCACTTGCAGCTGCATCTCTTGTGTTTCGGAAGTCAGACCCTTCCTATTCCAAGAGACTAATCCATGCTTCCATGATGGTATGTTTTTTAACAGTAGGGTAGTAGCAGCTTAAAAGCTTAACAAATTCTGTTTCTTGTTCAGTAGCTCATAAAATTTCTTTTCTTTTAGGTGTTTGATTTCGCTGATAAGCACAGAGGACCTTACAGTAACTCCCTTAAGTCTGCAGTCTGTCCATTCTATTGCTCTTATTCTGGGTACCAGGTAAAGAAACTACATGTGATATACTTTCAGATTATATTGCCACGAAATTTCAGAGTTAAATTCTTGTTTTCTTTTTGGGGTGCGGTCATAGGATGAACTGTTATGGGGAGCTGCATGGCTGCATAAGGCAACAAAAAATGCCAAATATTTGAGCTATGTACAAGCAAACGGTCAGAGTTTAGGAGCTGATGAATCAGATAATATATTTGGGTGGGACAATAAACATGTTGGAGCCCGAGTGCTTTTATCCAAGGTATGGTAACTTCGAGTGTGGCTACTTGTATAACTTCACCTTTTTTCGTTGCATCTGCAATGCTTTGCATCTTGTTGCTGATTCACTTTTTGGCCTCACTCTATTCAAGATTAAGCCCTCCCACTTTATGCATTTCTTGCCTAATCATGGACACTAATATGTAAATTAGCAACTAATTATAGGGCTACAGAATGTTTTTATAGGTGATTGGATTCACTGCAAGTGGGTGTGTATTGTAACGTGCAGGAATTCTTGATAGGAAAAATGAAGTCTCTTCAAGACTACAAAGGTCACGCTGACAACTACATCTGTTCTATCCTGCCTGGAACAGCATCTTCTGGGTCTAAATACACACCAGGTAGGTGAAAAACCTTTATCTGAATGCACATTGCACAGTATTGTTGTGAGTTTGGAACTTATACTAGTGACCATATTTGAACAGGAGGACTTCTCTACACATTGCCTGATGCTAATCTGCAGTATGTTACATCTGCATCCTTTTTACTTGTGACCTATGCAAAATACCTTAGCACCTCCAAACATCTAGTGTCTTGTGGGCAAATGACAGTGACTCCTCGCAAGCTTAGAGCAATCGCAAAACGCCAGGTATCATAATAAGAGTTATTAATGAGGTGTCAAAAGTATAATGATGGATACCTATAGCAGTTAAAGTGTGAAAGGGATTTTATATTTGTTTAGTAAGTGACCCAGCTCTTGATTCTGAGGAATGTTGACTGACATTCTATCTTGTGGCAGGTGGACTATATACTGGGGTCCAATCCTCTGAAGATGTCATACATGGTTGGATATGGTTCCAACTACCCAAAGCGTATTCACCACAGGGGCTCATCTCTGCCTTCAGTAGCCCAACACCCACAGGCCATTGGGTGCAGTGCAGGTTTCCAATCCTTCCATAGCAGTGCCCCCAATCCAAACCTTTTGGTTGGAGCAGTTGTGGGAGGCCCAGATGCCAATGATCGCTTTCCTGATGACAGAAGTGATTATGAGCAATCTGAACCGTCAACCTATATCAATGCTCCATTAGTTGGCTCCCTTGCTTATTTGGTCCATTCTACTCGCTCTTAGACAGACTACTCTTCATCAATACTATGGTAACAGACTATGTATAGCTAGTTATAATGATATAGACTCTGAGAATGTAGTAAAAGTAACCGCATAGACGTGTGTTAGTGGAGCGAAAGCTTAGCCTTAATGGCCTTAATCCTCCATATGATGATGCTGTATTTTAGGTGAATTTTGAATAGTAGACAATGGTTTCTAAGCATGAAGGACTTTTGAGATCAACGTCATTTGTTTGTATTTGTTAATGGCTCTGTGAAAAATCTTTCTATTTTTTTTAGTGTGTTAGGGACAGTTTGACAACTTTAGTAGATGAGTAACTCTGTTTGAAGGAATCAGTTTTTATCTCTGGTGTAGTGCCCCTGATTCTTTAAACAGAATACTCATCAACCAAAAACTGATTCCTTAAAACAAATTTTGTCTGTTAAAAGATGTCCTTAAAACACAAATTTAGATGTCCTTAAAACACAAATTTTATCTGTTAAAAGATCTGAAATCTGAGGGTACTAATGATTAAAATAAGTACTAAACGACTAAAGACGTTTATCAGATGTTGACATGTGTGTTACAGTTACTTTTCAAAATGCTAAAAAAAAGTTCCCTAAAGAGGCTCAAATAACTCTTATACCGGATGGTGTGCATGCACTCCAAGCGTTTTGGAATAAATCTATAGCTGAGACTGCTTTGTTTAGCAGAAAATTAATAAAATAAAATAAAAAAACAAAAATGCTTGTAAATTGTAAGGGTAAATAATTATTTTAAAAGCCTAATTTAGGCTAATATGAAAATGTATCTACATAATCAAAAATTAATTTAATTAATTATGTTAAAAGGTATTGTGTAATCATATGAACATATATTAAAAAGAAAATTTATAAAATTAAAAATAGTCTTAATATGGAAATAAAATATATAAATATAAAATAAAATAAAAATATATTTTTATTTTACTTTGTCAATAATAATATATAATAAACTTATTTAGTAGAAAAGTTATAAAAGTAGTTTTTAAATATAAAGATGTTAAAATTTTAAAATATATTTTAATATAAATGAAACTATTAAAAATGCAAAACTATTTGTTGTTTCACTATATAGAAAATTTATTTTATTTTTATTTTTAAATTTGTTATATATTATATTTATATTTAATATTAAATATTAATATTTTGACATTTAAGATAAAAGGTAAGAGTTTGTTGCCAAAACAATAGATAAAATAAAATAATTCTTAAATAAAATTTAAAATTTATGTGTCCATGTATGTATGTAGTAAATAAAATAAAATAACTCTTAAGTAAATAAAATAGTTTGAAACGAAATAGATGTATTTAATCTATATTTGTATTAGTTAATTAAATCATGCAACCACAAACTTGTGTTTAGTTGACTTTAGGTGGGAAGGGTAAAGGTGGGGAAGTTAGTGACATTTGAATTTAAATTTTTTAATATGGTCATGACAAGTTTGGGATTGGAGGATGACCTTGTTGGACAAAAAAAAAGGGGTTAGATTTGACGTTGCTCAAGATTATGCCATTTGTCAATATGTCTATGTCTCAATACACTCCATAAGATGAGTTTCTATAATCTCATTTAATCATTGCATATCTAAACATAAGAATATTAGTGTAGGATATGCCCCCAATAATTGGTTGTATATGCAAGGAACTCTTGGAAGAAGGAAATACTACATAAATGTAATATAAGAATGTAATCATGTAAGCACATCATTCAATAAGCATCTAATCACATAATGATATAAACAATGATTTGCATCATGTAAGCACATGAGTTGATGGTGTTGCTAAAAATACTATTCCCCAACATAGATAAAAAGTATGGTGCTACAACTCTCAGTGGCCAAGGACACCCATAATGATATAGTGCCTTGATAAAGGGGAGTGCTTAGTGTAATGACCCCAAATGTAATTGAAAGGAAAGTGCTTAGTGTAGTACCTCCAAATGACAAATATAAAGATCACTTAATGCAATAACTCCACATGTAATAGAAAGGGGAATGCATAGCACAATGCACCCAAATAGAAATAAAAAAGAGAGTGCTTCACACAATACCTCCAAATGTAAAGAAAACCAAGTGCTTAGCATAGTACCCCAAAATTTGATCAAAGAGGTAAGCACTTGGCACATTGTCCCCAAGTTTGACCAAATGTAACCATGTAAGATGTATGTGTGAAATCTCTATTGAATAAGAGGCTTGATATGGGAAGAATAATGTAATAAAGTGTAACCATGTGTAAAACAAGAAGGCTCAATGCTCCCCATGTTGCAAGATATGACAATAGTGGCACAAATTTAAAGAGGGGATATATGGTGCTCCCATGTGTAACTCAAAAGATGTATTGATTTAAGCTCATAGTCATAGTGTAATAATTGGATAAGATAGCCCTAAATGATCTAATAGAATCAGGTAATAATATGTATTATGTCAATATATAGGTGTCAAAGCATATGTGTGAATAAGATATGATTGATAGAACACATGTAAAATTGAATCTCTATTTGTTATGAATTTGTCCCATAGTTCAAGAATGATGAAGCAATAAACATGCATGGCATATGGCATTAATGATAAAATTTATGATAAATCAACAAATTTATGGTGTTAGGACATGTCAATGTGTATAGATAAGCATCATGTATCAATATGGTCCTCAAAATATGTTATATGTCAAAATTATCATTTGTGGGAGAAAGAGGCTAGAATAAATGTATTGTATGTGAAAAATGAGCACAATTGCATACAAATCAAATGCTAATGTGAATAATGAATATAATCATGAATATAATCACATCAATTTGAAAATAGCGATCATAGGATGCACAAGTTGTAAATTGTAAGTTACACACTCAACTATAAAAGAGGGTGAATAATGAAAAGTTACTTTCATTTGCGCAATCACCCCCATGAAATCAATACATTTTAGAGCTTATATTTTTCTTGAATTCAACAATAATAGTGGTCTAACAAAGTGATTTACCTACAAATATGACTAAGTACATGCAAATATTAAGCATTATGAGGTTGTCGATATCATAAGTCACCTTGAAACCCTAATTTTATCTCTTTCCAATTTTTGGAAAGTTGTTCAAAAACTTTCATGGGTTAAAATGATGTCATTTGCATGGTTTTGTGATTCACAAACTCATCTTGTAGACCCATCCCAGGCTTCTAGACTTGTCCCATAGGTTTGTCTCAACTTGCAAACTCATCCTAAGGCACTGTAATCATGCCATTAATTAATTTATCATTGAGTACATACTAATGATATTTTCTGTTTGTGTTTTGTGATCTAAGGTACAAATCTACAAGCATCTATGTAATCTACAAGTGGTTAGCCTATAGGACTTACTGATCAAGGATGATGCATATAGTTAACACTTCTAGAAGCTATAGGTCTTAGGCCTATGATGACATTATTGACATTATTCTATAATAGATGTATGTTCATTATGCTAACTTTAAGTGGTGTGACTCTTATACAAACACATTTCACCTACATACAAGTGAAATGGTAGTGATGGTGGAAGATGTATTGCATCCCAGTGAGAGGGAGGAGAGTATAGGAATGCACCACCACATTGTTGTAGGATTGAGAGTTGTACTAGTGGTGCATAGGTTAGGTGGGATTTCAATACGGTGGAGTCTTGTTCACAAAGATAATAATGGGCAATAGTATCAAGCATGGAAGTGGTTACTATTCATCATTGGTTTATTTATTCTTCTTTGGATAGGTCTCACATATAGCCTATGGTTTGATACAATTATGTCAGGAGGTGGAGTCTAGAAACATATAGTATTTGCATGGGCATGCTACCTATTAGCTCAACTCTATAATGATCTCCACATATTCATGGATAAGGGTGCTATGTTTGTGTGCAAGGCATCATTACTTTAATGATAGGTGTATGATACAGGTGCCATGCCCCTAGGATTAGCTATAGCAGCAACAAGGCTGCAAGTAACATTGGTGGCCTAATGGGACAATATGGATGTCATTTGGTGGAGATAGGGTAGGACCCTCCAAGCGTGGAGATAGGCTTTTGATAGGCTAGCTCCAATGGACATCACCTTGAGGTTATAGAGGTAGTTGGCCATGGACATCACCTTGAGGTTATAGAGGTAGTTGGCCATGGACATCAATGAAAGGTATTATCTTGGTAGAATTATGTGTTCTAAGTGGATTTTTGGCATTTACATTACACAATGATGGAGATATTTCACTATGAGGAGGTGATACATTAGTTTAGGCTCCATTAGCTAGTGCCCCTAAGTTAGTGTTGTATATATGACATCACATATCACTATATTGGCAAGGAGAGAGGTTGAGGCCTATATTTGATAGAGCAAGTGGACATAGATGATGTTGATAGAGACTCCTAGTGCAAGTGTAAAATCAAGATGATGTGGGGTTCTTTATAAACTATAATGAATGGTGAGTGATGGAGAGGCCACCCTCATTCTATCCTCTACATACACTAATAACCACACCTATAATATGAGAGGCTAGTCTATAGGCCATGCTAGACATTGCCCCCTATAGTAGATACCTAGTGATGTAGACTAGCAGGAAGGAGACCCATGTATGTTAGTCATGATATTACATTCAAAATGTATCTTTATGTTTTATTATTATATATGAACTTGTGGCTACAAAATATGTGATCACGTAGGGAATGTAGCTAATTGATTAGGACTCATCTCTCTTACTATAGAGCACCTAAATCAAGGAGTACCAACTCTTCCAATAGAGTAGATAGTGTGTGATCACATTCATGCTAGATGGTTTACCCCATATTTGGATCCTATGATCTAGACATCTATGACCTATAGAGGTAGCATCAATGTCTTAAGATAAAGCAAGAGTAGAGGCCAAGAGAGATGCAACCATTTAAGAGTAGTATAGGCTTGACCTAGACCTAGATGTGATATGTACACAGTGAGATAGGCTTGATTGAGAAGTGGTAGAGTTTGATCCATAGACAGCCATGTCTGCACCATCAAATGATGCATTCATTCTACATTTGACAAGACAACTATATAATGTTTAGGTGATTATTTGAGCATAGTAGGTAGAGCTAAGAATATTCCATGAGGAGGTTGAGTGCCTATGTGGGATGAATATAATATTGTAGTATAGGTCTTGATCACACTCTTAAATGAGGATTCATGTTAGTGATCATGGTGATGTAGGGAAGGGATCATTAAGAGCACCTTCCCTTAAGAGAGAGTCTCAGTATATGTATTGTCCATGTATATGTACTTTGATACTTCATTGTATATGAACATTTGATTATTTTATGCCACGAGACACTCTTTGCTTATAACTTTGTATATTGTATTAATCTTGCTATGTTTAGATGATTATGTGTTTAACCTTTTTGTTATGTGTGCATGTTATAATTTATGTTATATTTTCTAGGGTTCATATGTATCTATGTGTGAATATAAGCTGTATAATGAATAATGCCACACATGTTATCAAATGAAATCAATGAATCACAATAAAGATCTAGAATTCTAAAAAGATGAATGAGTTAAGTGTCTAAAAGGAGCCTCATAATCAATGTTAAATGAATTTAGGGAACAAGAAGCCTGATTAAGATTATAATTAATATCTATGTGAGGTTATTTTCCTTTTTATTGCACTTCTAACCATCTAGTCATACCTTTTGGTTTATATACCATTCCACAATATTTTCTATTTTCATGGTTCAACAAATCATCTATAACCTTGTTCATTCTTTCCAAATCATGTTCCTCTATATCCAAGATTTTTCATAAGATTATATCCAAGATGGGTACTATTGTTTGATCTATGATGCATAATTGCAAAATTGAAATGCTGAAAAGAAAAGTGGTCCACAAGTACACCCCCATTTTCACTAGTATCTAAAATGACCCCCCCAAGAAAATGATTTGGCACTTCATATTTAGTGTAATTACAGATGCCACTATGAAGAACGCTTAGTGGTCTTGACTTCAATGCTTGTTACAAATTCTCAAAAATGAGTTTAAATATTGAAAGTACAATTTTTCCACATTACCAAGTGAAATTATCAACACCATTGCAAAGTACACAAAAAATCCTACACTTTTAAAAAAGAATCACCTCAATTCGAGGTCGTATGCAAAGGTCAAGATGTTTTGATGTTCCTAAAATGAGAATTGCATAGTGTCACAAGGGAGAACCTTAAAACTTTGGAAAAACCATACACTGAAATATGAAATCATCTACACCAATGTAGAGAGCATGAAAAATTAGCCCAAAACCAAAAAATTGCTCAGAAAATAGAGGTCATAAGCTAAAGTTATGAGCTTTCAAAGTTTTCCTTCAAAAACTGAAACTCCAATGGAGAGGAATGTTGCAAGTATGAGGTTAACCAGTGTTGTCATTGATGGCAACATACTCATATTGTATTAGTAAGAAGGATTGGATAAGCTGTGTGCTGAGGATATTGAGAAAATGAGTCTCAATCAGGAATAGTGAAGAACAGTGATGAGAAGAAGGCAAATGTACTCAATAGGTTGAGGATCAGAGGATGTGGATAAAGGGTTTGTAGATATAAGTCTTGAGGTGATCTAGTTAAGATTTTAGGGAAGATATGAAAAAGTTGTGATCGGTCAAGTAGAACCGGTTCTGAGAGATGCTCCGGAGGGACAGAGTGTTACAAAAAGGTCCGGTGAGATCCAGAGGTGCATTGTTAGACTCTGCGGATTGGAAGGAGTGTTTGGGATGTCCTTGTGATGTGTCATGTTGGTTTGTACAAAGTTTGGAGGTCCGGAAGAACTTGTCTCAGTTTGACAGTCGCGACAGACTATGTTCTTGAAGTTTCAGATGAAGAGGAGAAGAGATTCCAGTAAGTAGAGGAAGTGCGGATGTACCTATTCACTCAGGAAAGCTTGTGAAGGTCCTTGGATTATGTTGAGGTTGTGTTGTTGGTCCGCATCAGTGTTAGAGCCCGAAATTGAAGATATTCTTCCGGATGAAGATATTCTTGTTCAGACTGGCCGACCGGATGATTTATTCATCCTGCGAATGTTCTTATGGATGATTGCTGACTTGCGAATGTTCTTGTGGATGATTGCCGACTTAGATGATTGTTCCTAAGTCGATGCCTTGTATAAATAAAGGTTTGTAAGTTTATTTTAAAGTGTGTGTGGAGCGGATGTGTGTGGCATAGCGAAAGAGTGAAGGGCAGAGCAGAAGTATCTCAGGCTTAAATGGAACTGATCTAGACATGGTAAAGATGTCAATCTCCAGTTCAAGTTTGTGATTCTTATCACTTTGTAGACAGTGTGTCTCTTGTAGGCAGTGTGCCTCTTTGTGAGTAGTGTGCTCGGGTAATGAGCCCTAATTGGCATGTGCCATTCATTTTTCTTATTCTTCTAACAGAGAATAACCCTTGGGTTAATCACCCTGTGGTTTTTTCCCTTAACCGGGTTTTCCACGTCAAAATCTTGGTGTCCAATGTGTTGATGTTCATCTGCTCCTATGTTTATGCATTATGCTTTCATGAATGGTTAACTGATATGCTATTAACTAACAAAGAAGAATTAAGTGTTTGAAGTAGAAGCAAATTTTTGTACAACTGATTCACCCCTCCTCTCAGTTGTGTGCCTTAGATCTAACAATTGGTATCAGAGCCAAGTTCCTCTGAAAGGAGCTTAACCGCTTGAGGAGATCCAGGATGTCGTCATACAAGAAGGACAGTCCAAAGTTTGATGGAACCAACTTCTCTCTGGAAAGGCCGCATGAAATGTCACTTAGAGTGTATGGGAAAAGCATACTTGTCCATGGTCACAGAAGCATATGTTCCTCCACAGGGTGGTCCGACAACACTAAATGAAATCATAGATGCTGAAAACAATCTGCGGACCAAAGAGGCTCTTCTAAGCGCATTGACTGACTTAGAACTCTCAAATGTTATTGACCTACCAACTACATATGAGATCTGGGTTAAACTGGAACTTCTGCGTGAAGGAGATGAGTTTGTTAAGAGTGCAAGGTTGCAAAGTCTCAAAGGAAAATTTGAAAGATTGAAGATGAGAGATGATGAAAATATCACTACCTTTATGCCAAGAGTAAATGAGCTAGTGTGTGGAATCAGGAATGCTGGTGGAGTTCTGGATGAAAATGAGATTGTTTGTAAAATTCTCAGATCCCTTCCTTCTACCTACAAGATCAAGGTTGCTGCCATTGATGAATTCAGAGCCCATGCAACTGTCACAAGAGAGCAATTGGCTGGCAAACTAGCTGCATTTGAAATGACAGAGTTTGGAGATGATCCCCCCAAGACTGAATCTGCATTCAAAGCCAGTGCCTATGTGAAAGGCAAACAAAGATTTGATCCGGGAGAAAACTCTTCAAGGAAGCTGTCATGGTATGATCAAGCAAGGAAAGACATGGAAGAGGAAGAAGCAGAAACAGCTCATCTTGAAGCCCTCATTGCAAAGAGATTGCCAAGAGGATCCGGTAAGTATGAAGGAAAGTTACCTTTTAAGTGCTTCAACTACAATAAGATTGGTCATTTTGCTTCAAGATTTCCAGAAAGATCTGCAAGGTCAAACTCTAACAGACAAAGGTTCCAAAAGAACTGTTATTATGTTCATGAAGAAGCTGATAATGAAGGAGTAACAGATGATGAATCAGAAATAGGAGACAAATCCAGAAATGAATGGGTGTTTATTGCCATCAAGGAAGAAGAACCAATACCCTCTGAATCTGTCAATCATAAGGTTGTAGAAAGAGCTTTGGCTGCACAAGTTGAAGAAAAGGATGATTGGGTTATTGACAGTGGATGCTCTCACCACATGACAGGTGATAAGAACAAGTTCTTAGATTTGGAAAGGTATGAAGGAGGAATGGTAAAGTTTGGTGACAATTCTGCAGGTAGAATCAGAGGTAGGGGAACTATTTCCTTTGATGGAAAGAGCAAAACTGGTAATGTACTGTATGTTGAAGGATTGAAACACAATCTTCTTAGTGTTGGACATTTAGTAGACAAAGGTTATGATCTCCGGTTCAAAAATGGAAGATGCAGGATCTTTGAAAGCTCCGGAACTGAGATTGCATTCGGTACTCAAACAAAAGGTAATATCTTCCATCTAGTTGGTTCAGATAAAAGTTGTCTGTTTGTTCAAGTTGATGAAAGTTGGTTATGGCATAGAAGGATGTGTCATGTAAATTTTGATAACATCATCAAGATAAGCAATATTTAGGTTGTAAGAGATCTTCCAAAATTGGTGAAACCTACAAATAGTTTGTGCAAAGAATGTCAGCTAGGTAAACAGAGCAGAGTCTCTTTCAAAAGAAAAGATCAGTCCTCTACCAAATTATTGGAATTAGTTCATACTGATCTATGTGGTCTGACAAGAATCAAGAGTATGCAAGGTGATAGATATTTCATGTTACTGATTGATGATCATTTCTGGATGATGTGGGTCACCTTTCTAAAAGAGAAATCAAAAGCCTTTGAGAAGTTCAAAATCTTCAAGGCTATGGTAGAGAATCAAACCGGATTGAAACTGGTGTCTAAGATCTGACAGAGGTGGTGAATTCACATCTGGTGATTTCATAGACTTTTGTGAGAAGCATGGCATAAAGAGATAGTTGTCTGCTCCTAGGACTCCACAGCAAAATAGAGTAGTTGAGGGAAAGAACCGGACCATCCAGGAAGCCTCCAGGACAATGATGATGGAAGCAAATGTTCCTCAGATGTTTTAGAGAGAAGCTGTTAGCACTGCAGTCTACACTCTCAACCGAGTTCAAATCAGAAGCAATACCGGTAAGACTCCTTATGAACTTTGGTTTGGTATAACTCCTACTGTGAGATATTTCAGAGTATTTGGTAGCAAGTGTTACATCAAAAGAGATGAAGATCTAGGAAAGTTTGATACTAGAAGTGATGAAGGAATTTTCTTGGGTTACTCCACTCAAAGCAAAGCATACCGGTGTTACAATAAGAGACTAAAAAAGATGATAGAAAGTACAAATGTGAAGGTTGATGAAGGAATTGAGAAGCCCTCAAGGTTTTATGAATATGATGAAGATGATCAGGATGGTGTTCTGGTTCAAGGAACTCAATCCCTTCTTAAAAGTTAGATTCAGACTGATCCAGTAAATTAGGAAGAAGAGGTTTGTCTGAATGAACCTGATCAAGAAATAGTAGTGCAAGAGACTCCCAAAGTTCCAAGGTATGTAACTCTAAATCACTCTGAAGATCAGATCATAGGTGACAAAAGCAAAGGGGTACAAACAAGGAGGAGAATTGCTCAAAATTCAAATGAATACTGTCCGATTTCAAAGATTGAATCTAAGACAATAAATGAAGCTTGTAATGATGAAAACTGGACCAAAGCAATGGAGGAAGAGTTGATGCAAATTGAGAAAAATCACACTTGGGATCTTGTTCCTAGACCTAGAAACAAGAATGTGATTGGAACCAAATGGGTCTTCCGGAACAAACTAAATGAGGTTGGTGAAGTAATCAGAAACAAAGCCAGATTGGTCTACAAAGGCTACTCTCAAATAGAAGGAATTGATTTTGAAGAAACCTTTGCTCTGGTAGCAAGAATTGAAGTAGTCAGATTATTTCTTGCATATGCTGCCTGCAAAGACTTCAAGGTATATCAGATGGATGTCAAGTCTGCCTTCCTAAATGGTGATTTGGAAGAAGAAGTATACATTGAACAACCGGATGGATTTCAATTGTCTAATCATGATGATATGGTCTGCAAGTTGAAGAAAGCACTATATGGATTGAAGCAAGCCCCAAGAGCATGGTATGAAAGGTTGGATAAGCATCTTGTGCAGATTGGTTTCAACAAAGGTACTACTGACAGTAATTTATATTTCCAAATAGATAATGAAAACATTTTGATTGTTGAAGTATTTGTTGATGATATCATTTTTGGAGGAAGAGATAGTTTGTGTAAAACCTTTGCAAATCAAATGAAAAGTGAGTTTGAAATGTCAATGCTTGGTGAAATGAATTTCTTCTTGGGTTTGCAAATTACTCAGACAAAGAAAGGTATCTTTATCTCTCAGACCAAATATGTGAAAGAATTGTTGAGAAAATTTGGATTGGAAGATTCAAAGCCAATGAACACTCCTATGGCAACCAGATGTAAGTTGAGCAAAGATGATGACTCTCCTAAGACAGATCAGACCAAGTACAGATCAATGATTGGAGGATTATTGTATCTCACTCAGACTAGACTAGATATAATGCAGGCTGTTGGTCTTGTGGCAAGATTCCAGGCTGATCCTAGAGAATCTCATGTTATGGCAATCAAAAGAATTTTTAAGTACTTAAAAGGAACAGTTGAGTATGGTCTATGGTATCCTAGAGATCATGATTTTTCTCTTCATGCATATACAGATGCAGATTGGGCAGGAGATTTGGATGACTGGAAGAGCACCAGTGGTGGAGCATTCTTCTTGGGAAAGAGATTGGTTTCTTGGCTAAGCAAGAAACAAGAGGCAATATCTCTGTCTACAACTGAAGTAGAATATATTGCAGCAGCAAGCAGTTGCACTCAAATCTTATGGATGAAGCAGATGTTAAGAGACATGAAAGTAGAATATGAGGAGCCTATCACAATTTTCTGTGATAATTCAAGTGCAATAAATATTTCTAAGAATCTGGTATTGCATTATAAGACCAAGCATATATCTATCAAATTTCACTTTTTGAGAGAACAAGTGAACAAGGGTGAAGTCAGATTGGAGTATGTGCCCTCCAAGGATCAGCTTACAGATATTTTTACTAAACCTCTTCCCAAAGACTCTTTTGAGTATCTCAGGGAGAAGTTAGGGGTCATGGCCCCTCCGGTGATGAACTAGGATGCACTGATGTGCATTAGTCTGGTGGATATCACAGTCATATCTTGTGATCCAGATTGATGATGGGGAGCAGCTGGTATGATTCTGATGTGTTACAAGTGCAAGTATGAGCCCTTTGCCATTGATGTCAAAGGGGGAGAGAAGACATGTGAAAAACAAGTGGTTGATGATCAAAGAGGGAGCAGTAAAAGAAGAGAAGACATGTGAAGAGTTGTTGATGATAGGGGGAGCTGTGACAGAAAAGAGAAGCTCTTGTCTTGATGGTTTTTCACATCATATGTTGCCATCAATGACAAAGGGGGAGATTGTTGCAAGTATGAGGTTAACCAATGTTGTCATTGATGGCAACATACTCATATTGCATTAGTAAGAAGGATTGGATAAGCTATGTGCTGAGGATATTGAGAAAATGAGTCTCAATCAGGAACAGTGAAGAACAGTGATGAGAAGAAGGCAAATGTGCTCAATAGGTTGAGGATCAGAGGATGCAGATTAAAGGGTTTGTAAATATGAGTCTTGAGGTGATCTAGTTAAGATTTCAGAGGTCCGCATGAAGATATGAAAAAGTTGTGATCGGTCAAGTAGAACCAGTTCCGGGAGATGCCGGAGGGACAGAGTGTTACAAAAAGGTCCGGTGAGATCCGGAGGTGCATTGTCAGACTCTGTGGATTGGAAGGAGTGTTTGGGATGTCCTTGTGATGTGTCATCTCAGTTTGTACAAAGTTTGGAGGTCCGGAAGAACTTGTCTTAGTTTGACAGTTGTGACAGACTGTGTTCTTGAAGTTCTGGATGAAGAGGAGAAGAGATTCCAGTAAGTAGAGGAAGTGCGGATGTACCTGGTCACTCAGGCAAGCTTGTGAAGGTCCTTGGATCATGTTGAGGTTGTGTTGTCAATCTGCATCAGTGTTAGAGCCCGGAATTGAAGATATTCTTCTGGATGAAGATATTCTTGTTCAGACTGGCTGACCAGATGAGTTATTCATCCTGTGAATGTTCTTATGGATGATTGCCGACTTGCGAATGTTCTTGTGGATGATTGCCGACTTAGATGATTGTTCCTAAGTCGATGCCTTGTATAAATAAAGGTTTGTAAGTTCATTTCAAAGTGTGTGTGGAGCAGATGTGTGTGGCATAGCGAAAGAGTGAAGGGCAGAGAAGAAGTATCTTGGGCTTAAATGGAACTGATCCAGACATGGTAAAGATGTCAATCTCCAGTTCAAGTTTGTGATTCTTATCACTTTGTAGGCAGTGTGTCTCTTGTAGGCAGTGTGCCTCTTTGTGAGCAGTGTGCTCGGGTAGTGAGCCCTAATTGGCATGTGCCATTCATTTTTCTTATTCTTCTAACATAGAATAATCCTTGGGTTAATCACCCCGTGGTTTTTTCCCTTAACCAGGTTTTTCACATCAAAATCTTGGTGTCCAATGTGTTGATGTTCATCTGCTCCTGTGTTTATGCATTATGCTTTCATGAATGGTTAACTGATATGCTATTAACTAACAAAGAAGATTTAAGTGTTTGAAGTAGAAGCAAGTTTTTGTACAACTGATTCACCCCCCCTCTCAGTTGTGTGCCCTAGATCTTACAAGGAGGTTTAGTTTGAAAAAATCACTTGCCTCCAAACTTAGCGGAATTGCCACCAAACTTAGCAAAACCACCAAATGTAGAACTCTGCCTATTGTAGTTAATTGTAACTAGTTTGGAATACCTCCAGATAAATTTAGTTACAACTAAAAATAATGACTCCACCAAAAGGACTACCAAGTTTGGCCACTCCCAAATATGGCATGATGGCCAAGGAATTGGTGGCAACATTGAAAGTGTTAAAATATCAAAAAAAAAGTAGGCCATACAAGGCCAAACCAAAGCAGAGGTGGGTTGGGGGACTATTGCCACACCCCACACCCGATATACAGGGGTTGGAAGCCTCTTAAAGGAGGTTTGCACCCTATTAAGAGGGATATGACCTCTTTATAGGTCCGTAGACCTCTTAATAGAGACTACAACCTCTTCTTTAATGGTGGCGCAAGCCCTGTGTATGTGCAATACGCCTTACATAAGTACTTTGTACCCTCAAATAAATTAATTTTTTTTTACAATGATTTTTACAATAAAAATTGTGAAAATATTTTTGATTTTTTTGAAAAAAATTACCTTCACCTCAAACTGCATGTATGTTGCCGTATGACTCCATGTGTAAATTTTTTGCCTCTCTAGACAATTTTTACCCAAATTGATGAATGGACAGTTGCTTTTAGGGTTTTCGAGTCTCCTAAGTGTGATGGCAGGGTGAAATTTGATCCAAAATGCTCCAAAATGAAAGATGACTTCCAAATTTGAGATTCAAACCCTTGTTTGCAAACTGAGCTTCTGATCTCTAATTTTGGTGAAACAAAAGCTAGATCTAACTTTGTCGAGGCTTCTGGACACTATGGAACAACTTAAAATGCCACCAAGATTACCAGAACGTTGCAAACACTTAGATTTTAAAAAAATCATGCACAAATCCCAGAGCTTAAAATAATTTCACCAAACATTTTTGATTCTCCTGATCATCTGAAGATGCGAGAGAAGAACATATTTGGTTTTTAGGAAACCTATAATAAAATCTCATCAGTCTCCTTGCATCTCTCAAATGTTGAAACCAAACTCTATTATTGCACTAAAGCAGCTCAGATACCATGTTAGAATCTACAAAGATGAATAACCCATAAACTAGTGATGCTAACAGACATTAAACTACAAATGTATATGATACAAGATCAAAAAAGTAGCATAGAACTTTAGTCTCCATGAGATAGAAATGCAATTGCTACAAGAGAAAAATAACATTAAGAGGATGTAAAAGAAAAAATTGCATAATGCAAGTGTCAAAGACAAGCTAGGTGTGAGTATTTATAGGGATGAGAGAGGGGAGAGGCAGTAAATATGGCCAATGGGAAGATGCCACCACAATAGCCTCAAAGAGACAAGTGGCACTCCCATGGAAGATGTAAAGACCTTGCACCCACTCACACCATTACTCACATTATTAATCCTAAGAAATCTTAATTACATTGTGAAGGAAAAACCTAGGAATAGGAAATTAAAATAACAAACTAGGAAAACAAAAACCTACACTAACAAGTTTAAAGGGGAAGTTGAGTTTCCCCCTCTAGCTCAATTTTGTTAATAGATTTCTTCATATTCCTAGTATTTTAAAGTTAGTGATTTTTCAACACCTCCTACTTATAGTATTATAATTTGTTGGACTAATGTGTCTATGATGTTAGTAGGGGTGGCTCTTTCTATTCTTTGGTTGTCACTATTTTGTAATGGCTCATCTCTAGTTCAAGCTTGAGCAGCCCTATTTGCTTCATTATTTGCGACACTTTCCATGCTATAGATCTTTTTTCTTGGTAGGCTATGTGGAGGGATTCTCATGCCTCTTGTAAATTATTTTCTTGATGACCGACTTCATCATTGATTTACATGGTCATTTCTCTATATGTCTAAATGGGACGACCATCTACGTGAATTTTTGATCTTAATCGATATGGTTGACTCTAGCTAGGGCAGTTCAATTGTATGGCTATATCTTATTCCTAGGTAGGTTTGTTGAAAGTTAATGATCTTCATGGCTCTTGATGAGTACACTCATAATAATATTTCTCATAATCAAAGTAGATTGTTATGGGTGCTAGAGGATTAGTTGGCATGTATCTTTTGAAAGAGGGAATGATTGGCTCACTCAAGGGGACATTCCCTATGGTTTGTCCAAATCCATAATATTCAAGGGTTGTGGAACACCTTAGAATAAATTGGATTTGATGTAAAAAAGTAAAAAAAAAGTAGGATGGAGAAAGAAAAAAGAAGAGAAAAAGAAGATTGTGATCAGTGTAGCAAGGACATAAATTACCTATCCAAAAAGATTTATCTTTCACATTGGGTTCACAAAAATATGTGATGTTTAGAAAATGACCCAAGCACAATGTGAATGAGTTTAGTAGCAACGTAGCACACTAGGAACACTTGTATAGGCGACCCTTCATTCACTCCTACTCTCGTGGTAGTATCCGAACAAGTAGCGATAATATTGAGGTGTTGTTTATCTCCCTTGGGAGTGGGACTTCATTGGCCATGGTCAAGGTGATCATGATCATGTATTGGGCATTTGTGTCACTGTCACTACAATAACTCTAGTTGAATTGTTATTATTGTTTTTGAGATCTTTGTAAAGGTGTTGTGATTATGATATGTCCTAGAAGGTAGCTTTCCCTAAAGAGATTTAGTTCATTAGTAGCACATAGATGAAAGACCTCAAGTCTCCTTCATTCTAGTTCTAATAGTTCTCCAGAGAGTCTACATTCCTAGTTCATAAGTTCTTCCAATCCTCTCCTCTCATTATCCTATTGATTTTTCCAAGGATGTCTTTTTATTCCTAAATCTGTATATCGATTGGATCTACTTATTCTAGATTTTCTACGTTGTTTGGGTTTAGTTGTTTTCAGAGATTTTATCTTATCTCCTCTTAGAATTGTTTAACCCAATCCTCTCTCATAATAGGGCACATTGAGTACTTAGTAGAGAGGATTTGGGAGTTTGAAAGTTTGTGGTTTGCATTGTTTTTTTATGCCTTGGGATGAAACCAATGACTTGTGTGGAATTGTTTTAAGTTGGGTGCCTCTTGATGAAAATGAGGGATTAATACTTCTATGTTGATAGTTGTGCATGGTTGAAATGAAGTTTAAACTATATGGATGTATGAAACTTTTGGTTCTTTTGTGATATTTCAATATTATCTAATTACTAGGAAAGAAATATGAATGTAACTAAATGACTTTTTCCTAGATGTAGTTTATCTATTTTTTATATTTTTTAATGTACATATTATAATGATTTAAACTAAAAAAAGATGTAATTTAATCCATGAATGAAAAATTAATCTTTCTCATAAACTATAAAATAATTAAAATCAAGAAGACATAAGGCATTATTTATTTCCTCAAGAGTAATTTTGGTTTTCTAATTACTACTTCTAATCTAGAAAATAAATGAAATAAGGTCTATACTTGGTGGTGCCAATACTAGGAAAAAGTCCTCCAAGGTCTAGCTTGTTCACTAACCTTCTCTACAGTAGTCAGAAACTCTTCTTGATGATGAGAAAGAGGCAAGGATGTGAGGATATCAAAAAAGGCTAGAAGAAATGAAGCTCTAAGGCTTGTATGACTAAAAAGTAAAGAGGCTCAAGGCATGTAGAAAAGCTTGTAAAAATCTTGAAGAAAACTAAGAAGCTTGTATGAGATCATTAAAGGATAAAAACATCATATCAAATAATGAAGAATGAAGAGGTATTTATATGTAAAAATAGGAGGGAATAGAAAAAGAGATAAGAGCAAAAGAAAGTTCAAATCAAGAATAAATAGAAACAATTCCATGAATAGTCGAAGAGATAAGAAGAAAACTAGAAGAAAAATGGAGAAAACTAAAGTGAACTCAAAGAGAAAATAGAAACAAATTAGAAGAGATAATAATTGATCACGAGTTCACAAAAGAAAGAAAGTGCAAAAAGGATGAGTTGGTAGGAAAAATCACAAGTTAAAATGGGCTAAAAATAAAGAAGAAAAGCTAAAATAAAGAGTTAAACATGCACATTAAAAAATTACAGGGTCGCCCCTTTTGCTAGTTAGGATTTCCTAGGTGACCTAGAAACACTAGGGGAGACTTAGAGACTGTTGAAGGCACAACACAACTAAGAGGGGGGGGTGAATTAGTTGTACCAAAACTTTAACCTTAATTGATCAATTTCACAATTACATTAACTTGCTTTAACCACTTAATCTGATAGGAAGAATAAACATGAAAAGCAGAAACAAAACTTAAGCACAACAACACCATTCACACATGAACACCAAATTTTTACATGGAAAACCCTTAGAAAGGGAAAAACCATGGCGAGTCTATTTCTAGACACACTCCTAGGCATCTCACCTTGTCCCCTTGAATTGTTGTTGATCTCTTACCTGCTACAACAGTTGGTCTCTTACTTGCTATCCAATGGGACTCTCCATCGATCCAAAGCTCTCTTGCAGTGATGTCAGTTTTGATGTTGTCTCCTCTCTCCACCAACCACTCAGTCACTCACAGCGCAGGTGAGTCTTAGGTTACCGTTCATACTAACATTCACTACATTTATTATGAATTGACTTATTTCCATGATGGTCTCCCCTTGTCGTTTGTTCCCAACTTGCCTTCTTCCTTTCCACCCACGCCAACACCCTCCTTGTGCCCCGTGCTACATCCTATCCCATCCTAACCTACTCCTCTCTGTCCTCCCAACACAGTAGCCATTGATGATGTAGAAATCTTTTCATCTGTGTCCATCCATCTTCTTCTTTCCCACGTGGCCTGCCCTTTCCACGTGGTTCCTTCTACCTCCCTCTCATCCTTTTCTATCCTTCCACCCATGACCACCATACCTCCCTCCTCACTAGCTTCACACCCCTCCACCTTGGTGCATCCCAATTCACCCTCCCCTTTTTTTGGTGACCACGATGGACGTGCTAACTCTCCTAAACTTAGCATGGATATTTTGTTCCCCAATGGCATCATAAATTGGGAGGACAAGAAGGTTGTTAACCTTTCTAAGCTTCACATTGACCCCCTTGCTCTTAACTTCCTCAAAAGAGGCTTGGGCTTTGTTGTCACTCTTACATCCATCCCTAAAGTGGACTTTTTAAATCAAAAATGTCATCCGTTCACTTCTTGATTATGTGGCTGACGAGATCAGACATGACTGTGCGATGACCCTCAGGCATGTGAAATGCCCCTTGTCAAATGTTCCCAAAGATGAGTTTTTCGCCTTCAAAAAACTCACAAAGAATAATGATATAGTCATTACCAAAGCTGACAAAGGGAATGCCACCATCATCCTTGACAAACCTGACTACATTGCCAAGATCCTTAATCACCTTACCAACAGTGGGAGCTACAAAGTTCTTCTCCAAAACCCTATCTCTAAGGTCATCAAAAAAGTTAAGCAAGCTATTGCCCTTTCCTCTTTTGATGACCTTACCAAGAAATGTCTTCTTCCTTATAAGGAACTCACCCCATGTATCTATGGGGCTCCCAAAATCCACAAACCTAGCATTCCTCTCAGACCTATCATTGACACCACACATTCCCCCAATTACAAGTTAGCTGCCTTCCATGCTAAGTTGATCTCTCGCCTAGCGGGGAAGTCAGACTCCATTAAAGACTCTGTCCAATTTGTCAAATTCTTGCATGACAAAAACCTGGAGGATAATGAGATCTTGGTTAGTTTTGATGTGGTGTCCTTGTTCACCAAAGTCCCTATGGTTCACTCCTTAGGACTAATTAGACATAAAACTAATGATGAGATTGCTTCTCTCATAGAAAAATGCCTTCGTTCCACATTCTTCACTTTCCAGGATGTGGTCTACAAGCAATATGAAGGAGTTAACATGGGTTCCCCTTTGTCCCCTATTGTTGCCAACCTTTATATGGAACATTTTGAGGAGTTAGCTCTTAAATCCTTCCCCCTCAAGCCTAGGTGGTGGAAATGCTATGTTGATGACACCAACATATGTTAGCCTCATGGCCTTGATAATTTGGAGCTTTTCCACTCCCACCTTAACAATTTGGTGGACTAGATTCAATTCACCAAGGAGCTTGAAACTGACCACCAGTTCCTTTTCTTGGATGTCCTAATAATGAGGAAAAAGGACAGTTCCCTTGCTCATAATGTCTATAGAAAATCAATCCACACTGACCTATACCTCCATGCTTCGTCTCATCATCATCCAGCCCAAAAAGCTAGTGTCCTAAAAACTCTAGCCACTCGTGCTTATTGCATCTGCAATAAGGATCACATTGACTAAGAGCTCTCACACCTTTCCTAGGTTTTTAAGTTGAATGGGTATCACAATAAATTTATCTCTCATGCTTTTAAGGTTGCTAAAAATCAAGTGTACCCCATTTCGAAGCCTGATGTCCCGAGTGCTTCTTGGGTTGCCACCCTCCCCTACATAGAGGGCATCTCTAATAAAATCTCCAAAATCCTACACAAGAGAGGCCTCTTATGTACTTTCAAACCCATCTCTACCCTTAGGAATTTTATTCCTTCTTCCAAAGATCCTAGAAATAGTCTCACCAATTTCGGTGTCTATAAGATTGTTTGCTCCTATGGGACTCCATACATTGGTGAAACAATGCAATCCATTAGCACTAGAATCAAGGGGCATAGTGCAGATATTAGACATGATCGTAACTCTAAGTCTACCCTAGAAGAGTACTCCTTCCATACTAAAAACCACATTTATCTTGAGCACACCCAAGTCCTGGTTAAGGAAGACTGCTTTTTCAAGAGGAAACTCCAAGAAGCTATCCTTATTAGATGTCATCCCTCCAATCTTAATCGAGATGAAGGGTGGCATCTTAGCCCAACCTAGCAACCTCTTTTGAATTCCCTCCAATCACCCCCTCATCCCTCTTGATTTGCCCCCTCTCTTTTTCCCCGTCCCTCCCTCCCTTCCTTGCCCCTTGTTGGTCTCTTACAATGATTTAACAACTGAGCTCTTAAAACTGTAACTCAGAGATTGGACATCTGAACTGAGTAGCTGTCTTAATCACTATGGAGATGCATTTCACTTGTCAACCCAATGACGTGAACTTGAAATGGGTCAGCACAGTATGTACACTAAGAACTTCCAAAGTAGCCATGTTCATTCTATAGCTATGAAAGACATAATGCTGAAGATAAAATGCTAGAAAGGAAATAACAAGAATACTAAATATTAACCAACAACTATTCTGGAATCAAGTACATAACACAAAGTAACAATCTGGGCAAACAAACAGGAAACTACTCTATCTGCTTTGGCTATAGGAACAGACATAATATAATTCTAGTGGCTGCAGGAACATTCAATGCCAGATTTACCAAACACTTATCAGAAAATGCAACTAAACTAAAGGGTGGAATTCTCACGAAGTGGGCCCCCTTGGATGAGTATTCCCTAAAACAAATGTAAACTCAGAAATGTGAACTCACAACTTTATTTTATTCATTCAAATAGATGAGTACAATTGAACATTATAACTATATTACTGAAAATAGGATAACGCAAGTATAATCTCTGAATAGTCAACAACCCCTTAGAAGAAGTATCAGAGTCTTATTTATAGAAGAAAATCTACTAACTAACTAATAGAGCATTCAACTCCAACATAATAGGAGGACACCACATTATGGAAAACATAGAAAGTGGAAGGAGGTTACGCATGCAAGGGAATCTAGTCAAGCGAGTTGCTTTAATGCAGATTTAGCATAATGATAACTCCTGAATTCACTCAACAGATATTTAAGATCAGTTACAAAATGGTTGCCTTCCCTCCATTTGATATTTGAACGGCCACCACCTTTGACTTTTATGGTACACGACCATCCAGCAGAATCTTCCTTACTTTATGGATGCCAATTATATCTGCATAATAATGTTAGTACATACAAATAATTGCACATTCGTAACTACCTGGGAGTAATATTCATTAACCATATGCAACATTAACATAGATAGTTCAAATAACATGTCTTTGCCATAAAAGGATATAGGAAATGACCTATGCTCAACAAGTTATAGTTTTGGGGTAATGACATAGAAAGATCAAGCTTAAAGTATCAAAGTCTAAGATAACTACAACAAATGGACAATAAAGTTTAACAAAATTTGAGTCATAAAATAGACTCATCACTCTCCCCAACCTAAGACTTTGCTGGTCCTCCAGCAGAGGAAGGGTTGTTCTTTTGCTAGGTTAATGCTCTGGAGTTAGCAATTGCCAGTTGTCCAATATCAGTCTCTCTGGTGCGTGAAGTAGGATCCCAATAGAATCCTTGCTGCCTATCCAACCTGCTCCATCTTTATTTTTCTTCAAAAATATCATACTGATAAAATCTGTAATTTGGCACTAGCCATAATAGGATAGGTGGTTGAAAAATTAAGGGAAGCCAGAATTGTCCCTTTGTTCTCCCAATCTGAATATATCTATCTACCCTCTTACATACTGTAGCATAATTCTATAGAGAGTGAGGCTATGCTTGTTTTATCTCATCAGATAAACTATTCCACCTTTGTGTCAATTATCCTTTCACAGATTCTCCAGTAGTGTGTGCCATCTTTTCATATTCTCTGTATGCTGCTTCTCTTTCATGCAGGATTCTGTTACCATAACTTGGCCTATAAAGCATCCTATGCCAATCATTAAAAATGCTTCCTGGATTTCTAGATTCTGCTCTAACAGGCAATGGAGTATTGAATTCTAATTGCTTATAAGCCCTGAATTATTGTCCCCAACTAACCTCATTTTGCATCCAGGACATAAATGCCCTCAACTGAACATCCCCAACATACAACAAGGGGTTCCATTCATGGTCTTGGGACACAACAAAATTATGCAAATAAAACTCACACAACAAATTTTTTATTTCCGGAGGAGCAATCCTATAAGCATTGAAAAATTCTAGAGGAGTTTCAATAGAGGGGTTCAAACCAGAAACAATTCTTGCCAACTTAAAAGAGAGGTACCTTTCCTTTAAATACAGAGCATAGACTCTTGGAGGAGTCCTGCATTCTAGTACCTGAGGCACCAAAGCTGTCATACCATCTACTCTCTCTTTTAAAATTGCAATTTCTGCATCCTTTTCTTTAATCTCTTCATCATTCTTTTGAATTTCAACTTTTAATCTACATTTCTCACTCTTCCATTCCTCTTCTCTCCTTTGCATTTCATTCCACAAATTCATGGCAACCATGTGCATTGAAAAATTAGGAGGTCTATGTATGCCTATCAAAGGCTTTCTTGGCATAGATGGTAGTTCTTCCTGTAACATAGGCTGCAGGGTTTCTGATTGCTTAGCCAAATCTGGCTAAGTGTGTCTTGCTGCAGGAACTCCTGTTCACCTTCATGTTCCTGTCTCTCAATATGCTCAGCAGTGATGGCAAGGTCTGCCAGAGTTACATCTGCTGCTTCCTTACTTATGTCTTTTTTTTCTACATCATTATCATGCCCCACTAGGTCCTCTGCTTCCTCAGTTGTCATTTCATCAACCTTAGGGCTTGTTTACATAGATGCACCAGAGGCAGGCTCAACAGGCATTGGTTTACTAGAAGGGCCCTCATGTTGTTCTTCGGCTGCAGGAAGAACAGTGTTAGCTTTTCGTTTCCTAGAGTGCAACACTTTCCTTTCTATGGTTTTCTTTTTTGTTTTGCCCTTCTTTATTTCTGCCCTTCTCTTCTGTGCCCTAGTTTGAGTTAAACTACCAAGAGGAACATCCTCATTGTCAGAATCTAAAGAATTTTCTTTATCTACATGCTCTGCTTCAGAAGAGCTAATTTCAATAGCTTGTTTTACTGAAAGAGGGTTTGCACTGGAAGTTGAAGTTCTTGGAGTAGTTTCAACTCCACATACCCTTCTTCTAGTTCTATGATATTGCAGCACAACCACAGGTCACAAATGATTAGGTCTTATTTGATCAATTTCCAAAAATTCCTCCCAAGTCATATCGGATACATCATGCATAGACTTCTCAACAAGCAATTTAAACAGTGGTGAGAGATAGAATTAGGCCTACCTTTTTGAGTTTCAACGGCCATAATCGAGAGAAGGTGGTAAAGGACATTTGGCACGTTCATTATTCTTCCATGTCTCATATGATTCAGCAATTTGAAATGCATAGATTGAAGGTTTGACTGTCGACCTTTGCAAGTAATATATTTCACATGGATAGCTACCTATTTCCACAGCTCAAGCAGAGAGGTTCTTTTGGCTCCCTGCTTGTCAATAATCAATGGTGGATCTCTAAGTTCAGTAAACTCAGCCCTAGCTGACCTGGCATCTCTGGCAACAAGGTATTCTTCACCATCAATAGGCAGACTTGTAACCTCTGTAATTCTTTCTTCTATGGCCAACACCTCTAAACCTCTTACCACTACTTTACCATCAGACAACGTCTGAGAAAATTCCAACACAATATTTTCATCAAAACCATTTAATTTCAAGAAATAGTCCATCTAACCACAATGTCTGAATTCAGCCTGGCTAAGTGCATCCTGTAACAATGCATCATGAACTGTGGGTTCATTCTGAATTAATCCTCCTCCCATGACTTAACTGTCTGAAATCAATCACACTGCAAAGTTTTTTCTGCACAAAGTTTGAAAACTAGCTTCACCTTCCTGCAACCCTGTTAAGTCTTTAATATTCATGCTATCTACATTTTCCTTTATGACTTCTTTTCTTGGGAATGCAAGACAAGGGTGGTACAGGCATTAATGAATGATTGATGAAGGCTGTCATCTCACACTTGCGAGACATCACCTCACTCAGGATTCAAATCATTCAATTTCAAACTTTACTGACATTTAAGCATAAAACATATGGACAGACTGACATGTGGTCAGCATATTAACACTCCCTCCCCAACCTATATTAAGGCATGTGTCCACACATGCAGAATAGATGTGTGATAGGACAAGGAAGGGAAAAATGACATGCTACGAGAAATATCGATATTAATGTACAATAATTAAATGAACAAACCACAAAGTAATTAAGAGAGAATTATTATAGTGTGCGTACCTTTATTTTTGGAAGATCTGTTGCAAGAATCATGGAGAAAGTAACGGGTAATGCTTAAGAATTTATTGAGCAATGAATGACAGTGGAGTGGGCTGAAGCGAGATGGAATGAAGTGTAATCAATACACATGATGGAAGAGAGAAGAATGGATATGGGTGGGTGGATGGGCGAAGAAGTGAAAGAATTGACTCCCATGAATGTGGAAATCTTTATTATGATCAGTACTAAACCTTGGTTAGCCAGAAGGAGGGACACTAAGTCCACTACCTTTGGTTGCAAGAAATTCTAGAGTTACATATTGAGTGAATTGTTGCAAGAAGTCTTCTTTGGAGGCTGGCTTGTGATATAACCTCAGTCGATGACCATTGACCAATAGCTTGAATTTGACAGGGTCAATAGTAGTAAGCTGAACAACACCATTAGAAAACACTTCAGCAACTTCATATGGTCCTAGCAATCTTGTCTATAATTTTCCTGCATTTTCTTGATACCTTGAATCATAAAGCAAAGCCCAATCACCAGGCTAGAACTTCTTATCTTTGATGTATTTGTCATGCCACCTGATTCTCTGATTCTACACCACTTCTGTATGATGTAAAGATGCTTTTCTCATCTCATCCAAAGCATTAAGCTACATGATTCTTTCTTTTTGTGCCCGAGATAGATCCATCCCCAAGTCAAGTGCAGTTCTAAGAGTTCTATGTTCAAATTCAATAGGCATCATGGCTGTTTTGCCATATAGCAACTCAAAAGGAGTAAAACCAGCAGTTGTTTTCCAGGTTGTCCTATAGGCCCAGACAGCTTCTGGCATCCTATTTTCCCAATCTTTCCTATGAATTGCCATAGTTTTGTTCAAAATAGCTTCTATTTCTCTGTTAGTCACCTCAACTTGGCCATTAGCTTGGGGGTGATAAGGAGTAGATTTCTTGTGCCTTATGTTATATTCCTGTACTAATGCTGCAATTAGAGTTGAGGTAAACTGAGTTCCTTAATCAGTCACTAATTCTCTGGGGACTCCATACCTTGTAAAGATTTCTTCATAATGAAATTCTCCAACTTTATTGTCTCTTGCATGTTTCATGGCTTTAACTTCTACCCACTTAGTTACATAATCAGTGCATACTAAGATATAAGATTTACCATTAGATGGAGGATCAATAGGTCCTACAAAATCTAATCCCCATTTATCAAATGGAGTAATCACACGCTGAGGATAAAGGGGCGTCTCATCAGACTTTGTTGGCCATCCCATCCTTTGATAACTATCAAATTTCTTAGTATATCTGGCTGCATCCTTGTATAGTGTAGGCCAATAATAACCTGCATTCAAAATCTTCATTGCAGTTCGCTTTGCTACAAAATGTCCTCCACAAGGTTCATTGTGACAGGCATGCAAAATGTCATATGTTTCATCTTCTCTCACACATCTTCTCATGACATTGTCTGGTCCAGTGTAGAACAAACATCCAGCAATCCATGAAAAAGGAAAGGATTTTTCAATGAGTACCCTTCTTTCCTTAGGAGAGAAGTGAGGAGGGACTCTTCCTGTGACTAGGTAATTGGTTGTGTCAGCATACCAAGGTGTTTGAATAGAGAGTGAAAACAAATGTTCATTAGGAAAGGAGTCATCAATGACCTAGTTATCTTCTGATGTAGTCATTCTTGAAAGAAAATCTACAACCACATTGGCTTTTTCTGGTTTATCCACAATAGTGATGTCAAACTCCTGCATTAAGAACACCCATCTTGCTAACCGGCCTGATATGAGAGGTTTGTTCATGAGATACCTAATGGCTACATGATCTGTGTGCACAAAGATTTGATAACCGGTTATGTAGTGCCTAAACTTATTAAGTGCATAGACGACTGCTAACATTTCCTTCTCTGTGACTGTATAGTTGAATTCAACACCCTGTAAGTTTTTGCTTACAAAATAAATAGCATGCTCAATGATTCCTTTTTGGCCTAAAACTACTCCTATGGCATAATCTGATGCATTGGTATAAATGTGAAAAGGAAGTTCCCAATTGGGGCCTTTAAGTACAGGAGCATGGGTTAAGGCTACCTTTAGATCAGAAAATGCTTTGTCACAGTTTTCATTCCACTAAAATTCAGCATCCTTTGTCAGAATAATATATAATGGGGATGCCATTTTGCTGAAATCTTTGATGAAGCGTCTGTAATACCCTGCATGACCCAAGAAATTTCTGACATCCTTTTGCTTTGCAGGGATGGGCAGATTGATGATGACTTCGATCTTAGCTGGGTCTACCTGCATTCCTTTTGGAGAAATATAGTGACCAAGTACTACACCTTCCTGCATCCTCATGAAGCACTTTGCACTGTTTAATGATAGGCTGTGGTCTTCACATCTTTCCAAAACTTTGCCTAAGTTAGCTAATGCCTCTTCAAAAGTAGCACCATAAGTAGTGAAATCATCCATATGAATTTCCATACAATCATGTGAGATATCAGAAAATATGCTAATGACTGCTCTTTGGAAAGTTGCAGATGCATTGAATAAACCAAATGGAAGCACTGAGTAGGCATATGTTCCCCAAGGACAGGTAAATGTTATTTTCTCTTGATCTTCAGGTGCAATCTGAATCTGATTGTAACCACTGAATCCATCCAAAAAGGAAAAGTACTGCTTTCCTACAAGTGAGTCCAAAACCTGGTCTATGAAAGGAAGGGGAAAATGATCCTTTTTAGTAGCAGAATTTAATTCTCTATAATCAATACAGACTCTCCATTTTCCTCCCTTCTTTGGCACAAGAACTAGAGGGGACACCCATTGGCTATTTGAAATTGGATAGATAAATCCTACATCTAATATCTTCTATAATTCTTCTTTGATAATTTCTCTTAGTGCAGGGTTGATTCTCCTTTGTTGTAATCTTCCTAGTGTACAATCTTCTTTTATGTAGATCCTGTGAGTGCATAATGTAGGATCCAATCCCTTCATGTCATGGTAATCCCATGCAAAAGCATTTTTATGTTTCTTTAACAAATTTACCAAGGACGACTGTTGTGCTTGAGTCAAGTTGCAATTAATATTGAGATATCTGTCTTCTAAAATTTCCACTTGAGTTGTGAAGTCAACCATAGTTATCTCATTAATGCTAGGTACCTTAATTTCTTGTGGAAGCAGTGTATGTAACATACCTGATGCTGCAGGAAAAATTAGAACAAGCATCCTTTTTGGATTAGTAGAATGAGAGGATGATGCTTCCTCAACTTCATAAAGATTTTGAATTATATTGGACAACACCTCCTCCTCTCCTTGAACCTGCAAGAAAGAAGTTCTGCCTATCATCATAAGCTGCTCCACAAAATTAGCGTCCTCTGCCTCTTCACCAACATGAGGCCAAACATGATTCTCCATATCATGAGATGGCTATACAGGTGGGTAAAGAACGAGTGTTTTAGTGCTTCTCCCATTAGAGATGGTCATGTCTCCTGACTGGCACCCAATATAAGCATCAACTATGGCTAACCATAGCCTTCCCAAAATGATGGGGTATCCTCCCAACGTAGCTTTAGGAGAAAGTATCATGAAATCAGCTAAATATTCCCATGAGTCCAAGGATACCACAAGATCCTCAACTATCCCATTAGGTTTAACAGTAGAGTTATTAGCAAGCTACAAGATAGTAGGGGTTGGTCACATAGTTGCAACATTCAGTTGCTGTAGGATATCCTTTGTCATTACATTTATGGCTGCTCCAAGATCAATTAGAGCATTTCTAATTTGGATTCCATTTATGACAACTCCTACCATAGGACTTCCTGGGTCATTATATTTAGGAACAGTCACTTTTCCAAGCATGATGCCAGCCAACTGTCCCACCACATGGACCATAGTGGGGTCTTTCCTTTTTCTGTCTGGCTTCTTAAGGCATGCTTCTTTGATTTCTTTTCCATATATAGGAACATCTTTTATGACTTGAAATAGAGGGATCTTAACACACACATGTTTCAACTACTCTAGAATATCAAAGGTGGGTTCTTCATCTACTACCTTTTGTTTCATAGTTTCTAACCTTTGTGGAAATGGTAGTTCTTGGGGAGTCTATTTGACTATCATTGGTTCAGGATTTTTAGGTACATCTGATTGAATGTGGGTTTTGTTAGGTTCCACTTCTTCCTCAGAAAGCTCAGTAATGATAGGTCTTGAAGGAGCTGCCAAGGTAGTTCCTAAACGCAGATGTATATCACTTACATTCACAGCATATGCAGGGTATTGATTTGGATCAGTAGACTATACTGGTTGTTGTTGTGGTCTATTATTCAAGTTAGGTGAGGGTTGAGCTGGTATCTCAGTAGGCTTAGGTGTATTTGAATTGGAGCTAGTAGGTGGAGGCATTATGGTAGGCTATTGGGGCTGAGGAGGTGACTGCATGTAATTAGTGATCTGATTTGGCCATTGTTGTCCTCCTCTCCATTGGGATGTTTGCTACCAATTTCCTGGAGGTGACTGCCAATTCCCCAGAGGCTGCTGCCACTAGGGTGCAGGGTTCTGGTAATTTAGCCAAGCATTTTGAGGGTTGTTCCAAGGCTGAGGTGGATGTCCTCCATAACTAGATGGAAATAGCTGTTGCCATTGATTACCAGATGCATAAGTATTAAAATGTAGACTAGCATATGATAATAGATCTGGTGACATACCTTGTCTTGGAGCCCATGGCCTCCTTTGTGCAACATAGAAGACTTGATCCTCTTCAACTTGTATTGGCTTGAACTCAGGTGGAATCTGCTTGCTATCAATGTTAGCTACTAGCTTGCATCTGCAGTCCTTCTTCTTTTGTCTGCAATGAGGACAATATTCTGCCAACATTGCCTTAGCCTCTTCATGCTTCTTCTTTTCTTGGAGTGTGTCCAACTGAGTGGCCATATTGTTTATAATATCTTGCTTAAAATCAGATAGCAAGTGGCTTATCTCCATCCTTGAAATTCCATTGGTAGAGGTTTTGCCCGTAAGGGAATGGTAACCTCTTCCTTTCTTCATGGCTGCTCTGGAAAAATGTTGGTCTCTTACAATGATTTAGCAACTGAGCTCTTAAAACTGTAACTCGGAGATTAGATATCTAAACTGAGTAGCTGTCTTAATCACTATGGAGATGCATTTCACTTGTCAACCCAGGGACGTGAACTTGAAATGGGTCAGCACAGTATGTGCACTAAGAACTTCCAAAGTAGCCATGTTCATTCTATAGCTATGAAAGACATAATGTTGAAGATAAACTACTAGAAAGGAAATAACACAAATACTGAATATTAACCAACAGCTATTCTGGAATCAAGTACATAACACAAAGTAAGAATCTAGGCAAACAAACAAGAAACTACTCTGTCTGCTTTGGCTGTAGGAACAGACACAGAATAGAATTCTAGTGGCTGCAAGAACATTCAATGCCAGATTTACCAAACACTTATTAGAAAATGCAACTAAACTAAAGGGTGGAATTCTCACCAAGTGGGCCCCCTTGGATGAGTATTCCCTAAAACAAATGTAAATTCAGAAATGCGAACTCACAACTTTATTTTATTCATTCAAATAGATGAGTACAACTGAACATTATAACTGTATTACTGAAAAGAGGATAATGCAAGTATAATCTCCGAATAGTCAACAACCCCTTAGAAGGAGTATTAGAGTCTTATTTATAGAAGAAAATCTACTAACTAACTAACAGAGCAGTCAACTCCAACATAATAGGAGGACGCCACATTATGGAAAACATAGAAAGTGGAAGGAGGTTATACATGCAAGGGAATCTGGTCAAGCGAGTTGCTTTAATGCAGATTTAGCATAACTATAACTCCTAAATTTGCTCAATAGATATTTAAGATCAGTTACAAAATGGTTGCCTTCCCTCCATTTGATATTTGAATGGCCACCATCTTTGACATTTATGGTACGCGACCATCCAGCAGAATCTTCCTTACTTTATGGATGCCGATTATATTTGCATAATAATGTTAGTACACACAAATAATTACACATTCGTAACTACCTAGGAGTAATAATCATTAACCATATGCAACATTAACATAGATAGTTCAAATAACATGTCTTTTCCATAAAAGGATATAAGAAATGACCTATGCTTAACAAGTTATATTTTTGGGGTAATGACATAGAAAGATCAAGCTTAAAGTATCAAAGTCTAAGATAACTACAGCAAATAGACAATAAAGTTTAACAAAATTTGAGTCATAAACTAGACTCATCACCCCTCCTTCTCCTCTGACCTTTACCTTCCCTCCTCCTCTTTGACCTCATTAACCATTGCTTTCTCTTCTCCTTTACCTTTCCTCACCCCCTGCTCCTTTCTTTTCTCTTTCCCCCTTGATTGCAGATTCTCACCTCTCTCTAGCCCTTCTTCCCTTGCACATTACATGGGTGTATATACCTCGTGTTTTGTGTGTGTTTCTATTATACTATTGTGAATGCTTTTTTCTTTTCATATTTTATTATTTTTCTATTTTAATCTTATATATTATTATACAATTTATATTTTTTGTGTTTATAAGGTTTTCTGGCTTCATTTGGTTGTTTCATTTTCAACTTAATGCACACCCACACACTCATTAGTGTTTTTCGTGAGTTGGTACCTTGTGTTTTGTGTGTTTCTTTTATAATTTGTGTACCCTTTTTATCATTATCTATTATATTATTATTTTATTATTTTCTTATATTTTATCATAAAATACATTTAATTTTGCATTAGTTAGGTTTTTTGTCTAGGTTTGGTTACTTCGTTTTCATTTTTATGTCTTTGCTTGTGGCATTTTTATCTTTCTTTTTATCTCTTTTTTAGTTTTCTTGGCCTTTTTAACATTATATATATATATATATATATATATATATATATAGAGAGAGAGAGAGAGAGAGAGAGAGAGAGAGAGAGAGAGAGAGAGAGAGAGAGAGAGAGAGAAAATTCCAAATGCACAACCAATAAATATAGACAATAAAGTGGAAAGCTAATAAAATAAATAATAAATTAATAAAATACTATATAATGTATTAAGGTATCCAAAAATGCAAAAGAAATATATATATATATATATTTCTTTTGCATTTTTGGATACCTTAATACATTATATAGTATTTTATTAATTTATTATTTATTTTATTAGCTTTCCACTTTATTGTCTATATTTATTGGTTGTGCATTTGGAATTTTTTGTTTTTTACTTAGACACTTTCTCTTAAGCTTTGCTTGCATTGGTAGATTTGTATATTTTTTGTTTTCTTTGTTTTTGGGTTTGACACTTATTCTCTCTCCTTTCTTTCTATTCACTTATATTCTACATGTCTCTTTGTTATTTTCTTGTTTTTATTTTACTATAATTTCTCCCCTCCCATCCCACCCCTCATATTTCTTCCCTTTCTCTTCCTTTCCTATTCGTTTATAAAGGTCTGGTATGCTATCCAAACCATAACTCCTCTTCCTAATGATGGATCATTGTGTATGATCTGAAACATCGATGCAAAAACACACACAGTTGAATCCAGAAGCTCTTCATAATAAAACCACGGTGAGTGTTATTTCACAATATAATGTAGTAACAATACTAAATATCAAAGAGGCTCACTACCCAAAAGGTTGGCTCACTGCCGGTGGGTGGCTCACTACTGGTGGGTGGCTCACTGCCAGGGGGTGAACTGATATAGTAGCATATACAACATGCTTGAGTTCAGTTCCATTGAAGCACAATATATATCTCTTGCTCTGCCTTTTTCAATACACACCTTAACTTCACATCCTTTCCACACATTTGTTTCAATCACGACTTCATTACATGTATTTATACCTATCATCAACCTTAGAATGTACATCAAGGTTGGCATTACAATCTATGACCATTGGAACTTTCTTCAAGGTCAGCATACATACATAATTTCAAAATAGGACTGGACCTAAACAAACTTGCAGAGGAAAAGAATGAAGGATGAATACATCATGGCTTAGCTCGGACCCAAATACATCTTCACATGCTTGTACACACTTCTACAATCCATGAATTACCTCCGCAACAAGTGTGATTCACCAGGTCAGCCATAACAAGTATACAATATCAAGAATCATTAAGTCACATGCTTCTAAGAGCTTCATTATAGCTTGTGGATCAGACACACACTTTCAATGCATTCAAGGGACATCTACAAACACCATAGAATCATTTGGAAACCACAAAATCCAACTACAACAAATCTCAAATTACTTTTCTTAAAGATGGATCATAGATTGCTCTCAATCAGACACTGTCAAACTTTGCTAATCAAAAATTTGCTTTTCAGAGAACCAAGTCACAAAACCTTTGGAATGAAGAAATCTAAGGACCTTATAAGATTAAGTCTAGAACTGCAAGACCAAAGAACATTTTTGCAGAGGAATGTGGAGCAAAATACTTCCTCCATGTCACACTACAAACTCTGTCACGCACAGTCTTCAAACTGGTGAATAGACCTTTTGTTGTACAACGATCTAGACCACCAAATTCTAGATTTAGCATCTTCAAATATGTCTCTAAAACATATCCAAATCTCGTACTCTGGTCTGCAATACTGAGGAAATGCAGAGCAAAACTCATACAGTTATTCTGCAAGCCAAAATACTTTGCAACATACTGTTTCCACTTGAAGAGCAAATTTTCTCAAAAGCACTTGGTAACTTAGTATTAGGAATATCTTCTCATCATCTTCAACACTTATATAAGACAATACAAAGAAATTGATTCATCACAAACAAGCATCAAAACAAGAGCACAATTGACACCAATGACAACACAGATATGTTGACATCAATGACAACACCGATTAGCACATGCTTGCAACAATCTCCCCCTTTGTCATTGATGGAAACATATGATGTGAAAAACCATCAAGACAAGAATCTTCACTCATTCATTTCCCCCTTTCTCTTTACACATCTGAAACACTTTCTCCCCCTAATTTTTTCACATGATTTCTCTCCCCCTTTGACATCAATGGCAAAGGACATCATATTTCTTCTACTACACATACTTGCATGCTCTTTCTCTAATCATCTGGATTTATTCTCTCACTCCCCCTAATTGCAATAAACAACTCAAATCACTCTTTACTCCCCCTGGAGGGTAGCCTCCTAAATCAGTTCAAAAAGAAATATTCTTTGAAGTACATTGGATTGATGCATCTCCTTATGTACCTAGTTCAATGAAGGAGGAGCAATAGCCCCTAACCTTTCTCGGAGATACTCAAATGTGTCCTTTGGAAGGCCTTAGTGAATATATCAACAACTTGATCCTTTGTAGGCACATAATCGAGCTTCACAACATTCTCTGCAACTTTCTCTCTCAAAAAGTGATACGTAATTGAAATGCGTTTTGTCTTTGAATGCATCACTAGATTCTTTGAAATGTTTATGGCACTTATGTTATCACAAAGAATAGGGATTGGCTCCTCATACTCAACTTTGATATCCTTCAAGGTTTGTTTCATCCACAACACCTGAGTGCAATATGTTACTGCAACAATATATTCTGTCTTTGTAGTAGACAAGGAGACTGATTCTTGTTTCTTGCTATGACAGGACACTGCCCTATCTCCAAGGAAGAATACACCTCCACTTGTGCTTTGCCTTTCATCAACACAACCAGTCCAATCTGCATCTATATAGGCACTTATGGAGAAGTCATTATTCTTTGGATACCATAGACCATGATCCAGAGTACCTTTCAAGTACCTAAAAATCCTTTTCACTGCCACAACATGTGATTCTCTGGGATCTGATTGAAATCTAGCCACAAGGCAAAACTGCATGCATGATATCTGTCTAGTGGTAGTCAGATAAAGTAGTCTTCTAATTATTGACCTGTACTTCCTCTGATAAGCCATATGAGATTCATCATTTTTGTTCAACTTACATCCAGTAATCACAAGAGTGCTCACCAGTTTAGAGTCTTCCATTCCAAACTTCTTTAATAACTCTCTGAGATACTTTGATTAAGAAATGAAGATACCTTTGTCTGTCGGATTGATTTGCAATCCAAGGAATAAATTCATCTCACCACACATGGAAATCTCAAACTTATTCTGCATCTCATCTAGAAAATTCTTACACATTCCTTCATTTCCACCAAATATAATATCATCCACATAGACTTCAACAATCAATATTTGATCTTTGCTTGCCTTGATATAAAAAATTGCTATATGCGGACCCTTTACTGAAACCTTGCTGCAATAGATACTTATCTAATCTTGCATACCAAACTCTGGGAGCTTGCTTTAATCATACAAAGCCTTATTCAACTTGCACAACATATTTGGTTGGTCTAATAACTAGAATCCATCCGGTTGCTCTATGTATACCTCTTCTTCTAACTCACCATTCAGAAAGGTAGATTTCACATCCATTTGATACACCTTGAAATCTTTATGTGCAACAAAGGCTAAAAACAATCTAATTTCTTCCAATCTAGCCATTGAAGCAAAAGTCTTCTCATAGTCTATCTCTTCCACTTGTGAGTAGCCTTTGCACACAAGTCTTTCTTTATTTCTCACAACTTCTCCAACCTCATTTAATTTGTTCCAAAAAACCCACTTTGTTTCAGTCACATTCTTGTTTGTAAGTTTAGGGACAAGTTCCCAAGTCTTGTTCTTCTCAATCTGCATTAATTCTTCTTCCATTTCCTTGACCCAATGTTCATCATTGCAAGCTTCATTTACTGTCTTAGGTTCTACCTTTGAAAGTAAGTAGAGATTTACTTGTTCTTCTGTAGCTCTCCTTCTTGTCAATACACCTTTCTTTTTATCACTTATAATCTGATCTTGTAAATGATATCTTTGCACATACTTGGGTGTCTTTGGAATTCTTTTAGGAGCATTTTCTTGGATTTCTTCTTCTTCAGGAGCAACTTGTACTTTAGTATGAACTTCTTTTTCTTTTCCTTTTTCTACCTTCTCTGTGACAATAGATTCATTTGATTCATATCCATCCAATTGAAGATCTTCACCTACCTTTACATTTGCACTTTCAATGATCTTTTTTAACCTTTTATTATAGCACCGGTAAGCCTTGCTCTTGGTTGAGTAACCTAGAAATATGCCTTCATCACATCTAGCATCAAACTTCCCTAATTCTTCATCTCTTATGATATAGCATTTGCTTCCAAAAACTTTGAAATATTTGACTGTAGGAGTCTTACCATACCATAGTTCATAAGGTGTCTTGGTCTCTTTTTCTTTGACCTACACTCCATTATGAATATAAACAACAGTGTGTATTGCTTCTTTCCAATACACTTCCGGTAGGTCTGCTTCCTTGATCATTGTTCTAGCAACTTCTTAAACAATTCTATTCTTCCTTTCAACCACTTCATTTTGCTAAGGAGTCCAGGGGGCAGACAAATGTCTCTTTATTCCATATTCTTCACAGAAAGCATTGAACTCATTTGAAGTAAATTCACCTCCTCTATCAAACCTTAAGCACTTGATTTTTAGATCCAATTCATTTTCAACCATAGCTTTGAAAGTTTTGAACTTGTCTAGGGCTTCTAATTTTTCTCTAAGGAAAGTAACCCAAGTCATTCTTGAATAATCATCAATAAGAAGCATGAAATACCTGTCACCTTGCAAACTTCTTACTCTTGTAGTACCACAAAGGTCTATATGCACCAACTCCAATAGACTAGTAGAGTATTCTTTTCTTTCGAAAATAGTTTTTGTCATCTTTCCCAATTGACAATCTTTACATGTAACATTGGTAGGCTTCACAATCTTAGGTAGATCTCTTACAATCTAAGCAGTACTTATTTTCACCAGATTATCAAAGTTGATGTGACCCATTCTCCGATGCCATAGCCAACTTTCATCTATCTTAGCCAATAAACAACACTTGTCAAAGCCTTTCAAGTGATAAACATTACCATGAGTCTTCTTACCAACAATAATTATGGTTCCAGATCTTTTTCTTATCTCACACACTTTGTCCTTGAACACAAGATTATATCCATTGTTGCACATTTGTCCAACACTTAGAAGATTATGCTTCAAGCCCTTGACATAAAGAACATCATCTGTATTATGCTTGCCATCAAAAGTAATTGATCCTTTTCCACAAATCTTACCGGCTACATCATCTCCAAATCTTACTAGTCCTCCATCATACTTTTCAAACTTGACAAACTTACTTTTGTCTGCAGTCATGTGATTTGAACATCCACTTTCAATGGTCCATTCATCTTCCTTTTCAGCGTGAAATGCAGACAACTCTCCTGGACTTCTATCCTTCACATAGCTAGCAAGGTTAGCAAAAACTTGTTCTTCTCTAAGTGCAATAAACAAGCATTCACTACTATTACCATGATCAAAAATATCATCATTAGTTACACCATCATCATCTCTAACATAGTAAATCTTTCTTACCATCTTTCCTTTACTTTCATTGAGTTTTAAGGTTTTATTAGGGCATCTTGAAGCATAGTGACCAATTTTTCCATAGTTGAAACATTTGAAGGGTAACTTACCTTTGAATTTTCCTTTGCTACCTCTTTTTATTCTGCTTGCAAACTTTGCCTCAAGTTCTGCAAAATCTTCTTCATTTGATTCCACAACATACTTCTATGATCTAGAAGTCTTTTCTTCCTTGGCCTTGAAAGTAGTCTTAGTTTTCAGAGGACCATCAGTAGTACCAAATTCCCTTATTTCAAAGGCAGTTAGTTTACCAAGCAATTGATCTATTGTAAGTTTACCTGACTCAAGCAATTCTTCAATGGTAGATACCTTGTGACTATAGGACTTTGGAAGCGTTATGAGTATTTTATCAATAACATCTTCATCTTCTAACTTTCCACCAAGGGCCTTGATGCTGCTGACAACTTCATCAATCTTCTGTATGTTATTTGTTATGTTATCATCTTCAGACATTCACATGGTTTCATATGTCATCTTTAAGTTTTGCAACTTAGCTTTCCTAACAGATGCATCACCTTCATAAACATTCTTTAGTTTCTCCCAGATTTCATGAGTAGTTGCAAGATCCACAAATTTTGCCATTTCAACATTTGATAAAGCATTCAAAAGAGCATTTTTAGCTTTGTGATTCAACTCAAACTCCTTGATTTCTTCTTCTGTCTCTGGACCATCTTTAGGTATTTCATATTTATTTTTGACTATCATCCAAACACTATAACATGTAGAAATAAGATAACTTTCCATGTGTACCTTCCAGTATGCATAGTCAGATCCATCAAACTATGGTGTGTCCTTTTTGTGGGCCATCCCAGATCTACCTCAAGCTGTTAGGATTTCTTCCAAGGAACCTTGCTCTGATACCAATTGTTGAAGGCACAACACAACTGAGAGGGGGGTGAATCAGTTGTACCAAAACTTTAACCTTAATTGATCAATTTCACAATCACATTAACTTGTTTTAACCACTTAATCTGATATGAAGAATAAACATGAAAAGCAAAACCAAAACTTAAGCACATCAACACCATTCACACATGAACACCAGATTTTTATGTGGAAAACCCTTAGAAAGGGAAAAACCACGGTGAGTGTTAGCTCACAATATAATGTAGTAACAATACCGAATATCAAAGAGGCTCACTTCCAAGAGGGCTCACTGCCTAAAAGGTTGGCTCACTGCCGGTGGGTGGCTCACTACCAAGGGGTGAATTGATATAGTATCATCTACATCATGCTTGAGTTTAGTTCCATTGAAGCACAATATATATCTCCTACTCTGCCTTTTTCAGTACACACCTTAAATTTGCATCCTTTTCACACATTCACTTCAATCATGACTTCATTACATGTATTTATACCTATCATCAACCTTAGAATGTACATCAAGGTCGGCATTACAATCTACGACCATTGGAACTTTCTCTAAGGTCGGCATACATACATAATTTCAAAATAGGACTGGACCTAAACAAACTTGCAGAGGAAAAGAATCAAGGATGAATACATCATGCCTTAGCTTAGACCCAAATATATCTTGACATGCTTGTACACACTTCTACAATCCATGAATTACCTCCGCAACAAGTGTGACTCACCAAGTCGGCCAGAACAAGTATACTATATCAAGAATCAATAAGTCACACGCTTCCAAGAGCTTCATTACAGCTTGTGGATTAGACACACACCTTCAATGCATTTAGGGGACATCTACGAACACCATAGAATCATTTGGAAGCTAGAAAATCCAACTGCAACAGATCTTAAATTACTTTTCTTGAAGATGGATCATAGATTGCTCTCAATCAGACACTGTCAAACTCTACTAATCAAAAGCTTGCTTTTTGGAGCACCAAATCACAAAACCTTTGGAATGAAGAAAGCTAAGGACCTTATAAGCCTAAGTCCAGAACTGCAAGACCAAAGAACATACTACGGAGGAATGTGGAGCAAAATACTTCCTCCCTATCACATTGCAAACTTTGTCAGGCACAATCTTGAAATTGGTGAATAGACCTTTTGTTGTACAACGATCTGAACCACCAAATTCTAGATTTAGTATTCAAACACATCTCTAAAACATATCCAAATCTCATACTCTGGTATGCAATACTGAGGAAATGTGGAGCAAAACTCATACAGTTATTCTGCAAGCCAAAATACCCTGCAACATACTATTTCCACTTGAAGATCAAATTTTCTGAAAAGCACTTGGAAACTCAATATGAGGAATAACTTCTCATCATCTTCAACACTTATATAAGACAATACAAAGCAACTAATTCATCACAAACAAGCATCAAAACAAGAGCACAGTTGACACCAATGACAACATAGATATGTTGACATCAATGACAACATCAGTTAGCACATACTTGCAATAGAGACACTAGGAGTGACCTTGGGACACTAGGGATGACCTTAAAACCAAAAGGAGTGACCCTAAATAGAAAAAAAGGAGGGGTCAATGAAGAAACACAAAAGGCAAGATAAGTTAGTTAGAAGGCAAAACAAGAGGGACAAAAGACAAACAAACCAAGGGGCAAGTCATCAAGACAAGAAACCATTGGAAGAAGTAGAATCATGCCTTCAAGGGTTGAGATCTATGACTATGACATCATTATAGGACTGCCATATTGGCCTGACATGATTTTAGTACTTACAAGCCCCAAGATAGAAGACTTCACTAATGTTTCTAGTACCATAATGGCATTGGAAGTAGGGTTGAATGTTTTTTGTAGAAAACTAAATAATTTTCCTTATTTGGCCTCTATTAGACTAGCCACAAAAATTGAATCTTTGAAGTACTTCCCTCTCTTTCTAAGTGATTAGTGGGATTTCCTAGTTTCCATTGTCAATGTAATTATGTAGTGACTCCATTCTTTCTTTCTTTATTTCTTATTATTTGAGGGGTAAAAGTTAAAAGCAGTGCCACACTTTAGGCTAACTTATCAAATAAATGAATTTAAGTATTTCTAATTAAAAGTCAATTTGGTGAAACATATGTTCTAGCTAGATTTGTTCTAGCTAAATTAGATCTAGGCCACAACTTTTGTAATTGGAAGTGTCCACTAAATACATATGTAGCATCAATTTGGGGATAATTTACCAAAAAATGAAATTATTTCAAAAACTTCATGTTCTAATAACTCCTACTCACATAAATAATCTTTAAAAAAAAATTCTTAAAATACACTTTTGTAGATCTATAAGTGTAGTTTGTAAAAATATAATTTGTTTAATATCTAAATTAATGTATATATTTTCTTTTTCTTATTGTTACTAAAAGTAGGTAATTAGCACCAAAATATAATGTTGATTGTCCTCTAAAAAAACTAAAGTTTATTAAAATTTTTGAAAACAAATATGATGAACTAGAGGAGATTTTCCATGTCGACATGATATAATTTTTTCTATTTTGGATAAATAGTTGAGACAAAAGTGGCGTCTCATCAAAATAGTTATGTTTTCATTACTTGCAACTTCCAAGATTTATTTATAAAAATATATTTATCAAAATGGGAAACAATTAATGCATGCACTAAAGTTTCAAGTTATAAAGACCCTAAAAAATATTGAAAAAAAAGAATGAAATTTACTATATGAAGAGCGACATCCCACTTAACCTTATTTTTTTAGCATTTTATCAACAACTAAATTATAGTGTCAATTTTATAAAAAAATACATTTTAAATAATTTTTTAAATAAAAACATAAAATACACTAAAAAATCTACATTTTATTAGTTTACATCATTTCAAAATTCAAAACATATATGTTACTTTGTAGTGATTCAAGTAAAAAAGTTAGATAAGTGTTAGCCATTTCATTTATAAAAGTGTGACACAACTTTGAACTTTTACTGGTTAGTCAATAGCTCCCTTCCTAATGAACATGTGCAAATATTGAAGAAGCTACCCTCACTCAAATGACAACTTCACTAAAATGATAGTTGAAAGGATAATGGTTCCCAAAAAAGACTCATGTCTTTTTTAAGACCTCAATGACTTTTCTATTTAGATGTGACATATTTACAAGCTAAGTTAGGAAATGGTAGCAAGAGGTAAAGTGATAAATCTTTCAAGAAAAAATTAGAAAAGAATTGTTGTACAATTGTTAGATGCAAGAAACAAACTTGGAAATACATTAGGGTGGTTAAGTTCCAATATCTTCTAGACACACAAATCCAAATTTGGATAAGGATGGCCTCTCCATTGAGGATCATTATTTGCCTATAAATACCATAGCCAAGTACCAAGAAAATCATACTAAGTCATGGTTTCTTTCCTTCTAAATGTAGAGTAAAAAATTGACTACTTTGTAGTTTTAACTCTATGCATTGCAATCATTTTGATGTACATGCCCATAACATGTTTTAGGTTACATTTAGTCATTTCATTGTCCTTTCTAATGAAATTTAAGATTCCAAGTAGCCCAATTTCTATTCATGCTCTTCCCACTATATTTTAGTAAATCTATCTCCACTGAGAAGCTAATGTGATTGTGGTAGCAATCTAGATGCCGATGCATTTGAGTTAGTATCCCCAAGATTCAAACCAAACAAGAACATTCGAAAAGTAAATTCTATTGGTGTTTTACCTTTTTAAATAGTTTCCATCTACACCACCTTCTCAAATAGACAAATCTAACTCTCTATTAATCATCTCTTTCTATCTTTTCAATTTATTTCTAAGCTTCAACCTCTTGCAACTTTTATATCTTCTTATGCACTCTACTCACTCTTAGTATTTTTTGGAAGCTTGAAGCAACATTCTTGGAAGCCATTTTCAAAATTATGGTGCCTTGCAGTCTAGCTCCCATGGATGCTTTTTCTTGAAGTTATCCACCCTCTTCTAGCCTTTATTTGTTTTTCATTTCTTTTTGTTTCCTTTATGATCCTCATTAACTCCCACCATTATTACTTTAAATTCTTTTATTTTGCTTGTCTAGCACAAAGTACACCAGGCATGTTGCACACACTCTATTTCTTTTATAGACTACAGTTGGGTTGAAATAAACCAAATAGGGGCTTGATTGAGGTAGGATCCCAAGAAGTTACAAATAATTTTCCTATCCTATATATAGAGGTTTGTGCCCATTTTATCCTCACAAAAACATCAAAATCTAGATTTTCCACCACAACAAAGAATAACAAACCTTTGTGTAGTTTCTCATGAAATTTGAAGGCCATATTGAAAAAGGATGTGGTGTGGCCTCTGCAACACACCTTTATTCTTTTATAATTGGGGATCCTTTTATCTAAATTTATTTTGATTTTTTTAATTGGGTTTTAGACAATCTCACTGAATGAGTTTGATGTCATTTTACTTTGTGTCATTATTACAAATTTTTAGGGGGGTTGGATTTGTACCTTTAGCTTGGGTTTGAAATTTGTAAAAAGGCCTAATTATTATCCCCTACCCTTTGTGTGCCTAAATGAGTCTCAAGAGTGATTTACAACCCAATTTCAGGCTCATAGATGCAATTATGAGGGCTACTAAAAATTGTAAAAAATATCTTTAAAATGTTGTTTTAAGACCCAAGTGGAATTTGGCCCTCAAAAATATTAAAATAGTCCTAAACTAGTGCAAGTGGGTCACCACATTGTGGTCCTCTCCAAGATCTTCAATATGCAAAAATGGGCTCAAATGGCTTCCTAGATCAAAAGTTATGGCCTCTAGAAGTTTGTCTATCTTGTAGGAATGTTTCACCCAACTTGTATATATGCAAACTTGCACCAAAGTTTTGGTTTTCCACAATGCATACAAAAGCATGTTAAAAACCTTGGGTTGTGTCCTTTTATCTTTATGCAGGTCACTAATGATCATATTTTTAAATTCAAGCAAAGTCAATCTTTCCTTAGAATCAAGCTTTCCTTCGTCCAAGAAGCAGAGTTTTCTTGCAACTTTACAAGTTGCAAAGTTGCAAGAAAAATCCAAAACCTTAACAAGTTATACTATAGATATTTTCACTTTGATTTTCATAAAATCAAAGCCGCAAGAAGATTTCAAAACCTTGACAAATTATACTATAGAGATTTTCACCTTGAAATGTATATATGCAAAGCTGTAAGAAAACTCTTAAAAATTGACAAGTTATACTATAGGGATTTTCACCTTGACTTGCATATATGCAAAGTTGCAAGAAAAAAATGAAATCTGACAAGTTATACTATAGGAATTTTCACCTTAATTTACATATATGTAAATTTGTAAGAAAACTCTTGAACCCTGACAAGTTACACTATAAGGATTTTCACCTTGACTTGCATATAAACAAACTTGTATTCAAACCCCAAAACCCTAAAAAGTTACTTTGTAGGAACTTTTCACCCTACTTGCACATATTCAATTATTTACTCAAACCCTAAAAGTTTGACAAGTTACTTTGTAGGACCTTTTCACCCTACTTGCACATATGCAATCATGCACTCAAACCCTAAAACACTAAATAGTTACTTTGTAGGAAATTTTCACCCTAGTTGTACATATGCAATCATACAATCAAACTATGAAACCCTAACAAGTTACTTTGTAGGAGATTTTTTCCCTAATTGCACATATACAATCATGTACTAAAGTTTCAATGTTGCAAGTATGAGCAGTAAGTGTTGTTATTGATGTCAACACCTAAGTATGTTTGTTTGGGAAGACTATTGTAGATGTTGTTGTTGTTGTAGAGTGTGAGCCTCTTGATTATGTTTCCTTGGTGTAGTTGCTTTGAGAAGAAGCTAAAGGTGTTTAGAATGAGTTCCTGATATTAAGTTTCCAAGTGCTTTTAAGAAAATTTGTTCTCCAGAGGAAACAATGTTTTGCAGAGTTGTTTTGGCTTGCAGAACAGTGCTAGCATTTTGCTCCGCATTTCTCCACTATTGAAAATATGCTTATGTGATTTGGAGGAGATGTTCAAGGATGTTCAAAGTTGCTATATTTCAAGTTTGAGGTGCTGATTCTTTGTACAGAGAAAGTTGTGTTCACCAGAGTGTGGATAGTGCTTCTGAGTTCTATGGATTTGACTGGAAGAAATTGTATTGCTCCGCATTCCTATGTAGTTGTGTTTATTTGTTCACAGTTTTGGATTTATGTTTGTAATGCATATATCTTTCTTTATTTCAAGTGGTTCATGGTTTGGTGCTCTATAAGCTATCTTTCTTAAGTTGCAGTTGTTGTCATTACAATTCAAGTGTTCTAGTGTGAAGATTCTTCATGTGAGAGTTATTGAAGTTGTTGTGGAAGGTTTTGCTGGTTTTCAAATGCTTGTGGATGTTTCTAGATCATGCTCATGCTTGGTGTTTTCTCCATGAGTTTTCTTTTTGATCTTGTTGAAGCGTGTGCCTAAAGATCCTAGTGTCAACACTAGTTTTGGCTGACCTAGTTGTTTACACTCCTTGCAGTTGTGCTTCAGAATTTGTGGAAGCATGTAGAAGCATGGGAGAGTGGATTTAGGTCCTTGATAAGGTGTGGTGTGGTCCACATTCATTCCTTTCCATTGTGGGAATGTTTAGGTCTAGACCTAATTTGATTTTGGTTAAGTTTGAATGATGTGCTGACCTTGTGGATTGTTGCTAAGGTTGATGTTAGTATAAATAAGTTTTGGATGTTTGAATATTGTGTGGAATGATCTTGATAAATGAAAAGGTTGCATGAGATGTTTATATGATGCGAGTTTGTGAAGAGTAGTAAGGATTTTCATGTGCTAGGCTATTGGATGCAGTGAGTAGAAGGTGTCTACAATTCTTTCAGAGATGCTATGGATGTTGTGAGTGTTGTTGTGGTGTATTTCCTATTGCTTTGAGATATCTTCTCATTGTAACTTTCTTCTTCTATCTTCTTTCATTTCTAGCAGTGAGCCCCTTTTGACAGTGAGCCCTTCTGGACAATGAGTCCTTGACAGTGAGCCTTTCTCTTTTGGGTAGTGAGCCCTTTGGTAGTGAGCCTTTTGTACTTCAGTATTTCTACTACTTTATATTATGAGCTAATCCTCACCATGGTTTTTCCCTTTTAGGGTTTTCCATGTAAAAGTTTAGTGTTCTCTTGTGTATGGTGTTGATGTGTTTAAGTTTCTATTATATGCATTTCATGTTTAATCTTCATAACAGATTAAGGGTTTAAGTGAACTGATGTGTATGTGATTATGTTTATGAGGGTTTGAAATTTTTGATACAATTGATTCACTCCCCTCTTAGTTGTTTTGTGCATTCAACAATTGGTATCAGAGCAAGGGTTCCTTGGAAGAAAGCCTAACAGCTTAAGGTAGATCTGGGATGGTGTACAAGAAAGACATTCCTTAGTTTGATGGAGTTGACTATGCCTTCTGGAAGGTAAGAATGCAAAGTTACCTTATTTCTCTTGGTTATGATGTCTAGAGAATGGTTCAAAAGGAATACACTATATCTAAAAATGGTCCGTAGACTACAGCTGAGATTAAGACTTATGAGACTAATGGTAAAGCTAGAAATGCCCTACTAAATGCTCTATCTAACACTGAACTGGTGAAAGTTTTGGATTTAGAAACTACACATGAGATCTGGGATAAATTGAAGAATATCCATGAAGGTGATGAATTTGTCAAGAAAGCCAAGTTGCAAAAATTTGAAGTCCAAATATGAAACTCTGCGGATGTCTAAAGATGAGAACATAACAAGCTATATGCAAAAGATTGATGAAGTTGTCAATGACATCAAAGGTCATGGTGGAATGATGGATGATAAAGAAGTTGTAAATAAGATACTTAGAACACTTCCCAAATCTTATAGTCATAAAGTGTTTGCCATTGAAGAATTGCAAGATATGGACAAGTTTTCAAAAGATCAATTGCTTGGTAAACTGACTACTTTTGAGATGAGAGAATTTGGTACTACTGATGGTCATGTGAAAGTTGAAACTATTTTTAAGGCCAAATCAGAAAAGACTATTAGATTAGATAAGTATGTTGTGGAGTCAGATGAGGAAGACTTTGATGAGATTGAGGCAAACTTTGTAAGTAGAATGAAAAAGGGAACTGAAAAGTTCAGAGGTAAGTTATCTTTCAAATGTTTCAGTTGTGGTAAGATTGGTCATTATGCTTCAAGATGTCCTGATAGAGATTTGAAGATCAAGAAAAAAGAAGGAAAAGGTACTATGTTGAAGAAAATGATGGTGTAACTGATGATGAATCTGATTTTGAGGATGGTAATGCTAGTGAATGCTTGTTTATTTCCCTAAAATAAGAACCTGTTTCTACTAACCTTGCAAGATGTGTGAAGGAAGGAAGTCCTAAAGAAGAGAAAGTGATGTCTGCATTTCATGCTAGAAAGGAAAAGGATGAATGGATCATTGATAACGGATGTTCATATCACATGATAGGAGATAAGAGTAAGTTTGTTAAATTGGAAAGTATGAAGGAGGACTAGTTAGATTTGGTGATGATGCAACTAGTAAGATTTGTGGAAAAAGGGTCAATTACTTTTGATGGCAAGATTAATATAGATGATGTTGTTTATGTCAAAGGATTAAAGCATAATCTTCTAAGCGTTGGATAGATGTGTGATAGAGGATACAATATGATGTTTAATGATAATGGATGTGAGATAAGGAAAAGCTCTGGAACAATAATTATTGCTAGTAAGAAGACTCATGGTATTGCTTATCGATTGAAAGGTACTGATAATTATTGTTTGTTAGCTCAGAAAAATGAAAGATGGTTATGGAATAGGAGAATGTGTCATATTAACTTTGATAATCTAGTGAGAATAAGCTTAGTTCAAGTTGTAAGAGACATGCCTAAGATTGTGAAGCCTGTTAATACTATTTACGAAGAATGTCAATTTGGGAAGCAAACAAAGACTAGTTTCAAGAGCATACAACAAACCTCTATTGGTCTGTTGGAGTTGGTGCATATAGACTTGTGTGGTCCTACAAGAACAAGAAGTCTACAAGTTGATAGGTATTTCATGCTACTTATTGATGATTATTCAAGAATGACTTGGTTACTTTTCTTAGAGAAAAATCAGAAGCCCTAGACAAGTTCAAGGAATTTAAAGCATTGAATGGTTGAGAATGAAATGGATTTGAGAATCAAGTGTTTGAGGTCTGATAGAAGTGGCAAGTTTACTTCAAATGAATTCATTTCTTTTTATGAAGAACATGGGATAAAAAGACAATTGTTTGCCCCCTAAACTCCTAGCAAAATGGAGTAGTTGAAAGGAAGAATAGAACAGTTCAGGAAGCTACTAGAACAATAATCAAGGAAGCAAACCTTCTAGAAATATATTGGAAAGAAGCAATTCACACTGCTGTCTACATTCAGAATAGAGTGCAAGTGAAAGAAAATGGAACGAAGACACCTTATGATCTATGGTATGGAAGAATTCCTACTGTCAAGTATTTGAAAGTTTTTGGAAGCAAATGCTATATCAAAAGAGATGAAGAGTTAGGAAAGTTTAATGCTAGATGTGATGAAGGCATATTCCTTGGGTACTCTACTAAAAGAAAAGATTACTAGTGCTACAACAAAAGGTTGAGAAAGATTGTTGAAAGTGCAAATGTGAAGGTAGATGAAGCTATTCAGAAAATCTCAAAGCCAAATAGATATGAGTAAGATTCAAGTCTACTGATACAGTTGAAGAAGACAAAGACAAGGAATTTCATATTAATGAAGAAGAAGCTCTGGAAAGAGTTCCTAAAACCCCAAGTATGTACACAAGAATCACTCAGAGGATCAAATCATTGGTGATAAAAGCAAAGGAGTTTTGACAAGAAGAAGAGTTGCAGAAGAATAGGTAAATCTCTGTTTACTTTCAAAGGTTGAACCTAAGACAATTATTGAAGCATGTAAAGATGAACATTGGGTCAAGGCAATGGAAGAAGAATTGATGCAAATTGAAAAGAACAAGACTTGGGAGCTTGTCCCTACGTCTGCAGATAAGAATGTGATTGGAACAAAGTGGGTTTTTACAAATAAGTTGAATGAGAATGGAGAAGTGGTAAGAAACAAAGCTAGACTTTTATGCAAAGGATATTCACAAGTTGAAGGTATAGATTTTGAGGAGACATATGCTCCAGTGGAAAGAATTGAGGCTATCTAAATGTTTTTGGCTTTTGCAGCACATAAAGTTTTCAAAGTATATCAAATGGATGTGAAGTCTACCTTTTTGAATGGTGAGTTGGAAGAAGAAGTCTACAATTAACAACAAGGAGGATTTCAGCTATTAGATAAGTATGATATGGTATGCAGATTGAAGAAGGCCTTGTATGGATTAAAGCAAGCCCCTAGAGCCTGGTATACAAGATTGGATAAATATTTGTTGAAGCTAGGTTTCAATAAAGGTACTACAGATAGCAATCTCTATCTTAAAATTGATAAAGATCAGATTGCAGATATATTTACTAAGGCTCTTCCTAAGGATACTTTTGAGTATCTCTAGGAGAAGTTAGGGGTCATTGCCCCTCCTTCTTTGAACTAAGATGCATAAGGAGATGCATCAGTCCAGTGATGCTCAAGGATTTACTCTTTGATCTGGATTGATGTCGAATGCTACCTCTCAGGGGGAGTAGGTAGTGGCTTTTTTTGTTTGATATTGATAGAAGTAGTAAGTGTTGTTGATATTGGAGTGTATTGCTTTGCTTTGATATGGGAGTATTCAAAGAAGAGCAATGTAAGAGAAGTTGTTTTTATGTTATCAAAGGGAGAATGTAAAGTGTCCTACCCTTTGCCATTGATGTCAAAGGGGGAGAGAGAGGCATGTGAAAATAGTTGGGGAGAGAGAAACATGTGAGACCCTAGAAGAGAATGAATGGATTCAAGGTGAGAAATAAAGTGGTTCAAGATAGAGATGCAAATGTTAAAGAAAGCAAATAGTTAGGGGGAGAGATGTGCAAGAAAAGAAAGAGTAAAAAAAAGTTTATTGTAGAGCTTGTCTTGATGGTTTTTCACATCATGTGTTGCTGATGCAAAGCAGGGGTGGATGATCTCAAATCAACTGAAAATTGATTCAACAAACCAAAATTTACAAACTTAGAACCCTAACTTGGAGGGTTTTCTCTCACAATCTTCCTATTCCCCTAGTAGTACTTCAAAAGAGGGTTTTCCAACACAATTCACAGGGAAGACATGATACACAAATTATGAACACAGTTACAAATACCCATTTTGACATTTAGCAACATATCAAAATCTCAGGGGTGGTCCCTTTGTATGAAACCATTCAAAAGTGGATTGTCCTACTTCTTGACTAGACTTAAGGTGCTGCAGCAATTCATGTGTTTTGGTCATAACTTTCAAACCAGAACTGATCTCCAAGAAAGCAAACTTGATTCAAATACCCACTTGGACCTTATTTAACTTACCTCAAAATTAGGGTAGGTTATTTTGTACGGAGATGCTCAAATTTGGATTGTTCTCACTCAAATTAGGCCTACTAGGATTTCAGACTTGTTTTAGGAAAATTGTTATAAAATACTCAAATCCTAGTGAAAAATGATGAGACCAAATGCAAATGAAAGAAGATTCAATGCTTCATCAATCCAAATGATTAGATAATCACTTACATGTCGTACAAGGCTGTACTATCTCCTGTAGCAACAAAAACACAATGGGAAAATGCAAAAAATAGAGTCTTTATTGATGTTTAATCTTCAAAATCACCACCAGTCCTTTACTCGACCATTTAAAGGTGTATTTAACATTTTACAAACCATACCCAACCATTTCCTACTAACTTTTGAATCCTAACTATTCAACTTCCTTCATTTACAAAAGGTGATTCTTCATATCCTACAATTTTGCAACTTTTGCAACATTTACAAAATTGACTTCAAAAATGACTCCAAACTACTAACAACATGAGAAATGGTCTCAAGGACCTTATTACAAACAAAAACATGAATTCATCCTACCAAAATACTAAGACTTAGCAATTTCCTTCAATAAGACCTACGCCTCGGGGAAAATTGACTCAAGTCCCCTTGAGGACAATGTTGCATCAATAAATTCAAGCTTGTTCATGTCATTCTCTAATCTCCAAGTGATATTTCGATTAGGCAACCCCTTCCAATGAACCAAATATTGGAAATTAGCATTATTCTTTGTGTTCTTTAACTCTTTGTCACCTAAGATATGCTCCAACTGCAGAGGGCTACTTGATGGATGATCCATGACCTATTCTTCACTTGAAAATGCTATTAAACCTACCTCTTTACCTATTACCAAACCTCCTCCATCTTTGGAATGAACCCCCTTCTTCTCCACTTTTGGTATATGCTTGAACTTGCTCTTTTTCCCTTGTATTTTATCTTTGATCTCTTGCCCTTTTCTGCTCACCTCTTCCATCTGTTGTTGTATCCTTGTGTCTACTGCTTGATCAGGTATAGTAACCTCTGATATGAAAGAAATAGAATGACTACTATCCTCTTTTGAGAGCAATTAATGGAACACCTCTTCTATCCTCATAGCAAAATACTCCTTAATCCAATCCTGAATCTCTAAAATCAATTCATTCTTCATGTCTATTGTCATAATATCTCCAGGTTTAGGAGTGATTGTAAGGTCCATGTGCTCCTCTTCTTCTACCTTTATGAACTCTTTCCTACCTACCATCATCACATTAGATCTCATGGTTTGTACTTTATCCTCCTCTTTCAATGGTGTCAAGGTATAAGAGATTCCAACTTTGTCTATCTCATAAGTATTTCTCCTTCCATCATACATAGCATGCCTATCAAATTGCCAAGGTCTCCCTAGTAGCAAATGGCACACATCCATAGGTAATATGTCACACAAAATTTTGTCCTTATACCCTCCTATGTTAAACTCCACCCAACTTTGTTCATTCACGAAAACATATTTACCCTCATTCAACCAAGAAACTTTATAAGGAGTAGCATGTGGTATCCTAGGCAACTTGAGTTTATCAACCATATCAATTGAAACCATGTTATCTTTACTTCCTAAATCAATTCAACTTTACATACCTTACCCAAGCACTTAAAAGTTGTCTTGAAGAGTGTCCTTCTTTGTGGTGGATCCCTTTCCACTGATGCCTTGATGAGAGTTCTTATTACCATGAGTGATTCTCCCACTTCTGGAGCAACATGTTGTGATGGAGAGTTTACACTCTCATTGTCCTCTTCTTGAACCAATTGAGTCCTTTCTCCTCCATGTGAAGTAGAAGCCCAACCTTTATTACATTGCCTTTCTTGATGTCTAAACTTGTTGCATTGATAGCACCTTCCTGTGAATACATTAGAAACTCTTCCTTGACCTCCAAATCTACCTCTAAAGCCTAATCTACCCCCTCTAAATCCACCTCTCTGATCTGTCCCTTGCTATTGCACTTTGCTTGTATCTTCTTGACTCTCATGTGACTTCCTTGAGTTAGAAAATGAACCTCTTCCTCTAGTAGTTCTGCCTTTACCCTGGTTGGTTTATCTTGCCTTCTCTTTAACTTTTCTTCTACCCTTATTGCTAATTGAAAGCATTCCTCTACTGTTCTTGGGTTATGCAAACTCAACTCATCTTGAATGTTAAACCTTAACCCACTTAGATATCTAGCCACCTTCTCCACATCATCCTCCATGTGACCTACTCTTATACTCAACTTATAAAACTCATCAATATAATCGTTGACATCCATCTCTCTTTGTTTCAAACCTTGAAGTTTCTTGTACATTTGAGTTGCATAATCACTTGGTAGAAACTTTCCCTTAAGTTTGGCCCCCATTCTGTCCCAAGAAACAATTTTTGTCTTACCTTTCTTCCTCCTTTCAGTTTGCTCATAATTCCACCATAATAGTGCATGCCCCTTCAATTTTGTTTTTGCTATTTTACCCTTTGTTCCTCTGGAATATCTTCACACTCAAAGTAATTGTTAAGTGTTGCAATCCAATATAAAAGCTCTTCATCATTCAAATTACCTCCATACATAGGTAAATCAATCTTTACCTTGTGTTTATCTTCCTTGACTACTCTCAGTAGCTTGGCAAATTTCTGTTCATCAGGATCCAATTCCTCTTCTTGGTCTCCTTCTGGGGGATTCTCCTTTTCCCCTTCCTCTTCTTGGTCACTCTCATCATCTATGACCACACCTCTCCTCTGACTAGTTTCCATAGATTCAAGCCTTGCTACCACCATGTCTTGCAGCTCCTTCAATTTCCTAATCTCTCTTTTAGTCTTCTCTTTCATTTCATTCATTTCTCTAGCCATAATGTTACTTTTTGGAGGCATCTCGTTCTCTTTTCTTCTTCACACCTTCCCACTTACAGACCTAACCTATGCTCTGAAACCAATTTGATGTAGAACAGGGGTGGATGATCTCAAATCAACTCAAAACTAGTTCAACAAACCAAACTTTACAAACTTAGAACCCTAACTTGGAGGGTTTTCTCTTACAATCTTCCTATTCCCCTAGTAGTACTTCAAAAGAGGTTTTTTCAACACAATTCTTAGGGCAAACATGATACACAAATTATTAACATAGTTACAAATACCCATTTGACATTTAACAACATATCAAAATCTTAGGGGTGGTCCCTTTGTATGGAACCCTTCAAAAGTGGACTGTCCCACTTCTTGACTAGACTTAAGGTGGTGCAGTAATTCATGTTTTTTGGTCATAACTTTCAAACCAGAACTGATCTCCAAGAAAACAAACTTGATTCAAATACCCATTTGGCCCTTATTTAACTTATTTCAAAATAAAAGAGGTTATTTTGTATGGAGATGCTCAAATTTGAATTGTTCTCACTCAAATTAAGCCTACTAGGGATTCAAACCTATTTTAGGAAAATTGTTATAAAATGCTCAAATCCTAGTGAAAAATGATGAGACCAAATGCAAATGAAAGAAGATCCAATGCTTCATCAATCCAAATGATTATATGATCACTTACAAGCCGTACAAGGCCATACTATCTCTTGTAGCAACAAAAACACAATGGGAAAACACAGAAAATAGTCTTTATTGATGTTTAATCTTCAAAATCATCACCAATCCTTTTCTTGACCATTTCAAGGTGTATTTCACATTTTAAAAACCATACCCAACTATTTCCAACTGACTTTTGAATCCTAACTGTTCGATTTCCTTCATTTACAAAAGGTGACTCTTCATATCCTACAATTTTGCAACTTTTGCAACATTTACAATATTGACTTAAAAAATGACTCCAAACTACTAATAACATGAGAAATGGTCTCAAGGACCTTATTACAAACAAAAGCATGACTTCATCCTACCAAAATACTAACACTTAGCAATTTTCTTGAATAAGACCTATGCTGCCTTGCACCAGTTGCCATCAATGACAAAGGGGGAGATTGTTGCAAGTATGAGCAGTAAGTGTTGTCATTGATGTCAACACCTAAGTTTGTTTGTTTGGGAAGACGATTGCAAATGTTGTTATTGTTGTAGAGGGTGAGCCTGTTGATTATGTTTCCTTGGTGCAGTTTCTTTGAGAAGAAGTTAAAGGTGTTTAGAATGAGTTCTTGATATTAAGTTTCCAAGTTCATTTGAGAAAATTTTTTCTTCGGAGGAAGCAGTGTTTTACAGAGTTGTTCTGGCTTGCAAAATAGTGCTACCATTTTGCGCCGCATTTCTCTGCTATTGAAAATATGCTTATGTGGCTTGGAGGAGATGTTCAAAGTTTCTATGTTTCAAGTTTGAGGTGTTGATTCATTATACAGAGAAAGTTGTGTTCACCAGAGTGTGGATAGCGCTTCTGAGTTGAGCATAGGAGACTAGGAGAAATTGTTTTTCTCCACATTCCTCCACAATTGTGTTTCTTGGTTCATGGTTTTGGATTTATGTTTGTAATGCATATATCTTTCTTTAGTTCAAGTGGTTCATGGTTTGGTGCTCCGCAAGCTATCTTTCTTAAGTTGCAGTTGCTGTTAGTACAATTCAAGTGTTCCAATGTGAAGATTCTTCAAGTGAGAGTTGTTGAAGTTGTTATAGAAGGTTTTGCTAGTTTTCAAGTGCTTTTGGATGTTTCTAGATCATGTTCGTGCTTGGTGCTTGCTCCATGAGTTTTCTTTTTGATCTTGTTGAAGCATGTGCCTAAAGATCCTAGTGTCAAGACCAGTTTTGGTCGACCTGGTTGTTTACACTCTTTGCGGTTGTGCTTTGGAATTTATGGAAGCATGTAGAAGCATGGGAGAGTGGATTTAGGTCCTTGCTAAGGTGTGGTGTGGTCCACATTCATTCCTTTCCACTGCGAGAATGTTTAGGTCCAAACCTAATTTGTTTTCGGTTAAGTTTGAATGATGTGCTGACCTTGGAGATTGTTCCTAAGGTTGATGTTAGTATAAGTAAGTGTTGGATGTTTGAAGATTGTGTGGAATGATGTTGATAGATGAAAAGGTTGCATGAGATGTTTATATGATGCGGGTTTGTGAAGAGCAATAAGGATTTTCATCCACTAGGCTACTGGATGCAGTGAGCAGAAAGTGTCTACAATTCTTTTAGAGATGCTGCGGATGTTGTGAGTGTTGTTGTGGTTGATTTCCTGTTTCTTTGAGATATCTTCTCATTATAACTTTCTTCTTCTATCTTCTTTCATTTCTGGCAGTGAGCCCCTTTTAGCTTTGAGCCCTTCTAGACAGTGAGTCCTTGGCAATGAGCCTTTCTCTTTTGGGCATTGAGCCCTTTGGTAGTGAGCTTCTTGTAATTTGGTATTGCTACTACTTTATATTGTGAGCTAATCCTCACCTTGGTTTTTCCCTTTTAGGGTTTTCCATGTAAAAATTGGGTGTTCTCTTGTGCATGGTGTTGATGTGTTTAAGTTTCTATTATATGCATTTCATGTTTAATCTTCCTAACAGATTAAGGGTTTAAGTGAACTGATGTGGATGTGATTATGTTTATGAGGGTTTAAAATTTTTGATACAACTAATTCACCCCCCCTCACTTGTCTTGTGCATTCAACATTCAATTCTCCTTCAAAACTACAAATGTGCATGAACTTTCCCATTCTCCCTCATATGTGAAAATATGCATGAAAGTTCTCAATTCTCCCCCATATGTGCAAATGTACATTAAAGTTCTCATCCTCCCCATAGGTGCAAATGTGTATGAAAGTTTCCATTCTCCGTCATATGTACAAATGTGCATAAAAGCTCTCATTCTCCCTCATATGTGCATATGTGTGAAAGTTCTCTTTCTCCCTCATATGTGCAAATGTGGGTGAAAGTTCCCATTCACCCTCAGATATGCAAACATGTATGAAAGTTTTGATTCTCCTTCACATATATACAAATGTGCATGAAAGTTCCAATTCTCCCTTGTCGCTACAAGTAAACCTCAAAACCATGACTCATGCTTGCAAATCTGCAAGAAAAGTCTACCATCCATTTAGGAAATTTAATTTATTTAAATATGCATTTAATTTTAGTTTTTACCTTAAAGAATATAATACTTTGAATTTCATTTGTTGCAAGATGCTGGGATTGTACCTATGTATAGTTCAATTGTTAAAGCACACGACTATTGGAAAATGATTAAGGGTTTGAGGAAGATGTTGAAGAGTTCTTACAAAAGGAAGGAGGACATGCATTTGCATGTCAAATTTCTAATCAATAGTAATGGAGAATCATAAAGGACATGCAAAATGAAGGATGACGTACATTTGTATGTAAAATTTTAGCTCACGAGTAATGGATATTTATAGAACTTTAGGACTTGCAAAAGGAAGGATGACATGCATTTGCATATTAAACTGTATCTCAATAGTAATGGATAAATAGAAAGAAGACTTGAAAAAGAAGAGTGATGTGTATTTTCATGTCAAATTCTAACTCAATAGTAATGGAGAATCATAAAGAACATGCAAAAGGAAGAATGACATACATTTGCATGTCAAATTTTAGCTCAATAGTAATGGAGAATTGTAAAGAAAACTTGCAAAAGGAAGAATAATGTGCATTTGCTTGTCAAATTTTAACTCAATAGTAATAAATAATTATTGTAGACACCTCAAACTAACTTGCCTCGCAAGCCACTTTCCCACATCTTCACATCACTAACTATCCCTTCCAATTAATTAAATAAATTCATTTTATTTAATTAATTTATCCCTAATTCATCCCTTGTCATAAAGTAATTCATCTAATTTATCACTAGACCTTACAACTTCATCTCAATTAATTGAATAAATATATTATATATTTATTTATTTAATTTGTCTATCTCCCTAATCTTGATTAATTAGATAAATCATGTTTATTTAATTAATCTATCCTATCCTATAGCCTAAACCTAGCCTAGTTGATTAAATAACAATTATTTAATTAGCTACCCTAGCCTACATGACCCCTAGACCAAAATTAATTAAATAAATCATTATTTAATTAATTTTTATCCTCCATTAGCCCACTAACTAATTTTCTCTAGCCACATTAATTAAGTTAATCCCTTGATTAACTTGGTCAAATCTCACTTAACACCTTCTCCCACATCCCACAAATAAAAAATACCTTTTAATCAAATGGGTCACATGACCCTTCCAACTCACCTTTCCATTTCCATGTAAGAGCTCTTTTTTATGCAAAGAGTTCACACATGTGATTCCCAAAACAACACGTGTCACATGTCATCTCTTGTATCAATAAATTTGAATTTTTACTTCAACATTCCCCCATGAAATGAATTTTTAATTCATCTTTAATCCTCCTCATCCTTCCCAAGATGAATTTAAAATTCACTTTTATCCTCCACCCTTCATCTTTGTTGATGAGATCTCAACCCTTGATCTCATCCTCCCATCTCAACCCTTGATTTCAACTTTAAATCCTAGCCATTGGATTCAAATCCTCTCCAATTAGCCTATAAATGCAAGGCCAACGCAAGACATTTTCATCACATTTAATAGCATCAAAACCATGTCAAAATCTCTCCCAAACTAGTCTTCCATATCCTCATAATGCCAAAATCTCTCCAATCCTTTCATCTTCATCTCTTAAGCATTTATCCATAGCCTAAATCTCTCATCTCAAATACCATCTCAATCCCTATCTAAATCCATCATCCTCATCATATTGTGTTGAAGGTCAAGGAGCAATCCACATTCAAATCATCAACTTATGTAAAGCAAGGAGACTTTGGGTGCATCTCCTCAACATTATCAAGGAGTGAGGGAGAATGGAAGCATTTGAAGGTATACAATCTTATTTGTCTTTGAGTTCTTTCATGTTTTTGTTATTTCCACTCTTTCTCATCTTCATTTGGCACACCTGGCGGGACCCCTTAGTCCAAGCTAACCTCATTTTGAGTGTTTTTGTGAAGGTTCTTGACGAAGAGGTCTCAATAGCACTATATTCTCCCGTAGTCATGTTATACATTCATAGTTTAGTGCCATTTCTTCCTACTTTAGCGCCATTTCTCTTTGAATTAGTGTTATTCTTATCTATTTTAGCACTATTCTATTATGCCTTTTTACTAACATTTGTGGTCAAAAATATATTTTTGGGCTTGTTTGGAGCTTCTCACTATTTGCTATAGGTTTTTGCTCTATGTTTTTTTACAGAGTCTCTTGGGCCTAAGGGGTTACTATGCCCATTTTTCTTGAAATACTTTGAAAACACTAATGTTGGATTTTGTTTTCACTTTATAAGACAAGCTAACCCTATTTTTGGCTAACAAATTGTTTCATTCACCGTGGGCTAACCTTGCAAAACTGTTTATCTATCATGTACATCATTTTGTGTAAGTTTTGCTCTATGTTTTTGTGTAGGTTGAAGATTTCTATGGTTTAGTGCTATCTTCGCCCATAACAACGCCATACAACTCTTTGCTAGACGATAGACATGTATATCTCTATTTTAGTTCTATCTTCATCTAACCTAGTGCCATTCTTTGCCTTGGTTTCATCCTTTATTGCAGAACCATCCATTTCTTTAGCACCATCCGCATTTGTTCTTGCACCATCTTCTACATTAACACCATTTTTATCAATCTAAACACCATCTTCATCTACTTTAGTACCATCCTCTATTGTAGCACTTTTTCTTCCTAGTTTAGCACCATCTTCATCCTCTATTTTGCATAGTCAAATCTTTGTTCTAGCGCTATATCTCTCTCTATTTTAGTGCTACTTGTTGTCTATTCAACGCTATCTGTTTGTCTATTAGTGCTATTTTCTTGTATTTTAGTGCCATTTTTCTGACAGAGTATTCAATCTTTTTGTAGGCATCTAACATATCTTGCAGATATCCAAAACATTTGTCCAAGCATCATTATCAAACTACTGACATCTTGTGTGTAGATTCACAGCCAAAGTATCATTTCATTACTAGCTCTTACGCACATTAAGGTTAAAGTAGGGGAATGAACCTTGTTTACTTTGCTTGAGTTTGCATGTAGACATATGCTCTCCCCTCGCACCTTAGGGTGATCTTGGGTGACCAATAGTCTACTTGCAAACTATCTTTGTTTATCTTTGCATCCCAAAGGGGCCACCTTTTGTGTATGCTCTCCCCTTGTGCCTCGTGTGATCTGTTGGGAATTAAGGTGTCTCAACCTTGGTAATTCCTTGCATTTATTTATTGTATTGTATTGTATTTATTGCCTATTATGTAATTAGGATGCAAATCCTATCTTGTCATCTTGTGGGAGTTGGCACGGTGATGTGTCATCCTATGTGGAAGGTGACCACATGTAATTTTGTCCTCATATAAGGAGATAGGTGTCCCACTTAGTGGTAGAGGTATTTTACCATGTGTCGGCACTTTGACTAGTGTGTAAGTGAATCTTGATTGAAACGGTTATGACAGATTCCTATGACAGAATCTATGATGCATAAGAGTCAAAAATAGAAGATGCTATGACAAGTGAAGACATGTGTCACAAGGCATCTTGGAAGAAGACATCTTTGGGTGCCCCAAGGAGGCTTATGACATGTAAGAGAATATGCTATTTTTAGTTAGTGTATGATAGATTCTCTTACAGCTGCAAGATATGACAATTATGACGGATTCTATGACAGTCGTAAGAGTCGTAAGAGCATTTGTCATGCCCAACTTGGGAATAGGCGACCATATTGGGATGGGGTGATATGACAAGTGTCATGACCATGTTGCAGTGTTGGACAAGTGTCCCTAGGTGTGGGTTTTGGGCCATGAGGCCAAGTTGGACGCCCATCTCAAGGAAAGTTTATTTTTGCCTTGTAAACTTTTATTTAAGCAGGTGCTTTGAGAGGAGATGTATTATGTGATTGACATGTACTGTTATGCTACTAGATTGTCTCCAAATGCGAGTGTTGAAGACTCCTATAAAGACATGCATTGTAAGTGTGTTTTAAACCTTATTGTTTAGATAATACATTGTGCAGGTTTTGGAGTGTGGGGTTTTTCACCCATAAGGGTTTCCCCACATTGTATCTTGTCTCTCTCTTCTTTTGTCTTGCATTCTTGTGTTGTGTATTACTGCAATATCTCTGTTGTTGGGTTAAGAACACTGTAATTGTAAAGGTTAAAAAGAATTTGTACTCATCTCTCCTCATTAGATTAGTATAGGAAGCGATTTCCATACACCTAGCTTCCTTTCAGATGGTATCAAAGCTTGATCGCCTTTGGTCCTAGTTGTCGGGTAGGGGTTTTTTGAGCTGATTTTAGATTGAGTGGGAGTCTATGTAGAGTATTTTGAAATCTTGTTGTAGGAAAAAGATGGCAAGCACATCTAGAAGATTAGAGGTGGAGAAGTTCAATGGCACAAATTTTGAGTTATGGAAACTTAAGATGGAAGACATGCTTGTTGATTGAGACCTATAGGAAACTATTTTCGGTGTAAAACCAACTGCAATGACACAAGCTGATTGGGATCTCAAAGACCAAAAGGCTAAGGGTCTCATAAGACTCAATCTATCCGATTCTATCCTATTAAATGTCCATGAGGAGAAGACCACGAAAGATCTTTGGAAGAAGCTGGGAGATGTTTATCAGGCCAAATCCCTGGTGAACAAGCTTTTTTTGAGAAAGAAGTTGTATTCTCTGAGGATGCAGGATGGAGGATCTATTGCAGATCATCTGAATGCTTTCAACATGTTAGTTGCACAGTTGACATCCGTTGGTGTGAAGATAAAGGAGGAGGATCGTTGTATGACCTTGATTTGTTCTTTTCCAGACTCATGGGACCATCTTGTTAAGGCTATTAGGAGCACCACATCCACTTTCAAAATGGATGAAGTGGTATCTTCACTGTTATCTGAAGAGATGTAGAGAAAGTCTTCTAAAGCAGCCAAAGAGGCTCTTTTAGTTCATGGAAGACCCAAGGAGAAAGGGAAAAGAACGATAAGAAAGCTGAGCAGGGTAGATCCAAATCTCATGGGAGATCCAAATCTCCTGGAAAGTCCAAGGCTCTCTATTGGAACTATGGAAAAACTAGTCATTTCTGAAAGGAATGCAAAGAGGAAAAGAAAAAGAAGAAGAAGAAGAATGTCCCAGACTCGGATTCTGACAAGTCACAAGATGATGGTGATGCCTTCATCGCAGGCCTGGCCACCCATGCATCTGATGATGTGTGGTTGATTGATTCTGGTGGATCATTCCACATGACCTTACATCGAAGCTGGTTCATGAAGTATGAAGAGTTCGATGGTGGAAGAGTGTACTTGGGTGACAATTCTCATCTAAAGATTGTTGGTTGTGGAAGAGTCTCAATCTGATTCCCTAATGGATGAGTGAAGGGGATCACTAGGGTCATGCACATCCCATGCTTGGCACATAACCTACTTTCTGTAAGTATGTTGAATGATGCAGGTGTGCAGGTTGTCTTTTCAAAGGATGGATGCAAGATGACTAGAGGATCTATGGTGCTTGTGAAGGGTACTCGAAGAGGTACTTTGTTTTAGCTAGAGACATGCACTTCACAGTGCAATAGTTCTTCTAACTTAAGAAAAGAGCTACAATTTCTTCATCCTGACCATCTGAACTAGCAGTGAAAAAGTCTGTTGTAACAAATTTTGATGGTAGTGCATCTTGGGTACCCAAGGGTGCTCATGCTTTGGAAGTTAAGCTTCCTATTGAAAAGACAATGTTATGGCATATGAGATTTGGCCACATTGGTGAGAAGGGTCTTATAACCCTAAAAAATAAAAACTTCATTGAGGGGTTAAATGATTCTAATCTCGAGTTTGACTTTTGCGAACATTGTATATATGGAAAGCAAAACCATGTTCAGTTTTACTCTAGTTCTCACAAGTCTTCTGGTGTGTTGGACCTTATTCATTCTGATGTGTTTGGTCCTATTAGTGTTCCTTTGATTTCCAAATCTGTATGTTTTGTATCTTTCATAGATGATTACAGTAGAAGTACATAGATTTATTTTCTCAAAAGCAAGACTGAAGTCTTTAGTCATTTCAAAGAGTTTAAAGCTTTTGTTGAGAATCAAACTAGTAAAAGGATTAAGTGTTTGAGAACTGACAATGGTGGTGAGTTTTGTTCAATAGAGTTTAATAAGTTCTGTAAAGAGCAAGGGATTAAAAGACATAAGACAACTCCATACACCCTGCAAAAAAATGGAGTTATAGAGAGGATGAATAGGACACTGATGGAGAGGACTAGGAGTATGCTTAGTGGAGATAGCCTTGTACAACAGTTTTGGGTTGAAGCTATAGCCACTGCTTGCTACCTGGTAAACAAGTCTCCTACATCAGCTCTTGTTGTTAAGACACCTATGGAGGCATGGTCTGGTAAGAAGCCTTCAGTTAGACATATTCATGTTTTTGGTTGTGAGGCATATGCACATGTGCCTAGGGAGAAACAATCTAAATTGGAGAACAAGGCTGCTAAGTGTATTTTCACTGGCTATGGTGTTAGTGTTAAAGGATACAAGCTTTGGGATGTGACTGAAAAAGTGTTGTATAGTAGAAGTGTTGTTTTCAGAGAGCTAACACGTTCTCCCGTTGTTCTATAGCTAGAAGAAACAAAAAAGAAAGAGGATGTGGTTTAGTTTCCTTCTACCCCTAAGAAGACTGAACTGACAGACCCTGTGAGACCTGATGATGAGGAGAGCTCTACCAGCTCTGAAAGTTCAGAAGAAGAAGCAGAACCTCAACCTCAACCATTGAGGAGGTCTAGATGAACAAGAAAGTAACCTGATAGGTTTGGTTATTCATTGCTTGATTATAGTTGTGCTTTTGCCTTGCTTACTAACATTGATGAGCCTAGAACTGTGACAAAGGCTATGAGCATGAAAGATGCAGGTTCCTGGAAGGAGGCCACCGAAGATGAGATGGCTTCTTTGGAGAAGAATAAAACATGGGACTTGGTGCCTTTGCCTAAAGGATAGAAACCTATTGGATGCAAATGGGTGTTCAAGAAGAAATTCAATGCAGATGGCAGTGTTGAAAAGTACAAGGCCAGACTAGTTGCGAAGGGGTACTCACAAGTGGAGGGAATTGATTATGGTGAAATTTTCTCTCCCATTGCAAAGTTGACATCTATTCAATTCCTGTTATTTCTTGCAGTAGCTTATAACTTAGAGGTGGAGCAGATGGATGTGAAGACATCATTCCTTCATGGTGATTTGGAGGAAGAGATTTACATGTCATAGCCAGAGCATTACATAGAGAAAGGTAAAGAAAATTTGGTTTGCAAGTTGAAAAAGTCTTTGTATGGTTTGACACAGTCTCCTAGGATGTGGTACTTGAAGTTTGATGCCTTTGTGTTGTTGGTTAGATTTTTGAGATCCAAATCAGATCATTGTGTGTATTATAAATTTGATAATGATCACATTCTCATTATTGCATTGTATGTTGATGATATGTTGTTAATTGGGAATGGTAAGAATATGATTTCTAATTTAAAGTCTCAGTTGTCAGCACAGTTTGAGATGAAAAATCTAGGGGCAGCCGGGTACATTCTGGGAATGGAAATTAGAAGAGATAGAGCTAATAGAAAACTTTGGTTAAGCCAGAGTAAGTATGTGATGACCGTGTTGGACAGGTTTAGCATGGTAGATTGTAGACCATTGTGTGTTCCTATTTCTTTGGGGACAAAGTTATCTATTAATGATTGTCCAAAATATCCTAGTGAGGTGGAGGACATGAGAAGACTACCTTATGCTAGTGGTGTTGGCAGTTTGATGTATACTATGGTCTACACAAGACCAAACATTGCCCAAGCAGTGGGAGTCCTTAATCGATTTATGGCTAATCCTGGATGAGTACATTGGGATGCAATAAAGAGAGTGTTTAGATATTTGAGGGGTACTTTTGAGTATTCCATATGCTATCATGGTAACCCTATAGGACCTCAGCATTTAGTTTGTATTTGTGGATTGGGTGGGTGACATTGACAACAGGAGATCCACTAGTGCTTACATGTTTACTATGTTCGGTGGTACAATTAGTTGGATGAGTAAGTGGCAACCTGTGGTCGCTTTATCCATGACAAAAGTTGAGTATGTGGCGGCAACTCATGCTTGCAAGGAAGCTATTTGGCTTAAGAGATTGTGTTCAGATATTGGTGTTGATGCAAGATAGATTACGATTTGTTGTGACAGTTAGAGTGTGATTTGCCTAGCAAAGAATCTAACTTTCCATGCTAGAACAAAGCATATTGTTGTACAGTTTCATTTCATGCGAGACATGGTAGAGGATGGGAAGGTGAATTTGGAGAAGGTAGACACTTTGGATAATGTTGCGGATGCATTGACGAAACCAGTGGGCACAGAGGAGTTCAGATGGTGTTCGGAGTCTATGGATCTCTTAGCCTTTATAAGTTAAATCCTGTTATTTCTATTATCTCTTACAAGGTGTTCAACAAATGGGAGAATGTTGGGAATTAAGGTATCTCAACCTTGGTAATTCCTTGCTTTTATAATTTATTGTATTGTATTTATTTATTACCTATTATGTAATTAGGATGCAAATCCTATTTTGTCATCTTGTGGGAGTTGGCATGGTGATGTGTCATCCTATGTGGAAGGTGACCACATGTAATTTTGTCCTCACATGAGGAGATAGGCATCCCAATTAGTGGTAGAGGTATTTTTCCATGTGTCGGCACTTTGACTAGTGTGTAAGTGAATCTTGATCGAAACGGTTATGACAGATTCCTATGACAGAATCTATGATGCATAAGAGTAAAAAATAGAAGATGCTATGACAGGTGAAGACATGTGTCACAAGGCATCTTGGAAGAAGGCATATTTGGGTGCCCCAAGGAGGGTTATGACATGTTGTAAGAGAATATGCTATTTTTAGTCAGTGTATGACAGATTCTAATGAAGGGGGTAAATCATAAAACACACAATAACATAAATTGCACATAGAAAATAGAATGATATTTTATTAATATGGGCAAAACATTACATTACAGAAGCTCAAATACAATCAGAGGATGAATCCCCTACAGGGTGCAACACATTACAGCTCCCTCTCTCAAGACTCTAGAATCTTCAGCCTTTTGTAATTCCCAAATCAACTAGGGTTTCTAATTTCCCCACCTTTCTTGACTCTACACCTTCCCCCTTAACTCTAATACCCTAAGGGTTCCCAAAAATGGTTATATATAGCCCTTTTTGGTGACCACTAGCTTAATTTTGAAATTTGCATCTCCCTCCAAAAATAGGTCAACTTCGCGAGGCCATAACTTTCGATCCGACCGTTGGATTTTCAATTATAATACCTTTTCGGAAAGCTCTTGAAAAGACGATGGTGCACAAGTAATACCAATAGGTAGATTGCTTGGGTTTCCCACCAAATTTCGGGCCCCTCTGGAGCCTCTAAGTGCCTCAAATTTGACTTTAAATATTTCAATAGAATTTTTAGAATTTGAAATTTTAATATCTCACAAATGACATGATATTGAAGTGATTTCTTCACCATTAGCTTCAATGCACCATTTTGGAGGTCCATGTAAGATTTTGTATCCAACTGTGCACAAATGCAAACTTACTAAAAATAGTAACCCTGCTAAATTTAGCCCTTATTGAAAAGAAACAACACATTTTTATTTATCTTTTTTTGGTTGATGCAAGATTGCTCTTACACCCTAGATGCTCCTACATCAGACACCTGGGGTAATTTGAAAAGTGACCCTGTCACTTCTCATGAGTTAGAGGGAAACCAAAATGGTTAACTTCAGTCTCAGATAACCACGATGAATCTTCAACAGGCCTTCCTTTCCATTTCACCAAGTATTCTGTATACTGCCTGTTTCTTGTACTCTTACCCACACGGCTATCTAGAATGCCCTCTATCTCCTCCTTCTATGAAGTAGATGCTGGAATGTCCCACTGTGTTCCTTTATCAAGTCCATCATCATGATACTCTGTCAGATCTGAAATGTTGAACACTGGTGAAATATTGATGTTATTAGGCAACTCTACCTCAAATGTATTTCCTGAATCGTGCTTCTTCAGGATTCTACATGGTCCAAATTTCCTCATCTTCAGCTTATTATATGTACCAACTGGAAATATTTCTTTTCTCAAGTGAACCATGACTTCATCACCCTCCTAAAACCCCTTATGTCTCCTCTTCTGATCTGCCTTAGCCTTATACTGAGAATTCATCTTATGGATATGCTTTCTTACCTCTTCGTGCAAATTTTTCATGTGCTCAGCAAAATTTTCAGCTTCGACACTACTCTTCTCCCCCTTATCCATCCTCCTCAATTTGGAAGTAGTTCTTGGGCTACTCCCATACACAACCTAGAATGGAGATTTAGCTGTGCTCCTATTGACGGAATTGTTGTAAGAAAATTCTGCCTGTGGTAAAATCAAATCCCATCCCTTGGGCTTATCTCCTACTAAGCATCGTAGCAGGTTACCCAAACTCCTATTCACCACTTTTGTCTATCCATAAGTCTATGGATGGTGTGCAGAACTGAACTTCAAATCTGTCTTCAACTTCTTCCACAATGTCCTCCAGAAATAACCAACAAACTTGGTATCTCAATCTGAAACTATGCTCTTAGGTAGACCATGTAGTCTCACCACTTCCTTGAAAAATAACTCTACAATATGAATAGCATCATTAGTCTTCTTGCAAGGAATAAAATGGGCCATCTTTGAGAATCTGTCCACCACCACAAAAATGGAATCATGTCCTCTCCGTATCCTTGGTAAACCAAGAACAAAATCCATACTAATATCATTCCATGGCTTCTCTAGTATAGGTAATGGCTGATATAGCCCTGTATTCTAACTTGTTTATTTTTCCATCTAACACAATCTGCAACTCTACACAAATTTCCTCACATCTTGCTGCAATTGTGGCCAGTAATAATGTTCACCAACAATAGCAATGGTCTTATCTCGACCAAAGTGTCCAACTAATCCTCCACTATGTTTCCCCTTAATCAGGTTCTCTCTCATGGAACTGCTTGGAATGCACAACTGGCTTCCTCTAAACAGCATGCCATCTTGGATTATGAAATCTAACCATTTTGTCCTATCCAAAGTAATAGGTTCTAGACAAGCTTTCCAAGCCTCTACAAAATCTGGGTCTTTAGGATACAAACTTTTGAGTTCATCAAACCCAACAACCTCTATCTTTATTTCTGTCAACAAATTTTGCCTTCTGCTCAAGGCATCTATAACTCTGTTGGACTTCCCACTCCTATGCTTCAAAACAAAAGTATAACTCTACAAAAACTCAACCCACTTTAAGTCCCTTTGATTTAACTTCCCTTGAGTATTAAGATACTGCAAAGCTCAATGATCAATATATAAAACAAACTCTTTTGGCAACAAATAATGTCTCCATTTCTTCAAAGCCTGAATTATTGCATAAAACTCCTGATCATAAATAGAATACTTTTTCTTTGCATCATTAAGCTTCTCACTAAAATAGGCAATGGGCTTACCTTCTTGACTCAGAACAGCTCCTATACCACTACCACTAGCATCACAATCTACCTGAAATACCTTATTGAAATCTGGAAGTGCCAAAACAGGTTGTTCTATGACTTTCTGCTTCAATGTATCAAAGCTTTTGTTTGCTTCATTTATTCCATCTAAACTCTTTTCTATCCCCTCTCATTGTCTCAGTTAGGGGTGCACAAATGCTACTGAAATTCCTGATAAACTTTTTGTAAAAACTTGCCAAACCATGAAAAGATCTTACCTCGAAAGCACTCCTTGGCATAGGCCATTCAATGATAGCCCTCACCTTCTCTGGGTCCATCTTAAGACCTTCTTCTGAGACAACAAATCCTAGGTATACCAACTCCTTCTTTGCAAAACTACATTTCTTCAGATTGATCAACAACTTCTCCTCCCTCAGCTTCTCTAAAACTCTTCTGATATGCATTAAATGCTCATCCCAAGTCTTACTGAAAATCAAAATGTCATCTAGATAAACAATAACAAAACTTCCCAAAAATTCTTTTAGTACCTCATTCATGAGCCACATGAATGTGCTCGGTGCATTGGTTAGCCCAAATGGCATGACTAACCACTCATACAAACCCTCCTCTGTCTCTAAGGCTGTCTTCCATTCATCTCCTTCTCTGATTCGAATCTGGTGATACCCACTCTTTAGATCAATCTTCATTAAGTACTTGGCTCCACTCAAGCAATCCATTATGTCATCCATTCTGGGCAATGGAAATCTATACTTGATTGTGATCTTGTTGATGGCTTAGGAATCTATACACATCCTCCACTCTCCATCTTTCTTTGGTGCTAGTACTGCAAGTACCGCACATGGACTTAGGCTCTCCCTTATCAGTCCCTTCCTTAACAACTCGTGAACTTGTCTGTTCAACTCTTCATTCTCTGCTGGAGTCATTTTGTGGGCTACCTTATTTGGCAAACTAGCTCCTAGTATCAAATCCATTTGATGACGTATCTTCCTCACTGGTGGTAAACCTTCTTGTACATTATCAGAGACAATATCTTAAAATTTTCTAACATTTCTGAGACTTCTGTTGGTACATCTTCACATTTCTCTTGACTAATCTTAGGAATCAATGCAAAGCAATGACGCTCATGCTTCATACCCTCCAAAAATTTTCTACCATCTACCAAGCAAATTTTAGTAGTACTACATACCTTTTCTTCCACCTCCTTTAAGGGCTTCAACTTATGACAGACTCCATCCTTTGTTAGGGAGTATGTGTTTACACGGCCATCATGGACAACGCTCCTATCATATTGCCACGGCCTCCCCAATAACATCTGACATGCATCCATCGGTATGATGTCACACAACACCTCATCATGGTAGTCACCAATCTTGAACTTCACTAAACACTGGTCATTGACCAAAGCTCTATGGTCCTTCTGTAACCATGTAATCCGGTATGGATGTGGATGCTTTCTTCTCGTCATCTTCAACTTGTCAACCATCTCATCTGAAACAAGATTATCAGTGCTTCCACTATCAATAATAATATCACAACACTTACCTTCACATTTGCATCTTGTGCGGAATAAACTCTTCCTCTGAATGGGTTCTTTCTCCTCATTCAACAAAGTTCTTCTGATAACTAGGGTTCAGACTGTTCATCTTCATCCACATGTGCAACTCGTGCATTACCTTCAAGTCTTCTATTCATCCTTCCTTGACGTTGCGGACACTCGTATGCTCGATGCCCTTCTTCTCCACATTGGAAACATGTTCCTCTGAAACTTCCTCTTCCTCTTCCTCTTTGCTCACCATTATTCTAGTCATGAGGGCGGTAGGTATTATCTCCTCTTTGATTTCGACTAGTTCCAGCTTCTTCACTTTTCTTTGGATCTTCATTTCGGCCTCCATAGGGTCTTCCACCAGTCCTTCCACCTTGACCTCTTCCCCTTTTCTTGCTTTCAAATCTCTTATTCAGTTTCTCTTCCACCTTCAGGAAAAACTGGTACGCATCTTCTATGGTGGTCATTCTGACTAGGTTCAACTCTTCTCGAATACTTGGCCTCAACCCATTAATGTAACAGGCTACCTTCTCCTTATTGGCCTCTCCATGGCCTGTCCTAATAGTGATCTTATAAAAATCTTCTGTATACTCCTTAACAGACTTGTTACCTTGCTTCAATCCTTGCAGCTTCTTCAACAACTCCATCTCATAGTCCACAAGAATGAACTGCTTCTTCAATTTATCCACCATCCAATCCCATCTGGTAATATTTGCTTTTCCTCTTCCATTTCTCTCTAACTGGACCTCCTTCCACCAAATACTGGCATGGCCCTTCAACTTTGTCTTTGCAAACTTGACCCGTTCGGGGTCTTCCACATCTTCGTACTTGAAATACTCCTCCATATCATTGATCCAATCAATAAGTTTTTTCGGATTCAAATTTCTAGAATAGGTAGAAACTTTGATCCTGGGCCTCTTTCTGATCTTTGAAATGGCCCTCAACAACCTAACTTCTGCAAGATCTCCCGCAACTTCTTGTTCTTCCTCAGATAGCTCTTCTTCAGCTTCATCTTCGCTTTCCTCTCTCCTTCTCGGCTCGAACCCTCTTCGCAGCTCCTCTTGCAATGCATCGATTTGTCTTTGCAGGGCTCTAAAACCCTCTTCCGTCAAAGCATTCCTCTCACGACGGTTTCTTTGTGGAGGCATCTTGATCTCTGCAACAAACTCACAACCTCAGGTCCTGGTGCAAACTGCCTCACAGTCAGCGATCTGTCTACACACTCATGAACCCTTGCTCTGATACCACTTGATGACGGGGGTAAATCATAAAACACACAATAACAAAAATTGCACATAGAAAATAGAATGATATTTTATTAATATGGGAAAAACATTACATTACAGAAGCTCAAATACAATCAGAGGATGAATCCCCTATAGGCTGCAACACATTACAGCTCCCTCTCTCAAGACTTTGGAATCTTCAGCCTTTTGTAATTCCCAAATCAACTAGGGTTTCTAATTTCCCCGCCTTTCTTGACTCTACACCTTCCCCCTTCACTCTAATACCCTAAGGGTTCCCAAAAATGGTTATATATAGCCCTTTTTGGCGACCACTAGCTTAATTTTGAAATTTGCATCTCCCTCCAAAAATAGGTCAACTTCACAAGGCCATAACTTTTGATCCAATCGTTGGAATTTCAATTATAATACCTTTTCAGAAAGCTTTCGAAAAGACGATGGTGCGTAAGCAATATTGATAGGTAGATTGCTTGGGTTTCTCACCAAATTTCGGGCCCATCTGGAGCCTCTAAGTGCCTCAAATTTGACTTTGAATATTTTAATAGAATTTTTGGAATTTGAAATTTTAATATCTCACAAATGACAAATGATATTGAAATGATTTCTTCACCATTAGCTTCAATGCACCATTCTGGAGGTCCGTGTAAGATTTTGTATCCAACTGTGCATAAATGCAAACTTACTAAAAATAGTAACCCTGCCAAATTTAGCCCTTATTGAAAAGAAACAACACATTTTTTATTTATCTTTTTTTGGTTGATGCAAGATTGCTCTTACACCCTGGATGCTTCTACATCAGATTCTCTTACAACTGTAAGATATGACAGTTATGATGGATTCTATGACAGTCGTAAGAGTCGTAAGAGCATTTGTCATTGCCCAACTTGGGAATAGGTGACCATATTGGGATGGGGTGATATGACAAGTGTCATGACCATGTTGCAGTGTTGGACAAGTGTCCCTAGGCATGGGCTTTGGGCCATGAGGCCAAGTTGGACGCCCATCTCAAGGAAAGTTCATTTTTGCCTTGTACACTTCTATTTAAGTAGGTGCTTTGAGAGGAGATGTATTATGTGATTGATAGGTACTGTTATGCTTCCAGATTGTCTCCAGATGTGAGTGTCAAAGACTCCTATAAAGACTTCATTACAAGTGTGTTGTAAACCTTGTTTTTATAATACATTGTGCAGGTTTTGGAGTGGGTTTTTTCACCCGTAAGGGTTTTCCCCACATTATATCTTGTCTCTCTCTTCTTCTATCTTACATTCTTGTGTTGTGTATTGTTGCAATATCTCTGTTGTTGGGTTAAGAACACTGTAATTGTAAAGGTTAAAAATAATTTGCACTCATCTCTCCTCATTAGATTAGTGTAGGAAGTGATTCCGCACACCTAGCTTCCTTTCATGATCTTGGGTGATCAAAAGCAAGGGTGGTTTCTTCTTAGGAGGCTTGATTGGGGATTTAATCCCCCCAAGGGACAACCTCAACCACATGTACCAGTAGGGTATATCAAAGGGGGGAGAGAAAAATTTGTACCTCATTGATCTAGTTGCATTGTCATTTGGACAACCTTGGGCCCCCCCAGGTGATTTTAGACACAAGGTGACATGGTGCTTGCTTGATTGCTTGTGCCACATCCCTTCAATGGACTAGTGTTCATGGTTTTGAGCCTCATATACCTTGTGTATGAAGAGGACTCCCTACAAGCTCATTAAAACCTAGCTTAAGACCTTTCGGCCATATGAGATTGTGATGCACCGGATACCTATAGGGACTGGGAAGTTACTCATCGCACAAGCCACATTGATTTTATCACCAAGTGCAAATACCCTCTAGAAATGAACATGCATGTCATGTATGCTCTCCCCTCATGACGTAAGAGTGATCTTGGGTGATAAAAAATGGTTAACTCCTCCTCATGGGACTTGCATGTCATGCCTATATAAAGGCAACGAGATGAGCTCATACTCTTGTATACACCAACTAGAATAAATCTAGGAATGTTCGCGTGAATGGTGTGTCTTCCATGTGAAAACTTGTGAATCAAAAACGTCAATTTTTATGCATTAAGGTAGCCATTGTGTCTTTCTTGCTTGCATTATCTCTTGCTAAGATCTTGGAGCTAAAAAAATCCAATTTTTCATCCAAACCCAACAACTTCCCAACCTTCAATAGCCTTGTTGACTCCAAAAATCACTGCAACCCAAAACCTTAAAACATTATATAATCACCTAGGCCAGGAGCATCATCATGGTAATTAAAAGAAGTTTATCAACAATTTTTGGGTGATTTTGGACAACCTACATGAGTGGGTAGACTCCTCTGCACTTCAGGCTTATCTAGACCTAGAAGGGATATTCCTAGAGGCATGAAATTAAACACAAACAAACATACATAGCCATACCCAATGTACACTTGACCCTAAAAACTATCATTAGGTCAAGACAAATTGGATGCACAAGCCTCTATATTAAGCTAATTCAACTGTACGAATGTGCATGCATAGGAAAGATGGTTTTTCACCTAAACCATAGGTGAATGATTTGTTTGATTTTAAAAGGTCATTGATCTCTCTCCAATATGGACCAGTGCTTACTCCATTGGGCACCAGAGTCCTAGAATGCAAGGAGGAAAGAAAATACACAGCATAAGATCAATAGAACTGTACATATATTCACATTTATGACACTAATAGATTCTCATATAATAGACATACTTAATAATCCAAAAGAGAACTGCAATGATTCATATGCAAGAAAAGAATGGAGAATACAAAGCCTTGTATTAACTTGGATGCTGTCACACATCTCCAAATCTCAGTTACAATCATACCAGTAAATGTGGTAAGGGAAAACATACAACTATGATTATATATATACTAAAATCACTACAAACTCCCATGGAGACAAACCATTACATTCAAATATGCATTATATAACCTTCCTACACTATGTTGAATACATCTCTTCACTTACAAACCAAAATGATGTGATTTGATGCCAAAGAATACTCCTTAGGCGCTCCCATACTAGACAATTGGCTCAGTGACCAATCCTTTGAAAAGAGCTTGGATCATCTTTTTATAGCATGAGAAAATCTGATCTAAGGGCGAAATGGGAGGGAAACCTCACCAACTCCACAAACCAAATTAAAAACTTGTTCCTCAGCCACCCACTTCATATTTATTGCATTCCTGAGAGTTGTTAGTGCATTTGAAATAGTGAGGAAGATTAGGAAGTCGGGCTCTGAAAAATTAGACTTTAGAGTTTGGGCCTTCCTCCTTACATCATACAACATCTGGAAGAGGAAAGAGGGAAGACCTGACCTTGCCTATATTTAGATATGAAGGCATCAGGGGTCGGGTCTCGAGCCTTCACGATTTCTCCTTACACCTTTTGGAAGGGAGAACAAAGAAGCCCTAACCTCCGCCTTCTGCCTTGCATATAAGAAACATTTGTCGGGGGTCGGCCGTCGAGCCTTCCTCCTTCCATCTTCTTGTGAAGAAGGCAGAACGAAGGAAGCCCAAACTCTAATCTCCAACACACTTAGTGTTACACTGGCCTCGTTAGACTTCAGCCTTCAGTCCCTCCACTCTTCAACACTGAAGAAGATGGAAGACCAAAACTCCAACCTCCAACGCTCTGTAGTACTACACCATACTTAGAATATTTTTCATTACCTTGGTGGACTTTGGCCCTCATCCCTTCTCCCCGATGTCTGCCATGAAGAAGACAAAAGGTCGAAGGCCCGACCTCCAACCTCTGACACACATAGACAAATTTTCAACACTTAACACTTATGCATATTTAGCCTTGGAGGACTTTAGAGCTAACAGGGAAAGCACAATGGAAGGAGGAAGCCCAAAACTCTGACCTCCAACAAAGGTGAAAAATACAAGGAAACACTTAGAGAGATTTGGACTTAGTCATTTTTTGGGGGTTTCCCTTGTACTTCAAAAGGCAAACACATAAAAGCCTAGTACAAGATGTCTTTGATTGGTTATCATCAATAGGTTCAACACTGAAGGCATAAAGTGGGATTTTCACTAGATTTGGGGTAGAAAGGTGCAAATTAGTAACTAGTTTTTCCAGCTGTCAACATTGGCTCTGGTTGGGGACGTGTGACAAGCAATATCACAGTGAGAACCAACTATCTCTGGGTAGACCAAAAGGCAAAAAATGAATGAGGGGAAACACTAGAAACATATTTACAAGGTATACAGTCATAAGCATGGGGGCATAAAAGGAAAGTTGACTGTATTCAAAATTTAAACTCTGTAGGTCCAACTTGCACCAAGTAACTGAACCTACTTGCCTCTGTTAAAGGCAAGATGAAAGAGCTAATCTCCTTCAAACCAAATTTGTGCTTCTCACCTAGTTGGAACAATTGAAAATGGCCCTCAGCATACACCAATCTATAACAAATGTTTATGAAGAAAAGGCTAGCCTTACCAATGAAATTACTGTTGCATGACAACCATAGGAAACAGGTGCTTGACCTATTCCATACTACATCATGTTTGTTCTCAGCAACAAGGGGTGAGAAATAAAAATTCAAGTCAATAATAAAAGACATGGATGGAATTGAATCTCCATCACCAATTGCAACCTTATTACACTTTCTGACCTCTTCATGCAAATTGAAGGAAAAAGCAAACACCTTCAATTCACATGGCAAAGCAAATTGTTCCTAAATTCACTATTGGTCCACAAGAGAAGGCACTTCATCTTGTAGAGTAAACTGAAAAGATTCTAGCTCATGTATACCTTCGAGTTGGGCTGCCGTTTGTTGAAATTTAGACATGAATATTCCTTGCCGCTCATTCACAACAATGTCCCATACAAAGGAATCAACCTCAAATGTAGCATCAACACATCCAAGTTCTAAAAAACATCTCACATCAAAGTGGAAACATTCATATTCAATTGTAATTCCACCTAGCTCTTGAACAAAGATCTCATATGTACTACTACAAACTTCAACTTCTAAATCATAAGCATGACTCAGGCCACAATTCAAAACATCAACACATATATCAATGCCATGAGATACCTCAAGTAGAGAACCAAGTTCTTCCAATTATCTCTTTGTTTCAAGTTCATCTTGGCAAATTACTATGTCACACTCATTGTTGCAAATAGACTGACGACTTACTTCTTCTTTCACATTCATTCTTGTTCTATTTGCTTGTGGCTGAGATGAAGCACACTTTGCATGAGGAAGAGAGCATACCTTGTACCACACAAACAGGTTCTCATATGCGTCCACATGATCACTCTCTTCACATTCCAGGGCAAGCTCTTCACACTGAAATTCCATGGTTGCACCAATAACTATCTTTGATTGGTTATAATGATGTGCAACCACATCTACATCATCATCATGCAAGAAAATATTGACTACCTCATTACATACAGGAACAAAGGAAAGCAAAACATCAAACAAGAAAAAAGTTTTTTTCTCATCCCATGTTTTACCTACCTATGTACACATTTCATACTCAGCTTTAGAGGTTGAACCATCTAACTGTTCATCCCTGTACTCCTCATTGTTTATTGGGCCACATACCTCAGCATTAGGCTAGAAGTCACCATTGGCTTCATCATTTTCACTTTCACTTGATGAGATATCAAGCCCAAGGTAGGTGCATACACTGCTTTCATCATCTGCATCACTGTCATATGATGCACCATCTTCCTCTTCTATCCTTCTGACTACACAATTATCAACTAATGCTACATTCATCTAATTGTTTGTATCCACACTGCTGCTATTTAGATTAGCATGTTGATTACTAGCAACACATGCACTTGTGGATAACAAACCCTTTATGTAGTCATCTTTTATTTTCTCCATGGAGTTTAGGGACAAATATGTTTGCTACATACTTTTTATTTTGAAATCTTCCCATACATAACTCATTCCAATCTCATACGCCTCAAAAAACTTATCAATGTAAGTGGGAATGTTAGGCCTGAAACCTTCAAGAATATGGGAAAGAGCAACAACAAACCTGTGACCAAAATCCTTGCTTGACTCTCCCTCTTGTCTTTTAGTTTTTTCTAGTTCTATGACAAGATCAACAGGGTCAAGACCTTTGGAAAATTTATTTTCAAATGCTACCACAAGTTCATTCCACAAGGCAAAAGACCGCCTTGGAAAATTTTGGAACCATTATTTTTCCTTTCCATGTAATGACCTAACAAAAAATCTCATATACATTTCGTCATCCTCAAACTAATGTTCTTCCATGAATTCTAAGAATACATCAACATGTGTGTCCCCTTCCCAAATATCATACCCATCAAACTTGGGAAATTGTTTGTAGACTTGTTTGGCATACTCACTATTTTGTAATCAACCCATGAGAGGTCTAGCTGATCACACATAGGATCTAAGGGAAGAGTAGGGGACTGATCAAATTGATTCTTAGGGGTAGTAGGGAATGCATTGGACTACATCCTAGACTCTAGGAACCTAATTTGATTTTCTGTTTCTACTTCTTGCTACAACAATGACTCCAACAATTGTTTGGTTTTATAAAGTTCATATTGCTACATTGCTAAGTCATTTTTATTTTGGATGGGTGCATATAGGTTTGGGTTTGTATAACATGTAGAGCCATGACTGGAATATGAATTGCTAGGATGGTCATGGGAATCCACGCCAATGTGGTTTCTAGGGTCTTATATATATGAAGATATTTTTGAAGGAATATCCCTAGGGTATCCATTTTCATACCAATTGGCCATGACTAAAACATCCTATAATGTTGGGTAAAAAACTAAGGCATAGAAATTTTGTTCCTTCAACATGATAGGAACAACAAACTCTAAAAGTGGGAAAAGAAGCAACTGTGTGTACCTTTCTTTCACCAGCTACTACACACTAAGATGGAGTATTCAAATCATTAATAGCAACCAAGGGCTAGCAACAACAAACTTCTTGTTCAGACAATAGAGTTGCCACCTCTTCCAAAGAGGAATTCCTTGAAGTGTGACTAATCTTCAAGGCTACAAACTGATTCTAGGTTTAGCTCACCAGTAGAGTCTTCTATTGGTTTCAACCCAGCAGTATCATCCCTGACAATGACGCCAAAATGTTGGCATAAGTTCACACGCTGCCAACTTCCACAAAGCAACAAACTGCACCTGACAACAACGGTTACAGGGGGCTTCAAACTAATCAACCTTTTAATTCATTCCCTAAAAATGACACCAAAATGTTAACTCCTAAAATTATTTCAACCCAAAACCCTAAAACATTTTGTAATCACCTAGGCCATGGGTGTCATCAGAGTGATTAAAATAAGTTTTTCAACAAGTTCTAGGTGATTTTGGACAACCTACAGGAGTGGGTAGGCTCCTCTGTACTTCAAGCTCAGCTAGACCTAAGAGGGATATTCCTAGAGGCATGGAATGAAACACAAGCAAACATACACATCCATACCAAATGTACACTTGACCCCAAAAGCTTTCACTAGGTCAAGATAAATTGGCTACATAGGCCTCTGTATTAAGCTGATTCAACTATATGAATGTGCATGCATAAAAAAGATGGTTTTTCCCTTAAACCACAGGTGAATGATTTGTTTGATTTTAAATGGTGATTGATCTCTCTCCAATATGGATTGGAACCTACTCCATTGGGCATCAGAGTCATAGAATGCAAGGAGGAAAGAAAATACACAACATAAGATCAATAGAACTAGACATATATTCACATGTATGACACTAATAGATTCTCATATAATGGACATACTTAATAATCAAAAAGAGAGCTGCAATGATTCATATGCAAAAAAAGAATGATAATTACAAAGCCTTGTATTAACTTGGATGTTGTCACACATCTCCAAATCTTAGTTACAATCATACCAGCAAATGTGGCAAGGGAACACATACAATTGTGATTATATATTTACCAAATCATTACAAACTCCCATGGAGACATACCATTACATTAAAATCTACATTATACAACCTTCCTACACCATGTTGAATACATCCCTTCACTTATAGACCAAACTAATGTGATTTGATGCTATAGAATACTCCTTAGGTGCTCCTAGACCAGACAATTGGCTCAACAACCAACCCTTTGAAAAGAGTTTCGATCATCTATTTATAGCATGAGAAAATCTGATCTAAGGGCAAAATGGGAGGGAAAACCTCACCAACTCCACCAAACACATTAAAAATATGTTCCTCAGCCACCCACTTCACATTTATTGCATTCCTAAGAGTTGTCAGTACATTTGAAATAGCGAGGAAGACTAGGAAGTCAGGCTCTGACAAATTGGACTTCAAAGTCTGGGCCTTCCACCTTACAACTTATAACATCTAGAAGAGGAAGGAGGGAAGCCCTAATCCCGCATATGTATAGATATGAAGGCATCAGAGGTTGGGTCTCAGGCCTTCACCATTTTGCCTTACACCTTTCGAAAGGGAGAACAAGGAAGCCCCAACCTCCACCTTCCACCCTACATATAAGGAACATTTGCCAGGGGTCAGCCATCGGGCCTTCCTCCTTCCATCTTCTTATGAAGAAGGTGGAAGGAAGGAAGCCTGAACTCTGACCTCCAACACACTTAGTGTTACACTAGCCCCATCGGACTTATGTTGGTATGTGGTGACTGATCATGCAAATATTGTACACTCGTAACATATACTTTCCAGGGTTCAGGAGTCAGTTGTTAATTTTTTTAACTGACAAAAGAAAAATGACATTGTAAAACCCTAATTTGAGAAGCTTCCAAAAAGCTTGTTATAAGTGGTTGGTATGTATGTTGTGGGTATGGAATTCACGAGATTGTAATATGTTTTGTACTAGATAATAAAATCATTGGATGGCTAAGTTTCTGTGGATGTAACCCATATTGAGTGAACCACGTTAAATTTTTGTGTTGATCTCTTTTGTGTTATTCTTCATTTTTATATTTTGGTTATTTAATATGCATATAATTATTAATTTTTATTGCTCTGATCTTCCTAACCCTAACACTTCATCCTTCAAGCCCTCCACTTTGCAACATTGAAGAAGATGGAAGACCAAAATTCTGACCTCCGACACTTCGCAGCATTGTACCATACTTAGAATATTTTTCATTACCTTGGTAGACTTTGGCCCTCAGCCCTTCTCCCTGATGTCTACCATGAAGAAGACGGAAGGCCAAAGGCTTGACCTCTAACCTCTAACACACTTAGACAAATTTTCAACACTTAACACTTAACCAAATTTAGCCTTGGAGGACTTCAAAGCCAATAGGGAAAGCACAACAGAAGGAGGAAGCTCGAACCTCTGACCTCTGAAAAAGGTGAAAAATACAAGGAAACACTTAGAGAGATTTGGACTTAGTAATTTTTTGGGCTTTTCCCTTGTACTTCAAAAAGTAAACACATGAAATCTTATGGAAGATGTCTCTGATCAGTTATCATCAATAGGTTCAACATTGAAGGCATAAAGTGGGATTTTCACTGGATTTGGGGCAGAAAGGTGCAACTTAGGAACTAGTTTTTTAGGTGTCAACAAGCCTTTCAATGCCATCCACTTATCTATCAGTGTTATCTATTCATACTTCAAGGCCTTATCTGTTAGCACCATTGGCTTATTTGTAAATGCTTTTGGTATCTATTTCAATGCCATTGGTGACTATTTCAGCACCTTTAGTGCCTGTACTAGCACCTTCTATGTCCATTTTAGTACCTCTTCCCCCATGTCCAAAAAATCAAAATTTCTCTCAAAACCATCAATTTTACAAGCCCATTTTTCAAACAAATTCTGGTCAGGGCTTATGCCCCCAAATCCCTAAACCTCCCCTTATTGATCAAATCCTATCATTCAAGCTTAATTAATCCCCATCTTTGATCCTAATCCCATATTATCATCCTAATCACTTTCCAATCCAATATTTATTATCTTCCCAATCCATATCCTAATCCATTTATCCAATCTTAATCAGCTCAATTTCATCCTAATCATTATCCTAGTCACCCAAATCATTCTCCTAATCCATCATCATTGGACCCTAATCCAAATCAATTCAACTAAGTCAAGGCAAGGTCCTAATTCTAGCCAACTATCCAATTCATCTTCTAATCAACCAAACCATCCAAACCTTATCTCACCTATCATATCCTATTCATCCCAATTATCCTAATCATCCATTCCACATTCATCATCCTTAATCCAATTCATCACCATCATACTAATCTAATTTCCCTATCCACTTGATCATAAATCTATCTCCAAAATCCAAACATCTTCCAAGCTTCCATCCATATCATCCAATCAAATCAACACTATCCAAACCTTATCTAACCTCATCCAAATTCTCATCAAAATTATCCTACATCAAAAATCCTCAACATCTTCTAAAACTTCATCAAAATCCTAATCTAATCCATTCTCCCCTCATCCAACATCAATTAACCTTCATACAAAAATCAATCTCCAAAACATCACCCAAACATAAATCCACAATCTTCCAAACCATAATCCAAATCCAAAATCAACATCATATCCAACATCATCAACCATCCAAAATATATCTTCAAAATCAAACATCCCAACCCCTAATCCTTAGTCAATTATCATACTTTGCAAATGAAACCTTGGTTAAGGACTTAGTCTCTTTCATCCTCCATCAATCCTCCATCCAAAAATTCTAGACACAATCATTATCAAAATCCCCCAACACCATTAATAAAATCCAAATCCAAATAAACCCAATCAAAAATCAAGACCTTAGTTGATCATCATCAACCTTCTCTAAAATTTCTTGAGATCATTAGTCTATCTTAATTAAGTCATCCAATCAAATCAACCCAATCAACTCTATTGATTATGTGTCATTAGTCTACCTTAAGCATAGAGAATCATCCATCATCCATCAAAAGAAATCAAAACAAATCATCTTAAGGTCTTGAAATTTAATCCCCAACATCACAATCATCCATTATCCTCCATCATCTCATATCCTTTCAACAACATGGATCCTTATGTAGCAATGCAAAATTTATAGAGAATTAAATATGCTTATGAGGATTTTGATCCTATCACTAAGGAAAAATGAAAAAATATCATTAGGGATATCCCATTAGCACACCTCATCATTGGAGATTCTCAAACTCCTATTTCATCCCCATCAACACCCTACATATCCACCCAAACAACCTCATATTAACCTTCATCATATAACCTTCAACTTCATATCAATCTTCATCCCCTTATACATCCATGCCATCATACCTACCCAACCAATCAATATCTCTAACTTATCTATCCCCCAACCTTTGTTATCCTAACTTTGATCAACGAAACACCAACCTAGCACACCTTATAGATGAAATCCAAAGCCTACATACACAACCATTATCCTATGTGAATCCCCCATCCTCTAATCCCCATCCTCCAATCCCTCCAATCCTATCAACCTTAACACCACCATATCTACCTTACAATCCATCAATCTCAATCCCCCCACCACAATATCCCTCCAACCTTATCAACCTTAATACATCATCCTATGTATCTCCCAATCCATCAATCCCTATCACCCATACACCATCTAATTTACCATTTAATCCACCAATAAACCTTCCAAATTCCAATACAACAACATCCAATGAATCCTTGAGGGATTTTCTCCAAAGAAAAATCAAAGCTATGGAATCTCCCAAATCCCCCACCCCTCCAGTACCACCATCTAATCCAATGCCTATCCTTGAGCCCATCCAAGAACCATCACTATCTAATCCCATCACCCACCTATATAATCCCATCACCCACCTATCTAATACCATCACTCACCTATCTAATATCAATCCTAATCCTACACCATCCACCCTTATTATCCATCCATTATAATGTTCTTCAACCCATACACTCATGAATGATGTCATCCATTGACTATTAGCAAGGAATCAAACACCCTCATGCAAACCAGCACCCATCCAAGAAACTACCACATCCATCCAAATCACTTCCACTTCCATGCAAACACTCGAGCTATGTCTAGAGACAAATCCAAAGCATGTTGAAGCATCAACCTCATATCCTAATCAAGATATAAGCATCCCATCTAACCCCATCCCTAATCTCCTTCCATCTAGTGATCAAGCTATTGATCCCAAACCATCTTCTATCACCCCTTTATCATCACCCTTTAATCCATTATCTCCACCCATCAATCCCATCCCAAATCAATCCTCTTATCAACTTGGCAAAAGCACCTTCATCTGTGGTAGCTCTCTCATAGGAAATGAACAACTTCCTTCCACCACCTATCCCCTTCCAACAAATAATGGACTCGTGTCTTGTTTCCAAAACACCAAACATCGCATTGCATGTCATATGCTCCAACATATGAAATATCAAGGAAAAGGTTTAGGCCTTCATGAACAAGGCATCTTGGAGCCCATCCACACCGCATTCCATCCATCCTTGCATGGCCTTGGCTCTACATCCCAAGGAAAACAATCTAATTATGTTGGTACCTCCCACGCACCTTCCAAAATCCATTCATCCAATCCCAAACATGGTGCATCTCATGCACCTCCAAATTGTATGTTGCCATCCCTCCATCATCCTATCATTTGCAAAAGCATGTGACCACACATCCCCCCATCAACTTTATCTCCACTTTAACCAACTCCTGACACTCCTATCTTCAAATCTCCTTATCCTTGCATCCTTCCAACTCCTAATAGCAAATCCCCTTATCCTCCCATCCTCCCAATGCCTAACACCCCTATCCTCAAAACCTCTTATCCTCCCATCCTTTCAACTCCTATCCATAAATCTTCCTCACATAAATCTTGATCCCCTTATCCCCCTATCCTTCCAACTCCTATCATTCCAACCCCCATCCAAAAATCTCGATTGCCTAAAATCCTAAATCATGACCAACAAAAGCACACATCATCCAAACATGAAGCTTCTACCAAACCCATGAAATTCCAAAACAAAAAGTCTAATGCCTCCATACAAAAAGAAAGAAATACACAAGAAGCTACACCATCCAACCAAAATGAAAAATCCAAAAGGCTATCAAAACCCACACCATCAAAAGAAAAAGCCAAAACAAAAATGGCGTGGGTCCCCAAACAAAAAGCAAGTAAAGCAAATGAGGCATCCACATCTCAATCTCAAAAATCCTAAAAATCTCAAACATCTCATTCCCCATCTAAAAATACCACAAATCCTAAGTCTATTTGGGTTCCTAAAACCCCAAATCAGCCATCAAAAAACCCCCTATCCTGATCCCCATTACTACCCACCCCACATCCAAAATATAAGCTTCAAAATACATCACGGTGTGTACAACCATTGGTCTTGATTTCCCTCCACCCCACAACATTCCCACACACCCCCATCTCTCCATATTTCATCCATTATCCTACATATCTTCCCCATAACCTTCCTATGGTACATGGTTTTTCATAAACCTTACATAATCCACATCATAATCCACCTCATAATCCACATCATAATCTACATCATATCTCACCTCATAATCTACATAATAATCCACCATCTATTCTATCTTCTACCAATATCCATCCATCATCCTTGAACTATCCAACATGGGACCATCTTCCACTTACTATGGAAATAGATGCTAGAGTCTCCATTCCATCCAAAAAAGGAAAAGATCAAAAAAGAAAAAATAAATAAAAATTAAGAAAATAGTAAAGAGAAAAATCTGTCCAATGGTGAAAACCACTCCTTGTGGCATGTTGGGCAAGTACCATGATGAAAACCCCTTATGAGAATCATGTGTAGTCCCTTTCCCATCCATTTGTACCCTACACTTGGGGGCAAAATCATACCTTTCATCAACATCCATAATATCCTTTGCATATCCTATCCATCATCTATCCTTATCCTATCATATTCCTATCCACTATCCTGATATCTATCCTATCATCTCTCACCCATCCTATCTACTATATCTTCCTCCTTAGATCTTGATAAATATTGGGGCAAAACATCAAAAACATGCTTTGGGTACCTCTTGGCATACACCCTTTTCCAGGCATATCCTCTACCCATCTATCTACTTAATGTGCATCCATCCCTTCTAAGCATAGGCCCATCATACAAAATCCTAAGCGTCATACCTAGAGTGGGGCATATGATTCCTTTCAACCTAACCCTTGGATAAAATCCTAAAACCCCCCATCCATCTATCATGCATCCCTATCCTATCCCTCATCCCTATCTTCCATATATCTAACATGCATCCCTATCACTTGTCGTATCGTCTATATTGAATCGCCTATCCATCCTCTTTCATCACCAATACCCCTATCCAGCCCCATCACCTCTACCTCTAGACTTGGTGTTCCCTTGTCATTGGTATTTAGTGCAAAGGCTATCCAAATGTAATCCAATGTCATCCCCCAGAACAACATCATCCTACATCAAAATTCCATCCTAAATCAACATCATCCCCACATCATCACCACAAATCAGAACTACAAATTCATCATTGCCCGCATCTTAAATGTGCCTTGATCCCATGGATACAGAGTATGTAGGCATTCTGGAATATGAAGGAAGTTTCTAGTAGTCAGGTACATAAGATGCACCCATCCAACCTACTTGGATGGTCCTTATCTCTTGAGCTTACACTCAATCCAAATACAACATCCAAAGCTTCGCACACCTATCAAAAGCAATCATCCCTTAACAAAAATCATCAACTATGAAACTAACATCAACCATAACTTGTAACCATCATATCTTGTGCCAATCTTACAACATCAAGTATCAAAACCATGTCCTAGGATACATCGTTCCTATGATGGGCATGATCCAATCATTTATTGATTCCTGCCTTAATAGATATATCATTCCTACAATAGGCAGAATCTATCAATCATTATCCATCTTGGCAAGAGATACAATGGTTGTTTGTTTGCTTCATTTGTCTTTTGGTTCTTGATTTTTATCTTTTTTCCTATTCAAAGATCATCTCAAAACTGCCTTGACGTCACTATATCATGGTACATGGCGAAAACATCTAGAATGGGGCATGGTCATTGTTTTATATGCTGTGCTTGTGGGGTGGTCTCATTACTACAAGTATGGTATTCATATCTTGAAGATGTAGGGTTGGTTCTAGCATATTGTTCCCCTTTTGCATCTAAGGTTAATCATACCTTTTATGTACTAAGGACTTATGCTATGAGTCCCCTTCCCTTATCTAGGCAGGATTATACTACCTTGGGCATGCATGAGATCATTCTATTGTTTGCGGGTCTAGTCCATCCAAAAATGGATATATATCATTACGTTGGTCCTTTATACCCTAGTGAAAATATCCCCTTTTGCTATAATAAATCTAGGAATGCTCTCAAAATGTCAACACAAATGTTTATCCTAACCCATCTACCCCTCATCCCACATCAATCAAATAAATATCTAGGCTTTTCATTTAACCAAGCCAATCTCATCAACCACCCTAACAAGCTTCTATCCCTCATCGCATCCCATCCTACTTCATCCCACAACAAAATCCCTCTAACAATGTGATGTCTAAAGACCTAATACAAACCTATCCCAACCATCCCTAAACCAATCCCAACCATCCCTAAACCTATCCAAACCAACCCTAAACCTATCCAAACCTATCCCTAAACCTATTCCGGCCATCCCTAAACCTATCCCAACCATCCCCAAAACCTATCTTGCCCATGTCCCAAACCCTCTAACCTCATCTCCCATGGTTCTAAGCATCACAATGTATTATGACAAATATCCATACCATCATATCATTCTATCACATTATCATTAACCATTGCACATCATTAACCATTACCATTAACCATTGCATATCATTTACCATTACACTTTCATTATCCATTGCATAATATATGTTTATTAATCTAAGCATATATTTGCCATTTCATTATCCATTGCATAATATATGTTTATTAATCTAAGCATATATTTGCCATTTCATTATCCATTGCATAATATATGTTTATTAATCTAAGCATATATTTTCCATTTCATTTTCTATTTGCATAATATATGTTTATTAATCTAAGCATATATTTCCATTTCATTAATCTAAGCATATATTTCCATTGCATTAACCTAAACATCTATCCATCCATATCAAATGCATACAATCCACATCATAATCCATAAAACCATAAAAATCCATGTCCATACTTTAGCATCATAACATACATATATCCATCCATAATCATATAGGAACATACGTCAATGCATAAATCCATATACCCAAACAAATGCATAAAACCAATAATCCATACATCAATACATAAACATCATCATAAATGCATCCATACATCAATACATCCATAATCCATCCATCAATGCATAAACATCATAATGCCATAATCACCACAACAACATAACCATATATATCACCACTAAAAATATATACATGTATCACTCAAAAAATAAATATCATGATACAAAAATGCCTTGAAGGCTGATGTTTATTAGAAATACAAAGCTCGAAGGCATATAAACACATCAAGAACCATGGGGCAATGATCCCTGGTAGAATTAGTAGGAGAACCCGGAGTATATCTATGTGGTCTAGGTAGTGGTGGCTCCATAGGTTACTGTTGCTAAGAGGGTGGCTGTTGTGAAGGAAGTGGCTGTTGTACATGCTACTGAGACAACTAGCACAAATAGTGGGATCATGTCCTATCCTCGATGGCCCTGCACCTGATGTACCAACACTTGAAGTGCCTACCTATAATGGTACCTACACTGGTGCCTGAGCAGCTGACACCTATCCATGACCTTGATCCCCTAAAACCTATACCTATGATTAAGGAATTTGCCCTATTGGTTTGCCTGTACCTATGCCTGAATCAAGGGACCTTGTCCATGAGGTGCCCATCCTCCTCCCACTACCTGCCTTGTAGCTACCACAACTAACACATCAATCCCATCACTGTCATCAATAGGTATGTCCTAATAGATGTACTCTACCTCAACCTCATCTCCCTCATCTCCCTCCTCCTCCTCCTCTGCCTCAAGATTAATCAAACAAATAAGCCTCACCTGCTACAACCACCAGTCATGGGTTGGGGTCGTCCCTACATCTGCTATCTAGCTGCCCCAATCCCACTGCACTATATTCAGTGCCACCTAATATAATAAAGCCACCTATGGCTGAATCTAGGTAGGCCATGCAGATATATCTTGAGGAGTCTAAACAAATATTGCCATCACCTAGGGAAAATCCTGCACCAACCCAAACTGTCGCATCACTCATGATAGAATGTACCTATCAATGGTATGATCTCCTTGTCCCGTCAAATATCAAGGCTAGAATGTGAAGGGCATATGTATATGATCATCAAGCCATGCCTCCACACCTATATATGGTCACTAGATGACTATATCCATGTCATCAATCTATCACCACCAGTACCACAACTGTTGCATATGTGTGTGTACGAAATATGGCCTATATAAAAAGACATATGCCTCAAGTCGAGCCCTATGATAGGAAGAATCAGGCCTCATAATCCTAAGATGCTCCCATGCCCACACGTGGAGTAGTATCACTCCTGTCCCCAAACTCTAATCCAAATGATAAACTACCATATGTATCTTCTGATACAACTGGGCTAACAAGCATGGGCCAAAGGCAAACACTGCATCCCGAGTCATCATAGCCTTGATCACTCTCCCCCAACCAACTAAAAAATCCTACAATCGTCAATCTAGAATCAATATACCTCCAACCAATGCACACACATATAGTGTGAAAGGATCCACCCCAGCCACCCGAGTCCATGTATATTGCATCTACTGTTAGTCCTGAGCATATACTAGATGGATAGGTGCAAATACCCTATCCAAAGCTGCTACTCCTAACTGTACATCATAGGCCACTCTCTCTCCTCGTATGGGGATCCTAAGGATCCTCCATACATCCTCTAGGGTGATCGTGATCTCACCCATAGGAAGTAAGGAGCATGTCTCACTCCACCTCTCCACTAGGCTTGACATCATGGCCCTATGCACCCATATCTAGGGCATCTTGGAGATCATCTACAACCATATCCTCCCTAATCAAGATATATCTGTCTGATCAAACTGTGATCTCAATTCTATCACTGATGGAACCCAGTGCTCTCGTGATTGCAAGATCCTTCGTAGAATCTGCATCCAAAAATCATCAAAATCGGCTCTTTTTCCCAAAAATAGTACTATAGCGCTAATTCAAAACCCTATAACACCAATTCAGAACATGGTACTAATCCTTGGCCATATAGTGTTGATTCAAAGGATCACACTAAACCTTCACAACATAGTGCTACTCCAGAGGATTGTGCTAATTGTCACCCCTTTCATGCTAAATGAGAGCTTAGCACTAAACCATGAGCATATGGTGCTAAATCGCCATTTTACCTAAAATCCTGAATTTCCCTAGTGCTAATCTAGGGGATTGCACTAAATCCCACCCTTATCACACTAAATGAGATGATAGCGCTAAACTAAGAAAACCCCCAACTTTGGTGCTAAACTAGATGTTAGCGCTAAACCTCAAATGGATAGTGCTAAAGCATCCGAAACTATCTTTTTACCCATGGCACTAAACAAGAGCTTAGCACTAAACCATGGACGAATGGCACTAAACCATTCAAAAATCCCCTTTTACCCCTGGCGCTGATCTAGAGGATCATGCTAAACCACTTCCTAATAGCACTACGCGGTTGTGCAATGGTGCTAATCTACCTACCCATTTTTGAAGCCCGTAAACTAGCCCAAAACTTGAAATCACAAAGTTAGGGTTGACTGACATACCTGTAGGTCCCCCTCTATCAATTGGCCATAGTCACACACCCTCTTAGATTGGTGTCAGAATCACAAGAATGTAGGTTGCGCCATGTCTCCTTCTCCTCTTCTCTCATCCAATAGGCTTAGAGTGTGCAAATGTGGCACTTTGGGCCCACAGTTGCTATATATAGCTGCCATGTCATCCCCCATGCACCTTTTTCTCTCACTAGGCCACAAGTTTTAGCCTTTTTCATCCATTTTTCTTCCTACCCACCTAATTTTCCATCCTCTACTCATTTTTCACCACCACTTCCTCCTTTCGAGAGTTCACCTGAAAAAAATTATTTTTTTCCCCCTGACCTCTTAAGGGGGCATCCCTCATCCGTTTCACTCCTTCTCGGTAGTTGGGGCAAAAATTCTTTGACTTAACACCATTTTCCTATTAGGTCATGATGCCATGTCAAAGAGGGGCAAATGTAGACACCTGAAAATGTCTTAACCCTTCAACCACCATTAGACCACCATCCACATCACTAATTCCCCATCTAATTAATTAATTAAATTTTTATTTAATTAATTAGCCTAACTTATCCCTGGATCATCCATCCATTCTTCATTAATTTACCCCTAAAACTAAATTAATTAAATTAATTCAACATCATACCAGACTAACACTATCCCAATTAATTAAATAAATATGCTAAATATTTATTTGATTAATTTGTCCACTTTTCTAAATCTGATTAATTAGATAAATCACACTTATTTAATTAATCTACCCTACTAATCAGCCTACACCTGACTTAGTTCATTAAATAGCCCATATTTAATTAGCTACCCTAGCCTACCTAGCCCCTAGACCTGGATTAATTAAATAAATCATTATCTAATTAATCCTAAACCTTGTTTAACCCATCACTAATTTTTTCCATTCATAATAATTAAGTTAATCACCCTGATTTCAAAGCATCATTAACTCATTCTTCCATAACCAAAAAATTAAAAATTTCAAAATAATCCCATGAGTCACATGACCCTTCCACCTCACCTTACTATTTCCATGCTAAGCTCTTCTCTATTCCATGAGATCACACATGTGAGTTCTAAAATTGCCCATGTGTCACATGATCTTCACACTCCCACATAAAATGGATTTTTTAATTCCACATCCTCACAAAAATAAATTTTTAATTCATCACTTGTCTTAATCCTCATTAATTCAAAGCCTTCCCAAAAAATGAATAAAATATTCATTTTTATTCTCCACCCTTCAAATTTGTGGATCAAATCTCATCCATCCATCTCATCTTTTATCCTCCACCATTGATCTCAACTTTTAATCTCCACCCTTGGATCAATCTCCCCCCAAATTTACCTATAAATACAAGCCTCTACAAGCCATTTACACATCCAAGTTTAGAGAAAATCCATTATGCAAAAATCCCTCTAAGATCGTCTCTTCCATAGCTAGATAATGCCAAATTGTGTCCACATTTGAGAGCAATCCACAATTGACTGATTTATTTGGGTAAAGCTAAGGAGTTTGGGTGCATCTCCTTCCACCTTATCAAGGAGTGAGGAGGCTTCAAGGCTTTAGAAGGTATAATCTTTTGTGTTTTACTTTCATTTTCCTTGTTTTGATGCTTTCTAGTTTTCCTCATCTTCAATTATAAAGAGGACTTACAAAAGGAAGGATGGCATACATTTTCTTATCAAATTTTAGCTCAATAGTAATGAAATATTATAATTTCAAAAGCAAAAGTCGTATGACTCTATATTCTTTTGTACATTTATGGTCTATTGGAGGGAAAACTCTTTGTATTCCCTACCAATAAACCCATATATGTAAATATATGACATTTGTAAGGACTGGAAACCATTTGGAAGTGACTGACTAATTTTTTTTTATTTTTTTGTTCTTTTTTCCTAGTTTTTCAATCAAGGACTTGTGGTTTTGTTCTAAATACTGTATTAAACTTCTTGAGTACTTGATGAACCCAAAATGTGTTTCACATCATTGATGTCTTACTAATGGTTAGGTAATTTTCACAGTCAACCTGGACACATTTATATAGTTTAGAATTGAACATTCATTATGCACATCAACTGTGGGAGTTGTACCTTCAACCTATACCTAGAATAGGGTGGTTATATATTATGTCTTTCATGGTTGTCTTTCCTTATAAGATGTACCCTCCTATGTGTTATTTGTAAGTGATCAAAGCAAGTGAATGGTTAGTTTAAATTGGGTTTGCTCACTTATGGAGTGTTGTTGAAGAACAAGGCTTCCTAGGTTCATCCTCACTCTTTTCTCTCTCACCCTTTCTTTCTCTAACATTGGGTCTTGGTATTGCATGTGATCAACCTATTCCTAATGACTAAATGAAAAACCTAATACATATTAGGAAGCTTTGTCAATATACGTTTCTTTCAAAAGATCACATTCAATTATGAGATGTATGGATGCTCTTGAGAAAGGTGTTTCTAGTTAAGTTGGATTGAATACATAGTTCATTGTTATACTATATAAAGTGTCTAATGGTGGAGGCATGTTGTCAAGTATACTATGCTACAAGACTTATTAGTCTACATTTTGTCTTATTTATTTTGATTCCTAAATCTCGTAGCTTCCATAATTTAACTATTTGCTTCTTTTTTTAATTTCTACCTTACTTCAAATCTAGATAGCCTACTTCATTTTCCATTCCCATTGTTATCTACGATCATTTTAGTATTATTTTAAAGTTACTAATAGAGATAATTGATAGTAATTATGACATATTTTATTTTAAACTCTATCAAAAAATATTGTATTAATGAATATTTCACAAAGTAAACAAACTACAATAACAAGTTATATCCAAGGTAGGTACTAGCCACTACATGGCACTTGTTAAATTTTAAAACAAAATGAAAAAAATGGGAGAAGATAAAATGTATAGCCACTTGGTAAACTTGTGGTTAAACATTTTCTACTTAATTTGAACCTCCTTTTCCCACTTAGAATTGAACTTTAAAATCATAAACTATAACTACACTATTTTAAGAGAAAATTCTAAATTTGTATTTGAAAATGAAAAATATGGCTCCTTAGGATAATTAGGTAAATAAATTTAATTAAAAATGCATTAACCTAAGGATACAATGTAGAGTGTGGATGGAGTGGAATAGAATGGATTTTATCTAACAATATCAGATAATAAACATGATTATGCAATAAATAGCAATTAATGAATAGAGAGAACACTTAGCTTTGTCTTTAAAGCATGCATGTCGGCTGGTTAAGACAATGAAGTTGACATGCCTTAGAATTTGAAAATGTGCTAGATAGTATTGTGCATGGATGAGAATCAAAATACTTTTCCTTATTCTTTATTGGGTTAACTTTGTAGTTTTGTATCTAGTTTGGAATTGCAAACTCACTCTATGCCTATTACAAACTTGACTTGTGATGTTCTATGAATTTTTTTCTATGATTTTTTCTCTATCAATTCTTTGAAAAATAGAGTACTAGATGATGATATATGTGTCATACTCTTTATATTTTTCTATAATTCTCATGGTATTTAATAATACATTTATTTACAACAACCTTTAAACATGTATTTGAATTCTAGAGTAATTTCTAGGTGATTCACATGTGCTAGGATGAGTGTGATCAGCTATGCTAGATTCCTTGCTTGATTTGAGTGCAAATGAGAATGGATAGATCTTCCAACATTTTTTGATGTCATGCCATGATGGATGATGGTCTTCAATGATATGCCCCTTATCCAAAATTAATACAAATGAATGTATTTTTATTTGAAAACATAACACCAAATTGTGTAGATTTGCAAAAAGATAGCCTAGGACCAAAGTGTAAGATGAGGCCACTCAGATGAATGTTTGATTTTTATTTTGAAATTATAAAGATCAAGATTGTGGATACAAGGACAAGCTCACACCCATACACACAACCTAGGTTAGACAACTAAGTTAGATCTATGTCCATTAGGATTGAATTAAAGATAATGATTGGATTAATGATCAAAATCAAATAGATAAGTCAATTGGACTGAGATTGAGGGTGATCCCACAATACTATGTCCCACTTTTTGGCCAAAGTGGGACATTGAAATCAACATTTTAAACCAAATTTTTACTTTAAAACTCCTATATCAACTAGATCATTAAGCATTTGAAGATGATGTGAACTAGTGATTTTTGAGATTTCATGTGTAGATTCTAAATGTATTTTTTTTAATTTTAAAAAATAATGTATGATTTTTTTACATAACTTTTAATAACTTTTTTTTATAGTTAATAATTTTTTTAAAAAGTAACGTTTATACCATACAACATAACTTTTTTAATAGAAAGGATGAAATTATAAATTTTTAAACATAGAATTGTAACACCAATATCTAGTGTACAGATATTTTTCATAATTAATTATTGCATATATTTTTAATTAATTTTTGTTGTGAGATTAATTATAATTCAGACATAGGTTTATACTATACAACATAAGTTTTTTTGTATGTATCCAAATTAACTTCTTTTGTTGAACAAGGACACCAATGCCTAGTGCGTAAATATTTTTCAATTTCTTTTCTCTATATTTTTAGTTTTTTGCGTGTCAAATAGAGACCTTGATGTTTAGTGAAAAACCTATGTTCACTAGAAAATAGAAAATAAATATAATAATTGAATGAAATATATTCAAAATCATACTTTTTGGAAAGCTTATACTAAGGGCTACATATTTACAAAATAGAATCTCTAAATGACTTCATTTGATCACCCAAAAGGTGAAGCAAAATTAGTTTTTTGTTACCATTTTGATAGGTGTGGAGGAGACTCCATAAGTGATAACTTTAAGGAACTCTCCCCCTAAAAAAGCCTATAAAATCCTAGTGAATGCTAGCTAGAGGCAATAATTTTTGTGGCGAATGTATGCCTATTTTGGGGAAAAAAATAACTTCGCTGGCTAATTTTTTCAAATTTCTCGACTTTGGTGATTTTAGCTAGTGAATTATAGATAGATTTGAAAAAATAAATAATTTCATTGGTGAATTATACTTGAATTCAAAAAAATAAAATGAGTTCAATGACAAATTATATAAATATTTAAAAATATAAAATTAATTATTTAATGAATGTGCTAGTAAATTTTTGAAAAATCATAACGTGGCTAGCAAAAATATCAAATGCTAAATGATAATGATTAAGTTATTTAGTGAATTTATAGCTATAAAAAGGTTTACATTGACATCGTCAGATGTTTGCAAATCAATGCATAAGTTCTATTCCAAGCCAAAGTTTAGGTACACCCAAATTTCTACATAAAGTCTCGAGAATAGAGACATGTGTCAACGAATGAACGATTCATATTAACAAAAATTAATAGATAATAAAACAAAAATTTAAAAGGATGACTACAATTACAATTTACATCGATGTACTTATAATTTTATAATATTTTTTTATTGTCAGATGATCGTAGATTGATGGTATAAGTTCTATTTTAGGCTAAAGTTCTGACACACCCAAATTTCTACATAAAGTGTCTGGAATAGAGACAAGTGTCAATGAGTGAACGATTTAGATTAATGAAAAATAATAGATAATAAAACAAAAATTTAAAAGGATGACTAAATTACAATTTACATAGATGTAATTATAATATAATAATAAATTTTGATCATCAAATGTTCATAGATCAATGACATAAGTTCTATTCCAAGCTGAAGTTCCAACACACCCAAATTTCCACATAAAGTCTCTGGAATAGAGACAAGTGTCAACAAGTGAAAGATTTAGATTAACCTTATTTTTTACATAATTTTAAATTATGATACTTCTAGAATTAACCAATGGCTATAATCATAAATAATAAAAGATCTAGAATTATGTTATTAATGAAAAATAATATATAATAAGACAAATTTAAAAGGATGACAACAATTGTAATTTACATCAATAAACCATATTATAATATTATATTAAACAAAAGAGTTTACAGAGGATTTTTTAGATAGCCCTAATCTAAGGTTCCCTAACATGAACCTTGGATAAAGGTGTATGTAGAAAAGAGAAACTTCAAAAGATGCAATTCTTTTTAAAAACTGAAAACAAAGTTGTTAGTGGCCACCATTGATGTGTCCTTTAACAACTACCATCTGAATAAGAAAATTTATAGCATAGACAACATACCTACCCTTATTAATAAATAGCCACATAAACCATTATGTATAATAAGGGCCTTGTCAAAGCATTCCAATGAACCTCTAATAAGTGCCCTCCTTGCCTCCTTAACAATGCAATTAGCTGTAGCTGAGCACTCTAACACATGTAAAGGGAAAATGCTAGCCTTATCCCATGGTCTAGCATCACATTCGTAACCATTTAAATCTAAATCAAGCTTATCCCTCAGGATAAGTGATTCTTGAATCATTGCCTTCCTGATCATCTTCACCAGACCTGGGTCATAGAGAAGGTCCATTAAATTTGACAGCAATGCACCGATGATGTCACTAAATAGATTTTTTGAGGATATTATAAAAGAATATCATGGACAATAATTTCCCAAATAGCATCATCAGTTGTAGGGGAGTCAATCAAAAACACCTTCCCTAGGTTTTGCTACTCAAATCTAGCCAAATCAACCATTTCCCACTTACAAGGCAAGAGAGAAACATAGTGAGAGATCAACTGACTCATCTTGATCAATGGTTTCTAGGAATGAAAATAGAAAAAACTAACATAGAAGGAAGATGCCAATAAATTTATAGAATATGCTATATTTATTGTGTGAGAATGTACGACTTCCATGCCACCTAGCAACATTTATTACATTTGTAATGAAATAGATCAAATGGTGAGTTAATCCTTATCTCAAGTGGGATCGATTGGAAATAATATTGCATGGTTGATAGGATAGAGTACAGTTCCATTATCATTAATTAGTTATCCTTTGCAATCAAATCCATCCTATCAAATTGTGATACTTTAAAAGTCAAGTGACAAACTACCTAAATTAGCCAATGTCAATTTAGTTTATTAATGATTACATTACAGGTGATGACAATCAATTTAATGCAGTTTCTTGTCATTAGTCATTTTCTCGGTACTACATTTACATATATTTATTATTATTTATTATTTCAACCTTGGTTGAATAATTTATACACATGTTTCAAAAATATGCATTTACTCCTTGTCTTGGAAATATTAGAAAATAAGAAAAGTTAGATTAAAAGGTTAACTTGTTGAAGTGCAAATTTGAAATTCAACTAAGACTGGTAACATGCATTATTGAGCATCAAACAGTACAAGACTTGATAAACTATACAAAATTTAAAAGTAATGGCTTTCATTATGGCAGCAATGTGAATAAAGTAAGTTACCAAGTATATTTTTTGTGTTCATTCATGATTTTGGATTTAACTATGTGATATTGATGATTTTTGGCATCATCTACTTTTTTATTTTCTCTTGTCATTTTGAGCTTCAACTCTCTACCCTTTTCAAATTAGTATTTTATATAAATATTGAAATAGAGTTCAAATATGTAGAACAATATGATAGACAATTTTATTTGTGTGTGGCTATGTAGGATGTTATTGCTTTGTAGTTCTCAAAATGAAGAAATACAAGCCTTCATCAAGTTGAATGTATTGTGTCAAGAATTGACACTTTTAACATTTGCAAATGATGCATACTATTCTGGATGGTGGGTTGAATTTCCTAGAGATACATGCATGTATGAGAAATTGGAAATTCGAATGGACACATGGAATTGGTATTGTAACACAATTGATAGTGACTTGGAGAAAATCAATTTATCCTTTACTAGCCTTATTGTTATTCATACCTAGTGGTTTCTTGTACATATAATGCAAGGTTCTATGGAAAATCATTTACTAACATTTTGAATGACTACATAATTGAATTTTTAATGCAAACATTTCTTGTTAATAGGATGGTTATGGACTACAGTGAAATATTCATTCAACATCGTTGAAAAGAGGAAACAAAAAGATTTTGGAGGACAAAATCAAGGTCTAAGGATAAAAGTTACAGAGTATGATGTTATTTGAATATCTCGGTGTCTTCTCCATGTTGCTTGGTTTGATGTTCATGTAATTTGGATTCCCCAAGATTTTTGATGATGATGTTAATAAAAGAAAAAGAAGTATTTACAATTTGACATGAGTTCAATGGTAAAGTATAAAGATTGTTTAATAATAAATTAACAATATCTAATATCTATTATGTGATTATGTATAATGTTATGTTCTCTCAACTGTGACACAAGGCTATTTTATTTGTAAACTTTTTATGTTAATCTAATGAAAATATATTGTTCATCTATGTTGTAACCTATTGTAGTGGAAACTTTTGAACATTGGGGCCCATCGATTTCAACGTGGCATGATTTGACCAATATCGCAATGTTTAGAACCCAACATTTAAATGTTGTGAGATTGTGCCACATTAAAATCTCTCATCATGACATCAATGGCTCTGGTAAGAACTTTTAAACAATGGGGCCACCTGATTCCATCTTGGTGATATTTGACCAATAGTGCAATGTTTAGAACCTATCACACCTACCATCCCAAAATGTTGCGAGATGCCTCCATGTGGCACTCAGAACTCATATTTATTATTAACAATTTAACACTTAAGATTTTAAAGTTGTCAAATTCACAGTGTTTAAATTGTTGGCAAGAGATACTCCTAGGCATGATATATGTTGTCATTGATGGCAGCTAAGATCATCCCAATCATCTGCATAACACAAGTTGTGCTTACTGGAAATCAAATTCAAAATTTCTCTAAGTCTAGACAGTTAGCAACAGAGTAGAAACAGGGTTCGGTATTTTGGTCTAGATCTCTCCAGTGGGAAGTCATGATTAGCTGCAGATCTAGGGGAGTCATGTGCATTGTCAAGATAGTCTAAATCTAGATTTTTGTCCTCTAGTGATGAAGGATTCAAAATATATTAGCCTCTGAGTACCGGGTTCCAGTTTGTCAGAGAAGACAGAAGAAGAACAGGTCGACCTTGAAGAAGATCTTGATTCTGGATGTATGGAAGTTGTTTGTTGGACAAATGATCAGTGATAGTGGCCAACATGAGTAATGATTTTCAAGAACAAGTTTTAGTACGCATCTTAATTTATGCATAGATCTAGCCGTCAGAGTAGAGCATTTATAAAAGTTCTAAGTGTTGTTAAAGCTGACTGGTAGAATGATTGTAGACCATATTGCAGATATATATAGTCAATGAAATTGGATGATTTAGTGTGTGAAGTGTGTGCGAACAAGGTGAATGTGAGAAGAGAAGAAATCCATAGTGTGAATCAAGGTAGAACAATAAGAAGAGCAGAGCAAAGATGAAATGTGTAAGATCAGTTTTTGCACTTAACCAGAACTAAATTTTTTGCATAAGTAGATGCTATTGATCAGTTCAAATCTCTGTTATTCTCTTGTAATGTTTCCATAGGCAGTGAGCCTTCTTCTTGAGTAGTGAGCCCGAATGCATGTGCATTCCCATTTGTAAAAATACTTTTAACAGGGTATTAATATTTGTGGGTTAACCCCCACCGTGGTTTTTCCCTTAACCGGGTTTCCACGTCAAAATCTTGGTGTCGAATGTGTTATCTATGTTTTCTGTTCATATGTTGTTGATTGATGCTGAAATGTTTATATCATTAATTTAATTAACAACAAAAGGAAGATTGAGAAAGAAAAGATTATAAAAGTGTAACAACTGATTCACCCCCTCTCAGTTGTCCAGTCCTAAACCAACAATTGGTATCAGAGTGACGTTCCTTTTGAAAAGTTTAATAGCTTAAGGAGGATCTGAGAAGGTAGTAAAAATGGATGAATACAATCTTCAAGGACAACTTAATCTCTCCCTACATGATCTTGAGCAGTCCAAGGCAGAAGTCCAAGAACTTCAAGATAATCTCAAAAAGGTTGAAGACTTCATTGAGATCCTAAAAGAAAAGTTGAGCAAATCCAATGCAAAAGGAAAGGAGCAATCTCTTCCACTAGAAGACAAGGCCCTGAAAGAAAAGACAAAATAATGTGAAAAGTTAGCTAAAGAAGTTGTTGTCCTAAAACATGAAATGGAAACTGGGGTGATGAGATTGACCAAGGAAATTGAAGTTAGAAAGAAAGCTAAAGAAGAGATGAAGCAAAATCTGAAAGAGAGAACTGAAGAATGCTACAGAATGGATGGAATAGCTGGTCTCCTAGAATCTAATCTACAAGAAAGCAGAAACAATGAAGGAGAACTTGAGAGATAGATTATCACTCTCAGACATGACCTAAAAATTGCAAATGAGTATAAGGAGAAGTTCAAAATAAGCTCAGCTAAACTCAAAGCACTAATTGAAGAATAGAAAAAGGGTAATGACAAGCATAATCTTAGATATGAGAAAGGTGAAAGCTCCGGATCTGGACAAAGAAATTTTCAACCAAGGAATAAAAGGAACATAACTAGAAAACATCTAGTAAGACAGCCTAATGCTCAAAGATATCCATCATTTAATGGAAATTGTTTCAATTGCAATAAATTTGGTCATAGAGCTATTCAGTACAGAAGTAGAGCAAATCAAAATGGTCCATCCTTCTCTGGTCAATGCTTCAAATGCAAGAGGTATGGTCACAAATCCAATGAATGTAGAAGTATGATAGTGAATAACTCAAACATCAATTCCTTCAATGTCTACTACTTTGCTTGCAATGGATTTGGACACATGGCTAATCAGTGCAAGTCAAGAGGAAATCAAGTATGCTTTAACTACAACAAATCTAGTCTTGTTGCAAGATTCTGTAGAAATAGGAACAATGGAAGAAGAGGTCCAGTAAACAGAAAACTGGATGAGCAGAGACAAGACAGAGGCAAAACAAAAATTGATTTGAATGAGATATGGAGTGAAATGAACAAGATTTGGATAAAGAAAGATATAATAAACAATAGTGATGAGTCCGCACCAGAATTTGGTGTTGACAATTCCTCTGTGAATTAAGTTAGAAGCTCTAGCTCAGGGGGAGCTGCATCAAACATCAAATTCCCCTAGTCAATAAGTGGGTACCTGAGTCAGGTGCAATAAAAGAGAATATTCTGAATTGGTTCAAAACCTTTGGAAGGATTTCTAAAAGAAAAAGATGTTGATATAAAATCTTGCGTAGTGATTCATGAAGATCTGTCAAAACTAATGTAACTGGATACAATTAGGGCAACACATTTATTACAAAGGCAAATTAGGTAATCTAAAGCTTTAAAAGGTCACTTGGTCACTCATTTGAATCACCTTGCTTTTGAAGAAAACAAGAAGAAGAGTATTTGAGCTGTAAATTCAGAGATTGAGGCAAAGAGCGAATTCAACTGGCAATTGATCAACCCAAACCCTGCAAAAGAAAAAGGTACCTCTCTGTAAAGCTTTGATTCTAAAATCTGTTGAGATGGCCACTCCTCATGTTGTTGACATTACTGAAAGGCCTCGACCAAAATTTAAAAGTTATCCTCACAAATCAATTGAAGTCGACCTGTTAGGTGCTTTTTCAAGTGTTCTGTATGGTGTGTAGCATGTAGATGACATTAGGGTTTATATTCATGCAAATATAGATGAGTTTAGAGATTCAAGGTATGTAGACTTATTTGAGAAATAACTCATGGATGAAAATCATGAACTCAAACCAGAATATAAGACCCTACAGGATAAACACTTTATTTAGATTATGGGGTTTCCCACATTTGATGAGGATGAATGGGTCTGATACGTCCTGAGTCGGATGCATGATGAATTCATTTGGCTGTTAAAACTATTCAAGATTCCAAGGATGCTATCAGAAATGTAACTGGTTTAAACTCAATCGGAGGATTGCCCATGCTGAAAGCCTTGAAAAACTAGATAGTAACTGATGCTACCGGAGCAAAGTTTGATAGAAGGGCAATGACCATTAACGATATTATAGAACCAGATGTCAAATTCACCTCCATGGTGATTAGGTACAAGATTTACCACTCAAGTAGAGAAAATTCTATTTCCAGAACAATCATATATGTTGCATATAAGATGCTAAAAGAAAATGTTGATTATGACTTGTGTGAACTACTACAAAATCAATTGATTAAAAATTTGAACAAGATCAAGAAAGATAAGAAAAACACTTTCAAGTATGGTACATTGATTCTATGTCTATCCTTTTACTTTATGAATGAAGTACATGGGGTAAAAGGTGTGCATTGGACTAAGGATGAGCCAGTTGCCATTCAGATCAGAAATCATCTTCGCAGCATTGGTGATTTCAAAGCTCAAGAAACTGCAATATGGGGTTACTTCAAGAATTTTTAGAGTATGGTGCACTCGAGGGAAAGAATTCCTAATTCAATTGTTGACAAGTACAAGAATGAAATATGCTTCATGGTTGATATTGATCAATGTTTAATGGAAGCAGTGGAACCCAAAACTATTTGGATCATGCCCATGGGGTATGAAGTAGATGAAAGAATCTTATATATGTATGCTCAACATCTGCTAAGCAAGCCCAAGGACACAATGGTCGAAAGATTTGAAACTTATGAGGAGCTGAGTTTAAAATTGCATACTGAGCTCAGAGAATGTGAAACCAACATGAGAGTAAGAAAAGAAGTTGAACAGTTAGCTAAAAATCTTGGCCTAATGAAGAAAGCTATGAAGAAATTCAGATAAAGAACAGAGAAGGATGAGAAAAAGAAACAAGATAAGAAACCAATAGGTGATCTGGTGGAATTCTCTTCCACTTCAAGAACTACTAGAAGCTCTGCTACTACCTCTGCTCCTTCCAAAACTACAAAACTGGAAATAAAATCATTCAAAAAATGGGAGAAAAGGAAGAAAAAAAAAGCATCTCGGACCTATGAAACCATAAGAGAATAAGTAGATACAAACTCTGACATTGAAATCAAGGAACTAAAGGCCACTGGAACAAAAGCTACAGAGTTAACTGGAAGCAAAAGGACTAGCAAAAAGCAAAAGATAGAAGATTATGAGGAATATGTTGAGAAGCCCACACTCTCCCTAGAAGATGTGATAAAATTAGTCACTGTGGATGGTAATCTAAAACCCATGATTGAATTCTATGATGAATACAATGATATGGATAAGAGGATGTTGGAGGAAGCAACGGTCAGATATCTCAATATCTACAATAAGGCACTGATTGAGATAACTTTTGAGTTACCACAAAGTTTGGAAAATATCTTAGAGTTGAGAAAAGAAAATGCCAAGTGCAAGGACATGGAGATCAGAGAACATGAGCTAATAAATTTGTGTCCTCAAATTTCTCCTAATCAAATAGATATGATATTCAAGGAAGTCAAAGATGACTTTAAAAGAAAAAGGAGAATGAACAAGCTCATGCTTGGAGAAACAAGTAAAATCGTTGAAGAAACCCAAGAGATTATTTTGAAAGAATTAATAAAGCACAATTTTCCCATAATCACAAAAGAAGTTCCGGATGGTGAAGAAGAAAGCATTATTGAACAGCAACCTGAATTGGGTGAAACCTCTATTCTGGAAGTAGAACAAGTAAATCAGGAGAATACTTAAATGTTGGATAAAGTAGTTGGTACAGAAGATACTCCCAATCCACTTGATACGTCAGAGAAAAAGGACAATATTACTACTTCACAGAGCCCTCCAGATCTGGTAGCAAGTGGTGAACAAATAGGAAAGAGTTCTTCTACAGAGAACACAAAGGAAGATAAAGCAGAAGAAGATGGTGCAAATGTTGAAACACATAAAGAAGATACTGAGAAATCTGATGAACAAAAGGATGGTTCAGAAAATGTTGCAAGAGACACTGTAGATGCAGTGAAAAGTCTTCTTGAAAAAGAGTTGAGTGAGCTTGATGAACCTGAACTACTCCAAGGTCTAGCCAATCTAGATGCTTTCTCTCCAATTCAACTAATGAAAATAGCTTCATTCACCCAAGTAAAGACCAGAGAAAAGATGCTAAAATTCCACATGGAGGACAATGAACTATTGAGGCTTGCATCCAGGATTTTGGAAAAGTTGATGCCTACCTACCAGAAGAGTCCATCTAATTCCCCCTCTGAACATCTAAAACATCTTGTAAGTTCTATGAATACTCATTTTGAATCCTTTACTGTGGAGGCAAAAGTTTAGAAAGAATTCCTGGATAAGAAATTTTGTCAAATAAAGAATCTGATAGGAAATGATAGAAGAATACTAAGTATTAGCATAAAAAGTATTCATAATTCTTTGAATGATGGAAGCAATATATACAAATTCTATCTATCTTGGCCTAAAGTTAATGAGGATATTGAGAAAAAGATAAAGGAGCAAGAACATAAACTGTCAGATCTCTCTCAAAATTTTGATCCTCTAACAATTTCCCCTATAAGTCAAGAATGCCAAGTAATCAGGCTAACAGATGAAATAAAGAGGCTTGTTAAAGAAAAGGGTAACATTATGAAGAGAATGTGTGAGCTCCAGGGATTAATTTCTCCCAAGTTAGAGATAATATATAATGCCCTATCTGAAGCTTAGAGTGCAGCTTAGACTAGTGATCTAGCAGATCTGTCAAAGGAAGAAGCATACTCATTTTTACTAAGTGGGCACATCTCCATTTTGGATGGAATGAAGAATACTTGGGCCTCTGAACTTGTGCAAATAAAGCCAGCTTTGCAGACATTCTCAAGTTCATGTAAATTACTTGTACACATATGGCAATGTATACAAAAATTTTGGAGAGTCTTGGCTTGCAAACCCCACCCTTTTCCATTCATGTCAAAGGGGGAGTGAAGGGAAGTGAAAAATGAGGTATTCAGAAAAGGGGGAGCACCAGAATAAGTGAAGTACACGAGTGTACATACAAAGGGGGAATTGCACTAGACACTTAGTCATTTTTCACTAAGTGTTGCCATCAATGCCAAAGGGGGGGATTGTTGGCAAGAGACACTGCTAGGCATGATATATGTTATCATTGATGGCAACTAAGATCATCCCAATCATCCACATAACACAAGTTGTGCTTACCGGAAGTCAGATTCAGAATTTGTCTAAGTCTGGACAGTTAGGAACAGAGCTGCAATAGGGTCCAGTATTTTGGTCTGGATCTCTCCAGTGGGAAGTCATGATTAGCTATAGATCTAGGGGAGTCATGTGCATTGTCAAGATAGTCTAAATCTAGATTTTTGTCCTTTGGTGATGAAGGATTCAAAAGATATTAGCCTCTGAGTACTGGGTTCTAGTTTGTTAGAGCAGACAGAAGAAGAATAGGCCGACCTTGAAGAAGATCTTGATTCCAGATGTATGAAAGTTGTTTGTTGGACAAATGATGAGTGACAGTGGCTGACATGAGTAATGATTTTCAAGAGCAAGTTTTAGTTAGCACCTTAAGTTATATATAGATCTAGCCGATAGAGCAGAGCATTTATAAAAGTTCTAAGTGTTGTTGAAGTTGACTGGTAGAATGATTGTAGATCATATTGCGGATATATATAGCTGATGAAATTGGATGATTCAATGTGTGAAGTGTGTGTGAACAAGGCCAATGTGAGAAGAATAGAAATCCAAAGTGTGAATGAAGGCAGAACACTAAAAAGAGCAGAGCAAAGATGAAATGTGTAAGATCCATTTTTGTACTTAACTAGATCTAAAATTCTTGCATAAGTAGATACTATTAATCAGTTCAAATCTTTGTTATTCTCTTGTAATGTTTCCATAGGAAGTGAGCCTTCTTCTTGAGCAGTGAGCTTTGGACAGTGAGCTCGAATGCATGTGCATTCCCATTTGTAAAAATACTTTTAACAGGGTATTAATATTTGTGGGTTAACCCCCACAATTATTTTTCCCTTAACCGGGTTTCCACATCAAAATCTTGGTGTCGAATGTGTTATCTATGTTTTCTGTTCATATGTTGTTGATTGATGTTGAAATGTTTATATCATTAATTTAATTAACAACAAAAGGAAGATTAAGAAAGAAAATATTGTAAAAGTGTGACAACTAATTCACCCCCCCTCTCAGTTGTCCAATCCTAAACCAACATAAATGTTGTGAGATTGCACTACGTGAAACTCTCTCTGGGACATCAATGGATTTGATAAGAACATTTGAACATTGGGGCCCACTGATTCTGACTTGGCATAATGTGACCAATAGAGAAATGTTTAGAACCTATCACTCATGTCTCCTACCATCCAAAAATGTTGTGGGATGATTCCATGTGGCACTTAGGACCTCATATTATGAATTTAACCCTTATTCACTTAATCATTCAGAAAAGAGATAGGGACCCACGATGTATGCCAACTCAAGGAGTCATGTACTCTAGTCAATGGTGAAACATTTTAAAGTTGTCACTTGTCAGATTCATAATGTTTAAATGTTGCAAGATTGTGCCACATCAAACTCTCTCACTAGGACATCAACAACTTTGATAAGAAATTTTGAACAATGGGCCCCCTGATTTAGATTTTAGTTAATCTTTCAAAAAATAGATGGGGACCCATGATAAATGACAAATCATCTACTTTAGCCAATGGCACAACATTTTAATGTTGTCAATATGACAATGTCTAAATGTTGTGAGAGTGTGCCATGTCAAAATCTCTTAGGAGGTTATCAGTGACTCTAATAAAAACTTTTCAATTAACCTAGAGCCTTTGAGAATAGTGAGTCCTGTTGAATGCTGACTTGGATGAAACATCTAATAGCACAACATTTAGAACGTGTCAGACTAACAACCTTCAAACATTGTGAGATATCTCCATGTATCTTTGCACCACTACAGATAATTTCAAATCCATGCAATTCTTAGGCATGGCTTGTGTGACTTGTGTTACACATATGATTCCTAAAGTTATCATTGATCTGTCAACTCTATCATGGATGTGTGATGGTGTTCATGGTTGGATGTCATGTCCTATCCAACAAAGAAGATATAGTTCATGGTTGGATGTCATGTTGAATATAATGTGATTACCAAAGTTCATGGTTGGATGTCATGTCCTATCCAGCAAAGAAGATACAGTTCATAGTTGGATGTCATGTCTTGATCAATGCAGAGTTGAGTATGAAGTTATATTAATATGGGAATTAGAAGAACTAAGATGATCATATGTGTTTCTAATGTTGGGAAGATGTTATTGATGGCTTGATTCAGGTTTCATGATGATTGGCTTATTGGAAGGATGTTTTACAGTTGATAGTTTGAAGACAATGTTGGTTCTAAAGAAGATAGTTACTATACGAAAATGGATTTCTCTGCATTCATGTGCATTTGCATTTTTGTGGCTATGTAGTTTTGGAACTATGTTTAGGGTGCTATGAAGATGATAATTCCAAAATTTTAGATCATTTGTCCTTCCGCTGTGAAAGTTATGCATGATAGAGTACTGACATGTGTTCTGGTAGAACAAGGTGGTGTTGAAGGCCTGTTGGAATGCTCTGCATTCCTTTGGATGTGAATGTTTTTCTTTGTGGTTTTGTGGACATATTTATGAATGTGTAGTACATGCTCTCTTGCATTTTCAAGGTTCTTGGTGGTTCACAAGCTCAGTTTTTCAATGACAATATGTTGCAGTGTGTTTTGGATGACTTGTTCTCAGAGTTCATGACTGAAGATGTGCATCACAAAATATTTGATGTGTGGAGGTAAAGGAGTGTTTGAAGATGTTGTATGAGTCCTATAGACTCATTTGGAAGAGTTTCATGAAGATCTTTATTGCTTCTAGTACCACACAAGGTTTTCAAGTTGTTGTGGTCGTTATGTTTCAAGTTTCATATGTTTTTGCTTAAGGTTGTCCTATTTTCAAATGAGTGGAGTTTTCAAATGTAATTCCTTTGTGTTTAAAGCTATGAAGGATGTTTTGTATGTGGTTAATCAAGTGTTTATGTCCACAAGGCATAGGTCTCTTGCTAGTGTAGCATGTAGTCTTGTTTAGGACTTGTCCTCTACACGTTTCATGTTGTATGTTGTATGGCTGACTTGTAAGTGTATTTTTCATGTTGTATGTTGTATGGCTGACTTGTAAGTGTATTTTTCATGTTGTCTCTATCCAACAAGCAATGTAATCAATGTAATATCATGTATAAATTGTAAATCAAGTTGAGTTAGGTGAGATGTGATTGCAAAGTGATTGATAAAGTTCACAAGCAAGAAAAGGGGTAGAATGACTGCATTATGATGTGTGACTGAAGGAGAAAGAGCAGATGTGTTAGATGTTGTCTTGATTTATCTTGAAGACATATATATGATAGTGATCAAGTGTAGAGTGTGCCTAACTGATCTGATCATTAGAAGGAAGTGTGAAGAGGAAGAATTGTAATCATCAAAGGTGTGAGCTTCATTATCAATTTTTCAGTCAATAGAGAGATTGTCATACTGTAATCTATTCTAAGTTTGTTCTTAGATCAGGTAGTAGTTTCTTCCTTGGGAGTGATCCTAAAATGAAGTCTTTAGGGAGTTGTATCTTTCTTGGGAGTGACCCTAAAGAAAAGTTTTCAGGGAGTAGTTGTTTCCTTGGGTTGTAGCCCAAAACCAAAGTTAGCAAGGAGTAGTAGCTTCCTTGGGTTGTAGCCCTAAAACAAAGTTGTTATTTTGAGCTTCATATATTGAGTTAATCCTCACCATGGTTTTTCCCTTCTAGGGTTTTCCACATATATCTGGTGTTATGTGTTGATGTGCATTGTGTTGATCTCTCATGTTTATGTTTAGCTGCAATGCTTAAGTTTTAATCTTCTCTAGAGAATTTGAGGTTTTTTTAGATATTGATTCACCCCCCTCTTAGTATCTTGGTATGTTCAACAACTTGTACTGGGATATAGAATGCAACAGAGCACCAAATTTGAAGCAATGATTTGGAAAATCAGATATTGCAAAATGAATAGATTTCTCAAACATGTGAATTGACACTCAAGTGAAGCTATATTTACTACAATTAATGAGCATTTTTGCAAGTTATGATTATAAATTGAGCCCCAAGCATAAAATAAAAATGTTATTCTACAACTGTGAAGATTCGAAGACGCCATTCTTGCCCTACTATTTGCAAATATTTGAGTGATTCACTGAATTTTTCTGCAAAGGGATTAGATTTGCAAAAGGAGGTATCAAACATCAAGATGTCAAAGAGGAAGAGGAGTTTTTGTAATGCCTACCCATGAAAATTGTCAATAATTAACAATAATAAATTTAGTAAGAAATAATGAAAATATAATATGATGATAGGAGAATATTCACTTGTTGAAACTTAATAAAATACACAATTCGATTAAACATAAGTTTAGAATCATTCATTGTAATTGAAAATTTAAGATATAAACATTTTTATACAATTATACACAATTATAGTAAATGTCATATAATCATCCACTCGCAAAGTGGGAAATTATTTCCTCAGCTTCAGTATCCTATAGAATTAACAGTCCTAGATTTGGACACTAAATGTAAACATTAGTTCCGCATAGTCAAGAGATACACATAGAAGATATCAATGTACAAGATAACGAGTCTAAGGCCCTAAGAAGATGACCTAATGTCTCAAGGGCTCATGATGGCCTTGCCTACGTATGTGCAATATAGAGACTTTGTAGTTCAAAGCAACTAATCTTACAACCATAAGGTTGACTTAGATACAATAACTCATAAGGAATCTAGTTCATCAGATAATATTTTCTAGAGTATCTTTCAAGTTCTAGAGAGTACACACAATTTATATATTTATGAGTAATCCATATAGGGGTAAAATAAGGAAGTTATAACAACAACAAAAATATTCCAACCATTCTCTATCTCAACACATCATACAAAATGCAGAAAATAGATAATATTTTTACTCAACTTCCAAAGATGTATGCTATTTCATATATATACAATGAAGACCAATCTCAACCAGTGTTAAAATAGATAAACTTCATCTCGGATGCCATTTCATGCAATTTAGGCACTACCATAGAAATTAGATTTGCTATTTCACTTCAAACACAATAAGGTTCAAAGCTAACACAATGCTAGTTTTATCAATTTCAGTATTTCCACATAATATATGCTATGGAAAGATAATATAGTTATTTCTACAATCCCAAGATTATATAATCATGATATGAGACCATTCAGGTATTTCTCAACTAGTGCAATAGTAGCTATGTTGTGTATCTAACACAATAAGTTTTAAAAGAGATATTGAATTATATATATATATTGTTCCAATGATGAATGTTTTAACCTAAACAACTATTGTCCTAAGAAGAATTCAAGCATCAAGGATATGTTAGGTTTTAGAGGGAAAGAGTCAAGGATTTGCAGATTTAATAGAAGAAACAAAGAGGGCGTAGAAATGGTCGTCACTAATTGATACACATCTCCAAATTGACAAACTAGGTAATGCTAATTTTTGGATATGATTTACATAACTATGTGGCTCACCTTATATAAAAATTTAGAGAAACCCAGTTCAAAAATATAAAGTTATTGGTGACACAATAGACTATTTTAATAGAGATGAAATGGGTAAGAAATAAATGGTCACTAAACATTACATATCTCCATAATGAAAAATTGAGTAAAGCTGATTTTTAGATATGATTTGAATGCTTGGGTGGTACACCTTATATAAAAATTTCAGAGAAACCCAGTTTGAAAAAATAAAGGTATTGCCAATGAAACAGACTAGGGTTTAGAATCTTCAGACTGGTTGAATTACCATCCTGATATATGATTGGAGATTGGTTTCAAGAAAGTGATCCCTAAGGAATTTTTTAAAAATAAACAGGATATGCAGAAGAGAATTCACAAAATAACATAAAGCTTGCATTTAACAAAAATTTATTTCAAACAACAAATCAATTCTATAACTCAGTGCATACCCGGAATTATACTGATATCCAATCTTCACCAAAATTTCCTAGCTCACATCCATTTTTCCCCAAATATTTTCTTCTCAAAAAACCAGAGCCATCCATTTTATTCCCTGCCATATCAATATATTTTTTTCGAATGTATCTTTCTTTTCTCACCTCATATATTTCATCTTTTAAAATTGAACAACATGACTCTTCATATGCTAGTCTGGACACCTATTTTCTTATAAACTAAAAATATATTAGAATAATTTTAAAACATAATTTAATTACTAAGATTCCCTCTTAAATTACATAACTATCATTTCTTGCAAGTGGCATAGAATTAAAGAATTATTTATACTAGCATATCTATATTTAAAAATATATATCTAAAATACGGCGAGAGATATCCTTCTCGAGGCGCCTATTTTTTAATCAATTTACCACACATAGGTGGAATAGGTGCCTTAAGAAGGATATCTCTTGGCATATTTTAGATATATTTTAAAATATAGATATGCTAGTTTTTTAAAAATAAATATATAATTAAATTTATTATGCCGAAAAAAAATTAAATTGATGACTATATAGTAAAAACTATAAAATATATTGCACTTACCATTGGAATAAGATTGTTGAATATACTTTGCACCTTTTTATTTCATGTGATAAGACCCTAATAAAATATAGTTTAATAAAATTTAATTTATAACATATAAATAAAAAAAGGAGCAAAGTAGTGAACGGGGTTGTGGTTGAATGGCATAGGCCAAATGGTTCTCGCGATGGAGATCTAAGTTCGAATCCCCCAAGTAACATGTGGTTTCTATGTGGCCTCTAAGTTGATTAAGTTGGATAAGTGGATATGTTGATGGGGAGGAGGTCCCCCTTGTGACCTCCAATGCTTACAAAACAAAAAAAAGGAGCAAAGTATATTCAACAATCAAAGAAGTTATATTTTATAGATTTATGACTTTATAAATTTATAACATTATATTTTATTAGGGTTTCATTTTATTATATATAAAATAACATTATTTTAGGGGTTAAAATTTAGGGTTTTTATTTTATAAATTTATGACTTTATAAATTTAGTTCTAGAAAAATCTTGGTTAAAAGTGAGGATGATGAATTCTAAACCTAATAAACTATAGTGCCATAAATTTATGGTAATATATTTTTTTTGTTTTCCATTTTTTCAAAGATAGTTCTCTTAGATATATTTTTTAAAGCATCTCAAAGTAAATAATATAGGGTTTAATATAGTGCCCTAAAATAATATTTTATAAATTAGGGTTTTACCTTTTAAGATTTTCAACACTATGTATTAATGCAAAAGCTACAAACTTTGGGTTAGCTGTTTACATATATTTTTAAAATAAAAAAGTCTTAATCTATATTAAAAATAAAAGGATTAGTTAATAAAACTGAAAAAAAATTCAAACCCTAGCTAAATTAAATTACATATTATACAACACAAAATTTTGGTAAATAACTCTTTTAATATAACTAAAGTTTACAGAAAACAAAACGAAATGCACAGATTTTTTTTTTTAAAAATATTTTACCAATGAATTTGAATTTTTTAATATTGTAGCAATATGAAATGATTTATGCATACATGATTAACACCATTATTCTAAGCAACTCATAAATGAAATTCATAGATTTTTTTTAATATTTTACCAATGAATTTGAATTTTTTAATATTGTAGCAATATGAAATGATTTATATATACACAATTAACACCATTATTCTAGCAAATTATGAAATTCATACCTATGATTTTTGTTGATTCTTGATTTTGCCACTTCTTATTTTTATTTTTTGCTTCTGGCTTTGTAATTAGTGATCTTATCTTTGGGTGTTTTCAAGACTTTAAAAAATTTATGTTTTATATATGTTTTAATTATTAAAGTTGCATTTGTCAGCTATTTTTTTTTAAATGTTTCGAAAGTTGTTTTTCTTAATAGCTCAGGCCATTTCACCTTGTCCTGCCACTGTAGGCTACGCCTCTCAGCATAAAAATATGTAAATATAAAAGCATAAAATGACAATGAATGATTTTTTTTTGAAAATAATATTAAATCATCTAAATAATTATTTTGAAACAAAGTAGTTAATTAATTATTCTCAATAAAATATCATAGTTAATAAATAAGGTTTAGGTATCCTTAGATTTTTCCTTCCAAGCCTCTCCATGACCTTCCCCTAGAGTTGACGCGTAGTAAATCCATTGATGCAATGCCTGCAGAGCTGAGGCCATAAATTTCAAATGTAAGAACGGTCAGGAAGGGGAAGTGTTCAGAATCTTCTCTTATATTTGACATTGTCAATAATGTTTTTGGTACAGTTTTATCAAAGACTGCAAAGAATCTAAGAGAAGAAGCACATGCATGAATGTTGACTCAATTGAGAATGGGAGAAAAAAAGAGCTTTGGAATATGGGTCTAGACCTCTACATTAGCATAATATATTTTCCTGATTGTTCACCCATGCTCAGAAATAATTCATGCTTGTGTAAACTATTTTGATGCAAAAACATGGAAAATTCAGGGAAAGAATATTCAAGTGATAATAAATGTCGATGCTATTAGGGAGATGTTGCGGTTAAGATATGATGAAAAAACCTTTGTCTTCTCTTACCAAAGATTGCAAAAATTATGGGGGATAAGAAATAATCAGCTTAGCTTCCTGAATAAGGAGCTTCACTGACCAAGGGATAACACAGTGCTTCCTACTCTCTTGATTGCTTTGCTAGAGTTTACACAAGATGTTCAAGATGCACGCTCCATGATGGCCTTTATTTTTGGGTTAGATAATGATAGGAGCATATATGATTTTCAGCTGGGTGCTCTCTTCAACCTTAAGATTATCATTTGAAATCAAGATTTGAAGTTTTATTTTATAGAAGTGATAGCGGATAGGATATGTTACCATCTTGTGAATTTTGGTATGAAATAATTCTTTAGGTATTATTTTCTTCTCCACTTGATATTATATAAGAACTCTAGGTTTTTCTAGCCCCATATGCATCTTTCCATTCTTGACGAGTCCATTGATTCTCATTAGTTCATTCTGGTGTCCACTTGGACACATACCCTTTCAAAAACATCAGACTACTATGCGTTTCTGGAAAATTTTCTTACCCCAGTCCTTACAGATCTCCATTATGATGAGAATGTATCTAGAGTGAGTGATAGCCAGAGATGATTAATGGAAAATGGTCAAATCCCTTGTGACTAGTATTTTGGATCACACTATATAATGATTAGGGTGCATGGCTTCAAAGAGGAGCCTTTTGGGCTCCCTAAATTTCTTACAAATAGGGGTCTATGAATTGAATATGCCTAATAAATGGATGTAATTGACTCTAAATTTAGAGATGACATGGAGAAAATGGCATTTTTTGATATTCCTTTTTCTTTTGGGGACATAACAATCAAGAAGAGAGGAGTGGATAATCTTTTGATACTAAAATTGGTAGATTTGGGCTTAGAGCTTATAGTCAACTATTGGTTGTATGACCCAAATAGATTCATGGACAAGTGGGTTAAAGAGCTGAAAATAAAGGAAGTGTTTGTTCACCAGAGTCAACCAACCATTGAGACTAAAAAATCACCTATTAATGACTCACTATATATGTATGTTGAGACCCAGGATCTCTATGGCAGACCAATTCCATGATGGGAGACCTTATATAAAGTTGTTCGCATGTATGATCTGTTGGATCTAGGGCATACAACTGAGAGGGGGGGGGGGTGAATCAGTTGTATAAAACTTCTTGTCATTCAAACACTTAACTCACTGTTGTTAGTTAGCAGCATATCAAATAATCATCCATGGAAGCATAATACATAAACACAAGAGCAGATAAGCATCAACACATTGAACACCAAGATTTTGACGTGGAAAACCCGGTTAAGGGAAAAACCATGGGGTGATTAACCCAAGAATTATTCTCTGTTAGAAGAATAAAGAAAAATGAATGGCACATGCCAATAAGGGCTCACTGCCCGAGCACACTGCTCACAAAGAGGCCCACTGCCTACAAGGAGACACACTGTCTACAAAGTGATGAAAATCATAGTCTTGAACTGGAGAATGACATCTCTACCATGTCCGGATCAGTTCCAATTAAGCCCAACAATCTCTGCTCTGCCTTTCACACGTTCCTTCGCTATATCATCCTCATCCTCACACCACGCCACGAAATGAACTCACAAATCGTTATTTATACAAGACATCGACTTAGGAACAAACATCTAAGTCGGCAAACAACCATAGGAGTATCCGCAAGATGAATAACACATCCGGTCGGCCATCACAAGAACATTCGCAGGATGAACAACTCATCCGGTCGGCTACACAGAGCAGGAACTTCATCCGGAAGAATAACTTCAATTCCGGGCTCTACCGTCAATGCGGACCAACAACACAACCTAAACATGATCCTAGAACCTTTACAAGCCTGTCTGAATGTCCGGATACTTCCACACTTCCTCTGCTTACTGGGATCTCTTGTCTTCCTCATCCGGAACTTCAAGAACACAGTCTGTCGCCACTGTCACAATGCAAGAGGTACTTCCGGACCTCCAAATCATACACAAATCAGGATGATACATCACAAGGACATCCCAAACACTCCTTCCAATCCGCAGATTAGGATAATACAATTCCGGACCTCACCGGACCTTTTTGTGATCCTCTGTCACCTCCGGATACTTGCCGGACCCGGTTCTATACCGGCAGCCACAACTCCTTCAGATCTTCATGCGGACCTCTGAAATCTTAACTGTAGCATCTCAAGACTCATATCTACTAACCCTTTAATCCGCATTCTCCGGTTCTCATCCTATACAGTACATTTACCTTCTTCTCATCACTGTTCTTCACTGTTCCTGACTGAGACTAATTTTCTCAATATCCTCAGCACACGGCTCATCAAATCCTTCTTGTCAATGCAATATGAGTATGTTGACATCAATGACAACACTGGATAACCTCATACTTGCAACAATCTCCCCCTTTGTCATTGATGGCAACATATGATGTGAAAAACCATTAAGACAAGAACTTCAACTTTTCATATGTCTTCTCTTCCTTTGCTGCTCCCCCTTTGATCATCAACCACTTGTTTTTCACATGTTTTCTCTCCCCCTTTGACATCAATGGCAAAGGGCTCATACTTGCAATTCTCATACATCAGAATCATACCAGCTGCTCCCCCTTAGTTGCAGCTCCCCATTAGTCCGGATCACAAGATATGACTGTGATAGCCACCGGATTGATGCACAACAGTGCATCTTAGTTCATTACCGGAGGGGCCATGACCCCTAACTTCTCCCGGAGATATTCAAACGAATCCTTGGGAAGGGGTTTTGTAAAGATATCTGCAATCTGATCCTTGGAGGGAACATACTCCAATCTGACTTCTTCCTTGTTTACTTGTTCTCTCAAAAAGTGAAATTTGATAGATATGTGCTTAGTCTTAGAATGCAATACCGGATTCTTGGAAATATTAATTGCACTTGAATTATCACAGAAAATTGTGATAGGCTCCTCATATTCAACTTTGATGTCTCTTAGCATCTGCTTCATCCACAAGATTTGAGTGCAACTACCTGCTGCTGCAATGTATTCTGCTTCAGTTGTAGACAGAGATATTGCATCTTGTTTCTTGCTTAGCCAAGAAACTAATCTCTTCCCCAAAAAGAATGCTCCACCACTAGTGCTCTTCCGGTCATCCACATCTCCTGCCCAATCTGCATCTGTGTAAGCATGAAGAGAGAAATCCGGATCTCTAGGATACCAAAGACCATACTCAACTGTTCCTTTCAAGTATCTAAAAATTCTTTTGATTGCCATAACATGAGATTCTCTAGGATCAGCCTGGAATCTTGCCACAAGACCAACAGCCTGCATTATATCAGGTCTAGTTTGAGTGAGATACAACAATCCACCAATCATTGATCTATACTTTGTCTGATTTGCCTTTGGAGAATCATCATCTTTGCTTAACTTACATCCGGTTGCCATAGGAGTGTTCATAGGCTTTGAGTCTTCCATACCAAATTTCTTTAACAATTCTTTCACATATTTGGTCTGAGAAATGAAGATCCCTTCTTTTGTTTGAGTAATTTGCAGACCCAAGAAGAAATTCATTTCACCAAGCATAGACATTTCAAACTCACTTTTCATCTGATTTGCAAAGGTTTTGCACATACTATCTCTTCCTCCAAAAATGATATCATCCACAAACACTTCAACAATCAGAATGTTTTCATGATCAATTTTGAAATATAAGTTACTGTCAGCACTACCTTTGTTGAATCCAATCTACACAAGATGCTTATCCAACCTTTCATACCATGCTCTTGGGGCTTGCTTCAATCCATACAAAGCTTTCTTCAACTTGCAGACCATATCATAATTATCAGACAATTGAAATCCATCCGGTTGTTCAATGTAGACTTCTTCTTCCAGATCACCATTTAGGAAGGCAGACTTGACATCCATCTGATATACCTTGAAGTCTTTGAAGGCAGAAAATGCAAGAAGTAATCTGACTGCTTCAATTCTTGCTACCGGAGCAAAAGTCTCTTCAAAGTCAATTCCTTCTATTTGAGAGTAGCCTTTGCAGACCAATCTAGCTTTGTTTCTGATTACTTCACCAGCTTCATTTAGTTTGTTCCGGAAGACCCACTTAGTTCCAATTACATTCCTGTCTCTAGGTCTGGGAACAAGATCCCAAGTATGATTTTTCTCAATTTGCATCAGTTCATCTTCCATTGCTTTGGTCCAGTTTTCATCGTTGCAGGCTTCATTTATTGTTTTAGGTTCAATCTTTGAAATCAGACAACATTCATTCTGATCTTGAGCAATATTCCTTCTAGTTTGTACACCTTTGCTTTTGTCACCTATGATCTGATCTTCAGAGTGATTAAGTCTTACATACCTTGGAATTTTGGGAGTATCCAGCACTGCTGTTTCTTGATCAGCCTCATTCAAATCTAACTCTTCTTCCTGATTTACCGGATCAGGCTGACTCTGTCTCACCGGAGAGGATTGAGGTCCTTGAACACTGTCTTGGTCATCTTCATCAAACTCATAAAATCTTGAAGGATTCTCAATTCCTTCATCAACCTTCACATTGGTGCTTTCTATCATCTTCCTCAATCTCTTATTGTAACACCGGTATGCTTTGCTTTGAGTGGAGTAGCCCAAGAAAATTCCTTCATCACTTCTAGCATCAAACTTTCCTAGATCTTCTTCTCTTTTAATATAACACTTGCTACCAAATACTCTGAAATATTTCACAGTAGGAGTGATGCCAAACCAGAGTTCATAGGGGGTCTTACCGGTGTTGTTTCTGATTTGAACTCGATTGAGAGTGTAGACTGCAGTGCTGATAGCTTCTTTCCAAAACATTTGAGGAACATTTGCTTCCAACATCATTGTCCTAGCAGCTTCCTGGATGGTCCGGTTCTTTCTCTCAACTACTCCATTCTGCTGTGGAGTCTTAGGAGCAGACAACTGTCTCCTTATACCCTGTTTCTCACAAAAGTCAATGAATTCACCAGATGTAAATTCACCACCTCTATCAGACCTTAGACACTTTAGTTTCAATCCGGTTTGATTCTCCACCATAGCTTTGAAGATTTTGAACTTCTCAAAAGCTTCTGATTTTTCTTTTAGAAAGGTAACCCACATCATCCGGGAATGATCATCTATTAACAACATGAAATATCTATCACCTTGCAGACTCTTGATTCTTGTTGGTCCACATAGATCAGTATGTACTAATTCCAACAATCCGGTAGAAGACTGATCTTTGCTTTTAAAAGAGACTCTGCTTTGTTTGCCTAACTGACATTCTTTACACACACTATTTGTAGGTTTTATCAACTTTGGAAGATCTCTCACAGCCTGAGTATTGCTTATTTTGATGATGTTATCAAAATTTACATGACACATTCTTCTATGCCATAACCAACTCTGATCAATTTGAACAAACAAACAACTTTTATTTGAACCAACCAGATGAAAGATGTTACCTCTTGTCTGAGTACCGGATGCAATTTCAGTTCCGGAGCTTGTAAAGATTCTGCATTTTCCATTCTTGAACCGGAGATCATAGCCTTTATCCACTAACTGACCAACACTGAGAAGATTGTGCTTCAATCCTTCAACATACAGTACATTACCTGTTTTGCTCTTACCATCAAAGGAAATAGTTCCCCTACCTCTGATTCTGCCAGCAGAATTGTCACCAAACTTTACCATTCCTCCTTCATATCTTTCCAAGTCTAAGAACTTATTCTTGTCACCAGTCATATGGTGAGAACATCCACTGTCAATAACCCAATCATCCTTTTCTTCCACTTGAGCAGCCAAGGCTTTTTCAACAACTTTGTGATTGACAGATTCAGAGAGCAAGGAATCTTCTTCCTTGATGGCTATAAACACCCACTCATTTCCGGATTTGCTTCCTGGTTCTGATTCGTCATCTGTTACTCCTTCATTGTCATCTTCTTCATGAACATAATAGCAATTCTTTTGAAACCTTTGTCTGTGAGTATTAGATCTTGCAGATCTCTCCGGACATCTTGAGGCAAAATGACCAATCTTATTGCAGTTGAAACACTTAAAGGGTAGTTTTCCTTCATACTTACCGGATCCTCTTGGCAGTCTCTTTGCAATGAGGGCTTCAAGTTGAGCTGTTTCTGCTTCTTCTTCTTCCATGTCTCTTCTTGCTTGATCATACCATGACATTTTCTTTGATGAGTTTTCACCCGGATCAAATCTCTGTTTGCCTTTCACATAGGCACTGGCTTTGAAAGCAGATTCAGTCTTGGGAGGATCATCTCCAAACTCGGTCATTTCAAATGCAGCTAGTTTGCCAGCCAGTTGTTCTCTTGTGACAGTTGTGTGGGCTCTGAATTCATCAATGGCAGCAACTTTGATTTTGTAGGCAACAGGAAGGGATCTTAGGATTTTGCAGACAATCTCATTTTCATCTAAAGTTCCACCAGCATTTCTGATTCCACATACCAGCTCATTTACTCTTGGCATAAAGGTAGTGATGTTTTCATCATCTCTCATTTTCAGTCTTTCAAATTTCCCTTTCAGAATTTGCAACCTTGCACTTTTGACAAACTCATCTCCTTCATACAGAAGTTCCAGTTTAGTTAGGATCTCATATGCAGTGGGTAGGTCAATGACATTCGAGAGATCTGAGTCATTCAATGCGCTTAGAAGAGCTTCCTTGGTCCGCAGATTGTTTTCAGCTTCTGTGATTTCATTCAGAGTTGTCGGACCACCTTGTGGAGGTACATATGGTTTTGAAATCATACCCAGGTATGCTTTTCCCATGCATTCCAAGTGACACTTCATGCGACCTTTCCAGAGAGTGAAGTTGGTTCCATCGAACTTCGGACTATCCTTCTTGTATGATGACATCCTGGATCTCCTCAAGCGGTTAAGCTCTTGTCAGAGGAACTTTGCTCTGATACCAATTGTTGGATCTAGGGCATACAACTAAGAGGGGGGGGGTGAATCAGTTGTATAAAACTTCTTGTCATTCAAACACTTAACTCACTGTTGTTAGTTAGCAGCATATCAAATAATCATCCATGGAAGCATAATACATAAACACAAGAGCAGATAAGCATCAACACATTGAACACCAAGATTTTGACGTGGAAAACCCGGTTAAGGGAAAAACCACGGGGTGATTAACCCAAGAATTATTCTCTGTTAGAAGAATAAAGAAAAATGAATGGCACATGCCAATAAGGGCTCACTGCCCGAGCACACTGCTCACAAAGAGGCCCACTGCCTACAAGGAGACACACTGTCTACAAAGTGATGAAAATCACAGTCTTGAACTGGAGAATGACATCTCTACCATGTCCGGATCAGTTCCAATTAAGCCCAACAATCTCTGCTCTGCCTTTCGCACGTTCCTTCGCTATATCATCCTCATCCTCACACCACGCCACGAAATGAACTCACAAATCGTTATTTATACAAGACATCGACTTAGGAACAAACATCTAAGTCGGCAAACAACCATAGGAGTATCCGCAAGATGAATAACACATCCGGTCGGCCATCACAAGAACATTCGCAGGATGAACAACTCATCCGGTCGGCTACACAGAGCAGGAACTTCATCCGGAAGAATAACTTCAATTCTGGGCTCTACCATCAATGCGGACCAACAACACAACCTAAACATGATCCTAGAACCTTTACAAGCCTGTCTGAATGTCCGGATACTTCCGCACTTCCTCTGCTTACTGGGATCTCTTGTCTTCCTCATCCGAAACTTCAAGAACACAGTCTGTCGCCACTGTCACAATGCAAGAGGTACTTCCGGACCTCCAAATCATACACAAATCAGGATGATACATCACAAGGACATCCCAAACACTCCTTCCAATCCGCAGATTAGGATAATACAATTCCGGACCTCACCAGACCTTTTTGTGATCCTCTGTCACCTCCGGATACTTGCCGGACCCGGTTCTATACCGGCAGCCACAACTCCTTCAGATCTTCATGCGGACCTCTGAAATCTTAACTGTAGCATCTCAAGACTCATATCTACTAACCCTTTAATCCGCATTCTCCGGTTCTCATCCTATACAGTACATTTACCTTCTTCTCATCACTGTTCTTCACTATTCCTGACTGAGACTAATTTTCTCAATATCCTCAGCACACGGCTCATCAAATCCTTCTTGTCAATGCAATATGAGTATGTTGACATCAATGACAACACTGGATAACCTCATACTTGCAACATGATCCTTCTAAAATCATAACGTATGGTCTCTGAAAAGCCCTAAAAAATGAAGATTGGAGTGAAAATAATATTAAGGCCTATTGGAAATAAAAGAAAGAGATAGTGGAGTCAAAGAAATCATATGGGCTAGTTCTGACAGATGATACTTGGGAGAATCTATGGGATGTACAACACTCCTTGCCTGCTTCGGACTATGATGTCAGTAACATTCAAGAAAGCAAGGGATTTGAGCTTGAGGTTCAAGAACAAGTAGAAGAAGGTTGTAGTTCTTCCATAGAAGAAATCCAAGAACCAATCCTAGTAATAGATAATAGCTACTTTTAGTATATCAGATTGAAGGACAATCATTGCAAGATCCTGCTCATTTAGCCCAAATAGATTTGGTATCTGGGGGCCTTAGAGTAGAACTCGTACAAGCTCATCAAGACACACAAATCACTTACCAATAAATTGTAAGAAAAAATTAGGAAATGACATGAGAATTTTGTCCATCTGGTGTTCAAGTTGTATCACAACCAATAAATACTATGGCCGATCCAATTGTGAAATTTACACTACCAGTAAGTAGTGTGGAAACATAGGTTTATATAGCACAATTAACTCTAGGACAAGGTTCTATTGCTATAACAAAGGAAGAGCTAGAGCCTCAAAAGAAGAGAAAGAAAGTAATATTACAAATATATTCTAATGATGAGGGAATGGAAATTGCCATACTAGTGACCATACCATCCACAACACCCACAAGCCTGATGGTCATGCAGGTAAGTATCTCTCTTCCCTCTATTGGTTATTTTTAATTCCCAACTAGGCCTCAAAGGCAATCTAAAGACTAGCCTATTCTAAAGATCAATTTCCTTGAGGGATTGGCCAACGAACAGGAAAATCTGGATTACACTTTTCCTCTGCACTTTAGGCTCTGCAAAACCTAGGAGGGTGATCCTTTATAGTATTATTTAAGATCTCTTTGTAATTTGTCTCAAATACTATTGCAAGTAGATATGCTCTCTCTAATATGCCAAAGAATTATAGAATATACTAAAGCAATTACATAGATTGGTAGGCTTCTAAACATTCATTTGCAGGAGTGCATGCAAATAACATTAAGCAAATAACTTATTTGTAGAAATGGGAAAATCATTATGATTTTCAAATTATTTGACCAAGGAGTCGTACCAGACAAAATTTTAGAGAGATCGGTGCCTTAACCTGGGCTACAGAGTCAAGATAAATGTAAATGAAACCTCCAAATAATAGTATTTTCACCAGTTCATGAAGCACCACAACAATGTATTACACTGTCACACTTCAACAATTCAAAACTAATTCTACATACAAATCCCTACAAACATTCACAATATTCAACATTTTCCTTAAACCGTTTTAATTCACTCCTTGACCAAAAGCCATAAGAAGAACATTCATCCATAAGAAAGACTATGAAGATGAATAAAATGATCCTTGATCAGACTTTATTCATAAATGAGATGAAGAGTACAATATAGGAGACAGTATAGCTTTGAACTTGGCAATATATTTAAGATTGAATTGGTACTATCATACAAAATTTCAAACATACATTAGAATCTATTCTCAGACAATAACCTAGACTAGAAATACTGACTCTATTTTTATATCCTTTGCAATACAAAATTTCTCCAAGATCCATTGCCGAAGGCCCTCAATTCCCTTCTATAGAAAAAAGGGAGAAAAACAAGCTTCAGGCCACTTGACGAGTGTCATATTTTCATTTGATAATCTTACATAACAAAATATGAGTACAACTACTTGTGGAGAGAATATTGTACAAGGGACAAAAGTTGTTGTATGTGCAGTTGTAAAACATTGTTGCCTCCAAAAGGTTCTCGTGGAAAGTTGTTGCAACACATTTAAATGCTTCTTTATCCACCTTTTTTTATGTTCCCAAAATCTTGGGAAATGCTAACTATGTAAATGAGAACAAAAGGACAGGCCCACAAGAAAGTAAAATATCTAGTTGGAGCTGAAGAAGATTCATGTTGGCACTGAATAGGTAGAAAAATCTAAAAGAATATATATTTGGGATAAAGAATGAAAGAATGTGGATTACCAAGTTAGCAGAAGGAATATTATTCTCACAAATTATTGTATTTATCATCTCAAGCATTATATTTCTTTTCTAAAGGCCACTGGAATGCAAAGAGCTCATCCACACTTGGTGTATATTTATTATTGTATTTTATCAAAATAGACTCACCTTATTTTAGAAAATCCTCCATGAGCTGAATTGTACTCCATATCTTGTCTATGCTGCTCTTGAGGATATCTAAATCAATCATATCTTCTTTGCATATGAGGAAAGCAATAGTTGGAATAATGGCTTCAAATTGAGTTAACCATATCTTGTAAGGTTTAACCTCTCCATTATCCTTCTTAATCTTAGGCATTATTCCTATATCATTATTATTAAATTCCTCAATTCTTTCCTTTGTTCTCTCCTCAAGTTGATCCACAAACCCTTGTAGTTCCCCTGCTGCTTTGACTATCTTATATGTGGGTTTGTTTTTTTGATGCATCTGGTTCATGAGCTGATCCCTTGCACATCCCTAGTAGTGAATTGGTTCCTAGGATCCATTTAGTGAGTAGGGGTATAGCCTTCTCCCTATCTTCTACACTCTTCTTCATTGCCATCACCAATTTCTAGTAGTCATTGTCGACATTTTCCAACTTCTTCAAAATCATGCTCATTAAATGTCCTAGCACATTGGAAACAATATGATGGTTACTCTCTTGTTGACCTTCCTTAAAATTCATAACAATTTCTTCGAAGGCATTTATTTGCTCTTTCAGTTCTTCATTCTCCTTCTCAAGTCTAGACTTTGGTGGTGGAGTTGATGAAGAGCTAGCAACCATAGTCCCTACACTTCTTACTACTAATGTTGTTGAAGGGGGAGGAGAAGTTGCCGCTTGTTGTTGTTTTTTCCAGTGAGATTCCAATACTTTCAACTTATTATACTCATTTAGTACCTCCATATGTTCCTACAGCAATTTATCATATTTATTCTGTAATACCTCTGTTGTTTCCCTACTAAACCTAGCAACATCTACTACCATTGTTGTTGCCTCAACTGTAGGGATATCAGATACTCTTTTGATAATCAATCTTCCCCTCAAATCTTGATCAGGCTCAGCAACTAGTGGTTTATTACTATTAGGGGAGGAATCCCAAATTGCTAGAGTTTCCCACTTGGGATTAAAACCTACACCAGACAATGTAGTTGTAGCTTCATCCTTTGAAGACAAGGCCTCCTGGTCTTGTTATTTAATAGTATCTAGAAAGATGGTAGAGGTAATATCCCACTTAGGGAGCAACAAAATTCTACTCTCTTCGACAATGCACCTGCCTTCTTCAGGCGTGATGTCTTTGGGCTCAACCTTCATCTGTGATAGTATTTTTTGTGAGACTTGTTCCTGTGTCTCTTGTGGAGACTTGGCCATTTCTTCAAGTCTCTTAGCTTCTCATCCCTTCTACATCTCCAGATGAAATCAACAAACTCTTGGGTTTTGACAAACTATTCATCATTCATAAAATTTTTGTATGCCAACTCCCTTATATCATCTGTGTTATCCCTTCCCTCCATAATTCTTTTACTCATTTTGTCTAAGGGTGGCTACACATTCTCATCCCTCTATGGGGAAGGCATTGTTATGATCACATCATCCCCTATTATTTCAGAATCATCATCCACTTCAAGGGCAATTGGGTAGTCCACAAGAGGAGAATTATCTTCCCTACTTGTTTTTGGAGATGGCTCCCTAGGAGGAGAATCAAGATCTACAACATTTACTAGAGAAAAGGGCATTTGTTGCACTGGTGGAGGAGATGGGTGTAATTGTGCATGTCAGGAAGATTTCTGAGCCTGCTCTCTTATCACTACACCCTTAGGTTTTCTTCTAAAACAATATATGTAGGAACCCACACTTGGAGGTTGATAAGAAGGCCTCTCTTCTAGGACATAATCCTTACCCTTTGCCCTCCTCTCAATTGGAGGAGATTCCCCAATTATTTTGTCAATGTTTGCCAAATTTGTTTGAATCCTTAAAATCGGGTTTACAATCTTTGCATATGCTCCTTTGTAGGAGGCATCCCTCTTCTTCTTAACATCTTTAATTTTTTTGAAAGCCTGTCCACTTCACCTTTCTTTCATTTATTTCCCTTTAATTCAAGCAATTCCTCAGCATATCTTCAGAATAGTAAGGGAAATGGTTGAACTCAGATCTTTTGATATTTCTCCTGAGGTTTTTAATGAAACCCTTAGGATCAAAATTTCTTGCTTGTACCTGAGCCATTTTGAATGTTTTGAATTTTTCATATAACTTTTCCAATCCTTCTCTGTTCATCCTAAAATGAGAAAAAACTATCAAATAAGGAAAGAAAGAACCCTTCTTCTGATTTTCCAAATGTGCTTTATCTAACTTAGCAAGCTGCCAGATAACCTCCAAGAAACCAATTCTCATGGGCACAAATTTAGGTAGGACACGAGTCCTCAAGACTGTACAGTTAGAATGGAGAATGAAATCTCCCTAGTTGTGTTGGATGCCTAAATCTAGCCTTCTTTCCATAGGCCTTAAGAAATCCAATATCTCCTTGGCTACTAGCCCCTATAGCAATGATAACTCTTTTCCAACAAAATGATTTCCAAATGTAACATAATTGGCTTCATTACAATGCATGTCCCAGACATGAGTCCAATATTGGACTGGAAGCTGACGCCCTTGTCTATCATTGTCACAAACTTGCAAAGTAGGTCTCCACTATGTTTTTCCTTTGTATAAAAACATGTGGCACAACAGGGAGTAACACCAAAATCTTACCATAGGTTCCCTCTGTTTTATATCAACTAGCCCCTTGTGTATGACATTGGCAAGGTAGGTGGCATAATCAAATTCATCATTCAGTAGTACATGCTAAATATATGTAGCCATACACATAAGAGGGATATGAATTCTCTCCATTTTATTTGCTCCTATAACTTGGCATAATGCATAGTAGGTTTTGGCAAAGTAGATCTAAAAAATGTCAAGCTTAAAAGGTGTTAGTGTCGGTTTTTATTTCCTAGTGGGTTATTTATTTTTCCCTATATTCCTAGGTTTTTCCTACACTTCTATTAATCTTGCTTAGGTTAATAAAGCATGTCTTATTAGGTGAGTGGTTGTGAGGTGTCACCTTCCTACATGTGAGTATCCATTAGCTATCTTGGGAAGATACTTTGCTATCTTTAGTCTGATAGATGGTTGCTCCTGATTGGTCGGTGTTGCCACCTCTTCCCTCTCCCTAGTCTATATAAGCATGCTACCTAGCTTGCATTTTATATCTTTTACTTTTGCATCCTCTTAATGTTATTTTGCTTCTAGCATTTGCATTACTCTCTTGGAGACTAACTCTGTGTTGCTATTTTGATTTCATATCATTTGCATTCACAATTTAGATATCTATTTGTTTGCACTAGTTTTCTGGGTTAATAATCTTTTCAGATTCTAACATGGTATCAAACCCTTGCTATGTGCAAGAGTAGATTTTAGTTTCCATATTTGAGAGATTCAGAGGGACTAATTAAGCTTATTGCAATTTTTTCAAGAAACCTAGTATGCTCTTCTCTTGCATCTTCAGATGAACTTGAGAATCAGAAAAGTTTGACGGAAACTTTTTTAATCTATGGGGTTTGCACATGTGTTTTATGAAATCTGGGTGATTGCAACATTTTTGGTTATACTGGCAGCATTTCTGGCTATTCCAACGTGTCCATGAGGCTTGAGAAAGTCATTTTGGCTTTCGTTTCACTGAAATCAGAGATCGTTAGACACAGTTGCAGAACTGGGGTTTCGAGCTCAAATTTGACAACAAACTTGCATATTTGGTGTTTTCAATCAATATTGCAGGTTCTAGCATGCCATTTCTTGTCTTAGGTAGCTGATTTAGTCTTTGCATGCTATTTTTTGGTTGCTAGGGTCATTTTTTGTAGCTAAAGGCATTCTGTTTACATTGGATGCACATCTTCTGTACATCAGCAAGAAAAATGCCTTCTGGGTTTTGTTCGCAACATAGAAAAACCATCTAGGTATGTTTTATTTCTTGCATGTAGTCTACATATTTTGTAGAAATGCACTTAGAAAGATACAGCAGGACCCCTCTTCGTTGGCAGTTGTAGTTTTGAAGGCAGTTTTCAAATGCTTAGTTCTTGCTCATAAGGACTCCGTTTCACACAATTTTTTTTTATTTTGGCTATTTTTTTGTTCTCTATGCACTAGTGTAGACGTTTTTTTGATTTTTATATAGATATTTTTTAGAAATTGCAGATTCTCAGTCGTGACACTGCACAGTTCTCGTTTTGGGAACTTTGGAGGATCATAACTTTCACATACGACCTCGTATCGAGGCGATTCTTTTTTTGAAAGTGCATGATTTTTGAGTAGATCACAGTGGTGCTATTTATTTCTCTGGGTATTATGCCAAAGTTGTATTTTCAGCATATGCTTTTCATGAGGGTTTTGTAATGCATTGAAATCAAGACCACTTATTATTTCTTGCTAGTGGAAGTTGTAAAGCACTAATATAAAGTGCCAAATCATATTTTCTTGGGGGGGTTCTTTGATTGAGCGAAAAAGGGGGTGTCTTATGTGCTCTCTTTGAGTCACATATTTTAAGGGGTTATTGTAATAATTTTGGGGGTTCATCATGGATTTCAGTTATTTCCATCCTTCTGTTGTTAATCTAACCTTAGAGAACTATTTGTCTTGGAAACAATGGATAAAGAATCATTGCCTTGAGCAAGATCTATTGCCCCATCTTCTTGGACTCGTTCCTGAGCCAAGTGACTATGAACAGAAGAATGCATGGTTTAACAATAATGACATGGTCTATGGACTAATATGTATTAATATTTTTGAGGATATTTTACATCACATAGAGCACATTGAGTGCCCTTTCACTGCTTGGACCATCATCCAGGAGTTGTATGGAGACTTTGTATCTTCATTTGATAGTGATGTTTCCTTGGATGACCATGCTCTTATGGATGATACTGAGACTTATGTTGCCCCTTCTTCTATGGACACATCCTCATGGGATAATCAATCTATTTGGTTGACATACAATGATGCCCCATCTATAGTGAAGGACATTCCTATTGTACCTGTTGCTTCATTAGATTCCAGAGATGCTTTTTTGAGAGCTTCTAGTATTCTTTGTAGCAGGATCATTAGTCTTCCTGATTGGGATTCCTATTTATCAGACATTGCATCTTTGTTTGTGGAGTCTCACATTTCAGATTTGGAGGACACATTTGAGGGGTTATCTCTCCTCTTTCATGGTAGTTCTTTTGTCCTTGCACCTACTACTAAAGAGTTTAGAGAGGCTTCACCAAAGGCTTCCAGTGATTCTTCGCAAGACATCTCATGGGATTTGCTTTGTAGCCACATGGCATGCATTGACATTCCACTTTCATATGTCAGTTCTTCGGATCCTGTTCTTCATCAGTCTTCACATGATTTTGAAAGGTCACTTGTTTCAGTTAGGCCTGAGACTCCCAATTTGATTGTGACTTATTTCAACATCAACATGATGACACTTGAGCAGAGTTCTGAGACAGGATACATCATGAGGCTTCCTTCCTCACCTTCCTTCTTTGAGTGGGAGTTACTTCGGCATTCACCATTGGAGTTGTTTCTTCCTAAGGGGAGAAATGTCATTTGTCACAAATGGATCATCTTCAACATTCATATATGGGCATCCTCCTTCGACACTGGAGCCACTTCATTGTGGGGGGTTTTCATAATCTCTTTCACACTCTCTACTTTGGGGGTTCTCTTCTCTCTCTATTTGGGGGGATTTTCTCTCTTCTGGGGGGCTTCTTCTCTTTGGGGGGAATTTTATGTACATGGGTACCTCATTAGGCTTAATTTGTTGGGACCCATTTCTACATCCACCTAAGCTTCGCTTATGGGGGTGTTAGTGTAGGTTTTTATTTCGTAGTGGGTTATTTATTTTTCCCTATATTCCTAGGTTTTTCCTACACTTCTATTAATCGTGTTTAGGTTAATAAAGCATGTCTTATTAGGTGAGTGGTTGTGAGGTGTCACCTTCCTACATGTGAGCATCTATTAGCTATCTTGGGAAGATACATTGCTATCTTTAGTTCGATAGATGGTTTCTCCTGATTGGTCAGTGCTACCACCTCCTCCCTCTCCCTGGTCTATATAAGCATGCTACCTAGCTTGTATTTTGTATCTTTTGCTTTTGCATCCTCTTAATGCTATTTTTCTTCTAGAATTTGCATTACTCTCTTGGAGACTAACTCTGTGTTCCTATTTTGATTTCATAACATTTGCATTCATAGTTTAGATATCTATTCATTTGCACTAGTTTTTTACATTAATAATCTTTTCAGATTCTAACAAAGGCTCTATTTCATTGGATGGGATTCTGATACTTTTACCCCTGCGATTATTCACCCTATGCCAAGGTAACCATACTATCATGTAGCTACTCTTGTCTTGTTGATACTTTTGTTTGAAGTGATTAAAGTTAACGGGCTTGGTAGCAGCTAGCTTGAGCTTAAAAACCTCAAAAATTGATGCCTTATCAATTTATACCATAATTGGACCATTTTCCATCCTCACTGCCTTGACAAACTCATCATAATTGGTGGCTATGGTCTTCAATAGGTCAATATCCATGAAAAAATTTGGTACTATCAGCTTTCCTAAGTCATATCCCCATACATTTGAAAGTAGGACAGATGCATTCCTTTTACCATACCAATGGCAAAGCAATTGCCATCCTGCCACGAGAATTTTTGCATCCTTGCATTCATGAAATAGATCCACTAAACTATCAACAACATTGGGGACTTGAACCTTAATTCTTTGGGTAGATGAACCAGGGAGCTATGCAACAAGGTCCTCATGTAGAGCTCATCCTTGGGAAGAGGAAGAATCTTGGGCTCTAGGCAAACTCATTTTGTAATGTATTTCAAGACACAAGGGTTTCTTTCTAGGGTTCTAGTTTTTTCTTGAAAATTCATATGAAAACTTAGGGCAAGTTCAAGATAATTGAAGACACATAGGGATTACCCTAGCTTGAAATAAAACTCTAGAGTGCAATAGCAAAAGAACAATAAGATTTTTGACAAATAATTGAGAAAACCTGGAGGTCAAAGTAGAACTTACTAGTTTTGTGCTTCAGAAACCCTAATTAATGTAGAGAAGCTTTCAAATGTCAGGAATTCTTCACTTCAGATGTTTAAAAGACTTAGGTGAAATGTTCAAATTCTTGAAATATGGCTTTTATGGAAAAAATTTCTTTTATGGCTTGTCTGAAAGCCATCATTTCTACCATTACTACTAGCTCGTGCGAGCCCGAGCACTGCAACTACCAGTTTCCTCAGTTTGAATGTGGGTCATTGATCTTTTGACCAAAGGTTTGATCTGATAGCATAGATTGGTCCACTCCATTTGAAAATATTTTGAGGCACATGGAGAAGATCTTGGACCAATGCAATATGTCCACCTAGACTATGTTTACAACTCAACAAAGAGCCGACCTTTGAAAGAAATAGTCACCCTAATCCATGTGGCATCCTCCCATGCTTTCGTAGCATCAAATAAATCTTAAGAGAAGTGTTCTGCAGAATGACGAAAAGGCCACAAGATGATGCCATGTGGTACCTTTTAGATCATTTCGATGAAGCACTGCTAGAAATTTTTGTCAAATGTCTTCCTCCCATTCTTTCACAAGCCAACTATGGATCCACCCCAAAGGGTTCAACATCATGGAAGAATACTCTAAAGATTGCCATGTAGGCTTAGTGGGACCCACCACAAAGTCCTGCTAAGTTTCTCAGCCAAAGACTTGCCACTTGTCACCTCTTCTACGGTTCTGCAAGCAACCTTTTCCTTAATAGAAAATGCTTTGCGAGATGGCAAAAACCAATTAGGAAGAAGCCACCTAAACAACTTAAAGGCTAAACTTTAGCACGTGCACTTAAAAACACCATTGTGCAACTAGGCAAGAGGGGCTAGATTTATAACAAGTGTAGGCAAAACACTTAAGCATATGACAAATTAATTATCACGCAAGCTCAAGCAGTAATATAAGGACTAAGGGGCTGGTAAACACATGACACTCTTAACATAACATTGTGACTTAAAAGACTGGCAATAGGCAACAAGCGGTCAACATAGAATTATAACAAAAGTAACCTCAATGCTTGCATAAACCTTTGGGTTTAGGGTTTTAGACTCAAAAGCAAGATTTAATAGCAATTTTAAGTAAACCCTAGGCACAGAATGACTAAATTGAAGCTTGCAACAAGGCCAAATCAGGAAACCAAGGAAAATTTATCAAAGTCCTTCCAGTGGCTCTAGTTGGGAATGTTTGTTCAACCATATCAAAGAGATATCATAGAACACCCTAGAGAAGCAGACCACATAGAAAAACAAAACAAAACCAAAACCAAACCAAAGAAAGGAAAGAATATACAAAAATTTACATAAAATACAATGTGCATGGAATAGAACATACCTCATGAAAAGTATGGCTTCAAGAACTTTCCGTGCACTGGTAGTTCGAGAAGTTCTCCAATTAGATTTTGCAAGAAATAGGAGTTCTCTCCATGTATGTTGCTGATCAAATATGGTCCTAACCAGAGGGCATCAAACTTACCATGCTTTCCCTTCTCTTGAGCCCTTGAATTCCACAACAAAACCATATCTCCTATTTGAAACTTCCTTTCAACAACCCTTTTGTCATATAAATGCTTTACTTGTTTCATTTTGATATTCTTTTGTTGTGCTAACCTCCTTATCTCATCCAATTGTGTCACTTGGTCTATTTTGTTCTGCATTGCATCTGATATATCTTCATCATATTCCTGGATGATTTTGTATACTGGCATCAATTTGTTGATTGGCATCCTTGCTTCTAGGCCATATACTAAATCAAATGGTGACTGCCTAATATCCTTTTTTACTATCACCCTATCTACCCATAAAGAAAGCTTCAACTTAGAATCCTAGGCTCTTTTTTTCTTTTCAATCACCCTCTTAATAATTTTCATTAATCTCTTGTTGCTCGATTTGGCTTGTCCATTTCCTTGAGGATGATAAGGGGAAGAGTAGGAAATTGATATCCCATATTAGTTGCAAAAGGTTGTGAATTCATCTAACCTAAAACACACTGCATTGTCTGATATTATCCTTTCAGGCACTCTAAACCTTGTCAAAATGTTACTCATCCTGGGAAATCAATCACAACTTTAATTGTTACTTTTCTAGTTGGAATGGCCTCAATCCACTTAATAAAGTAATCAGTGGTAACTAAGATCCAACTATGTTATCCACTTGACTTTTCACTAATTTCTCCTATAAAATCAATTCCCCACTATTGAAAAGGAGCTTCAACTATCATTGGTCTAAGAGGTAGATTTCCAAAGACTTTCAATTTACCTAAAAATCTTTGGTAGACAACACAACTTCTGACCAATTTGTGAGCATATTTGAAAATTGTGGGCCACCAATATCTAGCCCTTAAAACCTTATGTGTTGTTGTCTTAGCCATGTGATGGCCTCCACATACACTATGGTGCATCTCTTCCAAGATCTCTAATGCTTTCTCCTCATTTACACACTTAAGAAAAATGCCTTCTAAATTCCTCCACCAAAGCTCATTATCAATAATCACATATTTTATGGATTGTAGCTTCAATGTCCTCTTTTGATTGTTAGTCATATCATCAGGACAAGACATTTTTTGTAAGTAATACACAATATTCTTATACCATTCAGATAACTTCATGTCACATTCAAGAACAACTTGGTCAACTTCAACATTGTTTATTTGATTAGCTTCTAAATTTGCCTCAGCGATCAGTTTTGCTAATCCCTACCCTCTTACTAGCTTAGTGATCTAAATGTTGATGTTAAACTAATGGATCCTATTGATCCATCTACATCTCCTCCTAGTCACTTCTTGTTGAGTGAAGACATGTCCTTGACAACAGTTGTAGGAACATAAGCAATAATGGTAGCACCTACTAAGTATGGTCTGAAGTTCTTGACAACCTTCACTATTGCATATGCTTGCTTCTCTTGTATGTCATACTTTAGATCTGTAACTTAGAGAGATTTGGTAAAGAAGACAATAGGTTGTTCATAACCTTCATCATTTTTCTGTAACAAAACAATAGCTATGGTGTGAAATGAGGCAAAGGAAAATAACTAGAAAGCTTAGACAAGTTTGGGGATTTTAGCATAGTGGCTTCCTTTATAGATTCCTTAATACTTTTAAAAGCTTTGACTATCTCTTCATTCCATGTGATAGTTTCTCCTTTCTTTAGTATCTGGAGATTGGTCTAGTGGTTTTTGCAAAATTTGTAACAAATCTCCTCAAGAAGTTCACCTGCCCAAAGAATGATTGAATTCCTTTGACATTCTTGGGTATTTGGATCTTATCAATAGTTGCAACCCTTTTAGGATCAATCCTAATGCCCTCCTTAAACATAACATGGCCCAGTAAATTCCCCTCTAACAACCCATATACACATTTCTTGGGATTCAAGGATATACCAAACTCCATACTTCTCTCAAAAATCTACTCTAAACGGGAACAATGATTTCATTCATTCTTTTAATAGGCAGTTAAATTATCCTAATAGATTACCATTATAACATTGATGAGATCAGAGAAGGTTACATCCATAGCCCTCTAGAATGTGGCTTGTGCATTTGTTAATCCAAAAGGTATTCTGATATACACATAATTACCCCATGGGATTGTAAATGTAGTATTATACTGTTCAGACTCCTTGACCATTACTTGGTTGTATCTAGAAAAACCATCCATCATTGATAAGAGCTCACAACCAGTTACCCTCTATAACATGGCCTCCATATTTGGCAAAGGATAAATATCCTTCAATGATGCCATATTCAGGTTTATGAAGTCAACACAGAGTTTGCTATCTCCATTCTTTTTTCTTATAAGAACCAAGTTAGAAACCCAGGTTGAATGCCTGATGGGCTTGATTATCCCTCCTTCACTTAACTTAGCTAACTCTTGTTGCATTTTTGGCCTAAGGGTAGGATTTGCTGGCCTTTGCTTCTACGTAAAAGGTTTTATATTTGGCTTCAATGGGATTTCATACTAGAATAAGTCCTCCCTATATGCTTTAAGCTCATCATAAGACCATGTAAAGACCTTATATTTTTTAAGTAAAGAAATCAACATTGTCTTGATCTTAGGATTTAGGGACTTACCTATGTAGACAAACTTTGGTTTGGCTTCAGTCCCAAGATTCACCTCCTTGAGATCATTTTGGTGCATTGGTGCTGATTTGACAGTTTGTCTGTCATTGCCAACAAATACTCTTTCCAGGGCAACCAACCCTCTTGGAGTCTTGTTCATTTTCAGCTGGATGATTTCATTTCCAAATACAGTTTCCTTCCCATCCACTATTTCCACAAACTCTTGGAAGTTGATCTCCTGTGCATGGTACTCATCAACACAGTTCATGAATTTATACAAGCCTTGATCATCCTTAAAAAACTACCAATGGCAGATGTTATCTGGGATGGAAGTTCTAGTCAATATCTCAAACTTTGAAATTCTTTTGAAGGTTAGGTCTTCTGACCTCATAGCAATGTTTCCTAGGAAGTCATCCATTACATTTTTACTTCTTTCTACCCAGTCAATAGAGAAAGCATCAAACTCCTCTATTGTGTCCCAAACAACATTTTTGTATTGCCTGAGCATCTTATTTTTGGATGCATATTTAGCTCTAATCTATGAGACTACCAACTCAAAATCCCCTAGAACTTTGAGATTCTTGATTCCATGTTTATGAACCACCTTCAAACCTAGAAGCAAAGATTCATATAAAACAGATTGTTTGTGCATTCAAAACCTAACTTAAAGGATGATCTGAATGTCTTTTCAAAAGGGGCAATGAGCACAACTCTAGCTTCAAAACCTTCTCTAGAATAGGATCCATCAAATTGCATAGACCATAAGTCATCGTCATCAGGGGATGTTTGGAGACTATCATCTATATGCTCATCCTAATCATTTTCAATTGTCTCAACTCTAAACTTATCCATGGCAACATCTAAGAAACATATCTGATCATAATCCTCATTAATGCCATCTATTATATGAGGAGATTTATTCTCTGTATCAATTCTCACTTCTTTTCCATCCATGGGAATATGGCATAAGAAGAATCCATTTAGATTTTGCCTCCAACAGTGGAGGCCCATTTTCTAGATAGTAGCATTCCATACATGGGTAGGATGTCTACTCCTGTAATGTTCATCTTATGCTCTTTATTTGGATAAGATGCAAGCCTGAAGCTTATGTCTTTGATGACTCCAATGATAGGGACTTCCCTAGAGTCCATAGAAAAGCACTTCCCATAGGCCTTAGTAACTTGCAAACCCAATGTTTCCATAAATCCAAGTGGCATTATATTAGTAGAAGTCCCTGAGTCAATCATACAATTTTTTTACAAACCTACCCTTTATAATCAAGGTGAAAAAAAAGGATCCACTTGAGATGGGAACTTATGCAATGTAGTTCCCAAATATACCTCTGGTACCTTGAAACTCCATACTTTAACCTCCTAAGATGTCATTTTCTTCTCCTTAGACTATTTCCCATTATCATTAGTCCTTCTTGGCACATTTGGGATTGTGTCCTTTATTGCAGCTAAAGCCCTATCCTTATGTTCTAGTATTCTCAACATTTCTAGCAAAGGGACTGTTACTCTAATCTAGATAAACACATGGGCCATGTCCAATAGGACATACTTAGTCAAAGTATTTGTATGAGTTGTATCAATGCTCACAATAGAAGTTTGAGGTACACTGACCTTGCCCTTGCCATGATTATCTTCCACAGGGATCTTCTTGACATTATCCTTTTCAGCCGGTACCTTAGCCCTAGCACATGGATTATGACATGGATTATGTTTCCCCACTATCTCCTTAGACTTACCCTAGATACCAACATCTTTCTTGGGGTTGGGAGCATTCTATTTTTCCTTAATGAAAATGTTGCCTACATTTCCCATGGTGCTACTCTCTCCCTGAGTCTTTTTGCTTCTCAGGTTGTAATCACACTTAACTTGAGAAATCTTAGCAACAATTAAGGTTCTTATCTCCTCATTAGAGGGTCTTCTCAAGCAGATATTAGAATCCTTAGTATTCAATTGAAAAATATGTTTACTATCCTCATTTCTGCTAAGTAGAGACTGTTGCTTATAGGAGTTCTCCAATTTTTCTTTATCTATTGTGATCTCATCCATAGAACCTTCTTCATCATATGTAACATAATCCTCCACAATACACTCATGGTCAAAAACCATATTTATATTATGGTCTTCATAATCATCCCTGCCATCACACTCATTGCAGGGGCTAGTACTATCAGTCAAATGCATTGCTACAACACATGAAGAAGAAGAATGAGGAGCCTAGACACTAGAGATTGTCATCCACAACATTCACCCCTTTCCTTAGAGGATTAAGGGTTTCCTTAGATAAATTCCCTCTATTGTTAGGGGGCATTGACTTTCCATCTTTCCATGTGGTATTATAAGTCATGTCTTGCAGCCTTGGTCTCTAGGAATTAGGCTTGTCATGAGTTAATCCCCTCTCATTCTTAGCAACCTTATAATTGAGGTCCTTCAATGCACTCATGACTCTGTCTAATTTATCCTCTTGTTTTGGTTGTCTTGGTTGATGTCCTTTGGGATTTTGCAATATTTTGACATCATCTCTTTTTCCTACCTTTTTAACTACCTTTCTATTACTTGTAATACTCATTATAGCTTTGAAAGCATCCCTTAGTGTCAGAGGATCCTTTTTCCTCAATTAATAACCTATTTTTGAATGAAATGCATTCAAATAGAAGATCAGGCACATAAAATCATTCAATTTCAAATGGTTTGGAATTTTGTTCAACATCTTCATGAATCTAGCATTAAAATGAGTTCTTCATTGTATCCCTTATGAATACTTGAGATCTCATTCACAACAAACTTGGGGTCTATGTGATCACCATACTATTCTCTAAAAACACTCCTAAATTCTTGCCAACTATTAATACTTCCATCAGGGAGAGTTCTATACCAATCTCTAGTATCTTCAGTAAGAGACTACATAAACAACTTCATTACAACATCCTCTTCTTCTATTTCAAAATTGTCAATGACATTTATGAAAGATTTCAGATGTCCTTCCCCTGATATAGCATTGTTTCTGACAAATCTTGGAATTGCATTCTTGACTTCATTTCCAATAGGTTTTGGGTAGCCATGTATACTAGTGAATCCAACTACCTATATCTTTCTAATTGTATTGGTCTCCTGGCAAAAGGATCTACTAATGGTTGCCCACCTTGATTATTTTGATTCACTAGAGGATTTTGTGGGTTTTGCAAATGCTGGTGGTATAGTGCATTTTGGTTCTGGTTATTTGGTTGTCTTGTGAAGTTTTGGGTTACCTGAGGACCTGGGTATTGCACTCTACCTTGACCTATATAAGGGTTGTACCCTACTTGTTGGCCAACCATCCTTGCATTTGTATTGGGTAAGTACTATTGCCTCTAGGGCTGAGATGTAGGTGGTGACACAATAGGATTATTCATGGGGGGAGACACAACTACAACATTTGTTTGAATGGTCCGTTGTTGTGACATAGATGATGCAAGTTGTATCAAAGCCTCTAGTGGATTAGTGGATGCATGATGTGCTATGTGTTGTGTGTTAGCAGCTAATGAATTGGGATTGGAGTAACTACAAGTAACATTGGGATTATTTAGGGCTTGTGTTCTCAATAATAAGTCTTCCTTTCTCCTTAAAGTCTCCATCCTAGCTAACTTGAGGCCCAATTCAACTACATCCATTTCTAATTCTTCATTAGGTTGGTTAGAACCAGAAGCTACATTGGGTATAGGATTCTCAGCAATATCAGTGGATTTGGCATTCCCAAATGAAGGGGAATTTAATCTTACATAATGGGTTAGGTTGAGGGATTCGTGAGAAGACTGAATAGTAGGCATGGGTACTATTTGAGATTCATTTTGAAAAGGGGCCCTAACACTTTGAGAAATAGGGGGTTCAACATAAACTATTTCATCACCATCAAAATCAACCTCATCCTCAAGAACATTTCGAGGAATATAAAAGCTAGCACACCTATTTCTCAGTTCTTCTAATCTAGAATGATTTCTACTACCACCCAAAAGGGGTGTAGTCATTATATTAAGATTAGTGACAATAGGGGGAGTATACTCGCTAGATTCCTTAGCCCTCCATTGTTGATTTGTAGATTCTGTACTCATGGGCCTATTGGTATACTGCTGCTGTAATGATCTTCTCATGTGCATCCTTCTGCTTTGGTATTTTCTTTAATCTTCACCAGTTTAGAGATATACAGTGTCACCACCCAAAAATGGGAAATAGAAGGTGAACACACTGAATGGTTCTTGTTATGTAGATAACAAATGGAAACTCTCTCACTTGAATGCTGAGATGTCTAGATCTAACATTTCCAAAAATATATAGATATCTTTCTTTTTCTTACATAATTACTTTATTTCTTGATCAACCAACAAGGAGATTATGCAAGTCACCACCCTCTAAAGGGAATGATAATGCATTCAAATATGCAAAAACTCTAAACACCTATGATGGACCACTGGACTAGCTCTTGATAATATATACTAGTTCCCCAGTAGAGTTGCCAATCTGTTGGTTGTTTTTAATTCCCAACCAGGTCTCAAAAGAAATCTAAAGAATAACCTATTCTAATGATCAATTGCCTTGAGGGACTAGCCAACGAACAAGAAAAGATGGATTACACTTTTCCTCTGCACTTTAGGCTCTGCAAAACCTAGGAGGGTGATCCTTTACAGTATTATTTAAGATCTCTTTAACATTTGTGTCAAATATTGTTGCAAACAGATATGCTCTCTCTAGTATGACAAAGAATTACAGAATATACTAAAGCAATTGGCTAGATAGATAGGCTTGTATACATTCATTTGTAGAACTTGAAAATAACATTAATCAAAAAACTTATTTGCAGAAATAGGAAATTCATTGTGATTTTCAAATTATTTGACCAAGGAGTTGTACTAGACACAATTTCAGAGAGATTGATGTCTTAACCTAGGGTAAAGAGTCAAGATAAATGTAAATGAAACCTCCACATAACAGTATTTTCCCTAGTCATGAAGCACTTCAACAATGTATTACACTATCACACTTAAGTAATTCAAAAACAATTCTACTTACAAATCCCTGCAAACATTCACACTATTCAACATTTTCGATAAAGCGTTTTAATTCACTCCTTGAGCAAATGACATAAGAAGAACATTCATACACAGGAAAGATTGTGAAGATGAATAAAATGATCCTTAATTAGACTTTATTCATAAATGAGATGAAGAGTACAATATAGGAGACAATATAGCTTTAAACATGGAAATATATTCAAGCTTGAACTGGTACTATCATACAAAATTTCACACATACATTACAATCTATTCTTAGACAATAACCTAGATTAGAAATACCAACTCTATTTCTATATGCTCTGTAATACAAAATTTCTCCAAGATCTCTTGCCAAAGGACTTGAATTCCCTTTTATAGAAACAAGGGAGTAAAACAAGCTTCAGGCCACTTGACAAGTGTCACATTTTCATTTGACAATATTACATAACAAAATATGAGTACAACTACTCATGGAGAGAATATTCCACAAGGTACAAAAGTTGTTGCATAAGTAGTTGTAAAACCTTGTTGCCTCCAAAAGATGCTCGTGGAAAGTTGTTGCAACACATTTAACCACTTCTTTATCCACCTTTTTTATGTTCCCAAAAGCCTAGGAAATGTTGACTATGTAGATGAGGACAAAAGGTCAGGTCCAATAGAAGTCAAATTATCTCATTAGAGCTGAAGAAGATTCATGTTGGCACTGAATAGGTAGAAAAAGCCAAAAGAATACACATTTTGAATAAAGAATGAAATAATGTGGATTACCAAGTTAGCAGAAGGAATATTATTCTGACAAATTATTGTATTTATCATCCTAGGAATTATATTGCATTTCTGAAGGACACTGTAATGCAAGGAGCTCATCCACACTTAGTGTATATTTATTATTATATTTTGTCAAAATAGACTCACCATCTTTTAGAAAATCCTTTGTGAGTTGATTTGTACTCCATTCCTTGTCTATGCTACTCTTAAGGAGATCTAAATCAATCATATCTTATTTGCATATGAGGAAAGCAATAGTTGGAATAATGGCTTCAAATTGGGTTAACCATATCTTGTAAGGTTTAACCTTTCCATTATTCTTCTTAATCTTAGGCATTATTCCTATATCATTGGTATCAAATTCCTCAATTATTTCCTTTGTTCCCCTACTTTGACTATCTTATATGTGGGTTTGATTTCTTTTGGTGCATCTGGTTCATGACTTGATCCCTTGCACATCTCCAATAGCGAATTGGTTCTTGGGATCCATTTAGTTAGTAGAGGCATAGCCTTCTCCCTATCTTCTACAATATTCTTAATTGCCATCACCAATTTATAGAAGTCATTGTGGACATTTTCCAACTTCAAAATATTGCTCATTAAATGTCCCACACATTGGAAACAATATTATTGTTTCTCTCCTTTTGACCTTTCTTAAAATTCATAACAATTTCTTTGAAAGCATTTATTTTCTCTTTCAGTTCTTCATTCTCCTTCTCAAGTCCCAAATTTGGTGGTGGAGCTGATGAAGAACTAGCAACCATAGTCTAGACACTTCTTACAACTAATGTTGTTGATGTGGGAGAAGTTACTGCTTGTTGTTGTTGCGACTGAGCTTCTAATACTTTCAACCTATTATACTCATTTAGTACCTTCATATGTTCCTACAACAATTTATCATATTTATTTTGCAATGCCTCTGTTGTTTCCCTACTACACTTGGCAACATCTATTGCCATTGTTGTTGCCTCAACTACAGTGGTATCAGATACTCTTTTGATAATCAAGCTTCCCCTCAAATGTTGATCAGGCTCAACAACTAGTGGTTTTTTACTATTAAGGGATAAAGCCTAAATTTGTAGAGTTTCCCACTTGCCCTAGGATTAAAACCTACACCAGACAATGCAGTTGTAGCTTCATCCTGTGAAGAGAAGACCTCCTTGTCTTGTCTTCTAATAGTATCTAGAATGATGGCAAAGGTAATATCATACTCAAGGAGAAATAGAATTCCACTCTCTGTGACAATGCACCTGCCTTCTTCAGGGGTGATGTCTTTGGCCTCAACCTTCATCTATGAAAGTATTCTTTGTGAGACTTGTTCTTGTGTCTCTTGTGGTGACTTGGCCATTTCTTCCTCAAGTCTCTTGCCAAACTCATCCCTTCTACATCTCCAAATGAAATCAGCAAACTCTTGGGCTTTGAGAAACTTCTCATCATTCACAAAATTGCCGTATACCAACTCCCTTATATCATCTGTGTTATCCCTTCCCTCCATAATACTTTTACCCATTCTGTCTAACGGTGGCTACACATTCTCATCCCTCTATGTGGAAGGCATTATTATAATCACATCATCCCATGTTATTTCATAATCATCATCCTCTTCAGGGGCAATTGCGTAATGCACAAGAGGAGACTTATTTTCCCTTCTTTTTGGATATGGCTCCCTAGGGGGAGAATCAAGATCTACAACATTTTCTAGAGAAGGGGGTGTTTGTTGCACTAGTGGAAGAGATGGGGGTAAATTTGCAAGTCGAGAAGATTTCTGAGCCTGCTCTCTTATCACTACACCTTTGGGTTTTCTTCTAAAAGAATATCTGTAGGAACCAACACTTGGAGGCTGATAAGAGGGCCTCTCTTCTATGATAGAAGCCTTACCCTTTGCCCTCCCCTCAATTGAAGGAGCTTCCCCAAGTATTTTGTCAATGTTTGCCAAATTGTTTTGAGTCCTTAAAATTGGGTTTGCATTTTTTGCATATGCTCCTTTGTAGGAGCCATCCCTCTTCTTCTTAGCATCTTCAATTTTTTGAAAGGCTATCCACTTCACCTTTCTTTTTGTGTATAAGGAAAATTGACTATGATAAACTAACAAAATCAAAAACCAATAACATAAAGAGAACGAATCTAAATAAAAGCCATTACTAATAAATCAATGAAATATAAAAGCTTTTACCGAGATTTGTATTGTTCCCTTTGGATGAATGTGGATTGCTCAATAGTGCTATGAAACCATGGTTGCAACAAGCAAATAAAGTGCTCAAAGATCAATGTTAAGAGATCATGAAGTTGCTCAATCGATGCGATGTATGCTCAAAGTGCTGTAAAGGATGCCTAAGAATAAGTGATCGAAGAGGATTTATGAAGGAGATGAGGGGGGTTTATATAGGTTTCAACAAAAATCAATCAACGGTCCAGATAATTCAGAAGAATCAACGAAGGAGATAAATCAAATAACCATGATGAATGTGCACACAACATGTGTCAATTCATAAGGATATTTTTATTAAGATATGATGAAAATAAGATTGATTGAATAGATAACTCAACTTGTCATTTTGCATTTTTTAGAGTTCTAAAAATAAGACTGATTGTGCACATGAGTTAACAAGATATTTTAAGAGGAATTGGAAGATAACTTAAATTAAATAAATAAATTTATTTAATTGCTTGTGCATGATTGAGGAACAGAAGATTATAAATAAAATATTTGATTTTATTTATTTTTAGGGGAAAAAGCAAAATAAATAAATAAATTTATTTAATTGTTTGTGCAAGATTAGAGGAATATGAAGATTATAAATAAAATACTTGATTTTATTTATTTTTAGAGGATTGAGATAATTTAAATCAATTTGCATGATTTATTTAAATTTAGAAGAACAATTGATTTAATTAAATAATGTAAAATTATTTAATTATAGATAAGAGGGAATTTGATGACTTAATTAAATAATTAATTTAATTAATGAGGACTTAAATTTTGGAAAGAGGATAATGATTTAATTAAATAATTAAAATTATTTAATTGTGGAAGAATAATAGAGGAATTTCATTTAATTAATTAAATAAAGAGAATTTATTTAATTAATGTCGAATTTAGGAGTTTTGGAAGAATTTAATGAAATTAATTAAATAATTAGATTATTCAATTAATGTTGAATGCAGGTGATTAGACAGATTTGATAAAATGCAAGTGGTGCGACGACATGGTCATTTTAGGGTGTCTACATTTTGTCCCTCTTTGATGCAATGCAGTTTACAGTGTTGCCTCAAAGAAAATGATTGTTGAAGATGTGATACAAGTTTTTGATGCCCCAGTGTAGGTAGTTGCCCCAGCGTATGCCCCCTTGAGTGGGAAGATAGGGAAATGACAGAAGAACTGGTTTGATGCTCGACTAGACGATTGTGCGACAAGATAGAAGCAAAAGCAGAATGGGGTGGGAAGAAAAAAATGCAAGAGGGACACTATAAATAGGTCCTGAGGGGACCACAATCCTCATTTACACCCTAAGAGTTTCTAAATTTAGAGAGTAGAGCCTCCAAACTTAGGGTGAGAGAGTTGAGTGGAAGGAGCTGACAACGAAGAGAGATGCCGATTCCAGCGCACAGGCATCGGGCGGAGCTAGTGCGGACATACGGGAGGCCAACAAGAGCTTCGACAGTGGTAAGTGTCTGAAAACCTCATTTTAATTTGACATTTTAGGGCGGTTTAGGGCTAGAACTAGGTAGGTTTTTTAGGTTAGCCAAAAGTGCTTTGGGATAGAATGGTGCTATTAGTAGTCAGGTTAGGCGCTTTTGGCGCGCCGCAACGCATTTAGCAGGTAAGCGCAACGCTATTGGTAAAAATAAAGTGCTATTAGCTTTTGGGCGTCGTGCCACAGCACGATTGGTGGGAAGTTGCAGTGCTCTTGGTAGAGCAGTGCAGCGCGGTTGGCTAGGTAGCAAGGCGCGGTTGGTTTGGGAGGGAAGAAATCGAGTCGCATCTAGTAGTGCAGTGAGGTGCAGTTGGAAGCATGGTGAGGTGCACTTGTAAAACAAGTCACCCTTGGTGTAGTGTAGCACAGCGCTTTTGGATAGACAGTGCGGCGCATTTGGTGAGACAGTACAACGCCTTAGTATAGAATAAAGCACCTTTGGTTAGGTAGAAGAAAATGAGAGTTAGGGTTGACCAAAGGGGTGACTACCCTAGCTTACCAAAGGGGAGAGTTTGGTCTGAGGGTGCACAACATAGAATAGATGTCGGTAGGATTTGGGGGATATGGTATTGAAGAACTGACAAGTGGTTGCTTGGATGCAGAGGATTATGTCACCGTTGATGTCGAGAGAGCGACACCACCCCATAGCACATGAGGTGGTACAACTGACATGGGAGGAGGACACATTCCTAGAGCACGCAAGATTATGGTACGTCGCACACTTGACACATATTAGGGTGAATCTCACCCTAGTGACAGTAGTTGTGGAGAGATTTCATAGTGAGACAGGCTTGTTTCACTTTCTGAGAGGGGAGGCAACAGTGACGCTGGAGGATGTGTATTGCATCCTCAGGATTCGGATAGATGGAGAGAGAGTGGACTCTGACCCAGCACGGGGCGAGGCAAGCCTGGTAGAGATATTCTGCATGGATGACATGAGGATAGATGATGGGGAGATTCGGTGGGTAGACGTCGCACGACTCTATGACAGGATCAGATGGATAGTTGCGTCACTGATTGGTAGCTTCCTGTGCCCAGACAAGTGATCCAGAGGACTATCTGTTGGATGGGGCACAGTACTATCTGGGATGTTCACACACGGGACACAGTACGCATGGGTACCTTGTGTGCTTGGACAGTTATATCGCGATATACATGATTGTGTTTACAGGAGAGGCCATAATCTCTTAGCAGGGGTTACTCTTCTATAGGTGTGGGTGTGGGAGCATATCCCCATGATCAGACCCATGACACAGTGCTGTCAAGAGAGAGGAGAGCCATACGTGTTTCTGTATGAGGGAGTCATCACACACCGGAGATTGGGATCTGTTAGCCACTGGAGGTGACAGATTGATGAGATGGACCTATTTGTTTGGAGGCCATGGTTACTTTGCGAGGAGTGGGAGGATGAGCATGAGCAGCTTATGTACTGCTGCCAGGCTCGATATCTATTTGGGAGGCGGACATATACCATAGAGAGATACCTGCCAGAGCAGGTACTTAGACAGTTTGGGCTACCATAGGGACTGTCAGTCGGTGAGGTGACACATGCTAGGACACGGTAGGAGGTTGGGGACTAGGATGCAGAGATTCTAGTAGCTACAGCTTTGGCAGAGGTACGAGGACTTGGCCCCATGAGATGGGATTGGGATACAGGACTGGCAGTTCTGGGGACACTGCCAGAGTATGATAGGTACTGGCAGACACACAAGTTAGTGCGGTTGACTACACTAGGGGTGGCAGGGGTAGTGGGGGAGGTACTAGTCCCAGGTGCAGAGGCTAGGATGAGGCGACAGGCCAGAGAGGTGAGACAACAGGTAGTTGGAGAGGCCAGCGGCCAGCAGGTAGATGTGGAGATGGCTGAGGAGGGGGATCTGGTCGTAGAGACCGATTTACAGTGGGCCAAGCGTCTCTTACAAGAGGAGATAGCCTGGAGGACTCGATTAGAGCTCCAGATGGTGAGGCTGAGGAGACATAGGGATGCAGCCAGGGCAGAGATGAGACAGGTGGAGGCACTTGTACAGGTGCAGACACAGGTAGCCACAGCAGCGCAGACAACCTTGGCACAGGCACAGGCACAGGTTACACCCGCACAAGCAATGGATGACGGGAAGTTAGCCTAGGTGACTCGAGAGAGAGATGCAGAGGCCCAGCTATGGCTAACAGCAGAGGCCACACTACAAAGGGTGAGACGGGAGAGAGATGAGGCATGCTGTGCATCGGGTGTAGACTAGAGGACACTGTACAATGAGCTCATCCACATGCAGGGAGAGCTAGTATCAATAGGGAGAGAGGCAAAGTACTACAGGGGGCTTTACACAGGTGCGGTGCCAGCAGCTCAGTAGACACCCAGCTACAGAGATAGGAACAGATCCAGAGCATCCGGGTCTTGCAGGACAGGGCAGTCACTATCCTCAGTTAGAGGACCAGCAGGGGGACCTGTACTGAGCACATGTGGAGGATAGGGGCCATAGTAGGAGAGCAGATCTACCCACTAGAGCATGTACACTTGTATATTGTATCATTTTGTATCATTTTAGACTAATGCCTGCATGCATCCTGATGTATATATTGCGGGCCCTTGATAGCCTTGATGTACTATATTGATGTATATATGGACTATTGATGTAGACACATACATTTTGTATTATGATGACCTTCACATGAGATATATGATGATCTATTCTACTCATTGATGTTCATGCTTGTATATATGTACTTCTTGATGTCATGGATGTGATGATATGTATGTATGATTATGGACTTATGTGATGACATATATTGCTTATATGATGCTTCTAGATGTCATAATGCTTATAGATGTATGATGATATAGATGCTACGACTTGTGATGACATGATGTAGATGCTATGACTAGTGATATCGAACATGTGGGTTTTGCAGATATGCACCAGAGAGAAGAAAAAGAGGAGATGGAAGATAGAGATTGTTGATTGATCTTTGTAACAAAAATGATATAAAGATTGTGTGAATGGATGAATGATGAGCATGTTGCATTGGTTTCACAATTTGTATATAAAGAGCAATCCTTATTTTTGATATAGTACGTGGATAATTCACCACCAAGGTATAAAAAGACCAAGGTGCAGTAATATCCAAGTGCATGGACGTTGACTCTGTAAGCAAGCAGTTTGAACTTAGATCCCTTAGACATAATATGACCTTGTTGGTACATGTGCCCGAGCCATAGTCTTGAACATAAAATAAACTTCAATACATGCAAATGCAAGAAGAGTATTAAATATGTAAGATGCTAGGTCATAACACACATAGATAAATATAATGCTAAGAAAGATGCTAAAGATCATTCCTCAAACATGGCACACAAAAGCAATGACTATGCCCCAAATCCATACTGCATCCTAACGTACCAAGATTATAGATAAATCAAGGTAGTCTTGAATAGGTATTGGAAAAGGAACAAAAGATAAACCATAAAGCAAATTGACTGACTTACAAAGTAAACATATAGCTAACATATTCTCTTGCCAAAGAGGTTGCTCAGGATAGATTGGATAGGAAAGATAACAGTGTCTGTTAAAGGGGGCCATCTACCTAAAAAGACAATGTCTTGCTGTGGGAAATGCCACATGTCGCACGAGACGCGTGTGTTGGTCTCGACAATGGAACACTCTACAGAAGACAAGCTTGTGGACTGGTGCTTTGGTTAAGCTAGATTTAGCTGATGTTGGCAATTAGAACAGTTAGAACAGTAGATGACTCTGGAAGAAAGTTGCTTTGCTTAAGGTTTGTTAAGGACTTTTGCTTCAGGTTTGATAAACGGAAGACCAGAAAGGTGACACGTTAACGGGTTGAAATGGGTGAAGAATGATGAATCATATGTGCCTGAGTACTAGATACATCCTTCATGTTTCAGACTGCCTACATACCTTGTATCCACAGGATCAAGGCATATTACGAGGAAAGATGAAAAATGATAATATGTAGTTTTGGATAGAGTGATGAGTGGGTCAAGGTGGTGAGGAGGAGATCTTATGTACCTGAGTACTGGAAACTTCCTTCATATTCCAGACTGCTTACATACCCATATCCATGGGATCAAGGTACCTTAAGATTGAGAAGAGATAATATGTAGTTCTGGTTGATGTGATGATGTAGGAAACGTGCTGGTAAGATAACAACCTTATCGTAGGAGCGATGTGTCTATTAAAGGGTGTTATCTATGAAAAGGAGAAAGATTGAAGTGATTGTGAACCACAAACAAAGATCCATTCCTAGACCTAGGTTAAGGAAAGAGTTGCCCCATTCTGGTAGAGGAATTTGCATGTATGTCTGACGAAGAAGATATAGAAAGCTTGACCTAGGACAAGACAGTGATAACTACTGACACAGATCAAGGCTTGGGATGACGATGGTGGACATTGACAAATTTCCAAGCTATACTAGATAGGGAGATGGAAATGCAAACAAGGTCAATGGTTTTATTATGGATGGATGGATGAAGTGCGTTGTGACAACAAGAAATGAAGAAGACTCGATAGACGATGGGTGTTGACTCTACACATAGCTCCTGTTTGCCAGGTTTTCACTATGGTACTTATCCAAGGTGCCTGTTTGCCAGGTTTTCACCAGAGGATAGTTTCTTTTTTGGAATACTCTGAGGATCAGGCATAGAACTTCTTAAGATGAACACTATTAAGTGGCTCATCCAAAGGAATGCTGTCAGGTGTAGCTAAAGTATAAGCGCCTGATCCATATGCTGCTGTGACAATAAAGGGACCTAACCAGTTAGGCTCAAACTTGCCCTTCTTTTCTTGGTCTGCTTGATTCTCTGATTCTCTTTGAGTACAAGATCACCAATTTGAAACCGTCTTTCTTTGATCTTTTTGTTGTAATTACGCCAGAGGCGGTTTTGATAGACATGGAGATGATTAAGTGTGGCAAGGCGCCTTTCATCTAGTAGTTCTAGCTCAGCTAATTTGGAAGTGCGATACTCTTCTCCAAAAATTAGGTCTTGCATGGATACTCTGAGGGATGGGATCTCGACCTCTATGGGTAGAATGGGTTCAGAGCCATAGACCAAGGCATATGGTGTGGCACCAGTTGGTGTTTTGATACTAGTATGGTAGGCCCAAAGGGTAGGATTGAGTTGCAAGTGCCAGTCACGACCAACTTCATTGACTGTTTTCTTAAGGATCTTGAGAATGGTTTTATTGGAAGCCTCAACTTGGTTGTTACTCTGTGGATAGTAGGGAGTTGAAAAGCAATGTTGGATATTGTATTGTGTACACAAGGCACATACATCTTGATTCTTGAATGGTCTCCCATTATCAGTGACAATGGCTTGGGGAATACCATACTAGCATATGAGGTAGTTAAGAATAAACTTGGCTATTTGCTTACCAGTGATATAGGTCATGGGAATGGCTTCCACCCACTTTGTGAAATGCTCAGTGGTAGTAATGATGAAGTTATGGCCATTGGATGAGGATGGGTGGATTTGTCCTACGCAGTCGAGACCCCATTGAGAAAAAGGCCAAGGAGTTTTCATAGGTTGTAATTCATGAGCTGGTGCGTGAATTAAATCTCCATGTTGCTGGCATTGTAGACACTTCTTAGCAAACTGTACAGCATCTTGTTCTATTGTAGGCCAGTAATAACCTATTCTGAGTATCTTCTTAGCGAGATTAGGACCGGTAGAATGTGCGCCACAGACACCTTCGTGTATGTCTCATAAGGTAGCTTCAACTTCTTCCACATTAAGACATCGTAAGAGGATACCATCGAGACTCCGGTGATATAGTGTATCACCCAAAATGGTGTAATAGGAGGATTGACATATAAAGGTTTTGCGTTGGGTGGATGAACGGTCAGGGGGAAAGGTATTGTGTTTAAGGTATTCATAGATATCTTCGTACCATGGGGAACTGGGACCAACAAGTTCATAGATGATTTTAGTAACTGGAACGTCGACGACAGGTATCAACAATTGCTCGATCAAGAATTCGTATTTCTGTGTATTAGCAAGCATGTCAATTAGTGACCCTACAAAAGCCATCGAATCCGTAGCCTTGTTATGCTCTCTTGGAATTTTCTCAAATGTGATGCTACAAAAGTGTGGTTTATAGGCATCCACTAGTTGCTTGTAGGGGACCAACTTTTCATCTTTTGTTTGGTACTCATCTGTGACTTGGTGAATGACTAGCTGTGAGTCTCCATATACTTGTAATTCTGTGATGTCCCATTGAACTAATGTATTGAGACCTATGAGAAGTGCTTCATACTCGACAATGTTGTTGGTGCAAGGGAATGCAAGCCGATATGACTTTGGAATATAGTCATTTTGAGGTGTGATGAATAAGATGCTGGCCCCTGATCCATGCTATGTGTAGGAACCATCAAAGTATAACTTCCACATTATTGAGTTGGTAAGAGTGAATAGATTCTCATCTAGAAAGTTTGCTACCATAGGGTGTGTATCTGTCATGGGTGCTTCTGCTAGTTGATCTGCTAGGGCTTGTCCTTTGATTGCTTTACGATCCATATACTCAATGTCGAACTCACTAAGGATCATGACCCATTTAGCTAGTCTGCCTGTAAGAGCTACTTTTGCTAGTAGATACTTTAATGGATCAATTTTGGCTATAAGATTTGTGTGTTGGTTCAACATGTAATGCCACAATTTTTGGGAAGTGAACACTACTGCTAAACAAGCTCTTTCCATTGGTGAATAATTGAGTTCATATCCCACCAAGGTTCTACTAATATAATAAATTGCATGCTCTTTTATTGACTCATCATTTTGTGCTAGAAGGGCCCTTAGGGCTGAAGTTGTAGTTGAGATGTATAATATCAAAGGTTTATCAGCAACTGGTGGAACCAATACAGGAGGTGTAGCTAGATACTCTTTGAGCTGATCAAATGCTGCTTGACACTTATCATCCCATCGGAATGAGACATCCTTTTGGAGTAAGTGTTGAAATGGTTGACATTTATCTGCTAGCTGTGAGATGAAATGCCTAATGGATTGCAAACTTCCCTGAAGGCTCCTTAATGCTTTGAGGTTCTTTGGTGGAGGCATCTCCATGATAGCCTTGACTTTTGTGGGGTCTACTTCAATACCTCTGCGAGATACAATGTATCCTAATAGCTTCCCTGATGTTACGTTGAAGACACACTTCTTTAGATTGAGTCTTACTTGGTATTTCTCAATCCTGTCAAAGATCTATCCTAGAACTTGTATGTGATCTACCCTAGAAGATTTAGCTAGTATGTCATCAACATAGTCCTCCATGATATGATGAAAGAGATCATGGAATATCACTGTCATTGCTCTCTGATAAGTTACCCCTGCATTCTTTAGACCAAATGGCATGACACACCAACAATAGTTACCCCAAGGACAAGTAAAGGTTGTTTTATGTTGATCTTCTTCTGCTATCCTTATCTGATTGTAGCCTAAGAATCCATCCATGAGAGAAAGCATTTCATGACCTGCTATCAAGTCTACTATAATATCAATGTTTGGTAACGAAAAGTCATCTTTGGGACATGCTTTATTAAGATCTCTAAAATCATTGCACATGCGGATGTACCCATTGGGTTTAGACACAGGTACAATGTTTGAAACCCAGTCTGAATAATCAATGGGTCGTATGAACTTTGCATCTAACAACTTCTGTAATTCCACGTTTACCAAGAGAGCTATTTGTGGGTGCATCTTTCTCAACTTTTTCTTGACTGGCTTAACTTTTGGATCAACTGTGAGATAATGAACTACTATCTTAGGGTCTAGCCCTGGCATATTAGCATAGGTCCATGCAAAGTTGATGGTTCACTATAAGAAGAATGTGTTAAGATTCCTATGCTCTATTTCTGATAATGATGCTGCCAGGAATGTGGTCTTTGGATTTTGCTCTATACCAAGGTTTATCTCTGTAGAATCTTCCACTAGGAGAGCTGACTTCTCTTGATACTTAGATGGTAGGGGAAGGTCAAATCCTCCATCCTCAGGTGCCACAGTTGGGTTTTCACCTTTGGATATGTCCTTTGTTTTTACTATTTTGTGATCGGGAGGTGCCACAGTGTAGTTTTCACCTAGAGATCTTTCTTTATTTTTACTTTTGCGACTAGAGGATTTGGCATTCTCACCAAAATAAGAAGTTGGCTCTAGTTCCATTACAAAACTTGCTTTATGATCGCCAAGAGGGATTCCTTCCCGAAGTCCCATGAACTCAACTATAGCTTTGTCATTCTAAAATACATCTATAACAGGGGACCCTTGTTGGTCCCAATCGATAAGTTCAGGGTAGACAAGTGTTACATTCTGGGTGTTTGTGGTGGAGGTTAAGGATGCAGATGATAGCATAAAGATAGAGGATTCGGTGAATAGGTCATTCATATGGAGGGAAGAGTCATTGAAGATATCCTCATTAGATGTCAAATCTGTGAGAGAAGTTTCAGCCACCTTGTCGAGTATACCCTCGATGTCCAAGGCGCGCGGTACCTTTCTACCAAATCCTAATCCCTTCTTGTCTAGTTTCTTTGTCACAATAATGGGTTCCATAGTTCCTTGATTTTGTTTCCCAAGGCCACCTTTGCCTTTATATCCCATGTTTTTTTTTACTATCCTTAAGCCATTACCATATTGCTTGACTGGTATTGTGACTGGTTCTTTCTCCTTGTAGAGCCAAGAAGAGATGTCCTCAATAGTTTCCTCTTCCAATAATTTTCCCTGTTGGAAATGGGTTAGGAATGCTGGGGGAGGAATAGCTGCTTTTTTAGTTGCTTTGGCAATGGGCAGTTTGCCGTAAGATTTAGGGGATAAAGGCATCCACCCTACGCAACAAGATTTTGAGATATCATATGTTCCAAAGCCTATATCACGGATGTGAGCTTTGATTTCAGGAAGAGGATTAGGTTCACTTACAGAAGCTTGTGTCAGAGTTCCAGGATCAACATATATTGGGGATTCAAGGGCTTTTTCATTTTTAGACACTTGGTTGTAATTCTTATAGCTGCCTTGCAGGACATGGTAGAATTCAAAAGGATTGGGGTCACCTGAGATAGTGATCTTCATACCATTGTATAGGAACTTTAGAGACTGATGGTACATGGAGGGAACATCTTTCATTGCATGGATCCATGGGCGACCTAGGATAATGTTGTAAGGCAGCTCAATGTCAAGGACTTGGCACCTAGTTTCCAACATAACGGGGCCCAGTTGTATAGGAAAGTGGATAACACCTTCTAAGTTGCATTCAGCATCATCATATCCCTTGATTGTAATACTTTGATCAATGTTGATATGATCCTCAGAGTATCCCAATTGCTTAAGTAACTTTAAAGAACATATGTTGAGACCAGCACCACCATCTATGAGTATATGTTTGATTTTGCGCTTATGGATTAGAACCTCAATATGAAGGCAATCATTGTGACACGGATCATGGGATGGGAGGTCTTTTTCAGAGAAGACCACATTGTAGGGCGAGGCAATGTTACCTACTATAGCTTGGAAATCTACAACCGCTATGTTGTTAGGAACTGAAGACTCTTGGAGGGCTTTTTCTAGCATTACTCTATGTGCAGGTGATGACCGTAGAAGGTCCAAGATAGAGATCTGTGTTGGTGTTTTCCCTAGATGTTCGACAATATTATAATCAGATTGAGCTAGAAGATTGGGTGTAGGACCATGAATGGTGACATGACCATGACTAGTTGTAACAATGCAATCCATAGATTTGCCTTTAATTGTGAGGGTAGACACTCGACTCTCTTCAAAATGACCCACAATGGAATCAAAGGAAGTGGGAGCACGGTTGATGCCTTTACCTTTATCCTGAGGAGGAGGTGGACCATGGTGAGGGAATGGTTCCTTGTACATGTTGAGGTCTTTGTTCGTGTGTTGAGCTGGTGGATCATCTTCAAGAGAGATTTGGTTGCCTTCGATGAGATTTTGGATTAGGTGCTTGAGTTTCATGCACGATGCGGTTCTGTGCCCTTTGCTCCTATGGAATTCATAGTATTCATTTTTTCTGTACCATACAATTTTGTAAACCGGTTTGCCATATGGGGGAGCATCAGGTAAGGTGACGAGGCCTTTATGTAAAAGCTTCTATAAGACTGATTCTATGGGTTCTCCCAAGGGAGTGAATTGACGCCGCAGAGGGTAATCTTGTTGAGGTCGCTCTTGTTGTCACTGTTGTTAGTTTTGATAAGGTTGTCTTTGTTGTTGTTGTTGTTGAGGTGGAGCTTGACTTGGTTTGGAAAGTTGCAGCGGCGTTTGCAAAGTTTGGACATGTTTAGAATCAACCACCCCATCATTGACCATGTTTTTGTTTTTGTTCCAATATTTTGGTTTATCGTTTGTCTGTTGATTAGGAGCATTGTCTTTCGTTTCTTTGAAGATTTTGACCACACCCTTAGCAATGAGGGCCTTTTCAATGTTAATTCCCTTGTATGTGATTTCATTGAAGGTTGTAGCACTAAGAATTTGCAAGTGAAAACCTAACTCTTGGTTGAGGTTTTGCACAAGTATGCTAACAAGTTGTTTCTTGGGTATCTTGAATGGGAATTTTCTAGCCATTTGTCTCCATCGTTGAAGGAATGAAATGAAGGTTTCCCCATTTTTCTATTTGTTAGTGCATAGATCAGTCATGGAGATCTCATGCTCTGTGTTGTAGGGAAAATGGGTGGCAAATTTCTTGTTAAAAGACTTGATACCCGTGGGTAAGTGTGAGAACCATTCTATAGCTTGACCTCCAAGACTATGAGGAAAGAGATGCATAAGATATGTGTCATTATGTGGGACCTCGAAGCAAGTAAGATAGAATTCTCTGAGATGGTCTTTTGGGTCACCTTTTCCTTTGTATTTATCAAACTTGGGAATAGTGAAATTTTGAGGAAAAGGGATCATAGGTAATGACCGATCAAAAGGATAAGGACACACTTCTTCTAAAGAGAAGGTCTTTTTGGTGTGTCCAAACATAAGATCAGATAGTTGTTGTTGAACTTCTGTAATTTTGAGCTCCATAGTCGTGGGAGGAATTAGGAATATCTCCTGTTGTCCTAGAAGTGGTTGTTGATGCCCATATGGAAGATTGTAGTGTAAGCCATGAGCATTGGTGTTATAAGGGTTGTATGATTGGTTGGGGTTGTATGAGTTGTATGTTGGGTTTAGATTGGTTTGGGATTGGATGCTTTGATTCAGAGGAGGTGGGGTGGCGCTAGGTAAGAATGTTGGCTTAGCGATGGTTGAAGAAAAGAATTGGGTGGAGGAAAGGTAAAGTGTGGGTTAGGTTGCGATTGCGGCACATAGCTTTGGGACACTTGATGTTGGGAAAGTTGAGGGTGGCTAGGCAATGTGTGAAAGAAATTTAGCACTGATGAACGTAGTGGAGGGACATAGGTAGATGTGATTTGCGATGGTTGATTGGGGATGAGTAGAAGAATGTTGTGGTTGGGATTGCATGACTCTAGTTAGTTGAGACACATGAAGGTTTGATGATATGGGAGGTGGTATTTGTTGAGACCCTTATTGCATGGCTACATAGTTGTTCCCCAGATTGTAATTGGGTGGGAAACCTATTCGTGATGGGGTAACCAAAATTCCACTTGCGATTGGTGTGGACACTTTAGGAGTTTGTTGTATATTTGATCGAGCTAGGGTGGCTTTCTTAGCTAGCTCCGCCTGACGTTGAAGAGTTTCCTGTTGATTTTTATAGATTTCCATAGGAGTCAGAAGCAGTGATATGGCCCTCTTTCCTGTTGGGTTTTGATAAAGTGGATTCTTATATTGTGAGCTTTGTTCAGGCAAGAGTGTGGTCACTGTTGACATGGTTTGCACTGCTTGTATGATGTCTGGGGTGTTGTTAGGCTCTCTAAGCATGGATAGATCAAAACCTTTAGGTAGTTTGGCTCCTTGCTCTGCTAGTAAGCGAAAGAAATGATCTTGGTTCTTACTAAGGATTTTGTCAAAGGCAGCTACAGCTCTAGGATCTTGTATGAATTCACCAAGATCTTGCCCATCTTCTTGAGAGGATTGACCTATTTCAAAGTGTCACTCTTCTTGAGGTGGGGCTTGATCTACGGTATAACCTTGTGTGACAAAATCCGGAGGCAAGCCGGTGGTGTAATGAAGTGTACTTACCAAAGGAACTCTTTCTTCCAGAGATGGGACTGGATTGGTGGTATAACCTTGTGGGACAAAATCTGAAGGCAAGTCGGTGGTATAGTAAGGTGCACTTACCAAAGGGACCCTACCTTCTTGAGAATTGCTTGGTTGGTCAAGGTGCGGCATGTTCGGAGAGCTGGTTGATTTTGCTGCGGGTGTCCTAGGAGTAACCTTGGGAGTAATGTTGAGACGGCCTGATTGCGATGTGTGAGGAGGTGATTTACACTTCCTAGGGACAACTTGCTTGGACTTCATAGTTTGTTGGAGCCTAGTGGTTACCATGGAATACACTAGGACTAAAAGTAATGCTGGGATTCTGCTTGTGCCTTGAGAAAAGACAAAAACTCTTGATGCACAAATCACTGGACCAAAAGCGCTATACTATTTGACCAGAGGCGCAGGACTGTACAACCAAAAGCGTGCTACTATAAAACCAAAGGTGATGGACTGAGCTACCAAAGGCGAGCTACGGTGACCAAAAGTGTGCTACTGTTATACCAAGGGTGCTGAAGTAGGGTTTCTAGAGGCGAGGTATTGCTATACCAAAGGTGATCTATTGTACTACCAAAGGTGAGCTGTTGTAATACCAGAGGTGCTGAAGTGTCTGATGCAAAATTTGATAGATTTGGTTCTATTTCTGATTGGTTTTGCTTTGGCAAGAGAAAACACAGCAAACAGAATGGCAAAAAAAAGGACTGAAACAACAGATAGTGTATGTTCGAGGCTCACAAAAAATCCCAATGTTTCCATAGGTATAAGACAATTGTAATCAATAACAAGCACTTTTTATCCCTAGAGAGAAGGTTTCATTGCAGTAGATTAGCTCATAGGTTAATACTCCGTTGATAAAAATATCATTCCATAAAGGTGTTGGATATCTTGTATCTTTGCGAGAGACGATAGGTAGGGATATCTCACCCTCCCCTTGGAAAGCTCAAGTAGGTCACAAGAGATTTATGGCCAAGGGAATACTATCTCTTCTCAAGGGAGCCAATGGTGAGTATCTTAAGGGCTTAAATCGATTCCCCTTGCACTGATGATTACCACAATGTTCAGAGGTAGATCAGGTAGTCACTATCTAGAATGGTTCATAGTAACTTTGAGGGACCAATGCCTTACGAGCAATGTGACAAGCTACTAAAAGTTTTAAACAATCCTACTAAGAGTATCAAACACTTCACTCAATGTGAAAATCATTTCCACAAAGAGCTAATACACCTCTTTTCAATTTGGCACCACAAGGTAAGGCTGACATCGGTTAGGACTTGGCTTTCGCCTTATCCCTCTTATATAGCAGTTCAAAGGAAAACTCTGCTTAGGGTCGTCCCTTTTGGATGAAGCGCAATCCAAAAGTAGGCCCTTCTAAAGGAATAACTGACATGTAAGAGCAAGCACGTCAAACAAAGGTTCAATTGTCCCGTTATAAGAAAAATAAGGTGCAACTAAATTAGGCACACACATGTTTGTAGTTGTCAATTGTCCCTTATGAAATTGAAGTGTTTTGGCATTCATGTCCATTGTCCCTTAGAAAATTGAGGTGTTTTCTCATACATGTCCATTGTTCTTTAAGAAAAGCAGTATGTTCCTAAGACTTAGATTGCTGAAATGATTTGTTCAATTATCCCTTAAGAAGGTAATATGTTTCTAAGACTTAGTGCAATAAATCAATATTTCTTCAATGCTTGTCATGCATAAACATATTAGAAAAACCTTTTTGCTCTGTGTGAGTGATAAGAAGCTGCAACAAATCAATTAGTTCCAAAAAAACTCATAAGTTTAGCAAAAACAAATAAATTGACCAAACGTGTTGTACCATCTTACCAAAAGTGACTTACTATGAACCTAAAAGCACTACACTGTGCTACCAGAAGCGATGTGTTGCAGACTAGAAGAGCCTTACTATGCCACCAAACGTGCTGAAACAAACCCAGAAGCACCGTACTGTGCTGCCAGAAGCACAGTACTGTATAACCAAAAGCGCTGTACGAGACTCAGATCTAGAAAAAGTTATATTTTATCAAAATAACTAAGTCCATATATGATTTCATGGTTGATTTTAATGTTTTGAGAAGTAATATCTGATATATCTATATCCTGAAATCAAGAAAACTCAAAAGGGTTCGCGAATAGATAGGTTAACTCAAATATCAAAAATACGTCTAAATACGTCAGCTTAGGAAGTATCAAAGACAGTTGAAAGACAAATAAACCAGCTTGTCAGTCCAATCAATGATAGTTAAGTGAGTAAAACCCTGCAAAAATCACCAAAATAAGATCAGAAAAACCTAATTTTCTAAAAGTGCTTTATGATACTACCAATAGCGCTGGGCTGTTTCACCAAAAGCACGGCTCTGTGTTACCAGGAGCGCTGCAGTATCGCCCGAGGGCGCTATACTGTGCCTCTAGAAGCACTTTAGGATACTGCCAGAAGTGATTTTCTGTGTCTTTTGTGTTGTTCCGTACTGTAACTTAAAAAAATCAATTTCTCAAAGAAAAAGAGGATTAGTGGGTCCCACCGGGCGTGCCAGAATGTGTATAAGGAAAATTGACTATGATAAACTAACAAAATCAAAAACCAATAACATAAAGAGAATGAATCTAAATAAAAGCCATTACTAATAAATCAATGAAATATAAAAGTTTTTACTGAGATTTATATTGTTCCCTTTGGATGAATGTGGATTGCTTAATAGTGCTGCGAAACCATGGTTGTAACAAGCAAGTAAAGTGCTCAAAGATCAATGTTAAGAGATCATGAAGTTCCTAAATCGATGCGATGTATGCTCAAAGCGCTGTAAAGGATGCCTGAGAATACGTAATCGAAGAGGATTTATGAAGGAGATGAGGGGGGTTTATATAGGTTTCAACAGAGATCGATCAATGGTCGAGATAATTCAGAAGAATCAATGGAGGAGATAAATCAAATAACCATGATGAACGTGCACATGACATGTGTCAATTCATAAGGATATTTTTATTAAGATATGATGAAAATAAGATTGATTGAATAGATAACTCAACTTGTCATTTTGCATTTTTTAGAGTTCTAAAAATAAGACTGATTGTGCACATGAGTTAACAAGATATTTTAAGAGGAATTGGAAGATAACTGAAATTAAATAAATAAATTTATTTAATTGCTTGTTCATTATTGAGGAACAGAAGATTATAAATAAAATATTTGATTTTATTTATTTTTAGGGGAAAAAGCAAATTAAATAAATAAATTTATTTAATTGTTTGTGCAAAATTAGAGGAATATGAAGATTATAAATAAAATACTTGATTTTATTTATTTTTAGAGGATTGGGATAATTTAAATAAATTTGCATGATTTATTTAAATTTAGAAGAACAATTGATTTAATTAAATAATGTAAAATTATTTAATTGTAGATAAGAGGGAATTTGATGACTTAATTAAATAATTAATTTAATTAATGAGGACTTGAATTTTGGAAAGAGGATAATGATTTAATTAAATAATTGAAATTATTTAATTATGGAATAATAATAGAAGAATTTCATTTAATTAATTAAATAAAGAGAATTTATTTAATTAATGTCGAATTTAGGAGGTTTGGAAGAATTTAATGAAATTAATTAAATAATTAGATTATTCAATTAATGTTGAATGCAGGTGATTAGATAGATTCGATGAAATACAAGTGGTGCGACGACATGATCATTTTAGGATGTCTACACTTTCATTTATTTCCCTTTCTCTAAAGCAATTCCTCAACACATCTTTAGAATAGTAAGGGCAATGGTTGAACTGAGATCTTTTGATATTTCTCCTGAGGTTATTAATGAAACCCTCAAGGTCAAAATTTCTTGCCTGTACCTGAGCCATCCTAAATGTTTTGAATTTTTCATATAACTTTTCCAAACCTTCTCTTTTCATCTTGAAATTAGAAAAAAATGTCAAATAAGGAAAGAAAGAACACTTCTTCTGATTTGCCAAATGTCCTTTATTTGACTCAGCAAGATACCAGATAACCTCCAAGAAACCAATTCTCATGGGCACAAATTTAGGTAGGACATGTGGTCCTACTGGGCATCCATAGACTCTCAGGACTGTACAGTCAGAATGGACAATGCAATCTCCCTAGTTGTGTTGGATGCCTAAATCTAGCCTTTTTTCCATAGGCCTTAAGAAATCCAATATCTCCTTGGGTATCCTGGCTATTGGCCCTTGTAGAAATGATAACACTTTGCCAACAAAATGATTTCTAAATGTAAAAATAACTAGCTTCATTACAATTCTTGTCCCAGATGTGAGTCTAATACTAGACTGTAAGCTCATGCCCTTGTCCATCATTGTCACAAATTTAAAAAGTAGGACTCCACTCTATTTCTCCTGTGTATAAAAACATGTGACACAATAGGGAGTACCACCAAAATCTTACCATAGGTTCTGTCTTTTTTATATCAACCAGTCCCTTGTGTATGACATTGGAAAGGTAGTTGGCATAATCAAATTCATCATTTAGTAGTACATGCTAAATATCTACATCCATATACATAAGAGAGATAGGAATTCTCTCCATTTTATCTACCCCTATAACTTGGCATAATGCATAGTAGGTTTTGGCAAAGTAGATCTCAAAACTGTCAAACTTAAAATGCTCTATTTCATTGGATGAGATTTTGATACTTTTGCCCTTGAGATTCTTCACCCTATATCGAGATAACCACAATGTCTTGTAGCTACACTTGTCTTGTTGATACTTTTGTTTAAAGTGATTAAATTCAATGGGCTTAGTATCAGCTAGGTTGAGCTTAAAAACCTCAGAAGTTGATGCCTTATCAATTTGCACCATTATTGTGCCATTTGCCATCCTTGCTGCCTTGACAGTCTCATCATAATTGGTGGCTATGGCCATCAATAGGTCAATATCCATGAAAAAATTTGGTACTGTCAGCTTGCCTAAGTCACATCCCCATACATTTGAAAGTGGGGCATATGGATTCCTTTTTCCATACCAATGGCATAACAATTGCCATCCTACCACGAGAATTTATGCATCCTTGCATTCAGGAAATAGATCCACTAAACCCTCAACAACACCATGGCCGTGAACCTTAATTCTTTGGGCAGACAAACCAGGGAGCTATACAACAAGGTCCTCATGTAGATCTCATCCTTGGTAAGTGGAAGAATCTTGGGCTCTAGGTGGACTCATTTTCTAATGTGTTTCAAGAGACGAGGGTTTCTTTCTAGGATTCTAGGTTTTTCTTAGAAATCCAAATGATAACTTAGGGCAAGTTTGAGATAATTGAAGACACACAAGGATTACCCTAGCTTGAAATAAAAACCTAGAGCACAATAGCAAGAGAACAACAAGCTTTTCAAAAAATAACTGAGAAAACCTAGAGGTCAAAGTAGAACTTACTAGTTTTGTGCTCCAGAAACCCTAATTGATGCATAGAAGATTTTGATATTAGGAATTCTTCACTCTAGATGTTCAAAACACTTAAGTGAAATGTTCAAATACTTGAATATGGATTTTATGGAAAAAAATTCCTTTATGGCTTGTCTGAAAGCCATCATTTCTACCATTACTACTAGCTCATGCAAGCCAAAGCACTGCAACTACCAGTTTCCTTAGTTTGAATGTGGGCCATTGATCTTTTGGCCAAAGGTTTGATCTGATTGCATAGATACGTCCACTCCATTTGAAAATATTTTGAGATGCACGGAGAAGATCTTGGACCAATCCAATACATCCACTTGGACTATCTTTACAATTCAACGAAGAGCTCGTCATTGAAAGTCATTGAAAGAAATAGTCACCCTAATCCACATGGTGACCTCCCGTGCTTCTATAGCATCAAATAAAGCTTAAGAGAAGTGTTATGTGGAATGGCAAAAAGGCCATAGGATGATGCCACATGGTACTCTTTAGATCATTGCAATGAAGCACCATTGGAAATTTTTGCCAAATGTCTTCCTCTCGCTCTTCTGCAAGCCAACTATCGGTTCACTCCAAAGGGTTCAACGAAATGGAAGAATACTCTAAAGATTGCCATGTAGGCTTAGTGGGACCCACCAAATGAGTTTCTTGGCCAAAGACTTGCCACTTGTCACCTCTTCCACCATTCTACAAGAAACCTTTGCCTTAATAGAAAATGCTTTGCGGGACAACAAAAACCAATCAGGAAGAAGCCACGTGGACAACTTAAATGTTAGACTTTAGCACGTGCACTTAAAAACAACATTGTGTGACTAGGCAAGAGGGGCCAAATTTATAATGGGTGTAGGTAAAACACTTAAGTACATGAAAAATTAATCATCACGCAGGATTAAGGTAATATAAGGACTAAGGGGTCGATAAACACATGACACTCTTAACATGACATTGAGACTTAAAAGACTGGTAATAGGCAACAAGTGGTCAACATAGAATTATAAAAAAAGTAACCTCAACACTTTCATAAACCTTTGGGTTTAGGGTTTTAGACTCAAAATCAAGATTTAATAGCAATTTTTAAGTAAACTCTAGCCACAGAATGACCAAATTGAAGCTTGCAGCATGGCCAAATCAAGAAACCAAGGAAAATTTATCAATGTCCTACCACCCTCTTCTTTTGCTCAGTCTATTTTTTAGCCTGTCCTATGCTATCTCCCACTTCCACCATAAAATTAGTTCCTTTGGCCTCCCCCATCTCGATAACTTAAATGAAACCATCAATTCCATCGGTGCTAACTTTTCCCATACTTAAAATGAATCCAATGGCTACACCAACCTCCCCTTTTTAATTCAACCATTTGGTATGGCCATGACTCCATTACCAACATTATTTTCACCTCTTGCTTCCCAACAAACCCCTATTCCAGCTCTTCTACATACCCTCAGTCTACCTCCTTTCTCCACACTCATGGTGTATTCTATGTTTCCTCTCGAAGCTATTAGTGCTTCCTCCCAACAAGAAGTCACCTATCTGTATGGAATTCCTTAATGTTTTCCATTTTTAGTTGGTTTCTTTTAGTCATCAGTCTATTTCCATCAACAAATGGTGACTATTACACAGGCCTATGAGGCCAAAATGGAAATTCAAAGCCAAAGAGAGGATAAAACTCCACCATGCACATGCATAAGATCACAATATGATCCTATGCAACATGCTTTAATGATTGCACATATGAAATGTAGAGAAGCAACAGTGGCTAATGTGATTTGAAAATTACTCTATCCATGTTATAGGAATGAGTCTAGCACAAGTACACCCTCAAGATAGAGTAGATTTAATGGAAGAAGCATAGAAATATGTCACAATAGTTTTCCTAAAGCTGAGTAGGAAGCTCAAGAAAAGAGAGTTGGAGCTGAAATAGACCAAAGGCATAGTCAATCAACTCTGAGCTCAAATAAAGGTACACGAGAAAGAGTTACAAAAGCTGACTTCAAAGATTCAAGCCCAGGTCTCTCTTGAAAAATTTCAAAGTGAGAAATCTAAATAGGTTTCCTCGTAGTCTGAATTAGATAGAATGAATCTTACAATAGAGTGCTACATACAGAAGCTTCAAAAGGTAGATGAGAAGGAAAAAATTAGAGTGGCCAAAACAACTCTGTTTCATAGTAGATTGATAGAATTAATGGACTTAATTGAGTCATTAAAATCTTAGGTCAACACTAAAGATCAAGAAATCTAGTAATTACAAATAGAGATCCAAATTGTAAGTCATGCACGTAGAGTTGTGTAGTTGATCAAAGACTAATACACTTCCTATTAGGTAAAAATAGTAGCAAGCACAACTGAGCTCAAATCAACCCTCAAATTCATATCGTTGACTCAAATGTTAACAATGTAAGTCAAGGCAGAAATAGATCAAAGTCTCTTGTCACTAGCACCTAAAATCACTCCAGACTCAATATTGGGTTGGGAAACTATATATTGTGATAGATGAGATTCTTCTATCTGCAGGGTTTGACGATAGGAGAGTTGCAACAACTAAACTCAATGAGACACAAAGTAGGAATAAAGCCACTCTAAAGTGTAAAACTCAATTGACAACTTTAGAGAAGGCTATGAAGGAAATGAGAGAGTGCATTGTTTATTTGGTACAAAAAGGATTACCCTCTCCATTTTAAAATGATGACTATGTTGTGGGAGAAGAAGAATTCAAAGAAATGCTTGTGGACAAACAAGTAGACCAGTGATCATTTTGGGGCTAGAAATAATTACCACACATATTGCAGAAGTTGAGGCCCAGTCCTTTGTCAACTGGCTCATCTAGAATATGAAGTAAATGCTACAGTTTAGAAGGTTTGATGTATTTCCCACAAGGAAATAATAGAACTAGATAAGGATTTTGAAGCCTTCAAAAGAAAGGGGCAACATTTGGATGATGAATGGGCAACACTAGAGACCACCTTTGAGAAGTTGCAACTGTTTCTATATTCAAATGGTTCAATAGCAATGTTTTGTTGTTATGTTACAACTATGTTTTGCAACTACCAGTTCCATTTAAATTGTAATATTATTAAATTAATATAATATAGTGGTCCTATACCACTTGTTATCACCTAGTTTTGTACCCTTGCATGAAGCTGTTAAAGCTCTGCAAACTGGAATAACATGGGATTGATCTCTAAGTGTGGGACTTTGCTAAATGAGATCAAACTTTTGTAGAAAGTTGGCTTCCTTTTCTAGTTATCACCTAAAACTATTGAATTTTGGGGGCAAAAGGGAGAGAGAATGCTTGTAATGAAAATGAATAAAAGCTTGAAAACATAAAAGGGTGATACACCAGATAGATTAAAAGAGACTTCCACAACACTAAGAAAATGCACAGTATAATCAGATGCAACAAGTAAACATACATAGATTAGATGATTATAGCAGAGGTAAAGAGCAATATGATTGAGAGGAATAAAAGAAATTTATAGACAACCATATGCAGATTTACACAGAACTAGCAAATCAACAAAGGAGGTAAAATAACTTGCATATATCCAATGAAAGGCAAGGTTACAGTATATGAAAACTCCGTTTGAAAACAGAAAAGCCAAAATGCCAAAAAATTTCCAACCTTATTTACATCATTCGAATGCCTATATATAGCATTCCGAAACTAACCTAAGTCAATTACAAAATTTGTTCTATGCACTTTCATAGAAAAATATCTCAATCGATGACTGTCCAGCTGCATCAGTTATGGCATCAAAAACTAGAACTGGGTGGATGGGGAGATATTTAGAGTCTTTATTGCAGTTGCTTACTCATCGCCAATCTTTAGCCAACGCATCAGTGAGGAGATATTTTGATCATGAATGCGAGCAGCTCCCATACCTACAGAAATGAATGCAAAAACTATTTACATCTCGTTCAAGAAGTCACTGAAATGTCTAGTTGCCCAAAATATGCAACTCCAGATCTAAATTTGAAAAAGTGACAAAACTCCTGAAAAACCCTACCAAATGAAAGAGGGGACCAAAATATGCAACTTTGCCTCTTACAGCAGGTCAAAATTTGCCAAAATGAAGGAAATACAGGCAGTCAAAGATTTGGTCAACTGCCTGTATATATCGCTTCTGCATCTCTGTGTATATCGCTTTGCATTTGCCGCTTGAATCGGCATTCAAAAAACCTCTCTGCAACTCCTTTGTACATGCATGGCACTTTGAATATCGGGCTTGTACATGCCTTGTATTTTTAAATTTGCATATACATACAATTTCCCTTGTATGTGCGAGCCCCACCATTTGTATCTCCTCCTCTAAATATGCAAACATACAAGCTGCGGACCCCATGCTTGAATTTGTGAGAATTAACTTTTGGGTTGGGTCTGGGTTGTATGTACCTCATTGTACATTTGTTTGTATATCACAATATACAAAACACCTATACATACAAGGCGGACCCGAGAATTTTATAAAGTAGACTGCAGACCTCTATGAAATTCAGTTTGTATATCGCAATGTATGTCTATTTATATATCGCAAGATATACAAACACCAAATATACAAACCACAGACTTCAAAAAATTATAAAGTGCATTTGACTGCTGGGTGGGGTCTGGCTTGTATCATCCTTCTTCGTATATTTCCTTGTATGAGCAAACGTACAAAGCACCATTGTATATTTCAATGTATATGCAAAATATACAAACACCATATATACAAGCCGCAGCTTCCAAACCCTTTACGGAGCAGACTGAAACACTTTTGAAATCCATCTTGTATATGCTCCCTATATATGTAAACATGCAATGTGCATATACATATAAGTGGTGGTCCCCACTTCCTTTTGAGAACGCCCAGCAAAAAACCTTGCACATGTGTTCCTTTGTATGTTAAAACATACAAACACCTTTTATACAAGGTGGACCCGAAAACAATATAGAACAGATTGTAACTTATATTCGGGTCCGGATTGTATATTTGCTTTGTATATTAGCTTGTACATGCGAATATACAAGTCGATATACAAACCCCCTATATACAAATAGGGAATCTTTAAAGGAATATTCTCTGAATGCATCTTTTAATTGTATCTTTCAATTTGTATGTGCGAACATACAAAGCAATATACATTCCTCTATGCGCTACATTTGTATGTTAAACCTTGCAAAACTCTTTGTATATCGGAGACATACAAACACATTTGTATGTTTGGTCGTTGTATATCGGCTTGTATATTTGAATATACAAGTAGATCATACAAATGCCAAATATACAAGTGGGAATACTTTACAGAATATTCCAGGAATGTATAACTGATATGCAAACTTTTCTTATATGCCAACGCATACAATCTCCTTTGTAAACCTGCGGGCCCCACCACTTGCATGTCCCACCGGCACTGTAGCAAATGTATATTTTGGCCTTGTATGTGTAGATATACAAATGCAATTTAAAAACTCCCTTACATACAAACAGGGAATCTTTAAGGAATATGCCCATGATGTATCTTTTCATTGTATATCCGATTGTATCTTCACTTGTATATTTGAATATATAAGCCCCTACATACATGCAGACCCGATATACATTCAGTGAATAATTCAGGGATCTGTGATGTATATTCCATCCTTGTATCTGCCCTTGCATCCTCCAGCGAATGTATATTTGCTTGTATGTCGAAAATACAAAGGCAAATATACAAACCTCTCAAACATACAAATGGGGAATCTTTGAGGAATATGCAATGAATGCACATTAAACCTTGTATGTTTCATTTGCACCTTCCCTTGTATATCGCCGATATACAAACCGGGAATATTCTCGGGGACCTACAAAAGATTCCCAAAATGTATATGCACCTTTGGAGCCCTATATACATTCAGAAAATGCATATAACCTAATTTTTTCATCATTTTCTAAGGCCGATGGAGATTTGCAAGCCCGCCAAATGAACATTTGAACTGTATGTTGACCAAAACTTTGGCCATGGATAACTTCTTTATTTGGCCGAATTTTAGGGTGGTGTAAAAAGCAAACCTGCCTATTTTTTCAAGATCTTTCCAATGGTAAGGTTTTTAGGCAAGGCTTTTTGGGAAATTTGGCACTTTTAGCTTTATAGGAACAATTTCCAAAGGATTTTCAAGGAAAATACCATATTGACTGTTTGGCTCTGGACAGAGGAAAATGGGTCAACACCACTTTCATCGATCAAAAATATATATGTGTGTACCCCCTTGGTTGCAACTTGGATTTTCATATTTCATCAATGGTGACAGTGGGATAAATTTAATGTTGTTGGATTATAATTTGACATGTCCCACCATCCAATGAACACATGATGGATGGTTGTATCTCAATTCCAAAGGGTAGATCTTGAAAGCTACTTATTGCCAACAAAAGCCTTTGGAATCATTTAGGAACCGTTAAATATTTCTTTTGAAATCATGAATTAATGAATTTAATAAAGTTGAAGGGCATCATTATGATTTGATTTCATTTGTAAATTGTAAAATAAAATTAATTAGCAATTGTATATTGTTATTAAAATATATAATTATATATGGTTAGAGTGGTGTGTGTTAGAACTTCACTTCATGGGTCCCAGTAGGTAATAAAAATAATTATAATAAAGATTTTCATTTCATATGACATTTTTAGCAGTTTGTAGAGCATGAAACAGAGCCGACCGGAAGCTAGTGCATACACTATGTGGAGGTTAGAGCCAACAAAAGATGCTACAAAACACATCCCTATATGTAATAGACCTAGTATATATATATAAGATATGTAGATGGATGAGGCAAAGACTCAGACCTTCCAGAGGATATATGTAGGAAAATTTGATTGTGATATATATATATATATATATATATATATATGTGGAGATCTATTGGTATTGGGTATTTCTGTGTTGTCTTGTTATTATGATGTGCACATGATACTCTATTTCTGTTATTCTTTATGTTTTGCTATTAATCTCTATCTACTTGACTGAGGACCGGATCTTTGGACCGATAACCCTCACCATTTCCAACATTTTCTTCTATTTCTAGGACCATGGAAGAAGGTAGTTAAAGATTGAAGGGTAAAAACAGTTAGAAAGTAGCACAAAGTTTTGGAGAGAAGAGAAGGATAGATTGGTGGAGAAAATTTTCAATTTGTAGAGGAATTTAGGTCTCCTTAATTTTATACCTTTGTGAGAGGGGGGCAAACAGGAGATGGCGAGTGGAAAGGGGGTAGGATCCGCAAGGACCTTTCAAATGATGTGACTCTTGTTGAATGCACAAGACAAATGAGAGGGGGGGTGAATCAGTTGTATGAAAAATTTAAACTTTTATGAACATAAACACATCCACATCAATTCTCTTAAACCCTTAATTTGTTATGAAGTTTAAACATGAAATGCATATAACAAAAACTTAAACACATCAACACCATGCACAAGAGAACACTAGATTTTTACATGGAAAACCCTAAAAGGGAAAAACCATAGTGAGGATTAGCTCACAATATAAAGTAGTAGTAATACCAAATTATAAGAGGCTCGCTGCCAAAAGGGCTCACTACCCAAAAAGAAAAAGGCTCACTACCAAGGACTCACTGTCCAAAAGAAGAAGAAAGAAGAAAAGAGGTGGCTCACTACCATGAATTAAAACAATAGCATCTACCACATGCCTAAGGTTAGTTATAGTGAAGTACAATAAACATCACCTTTGCAACCTCTCTAAAAATTGTAGACAACTTCTGCTCACTGCATTACGTTATCTACCACATGAGAGTCCTTACTAATTTTCATTCAAATTCACATCACCATTACCACAAGCCTTGTGCATACTCACCTCGCACATAAATCCTTGACACTTATTTATATCAACATCAACCTTGAAACATTCACCAAGGTCGGCAACACATTCTACAACCTTTAAAACAGTCTCCAAGGTCGGCAAACATATAGAGTTTGAATTAGGTTTGGAACTAAAAATTATTACAAAGCAAAGGAATGAAGGTAGAACATTTCACAACTTAGCTCAAACCTAAATACATCTTCACATGCTTCAACACACTTTCTCAATCCATGAAGCACATCCGCAATTAGTGTTAGCACCCAAGTTGGCTAAACTTGTGCAAACACCAATAACACTTAGGCACATGCTTCCAAGAACCCAACCATATTTTTTGGACCAAGCACAAGCCTTTAACACAATCTATAAACATCCATGAACAACATGAAGTCACCTAGAAGCCAACAAATCCAGCTACAACAAATCTCACTTGAAGACAGTTCACGAACTGCTCACAACCAACACTGCCAAGCTCTGCTACTCAAGAAAACTACATTATCAAGCATCAAATCACAAGTCCTTTGGATAGAACATAGATATGGACCTTATGAACACCCATCTAGAACTGCAAGACCAAAAACTAAATTGCAAAGAAATGTGGAGAAAAATACTTTCTCCCAGTTACACTGCAAATACTGTTAGGCACAGTCTTCAAACTGGTGAACATAACTTTCAAGCCACATCGTTCCAAACCACCAAATTTTGGATTTAACATCTTCAACCACTTCTCTAAAACATATCAAAACCTCACACTCTAGTCTTCAATATAGAAGAAATGCAAAGCAAAAACTCAGACAGTATCTTGTAAGCTAAAATACTTCTTCACAACACTGTCTTCAGTATTTATCAAATTTTCTCAAAAGCACTTGGAAACCTAGCAACAAGAACAATCTACTAACATCATCAAAACTACTACAGGCCATTCAAAACACCTTAACACAACAATTCAATCAACCAACAACAACAACATCACAAGATACAGTTGACACCAATGACAACACAAACATGTTGACATCAATGACAACACCGATTAGCACATACTTGGAACAATCTCCCCCTTTGTCATTGATGGAAACATATGATGTGAAAAACCATCATTACACAATTCTGCACTAATCTCATTCTCCCCCTTTCTTTTATACATCTTACTCTTCATTTTTTTTCACATGAAATCTCTCCCCATTTGACATTAATGGGAAAGGGTGACACCTTTTTCAATCTTTCTCCCCCTAAATAAGATATTGCACATACTTGCACTAATCTCAATTAATCTAAACCATCCTATACCAACTCTTACTCCCCTTGAGAGGTAGCCTCCATCATTAATCCAAAAAAGAATGAATTCTAAATCACATTGGACTGATGCACTTCCTTATGCATCTAGTTCAAGAAGGAGGGGCAATAACCCCTAACTTCTCTTGGAGATATTCAAACATATCCTTAGGAAGAGCCTTGGTGAATATGTCAGAAACCTGATCTTTTGTAAGCACATACTCAAGCTTCACTTATTTCTCTGCAGCCTTCTCTCTCAAAAAGTGACACCTGATAGAAATATGCTTTGTCCTTGAATGCATACCAAATTCTTTGAAATGTTAATGGAACTAGTATTATCATAGAAAATAGGAATTGAATCATCATACTCAACTTGGAAATCCTACAGATTTTGTCTCATCCATAGCACCTATGTGCAACATGATGTTGCTGCAATGTACTCTACTTCTACAGTAGATAAAGGAACTAAATCTTGCTTCTTGCTTAGCCATGGCACAATTCTATCTCCAAGAAAGAATGCACCACCACTTGTACTTTTCCTGTCACCTACACATCTGACCCAATCTGCACCTATGTAAGCACTTAGTGTAAAGTCATTTTTCTTGGGATACCACAAACCATGGTTTGGAGTGCCCTTCAGAAACTTGAATATCCTCTTTACTGCCATAACATGTGACTCTCTAGGATTTGCTTGAAATTTGACCACAAGATAGACTGCATGGATGATATCTGGTCTAGTAATAGTTAGGCATAGTAGTCCTCCAGTCATTGATCTATTATTTCTCTGATCATCCTTAGGGGATTCATCATTTTTGCTCAGCTTGCAACTAGTTGTCATGGGAGTACAAATTGGTTTAGACTCTTCCATTCCAAACTTCAACAATTCCTTTTGATTGTGAAATGAAAATGCCCTTATCTGTCTGAGTAATTTGTAGTCCAAGAAAGAAGTTCATCTCACCACACATTGACATCTCATATTCTTTTTGCATCTCATCTACAAAGTTCTTACACATACCTTCATTTCTAATGAAGATTATATCATCCACATAGACCTCAATAATTAGGATTTGATCTTTTCTTACCTTGATGTACAAATTACTGTCTACAAACCCTTTACTGAATGCCTACTGCAACGAATACTTGTCTAACCTAGCATACCAAGCTCTGAGAGCTTGCTTCAGTCCATACAATGCCTTCTTCAATCTGTATATCATATCTGGTTTGTATGACAACTGAAATCCATCTAGTTTCTCTATATATACTTCCTCTTCCAACTCACCATTCAGAAATGTAGCATCCATGTTCTAAAAACATAGTAAAATTTGGAAAATTACCATAGAGTAATTCAACAAGGTAAAAATGAGATAGAGAAATTTTTTCTTTTATTTAACATATAATCGAGGAATAACAAATTGCAAGATTTCTTATCCTAAAATAAGCAACATAATATAATATACCAAGGTGACATTTTGTCTTTACAATTACAAATGTCTGCAATGGATAATATTTTACATAGTCTCCATAAACACAAGTCTCAAAGATATACTGCATCTGGAAATCTGTCATCTTTATCACAAGCCTCAGAATGTCTTTTGCTAGAGAGAGAGTATCTTTCCAGTGATTTACCTCCATCCACAGACCGATAGTCTCCCACACATCTTCCACATAGGAAGTGGCCCTACCCTTCACGAGGAATATAGACTAAAGGCGACCAGTGGTAATTTGCCTTTCTAAGTACATAGTGTTGTATCCTACACAACTCTATCAATCATACAACCCTAGATACCCTCTATCTAAGTATGATTTTTGATAGGTTATGCAATCCAGATATAGTGAATTGACAATGCATGCAGAGACAAATGCATTACTATGGCCATAGTTTCAATATATATTGATGTTCGCAATGAACGTTGTCGTAATGTTCACCCACCCCAACTCGACTTGGATACTATCATATTCCTATGGTTTGACTTGGTCAATTATATATAACTATAAAGTCTTGACAACTTTAGTATTTTAGTCTTCCTGACCTAGACAAGTTTTCATTCACTGTCCATATTCCATAGACCTTATCGACTACCTTTCTTTACGAGGATTCTTATTGTGTCATTACAATATCAATTCATAAGAATTTAAAATTGATTTATAACGAATAAGATGGTTACCTTACCCAAGTTAAGCATCATAGTCTAGGAAATTATTTCCTTTCTTACAAGTAAGGATACATATACATAGTTAGGGTACATGTCCCTTCAATCATGATTCTATATAATGATCACAATGATTTAATATAAATAATTACCTTATTTGATCGAGTTAAGGTTTAACTAAAGAGTTTTATCTAACTCAAACCTAGTCTTTCTGACTTAGGTGGATTCACAAGACACTGTCATTGCTCCATAAACCTTATGGACTGACTATCTATTCTTGGGTATCCCTTTGCATCTTTACAACATTTGAGATTCATCACTTATTGGCAAGTAATAGCTAAGATAAGTTGTGACTAAAAAGGTATAATAAAATTTATGTTTGACTAACCATTTAATGGTACCTCTAACCATTTAATGGTACCTCTTGTATGCTTGCAAAATCTGAGGCTTATGACTTATATCTCAAGTCGACTTGTAACTAGACAAATAGGTTCCTCTACCTAAGGTTAAACATTATTGACTAGTAACAAATCTCTTTTCAATAAGATAAAAGAAACATTTATTATTTAGGGTTCTCGACCCTTAATGCCTACCCCCATTAAATAAATAAAATGGGTTATAACCATAAAGTTGTCATCAAATAATCTTTAACCCTTCTAGGTTAAACTAGGGTTTTATTTAACCCTTGAATAATCCATTATATCAAAATAACTCTTATCTCATAACTTCAAGACTAAGGTTTACAAATGAATCTTTTGCTTAACTCAACCAAGGTTAAGAATACTATAGTTCTTTAATAGATAACAACTCCTGTAAAATACCTTTGATAATATGATATAACAAAACATACCCTACATACATTTCCCTACAAGGTCATTCTCTAGTAGACTTAGTCTACTCCATTGTATTGGATCTTTCCAAGAATAACATGAACAATAAAGATAATTAGACATTAATGGGTTCTCATAAAAAGCTTATTCCATCTTCCATAGTATCTCTAAGTTACTATCATTTGATATGATACAAAATTTTACTAAAGATTCCTATGAATCTAGTTCTCATGGGTAGATAACATTATCCGTTACACATATATATAGCCTAAACAAGACAATATGTTAAATCATTATAACCTCAATACTATACAGTTCAAGTTGAGAATATGAAAATAAGGTTCATTCATTTCCTAAATATTCAAGAGCCTATTGTTTTGATAGCTCAAAATCATTCCATTGACTGGTTACAAACCTATTCGATAGGAGAGCTATTTTCAAAGCAAATTACAACTATAAAAATCTTTCACTATGAAGGTCATTTGTCCTCCATTCTAAGCATTTGATATGATAATCAGTTTCTAAGAAATAGTATATGCTCGATTCAGTAACTGTAACAAATTACTCACTTATATTACCAAGTGTCAACTTTATGATTTGCATTCTAAATCTCATTATATACAAAGATAAATCAATGTAGTTTCTTCAACAGTTAACTGTGTTTTTCCTACGTTGAGGCTCACTAATTATCAAATATCACACAATAAAATTAGGAGTTTAAAACTCCCCTGGTGAACTCATACAGTCACCCAAGACTATGGTGAAAACATTAAGAAATGTTAACTGATCTCTTCATAGTTTAACAAAGTCATAATCGAAGAATACCTAATAGAAATCAAGTTAAAAGTTGACTAAGATATGCACAGGGTTGATGCCTTCTTTCTATGTATTCCCTTTCTACTTCTAGCCAAACTACTTCTCCCTCAGCAAATTTGTTTTAATCCTATTCTCCTTCCTCCCGTGGGCTCAAATGAGTTGTTTTTCATAAATAGGACTGAGGCACAACTTCTACAGAGTCACCTCACTTCATCCTTTGACCATAATTCAGTTGCAATACTAAATGCAACTTTAATAGCCTTCTGTGACTAAGTCACAACTGAAATCAATTTACAAGCAAAAGTCCACATGTCTATTGTGGAAGGCTGCCATATGGTTCATTCGGTTGGGCAGTTAAAACCATAGTCATCCTCATAAGGATGAGGCTGACACTTATTTAAAACATAACTAATCTCTTAATGATCGAAACATGTGGTTTGATCCACCTCTATTACTAATGAAGACTCTCCTAAATGTAAGCCTTTGACTACTCAATCATAACATTATTGACTCATTATAAGGTATTATCCTCACGTGAATCATATACATTTACATATTTGATTACATCAACTATGATTCACATAACATCACCTCTATATTAGATAGTTATAGTTTAATCAATAAAAAGATAATATTTAAACAAAGGATTGTAGATAATGTGATTAGGTTGAGCTTTTCTCCCCATCACAATCCATCAACAATATTCACGTCTTCTTAACTCGATGAAAATATCTTAATGTTAAGAATCGTTTATAACACCTCAAGTGACTTAATAATAATAAGAGAACCATTTTACTACAATAATGTCGTAATATTTATGTTAAACATAAATAGTCATAGTTCACACTCAAACGACATCGTTAACATTACTAATGACTAAGGTGACTTACTACGACTTACAAAGATTGTAAAATATTGACTACTTGTCAATTAGGTTCAATAGTAAACTGACATGACAAGACTTACCTCTCATGACAAATTGGTTCACATTTCCATTAAACACTTATACTCAATTTGGCAAATAAACCACTTGTAAGCTGAGGTCTAGATCTCTCTCCTCGAAAGATACTCTCTCTCTCTTTTCTCCAAGAGTCATCTAAAAATTTGTAATCCTGTATCAAACTTGTTACCAAACAAATTATGATCAGTGCATCATTATTCAAATAATAAACCAAATCTCATAATGCTATATTAAATTAACAACAATAAAATATTCATTTCCATAATTCCATTTATGAGATTGGATATAATCTATGTCTTTCCTCAACATTAATCTAAACATCATAATAGATTTACTTAAATGTCCAAGTAAAAGTAAAAAGTATAGCAAGACAAAAATTAAGGATGTAACAAGAAAAGTAGACTTCACATCCATTTGATATACTATGAAATCCTTATGTGTTACATAAGCTAGAAACAACCTAATAGCTTCCAGTCTTGCCACTGGAGAAAAAGTTTCCTCATAGTCTATTCCTTCCACTTGTGAGTAGCTTTGCATACAAGTCTAGCTTTGTTTCTTACAACTTCTCCATTCTCATTCAACTTATTTCTAAAAACCCACTTTGTTCCAATCACATTCTTATCTGCAAGCTTGGGGACAAGTTCCCAAGTCTTGTTCTTTTCAATTTGCATCAATTCTTCTTCCATTGCCTTGACCCAATGTTCATCTTTACGTGCTTCAGTAACTATCTTAGGTTCAACCTTTGAAAGTAAACATAGATTTAACTATTCTTCTACAACTCTTCTTCTTGTCAAAACTCCTTTGTTTTTATCACCAATGATTTGATCCTCTGAGTGATTCATTTGCACATACTTGGGGGTTTTAGGAACTCTTTCAGGGGCTTCTTCTTCATCAATCTAAACTTCCTTATCTTTTCTTCAACTTCTTTTGTAACAACAGACTCATCTGATTCATATCCATTTGGCTCTGCAATTCTCTCAATATCTTCATCTACCTTCATATTCGCACTTTCAATAATCTTTCTCAACCTTTTGTTGTAACACCAGTAAGGTTTTCCTTTGGTGGAGTACCTAAGGAATATGCCTTCATCACATCTAACATCAAACTTTCCTAACTCTTCATCTCTTCTGATATAGCATTTGTTTACAAAAACTTTGAAATACTTGACAATAGGAATTCTTCCATACCAAAACTCATTAGGTGTTTTTGTACCATTTACTTTGACTTGCACTCTATTCTGAATGTAGACAATAGTGTGAATTGCTTCTTTCCACTATACTTCTGGTAGGTTTGCTTCCTTGATCATTGTTCTAGCAGTTTCCTGAACTGTTCTATTCTTCCTTTCAACTACTATATTTTGGTGGGGAGTTTGAGGGGCAGACAATTGTCCCTTTATCCCATGTTCTTCACAAAAAACATTGAATTGATTTGAAGTAAACTCATCACCTCTATTAGACCTCAAACACTTGATTCTCAAATCCATTTCATTCTCAACCATTTCTTTAAATGCCTTCATTCTCTAAGAAAAGTAACCCAAGTTAGTCTTGAATAATCATCAATAAGTAGCATGAAGTACCTATCACCTTGTAGACTTCTTATTCTTGTAGGACCACACAAGTCTGTATGCACCAACTCCAGTAGACTGGTAGAGGTTTGTTCTTTTCTCTTGAAACTAGTCTTTGTTTGCTTCCCAAATTGACATTCTTTGCAAATAGTATTAGCAGGCTTCACAATTTTAGGCAGGTCTCTTACAACTTGAACTGAGTTTATTCTCCCCAGATTATCAAAGTTAATATGACACCTTCTCTTATGCCATAACCAACTTTCATTTGTCTAAGCCAACAAACAACAATTGTCAGTACCTTTCAATTGATAAACATTATCATGAGTCTTCTTACCAGCAACAATTATTGTTCCAGAGCTTTTCCTTATCTCACATCCATTATCCTTAAACATCAAATTGTATCCTTTGTTACACATCTATCCAACACTTACAAGATTATGCTTTAATCCTTTGACATAAAGAACATCATCTATATTATTTTTGCCATCAAAAGTAATTGACTCTTTTCCATAAATCTTACTGGCTGTATCATCACCAAATCTAACTAGTCCTCCATCATACTTTTCTAATTTAACAAATTTACTCTTATCTCCTGTCATGTGATTTGAACATCCGCTGTCAATAATCCATTCATTCTTTTCCTTTATAGCATGAAATGCAGACATCACTTTCTCTTCTTCCGGAATTCCTTCCTTCACATAGATTGCAAGGTTAGTAGAAACTGGTTCTTCTTTTAGAGCAATAAACAAACATTCACTAGCATTACCATCCTTAAAATTAGATTCATCATCAGTTACACCATCATCATCTTTACCATAGTAACTTTTTCTTACCATCTTACTTTTGCTCTCTTGGTTCTTGAACTTCAAAGCTCTATCAAAACATCTTGAAGCATAATGACCAATCTTACCACAACTAAAACATTTGAAAGGTAACTTACCTCTGCAACTTTCCAGTTTCCTTTTTCATTCTATTTACAAATTTTACCTCAATCTCATCAAAGTCTTCCTCATTTGACTCCACAACATACTTATATGATTTAGCAGTTTTTTCTGATTTGGCCTTAAAAGCAGTCTCAACTTTCACAGGACCATCAATAGAACCAAATTCTCTCATATCAAAAACAGCCAGTTTACCAAGAAATTAATCTTTTGAAATCTTGTCCATATCTAGAAATTCTTCAATGGTAGACACTTTATGACTATAAGATTTGGGAAGTGTTCTGAGTATCTTATTTACAACTTCTTTATCATCCATCTCTCCACCAAGACCTTTGATGTCATTGACAACTTCATCAATTTTCTGCATATAGCTTGTTAGGTTCTCATCTTAGACATCTACAAAGTTTCATATTTGAACTTCAAATTTTGCAACTTGGATTTCTTGACAGATTCATCACCTTCATAGATATTTGTCAATTTATCCCAGATCTCATGTGCAGTTTCTAGATCCAAAACTTTCTCTAGTTCAGTGCTAGATAGAGCATTTAATAGGGCATTTCTAGCTTTACCATTAGTCTCATAAGTCCTAATCTCAGCTGTAGTCTCTGGAGCATTTTCAGGTATAGTACATTCTCCAAACATCATAACCAAGAGAAATAAGATAACTTTGCATTCTTACCTTCTTGAAGGCATAGTCAGATCCATCAAACTGAGGAATGTCTTTCTTGTGTACCATCCTAGATCTACTTTAAGCTATTAGGCTTTCTTCCAAGGAACCCTTGCTCCGATACCAATTGTTGAATGCACAAGACAACTGAGAGGGGGGGTGAATCAGTTGTATCAAAAATTTAAACCTTTATGAACATAAACACATCCACATCAATTCTCTTCAGCCCTTAATCTATTATGAAATTTAAACATGAAATGCATTTAACAAAAACTCAAACACATCAACACCATGCACAAGAGAACACCAAACTTTTTACCTGGAAAACCCTAAAAGGGAAAAACCATAGTGAGGATTAGCTCACAATATAAAGTAGTAGCAATATTCAATTACAAGAGGCTCACTACCAAAAGGGCTCACTGCCAAGGACTCATTGTCTAGAAGAAGAAGAAAGAAGAAAAGAGGTGGCTCACTGCCATGAACTAAGATAATAGCATCTACCACATGCTTGAGTTCAGTTCCAATGAAGCACAACAAACATCACCTTCGCAGCCTCTCTAAAAATTGTAGACAACTTCTCACTGCTACCACATGAAAGTCCTTACTATTTTTTATTCAAATTCACATCACCATTACCATAATCCTTGTGCATACTCACCTCACACATGAAACCTTTACACTTATTTATATCAACATCAACCTTGAAACATTGACCAAGGTCAGAAACACATTCTACAACCTTTAAAACAGTCTCCAAGGTCGATGAACATATATAGTTTGAATTAATTCTAGACCTAAAAGTTATTGCGAAGAAAAAGAATGAAGGTATAACATTTCATAGATTATCTCTAACCTAAATACATCTTCACATGCTTCAACACGCTTTCTCAATCCACAAAGCACATCAGCAATTAGTGTTAGCACCCAAGTTAGCTAAACTTGTGCAAACACCAAGAACACTTAGGAACACACTTCCAAGAACCCAACCATAGATTTTAGACCAAGCACAATCCTTTAACACAATATAGAAACATCCATGAACAACATGAAATCACATGGGAGCCAACAAATCCATCTACAATAAATCTCACTTGAAGACAGTTCACATACTGCTCACAACCAACATTACCAAGCTCTGCTACTCAAGAAAACCACATTCTAGAGCACCAAATCACAAGTACTTTGGATAGAACATATATATGGACCTTATGAACATTCATCTAGAACCACAAGACCAAAAAACCAAATTGTGGAGAAATGCGGAGAAAAATACTTTCTCCTAGTCACAATGCAAATACTGCAAGGCAAAATCTTCAAACTGGTGAACATAACTTTCAAGCCATAGCATTCCAGACCACCAAATTATGGACTTAACATATTCAACCACTTCTATAGAACATATCAAAACCTAACACTCTAGTCTTCAATACAGAACAAATGCAGAGAAAAAACTCAGACAGTATTCTGTAAGTCAAAATACTTCTTCACAACATTGTCTTCAGTATTTATCAAATTTTCTCAAAAGCACTTGAAACCCAACAACAAGAACAATGTACTAACATCATCAACACTACTACAAGCCATTCAAATCACCTTAATGCAACAACTCAATCAACCAACAATAGCAACATCAGAAGATACAGTTGACACCAATGACAACACAAACATGTTGACATCAATGACAACATCAATTTTCACATACTTGATGTTGGAAAGAGACACTACTTCACCTGACAAGTGTTGTCATTGATGGCAACTAATATTATTCCACTCATCTGTATAACATAATTTGTTCATACCAGAAGACAGAATTAGAGTTCATCTAAGTCTGGGTAGCCAGAAACAGAGCATGTGACAAGGTCCGGTATCTTGGTCCGGATCTCTCCGGTGGTAAATCAGAGTATACTACAGATCTAAAGGAATTATAAGGATTTTTAGGGCAATCTAAATCCATAATTTTAACCTCTAGTGATGAAGGATTCAAAAGTTATTTGCATCTAAGTATGGGGTTATAGTTTGATAGTACAGACAATAGATGAACATGCCAACCTTGTAATTGATCTTGGTTCCAAATAAATGGAAGTAGTCAGGTGGATGATTTGTAATGATTAGTGATAGTGGACGACATGATTGATGATTTGTGAATGATAGTTCTGGTCCGTGTTACAAGTTATGCATGGATTTAGCTGATAGAGAAGAGTCTTCAACAAAGCTCTAAGTGTTCTTGAAGCTGACTAAAAAATGATTGAATATCATGATGTGGATATATATAGTTGATGGATTTAAGTGATTTGTGTGAGTGTGTGATGTGACTATGGAATAAGTGTGAAAAGGGCAAATATCTAAGGTTCAAATGTTAGCAGAACAGTAATCAAGGAAGAGTGAAGATGAAGTGTATCAAGTCAATATTATGTGCTTAACCATAACTGAATCCTTGCACTGGTGGATGCTAATTATCAGTTCAAACTTATTATAATCTTCTTTCTATTAGCAGTGAGCCTTCTTTTGAGTAGTGAGCTCTGGGCAGTGAGCCTGAATGCATATGCATTCCCATTTGTAAAATACTTTTAACAGAGTATTAATCTTTGTGGGTTAACCCCCACCGTGGTTTTTCCCTTAACCAGGTTTCCACGTTAAAAATATTGGTATCAAGTGTATTACTATGTTGCTACTCATATGTTTATGATTTTTGTTTTTCATGGTCAAATTATTAATCTATTGTTGAAAGGTAAAAGAAAGAATTAACTGTAGAAAATACTAAAATTTTGGTGACAACTAATTCACTCCCCTCTCAGTTGTCTGCCCTAATTCCAACATTTGGCATCAGAGCTAAGTTCATTGAAGGAAGCCTAACAGCTTGAGGAAAGATCTTGGAAGGAGTTTCAATGGGTTCACTCAAAGATCAACTTTTGTTGGCCCTAGAAGATCTTGGTCAGTCCAAAGTAGAAGTATCTAATCTGAAAGATGAGCTTAAAGATGCTGATGATACCATTGAAATGTTAAAAGATAAATTAAAGAAATCTAGGGAAAAGAGAAAGGAGCTATTTCTGCAGTTATCTAGTTTAACTAAAGAAAATGGCATGAACGAAGCCTTGGAAGAAAAGACAAAGGAGTGTGAGAAGCTATCAAAAGAAGTTGCTATTTTGAAAGTTGAGATGGAATCTGGGGCAATGAGGTTAACCAAAGAAATTGAGCAAAGGAAGAAGACTGAAGAAGACATGAATCAAACTCTAAAAGAAAGAAATGAAGAATGTTGTAGATTGGATGGAGTAGCTAGCCTTCTAGAGTCTGATCTACAAGAAAGTAGAGACAATGAAAGAGAACTTGAAAGGCAAACTGTCATTCTCAGACATGACCTAGAAGTTGCAAATGAATACAAGGAGAAGTTCAAGATAAGCTCAGCTAAACTTGAAGAACTACTTGAAGGACAGAAAAAGGCTAATGACAAGCATGGTCTTGGATATGAGAAAGGTGAAAGCTCTAGATCTGGACAAAGAAACTTTCAAACAAGGAATGGGAGAAACAAACCTCGAAGATCTCTAGTAAGATAGCCTAATGCTCAAAGATATCCATCATTCAATGGAAATTGTTATAATTGCAATAAATTTGGTCATAGAGCAATTCAGTGCAGAAGTAGAGTAAATCAAAATAGTCCATCCTTCTCCAGACAATGCTTCAACTATATGAAGTATGGTCATAGATCAAATGAATGCATAAGTATGATAATGAATAATTCTTTCAATGGTTACTACTTTACTTGCAATGGATATGGACACATGGCTAATCAGTGTAGATCAAATAAAGTATACAAGCAAAGAAATGTTGTACGCTTTAATTGCAATAGATCTGGTCATATTGCAAGATTCTACAAAAATAAGAATAATTTAAGGAGAAGTCTGATAAACAAGAAACCGGATGACTAGAGACAAGACAAAGGCAAAAGAAAAATTGATGTGAATGAGATCCAAAATGAAATGAGAAAAACATGGGTCAAGAAAATAATTGTGAACAATAATAATGGGTCTGCATCGGAATCCAGTGCTGATAATTCCTTTGGGAATTGAATTAGAAGCTCTGGCTCAGGGGGAGCTGCATTAAAATTCAAGTTCTCATGCCTAAATCTGGTATAAAGGGAAAAGATAATTTGGGTCACTACAAATCATTTAAAAGAATTTCTAGAAGAAAATAAGTGGATTTAACTGTGTATAGAAACAAAGCAACCAGATGTGTTAGGGTAGCACATTTATTACAAAGACAAATTAGGTCTTACGAAGCATAAAAGGGTCACTCATTCTTTATTCGAATCACTTTACATTAGAAGAAAACAAAAAGAAAGAAAGTGAACAAGTTTTGAGGTGAGAATTTTCAAGAGTTGAAGTGCGAAGAGGATTTCCAGTCAAAACCCTAAATTGTGGAACAAGGTACTTCGATTTTCTATGAAATCTCTTGAAATTTCAATCTCTACAAATGGCTACACCTCTAGTTGTTGATGTAACTAAAAGGACCCAACCAATATTTAAGAAGCACCCACACAAGTGAGTTGAAGTTGAACTGTTAGGTGCATTTTCTAATTTCCCATATGGCGTACTGCATGTTGAGGGTATTAGGACATACATCAACTGTAGCATTGATGAATTTGGAAACCTAAAACTCTTGTGTTTGTTTAACAACTACCTAAGGGATGATAGCTATAAATTGAAACTGGAATACAAAGCCCTAGAAAGCAAACACTTTCTGCAAGTCATTAAATTTATGACATTTGATGAGAATGAGTGGATTTGGTATATCTTGAGCCAAATACATGATGAGTTCATATGGCTATTGAAACCATTCAAGATTACAAAGGATGTTATCAAGATTGTAATTGGGTTAAATTCAACTGGTGGATTACCCATGCTAATTGTGAAAAACCAAACTATTATCGATGCAACTAGTGCGAAGTTTGACAAGAGAACAATGACCATTAATGATATTATAGAACCAGATGTCAAGTTTGCATCCATGGTGATTGGCTACAAGGTCTACCACTTCGACAGGGAAAATTCTATCTCCAGAACTGTAATATATGTAGCCTATCAAATATTGAAGGAGAATGTTGATTATGACCTATGTGAACTACTACAAAATCAGTTGATTGAAAATCTAAGAAAAATACCTTCAAGTATGGTTCCTTGATTATATGTTTGTTCTTCTATTATATGAATGAAGTTTCTGGAGTTCAAGGTGTGCACTGGACAAATGATAGGCTAGTGGCATGGCAAATAAAAGATCATCTACTCATCCTTGGTAATTCCCAAGCTTAGAAGAAAGTCATTTGGGGTTACTTCCAAAAATTTCAAAGTATGATTCATGCAAGAGAGAGAATTCCTAAGTCAGTTGTGGAGAAATATGAGAATGAAATATGCTTTATGGTTGACACTGATTAGTGCCTAATGGAGGCTGTGGAACCCAGAACCATATGGATTATGCCAATGGGCTATGAGGTTGATGAGAAAGTTTTAGAAATGTATGCTCAACATCTCCTGAGAAAATCAAAAGATACATCTATGGAAAGGTATGGAACATACAAGGAGCTAAGTCTAAAATTGCATGTGGAGCCTTAGATAGCCAGAGACCAAAAGGAAAGTTTAGAAGCAAGTTAAAAAGTATGCTCAGAGCATTGGACTAACCAAGGAAGCAATGAAGCAAAATAGAGAAAGAATTGAAAAAGATGAAAAGGAAAGGCAAGAAAAGAAACAAGAAGATGCTTCAATAGAACCATCCCCCACCTCAAAGACTACTAGAAGCTCTACTGCTACTTCTATTCCCTTTAAACCTACAAAACCAAAAGACAGACCATCCGGTGAAGGAAGTAAGAGAAAGAAAACAAAGGTTGCAAGAATGTATGTGAGCACAAAAGATGATGAAGAGATAGAGACAGATGAAGAAGTTAAAGAGATAAGATCCAAGAAAGCCAAGGCTTTTGAGGACTAGCCTTCTGAAAGCAAAAGGCAAGTAAAAAGCAAGAAATTGGTAACGTTGCTATGACAGTTGATGAAATTGTAAAAACAATTACTATTCATGGAAATCTAAGGCCTATCAAAGTTTATTATGATAATTTTGATCAAGCAAATAAGAAAATTTTGGAAGATGCCACCATCATATACTTAAATAAATTCAATAGAGCTCTACTCGAAATTTTACAAGAACTTCCTAAAAGTTTAAGGAAAACACTGGAGATGAGGAAGGAAGTAGCCAAGGCTAAAGATCTAGAACTCAAAGAATATGTCCTCCCCACTTTGTGTCCATTAATGTCCAAAAAGGAAGCAGATAAAATACTCAAGAAAGTAAAAGATGGTTTCAAAAGCAAAGTAAGGATGAACAAGCTAATGCTTGGGAAAACTGAGGAAATTACAAAAGAAACAGAGGAAATTTTGAGGAATGCCATGGATAAAGATAAATATTATGTTATCTTTGAGGAACAAGATGAGGAAGGAAATCCTACAGTTCTGGAACTAGAAACCTCAAAAGGAGAAACTAGAAAAGGAAATAATTACCAAGATGATACTCTAGATCCTCCAGAGAAAACCTATGAGGAGATAAATGACGGGATTAATTCATTGATTCTGGATGTTGAAAAAGTAAACATTAGTGAGCAACAAACTAAATTTAATGAATCCTATGTTTCGGAAGAGGAGTAAATAAATAAAGAAGACACAAAGATGGCGGACAAAACTGATGATGTAGGAGTTACTCTAACTCCACCTAGTTAATCCGGAAAAGAAGATAATATTGCTACTACTCAAAGCCCTCTAGAATAGGTAGCAAGTGGTGAAGACAAAGAAAATATTCCCCCTACAGATGATACAAAAGAAGGTAAAGAAGACAAGGCAGAAGAAGATGGTGCAAATGTTAATGCAACGACACAAATAAATTCTGATGTTGAGAAATCTCAAGAGAAGGAAGGTGGTTCAGGAATTGTAGCAAGAGACACTACAGATGTAGTAAAAGGTTTCCTGAGTAAAGATATGTTTGAGTTTGATGAACCAAAGTTGTTTCAAGTACCGTTCAATCTAGATGCTCTCTCTCCAGTTCAAGTAATGAAGATAGTATCTTTCACACAAGCCAAGGCAAGAGAAAAGTTGTTGAAATCTCACATTGAGGACAATGAGCTACTAGGCCTTGGAACCGGAGTATTGGAGAAGTTAATGCCAACCTTCCAAAAGAATTCTTCTGACTCTCCTTCTAAAAATCTGAAGAATCTTGTAAGTTCAATAAGTACACACTTTGAGTCTTTTGAGAAGTCTGCAGAGACTAAAGTCAGAAATGAATTTTTGGATAAGAAATTTAGTGAAATAAATAGCCTAATAAGGAATGATAGGATGATACTTGGTATCAGTATAAAGAGTATTCAAAATGATCTAAGTGATGGAGGTGATATTTACAAATTTTTTCTTTCCTGGCCCAAAGTCAGTGAGGATATTGAGAAGAAAATAAAGAAGCAAGAACAAAAATTGTCAAATATATCTCAAAATTTTGATCCTTTAACAGTTTCTCCTATAAGTTTGGAATGTCAAGCAATCAGCTTGACCGATGAAATAAAGAAGCTTGTTAAAGAAAAAGGCAATATTATGAAGAGAGTGTGTGAGCTCCGAGGATTGATTGCTCCCAAGTTAGAAACAATGTTTAATGCATTATTAGAAGCTCAAATTGTAGTTCAGACAAGTGATCCTTCAGATCTGACAAAGGCAGATGCCTATGCATTTCTACTGAGTGGGCACATCTCAATTTTGGATGGCATGAAAAGAAGTTTGGCCTCTGAACTTGAGCAATTGAAAATTGGTTTTGCAGATATTCTCAAGTTCATGTAAATATAACTTAAGGATTGGTTGTACATATGCGGCACTGTATACAATTTTTTTGGGTGAATTTTGGTTTGTGGATCCCACCCTTTTCCATTGATGTCAAAGGTGGAGTGAAGAGAAGTGACAAATGAGGAATTTAGTAAAGGGAGAGCTTTGGAAACAATGGAGAGTGCAAGTGTACAGAGTAAGAGGGTAACTCTGACACTTAGTCATTTTTCACTAAGTGTTACCAACAATGCCAAAGGGGTAGATTGTTGGCAAGAGACACTGCTTCGCATGACAAGTGTTGTCATTGATGGTAACTAAGACTATTCCACTCATTTGCCTAACATAATTTGTTCATATTGGAAGACAGAATCAGAATTCATCTAAGTCCGATAGCCAGAAATAGAGCATGTGACAGGGTCTGGTATCTTGGTTTGAATCTCTCTAGTGGTAAATCAGAGTACGCTGCAGATCTAAAGGAATCATAAGGATTGTCATGGCAATCTAAATCAAGAATTTTAACCTCTGGTGATGAAGGATTCAAAATTTATTTGCATCTGAGTATGGGGTTATAGTTTGATAGTACAAACAGCAGATGAACAGGTTGACTTTGTAATTGATCTTGGTTCTGGATAAATGGAAGTTGTTAGGTGGATGATTTGTGATGATAAGTGGTAGTGGCCAACATGATTGATGATTTGTGAATGATAGTTTTGGTCTGCGTTACAAGTTATGCATGGATTTAGCCGACAGAGCAGTCTTCAACAAAGTTCTAAGTGTTCTTGAAGCTGACTAAAAAATGATTGAATAACATGATGCAGATATATATAGCCGATGGATTTAAGTGATTTGTGTGAGTGTCTGATGTGACTATGGAATAAGTGTGAAAAGGGAAGAGATCTAAGGTTCAAATGTTAGCAGAATATTAATCAGGCCAGAGTGAAGATGAAGTGTATCAAGTCAGTATTATGTGCTTAATCAGAATTGAATCCTTGCATTGGTAGATGCTAATTATTAGTTCAAACTTATTGTAATCTTCTTTCTATAGGAAGTGATCCTTCTTATGAGCAATGAGCTCTGGGCAGTGAGCCCAAATACATGTGCATTCCCATTTGTAAAATACTTTTAACAGAGTATTAATCTTTGTGGGTTAACCCCCACCTTGGTTTTTCCCTTAACCGGGTTTCCATGTTAAAAATCTTGGTGTCAAGTGTGTTACTATGTTGTTGCTCATATATTTATTATTTTTATTTTTCATGGTCAAATTATTAATCTATTGTTGAAAGGTAAAAGAAAGAATTAACTGCAGAAAATACTAAAATTTTGGTGACAACTGATTCACCCCCCTCCCTCTCAGTTGTCTACCCTAATTCCAACACTTGCAACAAATCTTCAAACAAGGCTATCATGCGATATAAAAGGGCCAATAGAACACCAAATCAACAAAACCCATGGCGAAAGGGGATAGGCAGAGGAAAAGAGAGATCGACAAAGACATCAAAACCAAAATGGAGATAAGCAGAGAAGAGAGATTGAAGAAAACTCAGGAATGACAGGAATGCTATCACAGAAGGATGGAAAGGGCATAAGAGATGGAAAAAGGAGGACAACAAAAGTTGTGGAAGAAAAGGAGGAAGATTTCAAAGAGTATGCCATGGAGGGTGCTACCGGAAGGGAAGAAGAAGATAAGAACATTAAGGAGGATGTTGTTGAGCACGCCAATATGGGTGCTACCAGAGAAAGAAGGTTAGAAGGAGAAGTAGAGCATGGCATGAAGAATGCTTCTAAGTGCGCCATTGTGGGTGCTGCCATAGAAGAATGTAGAAGGGAAAAGGAAGAGAGATGAATTAGCGTTTATGTCGCAGACTATCAAAAAACATGAATTAACATCAGAATTTTTGAAGATGGATAAGGAATATATAGAGGATCTAATTTTCCAAAGCATAAAGGACATAAGAGAAGGAGGAGAAGATGCGATAAACATTGAGAGGAGTTTTGAGGGTTTTGGAAGGCTATTTCAATCATCATGGATGGTGATATGATGTTGTTCACAAATGGAAGAGTATTCCCTAATTTGAAGAGACACAACCCCTAGACCATGAGTCACCCTAAGTGCAATATAAAGTCAAGATAATTTTAGTTAAGAAGGAAAATATTCAAGAAAATGATGCAAGAGCATCCGGAAGTCATTCAAGTAAATTGAGATAGTTAATGTTGAGTTGTGGAGTACCAGGAGGAGACATTGGAGATTACCTCATTTCACCACATTTGTACATTAGAGATTGTGGAGCTGGATTTAGTTTCTATGACATGACATCTACATCATATTCAAAATTTAGGTCATTTGGGTTTGTCTGCTAAGAGATATCGCTATCAGAAGATTACTTGTTTTCACAGAGTAGAGTAGTCAATGTTTAGTTGGAGTCTAATGGTTTGTAGAGAAATTCTATGACTTATAGAGCCTAATGGAACATCATTCAAGGTAATATGGGACCAAATAGACCTTTGTGGAGAACCGCAGCAAGTTTCATCTGTTTGTGGAGCAATACCATATGTTTTGGGCTGACTTATTTGTTTCTATAGGTTTCATACTACCCGTTATGATTAGGCTGACTTGATAATGTTTTGAAGGCTTCCAGAGGATATAAATGAAGAGTAGAATATTGTTTCAAGATAGTGAGGAAGAGGAATGAAGAGTGTGAAGATATGAAGCATGAAGATGAATTGTTTTGATCCAGAGAAGATAGCAGAGTAGAAGCAGAAGGAGATGCAGAGTAGAGGATTGAGAAGGAGAAGAAAAACAACATAGAGGATTGATGTTGCATTGTATGAATCTTTTGTAAGCCTAGACTGTGACCTAGCACATGAAAATCCCTAGAGGCATATGTAATAAGGTTTGAGATTATAAGATAATGAGAAGTGATCTTTGAAAGCTAGGTTTTTCCCTTTGAGGTTTTTCCTAGGATAAATCTTGTGTCACGTGTTCATAAATATCTCTTATCATTCTGTTGTTAGCTGTATGTTTTCATTGTATCTTTGTTATGATCATGGTGTTGATTGTTAAGGCTGCAAGGCTGGATGGTCCTTCATTGGACCCTCCTACCTTGGTTGCATCAATAAACAAGGAAGCAGAGAGAATAGAAGAGATTTGGAGCAATTTTGTAGAAGTTTAAGGAGAGGAATACTTTGATATCTGACTATAGAGAGACAGGGAAAGAGAAGGAAAGTGATTGATAGAAGACAACCTAATTGGAGGAGCAGACTGGATGAAACCTACTACAAAGCACCTAAGACTTTGATAATACCAATCATGGATATTCCTATCAAGTTACAAGTCTTTGAGGACACTATTGAAGCAATAGAGCACATTTTTGTTTTGGACTCTATTTGGAACCAAAATGGAGTAACAAGAGATGAAATCAAGTTGTTTGACTTCATAGGCACCTTGCATAATGAAGCATTAAAATGGTATAGAAAGACATGTCCAAACAATGACAAGGAATGGGATGACATCAAGAAATTATTCTTGGAGAATTTTGGAGTTCTAGATGTTCTAACAGAAGGGGTAAGTAAGGTGAGAGATTTGATACAATTGGATAAAGAATCAATAAAGGAATTTGATAGAAGATTCAAGGAGATAACTAGGAAGTTGGAGGAACCATTGACTAAGAAGCAAAAGATAGAATGGTTTATTTCTAGAATAAGCCTTGAGATAAGGTCAGCCCTAGATGGAAGAATATTTGAAACATATGTAGAAGCAGTGACACTGGCCTACTAGATAGAGTCTCAATCTTGGCATAGACAAGATAAGATGAAGGAAAACCTAGAATTGGAGAAGTTCAAACTGGAATTGGAGTAGTTGAAGCTGAGACATGAGATTTTGGTCAAGCAGGAGGAGAATACACAGAAACAAAGACCTAATATTTGGTACTCATATTGTACAAGAGAAGGTCACTTGAGAAATGGATGCCCTAGGATGAAAGGTGAAAGACAAGTTGCTACAATAAAAGAAGACATCAAAGTAACAACAAAAAGAGTTAATTTAGTAGATTGTGGATTATGCGGAGAATGGGATGACCATGAAACACCAAACTATCTTTCACAAAACTTCCAAAGGAAAAGAGAATTTGTTGGTGAAGAAGATGAAACATGATACACAAACTCGACGGAGAGCAACAACATGTCATATGTAGAAAGAAACTCACATGATCAAGGATACCAACAACCAAATTGGAGAAATTAGAGGAATGTCAATGCAATATAAAATTCAAACTCTGGCAGTCCATCCTATGGGAGTAGCTACAATAATGATGATAGAGAGAAATTTGGAGGCTATAGAGGAGGTGGAGGCCATGGAAGAAATCAAAGGAGGGAGGATGCAACATGTTTCAATTGCGGTAATCTAGGACACTTTGCTAATGAATGTTGGGCTGAAAGGAAAACATACTTTTATTTTATAGCAGTAGAGCACATGATTTATTTTCTTGTGAGAGAACACAACAGTACTTCTAGAATGCACAACCACAATCTAAGAGTGATGAGCTACAAAACCTAAATAATAAAAAAGGAGCCAGGATCATAAGAAGGAAACCAAAGGGCCAAATGAATCTTGTCGGAATATCCCCATTATAGTAGCTATAGTTGAGAGATTTGTTCCATTCCTCTATGAGAGAAAAATTTTTGAAGCAACATGTGGAAGGGAGTGAATTAATATAGGACGCAATAAATATATTGGCTAAGGAGATGCCAGAGACACCAAGGGACACTACCTTATCCTTTCCAGAGCAATTGAAATAGTTGACACAAGGGTTCAAGGGTTACTCTGCTAGATGGAAAAGAAAATCACAGAGCAATTGAATAAGAAAATATTGATGGAAATGACAAATAAGTGTTCCAAGGCACACACTCAGATGGAAACAAATATAAAAACATTCAACAAAGCATTGAGGAGGCCAATATTCTTTACTAGTTTTGCTTAAAATGGCCACAGTCCACCAAAGCAATAAAATACCATATGGATGCTCTAGAACTGCAAATAACAAATGTGGCAGCCCAGTATGATCCTCTAATAGATAAGGATGGAGTAATAAGGGCACATGTGGAGACACTTCACAGTCAACATCAACAACTCCAAGACCAAAGTGATGAAATAATGAGCCAAATAAAAGTTGAGGGAGGTGGTCAACCTTAGACTAGCTAACCCAACCAACAATTTTGCAGAAGCGAAATAGACAACACAAACCATACAGATACCAGTAAGTATAGAAGAAGTAGAGGAGACATACATAAATATAGAAGGACAAATAACTATGTTGTCTAAGGCTAAAAAGTAATGGGATACCAATTTGGCACAGCTGAAGCATATCTACAAGATTATCTTACCAAGCAGTTGATTTTGTATGTCTTGAGGAAAAGACATAATTTTGAAAGGGGGATGATGTTAGAAGGGTGCAGAGCATGGAATAGAGCTGACTGGAAGTTGGTGCATACACTATGTGGAGGTCAGAGCTGATAGAAGATGCTACAAAACACATCCCTATACATAATAGACATAATATATATAGATATAAGATATGATGATATAGTATAAGAGCGAAAAAGTATGATATGAGATGGATTCAAATGTAAAGAATGACATAGAAGTCATGTATGTAGATGGATGAGCCAAAGACTCAGACCTATCAGATGATAGATGTATGACATTTGATTGCTATATATAAATGGAGATCTGCCAGTACTAGGTATTTATGTGTTATCTTTTTATTATGATGTGCATGTGATACTTTGTTTTTGTTATTCTTTATGTTTTTCTATCAATCTCTAGCTACTTGACCAAGGTATAAACTAACTACAAAGACTTGACTGAGGATCAGATCTCCATACTGGTAACCCTCACCATTTCTTGCCAACAAACATAATAATATATCACTAAAAAATTAGAAAAAATGTATATAATGTAAAATATGATATATAATAATAAAAATAACTATAATAAAGATTTTCATTCCATATGACATAATAATATATCATTAGAAAATTATAAATCATATATAAAAACATTTCACCGTTCGATGAATGCTTGATGGATGATTGTAGTTGAATTCCAGAATTAAATGTCTGGAGCACTAGACTTGCAAACTCAAACCTCTATAATCACCCTAGAGCCACTAGATTTGTAAAGATCAATAGTTGAGATTTTATAATATGTTTTGAATGTTTTCTCCCATTGAACGTGTTGTATTAATTAAAGTTGCAAACTTGTAGGCCATCCCTAATTTTTGTTGAAGTGGCAGTAACAAAATTTTAATGTAATAATTGTGGAGTCAAGTGGTAACATGTTTCATTCTATTTTCCATTACTAGGCACTTGTTCAAGAATAAGAAGAAAATTAAGAAGTTAAGTCGTAATATTGCACACAGGCAATGGAAAATTGTTGCAATTGCTAAGTGATATTATTTTGAAGTGAGAAGGTCAGGGAGATTACAGTGCACCAGGGAGATTTTGGGATGCAATAGAGTCAGTCCACACAAGTCTTTGTATTCACCTTTTCAAATTTTATGTAAGTGAAAGATAGAAATCCTACATTCCATCGATTTCTCTATTATATTAAGCCTTTAGTTTAAAAATTTTAATCTTAGGGTTTAGTGTTGAGGGTTTACAATCATGTCTACCACCACTACCAAACTATGGATTGGGAAAGGCAAAGAAATACAAACAATAGACTACGTCAGACTACTTAAAACCCCATGTTTCACTAATGAATACCATGATATTTACGATCATGTAATCTTTGGTAGGCTTAGCTCAAAACTTAGATTTTCATTTGATAATAAGGCTTCAATTAAAATGTAAGATAAAAAAAAGTAAAACATTACCAATTAATTATATCAATGCACCATGGGTGGTTCGATTGGGATGCATGATGTTCCCTGAGGTTTTCCCTTGCCCAGAATTTATCATGGTATGTGCCCAGAATTATGATGAAAATAGAAAATAAATTGTTAAAAAAGATATCTAGGAAAAATTGTTGCTCAATACTATAGAAGAAGTTGGTAGACTGTTGGGGTTTCCAGCTAAAGATTTTGGAAATGTCAATATTAACCTAGAAAAGCTTGCTAGTGATTATGAAGAAGCCACTCTAAATTCCAAAATTTCTTTTCAAACAAAAAAAACAATGCATGGTACCGTACTCAAAGAGAATCATAAGCCTCCTTATCATTTTAAACCATGGGTTTAGGATACTATTTCCATGCTAGCATTTTGCCTTGGATTGGATAGTAATAGGGAAGTGGATGCAAGCCTCCTTAAAATGGGATACAATATCCATTATGTTACTCCACATGTTAAATACAAATTTCTTGAGCACGTTGCATAATCCATGCAAAAATAATTTTTAATGATTAAAGGAGGTTCTACTTTAAGTTCCAACACTAAGACATTTAAGTTCACAACCTACTTGTGTTATTTATTTCTAGTGTAGTTTAGTCAAACATTTCTGGCCAACAAGCTTTTGATTCAGCCCTATATGAATGATGACGAGAAAAGATTGGTTCCAGTATATGATTGGACCCCTAAGATAAGGATGCATGATAATAGATCAGGGAGGAGCCACACCACCCTTGTTATGATTGGATGCCATGTGTGTGAGAATTTTGTACACCAAGGCACTAGTTTGAGGAAACTGGGTTTTTGAAGCTTTTTGCAAAGATAAAAAACACACTAGTGTCACTACAAACCAAGTAATCCTAATGTTAAAGTATTGCACATAAAGGCAAATATGAAATGTGTAATTATAAGAGTATGAATTTTCAAATCTAGGGTGTGAAATGATACAAAATTACTATGCCAAATCATATTTGATGAATATTTAATGCAACCAATATGATCATGCAAGAGAATTTTTGAAACCCTAATGCAAAATTTTACCAAAATCAAGCATTTTAAGGCCTAAATATGCAATTTTTCAAATTATGCAAGATTTTCAAATGAATATTGATAAATATGTAATGAAACAATGCAAGATCTAATTTGAACAATCAAAAAGATGCAAATGCTCGAAGCTACGAGTTCACCAAAATGTTTAGTATGAAAAAGGAGAATGATGACAACTAGAATGCACACTAGATCAAACCCTTTTCCATATAGCATTCAAGGACAAGACTGAGCCAAATCACTACCAAATGCACGTGGACTCAGCTAGAGATCTTGTACTTAGGTATGCTATAGAGGAATCAGATTTAACTCATCCTTTCTATCAAACCCTAGGTTAACAATGCATGAAACCCTAGTTCTACAATGATCAGCTTATAACAGAATTAGTACAACATCAATCTAGAAAACAATTAGACAGGGATGATCAGGAAGATGATAGAACCTGTCTCCCAAAAGAACAGGTGTCGAAGGACTAATTTAGGACCACCCAAGTCCTAGCTGGAAGATATTGCCTGAGGTCTGAACTGGAAAGATGTTGCAGATGTTGCCCTGATGCTAGATCTGAAGTCAGAAAGGGTAGAAAGACTAGGGTGTCACTACCCAAGTCCTAGATAGAGGAATACTCTATAACTATTATCGGATCTCAAAACCCTGATCTTCACCCAATCTTCCTATATCTTCACATTCTCCAAATCTCACTCCTATAACTTACAAGAAAATAAGAAAGAATTTGGGGGTTATGGTATTTAGGGACTTGCCTCAGTCACTACCCAAGTCCTAGATAGAGGAATACTCTATAACTATTATCGGATCTCAAAACCCTGATCTTCACCCAATCTTCCTATATCTTCACATTCTCCAAATCTCGCTCCTATAACTTACAAGAAAATAAGAAAGAATTTGGGGGTTATGGTATTTAGGGACTTGCCTCAGTCAAATCCTAGGATAGCATTCAAGATTCCCAACATTATTATTTGATAGAGAGTGTGTGCCCTTGTGGGGATAGAGGCTGAAAACAATGATAATGATGATGAATCAAATGATGATAAACAACAATGATATCACCTATGCGATGAACCCTTAGAATGATTAAGATCCTTGAACTCCTAGAAGGTGGATAGATGATAGCTTCATGCCTACAAAATATACATAATAACAACACACAAATCAGCTCTAGGATCATAATAAATGCTCTTGCTTTCTTTTCTTCACTATCTCAAGTTAGCTATATCCATCTAAGTTCATAATGAATTCAAAAACACACTTATATATGCTTTCCTGCTAACAATCATGAAATTAAACCAAAAGTGCTGACAAGCAGAAACCTTTTGAAAGGTCCCAAGATGACATAAACTTGATTTTGCCTTGAACAATTAGGAGGGACTTGGGTGGTGGTGCCCAAGTCTTTGAGCTCCTTTTGGGTTTGGGATAAGATAGGTGAAGGGCCCTTATTCCAATATACATTGGTGTCAGGTAATTTTGCATCAGGATGAACATTTAGAATGTATAATGTAATCAAGGGGACCTAGGAGCTAAACAAGGATGTAAAAAGACATGTGGATACTTTTTACTCCATAACACTTAGCCCCCACTTTAATGTGTGTATGATCTTATGATCAATACATGCATTAAAGTATGGTCAAAGCGCATCAAACACATCAGACACTAGAGTGAAGACACACCCTAAGTTTAGAAGACCATTTCTAGCCCCCAAGATTAGACAAACATAAGAAAACACTTGACAGTCATGCAAAACACAAAGAATATAGTAAAGAAGCACATAATACATGGAGAATGCATGATCGCAGTCACACAATACACAAGGTATACATGGAGATAAGATGTGATTAAATAATTATTCTACCCTAACTAGGCGATGGGGGGAGCTCATCGCTATGTGCCACCATCAAAGCACATAAAACACATAGCGTGGGGGAGCTCATTGCTACGCGCCTCCAAAAAACACACAAGACACATAGCGCAGGGAGAACTCATCACTACGCACCTCCACAAAACATGCAAGACACATGAAAACACACAAAAAAACACATGGAATACACGAGTGCCATAGAGTGTGTCATCGACCCACTATACATCTTATACAAAGCAAACATAGGTGACAGGGAGGAGCTCATCACTGCACTCCACCATCTAAAACATGCCAAACACACTTGACGATTGAGATATGCTACCACAACTATGAAAAACATGCTTAAGGTTGAATAACTCAAGATCCAACCCTGCCTCCACAAAAGACTTTTTCAAAAGGATGTGCAACCTACTCAAGGATATACATCATCCTACCTTCCATAGAAGGGATTTCAAAAGCATGCAACCCCACCTGCATCGTGGAGATGCTTTACGGTGAAAAGGAAGCATGCACACAAAGTATATGACCCCACTTGTGTCGCAGAGATGACTTACGATGAAAATGAAGTATACACAAACACACACAAAAAGTAAATAATGCCACATGTGTTGTAGAGATGCCTTACCATGAAAATAAAGTATATGCAAACATAATTTATCACAATTTCTTAGATATCCAAGCATTTACCACAATATATGCCCCCACCTTTTAAAGTGGTTGCTGCCAATAGAAATCACATTTAGGGTAAGGTTGAAAACATGCAAGGGTACAAGAGATTTCTCAAAGCCCATGCCCCAAAGTGACATGTGCTTACAATAACCAAATTGTTCCCAACAATCACGATAGAACCACATCAATATCATTTACTAACAATCATTGATCAATAATAAGCTTCGGTTAGAAAATCTAAGCTAAGATAATAACTAAATCATTTCATGAAACATATCATTTGAACAAACTAAGGCTATACTGACGGGTTCAGAATCAAGTATAGCCGTGAGGTTATACTTCAGGTATCTTAGAACCCAGTGTAGCTACAAGGTGAGACAAAAGTAATTCAAAGTGCATAGAAGCAAATTGAATATTGCAAAGGTTTGTTACAACAATTTCACAATACGATACATGATCACATCACAACACAAAGTGATTCTACTAGTCAATCATCAGTAACAAATTACTCCCTGTCATGCCCACCCTTTATGAACCATGAACACAAAATTGGGATAATTTTCATTTTTTCTAAATGCTATTTTGACGAATTTGAGGAAATATTTACCTAATCTACACAAGTTTCCTACTAATGTTGAGATGTAAACTAAAATATGCTACTTGTTTGCAATTGAACAAGGAAATGATTGAGCTAATTAGTTTGACCAAAACTATTGTAGGTAATATATAAGAAGTCTAAACAAATGAATTGATTGACAATATGATTAAATTCATGAGGAATCATCCTATATAATCTAACAAGTAACAATGAATAACAAATCTACTAAATCTTATCTATAAAAAAGATGCATATTCATTATTTGGGTAACTAACATATACAAATACATCTATGTATTTATATTCACATATTATGAAAAATATGATACATTAAATGTATAAAAATATACTTTTCTAAGAGACATAATAGAAAATAAATTAATTTATAATTTTAACATATATATATATATATATATATATACACCAACTACTTATAAAAATGTCTCATTTGATAACTAATAACAAGTTCATTTCTACATATATATTTAGTGGTAAAAAAGAGGAAGATGGAGTTTTGGTTTATTTCAAGGGTTTATGTTAAATCCTCCTTTCACCACAACATTCAAGGACATTCAATCGAGTAGAGAACTCTACTACAGATGTCCTGTCACTTGGAACAAAAGGAATATTAGAATTGTGTGAATTTGTTGTTCAATTAAGTCCAATTATGCTCAAAACCCTAATTTCATAAAATCATAAATAAATGGACAAGTCACGGAAAATGATCTTACATAAAGATATCAAATGACAATCAAATACATACAAAATTTTGAAGTTCAGTTTGCAAAAAAGTCAGAGACTAATGAGTGGGCGCCCTAGTCAAGTGTACCTATTTCTATCGGGATCTCTGAAGAATGTCTGCAACCCAATTATGTTGTCACAGAGATTTCACTACATCGGAATCTAGAGGACTAATGAGTGGGTACCCTAGTCCAAGCCCTAATTTTCTTCTTTTCTCTGCACTTCTGATAGTTTGTAATGCCTCCTTGCAACTCCACTTCTAAAACCTATAACTTGTAATCATAGAAAAGTGCATTGGGGGTTGTGGTGTTTAGAGGCTTGCCTCAGTCAAGCCCCGAAGAGATATTCAAGTCTTCTGAACACCGTTGTCAGATAAAGAGTGCATATCCCTACGAGATAGAGGCAAAAACCAAATTAAAAATGATTGAAAAAACAAATGAATGTCACCTTGATGGTGTAGCTCGCATGAACATGAAGATCCTTCACATCATGAGAAGATGAAGCCAAATCTACATAACAAACACAATAAAAAAATAATACTGCTCTGCAACAATGAACACTTTGAAAGCTCTCAAATCATAAGTATACCAAAAGCTCATAATCATGTTCTAGTTTACAAATGAATGCCTAAACATGCTTATATATGCAACTAAACAACTTCCCACCAAGAAATTCATAATTCAAACTTTAGGTGTCGGCATAGTTCCTAATAACGGTCACATAACCGACATATGAAAATAGGTCCTAACCCAAAATAGGGCAGGACTAGGGCACGGTCGCCTAAGTCCTCCCCCTATTTCAAGAAAGATTCATCACAAGTGCATCCCCTAGGTCCCATTTTCCATAAAACTTAGGGGTTTCTTCACCGGAAGTCATCATTAACATGCAAGATGATCTAAATGCATTCTAAAGGACCCAAGAGCTAAACCTTAAGAGGGAAAAGCCCCTAAGGGGACATTTTCTGAAATAACATTTAGCTCCCACTTCAATATATGTATAAATGTAAGGTCAATACATGCATTAAAGTAAGGTCAGAAAACACAACAAACATGTCAAGCACAGTGAAGATGTGTCAAACACATTGAAGATAGTAACAGACACACAAAACATGGAGAAGATAGTAACAGTCATGTAAGACATGGAGAAGACAACATTGAAGACACACAAAACACAGTGAATACAGTGAATGCAATGATTATTTATTTTTTCATTTTCCCATATAAATGCAAAATCAAGTACAAGGAAAGTAAACACACAACCCATAATGCAGGAGGGACTCATCACCACCAGTCTTTAGACTGCATATGGGGCAACATACAAAATACAAATCTCAGAATGTAGGAGGGACTCATCGCCACCAGTCTTTAGACTGCACTTGAGAACAGACACGCCATATAAATCCCAAAGCATAGGAGGGACTCATTGCCACCAGTCTTTAGATTATGCTTGGGAACAAACACACCATACAAAACCTGAGTGTAGGACAGGCTCATTGCCACCAGTCTTTAGACTACAACACAGGGGAAAACACATGGAAGACATGGAGAAAACATGGAAAATAAGGCGATGGAAGAAACCTATTGGTAGGTTTGCTACCATCTCAAGCACAATATAGGCACACACTGATGATTAGGCTTCACCAAAACAATCGCCAAATACATGCTTAAGGGTTAGGATAGTCTTCTAGATCTACTCCCCACCTGCTTGGAGGACTTTTTGAAAATGACAGGATTGTGCAATCTCCTTGAGAAATACACCATCCCTGCCTTCCACATAAGGGCTTAAAATAAAATTATATGAATGATATCCTACCTCCGCAGAGGGCTTAATGATTGCAATATAAAAATAAGGATGTGCACTCATACGGAGATACAATATCCCGCCTCCGTAGATGGATTACAAACACGCTTCATTAGTATCAAAATCATCAGACAACTTACCTTTATATGCCCCCATCTTAAGGTGGTTGATATCATGTACCGATATCAAGCACGTTAATGTAGGAAGAAAACACACAAGGGAAAAGGAGCTCTTGCAAAGCCCATGCCCCTAAAGGTGACATGTACTTTACGATCGCCAAATGTTCCCACAAACACATTCCTGCAAGAAAAGAGGATAGAAATCTTTCCATAAGACAACAACCACATCACATGATAAAAATAATGCATAAAAAAGCAATCACATTAAAAAGCCAAGGTTACACTACGGATTTAGAAACTGAGTATAAATGTGGGGCTATACTACAAAGATCTTGGAACTGAGTGTAATTAGGGCGAGATTCAAAGATAAACAAAGTGCACAGAGTAGTTGTAGTGTTATAGTTTGTTAGTGCAATAAGACAACATCAAAATATCACATGAAGTGATTCTACTAGCCAAGCGTCAGATAATATATATCAACCCCATCGTCATGTATAAACTAGGTCCATTTTTTCTTACTCATTGAAGGGATGCTTGGTCCTTATCAATATTATTTGTTTTTCATCATCCGCTAGCTTGGTAGAACCACTAGAGGAAGGTAAACAATAAATCAAGAGAGTTGAACAAGTGCCTTAGGGACAATCATCTAGGAGGGTGCCCCAAGTCACCAACTGCAACGCTATGTCCTTTGGACACAACACACAATAATGAAAACAGAGGAGAAGCAATATAAAAAAATGATGATACAAATAGAAGAATGGTCACAATAGAGGTGGTCTCCCAGTATCCTTTACCTTACAAGAGTATCAAGGGTCATGCTAGGAGACCTAAAAGACACATAACACATCACGGGGGTAACACAAGATAGGAGGTAAAGGGTTAGAAATACTTACCTGCTAAAAGACAATGTTAGGAACATACATATCTAGGAGGAGGCCACCCTTGAGAACAACTATAATAGGTGCTACAATGAGTGTGGCTTAGGGATTAATAACTATACTTATTCACTATCCTCTTAGGAGGTGGAAGGAGTGATGTGTTTTCAGTGATCTCGACATCTATCCATAAGGGATTTAATGTGAGAGACCTTTCTTCATTCACTAGTGTTGCATCTTTTGGAGAGAGAGCATATGAATGAAGGGAAGGTCAGGTGTTGTGAGGAGAATTAATAAATGTTTTTAAATCCTTAGTGATGTCCCTATGACTCAAATATTCAACCAAAGGAGGGAGATCAAGGGTCTTCTCTTCCTTAGTGATATCCAAGGTATGTGAACAATCAACTAAAGGAGGAAGGTCAATGGGATGATCCATAGGGGCTTCATGCACTATGGCAGGGATAGAATTTTTAATATTGTTAGATGAATGCTCTGTTAGAAATGAAGGCAACACTACTTCAATGGAAATCTGATTCAAAATAATTTTTAGCAATCTTAAGTGTGCATTAACAATGGAGTTTGTAACAAAACATAAAACCCACTACAGAAAAGATGTCAAACATGAAGAACTCAACACAATGACATAGTTTTTACATGGAGAAAACCCTTGCAGGTAAAAAACTCCACCAGGAGAGAGGCACAAGTTTGTATTAATCTCAACAAGATTGTACAATACATCAACTACACAACTCTCTCCGCAAGTCTTCAATCTGACAGCATTCCGACAGCACCTGAGTATCTAAAATCTATATTGCATCAACAAATACATGGTAAATACTTATAGAAACATTTTCCAACTCATCCAAGGTGTTCACCTTCTCTCTCTTCAGATTCTCCAACATGCAAACATTAATTACCATCTTACAAGCATCTTACACTTGTCTAAAAACAGCCATGCAAAGGTTGGGTGACCAAGACTAAATCTGGCCTCTTACAACATCTTATGACACGTTATAACTATCATAGATTCCACAAAAGAGTATCTTTCCAAGATAGGAACCTTGCACCAAATATAGCAAATATACTTGACTAACATATCCATCATATGTGTCATAGATTCTCATAATCTTATGACAACTTGTAGTTGTCATAGATTCACTTACCAAACATTATGACAATTGTCATACATGCCAAAAATAGTATATTCCTAAAGGAAGCATGCCTACCCTCATTTACTTTGAGTTTTTACATTTGCCAATAGTAAAAGTCACTCCGTAATTACCTTTGGTTACTCCAAAATTACCCCTACCAGTGAAACTGGTACATCTCATGGATAATTACAAATTACATATAATAAATGGAATAAATACAATATTGGGATTTACAAGGTTAATGGCACCTTATCCCAACATGTTCATTATCTATCCAAGGAATTTTCTTTGTTGGAAAGAGTTCTTCATTCACTAATGCTTCATCTTGCCCAGAGAGAGCATTGGAATAAAGAGATGGAGGTGCCTCTTCATTCACCAATGCTTCATCTTGGCCAGAGAGAGAATTAGATGAAGAGATGGTGGTATTATATTAAGGGATGTGCCAATGAATTCATCCTCTTTCACCAAAGTGTCTGGTGCAGTGCACCTAGAACAATAATTTAGTCATATTTGTAAATGTTAGTGTTAAAAAGGCAAAATGAGTTTTGAAAATAAATATAATAGAGCTTTAAAAAGGCATAGGAGGATGCTTTTAGTCATTTCATGTAGTGGAGATTTAGAATGAGTTAGTAGTCTGCAGTCATAAAAAGTATGACAGTCTGTGGAAGTTCCCTACAAAATTTCTTGGGTGAGTGATCATCAGTCCATTTTAGTGACTGAACAAGCATTAGTAGAGTTCAAGATTAGAGCATATGAGGATAGAGTACTTTGTGACATCCTACCAATGGATTATTGTCATGTGATACTGGGAAGACCATGGAAATTTGATAGATTTGCAATTTATGATGGAAGAGCTAATACCTTCACTATCAAGAAGGATGAGAAGACTTTTGTGCTACTACCATTAGAGGAGTAGTCAAGAGCAGAAAATATGATTATGTTTGGCAAGAAGGAGACAGTGATGTTTGAGGAGAGTAAAAACAAGGAGTGTGCAGCCTTTTCAAGGCATGAAGTTATTGAAACAACAAATAGGAAGTGTGAAGTTGAGTTGCAACCAGTTGTGAGGAGAAATATCTTCATGTGGAAGAAGGAGGTGACTGAAAATATGAAGTGTAAGAGTGTAGAGCCTATGGAGAGGCAAGAAGTGATTGAAGGAGTCTTAGTAGGGACAAGCATGTGCCCTGTAGTGATAAGTAGAGATAAGAAACAACCAAGAGAAGTTGGTGCAGCATTTTGCAAGGTTGATAAGATAGTAAACAAGTTGAATAAAGGCTTGACAAAGGTTGCAAAAGGTAATGTGACAGTGAACAGGGGAAAGACAGTAGAGAGAAGCATAGTTGCTGATGAAGATGACAAGGTCAGAGGACCAAGAGTGGGACAGTCCACAAAGAGTGCATATGGTCACACAGAAAGAAATGATGGCAAGCATGCCATGGATAGTGAATATGAACCTGATGAAGACAAGCATGGAGCAATGAAGAACAATTTGCAAGAGTATTTCCAAGGGGATTGGAAAAGTTTCAAGTTAGGCTGTATGGTGCAGTGCACCTAGAACAAAAATTTAGTCAAATTTGTAAATGTTAGTGTTAAAAAGGCAAAATGAGTTTTGAAAATAAATATAATAGAGCCTTAAAAAGTCATAGGAGGATGATTTTAGTCATTTCATGTAGTGGAGATTTAGAATGAGTTAGTAGTCTGCAGTCATAAAAAGTATGACAGTCTGTTTATAGAAAAAATAGTTTTTTTGAGGAAAAAAATAGCAAGTGGCTAAATAAAGCCTTTCCCATGATGGGAATCTAGGAGAAAAGAATATAAAAAATTGAAAAGGCATTGTAGAGAGTGGTGGTTGAACATTGTAATAGAGATAAAGTTTGAATGAAAGAAAATGAGAAAAAAATGACTGTTTGTTGTCCCAACACACAGTTTTCTGAATTTCTGTTGTTCCTATGCATTTTCCTTGACCGTACAATGTTGGTTTTGATGTCTCATGTATAGAATGGTGTGATGGATGTTTCTACCTATCATTTGAACCAAGTTTGGAGGATTTCCATTGTCATTTGAGGGGTTTACCAAACGTTTTCTTGTTGCTGTTTTGTTTTACAGTTGTTTTCACTATTTTGCTGTTGTTCCCTTGATTAGTATGGTCCTGTACCTGATGGTCAAGAATCCAAATGACTGAAGCATAAAAATAGGATGAGATACCTTACATTTAAAACAAGTTGGAAGTAATTTCGTTGTACTTCAAGGATTTTATAGCATTTTTTCCAAAACTGCTCATTTAGTAGGGTTTTAGAGGGTTTATAAGAGCCTTTTGTGAAATCATTGGTTTGGAATGTTAATCCCCAAACACCATGAACATGAAATGGATGCAATAAGATTGGTTTAACATATTTTTAGTTGGGTTTTGTCCACAGGAGCAGGGGAGTGGAAAAATTTAATGTTTGAAGCCAAGAAGGCCTTATTTCTTCATGTGTTAGTTGAATGACATAGGTAGTGAGTGGTTTGATGAGAAAACCATACTTAAAAATGATAAAACCCCTAAAAGTGGTGTATTTGGGATGTGTCCAAACTCACCAAAGTGTAATTTTGTCTGTGGGCTTGAGGTTTTAGGTACTTCCTTTGAAAAAGTGGGCTAATTAGGCCTCTTGGACAGTAGGAATAGTCCAAATTAGAGCCTTGTGTTCCAAAACAACCTACCTTGCATGTTCATTATGTTTTATAACTCCATAATGGGCACTCTAAAAGGTGATTTGTTAGTGGGTTTGTTGTGTCTTGTGAAATTTATGCTTCAAAAACCTATCTGACAGGGCTACAAGGAGATAGGCCAATCTGTGAAGGAAGTGGTACAAGGAGGTACCCTCAGTGTATTTTTATGCTTTTGTGAGCTTGGGACAATCAAAACTAGTTGGTCTAGGGCCTCTAGAAATTTTAAAAAGGTTCCCATGTATATGAACCTATAAATGGTGTTATTGTGATGTGTTGTAACAATGGAGAGTAAGTGGACAGTCTTGTCCTGTTTGGTGTCAAGTGTTGTTGTTTGGTCCACTAAGGCCTAGATGAGTTGTTTGCCCTGTCATCCCCTATATCCTCTTCCTCCTATGTTGTTAGTTTTATCCCTTTGTGGTCTTGGTGTGGTGATTTCTGCATTAGTGTCCTCATAAGTGGGAACAACTTTGGGAGAGAGATCATAAGGTAGAATTAAGTTACCATCACATGTTTTAGCAATAGGAGTCGTAGTGGAATGTTCAATAGAGATAAAGTCATTTACGGGTTCATCTAACATATTGAAGTCATCACTAATAAATATATTATTGGCTATGAATTTAGTGAGATCATCTAATATCATAGGATATATTCCCATGAGATTTGTAAAGCTATCAAAAACAAATATATAGCAGAGGATTTCGTATTTGGAACACATAGAAATATCAACATCATATATGTATGCTATTTGTTTCAAGACTTGAGGATATTCATGAGTAAATTTAGAAAAATTATCAATGTCTATGATTTATGCAAACAAATCTTCTAAAGATGAATAACAAGAAGTATCCATGAGATATGCAAGAAGATGAATGTAAAACTATGTATGATGATGACCTAAAATGCTCGATATTTCAAATTTTTTCAATGCAAATGAGTGAAAGAAGAGGTGTTGTAAGGAAATTGATGAGGGACAGAAAATAATATGTCTAATATTAGTCCAATTATTCAGTAATATCTTTCACAACACGCCTGTAGTGCAGATCTAGAGTGATGACAAGTCAAAACCTAGTGAAAATACACTAAAAACATGCAATTTTTCACCAATTTTCAATGCAAACAACCAATAGAAAGGGTGTTGTGAGGAATTTGAGGAGGGGAAGAAAATTATAACCCTGCTAATAGCCAATTAGTGCAGCAAAATCCTTCACAACACACCTATGATGCAACTCTAGAGAGACGATAAGCCCAAATCTAGTGAAAATGCAAGGTTTTCAAACCCTAGACATGAAATTTTTCAAGAAAGGCACTATGATGAAATACCACAGTTAAAAATCAGTCCTAATGAGTGTTTTTAAAGGGTAAAAAAATCTGAAGCAAGATTTTAACTACGAACCCTAGCTAATGCATAAACTAGGTTACATGAAAAATGCACAATTTCAAGCAATTTTTAACAATTTAAGCATGGAAATGCAATGTAAATGAATGATGAATGATGAATTTCTATAAATTAAATCAGATCTGATAATAATAACATAAATTATATGAAATTAAATGTAAATTAATTCAAATTATTTGAAAATGCAAGCTAAAAATGCCAATTTTTTCAAAGCTTTCCAATTTTACAATTTTTTGTAATATTTTCAAATGCAATAAGATAAAAATGAAATGAATGAATGAAATGAATGCAAGTTTGAAATACAACACTTAGCAAGGTGAAAAAATCCTTAAAACACGGGTTCACCAAAATGTTTAGTGGTAAAAAAGAGGAAGATGGGGTTTTGGTTTATTTCAAGGGTTTATGTCAAATCCTCCTTTCACCACAACATTCAAGGACATTTAATTGAGTAGAGAACTATACTATAGATATCCTATCACTTGGAATAGAGGGGAAGATAGGAATTGTGTGAATTTTTTGTTTAATTAAGTCCAATTATGCTTAAAACCCTAATTTCATAAAATCATAAATAAACAGACAAATCACAGAAAATGATTGCACACAGAGATATCAAATGACAATCAAATACATACTAGATTTTGAAGTTAGATGTGTGGAAAAGTTAGAGACTAATGAGTGGGCACCCTAGTCTAGTGTATCTATTTTTGTCAGGATCTCTGAAGAATGTCTGCAACCCAATTTTGATGTCACAGAGATTTCACCGCATCAAAATCCGGAGAACTAATGAGTAGGCGCTTTAGTCCAAGCCCTAATTTTATTCTTTTCTTTCCACTTTCAATAGTCTGTAATGCCTCTCTATATCTCCACTTCTTTTGCTTCTGAAACTTGTAACCTACAATCATAGAAAAGTGGGTTGGGGGTTGTGGTGTTTAGAGGCTTACCTTGGTCAAGCCCCAAAGACACATTCAAGTCTTCTGAACACCATTGTCAGATAAAGAGTGCATATCCTTGTGGGATAGAGGCAAAAACTAAATGATAAATGATTGAAAACACAAATGAATGTCACCTCAATGGTGTAGCTTGCATGAAAATGAAGATCCTTCACATCATGAGAAAATGAAGCCAAATCTGTATAACAAACACAATAAAAAAAATAATACTGCTCTGCAACAATGAATACTTTGAAAGCTCTCAAATCATAAGTATGTGAAAAGCTCATAATCATCTTCTAGTTTACATATGAATGACTAAACATGTTTATATATGCAACTACACAACTTCGCACCAAGAAATTCATAATTCAAACTTGAGGTGTCGGCATAGGACCTAATAACGACCACATAACTGACACATGAAAATAGGTCCTAACCCAAAATAGGGCAGGACTAAAGCGCCGGTGCCCATGTCCTCTTGCTATTTTAGGTAGGATTCATCACAAGTACATCACTTAGGTCCCATTTTCCATAAAACTTAGGGGTTTCTTCACTGGAAGTCATCTTTAACATGCAAGATGATCTAAATGCATTCTAAAGGACCCGGGAGCTAAATATTAAGAGGGAAAAGCCCCTAAGGGGATATTTTCTGACATAACAATTTATAAACTCAAATAATTTTATTTCATTGAAGCTTATACATCAATACATATTGATATATATAATACAATTCTAAACTTATATTCTTTTGTTATATATTTTTTATGCATTATATATATATTTGTGTGTGTTATATATATTATAAAAATCATATGATAAAGGCTCGTTGTGATAACAATGTTGCACATATGTTACCTAAGTTTGTCACTGGTGTGGTTGTCATTGATGTCAACAATTAGTTTGGGTTTTCATTGATGCATATGTTGATAGTATACTATGATGGTGTGGTAATAGTGATGTCTCTAATGTTCATAGTAGTATCAAGTATGTTGTCAGCAGAGATGATATCATGATGATTTTAAGATGAGGATTAGAAGCATTAAGGTTAGGATTAGAGGTATTAAGATGAGGATTAAAAGTAATGATGACATTGGAGAGATGTTGTTGATGGTCTGTAGAATGTTGTATGCTCTCTCCTGTTGTTCCTAAGGAAGTATGTGTTACTACAAGGAGGCTCTATTCTCTAGATGTCGGTGAAGGTTTTTACTACAGGAATTTGCCTTGAAGATCAATTGGGAGAATGCTTTGCATTTATCCATATTTGAAGATATAATCTTGTGGTTTGGGATTTAGTGTCTTTATTTTGTGGATGTTGCACTATTATCTTTTCAAGTCACCAATGTTGTCGAGGAGGTCTCTGGTAATTGTAGTGAGTTGGCAGTTTGGTTGCTTGTAGTGAGTTTAGAAAATGTATTGTATTTTTGCATGTTGTTGTTTCTACTCCTATGACTTAGTGGACGTGCTCTTAGTTCTTGTGTTGTGTCTCAGTTCAGCTTTCATGTGATGAAGGTTACCGCAAGTTGGTTTGTAAATGTTATATCTCATGACTGGGTCTTCTAGGCTTCCTATATGAAGTGTTCTATCTTTGTTTGGTTTGTGCTAGATGTTTTTGGCATGACAGTAAGAAATATGTATATGGAAGTACTAATGGATGTTCATGGAATGTCTCTTTGTGGTTTGCACATCAATGGTTAATATCTTTGAGGCTGCATATTGTTTTGAGTTGATTTTCTAGAAACTTGTGGATATCTAGCCGATAGGGCTTGTTCTCTTGCTTGCGCTATGTGTTTGGGGGTTTGCACCAGCAAGTGAGGTTGTGTTAATATGTGTTTGGGTCTTCCCTATCCTGTTGAGAACCCCATTGAGTAAATTCAATTGGAAGATGTGTTTTTGGGCTGACTGGTAAAGTGCTACACGTTTCTTCTATAAGTTTCCTTGTTGTCGACTTGGGATGTTGTGCACCAACATGTTTGTTGTTTGGGATCACATTGGAATATGTAATAAGTTGTTTTTGGTTCTCTCTATCTTCTGGATAGGATGAATTTCACCACATTTGTGTTTTGTGGCTGACTTATTGAGGTTACTATTTGTCTCCTGTTTTGGCTGACCTAATTAGTGTTTTGTGATATTGTGGAGGATATAAATGGAAGAAAAAATTAGTTGTAAAGTGTGGGAGAGTGGAATGTGTGTGGAATAATGCAATAAGGAATGTGAGTTGTGAAAGATATAGATTAGATGCGCTTCAACGCCTCAATCAATAGAGTGTATTGTTGACATATGTTGTAAATTCAAAGTTTCATGTATCCTGCTCTGAGATAGTGAGTCTCATCAGGTCCTTGTATCTTTCCCCGAGGTTCCTACAAGTCTTATGTATCTTGTCCTAAGGTTGTGCACATTAGCCTACAAGTCCTTCAGGGAGCAATGTGCTTCCTTACACAATGAGCCTTAAAACAAATTGTAATCTTGTTCATATATATTGTGAGATCTCTCACTGTGGTTTTTAATACTTGGGTTTCCATGTATATCTGGTGTTATCTTGTGCATGTGTGTTCATTGCTTTATCTTTCATTGTTGTTGATCTATTTAAGGATTGTTGATCTTGTTAGAAGAATAAATTTGTGTTGTGCTGATGTTGCAGGAGCACCTAATAGAACATCTTGGAGTAAGAAGACACAAATGATCATAGGAGGAGCCCATGGAGTCCATCAAGTCAATTGGACATCTTACAACCAATTGTGGCATGTTGTAATAGTCAAAATTATGTAATGGTTAAATGTCCTGAGGGTCCTGGTAAGGACCCTAGGACCAAAAATAATGTAAGTTGGGCCAATAGTGCCCCTAGAGTCAAATAGAGGTGTCTAAGATCAATAAGAAGGTTTAATTAACCTAATAAAATCAAACATGATGAATTAATAAGGTAGGAGTTCATTAAAACAAAGTTTAAAAATTCAAATTTCTGAATTATGCATTTGGGCAGGAAAGTCAATTTGAGTAGTTTCTTTGTGGTTAAACCAACTCCAACTGATGGGGATTGGTTAAGGAAGTTAGGACAGAAGTTATGTAAGCATGCCAAGGCATTTGATGTACGGACAAGTACCTTGGAGGCCTATTTTTGGTACGACAGACTGGGAAATAATAGAAATTTCAGTTTTCTTGCATTTTTCCTTCTCATTTCTATTGATTCTTTAGTTGTTGGTGGTTGGAAAATGTTTTAGAACCTTCATTGAATAGTAATAGACTTGTTTCTATGCTCTGAGAATGTTTTTATAGATAGTTTATTGTTGTTTATACTGACTGTCATAAAAAACAACAGACTGTTCTGTGTGTTTTGAGATGTGGCAATGCATCTTTGGGCCTTCCCATGAATGTAAGACCCTGATTCTCATGGGATAGGTCCTTGATAACATGTATACTATGATTCTTTAACCTTTACAAGGCAGGAGGAGTTCAAACTGGAAGGTGATCACCATTTGAAGTCAAGTTTGCATGTGAAAAGAACATGAGAATGGTGGCATGGTTATAGCAGCTGGAGATCCGTCTTAACAAGGTGACTTTTTTATGATTGGTATTGTTTGGTATGGCCAAGAAGATGGTGTTAGACCTTTGAATGAGCTCTAGAAGTGATTGGAGGTGGGAGATCTAGCAAGCCCTAGGTTTTGAGGCCTAGAAATGAGGTTTCTGTATCTCAAACTTTAAATGTGCAAACCACCTGATAAGACCTAGAAAATCCTTGGTTTTGAACCCTTTCCTAAGACTTTTTTAATGTTTGAAGTGTGTGGGACAAGTTTGTCACAGGGTTCCTTTGTAAAATGGTCAATTTAGGCCTTGTTGGAAGGTAGCAGGGTGTTAGGACAGTCACATTTCATCCGAAACAATAGTAGGTGAGTTTGAGATATGTTTTAGAAATCAATAGAGGGTATCCAAATCAGTCATTTGTTTCAAGAGTGTTTTGGGAAAGTTTGGAGGAAAGTATAGTTTAGTTGTTGAACATGGCTACTAGGATTAGGCCTAGTTAAATGAAGTTGTCAATGAACCAAGCAAAATGGTGTGTAAAACCTATTGAATCTTGTTGGTTGGGGTAGGTTAAGACCCTATAAGGCATAGGTTTTCATCTGAGAAGTTGGAACACAAATTTGAGCACCTTGGTGGAAATTAAGGCAAGAGGAAGACTAGAGAAGTCTTATTGGTGGAAGCCACAAACTATTGAAATCTTTTGTTTCTATTAAATCATCTCATAAGTCCTGACACGTCTACATCATATTGGTATCAGAGCAGCAAGTAGGTCCTTGAGGGAGTGGTAGGATCTTGTGAAACAGTAAGGGTTTGTGAAAGTGTGAAGATGGCTCCTAAAAATCAAATGGCTAGAGAGAACAATGAATTGAGAGAAGCCTTAGAGGCAAGAGAAAGAGAGTTGAGGGAGAGAAGAGAACAGGATGCTACAAGAGAAAGAAAGCTAAGACAAGTGAGAAGGGAGAATGCATCAATCTTGGCAAGGTTGGAAGCATTGGAGAAGAATCCTAGAAGGGATGAACAAAATGATTCAGAAGGAGATGAGGAGGCAGATGAGAACCCTCCTGAGGATGAATTAGATCCTGAAGAAAAGAAATTTGTGAGATTGCAGTCCAAGGAAGTGGAACAAAGGCAAACATAGAGTTACCTATCTATCAAGGGAAGATGGATAGTGAAGAGCTATTAGGGTGGATAGATGCCCTTGAAAAAAATTTTGAGTATCAGGAGATGAGTGATGAGAAGAAGATTAAATTTGCAAAAACAAAGTTGAGAGGGACAACACTTACATGGTGGAGTAGTGTGCAAATAGAAAGAGTGGCTAGAGGTGGAACAAGAATCACTTCTTGGGGTAGGATGAAGGATATGATGAAGGATCAATTTCTTCCATCTGATTACTCCATTCAAACAAAGAGGATGAGGCAGAATTTGAAACAAAAGGACATGGATGTTATGTCCTATACTGAGCAATTTCATAAGCTTAGTATTAGAGGAGGATTAGAAGATGAAGAAGAAAAAGTGGCAAGATACCTTAATGGGCTTAGGTATAACTTGCAAGATGAGATTGGTTTGACTATACCAAAATCACTTGGAGAATGTTTTCAGTTAGCCATAAGGGCTGAAGAGAGGGTGAAGAGGAAGCAAGAAAGACAAGGAGGTAGTGGTAGAGGATATAGAGGTAGGGGCAGACCTACTAATGAAGGATAGAGCAGCAATGAGAAAGGCAAAGAGTTTTCTGTAGATCAGAGAGGAGGATATAGAGGTGGAGGTAGGTTTGGATCAGGTAGAGGAGTATTCACAGGAAGATGTTATCATTGCAATGAAGTGGGACACACATCTTTCAAATGTCCTAAGAGGGATGATGCTGATAAGAGCAAGGATAGAAGAGTTCACTTAGCACAAGAGGAGGAGAAGCAACAAGACCAGGAGATATTATCAGCCTCTCCAGAAATGGTTGGAGAACTTCTCATGGTGGAAAAAGGCAAAATGTAGCAAGCACCACAGGTATCCATTTTTAAAACTAATTGTTTAAGCCATGGAAAAGTGTGCAAGTTGATTATAGATTCAGGTTCACATGATAATTTAGTTTCCTGGGATATGGTGCATAAATTTGGATTGAAGACATTTGATCATCCTAGTCCTTACAATGCCACTTGGGTAAGTCAAGAGAAGCAAGTAAGGGTTAGTCAGAAGGCATATGTTGATTTATCAATTGGTCCATATCATGATTTTGTTTTATGTGATGTTATTTCAATGACATGTGGGCATATCATTTTGGGTAGACCATGGCAACATTTTAGAAAGACAGTTCATGATGGTTATACTAATAACTATTTGGTACACAAAGATGGTAAACAGTTTAGATTTCCCTTTACCTTGTGGAGACAAGAAGGAGCATGTTACTATCTGTTTTGGAGAGAAATTGAAGTTGGATGTGCAGGTTAGACAACAGGAACAGTTGCAGCAGAAGAAGGTTTATAACAGTCCTAAAGAACAACAAGTTTGGGACTTGAATCGCATAAAGATTGGGGACATTGACTGCCCTATAAGGAGGCAAGAAAGGGAAGGCGAACAACAAGGAAAAACATATCCAAATCTCAAGATGGAGAAGGCAGAAACACCATAGCAGCAAGGTCCTAGGCAAAGACACCAAAACATGTTTTATGATGCTAACATTGTTTGTAAGAGTCATGCAGATGGGAGAAGGAGAAGGATGACCCTTGGAGAACTCATGTTTCTTGGCATAAATTACAGGAACACTTCAAAAAGATTGCAGGAGATTTGGAGCAGATCACATGACTCTTGGGACAAGAGTTTTTATCATCCTGGGGAGTATGGTGCAGGAGCACCTAATAGAACGTCTCAGAGCAAGAAGACACAAAAGATCATAGGAGGAGCCAATGGAGTCCATCAAGTCAATTGGGACATCTTACAACCAATTGTGGCATGTTGTAATAGTCAAAATGATGTAATGGTTAAATGTCCTGAGGGTCTTGGTAAGGACCCTAGGACCAAAAATAATGTAAGTTGGGCCAATAGTGCCCCTAGAGTAAAATAGAGGTGTCTAAGATGAATAAGAAGGTTTAATGAACCTAAGAAAATAAAACATGATGAATTAATAAGGTAGGAGTTCATTAAATAGGGTAGGAGTTCATTAAAACAAAGTTTAAAATTCAAATTTCTGAATTATGCATTTGGGCGGGAAAGTCAATTTGAGTAGTTTCTTTATGGTTAAACCAACTCCAACTGATGGGGATTGGTTAAGGAAGTTAGGAAAGAAGTTGTATAAGCATGCCAAGGCATTTGATGTACGGACAAGTACCTTGGAGGCCTGTTTTTGGTACAGCAGACTGGGAAATAAGAAAAATTTCAGTTTTCTTGCATTTTTCCTTCTCATTCTGTTGATTCTTTGGTTGTTGGTGGTTGGAAAATGTTTTAGAACATTCATTGAATAGTAATAGACTTTTTTCTATGCTCTAAGAAGGTTTTTATAGATAGTGTATTTCTGTTTATACTGACTGTCATAAAAAACAACAGACTGTTCTGTGTGTTTTGAGATGTGGCAATGCATCTTTGGGCCTTCCCATGAATGTAAGACCCTGATTCTCATGGGATAGGTCCTTGCTAAAATGTATACTATGATTCTTTAACCTTTTCAAGGCAGGAGGAGTTCAAACTGGAAGGTTATCACCATTTGAAGTCAAGTTTGCATGTGAAAAGAACATGAGAATGGTGGCATGGTTATAGCAGCCGGAGATCCATCTTAACAAGGTGAATTTTTTATGATTGGTATTGTTTGGTATGGACAATAAGATGGTGTTGACCTTTTAATGAGGTCTAGAAGTGATTGGAGGTGGGAGATCTAGCAAGCCCTAGGTTTTGAGGCCTATAAATGAGGTTTTTGTATCTCAAACCTTAAATGTGCAAACCACCTGATAAGACCTAGAAAATCCTTGGTTTTGAACCCTTTCCTAAGACTTTTTTTAGGTTTGAAGTGTGTGGGACAAGTTTGTCATAGGGTTCCTTTGTAAAATGGTCAATTTAGGCCTTGTTGGAAGGCAACAGGGTGTTAGGACAGTCACATTTCATCCGAAACAATAGTAGGTGAGTTTGAGATATGTTTTAGAAATCAATAGAGGGTATCAAAATCAATCATTTTTTTCAAGAGTACTTTGGGAAAGTTTGGAGAAAAGTACAGTTTAGTCACTGAACAGGGCTACTAGGATTAGGCCTAGTTAAATGGAGTTGTCAATGAACCAAGAAAAATGGTGTGTAAAACCTATTGAATCTTGTTGGTTGGGGTAGGTTAAGACCCTATAAGGCATAGGTTTTCATCTGAGAAGTTGGAACACAAATTTGAGCACCTTGGTGGAAATTAAGGCAAGAGGAAGACTAGAGAAGTCTTATTGGTGGAAGCCACAAACTATTGAAATCTTTTGTTTCTATTAAATCATCTCATAAGTCCTTTAGGGAGCAATGTGCTTCCTTACACAATGAGCCTTAAAACAAATTGTAATCTTGGTCATATATATTGTGAGATCTCTCACTGTGGTTTTTAATACTTGGTTTTCCATGTATATCTGGTGTTATCTTGTGCATGTGTGTTCATTGCTTTATCTTTCATTGTTGTTGATCTATTTAAGGATTGTTGATCTTGTTAGAAGACTAAATTTGTGTTGTGCTGAGAGTTTAAGTTTTTGAAGATGCTGATTCACCCCCCTATCAGTATCTAGGTGTGTTCAACAAACAAGTGCGACATTCATATAATATAATGCATAGTTCATACATTTGGGGTGTGACCTGTGGTAGGCCTAGCCATGCCATGGCCTTTCCATGGCTGGCCAAAGAATATGGGTGGGAGCCATGTCTCCCTACGGCTCCCACAACCTTAATGTTGTGGTGGTCATGGATGCTATGACATCCTCTGGCTTTTGGCCACGATAAAAAATAACATTTGATTTCAATAATTTAAAACATTCAACATAGTTTGTTGTTGTAATATATCAATAATCTCTTGTATAATACAGGATTTAAATGCAAACATTTGCATGGATTTTTAACCCAAATCAAATTATCATTTTTATAACAATAAAATGAATATGTAATCACAGCTATTGATGTTGTTCAAAAACCAATTTTTCCAGCCACATAGGCTTAATGTAAATAGGGTATTTTCATAACAATAATCTAGAGTCATATATATGAAAATCTCTATATTCGTTTTAGCCAAAACAATCGCAATTGCAAAATCACTTAACCAAATACAATTGTTTTCAAACTGAGTAAAACTTCTTTCCACAGAATAATGAAATCATTACATTGATATCAATTCATAACATAGATTTTGCTCATCCAATAGAATAGAGCTCAATATTTAGCTGGCTGTAAACCTGCACACACAACGAGCAGCCTAGTCTTGCTCTCCTCCCAACCATAGGGCTTAGATTTTCAAGCCCACCCCTGAGTAGGAGATAAAATTAAAATACCCATAAAGGAATTTCACAAATGAAACACAAATAAAAACCAGATTTAACATAGGTTGACTCATACACAAAGAATCATTTTCAAATTCTTGCAAAGGTGGAGAAAGGGGATTCCCTTCCCTCTTGGCGAATAAACCACAGTAATAAAAATTTCTCCATTTCACAAATAATGCCATCACAACAGCAAGTCCATTACCCTTCAAACCCTTACTCCATAACAACCCACATCACAACTCCACCCATCAAATCATAGTCATCTCCACATCAACACAACCCTTCCATCCATGCCACAACACACACCTCCACATCACAACCCTTCATAACACCAAAACCCCCACATCCTCCATAATGCAAAAATGCCACAACTTCCCTAAGAGAGGCTCCACACCTTTGTCAACCCTACACAAGGGAGGCTCTCAACCCTTAGGTGATATCCTCTCCTTATTTACACCTAAACCCCAATCACATGGATACCAATAAAATTTGCAACAATTGCAACAATAATTCATTCAAAAAGATCATACAAAACTCCATTATCATATAGAAATAAAATCACAACCATATTCACAATTTGCATTCAACAATCAAGAAATTAAACAAAATACCAAACCCTACCTTGGTTGTCCACGTTAGGAGCAACTCAAGAATGGGTACCAAATTGAAACAAAACCCTCTTAATCGACAATTTCCAACTATCTTCCATAAATCCTTCCCATTATCTACCATCTCCAATCAAAAATCCACCAAAAACTTCTTTCCAACATAAGCAAAGAGGAGCCAAAGTCAAGAGCATGTATGCACAACATGGGGAATTGAATCAAAATCCACCATTAAAATGATTTTCATACAAAACCCCTTCAACTTCCAAAATAAAAATCAAAAAGACATTGTAATAATAAAAATACAAATTCACACAACCCTTTTTTCAATTATCCATCCTCAATAATGAATTAAAATAAAATAAATTAAATAATAATAACACTCATACCTTCATACTAAAAATCCATAAAAATAATTAATAAACATTTAACCAAGATAATTAACCCAAATATCCCTTACACAACCCAACTAGTGAAATGTGAAAAAATACAAAAAATCAAATAAACCTAGGCACTTGAGTTTATCTCCAAACTAAAAAGGGTCTGGACTGCCCACCTACAAAACTTAATTTTGAACATCACTATATCATGGAAAATATAGCCAAAGCAACAAATAATTAAATATTAAATATCTAAAATATCTAAAATCAAATAATTTATTAAATTTCACAATTAAACTAAAATATTCATTTTTGTGGAAATTAACTCCATATTCATAAATACCACATAATCAAAAATATTTAATTAATTTAAAACATCTAATATCACCTATAATCCAAAATGATATCCATACACATGTGGGTGTATAAAAATATGCATATCAAAACACATCAATACATGAACCAAAAATAGCAGTATCAACCATGTCCAATCACAATCATCAAAATAGTCAACTATAAATAGTAACTCATATAGCCTCAAGGGAAGTGCTATCTAGGCCTCACATCCCCCCCTCTAAAATTAGGCTTCCTCCTCAAAGCCCTCAAAGTGATAAGGGAACAAAGACCTAATCCAAACTGTATCCTCCCATGTTGCATAAGACTTATCGTAGAGATCCCACTAGACCCTAACCTTGTCCAACTGTCATCCTCGTAGGGCCAATGTTTGACAATCCAATATGTGAATGGGCTCCAGGATTAACTATCTGTCCTACGCCACTTGTAGAGCACCCCACTCTAGAACATGAGATAAATCATGTACATACTTCTTAATCATAGAAACATGGAATACATCGTGGATGCGGGAGAGGCTGGGTGGCAATGCTAAGTGGTGTGCAATAGTACCAATCCTCTCTAAGATCTCAAAAGGAACAACATTTATTGGTGCCAACTTAGAGCTCTTTCCATAATAGCTAGAACTCTTATGTGGTTGAACACACAAGAAGACTCCATCCCCAACCTAGAACTCTTGAACTACTCTCCTGGTGTTTGTATACTACTTCTGTCAATCCTGTGCTAGATCTGCAACTGCTCATGAATCTGGGTCACCTACCTCTTCATCTCATGAACTAGCTCAAGACCTATTGCAACATGATCCTCAATTTGATCCTATCTCAATGGCATCCTATAGGGTCTACCATACAAAGCCTAATACGGTTCCATACCAAGTGAACTATGGTGCCCATTACTATATGCAAACTCTACCAGGTACAAATACTCCTCCCTTTGAGACTACTGATCCATGACATACATCCTGAGCATATCCTCCAATACCCAGTTCACCCTCTTAGTCTACCCATCTATCTATGGATAATAAGCAGTGTTGAAATTAAGTTGAGTACCCAAAGCATGCTTGTAGAGCAGTCCAAAAGGATGAAGTAAAAATAGGATCTCCATCCGAAATGATTCTCCTCAGAACACAATGAAGTTTGACAATATCATACAAGAAAACCCTAGCTACTGAAGCAACATTGTAATAAGAACTCTTTAGAGAGAAATGTGCCACCTTAATTAGCTTATCCACAATCACCATAATCACATCGTGCCATTGTGCAGTCATAGGAAACCCTACAATGAAATCCATCGATATCACATCCCACTTCCATTCCAGAATAGCATGTGGATACAACAAACTAGTTGGATGTTGATGTTCCACTTTCAATCTCTGACACTCGAGGCAATGAGAAATGAACCCTACTATATCCTTCTACATCCCTACCTAGAAGTATAGTTTCTAAAGATTTGCATGCATTTTCTTATCTCCTAGGTGTGTTGCATCTGGTGCTCTGTGAGCCTCTACAAGAACCACCTCTCTAAGGTTCCCCAAAGGAGGAACATACATACGTCTACAGTGTTGAAGAAATCCGTCATCATCAAAGGAATACCCCTCAAACTCGTCCCTAAGGGACCCTAAAATTGGACTATCTTACTATACAAATCATCCTATGGCAAAAGATCCAAAATACACCCCCCAAGATCTGTCTTCATTGACAATGAGAGCAAGTCATGTCTTCGCCTGCTGAGAGCATCAGTCACAACATTCTCTTTCCCCTTAATATACTGGATCTCAAAGTCATACTAACAAAGAAACTCCATCCATCAACATTGTCATGCATTCAAATTAGGTTGAGAAAAGATATACTATAGGCTCCAGTGATCTGAATGCAACTCAAATCGGTGTCCAAGAAGATAATAATGCCACTTAGTCAAAGTATGTACCAAAGCTGTAAGCTCCGAGTTGTAAGTCGGGTAATTGAGCTTGTGAATCCTCAACTTGTGAGACTCAAAGGTAATCACATGGTCCTCCTGCATGAGAACTTCTCCTTGACCCTTGATCAAAGAATATGTGCAAACAACAAAATTACTTGTTGGATTTGGAATCACCAAGATAGGCACACTGGTGAGTTTCTCCTTCAAAATCTGAAAATCTCTCTCACATTGCTCGGTCCAAATAAATTTCTTTCCCTACTTCTGGAGAGAAGTAATCAGATGTGCAATCTTGGAGAAGCCTTCCATGAACCTTCTGTAGTAACTGGCTAGACCCATAAAACTCCTAACCTCTGCAACATTAGTTGGAGTAGGCTATTCCAAAATAGCCTAGATCTTAGAAGGATCCATGAAAATCCCATCTCTTAAAATAATATGCTCTTGATACTAGATCTTTGTCTGGAAGAATTCACATTTGGAAAGATTAGCGTATAACTATTTCTCTCTCAAGCACTACAATGCTTGCCACGAATGCTCCTTATCCTCCTCTACTGTGTGAGAATAAATCAAAATGTCAATTAGAAAGATGACCACAAATCGATCCAAGAAAGTGTGGAAAACACCACTCATCAAGCTCATAAAGACTGTTAGGGCATTGGTCAAGCCAAAAGGAATAACATATAATTCATAGTGACCATATTGTGTGTGAAAAGTTGTCTTATGGATGTCGACTTCTGTTGTCCTCAATTGATGATACCCTGACTTCAGGTCAATCTTAGATAAAATCTTCACTCCCTGAATCTTGTCAAACAATTGTCAATCCTTGACAATAGGTAGCGATTCTTCACTATGAGCTTGTTCAACTCCCTATAGTCAATACAAAGGTGAAGAGACCCATCCTTGTTTATCATGAAGATAATAGGGACACCCCATGGAGATATGCTAGGATGAATATGACCTTTCTCCAAAAGCTCCTTTAATGGTAACTTAAGCTCTTGAAGTTCCTTTGTCATCATTCTATAGGGAGCCTTGGAAATATGTTGCGCTCCTGGCACCAAGTCAATGTGAAAGTCAATCTATCGCCACAGTGGCATCCCAAAAAGTTGAGAAGGAAATACATTGGTGAAATCTCAAAGAATATGATGATCATCCAATGAAGTCTTCGGCTTGTCCTCTAATCTGTCGTTGATAGAAATGGCAAAGAATTAGCATCCCTTCCGCATACAACACTTAAGATGAATAGATGAAATAATCCTAAGTGACATGGGTCTTTGAATACCTAAAATCTTCACCCTATTACCAACATCATCGAAACACTTAATAGATTTGCTACGACAAGTGAGCTTAGCTTCATGAGCATTCAACCAATCCATACCCAAAATCACATCATAGGATCCTAATGAAATAACCCAGAGATCTACTAAAGTGGAAAAAGTTCCAAGTCTTGTTTGACAATCCTTGACTAAAGAACTAATAGACATCCTGGCTCCCGAAGATAACTCTACATCCCAACTAGCATCTTGGTTAATAGCCACCAACCTTCACGTCTCCACTACTAACAAGGATACGAATGAATCCATAACTCCATAATCAAAACGTATAGAAATAGCAACATTACCAATTTTACTTGAAGTCTTAATGACTGAAGTCTAATGATCTACATATTGATTATCTATGGCTACAAAGACTCAGTGGGCTTTACCCACATCACTGACTATAGGCTCATAAGATGTTGCCTTTTGTCCTCCTACCACTGAATTGTTTTGTAGACACTCTTGAGCAATATGTCCCATACCTCCACATGTATAACAAGGACCCTTAGTTGATGTTGGAGTCTAAAAAGTAGGTCTACTAGATCTAGCTTGACTACCTCAAAAGCTCTGCTAAGTACGAGCTGGCCCCATAAATTGTGTATGTGGTTTTTGGTCTCTCCTCTAAGGTGGAGCTTAACAAGACCTAGATGGTCCTCCCTGAAAAGGCTTGGCCTTATGACCATGTTGCTATTGCTGCAGTGCTAACCTAGCAGGAAAGGAATTAGCTCTAAATCTACTCCTAGGAGGTACAAATGGATGAGAGAGATTACAATTCTACTGTGGTTGGTTTCAAAAATGGTCTCTATTACCATGATGCTTGGGATGTATCTCTTTGACAATTAGGGTTGTCTCTACTTCCTATCTCAAGGTCAAGGGCTCAGAAAAATGAATAGGTCCTACAATACCATGGTTAAGACCTTTGACAAAGAAATTGACCATCAACATCTCATCCTGAATATAATCAACATACTATAATGACTCTAGAAATTTACTAAGATACTATGAGTCCTCTTTACTGGAGATAATGAAACTCATCAATTTTTTGTTGTCGGAAGTGTTAAGAGATCTATCATTTCTTAAATGAATTCAAGAAGGTCTCCCAAGTAACAATATCTAGTGTCAAGTTTTATTTTCTCTCCTCCTGACACCACTAAGTAGCAACATTATCTTTGAGAAAATGAATTGTCAACCTACCCTTAAGGTTGATCTCATAGGTTTTGAGTGCAAAACACTTCTTAAGATCTAGCAACCATGATTCTTCCTCTGTACCATCAATGCAACTAGAAAAGTGCTAAGGTTGAAGGTGGAGGAATTCTCTAATCTATTTGTTGATATTAATGTGAGAATCCTAGTCAACCCATGTAACATGAGGAGGAGGTTCGTAGTGTCCTGATTCACCCATCCTTTCCTCTGCATGCTCTTCTCTACCTCTATCAGGGCTTCTACTATGCTCTCAAGGAATAGAGTGATGCTCATCTAAATGGGGTTGCTCCTCATTATGGGTTGGATTAGTAGTAGGTGGAGGAAGTCTATCTTGTATGACATCTACCTGATGCTACAGAGTTTGAAGTATCTGAGGCCCATGACTGACATGTTCATTGAAATGATCTAATTATGATGGCATGGAATGAGTGCATCTTCGACAAGGAGGCATACTACAAAATCAAGAAAGCAAGGTTATATAGTTATAGTATTTCCCCAAAGTTCCCAAAGTGTGGCAACTTGGGCTTTGATACCTAATGTCATGCCCATCCTTTATGAACCATAAAAGTATGAACATGAACACAAAATTAGGATAATTTTCATTTTTTCTAAACACTAATTTGAACAAATTGAGGAAATAGTTTACCTAATCTGCACAAGTTTCCTACTGATGTTGAGATGTAAACTAGAATATGCTACTTGTTTGCAACTGAACAAGGAAATGATTGAACTAATTAGTTTGACCAAATCTACTGTAGATAATATATAAGGAGTCTAAACAAATGAATTGATTGACAATATGATTGAATTCATGAGGCATCATCCTATATAATCTAAGAAGTAAACAATGAATAACAAATTTACTAAATCCTATCTATAAAGAAGACACATATTCATTATTTGGGTAGCTAAGATATACAAATACATCTATGTATTTATATTCACATATTATGAAAAATCTGAAACATTAAATGTATGAAAATATACTTTTCTAAGAGACATAACAAAAAATTAATTTATGATTTTTTAACAAAGCAGTGAAAGAAAGTATGTGTGTGTGTGTGTGTGTCTATATATATATAACTACTTATAAAAATGTCTCATTTGATAACTTACAACAAGTTCATTTCTGCATATATAAACTCAAACAATTTTATTTCATTGAAGCTTATACATCAATACAGATCTACATATATATATATATTATAAAAATCAAATGATAAAGGCTCACTCTGATAACAAGTGCAACAGTCATATAATATAATGCACAGTTCATACATTGGGGGTGCATGTGGCAGGCCTGGCCATGCCACGACCTTGCCACGACCAACCAAAGCATGAGTGGGAGTCGTGGCTCCCCACGGATCCCACGGTCTTAAGGTTGTTGTGGCCATGGATGCCATGTCATCCTTTGGATTTTCACCAAAATAAAAAATAACATTTGATTTCAATAATTTAAAACATTCAACATAGTTTGGTGTTGTAATATATATCAATAATCTCTTGTATAATACATGATTTAAATACAAACATTTGCATGGATTTTTAACCAAAATCAAAGTATCATTTTTATAACAGTAAAATGAATACATAATCACAGCTATTGATGTTGTTCAAAAACCGCTTTTTCCAGCCACATAGGCTTAATGTAAATAGGGTATTTTCACAACAAGAATCTACAGGCATATATATGAAAATCTCTTTATTCTTTTTAGTCAAAACAATGGCAATTGTAAAATCACTTAACCAAATACAATTGTTTTCAAACTAAGTAAAACTTCTTCTTTCCATAGAATAATAAAATCATTACATTGATATCAATTCATAACAAAGATTTTGCTCATCCAATAAAATAGAGCTCAATATTCAATTGGTTGTAAACTTGCACACACAATGAGCAACCTAGTCTTTCTCTCCTCCCAACCATAGGGCTTGGATTTTCAAGCCCACCCTCGAGTAGGAGATAAATTTTAAATGCCCATAATGAAATTTCACAAATGAAACACAAATAAAAACCAAATTAACACAGGTTGACTCACACATAAAGAATCCTTTCTAGATTCTTGCAAATAGTGAGAAAGGGGATTCTCCTCCCTCTTGGGGATTAAACCACAATAATAATAATTTCTCCTTTTCACAAATAATTCCATCACAACAGCAACTCCACATCCCTTCAAACCCTTACTCCATAACAACCCACAACACAACTCCACCCATCAAATCATAGCCATCTCCCCATCAACACAACCCTTCCATCCATGCCATGACACATAGCTCCACATCACAACTCTTCATAACACCAAAACTCCCACATCCTCCATAATGTAAAAATGCCACAACTTCCATAAGAGCGGCTCCACACCTTCCTCAACCCCACACAAGGGAGGCTCTCAACCCTCAAGTGAGATTTGCTCCCTATTTACACCCAAACCCCAATCACATGCATACCAATAAAATTTGCAACAATTGCAACAATAATTCATTCAAAAAGTTCATACAAAACTCCATTATCATACATGTTAGTGTCTGAATTAGTAGAGGGATTTGCCAGTTCGAATGCACAGGCAGATTCAACCAACAGATACGGGAGGTTGCGTGAGCTGCCTCCCCTTCACTTCTAGTTCTGCCGCACCAAGGGGGGTATCCCTATAGCTAAAGATTTAACCTTGACTCGCCCAATGACAGAAGATTTAGCTTTACAACAACAGGCAGAATACTCTCATGCATGGACCAAGATTTGGGTAATAAATCACAAGGTTGGCATTACTCTTGGACATATCTACCTCATTGAGGATGAGAGTATGTAGGGATTTTATTTCTACTCCTACAAGCTAACAGGATGGAATTATGAAATGGTTTGTTTTAATGTTTGGATGCAAGATAGGGGGTTTTGGATCATAACTACTAATCCAAGGGCAGACCGGTGCCTATCTCAGGGCAAGGAGTCAACTAGACATATACAAGAGAATGGCTTGCAACCGTCATTCAAGTTTCAAGGGGTTAGGACTGGTATTTGCCTTACAAACACCACCCAAGGATAAGTATTTAACTGTCTCTACTTACACACATCCCAGCTGACATACAATCTTCTCCATACTCAAACTAAAACAATTTAATCCACTCCTTGAATGGAAGTTAAAGATTAAGCATGTGATATAGAAATCCATACCCTAGAATCTGAGAAACCCTTAGCAACCAGACACAGAAGAAGAGAATACATACAACACATGGAGATAGACAGATAAACACATGCAATGAAGCATTTTTCCTATAAAATGACAAGAAACTGAACATATGTGCAAGATACACTCAAATGCAACTCATAAACTCCAAAATGAGATAAAACAGCAAGGAAATGCTCCATTTTTCACTATTCACACAAAAAATGCCCAAGTCTTCAACAACCTCCAACGAGTAACATAGTTTGGATTTTATATCAAGACTGTGTACTCAGCAATAATTACATGGCAATCCAAAAATCCTGCCAGATACAGTGCACCATAGAATGGCACTCAAAAATATTGAATGCAGCATGAGAAACAGAGAAGAGAGTAGGTAGAATGGGGATTTGTGCAGCCAACTGAAGATTTTCCTCATGAAGAAAGTAGTTGGACTGTCTATTCGACCCATACCTCTACACTTTAGCCATTAATGGAAAACCAACCCACGGTCTCTTGGAAACGCAACAGCTGCATGCTGTAATGTCCCCTTTTCACAAGCCAAAATTTCACAACCTTGAACACAATTTCAACTTGCAACAAGAGTACATTAGAATTCTTTTCTTCTATTTATCATAATAAACCATAAGAAGTCTTAAATCAAACTTTATAAACATAAACCATATGTATTATACTTTCACTATAACTATCACACATATCCATTGAGAGAGTTATACTTAGGTCTACATGTCCATCAATTCACTTTCCCATGAGAGAGGGCCTATAGGAGGTACAATCATGGGGTCCATATTCCATTCCTTTGATTGGAGACCAACCCAAATCAAAGGCCCATCCCTTGCCTCGTGGGGTCCTCTTGACCAACATTAGACAAGGGCCTATCCATTGTCTCATGGGGTCCCTTTGACCAACATGAGACAATGGGAAACTTATCCCCGTGGGGTCCTACGGACCAACATTGAGATAAGGCCTATTGGGTCTTTAGCCCGTAAGGTTCTCTTGACCAAATCAGGCATCAACCAAAATACCATGTTGCATTGCATCCTTTCCCTTTGTCTCAATCCTTGGGATATTAATTGATGGGCCATGAGCCTCTAGTTCTAATCTCTCCTTCATTATTAACTTATCACATGTAATCAACTAATACTTTTCATCATTAGAATGTTGCTACTTCATACTTAGCATATTATTGAATTAAACACAGAACCATTGTATATTACAGCAAAGACAAATTGAATACAACTTACATTCTTACGAATCCAATATTTAATAATTATAAAATAAACATATAAAATATACTTACCTGCTGGAGCTTACCTCATATTTCTTACCTATGCTGTCGTAATATAACTTTTATTATATTGCTGTTGCAGCTTATATATTTTATAATATATATTGCACCCTTTTACTGCTGATGTAATATCTCTATTTATTAATTCATATATTTATCCGATACTCTTTTTATATTTTTTTTCCCATGACCTTTTCCTTCTATCTCACAAACTTTATTTATTTCTCTTTCAAAGGATATGTTCGAAGAGGCATGTCTCTTATTATTTTTATTACTTTATTTTAATTCCCTTTTGTGGTAAAACTAGTTCTAACCATACGTAACTTTGTTATCATAAGAGGATAGGTTAAAAGATGTTTATTTATTTTATTTATATTTATATTATAATAAATGATATATTATATATTATATATTATTTATACTATATCATTTATATTATAATAAATGATATATGATTTATATTATATTATTTGTATTTATATTATTAGATATATTTATAATATAAAATATTCATACAATAATATTATTTATTAAAAAATATATAATGTATGTAATTATTTCTATCATCCAAAATAATATTTTACAAACCCTTTTTATCATGTGCAAATCTTTACTTTAAGTGTCTTGATATGGGGACATGACACATGTTTAGAAATTTTCCCACCTAGAATATGACTGTGGATGCATAGGAAAATCCTTCGCTGAAGTTTTAAAACATGGCCATTGATCATCTCCCTACTGCTGAGATCCATGGCCTCAAATCGCTTGAAAAGTTAATGATCAATAGAATCGTACCACGTAGGCACTTTACCTCATTTGACTTTTCCCATCGCAACATTCATTTTGCCTTTTCCGCCCTTGTATATGCATATACAATTGCCCGCTTTCCTTCCTTTCAAATTCTTTGTATATGCCAATGCATATACATACAACTATTTAACATACAAGGCAGACCCCAAATCTGTATAGAACAAATCAAAATTCTACTCGGGTCCGGCTTGTATATTGCTCCATTGTATGTTCGCCTTGTATATTGCATATACAATGCGAACATACAAACCAAAACATACATTCATCGGATTTGAGCCTTTATCAATTACATTGCAAACCTTTTCGGATCCGGGTCATGCACATTAAGAATGTATGTTCCCTTGTATGTTTGAACATACAATCTCCTTTGTATATCCGTGGGCCCTACCAAATGTATCTCCCCCTTTGCCTGCTGCTTGTATGTCGCATATACATTGTGACTTGTATGTTGGAGATACAATGACCCTTGTATCTATTTTTTTTAATGTATATGCATCAGCCATCAGGCAAACTTTGGAGTTGACTGCCGATGCATCCTGTCTTGCCGATGACCCTCTGTCATTGTAGCAAATGCATGTCGGCCCTTTTGTATGTTGACTTTGCACATTCCTTCTTTGTATGCCACCAATATATCCTTCTCTTGCATGCTTCTTCTTTGTATCTAGCCATTGTATGTCTAAACATACAAACCCTATATACATGTAACCCTCACATACAAGCAGGGAATATTCCAAGAATTTGCGAAAGATTCCCCATTGCATATACAAACCCGATATGCATACAAGTAGGCATATAACTGATTTTTTCACCATTTTTTAAAGGCCAATTGAAATTTCTGCAAGCCCGCCAAGGTATATTTGCATTTGTACATACAAACGCCTTTGTATATATAAAGATACATGCATGCAACTAAAATTTTTGTACTTTTCAATTGCAAAGGCCAAAAGACTTAGAACTTTTTGGATTTTTTGGGAAGGTGCCTGAATATTTAAATGCTTGAAACCTGAATGTTTATGCAGGCACCACCATTGGCTCTGTCTGGGGACGCATGCCTCTTGCAGGCATGGCAAGAACCATAGAACTCTAGGATGCAGACCAGTCCTTATCCATTGGGCAATAGAGTCAAACACTGCACCAACTTGCATCAAAAAATACATTATTAAAACTTTACTTGGTGGCCCAGGGCCACTAAAAAGGAAAAACTAGATTTTCCCTTTTTCAAATATTTGATTTTCTTTTGATTTCTTCAAATGAAGCCTAAAAGCATTTAACTGCCTATAAAAACCCTCTTTGCAATTATTTGTGCTGCTATCCATTTCTTTTTCTTTAACAAATCTACAACTAGCTCCATTAGCATACATTATCATTAGTTGTAGAATGTCATCATCATATGAATCATTGATGTTACTTGGAAAAATAATAGATTCATATGAAACAAATGAATCCACATCAGAATTTTGCCCTTCTTTTAAAAGTAAGAGCTCCTCTGTATCAAACATGTAATATTCAAGCACAAGCAACATCTCATAATCATATTCATTTTTATAAACATTCAGATATCCATCATCATTATGGTCAACAATTTTATCATTAAGATCCACCTGGAATGTCTCAAGAGAAGGCACAAAGAACTCAGAATGCCACCCTTTACTAAAAACTTTGTAGTCACCCCTGCAACCAACATTATCCCCAACTATATGAGCACACACATCTGCAATTTGTCCATTCACATCTGAATAGTGACCCTGATTTTCCTCTTCACCAATGCACTGATAATCAACAGTAATTTTTTCAACCTCTGCATTGTAGAGGTAGTCATAATCTTCAAGGAAGCACTCATACTCAACATCCATATATATTTCATCCTCTGAAAGGCTCACACATGCATCTGAATGTTGACAATCACTAGCATATTCACTGCCATCCCTTGAATCAATGTTTTCTATATTCAGATTGAAGCTCTGCATATCCACCTCATATAAATAATAAGGAATAACTGGGATATGCCTATTGCTGCAGGATGCAACTTCATGTATATCTTTCATTTCATCATTTGAAGAGCATTTTGCATCTGTAGGCTTTCCTTCTAGAGGATGACAATAATCTTTGTCCTCATCATTATAGGATGTGCCCACATTTTCTACAACATTTTCTTCATGTTTATGCATCACATCATGACTACACATACTATTCTAAAATATATTTCCCTCTACAAAATCATCTTTCAATGAACCCATTGGGAGAGCTAAAATATATTCACTTTGATAACTGTTTTGACAACTTGCAGCCACGAAGCCTACTGGCATTCCATATTTTTGATTATTTTCAATATCCATAGCAAATTGGTAAGCCTGGTGAAGTGTGACTGGTTCTTTATCTCTCAATCTATAACTCATTTTCTTATCAAATGCAGCCAAATAAATTGTCAAACACAATGCATCATTTGGTCTCATATATTTAGGAATCTACTTGAGCAACTTAATAAATCTAAGATTAAAGGTTGGAACCAATTCCTCATCTTCCTTATGGATATTCATGAAATGTATGATCAATGAGGCCAAATTGAATCTTTCACCAAACTTCTCTAGGAATGCAATTTCTAAATCTACCCATGAAGAAACTGAACACACAGGCAGGTCTGAAAACCAGACCCTAGCATCATCCTCTAATGACTGAACAAAGAGTCTCATTACTACATCTTCATCCTCTACCTCATAATCTCAATCAAATTACAAAAGTTTTGCAGATGTTTGTTTGTAGATTCAGAATTTGATCCACTATATTTTGGCAAACATCTTCTAATCTTATTGGGAATAACATTTGGGTAACCACATATTCCTTTGAAATTTAGGGCTTTATATCTTTCAATAAAAAATGGTCTTCTTTGAGAGCACAACTAGGTTTGCTGCTCTAAACTTATCATTTTGAATGAAAAGATGGAATACCTGGAAATATGTTGCAGCTTTGGATAGGTTCAATCAACAGAGTTGCCACCTCTCATAAAGAATAGAATATCAACAAGGCACTTTTATTTTCTGGATTCAGCACACCTGCAGAGCACCACATGGTCTTTATTTGGTATTGTTGCAACAACTTTACTGGAAACTGGGTCTTCCAGTCTTCAAATCATTTGAATCCCCAGCGAAGTCACCATTTCTATTGGTGACTTGGATGGGCACAAGTTCACTCTTTCTCTTCACTCCCCAGCGGAGTCACCATTTCTATTAGTATCCGAATCAGTAGAGGGATTTGTCAGTTCCAATGCATAGGAAGATTCGGCCAATAGATACGGGAGGTTGATTGAGTTGCCTCCCCTTTACTTTTGGTTCTGCTGCACCAAGGGGGGGTATCCCTATAGCTAAATATTTAACCTTGACGTGCCCAATGATAGAAGATTTAACTTTACAACAACAGGAAGAATACTCTCATGTATGGACAAAGATTTGGGTGATAAATCACAAGGTTGGCATTGCTCTTGGACATATCTAACTGGTTGAGGATGAGAGTATGTAGGGATTCTATTTCTACTCCTAGCTAACATGATGGAATTATGAAATGGTTTGTTTTAATGTTTGGATGCAAGACAGGGGGGTTTTGGATCATAACTACTAATCCAGGGGCAGACCGGTGCCTATCTCAGGGCAAGGAGTCAACTAGACATATACAAGAGAATGGCTTGCAACTGACATTCAAGTTTCAAGGGGTTAGGACTAGTATTTGCCTTACAAACATGACCCAAGGATAAGTATTTAACTGTCTCTACTTACACACATCCCAGCTGACATACAATCTTCTCCATACTCAAACTAAAACAATTTAATCCACTCCTTGAATGGAAGTTAAAGATTAAGCATGTGATACAGAAATCCATACCCTAGAATCTAAGAAACCCTTAGCAACCAAATTCAGAAGAAGAGAATGCATACAACACATGGAGACAGACAGATAAACACATGCAATGAAGTATTTTTCATATAAAATGACAAGAAACTGAATATATGTGCAAGATACACTCAAATGCAACTCATAAACTCCAAAATGAGATAAAACAGTAAGGAAATGCCCTATTTTTTGCTATTCACACAAAAAATGCCCAAGTCTTCAACAACCTCCAATGAGTAACATAGTTTGCATTTTATATCAAGACTGTGTACTTAGCAATAATTACATGGTAATCCAAAAATCCTACCAGATACAGCGTACCACAGAATCATGCTCAAAAATATTGAATGTAGCATGAGAAATAGAGAAGAGAGTAGGTAGAATGGGGATTCGTGTAGCTGACTGAAGATTTTCCTCATGAAGAAAGTAGCTAGACTATCTATTCGACCCATACCTCTGTACTTAAGCCATTAATGGCAAACCAACCCACGGTCTCTTGGAAACGCAACAGCTGCGTGCTTAGAAATTTTCCCGCCTGGAATATGACTGTGGATGCATAGGAAAATCCTTCACTGAAGTTTTAAAACATTGTCGTTGATCATCTCCCTACCGCTGAGATCCGCAGCCTCAAATCACTTGAAAAGTCATTGATCAATAGAATCGTGCCATGTAGGTGCTTTACCTCATTTGACTTTTCCCATCGCAACATTCATTTTGCCTTTTCTGCCCTTGTATATGCATATTCAAATGCATATACAATTGCCTACTTTCCTGCCTTTCAAATCCTTTGTATATGCCAATGCATATACATTCAACTGTTTAACATACAAGGCAGACCCCAAATTTGTATAGAACAAATTGAAATTCTACTCGGGTCCGGCTTGTATATAGCTCCATTGTATGTTCGCCTTGTATATCGTATATACAATGAACATATAAACCAAAACATACATTCATCAGATTTGAGCCTTTATCAATTACATTGCAAACCTTTTCAGATCCGGGTCATGCACATTAAAAATGTATGTTCCCTTGTATGTTCGAACATACAATCTCCTTTGTATATCCGCAGGCCCTACCAAATGTATCTCCCCCTTTGCCTACTGCTTGTATGTCGCATATACATTGCGACTTGTATGTTAGAGATACAATGACCCTTGTATCTTTTTTTTTTAATGTATATGCATCAGCCGTCGGGCAAACTTTGGAGTTGACTGCCAATGCATCTTGTCTTGCCGATGACCCTTTGTCACTGTAGCAAATGCATGTCGGCCCTTTTGTATGTTGACTTTGCACATTCCTTCTTTGTATGCCACCAATGTATCCTTCGCTTGCATGCTTCTTCTTTGTATCTAGTCGTTGTATGTCTAAACATACAAACCCGATATACATGTAACCCTCACATACAAGCAGGGAATATTCTAGGAATCTGTGAAAGATTCCCCATTGCATATACAAACCTGATATGCATACAAGGAGGCATATAACTGATTTTTTCACCACTTTTTAAAGGCCGATTGAAATTTCTGCAAGCCCGCCAAGGTATATTTGCATTTGTACATACAAACCCCTTTGTATATACAAAGATACATGCATACAAATAAATTTTTTGCACTTTTCAACTACAAAGGCCAAAATACTTAAAACTTTTTGGACTTTTTGGGAAGGTGCCTGCATATTTAAATGCTTGAAACCTAAATGTTTATGCAGGCACCACCAATAAATAAATAAAATCACAACCATATTCACAATTTGCATTCAACAATCAAGGAATTAAATGATGCAGGAGAGTTATTGGTTCAAGAGCAATCTTGCATCAACCAAAAACATTTACATTTTAGTTTGTTTGCATTTCAGTTTGTTTCCTTTCATTTTCCAGTTCAATTCAACTAGTTCAGTCAATAGCAGTTCTGTATTTTGGTCTACATTCTACCGCAGTTGTATTTCAAACCTTGCAGTGTTGAACTTAACATCTAGAGACATTCATGAACAACATATCTAAATCTCAGAGCATTTGGTTAAGGTACCAGAAAGATATCGCTATCAGAAGATCAACTCTTTTCTCAGAATAGAGCATCTTGACAGTCTCAGACAATCAGCTAAAGGAGAAGACTTGCAGAGCATTTCATGACTTGTGAAGTTCAAAGACACATCATTCAATGTTCTATGGTTTGCGCCTGACCTTCCTTGAGATCTGCACTTCATGTCATTCATTTGCAGAGGAGTGCTTCATGTTTAGGTCTTACCTATCTGTGTACACATGTTACAACTCTTCATTGGAGTTTGTGATCTTCCTTGGCCGACGTGAAGGAATCTTCAGTATCGAAGATGATATATATTGATGTAATAGATGCCTAGGAAAGTAGTTAGCAATTCATTCATAGTTTTTAGTTTTGAATTCTTGGTGAAGGAGATTCAAAGCTAAATCTTGTGCATATTTAGATATTTTGTAATCAAGTATGTGAGCCCTAATTGTAAGCCCACATGTTGTCGGCTAGTTTGTACTTGAATTCTATGATATATTGAATGATTGAATCTGCATTGTCCCATATCATTGAGTTGTTTCCATTGTGTTTACTCTAGCTGCACAGTCTAGACTGTTCTCTTTGATGACCCTCCTAATCGTGACTACACCAAGTGGTATCAAAGAAAAAGTTCAAATATTTAGGAGCAAATTGAGAGAAGTTGACGAAGGAATTTCTTAACATCTTGTCGTGGAAAAATCATCTATCCGAGGTAGGTTATTTGTTTTGCAACTAATCGCTGATTGTGAGGCTGTAGTCACCTTGTAACCCAATCACCGAACTTGAGGTAGTTTGCACTTGATCCTAGGAAGAATGTCATCGAGGAGAGTCCCTGCTATTGGAACAATGGTTGGTAGGATGGATGAGATGATGGAAATGATGAAAATAATGAGGATTTGATTGGATGGTCTTGAGGAAGATAGGTGAAGGGAATTGACACCTAGACCTAATGTTGAAAGTGATGACAAAGAGGAATTTCAATCTGTAGAACAAATTGGTGAAACCCTAGGAGGTGATGAAGAAGAAGAATTAGATTAAGTCAAGATGTTACGAGCTATTTCAAAGATTGGGAAAAGACCTAGAGTTGTTGTACCTAATTACACTAGCAATTTGAACCCTAAAGAGTTGATTGACTGGATAAATGACATGAAAGAATACTTTAAATATGAAGAAGATGAAGATCCAGAGAAGGTGAAATATGTGAAGACAAAGCTAAAAGGACATGCTGCTATATTGTGGAAAGAAGTTCAGTTGGATAGAAATAGAAGAGGAAAATAAAAGATTACAAAATGGGATAGAATGATGACAAATTTGAAGAATCAGTTTATACCTGCTGACTATGAGTTGGAATTATTAAAGGGGTAAGTGCAGGAAGATGGGGGGCCAAAAAGGGGTCTTAAGTGGCCACTTTTTTTCTGAAATCATGAAATACTAGCCTTGGATGAGAAATTGAGCATAGTTACACTCAAAATTTGGAGATGCAACCAAAACAATGTTCGTAGTGCTCTGAGTCTACTTTCTAAACTACTATTTTTTTTTGAAAATGGCATAGATTAAGGGGTTCAAAAGAGGGAGCCACAGAAATTGGTGTTGTTTCTATCAAAAAACATAACATAGCATGTTTTGTGGCTCCCTCAAAAGGTCAATTTTTTTTTGGTATTTTTAAAATCGCTTCAGTGAGAAATTAGCTAATAGCATGTAGTTTATGCCTGACTTTTCTGATAATTTTTTGATGAATATTTGATTTTTTACTAATTTTCAAAGTGGACATATCCTAAAAAATAGAATTTTGGTCGTGCTACCCCTATAAATTTTGAAAACTAATTGAAAATCATTTTTTTCTTTTTTTAATATTTGTAGAATGGATTTTAGTTTCTAAATATGTAATTTTTTTGAAATTTCAATGAATAGTTAATTTACAATGAAAAAAAGACCAAACAGTGGTTTTGCCCAAAAATGGACACACAAACAAAAGAAATTAAAGATGAAAGGCTTAACATTGTTAAAATGTGAAAAAAATTACATCGTCAGATAGCTGAGAGAAAGCCTAACATTACCTAGGTGTTCGATTTGTTTGACCTTGAGACACGTGCAAATCTGAGGGTTAGCATGAATGAAATTATGTAAAATCTTGAAGAATATGGAAAAACACGTCTGTTACTATTCAAAAGGTACTCCAAGCCTTTGGGTTGGAAATCCAAAGCAAATCCCAAGCCCAAGGCTTGGGATTCCCAAAGCAAGACATAACGCGAGTGCGTTATAACACGCTCGCATTATTCTTTTCTTTGCATTTTTCCTTTTCCACAAAAGTTTGTGCTATTTTTCATGTTTTAAATAATGCGAGCACGTAATGTTCAACTTAAAATTTTTTATGTTTAAGGCTATTAATCATGTATATATATATGCCTATATGTATGTATGTATGCCTATATGTATGTATGTATCAATGTATGCCTATATGTATGTATGTATAGTGTCGAGGGTAGAGGAGGGTAGAGATGGGAGTGAGCCTGATAGGGGAGGAGAGGGCTGGATAAGGATTGAGTGATTAAGGTTTAAAGTTAAGGGGTGAGCATTTAGGGATAGGATTTAGAGTTTAGGGATAAGGGATTAGAGTTTAGGACCTTGAGGGATTAGGGTTTAGGGTTGATGCTTTAGGGATAACGTTTAGGGTTAAGGGTCGAGGGATTAGGGTTAAGGTAGAGTGTTGAGGGTAGAGGGATTAGGGATAGGGTTTAGGGTTGAGGGATTAGGGTTTAAGGTATAGTTTAGTAGTTCTTGTGGATAGAGCCACTAAACAATGGGAGATTATTTACCTGTTTCATAACAATATACCTCCCCTAAGTGCGGGGTGGAAAGCAAGAAACATAGATGTACCCCAATGCAAAGCTTTTCTCATAATGATCATCCTTCTAATTTCAACTGTTAATTACTCACTGTGGATGTACCATACACAAAGCTTTTCTCATAGTGTGTACACCTATTGGCATAATGAACCCCAGATGGGCCAGAAAAACATGCCATATAACATTACTAACATTAAAAAAGTTCATAGCCATTTTTCTGACTTATTCTTGCAACTCAAATATCTTTAAGAGAAGAGTGTCAAAAATGATGGGTTTAACAACCTAACATAAGGCAAAGCAGTTTTGTTGGCTTTAGGGATAGGGTTTAGGGTTTAGGGTTGAGGGATTATGGTTTAAGGTATAGTGTTGAGGGTTGAGGGTTTAGGGATAGGGTTTAGGGTTGAGGGTTGACAGATTAGGGTTTAAGGTTGACGGATTAGGGTTTAGGGTTGATGGATTAGGGTTTAAAGTTGAGAGTTGAGGGTTGAGGGTTGAGGGTTTAGGGATAGGGTTGATGGTCAAGGGATTAGGGTTAAAGTAGAGTGTTGGGGGTAGAGGGATTAGGGATAGGATTTAGGGTTGAAGGTTTAACGATTGAGAGTTGAGGCTTTAGGGATGAGGGTTAAGGGATTGGGGTTTAAAATATAGTGTTGCGCATCGAGGGTTTATGGATAGGTTTTAGGGTTTAATTTTTAAGGGTTAAGGGTTGAGGGATAGTGTTTAGGGTTTAGGGATAAGGGATTAGGGTTTAAGGTATAGTGTCGAGGGTTGAGGGTTTAGAAATAGGGATAGAGTTTAGGGTTTAGGGATGAGGGATTAGGTTTGAGGGTTGAGGGATTAGGGTTGAGGGTTGAGGGATTAGGGTTTAAGGTATAGTGTCAAGGGTTGAGGGTTTATTGATAGTGTTTAGGGTTGAGGGTTGATGGATTAGGTTTTAGGGTTGATGGATTAGGGTTTAAGGTATAGTGTTGAGGGTTGAGGGTTGACGGATTAGTGTTTAATGTCAAGGTTAGGGTTAGAGTGTCGAGGGTAGAGGGATTAGGGATAGGGTTTAGGGTTGAAGGTTTAAGGATTGAGGGTTGAGGCTTTAGGGATGAGGGTTTAAGGCTTAAGATATAGTGTCAAGTGTTGAGGGTATAGGGATAGGGTTTAAGTTTTAAGGGTTAAGGGATAGGGATTAGGGTTTAAGGTATAGTGTTGAGGGTTGATGGTTTAGGGATAGGGTTTAGGTTTGAGGGATTAGGGTTTAGGGTTGATGAATTAGGATTTAATGTTGAGAGTTGAGGGTTGAGGGTTGAGGGTTGAGGGTTTAGGGTTTAGGGTTCAAGTTTTAAGGGTTAAGGGTCAAGGGATCAGAGTTAAGGGTTGAGGGATTAGGGTTTGACGTTGAGGGTTGAGTACATTGAGGTTCGAGGGTTAAGGGTTTCGGGATAGGGTTGAGGGTCGAGGGATTAGGGTTAAAGTAGAGTGTCAAGGGCATACGGATTAGGGATAAGGGATTAGGGTTTAAGGTATAGTATCGAGCCCATTGAGGGTCTAGGAATAGGGATAGCATTTAGGGTTTAGGGATGAGGGATTAGAGTTGAGGGATGATGGATTAGGGTTGAGGGTTGAGGGATTAGGGTTTAGGGATAAGGTTTAGGGTTGAGGGTTAAGGGATTAGGGTTTAAGGTATAGTGTTGAGGGTTTAGGGATAGGGTTTAGAGTTGAGGGATTATGATTTGACATTGAGGGTTAAGGGTTGAGGCTTTAGGGTTTAGGGTTTAGGGATAGGATTGAGGGTTGACAGATCAGAGTTAAGGGTTGAGGGATTAGGGTTTGATGTTGAGGGTTGAGTACATTGAGGTTCGAGGGTTAAGGGTTTCAGGATAGGGTTGAGGGTCAAGGGTATAAGGATTAGGGATAGGGTTGGAGGGTTTAGGGATAAGAGATTAGGGTTTAAGGTATAGTATCAAGCCTGTTGAGGGTCTAGGAATAGGGATAGCGTTTAGGGTTTAGGGATGAGGGATTAGAGTTGAGGGATGACGGATTAGGGTTGAGGGTTGAGGGATTAGGGTTTAAGGTATAATTTTGAGGGTTTAGGGATAGGGTTTACGGTTGAGGGATTAGAGTGAAGGGTTAAGGGATTAGGATTTGACGTTGAGGGTTCAGGGTTGAGGCTTTAAGGTTTAGGGTTTAGGGATAGGGTTGAGGGTCGAGGGATCAGAGTTAAGGGTTGAGGGATTAGGTTTTGATGTTGAGGGTTGAGGTTCGAGGGTTGAGGGTTTAGGGATAGGGTTGAGGGTCAAGGGTTTAGGGTTGAGGTAGACAAGGAGCAACTGAGAGACATAGAGAGGGGAGAGGTAGAGAGGTGAGGGGGAGAGATAAGTGAGATATAGAACATGAGCTAATGGAACTAGAGGTGAGATATTGTAAAGGTGCTATCAAAGGTGAGATAGGCACAAATATTAATGGATCAATCTATAGCAGGACAAAACATGAGCCAATAAACAATGGGAGATTATTTGCCTATTTCATAACAATATACCTCCCCTAAGTGCAGGGTGGACAACAAGAAACATAGATTTAGGGTTTAGGGATAGGGTTTAGGGTTGAGGGTTTAGGGATAGGGTTTAGGGTTGAGGGTTTAGGGATAGGGTTTAGGGTTGAGGGTTTAGGGATAGTGTTGAGGGTTGAGGGTTTAGGGATAGGGTTTAGGGTTGAGGGATTAGGGTTGATGGATTAGGGTTTAATGTTGAGGCTTGAGGGTTTAGGGATAGGGTTTAGGGTTGAGGGATTAGGGTTGATGGATTAGGGTTTAATGTTGAGAGTTGAGGGTTTAGGAGTAGGGATAGCATTTAGGGTTTAGGGATGAGGGATTAGGGTTGAGGGTATACAATAAATAAACTAGAATTTAGGCAGGGTTGGGAAAATTTTGTGAATCATCATGGGTTGGAGATTGGAGATTTTGTTGTGTTCAAGTACATATCCAAGTCATATTTTAAGGTTAAGATATTTCAAAGAATAGGGTGTGTGAAAATATCAATGCTATTTAGCTTATGAATACCAACATTGATACAAATAAAAAATGCCCTTTTTTCTAACAGAATATGCAGTTCAAGTCAACCAATGGGTAGCAAGTTGCTGAATGAATTGGTTTCTGATGGGGAAAACAACATTGATGTTGAATCAATGGAAGAAAATCAAAATTAGGGTTGAGGGTTGAGGGATTAGGGTTGAGGATTAAGGGTTGAGGGATTAGGGTTTAGGGTATAGGGTAGAGGGTAGAGGTTTGAAGGTTGAGGGATAATGTTCAAGGTTAAGTGTAAAGGGTATATAGGGTTTAAGGGTTTAAGGTTTGAGGGATTAAGGGTTTAAGAGTTGAGGGATTAGGGTTTAAGGCATAGTGTCAAGTGTAGAGGGTTTAGAGACAAGGTTTATGGTTGAAGGTTTAAGGGTTGAGGGTTGAGGCTTTAGGGCTGAGGGTTAAGGGATTAGGGTATAAGGTATAGTGTTGAGGGTAGAGGGTTTAGGGATAGGGTTTAGGATTTAAGGTTTAAGGGTTGAGGGTTGAGGCCTTAGGGATAGGGTTTAGTGTTTAGGTTAAGTGAGACACCTAGATGACTAAGGACAGATGAAGAGGTAGACAAGGAATGACTGAGATACCTAGAGAGGGGAGAGGTAGAGAGGTGAGTGGGAGATAGAGGTGAGAGATAGAGAGGTAAGGCAAGAGATAGAATAAAATGAGAGTGAAGTTGACAACTTGAGGGAAAGATGGGTAAGGAGGAGGGAGAGAGGTGGAGAGGAAGGGAAATATCTAGAGAGCCCTGAGAGATATACAAGTGAGAGACCTACAACCTAGGGAGGGAGGGGTGAGAGAGATAAGGGAGAGATGGGGGTGAGGCAGATAGGGGAGGAGAGGGGTGGATAAGGGTTAAGGGTTTAAGGGTTTAGGGTTCAAGGATCAAGGGTTTAGGGTTTAAGGGTTGAGGGTTTAAGGGTTGAGGTATTAAGGGTCTAAGGGTTGAGGGATTAGGGTCTAAGGTATAGTGTCGAGTGTTGAACCCTAATCCCTCAACCCTCGACACAATACCTTAAAACCCTAATCCCTCAACCTTGGGGTTTAAGGTATAGTGTTGAGGGTTGAGGGATTAGGCTTCAACCCTCGACACTATACCTTAAACCCTAATCCCTCAACCCTTAGACCTGTAATACCTCAACCCTTAAACCCTAAACCCTTGACCCTTAAACCCTCAACCCTTATCCACCCCTCTCCTCCCCTATCTGCCTCACTCCCATCTCTCCTCTATCTCTCTCACCCCTCTCTCCCTAGGTTGTAGGTCTCTCACTTGTATATCTCTCAGGGCTCTCTGGATATTTCCATTCCTCTCCACCTGTCTCCCTCCTCCTTACCCATCTTTCCCTCAAGTTGTCAACTTCACTCTCTCATTTTATTCTATCTCTCTCCTCACCTCTTTATCTCTCACTTCTATCTCCCCCTCACCTCTACCTCTCCCCTCTTTAAGTTTCTCAGTCACTCCTTATCTACCTCTCCATCTGTCCTTAGCCATCTAGGTCTCTCATTTAACCATAAACCCTAAACCCTATCCCTAAATCCTCAACCCTTAAAACTTAAATCCTAAACCCTATCCTTAAACCCTTAACCCTCGACACTATAACTTAAACCCTAAACCCTATCCCTAAAGCCTCACCCCTCAACTCTTAAACCTTAAACCCTAAACCCTCTACCCTCGACACTATACCTTAAACCCTAATCCCTTAACCCTCATCCCTAAATCCTCAACCCTCATCCCGTAAACCTTCAACCCTAAACCTTCTACCCTCGATAGTATGCCTTAAACCCTAATCCTTCAACCATTAAATCCTCGACCCTTAAACATTGGGCAAACTTTTACAAAAAAGAAAAAAAATGCAAAGAAAACAATAACGCGCTTGCATTATAACGCGAGTGAGTTATACTCGCGTTATAATGTGCTCGCGTTATAGCACGAGCGGGTTATGGTTTTGTGTTGTCGAGCCAAAGGCTCGGCAACACCAAGCCATAACGCGAGCACATTATAACGCGCTCGCGTTATGGATTTTTAAAAAGTTCTAAGAATTTGGCCACTTTTTGGCCCCCCACTTTGTGCACTTACCCAAAGAGACTGCAAAACCTAAAACAAAGGGAGAAAATTGTGAAGGAATATACTGAAGAATTTCATAAGATGATCATAAGGACAAGACATGGTGAAGCAAGCAAGGAGAAAGTGGCTAGATACATCAATGGACTGAGATTGAACATTCAAGAAGAACTAAGCTTGATAAGGATGACATCTTTGGAGGAAGCATATCAGTTTTACCTGAAAGTTGAAGAGAAGTTGAATAAGAGGCATGATCAGATATAGAGAGGCAGAGGAGGTACATTTCAGAGAAGTAGAACATTTTTTGGAGGAGAGAGATCATTTGCGGAGTACAACAGATAAGAGAACACATTCAAGAAAGAAGATAGAGATAATAATGCATACCAGAGAGATGACAGAAATTTTTACTGCAGAGGAAACCCTAGTGCATATCGGAGTGAAGGATACATAAGAGAAGGAAGAGGACCTGATAGGAGAACATTTAGAGGCACTTGTTTCAAGTGTGGAGGTGAAGAACATAGAGCATTTGAATATAATCAGGGTTGTACAAGCAAGAGGACAGAGAACAATGGAAGAGCAGCCTATGTGGAAGAACCTATTGGATCACCTAATTCAGTTGGTAAACCTGAGAAAGGAGAATCACTTGTGATGAGGAGAGAAAATTTTCAAACAGAAACAAATGAGGAACCATCGTAAAGGAAAAAATTTTTAGAACCAGATGCAAATCAGGAGGTAAATGTTGAAAATTTGTTATTGATAGTGGTAGTTTTGATAACCTAGTTTCGGAGGAGATGGTGACTAAGCTAAAGTTGGAAAGATTGAAACACCCTAAGCCCTATCAGATAGCATGGATTCAGGATGATCATAAGGTACTGGTGAGTGAACAATGTTTGGTGAAATTTCATATTGAATCTTATCATGATGAAGTCTTGTGTGATATTATGCCTAAGGATGTTTGTCATATCTTGTTGGGTAGACCTTGGTAGTATGATAGAAAAGCTATACATGATGGGAGAAATAATACATACACTATAACAACAAATGGAAAGAGAATTAATTTGATTCATTTAGAGGATGATCCTAAGAATGAGTATGTGGGAATGCTAGAATCTGTTTGGTAGATGGAAGAAAATTTCTGGATGATTTGAGACATGAGAATATGTGTTATGCTTTGATCCCTAAGAAACATGAAACATTGGAAAAGAAAATTGAATCACAACCGAAGGAGATAACTGAACTACTAATAGAGTATGAAGACATCATATTAGATAATGTACCTAAGGGACTACCACCTATAAGGAGTATTAGTCATTACAAGGATCTTATTCTTGGAGCTAGTTTTCCTAACAAAGAAGCACATAGAATGACACCAGCAGAGAATGAAGAATTGATTAGACAGATACCAGAGTTGCTGAGGAAAGGTTTGATCAGAGAAAGTTTGAGTCCTTGTGTAGTACCTGTAGTGCTAGCACCAAAGAGAGATGGAGAATGGAGAATGTGTACAGACTCTAGAGCAGTAAACAAGATCACAGTCAAGTATAGATTTCCTTTACTTAGAACGGATGATATCATGGATTGTTTGAGTGGAGTAAAATATTTCACAAAGATAGAATTCAAGAGTGGATACCACCAAATCAGAGTTAGAGAAGGAGATGAATGGAAGACTTCTTTTAAAACAAATGAAGGATTATATGAGTGGTTAGTGATGCCTTTTGGATTGACAAATGCACCTAGTACTTTCTTGAGATTGATGAATTAAGTTTTGAAGAAATTCTTGGGTAAGTTTGTGATTGTATACTTGGATGACATTTTAATTTTCAGTAAAACAAAAGAGGAACATTTGTGGCATATTAGACAAATTTTGCAGAGACTGAAAAAGAAGAAATTGCTGATAAACATCAAGAGGTGTAGTTTCATGAAGGAAGAATTGGTATACTTGGGATTTGTGATTTCTGTGAAAAGATTGAAGATGGACCCTGAGAAGGTAAGAGAAATTATTGAATGACCTACACAGAAGAGCATTGGAGAGGTTAGATCATTTCATGGATTAGCTAGTTTCTATTGGAAGTTCATCAAAAATTTCAATTCAGTTTGTAATCCTATGATAGAGACAATGAGAGGTGACATAAAAGATTTCAAGTGGACATCAGGAGCAGATAAAAGTTTTGAACTGTTAAAGCAGAAAGTGAAAGAGCAACCTATTTTGGCATTACCTGATTTCAGCAAGGTATTTCAAGTAGATTGTGATGCAAGTGGGAATGCAACTGGAGCAGTATTAAGTCAAGAACAAAGACTTGTAGTATATTTCAGTGAGAAGTTGAATGATGCAGGGAGAAGATATTCAATTTATGATCAAGAGTTCTATGCCATAATTCAAGCCTCGAAGAAGTGGAGACATTACTTGTTGCCTAAGGAGTTTGTGTTGTATACATATCATCAAGCTTTGCCATATTTGAATAGTCAAGGCAAGTTGAATCAGAGACATATGAGATGGGTAGAGTTCATGTAGAGTTACGCATTTGTATTGAAACATAGGAGTGGAAAATCAAACAAAGTTGTTGATGCCTTGAGCAGGAGAAAAAATTTGTTGACAGAGATGAGAGTTGAAGTATGTAAGGAAGATCTTGATTTTTTAGAACCATGGAAAGTATGTAAGAAACCTGTTGTGACAGATAGGAGTAAGTGGTTGGACTATTTTATTCAGGAAGATATATTGTTTAGAGGAAATTAGTTATGCATACCTAGAAGTCAATGAAAGATAATTTGATCAAGGAGAAACATAGTGGTGGATTGGCAAGACATTTTGGCATTGACAAGACAGTGGCTTTGGTAAGTGAAAATCACTTTTGGCCTCAGATACATAAGGATGTTAGGAAATTTGTGCAGAGTTGTAGAGTTTGTCAAGTTGTAAAAGGGAGTAGTTAGAACACTGGATTGTATAAATCTTTGATAGTACCAGAGAGACCTTGGGAAGACATAACCATGTATTTTGTAATGGGATTGCCTAAGACATAGAGAGGACATTATTTAATATTTGTAGTGGTGGATAGATTTTAAAAGATGGCACATTTCATACCTTGTAAGAAGACAACTGATGCAGTGCATGTAGCTAACCTATTTTTCAAAGAGATTGTGAGATTGCATGGATTACCTAAGAGTATAATTTCAGACAGAGACACAAGATTTCTTGGTTACTTTTGGAAGACACTTTGGAAGAAGATGAAGACAAATTTGAAGTTCAGTTCAGCATTTCATCCATAGACTGATGGACAGATAGAGGTAGTGAATAGGAGTTTGGGAAACTTGTTGAGATGTTTGATTGGAGAGAAGACAAGAAGTTGGGATTTGATTCTTTCACAAGCAGAGTTTGCATATAATAATTTAGTGAATAGGAGTACCAAAAGAAAACCTTTTGATATTGTTACTAGAGTAAACTCAAGAAGAGTTATAAAGTTGAGAGATATCAGTATGGAAGAAAAGATAAGTACAGAGGTAGAAGAATTTGCAGGACACATGAAGACAGTGCATGATCAGGTGAAGAAGCATTTGGGAGAGATGAATAGTAAGTATAAAGAACAAGTAGATGAGAAGAGAAGACACAAGGAATTTAAAGTTGGTGAGGAAGTGATGGTATACTTGAAAAAAGAAAGATTTCCAGTTGGGACATATAACAAGTTGGAGATGAAGAAGTTTGGACCTTGTAGGATATTTGAAAAGTTTGATTCAGGAAATGCATATGAAGTGGAGCTACTAGAGACATTGGGTATATCACCTATTTTCAACATTGTAGACTTATATCAGTATCATTAAGCAGAGTCCAGTGACAGCATAGTGGAAGACTTCAAGAAGTTACCACAACAAGCACCAGAACATATTGAAGACATTTTGGATAGTAGAGTTGGACATAGTACCAGAGGAAGACAATACAAAGAATATCTTATGAAGTGGAAAGGTAGACCAAAAGAAGATTCATCATGGATCTCCTAGGCTAAGGTGGACCATCTTGGTTTCCCTCTAGCCCCAGCAAAGTGAGGGACTCACTTTTTCAATAACCTCGGATGTCTGATGCAGGAGCATCCTTGGTTCAAGAGCAATCTTACATAAACCAAAAACATTTTGTATTTTAGTTTGTTTACAATTCAGTTTGTTTCCTGTCATTTTCCAGTTCAATTTAGCTAGTTCAGTTAGTAGCAGTTGTGTATTTTGGTTTGCATTCTACCACAGTTGCATTTCAGACCTTGTAGAGCTGGACTTAGCATCTAGATACATTCATGCACAACATATCCGAACCTCATAGTATTTGGTTAAGGTACCGAAAAGATATCGTTGTCATAAGATCAACTGTTTTCTCAGAACAGAGCATCTTTATAGTCTCAAACAATTAGCTAAAGGAGAAGACTTGTGGAGCATTTCACCACTTGCGAAGTTCAAAGACACATCATTCAATTTTCTATGGTTTATGGCCGACCTTCGCTGAGATCTGCACTTCATTTCATTCATTTGTGGAGGAGTGCTTCATGTTTAGGTCTGACCTATTTGTGTACACATGTTATAGCTCTTTATTAGAGTTTGTGATCTTCCTTGGCTGGCACGGAGGAATCTTTAGTACCGAAGATGATATATATTGATGTAATAGATGCCTAGGAAAGTAGTTAGCAATTGATTCATAGTTTTTAGTTTTGAATTCTTGGTGAAGGAGCTTCAAAGCTAAATCTTGTGCATATTTTGATATTTTGTAATCAAGCCTATGAGCCCTAATTGTAAGCCTGCATGTTGCCGACCAATTTGTACTTGAATTCTATGATATACTGAATAACTGAATCTGCATTGTCCCATATCATTGAGTTGTTTTTGTTGTGTTTACTCTAACTGCACGATCTGGATTGTTCTCTTTGAGGACCCTCCTAACCATGACTACACCATTGAAGCAAATAGGAAACCTTGCCTTAGCCGTCCAAGTTAGGAGCAGCTCATGAATGGGTACCAAACTAAAACAAAACCCTCTTAATCAGCAATTTTCAGCCATCTTCTAGTAATCCTTCCCATTATCTACCATCTCCAATCAAAAATCCACCAAAAACTTCTTTCCAGCACAAGCAAAGAGGATCCAAAGTCAAGAGCACACATGCACAACATGGGGAATTGAATCAAAATCCACCATTAAAATAATTTTCATATAAAACCCCTTCAACTTCCAAAATGAAAACCAAAAAGACATTGTAATAATAAAAATACAAATTCACACACCCTTTTTTTAAAATATCCATCCTCAACAATGAATTAAAATAAAATAAATAAAATAATAATAACACTCATATCTTCATACCAAAAATGTACAAAAATAATTAATAAACATTTAACCAAGATAATTAACCCAAATATCCCCAACACAACCCAACTGGTGAAATGCGATAAAATCTAAAAAAATTAAATAAACCTGGGCATTTGAGTTTATCTCCAAACTAAAAAGGATTTGGACTACCCACCTACAAAACTCAATTTTGAACATCAATATATCACGAAAAATATAGCCGAAGCAACAAATAATTAAGTATTAAATATCTAAAATATCTAAAATCAAATAATTTATTAAATTTCACAATTAAATTAAAATATTCATTTTTGTGGAAATTAAATGCATAATCATAAACACCACATAATCAAAAATATTTTATTAATTTAAAACATCTAATATCATCTATAATCCAAAACGATGTCCATACACATGTGGGTATATAAAAATATGCATATCAAAACACATCAATACATGAACCAGAAATAGTAGTATCAACAATGTCCAATCACAATCATCAAAATAGTCAACTATAAATAGTAACTCATCATAGTCTCAAGGGGAGTGCTAGCTAGGCCTCACACCCCCATCTTCATATATGGACTAGGTCCATTTTTTATTTTCTTGTTTAGGGATGCACGGTCCTTATCAGAAGTGTATATTTGTTGTCGTCATCCATCAACTAGTAGAGCCACAAGTACAATAGAAGAATGAAATCACAAAGAATGAGAGAGGAGACAAAAGTGACTTAGGGTCACAACGTGGGAAGATGCCCCCAAGACAACCTCCACAATGTTATTTCCCCAAGCCACCACACACAACAATTGCAACAAAAGAGGAGAGTAGAAGAATAGAGAAACAAATAGAAGGAATATCACAATGGAGGTAGTCCCCTTGTATCCTTGACCTTACAAGAGTATCAAAAGTCATTTAAGGAGAACTAAACAAACATTTAACACTAAATGGGGGAACACAACACAACACAACACTTAAGAGGAGGCCATATGTGAGAGCAACTTGAAGAGGTGCTACATCAAGGGTGGTTGAATGAGTGAGAAATACTTACTTGAAATAAAATGCAACCACACAAGTGGTTGTCGTTAATAAAATCATCATCTTCCCAATCCTAATCTTTATATAAAATAGGTGGTACATAGGGCACTATAGCCCAACTTGAAACTCCTTCCTTAAGCTCTTCTTTTAATTCCACTTCTATCAAAGGGATGTTCTCTTCCTACGAAGACATCTTTTGAGCTAAGGCTTGTCAATTTCTTCTTCTTTCCCTTGCATTTATATTTCTTCTAGTCTTATTAGTTATATTTCGTAAGGGGTTTTCTTTGTCCACCATCAAGGGTTCATGATTTTCTGCATTCTTTGTCATTCCTAAAGAGGAAGCCAATTTACAAAAGTGATTTTATGATTTTGCAATGAATAGCTTCACTCTTTAAGGTTTTCTATGAATCCTTGTAAGGATGGCAAAGGAGGAACCTTGGCAAAAATTCCCTTTCCTTTCAGTCAAGGTGAATCCTTCAACTTAGGCTATTTTTCACTCTCTATTTGCTAAATAGGAGGAATTGTAGCCTCAGAGGACTGAGAGGATCTAGGAGTACTCTTGCCATATGATAGTTCAACTATTTTCTTTGCTTTGTACTTTTGATATGCTAAGAAGAATTTATCTTGTCATGGTTGATTTGCTTCGATATGTTGTGGCCAAAAATTTATTCTAGATTGAAGTTTTCACAAGTGGCTAATGGTTTAAATCTATTGTGATAAATAACATGCACTTGACCTTTATGAGGGAACTTTAAGGATTTATGAATAGTAGAAGGAACCACTTTCATTGATTTTAGTCAAGGATGTCCTAACTTCACATGAAAGATATCCAAAGTGGGAATGATAACAAATGATGCTTCTAAGGCTTTTTCAACCACCATAATTAAAAGTGTTATCTTTCTAATTGCTAGAAGAAAATAACCATTATATGCTTTTTATCATTATATCCATTGGATCATAAGTATCTTGTGCTAGATCATTCATGTATAAATATTCTTCTATGATCACATTTGTTTTGCAATTACAATCAATAAGAACTCTTGTAGGATTTCCACTTATTCTTGTTGTTATGTAAAGAGGACCATCAATGTCTCTAATAGTGACCTCATGTGGCTTGAAGGATATGATGGGTTTGAGATCCTTCCTTGTCTTGTTAGATCGGGGAGTAGCCATGTCACCCTTGTTATGATTGGATGCCATGTGTGATACTTTTTGATGAAGAAGCATCCGGGTGAATGGACTATACCGCATCAACCAAAAAAATTTATGTTTTTTTTTCTCATTTTGTGTGTGTGTGTGGAGCTTCGTGGCATCTCTTAGCATCTTGAAAGCTCTCATTTGATCAGAATTGCAATTTTCAATTTTTCACCAGTTCGTTGTTTTAGAAGCTCCGCAGGGAGTTTTCAAAAAATTATTCCCAAAAATATGTAAGAGCTAGACCAGAATCCTTTTGTAAGGATATTCTTGGAGTTACCATGTCAAATGTTCAAAAATAATTAGATCAATATCTTTCATGGTTTGATAAATTTTAATGTCGAAAGTTTATAAAAATATGAGTTGACAATTTACAAAAAATTTAAAATCTAGATTTTTATGAAGGTTGGAGTGAAATCCTTTGAGAGGAATATTCTCGAAGACATTTCACTAAATATGCAAAAAAGAATCTAAGTCATATCTGTAGACACCTAAAATTGACTTACTTCACAAAACTAATTTCCCATATCTCTACACCACCAATTATCCATCCTATTAATTAAATAAATTTATTTTATTTAATTAATTTCTCCCCAATCATCTACCCTTAACCATTTATCCATCCATTGTGATCAATTAATTCACTTAATTTATCACTTTACTTTATAACTATATCCTCATTTGATTAAATAAATATTCTCAATATTTATCTAGTTAATTTGTCCATCTCCCTAATCCTTGTTAATTAGATAAATCATGCTTATCTAATTAATCTACCCTACTAATCAACCTAAACCTAGCCTAGTTGATTAAATGGCAAGTATTTAATTAGCTACCCTAGCCTACCTATCCCCTAGACCTAAATTAATTAAGCTTAACACTTAATTAACCTTGCTTAGCCCATCCTCCCACACACCTTTGAATAAAAATCAATTTTTTATTCAAAGGGTCAAATCTCCCTTACAACTCATTTATCACCCTCTTACACATTTAAGTGTACATGTGTCCTTCAACCTTCACATCTCCACATAAAAGTAAATTTTTAATTCACACTCCCCCATGAGTTAAATTTTTAATTCACTTGTCATATCCACTCTTCCCAAAAATAAATTTTTAATTCATTTTTATCCTCCACATCTTTCCCTATGTGAATTTAAAATTCACAAATAATGAGAGCCCTCCAAAACCATTGACTAAACCTCAACCCTTGATCTCTCTCATCCACTCCCCTTGTGACACTTGTCACAAGGCTATGAATCAAATCCAAACCCTAAATCTCAATCATTTCTAGCCTTTGATCTCAACTTTTAATCCTCACCCTCCATCCCTTTTCCAAAAATCTATAAATGAGACCCTCACCCAAGCCATTGAGAACAACTTCCTCTTGCATCAAAACTATGCCAAAATTTCTATCTTCTCCATCTCTCATCCTCATCTCCATCTCAATCTCTATCTATTTATTGTCTCTCATCCTATTGTGTTGAATCTCAAAGAGCAATCCACATTCATCTACTTGGGTAAATCTAAGGAGTTTGGGTGCAACTCCTTCCACCCTATCTTGGATTTGTGGGTCACATGTGAAGGTATATCATTTGTTTTTTCACTTGATTTGTGTTTTTAGCTTTCATTTTGACCTCATAGATCACAATATCTTTCACCATTTTGAAGATTTTAATGCCAGAAGTTTGTGCTGACAATTTTATGGGAAAGTTAAAATCTCAAGTTTTATGAATGCTAGGGAAAAATGGCTTGGTGAGAAGCATAGTAATGTTATTTTACACATCTTGGCAAGTTTTTGCACAAAAAGGAGCTTCCATTAAAAGGTTATGGAAAAAGTCAATTTTTAGACATCTCAGTGCATAGTGTTGAAGTCATGAAGTAAAAATTTCTTCTCCAATTTATTTGAGAAGATTCTAAAGATATTATTTAAGGTATTTAAATCATTTTAATTGAAATTCAAATATCAATTTGGGTGGCTTCAAATGAGACAAGAGTATGGAAAAATCAAATATTAAATAGTAATTGCCTTGCATTAAGAGAAATATTTAGAATGAAAGAGGTGGATTCTAATTATAACAAGAGTTATTAAAGAAACTCCTCACTTTCTAAATAAAATGGTTATGTTGTAAGAAAGAAAGTTTCCAAAGTTGAAAATCTTGTTCAATTTTGGAATGTTATTGCAAGTTTCAGAATGCAGATTTTAGAGGTTTTAAATAGAGGTTTTAGCTGCAATTTAGAAGGAGAAAAAGAGGGGAAAGAAAAGGAGTTTGGAGAGGAAGAAATTTGTGGATGAGAGGGAATGGAAAAATAAATGAAAATCTGAGAGCATAAGGAAAGAGAGAGATTCTTGTATGAGAAGCCATAGAAGGCCAAATGTAATAAGTTTATTTTTTTGTAATGATACAGATTTATGTAAGTTTTTTTTACAAGTTTCAATTCAATAAAATGAGCATTTATGTTTGTTACATATTTTGCATTTAACGGTTTGAGTTATGTTGCATCATCAGTGGTATCAGAGAAAGTGGTCTTGAGTGCACAGGCAAAGTGTTGAACATGAGGCAGCCTATGCCAAGACCTACAGGTAGAGGAAGAGAGTGAAGCGGTTGTGAATAGCTCAAAAGATTGTTGTAGGTAGAGAGGAGTCATGAGCAAGTGAGAGCTGAGAAGCCATAAAGAATTGATTATGTGTTTTGTACAGGTTGCATATTGAGAGTGTGCAACAATTATTTGACAAAATGTCTTGGAGGCAAGGAGAATGTTTTATAATGAAGAAAATATTTGTGAAGCCACAGAAAGAGGTACAGGAGCCTATATAGAGGAGCAATGTGTTTCAAACTCTTTGCAAGTATAATTTGATGTCATTGGAGATGGTTGAGAAGTTTAAATTGAAGAGAAGAAAGCATCCCAATCCTTACAGTATTTCTTGGTTGCAAGGAGTGTTGATAACTGAGAGGGGGGGTGAATCAATTATCCTAATATTTTAACTTTCTGTGCTTTCTTAACAGTTAATGCAACATCAAATCAAATAAGCAAGCATAATCATGAAATGGAAATAACACCAATACACATGACACAATGATTTTGACGTGGAAACCCTATTAAGGGAAAAACCATGGAGTGATTAACCCAAGATATTATTCTCTGTTAGAAGAATAGAAGATACAAAATGGCACTTGCCAATTAGGGCTCACTACTCGAGCACACTTCTCACAAGAGGCTCACTGCCTACAAAAGACTTACTGTCTACAAGAAGAAAACTTGAACTGATGAGAAGCATCCACACATGCTAAAGTTCAGTTCCAGTTAAGCTCAATAGACTAATCTGCTGCACTTCATTCTTACTCTCTTTAAGTGTTGTTGTCCTCTTACATTCCAAATCTATTTTTCTACCTTTTATACTATTCTTCTACTTTTATTTGCACTTCAATACATACACCATATACACCTTCACATCTAAATCCATCTTGTATATATATCTGCACAAGTGATTTCAACACTTTTCTAGTCAGCATTCGGAATAGTCAATATTATCTCAAACTCTGGTTTGTCAGCTGAATCCTTGCATACCAAGTAATGCAGATCAAGAATATGCTTGTAGAAGTCTTCAATCATGTTGGAAAATCATGAATGATACCTCAAGAAACTTAGTCATTAGCAATATCTCTTCCGGATTTGGGTCTAACACTCTGTCGGTACAGTTCTTCCTCTATCTACTCTGTCAAATAGGAACCCAACACTCAAGTGCTCATATCTCTTCACCCTTCCATCACCGGAGGCTAAATCCTTGGAATCTATTAGTCAAGGTACTCCTCTTAACTTCACCAAATCCACACTTCACTGAAATACTTCCTCTAAGAGATCTGGACTTGATTGTCAGACCTTTTTTGACTGCTCTGTTCTTGCTTACCGGATCATAACACTTCTTCAATCTGACTTCCAGTAGAGACTCATCATGTCTTGCGGATGTGTAGGGTAACCTTTGTTGCCATCAATGACAACATTCATGAATTCATAGTGTCTCTTTCAAAAAATCTTCCCCTTTGGCATTGATGGCAACACTTAGTGAAAAATGACTAAGTGTCACACTATACTCCCCCTTGGCTAATGCTCTGTTTCTATGTACATTTTCCAGAGCTCCCCCTTAGCTGGATTCCTCATTTTTTACTAGTCATCACTCCCCCTTTGACATCAATGGCAAAGGGTGGGGTCCACACACCAAATTTTTTAAAAAATAATCTATACTTAGTCGCATAAATATATCATCCGGTTGAACTCTACATATACGTTAGTATATCTGCAAAAGTGTTTTTCAATTGTACAACTTTGGTTGCCCAACTCAGCTTCATCCTGTCCAAAATTGATATGTGACCACTCAACAGGAATGAAAAAGCTTCTGCCTTCTTCAGATCTGTCAGATCATTTGTCTTGGCTGTGGTTCGAGCATCACTTAGGGCCTCATGCATGGCCTCCAACTTAGGAATGATTATTCTTCTAAGTTCATTTAACCTGTTGATTTTTTTTTTCTTTTCTTTCTCTAGCTTCTTAATTTCATCCAAGACTGCAATAATCTAACATTCTTGATTTACTATGGATGAGGTAAGTGGATCAAAATTTTGAGAAAGTTTTGTTAGTTTGATCTCTTGTTCTTTCATTTTCTTCTCAATCTCCATTGTTGCTTTGGACCATGATAGACAAAATTTATATATTTCCCCACCATCTTTAAGAGCATTTTCTAAGCTCTTTATCCCTATATCCATATTTCTTCTATCATTTGATATTAGACTTAGTACTTCAGAGAATCTTTTATCCAAAAACTCTTTCCAGACCTTTTCTTCAGCTGATTTCTCTAAGGACTCAAAATGAGTGCTGACTGAACTAACAAGAGACTTAAGATTCCCTGATGAGGAAGCTAATGAATCCATCAGAAAGGATGACATGATCTTTTCAAGCACATCAGATGCAACTTCTATTAGCTCACAGTCTTCCATGTGAGACTTCAGGAGTTTTTCTTTTGCCTTTGCATTAGCAAATGAAGCTATCTTCATTGTTTGTACCAAGGAAAGAGAATCAAAATCAAATGTTCCTAGTAGAAGTTCCAGTTCATCAATCTCCATTGTCTCTTTGTTTAAGAATTCTTTGCCAATTTCTGCAGTGTCTCTTGCCGGAGACAGAATTTTCTTTTCTTCTGCAGTCTTAGAGCTATCATCTTCTTTTCCCTTCACTTCTTTTTCTTTCTCCTCTATTCTTTCTTCTTCTTTGGATCCAAAGTCTGCAGGGGAAACATGAGGAGTAATGTTTGTTTGTTCATGGGCCACCTCTTCTGGAGCAGAGGATTCCAAGCCCTTATCTTCACCGGTGTCCATTACTTCTTCTGTCATTGCCTCAGTAGATCCTTCTTCAACACTTGTGGCTGAGGGATCAACACCTAAGTCCTCTATAACAGGAAGATTGAATCTTTTGAAGGCATTCAAGAGAATCTCTTTTGTTTCGTTTGCCACTTTATCAGTTTCTCCAAGCATGAGCTGATTCATTCTAGCTTTGCTCTGGAACTTATCCTTGCAATCTTTGAAGATCATATTCATTTGCTTTGAACCAATTGAAGGATATAGCTGAATGGCTATCTGTTCTCAGATCTCAAGATCTTTTGCCATAGCATTATTCTTTCTTATTTCTAACTCTTTCTCTAGGATTTTGGGTATAAGAGATATAATTTCAATAAAAGCCTTATTGTAGATGTTCAGATACTTGACTGTTGCATCCTGCAAGATCTTTTGGTCAGCCTCATTATAATAATGATAGAATTTAGTCATTGGTTGAAGGTTTCCATCCACAGTAACTGATTTGACGACATCACCTAAAGATAGAGTGGGTTTTTCAACAAACTCTTATGCCATCTCTTCCTTGTCTTCACTGGTAGAGGGTTCACAAGAAACTTTCTTCTTCTTTATCTTCTTGACTTCTTCATCAGATTCTGTCTCTTCTTCGTCTTTCTGACTGAAATAAGACCTTGTGGCCTTTGTCTTAGTTCTTTTCTCTTCTTTACCAGATGATTTTGCTTCTGGTTTTGATGCCTTTGAGGTATTAGTAGGTGCAGACCTCTTAGAGGATCTGGTCCAAGAGGAGGCTTTTACCGGATCACTTTCCTTTTCTGCTTCTTCCTTCTCTTTTTCTACCCTTTCCATCTTTTCTCTATGTGCATCAAGTGCTTCTTTTGAGATTCCATGCCTCTTGGCAAATTCATCTACCTCTTTTCTCACTTTTCTCTTCATCTCTGGTTGTCTGAGTTCCACATAGATTTTTATACTTAATTCTTCAAAGGTTCCAAACCTTTCTGCCTTAGGATCCTTTGGTTGACTCAACATGTGCTGAACATGTAGCTCTACAATTTTCTCATCCACCTCATACCCCATTGGCATGATCCATACTGTTCTTGGTTCTACTGCCTCCATTAGGCACTGATTAGTCTCTACCATAAAGCATACTGTGTCTTTGTATTTCTCAACTAGAGACTAGGGAATTCTCTCTCTAGCTTGCATCATGTTCTGGAAGTTTTTGAAGAAACCCTAGAGAGCTGTGTTTTGTGCTTTGTCATCACCAAGTCCATGCAAATAGTCCCTAATTTGTATGGCAACCAGTCTGTCACTCTGCCATACCCATCCACTGGATCCGGGTAGCTCATTCATAAAGTAGAAGAATAAGCACAATATTAACCCACCATACTTAAATGAATTCTTTTTATTTTTCTTTATTTTCTGTAGATTCTCCAAGAGTTGATTTAGAAGGAGCTGACAAAGGTCATAATCTGAAGTCTTTCTTAACATTTCATAAGCAGTGTAGATAGCAGTTCCAGGTACTGAATTCTCCCTGCTAGAATGATATATCTTGTATCCGATGATCATGGAGGCAAACTTGATATCCGGATCAGTGATATCTTCTATTGTCATTGTTCTTTTGTCAAACCTAGATTTGGTAGCCTCACTTACAGTTTGATTCTTGACTGATTTGAGAATAGGTATCCCACCAGATGAGTGAAAACTGGTAACTGCCCTAATGGCATCTTTTGTGATCTTGAATGGTCAATTCAACCACATGAAGTTGTCATGTATTCTTCTCAAGACATATCGAACCCATTCATCCTTAGCAAAGTAGGGGAAATGTATACACTGTGCAAAGTGCTTCTCCTGAAGGGCCTTGTATTGGGGTTTGAGCTCAAATGAATCATCTATTAGTTGTTTGTGGTAGATATCCCTCAATTTGAACTCTCCGAATTCTTCAATGTTTGCGTGAATGTAAACCCTAATATCTTCTGTATGCAAGACACCATGTGGAACACTCAAAAATGCTCTTAGGGGATCTACTTCCAAGGATTTGTATGGATGTTTCTTGAAATTGGGGTGAGGCCTATCAGTGATCTTCACAATATTCAGAGTAGACATCTTTAAAAAGATTTGTAGAGAGATATTTAAGAACGAAAAATACCTTTTGCGCCTTTAGGTTTCACGGAGTGAGCTGGATCGATTTTTGGATGAATCGACTTTTGCAAATGAACTTTGATGGGCTTGAGGAAATTTGTTCTAGAGCTCCTCTTTTCTTCTTCTTAAATGCAGAATGAGCAAATGTTTAATAAGAAGAACCCTTATATTACTCCGCAAACCCTAATACCAAGTTGCAATAAATGCTCGACCTAAGTCATTCCAGTTTTCCTTATTCGGATGACTTGAAGAACCAGATCAATCTTGATCTAAACATCTTACAGATCTTCCAAATCTTAACCATAGTTTATTTAGATGTTTCTCTTACGAACCCTTTAATCCGCAACTCTCCTTGTGCCAGTTCTGGCACCAATTGACTAGCTGGGGGAAAATGGTTTTCTTTGAGTCTCCCCCTGAGCCATAGCTCACTTTTTAATTTTTGGAAGGAATATCAGCACCAAAGTCTGGTGCGGATCCATCCCCTACATTCTCTATACTTTTCTTCACCCAAATCTTGTTCATCTCACTTTGAACTTCATCCGCATTCACTTTTCATTTTCCCTTATCTTGATCTGATTATGATGTACCAGACCTCTTTTGTCCTGATTCTTGCTTCTATAGAATTTTGCAATATGACCGGATCTATTGCAAATTTGGCAAACAACATTTCTTTGCATATTTGATTGATATCCTCTTGATCTGCATTGATTAGCCATATGACCCATTCTATTGCATGCAAAGCATCTACCATTGAATGAATTGTTTATTTGTATATTTTTGCATTCATGAGATTTGTGACCATACCTTTTGCAGTTGAAACACTATTCGGAGAAGGATGTATTAGTCTGATTCATTCTCTTTCTGTACTGATTAGCTTTATGACCAAAGTTATTGCAGTTGTGGCAGTATCCATTGAAGGATGGATATCTTTGAGCATTAGGCTGCCTTACCGGAGGTCTTCTAGGCCTGTTCCTTAGATTTTCAGATCCAAAATTCTTCTGACCGGATCCGGAGCTTTCACCTTTTTCATACCCTAGGCCACACTTGTCATCTACCCTCTTTTGGCTTTCAAGAAGAACTTCAAGTTGAGCAGAGCTTATCTTGAATTTCTCTTTATATTCATTTGCTGTTTGAAGATCCCTTTTAAGAGAGACAATTTGATCCTCAAGTTTTTCTTCATTATCTTTAGCATATTCAAGATCAGATTCAAGATGTTTGATTAATCTATCCATCTTTTGGCAGTCTTTTGATTTTTCCTTGAGAAATTGTCTTAGATCATCTTCAGATTTTCTTCTTTCTTCAATTTCTTGGGTGAACTTCATAACTCTTGATTCCATTTCATGTCTTACCATGATGATTTCTTTTGATAACTTTTCACATAGCTTGGTTTTCTCTTTCAGATCTCTATTTATATCATTGGCTTCACCTTGACTTGCCAATTGCTGAAGTAGCTCCTTTCTCTTTTTCATAGAGAGACTTAGTTTCTCTTTTAGTTCTTTTATGAAATCATCAGCCTGTTTGAGTCTTTCCTTTAATTCATTGACTTCAGAATTTGACTGCTCAAGATCATCAAGGGTAGACTTAAGTTGCTCCCTTATTCTGTTGGGAGGAACTTGGCTCTAATACCAATTGTTGATAACTGAGAAGGGGGGTGAATTAGTTATCCTAATATTTGAACTTTATGTGCTTTCTTAACAGTTAATGCAACATCAAATCAAATAAGAAAGCATAATCATGAAATGGAAATAACACCAATACACATGACACAATGATTTTGACGTGGAAACCCTATTAAGGGAAAAACCACGGGGTGATTAACCCAAGATATTATTCTCTGTTAGAAGAATAGAAGATACAAAATGGTACTTGCCAATTAGGGCTCACTGCCCAAGCACACTACTCATGAGAGGCTCATTGCCTACAAAAGACTTACTGTCTACAAGAAGAAAACTTGAACTGATGAGAAGCATCCACACATGCTGAAGTTCAGTTCCAGTTAAGCTTAATAGACTGATCTACTGCACTTCATTCTTACTCTCTTTAAGTGCTGCTGTCCTCTTACATTTTGAATCTATTTTTCTGCATTTTATACTATTCTTCTACTTTTATTCGCACTTCAATACATACACCCCACACACCTTCACATCTAAATCCATCTTTTATATATATCCGCACAGGTGATTTCAACACTTTTCTAGTTGGCATTCGGAATAGTCAATATTATCTCAAACTCTGGTCTGTCGGCTGAATCCTTGCATACCAAGTAATGCGGATCAAGAATATGCTTGTAGAAGTCTTCAATCATGTCGGCCAATCATGAATGATACCTCAAGAAACTTAGTCATTAGCAATATCTCTTCCAGATTTGGGTCTGACACTCTGCTGGTACAATTCTTCCTCTGTCTACTCTGTCAAACAGGAACCCAACACTCAAGTGCTCATATCTCTTCACGCTTCCATCACTGGAGGCTAAATCTTTGGAATCTATTAGTCAAGGTACTCCTCTTGACTTCACCAAATCTGTACTTTACTGAAATACTTTCTCTGAGAGATTCGGACCTGACTGTTGGACCTTGCTGACTGCTCTGTTCTTGCTTACCGGATCATAACACTTCTTCAATCTGACTTTCGGTAGAGACTCATCATGTCTTGCGGATGTGTGGGATAACCTTTGTTGCCATCAATGACAACATTCATGAATCCATATAGTGTCTCTTGCCAACAAGGAGATCATCAGAATTGGGTAAGTGAGCAATGTCTTATCAATTTTTATATTGGTAGATACAGGGATGAAATTGTATGTGATATAGTACCTATAGATGTATGTCATGTCCTATTAGGTTTACCTTAGCTTTAGGATAGAGAAGCTATGCATGATGGTAGAAATAATACTTATAGTATAATCAAGGATGGGGAAGAATTTGTTTTGGCTCCATTGTAGGATAGACATGAGAAAGTGGTAAAAGAAGTTGCAGGAGATAGGAAGGATGAAAACGAAGAGATTGTAGGAGCATGCCATGAGGAAACATGGTGAAAAAGAGTGAGGAAGAATAAAATAATATAGTAGTTGAAGAGGAAAATATGGGTATGAAGGAGTCCCATTATTTTTCTAATCGAAATATGTTTGCTAGTGATGATGTGTATGCAGGTAAAGAGGAAAAAGTTGCAGTAGTATGCCCTCATGGAGGCATAGAGAAAGAGGTTGAGGAAGAGGAAAAAGAAGAGATTATAGTAGTAGATGAGGATGAGAAGAACAATGTAGTTGTTGCAAATACTGTGGTTGCAGCAGTAGAGAATGAGAGTGAAGAAGATGTAATAGCAGACAATGGCGATGTGAAGGTTGTAGAGAAAGAGGTAACACATAATATGTTTTATTTTTATGTTGAAGATGAGAGTAGAGTGTATGAAGATGAAAATATTCTAGCAGATAGTGAGCAGACAGATATTGCAACAGTAGCAATAGAGGAAAAGGTGGAAGAGGTAAAATTCTTTTCATTTGAATTTGTGAAGGATGATTTGCATGAGTGTAGAAGAAGAATTAGTGAATAAAGAGGAGATAGTATAGTTGGATGTTGTTAGTGCTGATTTTTTATGTAGGAAAAGATTGGTGTGATATTGGAGAGGATAGTGCAGATGCAAATTGGTGGAGGAGGTTAGGTTACATAGATTCCATTTTGAGAAAGAGGATTGCAGAGTAGAGTTGTTGGTGGAGAAGTATGGGAAGTGTTCCAGGTAGATGCTAGAAGAGGAGAAAGAAGAAGCATTTTTCTAAACCTGATGCAGTGATGGAGTTTGTTATAGGTTGTCTATAGCCTACAAGGGTGACTCAGCCATCCAACTCTATTTTTTGAGTTCTACTCACAAAAATCTTTTCTACCTGGCATGTTTGACGCAGGAGCATCCAGGTGAATGGGCTATCCCACATCAACCAAAAAAATTTATGTTTGTTTTTCTCATTTTTGGTGTGTGTGTGTGGCTTTGTTGGCATCTCTTGGCATCTTGAAAGCTCTCATTTAATCAGAATTGCAATTTTCAATTTTTCGTCGGTTCGCTGTTTCAAAAGCTCCACAGACAGTTTTCAAAAAATTATTCTCAAAAATCTGTAAGAGCTGGAGAAGAATCCTTTTGTAGGGATATTCTTGGAGGTACCATGTCAAATGTCCAAAAAGAATCAGATCAACATCTTTCATAGTTTGATAAACTTTAATGCCAAAAGTTTGTAAAAATATGAGTTGACAATTTACAAAAAAATTAAAATCTAGATTTTTATGAAGGCTGGAGTAAAATCCTTTGAGAGGAATATTCTTGAAGACATTTCACTAAATATGTAAAAAATAATCAAAGTTATATCTTTCACCATTTTAGAGATTTTAATGCCAGAAGTTTGTGCTGACAGTTTTACGGGAAAATTAAAATCTCAAGTTTTATGAATGCTGGGGGAAAATGGCTTGGTGGAAAGCTTAGGAATGTTATTTTACACATCTTGGAAAGTTTTCACACAAAAAAGGAGCTTCCATTAAAAAGTTATGGAAAAAGTCAATTTTCAGACATCCTGGTGCATGGTGTTGAAGTCATGAAGTAAAAATTTCTTCTCCAATTTATTTCAGAAGATTCTAAAGATATTATTTAAGGTATTTAAATAATTTTAATTGAAATTCAAATATCAATTTGGGTAGCTTTGAATGAGACAAGAATATGGAAAAATCATATATTAAATAGTAATTGCCTTGCATTAAGAGAAATATTTAGAATGAAAGAGGTGGATTCTAATTATAACAAGAGTCATTAAAGAAACTCCTCACTTTCTAAATGAAATGGCTATGTTGGAAGAAAGAAAGTTTTCAAAGTTGAAAGTTTTGTTCAATTTTGGAATGTTATTGCAAGTTTTAGAATGCAGATTTTAGAGGTTTTAAATTGAGGTTTCAGCTGCAGTTTAGGAGAAAAAGAGGTGAAAGAAAAGGAGTTTGGAGAGGAAGAAAATTGTGGATGAGATGGAATGGAAAAATAAATGAAAATTTGAGAGCATAAGGAAAGAGATATTCTTGTATGAGAAGCCAAGAAGCCATGGAAGGCCAAATGTAATAAGTTTTTTTTTTTTGTAATGTTGTAGATTTATGTAAGTTTTTTTTGCAAGTTTGAATTCAATAAAATGAGCATTTATGTTTGTTGCATATTTTTCATTTGAGGGTTTGAGTTGTGTTGCATCATCACTTTTGTACACCAAGGCACTAGTTTGAGGAAACGAAGTTTTTGCAGATTTTTGCAAAGATCAAAAACACACTAGTGTCACTACAAACCAAGTAATCCCAATGTTAAAGTGTTGCACACAAAGGCAAATATGAAATGTGTAATTATAAGAATATGAATTTTCAAATCTAGGGTGTGAAATGATACCAAATTACTATGTCAAATCAAATTTGATGAATATTTAATGCAACCAATATGATCATGCAAGAGAATTTTTGAAACCCTAATGCAAATTTTACCAAAATGCAAGCTTTTAAGGCCTAAATATGTACTTTTTCAAATTATGTAAGATTTTCAAATGAATAGTGATAAATATGTAAAGAATCAATGCAAGATCTAATTTGAATGATCAGCAAGATGCAAATGCTCAAAGCTACGGGTTCACCAAAAGGTTTAGTATGAAAAAGGAGAATGATGACAACTAGAATGCACACTAGATCAAACCCTTTTACATATAACATTCAAGGACAAGACTGAGCCAAATCACTATCAAATGGAAGTAGACTTAGCCAAAAATCTTGTACTTAGGTATGCTATAGAGGAATTAGATTTAACTTAGCCTTTCTATCAAGCCCTAGGTTAACAATGCATGAAACCCTAATTCTACAATGATCAGCTTATAATAGAATAAGTAGAACAACCATCCAGAAACCAATTGGATAGGGATGATCAAGAAGATGATAGAACCTATCTCCTGAAAGCAGAGGTGTCAAAGGACTAATTCGAGACTGCCCAAGTCCTGGCTGGAAGATTATGCCCGAGGTTTGAACTAGAAAGATGTTCTAGATGCTACCCTAATGCCAGATCTAAAGTTAGAAAGGGAAGAAAGACTACAACATCACTACCCAAGTCTTGGATAGAGGAATACTCTATAACTATTGTTAGATCCTGAAACCCTGATCTTCACTCAATATTCATGTATCTTCACATTCTCTAGATCTTGCTCCTATAACCTGCACACAAGAAGATAAAAAGGGGTTTGGGTGTTATGGTGTTTAGGGACTTGCCTCAGTCAAATCCTAGGATAGCATTCAAGATTCCCAACACCATTGTTTGATAGAGAGTGCATGCCCTCATGGGGGTAAAGGATAAAAACAATGATAATGATGATGAATCAAATAATGATAAACAACAATGATATCACCTATTTGATGAACCCTTAGAATGATGAAGATCCTTCAACTCCTAAGGTGGATAGAAGATAGCTTCATGCCTACAACAAATACACATTAACAACACACAAATCTGCTCTAGGATCACAATGAATGCTCTTGCTTGCTTTCCTTCAATATCTCAAGTTAGTTATCTCTATCTAAGTTCATAATGAATTCAAAAACACACTTATATATGCTTTACTGCTAACAATCATGAAATTAAACCAAAAGAGCCAACAAGGAGAAACCTTTTCAAAGGTCCTAGGCCGACATAAACTTAATTTTGCCCTGACCAATCAGGAGGGACTTGGGCAGTGACACCTAAGTCTTTGGGATCCTTTTGGGTCTAGGATAAGACAAGTGAAGGACCCCTTATTCCAATTTACATTGGTGTCAGGCACTTTTGCATCAGGATGAATATTTAGAATGTATCTTGTAATCACAAGGACCTAGGAGCTAAACAAGGAGGTAAAAAAACATGTGGACACTTTTTACTCCATTACAACCACCAAATAATTCAATCAATAAGCATGTACCAAATGATGGACATGCAAAATGTGAGTGTGGGAGTTTAAGGGTGGAATGAGTATTGTAAGGGTTTGGTCGTTTACAGAATAAGCGGGAATATCAGTGTTAAGTAGATATGTGGGAGTTGGAGTGTCTACCGGATATATCTAGATAGGCATTATTTCCTTGCATGCTTTATAACAACTCAACAGAGGTGGTTTTTTGTGGTTAGATAGGATAAGTGGGGGTTTAGAGACCAATTGGATATATCCTACATCCACAAAAACTTGTGCAAAGTGCTTGAACAAGGAATTTCCACAAAGACTAAAACTAACAAATTGACTATGCAGATGAACATCAAAACTTCATGAATTCATTAACCAAGTCAATGAAAAAGCTTTCAAAGACAATTGCAATAACTTATAGACATAAAGACCCAACTGTCAATTCATCATCTTGAAAGAAATACGTAGTCATCAAGATACATGAGTGAAAGATGGTCAAGTGGATATTATTTGCTTGCATGGAAGGGAATCACAATATGCAATTGGACATAGAGTTCCCACAAAGGGGATAAACTAACACATCCTAATGGAAACCTTATATGCATACAGGTACTAGAACCTCGCAATTTTACCCATTAAGCCAAGGAGAAGACTTTCAAAGGCAAACACCTGACTCATGAACATCAACCTACCCAAAATGCCAAGAACCCAAAACTTGAAAAGAAGCGAAGAAATCATTGCAGACTCCTACCAAAAAGAGGGGTCCCCATTTTGCTAACACAAAACTTGGGGCATGTGTGCAGGGCACAACAGATAAATGTTTGATTTTGATTTTGTAATTCTATCAATCAAGATTGTGGTTGAGAGGAGGATGTCACACTTCTAGACATGAGCTAGATCAAGAAACTAGGTTTGATTTGTGTCTAATAGGATTAGATTGTGGATAATGATTGAATTAATGATTAAAATCATATAGCTAAGCCAATTGGACTAGGGTTGCATGCACATGAGCATAGGGATAAGAAATGAGCATATGGTTAGGTACTGTTGTGTCAAAAATTGTTACCTTTTACAATTTTGCACTAGGTTTGGCACCTATTTTAGCTTGTATGTTCATCTATGCTTACAATATGCATATTCCATTACTTTTCTAAGATAGAAGGCTAAGTCTTCTGACATCTAGCACTTCAAAATCCCAAATCACTAGGACACTAGTGCCTAGAGCTTGGGTCTTTCTAGTTTGACCCTAAAAGGTTATATTTGAACATTTTCCTCTTGATTTAAGTGATGCACCTTGTTGGCCTCAACTCATTTGGGCTTTTGAAAAGTAATTGGGATTCATATATAAACAACTCCCTCTCCCTCATTCAAGGAGATGAATGATACACACATTATCTATGAACAAACTCTCTCTCTTTCTCTCTAACAAGCTCTCTATCTATGTACAACCTCTTTATTTCTGTAGATTACTATTGTTTACATTAACCATTCTTGCAAGTCTTCAAGGAAGCTTCTTACTTCTTCAACTCTTCATCTATTTTGACACCCCTTTAACTAGGGTTTCATGCTCATGGTAACTCTATCTCATTTAATTTGATTATTGTAGTCTTTATTACATATTTTTTATCTGTTCATCGCAAGCACACACTCTCTCTATCAGCATCTATCATTGTTGTTATGGAGGTGGGAACACCAACATAGGGTTTGACTAAGGAAAGCCCCTATACAACACAACCATTTTCCCTCTTTTATGTGTGCAGGTCGAAATTGGAAGTTTTAGGCATTGACGGGTGATAGGAAGAGGGGAACAATAGAGATCATCACACACAGACTTTTTTAGGGCAAAAACCCTAGGACTAGGGCATCCAACACCCATGTGTTGCTAAATTTGCCCCTATTTCTAGCTATAGGCTCCATCTGCTCTACTCATTTCTGATCTGTCTTTTGTTCCTACAAGGTTGATTTGTAACACCTGTAAGTCATTTGTTTTGTCAATTAGGTCACTTAAAACCCTAGATCTTGCTATTCTCAAATCAATATCTACTATTACAATAAAAGAACAGAGCCTCGAATAGCTTGGCTATCCTTTGAGGATTGTAGCCAAGCGTACAAGTCTTCATCAGCTTGTGTTCTAATGTTTGATAGAAAAGATTGATCTAGTTAGTGCATAATTGATTAGGCTCTCTTTTATATTTTACATTTTGGTGAATCCAATGTGCTTGCAAACTTCTTTATCTTTGTTGTGTTTGATCAGTCAACATATTGATTAAACATTTCTTTTTGCATATACATAGTTAAATTATATATTATTTCATCATTTTACAAAATTATACATTTAACCATGTCGCTCTTCTCCACTTCTCTCACATCATTGTCCACTTTTTCTCAAAAAATTGTTGATAGTGATGGTCCATTTCAAGCATGTGATGGTGACTTATCTCTTCATATTCCACTCTCATTTCGTCTTCCCTCTTCTAAAATTCCTCCTACTTGTGAGGATATTCTAGCACAAGAGGATGAAATCATTAACCCATTCGTCAACATTACTTTACCTTATCTTCATTTTTATTCTCTCTTCTAGAGATGAAGCATTAGTAGATGATGAGCATATTACTTCTAATTCTACCATAGTCCATGATGATATTACTTTAGTGGATGATGAGCATAGTACTATTGATAACTGAGAGGGGGGGTGAATCAGTTATCCTAATAATTTAACTTTCTGTGCTTTCTTAACAGTTAATGCAACATCAGATCAAATAAGCAAGCATAATCATGAAATAGAAATAACACCAATACACATGACACAATGATTTTGATGTGGAAACCCTATTAAGGGAAAAACCATGGGGTGATTAACCCAAGATATTATTCTCTGTTAGAAGAATAGAAGATACAAAATGGCCCTTGCCAATTAGGGCTCACTGCCCGAGCACATTGCTCACAAGAGGCTCACTGCCTACAAAAGACTTACTGTATACACAAAGAAAACTTGAACTGATGAGAAGCATCCACACATGCTAAAGTTTAGTTCCGGTTAAGCTCAATAGACTGATCTACCGTACTTCATTCTTGCTCTCCTTAAGTGCTGCTGTCCTCTTACATTCTGAACCTATTTTTCTGCCTTTTATACTATTCTGCTTTTATTCGCACTTCAATACACCCACACTTTTTTTTTCACATCTAAATCCATCTTGTATATATATCCGCACAAGTGATTTCAACACTTTTCTAGTCAGCATCCAGAATAGTCAATATTATCTCAAACTCCGGTCTGTCGGTTGAATTCTTGCATACTAAGTAAATGTGGATCAAGAATATGCTTGTAGAAGTCTTCAATCATGTTGGCCAATCATGAACTTAGTCATTAGCAATATCTCTTCCAGATTTTAGTCTGACACTCTGCTGGTACAGTTCTTCCTCTGTCTACTCTGTCAAACAGGAACCCAACACTCAAGTGTTCATATGTCTTCACCCTTCCATCACCGGAGGCTAAATCCTTGGAATCTATTAGTCAAGGTACTCATCTTGACTTCACCAAATCTGCACTTTACTGAAATGCTTCCTCTGATAGATCCAGACCTGACTGTCAGACCTTGCTGACTGCTCTATTCTTGCTTACCGGATCATGACATTTCTTCAATCTGACTTTCGGTAGAGACTCATCATGTCTTCCGAATGTGTGGGATAACCTTTGTTGCCATCAATGACAACATTCATGAATCCATATAGTGTCTCTTGCCAACAATCTCCCCCTTTGGCATTGATGGCAACACTTAGTGAAAAATGACTAAGTGTCACACTATACTCCCCCTTGGCTGATGCTCTGTCTCTATGTACATTTTATGGAGCTCCCCCTTAGCTGGATTCCTCATTTTTCACTGCTCATCACTCCCCCTTTGACATCAATGGCAAAGGGTCCGCACACCAAAATTTTCAAAAATTAATCTATACTAAGTTGCATAAGTATATCATTCGGTTGTACTCTACATATACTTTAGTATGTCTACAAAAGTGTTTTTCAATTGTACAACTTTGGTTGCCCAGCTCAGCGTCATCCTATCCAAAATTGATAGGTGACCACTCAATAGGAATGCAAAAGCTTCTGCCTTCTTTAGCTCTATCGGATCATTTGTCTTGGCGGTGGTTTGAGCATCACTTAGGGCCTCATGCATGGCCTCCAACTTAGGAATGATTATTCTTCTAAGCTCATTTAACCTGCTGACTTTGTTTTTCTTTTCTTTCTCTAGCTTCTTAATTTCATCCAAGACTGCAATAGTCTGACATTCTTGATTTACTATGGATGAAGTAAGTGGATCAAAATTTTGAGAAAGTTTTGTTAGTTTGATCTCCTATTCTTTCATTTTCTTCTCAATCTCCATTGTTGCTTTGGACCATGATAGACAAAATTTATATATTTCCCCACCATCTTTAAGAGCATTTTCTAAGCTCTTTATCCCTATATCTATATTTCTTCTATCATTTCATATTAGACTCAGTACTTTAGAGAATCTTTTATCCAAAAACTCTTTCCGGACCTTTTCCTTAGCTGATTTCTCCAAAGACTCAAAATGAGTGCTGACTGAACTAACAAGAGACTTAAGATTACCTGATGAGGAAGCCGATGAATCCTTCAGAAAGGATGGCATGATCTTTTCAAGCACACTAGATGTAGCTTCTATTAGCTCACAGTCTTCCATGTGAGACTTCAAGAGTTTTTCTTTTGCCTTTGCATTAGCAAATGAAGCTATCTTCATTGTTTGTACTGGGGAAAGAGAATCAAAATCAAATGGTCCTAGTAGAAGTTCTGGTTCATCAATTTCCATTGTCTCTTTGTTTAGGAAATCTTTGACAATTTCTGCAGTGTCTCTTGCTAGAGACAGAGTTTTCTTTTCTTCTGCGGTCTTAGAGCTGTCATCTTCTTTTCCCTTTACTTCTTTTTCTTTCTCCTTTATTCTTTCTTCTCCTTTGGATTCGGAGTCAACAGAGGAAACTGGAGGAGTAATGTTTGTTTGTTCATGAGCCACCTCTTCCGGAGTAGAGGATTCCAAGCCCTTATCTTTACCTTCACCGGAGTCCATTACTTCTTCTATCATTGCCTCAGTAGATTCTTTTTCAACACTTGTAGCCGAGGGATCAAAACCCAAGTCCTCTATAATAGGAATGTTGAATCTTGAGTATGTCTTCCGCAGGATTTCTTCTGTTTCTTTTGCCACTTTATTAGTTTCTCCAAGCATGAGCTGATTCATTCTAGTCTTACTCTGGAACTCATCCTTGCAATCTTTGAAGATCGTATCCATTTGTTTTGGAGTAATTGAAGGGTAGAGCTGAATAGCCATCTGTTCTCTAATTTCTAAGTCCATAGCCTTAGCATTTTCTTTTCTCATTTCAAGTTCCTCTTCCAAACTTTTAGGAATTAGAGAAATTATTTCAATCAAGGCTTTATTGTATGTGTTTAAGTACTTAACTATGGCTTCCTCCAAGATTTTTCTATCTACATCATTATATGCATCATAGAATTTTGTTATTGGTTGCAGGTTCCCATCCATAGTAACAGCTTTGACTACATCATCTAGGGATAGTGTGGGCTTTTCAACAAACCCTTCTACCTCTGCCACCTTATCTGCACTGGATTCTTTCTTCTTCTTCTTCATCTTCTTGATCTCTTTATCAGATTCTGTCTCTTCTTCATCTTTCTGATTGATATAAGACCTTGTGGCCTTTGTCTTAGTTCTTTTCTTTGCTTTACCAAACGATTTTGCTTCCAGTTTATTTGAGCTCTTATCAGTGGTAGGAGCAGAGCTCTTAGAGGATTTGGTCTGGGAGGAGGATTCTACTGGAGTGCTTTTCTTTTCTACCTCTTTCTTTCCTTTCTCAGTCCTTTCCTTCTTTTCTCTATTGGCATCAAGTGCCTCTTTTGAGATGCCAAAGCTTTTGGCAATGTTTTCTACTTCTTTTCTTACCTTTCTTTTCATCTCTGGTTGCCTTAGCTCAACATGGATCTTCACACTCAATTCTTCAAAGGTTCCAAACCTTTCTACCTTGGGATCCTTTGGTTTACTAAGCATGTGCTGGACATGCAGCTCTACGATTTTCTCATCCACCTCATACCCCATTGGCATGATCCACAATGTTCTTGGTTCCGCTACCTCCATTAGGCACTAATCAGTATCTACCATAAAGCATACTGTGTCTTTGTATTTCTCAACTAGAGATTGGGGAATTCTCTCTCTAGCTTGCATCATGCTTTGAAAATTCTTGAAATATCCCCAAAGACCTGTATTCTGTGCCTTGGCATCACCAAGCCTATGTATATAATCTCTGATCTGAATGGCTATTGGCCTATCATTCTACCATACCCAGCCACTGGATCTGGGAAGCTCATTCATGTAATAAAAGAACAAACAGAGTATCAAACCACCATATTTGAAGGAGTTCTTCTTATCCTTATTTATCTTCTATAGATTCTCCAATAGTTGGTTCAGAAGGAGCTCACAAAGATCATAGTCTACATTCTTCCTCAACATTTCATAAGCGGTATATATAGTAGTTCCAGAAACTGAATTCTCCTTGCTGGAGTGATATATCTTATATCCAATTATCATTTATGCAAACTTGATATCCGGATCTGTGATATTCTCAATAGTCATAGCTCTTTTATCAAACTTTGATCCGATAGCCTCACTTACAATTTGGTTTTTTGACAGATTTGAGAATGGGCATCTCACCGGTTGAGTGTAATCCGGTTACAGCCTTAATGGCATCCTTAGTGATCTTAAACGGCCTGTTCAACCACATGAAGTTGTCATGCATTCAGATCAGAATATACCGAACCCATTCATCTTCCAAAAAATAGGGGAAATGAATGCACTCTGCAAAATGTTTATCCCGAATAGCTTTATACTAGGTTTTGAGTTTGAATGAGTCATCTGTCAATTGCTTGTGATAGATATCGACCAACTTGGATTCCTCAAATTCTTCAATACTCGCATGAATATATGCCCTAACATCTTCTACATGCAAAACCCCATGCGGAATGCTTGACAAAGTGCCTAGGGGATCAACTTCTAGGGATTTATATGGATGCTTCTTAAATTTAGGGTGAGGCCTATTAGAAATCTTGACTACATTTGGAGTAGCCATCTTTCAAAGATTTGCAGAGAGATATTAAGAATGGAAAATACCTTTTATGCTTCTAGGTTACACGAAGTGAGCTGGATCAATTGCTAGATGAATCGAATTCTGCAGATGATCTTTGATGGGCTTGAGGAATTTCTATTGCAGAGCTTCTTTTCATTTCTTCTTGAATGTAGAATGAACAAATGCTTAATGAGAAAACCCTTATATTGCTCTGCAAACCCTAATATCAAGTTGCAATAAATGCTCGACCTAGGTCATTCTGGTTTTGCCTTATTCGGATGACTTGAAGAACCAGATCAATCTTGATCTAAACATCTTGCGGATCTTCCAAATCTTAACCATAGTTTATTTAGATGTTTCTCTTATGAACCCTTTAATCCACAACTCTCCTTGTGCCAGTTCCAGCACCAATTGACTGGCTGGGGGAACAAGGTTTTCTTTGTGTCTCCCCCTGAACCGGAGCTTACTTTTTAATATCTGGAAGGAATATCAGCACCAGAGTCTGGTGCGGATCCATCCTCTACATTCTCTGTACTTTTCTTCACCCAAATCTTGTTCATCTCACTTTGAACTTCATCCGCATTCATTTTTTGTTTTCCCTTATCTTGATTCTGATTATGATATACTAGACCTCTTTTGTCCTAATTCTTGCTTCTACATAATTTTGCAATATGACCGGATCTATTACAAATTTGGCAAACAACATTTCTTTGCATATTTGATTGATATCCTCTTGATCTGCATTGATTAGCCATATGACCCATTCTATTGCATGTAAAGCATCTACCATTGAATGAATTGTTCATTTGCATATTTCTACATTCATGAGATTTGTGACCATACCTTTTGCAGTTGAAACACTGTCCAGAGAAGGATGTATTAGTCTGATTCATTCTCTTTCTGCACTAATTATCTTTATGACCAAATTTATTGTAGTTGTGGTAGTATCCATTGAAGGATGGATATCTTTGAGCATTATGCTGCCTTACCGGAGGTCTTCTAGGCCTGTTCCTTGGATTTTCTGATCCAAAATTCTTCTGACCGGATCCGGAGCTTTCACCTTTTTCATACCCCAGGCCACACTTATCATCTACCCTCTTTTGGCTTTCAAGAAGAACTTCAAGTTGAGCAAAGCTTATCTTGAATTTCTCTTTGTATTCATTTGCTGTTTGAAGATCCCTTTTAAGAAAGACAATTTGATCCTCAAGTTTTTCTTCATTATCTTTAGCATCTTCAAGATCAGATTCAAGATGTCTAATTATTCTATCCATCTTGTGGCAGTCTTCTAATTTTTCCTTGAGAGATTGTCTTAGATCATCTTTAGATTTTCTTCTTTCTTCAATTTCTTGGGTGAACTTCATAACTCCTGATTCCATTTCATGTCTTACCATGATGATTTCTTTTGATAACTTTTCACATAACTTGGTTTTCTCTTTCAGATCTCCATTTGTATCATTGGCTTCACCTTGACTTGCTAATTGCTGAAGTAGCTCCTTTCTCTTTTTCATAGAGAGACTCAATTTCTCTTTTAGTTCTTTTATGAAATCATCAGCCTGTTTGAGTCTTTCCTTCAATTCATTAACTTTAGAGTTTGACTACTCAAGATCATCAGGGGCAGACTTGAGTTGTTCCCTTATACCATATACATCCATTTGAATTCCTAGATCTTCCTCAAGTTGTTAGGCTCTGTTAGGAGGAACTTGGCTCTGATACCAATTGTTGATAACTGAGAGGGGGGGTGAATCAATTATCCTAATAATTTAACTTTCTGTGCTTTCTTAACAGTTAATGCAACATCAGATCAAATAAGCAAGCATAATCATGAAATGGAAATAACACCAATACACATGACACAATGATTTTGACATGGAAACCCTGTTAAGGGAAAAACCACAGGGTGATTAACCCAAAATATTATTCTCTGTTAGAAGAATAGAAGATACAAAATGGCACTTGCCAATTAGGGCTCACTACCTGAGCACACTACTCACAAGAGGCTCACTGCCTACAAAAGACTTACTGTATACACGAAGAAAACTTGAACTGATGAGAAGCATCCACACATGCTGAAGTTCAGTTCTAGTTAAGCTCAATAGACTGATCTACTATACTTCATTCTTGCTCTCCTTAAGTGTTGCTGTCCTCTTACATTCTGAACCTATTTTTCTGCCTTTTATACTATTCTACTTTTATTCGCACTTCAATACACCCACACTTTTTTTTTTCACATCTAAATCCATCTTGTATATATATATATGCACAAGTGATTTCAACACTTTTCTAGTCAACATCCGGAATAGTCAATATTATCTCAAACTCTGGTCTGTCGACTGAATTCTTGCATACTAAGTAAATGTGAATCAAGAATATGCTTGTAGAAGTCTTCAATCATGTCAGCCAATCATGAACTTAGTCATTAACAATATCTCTTCTGGATTTTAGTCTGACACTCTGCCGGTACAGTTCTTCCTCTATCTACTCTGTCAAACAGGAACCCAACACTCAAGTGTTCATATGTCTTCACCCTTCCATCACCGGAGGCTAAATCCTTGGAATCTATTAGTCAAGGTAATCATCTTGACTTCACCAAATCTGCACTTTACTAAAATGCTTCCTTTGATAGATCCGGACCTTGCTGACTGCTCTGTTCTTGCTTACTAGATCATGACATTTCTTCAATCTGACTTCCGGTAGAGACTCATCATATCTTATGGATGTGTGAGATAACCTTTGTTGCCATCAATGACAACATTCATGAATCCATATAGTGTCTCTTGCCAACAATTACTTCTACTTCTACCATAGTCACATGTTTAGGTCCCTTGGATATCACTAAGGATGTGAAGACCTCTTTTCTTCCTCATTTGGTTGCATGTTCAAGTCCCTTGGATATCACTAAGGATGTGAAGACCTCTTTTTGTCCTCCTTTAGTTGCATATTCAAGTCCCTTGGATATCACTAAGGATGTGAAGATCTCTTTTCTTCCTCCTTTGGTTGCATATTCAAGTCCCTTGGATATCACTAAGGATGTGAAGACCTATTTTCTTCCTCCTTTGGTTACATGTTCAAGTCCCTTGGATATCACTAAGGATGTGAAGACCTCTTTTCTTCCTCCTTCAGTTGCATATTCAAGTCCCTTGGATATCATTAAGGATGTGAAGATCTCTTTTCTTCCTCTTTTGGTTGCATATTCAAGTCCTTTGGATATCACTAAGGATGTGAAGACCTCTTTTCTTCATACTTTGGTTACATGTTCAAGTCCCTTGGATATCAAGTTAAGGATGTAAAGACATCTTTTCTCCCTCCATTAGTTGCATGTTCAAGTCCCTGGGATATCACTAAGGGTGTGAAGACCTCTTTTCTTCCTCATTTGGTTGCATGTTCAAGTCCCTTGGATATCACTCAGAATGTGAATACCTCCTTTCCTCCTCCTTTGGTCGCATGTTCGACATCACTAAGGATACAATTGAATAGATACCTTTCCCAACATTACTCTACCTACTCTTTATTTTGATGTTCTGCATTATAGCGATGAAACATTTGTGAATGAAGAATCAAACCTCACATTGGATCCCACATTGATAGATGATTATAACAACCAAATCAACAAAATTTATGTTTCTGGTTCCCAAAAAGAACCTATGAAACCTAAAATTGTTGTGCATCTTCATCTTGATATTGTTCCAAACCCACATCGACCCCCTGATTACACTCTAAACTTTCCAAAGCAACCTAATCAAAACAATAAACTTGTTCAAAATGTGTCATAGCAATCTCATTTCCATGTGATTGCTCATACTCACAACAACAATTAAAGTAAACAAACCCTAATCATTCTCACTTCTCTTCCCCCTCCTACTTATAATAAATCCTCTAAGCATAAATTAAATGACACCACTTCAGTCTTGATGTTTCATTCCCTTGTTGATATTCCTCCTTTATCTTCCACATTCACTAAATGATCATAATTATCTTCTCCTAGCTAGGTGCACTTTTCTCAGACATCAAGCTTTACCTCTGTCTAGCTGTAACAATCCAAGATCTCAATGTCCAAAATAATCAACTTAATTAACATTAAGTACAAGGTCATGATTAACATAATCATTGTTGAACAAAGTAATAATCCATATCATTAGCAAAATCAAAATGCATATCTTTTCTGAATATTTCAAAACTAAAATTTACAACAATTCCAAAGATAACATTCTAGTGAATTCCTTTCACTTTACATAAATACAATGTTTGCTCATAGCATCAAAGATAAGTTTACACATAAATTTTGATTAACAAGTCATATAGAAGTATGTACTATATCTGGAACTTTGACATCTATATTCATAAGTCTCAGCTTGTCTTCTACTTGGGAAGCAAAGCATCACCCGAGTGCTTTTCTTCCAACCACAGACTGGCGGTCCCCCACACAAATTCCTTCCTAGAAGCAGCCCTACCCTTCACAAAGGGTATAGATATAAGGAACCATTAGGTTTTCTATCTAAATATCTAGTGTTGTGTCCATAATAATTCATGGTCATACAACTATAGATTCACTCTAACTATGTATGACACTATTAGAAGCATTATGCCATTTGAAGCACACTAAACCGACTAATGCATGCAAAGACAGATGCATTACTTTGGCCAAGGATTTATATACATATATGTTTCATAATGAACGTAGTCGATTCTTCACCCACCTTGACTCAACTTAGAAGTTGTCTCATCCTACAATGATCATAATTTGACCCTTCTAGGTCATATAAAAGTTAGGTTCATAACACCCTAAGTCCATTTACTTGGACTTTCAACTCCGATTCCAGGAGTCATTCATTATTTGTCTTGTTGTTTATGCAAGAGGGAACCTATGACTCCACATCACTCTATTCTGGTTCTTTCTTTTTGCAAGTATATATGTTCAAGGTTTCAATATCGATGACCATTCTCGGTCTAAGTATTTATGTGTACCTTGTCTCAAGGTTTACATTGACTTCCCATCGACTATAACACATACTATCATAGTCGATAATATTAATAAATTGTTAATAATAAAAAGACCTTAGCCAAAAGAGCTTAAAAAGGATTCCTAAAAACTTTAGGCTTCATCCATGAAGCACTACCAAGAAGAAAGAAATAATATCAAAATACATTTAAACAAATGAGTCATCATACTCGATATTGTTTTCTTTCCTATATGGAAATTTAATATCATTCGAGGGTTTACTTTCCCAATAAATTAGGGTTTGAAATGCACTTAATGTAGCCTAGGCAACATCATCAATTACCTACCAGTTATTCTCCCTCAATACCAAGGAGTCATATTATCCTTTATTACACAAAAGATACACTGAAGATAAATTATCCTCTATCAAGAATAGTTAAGTATCAATGTTCACATTACACATGCTTTGGCATACTCAGTGTCGTTGGCACAGTCGAAGGCAACAACTTATAAAATAGAATTATCGTTATTCTGTGTAAGGCTCTCAGGCTACACATTCGACATCTTTCTTTACTTATTAAATAGTCATTATCATTCGGTAGTATTTTAGTATTGAGACATGTTAGTCTCGAACAAAAGTTAGAAAGGATATCAAAGGATATACCAATGTTTTGTAACCTCTGCCATATCGGCATTTGAGGGTTCATGCATGCTATAGTAGCATCATTGCATTTAGCCTCACGAGCTCAATTGGGTCGAAAGACTATAACAAAATATTTGAAGAAACAAACACAGTGTTCTTTGATGAACAGCCTCAAAGGCCTCTTCAATTTTATACCAATAGCACAAAGGCTTTCAAAGGAATAACACAGTCATTTAAAGTTTCAACATAAAGATTTCAATAGTGATTCCAATGTTTATATGTATAGTTCAGTGCACACGATAGTCCCTCTTGATCATACTTATGTATAAGATGTAATGCAATCAAATTTTGACTGGCTGGAGATAATAGCTACTGTGTTTCGATAGTAACTCTATCCCATGAGCTTACAGTTCTCCCAAACCTGCTACTCTTGTAGCTCTTTTTCCTTCACTATCCTCTTAGAATAGTGATAACCACAACAACAATCATTCAAAAACAAAACAAAATACCTGAATGCAATTTGCTTTGCATGCATTATCCCCACATGCAACACCAAAACCACCACCTTTCCTTAAGAAAGTGGGTGAAAATAGGTGCACTAACCTCGTCACATTGTGGGTATCAAGGCACTATAAGGTCCATACCTCCCATTCAGGAGTGAGATGTGATGAATAAGCTTTATGGAAAGCTTCATCTTAGCCTCCACTCACTCCACTCATTATGGATAGTGATTTGATTGACTACAAAAGGCATATATTTTATAATAAGAAAGTGCTCGATCATTATAAGAATAATGGATATTTATATCACACATAGAATCCTTTACATCTATATGATGTTATAGGGTTATCAAATTAATCCAAGGTATCATAAAATTATAATATCATTATTAGAGTGGCATCGATAATATGTGATTATGGGGTCGAGTTTCACTCCCCCTCTTCACCATATTAGGCCATAAATAAAATATTTAAATGATAATCATGAAATCTAATAAAGAAATAGATAAGTAAACAAAGGATACTCAACAACCAAACAAGATTACTTATCAACTAAATAAATGTTCAGAGAACATTGTCTAGTCGAATCGACATAAACGACGTTGAGAGAACTTAAATCGCCCTGCCGACACCGGTCAAAATGGAATCGACTTAACTAGGAAATTAATTATACTCACCCTATCATGCATGGGTTCACGAATGATTAATTTTGATACTCAGATGGCAATCTAAACTTTTCCAAACATCTATCTCCTCTTCCTCCCGAGTGATACTCTCCTTCCATCCTTGGAGGAAGATTTTTTTCTTGATTACACTCACAACCATATAACCATGATTAGTATATCATAATTTGATTCATAAAACATTATGATAAAATAATCTTATCAACATGTAATCTCATGTCTAAACTAAACATTAATCAATATCCTTATATTTAATAATTTTTCCTGATAGTTTCCACAAACGTCAAATCATTAAACTATGTGTTATCAACGAGATTGCACCCTCTTGTTGAATGTGATCCAACAAGACCCCATGATACAATGGGAATAGCTTCTAGGTGTGGGACCTTGCAAAACTTGAAGCTTATCCTCCAGATGAAGGGCTAGTTCCCTTGGTTTTCTCACCTAAACTTCTCTATCTACTTCTATGCTCATAGGAAAAAGGCAAAAAATGACATAATAGAAGCCTAAATCCTAAGGTAAGGTGATGCACCAAATGTTTGTGACATGTACTACTACATAACATACACAATAAGTTCAATAAATCAACTAGTTTCAAGACACAACACACATCTGTTCCATGTTCATGTATCAATATTTCATAGGAAGGCTTTAGTGTTTGCAATAATAGAAGGAAAACTGAAGACTTTCTCACAACAAATGACTGTTTGGCACCATGACACAACCTACAACCTACACAAATCATGCATTTTTTGTATAGAGGTGTTAAAAAATGAGACATAAATTCAAGGATTTGCATGTAAATCATAAAAATATGCATCAATCATTCAGCTACACACAATAGACAAAGATTGAGAAGGTAAAATTGCTTTCTTTATTGATCAAAGGTACATACAAAGCTGATGTACAAGTCTAGTTTTTTGCATGTTTTCTCTAAAAACATCAAATTACAATGTTGTTCTTGAGATTCTAGAGCCTCAAAACATGAAAGAACTACCCAAAAACTAAGCCTAAGGGTCCTATATCTCATCCCAAGCATAGGAGAGCATATAGGAACTAATTTTGACCAAGATACAAAGCCTTAAAAATAGCTAACTTACTTTGGATGCCCAAGAAGAGTCTTAGTTTGATTTGGTCTTCAAGAGGTAGTTGTTTGACTCCTTCAGCTCCTTGAAATGCTCTATTGTGGCTTGAAGAGTGCAGGTAGTTGGAATGTGAATCCCTGAAAAGTGGAACTTCTCTTTAGAAAGCTCCAACAGCTATCTTGTTCCTCCTAGATGCTTGCAAAATGGTCAAACTACTTGTAGTGCTATCACAACTGTCCAAATTGCCTCATAATCTCTCTAAACTGCCTTGACAATTTCATAGGACATGTGTTTCTCATGAGGTTGCAACTAATCTCTACTCTTTGAGGACATGGAGTAGAAATCTAGTCCTTTGATGTTTGTAGTAACTCTCTGATTTACCATTTTTCACATCAGGCAACTATTTGCCCATGATTGCCCTCATGCAACCGTTGGGTCTCTTTCAATGTCACTTTTCCTGTGACAGTCACTATCTCTGTAGGTTGCATAATGTTGGTTTTTTTAAATTTCCAACCTAATTCTCGCAACAAATCTATAAAATAGCCACTTATTAATGATCAATCTACTTTGAGGGGTTGGCCAACGAACATGAGACTAAGGGGGAGAAGACTTTCTCAATCCCCCTTTTCGACCTCTGCACTTTAGGCTCTGTGAAACCAAGGAGGGTGTTCCTATGTAGATGGACTTATTTCTAATTCTCTGGCTGTCTCTCTTTAGCTAATACCTTCTTCTCTTGGGGATAACAGCATTCTTCTCAAAAGGGATAGGGTTTTCCAGAGATATTAGATTGTCAGTTTTGTTTATATCACAGATATGTTCCTTATAGGCTGCTTGAAAGAATGTATGATAAAGTAGAAATTTTATTCTTTGCAAAGGAGCATGTGCAACACATAACTTAATCAAAATAAATATACTAAAAGACTATTGTAGGAATGGAAAATATTTGGATTGAAAATACTTTGAGGATAACCAGAGGGGCGTAAGTTTAGTATAGTATCTATGAAATAGATCAGTGTCTATCCATTGGGCCAAGGAGTAAAAAAGGTTAAAATGATCAAAACTAAACAAGCAGTAATGTAAGAAACCTCGGTTTATTGTAAAGATACAACAATGCCTTACATTGAAAATACTCTACTAGTTTTAAAATCAACCATACTTAGTTATCCCTGTATACCCAAATCACATATAATATTTTCCAATAGCAATTTTACATTACTCCTTGAGTAAAAGCTATGAGAGAAATATGCCAGCATAGGAAAGACTATGTCGATGAATAAAGATGATTCTTCAACCAAATATTATTCATGATATGAAACCGTATACATGAAGTAGGAGACAGTGGATTCCAAAACTCAACAAAACTTGTAAAATAAATTATTTAATAACTTGCATTATAGCTTACAATAATTCTATCAAGAAACCAGAAGAGACTCAAATTGGAAACCTCAAAACAAACAATTAATTCTATTACAGAAAACAAACTTATTTACAACTCCTCCCGGATTAGATTGATCCCTATTTTTAGACTAAAGCTGAAAAATATGACCTCAAACCAATCCCTAAAAATGGTACAAAAGTTACAGTCTTATAGAGAAAGAGAGAGGAAGATGAAGAACCCTAAAATAATCCATTGATGACACATGGCACATCTCAGCTCCCTTGATCTGCAACTGATTTGCCTTTGGAAGATGCTCCTCAACTCTTCATTTTCCCTCTTCAATTTGCCCACTTCCCTTTTGCAACTGAAATTAATTTGGCCCAAATTAGATTTGCATTCCCATGCACAATTTTACCCTGGTGGTAAAAACATGTTTACCAGTTCTATTTTCAATTTTCAAGTGAAAAATATCTCTCCTGGGTAAAAACCCACTTACTGGTAGTTAAAACTTTTATTTAACTTACATTTTGACTGAGCAAACTCCTTAGAAAGTCACAATTTCCTCTACTTTTTAATTTGACATTTTGTCAAATATTTGTCTTGTAGCCACTATCTCTACTCATCTTTTATCTTCTTCAATCCTCTGGCATAACCAATTCTCTACAAACCCTTGAAACCTCCACATAATGTATGGACATGCATATTTTATTTGGATCATTTCTCTGTTTACTGGCACTCTACAGAAGATTAAAATATTGTAAAAAAGCTCCCAAGGCATAAGGAAGACATTGGGGAAGCTTTCTAGATGAAGAAACAAATGCATTGAACCTGCAAGCACCCTAATAAATATGCCCGAAATGGAAAAACGTCAACAAAAATACTTCAGCACAACTCTGCAACTTCACTGCATACTTTGCTCACTACAACACTCTAGAATGGCGAGAAAAGCAAATATTTTATAAGTTTGAAACCTTATAAAGTTTGGCAAAGACAATAAAATATTTCCGTTGTTCCGTGCTTTTCTTCACTGTCCACTTTTTCACCTCGGCAGAATGGCGAAAAATTTTAATAAAGGTTTTGATTTAAGTTTTCACTTAAATTTTTACCTTTAACAAAACATTTAAAAGTTTTCACCTTCCTCTTTTAACCCCGCCATAATGCTTTGCTGCAGATTTCTGTCATAGTGCCAATCTATTTGGTGATTATTTTATTTCATCCATGGAATTGCTGAAATGAAATAAAACTATATGTTAAAATATTTTTCCCTTAGATTTTTGACCTCTTGCTAATGATTTTAAAATATTCAAATGTTTCCACTTCACTTTTTACCCTTGGGAGAAATATTACAATGTTTTCACTTTTCCTTTTTACCATTAGAGAAATATTTAAATGCTTTCACTTCAATGTTTGGCTGTAGCAAATAAAACATTTGAAGTGTTTTTGTTTTATTCTCCCGCATTTTGCTCACCTCATTTTCTATTATTTTATTTTCATTGGCTGAATTGCAGAATTAGGGTGAAATGCACATTAAAGCTTATAAAAAGCTTTTTCCAATATAGTTTTACCCCTTTAATTTTTATCTTGCAAACAGTAAAACATTTAAAATATATTTTTTTAAGGCTTCCGCAGTTCCGTATTCCCTTTTGCATGCTTGCCTTTGCCTTCCGCGGAATGGCAGAAAAGATTATTAAGGCTTAATAAAATTTAAATTAAAGTTTTATATTTCCCTTTCTAACCTCTCATCAAAATTTAAAACATTTGAATGTTTTAAATTTGGCAAATGTAAAACATTAGAAAATAGGAGAAAATTTAATTTCGCCTACCGGCCAAACTGGAAAAATTTACTGCACACAAACCGAAACACCTGGAGCTGAGATTTTTTGCGAGTGGACATAATTAATTATTTAAAACATGGGTTTTAAATCAGATTTTTCTCATCAATTAGAATTTAGGTACCTCCTTTGTAAATGGGCCTACAAGACGTGTTTGCCGCAACTGAGATGCATTAAAATAATGCATCACATGAACTCTAATTTTGATAAAAATTGAACTGGATACATTTTAGGCCAAAACAAGAAATGGGTTACCTTTAGATTTGTGAAATTTGAAATTTTTTCGGACACCAAATTTAGCCTGTTGCAGTTAGAAAATAATTAAATAGCCCATCAGAACTCATCCTGGAAGCACGAAACTGCACAGGTGTACTACCATATGTACCAAGAAACATTGTACCACATGAAATTGCAAGATAATTTTTGAGTCACAAAAAATTAATCGGTGAAGATGCCCCTCGGGGTAGATTGAGCAGTATGTCGACTTAGCCTTTGTCAACACATTGGAAGGACATGCACTCAAAATTTGTAGAATTTTGAGGGTTCCATTAGTGGCTCTAGTTGGGGATGCATGCACCTTGTGGGCATGGTGAAATTTCATATCTCTAGGATGTAGACCAGATGCCTACTCCATTGGGTGGCTTTGAAAATTGATTCAGCCTACAACTTGTAGAGCTCCAACACAATTTTCAAACATTATTTGATAGTCCAAGGCCACCAAATGAAAAGAAAAACTAATTTTTACCTCTGTCAAACACTAGCCTGTTAAAAGAACTAATTTCCCTCAACCCACTATTACCTTTGCCACACCACTACAATAAGTATAGCCCTCTTCTTACAAGCATAAATATGTGATTACCACTGAACAAGTGAATACTTGCTCCACCTTTGACCCGGTTGTTGTATGGAAACCACATAACATAGGCCACCACATTGTCATGTAGAAATTTTTTTATTTTTGTAGTAGGTGGTGGACAAACTTGAAACCTCAAGTCAACACCACATGAAAACATGGAACATTCATCGCTGTTGACCTACTCAAATTAATCAAGGCAAAAAAAAATGCCTCCAATTCACATGGAGAAGCAAAATATGCCCCTTCATTATTTTGACTTGGGGAAGGAAACTCGTCCTCTAACATGTCAAACTTAAAACCTTGAAGTTCAAGTATATAAGAAACATGAGCAGCCAGAAAATCACCAACCTAGATAACTTGTTGTTTCTTATCATCACTGCAAGATGTATGTTTGGGGTCATTTATATTGATGCAAACCTCATCAACATTTCCATCCATATCATGAGACATTTTATGTGAAGAGCCATACTCCTCAGATTGTCTCTCTATTTCAATCTCTTAGCAATCTGTTGAAACATATGTGCCATAAAAATTAGGTCTATCACACATATCTGTCATACTTAACTCAACAACGCTACCCTCCCATGACTTATTTGAATTACACTATTTATGAGGAAGATTAGAAGTTACACACCCGAAAAAAAAAAGTTCTCATATGCATCCATGTAATTGACACAATCACATTCTTGGAGTGCAAACTCATTATAAAAATTGTCATCAGCTCTATCAACATTTGTCTTTCATTTTCACTTTCATGTATAGCTATATTGATGCTATCCTCATGCAAACATTCAGTGATAACTTCAAAACTAGAAAAAGGGATAGAAGAAGATAAAAGATCAAACAAGAAGGCAATTCCTTGTTCACCACTTACATCACCAATATATGCATGCTCTACAAAATCAACTACCTGAACTGATTCATCCAATGAATCTCTTGCACATATATCTTCTTCTTTGTCCATACTGCCACAAAAATCAGCATGGTCATATTCCTCACTATCAAACTGAAAATCATCATTTATTTTTTCGTTGAAGCTTCTCACAGATGATTTATCCAACTAAAAATTATTGCACACTCTATCATTTGCATCTGATATGCTGATAATCTCAAGAGTATTACCTTGGCTTTTAGCATCTATCCTTTCCATATAAGATTCTGAAAATTTTATATCATCAGCACGATTTGAACTAGGATGATCATTCAAAGGATTGTCAACACCATCATAGATTTTCATAACATCACCATACATTTGTGAGTCTTCAAAAATACTTTCATCATGAAGACTTGAAACTTCAAAATCAGAATAATCAGTAAGATGACCTAAAAATGAATCTTCAATTTCTAATGCATTTTTAGATGATATTAATATATCTAATTCAATGGATTCATCATAGTATATCCTTTCCTCATTAATGAGTGAGATCATATCTTTAGCATTATTTGCATCATTGCAACCTTCATTTGATATAGAGAGTTGGTTCTCTACTTCTATATTTTCAAAGTAAGTAGAAAGCATGACTTCACATGTTTCATTTATTTCATCAAGTCTTACATCTTGGCTATTAGTGCTATAATCTTCATCTGCATATATCTCCTCCATGGGTTGGCTAGAAAAAGCATCTTCCCCTCTCTTCATGTCAGACAATTCTTGAACAAAGAACATAGGATCAACACTACTCAAATTTTGTTCATACTCAGCTTGGAGTTCATTGTGATATGTATGTTGTAATGATGGACAAATCGGAACAACAGAGATATAACCATCTTGATAATAGTTTTTATCATCTTCCTTGGATTGGATGTATGCATAGGATGTTCTAGGACAACCAATACTTGCTGACATATAGCCCTTGGACATTCCATGCTTCCAATTATTTTCAATGTCCATGGCCATTTGATATGCCTAATGTAAAGTTGTAGAATCATTGTTTCTCAACCGATAACTCATCTTCCTGTCAAAAGGTCCCAGGTAAACAACCAAACTCATTGAATCATTTGGCCTCATACCCTCAAGAATACCCCTCAATGTTTTTTCAAATCTCATGTTAAATGCTGGAACTAACTCATCATCTTCTTTCTAAATGATCATAAACTTACTTATCACTGAACTTGTATTGACCTTCTCACCAAACTGCTCCATGAAAACTACCTTGAGCTCATCCCAAGAATTGATACAACACATTGGCAAATATGAAAACCAATCTCTAGCATCTTCCTTCAGAGATTGAGCAAAGAACTTCATGACCTATCTCAAAATCTCCCATCAAGTCTATGAATTTTTGCAAATGTCTACATGTTGATTCTGAGATTTACCCTTTGAATTCTAGCAAGCATTCCTTAAGTTTGTTAAGAACAGGGTTTGGGAGACCTTGAATACTGCCAAAATTTATGGCTCTATATCTTTCAATACAGAATTTTTTTTATGGTATGACTGTGTTTCAAGCATGATATTAAAGCTTGTAGAGGGAGAACTAGAGCATTCATACATATTTGCAAATGAATTAATCCCCTCTACAACTATCTACTTCTTGATACTCCTTTCAGAATATCCTGCTTTCTCATTTCCCTTTTCTATTAGTACCTTAGAGTACTAGATAAGGGACAATATTTACTAGAACCTTTGTTGCAAACCTTCATACAAAAATGTTGCAATAGTAAAATACTTGAGAATTGCTGCAACCAACTCTTCTGATGATTTGGAATATTATGTAGAGTCACCACCTCTTTGAAAGAGGTAAAGATCTTCAAGCAGCAGAAATCTTTCTGCCAAGACCTAGGTATTTCTGAGTTCTTTCCACTAGTAGAGCCACATACAATCTTCCTCACATACACAACCGGTCTTCCCCTTTGATCAACCTATTCAAAAGTAAATAGAGTCACCACCCTCTAAAGGAAATGATAAAATTTTGTACATATACTAACACTAAATACCTATGACAGACCACTAAACAAATATTGACAATTTATAGACCTTCCCAGTAGAGTCACGAATCTGTTGGTTGTTTTGAATTTCCAACCTGATTCTCGCAGCAAACCTATAAAATAGCCACCTACTAAAGATCAATCTATTTTGAGGGGTTGGCCAACGAACAGGAGATCAAAAGGGAGAAGACTTTCTCAATCCCCCTTTTCTACCTCTGCACTTTAGGCTCTGTGAAACCAAGGAGGGTGTTCCCATGTATATAGACTTATTTCTAATTCTCTGGCTGTCTCTATTTAGCTAATACATTATTCTCTTCGGGATAAGAATGTTCTGCTCAAAAGGGATGGGGTTTTCCAGAGATATTAGATTCTCATCTTTGTTTATATCACAGATATGTTCCTTATGGGGTGCTTGAAAGAATGTATGATAAAGTGGAGATTGACTAGATTCTTTAAGCTTCTATCTTATTCTTTGTAGAGGAACATGCAAGACATAACTTAATCAAAATAAATATCCTAAAAGACTATTGCAGGAATGGAAAATATTTGGATTGAAAATACTTTGAGGATAACCAGAGGGGCGTAAGTTCAGTATAGTATCCATGAAATAGATCAGTGCCTATCCATTGGGCCAAGGAGTAAAAATGGTTAAAATGATCAAAACTAAACAAGCAGTAATGTAAGAAACCTCAGTTTATTGTAAGATACAACAATGCCTTACATTGAAAATACTCTACTAGTTTTGAAATCAACCATACTTAGTTATCTCTGTATACCCGAATCACATATAATATTTTCCAATAGCAATTTTTACAATACTCCTTGAGTAAAATCCATGAGAGAAATATGCTAGCACAGGAAAGACTGTGTCGATGAATAAAGATGATTCTTCAACCAAATATTATTCATGATATGAAACTATATACATGAAGTAGGAGACAGTGGATTCCAAAACTCAACAAAACTTGTAAAATAAACTGTTCAGTAACTTGCATTATAGCTTGTACAATAATTCTATCAAGAAACTAGAAGAGACTCAAATTAGAAACCTCAAAACAGACAACTAATTCTATTGCAGAAAACAAACATATTTACAACTCCTCCTTGATTAGATTGATCCCTATTTTCAGACTAAAGTTGGAAAATATGACCTTGAACCAATCCCTAAAAATGGTACAGAAGTTACAGTCTTATAGAGAAAGAGAGAGGAAGATGAGGAACCCTAAAATAATCCACTAATGACACATGACACATCTCAGCTCCCTTGATCTGCAATTGATTTGCCTTTAGAAGATGCTCCTCAACTCTTCATTTTCCCTCTTTAATCTACCCACTTCCCTTTTGCAATTGAAATTAATTTGGCCTAAATCAGATTTGCATTCCCGTGCACAATTTTACTCTGGTGGTAAAAAACATGTTTACTAGTTCTATTTTCAATTTTCAAGTGAAAAATATCTCCCCTGGGTAAAAACCCACTTACTGGCAGTTAAAACTTTTATTTAACTTGCATTTTGACTGAGCAAACTCCTTAGAAAGTCACAATTTCCTCTGCTTTTTAATTTGACATTTTGTCAAATATTTGTCTTGTAGCCACTATCTCTACTCATCTTTTGTCTTCTTCAATCCTCTGGCATAACCAATTCTCTGCAAACCATTTGAAACCTCCACATAATGTATGGCCGTGCATATTTTATTTGGACTATTTCTCTACTTACTGGCACTCTACAGAAGCTTAAAATATTGTAAAAAGGCTCCCAAGGCATAAGGAAGACATTGGGGAAGCTTTCTAGATGAAGAAACAAATGCATTGAACCTGCAAACACCCTAATAAATCTATCCCAAATGGAAAAACGTGACAGCAAAAAATACTTCAGCACAACTCTGCAACTTCAATGCATACTTTGCTCACTATAGCACTCCAAAATGGCGGGAAAATCAAATATTTTATAAGCTTGAAACCTTATAAAGTTTGGCAAAGATAATAAAATATTTCTGTTGTTCCGTGCTTCTCTTCACTGTCCACTTTTTCACATGCGCGGAATGGCGGAAAAATTTTAATAAAGGTTTTGATTTAAGTTTTCACTTAAATTTTTACCTTTAGCAAAACATTTAAAAGTTTTCACCTTCCTCTTTTAACCCCGCCATAATGCTTTGCTGCAGATTTCCGTCATTCCGCCAATCTATTTGGTGATTATTTTATTTCATCCATGGAATTGCTGAAATGAAATAAAACTATATGTTAAAATATTTTTCCCTTAGATTTTTGACCTCTGGCTAATGATTTTAAAATATTCAAATGTTTCCACTTCACTTTTTACCCTTGGGAAAAATATTACAATGTTTTCACCTTTCCTTTTTACCATTGGAGAAATATTTAAATGCTCACTTTAATTTTTGGTTGCAGCAAATAAAACATTTGAAGTGTTTTTGTTTTATTCTCCCGCATTTCTGCTCACCTCATTTTCTATTATTTTATTTCCATTGGCCGAATTGCCGAATTGGGGTGAAATGCACATTAAAGCTTATAAAAAGCTTTTTCCAATATAGTTTTACCCCTTTAATTTTTATCTCGCATACAATAAAACATTTAAAATGTTTTTCTTTTAAGGCTTCTGCAGTTCCATATTCCCTTTTGCATGCATGCCTTTGCCTTCCGCAGAATGGCGGAAAAAATTATTAAGGCTTAATAAGACTTAATAAAACTTAAATTAAAGTTTTATATTTATATTTCTAACCTCTCATCAAAATTTAAAACATTTGAATGTTTTAAATTTGGCAAATGTAAAACATTAGAAAATAGGAGAAAATTTAATTTTGCATGCTGGCCAAATTAGAAAAATTCACTGCGCGCAAACTGGAACACCTAGAGCTAAGATTTTTTGCTAGGGGACATAATTAATTATTTAAAACATGGGTTTTGAATCATATTTTGCTCAGCAATTAGAATTTAGGTACCTCCTTTGTAAACGGTCCCTTTAGACGTGTTCGCTACAACTGAGATGCATTAAAATAATGCATCATATGAATTCTGATTTTGATGAAAATTTAACTGGAGACATTTTAGGCCAAAATGAGAAATGGGTTGCCTTCATATTTGTGAAATTTAAAATTTTTTCGGACACCAAATTTAGCCTGGTTGCAGTCAGAAAATAATTAAATAGCCCATCAGAACTCATCCTGGAAGCACAAAACTACACAGGTGCACTACCATATGTACCAAAAAATATTGTACTACATGGAATTGCAAGATCACTTCTTAGTCGCAAAATTTTAATCGGTGAAGATGCCCCCCGGGGTAGATTGAGTAGTATGTCGACTTAGCCTCTATCGACACATTGGAAGGACATATGCATTCAAAATTTATAAAATTTTGAGGGTTCCATCACATAACACTATCTCTTCTCAACTATGGAAAACCTTTTCAAATGGTAACAAACCCCTTTCTCAGTGATCTCTTCCATTGTCCTAACTCCATTCCTTAAGATTCTCATATGTGTGTTCATTAGTCTTCTCTATGGTAACAGACCTCTTGCATGATTTGGATGTCATCAAGATAAGTCTCTGCTCATTGTTTAACCCTATCAAGACTAAGATAGTTTCACTTTGCTCATTGCCAAGGTTAACAATTCACAGTGTTTTCATTCTCACTGTCATATTCCATCCACTGCCCTTTTTTTACCATTCCTTGATAGTCAATTACATGAATGTTTTTCTTTATTTAGATCATTTCCCTTATCAACCATATATAGGCACTATCATATCTTCTTTTAGACATTATACTGTCACACACTTGCATACTGCGTTGCTTGATAGTGGTGTTGAAATGCACAGGACAACTGAGAGGTGGGTGAGTGAATCAGTTGACACAAAACATTAACCACGTATGAATATCAACACATCAAATTCTTAATCACTGTTATTATGATTAACCATGAAAGCATAAAATAAGAAAGTCAACACAATAACACATGAGACACAAGAATTTTTATATGGAAAACCCTATAAGGGAAAAACCACGGTGGGTGTTAGCCCACACAAATAAATAAGTTGTAGCAATACCGAAAATCAGAGGCTCATTGCCTTAGGGATCACTGCGCAAAATGCTCACTACAAATGTTAGGGCTCACTTCCAAGATCGGCTCACTGCCAAGGGGTGGCTCACTGCCAAGGATTTGTGAACTTATTTGATAGCATCTACTTTATGTCAGGGTTTAGTTCCATTGAAGCACAAAATAACACCTTTTCTCTGCTCTTCTTATGCCTTCACACTTATCTTCACATTTTCGCTCAAGGACATCTTTTCTGCAACTTCATTACATGTTTTTATACACTTCATCAACCTTGGCATGTACATCAAGGTCGGCATTACATTCATCAACCATTGGAACATTCTCCAAGGTCAGCATTACAAACATACATAGAAATAGGTTTGGACCTAAACAAAATTAGCTAAGGGAAAGATGTATGTGGATCATATTATGCCTTAGTTGGGACTCAAATACAATCTTCCATACCATGACACGCTTCCATAATATTTGATGAATCTCTGCAAGTAGTGAAAACAACCAAGTCGGCCAAGACTGGTTTTATCATTAAGTCTTCTAAGAATAGTCTTCATCCACAATCTAAATTTCTCTTTGTAGACCAATCTAAAGGTAGGAACATGATCAGGAGACATCCACAAGCACATTGTAATCACTAGGAACAACGGCACTATTTATAACCACTCTGTCAAGAAGATTCTTCAAACTAGAGCACATGAACAACACTGTCAGCTACTGTCATAACGAAAAGATCGCTTGCGGACCACCAAATCATGAACCATTAGAGTTGAAAGCACTTCTCATCATTACAAACTTGATTACAAAACTGCTGACTAAAATACTTAACTGAGGAGGAATGCAGAGCATAATACATTCTCCCTGTCACCATCAAATATACAAAAAAGATAGTTTTCACTCTGGTAAACATAACTCTCTCAAATCTTCATACCAGAGGCTCAAACTTGGAGCATAGCATCTTCATACATGCATCTAAATAAATTCCAATCCATAGACAAGGATATTCATTCTACAAGAAATGTGGAGCAATCTACCGAACTGTTCTACTGCATCAGAAATACTTATTATCTTCAACACTTAACTCATTACAAGCAAGCATCAAAACAAGACAACAGTTGACACCAATGACAACATAGATATGTTGACATCAATGACAACACCAGTTAGGTACATGCTTGCAACAATCTCCCCCTTTGTCATTGATGGCAACATATGATGTGAAAACTATAGAAACCATCAAGACAAGATATTCCCCCTTTCTTTCTATACATCTACACTCTTTCTCCCCCCTGAGTTTTTCACATGATTTCTCTCCCCCTTTAACATCAATGGCAAAGGGCACATACTTGCACTCTACTGTTCTGATCAAACTAAAATTTCTCTTCTATCAATACTTACTTCTTATTATCAGGAACTCATGTTAGTAACATCTAGCTACTCCCCCTGAGAGGTAGCTCTCAAAAATTCAATCTAGATGAATGACTGAGACTCTAGGCACCACTAGATTGATGCATTCTTATGCATATTAGTTCAGAGTAGGAGGGGTAATAACCCCTAGCTTTTCTCTGAGATACTCAAAGGTATCCTTAGGTAGAGGCTTAGTGAATATGTCTACAATCTGATCCTTTGTGGACACATATTCCATCTTTACTTCATTCTCTGTCACATTTTCTATCAAAAAGTGATACCTTATTGATATGTGCTTTGTACTTGAGTGTATCACTGGATTCTTTGAAATGTTTAAGGCACGTGTATTATCACAAAAGATTGCAATTGGATCTTCATACACAACTCTTATGTCCTTTAAAGTCTCTTCATCCATAACACTTGAGTGCAACAACATGCTGTTGCAATATACTTTGCTTCTGCAGTAGACAAGGAGATTAAGTCTTGCTTTTTGCTTAGCCATGAAACCAATCTATTTCCTAAGAAGAAGGCACCTCCACTTGTACTTTTTGTATCATCAACATCTCTAGCCCAATCTACATCTGTATAAGCACTGAGAGTGAAATTATTATCCTTTGGATACCATAAGCCATGGTCTGATGTGCCATTCACATACCTCGGGATTCTCTTGACTACCATCACATGTGATTCTCTAGGATCTTAAAATCTTGCCACAAGACATACTGCATGCATTATATCAGGGCTACTTTGATAGATAAAGTAATTTGTACCTCTTTTGATCAATCTTAGGTGATTCACCAGTTTTGCTTAATTTGCAGCCAGTCACCATGGGAGTACATACTGGTTTGGAGTCCTCCATCCCAAACTTTTTTAACAACTCTTTCACATACTTAGATTGAGAAATGAAGATTACTTTATCTGATTGAGTGATTTGCAAACCTAGAAAGAAATTCATTTCACCAAACATAGACATCTCAAATTCATCTTGCATTTCTCTAGCAAACTTCATGCACATACCATCATTTCCTCCAAAGATAATGTCATCAACAAAAACTTCAACAGTTAGGATTTGATTATTGTTAATTTTGAAATAGAGATTGTTGTCAGCAATGCCTTTACTGAACCCTAATTGCAACAAATATTTGTCTAACGTTGCATACCAGGCTTTAGAGGCTTGCTTCAGTCCATACAATGCCTTCTTCAATCTGTACACCATATCACCTTGTTTTGATAATTGAAACCCTTCCGGTTGCTCAATGTAGACTTCTTCTTCCAACTCACCATTCAAGAATGCAGACTTCACATCCATCTAATACATTTTGAAATCTTTGTGAGCTGTAAATGCCAAAAATATTCTGATTGCTTCAATCCTAGCCACTGGAGCAAAAGTTTCTTCAAAATCTATTCCTTCAATTTGAGAATATCCTTTGCATACAAGTGTTTCTTTGTTTCTTACAACTTCTCTATTTTAATTTAGATTTTTCCTGAAAACCCATTTAGTTCCAATGACATTTTTATTAGTAGGTCTAGGGACCAATTCCCAAGTTTGATTCTTCTCTATCTACATCAGTTCTTCTTCCATGGCTTTTACCCAATTTTCATCATTGCAAGATTCATTCATAGTTTTTGGTTCAACCTTTGAAAGAAAATAGTAATTCACTTGTTCTTCTACAGCTCTTTTCCTTGTTACCACCCCTTTATTTTTTTCACCTATAATCTGATCTTCAGAATGATTAATCCTTACATACCTGGGAGTCTTAACAACACTTTCTAGAGCCTCTTCTTCATCATGACTATCTTCTTGCTCAAATTTTTCTTCATCCACTATAGTCATAGGTTCATCTGGTTCATAATAACTCAGATCTAATATTCTTTCCTTGCTTTCATCCACCGATAGGCCTTACTCTTGGTAGAGTAACCAAAAAAAATTCCTTCATCACATCTAGCATCAAACTTGCCTAGTTCTTCATCTCTTATGATATAACATTTGCTTCCAAAAACTTTGAAATACCTCACTAGAGGAACTTTTCCATACCATAATTCAAAAGGAATTTTAGAACTATTACCTTTGACTTGAACTCTATTTAGAATGTACACAGTAGTATGTATGTCTTCTCTCCAATATACTTCCGGTAGGTCAGCTTCCTTTAACATAGTCTTGGCAGCTTCTTGAACTATCATGTTCTTTCTTTCAACAACTCCATTCTGCTGAGGAGTCCTAGGTGCAGACAATTGTCTCTTTATCCCTTGTTCTTCACAGAAAATATTGAATTCATTTGATGTGAACTCACCTCCTCTATTAGACCTTAAGCATTTGATCCTCAATTCTAACTCATTCTCAATCATTGCCTTGAAAACTTTGAACGTGTCTACAACTTCAGATTTTTCTTTTAGAAAAGTGACCCAAGTCATTCCAGAATAGTCATCAATAAGCAGCATAAACTACATGTCACCTTGCAGACTTCTTGTTCTTGTGGGACCACACAAATATGTATGAACTAGTTCCAGCAATCCAGTAGAGAAATGTTCTTTGCTTTTGAAACTTATTTTTGTTTGTTTCCCAAATTGACACTCCTTGCAAATGGTGTTGGTTGGCTTTACAAGTTTAGGCAGATCTCTTACAGTCTGTGTAGAACTTATCTTCACCAAAATGTCAAAATTTATATGACACATCCTTCTATGCCACAACCAACTCTCATTTGTCTGAGCCACTAAACAATAATCATTAGTTCCTCTTAATTGGTAAATATTATCTCTAGTCTTCTTACTGGTAGTAATCACTGTTCTAAATCTTTACATGATTCTGTATCCATTGTCTTTGAATCTCAGTTGATCATAGCCTTTGTCACACATCTGACCAACACTTAGAAGATTATGCTTTAAACCATTCACATATAGGACATTATCAATGTTGTGCTTTCCATCAAAAGAAATAGATCCTTTTCCACAAATCTTACCAGTTGCATTATCTCCAAACCTAACTAGACCTCCATCATACTTTTCCAAGCTTAAAAACTTACTTTTTTCACTGATCATGTGATGAGAGCATCCACTGTCAATAATCCATTCATCCTTATCTTTCTCAACCTAAACAGCCAAAGCACTTTCTTCCACTAGTTTTTCTTCCTTCACACAACTAGCAAGATTAGTAGACACAAGTTCTTCTTTAATTGAAATAAACAAGCACTCATTTGCACTAGTGCTAGCATCATCAAATTCATCATTTGTCACACCTTCATCATCAAGATCTCTCACATAGTAGCATTTCTTTGGAACCCTAGGTTTACTCTCAAATCTTTTTCTATTTCTTTCAATCCTCTCAGGACATCTAGAAGCATAGTGACCAATCTTAGCACATAAAAAACATTTGAAAGGTAATTTTCCTTTGAACTTACCAAAACCTCTTTGCAGTCTGTCAACAAAGTTAGCTTCAATTTCATCAAACTCATCATCAGTTTCCACCTTGTATTTTTCAGCTCTAGAAATCTTCTCTAAATTACTAACTTTGAAAATAGTTTAACCTTTAGCAAGGCATCACCAAACTCTCTCATCTCAAAGGCTATAACCTTTCCAAGCAACTGATCCTTAGTGACATCTTGCACTGTCATTACTTCTTCAATTGTAGCTACCTTATGACTATAGGACTTGGGTAGTGACCTAAGAATTTTCATCACAACTTCCTTCTCATCAACAATTCCTCCCATACCTTTTATTCCATTGACAATTTCATCAACCTTTTGCATGAAGGTAGTTATGTTTTCATATTCATTCATTTTTAACCCTCATATTTCACATTCAACCCTTGTTGTATATCGAAAAATTTGGATTTGTAAATGGAAATGATCAAACAATTGAAATGCATAACCTAAACCCAAATAATTCAATACCTCGAAGATGCAAGATGAGCTTGATTGATCAATTTGTTGTGTTGGTTGCTCGATTTTGCAGCATAACATTAAGATGAAGATGCTAGAATGAATGATAGATGAAGGATGCAAAGGCTCTAATGATAATTTGACAGAATAATGGTACTTGAAGCTCAATGCATTGCTAATGATAATTTGGCAGAATAATGTTACTTGAAGCTCAATGCATTTTAGAAAATTTGACAGAATAATGGTACTTGAGGCTCAATGCATGCTAATGATAATTTGGCAGAGTAATGTTACTTGAAGCTCAATGCCTTGCTAATGGCTTGTGAGGGGTTTGATTTATAAGAAAGGCTTGGTTCAAATGGATGGTTGAGATTAAAAAGCTAAATGATTGATGTGGACGGCTAGGATTGATTCGGTTATCCCACTCTTCAAGGGAGTTGTAGTCATTTGACAAGTGTCAAGGAGAATAGGGCTCATGTGTGCTTGTGTACATAAAAAGTACTACATATAAAAGAAATTAAATAAAAGGCTGTAGTACTACTTATCTTTTTTAAATGAAAGAGGCACACATGTCGGCTAAATGATAAGATAAATTAATTAAATAAATAAAATTTATTTAATTAATTGGAAAGTCAGCTTATGATGAGAACTTAATTCAAATAAAATATTTGAATTAGTTGGGATATGAGTTGGATATTAATTAAATAAATAAAATTTATTTAATTAATTGGATAAATGAATAGGATGGGATAAGATATGATGTGGAAATTAATTAAATAAACAAAATTTATTTAATTAATTGGGATGGGGATAGGATAAATGGGATTATGCATGTGAAATTAATTAAATAAATAAAATTTATTTAATTAATTAGCTAAGTAGGATGAGGATGGGATTGAATGGGATTTAATTAAATAAATAAAATTTATTTAATTAATTAGCTAATGGATAAAGTGGGGTTAAGAGTGGGATTTAGGACAAAATGCTACATGATGTATAAGATAATGTATTTGACAAGGTGTTGCTAGACATGGACAAAGTTGGGACAAATTTGGGTGTCTACGCTTGTAATTTGGCACTCTTTATAGAATCATCTCCTTCATTCAGTTTTCCCAACTTTTCCTAGACTTCATGAGCAGATTCCAGATTCATGACTTTTATTAACTCAGTGTTAGACAAGGCACTCAACAGAGCATCTCTAGATTTTATGTTTAACTCATATTCTTTGATTTCATCTTCAATTTGCAAACCATTCTGAGGCAAGGTATAATTTGTCTTTGTTGCTTTCCACACCTTATAACCAAGACAAAGGAGGTGGTTTTTCATTCATACCTTCCGAACAGCATAATTTATTCCATCAAACTACGAAGCTTCCTTTCTGTAAGATATCTTGAATCTTCCTCAAGCAGTTAGGCTTTCTTTCGAGGAACCTGCTCTGATACCAATTATTGAAATGTACAGGACAACTGAGTGGGGGAGTGAATCAATTGTCACAAAACTTTAACCACTTATGAATATCAACACATCAAATTCTTAATCAATGTTATTATGATTAACCATGAAAGCATAAAACAAGAAGCTTAACACAATAACACATGAGACACCAGAATTTTTATGTGGAAAACCCTATAAGTGAAAAACCACGGTGGGTGTTAGCCCACAAAAATAAATGTTATGGGAATATCAAAAATCAGAGGCTCACTGCCTTAGGGATCACTATCCAAAATGCTCACTACAAATGTTAGGGCTCATTGCCAAAGGGTGGCTCACTGCCAAGGATTTGTGAACTAATTTGATAGCATCTACTTTATGCCAGGGTTCAGTTCCATTGAAGCACAAAATAACACCTCTTCTCTGCTCTTCTTACACCTTCGCACTTATCTTCATATTTTCTCTCAAGGACATCTTTTTCACTACTTCATTACATGTTTTTATACACTTCATCAACCTTGGCATGTACATCAAGGTCGACATTACATTCATCAACCATTGGAGCATTCTCCAAGGTCGGCATTACAAACATACATAGAAATAAGTCTGGACCTAAACAAAATTAGCTAAGGGAAAGATGTATGCGGATCATATTATGCCTTAGCTAGGACTCAAATACAATCTTCCATGCCATGACACGCTTCCATAATCTTTGATGAATCTCTGCAAGTAGTGAAAACAACCAAGTCGGCCAAGACTGGTTTTATCATTAAGTCTTCTAAGAATAGTCTTCATCCACGATCCAAATTTCTCTTTGTGGACCAATCCAAAGGTAGGAACATGATCAAGAGACATCCATAAGAACATTATAATCACAAGGAACAACCGCACAATCTCTAACCACTTTGTCAAGAAGATTCTTCAAACTAGAGCACATGAACAACACTGTCAGCTACTCTCATAAGGAAAACATCACTTGTGGACCACCAAATTATGAACCATTGGAGTTGAAGGCACTTATCATCATTACAAACTTGATTACAAAACCACAGACTGAAATCCTTAACTGCGGATGAATGCGGAGCATAATACATTTCTCTGTCACCACCGAATATACAGAAAAAATAGTTTTCACTCTGGTGAACATAACTCACTCAAATCTTCATACTAGAGGCTCAAACTTAGAGGATAGCATCTTAAGGCATGCATCTAAATAACTTCCAATCTGCAGACAAGGATATTCATTCTACAGGAAATGCGGAGCAATCTACTGAATGATTCTTCTACATAAGAAATACTTATTATCTTCAACACTTAACTCATTACAAGCAAGCATCAAAACAAGAGCACAGTTGACACTAATGAAATCACAGATATGTTGACATCAATGACAATACCATTTAGGCACATACTTGCAACAATTGGGTAGTATATCATGCTCAAACTCAGACCTAACACATGCAAGGTCTTCAAATGAAAGACAAGGATGAATCTTAATTTAATGTTTGAGGAGCTATTAGGGATTGTATCTTACTTTATCGTGAACTGAACACCAAAACTAGTACTCCTCTGACATCCTTCATAGTCTCCTACTCCTTTGAGGCATCTTTTAACACTTGAAACTCATGCTCTCCTAATGACACATGACTATTCATGCATAAGAAGTGATTGTTCCTATCACTATTGTTTGCTCCTTTGATTGCATTGTAATAGTCATTTAATGACTATTATTTGACTGCTATATAGTCATCAAACATGGTTGTTGCTCCTAAAAACTATCCTTTCTCAGGACTATTCTTTGTTTCTTCTCAGACCTCTATCGCTATACCCTTACATTGGTCTGCAACTTTATCTTTATCACTTCACAAGTCACAACTACGCAATCTTTCACTATTCTCTATTTACTTCTTTTGCTTTGTGCTTCTAGTGACTATTGTCTACAAGATTTTGCTGTCTCATTTGATCTTCTAGCTATCCCATGACTAAAAATGTTAATTTCTATTTAGATCTTGTTGGCTATCTTTACTTCCACATGCCTCTCAGTTTGGAGTATTTTCTATGGAAAAGTACCTCCATCATTGTTAAAAATTGCAACAAACCATGGCTACTTCCATATCTCTGTGATAAGATTAAAACACACAACTCTAACCCTAACTCAAGATAGAGTATGACTACACCTAATCTCCTTTTGATGGACTTTTCTTGACTGCTATCTTACCTCATGCATTGGTTGTTGATAACATACCACCTTTCATCATTGTTTGTTGGTGTTATCTCTAACCTTTGCACATTCTTGTTCAAGATCTAAGACCAAGACCAAAAGCTCCAAACAAACCCCTTATTGTGTACCATCTAGCTTTGACATCTCTGCATATGAACCTCCAAACCACAACAACCACAAAACCACGTTTAAAAATCCTAAAAGAACTCAGAAAACCCTAATGAGATGAAGGAGACATGAGTAATCTAATCTAAAAAGATCATTACCACCAAGGTTGACTCAACCTCACTCAAAATTGCCTCTTAACTCAACTCCCTCTATAGGATATGGGTTAAAACATGAGTTTCAAATTAGAAAACATTCTCTCCACAAGCTGTATGATGTTGTTTTAGAGAAAATAAAGTTTTTAAGCACTTTTCAAAGGTTTTTTTATGACATTTGCTTACTTGACAATGCAAAACAAAGGGAACTTGTTATATTTTACATTGAAGAAACCTCCTACATACTATTAAATACTTTGAAGGCCATGTATTTTACACATGACTACATTTCAAAAAATTCCTTAGACTTTCTAAAGGCTAACCAAGATCTCACAAGACTAAATAAACACCTATGCAGGATTTTATGCATGCATTGAAAATAATCAAACAACATAAATGCCTCCAATACCTTGTGATTATTTTGAACCCAAAAGGTTAAAAATAACTCAACATTCTTGACGACCTCTATGATATGCTTGCCTATGAAGCATAAGGACCAGTTGTCTTTTACTTCCATTGAGCATTGAGTCACAAGAGACCTTAAATAAATTGATATTAGACCTAAGACATAGTTGTTAGTACCTTCCAATCAACAAGACAAGACACAAGACTAATTAAAGACAACTAAAAATTTATGTGCATTTGTGCTTGGATGAAAAAGACTACTAAAACAACCTATACTTACCTAAACTAACTAAGAAAAGGATTGCCTAAACAAAACCATTAACTAGTTCATGAAAGTAGCTGCCCTTTCTTAAAATTTTGGGATGCTTCTCATGCTTGTGATTCAACCAAAAGAGATGGAGAAAGATGTAATAAGCCTTTGATTGTTGCAACACTCCTCCAAAGCTAAAAATAACATCACTTACCCAACCAATTTGATTGGAGAACCATCTGCCTTCAGCTAGATAAATGAATTGGTTGTGCTCAACTTGAAGAATTCCTTAACATCCTAGATCAATCATGACATGTGGTGTCTTCTTCTTGTTGGCTTCCAACCAAGCTAGGTACTTGATTGGGCATCCTCTTGAAATGACAAATTCCAAACTACCCTTTCTGACCTTTGCCTATTCGTGGATAGCTTCTCCATCTTCTTGTTGATTGAAAAGATTTGACTCTTGTGACTCAGCTTGAATCATGGCTACCTCACCTTCTTTTTCTTGTTGTTGCTCATGAATCTCCTCTTTGGAAGGTGATAGTTTGATGTCCAAGCTTGAGCAAAAGTCTTCCAACTCATTCCAAAAAGTGTCTTTTTTAATTTCTTCCTTGCTTTTCTGAATAGAGGGACTAATTATGTTTTCTTCATCATGAGTTAGGATTTCAAACTTAGGTTTTCCTTTACAAACCAACAGCTCACTATGAGCTCCAACCTCTTGATGTTGCTTCAAAACTTCTTCCTTATTAACATCCACTTTCTTTATACACTGCTGCTCAAATAATTGTCCCAACTGATCATGATTTGTTGACATATGCATTGATACATTTTCTTCATATCCAATAAAATAAGGGAGCTCATCAATTAAATCAATCAAAATTTCATGTTGAATACCTCTTACTTGCTTTTCACCCTACTTTCTCAGCTGATCGTGCTCATCATCCTCTTGCAACAAGTCTGATTTTTTTCTCTTCTATCTCACATGATGGTTCTTGAACAACAGTTAGTTCCTCTTTTTCTTCAAAAGACTCTTTCTCTTGTCTATAAAACTACTGTCCAAGCTGATCATGATTATCATCTTCTTGCAACAAGTCTAATTTTTTTGATTCAATGTCACGAAAGGGGATACAAATAGTCATTCCTTCATCATCTTCACTTGGAATATTCTCATCTTCACCTACATAGCCTTCCTTTTCTCTCCAAATAACAGGTCCTCCTTTGAAAAGGGAAATGGTTAGAGGGAAAAAAGGTTTTGCAAATGAAGTAAGATTAACATGTTCATTGCTAAGATAGATATGAGGCATAATATGGATTGCTCTTGGTTAGGAATCGACCGTTGGGTTGAAGGAGCACTCCAAAACTTGGAATTTTAATTGGCTTAGATTCTACAACCTTTTCCTCTTCTTGGTTTTGGATTGGTATGAGATAAAAGGCCTTAGCAAGGTTTGGCATTTTGAAACTAGGAATGCAAGGTGTTGATTGGGTTTCATACCTCTGTACTTGTGCAAGCAAGTGTTTTATTTGTTCTTCTTTGGTTACAACTTATCTAATAAGAAACTCCTCTTCATATCTTTGTGCCTCCACCTCCTTCTAATGAATATGAGCTTGATGAACAAGCTCTTCCTGCTACATATTATACTCCTACTCTTTTGTGACAGCCTCTAATTTCCTTTGCAAGTCTAGTGCTATCTCCCTAATACTCATGTTGTTAGCATCTTGAGGTTGATTCAGAGAGTAGTCATGTTGGTTATGAGAAAAATGATCTTCTTGAAAATGATCATAAGAAAGGATGGGCTGCCAATAAGATTGAGCAGGGGTGGTTGGGTGGAAAGCATGATAGGACTGTTGATATCTCATTGTCATAGGGCTACTTGGAATGAAACCACCAACATTCTTAATTTGATATGGCTGGTAAGGAGTACAACTTGTTGTTTGGTAAAATGGAAGAGAAATATAGTCTCCATGGTAGTTGGTCATTCTAAATCATTAAAATGAGCTAGAAAATAATGAAATATCTTCTTGAAATAAGAACACATAAGTCTGATTCAAAAATTATGCACAGACCAATAGGGGATTTGATGATCTTTTAAGCACTTGGTTTGCTTAAATTAGCAGAATTGTGATTAGAGTCACCATGGTGTTGCTTGTATTGCCTCCAAAGGTTGATAATAATGAGAAAAACACCAGATCTCTCAGTATTTTGATGAGAGGGTCATCACACTAGTCCCACCGGGCGTGCCAAAAATTGTTATCAACGAGATTGCACCCTTTTGTTCAATGTGATCCAACAGGACCTCGTGATACAATGGGAATAGCTTCTAGGTGTGGGACCTTGCAAAACTTGAAGCTAAACCTCCAGATGAAAGGATGTCCCTTGGTTTTCTCACCTAAACTTCTCTACCTACTATTATTCTCATAGGAAAAGGGCAGAAAATGACATAATAGAAGCCTAAATCCTAAGGTAAGGTGATGCACCAAATGTTTGTGACATGTACTACTACATAACATACACAATAAGTTTAATAAATTAGCTAGTTTCAAGACACAACTCACATTTGTTTCATGTTCATGTATCAATATTTCATAGGAAGGCTTTAGTGTTTGCAATATTAGAAGGCAAACTGAAGACTTTCTCACAACTAATGACTATTTGGCGCCATGACACAACCTACAACCTACACAAAACATGCATTTTTTGTATAGAGGCATTAAAAAATGAGACATACATTCAAGGATTTACATGTAAATCATAGAAATATACATCAAGCATTCAGCTACACACAATAGACAAAGATTGAGAAGGTAAAATTGCTTTCTTTATTGATCAAAGGTACATACAAAGATGATGTACAAGTCTGGTTTTTGCATGTTTTCTCTAAAAACATCAAATTACAATGTTGTTCTTGAACTTCTAGAGCCTCAAAACATGAAACTTCCCAAAAATTAAGCCTAAGGGTCCTATATCTCATCCCAAGCATAGGAGAGCATATAGGGACTGATTTTGACCAAGTTACAAAGCCTTAAAAATAGCTAACTTACTTTGGATGCCCAAGAAGAGTCCTAGTTTGATTTGGTCTTCAAGAGGTAGTTGTTTGACTCCTTCAGCTCCTTGAAATGCTCCATTGTGGCTTGAAGAGTGGAGGTAGTTGGGATATGCATCCCTAAAAAGTAGAACTATTCCTTAGAAATTTCCAATAGTTGTCTTGTTCCTCCTAGATGCTTGCAAAATGGTCAAGCTACTTGTAGTGCTGTCACAACTACCCAAATTGCCTTATAATCTCTCTAAACTACCTTGACAATTTCATAGGACATGTGTTTCTCATGAGATTTCAACTAATCTCTACTCTTTGAGGACGTGGAGTAGAAGTCTAGTCCTTTGATGTTTGTAGTAACTCTCTAATTTACCATTGTTCACATCATGCAACTATTTACCCATGACTGTCCTCATGCAACCATTGGGTCTCTTTTAATGTCACTTTTCTTGTGACAGTCACTATCTCTACAGATTGCATAACACTATCACTTCTCAACCCTATACAATACCATGGAAAACCTTTTCAAATGGTGACAAACCCCTTTCTCAATGATCTCTACCACTATCCTAACTCCATTCCTCAAGATTGTCATCAATGTGTTCATATAGTCTTCTCTATTGTAATAGACCTCTTCCATGATTTGGATGTCATCAGGATAAGTATCTACTCACTGTTTAACCCTATCAAGATTGAGATAGTTTCACTTTGCTCATTGCCAAGGTTAACAATTCACAGTGTTTGCATTCTCACTGTCATATTCCATCCACTACCCTTTTTTATCTGTTCCTTGATAGTCAACTGCATGAATGTTTTTCTTTATTTAGATCATTGCCCTTATCAACCATATATAAGCACTATCATATCTTCTTTTATTCATTATATTGTTACACACTTACATACCTAGTTTCTTGATAGTGGGTAGTGTATCATGCTCAAACTCAGACCTAACACATGCAAGGTCTTCAAATGAAAGACGTAAAGGATCAATCTTAATTTAATATTTATGGGGCTATTAGGGACTGTAGCTTACTTTATTATGAATTGATCACAAAAACTAGTACTCCTCTGACATCCTTCATAGTCTCCTACTCCTTTGAGACATCTTTTAACACTTGACACTCCTGTTGTCCTAATGAGACATGATTGTTCCAACATAAGAAGTGATTGCTCTTATCACTATTATTTGCTCCTTTGATTCCATTGTAACAGTCATTCAATGACTATTGTTTGACTGCTATACAATCATCAAACATGATTGCCACTCCTAAAAACTATTCTTTCTCAGGACAATTCTTTGTTTCCTCTCAGACCTCTATCGCTATACCCTTACATTAGTCTGCAAATTTATCTTTATCAATTCAAAAGTCACAACTATGCAATCTTTCACTATTCTATGTCTACTTTTGCTTTGTGCTTCTAGTGACTATCCTTTGTAGGTTTTTACTATCTCATTTGATCTTCTAGCTATCCCATGACTGACAATGGTAATTGCTCTTTAGATCCTGTTGACTATCTTTACTTGCACATGCCTCTCAATTTGGCATCTTTTCTATGGAAAACTACCTCGATCATTGTTAAAAACTGCAACAAACTATGGCTACTTCCATATCTCTATGAGAATATTAAAACACACATCCCTAACCCTAACTCAAGATAGAGTATGACTACACCTAATCTCCTTTTGATGGACTTCTCTTGATTGTTGTCTTACCTCATGCATTGTTTGCTAATAACATACCGCCTTTCATCATTATTTCTTGTTGTTATCTCTAACCTCTACACATTCTTGTTCAAGATCTAAGACCAAGACCAAAATCTCCAAACAAACTTCCTGTTGTGTACCATCTCACTTTGACATCTCTAAATATGAACCTCCAAACCACAACAACCACAAAACCACATTTAAAAATCCTAAAAGAACTAAGAAAATCCTAACGAGAGGAAGGAGATCTAAAAAGACCATTACCACCAAGGTTGACTCAACCTCACTCAAAATTGCCACTTAACTCAACTCCCTCTATAGGACACAGGTTAAAACATGAGTTTCAAATTAGAAAACATTGCCTTCAAGAGATGTATGATGTTGTTTTGGAGAAAATAAGGTTTTTAAGCATTTTTCAAAGGTTTTTTTATGACATTTGCTTACTTGACAATGCAAAACAAAGGGAGCTTGTTATATTTTGCATTTAAGAAACCTCCTACATTCAATTAAATACTTTGAAGGCCGTGTATTTTACACATGAATTCATTTCAAAAAAATCCTTAGACTTTCTAAAGGCTAATCAAGATCTCACAAGACTAAACAAACACCTATGCAAGATTTTATGCATGCATTGAAAATAATCAGTCAACAATAAATGGACCAATACCTTGTGATTATTTTGAACCCAAAAGGTTAAAAATAAGTCAACATTCTTGATGACCTCTATGATATGCTTTCCTATGAAGCATAAGGGCCAGTTGCCTTTAACTTCCATTGGGCATTGTGTCACAAGAGACTTGAAATAAACTGATATCAGACATGAGACGTAGTTGTTATTACCTTCCAATCAACAAGACAAGGCACAAGACTACCTAAAGACAACTAAACATACATGTGCATCTGCACTTGGAGGAAAAAGACTACTAAACCAACCTATACCTACCTAAGCTAACTAAGAAAAGGACTACCTAAACAAAACCATTAACCGGTTCATGGAAGTAGCTGCCCTTTCTAAAAATTTTGGGATGCTTCTCATGCTTGTGATTCAACCAAAAGAGATGGAGAAAGATGTAATAAACCTTTGACTACTGCACTCCTCCAAAGCTAAAAATAACATCACTTATCCAACCAATTTGACTAGAGAACCAACTGCCTTCAGTTGGATAAATGAATTGGTTGTGCTCATCTTGAAGAGTTCCTTGACAGTCTAGATCAATCATGACATGTGGTGTCTCCTTCTTGTTGGCCTCCAATCAAGCTAGATGCCTGATTGAGAATCCTCTTGAAATGACAAAGTCCAAATTACCCTTGCTGACCTTTGGTTGTTCATGGAAAGTTGCTCCATCTTCTTGCTAATTGAAAAGACTTGAATCTTGTGACTCACCTTGAATCATGGCTACCTCACCTTCTTTTTCTTGTTGTTGCTCATGAATCTCCTCTTTGGAAGGTGTTGGTTTGATTTCCAAGCTTGAGAAAAAGTCTTCCAACTCATCCCAAAATGTGTCTTCTTCAATTTCTTCCTCGCTTTTTTGAATAGAGGGATTGATTATGTTTTCTTCATCATGAGTTAGGATTTCAAACTTAGGTTTTCCTTTATAAACCAGCAGCTCACTAGAGCTCCAACCTCTTAATGTTGCTTCAAAACTTCTTCCTTATTAATATCCACTTGCTTTACACACTGTTGCTCAAATTGTTGTACCAGCTGATCATGATTTGTTGACATGTGCATTGATACATTTTCTTCATATCCAACAAAATAAGGAAGGTCATCAAATAAATCAATCAAAAGTTCATGTTCAATAGATCTTACTTTCTTTTCACCCTATTGTCCCATTTGATCATGCTCATCATCCTCTTGCAACAAGTATATTTTTTTCTCTTCTAGCTCACATGACAGTTCTTGAATAGAACATAGTTCCTCTTTTGCTTCAAAAGACTCTTTCTCTTCTCTATCAAACTGATGTCCAAGCTGGTCATGATTATCATCTTCTTGCAACAAGTCTAATTTTTTTCTGATTCAATGTCACAAAAGGGGTTGCAAATGGTTATTCCTTCATCATCTTCACATAGAATATTCTCCTCTTCACCTAAGTAGCCTTCATTTGTTCTCCAAACAACAAGACCTCCTTTGAAAAGGGAGATGGTGGGAGGGCAAAAAGGTTCAGCAGATGAAGTAAGATTAACATGTTCATTGCTAAGATGGATATGGGGCATTATGGACTGCTCTTGGTTAGGAATCAGTTGTTGGGTTGAAGGAGCATTCTGTCATGCCCACATTTCCCATGCGGTCACGACACACAACACATGTGTCATGTCCACATTTGCCATGTGGTCATGAAACGAGTTACGAAAAACTTTTCTACCTATCCCTAGGAACCCCCTCACACGCGTCTGCGTGCTCGGTGGCAATACGCATAAGGCGTAAACATGTCATTATAACCGCGATGGTGAAAGCCGTCTAGGGGGTATGCAACACATAGGGTGTCACTTCTAGGGTTAGACTGATTTTAATATGAATCCTAAGTCTCCTAGGTGAAGATGATTTCACCAACATCGAACCCTAACTTAACTCAGATCAAAAAGTGATTAAGTAAAACAATGGCAAGATGGCGCGTGATTAAAGTGGAATGATGGATTCAAAACTAAAATAAAACAATGCATAAAATAAACCCTAGAAATCTAACAAAATTCTGGCAGCATAACGCGTTTTTGTTAAACGCAAAAAAAAATTTTAAAATAAAACACCAATAAGGAGTTAAGTAAAATTTAATAATAAAATTAAAACTAAATTAAACTTAAGAAAACTTTCAAAAATGATTTAAAATAAATTAATTAAATTAAATTAAATGACAAGACGTCAAATGGATTTCAAATTTGAGTCCGGTAATAAATGTAAATTCGGACTACATTTATTAACGAACTCAGAATTTAAAGAAGAGAGGAAATTAAAACTCTCCCCCTCGTAAAATGATAATTAAGAAGATTAAAAAAAGGATTTTACAAGGATAAAATAATATAATCACGCTGTGGAATAAAAATAATTCCCTAAATAAAATGAAAATTAAATTAAAAGAGAACACTCATCCCATCAACAAAATACGATCCTCCAAATTAAAAATTAAAATAGAACTCTCAAGGCAATAAAATGAAAATGCAATCTCCCATTAAAAGAAAAGACAAATTTAAATGCACATAGGAGCTAAAAAGACAAGGGCAAGAAAACTGAAGTTTTAAAAAAAAGAATTGAAAATCCCTCACAAAATTCCCTCAATAAAAAAAATTGCTCCATAAAATAATCAAAGCCCTAATTACCATTATATTTGTTATCTCAAAAAAAAGAAAACCGAAACTTGTTTGAACTCCTATTCCCTTTGTTGCCCTAATCTCATTTCTTATTCTTTTGTTTTCCTCATGTTTTTATTTTGCCTCCTTGCTTGCAGGTCTAGGGTTTGAGAAGCCATGGGAATGCCTCATGGAGATGTGCATTGAGTCTGTCAAGAGTTTTCTACCTCCATAGACCCGTCCTGAAATAAATATATTTTCTTTTTTTTAAAAGTACATTGATTTATATATTTATGTTTGTGCAGGGCAAAAGTTGCCATCTACGTTCGTTGTTGCTGGGTCAAGAAGAGGCCACAACACCACCGAGGAGGTTCATGGGAGTCGGAATGGGGAAAAACTGTGAGGCAGGCACGGAGAAGGGAGGTAGGGATGCACAGAGGAGGACTGCGAAGGGTTGTGATGCAGTCAGCGGGAAGTGGCAAAGTGGAGTGTGTTGGTACCCATTTATGTCTAGGGTTTTAAGGTTGAGTGTTTGCAGGTTTTCTCATTCAAACCTTGAAACTTTTGAGTCATGGGGCCTTGCATTCTTTTTTCTATTCGGGTGGTGACCTTCTGTGGTGGGTTCTTGGTTATTAAGTTTCATCCTCATGGTTTAGTGTTCATAGGTTGATCGGCCACCATACAATGTTTCACCGCTTTTTCCCATCACACATGAGCAAAGTGCTAAGTTTTTGAATGTGCAAGTGGTCATGTATGTTGGTGGGCTTGTGAAATCTCAGTCAGCTTTTGAAAAATGGTAAAAAATTGAGTTATATGCATATTTTAATGCATATCGGGTTGCATATACATGGGGGGAATTTGTTGCAGATTCTGGGTATATTCCCCAAATGTATATCGGGTTTGCTTGTAAATGTTTTTTTTGTATGTCTGGATATACAACGTGAGGATACATTGCGGATCTCAAAAGTGATTAAATCAGGGCTAAAATAATGGTTGGGTCCGCTGATATATGCAAGCAAGAATGTATGTATATCTAATATACATTGGGTTTTGAAAAGAAGCTAAGTGTGCGGAACATGCTTCCTACACTAATCTAATGAGGAGAGGGCTATGCAAATTCAACTTTACCCTAACTATTACAGCAATGTTAAACCATTAACATGAGATATTACAACAAAACACAAGAACCAGAAAGAAGATAGAAGAGAGAGAGAGAGACAAAATATATGTGGGGAAAACCCTTAAGGGTGAAAAACCCCAAAATCCAAAACACAGCTCAAATGTATTACAGTAAACAATAACAGATTACAATACAGTTTCAGAGCCAATGCTCTTTTAGGAGTCTTCAAATGTCAAATCTGGAGATATTCTGGCAGCATAACAGTACTTGTACCAAAGTTGTCTATCTCCCATCCAAGCACCTGTTTATATAGAGTTTACAAGGCAAATATGGAACCTTCTAGAGATGGGCATCCATCTTGGACTCATGCCCCAAAAAAACCCACGCCTAAGGACACTTGTCCAACATCCCATCTCGAAGTGGGCACCTGGTCCCAAGATAGGTTACGATAGATGCTCTTATGCACCTTACAGCTATCATAGAATCTATCATACACTGACTAAAAACATCATATTCCTCTTACATGTCATAACCTCCCTTGACCGCCCAAAGATGCCTTTCTCTCATGCAAAGATACTCACCGACACTTGTCATTAACTAAAAATCGTTTGAGGTTTCAGGGGCGTTGCCCCCGAGCCCCCACGAGGGCGCTGCCCCTTGACCCCGCCCTGTACCACGACAGGGAGCATGCCAGGCGCGCTGCCCCTGGACCCTACAAGGGGCTACGCCCCTTGACCCTGTCTTGGGGGTGCTGCCCCTAAACCCCCGTTAATTATTCAAGGGGGAAACCGCGGCTGCTAAAGTCACCAAAATTTACCCTGCTGCATATACACAAGGTGCTGACTATGCCAACTCAACATGGGATAAATAAATACAACATTAGAAATTTGCAAAGGTTGAGACACCTTAATTCCCAACATTCTCCCACTTGTCGAACACCTTGCAAGGGCCAAAAGCAATGACAAGATTTAACTGCTAGGGGCCAAGAGGCCCATAGACTCCGAACACCATCTAAACTTCTCTGTGCCCACTGGTTTCGTCAATGCATCTACAACATTCTTCAAAGTATCTACCTTCTCCAAATTTACCTTTCCATCCTCCACCATGTCTCGCATGAAGTGAAACTGAACATCAATATGCTTTGTTCTAGCATGGAAAGTTGGATTCTTTGCAAGGCAAATTGCACTCTAACTGTCACAACTGATCGTGATTTGTCCTGTATCAACACCAATATCTGAACACAATCTCTTAAGCAAAATGGCTTCCTTACAAGCATGAGTTGCTTCCATATACTCAACTTCTGTCATGGACAAAGCAACAACAAGTTATCGCTTACTCATCCAACTACTAGCAACACCAAACAGTGTAAAAACATAAGCGCTGGTGGATCTCCTGCTGTCAATGTCACTTGCCTAATCTAAATCCACAAATCCATGAATATCAATAGAATGCCGAGGTCCTGAAACATTACCATGATAGCAAATGGAATACTCAGAAGTACCCCTCAAATATCTAAATACTCGCTTAACTGCATCCCAATGAACCCGTCCAGGATTAGCCATAAATCAACTAAGGACTCCCACTGCTTGGGCAATGTCTGGTCTTGTGCAGACCATAGCATACATCAAACTGTCAACAACACTAGCATAAGGTACTCTGCTCATGTCCTCTACCTCACTAGGAGATTTTGGACAATCCTCAACAGACAACTTTGTCCCCAAAGAAACGGGAACACACAATGGTCTACAATTTGCCATGTTGAATCTGTCCAACACGGACTTCACATACTTACTCTGGCTTAACCAAAGTTTTTTGTTGGTTCTCTCTCTTCTGATTTCCATTCCTAGAATGTACCTGGCTGCCCCTAAATCTTTCATTTCAAACTGAGCTGACAACTGATATTTAAAATCAAAAATCATATTTTTACCCTTCCCAATGAGCAACATATCATCAACATATAGTGCAACAATGAGAATACGATCACCATCAAATTTATAATACACACAGTGATCTGATTTTGATCTCACAAATCTAATTGACAACACAAAGGCATCAAACTTCAAGTACCATCTCCTAGGGGATTGCTTCAAACCATACAAAGAATTCTTAAGTTTGCAAACCAAATTTTCTTTACCTTTCACCATGTAATGCTCTGGCTGTGACATGTAGATTTCTTCCTCCAAGTCACCATGAAGGAAAGCTGTCTTCACATCCATCTGTTCTACCTCCAAGTCATAAGCTGCTGCAAGTGACAACAGGAATTGAATGGATGTCAACTTTGCAATGGGAGAGAAGATCTCATCATAATCTATACCCTCCACTTGTGAATACCCCTTGGCAACCAATCTGACCTTATACTTCTCAATACTACCATTTGCACCAATCTTCTTCTTGAACACCCATTTGCATCCAACGGGTTTCCATCTAGGAGGCAAAGGCACCAAGTCCCAAGTTTGATTCTTATCCAAAGAAGCCATTTCTTCCTCCATGGCCTCCTTCCAGGAACCTACATCCTTCATAGCCAAAGCCTTTGATACAGTTCTAGGTTCATCACTGTTAGTAAGCAAAGCATAAGCACAACTAGAATCAAGCAATGTAAAACAAAACCTTTCAGGTTGCTTTCTTATCTATGTAGACCTCCTCAAGAGCTGAGGTTGAGGTTCAGCTTCTTCATCTGAGCTTTCAGAGCTGCTCAAGCTCTCCTCATCATCAGGTCCAACATTGTCTTTCTGTTCAATCTTCTCAGGGGTGAGAGGAAATTGAACAGCATCCTCTTTCTTTTCTTTTTCTTTTGGCTGCAAAACAGTGGAAGAAGGTGTAAGCTCTCTAAAAATGACACTTCTGCTATAGAACACTTTTCCAGCCACGGGGTCCCAAAGTTTGTATCCTTTCACACCAACAGAATAGCCAATGAAGATACACTTAACAGCTTTGTTCTCCAACTTTGACTACTTCTCCTTAGGCACATGTGTATATGCCTCACAACCAAAAACATGAAGATGCCTTACTGAAGGCTTTCTACTAGACCACACCTCCATGGGTGTCTTTCCAACAAGAGATGATGTAGGTGATCTATTTACCAGATAGCAAGCAGTGGCAACAGCTTCAGCCCAAAACATTTGTTCTAGACCAGCACCACTAAGTCTACTCCTAGCCTTCTCCATCAGTGTCTTGTTCATCCTCTCTGCAACTCCATTTTGTTGTGGTGTATATGGAGTTGTCTTATGTCTTTCAATCCCAAGTTCCTTGCAGTACTTATCAAATTCTATAGAACAGAACTCACCACCATTGTCAATTCTCAAACATTTAATCTTTTTACTAGTCTGATTTTCAGCAAAAGCTTTAAACTCCTTAAACTTGCTATAGACTTCAGATTTGCTTCTGAGAAAATAAATCCATGTCCTTCTACTATAATCATCTATAAAAGATACAAAGTATATAGATTTTGATAATGAAGGAACATTAACAGGACCAAACACATCAGAATGAATAAGGTCCAACACACCAGAAGACTTATGAGAACTCAAGTAAAACTGAACATGGTTTTATTTTCCATAAATGCAATGTTTGCAAAAGTCAAACTCAAGATTACAATCATCTAACCCCTCAACGAGGTTCTTATTTTTCAGGGTACGCAGACCCTTCTCACCAATGTGGCCAAATCTCTTATGCCATAACATTGTCTTTTCTGCAGGAAGTTTAACTTCCAATGCACGATTACAACCATCAAGACTAGAAACAACAGATTTCTTCACTGCTCGTTCAGATGGTGGGGATGAAGTGACTGCTGCCCTCTTCCTTGACTCAGAAGAACTATTGCATTGTGCAATGCATGCTTCCAGCTGAAATAGAGTACCTCTCTAAGTACCCTTAGCAATCACCATAGATCCTCTAGTCATCTTGCATCCGTCTTTCGAAAAGACAACCTGCACACCTGCATCATTCAACATACTTATAGAAAGTAGGTTCCGTGCTAAGCCTGGGATGTGCATAACCGCAGTGATCCCCTTCACTTGACCATCAGGGAATCGGATAGAGACTCTTCCATGACCAACGATCTTCAGATGAGATTCGTCACCTAGATACACCTTTCCACCATCAAACTCCTCATTCTTAGTGAAGCAGTCTCGATGCGAGGTCATGTGGAATGATGCACCAGAGTCAATTAGCCACACATCATTAGATGCATGGGTTGCAAGGGCTACGATGAAGGCATCACCTTCATCTTGTGATTTGTCAGAATCTAAATCAAGAGCTTTCTTCTTTTTCTTCTTCTCCTCTTTGCATTCCTTTCAGAAATGCCCGGTCTTGCCACAGTTCCAACAAAGAGCCTTGGACTTTCCAGGAGATTTGGATCTACCCTTCTCAGCTTTCTTGTTCTTCTTCTTCCCTTTCTCCTTGGGTCTTCCACGAACTGCAAGGGCTTCTTTGGCTACCTCAGAAGACTTTCTTCGCATCTCTTCAGATAACAGTGAAGAGACCACCTCTTCCATTTTGAATGTGGATGTGTTGCTTCTGATTGTCATGACAAGATGATCCCATGAGTCCGGCAGAGAACAAAGCAGGGTCATACGCTGATCCTCCTCCTCCATCTTTACACCGATAGATGTCAATTGTGCAACTAGCATGTTAAAGGCATTCATATGCTCAGCCATGGATCCTCAGTCCTCCATTCGAAGAGATTACAACTTCTTTCTCAGGAAAAGTTTATTGACAAGGGATTTGGCTTGATACACATCCCCCAACTTCTTCCAAAGGAGTGTTGCAGTAGCCTCCTCATGGACATTTAACAACAAGGAATCGGAAAGACTAAGTCTTATGAGACCCTTAGCCTTCTGATCCTTGAGATCCTAGTTAGCTTCTAACATTGCAGCTGGTTTAGTTCTATTCACACTTTCCCAAAGGTCTCGGTCAACTAACATGTCTTCCATCTTGAGCTTCCATAGCTCGAAATTACTGCCGTTGAACTTCTCTACTTCAAACTTCCTGATGTGTTTGCCATCTCCTTGCTGCAATAAGATATAGAATGCTCTGCACAGACTCCCACTCAACCTAAAATTAGCTCAAAAAACCCCTACCCTACAACTAGGACCAGAGGTGATCAAGCTTTGATACCAACTGAAAAGAAGCTAAGTGTGTGGAAAATGCTTCCTACACTAATCTAATGAGGAGAGGGCTATGCAAATTCAACTTTATCCTAACTATTACAGCAATGTTAAACCATTAACATGAGATATTACAACAAAACACAAGAACCAAAAAGAAGACAGAAGAGAGAGAGACAAGATATATGTGGGGAAAACCCTTACGGGTGAAAAACCCCACACTCCAAAACACAACTCAAATGTATTACAGTAAACAATAACAGATTACAATACAGTTTCAGAGCCAATGCTCTTTCAGGAGTCTTCAAATGTCGAATTTGGAGATATTCCGGCAGCATAACAGTACTTGTACCAAAGTTGTCTATCTCCCATCCAAGCACCTGTTTATATAGAGTTTACAAGACAAATATGGAACCTTCTAGAGATGGGCGTCCATCTTGGACTCATGCCCCAAAAAACCCATGCCTAAAGACACTTGTCCAACATCCCATCCCGAAGTGGGCGCCTGGTCCCAAGATAGGTTACGACATATGCTCTTACGCACCTTACAGTAGTCATAGAATCCGTCATACACTGACTAAAAATATCATATTCCTCTTACATGTCATAACCTCCCTTGACCACCCAAAGATGCCTTTCTCTCGTGCAAAGATACTCACTGACACTTGTCATTAACTAAAAATCATTTGAGGTTTCAAGGGCGTTGCCCCCGAGCCCCCACGAGGGCGCTGCCCGTCGACCCTACCCTGTACCGTGACAAGGAGCGCGCCAAGGGCGCTGCCCCTGGACCCCACAAGGGGCTACGCCCCTTGACCCTGTCTTGGGGGTGCTACCCCTAAACCCTCGTTAATAAATACAAACATAATAAATGCAAGTATTTACCAAGGTTGTGACACCTTAATTCCCAACATTCTCCCACTTGTCAAACACCTTGTAAGAGACAATAGAAAAATAGAATTTAACTGCTATAGGCCAAGAGGCCCATAGACTCCGAACACCATCTAAACTTTTCTGTGCCCACTGGTTTCGTCAATGCATCTGCAACATTCTTCAAAGTATCTACCTTCTCCAAATTTACCTTTCCATCCTCAACCATGTCTCACATGAAGTGAAACTGAACATCAATGTGCTTTGTTCTAGCATGGAAAGTTAGATTCTTAACAAGGCAAATTGCACTCTGATTGTCACAACTGATCGTGATCTGTCCTGTATCAACACCAATATCTGAACACAATCTCTTAAGCCAAAGGGCTTCCTTACAAGCATGAGTTGCTGCCATATACTTAGCTTCTGTCATGGACAAAGCAACAACAGGTTGTCGCTTACTCATCCACCTAATAGCACCACCAAATAGTGTAAAAAGACATAAGCGCTGGTGGATCTCCTGCTGTCAATGTCACCTGCCCAATCTAAATCCACAAATCCATGAATATCAACAGAATGCGGAGGTCCTAAAACATTACCATGATAGAAAATAGAATACTTAGAAGTACCCCTCAAATATCTAAACACTCGCTTAACTACATCCCAATGAACCCATCCAGGATTAGCCATAAATAAACTAAGGACTCCCACTGCTTGGGCAATGTCTGGTCTTGTGTAGACCCTAGTATACATCAAACTGCCAACAACACTAGCATAAGGTACTCTGCTCATGTCCTCGACCTCACTAGGAGATTTTGGACAATCCTCAACAGACAACTTTGTCCCCAAAGAAATGGGAACACACAATGGTCTACAATCTGCCATGCTGAATCTGTTCAACACAAACTTCACATACTTACTCTGGCTTAACCAAAGTTTTTTGTTGGTTCTGTCTCTTCTGATTTCCATTCCTAGAATGTACCTGGCTGCCCCTAAATCTTTCATTTCAAACTGAGATGACAACTGAGATTTAAAATCAGAAATCATATTTTTACCCTTCCCAATGAGCAACATATCATCAACATATAGTACAACAATGAGAATACGATCACCATCAAATTTATAATACACACAGTGATCTGATTTTGATCTCACAAATCCAATTGACAACACAAAGGCATCAAACTTCAAGTACCATCTCCTAGGGGATTGCTTCAAACCATACAAAGACTTCTCAAGTTTGCAAACCAAATTTTCTTTACCTTTCACCATGTAATGCTCTGGCTGTGACATGTAGATTTCTTCCTCCAAGTCACCATGAAGGAAAGTTGTATTCACATCCATCTATTCTACCTCCAAGTTATAAGCTACTGCAAGTGACAATAAGAATTGAATGGATGTCATCTTTGCAATGGGAGAGAAGATCTCACCATAATCTATACCCTCCACTTGTGAATACCCCTTCGCAACCAATCTGGCCTTATACTTCTTAATACTGCCATCTGCACCAATCTTCTTCTTGAACACCCATTTGCATCCAACGGGTTTCTGTCCAGGAGGCAAAGGCACCAAGTCCCAAGTTTGATTCTTATCCAAAGAAGCCATTTCTTCCTCCATGGCCTCCTTCCAGGAACCTGCATCCTTAATATCCAAAGCCTCTGATATAGTTCTAGGTTCATCACTGTTAGTAAGCAAAGCATAAGCACAACTAGAATCAAACAATGTAAAACCAAACCTTTTAGGTGGCTTTCTTATCTATGTAGATCTCCTCAAGAGCTGAGGTTGAGGTTCAACTTCTTCATCTAAGATTTCAGAGCTGCTAGAGCTCTCCTCATCATCAGGTCCAACATTGTCTTTCTGTTCAGTCTTCTCGGGGGTGAGAGGAAACTGAACAACATCCTCTTTCTTTTCTTTTTCTTCTAGCTGCAAAATAGTGGAAGAAGGTGTAAGCTCTCTGAAGATGACACTTCTGCTATAGAACACTTTTCCAGCCACGAGCTCCCAAAGTTTGTATCCTTTCACACCAACAGAATAGCCGATGAAGATACACTTAATAGCTTTGTTCTCCAACTTTGACCACTTCTCCTTAGGCGCTACCGCCAAACCCCCGTTAATTATTCAAGGGGGAAACCGCAACTGCCAAAGTCACCAAAATTTACCTTGCTGCATATACACATGGTGCTGACTATGCCAACTCAACATGGGATAAATAAATACAACATTAGGAATTTGCAAAGGTTGAGACACGTTAATTCCCAACAGGTTTATGCAATGAAAAATATACAAGGAAGAGCGAACATGCATTCGCTACAGTATAATATACAAGGGGCCTTGTATATATGGTACCATGCAAGGCAGCAAGATATACATTTGGTGGGGCCCGTAGACATACAAAGGCGAATGTATGTGAAATATACATTCACAATGTGCAAGCCGGACCCGATAACATTTCAAATTTGTTCTCTAAGTACCTGGCGTCCATGGCTTGTGTGTAAGTATGCTTGTATATGTGTGATATACAAAGGGTTAATATGCAAGGTTCGGGATACAAGCCAGATTTTAAAGGGTTTTCAAGTCTGACTGATAAATGCAGTGAAGTCCACACCTTGTATGTATGAGGTGAATGTACATTGCACTTGTATGTGCAATGCGATATGTAAAAAGAGGAGATCCAATCTAGAATGGAAGTTGATTTCAAATTATTCTATAAAATTTGAGGTCTGGCTTGTATATAAGGTGATTGTATATGCATGTTCTTTTGCATATACATGGGTGAAAAAGGTAAAACAGAAGCGGGAAAAGTTAGCGATGACAAAGAAACATCTGTGTGGCGCATTCTCATTGGCCAGCGACTTGCCTATTTGTTTTGAACCATAGATTTGGGAGATGCAAAGAAGGATTGATGGCTATGTTTCAATTTCGCAGCAGTGAAGGGTTTCTTTTATGCGGCCGCATTTTTTGAGCGGGAAAACTTTTGATGCATCCATTGCTGCATTTATGAGGGCCGCAGGTTGGTATGCCATTAATGGTAGGATTGCAGATAGGTATGGGCTGAAGGGACATGTTAGCTACCACTTTCAAGTGGAAAATCTTCTGGCGGCGGCACAGGGCTCAAGTCCAACCACTCCCTGCCTCCTCTCCCACCTACCGCATTCAATGTTGAGCGCCATTTTCTCATGATGTACTGTATCTGGCAGATTTTTGAATTTTGCCATGTGTAATTAATGTTGAGTATACCTTCTTGCTGTATATAGCAGATGGTGTTACTCATTTGTGGTTGTTGAAAAACTAGACAAATTCTGGTGCTGTGACACAATACAACTTCATTGGTGGCCCTGTCCTTGATGTCTTGTGAGTTTATGAGTCTCATGTTGTATGTTTCATGCATAAATTCACTGGTTTCATGCTATTTTATATGAGAAATGCTTTGTGCATGTGTTTAATCATTTGTCTCCAAGCTGTGGGCATGTTTTCTTTTGAATCAAGATAGCTAAGGGTTGTTTAAGATTCAGGAATATAGTTTTTCTATATTGAATGTTTAATCTCCTACCTTTGTTCAAGGAAAAAATTAAATGTTTCAGGTTAATCATTGAGAAGGCATGTTGTAGAAGGGATACCATTAAGAGTGAATGACTAAACACCTAGTTTTTGGGAAGTATCTATAAGGCAAATACTAAAAATCCCCTTGATATCCAGTCTTTGATACATGTTTATGCTGACCATTCACATGTGTATGTCTACTGACTCCAACCCCTGGATAAGCACCAGTCTAGTTTTGTATTGAGGTTACACCCAGGTCCTAGTTTTGCATCCAAATATAAAATCAAACTCTAAACTTCAAATCCCAACCATTAGGACTTTAGAAGTAGTTTAGGACCAAAATCCTCTGATTCACAACTGAGCATAGGCCCAAAGCTAGCCCCTTTGTACTTATTCCATAGTTTTGGTCTACATGAAGGAGGATTTATCTACTTTGTATCGGCATCTCAGTCAGTTCATAGTCACATTTCATGGATGTTGAATATGGAATACCCCCTTGGTTCTGCAGAGCCTAAAGAAGAAGAGGAGATATTTATAGAGTCTATCTCCTGTATTGTTGGCCCTTGGCCCGGGAATCCTGATGATCAATGATGGCTACTTTGTAGGGATAACTAGGAACAAGCATCCAGTCTGGGAAAATAACCAATAGATTTGGCAACTCCGTTGGGGACTGCTTTGTGAAAGAGCCCTAATTTTAAAATAAAACAATTCCTAGTTGTAGGTGGCGACTCTGAACCAATCTCCCAACCGATAAAGTAAAAATTTGTATGCGAGAGGAGGAGATCCCTACGTAATCCTCTGTTTGAAGAGTTATCCATAAAATGATGTATAGAAGAAAAGGTACTGTTCAAGCCAATCGAGAGGGTTCTCCCATAAGTAATGATAATATTCAGGACAATCTAGGATCTTTAGAGCAGACAATACCTTATTTTTCAAACACTGAGGCTAAAATCTAAAACGTATATGAAAGACAGCAGGGTGGTGGATTGAGAATGAGGTCAGAGGTGTTTCAAGAATGCCCTTTCCTTGATTCCCCTGATAGATTTGAAGAAGCTAAATCCCCAAGGGATGATAATGATGATCAGAATGTAATGAAACCATCCTCTTCTATGCCTAGAGAGGAGGAATTAGCTAAAGAAATCAAAAGTCTGAGGGCAGAATTAGAATATCTGTAGGTAGTGAAAATTAGAGATGACATGAAACAGAAAGTGCAGGCTCTTAGAACTGCTTAGAATGATTCAGTTCCCACCCTTGACAATATAAATGTGTTGAGGAACCAGCACCGAAATGAAGTTCAGGATCAGCATAATGATCAAAGGCAGAATGCAAATAATGCTAGAATACCATTAAATAATGTAAGAAATCAAAATGCAAATAGAAATGTAAATGCAAATCAGTTTGATAGACAACCTATGTAGCTGGATAGATTCAGACAACTATTTTTTGATGGCATTCCTAGTTACCCCAATCTTATTAACAAACACGTGAGGCCGCAGGTGCCAAAGTTTTCAGGAAATAATACTGTGTCAGGAGAAGACCACTTAAAAGCTTTTCAGAATATCATGGACAACTTTGAGGTTGAGCATGAGGATATTTTTATGAAATTATTTATGCAATCCTTAGTTGATGAGGCAAGAGAATGGTACAAGGGTTTGCCTGATAGGAGTGTTTCATCATGGGAGGACTTCAGAAGAATTTTCAAAGAACAATATGGTGACAAAACTAATCCTAGTTTCTTCATTAATGAATTCACTGGCATTACTAAAGGATCAAATGAACAAGTTGCTGATTTCAACGCTAGATTCACTAAGGTGCTGAACAAATTGCCACATCACCTGAGGCCTAATGAACCCATGTGCATAGTGTTATACATAAATGCTTTTGATGCCAAAACAACTTATGGATTAAGAGACAAGGGTCCTCACAGCCTCAAGGATGCTTTCAAAATTGTAACAAATATTGAAAATAACAGAAAAGCGTCTAGTAAGACAAACAAAAGAGATGATGTAAAAATTTTGCAAAATCCAAATACTAAATCTCAAAGTGTTCAAGGCAATGCATCTACTTCTGAGGATAAATTAGATAAATTGACAACTATTGTCAAGGACCTGAGTTATAGAATGGCTAAAAATGAAAAGGGGATAGGTCCTGACAAATAGGTTTACCAAAGGCTAGAAAGAAGACCATCACTACATGATATGCCATATAATACCAATTGGCATAATGGTAAACCCATTCTCCCAAACAACAACCCAAATCCAAGGAATCAACATGTCAAGGAGACTCCTGACCCTTTGAAGAAGGCTGTTAATATTGTTCACAACACCCCATGGTGCATAATATGTCAGATGCCTCACTCACAGTCACAATGTATGATTGCTCAGTCTCTATATAATAATGTTGTTGCCTATGATGAATGTAATGAACCACATTGCATAGAAGATGACAATGTCAATATGTTGTCTACAAACAAGGAGTATCCTTCTCATGATGTTGATGCAAGCACAAATAATGAGATTCAGGTCTGCCAGTAGTTTCTCTGTGATGAAGATGATGAAGATAATTATGCTTATGCTCAGGACTCACACAATTTTTTGAACAACTTGAGGAGACCATCTGATGAAGAGATTAGAGCCCTCATAGCTACAGCAGTGGCTCAAGTCAAAAGCAATTACAATCTCAGGGGTAAAGCCCAGGTAAGTAACTCACACCAACCAGAGAGTACTTTTGTGAACCAACCAGTGCACAGTCATAAAGGGACTGAACCACAAAAGAAGCAATGGAGCAATAATAAACAAAATTTTAAGCAAAAAATAGGTCATGATTCTCAAGGACTAGAAGAAAGAATTCCCCAGGTTGAGGACAAAACAAAAAATTTTAGATCAAAGATGACAGTCAGAGAGCCACAAAAATTAAAGCTGGATCATACCAAGATAAAAATAAAACTGTAGATCAGGCTACAACTGTTATACAAAATTATGCTCCATTTGACATAACTCAGGTCTTGTCCCAGGTAAAGGTTTATGTTCTATTGATGGAGCTGATGAAAGTTGAGGAGTTCAAAAATAAAACATTGTCCCTGATTTCAGGAGTACCCTATCAAGCTAATCAAAATATTGAGACTCAGGGTAAGAAACAAGTTATGTGTATTGATGAGGATAAAACTCCTGAAGTATATCTGGGGATGACCATGACAAAATGCCCTTCACAGGTTGAACCATTTTATGTCTCCCTTGTCATAAATGGAAAAGTGATTAAGAATTGTATGCTTGACTCAGGAGAATCAACAAATATCATGCCCTTGGCTATTATGCAGCAAGCTGGGTTAAAGATAGATAAGGCATGTGGGAACTGTTATGCCATGGACACCAGGGAGGTGTCAGTTATTGGAATCATGAAATATGTGGACTTCAGACTGGTAGCATATCTAAAAAAACCTACAAAATGAATATAACGGTTGTTGATATCAAGCCACAATATGGCATGTTGTTGTCAAGGAGATGGGCAGTGTTGATTGGTGGGAGTATGCAATTAGATCTGTCATATGCTATGATCCCAATGAATGGCAAGGATGTCAAACTAATTAGAGAAGAAAGATCACTGGACATAGTTGAGGATCAGGAGTCAGAGGAACATGTATGTTTTGTGGACATTGACTGTGATAATTTCAAAGTTGTCTCAAATGATCAAGGAAACAAAGGGAGAGATATTTGCATTCAAGAGCTTGACCAACAGGGTCTATGGACCATATATTTTGATGGAGCTTGTGCAAAGGAAGGCTCTGGTGCTGGAGTTGTGTTTCTATCTCCAGTTGGTAAGCTTATGAAATTCTCTTTCTTGCTGAAGTTTTCTTGTACAAATAATATTGCAGAGTATGAAGCCCTGTTATTAGGATTGAATGTTGCTTTGAAGCATGGGATCAAGATGCTCAAACTATTTGGGGATTCTGAGTTATTTTTTTCCCAAGTCAGAGATAAGTATGCATAAAAAAATAAGAGATTAAAATAGTATAAGCATGCTGGTTGGGATACAATTGAATTGTTTGATGCCTTTTCCATAAATTGGATTGAGAGATCAAAAAATGTCAAGGCAAATTTTCTAGCTAATGCAGCCATAAGGCCAAATGACATCACTCTATTAGATGTTACAAATGTTGAAGTCAAACTTAGACCTATAGTACCAGATAACGTATACAGTTGGCAGGTGTTTGATGATGACAAGGATTTGCTGAGATTTCTACATTGCATTGATGAATATAAGAACCATGAGATGGATTTTTAGAATTTTGTAGAGATTGTGGATGGGAAAGAAACTCTCATAGGGAAGGAGATAATTCAACTCAAGACAAATAAAATCCCTAGAGGATTGGTTGCTTTAGAGAGAGCATTTGACAATAGGGACCAATTTGTTACAAAGCATCTCCAACAAACAAGAATGACTTGGAGGAGATAAACTTGGGGACATCTCATGCCCCCAAAAAGGTATATATTGGCAAACAGCTCAAGCCATATATCAGGAGTATGTTGATTGCACTACTGAGAAAATATAAGCATGTTTTTGCCTGGTCATATGAGGACCTAAAAGCCTATAGAGAAGATTTATTTCAGCATGAAATCCCTTTGAAGCTTGGAGCTAAACCATTTAGACAAAATCAAAGACCTATCAACCCAACTTTAGCTCCTAAAATGCAAGAAGAATTTTTGAAGCTTAGGGAGGCTGGAATAATTATGCCCATCGGACACCCAACTTGGGTGTCCAACCTTGTCCCAATTAGAAAAAAGAATGGTGACATAAGACTTTGTGTGGACTTTAGAAATCTGAATGTATCTTCTTTGAAGGACAATTATCCGTTGCCAAACATGGAAGCCATGTTGCAGAAGGTGACTAGCTGTGAACTTTTATCCATGATGATGGATTTTTAGGGTACAATCAAGTGAAAGTAAAAGAATCAGAACAATTCAAGACTGTCTTCACCACTCCATGGGGAACCTATGTATATGTGAGAATGCCATTTGGACTGACATATGCAGGTGCCACATTTTAGAGGGCTATGGATGTTGCTTTTGCAGGATTAATTAATTCAATCCTAGTTGTATATCAGGATGATTTGACAGCCTATTCAAGAAAGGTGGAGCAATACTGTATGCACTTAGAACAAGTCTTTATTAGGGCATTGGAATATGGCATCTCACTCAACCCAAAGAAATGTGCTTTTGGGGTAGTGGAAGGAAAATTGCTTGGTCACATTGTTTCTAAGGATGGAGTCAAGATTGATCCTGAAAGGGTGGCTGCAATTGACAAAATTCAGATCCCTAGGACAATGAAAGGTATTCAGTCTTTATTTGGACAAATTAATTTTGTTAGGAGATTTGTTCCTAACTTTGCAGAGACCACAAAAGATATCTCTAAAATGCTGAAGAAAGGTGCAATTGTCAAATGGGAAGATGAGGCAACTAAGTCATTTCAAAACATCAAAGAAGCTATAAAGATGGCTCCTGTGCTAAAGTCTCCTAATTTTTCTAAGCCATTTCAGCTATTCTCATTTGCTTCTTTCCATACTATTTCTGCATGCTTACTATAGAAAAATGCAAAAGGTTTTGAACAACCTATAGATTTCTTTAGCAGGTCATTGCAGGCTATTAAATTAAAGTATGGCATCATGAAGAAGCAAGCATATGCACTGGTTAGAGCAATCAAAAGTTTTAGGCCATATTTGGTAGGCTCTTGGATAGTTGCATATGTGCCTCATGCAGTAGTTAAGGATATTTTCACTCAGCAAGAGGTAACTGGAAGAAGATACATATGGATAAACAAGTTATAAGAGTTCAACATTGAAATGCAGATCACAAAATTGGTAAGAGGACAAGGTTTGGCAAAAATTGATGACATAGTCAAATCTAGAGGCATGCCAAGTGAATGTAGTGCATAATGAAGTTGTAAATATGTCAGAATCTGAATGGTATAAGGACATAGTACATTATTTGCAGAATTTGAACTGTCCTTCCCATCTCAATGATAATCAAAAGAGGACCTTGAAGCTACATGTTGTTAAATACATCATTGTTCAAGGAGAGTTATATTGGAAAAATCCTAATGGTGTATTACTCAGGTGTGTGGATGAAAATCAGGCTAAGGATATTCTAAGTGACATGCACAATGGAGTGTGTGGTGGACACTATACTGCCCAGGCAACAACCCACAAAATTCTTAGAGCAGGCTACTGGTGGCCAACTCTCTTCTCAGATGCACAAAGAATGGTAAGAAAATGTGATCCTTGCCAAAGGTTCTCAGGAAAGCTAAAATATGAAGGTGCATTGCTCCATTTCAGCAATGGGGAATTGATTTTATAGGGGAAATCTCAAAAAAATCAAGTGGAGGACACAGTTAGATTTTGGTTGCTACTGATTACTTCACTAAATGGATTGAAGCCATTCCAACTAAAAAAGCTACAAGCAAAGTGGTGATGGATTTCATTCTAAAAAATATTATTATCAGATTTGGAGTACCAGCCAAAGTGGTCACAGATAATGCAATGTGCTTCAGGTCTGGTGAATTTATTGATTTTTGCAATACTTATGGAATTGATTTGTCTCATACATCACCATACCATCCACAAGGAAATGGTCAGGCAGAGTCAAGCAATAGAAGTCTCATGAAAATCATCAAGAGGGTGATAGATAAAAACAAGAGGGCTTGGGATTCAAAGCTGAAGTTGGCATTATGGGCTAACAGGGTGATAGTGAAAAGAGCAATTGGAAGGTCACCTTTTGAATTATTATATGGTGCAGCAGCAAAATTTCCTGTGAACAACCTCCTGCCAGTTTATAAATTCATACAGGAAAATGAGGAGGAGATTGAGGACTTAATGACTAAAAGAATAAATCAGCTGGTTGCACTAGATGAAATGAGAAGGGAGGCACAGAAGACAAACATCAAGAGACAGCAAAAGGTAAAATATATGTTTGATAAAAGGGCTATAGAAAGAAGGTTTCAGATAGGTGACCTGGTCCTTATGTGGAATGCAAGGAGCCAGGATAAGGGCAAACATGGTAAATTTGAGCCCTTATGGATTGGCCCATATCAAATTGGTAACATCCATGAAGATGATTCCTACTTTCTCCAAGCCCTCAATGGCGAACTACAAGAATTGCCTGCGCAGGGTAAATTCCTTAAGGCTTATTTCTCATAAATGAATGTCTTCTGTGCACATTGTAAATTAGGTGTAAATATTTTGTACATGCCTTGTATAGTCGGTTGTGTTCTGAGTTTTGCATTTTATCTGGTTTGCCCTGGAGTAGTTTGGTCCTCACTGTAGTCTTACGCCTGCACGTCCCCAATCGGAGCCTGTGTTGGTACCCATTTATGTCTAGGGTTTTAAGCTTGAGTGTTTGCAGGTTTTCTCATTTAAACCCTAAAACTTTTGAGTCGTGGGGCCTTTCATTGTTTTTTCTATTCGGGTGGTGACTTGTGGTGGGTTCTTGGTTATTAAGTTTCATCCTCATGGTTTAGTGTTCATAGGTTGACTGACCACCATACAATGTTTCACCGCTTTTTCCCATCACACATGAGCAAAGTGCTAAGTTTTTATATGTGCAAGTGGTCATGTATGTTGGCGGGCTTGTGAAATCTCAGTCGGCTTTTGAAAAATGGTAAAAAATTGAGTTATATACATATTTTAATGCATATCGGGTTGCATATACATGGGGGGAATTTGTTACAGATTCTGGGTATATTCCCCAAATGTATATCAGGTTTTCTTGTACGTGTTTTGTTGTATGTCTGGATATACAACGCGAGGATACATTGCGGATCTCAAAAGGGATTAAATCAGGGCTAAAATAATGGTCGGGTCCACAGATATATACAAGCAAGAATGTATGTATATCTAATATACATCAGGTTTATGTAATAAAAAATATACAAGGAGGAGCGAACATGCATTCACTACAGTATAATATATAAGGGGCCTTGTATATTCAGTAACATGCAAGGCAAAAAGATATACATTTGGTGGGGCTCGCGAACATACAAAGGCAAATGAATGTGAAATATACATTCACAATGTGCAAGCCGAACCCAATAACATTTCAAATTTGTTCTATAAGTACCTAGCGTCCATGGCTTGCATGTAAGTATGCTTGTATATGTGCGATATACAAAGGGTTAATATGCAAAGTTTGGGATACAAGCCAGATTTCAAAGGGTTTTCAAGTCCAACTGATAAATGCAGTGAAGTCCGCGACTTGTATGTATGAGGTGAATGTACATTGCACTTGTATGTGTAATGCGATATGCAAAAAGGGGAGATACAAGCTGGAACGAAAGTCGATTTCAAATTATTCTATAAAATTTGAGGTCCGGCTTGTATATAAGGTGATTGTATATGCATGTTCTTTTGCATATACATGGGCGAAAAAGGTAAAACAGAAGCGAGAAAAGTCAGCGATGACAAAGAAACATCTGCGTGGCGCATTCTCATTGGCCAGTGACTTGCCTGTTTGTTTTGAACTATAGATTTGGGAGATGCAAAGAAGGATCGACGGTTATGTTTCAATTTCGTAGCAGTGAAGGGTTTCTTTGTATGCAGCCGCATTTTTTGAGCGGGAAAACTTCTGAAGCATCCGTTGCTGCATTTTTGAGGGCCGCAGGTTGGTATGCCATTAATGGCAGGATTGCAGATGGGTATGGGCCGAAGGGACATGTTAGCTACCACTTTCAAGTGGAAAATCTTCTAGCAGCGGCACAGGGCTCAAGTCCAACCACTCCCTACCTCCTCTCCCACCTGCCGCATTCAATGTTGAGTGCCATTTTCTCATGATGTACTGTATCTGGCAGATTTTTGAATTTTGCCATGTGTAATTAATGTTGAGTATACCTTCTTGCTATATATAGCAGATGGTGTTACTCATTTGTGGTTGTTAAAAAAGTAGACAAATTCTGGTGTTGTGACACAATACAACTTCATTGGTGGCCCTATCCTTGATGTCTTGTAAGTTTATGAGTCTCATGTTGTATGTTTCATGCATAAATTCATTAGTTTCATGTTGTTTTATAGTTGAAATGCTCTGTGCATGTGTTTAATTATTTGTCTCCAAGCTGTGGGCATGTTTTCTTTTAAATCAAGATAGCTAAGGGTTGTTCAAGATTCAGGAATATAGTTTTTCTGTATTGAATGTTTAATCTCCTACCTTTGTTCAAGGAACAAATTAAATGTTTCAGGTTAATCATTGAGAAGGCATGTTGCAGTAGGGATACCATTAAGAATGAATGACTAAACACCTAGTTTTTGGGAAGTATCTATAAGGCAGATACTAAAAATCCCCTTGATAGCCAGTCTTTGATACATGTTTATGCTAACAATTCACATTTGTATGTCTACTGACTCCAACCCCTGGATAGGCACCAGCCTAGTTTTGTATTGAGGTTACACCCAGGTCCTAGTTTTGCATCCAAATATAAAATCAAACTCTAAACTTCAAATCCCAACCATTAGGACATTAGAAGTAGTTTAGGACCAAAATCCTCTGATTCACAACTAAGCATAGGCGCAAAGCTAGCCCCTTTGTACTTATTCCATAGTTTTGGTCTACATGAAGGAGGATTTATCTAATTTGTATCAGCATCTCAGTCAGTTTATAGTCACATTTCATGGATGTTGAATAGGGAATACCCCATTGGTTCTACAGGGCCTAAAGAAGAAGAGATATTTATAGAGTCTATCTCCTATACTGTTGGCCCCTGGCCTGGGAATCCTGTTGATCAATGATGGCTACTTTGTAGGGATAACTGGGAACAAACTTCCAGTCTGGGAAAATAAACAACAGAGTGAGCGTCAGAGGAGGTATAAACCACTGGAGGGAGGTCACAAAAGGGGGTTTGTCCGCGAAGCACAAGGTAGCCGGGAGGAGGGAACGGTAGAGTTCCAAGTGTGAAGAGGCGGATGGGGAGGGGGTCAAAACCCCCACCCTCCACCAAGTAAAGGATAGCTACCGTGGGGTCTGTGGTTGCGCTGCCCAGCACAGCCCACTTTAAACCATTTCCTTATTTTTTTTTTATTGTTTTCTCACTGAAAATCTACTAAAAAATAATATATATAAATATATATATATATACTCTGCAAGATACCTATGGGTCACCAAAATTAACACAGTATATTTTTCTCTTCTATTCAGGTATATATATATATTTATATATATGTGCATGTATATATATATATACAATTATATATATATATATATATACAATTATATATTTTAATACATATATACAGGATTATGTGAGGTTAATATATATATATATATATATATATATATATATATATATATATATATATATATATATATATATATATATATATATATATATATATATATATTTTCTTTGTTGTATTAACATATAAACAACAATATGCATAATTCATGTTATTCTTCTAATTGTAGCATTTGCAAAATAAAATAAAAGTATAAACAGTAAATAGATTTTAGATAACAAAAAAAACCTTATATATATATATATATATATATATATATATATATATATATATATATATATATATATATATATATATATATATATCCACTATAGCTCTCTCTTTCTCATTACTCAACTACTTGCTCAAAAACACAGAATACTACATTACCATTTCTGAATCAAATAACTAAATATCCTTGTATTAAACTTCCTTTCTTTTTTTTTTCTTTTGTGCAATAACAGAGATATATTTTGTTTTCAAATAATTCTATATGACAAATGAACATACCCATTTAATCATGCTAACAGTAACTAATAATATGCAATCCAAAGTATTAAATAGATAATTATTTTCTACTTTCTCTTCTTTATCTGCCATAATATCTATTTACTAACCTCTTTTTTTTTAAAGTATTATACCAAATAGAGAATACATTTCTTTTCTTTCATCTAAAAATAAGATCTAAACAGCAACCTTATAACACATGCATATTTTCTTTTTGAGAACAAACAATGACAGAAATTTATAAATAACCTTTCTCATACATTTCTCAAATCCTAACTCACAAAATAGGAAGTAAACAACATTAAATATAATAATAGAATATTTACATTTCATTATTTATCACAACCAACTCCATGGCAAATAACTTAGCATTCTTTCAAAAAAATAAAATACATTGAGGCCACAATGGCCATGGCTTCAACGGCCAAGAAAATACAACTAAGCCTCCCAAAATGAGTGTCGCAACAACTCCATTTCTCCACTCAAAACCTGCAAATAAACACAACCAAAAGAAAATAATCCAACCACTACGAAAAGCTATCCTCCCTACCATAGACTCGCAAGTGGGTCACCCCTGAGCTAGGGAGGTAGGGTTTCACACAGGTGCAACATTCCACAACAAAAATCAAACATAACAACACAAAAATCAGCCCATAGGTTTAACACAAAACTCAACTCATGAAAATGAGTTTGATGAGGGTAGGGAATGGACCCCTCAACTTCAAAGGCCACCCAAATAATAAAATATCAAGCTCATGGCCTCAAGCCAAAAATCTCCAAAAAAAAACCACTTTCCACAATGTCACAAAATAACCTCCATGGCACTCTTTCCATTCAATAATCTCCTCAACAAATAAAAGCCCTCAAGGCATAAATACTCAATGTGGGAGTGACCTCAAGGAGGTTCCTTTCCCCTACCCAAACAAGTTGAGCATTACCTCCATTGGAGGTTCTCTCACCATACTCCCATCCCACACAAAAATAATGCAACAACAAAACAACCAAAAACTACAACACAACACATTAAAATAAGCAAGGGTGAAGAAACAAAGTTTTAGAGGCTTACCTTCAAAGCCCTATAATGGAAGCACGTGTGGTGAAGAGCTCCAAGCTTTCCCAAACCTTCCAATCTCCCAATAATTCCTCTAACTCTCCCAACTCCTCCAAATAGCAAGAAAAATTAAAATTGCAAGAACCCCACACTCCTCAACAAGAGGAGATAATATAGGCCATCAATTTGTCCTTGAGGAATGAGAAGGTGACACTTGTCACCTTCTCTTTCCTCCTTCAATGCCACTTACAAGGGAGAGGAAGTGTGAGCATGACAAGTGTCATCCTCCAATTCCCTCTCAATCCTCACCTTGTCCACTTGTGCTCTCACACATGTGTGAGAGGACAAGTGGTGAGGTGGCACTCCCACTCAAACCTCCAAGAGGATAAGAGATGCCATATGGCATCCTCTTATTCTCTCAAAGAGCCATCTCCCTCCAAGATGCTCTCACACATGTGTGAGAGTCTTGGAGGAAGCTCCCACACACTTAGGAGTCTTGGAGACCTCCCAAGTCTTCCTTGGGAAAGGATTCCCAAACTTTGGGAAGGGGGATGAGTCTTTCCCAAGGCATGACTCATCTCCCACCTTCCCTAAGTTCAAATTTCGTCACTTTGACTAAACCATAGTTTAGAGTGACCAAAAGTGAGTTAATTCTAGGGTTAGATAGTCCAAGTTGACCATAGACCCATGGGTAACCACCCAGGGTAACTTTTAGGACACTAGGGTTCATAAAGGGGGTTAAAAATCCAGTTTTAAATGGCCTCAAAAATAAAATAAATACCAAGTGGTCTAAGTCAAATAAAATTTATACAACACTTATTATTAATTAATTTAAACAAAGGGTACTAAGGCCAAAATAATAAAATTAAATCAAGCACTTAAATCAACATTCGATTTCAAACATGATCCTTATCCTTCTTGGGAATGGATTGGTTTCATAGGGGATAACATTGGTGTGAATTCTACCTCCAATTTCCCGTGGCTAGGGAATGTACAACCTGCACATCTCGATCAAGTGTCAATCATATCATGAATAATCATAGCCAAAGCAACTGGAATTAAATTCATGCAATCGAATACAATAATAATCATCAATACATAAATCTAAATTAAACTGCATTTTTCAATCACATGTCAAATAGTCCACATCACATAAATAACTAGAATCTCATCAGAAAATATCATCTAGTATATCTCATATGTCAAATCACAAAATATCATCAACTCTGATCAAATCAAATCACATATGTCTAATCAATGTCCTATCATAATCAGGAGATAAAATCAAGTTTGCATAATGAAACCATAGTCACTAAAAGTCTGATAATGTCATCAACTGAAATGCATAACGATAAAAATAAGGTAAAATAATCGGTCTCACATCCTCCCCCCCTAAGACTAAACTTCCTCCTAGAAGTCATAAAGAGGGTGAGGATAGAGTGCCCTTAAACTAGTTGCATCCTCCCGAGTCACTGTGACCTCATCATAATGATCCCACTGGACCCTAACCTAGTCCAGCTCTTGACCTTGAAAGCCCAACATCCGACGAGCTAATATGCGAATTAGCTCCAAAGCCAAGTGCCCGTCCGCCTCTACCTATAGAGTACTCTAGTCTAGAACATGAGATAAATTAGATATATATCACCTCAAAATAGAAATATGAAAGACATCGTGGATACGTGACAGGCCACTAGCAATGCTAGATGATAGGCAACTAGTCCTATCCGCTCCAAAATCTCAAAGGGTCCTACAAACTGTGGTGTGAGCTTAGAGCCCTTTCCATAATGGATTGGACTCTTGTGTGGCCGCACTCTAAGGAATACCCTATCACCCACTGAGAAGCTTCGATCAATCCTCTTAGCATCAACATACTTCTTCTGTCTATCCTTTGCCTCTTGTAACCTCTGCCTAATTAGTGTGACCTGCTGCTCCATATCCTAAACTAGCTCTAGACCAATGGCAACTCTGTCCTCTATCTGATCCCAACTCACTGGTGTCCTGCATGGTTTGTCGTATAAAGCCTAAAAGGGAGGCATACCTAATGAGCTGTGATGCCTATTATTGTAGGCAAACTCAACCAGATACAGATACTCCTCCCATCTAGACTAATGGTCCATAACATACATCTGAAGCATGTCCTCCAACACCTGATTCACCCACTCTGTCTGTCCATCTGTCTCGAGATGATAAGCGGAGCTAAAGTTGAGATGTGTGCCTAACGCCTACTGCAAGGCTCTCTAGAATGCTAAAGTGAATACAAAATCTCTGTCTGAAATGATGCGACGAGGTACCCCATGTAATCTCACAATGTCATCTAAGAATACTCTCGCTACTGTTGGCGCATTGTACATCATGCGTATAGGTGAGAAGTGTGCCACCTTGGTCAACTTGTCGACTGTCACCATGATGGCATCATGGCGATGCAAAGACATAGGAAGACCAACAATAAAATCCATAGAAATGGTGTCCCATTTCCACTCAGGTATATCATATGGGTATAGAAGACCCGCTGGATGCTGATGCTCGGCCTTGACCCTCTGGCACTCAAGGTATAGAGTAACAAACTCTACAATGTCACGTCTCATACCCACCCAATGGTACAGTTGTCGTAGATCGGCATGCATCTTCTTCACCCCCGGATGTGCCGCATATGGTGCTCTGTGAGCCTCTGATAACACTACAGTACGTAGGTCACCTGTGCGAGGTACATAGATGCGCTGTCGATGATGAAGTAACCCATCTGCCTCAAGTGAATACCCTGCATACTTGCCCATAAGGGCCCTCTGTGAACCGATCTCCTGCTGTACCTCAAGAAACCACTCATCCTCTGGCAGATGCTGAATAATGCATCCTCTCAAGTCCACACTCAGAGTCAAGGTCAAGAGCTCGTGGCGCCTCCGACTCAATGCGTCAGCAACCACGTTCTCCTTTCCTTTGATGTAGTGGACATCAAATTCATACTCGCAGAGGAACTCCATCCAACGCCACTGACGAGCATTTAGATTCAGCTGTGTAAAGATATATTGAAGGCTGTGATGATCTGGATGGAGCTCGAAGTGACGACCCAATAAGAAATATCTCCAATGAACTAGAGCATGAACCACTACTGCTAACTCCAAGTCATGCGTGGGGTAGTTCAGCTCATGGATCTTGAGCTTTCGCGACTCATACGCGATCGCTCTACCACCCTGCATAAGTATGGCTCCCAATCCCTCAAGTGATGCATCCGTGCAAACCATAAAATCTGCTGCAGGATCAGGAACCACTAAAATGGGAGCACTAGTAAGGCGCTCCTTGAGGACCCCGAAGGCCCTCTCACACTGCTCAGTCCAAAGAAAACTCTTCCCTTTCCACTGAAGGGAAGAGATGGGGTGCGCTATCTGAGAAAAACCCTCAACAAAGTGACGATAATAACTAGCTAGTTCCCCATAAAACTCTTGATCTTTGTCACACTAGTGGGTGCTGGCCAATCCTTGATAGCCCTGATCTTCGATGGATCTACTGAGATTCCATCGCTAGATAGGATATGCCCCAGATACTGAACCTTTGTCCTAAAAAATGCACACTTCACCAAGTTCCCATAAAGATTCTGCTCTCTCAAGCACTATAGAACCTGATGAAGGTGCTCCTCATGCTCCTCCTCGGTCCGTGAATAGATCAAAATGTCATTGAGGAAAATGATCACAAACTAATCTAAATAGGTACGGAACACCCCGTTCATAAGACTCATGAACACTGCAGGGGTGTTTGTCAAGCCGAAGGGAACCACTGTGAACTCATAGTGGCCATAACGAGTTCAGAAGGTTGTCTTATGGATATCCGCCTCTGTGATACGTAGCTGATGATACCCAGACTTTAGGTCTATCTTAGAGAACACCCTGGCTCCTTGCATTTGATCAAAAAGATCATCAATCCTAGGTAGAGGGTAATGGTTCTTCACCGTCACCTTATTCAACTGCCTGTAGTCTATGCACAAATGAAGAGACCCATCCTTCTTCTTCACGAAGATGACAGGAGCACCCCAAGGTGAAACACTTGGTTGGATGTGCCCCTTCTCGAGCAAGTCCTCTAACTGTAACTTGAGCTCATGTGTGGTCATCCTGTAGGGTGCACAAGACACTGGCTCGGCACCCGGTACTAAGTCTATGTGAAAGTCTACCTCATGTCGGGGTGGCATCCCTGATAACTCTGCTGGAAACACATCGGCAAACTCTCTAAGGATGGGATGATCATCCAAAGATGCCGCAGGCTTGCCATCTGATCTGTCACTCACTGTGATGGTGAACATCTGACATCCCTTCCGAATGCAGCGCTTAAGCTACTGAGCGAATATCATATGCACTGCTATGGGCTTCTACATGCCCACTATCTCAACTGATGTACCGTGATCATCTAAGCAGCTGATCACCTTTCGGCAACAATCTAGCTTGGCTCAATGAGTTGCAAGCCAATCCATACCCAACACCACATCATAGGATCCTAATGTCATGACTCTAAGGTTGCATACTGTGGTAAAGGGTCCCAAAACAATCTCACAGTCATGGACTAAGGCATCTACTATCATCTTGGCCCCTAAGGCCAACTCAACCACCCACCTATCACCCTGCCTAGAGGCCACCAACCTGCAACGCTCCACTAATGATAGAGATATGAAAGAGTCAATAGCACCAGAATCAAAAAGAATAGAAATGGGGTTACCCCCAATCATACCTGACGTCTCAATCACTAACGCCTAAAAATTAGCCTGGCAGTTATCAATCGCCGCAAACATACAGTGGGATCTACCCACATCACCAACAGTTTGCTTGGATCCTCTTGCATGAGGCTGTCCCCCTACTATAAAACCCTGTGGACACTCTCTAGCTAGGTGTCTAGCTCCACCACAAACATAACAAGGGCCCCTAGCCTGTACCTGTCCAGTCTGAGTCCTGCTCGACTGCTGATGTCTTGATCTACTAGTAGACCCCTATGAGCCCCTATAAGACTACTGCGACCTCACGGGTCCTGTAGGTGGTCCCTGCTGCCTCTGATCTTTACATGGGCCTTACTACTGCCAACCTCTATTATGTCCCCCATGTGACCTCTGTTGTGTCCTAGCTCTCTGGTGCTACTGTGGGGGCCTAGGAGGTAAGGGTACAGAACTAAATCCTCCTCTATGAGGTAGTTGTGATGGTCTGCAGAAACTCTGTTGATGCTGCTGCTATCCCCAATCCTAAAACTGATGGCATGAACTCTGCCCTTGTCCCTGAATCTCCTCAGCAATATATGCCTTCTTGGTAGCATCACTCAAAGTCTAGGGGTCTGCCATACGAACATGCCCTGCTATACTATGGTTCAGTCCTCTGATAAACTTATGCACCAAGAGTTTCTCATCATAGAGATAGTCTGCATAACAGGATAACTCAGTAAATCTACCCTTATACTGTGCCACTGTAAGATCTCTCTGTTGAAGGTCATGAAACTCGTCAATGCGACGCTCCCTGCAATGATCTAATAAGTACCGCGCATTGAAGCGCTTAATAAAGGTCTCCCATGTGAGAGTTTCTAAAGAAAGGTGACGCTTGCACTCCTCAGTGTACCACCAGGTAGCTGTTGCATCTCACAACAAGTGTACTACCACACAGGCCTTCATGTTGCCCTCGTAAGGACGCAACGTGAAGCATCTGTCTAAGCTAATAAGCTAGGCCTCTGCCTCAGATCCCTCTGTGGTCTTGACGAATGTAGGAGGGTTCAACCTTAATAAATCCCTAATGGGGTCTCCTCTGTCTCTAGACCTCCTGATAGGCTCATCTGTGTAATAGTCATAAGGTCTGTGAACAACGTGCTCTACTCATACTACATCATCATACCTAACATGATGTGAAGGGCTCCTGCTATGGGCCCTGTTGGCCGAACCAACCTCCTCTGTCTCTAGCATCTCAACATAAGGCTCCACATGTGGTGCCCCTCGCGGCTCAACGCGGGGCTCCACACGTGGCTCGACACGGGACTCAGCTCATGGCTCCATGTGTGGCTCCTCTCGCGGATCCTCGCAGGGCTCGACACATGGCTCTAAGCATGGCTCAACTACAGCCGATGGAAGCCTATCTAAAACTTCCTGTAAAGCCTGTAATATCTGTGGCCCAATATCTGGTAGGGCCGGTGGTGCATGTGGTGCCTGTAGGACTGGCTATGCATGTACCTTAGCTGAAGAATCACTGTGAACCTCAGGGGATGGAGTGCGGCGGGACTGCACTCGCCAAACTTGTCAAGGAGGCATCCTTCAAAAATGAGGTAACCACAAATTAATCAAAGTTGCGGAAATAATAATGTGTCCGAAACAAGCCGAGTGTTTAAACTTGGCTCTGATACTAAATGTCATGCCCGCATTTCCCATGTAGTCATGACACACAACACACATGTCATGTCCACATTTTCCATGTGGTCATGACACGAGTTACGAAAAACTTTTCTACCTATCCCTAGGAACCCCCTCGCATGCGTCTACGTGCTCGGTGGCAATACGCATAAGGCATAAACATGTCATTATAACCGCGATGGTGAAAGCTGTCTAGGGGGTATACGACACATAGGGTGTCGCTTCTAGGGTTAGACTAATTTTAATCTGAACCCTAAGTCTCCTAGGTGAAGATGATTTTGCCAACATCGAACCCTAACTTAACTCAGATCAAAAAGTGATTAAGTAAAACAATGGCAAGATGGCGCATGATTAAAGTGGAATGATGGATTAAAAACTAAAATAAAACAATGCATAAAATAAACTCTAGAACTCTAACAAAATTTCGATAGCATAACGTGTTTTCGTTAAATGCAAAATAAATTTTTAAAATAAAACACATATAAGGAGTTAAGTAAAATTTAATAATAAAATTAAAACTAAATTAAACTTAAGAAAACTTTCAAAAATGATTTAAAATAAATTAATTAAATTAAATTAAATGACAAGACATCAAATGGATTTCAAATTTGAGTCTGTTAATAAATGTACATTCAGACTACATTTATTAACGAACTCAGAATTTAAAGAAGAGAGGAAATTAAAACTCTCCCCCCCGTAAAATAATAATTAAGCAGATAAAAAAAAGGATTTTACAAGGATAAAATAATATAATCATGCTATGGAATAAAAATAATTCCCTAGATAAAATAAAAATTAAATTAAAAGAGAACACTCATCCCATCAACAAAATACGATCCTCCAAATTAAAAATTAAAATAGAACTCTTAAGGCAATAAAATGAAAATGCAATCTCCCATTAAAAGAAAAGACAAATTTAAATGCACATAGGAGCTAAAAAGACAAGGGCAAGAAAACTGAAGTTTTAAAAAAAAGAATTGAAAATCCCCCACAAAATTCCCTCAATAAAAAAAATTGCTCCATAAAATAATCAAAGCCCTAATTACCATTATAATTGTTATCTCAAAAAAAAGAAAACCTAAACTTGTTTGAACTCCTATTCCCTTTGTTGCCCTAATCTCATTTCTTATTCTTTTTTTTCCTCACGTTTTTGTTTTGCCTCCTTGCTTGCAGGTCTAGGGTTTGAGAAGCCATGGGAATGCCTCACGGAGATGTGCATTGAGTCTGTCAAGAGTTTTCTACCTCCATAGACCCATCCTGAAATAAATATATTTTCTTTTTTTTTAAAGCAGCTTGATTTATATATTTATGTTTGTTCAGGGCAAAAGTTGCAATCTACGTTCATTGTTGCCGGGTCAGGAAGAGGCCACGGCGCCACTGAGGAGGTTCGTGGGAGTCAGAGTGGGGAAAAACTGTGAGGTGGGTGAGGAGAAGTGAGTTAGGGACGCGCAGAGGAGGACTGTGAATGGTTGTGATGCAGTCAACGGGAAGTGGCAGAGTAGAGTGAGTGTCGGAGGAGGTATAAGCCATTGGAGGGAGGTCACAAAAGGGAGTTTGGCCGTGGAGCACAAGGTAGCCGAGAGGAGGGAATGACAGAGCTCCAAGTGTGAAGAGGCGGATGGGGAGGGGGTCGAAACCCCCACCCTCCACCAAGTAAAGGATAGCCACCGTGGGGTCTGTGGTGGCGCCACCCACCACAACCCACTTTAAACCATTTCCTTGTTATTTTTTTTTTAATTGTTTGCTCACTACAAATCTACAGTCCGCTGAAGCAGATCTTGGTCACAGGAAATTTTATTTAAAAAAATAATTCTCTTTTTTTTTGTTTATCTAAAAAATATAATATATATATATATATACTCTGTAAGATACCTATGGGTCACCAAAATTACCACAGTATATTTTTCTCTTCTATTTGGGTATATATATATTTATATATATGTGCATGTATGTATATATATATATATTCCTTTGTTGTATTAACATATAAACAGCAATATGCGTAATTCGTGTTATTCTTCTAATTGTAGCATTTACACAGTAAAATAAAAGTATAAAGAGTAAATAGATTTCAAATAACAAAAAAAATCTTATATATATACTTATACATACATACATATATATATATATATATATATATATATATATATATATATATATATATATATATACCCACTATAGCTCTCTCTTTCTCATTACTCAACTACTTGCTCAAAAACACAGAATACTACATTACCATTTCTGAATCAAAAAAATAAATATCCCAGTATTAAACTTCCTTTCTTTTTTTTTCTTTTGTACAATAAATGAGATATATTTTGTTTTCAAATAATTCTATATGACAAATGAACATACCCATTTAATCATGCTAATAGTAACTAATAATATGCCATCCAAAGTATTAAATAGATAATTATTCTCTACTTTCTCTTCTTTATCTGCCATAATATCTATTTACTAATCTCTTTTTTTTTAAGTATTATACCAAACAGAGAATACATTTCTTTTCTTTCATCTAAAAATAAGATATAAACAGCAACCTTATAATACATGCATATTTTCTTTTTAAGAACAAACAATGACAGAAATTTATAAATAACCTTTCTCATACATTTCTCAAATCCTAACTCACAAAATAGGAAGTAAACAACATTAAATATAATAATAGAATATTTACATTTCATTATTTATCACAACCAACTCCATGGCAAATAACTTAGCATTCTTTCAAAAAAATAAAATACATTGAGGCCACAATGGCCATGGCTTCAACAGCCAAGAAAATACAACTAAGCCTCCCAAAATGAGTGTCGCAACAACTCCATTTCTCCACTCAAAACCTGCAAATAAACACAACCAAAAGAAAATAATCTAGCCACTACGAAAAGCTATCCTCCCTACCATAGACTTGCAAGTGGGTCACCCCTGAGCTAGGGAGGTAGGGTTTCACACAGGTGCAACATTCCACAACAAAAATCAAACATAACAACACAAAAATCAGCCCATAGGTTTAACACAAAACTCAACTCATGAAAATGAGTTTGATGAGGGTAGGGAATGGACCCCTCAACTTCAAAGGCCACCCAAATGATAAAATATCAAGCTCATGGCCTCAAGCCAAAAATCTCCAAAAAAAACACCACTTTCCACAATGTCACAAAATAACCTCCATGGCACTCTTTCCATTCAATAATCTCCTCAACAAATAAAAGCCCTCAAGGCATAAATACTCAATGTGGGAGTGACCTCAAGGAGGTTCCTTTCCCCTACCCAAACAAGTTGAGCATTACCTCCATTGGAGGTTCTCTCACCATACTCCCATCCCACACATAAATAATGCAACAACAAAACAACCAAAAACTACAACACAACACATTAAAATAAGCAAGGGTGAAGAAACAAAGTTTTAGAGGCTTACCTTCAAAGCCCTATACTGGAAGCACATGTGGTGAAGAGCTCCAAGCTTTCCCAAACCTTCCAATCTCCCAATAATTCCTCTAACTCTCCCAACTCCTCCAAATAGCAAGAAAAATTAAAATTGCAAGAACCCCACACTCCTCAACAAGAGGAGATAATATAGGCCATCAATTTGGCCTTGAGGAATGAGAAGGTGACACTTGTCACCTTCTTTTTCCTCCTCCAATGCCACTTACAAGGGAGAGGAAGTGTGAGCGTGACAAGTGTCATCCTCCAATTCCCTCTCAATCCTCACCTTATCCACTTGTGCTCTCACACATGTGTGAGAGGACAAGTGGTGAGGTGGCACTCCCACTCAAACCTCCAAGAGGATAAGGGATGCCATATGGCATCCTCTTATTCTCTCAAAGAGCCATCTCCCTCCAAGATGCTCTCACACATGTGTGAGAGTCTTGGAGGAAGCTCCCACACACTTAGGAGTCTTGGAGACCTCCCAAGTCTTCCTTGGGAAAGGATTCCCAAACTTTGGGAAGGGGGATGAGTCTTTCCCAAGGCATGACTCATCTCCCACCTTCCCTAAGTTCAAATTTCGTCACTTTGACTAAACCATAGTTTAGAGTGACCAAAAGTGAGTTAATTCTAGAGTTAGATAGTTCAAGTTGACCCTAGACCCATGGGTAACCACCTAGGGTAACTTTTAGGACACTAGGGTTCATAAAGGGGATTAAAAATCCAGTTTTAAATGGCCTCAAAAATAAAATAAATACCAAGTGGTCTAAGTCAAATAAAATTTATACAACACTTATTATTAATTAATTTAAACAAAGGGTACTAAGGCCAAAATAATAAAATTAAATCAAGCACTTAAATCAACATTCGATTTCAAACGTGATCCTTATCCCTCTTGGGAATGGATCAGTTTCACAGGGGATAACATTGGTGTGAATTCTACCTCCAATTTCTCGTGGCTAGGGAATGTACAACCTACACATCTCGATCAAGTGTCAATCATATCATGAATAATCATAGCCGAAGCAACTGGAATTAAATTCATGCAATCGAATACAATAATAATCATCAATACATAAATCCAAATTAAACTGCATTTTTCAATCACATGTCAAATAGTCCACATCACATAAATAACTAGAATCTCATCACAAAACATCATCTAGTATATCTCATATGTCAAATCACAAAATATCATCAACTCTGATCAAATTGAATCACATATGTCTAATCAATGTCCGATCATAATCAGGAGATAAAATCAAGTTTGCATAATGAAACCATAGTCACTAAAAGTCAGATAATGTCATCAACTGAAATGCATAACGATCAAAATAAGGAAGGTAAAATAATCGGCCTCACACATTCCTGAAACTTGGAATTCTAATTGGCTTAGATTCTACAACCTTTTCCTCTTCCTAGTTTTGGATTGGTATGAGAGGAAAGACCTCAGTAAGGTTTGGCCTTTTGAAACTAGGAATACAAGGGGTTGATTGGGTTTCATACCTCTATACTTGTGCAAGCAAGTGTTTTATTTGTTCATCTTTGGTTGCAACTTGTCTAGCAAGAAGCTCCTCTTCATACCTTTGTGCCTCCCCCTCCTTCTAATGAATATGAGCTTGATGAGCAAGCTCTTCCCACTGCATATTATACTCTTGCTCTTTTGTGACAACCTCTAATTTCCTTTGCAAGTCAAGTGCTATCTCCATGATACTCATGTTGTTATAATCTTGAGGTTGATTCAAAGAGTAGTCATGCTAGTTATGAGTAAAATAATCTTCTTGCAAATGATCATAAGCAAGGATGGGCTGCCAATAAAATTGAGCAGGGGTGGGTGGGTGCAAAGCATGATAGGATTGTTGATATCTCACTATCATAGGGCTACTTGGAATGAAACCAACAACATTCTTAGTTTGATATGGCTAGTAAGAAGGAGTACAAACTATTGTTTGGTAAAATGGAAGAGAAGAAACATAGTCTCCATGGTAGTTGGTCATGCTAAATCATTAAAATGAGCTAGAAGATAATGAAATATCTTCTTGAAACAAGAACACATAAGTCTAATTCAAAAATTTTGCACATACCAGTAGGGGTTTTGATGATCTTTTAAGCACTTGGTTTGCTTAAATCATTAGATTTGTGATTGGAGTCACTATGATGTTGCTTGTATTGCCTCCAAAGGATGATAATATTGAGAAAAACACCAAATCTCTCAGTATTTTGATGAGAAGTTCATCACATTGGTCCTACTGGGCGTGCCAAAAACTGTTATCAACAAGATTGCACCCTCTTGTTTAATGTGATCCAACAAGACCCCGTGATACAATGGGAATAGCTTCTAGGTGTGGGACCTTGAAAAACTTGAAGCTAAACCTCCAGATGAAGGGTTGGTTCCCTTAGTTTTCTCACCTAAACTTCTCTACCTACTGTTGTTCTCATAGGAAAAGGGTAGAAAATGACATAATAGAAGCCTAAATCCTAAGGTAAGGTGATGCACCAAATGTTTGTAACATGTACTACTACATAACATACACAATAAGTTTAATAAATCAGATAGTTTCAAGACACAACTCACATATGTTCCATGTTCATGTATCAATATTTCATAGGAAGGCTTTAGTGTTTGCAATATTAGAAGGAAAACTGAAGACTTTCTCACAACTAATGACTATTTGACACCATGACACAACCTACAACCTACACAAATCATGCATTTTTTGTATAGAGGTTTTAAAAAATGAGACATACATTCAAGGATTTGCATGTAAATCAAAGAAATATACATCAATCATTCAACTACACACAATAGACAAAGATTGAGAAGGTAAAACTTCTTTCTTTATTGATCAAAGGTACTTACAATGTTGATGTACAAGTTTGGTTTTTACATGTTTTCTCTAAAAACATCAAATTACAATGTTGTTCTTGAGCTTCTAGTGCCTCAAAACATGAAAGAACTACCCAAAAACTAAGCCTAAGGGTCCTATATCTCATCCCAAGCATATGAGAGCATATAGGGACTAATTTTGACCAAGTTACAAAGCCTTAAAATTAGCTAACTTACTTTGGATGCCCAAGAAGACTCCTAGTTTGATTTGGTCTTCAAGAGGTAGTTGTTTGACTCCTTCAGCTCCTTGAAATGTTCCATTGTGGCTGAAAGAGTGGATGTAGTTGGGATGTGCATCCCTAAAAAGTGGAACTTCTCCTTAGAAAGCTCCAACAGATGTCATGTTCCTCCTAGATGCTTACAAAATGGTTGAACTACTTGTAGTGTTGTCACAACTGCCCAAATTGCCTCATAATCTCTCTAAATTGCCTTGACAATTTCATAGGAAATGTGTTTCTCATGAGGTTTCAACTAATCTCTACTCTTTGAGGACATGGAGTATAAGTCTAGTCCTTTGATGTTTGTAGTAACTCTCTGATTTACCAATGTTCACTTCATGCAACTATTTATACATGACTGCCCTCATGCAACCGTTGGGTCTCTTTCAATGTCACTTTTCCTGTGACATTCACTATCTTTGCAGGTTGCATAACACTGTCTCTTCTCAACCCTGTACAATACCATGGAAAACCTTTTCAAATGGTGACAAATCCCTTTCTCAGTGATCTCTGCCACTATCCTAACTCCATTCCTCAAGATTGTCATTTGTGTGTTCATATAGTCTTCTCTATGGCAACAGACCTCTTGCATGATTTAGATGTCATCAAGATAAGTCTCTACTCACTGTTTAACCCTATCAAGATTGAGATAGTTTCACTTTTCTCATTGCCAAGGTTAACAATTCATGGTGTTTGCATTCTCACTGTCATATTCCATCCATTGCCCTTTTTTTTTAACCACTGCCTGATAGTCAACTGCATGAATGTTTTTCTTTATTTAGATCATTGCCCTTACCAACCATATACAGGGACTATCATATCTTCTTTTAGCCATTCTACTGTCACACACTTGCATTCCTAGTTGCTTGATAGTGGGCAGTGTATCATGCTCAAACTTAGACCTAACAGATGCAAGGTCTTCAAATGAAAGACATAAAGGATGAATCTTAATTTAATGTTTGAGGGGATATTACGGAATGTAGCTTACTTTATCATGAACTGATCATAAAAACTAGTACCCCTCTGACATCCTTCATAGTCTCCTATTCCTTTGAGAAATATTTTAACACTTGACACTCCTTCTGTCCTAATGAGTCATGATTGTTCCCGCATAAGAAGTGATTGTTCTTATCACTATTGTATGCTCCTTTCATTGCATTGTAACAATCATTCAATGACTGTTATTTGACTGCTACATAGTCATCAAACATGACTTCTACTCCTAAAAACTATCCTTTCTTAGGATTGTTCTTTTTTCTTCTCAGACCTCTTTCACTATACCCTTACAATTGTCTGCAACTTTATCTTTATCACTTCAAAAGTCACAACTATGCAATCTTTCACTATTCTCTGTCTACTTTTTTTGCTTTGTGCTTCTAGTGACTATCCTTTGTAGGCTTTTATTGTCTCATTTGATCTTCTAGTTATCCCATGATTGATAATGGTAATTGCTCTTTAGATCCTATTGACTATCTTTACTTGCACATGCCTCTCAATTTGGAGTCTTTTCTATGGAAAAGTACATCCATCATTGTTAAAACCTGCAACAAACCATGGCTACTTCCATATCTATATGAGAAGATTAAAACACATACCCTAATCCTAACTCAAGATAGAGTATGACTACACCTAATCTCCTTTTGATGGACTTCTCTTGACTGTTGTCTTATCTCATACATTGTTTCCTAATAGCATACCACCTTTCATCATTGTGTGTTGTTGTTGTTGTCTCTAACCTTTGTACATTCTTGTTCAAGATCTAAGACCAAGACCAAAAGCTCCAAACAAACCTCCTGCTATTTACCATCTCACTTTGACATCTCTGCATATGAACCTCCAAACCACAACAACCACAAAACCACATTTAAAAATCCTAAAAGAACTCAGAAAGCCCTAACAAGAGGAAGAGACATGAGTAACCTAATCTAAAAAGACCATTACCACCAAGGTTGACATAACCTCACTCAAAAATGCCTCTTAACACAACTCTCTCTAAGGGAGATGGGTTAAAACATGAGTTTCAAATTAGAAAACATTCCCTCCACAAGATGTATGATGTTGTTTTGGAGAAAATAAGGTTTTTAAGCACTTTTCAAAGGTTTTTTTATGATATTTGCTTACTTGACAATGTAAAACAAAGGGAGCTTGTTATATTTTACATTTAAGAAACCTCCTACATACTATCAAAGATTTTGAAGGTCATGTATTTTACACATGAATGCATTTCACAAAATTCCTTAGACTTTCTAAAGGTTAACTAGGATCTCACAAGACTAAACAAACACTTGTGCAAGATTTTATGCATGCATTGAAAATAATCAAACAATAAAGGTCTCCAATACCTTGTGATTGTTTTGAACCCAAAAGGTTAAAAATAACTCAACACTATGATTAATTATCATGTTTACCACATAAAAGTAAGATTAAGCTAAATCAAAAGTTGGGGATGTAACAGTAGCTCACCTAGATCTTCATCCTTCTTTCACACATAGAATTAGTCACCTCAATTGTGATGGTACACTTCTCCCTTCTAGTGATGAGAAGTTGTTTTTGTCCATTGATGGTGTTCCTACTATAACTTTTTATATTCATTCATGCTGCAACACTGCCCTTGGAGATATCTCTTCTTCATTCTCCTTGTGATGTAGGTTTCATTAATCACTTCACTATTGACATTTCATTCTACTATCACTCTATTGTGTCGCTGTACACTATATGGCACCCGTAGCTTTCCTTTATTATCTCATTGCTATGCACGGTGATACAATCTCATTTTCTTTAATAACACAACACTCTTTTTCATGGGTATTCTCACCCATACTCTGGGGGGCAGTAGGACAACTTGTTCAAGGGATAGACATTCTTTCTAAGGATCTCCCCTCCTCTTATACTTTCCCCTCTTCTTTACCTTAAAATATTTGAATATTGTACATGCAAATATTTTAAAGGGGGCATATATTCCCTATTCACATGTGCATCCATACATGCATCCTTATTAATTCATGCCTCTTGAGCTTTGACCTATTGATGTTCCCCCTTTGCGGTGGTGTTTTCATAGTGCCCTTGAGGCATGGTTATCTATACGCTTCCTGAGGCATTGTTTATTTTACACTCCCTAAGGAATTGTTTATTTTATGCTCCCTGAGGCATTTATTTTATGCTCCCTAAGGCATTGTTTATTTTATGCTCCCTAAGGCATTGTTTATTTTTATGCTCCCTAAGGCATTAGTAGTATATGGTCACCTAACATAACACATCTTGCTAGCCTATGACCCGTATAGTCTATAAGCCACCTAGCATAACATAGCTTCCTAGCCTATGTGCTTCATATGACATAATATTGTTACACTCATGGTCATCTAGAATAATGCAGCTTACTAGCCCATGATCCATGAAGGTATCTTGGTTTACATGACCCCTAGTGACAGAGTAAGCTAGTGTCAAAGTCATGTATTCTTCATCGTTTGTATTGTTTTCTCCCCCATCTATCTATATGTCTTCTCTCCTTAAAGCAATTGATCGATTCATTACATTCTTCTATCTCCTTTTTAGAATTCCTTTATTTTTGGTTTTATTTTTTGTTATATTTTGGGGACAACACAAGTTATTGAGACAACCTTTCAACCTAGGTCTCTTTACTTTGTTGACTCAAAATTTATTTTTCATTTGCTCATGTGTTTGCTCATGTGTTTGCTCATATGGTTTACCAACTTCGTTGCTTCATCTATGCTCTATGTATGCTTCGTGTCTTCTATGTATACTTCATGTTTTCCATGTATGCTTCATGTCTTCCATGTATGCTTCATGTCTTTCATGTATGCTTCATGTTTTCCATGTATGCCTTGTGTATGCTCCATGTATACTTTGTGTATATGTGTGATTTATGCCATGTGTCTACTATATGTATAACCTCTTTGTCTAAACATTGTGGACTCATATAATCATAAGCTTGGGGGCTAGCGCATCTCTCAACTTAGTGAAATTCTAGGGCTTCAATTTTTTTGGTGAATATATTTGGCTTCTCTATACTTTAGTGTGTGTATGAACATAAGTTCATACCCTCACTAAAGTGGGAGATAAATGTAGTTTCAAAAATTGTTACTGCTTACAATTTTGCACTAGGTTTGGCACCTATTTTAGCTTGTATGTTCATAGCTACTTACAATGTTCATATTGCATCACTTTTCTAAGATACAAGGATATGTCCTCTAACATCTGGCACTTCAAAAGCACAAATCACCAGGACACTAGCATCTAGCACTTGGGTCTTGCTAGTTTGGCCGCGAAATGTTATATTTGAATGTTGGCCTCTTGACTTAAGTGATGCACCTTGTCAACCTAAACTCAATTGGGCCCTCAAAAAGTAATTGGGATTCATATATACACAACTCTCTCTCCCCCTCATTAAGGGACATGAATGATACACACATGCTTTCTCTATGAACAAATTCTCTCTCTTTCTCTCTAACAAGCTCTCAATCTCTCTACAAGCTCTCTATTTCTATAGATTACTATTGTATGCATTAAACCTTCTTGTAAGTCTTCAAGGAAGCTTCTTCCTCCAACTCTTAGTGGATTTTGACATCCCTTCAACTGGGTTTTAATGTTCATGCTAACTCTATCTTATTTCATCTGATTATGGAGTCTTTATTACATGTTTTGCCTCTACTCATCACGAGCATGCACTCTCTATCATCATCTATCATTGTTGTTGTGGAAGTGGGAACACCAACATGGGGTTTGACTGAGGCAAGCCCCTAGACAACACAACCATTTTCTATCTTTTATGTGTGCAGGTCTGAATCAGAAGTTTCAGGCACCAATGAGTGACAGAAAGATGGGAACAACATAGATCATCGCACACAGACTTTGTTACAGAAAACCTAGGACTAGGGCACCCAACGCCCAAGTCTTGCCAGATCTACCCCTATTTCTGGCTACAAGCTCCATTTGCTCTACACTTTTTTTATCTACCTTATGTTCTTGCATGGTTGATCTGTAACACCTGTATGTCATTCATTTTGTCAAAATTAGGTCACTTAAAACCCTAGATCTTGCTATTCTCAAATCAATCTCCACTATTACAACAAAAGAACAGAGCCCTGAACACCTTGTCTCTCCCTTGAGGATTGTAACCAAGCATACAAGTCTTTGCCATCTTGTGTTCTAATGTTTAATAGAAAACATTGATCTAGTTAGAGCATAATTGATTAGGCTCTCTTTTCTATCTTATAGGTACAAGTAAGGCTAGATACACAAACCCAACTATAAACAAAAATACATAATTCATAACTTTATAAACACATTAAAACATTACCTTAAACTAAATACAAAACTAAAGAAAAAAATACAAAGAATATGCTTTTTTTTACCATTTCTATACTATAATAATAAAAAATTAGATGTTGCTATGAATTGAGTGGATCAGTCTCATGGAGGGTTAAAGGACAATGCTTCCATTTTATAGAAGGAGATGGGTTGTGGGAAGGCCCTAACTACTTTGAGAAAGCATTATAAGCAACAATTCTCGACTTATTGAAGGAAACAGAGAGAAGAAAGGTAATATGATAAAACGTAAAAATATTACTCCCTTATATTGATAAAAAATAGTTTTTTACAAAAATTAAAACCAAGAGAGCTTGAGCTCTTTACACATTAGTATTTTTCTAATTCAATGAAGAAAGAGATAGAGTTTTCCCAAAAAAGTAGAGGAGACAAACTAACATTTACTTCTTCCTAGGTCATACCCACATTCGTTGCATGACAAGATTAATTCCCTATTTTTTTATATAGGTCAAAATACAAAAAAGATACAAATGAAAGTACATCTAAATCTCTTAGGGATATGCACTTCTACAAAATTAATTGTTTGGAGGATCGACATTTCAATAATAAGTAATGGTGGTTGGGATTACATATTTCAATACTCTCCCTTAATCACAACTATTGCCATCTAGAACACCTAAACAATCTCTTAGATACTCAAATATTTATTTTCCTAATGAGTTAGTGATGTCTGCATATTGATCTTTATATCTATTAAATTCCAAATAAATCTCTTCATTGTTGACTAATTATCTGATGAAATGGTATCTAGTATCTATATGCTTACTCTTATGGAATACATGATTCCTGGATAGTACAATTGTTGATTTATCATAGAAAATATTCTTGCTTCTTCCTGTTTGTGCATCTAATCTTCTAGCATTCTTTTCATCCAAATTTCTTGACATGCTACTCCTATTGTTGCTACATACCTTGCTTCTACTGATGAAATAGTGACAACGGGTTGTTTCTCAGATGGTCGTGATACTACACCTATTCCAAAATGAAAAACATAATTGGATGTACTTTTCCTATCATCAATGTTGTTATGGGAAAATTGGTGTAAATGAATAATCAATGTATATTAACAATACCCAATTTAACTCGATGAAATAAGAAACAAAGAAATCAATCAAACAAAGAAATTCAAACCTTTGGAAACCTCTTCATTTCATGGCTTCCATTGATTGCCTATCACAAATGATCTTGTCTATGAATATGGCCCTCAAAGGGTGCACTTCCTTGCTATTCCAAGATGTCAAATGGGAATGGCTATGATAGTTTATTGCAATGAAGATGAGCTTCACAACAATGGTAATGGTATGGTAACAAGTTGATCACAAGCAAATGGAATGACTTGGGTGCCAAAAGCGCGCTGTAATTCCTACAGAGTAACAATACTAAAAGCTTGAATGATAGAAATGGAGGAATAGAGTTCAATTTATAGACTTATGAAAGAGAAGATCAACGGTATAGAAAGAATAAGAAGATCAATGGTATAGAATACTTGAGAGGATGTGCGTGAATAGAAAGAAGACAATTTTCACACAAAAGATGTTTTACTTGAGTTAACTGCTTTCTTTTATTGAAGATAAGATTTGATTTCATAAATTAAAAATATTTTTCCTAATTTAAGAGATATTGATAAAAACAAGGTTGATTGAGTCAGTTAACTCTACTTGTGATTTGTTTTTTGCATTATTTGAGAGAAATTAAATAATACATTATTTAATTTTGTGTGCATGAAGAAGAAGGTTTATTTTTAGAAGATTTGGAAGATTTTTGAAGAGATTTAGAAGATAAGAAAGCAAATTAAATAAATAAATTTATTTAATTGTTTGTGCATGTTTTGGAAGAATAAATAAAATATTTGATTGTATTTTATTTTTAGAGATTGAGGGGATTTAAATAAATTTAATTGATTTATTTAAATTTGGAAGAAGGATTGATTTAATTAAATAATTTAAGAATTATTTAATTTGTTTGGAAGAATTAAATTAAATAAAAGATTTTATTTAATTTTGACTTTAGAAGAGGTAATTAAATATTTTGATATTTAATTAATTTAGAGGAATATGAATCAAATAAATAAATTTGTTTATTTATTTATTGATAGAGGAATTAAATGGAAATAAATATTAAGAATATTTATTTAGACAGAGTCATTTCATTTTTAGGCGTATACATTTTGCCCCTCTTTGATGCAATGTGTTTTATCACGTTGTTTTAAAGAATAAATTTCTGATAATGATACATGCCCCAGTTTGCCCCTGGTACAGGTTTAATGATGGTAGGATGCCCCCTCGGGAGATTAGATGGGGAGAGAGATTCGAGGGAGCGAGACGGACAATCTCATGATGAAGAAGGTTGAAGAACAAGGTTAGGGTGAAGAAAATGGTTAAAGAAAGAGCTGAATGATACGCGATGCAAGATAGAATGATAACACACACAAGCAAGTAAGCAAGTATGCACAAATGATATAAGAACAAACGGGGTATTGCCCCTGTCAAGCAATAAACCAATGATAAATCGATATTGATTGACGATAGTGTTGTCATTGCGAGGAACAATAGATCCCTAGAGCAACACAAAAGATAGTGTTGTCATGGTGGGGAATGATAGATCCCTAGAGCAACACGAAAGATAGTGTTGTCATGGCGAGGAACGATAGATCCCTAGAGCAACACGAAAGATAGTGTTGTCATGGAGGGGAATGATAGGTCCCTAGAGTAACACAATAGATAGTGTTGTCATGGTGGGGAACAATAGGTCCCTAAAGCAATATGATAGGCGTGGGAAAGATACCATCCCACTGATACTTATGACTAATTGAGTTGGTTTACGCCTAGACAAGGATCAAGACCACTGACAGAGATTGGATAATTTGACAAGAATGACTTGACTTGATTGGTATGGACTAAGGATGGACCTGCATTTGGATCATTGCTCGAACTGACTAGATTAGGATGAAAGATATGATGATAGAAGAAATTTGATTGATAGAAGAATAACTCGACAGAAGGAATCACAAGCTTTTATAAACTCTGACACTGTGAACAAGATCTTTATTGATGGATGGTATGCGAAATGTAAATGGATGTATTATGGATGCAGATATATGCCATCTTGATATTGCAAGTATTTTGAAGTGCTTATTTCATCATTGGGTGATATTTTTTTGGTACTTTTGCCAAATGTTGTAAGTTAATACAAGCATCTAGGTATAATTGAACCGAGATGACTTGAGTATCACTTACATGGATTTTGATTTAGTAAGTTAATACCAGCATCTAGGTATAATTGAACCAAGATGACCTGAGTATTTCTTGTGTATCAACAGACAAGGATTGCCCCCTTTCATGTTAGACATTTGATGTCCTCAATGACCTTTTGCTGATCATGTCTTTAGACAAGGTTTCACATTACTAAAGTTTGATCCACAAACAACAAACAAAGAAAATAATCATGCCCCCATCATAGCATCTCTATCTTTTGGCATCCTTGAGTAGCATAGGAAAGATGATAACAAAAATCAAGACGTTGTAACCTAACCTGATCACAACCAAAAAATATTCTTGCATTTAGATGTATTTTTCTTGCCATCATTTAGATAGAATCATTTAGAGTGCTTTAGGTTCATGTTTTCTTTGCTTCAAATAGGTTGATACCTTGCGTCAAGCTTTTTGCTTTGGAAGTAGGCTTTGCTTGTGCTTGCATGTATGCCTAGTAAAACGGACCCTAAGGGACTGACCTAGTGCCTCAAGGGGCACATTGCTAAATGGCCTTGCCTACGTGATGATGCAGAGGCAACGTAGTTCAGGGACTTGGACCATGTGGATGGACTAGAGGATAGAAGACAAGGTATGGGATGGATGGAAAGTGGAGCCTCGGAGGCGCATTCATAATGGCCTTGCCTACGTGACGACGCAGAGGCAATGTAGTTTAGGGTTGACCTTATGATACTGATGACAGACACTATGCTAGCCTGACACTATGGATAGGATACTGGATAAGACCTTAGTTGATAAGGCGACAAAAAGAGATAGAATATCAAGCCATGATAGGTTATCGTTTAGGTTTTTATTATGGAACAAATATGGATCAAACAAAAAATGATGGTAGGAAGAATGGACACAAGGTGATTGGTTTCCCAAAGATGGAGAAGGCGGTTTATCACAAGTAACGCATGTTTACCAGGTTTTCACCACTTGTTTTTGTTTGCATGAAAGCTAAAAGTACGCATGATGCCTGTTTGCCTAGTTTTCATCATGGTACCTATCCAAGGCACCTATTTGCCAGGTTTTCACCAGAGGATGATTTTTTTTGTTGTTTTTTCACTTTTTTTATTTTTTTGCTTTTTTCTAATTTTTTTATTTTTTTATTTTTTTGAATTTATGCCCCCCTTTCATTAGGGTTCTCTTAGGTATAGAATTGGTGAAGATACATACTGTTGATTGGGTCATCGAATAACTCACCCTCTGATGTTGCTAACTTTTATGCCCCTAATCCATAGGCAACAATGATGACATAAGGACCAAGCCAATTGGGCTCAAACTTACCTTTCTTTTCCCAATCCTGTTGATTGCAGGGATTTTCCTTAAGTACTAGATCACCAACATTGAAGACCCTTGGACGGACCCTATGGTTGTAGCTTCATGACATCCTTTGCTGATATGCCTTGAGATGGTTGAAGGCATTCTGTCATTTTTCCTCCAACAGTTCTAACTCTTGCAATCTAGAAACTCTGTAGTCTTCATCAGTAATAAGACCTTTTAACGACACTCTTAGAGATGGCAACTTGACCTTGATGGGCAAAATGTCTTTTGATCCATAGACAAGGGCATAAGGGGTAGCACCTGTGGGAGTGCGTATACTGGTTCGATAGGCCCACAGAGCCAGATTCAGTTATATGTGCCAATCACAGCTGGCATCGTTGACTGTTTTCTTGAGTATTTTCAAGATTGTTTTGTTGGATGCCTCTACTTGGCCATTGCCTTGTGGATAGTAGGGGTTGGAGAAATAGTGTTAGATTTTGAATTTGTCACAAAGTTCTTGGACATCCTAGTTCTTAAAAGGTCTTCCGGTATCCGTGACGATCGATGAGGGAATTCTGTATCTACAGATGAGGTAATTGAGGATGAATGAGGCAATTTGTTTTCCTGTGACATTAGTGAGTGGAATGGCTTCAATCCACTTGGTAAAATATTTAGTGGTGGTTATTATGAACTTGTGGATGTTGGATGATGGAGGGTGAATTTTGCCCACAAGGTCGAGTCCCCATTGACAAAAGGGCCAAGGTGTCATTAAAGGTCGTAGCTCTTGAGCTGGTGCATGGATGAGGTTACCATGTATCTGACATTGCTTGCACTTCTTCACAAACGTATATGAATCAATTTCCATGTTTAGCCAATAGTATCCCAAACGCATGAGTTTCTTAGCTAAAGGAAGACCGCTAGAGTGTGTTCCACAAATTCCTTCATGTACGTCTCCTAAGGCAGTTTGAGATTCTTCTTGTTCTAAACATTAAAGTAAAGTACCATCCAGACCTCAATGGTATAGCGTGTCAGCAATAATGGTGTAACGGGAGGTTTGGCAGATGAAGGTTCAACATTGGTTAGAAGACAAGTCAGGCAGTAGGGTGTTATCCTTGAGGTAAGTGTAAATCTTACCATACCAAGGTGAATCAGATCTGACTAATAGGCATATGGAGTGGGTTTCAGGAAGATCATAAGCTAGTTGCATAATTGACTCCACCAAGAACTCATACCATGATTCATTCTCTGGGATCCCGAGGAGTGAGGCAATGGTTGCCATCACGTCTGCCACTTTGTTTTCAATGCGCAGTATATGCTCAAAGGAGATGATCACAAAGTACTCTTTAAAGTCATCTACCATATGTTTGTATGGGATTAACTTGTTATCTTTGGTTTGATAGTCATCGTTGACTTGATTGATTACTAGTTGGGAGTCACCATAGACATGTAGCTCTTTGATTTTCCATTATATTGCCATTTTGAGACCAATGACCAAGGCCTCATACTCTGCTATGTTGTTTGTGCATGGGAATAGTAAATGATAAGACTTAGGTATGGTGTCTCCATGAGGAGTGACCAATAAGATTTCTGCCCCTGATCCATGGTTTGTATAGGATCCATCAAAGTAGAGTTTCCATGAGTGTGTTGTGATACTGAATATAGCTTCATCTAGAAATTTGAATGTCATTGGGGTGGTATTCGGCAACGATGCTTCTGCTAGCTGATCAGAAATGATTTGACCTTTGATATCCTTCCATTCTACATACTCAATGTCATATTCGCTTAGGAGCATTACCCACTTAGCTAGGTGACCTGTGAGAGCTACTTTGCTTAATAGGTATTTTAATGGATCTATCTTTGCAATAAGCTTGACTAAATGTGCTAGCATGTAATGTCATAGTTTTTGGGTAGCAAAAACCACAGCAAGACATGATCTTTCTTTCTGAGAGTATTGCAGTTCATAGCCCACCAATGTGCAACTAATATAGTAGATAGCCCTTTCTTTGCCTTCATAATCCTATTGTGCTAATAGGGCTCCGAGAGCTATCTATGTGGCAGATATGTAAAGTAATAACGGCTTACCTTGGATAGGTGGCATTAGAATAGGAGGGTTCATGAGGTATTCCTTTAGCGTGTGAAATCCTTCCTCACACTTTTCATCCCATCTGAATGGTATGTTTTTGTGCAATAGGTGAGAAAAAGGTTGACACTTGTCTGCCAATTGTGATATGAACCGGCGGATTGCCTGTAACTTGTCCTGTAGAGACCGCAGTTGAGTGATGTTCTTTGGCAGTGACATTTCTATGATAGCATTGACTTTGGCAGGATCTACTTCGATTCCATTTGTGGATACAATGAAGCCTAAGAGCTTACCAAAGGTGACTCCAAACACACATTTCTTTGGGTTCAACATGACTTTGAAGTGCTCTAGTTTCTGAAAGACCTTCTCTAGTACATTGAGGTGGGATTCTCTTGTGAGTGACTTTGCATCATATCATGGAAGATAGTGGTCATAGCACGTTGATATGTTGCTCCTGCGTTCTTTAACCCAAATGGCATGACGTTCTAGAAGAAGGTGCCCCATGGACAAGTGAAAGCTATTTTATGTTGGTCTTCTGGTGCTATCCTAATTTGATTGTATTCAGAGAAGCCATCCATAAGAGAAAGCATGGTATGTCCTGCTGTCAAGTCGGCTATGATATCAATATTAGGCAACGAAAAGTCATCCTTATGGCAAGCCTTGTTTAGGTCTCAGAAGTCGTTGAATAGTCTAACTCTTCCATCAGGTTTGGATATTGGCACTATGTTGGATACCCACTCTGGATAGTCTATTTCCCTGATGAACCCTACATCCAACAGTTTCTTGAGTTCCTCTTTTACTAGTAATGCAATGTGTGGATGCATTTTCCTGAGCTTCTACTTGACTGGTTTGACCCCTGGATCTAGTGGAAGATGATGTAGAATCAAATCTAGATCTAAACTAGGCATATTGGCGTATGACCAAGCAAAGTTGACTTGTGTTTTCTTGAAGAATGGTACAAACTTTGTCTTTTCCGGTGGAGATAGAGACTTTGCAAAGTGAATGATCTTAGGATTATCCTTTGTTCTGATGTTGACAGGTTCTATAGGTTCCACAACAATCTGAGACTTCTCCTAATACATGTTGATGGGGAGAGTGTCAATCCTCCCATCATCTGGTGCCTCAGAGAGGTTTTCACCATTCGATGCATCCTTTTTTTTACTATTTTGGGATCTCATACTGCCGCAGAGCAGTTTTCACCATCAGATCCAGTTTTTATTTTTATGTTTTTGTGATTGGAAGGCTTAGCGCCCTCTCCAAAATAATCCATGGTGTTGAGTTCAATGGCAAAGCCAACTTTATGATCTCCTATAGGTGGGTGGTCCCTAAGTTCCATGTAGTCAATATAGGCATCATCATTTTGGAACATGTTGAGTTGCGGGGTTCCTTGTAAATCCTAGTCGATAAGTTCAGGATGAACAAGGGGAAGGGGTTGAAAGATAGATCTAATTCATTGGGTGTGATAGTTTGAATGGATATATGGTCAGGGTTCAAATTGGTAGGGATAGGATCCCAGATGGTACTTTCCTCCAGATTGTTTATTGCGATGGAACTCCAACCTTCCTCGAAAGTCATACTCTTAGGAGTTGGCGAATCACACTCTAATGGTCTATGTATTAGTGTTTGTCCCTCACGGTAGGGGCTATAGGTTTGAATGGTGTCAAATCCTTTGTCCTCATAGGAGTGCTCTGTGAGTTCATCTCACTCATACTCATTGGAATTTGTGTCACTGTCTTCTTGTAGTGCATGGATCTGTACCACAAAACAAGCATTGGCCTTAGCTTTGCCTTTGTCCTTGTATCCTAACCCTTTTGTATTTCTTGTCAATGAGGATGAAGAGGGTTGGATGGGTTCTATTATTCCTTCTTTTCTTAGGCTAATGGGACCTTGCTCGTCATAACCCAGTCTTTGTAGGATAGACTCACCACACCCATAGATTTTTGTTGGGAGCTTAGGTGGTTCTTGTTGTGTGTTATCTTCCTCTGTGTAGAGCCATTGCAAGACATCTCTTTCTTCATTCTCATCTGATAGGGTCCCCCATTTTACAAAGGGAGTTGTGGGAGCTTCGGGAGGAGCAGAAGGTTTTGGAATGTACTTAGGTGTAGGTCACCTAAAGGATCTTGGAGATAGATGCATTTTGGCTAAGTTGAGGCTGTGCTCGATGGAGTATTCTCATACCCTTGTTTCTTTGATTGTGATTTTCTTCTCTTTGGGCTTGGATGAGGAAGCTTCAGAGGTAGAATCATGCTATGAGATGGGAGATTGAGAAGCTCTATTATTGGGAATGATGCAATCAGGCTTTGAGCGGATAGTGTTGCAGTGCTAGAAAGGATCAGGATCACCTTGGATGGTGATTTGTTTGCCATTATGAGGAAATTTGATGCATTGGTGATAGGTAGAAGGATCAGCTTTCATGGCATGAATCCAGAGTCTACCTAGGAGGATGTTATAAGCGAGCTTCCTATCAAGGACTTGGAAAACAATGTCCTTTATCACTGGTCCAACTTGTATCAGTAACACCACTGTTCCTTTAGTAGTTCTTTCTTCTTCATCATAGGCCTTACTAGTGATCTTTTTTCTACGATCCACCGCAGTTTTAGAGAAACCCAATGTAAGGACTAGCTTGAGCGTGCAAATATTTAAACTAGCTCCTCCATCAATAAGAACTCTTTTGATACAGTGTTTATGAATGAAGGCAACGATATGCAAGGGTGTGTTATGGGGCTGAGACACTGAAAGGTCATCTTGCTTAGTAAATGATATGGTGCTTGAGGAGGTTAGATTTCCTACCATGGCTTGAAACTTCTCTTGGGCCCGGTTCATGGGCACAGTTGTTTCCACTAGGGCTTTATTGAGAATTTCCTTGTGGGAAGGAGACAGACGCAACAACTCTAAGATAGATATGTGGGCAGGAGTTTTCTAAAGTTGGTCTATGACACTGTACGTATGGGAGTTAGACGAAGAGGGTGATGACCTTGGAGGAAGTGTGTTTAATGTGACCTTACCACTACAAGTGATGATGCTGCAATTAGTTTTGTTGGGTTCTGACTGTTGGTTGAATGTGACTACATTGACTTGTGGGATGTGCTCCGATATGCAGTTGACGGTATAATCGAATGGCACGCTCGCATAGTTGGCATTGTTGTGTTTGCGTTTTTATTCTACCTATTGCGGTTGTTATTGTTGTTGTTGTTGTTGTTGTTGTTGTTGTTGTTGTTGTTGTTGTTGTATGACCTGTCGTGGTTGAGGAGTGGATCCTTGTATGCCACATGTGTCTCGTTAGAGGTATGTTCTTTAGTGCCTACCTGATTTTGGTCAAGTATGCCTTGAATGACGTGTTTGAGATGGATACAATTGTTGGTCTTATGGCCTCTTCCTCTATGATATTCACAGAAATCAGTATCTTTCCAGTAGTGAGGTTTTATTTGAGGTTCATAGTCGCTAGTGGGAGGAAGAGTGATTTCATTGTTGGCTAATAGTTTTCTTAACATGGACTCTTGGGACTCCCCTAGTGAATTTTCTTCTAGGATTTGAGGTGAACCATGGCTTTGGCTCGCGAGAGAAGGTTTTTTTTTGGTGTAGCATTACCTGCTTCTCCTTTGAGAGTGAAGATTGGTTGTTGTTTGGGAACCGCCACTTTGGCATCAACTACTCCATCATTGATGACATTTTTGTTCTTTGTCCAAAATTTTGACTTGTCCGTGGTGTAGTTAGAATTAGGGGTGTCCTTGTACAACTTTATTTGCCCCTTGGTGATCATAGATTTCTTGATAAATAATCCCATCTCAATGACTTTCGTTAATGAGGTAGGGCATTGAATTTGGATTTGGTAACTTAGATCGGGGTTAAGGTTGTGGACAAACATCTCTGTTATTTGCTTCTCAGGCATGTCATATGAGCATTTGCTCGTGAGTTTTCTCCACCTTTGTAAGAAAGAGGCGAAGGATTCACCGCCCTTTTGCTTTGTATTGCATAGGTCAAGCATGGAGACTTCGTGTTCAATGTTATATAAGAAGTTTGTAATGAACTTGTTTACTAACTCATCAAAAGTTTTGATACCTGGGGGAAGTCGTGAGAACCATTCCATGGCTTGACCACCTAGAGATCTAGGGAATAGTCTCATTAGGAAGGTTTCATTGTGCGCTACTTCTAGGCATGCGACGTTAAATTCCCTAATATGATCTCTTGGGTCTCCTTTCCCTTTGTACTTGTCAAAATTAGGAACTTCAAACCAAAATGGGAAGGGTACCATGTTCAAACTTTTGTCAAAAGGATATGGTGTGATGTCTTCCAAAGAATAAGTTTTAGTGGTTGTACCTGTTTTGAGATCCGTCATTTACTGCGTTAGGCTCTTGATTTGTTTCTGCAATTTTTCCATAGGTATGTTTGGGTCTGTGACTTTGTTTCCTTTGTCTTTGTCAAGGAAGTCTCCCTCATTTGTGCTCTTTTTCGTGAGTTGTTTCCTCTCCTGGTTCTTTTAATGCCTCGACGTCAAAGTTGACAGGGAGTTTAAGTCCTAGGTTTGCAAGATGAAGAAAGTACCTTTGAGGGTCCTCTTTGAGTACTTTGTCTAGCATGCATTAAAATTTATGATCTTGGACAGTTCCTTGGTACTCCTCATGAGAGATTTCCTCATCACTGTCATGAGGGGACACAATCCTGTCTGACGTTTCGGCCATTTCAAGTTGCTTTTGGTGCTGGGATGTAGTTAAAACCATGCAAGGCAATGTGGGAAGAATTGGGGTGAAACTAGAGACTTTGGTAAGGTGTTGATGTAGGTTGGTGAGAAGGGGATACTTGCGGTGGCGAGATTCGAACAAGGGACTCTTTTGATCAATGATTCCAAGTAAGTCGGTCGACACAAGACAATAGCCACAAGTAAGGATACTTGATACTTGTTTACTATGTAGAGACTAGTCTTGCACCAAGAACACTGGTGAAGTTCTGTGACCTACTAGGGTTACTTGAATCTGAAATGATCTGAGAAAGGTCTTGCACTAATCTGATATAGGAACTTTTGACTTTGTTTTGGGAAGACGTGGTAGAAGGTGGATGAGACGACTGACGAAAGAGAGGGTACGTTATGGAAACAGATGGAAAGGCGACTACATGGTAAATCTGATCTCAGAAACTAGAAGAAGGCTAAAATGGGTATCCATAAAGGTTGATATTTTTCTCTCAAAAGATGTGGAAATGCTCACTATTGCGGATGTGCAGCAATAAATGCGCTGAGATAGAGGATAAATGCACAGCAAGTCGAGACAAATGCGCAACTCTGGTGAATGATATAAGCGCAGTAACATATGACAAATGCATAGGAAGTCGAGGTATATGTGTAGTAGGTTGAAATGGATGTGCAGCTCTGCAAGACAGATGCGCAACTCTAGTTTTCTTGACTGTTTTTGTAATTTTTTGGCACATTTTTCAAAAAAATTTAGTTTCTTGGTTGCACGTTGGTTTTTTTTTCTCTGATTTCTCAATTATGGCAAGTAGAACATAGCAAACACAAAAAAGTTTTCATTATTTTTTATCCTTTTTTGTAATTTTTGGACTCTTTTTGACTCAAAAGCAAGTACAAATCCTAGGCTAGCTGGGACAATATAAACTGAATTCTCACTATTTCTAGATAAGGCATCTTTGGGAGGTGATAATCACCCTTCCCTGCACCAAATTATAGGGGTTTTTGGCTACTAAAAATAAAGGATGATTAATGAGTACCACCGTTCAAATGTGGCAGCACTACTCTTCATTATGGAGTCTCCTAGCCTGCAAGGGTTATGCCTTGGAGGGTTTTGGGGGAGGTTGGTTGTCAGTATAACACAACTTCACTCATTGTTTGAAGCTTTCACTCCAAACATAATTTATTTATAGTGGCTTGGCAGAGCTTGGCTTTAGCTTGTTACCACTTAAGGTCATTCCCACTTGGATGGAAGGATATCCAAGGGTAGGCCTCTCTAAAGGTTTAACACATGCGAAAATGATATGTCTGGCATTTTGGTCACCCAAGGTAGGGGAGAGCATAGGCCTAGTATCATTCCCAAAAACATGAAAGACAATGGTTCTTGTCCCCTAATTAAAATGAAAAAGACTAAATGTGTTAAGCTACTTGGGCACACACGAGAGTTGTTAACTTTGAAAAAAAGATAGCAATGGTTCAATTTTATCCTCCTAGCATTGGGACTAAATTCAATTTGTTGATGCAACAATATCAAATTACAATCCTTCCTAGTTAGATCTAGATGTGATTTTATATGAACATCCGATTACTATGCTTTAGAAATACAATGCGTGTTAACAATGCAACTAGAATGTCTAAACTAGCCCCTAACTTGCAAGTAGATCAGAGAAAAATCCTGCGAGAAGTGTCAACATTAGCAAAATCACAAGAAACCCCAAAAATTCACTGTCAGAATCACATGCACAGGTATAGAGGTTAGATGCGCATCTAGACAGAAACCATATGCATAGCTATTACAAAAGCATTAAGACAGAGGTCAAAAGTGCAGAAATAGAGATCATATGCGCCGTTAGGTAGATGCGCCATAATAGAACACAAATGTGCAACTTTAGGAGGTAAATGCGCTAAAAGAGTAGATGCACCGAAACAGAGATCAAATACGTGTTAGAATTGTCTAGATGCATCAAATCCTCCTGTGTACAGAATCTTTGCACAAAAAACTTAGTTTTTGGGTTAAATCGGGGCAAGGCCCCACAGTGGGCACCAAAAATGTTATGGGCAAATTGGTGTAAATGAATAATCAATGTATATCAACAATACCCAATAACTCAATGAAATAAGAAACAAAGAAATCAATCAAACAAAGAAATTCAAACCTTTGCAAACCTCTTCATTTCATGGCTTCCATTGATTTCCTATCACAAATGATTTTGTCTATAAATATGGCCCTCAGAAGGTGCACTTCCTTGCTATTCCAAGATGTCAAATGGGAATGGCTATGATAGTTTATTGCAATGAAGATGAGCTTCACAACAATGGTAATGTTATGGTAACAAGTTGATCACAAGAAAATGGAATGACTTGGGTGCCAAAGGCGCACTGTAATTCCTGCAGAGTAATGATACTAAAAGCTTGGATGATAGCAATGGAGGAATAGGGTTCAATTTATAGACTTATGAGAGAGAAGATCAATGGTATAGAAAGAATAAGAAGATCAATGGTATAGAATACTTGAGAGGATGTGCGCGAATAGAAAGAAGACAAGTGTCACACAAAAGTTGTTTTGCTCAAGTTAACTACTTTCTTTTATTGAAGATAAGATTTGATTTCATAAATTAGAAAGCTTTTTCCTAATTTAAGAGATATTGATGAAAACAAGGTTGATTGAGTCAGTTAACTCGACTTGTGATTTGCTTTTTGCATGATTTGAGAGAAATTAAATAATAAATTATTTAATTTTGTGTGCATGAAGAAGAAGCTTTATTTTTAGAAGATTTGGAAGATTTTTGAAGAGATTTAGAAGATAAGAAAGGAAATTAAATAAATAAATTTATTTAATTGTTTGTGCATGCTTTGGAAGAATAAATAAAATATTTGATTGTATTTTATTTTTAGAGATTGAGGGGATTTAAATAAATTTAATTGATTTATTTAGATTTGGAAGAAGGATTGATTTAATTAAATAATTTAAGAATTATTTAATTTGTTTGGAAGAATTAAATTAAATAAATGATTTTATTTAATTTTGACTTTAGAAGAGGTAATTAAATATTTTGATATTTAATTAATTTAGAGGAATATGAATCGAATAAATAAATTTATTTATTGATAGAGGAATTAAATGAAAATAAATATCAAGAATATTTATTTAGACAGAGTCATGTCATTTTTAGGTGTATACAAATGCTACCTACATAATCATTGTCTATGTATCCTATGAGTTTTAACTCATCCAACATTGAATACGAAGTTCCATGATTTCTAGTTCCACTAACATATCTCAAAATTCTTTTTCCTACTTGCCAATGAGAGTCTTTTGGAGACTCCATGAACCTTGAAATAAGGCTCACACCATATATTATAATTGGCCTTGTGGTTGTTAGGTATATCAAACTACCAATGAGTCTTTTATATAATGTTGGATCAACATTGGATCCCTTGTCATCCTTGATTAAATTTAAACCCATTATAATTGGTGTTGGTGTTGGCTTACAATTTACCATAGTAAAAATTTTCAAAAATATCCTTAGTATATTTGGATTGAGAAATGAATATGCCATTTTGTAATTGATTCACCTCAAGGCCAAGAAAATACTTCATGACACATAGATTGGCCATCTCAAGTTCTTTCTTCATGGCTCCCTTGAACAAATCAATTGATAAATCACCTATGAATATCAAATCATCAACATACAGACATACAATTAGAATTTGACCTTTTTCATTCATCTTTGTATAGTGTGGGCTCATTGTTGCACCTACTGAGGCCATTTTGTAGAAGGTAAGAATTAATTCTACTATGTCATACTCTAGGAACTTACTTGAGTCCATAAATTGCCTCATATCCTAGCAACTATTGCACATATACTTCTTCCTCTAGGAATCCATTCTGAAATGTAGATTTTACATCCATCTAGTATACTGGCCACCTATTACGAGTTGTAATTACCAATACTATTATTACTATCTTTAAATGGGATATTGAAGAAAATGTCTCATTGTAGTCAACTCAAAGTTGCTGTGAAAAATCCTTTACTACTAGCCTTGTCTTATGCTTTTGCATATATCCGTCTACATAAAACTTGGTTCTATAAACCTGTTTTACTTCTATTACATCTTTTCCTTCAGGATGATCCACTAAATCCCATGTATGATTCTTCTCTATAGCATCAATCTCTTCATGCATGGCTTGTGCCCAATTTTCATCTTTAATTGCTTCTTCAAAATAAACTAGATCATCTACTTGTGAAAATAAGGCATTTCTAAAGAGAAAATAAATCAACATTATGTTCATGCTTTGTTTTGATCATAGATATCCATTAAAATTCTTGTTTTATGCCTCCTTAGACTTTCCAATGTTGGATTTAACATATCACTTGAAGTATATCCTAAAGAATCTAGACTTGATGGTCTTGTCTTGCACCTAGAATGCCTATTGTAAAAGGTGTTAGATGAAGTGTACCTTGTGGTATTTTTTGTTGTTCATTTGATGGAGGTGTCACTTGTGAACCACCTTGTTGATCTTGAGTGGCCATGGAAGGAGGTATCAGAGGGAGATTACCTACCAGAGTCAATACTTCTCTATCATCTTGAGGTAAACCTATGGCAATATTCACTATTTTCTCCAAACTTCCATCTCATGCTTGTTCTTCTATGAATTACACATCTTTGTTAATTATCACCTTTCTAGTTATTGGATTATACAATCTATAAACTTTTGTGTCCTCATTGTACATCCTATAAAGATACATTTTTTCTCCCTTTTCAACCAGTCTATTTCTTAATTCATCTAGGACATGTACATAAGCCACACATACGAACACTCTCATATGAGCCACATTATACTTTCTTCTACTCTATGCTACTTGCAAAAACATGTTCTTGACACTCTTGGTTTGGTATCTATTCATTATTTAGACTACACATGCTATAGCCTCTACCCAATATATCCATTTGGAAAATGTTTGGCCTTCAACATACTCCGGGCCATGTCCACAATTGTTCTATTTTTTCTCTCTACCACACCATTTTGTTAAGGTGTATACCTAACATTAAGTTGCTTGTGGTTTCCATGACCCTTGCAAAAATTCAAAAAAGCATTTGAGATATATTCGCCACCTCTATCTATTCTCAAAAAAATAATATATTGTCCACTTTGCTTCTCAACTAGGGATTTGAATTGGTGAAAACTCTTGAAAACATCAAACTTAAATGCTTTAAGAAATACTCCCATGTATTTCTAGTGCAGTCATCAATGAATGTCAAAAAATAAGAGCATCCACCAATTGAAGGTGTTTGCATTTGTCCACACAAATCAGAGTGAACAATTTCCAATGGTGCCTTTGCTCTAACTAACTTGCCAGTTGGGAATGACTCTATATGTTGCTTTCCCAAAATGTACCCTTCACATAATCTATCTAGTTTTTCTATTAGTGGCAAACCTTTTACCATAATTTTCTTATGTAGCAAATTTACACCTCCAAAATTTAAGTGTTCAAATTACCAATGCCAAAGCCAATTCTCATCTTTTATTTATGACTAAAAAGTTGCCTAAGGGATATCTTGTTGGGTTGAATGTGGGGCTACTAAAAAATTGAGTTTTTTCTTGACCCACTTGAGGTCTCGCTAAGGGGTGAGCTGGAGCAAATTCCACCCTCAAATTTGGTTTCAACCTCAAAGGGAACATTTTGTTGTTGGTCATTTGGACTTTGGCTATTAGCTGACTTCTTGGAAATTGGTCCAAAATTACACATTCATTATTTTTGAAAAAATACTCTATACCCCTTCTGAACAAGTTTGCCCAATGCTCTTCAAGTTATGATTTAAACCAAGAGCATAATAAACATCTAAAATAAAAATTTTCACCCCCTACTTAGGTAGAATATTGACATTACCTTTTCCCATGACTAACACTCTATTATCATTCCCCAAAGTAACAATTGATTTTATTGACTTATCTAGACTCAAAAACATTTCTAAATTGCCTTTCATGTGATTACCACAACTTGAATCTAGAAACCAAACATCTTTTGGAATCTCTTGAGCAACACTGCATGCCAAAAACATAGTACCCTAATTCTAATTTTCTCTAAAAAATTATACACTTTATTTGCTAAAAATAAACTGTCTTTTTGTACACTCATATGCATAATGTCCATACTTTTTGTACAATAATGACAACGAACTTGAGATTTGTCATACCATTGGCCATTAGACTAATTCTGGCTTGGATTTTAGATGCTACTACTTCCACTTGTATTTTCTAAACTAGTTCTTCCACCTCTTGATGAATTTTTTCCTCTACCTCTAAAGTTAGATCTCCCTCTCTCTCTACCATGATTAATAGAAACTTGTGACTTGAAATCATGCTTCAAAGAAGAGCTAGAAAAGAAATTTAGCTTACGAGATCATGAGAAATTAGAGATGCATGAAGCTCATCTATAGAAAACTATGAAAGATTTTGTGTATCTTCTATAACCACAAAATAGACTCAAATTTTGTGGGTGGACTCCTTAGAATCTTGTCTACTATTCTCTTGTCTTCAAGGGTCTCACCATGAGACCTGATTTGATTAACTAGACCAATAACTTGAGTAAAAAGTGAATTAGAATCCTTCATAAATATAGTCTTAAAATCTCTTCTCAACATTTGCAACTTTGCAGTTTTTACTTTAGCCATATCTTGGTATGCAATTTGAAGGATGTTCCATGCTTGATTTGATTTTGTTGCTACTACAACTCTTGAGAAGACACTTTCATGCATTGCTTGAAAAATGTAGAAGAGAGCCTTGGAATCCTTTTTTCTGCTATCCTTGAGCAAATCCTTCTTTGCCTAAGATAATGCAGTGTATGTTGCTACATTTGTAGGTTTAGGAAATTCATTCTCCACAAGCTCCCATATATCTTGAGAACTAAACATAGCTTTCATTGTGATTGACCAATACTCAAAGTTCTTGCCAATAAATTCAAGAATTTGAGGATTAGCAAGACATGTACCAGAGGAAGGTGTCATTGCTAACTCTAATACGAGATGAAGGAAACAGAGAAAGAAAGGAAAGATAATAAAATACAAAAATATTACTCTCTTCTATTCATCAAGAACAACTTCATACAAAAATTAAAACCAAGAAAACTTAAGCTATTTACACATTAGTATTTTTCTGAGTCAAGAAAACAAGAGATAGAATTTTTCCAAAACGTCGAGATAAATCAGCATTTAATTCTACTTAGGTCATACCCACATTCCCTACATTATAAAATTAATCCCCTATTTTATATATATACATATACATCCTAATCTCTTAGAGATATGCACTTGTACAGAATTAATTGCTAGAAGATAAACATGACAATATTAAGTAACGGTAGTTGGGATTACATATTCCTAACACTTGTATGGTGTTTAGCAGGTCCTTCCATACACTAGCAACAAGAAGTCATCTCGTGAACATAAAACAATTAGTTGTTGATAAACATTTCTATCAACTTTTAGCTGGAAAAGAAAACAATATCCTTTGTTTTCTTGAACACCTTAAACGATATGTTTGTTTTCTTAATGAAAACATGTACTTAATTCTTCCCTTGACACCCTGTTTAATCCAACCAACCATCCTTGGTCAGTAGGAAGCAAAATCCCAATCCTTTCAGAAAAATTCAGGGTAATTGAAGCTTTTTTTTTTCTGGTTTACCTGCAAGATGTCATCCACAACTGAGGCTGAAATCCAAGTTAATATTGAGAAACTTTTGTCCAATGGAGTCAACCATCGTGAGGTTAAGGAGAAATACATATTTCCTCTCCATGAACGTCCCCGAATTTCAGAGGTCTCTTATTCAGAGACTATCCCTGTGATAGACCTCAAAGACCTGGATGGCCCTAAGAGAATACAAGTGGTGGATCACATCAGGCATGCATGTGAGGAGGATGGCTTCTTCCAGGTAAACATTCATTTGTTTTCTTCTTCTATGTTTACTTCAGATTTCTTTTTTAACATTAATTTCTGATTTGATTGCTGATAGACAATAATATATTAATTTCAAATTCTTTCAATTTCCTACCCTTGGACCTTAAAATTTGGTAGTTTGATGCTACAAACAGATTGTGAATCATGGTGTGCCAGAGGCTGTGATGAAAAACATGATGGAGATTGCCAAAGAGTTCTTTGAAATGCCAGTAGAGGACAGGGCATCTCTATACTCAGAGGACCCAGCACAGGTGGTCAGGGTTTCAACAAGCCAAAATGTCACCAAAGACAAATTCTACCACTGGAGGGATTATCTCATACACCCAGCTCATCCTCTGGAGGATTTCATTGATTCTTGGCCTCATAAGCCTGCAGCCTACAGGTATCAGACAAAACCCAAACAGAAATTCCTCTAAAAAATTTACTAACCCTTTTTAATTTACAACACAGAGAAGTTGCAGGTATGTATGCTAAGGAGGTGAGAGGACTCATTTTGAGGCTTCTGGGTGCGATTTCTGAGGCTCTGGGACAGCAGTCTGATTATTTGGATAGATTATTTGGGAAGCATAGTCAGATAATGGGTATAAATTATTTTCCTCCATGCCCAAATCCAGATCTTACCTTTGGCATTCCATCCCATTCAGATCCGCGAGGCATCACTGTTCTAATGCAAGGAGATGTGAGTGGTCTGCAAGTAATCAAGGATGAAAAATGGGTAGCAATAGAACCCATATCCAATGCCTTCGTGGTGAATTTGGGAGATCAGCTTCAGGTTTTTTCTAATTAGAATAGCAAATACATTCAATTTCACAGGTTCAATTTGTTCAGAAATTTTATGTTTGAAGTAATGATTGAAGTGAGTTTTTTTGTGTGTGATATGATGTGGGTTGATTAGGTTGTGAGCAATGGGAGATTCAAGAGCCCCGAGCACAGGGCTGTAACTAACATATCCACGGTGCGTATATCAATTCCTACCTTTTCTGGGCCATCGACAGATACCTTCATTGCTCCCGCAGAATCCATGGTGGATGAGGAGCATCCAGCTTTGTACAGAGGATATAAGTTTGAAGAATTCATGACTGCATTCTGGAGCCAAGAATTGAAGGGGAAGAACGTATTGGATGGTTTCAAAATACACAATAGTAATGATACAAATGTAAGTTGAACTTCTATATCTGCTTGAAGTAGATCCAAGATTGTTGTATAATGGAAATCTTGTGTAGGGTTAAACACGTCCAACTTAAGTCTTTTCTATCTCTTTTCAATAGTCAAATGTTAATTTTGATCAATAAAAATAAGATAAATATTTACCCCTTTTTGGTGTAGATGAGATGTTAATTATTTTAATAATTATAGATGTTTTTACTTAATTGCAAAATAGCCTTGTTAATTTATTAAAAATTCTTTTTGGCAAAAAATGTAGCAAATGCATGAGCATAATGATTAAACTTTTGGAGTTTTACATAGTGTATTATCTATTTATACTATTGTAAAGAAGCTAACCATCATTTGTATGAGTACAATCATCTACCTCATTATTCCTCTCTTTTATCTTGATCAATTCACAAATAATTAAGAATAGCATTCTTATTAGTAGGTATCCCTTTTCAAGGGTAAAATATTGTAGATTTATCTATAATATGTCAAAGAAAATTCTAATTATAAAAGTTGACCTAATTATTTGGGATCTAGATGGTGTTGCAACACCTATGAGACTAGGTAAACCCCTTGCCCATTATGGATAAGAATATACTATTTACAACTACTCCATTAATCTTGTGTGATGCATAAGTCTCTTATGTTGCTTGGTGGTATCAATTAACATGTACTTCTAGAGGAATACTTCATTTTGGCTTTAAACTCCATGGCCCTCCCAATCATATGACATGTCCTATTATTCTATTTTTCGCTTCCTCGCACAATGTTGACACAAATTTTCTATGAGTGTTCATCTCCATGCAACATCACATGTAGAGATGATGCATGTGCATGCAAATTATATTGTTCTTGTGAATCACCTAGGCTTGTCAAAAAAAATTACTGTCTTTTGTGTTCTTTTCCCATGTTTAATATTGTGGGCATTACATATGGTACATCAAAACCCAGTTGCAATAGTGAGGACTCTGGGGATTGTTGTCTTGGTCAGGTATGTTGTTTAGGCTAATATGTTGTGTATTGTGTCATCCTTGTCACACCTAAATATACTTATGTTTTCTATGTAGATATATTGCTATCTAACTAATTTGGTGATTTTAATGATTCTTATTTGACCAATGAAGTCATAAACCTTACATGTCTATCCTTGGGAGTGTCTTACTAGTGGCCTAGCATATATTTTATCTAGTTCTTTACTCTTATTTCCTATGTCATCTCATGACTTTAGAGACCCCGCCTTTTACTAGTTATCAATGATAAGAGGATATGAGACCACCCTATCCTTTATGTGGGATCAAAAGGATTTATAACTTTCCTTTGATTTGAGGGCCTAACATAATATGAATTGATAGATTTTTATTGGTGTTGTCAATACATGGTAGGTGTATATACCTTGTAATACATGATCCTTTTATTTCCCTCATTATGGGAATGGAGAGTTGTCAAATTTATACTAGTGTGAATGGTGGCACTTAGTGTTATTTATTTATGTTGCTTGAATTTAATGAAATTTTAGGTGTTCAAGATATTTTAACTATTGTCCTAATGTGCAAATATGATCACATTTTTATAAATATGGATGCATAATGTTTGTGAGTTAATTTAAAAACCATTAGTAATAAAAATAAACTTTTAAGATAGTTATAAATTTGAGATTTTGTATTGAGTTACAATAGTAAATATAAATTGGTAATTAGGTGTGAGTTGGTCAATAGGGATTGAGTTACATTTCTTTGAAAGTATTGTGTTTGACTAGTTGTGTCTTTTGCTATCAACCCTTCATAGTATAGAATTTTCCTTAAGGTATAAAGTGAAACAAATCATTTAACATGTCATTCTTGATGATTTCTATTGAGCAATATTGGTACATTAATATAGAAAACATATAATAATAGAATAGAGCTTTATAACATCCTATTTTTTAATTTGGTTAATAAAATGTAGCAACCATTGTGGACTATTAAGATTTTGAGTTACCTTGCCTTATATACTTTCCTAATGACCACTTGTGTTTGTTATCAACCCCTCTTGATATCAACTACTTTTAAAACATAAAAATTAAACAAATATTGAACCTAGTGACCACATTTGTTAAACAATATACATGACTAAAGTTAGAGTGGATTATAAAATACTTCTAATCAATGGTCTTTTAAAACATATGTCCACTATGCTAAAATTTGGAATAGTGTTACTCCTATCCTTATGACATTTGACTTACACCACCATATGTTCCACCTCTTATCAAAGATTGCACTATAACAATCAAGTTTTATCCTATCATGATTCCATGTCCATGTGTAATTGTTACCACCTCCTAGCCTAGAGTGTTGATTGTATAATTTTGGGTTTAAGGTTTTTCATGGATTCCCTTATTGTAACCTTAACATAATTATAATAGTGTGATTAGCCTAAGTGATCTAGTAGTAGGGGTGAGTGTGTAACTATGACATTAGACTTAGGACTAGGATAAATATTGTAAAACTAAACTTTCACCTTATGAACCCTCCAAGTGTTAAATTTGTAGGGAGTGTTAATATGCCTATAAATCATATTATTTTCCCAATACCTTATAACAAACCATTGCCTTGATAAATTTGTATGCCTAGATGTAAGAAAACTATCATGACTATAGGAAGGAAATTGTTTTATAAGTTCATATTGTTAGCACGCCATTATGCTCATGAGACTTGAATTTAGGCCTTAGCTCATAAATTTTGTAAAATTTTCTTAGCAAAGCTTATATTAGTGTTAAAAAAGGGAGAGAAAAATTTAATTATACTCTTCGTGAATGTAATTTTTTTTTCAATTTTTTATTAATTATTAAAGTTGTGTGTGATTTTTGTTGAGAAGTTTTAACCTCAATTAGTTAATAAAAAAGAACATGTACTTGTGTGATTTTGTAATTATGTGTAGTCTTAAGAATGTGAGCATCTACATGATTAGTGAGAAAGTATGTGGTTATTGTGAACACCTAGTGAATGTTGTGACCGTATCTCAAGCATGCGATATAAGGTATCCATCTTGGGAAAAGTGGTATCATGGATGTAATGTATGATCCATGTTTGTACACCATTTTGTGATACAGAAATGTTATTGATTTGAATTCAAGGTTAGTGGAACATGGAGTTTATTGAGGTGGTGTCTGTTATGGAGTAAAAAGTGGACACATGTCTTTTTAGCTCCTAATTTAGCTCCTAGGTCCTTGTGTTTACACTCTACATGCAAATTATTCATCCTGATGAGAAATCCCCCAAAATCCATGACAAATGGGGACTAGGAGCCCATTTTATATCTAAGTCCTGACCAAAAAGGGGACTTGGGTGCCCATACCCAAGTCCACCCTAATTAGTCAAGGTAAAGTCAAATGTATGTTGGCCTAGGACTCCTAAATGGGTCCTCCCTTATCAACTCTTTCAATTGATTAATGAAAGTTTAATGGGATGACATATATAAACAAGTGTTTGAATTCATTTGTAACTAGGTTGATGATAGCAAACTTGATGATAGCAAGGTTATGATATTGTACAAAGGTGAATTCAAGGCATTCATTGTGTTTGTTGCAGATTTGGATTCATCATCAACATCCTTATGAGTTGAAGAATCTTCATCCTCCTAAGGGCTTCACCGCTAAGGTGACATCATCATTGCGTTTGAATCATTTCAACATCATTTGGATTATCTTTAGCCTCTGCCTTGCTAGGGCATGCTCTCTCATTAACAACGGTGTTGGGAAAGCTTGAATGCTAACCAAGGATTTGACTGAGGAAAATCCCTAAACAACACATCCCCCAAACCACTTTCTTTGTGTGTGCAGGTTACAGGTACAGGAGTTGTGGAAGTACAGATATAGAGAAGCAGTTTGAGGGATAAAGATTCCAAATCTAGAAATGGAGTTTGGAAATTCACCCACAGTAGACTAGGGCATGAGCCCTAGTGTCTAGTAGGTAAAAAACCCTGGATTCAGCACCAGAGCATCATTTACGATATTTTTCCAGTTCGGAGCTTTCAGAGATCGGGACTTTCTGGACTTGGGTGCTAGCTCCGGAGTCTTCCAACATTTCATCTTCTCAGGACCATGTTAGTACATCTCACTTATCATCTTGGTACTTTTCGATCCTGGCTTTCCATTGTTGTTTGTCTATTATAAGTTGATTATCACAATTCTAGGGTCTAGTGCATTGATTAGCCTAGGGTTTAATAATAGGCTTGATTGAATCACATCTTTCCTTTGCAAACAAGAGCACAAAACCTATAGTTGAGTCCTCTTTCATCTCGTAGTGACTTGGCTTGGTTTTGTCCTTGAATGTTGTAGTGAAAGGAGGGTTTGATCTGGTGTACTCATGGACATTCCATCCTTCCCCCTTTCACTATATAACATTTTGGTGAACCCATGTTTTTAATGAACTTGCATCTTACTAAGTGTTGAAATCATATCTTGCATTAATTCATATCATACTTGTCATTCTTCATTGAAAAATCGTACATACATTTAAATAAATTGAAAAAATAAGCATTCTAGGCTTGCATAAAGGCATAGTTTTGCATTATCTTCATTGCATATCATTGGAAGCATTTGAAAATCTGATTTATACATCAGATCTAAGACAAATTACAGTGATTAATCATTTCATTATCTCACACCTTGCATTTGCATATATCATTTGTTAGGATTTTGTTGAAATTTTGCATTTTGCATATAACCTAGTTTTTGCAAAAAGCTAGGGTTAGTAGTCAAAATCTTATCTCAGATTTTTATACTCCTTTAAACATTCATTCAAATCTAATTTTGAGTTGTAGTGTTGCTTCATTGTGTGTCCTTGCATTTAAAGTTTAAATTTTGAAATTACACAGTGTGTATTTCAACATTAAGGGTTTACACACTTTCTTCAAACTTTTTAAAGCAAACTTTTACATCATTCATCTTGCCTTGTTGTGTAGTACTATTTCCATCATACTTAATTTGTTTTTCTTGTTCAATCTATGTGTTTTTTCTCTTTATAAACCTAATTTCCTCCAACAAATGCTCTAGTGTGAAACAGTCTCACATACATGGCTTCTCATCACAACAATAATGCTATGGTCCCTCCTCAAGTTTATAGGAAGAGGAAGATTCCTGAACCTAAAATAACATTCACACCACATGATAGAACAATTAGAGACATTGAGGTACCTCTTTACATCACCACAAGTATAAGTGGAAATGCTACAAGAGGGGTCCTTATTGATCCTAATTGTATGACAAATGTAATTACTGAAGAGTTCCTCTATGCACATGATTTAATACAAGTATCTTATGAGCCCACACATATGATGATTAAGATACATACTGGAGCTTTCCTCCCATCTATATGGAAGATTACATTATTGATTAAAGTAGCAGAGAAAGCTTTGGAACAATCATTTGACATCATTCCTACATCCGACCTATTTCGTGTGAAACTAGGCTATCCATGGCTCAAGTCCATGAAAGTGGTCCCCTCTATAATTTATAAATGTCTAAAATTTCCTCACCAAGGGATAGTGTATGTTGTCCACCATAGTAGATGGAAGCCTATGGTTACTCACGGAAGTTTTAGCCTAGACTACTTTTGGCCACAACCTACCAAGCCACCTCAACCAAGAGAAGATCAATTCTTCCTGTGATATCAAAGATACAAAGCAAAGCTAATAACAAAATTGGTTGGACATCCCATTGAACAAGTAGAAAGTGAAAAATAGCTTGAGTTGAATGAACCCCCTCGCCCACGAGGTAAGGGAGTCTTTTCCAAGGTTCCTCCGCCATTCTTACAAGGATTGGGAGATGCCCGTAAAGAACAAAGCATTTCATCATAGAAAATCAATTCTGTACTGGCTTTCTCCTCTAAGATGTTGAATACTATGGAAAATCATGAGAATCCCTTTGCAAACATCACTAATAAAACAAAAAGAAATAGACAAGCAAGAGAAAGAAGGAGGAAGAGACAAGCCTTAGCTCAACACGCAACACCTCAACAAGAAAACACTCCACTAACTACTATTGAATCAAATAAGGAAGAGCTAAAGGTTGAAGAGATTATGGACAATGATTCAAGTTGGGCAATTGTACCTTATGTACCTATTTCCTCTTGCATTTGATATTGGGAGGATGATGATTTGCTTGACGATAATCTCTAGTTCAGTTGTGTAAACAGGTAAGTATTTCTAACCCTTATTAGCCACCTTTGTTGTAGCATCACTTTAAGCTGCTTGCTTATGTAGCCTCCTCTTATGTGTTGTGTTCCCCTATGTTGTGTTATATGTTGTTTATGTCTCTTTAGATGACCCTTGATACTCTTGTAAGGTCAAGGATACAAGGAGACCACCTCTGTTGTGACAATTGAGTGAAAGCACAAAGATGAGTATAGATTTTGCGGAAGTCTCCCACGGATGAAAAATGCCACTTGGAATAGGTACCCATTTTGAAAAAAATGGGTACCTGTTTAGGATCGGGCTCCTAAAGCAAAACGGGTACCTATTTTCAAAAAGTATTTTTTTTACATGCCTATGGGTAATTTTTTTTATTTTTTAGAAACGGGTACCCATTATTTTTAAAATGGGTACCCGTTTATAATGGGCACCTGTTATGAGTGGGAACTCGTTTATAACAGGAACCTGTTTCTAAAATTTTGAAATTTCAAACCTACCAATTTGCATTGGTTTTAGGCTTGGAAACCCAAGCCTTAGCTTTGGACCTGCAACTAGGAGACCATGAAAACAGTAAGAGAAAAAACTAGTTTCACCACTATGGTTGACGACTTTTTTTAGAATATTTTAACGAAATTAAAACCCATTATAGATCTAAAAGTCTAGTTTTTAAATATGCATTTTTTTCTACTATTGAACATAATTTTCTATTTATTATTTATTTTTCAAACAAACTAACTCATAAACTTGAAATAACATAGGTTACTATTTTTTTAATAACTTTTAAGTTTGAAAGTTTCTTGGAAAAAAAATTATGTCTGACCAAACTAGACATCATTCTCTACATGATAAAAAAAAATTAGTTAATTGATTAGTTTAGCTCAAATTATGTTGGCATACATGAGGGGTTTTAAAAAACACTAATTAGGGCCATTAAAAAATTAATAAAAAAAATATTTATCAAAAAATTACAAAAAAAATATCCTAACCAAAATTCAACATCCTGAGAATCTTTCCACAAAAGGAATTAGAAAAAAAATATTAATTTAGGTCAAACTATGTTGGTCGTACACATGCATGCTTTTGCAAAAAATAGGGGACTTTTAAAAAGCCACTTTTTGTACATCCAATAGAAAACCAACTTGCATCATCTGGGTATTAGAAAAAATTACATATTTGAAAACTAAAAAAAAATCCTACATTTCGTATTTTTACATCATCCTAATATTTTATGTGCAAGTGCTTCAAATTGTCACTCCAAGTATGACAAAATTTGAAAAATAAGAAAAACACTTCCACTTTTTGGCCAAAAAGTGTACTCATCTTCTTGCACTTACCCCATTCTTTTATTTGTTTCATCATTCTTCTACTTTCTTCATCTCTATTTTATTGTTGTGTGTTGTGCCTTGGGGGCATAACATCATGGCGGATGTCTTGGGGGTATTTTCCCATGATGTAAACCCAAGTCACTCTTGTTTCCTCTCTCATTTTATTGTTTAACTTCTTTAGTGGCTCTACTAGTCAGCTGATGACGAAAACAAATAAATATTGATAAGGACCATGTGTCCCTTCAACAAGAAAGCAAAAATGGACCTAGTCCATATATGAAGATGGAGTTGATATATATATAATGCTTGACTAGTAGAATCTCTCCATGTTGTGATTTGTATTGTGAAATTTGTTGTAGTAAACCTTTGCAATACTCTAAATTTGCTTATATGCACTTTGGATTGTTTTGTATCTCACCTTGTTGCTACACTCGATTTTGAGATACCTACAGTATAACCTCACAGCTATACTCAGTTTTGAACCCGCAAGTGTAGCCTTGGTCTCTTATGTAATATGATTTCTGCATAGCTTTCATGAATTGATTTAATTGTTATCTTAGAGTAAGATTTTCTAGTTCCAAAGATTATATCTTGTTGATTATATTAGCAAACTATATCGATGTGTTTGTGGGAACATTTGACGATCATGGCACATGCCACTTTTGGGGCATGGGCTTTGCAAAAGCTCATGTTCCCTTTCGTGTTTCCACCTGACCTTAATGTGCTTGATACTGGCAAGTGCCGGGATCAACCACCTTAAGGTGGGGGCATATATAATGGTATCTGCTTGATTACTTTTTACACTGACAAAGCCTGTTTGTAAGCCCTCATCGCGAGGTGGGATGGTGCATCTATTGAGCTAGTGTGCATCCTTTTAAGCAAAATCCCTTCTGCGGAAGGCGGGGTGGTTTATCTCTTGAACTAGTCCACACCCTTTTTGAACAAATCCCTCATCACAAGGCGAGATGGTGTATCTCTTGAGCTAGTGCACATCCTTTTAACAAAGTCCTCATCACAAGGCGGGGTTGGATCTTGAGTCATTCACCCTTAAGCATGTCTTTGGCGGTTGTGATAGCGTAGCTCAACTGTTAGGTGTGTTTGGTGTGTTTTAGATAGTGGAGTAGTGATGAGCTCCTCCTTATCAACTGTGTTTATCATGTATAAGACGTATAGTGTGTCTATGGCATACTAAGCAGTGCTCGTGTATTCCATGTGTTTTACGTGTCTTCCTTGCATGTCTTGTGTGTTTGTGGCATGGTCTAAAGTTGTGTGGTGATGATTCCCTCCCCATGCTGTATGTGTTTTGTGTGTTTGTGCATGGTCTAAAGTTGTGCGGCAATGAGTCCCTCCCCACGCTGTGTGTTTTATTTACTTTAGTTAGCATTATATATAGATATGTAATTGTTTAATCATGTCTTCTTCATGTCTTGCATGACTACGGTCATGTCTTCTCCATGCATTGTGTGCTTTCACTATCTTCTCTATGTATTGTGTGCTTCCTTATTGTATTCACTACGTCTTATGTGATTGTTTAGTGTTTTCTTATGTTTGCCTAAGTCTAGGGGCTAGAAATAGTCCTTCCAGCTTAGGGTGTATATTCATTCTAGTGTTTGATGTGTTCAATATGTTTTGATATGCTTCGATCATACTTTAATGCATGTCTTGTATCATAGGATTGCACACATATTAAAGTAGGGGCTAAATGTTATGAAGTAAAAAGTGGACACATACCTTTTTACCTCCTTGTTTATCTCCTAGGTCCCCGTGTTTACACTCTACATGCAAATTATTCATCCTGATGAGAAATCCCCTGAAACCCATGAAAAATGGGGACTAGGGGCCCATTTTATATCTATGTCCTGACCAAAAAGGCCCCTTGGGACTTGGGCACCCACGCCTAAGTCTACCCTGATTGGTCGGGGTAAAATCAAATGTATGTCGGCCTAGGACTCTTAAATGGGTCCTCCCTTGTCAGTTCTTTCAATTAATTTATGAAAGTTTAATGGGATGACATATATAAACAAGTGTTTGAATTCATTTGTAACTAGGTTAATGATAGAAAGGTTATGATGTTGTGCAAAGGTGAATTCAAGGCATTCATTGTTTTTGTTGCAGGCTTGTGTTAGTATTGTGTTTATTGTAGATTTGGATTCATCATCATCATCCTTATGAGTTGAAGAATCTTCAACCTCCTAAGGGCTTTACTGCCAAGGTGACATCATCATTATGTTTGAATCATTTCATCATAATTTGGATTATCTTTAGCCTCTATCCTAATAGGGCACGCTCTCTCATTAACAATGGTGTTGGGAAATCTTGAATGCTAACCTGAGATTTGACTAAGGCAAATCCCTAAACACCATAACCCCCAAACCCCTTTCTTCATGTGTGCAAGTTACAGGTGTGGGAGTTGCAGAAGTACAGATATAGGGAAGTTGTTTGAGGGATAAAGATTCTAGATCTAGAAATGGAGTTCAAAAATTCACTCACAGTAGACTAGGGTGCGAGCCCTAGTGTCCAACAAGCAAAACAAACCCTGGATTCAACATCAGAGCATCATTTATGAAATTTTTCTAGTTCAAAGCTTTCAGAGATCGAGACTTTCTGGACTCAGGCGCTAGCCCCAGAGTCTTCCAACATTTCAGCTTCTCAAGAACAGGTTACTACATTTCACCGATCATCTTGGTACTTTTAGATCCTAGCTTTCCATTGTTGTTTGTCTGTTATAAGATGATTATCATAATTCTAGGGTTTAGTGCATTGATTGGCCTAGGGTTTGATAATAGGCTTGGTTGAATCACATCTTTCCTTTGCAAACAAGAGCACAAAACTTGTAGCTCAATCCTCTTTCATCTTGTAGTGACTTGGCTTGGTTTTGTCCTTGAATCTTGTAGTGAAAGGAGGGTTTGATCTAGTGTACTCACACACATTCCATCCTTCCCCCTTTTACTATATAATAGTGTCAAATGACCTTCTCCATGTATGTATATTATTATTGGCTTTGTTGTGTGTCTCCCCTAGTGTTGGTTGTCCCACTTGATCAAGAGCAAGCTAGCATAACTAGGGGTTGAGAGAGATGGGACCTCGATTAGAAGGTTGTGCTACTCCATGGACTTTTTAGGTTCTCGATTGACTCCCCTGTCATTAGAAGAACATAAATTGCTTTGTAGTGCAAACCTATTCCTTCTTGTTATTCATGATCATGTTAGTTGAGAATGGGATATGATGTTGTCATTATTCCCAAAGCTTATCACTGCTACTAGTTACTAACACTTTCTATTTCCATTGATCATGGGCACTTATTACAACTACTAGATGATAACATTTCATATCATCATTGGTTGTGGATCATTTGTATGGCTACTAGTTAAAGCCATGCAATGAGGACACTAGTTATTGGTATTTGGTATTAACTCCTGGTTTTGGTTTGAGCACTCGAAACGGTTTGGTTGTTAACCTTCAATATTGGCACATGTAATTTTATCAAGATAATTAGTATTATGATGGTAGAGGCATTGGTATAATATCAACATTGTGGTAGCATTTTTAGTATATCATGATAGTATGATGAGTTAGTACTGGCTTTGACATTATGATACAATGGCACTGATGAAATTTTTGTTCAATTATCCTTACCATGAGGATCTTTATATGTTCATAGATGAAAGGAAGCTACGTGTGCGGAAATCGCTTCCTACACTAATCTAATGAGGGGAGAGCTATACAAATTCAATTTAATCCTTATCACTACAACAACATACAACATCTAACAGAGTTATTATAGCAATACACAAGAACCAGAAAGAAGATAGAAGAAGAGAGACAAAGATATACGGTGGGGAAAACCCTTATTGGGTGAAAAACCCCACACTCAGAAACCTACACAATGTATTAACAAATATGAAAGTTGTTTACAATACACTTGCAATTCAAGCATCAATGGTCTTCAACACTTGTGTCTGGAGTCAATCCGGTAGCATAACAGTACCTATAAACCTGTGATACAAACTCCATCTCCAAGCACCTATTTATATAGAAAATACAAGGCAATATTGGATCTATCTTGGGATGGGCATCCAACATGGATTCATGGACCAAAACCCATGCCTAAGGACACTTAGTCAACATTGTAGAATGTGCTTGACACTTGTCCATAGCTCCCATCCCAAAGAGGTCACCTATTTCCAAAATGGGCTATGACAGATGCGCTCACGACACTTACGACCATCATAGAATCTGTCATAGTGGTTACAACTTATAGTTGTAAGAGAATCTATTATACACATGCTATAAATAGCATATTCTCTTACAACATGTCATAGTCCACCTTGGGGCACCCAAATATACCTTATTCAAAGATGCTTCATGACACATGTCCTTACCTGTCTTACAAACTTCTATTTCTAACTCTTACATGTCATAGATTCTGTCATAGGAATCTGTCATAACCGTTTCGGTCAATATTCCCTTACACAACATGGAAGATGCCGACACATGGAAAAATGCTCCTACCACAAAGTGGGATGCCTATCTCCTCATGTGAGGACAAAATTACAAGTTGTCATATTCCATGTAGGATCAACACATCATCGTGCCTTACAAATATTTACAATATAGGCAATTAATTAATAAATACAAACATAATAAATGCAAGTAATTCCCAAGGTTGAGACACCTTAATTCCCAACATTCTCCCACTTGTCGAACACCTTGTAAGAGCCAATAGAAAAATAGAATTTAACTGCTATAGGCCGAGCGGCCCATAGACTCCGATCACCATATGAACTTCTCTGTGCCCACTGGTTTCGTTAATGCATCTGCAACATTCTTCAAAGTATCTACCTTTTCCAAATTTACCTTTCCATCCTCAACCATGTCTCATACAAAGTGAAACTAAACATCAATGTGCTTTGTTCTAGCATGGAAAGTTGGATTCTTCGCAAGGCAAATTGCACTCTGACTGTCACAACTAATCGTGATCTGACCTGCATCAACACCAATATCTAAACACAATCTCTTAAGCCAAATGGCTTCCTTACAAGCATGAGTTGCTGCCATATACTCAGCTTCTATCATGGACAAAGCAACAACAGGTTGTCGCTTACTCATCCAACTAATAGCAGTACCAAACACTGTAAACACATAAGCACTGGTGGATCTCTGGCTATCAATGTCACATGTCTAATCTGAATCCACAAATCCACGAATATCAACAAAATGCGGAGGTCCTAAAACATTACCATGATAGCAAGTGGAATACTCAAAAGTACCCCTCAGATATCTGAACACTCGCTTAACTGCATCCCAATGAACTCATCCAGGATTAGCCATAAATCGACTAAGGACTCCCATTGCTTGGGCAATGTTTGGTCTTGTGAAGACCATATCATACATCAAACTGCCAAGAACACTAGCATAAGGTACTCTGCTCATGTCCTCCACCTCACTAGGAGATTTTGGACAATCCTCAACAGACAACTTTGTCCCCAAAGAAACAAGAACACACAATGGTCTACAATCTTCCATGTTGAACCTATTCAACACGGTCTTCACATACTTACTCTGGCTTAACCAAATTTTTATGTTGGTTCTGTCTCTTCTAATTTCCATTCCTAGAATGTGCTTGGTTGCCCCTAAATCTTTCATTTCAAACTGTGCTAACAACTGAGATTTAAAATTAGAATCATATTTTTACCCTTCTCAATGAGCAACATATCATCAACATACAGTGCAACAATGAGAATACGATCACCATCAAATTTATAATACACATAGTGATCCGATTTCAATCTCACAAATCTAATTGACAACACAAAGGCATCAAACTTCAAGTACCATCTCCTAGGGGATTGCTTCAAACCATACAAAGACTTTTTAAGTTTGCAAACCAAATTTTCTTTACCTTTCACCATGTAATGCTCTGGCTGTGACATGTAAATTTCTTCCTCCAAGTCACCATGAAGGAAAGCTATCTTCACATCCATTTGTTCTACCTCTAAGTCATAAGCTACTGCGAGAGATAACAAGAATCGAATGGATGTCATCTTTGCAATGGGATAGAAGATCTCACCATAATCTATACCCTCCACTTGTGAATACCCCTTCACAACTAATCTAGCCTTATACTTCTCAACACTGCCATCTGCACCAAATTTCTTCTTGAACACCCATTTGCATCCAACGGGTTTCCATCTAGGAGGCAAAGGCACCAAGTCCCAAGTTTGATTCTTTTCCAAAGAAGCCATTTCATCCTCCATGACCTCCTTCCAGGAACTTGCATCTTTCATGTCCATAGCCTCTGATACAATTCTAGGTTCATCACTGTTAGTAATCAAAGCATAAGCACAACTAGAATCAAGCAATGTAAAACCAAACCTTTCAGGTTGCTTTCTTATCCATGTAGACCTCCTCAAGAATTGAGGTTGAGGTTTAGCTTCTTCATCTGAGCTTTCAGAGCTCTCCTCATCATCGGGTCCAATATTGTCTTTCTATTAAGTCTTCTCAGGGGTAGTAGGAAACTGAACAACATCCTCTTTCTTTACTATTTCTTCTGGCTGTAAAATAGTGGAAGAAGGTGTAAGCTCTCTGAACATGACACTTCTGCTATACAACACTTTTTCAGCCATGAGGTCCTAAATCTTGTATCCTTTCACACTGACACCATAGCCAATGAAGATACACTTAACAGCCTTGTTCTCCAACTTTGACCGCTTCTCCCTAGGCACATGTGCATATGCCTCACAACCAAAAACATGAAGATGCCTTATTGAAGGCTTTCTACTAGACCACACCTCCATGGGTGTCTTTCCAACAAGAGCTAATGTAGGATATCTACTAACCAGATAACAAGTAGTGGCAACAGCTTCAGCCCAAAACTTTTGTTCTAGGCCAACTCCACTAAGCATACTCCTAGCCTTCTCCATCAATGTCCTGTTCATCCTCTCTACAACTCCATTTTGCTGCGGGGTGTATGGAGTTGTCTTATGTCTTTCAATCCCAAGCTCCTTACAATATTTATCGAATTCTATAGAACAAAACTCACCACCGTTGTCAATTCTCAAGCATTTAATCTTTTTACCAGTCTGATTTTCAACAAAGGCCATAAACTCCTTAAACTTGCTATAGACTTCATATTTGCTTATGAGAAAATAAATCCATGTCATTCTACTGTAATCATCTATAAAAGATACAAAATATACAGACTTTGATAACGAAGGAACATTAACAGGACCAAACACATCAGAATGAATAAGGTCCAACACACCAGAAGACTTATGAGAACTCGAGTAAAACTGAACATGGTTTTGTTTTCCATAAATGTAATGTTCGCAAAAGTTAAACTCAAGATTACAATCATCTAACCCCTCGACGAGGTTCTTATTTTTCAGGGTACGCAGACCCTTCTCACTAATGTGGCCAAATCTCTTATGCCATAAAATTGTCTTTTCAGCATGAAGTTTAACTTCTAATGCATGATTACAACCATCAAGATTAGAAACAATAGATTTCTTCACTGCTTGTTCAGATGGTGGGGATGAAGTGACTACTGCCCTCTTCATTGAGTTAGAAGAACTATTGCATTGTGAAATGCATGCCTCTAGCTGAAATAGAGTACCTCTCCTAGTACGCTTAGCAAGCACCATAGCTCCTCTAGTCATCTTGCATCCTTCTTTTTAAAAGACAACCTGCACACCTGTATCATTCAAACTACTTACAGAAAGCAGTTTCCATGCTAAGCCTGGGATGTGCATAACCCCAGAGATCCCCTTCACTCAACCATCAGGGAATCAGATAGAGACTCTTCCACGACCAACAATCTTTAGATGGGAGTCGTCACCCTGATACACCTTTCCACCATCGAACTCCTCATCCTTATTGAACCAGTCTCGATGCGAGGTCATGTGGAATGATGCACCAGAGCCGATTAGCTACACATTGTCAGATGCATGGGTTGCCAGCGCTACAATGAAAGCATCACCGTCATCTTGTGACTTATCAGAATCTAAATCAAGAGCTTTCTTCTTGTTCTTCTTCTCCTCTTTGCATTCCTTTCAAAAATGCCCAGTTTTGCCATAGTTCCAACAAAGAGCCTTGGACTTTCTAGGAGATTTGGATCTACCCTTCTCATCTTTCTTGTCCTTCTTCCCTTTCTCCTTAGGTCTTCCACGAACTGCAAGGGCCTCTTTGGCTACCTCAAAAGACTTTCTCCGCATCTCTTCAGACAATAGTGAAGAAACTACTTCTTCCATTTTGAATGTGGATGTGGTGCTTCCAATAGCCATGACAAGATGATCCCATGAGTCCGGGAAAGAACAAAGCAAGGTCATCCTCCTCCATCTTTACACTAATAGATGTCAATTGTGAAACTAGCATGTTAAAAGCATTCATATGTTCAGCAATGGATCCTCCATCCTCCATTCGAAGAGAATATAACTTCTTTCTCAAAAAAAGTTTATTAACCAGGGATTTTGCTTGATACACATCTCCCAACTTCTTCCAAAGTAGTTTTGCAGTAGTCTTCTCATGGACATTTAACAACATAGAATCAGCAAGACTAAGTCTTATGAGACCCTTAGCCTTCCGATCCTTGAGATCCTAGTCATCTTGTGACATTGCAGCTAGTTTAGTTCCATTAACACTTTCCCAAAGGTCTCGGTCAGCAAGCATGTCTTCCATCTTGAGCTTCCACAGCTCGAAATTACTGCCATTGAACTTCTCCACTTCAAATCTTCTTGATGTGCTTGCCATCTCCTTGCTGCAATAGAAATTAGAATACTCTGTACAGACTCCCACTCAACTTAAGATCAACTCAAAAAACCCCTACCCAATAGCTAAGACCAAAATTGGCTAGGCTTTGATACCAACTGAAAGGAAGCTAGGTGTGCAGAAATCGCTTCCTACACTAATCTAATGAGGGGAGAGCTATTCAAATTTAATTTAATCCTTATCATTATAGCAACATACAACATCTAACAGAGTTATTACATCAATACACAAGAACTAGAAAGAAGATAGAAGAAGAGAGACAAAGATATATAGTGGGGAAAACCCTTATCGGGTGAAAAACCCCACACTCAGAAACCTACACAATGTATTAACAAATCTGAAAGTTGTTTACAATACACTTGTAATGCAAGCTTTAATGGTCTTCAACACTCATGTCTGGAGTCAATCCAGCAGCATAACAATACCTGTAAACCTGTGATACAAACTCCATCTCCAAGCACCTGTTTATATAGAAAATATAAGGCAATATTGGACCTATCTTGGGATGGGTGTCCAACATGGCTTCATAGACCAAAATCCATGCCTAAGGACACTTGGTCAACATTGTAGAATGTGTCTGACACTTGTCCATAGTTCCCATCTCAAAGAGGTTGCCTATTTCCAAAATGGGCTATGACAGATGCTCTTATGACACTTACGACCGTCATAGAATCTGTCATAGCGGTTACAACTTACAGCTGTAAGAGAATCTATTATACACATGCTATAAATAGCATATTCTCTTACAACATGTCATAGTCCACCTTGGGGTGCCCAAATATGCCTTATTCAAAGATGCTTCATGACACATGTCCTTACCTATCTTACAAACTTCTATTTCTGACTCTTACATGTCATAGATTCTGTCATAGGAATCCGTCATAACTGTTTCAGTCAATACTCCCTTACACAACATGGAAGAGGCTGACACATGACAAAATGCTCCTACCACAAAGTGGGATGCCTATCTCCTCATGTGAGGACAAAATTACAAGTTGTCATATTCCATGTAAGATCGACACATCACCGTGCCACATCCCACAATATGATAATATGGAATTTACAAATATTTACAACATAGGCAATTAATTAATAAATACAAACATAATAAATGCAAGGAATTACCAAGGTTGAGACACCTTAATTACCAACAATAAAGATGTGATATTTCTGGCACTTGAAACTTAGCACTCAACACTTGGGACTTGGCATGAGCTACAAGACATGTCCTGGGTTGTGTAGGACATGTGGTAGTATGGCATGATGTTATGTTCTTTGATTTCTATGTGGTATCGATAGCACAATTTGCATGATTTTACATGGTTTGAGACCACCATTCCAATCCTACCTTTAGGTGGATTTATTGAAACTATATGGTGATCATGATGTGCAATTTTTCTTCTAAGGTTGTTAATCATTTGTCAAGTCATCGATGACTTCTTTTGTTTGTAAAACCAACAATGTTTGTGATTGCATTTATTTAGCCTACTTCACCATTTGGAAATTGAGATGGTCATTTTTTCCTCAAGGACTTGTTTAATTTGACTCTTTGGTCTTGGATTTTGAGACATTATGGTTATTATTAATTATGATTTTTTTTATGATATTTTTTGTGGTTTCAACTTTGAGATTTTGTTTATTGGAAAAAAAAATCCTTGATTTGAGGCTTCTCTATTTTGTGACTGGTTATCTATGTGGAGTAATCTGACAAATGTACAATTGTCCTATCTAGAAGGGGTCCTTGGTAAGTCATATGGAGGATTAGATGGCTAGGGAATTCTTTTGTGAGGATGGGATACAAATGGGACTAGTATGGGATGGTTGTACTCCATTCCCCCTTATATGTGTGTGATCTCTTTTTTACCTTTCTCTTGGAGCCTAATCCCCTTAAATGAACAAGGAAAAGGTACTAGGAAATGTATGGAGGGATCCTTGAGTAGGGTCTTGAGACCATATTTCCTACTAATTTTATGGTTCTATGATAATTGAGATACTAGTTCTATAGTTTATGATTCAAGGACCTTGTGATGGTGCTTCTATGGTTCTATAGCTATTTGGATGTTGGATATAAGACTTTATGGTTTACAAATACATGGTTATTCAATTGCTAGATCTACAAACCCATAGCTCTATAGTTCTATGGCTCCATGGTCTTATGGTTACTTAACTATGTTACATTATATTTGGCATCCTCGTAGACCCTTGATGTGAGTCTTGTGATGTGGAAACCCTATGATGTGCATTTTAAATGTGCTTTATCTATGATATGTATGTGATGTAAATGAAACTCCAAGCTAAATGATGTGTAAGAAAATGAGTTAAATTCTTATAAATGCACTAAGGTGTGGTATCACTTAGAGAAATTCTTGTTATTGTGCACTTTTAACTTTTGAAATTGATCATAGAAGTAACTTGTTATTTAAGGGGAGGGGGATGTAAGGCTCCAATCCTTTAGTAACTCATAAGTGTCACTCTTCTTATGCTTAATGATCTCATTTGCTCTAGTTAATTGTGGAACTTGCATGAGATCCTCTAATCTTCTCATATTAGTTTTTAAATCATTCATTGAATTTCCATGCATTTTTAGATTTTAAATGTGACTATGTAACTAGGTAGACAAGGTTTAATTATGTTTTTCTATTCAACTATTTACACTATACAATTATGCGTACATTAATTGACAATAGAATTGTACATGAGTAGGGTTATGATCAAATGGCTCTTTAGGATGACTCATACATTACCATAAACTTAAACGAATCTACACAATGGTGCTTTTAATCTCATTGAAGGTAGGATTACTGGTAAGTAGATATAGTAAATTATGAATGCATGGTATCTTGCTAGTTGTAACATTATTGCATGTAATCACCCTAGGATGAATTGAATAATATGATAATATCTAAACTCAATCTTCATATCAGTGCTTAAGTGAGAATTTAATTGGTATTGTAATATAATGAGATTTCATTAGATTGAAATGTCATATAACATGATTACTTGAAGTAAATATTGAAATTATCCATCATGAATAATTGAGTTTACAAAAATTGGTTTCAATCTTATCTAAACTAAATAGAATAATGAGGATGGAAATGTGATTACTATGTATATGGTTTATCTTAATTATTGCAATTGAATAATGTAAATTTGATTAGGTTTCTTCATCTATATACATCATGAACATATTAATGTTTGTAATGAGTGTGCAGGTGCAATCACCAATGGGAGAGCCATCAAGAACCCCAATTTCTATCCCACTTCATAATATGAAGCAATGGGATTTGATTGTGTATCCCAATGAGCCAAATGCCTTAGCGTAGTGGGGACTAAGACCCCTAATGTGAACTAGGTTAACCTATAAGGGTCTATATTTTCTCTTAGGGGTTTATTTCAATTTGGTAGTAATTATGTGTTTTCCCATGTGATAAAAAAGTAAGTGTAAAGTGTAAACTCAGATGGGAATTTTTAGTCAACATTTTATGGGTGTAAAAAGTGATTTTTTGCAAATTATCAATTCAATTTTTGGAACCCAACCCAAGTACCTATAAGTATGGTACTTGGGAAGGGTGTAGGATGTATTTAGAGATTTGAGGTGTACTTTAGGAGCTTTTGAAAAGAGAAAACATCTATGAATTCATGGGTGTTGGGATCAAGGAACACCTAGTCAACCTATGACCTTCCAGATTTGTCAAATGGGGAAATAGATCCATGCTATTGGAAGGATGACCATGTGAACTCACAAGGGTAGTCACATCCATTTGATGTGATGGATGAAAGGTTGATATATGAGTTAGATGGGTGCCACGTGTCTCCATTCTATTGAATGGAGAAGAGAGACATGGCATTCCCACATAAGCTCTCATTTTGGCTTTTGCGGGATTCTTGCATGCTAAGTTTTTTTCTTGGGAGAATTATTGAAGGAATATGTGGAGACATTTGGAGTTGAGAATCATGGTGGCTTTCTTGAAGTGAGGAAGAAAATAGAGATAATCCTTCATGCTTTGCTATTCCTTCATTTAATCTGTGTATGAATATAGTGTAGAAAATGACTCTTTATTATGTGTTTAAGTTTAGAAGAGAATTTTTTATTTTATTTCTTGTTTTACTTCTATCCTTGGGTGAATGTGAGTGTGTGTAGAGAAAGAGATCTACTTTTTGTATTGGGAACGAATTTCTCATTTTTGTGGTTCTACAAGTCTGTGTCTATGTGATTGTTTGTTAATCCTTCTTGCTTGTTAGTTTTCTAGTTCCCATTCGTAGCTAGCTCTCCTAGCTCAGGGGATGACAAGAGTATTGAAAAACTTAATGAAACCATATTGGTTGGGTGGAGATCATTCTCCCTATTGTTGTTGTTTCTTCAAGTTCAAAACAATAGCTCTCTACCTTGTTGGATCAAGGAGTTCCCATGCGTGTGAAACCCATCGAGTCTACTTTTTTTGAAAGGAAATGAATGTAAGTATTAAGATAATTTTGTGAAAATTGTAGAGTGTAGAGATAAATGTATATGAAGAAGGAAAAAACCATTTTTATGGGTTATAATTGATCTATTTAAATAATTAAATTTCCTTATTTATTGAATTTATGTAGTTGGAAAATATACTCATTTTTATTTCGCATGCCTTAAACTTGCAAATGTACATCTAATGGAGATACAAATATGGAAAAACTAAATAAATAAATGAAATAAACTTTGAGAAGAAAAAATGATAACTATGTTTATTTAAATTTGATGTAAAATGTAAATATATACATGTATATTAAACACAAAAAATTTGTCATCTCAAAACTGTTTGATCATGCCAACAACAGATGCATTCTTGCAAAATGTGTCATTTGCGTTTAGCATAATGTTGTCAGGAGCCATATTTTACGTTCTTCATCTCTTGGGGCTGAACTAACTATGCCAACAAATTGGGGTGGGTGGGTGAATGCTAGAGGAGGCCTTGTTTCATTTCCTAAGTGCTTCAATCCTTTTGGACTACAATGTTCTGACGAAGTCTCTTAAGAGACCTAAGAGCAAAAACTGTCAATCTTTGATATAGTGGATGTCAAAATCTGTGGTGCTTAGGAATGATGCATTAGGATAACATAAAAGGCATTGTGAGTTGGAAGGTATCTCAAATTCAAGAGTTGTGGATTTGTTAGCATTAGGATGGTATAAGAAGCATTATGAGTTACCAATTTTTTTCAAATTCAAAATGTGATTATAAATTTAGTCCACTCCTATGATTGCATTACTCAAAAACTTGGCATGATGTAGTTGCAATGTGTGGTGTATTTAATACATAAAGATTAATCTGATGATTTGTACAATTTGTGAAAAATACAATCAATTAATTTTCAACTATGAATTTTGTTTCTATGAAGTATATCTTCATGGTTGAAGTCTTATCAAGTCTAATAGTAATTCATTTGAAATTTACACTTATTTTCAGTGGTATAATTCCTTTGCTTATTATGAAATCCATGCCTTCAAGTATTGGGTCTTACAACCACGAGAAGGAATTAGTTACAGTATATATATAGTGGGGTGGCATCCCAATCATGTATTAAAACTCTTTATTCATATTGCTATGATAAATGTGACATTCATTTAGCTTGTTGCCATCAATACTTTATTTTTTATAAAGGTGGAAAATGTACAAATGTTTGTATATGCCCCAAGCTTTGGCTAAATAATCAAACCATGAAAATATTTAGTAGGTTGTAGAAAATCTTACTACAAATTGTGATTATTTGTAAAAGTGCATAGCTTCAATGCAAGAGGGCAGAGAAGCTGTATGACAATGTAGGAAGAATGTTGCTAATCTTGCATGATAGGTTTAACAAAGGAAATGTTTTACTCAATTTCTAAAACATACAAGGTTGCAATGAGTGGAAAAGAGGTAAAATATTTGTCTCCAAATCATATACATATTCAAATCAGAATTAGACTCAAATTTCATATCAATTCTTTTGTATAAAATGAGGCATATTTACTCCAGATTCTTTAAATGCACTCCAAATTCCATAATAGAATGAACAGGTCCACCTTACATGTTTAGAAATTTGAACTTACTAAACATCATTCTAATCACCGTGTGCTCCTACCCATATTCCCTTCCCCTCCAAGATCTAGAACTTATGCATACATATGTAATCAAATCATCCCCTATCCCCAAATATTTAGGCAGTATACCACTTTATACTTTACATTTTAAGTAATTTAAAACCTCCCAAGCACACATGATAAGAATCAAGGTATTTCTTTATTAAATAAATCCACAAAAGAAAGCCAACATTAAAAAATTAAAACTTTTGTTGTAGTACCAACCAAAGAATATTCCAATATCTAAAAGAGCCTAAACTTTTATCCACTGGTGAGTATCCTTCTGGATTAGACAAGACTAGATTAGAATGGACCTCCACCTTACATGTTTAGAAATTTGAACTTACTAAACACCATTCTAATCACTGTGTGCACCTACCCATATCCCCTTCCCCTCCAAGATCTAGTACCTATGCATACCTATGTAATCAAATCATCCCCTATCCCCAAACTTTAAGGTAGTATACCACTTTATACTTTACATTTTAAGTAATTTAAAACCTCCCAAGAACACATGACAAGAATCAAGATATTGCTTTATTAAATAAATCCCCAAAAGAAAGCTAACATTAAAAAGTTGTAACTTTTGTTGCAGTACCAACCAAAGAATCCAATATCTAAAAGAGCCTAAATTTTTTATGATATAAGTGCTTTGTTAAACACCTAAGTAAGTACCAACCAAAGAGTCCAATATCTAAAAGAGCCTGAAATTTTATCCACCTATGAGTATCCTTCTGGATTAGAAAAGAAGAGCTTTTTTTTCTTGGTTCTTCTAGAGCTTGAATTCTTTAGAACTTCAAGAATTTCTAGGTCAACAACTTTCGGGAGAAGTTACTCTTTGGAGAGCATAATACGATGAAAATTATGAGCTATGTTTAGGGGGAAGGTAATTGTTGATTATTGGACTTCTATGGTGGACTTAATTGACAAGGTCAAATAGACAACGGTTGACCTTATGATGTAGATGTTAGTGGTTCAAGTTCACTTTCTCCACCTGATGCAATTGCGACCAGGGGGGCTTATCAAACCACCCAATCACACAACCAACACAACAATATCCTCAATCACAACAACGAATTTACAAAATAATGAAAGCAATCTGAATTTTATTAATTTCATACTTTCAACAAAAATATAACTACATCAAGAGTGCAATTTACACATTCTCCATCAGTCATTCCTTCTGCGTCTTAAATGTTGTCTTCTCCTTGGCTCTGCATCTTCCTTCCTTGGTGCTCAATCTCCAATCGCTACCACTTCTCTCAGGTAGATACCTCTCTCTTCTCTGCTTCCAAAACTTGCTGAGAGCTCCTCCTCATTGACCAGAAGAGAACCCCCAAAACTAAATAATACATCCCTTATATATATGGAGTTCCAAATGGTTGATCTCTCATGGAGAATTTGAACGGTTTCAAAAACTGAATCGGTCCCCAAATAACAAATTTCAAGCCTTTGAATAGAACAGACTCCGAAGCCAAAGCTCACGATGCCATTTAAGAGTTCATGAAACAAAATACTGCCAAGATTAATATATTCGGTCCCCAAACATTTGTTCATAATGTCTTTGGTATATCAGCAACAAGATAAATTCAATAACTCTTTTAAAACATTGAAAACTTCCCTATCAACCAAATTATATTCTGTGGCACTCTTGTATCGACAAAATTACAATTGTGTGAACTTATAATCCTTTTGTCGGTGAAATTACTCTCTTTTGAACTTTGGAATTGTATCTTCGATGCGTGCACCAACCTTTGAACCTTCCTTGAATATCTTTTTGCTCAAGTGACACTTCCATGAACCTTCACATTGGTGTTTTCGGTAGATTACAAACTTCGTGAACTTCACACCTTTCCTTCGTCGGCGATTTGGTCTTTGTAAAGAACTTTCGTAACTTCCATTATGGAACTTTTTGACGATTCTACCCTCATATGAACCATAGTACTTTGTTTCGGCATGCTTCCCAGTTTGGGAACTTAAGGATTTAGTGAACTGACACCCCTTATGCACATTGGAACTTTAACTTCGACATTCCGGTCAGTGTCCCTCTCGGTTCAGAAACTTAGAACATTGCCGATAAGTTGAGCATAATAATCTTTTTGGTAGAGATAAAAGTTCAAGAACTTTCAATGTTGCCAAAAATGCTAGGAGTAGAAAGTTGGCTAAAACTTTTTTGGATTAGACAAGGCTAAGAAGGGACATTTTAGATTATAGTCCATTCTATATGCTTTAGTAGATGGCATTCTTTTCAAGAAGAATATAGGAGTAGTCTTGCTAGGATGTGTAGAAGAAGATCAAGTTGAGAGGGTTCTCAATGAGTTCCATGAAGGTTCATCTAGAGATCATTTTTCTTCAAGAGTTACAACCATGAAGATAATGATGGCAGGTTATTTTTGTCCCACATTGTTTAGTGATGCTCATAGATGGGTTAGGAAATGCAAAGAATGTGCTCTCTTTATTGGTAAAAAGAGACTTGTTGCCCTTCCACTCCATGCTATTCAAGTAGATCAACCTTTTTCTAGTGGAATCTATAAACAAGAATTTGATCAAGATAATGAACAAAAATATGAAGATGAATCAAAGACAATAGCATACAAAACTCAGTCCTGCTCTTTAGGTTGATAGGATCACACCCAAAAGAGCAATAGGTAATTCTCCCTTTGTTCTTGTTTATGGAAGAGAAGCTAGGTTGCCCTTGTCTCTAGAATTGTCTTCACTAGAATTAGCTCAACAGTTGGAACTCGAAGGAGAAGATGTAAGGGCTATTAGGATGCATAAGTTGTCTAAATTAGAAGAGTTGATACAATCAACCATGATCACATTGGAAGACCATTAAAAGAAAATCAAACAACATTTTTATAAGAAAGCTAGAGAGCAAGTTTTCAAACAAGGAGACCTTATTTTGAAGTGGGATGCTGATAGAGCCAAAATAGGAGGACACACGAAGTTTGATGCCATTTGGAGTGGCCCATACATAATTCTACCTACAAGGAAGATAATGCTTTTCATCTATCAAATTTAAATGGAGAAGTTTTTCCTATCCCAGTCAATGGGATACACCTCAAACCATGCTTTGAGGTTCATTTCTCAAACCATTATATATTCGAATAGTTTTTTTTTCAAATAAGTTTTGTTGCACATTTTAGTTGTCTTATTTTCCTCCAAGTGTTGTTGCACACTTTGCATTCTCATTAGGAGAATGTATGACTAGTTGTCCTTTAGGTAGTTTTTTCTTTGTTTTGTTTTTGTTGTGTGTTGTTTCAAAGCTCCTAATGACTCCTATGCCCAATGGATTCCTTAAGGCTACTAGCCTAAAGTGTTTAGTAAGGAAACACCCCTAAGAGGTCGCTAACATGTTGACTTTTTGACTCTTCTTGGTCTCAAATAGTTATTTTGTGTCTTTAAAAGAAGGGGTCTTATCAGCCTCATTTAGAACCTTGTCTACATCTAATAGGTTTTAGAAGGTCTAAAAGGACTTTTATAATGCAAAAAGAAAAACGTTATCCTTTTGTCATATTTTTATGTATTGAGAGTGTTAGAGGTTTTAAGGAGTTTAAAAGCTCCAAAATGGTACATGCATCTATTTTGGAGGGATTCTTAATGGTGAAAATGAGTTCAGAGTCTTTAGGATTAGGTTTTAAGTATTCTAGGTTTAGGTTTTGAAGAGAAATGCTTTTAGGATTGTTCTTCCTAATGTGCAGGTTCAACTTCATGGGAAAAGAGTGTGATTGAAGGGTTTCAAGATTGTGAGATGCCTCAAGAACATTGGAAGGCAATGAAGATTAGAGGAAAAGTCTTTTCAAGTCTATCGATCTGTTGAAATACACATTGTTTATTTGTAGATCATTAAAAAACATAGTGTGTATTTTGACTTTTCTAGGGTTTGTTTGAATACACATTATATGAGAGATCATCTTCAGATGCATTGTTGGACATTTGGGTCTATGTGAGAAAGCTAGAGTGGTAGGGTGCATTTTTCATCTTATTAGAACTTACTAGTAAAAGCCTCTTGAGTTTGACAAGCAATATTTGGGATCAAGATATCTCTTATGGAAGTGACTTGGAGCTATACCTTTTTCAGCATGATGTTATGTGAGACTTGGCCCTGTGTTTGGCTTTCCAATGCAATATTGTTCATTGCAAGAGGTTTTTTATGTGAAGAAGAGAATAATTTACCTAGAAAATGGGAAGATCTAAGAAATAAAAAATCTAAAGCATAAATTATATTGATTAACATAGGTTGTATGTGAAGACAAAAAAATGATAAGAGGCAAATAATACAAACATAATGTAATAAATACAAATACCTTTCACCTCAAATCACTTTACTCATCTCATAGAGCGAAAGTAGAGTGCACCCTAGCTCCACTTGATTTGCTCTAGATAATTTTTTATAATGATTTGATTGTTGGTTGCTCACTTTGATAGCATAACTTGGCATGACTTGGAGACCTCCAAATGGATTGGTTGATGGTTGATTTATATGCACTTGGATAATATGATAGATGGCTAGGATTAGATTAGAGATGAATGGCTAGGATTTCATGAGACATGGATGGTTGTGATTAAGATTGTATGGACAGATAAGATTAAATGAGAGGACATTGAGGAAGGGATAGGGCCTATCCTTATGTGAATGGCTAAGATTAAGAGGTGAAATTTAAAATGAATGGTGAAGATGAAAAGTTAGTTTGATTTTGTGAAGGTGGCCCGTTTTAATGGATTTATGTGATTTTTGGATTTTTTTAATTTATTTATTTGTGGAGGATGGATAAAATGGGATGTAATTAGGATAAATAGAGGGTTAGTTGTGGAATTAAAATTATTTGATTAAATAAAAAAATTATTTAATTAATCAATGTAGATGGATGTGGAAAATTACATTAATTAATTAAATAAAATTTATTTAATTAATGTGATGAGGGGAAGAAGTGTTAATTAATTAAATAAATATGGTTTATTTAATTAATTAATATTGAGGTGTATGTGATGGGATTAGGATGGGTTTAGGATGATGTTAGAGATGTTGTTAGAATGTGGTGAATTTTAAGTGTCTACAATATAGATGAATGTCATTGGGGCAAGATGAATTTTCTTGGAAAAAAAGCTTTGGTTTTAGTCTTTGATGTAAGCACTAGGGATGTTACTATAGAGCAATACCACCATTCTAAAGAAGAAACCCATTTGATGTTTAATGGGATTAGATGCATATAGATTTTCAATCTCGTGGTCTTGACTAGTGCCTGATGGAGGAGGTGCCATCAACCTAAGGGATTGAAATCCTACAATAAGCTCATTAATGAACTATTTCTCCATGTTATTCAATAGCATGTTACCTTATACCACTTTGGTTTGCCATAGAGCTTAGAAGATGCCTATGGAGGATGGCTCAGTCCCCAAATAGTAGAAGATTTCAGAGCCACCTACCAAAGTATTGGATCAAGACTCCTCCTATCAAAGACTAAATATAGAACTTAGTGCATGAGTATCTAAAACATTTGAATGTTTCAAAGTCAGGTGTTAGTTGAGAAGCATATGATATGTTGACTTTATGACTAAAATGTTGCTATTGAGGTTAAGCAATTAATCATGATTATAAGAAACATATCTTCTTTGTCATGTGTAAGGCATGTAAAGGTATTTGAAGGTTGGTAAAGCTTTATGAGATTTGATGAAATAAGTAGGCCTTGCTAATGGGTATTAGAAGCCTTAAAGACCATTGCAAGTCTCTATAAACCATGACAAATCTATAGGAATACACACTATGAATAACAATTTCAAAGATCAGGCAAACCCTAGAAATTCTATCAAACCCTAGAAGATCTATCAAATTATTTGTAAAGTCTATCAAACTATTTGAAGGCTTTGTAAAGAATTCTTAGGGTTGTAGAAGCATTTTAAGATTTGTTAAATCTTTAGAAGTCATGAAGAAGTCACGACAAGTCCATGAAGCCATTGAGCAGTTTAGTCCCAAGGTTAAGCCATTCAAAAGAGACTATGTATAACCTTTTTAAGGATTCTATATAACTCTAAAAGGGTCTATGAAATATTTGAAAATTTTGTATAACCCTTAAAGTCCTGTGAGAATTAGATAAGGAAGGTCTTTGTTTAAGGCAACATATGGCATCTTTTGACACTACATATTGGTAGCTACCTCTGTATGTTGTGCAGATGATAAAGACACATCAGGTTTTGGTCTTTGACTCTGTTGTGGGTATAGACAGGTTGAAGGTTCCATTAACCCTAAGGGATTGGAATACTACAATAAGCTCAATAATGAAGAAAAGTATGATCAGAAACATTCAAATGAAAGAGAAAACCTATATTCAAGGTATGTATCAAAGATGGAATAGAGTATATTGCTCTTCAATTAGCTTTGCAATAGTTTTTGGGGTAGATACAGGCTTCTTGAAAAGGTGAATCTATGTCAAATGCTAGAGCAAGTTCTCTAGAGAGCAATGTTCTTTCTCAATCTAGAGAACCCACAGAGCCTGTGAAATCAAGGTAAGAGTTTAAAGGGGGTGTGCAAGATTTTGAAGGTTATAAAGGTTGTCTACAAGCTGGTTTAAAGTCTATGGTACATATTGAAACATATATTAATATACACAGTTTGTATCAAACTTTGAGAAACTCTGTATAACCATGAGATAACATGTGTAACCATGAGAAACCTCATGGGGATATATTAGGTCTGTCAAACATTTCTAGTCTCTGTGAATCATTCTTAAGCCCTATCAAGCATTCCTAAGGTTTTTAAAAATATTTCCAAGTTCTGTGTAGTCATTTGCAAGGTCTATCAAACTTTTGAAAGGTATGTGAGTCCATTGAAATGCCAATGAAATACACGGTCTGTATAGTCCATGTAAATTCTAAAGAACCTTGTGAAGGGTTTGTAGAAACCATAGAAACCCTATGACAACCCTAGAAGCCTTGTCATAATAGTTTGTATCTCTACATAATCTTTAAGGTTTTGTAAAACCTTGAGAGCTTTGTATAAATCATGAGTGTTGAAATACATAGTGTATGATTCAACTCTTTTGAAATGCACGGTGTGTATTTATATTTCAAGGTTTGTGAAGGACCATTCTCAAGATGTGTACAGACCATTTATATAGGTTTGTTCAAGCAGTGTAAAGGCCATAAGAGCCAATGGAGTTTATCTTCAAGTTTGTTCTCTAATAAAGGTAAAGAACATCTCAAGGTCTAAAATATATTTCTAAGGACTATGGAATCTACAAATGTATGAAGTTGTGGAGAAGAAGCAAATTGAAACAAGATTTGTTACAATACCATAAAGAGATCTTAAAGTGGTAGTTGAGAGTCCTCGTGGAGAAGGACTTGTTCCTACACCCCACAAAGCATTAAAGGTTCTAGGAACTTAAAGAGGTTAGGAAACATGTGCTTATTCTTATGCAAACACTTGGAGGAGGTTATGGTCATAAAGAGTCCTCATTATTATTTCTTCCTCAACAAGTACTTATTTAGGTGAATGGTGGCAGTTTTGGAGTGTTTTCAGGAGACCTGTTAGGTTGAAGACCCAGTCACCCAACTATGGAATATTGCAAAGCAACTTATGAGGCATTACTACTAGCCCTCTCATCTATACCATGAGGAGTTTCAAGGAGAAAATTCAGCAATCTGTCTTCTCTACGCCTAAGAAGACTCTTCAACAAAAAGAAACCAACAAAACATTAAAGAGGTAGTTAGACTCCTCATTCTCCTCATGAAGACAGTTTCCTATTTTCTCTCAACAATTATTGACTCTTCCAATATATCTTGTTGTATTTGTACAAAGATCACTCTCTAGATTTTTGTAATAGATTTATGCATACTAAAACTTGTAGAATATGTTTTGGCCTTCATGATCAATAAGAAGAACTAATTTTATGCCTTTCTCACACACTTCCTCACTATTTTTTCTTGAAGAATTTGAAGCTTCTCTTGTGGATAATTAATCCCTTTTGCAATTGTATCTTCTTTTCTAACCTTTGTAGAAGTTCTCATGAGTTTGCGTGGATGCAAGTTAGATTTCTTAAGATTATTTTTGTGCTTAGAAAATAGGTCTAGAGATCCCCTTAGCATTGGTGTATCACCTCATTTGTATTTTCAGACATTTCTTACCCTTTTCAAAATGAAAATCTAGTTAAAGTGTTGAGCAATGTGATTTCAATAGTGTTTTAGGCCTGCAATTGATTATACATTAGGTATTTTTAGTGATAAGTAATAGGGAACCAACCCTTGTTTAGAGGTTGATCTCTAATTATCAAATCCCACACTTTGAGAGGTCTTCCCATGTTTCACTAAATAGTTGAGCTAAGTGATTAACAATGGTGCATATTCAAGTGACAACAAAACCCTTTACTTGTTTCTTTGTTTGTTCAACATGATTGCATTAGGATGACATAAAAGGCATTGTGAGTTGGTAGGTGTCTCAAATTCAAAATTGGGAATTTGTTAGCATTAGGATGGTATAATAAGCATTATGAGTTACCAATTTTGTTCAAATTCAAAATGTGATTAAAAATTTAGTCCACTCCTATGATTGAGTTACTTATAGACTTGTCATGATGTAGTTGCAATGTGTAGTATTTTTAATACATAGAGAGTAATCTGACGATTCATGCAAATTGTAAAATATATAATCAATTAATTTTCAACTATGGATTTTGTTTCTATGAAGTCTATCCTCATAGTTGAAGTCTTATCAAGTCTAATAGTATTTCATTTGAAATTTACACTTATTTTCAATGGTATAATTTCTTTGCTTATCATGAAATCCATGCCTTCAAGTATTGGGTCTTACAACCATGAGAAGGATTAGTTATAGTATATATAGTGGGGTGGCTTCCCGATCAAGAATTAAAACTCTTTATTCATATTTCTATGATAAATATGACATTCATTAAGCTTGTTTCCATTAATACTTTAATTTTTATAAAGATGGAAAATGTACAAATGTTTGTATACGCCCCAAGCTTTAGCTAAATAATCAAACCATGAAAATAATAACCTAGGTTTTTGGAGGCATCATGTATCCAATTTTTTAATAAATTAATAACCATTAGAAAAAAAAAATTATAATCAAGATTAGAAAATCCTTCAAATGTTCTACCATAGAAAAAAATTCAATCTAGTAAAAATTGCAGTGAATTTAAACTAAGATTGTAATACAAACTTAATAATACACTTGCTCAATACTACCAAAATGCTAAACGCAATTATCAAATTGGTAAACCTAAAAAATAAATACCAGTCAATTCTACTTAGAAAAAACAATCATCCTAGTTAATACCCAAGGACCTGCTTTAAAACACACATACATATTGCATTCTTAGAAATAACTTCCTCTCTATGTCCATGTAATTAATGCAAAGTGCAAAGTTCAAGTCTCTCCAATAAAAGTTAGATACAAGGGTTTTAGTAATTTAAAATAGTACCACAACTTTGAGAGGAAAAAGCTAAATAAGGACTAAAATATCATAGTACCACAACTTTGAGAGGAAAAAGCTAAATAAGGACTAAAATATCATTGGAGAAAAATGTTTTTTTCCGTATAAATTATAGTAAAATATTTAGTAGGTTGTAGAAAATCTTACTACAGATTGTGATTATTTATAAAAGTGTAGAGCTTCAGTGCAAGAGGGCAGAGAGGCTATATGACGATGTAGGAAGAATGTTGCTTATCTTGCATGATAGGTTGAACAAAGGAAACGTTTTACTCAAATGCTAAAACATACAAGGTTGCAATGAGTGGAAAAGAGGTAAACTTCTTGTCTCCAAATCATATACATATTCAAATCAGAATTAGACTCAAATTTCCTATCAATTCTTTTGTATGGGATGACACATGTTTACTTCAGATTCTTTAAATGCACTCTAAATTCCATAGTAGAACAGACATCCACCTTACATGTTTAGAAATTTGAACTTACTAAACACCATTCTAATCACCATGTGCACCTACCCATATCCCCTTCCCCTCCAAGACTCCAATACCTATGCATACCTATATAATTCAATCATCCCCTGTATCTAAATATTGATATTTAAGCAATATACAAATTTACATTTTAAATAATTTAAAACCTCCCAAGCACATGTGATGCAGGGGCATCCACGTAGAGGGACCCCATTTTTGGCGACTATTTCATTTTCAATTATTGCGTGCTCTAATTTTGAATGCCTATTGTAGTCACTCCCTTCTGTAGTCATGTATGTCAGAAAATGAATGTGGTGCTTCAATTGTTTAATTTACTTTACTATTTTAAATCTGTGCGGTGGTGAGGAGTTGGCCAACGGTTAAGACTGGCGACTACCAAAACGTATTGGTGGTAGCTTCCAGATTTTGAAGGCCATTACAGGATTCTTGTTTTTGGTAGAAGCATTTAAATGTGTCGACTAAAGAGACAGTAGGCAGACACCCACACTCCTTTTCTCTATTTCTATTGACTTGAATGAACGGATAGAGGATGGGGGGGAAGGCATGCATAAGGCATTATTTTTATCTATCTCTTTCTGGTGGTTCCCAGCGGCAGGTTTGATTCGGAAGGCATAGCAGATGCGCCTAATAGTGGTGTTGTTTTTGCCTTAGTTTGATGGAAGGGTGCAACACAGATCAGCGAGGTGTGTTGCTGCTACAATTTGTCTAGGAGGAGTTTTGTTTTGCAAAGTATTATTTGGTATGCATGTTGTTGTGTTGTAGGTCGATGACCTAGACCTCTTAGAGTTGAATTTTGGTATTGAGAATCCAATCAATTTGGCAACTGATCTTGTAAAACTATTTTACAATGCAATGGAATTTTTAGTTATTGTGTTTTTTGCATTTGTTTTCCGTTGAATTCATCTAATTGCTGCTATTAAAGTTATTTATTCTGGGAACCCTCCTTTCCCCATTGCATTAGTGGTATCAAAGCCAGAAGATTCTGAGTGTGCAAGAAGATTCGCCAGAGAGAGGTAGTTTGTGCCAGGATTAAGCTTGTGGGTATTGAGAAAAATGTATGCAAGAGGAGCTCCACGTGGGTGGGTGGTGCAGGAGCTCCATAGTTTTGTGTTGATTTTCCTAGTTAATTTTCATACCTCTAAGGCTTTGAAAGCAATTTTGTTGTGTTGAAATAAAAGACTTAGTCATTTGTTTGACTAGTCTAATTTGGAGTTATCTTAGACCTATTTTCTAGGATTGTTTTTTTTAGAAACTTGTTGTTTCTCAAGAAAACTGCCTTTTCCATCGATTTTCTGCCTTCCTAGGCAGTTGTACGGACAAATAGGAAGTGCAAGAGTTTTGGAAACTTCCTATAAACTTGAATCTATAAAATCATGCCAAGAATATATAGAAAGAAGGAGTTTTATAAAGAAAAAACTGTGTTTTTTCTGTGAAAACAGTCTTTGTAAGGCCAAGTACGGATTGCTTAGGAAGTAAATTTTTTTAAATGCTTTAGTTCTTGGACGTGGCTCTTAGTTGCAGGTAATTTGGGCCTTTGAAACATTTGGAGGTGTTAGTTCTTCTCCTTTTTGTAAATACTGGGTTAAACCCTCTTTGCCTAGGGTTTTGAGGTAAAATGGAGTTTTATTCCTCTGTCTTCTAAAGGTGAACAGTCATCTTTTGATGAGATGGAGGAATTTAGAGTAGCTTTTATGTTTTTGTTGTTTGATAGGTTGTTCTCCTTCTTTCATAGTGTTTGGCATGCCTCTGTCTAGTCAAACAGTGACTAGTTAGTCAAGAAAGGTAGAAGACAACAGAAGTGTTAGAAAACAGCCAAAGATTTGATCAAATGATGTTGATCTCTATGTATTAGAAGGAAGGCAGGTCTGCACAACATCCTACTGATCCAGACAAAGTGTTTTCTTGAAACATATCTTTCTCTATTCCTCAAACTAGAATAATTTCTAGAAGGAAAGAACAGTTTGCTATTATGAGGGACAGTCTAATTACTATTCCATGTTGACAAAGTACGGCCCTGTACTTTTGTGGAAAGATTGTGAAGTTTTCATGGGTGTTGGAGTGTGTAGTAACCCTGCATGGTCTGTGGAAGGACTGATGAATTGAGATTGTGTGAACCAATCTTAAGGAGGTAGATCTCTTTGTGTCACTATTTTGTGACAGTCAAGGCTAGTTGTTGTTCATAGTCATGTTTAGGGCAGAAGTTTGATCATTTTGTTAATAGCTTATTGTTGTTCCTGTCCACTGAAGGTATATGGGAGATTGGTGAGGAGAACCCTATTGATAAAGGAGCACAATACCAATTGATTGTTCATAATAGCTACAAGTTGTTATTACAGCACTGTCATAGGACAGTCACTATGCCATTTGCTGTGCTCTGTCCTCCATAAACACAGTGTGGATTGCATGTGTGTAAATAGTAGTTCTTTCACCTTGAATGATCAGTATGCATTAAGTATTGAAGTTCTTTTGAAACCTTTAGGGGTTGCTTAACAAATTCCTTAAGACTTAAGCCTTCTCCAAACGCTACCCTAGAACAGTCCTTCTGCTGTTACTGTCCATCATCTTAGAAAATGCAGAAATTAATCTTTTGATCAGAGACCTCTTGCTAGTTATGATTCATTGACAAGTAATTGTTATCAGTTGTATGAAGACACTGTTGGTGGAGGTGTGGGTAGTAGATTGTGAGTCCTTGAAAAGGTGTTTTGTGGATCTAAGTTGTGTGGAGCAATGACTCTCCAAATTGAGAAGTGGGTAGCCTGTGATAAGGACACTAGATAGTGGTCCTAGGCTAGGTAAGTCTCAATAATAGCCTCGTGTAGGTTTTGTCTTCACAAACACCGTTGTTAACCTCTTGAGGGAAGTGATCTAAGTTCATTGAGTGAACTTATACTACAACTCTACCTTAACCTCTGCATCATTAGGGTAGAGCAAGAGCTAGAGATGGAGGTAGGAATCCTCCAGGTGCTACTCGTGATGATGATTTTAGAGCCTTGAGAAGGTAGGTTGAAGCATTACAAGAAGAAATTAGAGGGGTTTTGCATAGAGGAGAGAACCTATGAGTGAAGAGGATGAAACTACAAATGTGAATGATACAAGTACTAAAGAAGATGAAGCAACGACAACAACTATGAATGATCCTTTGGTAAGGGCATTGACAAAGAATGGAAAGAGACCAAAAATTGATGTTCCTACATTTAGTGGGAATTTGAATCCTGAAGAGTTAGTGGATTGGATCAATGACATGGAAGAGTATTTTGAATTTGAAAAGGTTGAAGACCCTGATAGAGTAAAATTTGCAAAAAATAGATTAAGGGGAGATGCTTCGATTTGGTGGAGAGAGCTTCAATTGGAAAAAGGAAGGAGAGGCAATGAGAAAATTACCAAGTGGGATAGAATGGTGGAGAAGATGAAGTGGCAATTCATCCCAGTGGATTATGAATTAGATTTGCTCAAGAAAATGCAAGGTTTAAAACAAGAAACCAAAATAGTGAAGGAGTATACAGAGGAGTTTCATAGGATCTTGATTAGAGTAGGACATGCGGAAGCTACTAAGGAGAAGGTTGGAAGGTACATTAATGGTTTGAGGCCAAGCATACAAGAAGAGATGGCTTTGGTGAGAGTTTACACAATGGATGGTGCATATCAATTTGCCTTAAAATTTGAGGAAAGAATGAACAAAAGATTTGAAAATAAGCAAAGAGGAAGAGGCCATGATGAAGAGATAGAAGAAAGATTTTATGGAGGTAAAACTGAAGATAATAATAAGAAAAATCAGGAAAATGAAGACCATGGCAGTAAAAATAGAAATCAAAGGAGTGATGACTCATACCCCGTGATCAAAATTCTAGAGGAAGAGAAAGATCGAGTAGAGGGTTGCGAAGAGGAAATTACAAAATCACTTGTTTCAGGTGTGGAGAAGGACATAAAGCTTATGAGTGTCAAGAATAGGGAAGAACAAACAAAATACCTGTAGGCAATGCTCAAGTAGCACATGTTGATGAAGATGCTAAGTCTTCACATTCAGAAGGAGCAGAAAGTGGAGAAGTACTTGTTACAAGAACCCTGATAAAAGAAGGAAATGAACTAGATCAAAGGAAAACATTGTTCCGAACAAGATGTAAGTGTGAAGGTGAAGTATGTAATCTGATTGTTAATGGTGGTAGTACTAACAATCTTGTTTCTGAAGAGATGGTGAGTAAATTACAACTAGAGAGGAGAAAACACCCGCATCCGTATAGGATAGCTTGGCTACAAGATGACAAGAAAGTTTTGGTCGGCAAACCAAGCTTGCTAAAATTTAATATAGGAAAAATTATTATGATGAGATTTTGTGTGATATTATGTCTATGGATGTTTGTCATATGTTATTAGGAAGACTGTGGTAGTTTGACAAAAAAGCAATACACGATGGGTTTGCCAATACATACACCTTGACAAAGGATGGAGTTCAACACAAGTTGAAGCCCTTGAGTAAGGAAGAAGGTAAGGGATGTAATAACACTAGCAATTGTTTGACTAATGGAGTTAAAGAGTTAGTGAAAGAGGGTAAGGATGAAGATTATGATTTGCTAATGCAAGTTGCAACAGTGTTGATTGCATTCAAGAGGGGTAGAATGAAAGTTTCAATGGAAAAAGAAAAAGAGGTAAAATCTAATTTTTGTAGGAATTTTGTTGAACCTGATTTATTTGAGGATGATAAGGTTAGCATAGGGAAGGATATTGCAGAAATAGACACATCTGAAAATGAAGGTACAAGCGAGGAAGAAGATGAGTAGGTGAAGGTTGAGTTGTTTGATGATCTCTTGATTGATAAAGAGATTGTTGAAGATGAAGATCTTAAAACTAATAGCTTGTTGCAGGATGGGAAATATGAATCCCTTGACTATTTTACTAACATTGTTGTGAATGTAGAGGAGAAAGAGTTTGTAGCTGAACCTTGTCTTTTAGAAGACATAGCGAAAGAGGAACACAATGTTGCAGAAGAGGAATATGATGGATAAATTGTTGCAGCTGTTTCAAGGAAAGAGGTCATGTATAAATTTCATTATTTTACTGAAGAGGATGGCATTGAAGCTTATGATTTTCCAAAGTTTCCTAGTGCATATTGGTGGTTGTTGGATTATGTGAAAAGAGGGAAAAAGAGGAAAAATGAAAGAAGGAAGGGACATCAAATTCTAAAGAAAACTAGTATAGCATATTCAGGCAGATAAGACAAAGAAGTGGATTCAAAACAAGCATAGGACTTATAAATGTTTATGAGTTTCACTCATGAACCATTTCAATCTACCTTGGGTGTCTGATGCAAGGGTATCCACGTAGAGGGACCCCCTTTTTGGCGACTATTTCATTTTCATTTATTGCGTGCTCTAATTTTGAACGCCTATTGCAGTCACTCCCTTCTGTAGTCATGCATGGAAGAAAATGAATGTGGTGCTTCAGTTGTTTAATTTCCTTTACTATTTTAAATATATGCAGTGGTTAGGAGTTGGCCAACGGTTAAGACTGGCGACTACCAAAACATATTGGTGGTAGCTTCCATTTTTTGAAGGCCATTACGAGATTCTTATTTTTGGTAGAAGCATTTAAATGTGTCAGCTAAAGAGACAGCAAGCAAACATCAACACTCCTTTTCTCTATTTCTATTGACTTGAATGAATGGATAGAGGACGGGGGGAAAGGAATGCATAATGCATTATTTTTATCTATCTATTTCTGATGGTTCCCAGTGGAAGGTTTGATTTGGAAGGCGTAGCAGAGGCGCTTAATAGTGGTGTTGTTTTTGCCTTAGTTTGATGGAAGGGTACAACACAGATCAGCGAGGTGTGTTGCTGTGATAATTTGGCTAGGAGGAGTTTTGTTTTGTAGAGTATTGTTTGGTATGCATGTTGTTGTGTTGCAGATCGATGACCTAGACCCTTTAGAGTTGAATTTTGGTATTGAGAAGCCAATCAATTTGGCAACTGATCTTGTAAAATTGTTTTACAATGCAATGGAATTTTCATTCATTCTATTTTTTGCATTTGTTTTCCATTGAATTCATCTAATTGTCGCTATTAAAGTTATTTGTTCTGGGACCCTCCTTTCCCATTGCATCAACATGATAAGAATCAAGATATTGATTTATTAAACAAGGCCACATTGTAGCGGAGTTCCTACCAAATGCTTGCAGGACGATTTTGTCTTTGATAGTAGTAATGAGTACTTTATTGTTAAAATTATATTATTATCTTTGCTAGTCCATAATCTTCCAGCTCACTGTCAATGTTACTTTAGACTTTGAAATAGTAACTCATTCCCTTTTGTGACTAGACTAACAAGTACGCCAAAGAGATTTGATGAACAACCATAAACCAAAAGCATCACTTATAGACTCAACTTATTCCCTCTAATGGGTGTAAGTAATCCTACATGGACTAACAGGAAGATCATCATTGGCATACATAAACAACATTCCTATAATCCATATGGCTGATCAAATAATTATTAACAGCTAAACCCAGTCAAACAATGTGTCAATGGAAATTACTTAAAGGTTAGTATACCAAACAGAATGAAGCGATATAAATGTAGACTAGTAAAACAAACATTGACACAGAAATTAAGAGAACAAAGAGAAACAAGGGTATGTTCTAGAATGAAATCAGGGTTCACGCTTTCTTCTTTTACTATGCCATAGTAATCATACAACCTAGATAATTGAAACATGCCTTTTATTATGCATGTTAACTAATTTAAAATATAAAATTCCTAATAGTAGCATAATATAAAGCACAATAAGGAGCCTGCACCAATCTTGTTTTCCTAGCAGGAATCTCTTAATTTCTAACCATGCTGTAGTATTGGTAAATCTCTTGGTGTGGATAGCACACAAATTGGTATCCTCAAAGAGTCCTACCAGATAAGCCTCCACTGCCTCTTGCAATGCTAGAACAACGTGGCTATCGGTCTACAACAACCAAAACTGGCCAACATTAACCATGATACATAACTGCCAGCCATTAATGGATCTAAGAGCAACCTAATTTCTAAGGAATGAATCTGTAAAATCACAAAACACAAGTTTAGATGGAATTTGGAATTAGAAGTAAAAGTAGTAAGTAAATGGGCATACCTTAAAATCCTATGCAATTTCTCAAACCAGTCTTTGAAAAGGTAGTTTCCAGATCATAAGTTTAGTGCTCTTCTGATACTTCTGAATTTCACTGATGCTTGCCAAAATAATGAAATTAGATTTGGTAAAATGCCTCAACAAAGCAAATTTTAAAATTTGAAGGCCTACACTAAAGGAATTGGCCAAAGAACATACAAAAAAAACCTTTGTTCAAGTCTGCAGTCCATGTAATTTCATTTCGACGTTCCTGATCTACTTTAGAGCTACCCTTCCCTGTTGGATTTATATCAACACTCTGAAAAGTTTCTAATTTTAAAATCCAGGCTTAAGCTCACATTTGAAACACTGTATTCAGAATCTAGGTCTAAAATAAAAAGGACAAATTTTAATTGCTGCAAATATGAAACAATATATTAAACATATACGAATTAGATAGAATACAACCAAACCAAAAAAAACCCAGCAATTAAAAAGAAATATTTACCAAATTGTTCGCCACTTCCAAACAGAATGTCTTTGCATCGTTTGTTAACACCCTTTTTTTTATTTTATGCTGCACATTTCTCAAATTGAAACCGTCATCTGTCCATATTTTCTGGGTCCACATTGCATTCACATGCAACATCCCTGTCAACAAAACACCATGCCACAATAGTTAGATACCTAATCGCAACTTGCAAACAGGGGTTTGCTCGGTGTTTGTCAAATCTGGAAACACAGTAAACAAAAAACCTTAAACTCGAAAGTTATGCCTTCTCTTGCCTCGTAAAAAACCCTTGATAGTTCTGACATCCTACAACCGTAAACCTGCACAAATAATAGTTCACCAAATGTGCCCTTAATTATCCTCTAGAATGTTCCGGTTCAAAACTTTCGAATACAGATTAGCTACATGGAAATTCACTTTATGATTTGCTAGGAGCAGTCAATCAGGGGTTAACAACAACCCCTCCGCTATAGTTCCACAACGGGAACTAATAACGGGAACTAATAAATCCCATGCAGAAAGCCAACATTAGAAAGTTGAAAGTTTTGTTGTAGTACCAACCAAAAAATCCAATATCTAAAAGAGACTAAATTTTTTTTGATATAAATGCTTTGTTAACACCTAAGCAAGTATGACATTGCAAATGTTGCAACGTTTCCAAGCATACGTTGCATTTTTTTACATCAACACGTGAAGCTTTGCATGGGCTACACGCTGAACTCAATTTTTTTAAAAAAATTCAAACTATGCAAATGGAGATTTTAACCCGGCGAAGCAAATCAACTTTCACATACTGCAAGCAGCAACGATTCAAATCACTTTCTGTGATTTTCAGACATATCTTTGTTACAGAGACACAAAACACTAATTCATAGATTGTAAGGCTTTTATGGCAGAGGAGCAGCAGATGAAGCCAAGGCGGCCGGATGTTCCGAGCATCCATGACCTCTCCACAGAGGAATTAGTGAAAAAAGCCACTGTGGAGACAGGAATAACAGAGCCATGTGACGTTCCAGTCTGGATATGGCCGTCTCAGGCTTTGGAAAGGCCATGCATTCTTACCACCAAAAAGCCCCTTCCTCTGTTTTACAAGAAGCCCCCAACATTAGAGCCGATGGATATGTTGCCACTGATGTCAGAGACGATGGAGGCGCTGCTGTCTCTGATCCTTCCAGGGGTTGGGTTTATTGCTTTCAGAAGCCTCTAATTGTTGTATTTCTTTTGTTTGCTTCTTGTTGGAGTGAAAACTAAGATGGGTGTGTGCACTGTGAATGCAGGTGTTTGTCAAGTGCCTCATACCAGGGAAGCCATTTTAATTGGGATGATGTCTGTTCCGGGTACTGGTGTTGAGGGCAATGCTGCACTTGCCGGTATTAAGCCTGCAGGTAACACCACATTTGTTTTAACAAACAAGGGAAAAATGTGTGTTTTGTAGAGTATGTGCTGGTTGATAATTTGCTATCTTTGAAACATGGTTGAAAAAATAGGGAAACATTTGTAAATTTGTGTGTTAATAACAGTCATCTTCAAAACATTAGTAGAGAAAAATAGTTCTAGGTAAGTAGGTAGCCTCAATTAAGCTGTGTGTGACTGAAATTGGAATTGGAGATCAAGTACTTGTCCTTACCAAAGTGAGTAGCCTCAATTACACTGTTAGACTGAAATTGGAGACCAAGTATTTGTCCTTGACAAAGTATCAAATTGGGTAAGTAGCCTCAATTAAGCTGTGTCTGACTGGAATTGGAATTGGAGATCAAGTACTTGTCCTTATCGAAGTGAGTAGCCTCAATTACACTGTGTGACTGAAATTGGAGACCAAGTATTTGTCCTATACACTGTTAGACTGAAATTGGAGACCAAGTATTTGTCCTTGCCAAAGTATCAAATTGAGTAAGTAGCCTCAATTAAGCTGTGTCTGACTGGAATTGGAATTGGAGATCAAGTACTTGTCCTTATCGAAGTGAGCAGCCTCAATTACACTGTTTGACTGAAATTGGAGACCAAGTACTTGTCCAAGCCAAAATATCAAATTGGGTAACTAGCCTCAATTAAGCTGTGTGTGACTGGAATTGGAATTGGAGATCAAAGACTTGTCCTTACCAAAGTGAGTAGCCTCAATTACACCGTGTGACTGAAATTGGAGACCAGGTACTTGTCCTGACCAAAGTGAGTAGCCTCAATTACACTGTGTGACTGAAATTGGAGACCAATATCAAATTGGGTAAGTAGCCTCAATTAAGCTGTGTGTGACTGGAATTGGAATTGGAGATCAAGTACTTGTCCTTACCAGAGTAAGTAGCCTCAATTACACTGTGTGACTGAAATTGGAGACCAAGTACTTGTCCTTTCCAAAATATCAAATTGGGTAAGTAGCCTCAATTAAGCTGTGTGACTGGAATTGGAATCAGAGATCAAGTACTTGTCCTTACCAAAGTGAGTAGCCTCAATTACACTGTGTGACTGAAATTGGAGACCAAGTACTTGTCCTTGCCAAAATATCTAATTGGGTAAGTAGCCTCAATTAAGCTGTGTGAGACTGGAATTTGAATTGGAGATCAAGTACTTGTCCTTACCAAAGTGAGAAGCCAAGTGAGTAGCCTCAATTACAGTGTGTGACTGAAATTAGAGACCAAGTACTTGTTCTTACCAAAAAATAAAATTTGGTGAGTAGCCTCTTAAGCTGTGCAGGACTAGAATTGGAAGTCAAGTAGTTGTCCTTCCCAAAATATCAAATCAGATGAGTAGCCTCGTTTAAGTTGTGTTGGACTGGAATTGGAAACCAAGTATTTGTCCTTGCTAAAACATCAAATCAGTCTGTTCACCAAGGCACTCAATGTTCATTGACTGTTAGATGGTATTCGCTACCCCTTATTTGTGTACGCTGTCATACTGATACTGGAGATCAAATACCCTGCAAAATGTAAGTCCTTGCCACAACATGAAACAGTGGTGTTCAGAACGGCGCTTCATGTTCATTGAAACTGGTACCTGACTATGATTGTCTTATTTGCTATCAAGTATTCTTAAACCAAAATGGTAGATGACCAGTCCCTTAAAGTCATTGCCTTCTCTAAAATTAATTGGGCTTGAGCTTCTTTCTAAGTGTAAATTTGGTATGGACTGGTTGAGTGTTTGAAAATCCATTTGACTTTTAAACCCATGTGGGTATTAATAATTGGGTTGGATTATGTGTTGGGCAGAGGGTGCTAAAGATCGCCCCGGTAAATTGGAACCGACAGCTGCAGATGAGAGCAGACTTAGCTCCATGATTATAAATGCCCGGGGATACACTACCTCTCCACCTTGTATGTTTAATCATCTATAAGTTTATGGTTTTATGGGAAACTTTAAAATCTTTATATTTTGTTCCTCCATTTATTGAATCTTTAACCTATGACATTGTCTTGTAACACAGCTGAACTTCAAAACGAAGAGCTGACTGCAGCTAGGACTACTAGGAATGATTTCCCTTCTGTCAAAGAATGCCTTGATGAGTTCAAACTTGTTCCCAAGTTGTTTGAGAGGTATCTCGTTCTTCATCTGTCTTCCTAGTGTTTGAAAATGTGAGTTAAGACACTTTTTTTTTGTTACCCATGAGACTTGTCTAAAGAAGTTGACGATCTATGAGGCTAATCAAAACAAGTAGATAATCTATATGCCACTTCCTTCTGTTTTGAGCAAGCTCCTAATTTTCAAAGCAACATTTACACAATGGCAACAACTACAAAGGCCAGGGACTTACAAGAAACACAACAATCCTAAGACATGATAGTACATCAGTAAAGGGGGATGCTAACCAGAAGAATTGAACCTCAAGCAAAAGTTTAAATAATGAATGTGGTGCTTTAAGACTTAGTTCACAATATACTCTTGTTAGTTTCACTTAATATGCTTGCTTTATTTCACAGGCTGAATGAAAAAGAAATAGACCTGATGATTAAATTTGGAAAAAGAGATGTGGCATTAGGTGTGAGGCTTCCATTATCCCAAACATCTGAAAAGCCTAGTTTGTATCTGCGAAAACGTGGAATAGTGACTGCTGAGGATGTTTACCTTCTGCTCTTAATTGGTGTAGAGTTAACACATTCAGACACATCTCTATATTTGCAATGGATGGTGCAGGATGTTAGACTACCTTCAGGATCTCCTGAAGTTGGTAAGTTTCATTTGTGGCTTTCAAAGTGTTTTTGAGCTATTTACTGAAATAGTAGCTAATCTCCTTTTTTGTGTTATTCTGTCTCAGATATTGTAAATTGCTTGGGTCGAGAGATTGCAGAATATACACCATATGGAAAGCCCGGAGGTGTACATGGTCATGTGTTTCTCTTGTACCAACAAGAAAAGCCATTGCCAAGTAATGTTAGAAATCGGATTCAAAGGGAAGGCTTTGAACCAAAAGGTTTTCTCAAATCTGAGGAATTGGAGCATCCATACCCTGTTCTAGCTTTCTACTACCGAACTGAATAGAATTTAAGAGTTGTATACATCTTTTGTGTGATCATGAAGAGCAGCAGATACATGCCAACTGTTTTTTTTCTCTTCTTTTTACCTCCAAATGTATATATAATATAGGATGCAAGGAAAGCTTCACAAGCCCTGTAAAGGAAGCTCACCTGCAGTAAGTTCTTTATATGGGTTATTAATAGAAGTGGGTACATATAATCTTGGTTTCAAAAAGGTTTTGGATTTACGGTTGTGGATTTGGTGTCAATGTTTGGCCGATAGGCTTATTATTGTGAGAACACTTGGCGGGAAGATTTCTTTTTCAACCGGAAAATTGTCCAATAATCACACAAACAAAAATTTATTATTTTTTTTAGTCCCCTCAGTGCCCCCAAATACACTCTACTTAAATATTATACACTTCAATTAAATATTATACAATTCAATCACTTCAATGGTCAAACAGTTAATAGCAAATTTACACCTCATTCACAACAAAAAGTGGTAAATATTTGTCCTCTTTTTATTGGCCAACATTGACCTCATTCACAACAAAAAGTGGTAAATATTTGTCCTCTTTTTATTGTCCAACATTGACCTTTGACTGTTGAAGTGGATGATATTTAAGAACAGCCCGCCAAATATGTCTCCCTCGATTTTGAATGTGGTTTGATTTAAAAAAGTTTACCCTGTCGCTCTATAACCTTTGTATAGCATGATAGCTATACGTGGCGGTATTGGAAGCGGCTCACACATCTGTAGCCACCTCTCCACCACCTTCTCTCTGCTCACTAAACTTTACTACTGTTTATCCCTGTTCCCCAACGTTCTTTCTCCCTTGCTTTCTTCACCACGGATCACTGGTAATTCAATTTTATTTTTTCTGCTTTTCCTAAGAACAATATGCAGTGCAGAATTGAAATAACAGTGAAATAGCAATAAAATGTAAAAATATCAATAAAACGCAAAAAAAAAAAAAAAAGCAAAATATATATTTAAGCAATACAGATTTACATGGAAAACCTGGTAATGTACCAGGAAAAAACCAGGGACAAAGATCTCTCATTTCTATTCTCTACAAAAACTTTTTCTCATGCCTTCGCATTCAAGCTCAACTAATTTAAATAACCACAAAAAATGCATGCAAAAAAAAAACAAATCTTTTCCAAAGAAAGACTTCCATGCATAAAAGTGCGAGTGGCATTTCCGCATGGTGTACATGTGTCATATGGCAAAAAAGAAAATTCCAGTGAGGCTGTTAAACGCCTTTGGTGTGGCAAGGGGGCTACACGTAACCCCCCTACAACCCCCTACCCTTCAACCTTCGATTGAACTTCCTTGGCCTTCAACCTCGTCCGACGGGTATGTCGAGTAAACTATTGTGGTACTCGTTGTCCACTGCTCGTCACTGCTGGAATATAATAAACTGACTTCACATACCAACAATCTTTCACTTGAAGTCAAGTTTTTGCCTTGAAAATAACTCTTATTAAAAGATCTCCTATCATCAAGTGATGTGCAAGCCAAGAGAAGTTCTGCACCATATGAACTTCTCTCTACTACTAGGCTTTTGTTGGATTTATATAAGTGTGTATCTTGGCCAAAGAGACATGTCCTCCTTCCACCACCTCATGTACAAAGTGATATTGTACATCAATATGTTTCATCCTGGCATGATACGCTGAGTTTCGAGTTAAGTGTAAAACACTCTAGTTGTCACAATGCAACACCATGTTATCCTACTTTATTTGCAATTCACCCAAGAATCTATGAAGCCAGATTGCCTCTTTGCTAGGATGTGTCATTACCATATATTCAACTTCAGTAGCATACAAAGCCACCATTGTCTGCAACTTATTGCCTCTTTGCTAGGATGTGTCATTACCATATATTCAACTTCAGTAGCATACAAAGCCACCATTGTCTGCAACTTTGAGACCCATCTAACAGCACCTCTTGCTAAGGAGAAAACATAACTTTAGTAGATATTCTCTTTATCTGTCTCCATCAAAATCCGCATCCACATACCCATTAACCCGAAGACTACTCCCACTATAACAAATAGTAGCATCAGAAGTTGAGAATCCACTTCGCAGTTGTCCAATGATCACAACCTAGATTCACCATGAAACTACTGACTACTCACTACTTGTGCAGTGTCTAGTTTGGTGCACACCATGGCGAACATAAGACTACCAACTATTGATGAGCACGATACACAATGTCTTCTTCACTTCTGTGCTAGGGCACTGTTCTAATGACAATTTAATATGAATGGGAAATGGAGTACTAATTGATTGTGTATTCTATATACTGAAAAGCTACAAAATCTTCTCCACATAGGTCAAGTCTGTGACAACCAAATATTCATGTTCTTTCTGTCTCTGTGTATCCTCATTCCAAGAATTTGATTTCCATTTCCTAAGTCCTTCATTTCAAACTCCCTAGCAAGCTGAGATTTTAACTCGATGATTCTATGCATGTTGGGACCTACTACCAACATATCATCTACATACAAAAGTAAAATAATGAAATTGCCATCTTCATACCTTTTTATAGTAGGCATAATGATTAGCCTCACATCTATTAAAACCCAAACTCATCATGAAGGAATCAAATCACCTGCACCAAAACCTTGGCACTTGTTTCAAACCATGATACGTCAATTTGTTCAACTTGCATACTAGATTCTCCCTATCCTTTTTCTCAAAACCTTCCAGTTGTTCCATATAAATTTCCTTAGAGAGGTTACCATGCAAGAAAGTTGTTTTAACATCTAATTGTTCCAGCTCCAAATCAAGACTAGCACCAAGAGCCAAAACAACTCTAACTGTACTTAACTGCACCATAGGTGAAAATATTTCATCAAAATCAATACCAAATTTTTGTGCATACCCCTTGGCCATCAACCGAGCTTTATATCGCTCCACATGATCATTTATATTCCTTTTTAGTTTAAAGACCCGCTTGTTGCCAATAGTTGTTCGCCCCTTAGGCATTGCACAAGCTCCCACATTTTATTTTTATGTAGAGCTCTCATCTCCTCATCAATGGCTACTCTCCATTTGTTTGCATCTTCATCTTCGCAAGCCTCTTGATATGAACTAGGCTCACCAATGTTAGTAAGTAAAGTATAAGTTGAATTACAATAAGAGAGAACCTTGTTGGTGGTTTGATCACTCTAGTGGATCTCCTCAAAATGGTAATGTGTTACCTTGTGGCTCATTTGGTTTCTGTTCAACCTCATCATAAAACCGATTTTGGTTATTATCTTGATGATTTTCATGAACAGGTGGTTGGTTTTTATCTAGCACCTCCATATTAGCATCATACTTTTCCACCTCTACTAGAACAGTTTCGGTACTTTGTTTTCATTGACTTTTCATTAAAATAAACATCTCAGCTAATAATAATCTTGTGGGCAACAATATCCCACAACTTGTACCCCTTTGTACCTTCTACATAGCCAAGAAAAATACATTTCACAGACTTCACGTCTAACTTATTCCTATCCTCTTTGGGAATATGAGCATAAACATCAGAACCAAAAATATGAAGAAAGGAATAATCAACAAGTTTACCTGTCCATACCTCTTCAGGAATTTTATGATCTAGAGTTGTAGTGGGTGATCTATTAATCAAGAAACATGATGTAGAAATAACCTCTCCCTAAAACTTCTGCTCCAATTTGGCAGTGCTCAGCATGCATCTAGCTCTCTCCATACTTGTACAATTCATTCTTTTAGCAACACTATTTTGTTGTGGTGTTCTAGGAACCATAAACTTCCTTGCAATACCATGCTCACTACAAAACTGATTAAACTCACCTAAACAAAATTCCCCTCCATTATCTGCTTTAAACTTCTTAAAATAAGAAAATACATTAAATTTCTTCTTCAATAGATAAATCCACACCTTACGAGAATAATCATCTATAAATGAAACAAAATATGATGAACCTCCAATTGATGTAACAAGTGCTTGCCAAGTATCTGAGTGAATTAAATCTAGAACTTCTTTACTTCTGGTCGTGCAACTAGAAAAACTCAACCTATTTTATTTTCCAAACAAACAATGCTCACAAAAATTCAAATCTCTATATTTAGCACCTGAGAGAAGATTTCTATCTAATAGTACCTTGAGACCATGTTCTCTCATGTGGCCTAGTCATTGATGCCAATTAAATAATTAATCCATTTCTGCATCTGATACCACCGTAGCCTCTCCACTACAAGTTTCTCCAGCTAGCCTGCAGAGATTGCCAACCTTTTCTCCCTTTAGCACCACCAAGGCTCCCTTATTACCTTGAGATGACTATTTTCGTGCCACTGAATCGATAACCTTGCTCATTGAATACTCCAAGTGACAACATATTTTTCTTTAATCCTGGTATATATCTAACATCCTCACTATCCCATCAAACATCTTGATTTTGACCTCTCCTTCACCAATAACTTCACATGGGTTGTCATTTCCCATGTAAACCATACCTCCATCACATGACTGGTAAGAAGAAAATTAGTCCTTGTGAGGAGTATTGTGAAAAGAGGCACTAGAATTAATAATCCAAACATGATGAAATGAACCTCTCAGATTAGCATACAAAACTTCTCCATCTTCCAATGGTTCTTCAACGATGGCTGCAAGCTACGATTTTCTTTGTTTGATTTTGGCAATCTACAATTCTTTTTGACATGCCTTATTTTTCCACAGTGCCCCTTGGATTTTGACCTAGCTTGTCCATGCTCGGCTTTCTCTCTTTCCAGAGTTTTGCCCCTTGCAACAACCTGGGCATCATTGGAAGAAGTCCCTTGAGATGTCTTTCACCTTGAATCTTCAGAAATTACTGCGACTACCACATCTTCTAAGATAAATTTCCCCTTCGGTGTTGAGTTACTAAGCACCATAACTAGTTGATCCCAAGTTTCAGGCAAAGAGCACAATAATATAGCTGATTTATCCTCTTCTTCAATTTTCACCTCCACTGAAGCCAACTTGCTAATCAATGTGTTGAAATTGTTAAGATGATTTGTGATTGAGGAATTGTCATGCATCTTCAAATTATACAACTACCACCGTAACAATATTTTCTTTGTCAATGACTTGGTCTTATATAGATTTTTGAGCTTAGTCCACAAGTCATGTGTCATTTTCTCTTTTGCAACATTGAATAAAACTACATCAACCAAAGATAATTGAATTGTAGCTCTAGCCATGTTATCCTTTTCATCCCATTCCTCTTACTTCATGGCTATAGGTTTTGATGTTGTCCCCTTGAGAGCCAAGGAGCATCCATCCTTCACCAATAAGACTTGAACCTTTAGTTTCCACAAAGAAAAATTGGAACCATCAAATTTTTGAACCTCAAATCCAATAATCGTGCCTCCTGTCATTGCTTTTCACAAAGATAAAAAGCCCACAAAATAATTTCTATAGAAAATCATGTGCTCTAATACCAACTGTTAGAAAAATATGCATTGCAAAATTGAAATAACAGAGAAATAGAAATAAAACACAAGAAAGGCAATACAAATTTATGTAGAAAACCTAGTAATGTACCAGGGAAAACCACGGGCAAAGATCTATCAATTTTATTCTCAAAAGAAAATTCACTGTTACAAAAACTTTTTCTCATGCATTCGCATTCAAGCTCGACTAACTTAAATAACCACGAAAAATACACGCAAAAGAAAATAAATTCTTTCCAAAGAAAGATTTTCATGCATAAAAGCGTGACACTTCTGCATGCAATTATGCATGGTGTACACGTGTCATATGGCAAAAAAATCAATGAGGTCGTTTGTGGCAGGGGGCTATGTGCAGCGCCCCTATCCTTCAACCTTTGATTGAACTTCCTTGGCCTTCGGCCTCGCTTGGTGGGTACGTCGAGTAAACTACCGTGGTATTCATTGTCGACTGCTTGTAAATGTTAGAATATAATAAATTGACTTCACATACCAACAATATGCTTATTGAAAGCTATTGAATATGTCAAGCTTCTTTAGAAGCAGGTTCAGGGGCATCTCTAGCAGTTTATCTATATTTCCTAGCTTTGCCAATCTTGTGGCTCAAATCTATGTGCGTATTCATCAAAATATAATGCTTCAAGATTCTAAAATATTCATTCTAACAGATTTGATCTTTGCAACCATTTTATTGTATATGCTTTCCATGGACTATTCTTTTGATTGCATAAAGTTTTATTTTATTGTATAAAGTTTTATTAGGGTAATCCGGCTTGTAGGTGATATATGAAATCAATATATCATCACTTTCAAAACAATTTAGGGTAGAAAATAAATAAAAACTCAAATCCATATGCAAAAATGGGTAATTTTTCATTAAAAAAATCTTAGATGCAAGCAATTAGATTCAATGTTTGTGTATCTGTAGAACCATTTATTAAAGAAAGCTAAACTATGGAAGCAAAAAGGAAAACTATAATCTTGAAATCTAAACTTGCATAACAAAGGCTACATAATCTCCAAAGATTTAAATTACTTTTAATAATAGTCTATGCTTCTCGGTTCAAAAGCAAATTTCATCACTAATTTAGGATTCTTTTGTTTTTCTGCTATAGCCAAAATATATCCTAATATATCCTACGAGTATCTAAAATAGGAATGTAGTTGTATTTTCAAACTGCTATGTCTCTGGAATGTGTCTTAACATCCTAGGGTTGCATCTTTCAGACATATCAGTGATCCATGATTTTATTATTATCTTTCCTATTCATAATTACATGGACATTTATTTAAAAAAAAACTAAAACTATAAAATAGCTCTTAATTAAATAAAATAAAAATAACTCTTTTATGATATTTTATTTCACGGTTTTGCTTGATCTTGGGGGAAACTCCATGGTTAAGCGCACTTGAGTCGGAGTAGTACTGGGATGGGTGACCGCCCGGGAAGTCCCAATGCTTCACCCCTGTGTGCATCACCTAGATGCAATGAGTGCTAAGTGGACCATTCATTAACATGAGAGATGAGTTCATGTGAACCACTACTCATGAAATATGGGTCATGTGTTTGACTCAAAAACTACACAGTTAAACCTGAAATAAAATATCATAATTTGACATGCTGCGAAAAATACCTCCCTCTTATCAATAACTCTCTTGTAAATTAAATAACTCTTTTTTAAATAAAAATAGCTCTTCAAATAAAAATAAAGTAAACAATGTAAATAAAATAAAATTATTCTTAAGTAAAGAAAATAGTTGGGCATTTTTTTTGAATAGATGTATTCAAGATATCTATACTAGTATTATTGCAGTTTTATTTATGAAAAAAAGGGTACACTCTTAGAAGTTTTGTAAGCCATTTAGTCAATTTCAATTTCAAATTGGATTTACATGGTTGACTCATAAATAGTTGAGGGATAAACTCCGACTCAAATAAACTATGAAAGAAACTAACTTTCCTAGTATTCTAGGAAAAACGCATTAGTTGAGGGATGAACTCCGACTCAAATAAACTATGAAAGAAACTAACTTTCCTAGTATTCTAGGAAAAACGCATTAGGCTTGACAAATTCTAAACTTAAAATAAGTGTTTATAAGTATGTTGAAAATAAGTATTTATTTTGATATTTTATTTCAAGTTTTAACTGCGTAGTTTTCGAGTCAAGCACGACTCATATTTCATGATTAGTGGTTCACATGAACCCATCTCTCACGTTAATGAATAGTCCACTTATCAATCATTACATCAAGGTGATGCACACAGGGGTGAAGCATCGGGACTTATAAATACATACAAGTTTTATTACGTTGAAGGCGTTCCCTTTATGAATAAGATGTGTTAACTTCCTGAATCGACGGTCTCTATTGCTTGAGAGGCATGCAATACGATTGCAACGTCTTCACCCGTTCGATTTCGCATTTCCCGATACCGCCTTCCGTAGCCGTTTTTCACTGTTTTTCGTCCGCCTTCCGTCCTTGTTTTTCACGGTTTTCTCGCTGTAAACCCCATTCTCGTTATCGGTTGGCTTATTCTCGTTGATCGTCCCGACTCTCCCTTTCTGGTGTTTATACCTTAACTACAGGTCAAATGTTTTATCCGCAGGGTGTGCAAGATAAATTTTCCCGAAGACCTGCGAGGAAATTGCAACCGTAGGAGTACTTTGAATGTGGTATTTATTTTTCATTGTTTTAATATAGTTTTTGGTTTTTTGCATAGTGGTTTTGATTTGTTTTTTTTTCAAGTAGTTTAGATTTAATATGACGTAGTTTTTATTAATATTTAAAACCTAATTTTTAATTAGTTTTTTTACGTATAGTTTCTAATATTTAGATAGTTTAATATAATTTAGTTTCTAATATTTAGATAGTTTAATATAATTTTTTGTAAGTTTAGTTTAAAATCTTTTAACATAGTTTTAAATACAAATTTAATTTTAGTTTTAATTTTAGTATAATTTTTAATATAGTTTTAATTTTAGCATAATTTTTAATATATTTTTAATTTAGTTTTTAATTTAAATCTAGTTAAAAACTTAAATTTAGGTTTAGTTTTAATTTTAACATAATTTTAAAAATAGTTTTAATCTTTACATTTATCTTTAAATTTATTTGAAATTTAAAAATTAGGTTGTTGATTTTTAGTGTGTTAAGAAGAATTGGGAGCAAGATTTTGTGGATTCCATGTTGAAAATAAGTAAAATAGGAGAACATATTTTGAAATATATATTGACAATTACTACTAAATTAGAGTATTTATATCTTTAATTTTAAATATTTTTCTAATATAATATAAAATATATTATAAATATAAATTTTTAGTATTATATTATAGTATAATATATTTATTTTTCTGTTATATTTACCTTATATATAATATTAAATATAATCATAGCTATTATTATATTCTATATTTTATATAGTGTAAATTATTAAATATATTTTAAATATACTATTATATTATATTAAATATATTATATATTCAAAATCTATATGTATTTATTATTAAATTAAAATTTTATTTTATATATAGAATTTTTTATATTTATATTTTTTTTAATATTATATTCTTTATAGTATATATTATTAAATATAAATGGACTATAATACTTAATTAATATATATGATATATATTTTAAACCTAATACTATTGACATTTTTCAAAGTAAAACAAAACAAAAATTTACTAAAATAATAAAAGGTGGTTTTTTTAAAGTAAAATAAAAATTTGCATTGTAAAATAGTTTTCAAATAAAATAAAGTACACAATATATTATTAATAAAATGAAACTAGCATAGATATCTTAAATACAACAATCTTAGGTGCCAGAGATATCAATTTGGAGGCGCCTAAAGAGAGGAGAAGATATATAAAGATATATATCAAGACAAAGTTAGAGAGGGGGGGAGACAGTAGAGAGAGAGAGAGAAGAGAGAGGGGGAGACACTAGAGAGAGATAGGTAGATGGAGAGAGAAATAGAGAGGGACACAGAGATATAGAGAGAGGGAGATTGATAGAGAGAGGAATAGAGAGATAGATTACCTTGCAGTGAATCAACACATTATAGTGGTAGATGTGTTGTGTTTGTAGATTTTAGAGAGTAACATGTAACAGAATACAAGCCACCATAAAATGCTTTTTAGTAGTTTATTGCTCTTTTCAAATTAAATTTTAAAAAATAAAAAAAACAATTACAAATTTAAAATTATAATGATTTTTTTATCTTTTGAAAAATATTTTAATAACTATTTTTAATTCAAAAAAACTTTCTATCAGACCCACAAAAATGAAGTAAAATGCAAAAACGACAAACAAAATTTGCCGTGGGGAACATTTAAACGACATGAGACTTCTTCTAACACGATTCTTCCCGGCCTGAGAATAACCGACGAATTTAGAAAATTTCTTGGTATGAGAACAACCAATGAGTTCAGAAAATTTTCTCAGCGTGAGAACAACCAACAAGTTCAAAAAATTTTCTCAGCGTGAGAACAACCGATGAATTATATAATTTCTCAGCGTAATCTCCTTCGCAATCTAAAAAATTATAATTATAGAAATGAAAAGGTGAGATCGACCAACAACTTTTTAGATCATATTAAATACCTATTAATAACTATAGAACATGGGATCATATTAAGCTTATAACTATAGAAATGAAAGGTATTAATATATTTTAATATACTTATGAATTTTGGTGAAAAAGTTTAGGAAGAGGCATAGGTTTGTAGACTAGACAATCTTCTATCCAATCACCTTCTTGTCTATAAAAGAAACTAGAATTCAACTTTCTCAAATATGTAATAGGAATGAGGATGCACATGGAGAGTTGAGAAATTACTCATACCAACTTACTTCTAACTTCAATCTCATGACCCAATCTATGAACTAGGTCACAAAACATGACATAATCCACCTCATCCAAAATCCTAATGTCATTATCCTATTGATCCACACACCAAAATTTCATTAGTAAAGCATATAGAAATTAAGCGTTGTTAAAAATTATTCTCAAGATATATACAATATTTAAACATTCTAAAGTTGAAGTCTATATTTAGGCACAACATCAATACATTCAACTTCTTGCATCTACATTGTTTGTGTGACATGTTTTTGAAAGTGTAAATCAACCTTTTAAGAGATTGGCTATAATTGAGACAACTTAAGGTCTTCACCTCTAATCTCAAAGCAAGCTCAATTATGCTTTTCAACACAACACCTTTTTGATAATAGATTAAAGCATACAATTCTTTGAAGGCTACATTAATATCAAACCAAATCACAATAAAAAGTCTAATCCAAATGTCGCTCAATTTAAGACTAGATCACATGGCACATCCTCATCCACGAAAAGACATTTTTCCTAAGCAAATTACTACAATCATTTGATCATTGATTCATAACATTATTTCAGATTTTTATTACTTGCTACACCATATGAATAGATGGTGTAGTAAAAATTCAAAATTACGTATCATTGTAAACCCTCATTTTCATTCTCGGCCAGCTTATTCTCATTGACCTTTCCCCTTCCATTGTTTCACATATGGTTTACTAAAAACTTCCAAATAATAGGGATGATATATATTTATAAAATCCTAAGGATACTAAAATACATATATACATATGTGGATTTATGATTGTTTAGGGCATTGAGCTCAACACTTTGTTGTGTTGAATGATAGAAAATAAAAATAAATGGTCTGCGGGTGCATTGAGAGTTATGTCTTCACCATGATAAGGGATACCAAGTAGTAATGTTAATGTTTTCACAAATTAACATTATTGAAGGTCATATCACATATTAAGCGTACGAGAATATAACTTTACTAGAAGACATATTGAATTACTTTTGCTTTTATATTAATTCAATATTTTAAATCTCATAAACACTTAACAATGTTTTGAACTAAAACATTCATCGAGATTTAATTAGAAAGATACAACCTAATAGTAGATCTATCTCTTCTATCCAACTTGTCCCATTCATCTTCATCCATTGTTGATGGTAGAAAATTGAGTGCAACATTTATTATGATCCACTAATTTGTCTCCACTAAAAGATCTTCACCGTTCAACTTCCACAACTCAAAGTTTTACCTATTGGACTTCTCAATCTCAATTATCAAGGTGTTGCCCATGACTTTTGATTTCAAATGTTATTTCAAATCCACATTAATTATCCCACAATTAAATTAAATTACTTTTCACAAATTTTAAATATTAAATTACTCATAGTCACCATCTGTGAAGTATATGTGATGTAATTAAATATTTAGATAAAATAATTGTAAGGGAATAACATATCTTTTACATAAATTTAGGTTAACTTAATAAATGCAAGCAATAAAAGTATACATAATTTAGGTTTAACTAATAATTTAATTGGTAAATGATAATATAATAAATAAATTTTCAAAAATTAGGAAAAGAAGATCACGCAATTAGCCTTTCAAATAATGATGAAGAATAATTTTATGCTACATAGAATTTGGTCATTTTAGTATAAAAATAGATATTCTTGATCTACTTGTTGTCTTGAGAATGTAATAGTCAACAAATTTCATGCATGTCAAATCTACATTGTGCATTCTTGATCCCACATTTCAAAAAAACATCCTAATGTGTGGAACCATTCTACTACCTATTGGATTGATCTACCAAACTATGTACATGCACGACTTGATTCACCCTTGTATTCGATGTCTATTAATGTGCAAGGACTGACAATATCAAAAAATACCTTGGGGAGATCACCAGATGACAAGAGTTGTGCTCTCCTAGGTTGGCCCCCTCGTTTACACCAACTTCACAATTGTTGAAGAATATTCAAGACAACAAGCTCAAGCATGAAAGTGTCCTAGATGATTACATGCACATTTGACTTGTTCTTCAATATAATTTTTTTAAGGATATGTAAAGTGGTGGAATTTTGAGAGAGAGATATAGATAGAGAGTGAGTCTAAACAACACATATAACTACATTCTTTCAATTCTATTGATGAATGTGTTGACCTAATTTTGCCTCTGCCCAGAGCCAAATTTCCACCTTGTATTTTCCTTGAAAATCTTTTAGAAAATGCATGTACAAGGTGTAAATTCTTCAAATACTCATGCATGCCTTGTCAAAAAATCCTGAGATCTTGCCTAAAGAATCCTTGCCAAAAAAAAAAAAACCCAGAAATCTTTTGTTTTCAAGTGCTTTCTATCACTGGGATTTTCTCATTTTTATAGCTTGTAATTGTATGTATTTTTGAATGTACATTTGCATATACATTCACCTTTGTACATACAAAGGAATATGCAATGAAAAATATGCAAGGCAAATGGTGAAAAAATGAGTTGTATGCATTTTTCAATGCATATCGGGCCTGCATATACATTGGGGAATCTTTTGCAGATTCCCAAAATATTCTGCAGATGTATATGAATAGTGGAATGTATATCAGGTTTGTATGTTCGTACAAACAACCCAATATACAATGAAAATATACAAGGCCGACTTTGATACATCTGCTACAGTGGAATGTATATCGGTGCATATACAAAAGAAAATGTATATTTCACATTGTATGTTTGCACATACAATCGAGATATACAAGGGTCAATATACAAGCTGGATTTCAAAGTTTATCAAATCGAGGGAGGATGCATGCAAAGGAAAAGTGCAGGGGCGATATACAAATGGTGGGGTCCACAATATACAGTGGCTTGTATATTTTGCTTTGTATGTTTTCACATACAAAGCCGATATACAAAGGATCAAACATACAAGTATGCAAAGGTAAAGGAACAATGTAATGTATATTGGCATGTTGCTACAGTGGCATGTATATAAGAGTTTTGTACGTTTGCACATACAATCAGAATATACAAAGGTTTACATACATGCCAGACCCGATTGCATTTTTAACTTGTTTCATAAAATTTTGGGGTCCGCCTTGTATAAAGGGCGATTGTATATTGCGATTTATAAGTCAAAGATACAAAGGGTGTATACAAGGCGGACTTAAATCGAAGATCAATTTCAACATATTCAGGTGTCAGGTCCGCTTTATATGTATAAGAGTTTTGTATATTTGAACATGCAAAGAAATATACAAAGAAAGGTGATACAAACCGAACTTGACGGGGCAATCAAATACAGTTTATGGTCATTTTGGAGTCCATGACTTGTATGTTTCGACATACAAACCGATATATAAGCAGTGAACATACAAGGAGGAACATGCAGTTTGTTAGCGATGGCCCCAAGCTTCATTTTAGTGAGGAATCAGATAGTGCCACATGTCAGATGACATATAGAGCCGATTCAAAAGGTAAAGGGCCACGTTGTATGCAGTTTCAAATGCATATACGTAGGGCGTTTTCAAAGGGGCTATTTTAAGCGCCAAAAGCAGAAGGATATACAAGGTGCTTTGTACATGCAAAGGCAGTTTCAGAAGCTGATTCAGGTAGCGATATACACACAGATACAAAGTGATATATACAAGCGGTTGACCAAAACTTTGACCCCCTATATCTCCCCCATCCTGGCGAATTTCAACATACTGCAAGAGGCAAAGATGCATATTTTGGTCCCCTCTTTCATTTGGCATAGTTTTCAGGGGTTTTTGTCATATTTTATTTTTCAGATCTGGGTTTGCATATTTTGGTCGAGTGGGCATTTCAACGACCATTTTTTAGCAGATAGAGATATTTCTTGTATTCATTGCTGCACAATGATGAATCAACTCACATTGATGGAAGAAGATATTTCTCCACCGCCCTGTTTCAGATATTTTGAAATATCTATTGCTGAGAAAGGATGATGCAGCAGCTGCATTAAAGACTCAAATATTCCCCTATCTGCCTAGTTCCAGATATTGAACGCCATAGTTGATGCAGCTGGACAATCATAAATGTAGATATTTTCTGAGACAACTTTTAGAGCAAATTTTGTAACCACCCTAGGTTTTTTTTGGAATGCTAAATATATGCATTCGTAAGATGTAAACAAGGTTGGGAAAATTTTTAGTATTCAGGCTTTCTGTTTCCAAACAGAGCTTTCTACTACTATAACTATGCCTTCCCACTAAATATATTCAAGTTATTTTGCCTCGTTGGATAGATTTCTAGTTTAGTGTGAATCTACACATGTTTGTCTATGAATGTCTTTGTTCCTTTCAACTATCTAGCTTTTCACCTTTGTTAGGATTAGTTGAATCTGTGTATGTCTACTTGCAATATCTGGTTGTGCTGTGCATTTTCTCAGTTTTTGAGGGTTCTTTTATTAAACTTGGTGAATCACCCTTTGTTTTCAATCTTTTTTTTTGTTTTGTCCTTCATTTTAAAGCATTCCTTCTCCCTTTTCCCCAAAATTTAGTAGTTTTAGGTGATAACCAATCAAGGAAGCCAGCCTTCTCTGGAGGTCTGATCTCATTTAGCAAAGTCCCACACTTAGAGATCATTCCCATGTTACTCCAGATTGCAGAGGTTTCACAACTGTATGTGAGAGTGCAAATCTGGGTGATAACAACTTTGGCACGCCGGTGGGACTCAGAGTCAGAACAATCAACTCAACAATTATTGTTACTGGTTTTGATGTGCAGCTAGTGATTTTCAAACCTGTAAGGGGTTAAACTTGCATATCTGGCGACTCACACTGAGGAAGAACAAACAGATCAGTTTTGTTGATATATGTTTTATGAGAAGGATTCAAACTAGGAGTTTAAGCTCATTTGAATACTTGCAGCTGTCTCCACCTAGAAGGCAGAATAGAGCTGTAGCAAGGACTCGAGTTTCTAAAAGGATACATTCAACTCCACCAAATTTCAAACCAGTTGCTTTTGTAGTTCCTGTAGCAACTCAAGCAAATCTACCCCCAGCTACTCAGATGGCAAGAAATCAGCCATTCGTGGCTTTTGATGGGGGCAGCACTTTAAACTTAATAGTGCATGATGTTATACCCATGACAGCTTTGAAGAGTCTGCCTTATTTCATAGGGGAAAGTCAAACTACTCCTATTGAGCACATTAGAGACATAGCATCTCTGTGTGGTGTACATCATGTCACTCAAGAAAATGTAGCCATCAGGCTGCTGGCTGCCTCATTCAAAGGGAAGGCATTGCAATGGTTTAGGAGTCTACCAGTGCAGACTATTACAACCTGGGATGATCTAGGGGAGAAATTAAACAAACAATTCCAAGACAAATCAGATAATCTATCATTGGTTGAACAGATGACCACCATAAAGAGAGCTCCTCAGGAGTAAATGATGGATTTTAATTTCAGATTTCAAAAGACATGGGATAGAATTCCTGCCATGGTAAGACCTCTAGCTGAATATGCATTCTTGTATTTTTTAAAAGCCCTGAATAGTGATATTTCAGTAATGATTCAATCACTAGGAGGTACTAGTTTACCAGATGCTTATGAATTAGCTATTAGGGAAGAGAATAATCTGATTCAGGCTGGAAAAATAGCACCCAGATCGCTGGTCCCTATCTTTCCTAAGATTCAAGCTTCAATGCCTTTGCCAATCCCATATTTTGCCCCTTTGCCTGCTGTGGCAGCATTACCAAGTACTACCAATTCTGAACCTGCTGCCACTAGTTCATCTCAAGAGCTAAAAGAGATAAAAAATAGTCAACAAAAAATAGAGAATATCCTGCAGACCTTTGGGAATGAGTTAGTAAACATTAAAAAACAACAATCCCAGAGTAGACAACCTTATCAGCCTCAACCTCAAGGGCAAAATCAGCAGTATCAAGGCCAAAATCAGCCTTACCAAGCTAATAGGCCACCTTATCAAAGTAATTACCAAGGTGCTAGGCAAAATGTGAATTAGAGGCCTTTTCAGCCCTATAATCTGGCACCCATCAATGCAGTAAGGGACCTTGTCCTTGTTCAGAATAACCTTGCAGTTGAATATGAATGGTGTTTTCCATGCAATCAACCACATAATCAGGCAGCCTGCTCAAATGGGGTTATAAATTAGGCTCTGATGGTACAGAATATTGTAGTCCCACAACCAAATACACCTAATGATGGAGCTATGCAACAATAGGAGCAACCTAAGGGAGATGCTACTTTCATGAACTGGCAGGAAGGTGAATTATGTGGCATGAATAGAGATAACACCTCAGTTGCAGCAAATACAAGAGCCAAGAAGAGGGGTTATGAGATAGACCAAACAACAAATAAAGAGAAAGGACATGCTGGTGCTTCCGTATCACATATTCCCCATATTCTACAAAGAGTTAACCCAGCAACAGCAAGGGAGATGCCTCATTTGCAAGCAGAGGTTGCTGCTACAAAATCAAATCAGAAGGTACGTGCCATTCCATCTTTTAATATTATTGAAAATATGAAGAAGATGAACGTGACAATGTCCATGTGGGATTCCCTAGCCATCCCTGGCCAAAAGGACATATTGCAATCTGCCTTGTCTGATTTGAAAGTATATAAAGATACTACTATTGACCCAAATAGGGCTGTCCTCACCAATTCATCCGAGGATAACATCAAACAGCCTAACAAAGGTCCTAAGCCTCTCCCATTTTATGTATCATTGATAATTGGAGACAAGTTAGTACACAACTGTATGGTGGATAGTGGAGCAAGCAGTTCTATGATGCCTAAGCAGATTGCAGACAAATTAGGGCTCAAATACCAACCCTTGGAGAAAGGTGTACCTTAATTAGATGGCACAGCATTAATACTGTGGGTGTAATAAAAGACCTAGGTCTCACTCTACATACCTGCCCCAATGTTTCCATTTCACAGGAGGTGTTCATCATAGATTTGCCTCCTTATTTTGCTATGTGTTTATCAAGAGAATTTACAGCCAAGATAGGAGGATATTTATCCTCAGATTGGTCCCACATATTTTTCAGGACCAGATATGGCACCAAAGTAACTTTAAAATTTGAGTTACTTTCAAATCATCACATAGAGCCTTACACACCAAGTGCTGTTAATACAAATTACATTATTTCTGATGATCCTGAGCTTGTAGCTGCTCAAAGATGAAAGTATACCAGAAGTGCTGTTGAGGGAATGGTCCTCAGAAAATGTTGTAGATGATCTTGAGGCACACATTCAAGAAACTAGTATGGGGATTTACATACTACATGAGCCTGAGATAGTAATTCCAAATCTGGAAAAGGATGCAGGACGACAGACAAAGCAGTAGGAGGAAGTATGGAAAATGTATTTTGATGGCTCTAGGAGCAAAAATGGATCCAGTGGTGGTGCAATGCTTGTATCTCCACAGGGTGAAAGATATTTTTTTGCTTTCCGTTTTGCCTTCTCATGCACCAATAACACTGCTGAGTATGAGGGATTGATCCAAGGTTTGCAGTGGGCCAGAAAGAGAAAGATTAGCTGTTTGCAGGTGTTTGGAGATAGTGAACTTATTGTAAATCAGGTAAGAGGGCTGCATGTCACCAAGAATGATACTTTGAAATTCTATAAGCATAGGGTTTGGAACATGATTGAAGAATTTGATGCTTTCAATCTGATCTCTATTCCAAGAAATTAGAACTCCCATGCTGATAGGTTAGCTACAATTGGGGCTCAGTTTGACATCCCCAATAATATTCAAAGGGAGAAGGTACAGCCTCACATAAAAATAGTTGACAGACCCTCTATCCTTGATAATAATATTTATTGGCAAGTTTTTGAAAGTGATGAACAGATCCTGCATTTCTTGTTAGAAGAAGATGAATTTTCTGTGATAAATCAGGATAAGCTCAAACAACAATATGGCAATGATCAAATTGTTCAGCTGAGAACAAACAAGTTGCCCAAGGGATTGGTAACCTTGGAATCTATTTTTAGTATAGATGATCAACTGAAGAAAAGCAAGACTAGTATGTAGGTAAGAGAATAGCATTATGAGGAGCTAGAAATTTTCAAAGGTAAGCTTCTTAAAATTGGTAAAATCTACTCAGTTGACGATAGAAGAGCTTTTATTGCTCTCTGTCAAGAATTTGAGGATGTGTTTGCTTGGGATTATTCAGACCTGAAGGGATTTGATCCTCATATTGCCCAACATACCATAGAGTTAGAACCAGGTACTAAACCTGTGAGGTAGAAGCAAAGACCTTTAAATCCAAAGCTTGAGCCTCTAATGATTAAAGAACTGACCAAACTGATTGAGGGGAAAATCATTTTTCCAATCAAGCATACTTCTTGGGTCTCCAACCTTGTCCCTGTAAGGAAAAAGAATGGAGAGATTAGGCTATGTGTTGACTTTATAGACATCAATAGGGCCTCCCTAAAAGACCACTACCCATTGCCCTCAATGGAACAAATTCTGCATGTAGTGGCAGGCTCAGAAAGGTTTTCTTTGCTTGATGGTTTTTTTGGTTACAATTAGGTGTTAGTCAAGGAGGAGGATCAGTTCAAGACTGCTTTCACCAGCAAGTGGGGTACCATGGCCTACAAAAGAATGCCTTTTGGCCTCTCGAATGCTGGCTCTACTTTTCAGAGAGCCATGGATATGGCCTTTAAGGGTTTGATGTATAAATTAGTGTTGGTATACCTTGATGACATCACGGTTCTTTCCAAGAATGCACCTAAACATTTGTCTCATCTGAGGCTAGTATTTGAAAGATGCAAGGAGTTCGGGATATCTCTCAATCCCAGGAAGTGCATATTCGTTGTACATGAAGGCAAGCTATTAGGGCACATTGTGTCAAAGGAAGGCATTACCATTGATCCTGAAACGGTAAGAGCTATTCTGGAGTTGCCCTTACCTAGCCACAAGAAGGGGCTTCAAGGTTTTATTGGCAGAATTAATTTTCTACGAAGATTCATCCCTGATATTGTGAATCTTTTGAAGCCTTTGATGTCCATGTTAAAGAAGAATATAGTTTTCAGTTGGACGAAGGAGGCCAAACTTAGTTTTGAATCCATAAAAGAAGCATTGTCAGCTGCACCAACTCTGGTAAACCCTGACTTCTCCAAAGATTTTATTTTGTATGCTTATGGTGGCCTGGATACCATCTCTGCGATTTTGGTACAACAACAGAATGAGGGTTTTGAGAAACCAATCGCTTTCTTTAGCCAGGGGCTGGAGGAGTATGAGCAAAGGTATAGCTTTGTCGAAAAACATGTCCTTGCAGTGATAAGGAGCCTCAAGAAGTTTCAGCATCTTGTTTCTAATAACAAGATACATCTGATGGTCGCTCATCCCAGTGTAAAGGAGTTCCTGTTGAGTAAAGATGTTAGTGAGAAAAGGGCTGGTTAGATCACCAAAGTCATGGAATATGACGTGGAGATAAATATAACCAAGCTTGTTAGAGGCAAAGGACTCAGTGAGCAACTCGCTACCAGTTCAGAGAATGAAATAGAAAAAGAAGACTTGAGGTGCTTCTGACCATTGAAGATACACCTTAGGAAGATACAGCAGAAATGGGCACAAGTTGGGTTGGTAACATGGCTCAATTTCTGCAAACTGGTAAATGTCCAGCAAGTTTAGATAGAACCAAGAGGAGGTACTATAGACTGTAGTCTGTTCCATATGTTTTAATAAACCACACCCTTTTTAGAAAAGATTTTAATGGTGTATTGTTAAGATGCATTGATGATGATCACATTGACAAGGTGCTGCATGAATTTCATGATGGAACAACAGGAGGTCATTTTGCCCCAAAGACTACTGCTTGAAAAATAATGAGAGTTGGATATTACTGGCCCAGCTTATTTAAGGATGCCCATGCATGGGCTAGAAAATATGTAAAATGTGTCATTTTTGCAGGGAAAGAAAGGATGCCAGCCTTACCTCTACGGCCTATTCAAGTAGAGCAACCCTTTATGAGATGGGGTATTGACTTCATAGGTCCTATTAACCCACCATCAAGTGCAGGCCATAGGTGGATACTTACAGCTACAGACTATTTCACAAGGTGGACTAAAGCAGTGGCCCTGAAAGAATCCAATGAGAATGCTGTTTTAAATTTTTATTGTGATTTGGTTTCTAGATTTGGAGTGCCTGAGTCTATTATCTTAGACAATGCTTTGGCCTTTGTAGGATTGAAAATAACTGACTGGGTTGTTAAGAATGGGATCTATTTGAATACTTCATCAAATTATTACCCACAGGGCAATGGTTTGGCTGAATCTACAAATAAAAATCTCATAAGGATTATTAAAAGATCAATGGAGGATAACCAGAGGACCTGGTACACCAATCTAAAATTTGCCCTATGGGTAGATAGAATAACTCCTAAGAGGTCTATTGGGAACTCTCCATATTTGCTAGTATATGGAAAAGAGGCAAGATTGCCTATATCTATGGAACTAACAGCACTAGACATTATGAATCAGTTGGAAATGTTTGAAGTAGAAGATCCCATGGCTGTCAGATATGCTCAACTAATGGAGCTTGAAGAGAGCAGAGATAAAGCTATGAAGACCATGGAGTATCATCAGCTTCAAACAAAAAGAAATTTTGATAAAAGGGCCACCCCCAGAAATTTTAGAATGGGTGATATGGTGCTCAAATGGGATGAGTTGAAAAGCAGACCAGGAAAGCATTCCAAGTTTGACAACTTGTGGAGTGGCCCATTTCTCATTACTGAATGCAAGGAGCACAATGCATTTCAGTTGTCAAATATGAATGGAGAAAATCTGCCTATCCCAGTCAATGGGATACACTTGAAGAAGTGTTTTGAGGTATGACTTACCTTGTAAAGCAGTAGATTAGATTTCTTGCTTTCAAATAAGTGCTGATGCACAATAGTTTGGATCCTTTTGTTTTCCCTAAGTGTTGTCTAGCACAGTTGGAGGGGTTACCTTCAACATTTTGCCTTGGTCTTCCAAATATTTTTCACTGTCAAGATGCTGAGTTGCTAAAATCAGGATTCCTTGTCAAGACATATTTTGTCTCTGTATGACTCCATGCCCAATGGACCTTTAAGGCCACTAATCTTATGTTTAGCAGGCAAACATCCCATAGAAGTCACCAAATTGTTGACCTATTTTTGCCTCTGCCCAGAGCCAAATTTCCACCTTGTATTTTCCTTGAAAATCTTTTAGAAAATTCATGTACAAGGTGTAAATTCTTCAAATACTCATGCATGCCTTGTCAAAAAATCTCAAGATCTTGCCTAAAGAATCCTTACAAAAAAAAAAAAAACCATAAATCTTTTGTTTTCAAGTGCTTTCTATCGCTGGGATTTTCTCATTTTTATAGCTTGTAATTGTATGTATTTTTGAATGTACATTTTCATATACATTTGCCTTTGTACATACAAAGGAATATGCAATGAAAAATATGCAAGGCAAATGGTGAAAAAATGAGTTGTATGCATTTTTCAATGCATATTAGACCTGCATATACATTGGGGAATCTTTTGCAGATTTTTAGAATATTCTACAGATGTATATGAACAGTGGAATGTATATCGGGTTTGTATGTTCGCACATACAACCCAATATACAATGAAAATATACAAGGTTGACTTTGATACATCTGCTACAGTGGAATGTATATCGGTACATATACAAAAGAAAATGTATATTTCACATTGTATGTTTGCACATACAATCGGGATATACAAGGGTCAATATACAAGTCGAATTTCAAAGTTTATCAAATCGAGGGAGGATGCATGCAAAGGAAAAGCATAGGGGCGATATACAAATGGTGGGGTCCACAATATATAGTGGCTTGTATATTTTGCTTTGTATGTTTTCACATACAAAGCCGATATACAAAGGATCAAACATACAAGTATGTAAAGTCGAAGATGCAAAGGTAAAGGAACAATGTAATGTATATTGGCAGGTTGCTACAGTGGCATGTATATAAGAGTTTTGTACGTTTGCACATATAATCAGAATATACAAAGGTTTACATACATGCCAGACTCGATTGCATTTTTAACTTGTTTCATAAAATTTTGGGGTCCGCCTTGTATAAAGGGCGATTGTATATTGCGATATACAAGTCAAAGATACAAAGGGTGTATACAAGGCGGACTTAAATCGAAGATCAATTTCAGCATATTCAGGTGTCAGGTCCACTTTGTATGTATAAGAGTTTTGTATATTTGAACATGCAAAGAAATATACAAAGAAAGGTGATACAAGCCAAACCTGACAGGGCAATCAAATACAATTTATGGTCATTTTGGAGTCCATGACTTATATGTTTTGACATACAAACCGATATACAAGCAGTGAACATACAAGGAGGAACATGCAGTTTGTTAGCGATGGCCCCAAGCTTCATTTTAGTGAGGAATTAGATAGTGCCACATGTCAGATGACATATAGAGCCGATTCAAAAGGTAAAGGGCCGAATTGTATGCAGTTTCAAATGCATATACACAGGGCATTTTCAAAGGGGCTATTTTAAATGCCAAAAGCAGAAGGATATACAAGGTGCTTTGTACATGCAAAGGCAGTTTCAGAAGCTGATTTAGGTAGTGATATACACACAGATGCAAAGCGATATATACAGGTGGTTGACCAAAACTTTGACCGCTTGTATCTCCCCCATCCTAGCGAATTTCAACATACTGCAAGAGGCAAAGATGCATATTTTGGTCCCCTCTTTCATTTGGCAGGGTTTTCAGGGGTTTTTGTCACATTTTATTTTTCAGATCTGGTTTTGCATATTTTGGTCGAGTGGACATTTCAACGACCATTTTTGAGCAGATAGAGATATTTCTTGCATTCATTGCTACATAGTGATGAAGCAGCTCGCATTGATGGAAGAAGATATTTCTCCACTGCCCTATTTCAGATATTTTGATATATCTATTGCTGAGAAAGGATGATGTAGCAGCTGCATTAAAGACTCAGATATCCCCCTATCTGCTCGGTTCCAGATATTGAACACCATAGCTAATGCAGTTGGACAGTCATAAATGTAGATATTTTCTGAGACAGCTTTTAAAGCAAATTTTGTAACTGCCCTAGGTTATTTTTGGAATGCTATATATATGCATTCATAAGATGTAAACAAGGTTGGGAAAAGTTTTAGCATTCAGGCTTTCTGTTTCCAAACAGAGCTTTCTACTACTGTAACTGTGCCTTCCCACTGAATATATTCAAGTTATTTTGCCTCTTTGGACAGATTTCTAGTTTAGTGTGAATCTACACATGTTTGTCTGTGAATGTCTTTGTTCCTTTCAACCATCTGGATTTTCACCTTTGCTAGGATCAATTGAATCTGTGTATGTCTACTTGTAATATTTGGTTACACTGTGCATTTTCTCAGTTTTTGAGGGTTCTTTTATTAAACTTGGTAAATCACCCTTTGTTTTCAAACTTTTTTTTATTTTGTCCTTCATTTTAAAGCATTCCTTCTCCCTTTTCCCCAAAATTTAGTAGTTTTAGGTGATAACCAGTCAAAGAAGCTGGCCTTCTCTGGAGGTCTGATCTCATTTAGCAAAGTCCCACACTTAGAGATCATTCCCATGTTACTCCAGATTATAGAGGTTTCACAACTGTATGCGAGGGTGCAAATCTGGGTGATAACAGTATGGACAACAATCATTCACCATCAACAATAGTGTATGCTCTCATCTCAAAAACTTACTTATTTCTTTTATCTACATGCTATCTCTGCTAGCAAATAGACATGATGTAGGTGGTGGCCATACTTATATTTGCAAGATAATGCCTATTAAATGTATGTGTGAAATACGTACATGCTTCATATAATATGCATAGGTGACAACTAATGGAATGTAAGTGAACACAAGTGCAGTGCATGAACAAGAATATAGAAAGAAAATCATGCAAATAGAGACTACACACCAAACATGAAAGCTCACACATTTGAAGTAGGATCTTGAAATCCATTAAGATTATGCAAATTAATTCACAACACTTGAGAAAATAAAAATGGCATGGGCCATAGGGAGAGAGAGAGAGAGAGAGAGAGAGAGAGAGAGAGAGAGAGAGAGAGAGAGAGAGAGAGAGAGAGAGTACCTTTTGATCAGTCATTTCATGCCAATAATCAAAAGATGACACATGTAATGAGTATTACAAATTGGAGGTTAGTACTACATTAAAGAACATGAAGCTTGGTATTGGTTGGTCTATATCATCTAGCTCCATTGGAGCCTCATGAAATGGTACTTTTCATGCAAATGATCCAACAATAGAGAAAAGAGAGAGTGCATTTCAATCAGTTGTTTCATGCCAATGATCCAAAGATACTAGACTGTTAGAGATATCTACACTTTAGTGTGCAATGGGCACACTAAAGAGGTCTCTAAGGTGAATTATCAAGTCCTTAAGAAAATGGTTTTTTTTCCTAGTTATAGTTCCCAATGGGCACATGTCATCTTCAGATTGTTGGTATGAAATGACTAATTGAAAGTCACTCTCTCTTTTCTTTATCTCTCTTTCTCTTTATATCTCTTATCTCTAGCTCTCTCTCCTACTCTATCTCTCTTTCTCTAATAATCTTTCCCATTCTCTCTATTTTTGTAAAAGTGCCATTTCATGAGACTCCAGTGGAGCTATATGATCTGGACCAACTCATACCAAGATCCACCTTTTGCATTATAAAAGTACCATAGCCTGATATTTAATGTAGGGTTTTCCATTACAATGCTTGACCATAGCCCCAAGTCCATCACACAACAAACACTTTTTCCCACTATGTTTATGCAATTAAACTAAGTTTTATAATCCCATAATGGACAATGATATTTTATTTTAGGAAATGTCTCTTCAATTGTCATGGATGGTAAAGGTAAAATCTAAAAATAATTATTCATAGGAAGGTTATGCATGTAGCCATGTTTTCTACTTGAAACTGAAAAGTACTTCAAATCCACAAATTTTAGTTCAACATCATACATAAATAAGGATATGGTTTTCCCATACAACCTTTGGCATATTATACACATATTCAAAGTAAAAGTATGGTGGGCCTTGCTCAAACTCTTGAATCTTCCACTACTGACCCAAAAGGTGATTTGGAACTCCAAATCCAACCAATCCTTTAACATGGTGTGGAAAACAAAAATTAATATCTTTATTCTCTATAGACAAACCTTTAGAAGACATACTTTCTTTGAGATTTATCTTCTAAAATGATTTCTTGTGATGGGTTTCATAGTAATCAGTTTCTAAATATAGACATAAGTGATATAGAGGGAAGGAGAGAGAAAAGAGAAAGAGATAGAGGAAGAGAGAGAGAGACATAGGGAGGGCAAGATAGAGAAATAGAGATGGAGATTGATAGAGAGGAATAGAGAAGGAGATATAGAGTAGGAGAGAGAGAGATAAGTGATATAGAGAGAAAGAGAGATAGAGAAAAGAGAGAGAGGTAGAGGTAGAGAGAGAGACACAATGAGGGTAGGAGAGAGAAAATAGAGAGGGGAAGATAAATATATAGAGAGGGAAAGATATTGACAGAGAGAGGAATAGAGAAAGAGATATTTTCGATGGTACTTTTCAAGTGAATGATCCAATGATAGAGAAAAGAGAGAGTGACTTTCAATTGGTCATTTCATGCCAACAATCCAAAGATGCAATGAGCTATTTCGGGAGATCAATGGTTGATAATTTACTATAGGCCAATAGAGACGATCCCATGAAAATAGATTCTCTTTTCAATTCCTTGTACAATCCTTATTGCTTTTCTTACATGACATTTAATAGAGCACTCCACTTTTTATCCATCAAATTCTTTACTAGACATTCATCCTATGTAAATACTTTTGGTAGACGGTTACCTGGAATGGATAGATATTGAGCTTCTACTCATGTAAAATGGGCCATAGGGATATTGAGCTTATATATACTATACCTAGATCATGACTAATGGAATGCAAGTGAACTTCATGACACTTGAGAAAAAAAAATGACATGGGCCATAGGGATACAAGACTATCATCATTCACTTAAAGACATGGCAATTCAACTTCCACAACTCTTCAGCGTACCCATTGCACACCAAGGTGCGATTGCTAGTACTTAGATTATGGTGTAGAATTTTATGTAACTTTTACTACAATTACATATTTATTTTAGTCTTTACAACTTAAGAAAACATTAAGTGACATAAAGTGGTGAGTGTGGAGAATGGAAAAAGATCGATCATGCAATAACAAACATGGAGTGATGAATCTATCATCCATTCAAGTAATAAACCTTTGTGTGGTGCATACCGATTTTGGACTCATTTTGTTTATTTGTCTTGAATGTACTAAAATTTTGTCAAAATTGACATATAACATATACTTTATCATAATAGCACTTGCACCCATAGGAGGTTCAAGGAATACACTGATAGGAACAATGACGACTTTGAAACATTTTTTGGCAAATTTTACGACGTGAGACAATTCTGAGCACTATAATGCTCTCATATAAAAGCCCATTGGCTAATTATAGTTCCTTATCCTTTAGCAGTTTAGACTTTTAGATACATACAAGTTTTATACTTAGATGATGGTGTAGAATTTTATGTAACTTTTATTGCAATTATGTATTTATTTTAGTCTTTGTATGATGGGGAGCACACAGTGGAAGCAAACACTTATCAACTTTTGAACTCATCGAACCCGTTGAACCTTCGAACTCACTATCGGCAAGACTTAATACCATCGGCACACTCGAAAACCCTTCTGCCGACACACCGATCTCACCGTTGTTACCTCCGGACCACACTCGTCGGCATGACAAATACTATCTGCCACACTAGGGTTCACTATGTCGATATACTTCATCACTCCGATATGCGGCTCAGACCATGACTTCCTTTCAATGGCTCGAACCTCTCTTCGGCCAGACTATCCTCATTTCTCTGAGCAAGGAATGCTTCGTCGATGGCCCCTATCCCACCGATAACAACTCCAACTCCTCCAATCCAAACCCTAACACATGGAGATGCTAGGCGATTTACTGTGCACACTCCAATTTGGTCCTCTACACCGCCGAATAGGAAAACAAAATAGGAAACACAAACAGATATTTGTACAATGAAGCCATTCCACTGATTTCGACAGAAATCTTATCAGTGGAATGCTTCATATGAACATTTTGCAACAATGAAAACACAGAAGGGAAAGGAAATCTACAGCTATGCAATTTCGTATTTACAGAGAATGGAAACAAATAGACAACATAGAATAGTTTGATTCGTCCTTCACAATGCTCGATTACATTTGCACAATTGCATTCAATTACAATATCATATCTATATGCATTTGATTCATTTCTCTGGGGTTTATAAGCTCACCAGAGGAATACTAAACCCTACTCCAAGTGGCTGGGAGAAAACTAACTAACTCCAAGCAGCTAGGAGACTAATTCCAAGCGGTTGGGAGTAAACTAACTGATTCCAACTGTCTTACCAATAACGATGCAACCTAATTACTCGGGACTTACAAAGTTTGTTCTAAGTCTAGATAAAAACAAAAATGATATGCATTGGTCAAAAAGACCTTATTACAACCGAAACATGATTTCCTAAACAAAACATAAACTTAAATGCCTCACGGAGGCCACCTTGTGTTAGGTGCTCCTGCACCATACACCCCACCTAGAAAAGAACTCATGTCCCATGAGTTGAGTCTGTGTCTTGCTCCATCTATATCCTTTACTGCATCATGCCTTCCCCACGATCTCTGGACTGCAACTTGCTTCCATGGAATCAAAAATTCATGCCTAACATTATAGGCTCTACTCACACCTTGCCATGAGTGAGTGCTGGCAACTAAACCCAGACTTTGTCCGCCAGTCTCCCTGACTGTCATCTCTACCTGAACACCTGCATTCAAAACCTTGTTTGATGCTTCTTGTACTACTGCTATGGTAGAATGTGATTGTCTGTCAACTCTTATTGGCTTTAGAGGACAAACAATGGTCCCTACTATGATAACATCTTCTTCTTTCCAATCAACTTGTGGCTGCTTGTAGACCTGCTCTTTGACCTTCTGTTGATCCATCTCAGAACTGAAATCACCTTCAAACTGTGATCTTTGGTAACCTCACTCCTTGAGGTATCCTCAACTATCCTTGTCTCTTTTGCAGTGTTGTTTACAAACTCTTTCTTACCCACCAAAATAATCTTGGCTGCCTTCTTTGTTTCAGCATCCTCTTGCAATGGTTGCATCAAAAAATTCTTCCCATCCTTCTTGATGGTGTATGTGTTAGCATATCCATCATATAATGCTTGCCTATCAAATTGCCATGGCCTACCTAAAAGTAGGTGACAACATTCCATGGGCAAAATGTCACATAAAATTCTCTCCTTATATTCTCTAATCTGAAAATCAACATATGCCTACTCATCTACCAAAAGTGATTGACTATCACTTACCCAAGATGCTCTGTAAGGAGTTTGATGATGAATCCTTTCTATGTTCAATTTATCCACCATTTCCCTAGACACCATATTATCGATTGAACCAGAATCTATGACTACCTTGCATATTTTACCTTTGCTTTAGCAATTGATCTTGAAAAGAGCTCTCCTTTGTGATGGTTCAGTCTGCACTGGTTCTTTGAGCAACATCCTCTTGATCAATAGATTCTCTCCCACTTCTGATTGCAAACTCACTTTAGGAGATGTCACACTCCCTGCATCCTCTTGAGTCAATATGGTTCTTCTCTCATTACCATGAGAAGTTGAGGCCTTCTCTGGACACTTATAAGCTGGGTGCCCTATCTGATTACAGTTGTAACATCTCATATTGGAGAACTTGGATTCTCTACCTGATCCATTTGTCCCACCTCTTTCATTTGGCCTTTTTCCACGATAGCCTCCTCTGCCACTTGAGTCTCCAACTTGCTCTTCTTGGCTAGACTCACCACTAGGCCTTTGGGTAGGACTTCTTCCTCCAAAACTGCCTCAAAAATTGCTGTCACCTCTTCCTCTACTCTGCTGCTCACCTTTCCTCTTCAGCTTCTCTTCAACTCTTAATGCTACTTGAAAGCATTTTTCCATAGTTTCATGGGTAAACAAACTTATCTCATCTTTAATATTGATCCTCAAACCATTTAAATACCTTGCTACCTTGGCTTTTTCATCCTCCACGTACCCACAATGAAGAGTGTATTTGTGAAACTCCTTGGTGTAAGTAACCACATCCATATCTTTTTGTTTAAGATTCTGCATTTTCCTGTAAATCTACACCTCGTAGTCAGATGGAAGGAACTGGGACTTGATCTTCTCCAGCATTCTTCTACACGAAGAGATCATACTTTTCCCATTCTTTACCCTTTCTCTTTGGGTGTAATTCCACCATGTAAGGGCAGCACCTTTGAGTTTAGTTTTTGTAAACTTAACCCTCTTACTTTCAGGAACTTCCTTGTATTCGAAGTAGTTGTTTAGTGCCTCAATCCACTCCATAACTTCATCAGCATTCATCTTTCCACTGAACATCAGAATATCTATCCGAGCCTCCGAAGAGTCCTTGCCAATTGCCTTGATGGCTTCCAGGAATTATTTTTGTTCAGCTGGTATCTTTGCCTCTTCTTGTTCTTCTGCTTCTTCTTTCTCTTCTTCTTCATCTGAATCTTCCTCTATCCTTTTTCCTATCTTCATTGCCTTCAATTCTTCCTGGAGTGCTTCCTTGACTCCAGTCTTGATCATCTCTTCCATCTCTTTAAATTTCTTGACCACTTCGGTGGTCATCCCCTTTGGAGGCATATTGCTAGCCTCTCTGTTGCTTTCTCTATCTGACATAAACATTCACAGATAATGCCAACGCTTCTGCAAATCCTCAATTCAACTACAACACAATGCTCAATTAGATATCCATCCTACACGCTACTTCACAGACCCATTCCTTTCGTCCAATAGCAGATCCTAGAGATGCACTACCACTCTCTCTCGTAGTGGCTTCACTCTGCACCCTCTTCCAGCCAAACCTCTATTGGTGAATGGTCATGACAGACCTCATCATCATCTGTCCACACACTATAGGAATCTGATTCCTTCTCATAACTAGATGGCACGAGCATCTGCAACAGTCTTTTCACCTGCCTTCTCAGTCATAGAAATCAAACACACAACACCTCCGCCAGACCTTTCGCTAGCTCTGATAACAATATGATGGGGAGCACACAGTGGAAGCGAACACTTATCAAATTTTAAACCTGTCAAACCTGTTGAACCTTTGAACTCACTATCGGTAGGACTTAATACCATCGGCACACTCGAAAACTCTTCCGCTGACACACTGATCTCACCGATGTTACCTCTGAACCACACTCGTCAGCATGACAAATACTATCAGCCTCGCTAGGGTTCACTACGCCGATATACTTCGTCACTCTGATATGCATCTCAGACCATGACTTCCTTTCAATGGCTTGAACCTCTCTTTGGCCAGACTATCCTCGTCACTCTAAGCAAGGAATGCTTCGTCGATGGCCCCTGTCCCACCGATAACAACTCCAACTCCTCCAATCCAAACCCTAACACATGGAGATGCTAGGCGATTTACTGTGCACACTCCAATTTGGTCCTCTGCACCATCGAATAGGAAAACAAAACAGGAAACACAAATAGATATTTGTACAATGAAGCCATTCCATTGATTTCGACAGAAATCTTATCAGTAGAATGCTTCATATCGACATTTTGCAACAACGAAAACACAGAAGGGAAAGGAAATCTACAGCTATGCAATTTCATATTTACAGAGAATGGAAACAAATAGACAACATAGAATAGTTTGATTTCTCCTTCACAATGCTTGATTATATTCGCACAATTGCATTCAATTACAATATCATATCTATATGCATTTGATTCATTTTTCTGGGGTTTATAAGCTCGCCAGAGGAATACCAAACCCTACTCCAAGCGGCTGGGAGAAAACTGACTGACTCCAAGCGGCTGGGAGTAAACTAACTAATTCCAACCATCTTACCAATAATGATGCAACCTAATTACTTGGGACTTACAAAGTTTGTTGTCTAGATACAAATAGAAATGATATGCATTGGTCAAAAAGACCTTATTACAACTGAAACATGATTTCCTAAACAAAACATAAACTTAAATGCCTCACGGAGGCCACCTTGTGTTAGGTGCTCCTGTACCATTGTAAGAAAACATAAGTGACATAAAGTGGTGAGTACAGAGAATGGAAAAAGATCGATCATGCAATAATAAACATAGAGTGATGAATCTATCATCCATGCAAGTAACAAACCTTTGTGTGGTGCATATTGATTTTGGACTCATTTTGATTATTTGTCTTGAATGTAATAAATTTTTTTCAAGATTTGACATATAACATATACTTCATCATATTATAGTTCCTTATCCTTTAGCGGCTTAGATTTTTTGGTTCTTTATACTTTAGTTGCCGCACTTCTAACTAGTCATTGCTTCCTGAATCAAACACAAAATATTCAAATTGTGGTGTTAAGGTGTTGTAAGTTTATTTTAAAAATTCACATCCAATATCGATTCATAGCATCAAAGAATTATATAATTTGAGCACTTGAGCATCTAGGAGCATTGTATCATCATTTGATATTGTAAGAACAATATAAGATCATAAGAATGACATAAGCATCTACATCAATTTTTTGAATCAATCTAAGGGTTTGACTTTTTAAGGCAAAAGGAGGGAGTCAATTTACCTACCACACTTAGCACAACAAGCTATAACAAGTTCTTAAGCACCATCGAGGCTAGATAATAGAGACAAATATGTCTCTGACAATTAGAAGTGTAGAGATTATAGATGCAACAAAGTTTACAATAGTAGATATTAGGTCAAAATCACATGAATGATATTGAACCAAATATAAAACATGTAGTCAAGCTTTATATATCAAAGCTTCATTATTTAAGATTTGATAGTAGAAACTATATTTGGTAGTAGAAACTAACATTGGATCATTGAGTGCAATTTATAACAAAGCATCATCTAAAGAAGGATGAAGGGAAACAAACACACTTGTAGAGTGCAATACAATGGAAAATTGTATGTTGTGTTTGGGAAGGATGAATCACTCTTGAATGAAGAGAATTGATTGTCGTCTAATCATAAGTGTGATGATTTACTTCACAAGTGAGGTCTTTTGTTCAAGCCTAGGACAACCCACCCATTATATATGCTATGTAGTAAGACAAGTTAATTTGTTACTTACTTCATTTGGTCATCTATGGGGATATAGGTTAGTTGGTAGAGTTTCACTCTTGCAATTAAGTCATTCAGATTTTAGGGTGGATGTCTAATTGACTAGGTGGTAATGATAGTATTTTTTACTTAAACTAGTGATTCATTTTTATTAGCAATGGGGGAATGACCTTAACATTCCATTTAAAAACACTATTGAGATGAAGATAGAATGTAAAGATCATAGAGAAGGTAGGGTGGGTAGTTAGTAATATCTAGAATCAATTGTACATGGCTCATAATTGGAGTTGGTGGATATCCTAGGGATCTTTTCTCTAGGATCCTCATGTTGTAAGTATGTGTAGTTAGTGTTGTCATTGATGTCAACATGTTAGCTTGGTGTTGTCATTAGTTTCAACTAGTTGAGTAGAGATGAGGTTGGTTAAGTAGAGATGAGATTGTTGCAATGGTATGAGTTGTTTGGTTAAGTTGCTTTGCTGAAGATGATTTGGTTGCTTTGAAGAGGTACTGAAGATGTTAATAATATGTTTATGTTGGTTGGTTTCCAAGTGCTTTTGAGAAAACTTGATTAATAAAGGAAACAGTGTGTTGAAGTGGCATTTTGGTTAACAGAGTAGTGTTCTGGTTTTGCTCTGGATTTCCTCTATGTTGAAGATCTATTTTTGTGGTTTGGATATGTTGTTCAGAGATGTTATATTCCAAAATTGGTGTTCTAGTTCGTTGTGCAAAGGAAGTTGTGTTCACCAGTGTGTGGACTGTGTTTTTGAGCTTTGCAGAGGTGTCTAGGAGAAACTATTTTTCTCTGCATTTCTCCGCAGATTTGTTTCTAGCTTTGCAGTTTTGGATTTGTGCTTATAATGCTTATATATTTCTTTAGTTCAAGTTGTTCATGGTTTGGTGCTCTGCAAGTTGATTTATTGAGCTGCAGTGTATGACATAGTTGTTTGAGTGCTCTAATGTGATCTTTCATCAGGTGAAAGTTGTTGTAAAAGGATTTGTTGGTTTTTAGGTGCTTGTGGATGCTTCTAGATCATGTTCAAGTTTAGCACATGGTTCGTGAGTTATCTTTTGATCATTGAGGAAGTGTGTACTTAAAATTTTATTATGTTAACACAAGTTTGACTGATTTGATTGTTTACACTACTTGCGGTTGTGCTTCGATGATTGTGGAAGCATGGAGCAATGTGTAAGAGTGGATTTAGGTCCGAGCTAAGGTGTGGTGTGGTCCACATTCATTCCTTTCCACCGTGGGAATGTTTAGGTCCAAACCTAATTTGAATTTTCTAGGTTAAGGTGACTTGCTAACATTGGAGAATGTTCTCAAGGTTGAAGACAATATAACTAAGTGTCAAGGAATCATGATTGAGGGTGCATATGATGAAGGTGATGTGAATAGCAGTGTGGTTGAAGGTATGGTGCAGTACAAGCTTTCATGTGTTAGACTATTGGATGCAGTGAGCAGAAGATGTCTACAATTCTTTAGTGTGACTGTGAAGGTGTCGATCGTGTTACGGTGGAATTCCCTATTGCATTGAGATAGTTTTCTCCTTGTAACAATCTTCTCTATCTTCTTCTCTATTCTGACAGTGAGCCTTAGTAGTGAGCCTTTCTTTTGGGCAGTGAGCCCTTTGGTAGCAAGCCTATTATTTTTTGATGTTGATATTACTTTATACTGTGAGCTAATCCTCACCATGGTTTTTCCCTTCTTGGGTTTTCCATGTAAATCTGGTGTTCTCTTGTGTTTGATGTTGGTTTGATTTAGTCTCTATTATTTGCTTTCATGCTTAACCATCATAACAATTTAAGGGCTAATTGAATTGATGTGGATCTAAATGTGTTTGAGGGTTTTAGAATTATAAGTTACAACTAATTCATGCCCCCTCTCAATTGTCTTGTTCATTCAACAATTGGTATCAGAGCCAGGTTCCTTGGAAGAGAGCTTCACCGCTTGAGGTAGATCTAGGATGGCACACAAGAAGGTTGTTCCCCCGTTTGATGGAACATATTATATATTCTAGAAAATAAGGATGGAAGGTTATCTGATTTCTCTTGGATATGAGATCTGGAAGTCTGTTGAGACTAAAGAGACTATACTAGAAAATGATCCAAGTAATGCAAATGAGATCAAGGCTTATGAAAACAATGGTAAAGCAAGGTATCCTCTTTTATTTGGTCTTACTAATTCTGAATTGGTGAAAGTTATGAATCTAAAAACTCCTAATGAAATCTAGAAAAAGTTAAAAAGTATTTATGAAGGAGATGATAAGGTCAAGCAAGCTAATATGTAGAATCTGAAGATCATGTTTGAGTCCATGCGAATGTTGGAAGATGAAAACATCACAAGCTACTTGGAGAAGGTGGATGAAGTTGTCAATAGAATCAAAGGTCTTGGTGGAGAACTGGAATAGAAAGAAGTGGTAATGAAGGTACTCAAAACTCTTCCCAAAGCTTATAGTCATAAAGTTTCTACTATTGAAGAATTAAAAAATCTAGATCAATTTACCAGAGATCAGTTGTATGGTACTTTAACTGCTTTTGAAATGACAGAATTTGGTACAAATAGTGCAAAAGTTGAAACTGCTTTTAATGTTGGTAAATCATAGAAGACTGTGGAATCAGATCAGGAGGATTCTAATGATATGGAAGCTAACTTTGTCAGAAGAATGAAAAAGGGTACTGGTAAGTTGCCTTTCAAGTGTTTTAGTTGTGGTAAAGTAGGTCCTTATGCTTCAAAATGTCCAGACAAAATTTTGAGAAGAAAAAAAAGGGAGAACAAAAGTAAAGTGTTCAAGAAAAGCTACTATGTTAGAGAAGATGCAAGTATATTTGATGATGAATCTGATTATGAAAATGATGGGGATAGTGAATGTCTATTCATAGCTATTAAAGATTATACTATTTTTGCTAACTCTGAGGAATGTGTGAAGGAAAGGGCTCCAGAAGTAAGTACTAATGTTGAAGGCACCTTGATATCTGCTTTTCATGCTAGATAGGAAAAGAACCACTGGACCATTGATAGTGGATGCTCTAATCATATGACCGGTGATAAGAGTAAGTTTGTTAAATTTGAAAATAATGAAGGAGGACTAGCTAGGTTTGGTGATTGCTAAGATATGTGAGAAAAGTTCAATAAGTTTTGATGGCAAGCATAATATTGATGATGTTCTTTATGGGTTTAAGACATAACCTCTTGAGTGTTGGTCAAATGTGTAGCAAGGGATACAATCTTATGTTTTAGGATGATGGCTGTAAGATCATAAAAGATTCCAGAACTGTGATAGTTGCTAGAAGGAGAATATATGGAAATGTTTATTAGCTCAAAGGTGTTGATGGTTATTGTTTCATGACTCGGATCAGTGAGAGTTGGATATGGCATAAAAGATTGTGTCACATCAATTTTGATAGCCTAGTAAGGATAAGTTCAGTTCAAGCTATGAGAGATCTGCCAAAGATTACAAAGCCCATCAATGTTGTCCGTAAGGAATGTCAAATTGGAAAGAAAGCAAGAAGAATTTTCAAAGTCAAGGATCAATATTCTACTGGACTGATGGAATTGGTGCATATAGACATTTGTGGCCCTACCAAGGTAAGGAGTTTTCAAGGTGACAGGTATTTCATGCTACTGATTGATGATTATTCTAGGATGGCATGTGTTACTTTTCTTAAAGAAAAATCTGAAGCCCTAGATAAGTTCCAATCATTCAAAGTCATGGTTGAGAATGAAATAGATATGACAATTAAATGTTTGAGGTTTGACAGAGGTAGAGAGTTCATCTCTAATGAGTTTAACATATTCTGTGAGAATCATGGAATAAAGAGGCACTTATTTGCCCCTAGGACTCCTCAGCAAAATGGAGTAGTTGAAAGAAAGAATAGGACTGTTCAAGAAGTTGCAAGGACAATGATAAAAGAAGTAAATCTACTGGAGGTCTACAGGAGAGAGGCAATTCATATTGTTGTTTATATACTAAATAGAGTGCAAGCAAGAGCAAATAGTACAAAGACCCCTTATGAGTTATGGCATGGAAGGATTCCTACTGTCAAGTACTTTAGAGTGTTTGGAAGCAAATGTTATATCAAAAGGGATGAAGAAAATCTAGGAAAATTTGATGCAAGGTTTGATGAAGGTATCTTATCCTTTGTGTTCTTGGAAAACCTAATATGAAATCCATGCATATATCTTCCCAAGGTCTCTCCGGTACTGTCAAAGATTTGTACCATCCAGTATTATGACTACTCCCTTTTGCAACTTGACAAACTCTACAACTCTGAATAAACTTCCTTACATCCTTATATATCTGAGGCCAAAAATAATGTTCACTTACCAAAGCTACTATCTTGTTAATCCCAAAATGTCCTGCTAGTCCACCACCGTGCTTCTCCTTGATCAAATTATCTCTCATTGAACTTTGAGGCATACACAACTGAATTCCCTTGAACAACATATTCTCCTGAATGAAATAATCTAATCACTTACTTCTATCTATCACAACAGGCTCCTTACATGCTTTCCATGCTTCTTCAAAATCAAGATCCTCTTCATACATATGCTTAAGCTCTTCAAAACCTAATACTTCTACCCTCATCTTTGTCAACAAATTCCTTCTTCTATTCAATGCATCTACAATTTTGTTGGACTTCCCACTTCTTTGCTTCAATACAAATGTGTAACTCTGCATGAACTCTACCCATCTCATATGTCTCTGATTCAACTTTCCCTAACTATTTAAATACTACAAAGCTTGATGATCAGTGTACAACACAAATTCTTTTGGCAATAAATAATGTCTCCACTTCTTCAAGGCTTGAATTATGGCATAGAACTCTTGATCATAAACTGAATATCTTCTCTTTGCATCATTCAACTTCTCACTGAAATATGCTACTAGTCTCCCTTGTTGACTTAACACTGATCCTATTGCATTCCCACTAGCATCACAATCTACTTGAAATACTTTGTTAAAGTCTGACAGTGCTAATACTGATTGCTCTGTCACCTTTTGCTTCAACAATTCAAAACTCTTATTTGCTCTTGATGTCCACTTAAAATCCTTTATGTCTCCTCTCATTGTCTCTATCATTAGTGTGCATATTGTACTGAAATTTCTAATGAACTTCCTATAGAAACTTGCTAGTCCATGAAATTATCTTACCTCCCCAATGTTCACATGTTTTGGCCATTCAACAATTGCTTTGACTTTCTCATGGTCCATCTTTAATCCTTCCGAATAAATCACAAATCCCAAAATTCTTCCTTCATGAAACTACACTTCTTGATGTTTATCAACAATTTCTCCTCTCTCAACCTCTGCAATACTTGTCTAACATGCCACAAATGTTCCTCCTTTGTCTTATTGAAATTTAGAATATCATCCAAGTATACAATAACACACTTACCCAAGAATTTATTCAATACCTCATTCATCAATCTCATGAAAGTACTTGGTGCATTAGTTAATCCAAAAGGCATCACTAACCGCTCATATAATCCCTCATTTGTCTGAAATGCAATCTTCCACTCATCTCCTTCTCTAATCCTGATCTGATGGTATCCACTCTTCAAGTCTATCTTTGTGAAATATTTTGCTCTACTCAAACAATCCATGATGTCATCCATCCTTGGAAATGAAAATCTATACTTAATAGTGATCTTATTGATTTCTCTAGAGTCTGTACACATCCTCCATTCTCCATCTTTCTTTGGTGCTAGTACTGCAGGTACCACACATGGACTTAAACTTGCCCTGATCAATCCTTTCCTCAACAGCTCCTATATTTGTCTTTTCAGCTCCACATTTTATGCTGGTGTCATCTAGTGTGCCACTTTATTAGGCAAACTAGCTCCAAGTATAAGATCCATATGATGACTGATACTCCAGATTGGTGGTAATCCTTTAGGCACATTATCTGATATGATATCTTGGTACTTTGTCAACAATTCAATTATTTCCTCTTGCGGTGGTTCTTCTTCTTTTGTGATGGTGGTTTCTATACTTAGGGTACCATACTTCTTTGGGATCAAAGCAAAACACATATTCTCATGTCTCAATCCATCCAAAAATTTCCTTCCATCTACTAGACAGATTCTAGCATTCCCACATCACTTTTAGGCTCATCTTCCAAAGGTATCAAGATATGTTTCTTTCCATTTGATGTTATAGTATAAGTATTCTTCCTTCCATCATTTATTGCCTTTCTATCATATTGCTATGGTCTCCCCAACAATATATGACATAGATCCATCGGCATAATATCACACAATACCTCATCAATAGAAGATCCTATATGAAATTTCACCAAACATTGTTCACTCACCAGTACCTTGTGCTCAACTTGAATCCATGCTATCTTGTAGGGCTTCGAATGTTTCAATCTCTTGAAGTTTAGCTTTGTTACCATCTCCTCTAAAACCAAATTATCTGTACTACCACTATCAATGATAACCTTACAACATTTACCTCCTGATTTGCATCTTATCCAGAACAAACATTTCCTTTGCGATGGTTCCTCAGTTGTCTCTACTTGGTATAAGGCTCTCCTCATGACTAATGATTCTCCTTTCGCCAACTTTCCCATCAAACTAGGTGATCCAACTGGTTCTTCCTCCAGATAAGCTGGTCTTGCATTATTCTATGCTCTTGTTGTGATGTTCACAACACGCCCCATTTTACTCCTTAGCAAAATGAGGACCCCTGCTGTGGCTGTTGCTTTGCTTGTGTGTGTTGTTTTGCTTGGTGGTAAAAGGGAAAAGAGGGTTAAAATTACAAAATTTGTTAAAACTAGAGAAAAAATGCATTTTTAGTACCAGGGCATGATATGGTTGGATTCCTTGTGAAAAATGAGCTAGGGTTGCTTTTTGAACCATCTTAAAGTTCACCATATTTTGTAAGTTATGGGTATTTTGGTAAATGTACATTCAGGTTTGTATGTTGCATGTACAGTGTCTGTTTGTATATCGACTTGCATATACAAAGCCCTTTGTATACAAGTTCGCTTGTATACAACCTCCTTTGTATATCGCTGTTCATAGACAGAGTTGTTTATATGTGCAAAGGTCGATTGTATGTCTTTTTTACCTTGTATGCATTTGGTAGGGTTTTTTATGCACACATACAAGGTGGACCCGAAATGGTTTTAGAGTTGAAATGTATAAGTGGTTAAGTCCGCCGGATGCATCTTTTGCTTTGTATGTTTCTTACATGCAAAGGTCACATACAACGCTACATGTAGGGTGCGAACTTGAAAGGGTTATTAAACGGAGTTAAGTCATTGTATCTTTTATGCTTTGTATATTAGAACATGCAACAAAATATACATACAGTGGACCCGAAACATTTATGAATTAGAATTAAGTCTTTGTATGTTTCGACTTGTATGTATGTTTTGAAATACATACATTCCAAAACATACAAAGTGGAGATACACTGCCCGGACCTAACATTTTTTATGAAACAGGGTTAATTCAATGTATATCGGGCTTGTATATTCATATAATGCTGATATACATTGCACTTCATACATTGGGAGATACATACAACATGGAATCAAAGAGAAAATAAAATCTGATTTAATGCTTGTATCAAGCCCAAATGTATATCTAAAAGATACAAGGGTCATGTACATGCAAGGCGCGTGGTGGTGTTGACCTAGGGTTAGGGTTTTGACTTCCAATTTGCAGGTTCCTGTGTGTTTTCCTTCTGACCCTTAGTGCCTTGGTTTAAATTGTTCCCCGGCCCTCATGCACTGTTTAATTGTTTTTCCTGTTGCATTTGAGAAAATTGTTAAATTCTGTGTATGCAAAGGTGAAATGTGTGTTGGCAAACTTGTGAAATCTCCCCTCGGTCCCTCGAAATTGATAAAAAATGGGTCAGATGCATTTCCAAATGCATATTGGGTCACTGTTTCCAGTTTCTAAATGTTTCTATCAGTAGTCGAGAGGGTCTTATATTGCCAATGCCGTGGGTCTGCCAAGTGTCGAGCCCCAGTTTATTGCCGCGCTTTTATTTTTGAATGTAGCTTCAACGCGGATGGTGCCACGTTGCAAAGCCTATTTCTCTTTTGTTTCTAAGTTACTCGCTGCGGGTGGCACCACGTGTTAGTTTCTACAGAGTTTCATTGAAGTTTCTTTTAAGTTTCATGAAGTGCCGCGGAACCTACCACGTGGAGGCTTCTGAGAGACCCTATAGTTTCACAGCTTCCGCCAGTGTTTCTAAAAGTTTCATAGTCTCCGCCAAAGGCTTCACAGACCCTTTAAATGTTTCCTTTTTGTTTCTTGTTTGGCACAGACATGGTGGGTCCCTTTATAGAGTCGCTGTTGCTGTGGATGATGCCAAGTGGCGGCCTCCGCTTGAAGTTTCGAGAGCCCCTTTTTAAAGTTTCAAATGTGTCGGAGCGTGCCACGTGTCGAACAGTGGGGGTAGTTTCTTTATGTTGCAACAGGCGCATGGAAGGCGCCGTGTGTCCCTCATGGTTGCTGCGGAGCGTGACAGGTGTCAACTTCCGCGAGCTGTTCCTTCATGTTTCAACGTTAAGCGAGGCTGGAGGTGGGACCCAGTTTTAAGGTATAGGTCCGCGGAAGGCGCCACGTGGCGACTTCCGCAGGAGTTTCAAAAAGGTTTCTATATGTTTCAAGAGGCCGCGGAACCTGCCAAGTGTCATTCTCTGTGGGAGTTTCTTGAAAGTTTCTAAAAGTTTCTAAGATGTTGCGGGTAGTGCCACGTGTCCCTTGTAGTTGTTGCGGAAGCTGACAAGTGTCAGCTTCTGCGAAGGTTTCTTTTTGTTTCAAGGTGTGGCAAAATATGGAGGTGGGCCCCGGCATAAATATTAAGTGTGGCAGATTGTGACACGTGGCGGAGGGTCCCGGGACTTTTGACTGTTTCTCTTAAGTTTCTATATGTTTCAAGGTTAATACGGAGCCCGCCAAGTGTCGATCTCCACGAGAGTTTCAGTAGTGCTTCAAAGGAGACCCTTTTGTGTTTCAAGAGGGCATGGAGCCCACCATGTGTCTGCCTTCACCTAGCTTCTGAGGGAGCTTCTATGGGTTTCAAGGGTGCCACGGATCTTGCCACGTGGTGGCTTCCGCGTAAGGTTCCGGCGATAGACTCTCAGCGGGAGTAGATAAAGGAAATAGGGAGGAAAAGGACCCAGCGATAGAAACTTAAGGTGCCTACGTGGCACGATCTAGTTGGTGGCAACTTTTCAACACTTTTGGGGCTGTTGATAATGGCGATGAGTTTTAGATCGACGGCCATGTTTAAAGCTTGCAGCAACAGGTTTCTTCTTTGTATCTGCGACCGTTTTTGGTGGGAAAACTCTGTGGCTTGCTGCGGTTGCATTTCTGAAGGATTGTGGGTAGCTGAAACATTAATGGCGATAGCACAGAGGTGTGGGTCGATAATGGACAGATCAACCACCATTTTTATGATGCATGTCCCTAGGCGGTGGTGCAGATCCCAATTCTCACCTGCTCCTCATCCTTCTCTGGCTTCTCCATGATTTGTCCCCTGTTGCATTTATGATTTTTGAGCGCCATTTTTCTGATATTATGTATCTGGCGGGATTTTTGGGCCTCCCTTGTAATTAATTCTTTCAGTGCATAGTTTTGCTATAAAGAGTAGATGATGCTACTCAATTAGAGGTTGTTGAAAGTTGGACAATTTTGGCTCTGTAATACAATACGATTGGTTTTGGTTTGCTCTGTGCAGGAAGCCTTGTGAGTTTATGTATCTCCTGTTGTATGTTTCTTGCATGAATCTACTGATTTCATGATTAACCTTATATGAGTAATGTTGTTTTGCATGTGTTTTGTTAATTCTGTCTCCAGTGTTGCATGTGTCCTTCTGAGTCTAGATATCTAAGGGGTGTCTGGTTTTCTAGAATATAGAATTCTTGTATTGAATGTTTGATCTTTTAACTTCTACCTAAGGGGTAGATTAAATTGTTTTCAGATTGAATATTGGGAAGGGTATACTGCAGTAAGGATATCATAAGTAGAGATAACTTGATACTCTGTTCTGGGATGTATCTATAAGGCAGATATCACACAAATCCCCTTGAAATCTAGTTTTAATATGTTTATGCTAAACATTTACATGTGTATGTCTATGACTCCAAGCCCTGGATAGGCACCAATCTAGCTCTGTGTTGAGGTTATACACCAGGTCTAGCTCTGCACCCAAACACAAAATCAAACTCATCACTCCAAAACAACCATTAGGATAGTAGAATTAGTTTTAGGATCCCAAGTCCTCTGTCTACAACTGAAAATAGGCCCAAAGCTAGACCCTTTGCTCTTATCTTGCAGTTTTGGTCTACTTACAGGAGGACTCATCTGCTTCATGTCAGCATCCCAGCCTTTGTATGCATATTCTCATGGATGTTGAGTAGGGAAGACCCCCCGAGGTTTTGGAGAGCCTGAAGAAGAAGAGGAGATAAAAATAGAGTCTATCTCCTATACTGTTGGCCCCTGGCCCAGAGATCCTGTTGATCATTGATGGCTACCTTGTAGGGAAATCTGGGAATAAGCATCCAGTCTGGGAAAAAAACCAACAGAAATTGGCGACTCCGCTGGGGACTCAAACTTTGAGAAAGAACCTTGATTTAAAATAAACAGTTCCTAGTAAAGGTGGTGACTCCGAACCAATCTCCTAACCAGTAAAGTAAGAATTTGTATGCAAGGGAGAAGATCCCATCATAATACTCTATTTGAAGAGTTACCCATAAAAATGATGTATAGAAAAAAGGGGACTATTCGAGCCAGTCAAGATGGTTCTCCTAGCCCCAAGAAAAATGATTTTATTTAGGATAATCTAGGATCCTTAGAGAAGACAGTACCTTATTTTTCAAACACTGAGGCTGAAATCCAGAATGTGTATGAAAGACAACAAGGTAATGGTTTGAGAATAAGGTCAGAGGTGTTTCAAGAACGTCCTTTTCATGATTCTCCTGATAGATTTGAAGAGGCTAAATCCCTAAGGGATGATGATAATGATGATCAAAATATGATAAAACCATCTTCTTCTATGCCTAGAGAGGAAGAACTAGCTGATGAAACTAAGAGCTTAAGGGCTGAGTTAGAATATCTGCAAGCAGTAAAAATTAGGGATGATATGAGACAGAAAGTGTAGGCTTTGAGAGTTGCTCAAAATGATTCAATTCCTACCCTCCAAAATACAAATATGCAAAGAAATCAACAAAGAAATGAGGTACAGTATCATCAGAATAATGATCAAAGACAAAATGTAGACAATGCCAGAGTACCATTAAATAATGTGAGATATCAAAATGTAAATAGAAATGCAAATGCTAATCAGTTTGAGAGGCACCCAATGCAGTTGGATAGATTCAGACAACTTGTTTTTGATGGCATTCCTGGTTATCCAAACCCTGTTGACAAACATGTGAGGCTGCAAGTGCCTAAATTTTCAGGAAACAATACTGTCTCAGGAGAGGATCATTTAAAAACTTTCCAAAATGTCATGGATAACTTTGAGGTTGAGCATGAGGATGTTTTCATGAAATCATTTATGCAATCTTTTGTTGATGAAGCCAAGGAATGGTATAAAAGTCTACCTAACAGAAGCATTTCATCATGGGATGATTTCAAAAGGATGTTTAAGGAGAAATATGGTGACAAAACTGACCTTAGCTTTTTTGTAAATGAGTTCACTAGTATCACTAAAGGGTCAAATGAACAGGTTGCTGATTTCAATGCTAGATTCATGAAGGTATTGAACAAATTGCCATAGGACTTGAGGCCTAATGAACCTATGTGCATAGTGTTGTACATAAATGCTTTTGATGCCAAGACAGCTTATGGATTAAGAGACAAGGGTCCTCACAGCCTCAGAGATGCCTTCAAAGTTGAAAAAAATATTGAAAATAACAGAAAGGCATCTAGTAAAACAAACAAAAGGGATGATGTGAAAATTCTGCAGAATCCAAACAAACCTCAAAACACTCAAGGTAGTACATCTACCCCTGAAGATAAAATAGATAAATTGGCAAATGTTGTTAAGGACCTAAGCTATAGACTAGCTAAAAGTGAAAAAGGGATAGGTCCTAATAGGCAAGCTTATCAAAGACAGGAAAAGAGACCATCATTGCATGATATGCCATATAATACCAATTGGCATAATGGTAGGCCTATATTGCCACATAACAACACTAATCAAAGAGCTCAACATACCAAGGAAACTCCTGATCCTTTGAAGAAGGCTGTTAATATTGTTAATGATACTCCATGGTGTATAATATGCCAGATGCCTCATTCACAGTCACAATGTATGATTGCTCAGTCTCTATATAACAATGCCATGGCCTGTGATGAGTGCAATGAGCCTCATTGCATGGAAGATGATAATGTCAACATGTTGTCTACAAATAGAGAATACCCTTTTCATGATGCTGATGCAAATGCAAATGATGAAACTCAGGGATGCCAGTAGTTCCCATATGATGAAGATGATGAAGACAACTATGCCTATGCTCAAGATTCACACAGTTTTCTGAATAACTTGAGGAGGCCTTCTGATGAAGAAATTAGGGCCTTCACAGCTGCAGCAGTTGCTCAAGTCAAAAGCAACTACAACCTAAGAGGTAAAGCTCAAGTAAGCAACCCACATCAGCCAGAAGGCATTTCTGCAAATCAGCTTGTACACAGTCATAGAGGAATTGAGACACAAAAGAAGCAATGGAACAATAATAGGCAAAATTTTAAGCAAAAAACAACTTATGATCCCCAAGGACCAGAAAATAGAGTTCCCCAGGTTGAGGATCAAAACAAGAATTTTCAGAAACAAGGATGACAGTCCGAGAGCCATAAAAACTAAAGCTGGATCATCTCAGGATAGAGGTAAAACTATGGATTAGGCTACAACTGTTATTAAAAATTATGCTCCATTTGACATCACTCAGGTCTTGTCTCAAATAAAGGTTTCTGTCCCATTAATGGAATTGATGAAGGTTGAAGAATTCAGAAATAGGACTGTATCCTTGATTTCAGGGGTACCATGTCAAGCCAAGCAGAATATTGAGACTCAGGATAAGAAACAAGTTACGTGCATTGAAGAGGATGAAATTCCTGAGGTATATCTAGGGATGACAATGACAAAATGCCCTTCACAGGCTGAACCATTTTATGTCTCCCTGGTTATCAATGGAAAAGTGATTAGAAACTGTATGCTTGACTCAGGAGCATCTACAAATATCATGCCTTTAGCCATTATGCAGCAAGCTGGATTAAAAATAGACAAGGCATGTGGGAAATGCTATGCAATAGATGCTAGGGAGGTACCTGTCATTGGAATCATGAAGGATGTTGATTTTAGATTGGCAGCATATCTTGAAAAGATCTACAAAATGAACATAACAGTTGTTGATATCAAGCCACAGTATGGCATGTTGCTGTCCAGAAGATGGGTAGCACTCATTGGTGGAAGTATGCAACTGGATCTGTCATATGCCATGATCCCAATGAATGGCAGGGATGTCAAGCTGATCAGAGAAGAAAGATCATTAGAGACAGTGGAGGATCAAGATTTAGAAGAACACATCTATTTTGTGGACACTGACTGTGAAAATTTTAGAGTTGTCTCAAATGATAAGGAAGATAAAAGAGAAGATATTTGCATTCAAGAATTGGACCAGCAAGGTCTTTGGACCATGTACTTTGATGGAGCTTGTTCAAAAGAAGGCTCTGGTGCTGGAATTATTTTTCTGTCTCCAACTGGTAAGCTTCTCCAATTTTCTTTCTTGTTGAGGTTTGCCTGTACAAATAATATTGCAGAGTATGAGGCTCTGTTATTAGGGTTAAATGTTGCTTTGAAGCATGGAATTAAGATGCTCAAAGTGTTTGGTGATTTAGAGCTTATTGTGTCCCAAATTAGAGATAAGTATGCATCAAAAAATAAAAGGTTGAAACAATACAAGCATGCTGTTTGGGATACAATTGAATTGTTTGATACTTTTTCAATAAATTGGATAGAAAGATCAAAAAATGTTAGAGCAGATTTTCTAGCCAATGTAGCCATAAGGCCAGATGATATAACTTTGTCAGATGTTACAAATGTTGAAATCAAGCTTAGGCCTGCAGTGCCAGATAATGTATGCAGCTGGCAAGTGTTTGATGATGATAAGGATTTATTGAGATTTCTGCATTGTATTGATGAATATGAGAACCAAGAAATGGATTTTCAGAACTTTATGGAAGTTGTAGATGGAAAGGAAACTCTTTTAGGGAAGGAACTAATTCAACTCAAGACAAACAAAATCCATAGAGGGTTGGTAGCTTTAGAAAGAGCTTTTGACAATAGGGACCAATTTGTTGCAAAAGCATCTCCAACAAACAAGAATGATCTGGAGGAGATAAATTTGGGAACATCTCATGCTCCCAAAAGGGTATACATTGGCAAATAGCTCAAACCACATATCAGAAGTATGCTGATTGCATTACTGAAGAGGTATAAGCATGTTTTTGCTTGGTCATATGAGGACTTGAAAGCTTATAGAGAGGATTTATTTTAGCATGAAATCCCTTTGAAGCCTGGAGCTAAACCATTTAGACAAAAATAGAGGCCTATTAACCCAACCTTAGCTCCAAAAATGCAAGAAGAACTTATAAAACTTAGGGAGGCTAGAATAATCATGCCTATCAGACATTCAACTTGGGTGTCTAACCTTGTCCCAGTCAGAAAAAAGAATGGTGATATAAGGTTGTGTGTGGACTTTAGAAACCTAAATGTATCTTCTTTGAAGGATAACTATCCATTGCCAAATATGGAGGCCATGTTGCAAAGAGTGACTGGTTGTGAACTTTTATCTATGATGGATGGTTTTTCAGGGTACAATCAAGTGAAAGTAAAAGAATCAGAACAATTTAAGACTGCTTTCACTACTCCATGGGGAACCTATGTATATATAAGGATGCCATTTGGACTAACAAATGCAGGTGCTACATTTCAAAGAGCAATAGATGTTGCTTTTGCAAGGCAAATTGACTTAATCTTGGCTGTTTATCAAGATGACTTGACTGCCTTTCAAAGAAAGAAGAACAACACCGTATGCATTTGGAACAGATTTTTATTAGAGCATTAGAATATGGTATCTCACTCAACCCAAAGAAATGTGCTTTTGGGGTTGTGGAAGGAAAATTGCTTGGACACATTATTTCCAAGGATGGAGTTAGGATTGATCCTGATAGGGTAGCAACAATTGACATAATTCAGATCCCTAAGACAGTAAAAGGTGTTCAGTCCTTTTTTGGACAAATCAACTTTGTTAGGAGATTTGTTCCTAATTTTACAGAGACCACAAAAGAAATCTCCAAGATGCTGAAGAAAGGTGCAACTGTTAATTGGGAGAGTGAAGCAATTGAATCATTTTAGAACATCAAGGAAGCAATCAAGATGGCTCCTATGCTAAAATCCCTTAATTTTTCCAAGCCATTTCAATTGTTTTCATTTGCTTCTTTCCATACTATTGCTGCATGCTTACTACAGAAAAATGATGATGGATTTGAGCAGCCCATTGCTTTCTTTAGTAGGTCCTTGTAGGCTGCTGAATTAAAGTATGACATTATGGAGAAACAGGCATATGCACTGGTTAGAGTAGTCAAGAGCTTTAGGCCATATTTGGTAGGCTCACAAGTAATTGCATATGTACCTCATGTAGCAATAAAATATATCTTCACTCAGCAGGAGGTAACTGGAAGGAGATGCAGATGGATAAATAAGTTGCAGGAGTTCAACATAGAGATACAGATCACAAAATAGGTAAAAGGACAAGGATTAGCAAAGCTAATGACACAGTCAAACCTAGAGGCATGCCAAGTGAATGAAGTGCAGAATGAGAATGTCAATGTATCAAAATCTGAATGGTATAAGGACATCATATATTACTTGCAAAATTTGAATTGTCCTTCCCATTTCAGTGACAATAAAAAAAGGACCTTAAAACTACATGCAATCAGGTATGTTATTGTTCAAGGTGAGTTGTACTGGAAGAACCCTGATGGTGTGTTGTTAAGATGTGTGGATGAAGATGAAGCTAACAATGTTTTGAATGACATGCATAAAGGATTGTGTGGTGGACATTATACTGCCCAAACAACAGCTCATAAGATTCTTAGGGCAGGATATTGGTGGCCCACTATCTTTTCAGATGCACAAAGGCTAGTAAGGAGATGTGACCCTTGCCAAAGATTCTTAGGAAAGTTAAGATATGAAGGAGCATTGCCCCTTAGAACTGTAACTATGGATGCTCCATTTCAGCAATGGGGAATTGATTTTATAGGGGAAATTTCAGAGAAATCTAGTAGAGGACATAGTTGGATTCTAGTTGCCACTGATTACTTCACTAAATGGATTGAGGCTATCCCTACTAAAAAGGCTACAAGTAAGGTGGTGATGGATTTTATCTTGGAGAATATTATTATCAGGTTTGGGGTACCAGTCAAGTTAATCACAGATAATGCAATGTGCTTTAGATCAGGTGAATTTGTTGATTTTTGCAATAAATATGGAATTGACCTGTCTCACACATCACCATACCGCCCACAAGGAAATGGTCAAGCAGAGTCAAGCAACAAAAGCCTAATGAAAATCATCAAGAGGATAATGGATAAAAATAATAAATCCTGGGATTTAAAACTGAAGTTGGCATTATGGGCTGATAGGGTGACAGTGAAAAAAGCCATTGGAAGGTCACCTTATGAATTGGTGTATGGTGCAGCAGCTAAGTTGCCTGTGAACAATTTCCTGCCAGTTTACAAGTTCATACAAGAGAATGATGGGGAGGTTAATGATTCAATGACTGAAAGGATCAATCAGCTAGTTGCACTAGATGAGATGAGAAGGGAAGCACAGAAGACAAACATCAAGAGACAGCAAAAGGTGAAATATTTGTTTGATAAGAGAGCTACAGAAAGAAAGTTTCAGAAAGATGATTTGGTCCTTGTATGGAATGCAAGAAACCAGGATAAGGGCAAGCACGGTAAATTTGAGCCCTTATGGATGGGCCCATACCAGGTTTGCAATACTCATGGGGAGGATTCTTATATCCTCCAGGCCCTAGATGGTGAGATGCTGGAATTGCCTGTGCATGGTTAATTCCTCAAATTTTATTTTGCATAAGTGGTTTTCCTCTATGCACATTTGTAAAAATATGTATATATTGTAAATATCTTGTATAGTTGGTGCTTTTTTGTGTTTTGTCTGGTCTGTCCGGAGGTCTGGTTCTTGCTACAATCTTGCGTCTACACATCCCCAATCGGAGCCACTGGTGGTGTTCACCTAGGGTTAGGGTTTTGACTTCCAATTTGCAGGTTCCTATGAGTTTTCCTTCTGACCCTTAGTGCCTTGGTTTAAATTGTTCCCTGGCCCTCATGCACTGTTTAATTATTTTTCCTGTCGCATTTGAGAAAATTGTTAAATTCTGTGTATGCCAAGGTGAAATGTGTGTTGGCAAACTTGTGAAATCTCCCCTCAGTCCCTCGAAATTGATAAAAAATGGGTCAGATGCATTTTTGAATGCATATCGGGTCACTGTTTCCAGTTTCTAAATGTTTCTATCAGTAGCCGAGAGGGTCTCATATTGCCAATGCCGCGGGTCTGCCAAGTGTCGAGCCCCAGTTTATTGCCGTGCTTTTATTTTTGAATGTAGCTTCAACATGGATGGTGCCATGTTGTAGAGGCTGTTTCTCTTTTGTTTCTAAGTTACTCGCTACAGGTGGCGCCACGTGTTAGTTTCTACAGAGTTTCATTGAAGTTTCTTTTAAGTTTCATGAAGTGTCGCAGAACCTACCACGTGGAGGCTTTCGAGAGACCCTATAGTTTCACAGCTTCCGCCGGTGTTTCTAAAAGTTTCATAATCTCCGCCAAAGGCTTCACAGACCCTTTAAATGTTTCCTTTTTGTTTCATGTTTGGCACAGACATGGTGGGTCCCTGTGTAGAGTCGCTACTGCTGTGGATGATGCCAAGTGGCGGCCTCCGCTTGAAGTTTCGAGAGCGCCTTTTTAAAGTTTCAAATGTGTCAGAGCATGCCACGTGTCGAATAGCGGGGGCAATTTCTTTATGTTGCAACAGGCACGTGGAAGGCACCGTGTGTCCCTCATGGTTGTTGCGGAGCGTGACAGGTGTCAGCTTCCGCGAGCTGTTCCTTCATGTTTCAACGTTAAGCGAGGCTGGAGGTGGGACCTAGTTTTAAGGTACAGGTCCACGGAAGGTGCCACGTGGCAACTTCCACGGGAGTTTCAAAAAGGTTTCTATATGTTTCAGGAGGCCGCGGAACCTACCAAGTGTCATTCTCCACGGGAGTTTCTTGAAAGTTTCTAAAAGTTTCTAAGATGTTGCGGGCAGCGCCACGTGTCCCTTGTAGTTGCTGTGGAAACTGACAAGTGTCAGCTTCCGCGAAGGTTTCTTTTTGTTTCAAGGTGTGGTGAAACATGGAGGTGGGCCCCGGCATAAATATTAAGTGTGGCAGATTGTGACACGTGGCGGAGGGTCCTAGGACTTCTGACTGTTTCTCTTAAGTTTTTATATGTTTCAAGGTTAATACGGAGCCTGCCAAGTGTCGATCTCCGTGAGAGTTTCAGTAGTGCTTCAAAGGAGACCCTTTTTTGTTTCAAGAGGGCGCGGAGCCTGCCATGTGTTTGCCTCCGCCTAGCTTCTGAGGGAGCTTCTATGGGTTTCAAGGGTGCCGCGGATCTTGCCACATGGTGGCTTCCGCGTAAGGTTCCGACGATAGACTCTCGGCGGGAATAGATAAAGGAAACAGGGAGGAAAAGGACCCAGCGATAGAAACTTAAGGTGCCTACGTGGCACTATCTGGTTGGTGGCGACTTTTTGACACTTTTGGGGCCGTTGATAATGGTGATGAGTTTTAGATCAACGGCCATGTTTAAAGCTTGCAGCGACAGGTTTCTTCTTTGTATCTGCGACCGTTTTTGGCGGGAAAACTCTGTGGCTTGTTGCGGCTACGTTTCTGAAGGATTGTGGGTAGCTGAAACATTAATGGCGATTGCACAGAGGTGTGGGTCAATAATGGACAGATCAACCACCATTTTTATGATGCATGTCCCTGGGCGGCGGTGCAGATCCCGATTCTCACCTGCTCCTCGTCCTTCTCTGGCTTCTCCATGATTTGTCCCCTGTTGCATTTATGATTTTTGAGCGCCATTTTTTTGATACTGTGTATCTGGCAGGATTTTTGGGCCTCCCTTGTAATTAATTCTTTCAGTGCATAGTTTTTCCATAAAGAGTAGATGATGCTACTCAATTAGAGGTTGTTGAAAGTTGGACAATTTTGGCTCTGTAATACAATACGACTAGTTTTGGTTTGCTCTATACAGGAAGCCTTGTGAGTTTATGTATCTCCTGTTGTATGTTTCTTGCATGAATCTACTGATTTCATGATTAACCTTATATGAGTAATGATGTTTTGCATGTGTTTTGTTAATTCTGTCTCCAGTGTTGCATGTGTCCTTCTTCTGAGTCTAGATATCTAACGGGTGTCTAGTTTTCTAGATTACAAAATTCCTATATTGAATGTTTGATCTTTTAACTTCTGCCTAAGGGGTAGATTAAATTGTTTTCAGATTGAATATTGGGAAGGGTATACTGCAGTAAGGATATCATAAGTAGAGATAACTTGATACTCTGTTCTGGGATGTATCTGTAAGGTAGATATCACACAAATCCCCTTGAAATCCAGTTTTAATATGTTTATGTTGAACATTTACATGTGTATGTCTATGACTCCAAGCCCTGGATAGGCACCAATCTAGCTCTGTGTTGAGGTTATACACTAGGTCCAGCTCTGTACCCAAACACAAAATCAAACTCATCACTCCAAAACAACCATTAGGATAGTAGAATTAGTTTTAGGATCCCAAGTCCTCTGTCTACAACTGAAAATAGGCCCAAAGCTAGCCCCTTTGCTCTTATCTTGCAGTTTTGGTCTACTTACAGGAGGACTCATCTGCTTCATGTCAGCATCCCAGCCTTTGTATGCATATTCTCATGGATGTTGAGTAGGGAAGACCCCCTGAGGTTTTGGAGAGCTTGAAGAAGAAGAGGAGATAAAAATAGAGTCTATCTCCTATACTGTTGGCCCCTGGCCCAGAGATCCTGTTGATCATTGATGGCTACCTTGTAGGGAAATCTGGGAATAAGCATCTAGTCTGGGAAAAAACCAACAGCGTGGACCCAAAAAGGTTATTGAACATGGTTAATTCATTGCATATTTTGTGCTTTATATATTGAGGATATACAAAGGCATTATGCAAGCCATAGACTTGAAAGAGAGATGAACTAGCGTTAAATCTATGTATATTTGGGGTTTGTATGTTCGAGGACTTTGAGATATACAAGCCAATATGCATCAAAATATACATTGAGCGGAATTGAAAAGTTATAAATTGGAGTTAAGTGCTTGTATATTTTTGCGTTTGTATGTTGCGATATACAAGCCGATATGCATTGCATACATACAAGCCGCAGAACTAAAGGAAAATAAAATCTGATTAATACGATGTATCATGCCCGGCTTGTATATCGGAGGATACAAAGATTTAAACAGGGAAAAGGGCGGGAAAGCAAAGTGATAGGAATTAGGGGTTATTTTGGAGCCCGATTGCATATTTTTGGTCAATGATGGTTGACCCAATTTTTCTTAACACTGTATGTGCATTTTTGGACGCGATTTTCACTATTTCAGGACCCGATATCTGTGTAAGAAATGAGATCAACAGGAAATTTTAGACTCGCTCCGACTATGGAGACTCATGCCGATAGGAAGAATGAACAAGCTGAGAAGGCTATTTCAGGCTGAGTAAGGAAATTGGTAAGGAATTTTTTTGACTGCGCCGATAGTAGGGAGTTTTGTCGATGGAGAAGAAGGTTTAAATGTAAAACCAAACTGGCGGTTGGGGTTGGCGATGCGTAAACTTTGCGACTGGGTGTCAAGTGGGAAGTGCATTAGTTGCTGCAGTTGGCACACATCAAACATTCTGACTAGGTAATTAATTGGCAAGGCAACTTGATGAGGTTTATTTTATCCGTTTTATCTATTTTGCAGGTTTACAGTTGAGGAAGGAGCTGAAACTTAATGGTGGTGACATCACAGAGGAGGAAATCAGATCTCAGAGGAAGCAAAAGGAAGATAAGGATAGAGGGCGAAGAAGTCAAAGGTCTTCATTGATGAAGACATAATGCAGATGGAGACATTATTGCAGTAGACCACAGAAGTTATTATTGAGCTGCTAGGGTTTCCAGAAGGACATATTTTACCCAGATTTGATGTATGCTCAGAGATATTTTGGAGACTTGTCCTCCACCATTTAATGTTGTAACCAAAGGTTTGAACTAGGGTTTAAACTAGGGTTTTGAGCTGTATTGAGGACAGTTGAATCTATATATTGTGCCTCTTTGCATTGTAAATCTTTACACAGGGGCTACACAGGGATTTTTTAGAAAATAGCTAGCAGTTGTAGTTTATCTCAACATTTAGAATAGAGGGACCTTTTAGCTTAGAAATAGAAGGAGGCACCTATGTCTACACTAAGGAGCATGTGGAACATCCTGCCTCCTTGCTGTATCTGTAAAGCTTGTCAGTTTTCTATAATTTGATCAATGAAGCTAAGAGTCATTCAGACATTGTAAATCTTATATGACTGTCTATTTCTAATACAATTGAATCTAGAATTCTGCATCTATCTTCTGAGTGTTTTCTTGCTCTTCATTGTGTTTTGAAACATTTTCTCTTAGAGCTTACAATCTTAAGTGTATGTTTGTGAAAATGCTCAGAACTTACATTTAATGTTTTTGTTTGTGGATTTGATCAAGTTATTGTATGATTTATCAAGTGCATAATAGAACAATTAGATCCTTTGGTAGAATGAATGAAGTTTAGTTTAGATCTTTCTAACTTTTTCTAACCCATCTGAAAATACTTAGCCTAAAACTCAGAATTTTGTCTCATAATTGAAAAGCATAAACAATAGAGTTAAAAGTAGATAGTTTTCATAATATTGAAGAGGAGAAAGTTGCAATAATTGAAGAAAGCCCTTTAAAGCTTTGCAGCACAGTAACACTTTTATGCAAAAGAATGAACAACATGCTTTTTTTATATGATCTTTTGCATGGTTTGAGTCTAGTAAACCATCAAGAAACCCTAAATCACGTAAGGCCCCTTGAACATTATAGCTTCACACCAACCTACTGAATTTGCCCAACAGGTCAAGACCTGACCATATTAAACTTGGGATTAAGCGAATCTTAATCGATTCCTTCATATCTTTCAAGTCAGTTAGGTTCATTTTATGTGAATTTTAACTACTGTTATGACTGTGTTAAAACAATCATCAACAGTTTTCTAGCGCTAGAAGGAGGGCCTTTGAGTTAGGATTTGTTTCAAGTAGAGCTGGCTCATAACAACAGTAGAGTGACTAGATCTAAATCTAGTTCAGGGGATATATTTATGCAATTACCTGATATAAGGTGAAGTAAGAGTCCTTTGATCTGGAACCCTAAAATAACTCACCCAGGAGGCTCATCTAACACACCTCTTGGATCCCCTTATACTATCCATAACATTGTGAGTCTTGACATTTCTTCATTCAGATCTTTAAATCTTGGTTCAGGTACTCCTAGAGGTCCTAGTCCTCCTAGAAATCTTATCCCACTAATAAATCCAGGTATTTCTACAGGTTAGGCACAGGCACCTGCAATGGCTTATTTCAATGTTCATTCTCCCATAGCATTCCCTGATTATCATGAGATGCCCAAAAATCCTGAGAAGATATGTTCGAAATACCAGTTACATCAGGATCCAGAAGATCATATTAGAATATTCAAGGAGGCATGCTTTAGGGCCGGATTAGAGCACGAGGACGTTGTGTGTAGATTGTTTCCCTACACCTTCAATGAACAGGCCTCTAACTGGTATGTAAACTTACCCAATGACTATATTTCTTCTTGGTCACTTATGGAAGAAGCATTCCTGTCTAGATTTAGAGGACCCATTGATCCTTGCGTCTTGTATCACAAATTAGCTACCATAAAAAGAGGTGAGGGAGAGTTGATTGATAATTTCAATGACATACTCCAAAAGGCCTAGTTTAGGTTGGTAGACCCTTACACTGTGGATGATGATACCTTGTTAGCTATGTACTATGCAGCCTTGGATCCTTTAACTGCCATGTTTGTCAAAAGAAAACCTGACATAGATTCAATATCCAAAGCCTATAAAGAGGCAGCCTCAGTAAACCAAGAGATGAGGCATACAACTTATAGCCCATTTGTTAATGGAGGAAATTTTGGGGTGCAAAATCAGGCACAACCTTGGAATGGAGCCCCTATGCATCACACTCCATTGTTAAAATTGGTTCCTACATACACACTTGTGTATAGTCCTACCCCAATCCAAGCCATAGCTCCTTATACGGGTAACACTGCTAATAACAGTCAGAATAGTGGTCAGCCTTTCTTCCGACCTCCTAGAGATACAACTATGGCAAAGGCATAAGAAGAAAGGGAAGAAATCAAAGAGATCACTGCACACTTGAAAAAGATTAACCACCGAAGTGACACAACTAAGAAATGAGAATATTTATGGAAGAGGCAACCAAGGATATAATCAAAATCAGAATTATAACCAAGGCCAAAATCAGAACTATAATTCAAATCAAAATCAACACTACAATCAGAACTACAATCAGAGCCATATCCAAAATAACAGCCAAGGCTGATGTTCAAATCAGAGCCAAAACTATAATCAACATCAGGGTCATAACCAAGGGCAACCAATGCAAAATAGAGGGCTAGTGATAGACAATAGGGCCTGGGGTAACAATAACAAAAATTAGAATCAGCCCAGGCCACCCAAAGCATGGAACACCGAACCAAACAATGGTACTCTAGCTTCTCCTTTTGAGAGTATAGATAATCATGATGCAAAACAAACAGTTGGCATCCAAATGGCCAATACATCACTAAAAAATTGGTGCAGATTTCACAATACCAATGCCCATGCTGAGCTTGACTGTCCACAGTTCCATTTAGCAGCCAGCATTTTTAATATAGATGTGTAGCCTCCTACTTCTGAATTTCTCATTCCCAAGGGTAATGAGGTAGTACCCTCAGGGTATGATACAACTTTAGTTTTAGAAACCTTTACCTTTGCAACTACAGAAGAGAAAGAAGATGAATTGTTAGAGGATGAACCATACTTCTGTGAAAATCTTTATCCTGAATCAGCCTTTGTGTTAAATGCTTTTCAGTTTCCCTTTGAAATTGAAAATGAAGTATTGACTTAAACAGAAGAGGTGCAGGCTTTTCAACAAACAAATAAAAACCACACCTACAATTTAAGGAACAACACTAGGCCAGGAGGACCTTTCAACACTTCCATTCCTCCTAACAACTTCAATACACCCCCAAATCAGAATGCTAGCAACAATCCCACCATACTTAAAGCTAATCATCATACAAATAGTGGAACGACAATGCAAAAGGTCCAAACAAGTAAAATTAAAACAATAGAGACAACAAGATTAATGAGTTACTTATCAGAGGAAATAAAGAAAATTAAGGTTAGTATACCTCTGAATGAATTATTGAAAACCCCAGGGATCAGAAATGCTTTTATAAAATCTCTGGATACATCCATGACAGATGAGGTCGCTACTGATATGGCTGTTCCTAATAGAGATTCACCGCCTAAAGGGAAAGGTAAGAAAGTTTAGCACCCTTCCAATACAAATGTAGTAATGTATGCTGATAAGAAGGATGCTCCTCCTTTCTTGTTAACTGTTAGATTATGTGGGAAGAACATACACAATTGCATGGTAGACTCTGGTGCATCAGCCAACGTAATGCCCTTAGGGATATGTAAAACTCTAGGGATGACCCCCACCAAATCTGCCAAGGTTGTCACACAGTTAGATAAAACTAAGGTTAGTGTGATAGGAGAATTGATGAACATTCAGATGCAATTAGCTTCAGACCCTAGGGTAAGCCAATTCATTGACATTCAAATAGTGGATATACCCGTGAATTATGGAATGTTCTGAAGTAGGGATTGGTCCAAGACATTAAACAGATATATGGCCACTGATTTTTTGCATATGTGGCTACCTTGGAGAGGTGTCCCAAACCAGATTAGAATAGAGGCAGAACCCAGGATGAAACATATGATAATAGAGTATAATCGAACTAATGAAATATTATATGCTACTGTTGAACCTGGTGTTTATAGGATTACTAACAATGGGGTACAAATTGAAGAGATCATGGTGTTAAACTTTAGAGAAAAACATGTCAGCAGTGAGACAACATTATTCATTGAGTTTGATGGAAATTCTTCGGATGAAGAAAACAGTGCAATGAACAACTTTGGTCATGCCATTAGACAAGAGATGGAAGAGTGCATTAAACAAAATCTGCCAGCTCAATGCAAACTGTATAAGCACATGTGTAGAGTTCACGATAGGCCACATTCTAAGGAGAGTTGTGGAATGTGTAAAGACATCATTGAATATGAATACAAAAAATGTACAAAGAGAGTAGGGTTGCAAGAGGGAAATGTGAATCCTGATCAACCACATAGATACTTTCAGAGTAATGTAGATGCTCTAATTTCAAATTTAGGAAAAGGAATAAAGGGCAAAGGTAGTTGTCTTTCTGATTTACAAGATGAAAATACACCTATGCAAGTTGACCAAATAGAAATACCCATGAATAAATAGGCCAACACCTCACAGGTGATAAAAGGGATAAAGCATGCCAAGGTAAAAGGTCAGAAAAGTAAAGATGGCATGTGGACACTAAAGTGTGATGGGTCCAAATCAAAATAGGGTGCGGGTGCAGGTGTTGAACTCATAGATCCTCAGGGTAAATCATATCTAGCAGCATATAGACTGCAGTTTTCCTATACTAACAATATTGCTGAATATGAAGCCTTAATTTTGGGACTTGTCATGGCCATCAAGAAAAAGGTGAAAATGATTAAGCTATTTTCATATTCTGAACTAGTGGTCAGACAAGTAAGGAAACTATATGTTTGCAACTACAAGAAAATGATTTGTTACAGACATAGGGTATGGGGTTTAATAGATTCATTTGATGCTTTCAACATAGAGCATATCCCTAGAAAACTGAACCATAGACCAGATGCACTAGCAGTTGCTGCTAGCACACTAGAACCCTTGACACTGTCAGGATTGAGGCAATTTGACGTTGAATTAGTTAATGTTCCCAGTATCCCAGACAATATTACACACTTTCAGGTATTTGGAGGGGATCAACAAATTATTGATTTTCTGGCTTGCAATGAGGTATTTGAGGCTGAAATCATTGATGAACAAGAAAGGCCTGAGATAACATGGGACGAAGAGGATATAATCAACTTAAAAAGTAACTTCTTACCCAAAGGGATAATTGAGTTAGAGAAAATCTTTGAATTTGATGGAGTAGTAAAACAGAAGGACTTGCCTAGAACAGAGGGAGGTAAGTGTGATCCGTATAACTTAGGAATAGAGCAGAATCCCCAAAATGTACAAATTGGAAAGGCCTGTTCTGAGAAGATTAGAAAAGAAATTATAGATTCTTTGAAAGATTATAAACACGTTATAGCATGGATGTATGAAGACTTGAAAACATACAATACGTCCATCATAACCCACGTGATACCTTTGAGGCCAGATCTTAAACCATTTAGGCAAAAACAAAGGCCTGTGAACGCCATTTTAGAGCCTTTAATCTTTAAAGAAGTAAAGAGGGTATTGCCTGCCAGAATAATTTTCCTAGTCAGCATTCAGCCCGGGTAGATAACCTAGTACCAGTAAGGAAGAAAAATGGAGACATCAGGTTATGCGTAGACTTTAGAAATTTGAACAAAGCATCTGGAAAGGATAATTATCCTCTGCCTCCAATAGATGAAGTACTGCAAGTAGTGAATGGGGCAAAGATGATGTCTTTCTTAGATGGTTTCTCGGGCTATAACCAGGTCTTAATAGATAGAGATGACAGATTAAAAACCACCTTCACTTGTAAATGGGGAAATTATGCATATGGGAGAATGCCCTTTGGTTTGATCAATGCAGGTGCCACTTTTCAGAGAGCCATGGACATTGCATTCCGTGGGTTATCAGGTAAGTGTATTGTTGTGTATATGGATGATCTGACTGTGTATTCCAAGGATGCATCCACGCACGCTGAAGATCTCAGGAAAATACTTAAGCAATGTGAGAGGTATGGAATTTCCCTTAACCCTAAGAAATGTTCATTTGGAGTAACTGAAGGTAAATTACTAGGGCATGTCATTTCTGAAACTGGAATATTGATTGACCCCAATAGAATAAAATCAATAAAAAATTTGCAAATACCAAACAGTAGGAAAGAGTTGAAATCATTTTTTGGTAAAATTAACTTTGTTCAAAAGTTCATCACGGGTTTTGTAGAAATCATGTAGCCGTTGAATGTCATGTTAAAGAAAGATGTGCAAATGGAGTGGACACCTGTGGCTAGGGCTGCATTCGAAGATATCAAGCAGGGCATTTCTAACGCCCCTATACTGATAAGTCCAGACTACACAAGGCCATTTTACATATATTCCTTTGCATCCTCCCATTCAGTCGCCGCTGCCTTAACGTAGAAGGGTGTAGACAATGAAGAAAAGCCCATAGCTTTTATGAGTGCGCTGCTGAAGGATGTACAATTGAGATATTTGGATACCGAAAGACAAGCATTCACACTAATGAGGGTCGTGAAGAAATTCAGGCATTATATTTTGCATAGCCAGGTCAAAGCCATAGTGCCAGACGTAGCAGTAAAGATGCTACTGATGCAGAACGAACCTGGGGAAAAGAGGGCCAAATGGATCACCACGCTGCAAGAATTTGACATGGAAATCATTCCCATGAAGCTGGTCAAAGGGCAGGCGTTGGTGCAAACAATAGCGAACACAGACCCAGATTTGATAAAACAATAGTATATACTGAATTCCCATAACACATCAGATCGGTATGGTGATTTAAGCACTTTTCTGATATCTGGAAAGTACCCAAGTAGGATGAAATCTTCTCAGAGGAGAGCTTTGAAGGTTAAGGCACAAAAATATATGGTGCAAGGAGGTCTTCTGTTCAAGATGAACCATGATGGAATTTATTTGAGATGTCTAAACAGAGCTGAGGCGGATAAGGTGTTAACAGAACTGCATGACAAGTACGGAACTAGCCATGGTTCCCATCTAGCTACAACACACAAAATATTGAGAGAAGACTACTACTGGCCCATGATGTTCACAGATACAAAGAGTCACATTAAGATTTGTCACACCTGTCAGACTACAACAGATAAGGGAAGAAATTAGGCCAATCCATTACAGCCTGTGATTGAATCAAGACCATTTGCACAATGGGGCCTAGATTTTATTGGAGTCATCAATCCTCCATCTTCTGCAGGACACAAGTTCATACTGACAGTAATAGACTACTGTACAAGGTGGACTGAGGCCACATGCTGCAAGTTCTCCATGACTGAGGTAGTTATCAAGTTTCTTGAAGAAAACATCATAACCAAGTTTGGAACTCCCTATTCATTGGTATGTGACAACGACCCTGCTTTTTCTTCTCTAAAATTTTCTAAATGGGTATTTGAATACGGGATTGTTTTAAAGTTTTCTTCAAATTATTACCCTCAAGGTAATGGATTAGCTAAGTCTACAAACAAAATTTTATTAGATATGATCAAGAAGCTAATTGCAAAGAGTCCTAGAGAGTGGAATACCTTATTAAAGTATGCATTGTGGGTAGATAGGACCAAGTTTAAAACAACTTTAGGCAGTGCACCTTATCATTTAGTTTATGGGACTGATCCCATACTTCCAGTAAATTTGAGAATACCAAAATAGAAGTTTGCCAATGAGTATTTAGGCTTTGATAACCATAGGGAAGCCAGGATAGTACAAATGCTACAACTAGACGAGAAAAGAGGTCAAGCCATCAAGAAATTTGCCAAACACCAAGCAGTAGTTAAGAGGTGGTTTGATAAGAGGGCAAGAGTCAAAACATTTAGGATATCAGACTTAGTGCTGTGCTGGGATAAAGCACATGAAAAGAAGGGGAGTCATAAAATTTGACAAACTATGGTTAGGTCCATTGCAAGTCTCAAAAATAATAGGAGACAACACATTTAGACTCAAGAGCTTGACTGGGGAAGATGTGCCATTACCGGTTAATGACCAACATTTGAAACACTACTTCCAGGCTTGAGGTAAAGGGCAGTCCTTTTTTTGTGTAATATAGTGTAAGTAATGTACAGTTTTCTTTTGTTGTTTCCTTTTGTAGGTTAGTTGTTTGTATAGTTTTGTTTTTGTTTCTTTCTATTTTCTTGTTTTGTTTCTGTTTTGTTGTTTGTACAGTTTTCTTTTTCTTTGTTTTTTGTTTTTCTTGTACAATCTATTGTTGGTTTGTTGTTGTCTCCTCAGCAGGGATCTTTTTTTTTCTTTAGAGTATTAAGGAGCAAGCTAACAACCATTGAAAATAGTATAAAATTCAGAATATTCAAGTTAATCATTTGCAATTTATGCATAACTTGTTGTGACTGTCATGAATGTAGAGAGTTGTTTAGCTTCTGAAATTTCGTATTCAATAATAGTGAGTGAGAATTCAAGGGATGTTTCTCACGATGACACACCTAAAATCCTTGGGTTTGTTGAACCTACCAATGTAGATATTAGGTGAAAAATCTATGGTCACCCTTGCTACCATTACAATTCTTAGCTTAATTTTAGCAAGTGCTCATTCCTTGCATCATCTTGTGAAATTTCTATCAAATAAAATATATACATATATATATATATATAATAAATAAAGCGGATTATACTAAAAATCTAGATTAAGCCATCTAAGTAACTCTACCGGGGCTATGGACGCTCGCTGGCAGTGGGGCTCTACTTAGGAGAATTGTAATGATAACCTTGCCGGGGCTATGGACGCTCGTTGGCAGCAAGGTTCTATCCGATCGGCTATGAGGGATCGTCCTCAACTACGTAGGCTAATATCAGTCACTGGTTTGTTCAACTAATCTTCAAGATGAGGATAATTAATCACGTGCACACACTTGAATTGAAAGTGAAAATTCATGCACCCTTATTGAATACCTTAGGTCTCAAGTTGAATAATGATTTACAAGAAAGATAGTTAGAAGTTATGGATTTATTTCATTTAGTTTTCTTTAATACTTTGAATTTAATTGTTTTGTTTGGTTTCTAGTTGTTGTGATGTTAACAACACGCCCCATTTTACTCCTTAGCAAAATGAGGACCCCTGTTGTGGCTGTTGCTTTTGCTTGTGTGTGTGTTGTTTTGCTTGGTGGTAAAAGGGAAAAGAGGGTTAAAATTGCAAACTTTGTTAAAAATAGAGAAAAATACATTTTCAGTACCAGGGCATGATATGGTTGGATTCCTTGTGAAAAATGAGCTAGGGTTGCTTTTTGAACCATCTTAAAATTTGCCATATTTTGCAAGTTATGGGTATTTTGGTAAATGTACATTCAGGGTTGTATGTTGCATGTACAGTGTCTGTTTGTATATCGGCTTGCATATACAAAGCCCTTTGTATACAAGTTCACTTGTATACAACCTCCTTTGTATATTGTTGTTCATATATAGAGTTGTTTGTATGTGCAAAGGTCGATTGTATGTCTTTTTTACCTTGTATGCATTTGCTAGGGTTTTTTTATGCACACATACAAGGTGGACCCGAAATGGTTTTAGAGTTGAAATGTATAAGTGGTTAAGTCCGCCGGATGCATCTTTTGCTTTGTATGTTTCTTACATACAAAGGTCACATACAATGCTACATGCAGGGCACGGACTTGAAAGGGTTATTAAACAGAGTTAAGTCATATCTTTTATGCTTTGTATATTAGAACATGCAACAAAATATACATACAGTGGACCCGAAACATTTATGAATTAGAATTAAGTCTTTGTATGTTTCAACTTGTATGTATGTTTTGATATACATACATTCCGAAACATACAAAGTGGAGATACATTGCCTGGACCTAACTTTTTTATGAAACAGGGTTAATTCAATGTATATCAAGCTTGTATATTCATATAATGCCGATATACATTGCACTTCATACATTGGGAGATACATACAACATGGAATCAAAGAGAAAATAAAATCTGATTTAATGCTTGTATCAGGCCTGAATGTATATCTAAAATATACAAGGGTCATGTACATACAAGGCGTGGACCCGAAAAGGTTATTGAACATGGTTAATTCATTGCATATTTTGTGCTTTGTATATTGAGGATATACAAAGACATTATGCAAGCCACGTACTTGAAAGAGAGATGAACTAGTGTTAAATCTATGTATATCTGGGGTTTGTATGTTCGAGGACTGTGAGATATACAAGACAATATGCATCGAAATATACATTGAGTGGAATTGAAAAGTTATAAATTGGAGTTAAGTGCTTGTATATTTTTGCGTTTGTATGTTGTGATATACAAGCTGATATGCATTGCATACATACAAGCCACAGAACTAAAGGAAAATAAAATCTGATTAATACGATGTATCATGCCCGGCTTGCATATCGGAGGATACAAAGATTTAAACAGGGAAAAGGGCAGGAAAGCGAAGCGATAGGAATTGGAGATTATTTTGGAGCCTGATTGCATATTTTTGGTCAACGATGGTTGACCTGACTTTTTTTAACGCTGTATATGCATTTTTGGATGCAATTTTCACTATTTCAGGACCCGATATCTACGTAAGAAATGAGATTGGTAGGAAATTTAAGACTCGCTCTGACTATGGAGACTCATGCCGATAGGAAGAATGAACAAGCCGATAAGGCTATTTCGGGCTGAGTAAGGAAATCGGTAAGGAATTTTTTTGACCGCGCTGATAGTAGGGAGTTTTGCTGATGGAGAAGAAGGTTTAAATGTAAAACCAAACTGGTGGTTGGGGTTGGCGACACGTAAACTCTGTGACCGGGTGTTAAGTGGGAAGTGCATTAGTTGCTACAGTTAGCACACATTGAACATTTTGACCAGGTAATTAATTGGCAAGGCAACTTGATGAGGTTTTTTTGATCCGTTTTATCTATTTTACAGGTTTGCAGTTGAGGAAGGAGCTAAAACTTAATGGCGGTGACATCACAGAGGAGGAAATCAGATCTTAGAGAAAGCAAAAGGAAGATAAGGATAGAGGGTGAAGAAGTCAAAGGTCTTCATTGATGAAGACATAATGCAGATGGAGACATTATTGTAGTAGACCACAGAAGTTATTATTGAGCTGCTAGGGTTTCCAGAAGGGCATATTTTGCCCAGATTTGATGTATGCTCAGAGATATTTTTCGAGACTTGTCCTCCACCATTTAATGTTGTAACCAGAGGTTTGAACCGGGGTTTAAACTAGGGTTTTGAGCTGTATTAAGGACAGTCGAATCTATATATTGTGCCTCTTTACATTGTAAAACTTTACACAGGGGCTACATAGGGATTTTTTAGAAAATAGCTAGCAGTTGTAGTTTATCTCAACATTTAGAATAGAGGGACCTTTTAGCTTAGAAATAGAAGGAGGTTGCCTGTGTCTGCAACAAGGAGCGTGTGGAACATCCTGCCTCCTTGCTGTATCTGTAAAGCTTGTAAGTTTTCTGTAATTTGATCAATGAAGCTAAGAGTCATTTAGACATTGTAAATCTTATATGACTGTTTGTTTCTAATACAATTGAATATGGAATTCTGCATCTATCTTCTGAGTGTTTTCTTGCTCTTCATTGTATTTTGAAACATTTTCTCTTAGGGCTTACAATCTTAAGTGTATGTTTGTGAAAATACTCAGAACTTACATTTAAGGTTTTTGTCTGTGGATTTGATCAAGTTATTGTATGATTTATAAAGTGCATAATAGAACAATTAGATCCTTTGGTAGAATGAATGAATTTTAGTTTAGATCTTTCTAACTTTTCCCAACCCATCTGAAAATACTTAGCCTAAAACGCAAAAATTTGAAGGAAATTTGTCTCATATTTGAAAAGCATAAGCAATAGAGTTAAAAGTAGACAGTTTTCATAATATTGAAGAGGAGAAAGATGCAATAATTCAAGAAAGCCCTTTAAAGCTTTGCAGCACAGTAACACTTTTATGCAAAGAATGAACAACATGCTTTTTTTATATGATGTTTTGCATGGTTTGAGTCCATTAAACCATCAAGAAACCCTAAATCACGTAAGGCCCCTTGAACATTACAGCTTCACATCAACCTACCAAATTTGCCCAACAGGTCAAGACCTGACCATATTAAACTTGGGATTAAGCGAATCTTAATCAATTCATTCATATCTTTCAAGTTAGTTAGGTTCATTTTATGTGAATTTTAACTACTATTATGACTATATTAAAACAATCATCAACAACTCTCTTGCTAGTACTTCCTTGATGACATTCAAATGCTCTATGTCCTTCACTTCCACACTTCAAACAAGTTCCCTTGAATGATCTTTTATCAAATCCTCTTTCATCTCTCTGGTATCCTTCATTGTGGTAAGAATTATGATTCCCTCTATTGTTGCAGTAGAAACTCCTGTAATCTCTCCAATATGAATTGTTATTTGTATTCCTTCCAGTATGGGCTACTCTCCTTGTTTTTCTCTACATATGATCTTTCTCCTCCGGAATGTGTTCTACCTTTTTGAAATTTACCTCCTCTACCTCTCTATCTTTGCTCATGCCTCTTATTCAACTTGTCTTCAATTTTCAATGCAAACTGATATGCTTCTTCTACTATTGTCATCCTCACCAAACTTAGTTCTTCTTGAATGTTCATCCTCAATCCATTTATGTACCTTGCCACTTTCTCCTTGCTTGCTTCACTATGTCTAGTCCTTATGATCATCTTATGAAATTCTTTAGTGTACTCCTTCATAGATTTCTCCTTTTGCTTTATGTTTTGTAATCACTTAATCAATTCCAACTCATAGTCAGCAGGTATGAACTGATTCTTCAACTTTGTCACCATCATATCCCATTTTATGATCTTCTCTTTTCCTCTTCTATTCCTATCTAATTGAACTTCTTTCCACTAGATAGAAGCATGTCATTTCAACTTAGTTTTTGCAAATCTCACTCTCTTTGATCTTCAATTTCTTCATATTCAAACTATTCCTCTAAGTCATTTATCCATTCAATCAATTCCTTAGGATTTAACTTTTTGGTATAGTTTGGTACTTCCATTCTAGGTCTCTTACCCATCTTAAAAATAGCCTTCAACATCTTTACCTGATCTGATTCTTCTTCTTCTAGGGCTTCTTCATTTTGGTCAGCAAATTAAAATTCATCATCATCACTTTCATCTTCATGTCTAGGGTTTAGTCCTCTTCTTCTATCTTCTTCTACAACATCCAGTCTAACTTTCATCATCCTCATCATCTCTATCATTTCTTCCTTTCTTCCAGCAACATTGGTCATAGCAGGCATCCTCCTTGGCAACATCTCTTCCTAGGATCTAGTGCAACTGCCTCAATTTGGCAATCTGACTACAAGGTACCAATTGCCTCACAATCAGTGCTCTATTGACAAACACAAGTAGACTACCTCAAGTCGATGTTCTGGTCACCACAAGATCTTTCAGAATGCCTTCACTTCTACAGGATTCGCAAACTTCGCTCTGATACCACTTGGTACAGTCATGGCTGGAGGGTCCAGAGAAAGGATTGTCCAACCATGCAGCTAGAGTAAACACAACGGAAACAACACAATAACAAAATGCATTGGAAGATTCATATGCTCAATATATCAAACAATTACAATGTTTATATGCTGACATGTGGGCTACAATCAAAGGGCTCACATGCTTGCTTTCTGGGTTAGAATATATGTGAAAGATATGGCATTGAAGTGCCTTCTGAAAAGAATCTAACCATCTATATTATCATATCAACTAACTAATCTCTAACTGACTTCCTAATGCATCTAGGAGATGTATGTATATCATCCTCCAGCTCATAGAATCCTTTGCATCAACCTTACGAGTTCTCAAACTCCAATGAATGATGAAATGTGTAGAAAACATGTAGATTAGCCTACAACTCTTGGTAATGCTCCGCAAATGAATGAAACTTGATGCAGATCTCTATGAAGGTCTATCTGGTCCCAATTTACCTTGTGTGATGTTCCATTAGGCTCTGCAAGTCACAGAAGTTCTCCACAAACTTTGTATGCTCCAACTAATTATTGAATGCTATGTTCTATGAATGTTGTTGATTTTTTTATAGCAATAACTTTCCACAAACAAGTCCAAATCTCCTAAAATTTGAGTATGATGTAGTTGACATGGCATAAAAGCTAAATCCTACTCTACAATCTCTGAAATGAAGATGTGGTAGAATGTGGTAGAAAATTTTGAACTGCAAATAACTGAACTGTAACTGAAATGCAAGAAAAGAAAAAGAAAGCAAATGTTTTTGGTTGATGCAAGATTTCTCTTCAACCTAGGATGCTCCTGTTGGCAAGAGACACTATATGGATTCATGGTTGTTGTCATTGATGGCAACAAAGGTCATCCCACATATCCGCAAGTCATGATGTGTCTCTACCGGAAGTCAGAATAAAGAAAGTTGTGGTCCGGTAAAGAAGAACAGAGCATGTGGCAAGGTCCGACAGATTGGTCCGGACCTCTCAGAGGAAGTGTCTTGGTGCAGTGCGGATTTGGGGAAGTCAAGAGGACTACCTTGAGTGGTATATTCCAAGGATTTAGCCTCCGGTGATGGACAAAGAAAAAGATATGAATGGTTGAGTACCGGATTCCTGAGAGACAGTGAAAACAGAGGAAGAACTGACTGGCAGAGTATCAGACTACTTTCCGGATGGGTTACTGTTGATGACAGAGGTTGTGAAGGCATGAATCATGTTTGGCCGACATGATTAATGATATCTACAAGTATATGCTTGATCCGCATTGCTTGGTGAGGAAGGATTCAGCCGACAGAATGAGAGTTTGTAAGAAACTAAGACTGTTCCGGATGCCGACTAGAAAGGTGATGAAACTACTTGTGCGGATATATATAGAGGATGGATTTAGTTGTGAAGTGTGTGTGGATGTGGAGAGATATGCGAATAAGTCCAGAGAAAGAGCAGAGGTAGCAAAAAGGATCCGGTATGTGAAAGATAGCAGAACAAAGAACAGAGGAAAGATGAAGTGCAGCAGATCAGTGTACTGAGCCTAACCGGAACTGAACTCCAGCATATGCAGATGCTTCCAATCAGTTCAAGACTGTGATTATCATCACTTTGTAGACAGTGTGTCTTCTTGTAGGCAGTGGGCCTCTTGTGAGTAGTGTGCTCGGGCAGTGAGCCCTAATTGGCAAGTGCCATTTTTGTAATTTCCTATTCTTCTAACAGAGAATAATTCTTGGGTTAATCACCCCGTGGTTTTCTCCCTTAACAGGGTTTCCACATCAAAAATACTGTGTCATGTGTTTCTTACTTCATGGTTAATGTTTTGTGTTTGATTTTATGCTGCTTCAATTAAGAGGAAAGTTCAATAAGGGAAATAATTAGGATAACTGATTCACCCCCCCCTCTCAGTTATCAACAGCTCCTACATCAACAACTGTCCAATGATCATAACCTAGATTCACCATAAAATGAATGACTACTCTCACTACTTATGTAATGTTTGGTCTGGTGCACACTATGGTGAACATAAGACTACCAACTACTGATGAGTATGGTACACAAGACATCTACGTCTTCTCTGCTTCTATGCTAGGGCACTGTTCTAAAGCCAATTTAATATGAGTAACAAACGGAGTACTAACTGGTTGTGTATTCTGTATATTGAAGCATTGCAAAATCTTCTCCATATAAGTCTTCTTTGACAACCAAATAATCATGTTCTTTCTATCTCTATGTATCCTCATTCTAAGAATCTGATTTGCATTTCCTAAGTCCATTTCAAACACCCTAGCAAGTTGAGATTTTAACCTGATGATTCTATGCATGTTTGGACCTACTACCAACATATCATCTACATACAAAAGCAAAATAATGAAACCACCATCTTCATACCTTTTTAAAGTAGGCATAATGATTAGCCTCACATCTATTAAAATCCAACCTCATCATGAAAGAATCAAATCATTTGTACCAACACCTTGGCACCTATTTCAAACCATACAACAATTTGTTCGACTTGCATACTAGATTCTCCTTGCCTTTTTACTCAAAACCTTCCAATTATTCCATATAAATTTCCTCAGAGAGGTTACCATGCAAGAAAGTCTCTTTAAATGTCTAATTGTTCCAGCTCTAAATCAAGGCTAGCAACAAGAGCCAAAACAACTCTAATTGTACTTAACCACACCATAGGTGAAAATATTTCATCAAAATCAATACCAAATTTTTGTGCATACCCCTTGGCCACCAACTGATATTTATATTGCTCCACATTATCATTTATATCCCTTTTCAGTTTAAAGACCCACTTGTTGCCAATAGTTGTTGGCCCCTTAGGCAATTGCAGAAGCTCCCACATTTTATTTTTATGTAGATCTCTCATCTCCTCATCCATGGCTGCTCTCCATTTGTTTGCATCTTCATCTTCACAAGCCTCTTGATATGAGCTCAGCTCACCAATATTAGTAAGTAAAGCATAAATTGAATTACAATTAAGAGAGTACCTTGCTGGTGGTTTGATCAATTTAGCGGATCTCCTCAAAAGGGGTAATGTGTTACCTTGTGGCTCATTTGGTTTCTATTCAACCTCATCATATAACTGATTCTGATTATTATCTTGCTGATTTTCATGAACAAGTGGTTGATTTTCATCTAGCGCCTCTATATTAGCATCATACTTTTCCACCTCTACTGGAACAGTTTCTGTACTTTGTTGTTATTTAGTTCTTTGCACTGACTTTTCATTAGAATAAACATTTCAGCTAATAATAATCTTGTGGGCAATAGTATCCCACAACTTGTATCCTTTTGTACCTTTTGCATAGCCAAGAAAAATACATTTCACGGACTTCACATCCAACTTATTCCTATCTTGTTTGGGAATATGAGCATAAGCATCAGAACCAAAAATATGAAGAAAGGAATAATCAACAGGTTTACTTGTCCATACTTCTTTAGGAATTTTATTATCTAGAGCTATAGTGGGTCATCTATTAATCAAGAAACATGTTGTAGAAATAGCCTCACCTAAAATTTCTGCTCCAATCTAGCAGTTCTTAGCATGCATCTAGCTCTCTCAATAATTGTACAGTTCATCCTTTTAGCAACATCATTTTGTTGTGGTGTTCTAGGAACCATCAACTACAAGTATCTAAGTGAATTAAATCTAGAACTTCTTTACTTCTGGTAGAGCAACTAGAAAAACTCAACCTTTTCTGTTTTCCAAACAAACGATGTTCACAAAAATTAAAATCTCTAGATTTAGCACTTGGGAGAAGATTTCTATCTAATAGTAGCTTGAGACCATGTTCACTCATGTGGCCTAGTCATTGATGTCAATTAGATAATGAATCCATTTCTACATCTGATACCACTATAGCCTCTCCACTACAAGTTTCTCCAACCATCCTATAGAAATTGCCAACCTTTTCTCCCTTTAGCACTATCAACGCTCCCTTATTACCTTGAGACAACTATTTTCACCACTGAATTGATAACCTTGCTCATTGAATACTTCAAGTGACAATAGATTTTTCTTTAATCCTAGTATATGTTTGACATGCTGAAGAGTCCTTACTATCCTGTCATTTACATCTTGATTTTAACCTCTCCTTCACCAATAACTTCACATGGGTTGTCATTTCTCATGTAAACCATACCTCCATCACGACTGGTAAGAAGAAAACTAGTCCTTGTGTGGAGTCATGTGAAAAGAAGCACCAAAATCAATGATCCAAACATGATGAAATGAACCTCTCATATTAGCAAACAAAACTTCTCCATCTTCTAATGGTTCTTCAACTTATGTTGCATTTGCCTCTAATGGCTATGAGCTAGGATTTTCTTTGTTTGATTTCGGCAACCTACAGTCCTTTTTGACATGCCCTATTTTTCCATAGTTCCAACATTTGACTCTTTTCTACCCCTTGGATTTCCACCTAGCTTGTCCATGCTTAGCTTTCTCTCTTTCCGGAGTTTTGCCCCTTGCAACAAGGACATCATTGGAAGAAGTCCCTTGAGATGTCTTCCACCTTGAATCTTCAAAAATTATTGTGACTACCACATCTTCAAAGATAAATTTCCCCTTCGATGTTGAGTTACTAAGCACCATAACTAGTTGATCCCATGTTTCAGGCAAAGCTAGGATTTTCTTTGTTTGATTTTGGCAACCTACAATCCTTTTTGACATGCCCTATTTTTCCACAATTCCAACATTTGACTCATTTATGCCCTCTTGGATCTCAACCTAGCTTTTCCATGTTTATCTTTCTGTCTTTTCAGAGTTCTGCCCCTTGCAACAAGGGCATCATCAGAAGAAGTCCCTTTTGTAGTTACATCTTCTTTTCTAACCTTTGTAGTTCTCATGAGTTTGTGTCATGGATGCAGGTTAGATTTCTTAAGATTATTTTTGTGCTTAGAAAATAGGTCTAGAGATCCCCTTATCATTGGTGTATCACCTCATTTGTATTTTTAGTCATTTCTTACCCTTTTCATCATGAAAATCTAGTTAGAGTGATGAGTGGGGTTGAGTAGTGTGATTTCAACAGTGTTTTAGGCTTGGAACTGATTATACATTAGGTATTTTTAGTGATAAGTAATAGGGAACCAACCCTTGTTTGGAGGTTGATCTCTAATTATCAAAGCCCATATTTTGAGAGGTCTTGGACCCATGTTTCAGTGAATAGCTGAGCTAAGTGCTTAACAAGGGTGCATATTCAAGTGACAACAAAACCCTTGCAATATTGAGTTACTTATTTCTTTATTTGTTCATCATGATTGCATTAGGATGACATAAAAGGCATTATGAATTGGTAGGTGTCTCAAATTCAAAATTTGGGGATTTGTTAGCATTAGGATGGTATAAGAAGTATTATGAGTTACCAATTTTGTTCAAATTCAAAATGTGATTAAAAATTTAGTCCACTCCTATGATTGCAGTACTTATAGACTTGTCATGATGTAGCTGCAATGTGTAGTGTTTTTTTTACATAAAGAGTAATGTGATGATTCATGCAAATTGTAAAACATATAATTAATTAATTTTCAACTATGAATTTTGTTTCTATGAAGTCTATCCCCATGGTTGAATTCTTATCAAGTCTAATAGTAATTCATTTGAAATTTACACTTATTTTCAGTGGTATAATTTCTTTGCTTATCATGAAATCCATGCCTTCAAGTATTGGGTCTTACAACCATGATAAGGAATTAGTTATAGTATATATAGTGGGGTGTCTTCCCAATCAAGTATTAAAACTCTTTATTCATATTTCTATGATAAATATGACATTCATTAAGCTTGTTTCAATTAATACTTTAATTTTTATGAAGGTAGAAAATGTACAAATGTCTGTATATGCCCCAAGCTTTGGCTAAATAATCAAACTATGAAAATAATAACCTTGGTTTTTGGAGGCATCATGTATCCAATTTTTTAATAAATTAATAATCATTGGAAAATCTTCTTTATAATCAAGATTATAAAATCCTTCAGATGTTCTACCATAGCAAAATATTTAATCTAGTAAAAATTGCAGTGAGTTTAAACTAAGATTGTAATACAAATTTAATAATACACTTGCTCAATACTACCAAAATGCTAAACCCAATTATCATACTGGTAAACCTAAAAAAAAAATAGCACTCAATTCTACTTAGAAAAGACAATCAATCATAGTAAATACCCAAGGACCTGCTTTAAAACACACATACATATTGCATTCTTAGAAATAACTTCCTCTCTATGTCCATGTAATTAATGCAAAGTGTAAAGTTCGTGTCTCTTCAATAAAAGCTAGATACAAGGGTTTTAGCAATTTAAAATAGTACCACAACTTTGAGAGGAAAAAGATAAATAAGGACTAAAATATCATTGGAGCAAAATGTTTTTTTCGTATAAATTATAGTAAAATATTTAGTAGGTTGTAGAAAATCTTACTATAGATTGTGATAATTTGTAAAAGTGAAGAGCTTTAGTGCAAGAGGGCATAGAGGCTATATGACGATGTATGAAGAATGTTGCTAATCTTGCATGATAGGTTGAACAAAGGAAAAGTTTTACTCAAATGCTAAAACATACAAGGTTGCAATGAGTGGAAAAGAGGTAATTTGTTTTGTCTACAAATCATATACATATTCAAATTAGAATTAGACTCAAATTTCCTATCAATTCTTTTGTATGCGATGACACATATTTACTCCAGATTCTTTAAGTACACTCCAAATTACATAGTAGAATAGACCACCTTACATGTTTAGAAATTTGAACTTATGAAACACCATTCTAATCACCATGTCCACTACTCATATCCCCTTCCTCTCCAAGACTCCACTACCTATGCATACCTATATAATTAAATCATCCCCTATTTCTAAACATTTATATTTAAGCATTTCAAGTAATTTAAAACCTCCCAATCACATGATAAGAATCAAGACATGGCCTAAATTTGATGGACATATGGCTGTATTTAGGCATTTTTGCTATAAAATACAATCAAATTTTTAAAAGATTGTATCATATGAAAGCGGAGATTTTGAATAGAATGTCAAAATTTATATAAAATTGTGATGATATATATATTTGGCTTATATATAAGTTTATTTATGTCAAGGTATGTCATAATATTTAAGGACACTTTTGATTGGATAACTGTCAAATTTTAGCCCTAAATCAAGATATTGCTTTATTAAATAAATCCCCAAAAAAAAGCCATTAGAAAGTTGAAACTTTTGTTATAGTAGCAAAGTAGAGTGCAATAAAATGGAAAATTGTATGTTGTGTTTGGGACAGATGAATCACTCTTGAATGAAGAGAATTGATTGTCATCTAATCATAAGTGTGATGATTTACTTCACAAGTGAGGTCTTTTGTTCAAGCCTAGGATAGTCCACCCATTATATATTCTATGTAGTAGGACAAGTTAATTTGTTGCTTACTTCATTTGGTCATCTATGGGGATATAGCTTAGTTGTAAGAGTTTCACTTTTACAATTAAGTCATTCAGATTTTAGGGTGGATGTCTAATTGACTAGGTGGTAATGATAGTATTTTTTACTTAAACTAGTGATTCATTTTTATTAGTAATAGGGGAAGGACCTTAACATTCCATTTAAAAACACTATTGAGATGAAGATAGATTGTAAAGATCATAGAGAAGGTAGGGTGGGTAGTTAGTAATATCTAGAATCAATTGTACATGGCTCATAATTGGAGTTGGTGGCTATCCTAGGGATTCTTTCTCTAGGATCCTCATGTTGCAAGTATGTGCAGTTAGTGTTGTCATTGATGTCAACATGTTAGCTTGGTGTTGTCAGTAGTGTCAAAAAGTTGAGTAGAAATGAGGTTGGTTGAGCAGAGATGAGATTGTTGTAATGGTATGAGCTGTTTGGTTGAGTTGCTTTGCTGAAGATGATTTGGTTGCTTTGAAGAGGTGCTGAAGATGTTAATAATATGTTTATGCTGGTTGGTTTCCAAGTGTGTTTGAGAAAAAATGATTAATAAAGGAAACAGTGTGTTGAAGTGGCATTTTGGTTTATAGAGTAGTGTTCTGGTTTTGCTCTGCATTTCCTCTATGTTGAAGATCTATTTTTGCAGTTTGGATATGTTGTTTAGAGATGTTATATTCCAAAATTAGTGTTCTGGTTCATTGTGCAAAGGAAGTTGTGTTCACCAGTGTGTGGACTATGTTTTTGAGCTTTGCAGAGGTGTATGGGAGAAACTGTTTTTCTCCATATTTCTCCACAGATTTGTTTCTGGCTTTGTGGTTCTGGATTTGTGCTTATAATGCTTATATATTTATTTAGTTCAAGTTGTTCATGGTTTAGTGCTCTGCAAGTTGATTTCTTGAGTTGCAGTGTATGATAGAGTTGTTTGAGTGCTCCAATGTGAACTTTCGTCAGGTGAAAGTTGTTGTGAAAGGATTTGTTGGTTTTCAGGTGCTTGTGGATGCCTCTAGCTCATGCTCAATCTTGGTGTATGGTTTGTAAGTTATCTTTTGATCTTTGAGGAAGTGTGTACTTAAAAGTTTATTGTGTTAACACAAGTTTGGTTGACTTGGTTGTTTACACTACTTGCGGTTGTGCTTTGGTGATTATGGAAGCATGGAGTAATGTGTAAGAGTGCATTTAGATCTGAGCTAAGGTGTGGTGTGGTGTGGTCCACATTCATTCCTTTCCACCAGGGGAATGTTTAGATCCAAACCTAATTTGAATTTTCTAGGTTAAGGTGACATGCTGACCTTGGAGAATGTTCTCAAGGTTGAAGACAATATAAATAAGTGTCAGGGAATCGTGATTGAGGGTGCGTACGATGAAGGTGATGTGAATAAGAGTGTGGTTGAAGGTATGGTGGAGTACAAGCTTTCATGTGTTAGATTACTGGATGCAGTGAGCAGAAGATGTCTACAATTCTTCAGTGTGACTGCGAAGGTGTTGATGGTGTTGCAGTGGAATTCCCTGTTGCATTGAGATAGTTTTCTCCTTGTAACAATCTTCTCTATCTTCTTCTCTATTCTGGCAGTGAGCCTTTCTTTTGGGTAGTGAGCCTATTATTTTCAGTGTCGATATTACTTTATACTGTGAGCTAATCCTCACCATGGTTTTTCCCTTCTTGGGTTTTCCACGTAAATCTAGTGTTCTCTCGTGTTTGATGTTGGTTTGATTTAGTCTATGTTATTTGCTCTCATGCTTAACCATCATAACAATTTAAGGGCTAATTGAATTGATGTGGATCTAAATGTGTTTGAGGGTTTTAGAATTATAATTACAACTGATTCACCCCCCTCTCAGTTGTCTTGTTCATTCAACAATTGATATCAGGGCTAGGTTCCTTGGAAGAGAGATTAACCACTTGAGGTAGATCTGGGATGGCGCACAAGAAGGTTGTTCCCCTGTTTAATGGAACAAATTATACATTCTAGAAAATAAGGATGCAAGGTTATTTGATTTCTCTTGGATATGAGATCTGGAAGTCTGTTGAGACTAAATAGACTATACCAAAAAATGGTCCAAGTATTGCAAATGAGATCAAGGCTTATGAAACCAATGGTAAAGCAAGGTATGCTCTTTTAAGTGGTCTTACTAATTTTGAATTGGTGAAAGTTATGAATCTGAAAACTACTTTACTAAAATCTAGAAAAGTTAAAAAGTATTTATTAAGGAGGTGATAAGGTCAAGCAAGCTAAGATGCAGAATCTGAAGATCATGTTTGAGTCCATGCGAATGTTGGAAGATGAAAACATCACAAGCTACTTGCAAAAGGTGGATGAAGTTGTCAATAGAATCAAAGGTCTTTGTGGAGAACTGGAAGAGAAAGAAGTGGTAATGAAGGTACTCAAAACTCTTCCCAAAGCTTATAGTCATAAAGTTTTTGCTATTGAAGAATTACAAAATCTAGATCAATTTACCAGAGATCAGTTGTATGGTACTTTAACTGCTTTTGAAATAAGAGAATTTGGTACAGATAGTGCAAAAGTTGAAACTACTTTTAAGGTTGGTAAATCATAGAAGAAAATGAAATCAGATCAGGAGGATTCTAATCATATGGAAGCTAACTTTGTGAGGAGAATGAAAAAGGGTATTGGTAAGTACAGTGGTAAGTTGCCTTTCAAGTGTTTCAGTTGTGGTAAAGTAGGTCCTTATGCTTCAAGATGTCTACACAAAATTTTGAGAAGCAAAAATAGAGAGAACAAAAGTAAAGTTTTAAAGAAAAGCTACTATGTTAGAGAAGATGCAAGTATATCTGATGATGAATCTGATTATGAAAATGATGAGGATAGTGAATGTCTGCTCATAGCTTTAAAAGATGATGCTATTTTTGCTAACTCTGAGGAATGTGTGAAGGAAAGGGCTCCAGAAGTGAGTACTAATGTTGAAGGCACCTTGATATCTGCTTTTCATTCTAGATAGGAAAAGAACCACTAGATCATTGATAGTGGATGCTGTAACCATATGACCGGTGATAAGAGTAAGTTTGTTAAACTTAAAAATAATGAAGGAGGACTAGTTAGGTTTGGTGATTTGCTAAGATATGTGAGGAAAGTTCAATCAATTTTGATGGCAAGCATAATATTAATGATGTTCTTTATGGGTTTAAGACATAACCTCTTGAGTGTTGGTCAAATGTGTAGCAAGGGATACAATCTTATGTTTCAGGATGATGGTTGTAAGATTAGAAAAGATTCTAGATTTGTGATAGCTGCTAGAAGAACTAATGGAAATGTTTATCAGCTCAAAGGTGCTGATGGTTATTGTTTCATGACTTAGATCAGTGAGAGTTGGCTATGGCATATAAGATTGTGTCAACTCAATTTTGATAGCCTGGTAAGGATAAGTTCAGTTCAAGCTATGAGAGATCTGCCAAAGATTACAAAGCCCATCAATGTTGTCTATAAGGAATGTCAAATTGGAAAGAAAGCAAGAAGAATTTTCAAAGTCAAGGATCAATATTCTACCAGACTGATGGAATTGGTGCATACAGACCTTTGTGACCCTACCAAGGTAAGGATTTTTCAAGGTGATAGGTATTTCATGCTACTGATTGATGATTATTCTAGGATGGCATGGGTTACTTTTCTCAAAGAAAAATCTGAAGCCCTAGATAAGTTTAAAGCATTCAAAGTCATGGTTGAGAAGGAAATGGAGATGACAATTAAATGTTTGAGGTTTGACAAAGGTGGAGAGCTCACCTCTAATGAGTTTAACATATTTTGTGAGAATAGTGGAATAAAGAGGCACTTATCTGCCCCTAGGACTCCTAAGCAAAATGGAGTGGTTGAAAGAAAGAATAGGACTATTTAAGAAGCTACAAGGACAATGATAAAAGAAGCAAATCTACTGGAGGTCTACTATAGAGAGGCAATTCATACTATTGCTTATATACTGAACAGAGTGTAGGCAAGAGCAAATAGTACAAAGACTCCTTATGAGTTATGGCATGGAAGGATTCCTACTGCCAAGTACTTTAGGGTGTTTGGAAGCAAATGTAATATCAGAAGGGATGAAGAAAATCTAGGAAAGTTTGATGCAAGGTCTGATGAAGGTATCTTCCTTGGGTATTCTACTAAAAGAAAAGCTTACCAGTGCTACAATAAGAGGTTAAGAAGGATTGTTGAGAGTGCAAATGTCAAAGTTGATGAGGATCTACAAAAGAATTCATAAGTTAATGGATATGAATCAAATGAGTCCTCTTGCAGAGAAGAAGAAAATATTAATGAAAAGGAAGTACAGATTGAAGAAGAAGCTCTAGAAAAGACTCCTAAAACTCCCAAGTATGTGCAGAAGCATCATCTGAAGATCAAATCATTGGTGACAAGAACAAAGGTGTGCTGACAAGAATGAAAGCTATTGAAGAACATGTAAGTCTATGTTTACTCTCTAAAGTTGAATCTAAAACAATGATTGAAGCATGCAAGGATGAGGATTGGATCAAGGCTATGGAAGAAGAACTAATACAGATTGAAAAGAATAAGACTTGGGAAATTGTCCCAAGACTAGCAAACAAAAATGTGATTGGAACTAAGTGGGTATTTTGGAACAAACTAAATGAGAAATGAGAAGTGGTAAGAAACAAGGCAAGGCTTGTGTGTAAAGGGTACTCACAAGTAGAAGGAATAGACTATGAGGAAACTTATGCTCCAACGGCAAGAATGGAGGCCATCAGGATGTTTTTGGCTTTTGCAGCACATAAGGATTTCAAAGCATATCAAATGGATGTGAAGTCTTCTTTCTTGAATGGTGAATTGGAAGAAGAATTATACATAGAACAACCAGATGGATTTCAGTTATCAGATAAACTGGATATGGTTTGTAGGTTGAAGAAGGTACTATATGGATTGAAGCAATCCCCTAGAGCTTGGTATGCAAGGTTAGATAGGTACTTATTACAACAAGGATTCAATAAAGGTACCGCAAATAGAAATTTGTACATCAAAGTAGGAGAAGATCAAATTTTGATTGTGGAAGTGTATGTAGATGATATAATCTTTGGTGGAAATGAAAGTATGTGTAAAAGTTTTGTAAATGAAATGCAGAAAGAATTTGAAATGTCAATGTGTGGGGAAATGAACTTCTTTCCTGGGCTACAAATCAATCAAACAGATAAATGTATTTTCATTTCACAATCTAAGTATGTCAAGGAGATGTCAAAAAAAGTTTGGAATGGAAGACTCTAAACCAATATGTACCCCTATGACAATTGGTTGCAAGCTAAGTAAGAATGATGAATCTCCCAAGGTTGATCAGAGTAGGTATAGATCAATGATTGGAGGATTGCTATATTTAACTGCTACTAGACCGAATATTATGCATGCAATTTATCTTATGGCTAGATTTCAAGAAGATCATAGAGAGTCACATGTTACAACAGTGAAAAGGATATTCAGATATTTAAAGAGCACTTTGGATCATGGCTTGTGGTATCCAAAGGATAATAACTTTGCTCTATGTACTTATATAGATGCAGATTGGGTTGGTTGTGTAGATGACAGAAAAAGTACAAGTGGTGGTGCATTCTTTCTTGGTAGCAGAGTGGTGTCATGGTTAAGTAAGAAGCAGGATTCAATATCTTTGTCTACTATAGAGGTAGAATACATTGCTGCAGCATCTTGCTACACACAAGTGTTGTGGATGAGGCAAATCTTGAAGGATATTAGAATGATATATGATGAACCTATTCCTATCTTTTGTGATAATACAAGTGCTATTAACATTTCAAAGAATCTAGTGATGCACTCAAGGACAAAACATATATCAATTCGGTATCATGTTCTGAGAGAGAAGGTTGTAGAGAAGAAAGTGAAGCTTGAGATACTGTGCCTATAAAGGATCAGGTTGCTGATATATTCACCAAGGATCTTCCTAAGGATACATTTGAGTATCTCTGGAAGAAGTTAGGGGTTATTGCCCCTCCTTTGAACTAGATGCATTAGTCTAGTGGATTTCAAGATTTATTCCTTATTCTAGACTGATGTTGGAGGCTACCTCTTAGGGGGAGCAGGTAGTGGTCATGATGGTTGTGGCAGTCAGGGAGAGTAAGTTCTAATGTTGGTTGCTTCTAAGGGGGAGTATGAAGAGCAGTAAAAGAAAAGGTGTGACAAAGCAGTGGTGAGCAGGTACAAGTATGAGAATGAGAAAGAGAAAGATGTAGCCCTTTGCGTTGATGTCAAAGGGGGAGAGAGAGCAATGTGAAAAAGGAGAGAAAGGAGAGAGTTGTTAGGAAAAGAGTAGCAAGATGAGGGGGAGAGAAAGAGAAAGGAAATGAGTTGGTCTGAGGCATAGTATTGAAGATGATGTTGTCTTGATGGTTTTTCACATCATTTGTTGCCATCAATGACAAAGGAGGAGATTGTTGCGAGTATGTGCGGTTAGTGTTGTCATTGATGTCAACATGTTAGCTTGGTGTTGTCATTAGTGTCAGCTAGTTGAGTAGGGATGAGGTTGGTTGAGCAGAGATGAGGTTGTTGCAATGGTATGAGTTGCTTTGTTGAAGATGATTTGGTTGCTTTGAAGAGGTACTAAAGATGTTAAGAATATGTTTCTGTTGGTTGATTTCTAAGTGCTTTTGAGAAAATTTTATTAATAAAGGAAACAATGTGTTGAAGTGGCATTTTGGTTTACAGAGTAGTGTTCTAGTTTTGCTTTGCATTTCCTCTATGTTGAAGATCTATCTTTGCAGTTTGGATATGTTGTTAAGAGATGTTATATTTTGAAATTGGTGTATGCAAAGGAATTTGTGTTCACCAATGTCTGGACTATGTTTCTAAGCTTTTCAAAGGTGTGGGAGAAACTATTTTGCTCCACATTTCTCCACAGATTTGTTTCTGGCTTTACTATTCTAGATTTATGCTTATAATGCTTATATATTTCTTTAGTTCAAGTTGTTCATGGTTTGGTGCTCCACAAGTTGATTTCTTGAGTTGTAGTATATGACAGAGTTGTTTGAGTGCTCTGGTGTGAACTTTCGTTAGGTGAAAGTTGTTGTGAAAGGATTTGTTGGTTTTTAGGTGCTTGTGGATGCCTCTAGATCATGCTCAAGCTTGGCGTGCAGCCTGCAAGTTATCTTTTGATTGTTGAGGAAGCGTGTACTTAAAAGTTCATTGTGTTAACACAAGTTTGGCCGACTTGGTTGTTTACACTACTTGTAGTTGTGCTTCGGTGATTGTGGAAGTGTGGAGTAATGTGTAAGAGTGGATTTAGGTCTGAGCTAAGGTGTTGTGTGGTCTGCATTCATTCCTTTCCACCATGGGAATTTTTAGATCCATACCTAATTTGAATTTTCTAGGTTAAGATGACTTGCCAACCTTGGAGAATGTTCTCAAGGTTAAAGACATTAGAAATAAGTGTCAATGGATCATGATCGAGGGTGCGTGTGATGAAGGTGATGTGAATAACAGTGTGGTTGAATGTGTGGTGCAGTACAAGCTTTCATTTGTTAGATTACTGGATGTAGTGAGCATAAGCTGTCTACAATTCTTCAGTGTGACTGCGAAGGTGTTGATGGTGTTGCGATGCAATTCCCTGTTGCATTGAGATAGTTTTCTCCTTGTAACAATCTTCTCTATTCTGGCAGTGAGCCTTTCTTTTGGACAATGAGCCTATTGTTTTTTGGTATTGATGTTACTTTATACTGTGAGCTAATCCTCACCATGGTTTTTCCCTTCTTTGGTTTTCCACGTAAATCTAGTGTTCTCTTGTGTTTGATGTTGGTTTGATTCAGTCTTTGTTATTTGCTTGCATGCTTAATCATCATAACAATTTAAGGACTAATTGAATTGATGTGGATTTTAATGTGTTTGAGGGTTTTGGAATTATAAGTTACAATTGATTCACCTCCCCTCTTAGTTGTCTTGTGCATTCAACACCTCAAGGAAGAGGATCAAGTTAGCACTTGCAAACAACTTGATGTGCTATCTCCCTTAAACATTTTTGAACCAAAAAATTTGAGCAGAAAGAAAACTCATGCCATGGACCAACCCCATCATCTCCACCCTATAAGAACTACAAGATCACTCCAAGGATGGTTTCAACATCCAGGGGTCATAGATTGACCATATACCCAATGCATTAGTTGTCCCTTTTGATTGGACTAGAAGGGTCAAAGAATGACACTCATTTTTAAGGCCAAAGTGTTGAGAGGAGAAAAGAAGAGATTTTTGTTATTGGTTCTTCTAGAGCTTGAATTCTTTAGAACTTAAAGAATATCTAGGTCAACAAGTTCTGGGAGAATTTACTCTTTGGAGAGCATAGTACAATGAAAATTATGAGCTATGTTCAAGGGGAAGGTAATTGTTGATTGTGGGATTTCTAGTGGAATTAGTTGAGAAGGTAAAATAGACAATGGTTGACCTTGTGACAGATGTTAGTGGTTCAAGTTCACTTATCTCCACCCCATGGGAAAACTAAATAACCTTAGTATTAGAATTTGATTCTATAAGATTAATCCTAATGAGAAGTTTTATCTATGGTTTATCTTTCAAGGACATTGATAAGATGCGTTCATGTCTTTAGTAGCCCCTTAAGATATCCTTGAGTGGAAAGATTAAAATACTAAAGGGTGTATGATGGATACTTAGTCACCTAGAGATGGATACTTAGGCACCTAGAGATAAGTAAAGGATCTACTAGGTATGTTTCTCCACAAGTGTTTGGATTAGTATAAATTCCCTTATTGATATTATTGAAGAGGCCCCTACTATTTATAGGTGTCTAGCTAGATAATAGTACTTGATAAAGGTAGATGAATTCACTTCATGAGTCACAATAGAGTAAGGCAATGCTTACTTGCATTAGAAGGTGGCATTACATTCATATTGAAATATTTGATGGTGGGTTAGATGGGAAGGTTCATTAGAGGAAGGAACTTACTAAGAAACTAGTAGAATGGGTACTAGATCTATGTTTTCGACTTATGCTTGGTGAGGCATAAAGGTATTCTAGAAACTCTTTCTTTCCTAGGTAGGTAGAAAAAGAGGGGGTAGGTGAGGAAAGAGCATTAGTCATTCAAGGAGAATATCCTTATCTTTAGGTATTGCATAAGACAAGATTCATTAATTGATTCACCAATTATGTAGGTTTGTAGAAAATAGTTGTCATGCACCCTACCTCTATAGTGGGGGTAACCATCCCTATTCCAAATGAATTATTAGTCAGTCCAAGTGTTGGTCCAATGAATAACAGTTTGTTGCTTCAGCTGAAGTAGGAACCCTATTCACTGACAAGACTAGTTATTATGCCATTCCATAGCAAAACCTTATAAATAAACTATTAGATGTGCTTAGTTGTCTTGCCCCACATTTATTTCTTGAATTGGTTCCTAGGCCTAACTATAGATGAATAGGTATGACATTAATAAGTACAAGCTGACCACATTGGTTGGCCCCACCCCTACTTTCTATATAGGGATCAATTTAGGTTTGGTGAGTGAGGATGGATAAGAGAAACTAACACTACTGATGGGTAGGATTAAACTAAAAGAACTAGATCTTTTAGGTTGGTCTAGGTGCACAAATAATGAGGGCCCTATAGATAGTAGGGTTATTAGTTCGGTTATTGAGAAAGTTGCATTCATTGGTTTTACTCTCCCCGCATAACAATATTACACTTACAATGCTATTAGACATTCTATTAGTTTGGTGCTATAGAGACCTATAGATAGTCAGGTAGAAATAGTTAGTTAATTAGAGCTTACTTGCTATAATGAATTAGGGGGATTTTCATTGAGCTTATCATCAGTGGTGTATGTTTTTGATTACATCAGGTGGCAAAAACAAGGGGCCGAACCCTTATAGAGATAACATTAGAAAAAGCACAGGCTCAGAAAACAAAAAGAGCCTAGAAACTAAACCCAGGAAACACCAGCTAACAAATGGTAGAAAGTAAGCAACAACAAAAAACCAGCAACCAGGCAGCAGAAGATACACTAGGGCAGAGAGTCCTCCCAATCATTAGCAAGCAAATCAAAGATTTTGTCTAGCTCCTGAGTTCTATCATTGTCAGTTCCCTGGGAGAAAAGTTGAATATCCTGCAAAAGGGTTAAGTTGATCATGGAAGACCTGCACAGCATGCGAGTAATGAACTTGCAAAGAGTAGACATCTTGAGTTGCAGAGTCACCATCTTGTCCTTTAACTGAGTCACTTCAGCAAAGAGAGAGCTACTGTCCCTACCCTCATTCCCATTGTCATTCTCAACAGTAGCCCTGACATTATCCTCTTCAGGGACAGACTGACTGTTCGCTTCCACCTCTTCAGCACTGGCAGGGTTTTGGTCATTAAAGTTCCCCTCTCCTTCGCCAGTATCATACTGGGCCTCCACAGGGCTCTGGTGGTCAACCTCTTCCTTATCACTACCAGTATCCATCACATTCTCGGGGCTGTCCCTATAAACATTCTGCAGAGATTCGTGGTCATCAAACTGCCCCCTAAAAGCAGGATCCTCCATGTAAATTTTCTGCAAATCATCACTATCGGCCTCCTTATCGTGAGAAGAAGCCTCAGAATTACTTTCTGAGTAGTCTGAGTTTAACCATGGGGGCTGGCTTCCCAACAATTCTGGTAGAGCGTCTGACACCAGTGGAAATGCTTTTCTCTTTGCCCTTCCTAGTCTTTTTAGTAGGAATCTCAGCAGACAAGTTAACACCTTTGGGGGTCTCCTGACTATCTTAGAGGGAGCTAAGAATGGCCGCTTCCTCAGCCGGCTCAGAGAGGCGATGAAGCCACTTCCTAGACTTAACAGAGCCCTTCTTCTTAAGGGTAGAGGTAGATGCAGGAGTGGGGGTATTGGTTTTCACAGAGGCCAAAGTCAGGCCATCATGACTATTAGTCACAGGAGTGTGGAGGGAATCACATTTGATAGAAGCCGATGGAGTATTGGGGGAGGGTTCCACAGCCAGGTAATGGAGAGTGGCAGGGGGCATCAGGGCCAAGTGAAACTAGTAGAGCCTGTGAATGAGGCCTTGGTGAAGGGGCACAGGCTTCTCCAACAGCCTGGAGGTTAAATTCTTATGAACCGTTTTAACCGAGTGCTCTAAAGAGGAAAACAAGTAATAAGGGAAACAAATAGCCAAGTTTCTGTGAAAATGATTGAGCAGGGGAAGATGGTAGTAATAAAACCTGGCATAGTAGCCTTCCAAAGTGAAATACTTCATAATTAAAAAGCACATGTCCGCCCATGGCTGGGGAAGCTTCGCCCTCTTAAACCCTCCCTGGTAGGGAACCAACTCTTTGCTGTCACCCAAGAAAAGCTTTAGGTTCTGTGCTTCAGAAACCCTCTTCTTTCTCGGCAGCTTAATGCCTTTGAGGGATAAGCCCATTGCCTCAGCAATACTTTTCTCTGAAAACTCAAAGCTAACACTGCCAATGGTGACCCATTTGTCAACCCACGAAGAAGCACACTGGATGGATAACGATTCATCATGCCCGTTAAGGCATTCCAGGAATAGAATTATGCCCCCTTCCTTGCAGTAATGCCAGACAAGGGCATTATCTTTGAAATCATTGTAGGTGTTAGGTTCAGTGCGAATTCTTTCACCGCCCATGATGGAAGTCCACGCCGCAATACCCAACAGAAGAAGACAATTAATTTGTAGAATACCCTTCAGAGGAATCCAGCAAGCGGTATTCATATGATTAAAACCCAGCTGACGCCAATCATGAAACATTAAGTTCCAAAGCGCAAGTGAAATAATGAAGATTAAGTTCGCCTAGAGGGAGTACAAGCGCCGCTGCCAATTCGTACGGGACTCGTGCATAAGCCTAGACAGGGTGGGAGAACATGCCACCTCATCACTCAACACTTGATTGGACATCATTAATAATAGCATTCTTCTCCTTTTGAATAAGCATTCCAATGTGACCAGGAATGCTGCTAATTTGGCGCCAGACCTACCAGAATTGAAATTCCTGCCCAAAGTTGGCAAGACCATCAGCAACCGAGTTGCCTTCCCTATAAGTATGGGAGAAAGAGACGTTGGGGTTGCCATGGAGAATGGTTTGAATATTAGAAATAATGTCACTCAGCTTCCACCCACAAGTAGAGAGACTGGTAACCGCATCCAAAATGATTTTAGAGTCACCTTGTATGTGGAGATGGCTAATCCCCATAGAGATCACCACTTTGAGACCCCAGAGGAGGGCCATAGCCTTAGCAAAGTTGCTAGAATACTTTCCAAGACCTCCGGCATAAGCCGCAACAAGATCCCCATGTTCATCCCTAAATATACCTCCTCCGCTGGTGCAACCATTAGCTTTAGCAGCACCATCAAAATTAAGTTTCAACCACCCCAGCTCCGGCAGGGTCAAAATAGTGTTAAGTCTTTTCTGAAGTTTCGTATCATCAAAATCCAGGATTTGGTTCAACAAACCCCAGTTAGAAGCCACCCAAGAATCTTGTTTGGTCAAAGGTTGATCTGCAGGTTTGATGTTAGCATTAGAAACATTTTCAAAAATAGTCTTAAATAAAGAGATCCAAACCTACATCGGAGACCTATGAGTGTCCCTGAAGATCCTATTGTTTCTTTCTTTCCACAGGGCCCACCAAAGAGAAGGAAGGGTTTGCTTCCATAGTTCCTGCAACCAAGGGTGACTAAGGGGAACATTCCAACTGGTGATACAATCATGGATCTCTCTGTTAAAAACCCATTGTATACCAAATTTTTCCATAATTCTACTCCAGACCTCACGGGCAAAGTCACAATGAATGAGGAGATGTGCCACAGTTTCTTCTTGATTGCCGCAAAGAACACATCTGTTAACAAGCTGCAACCCTCTACTTTGGAGGTTATCCTGAGTCAAAATTTTATTATGGGTGGCAATCCACCAAAAGAAGTTGATTTTAGGAAGACTTTTACAATTCCAGACTTTCTCCCATATCTCATCTTTGTTGACATCCTCCACCAGCAGAAGGTAAGCAGATTTTACCGAGAACCTCCCTTTTTTGTCAACATGCCACAGGAGTTCATCCTTCCGAGGGAATAAAGGAAGTCTGATATCCATCAATAATTATTGAACCATATTCAGTTTTTGATGAAACTCAGGGTTATTCCTGGTGCATTGTAACAGATTCTTCCACCTTTTAAGCCCATGGTCTTGGGTAAGGTAATTACTAACTTTAGAGCCAAAAAATTACTTGGCCAAATCAACAATATCTTTATTATCAACTTGGGCTGAGAGAACCTGATTAGTTAACCAGGGGTCATCCCAGAAGTTGATGAGAGAACCTTCCCCTAATTTCCATCTCATTCCTTTTCGAATGATACTCCTAGTTTTTAGCATTTTATTCCAGATGGCAGAACCAGACGGAATACCTTCATGATGAAGAACCGAGTAGCTATTAGAATCTTTGAGATATTTGGCCTTCATTATGTCTCCCCAATCTTTATTTTCGTTGATGAAGTTCCACATTACCTTGGACAACAGAGCTTTATTCATGCTTTGGACAGTCCTGATGTTAAGAGCCCCATGAGATTTAGGACAACAGACCTGTTCCCACTTGACCAAAGAAATCCTCTTCTTTTCCTCCATACCAGTCCATAAAAAATTCCTTTGTATCTGTTCCAATTTTTCAGCTAAGTATCTAGGCATCTTAAAAAGAGAGAGGAAGTACGTGGGAATACCTTGAAGGGAGGCACGTAAAAGTTGAAGTTTCCCAGCATTGCTAAGAAGTTTGCCTTTCCAGCCCATGAGCTTCCTCTGAGTTCTTTCAATAATGCTATGCCAAAAGGCAGGAATGACATCTTTAACAGTGAGGGGTAGGCCCAAATAGACAGAAGGGAGATTACTAGTAGCACAACCAAGAATCTTAACAATTTTTCTCTGAAGATTATCAGGAGTATTGAAGAAAAAAAATTACTCTTTTGAAAATTTATATATTGCCCAGAAGCCTTAGCATACTCATTCAGAACCCTTTTCCAAGTAGAAGCCTCCACCATGGAAGAAATGCCAAAAAGAATAGTATCATCCACAAACTGTTGAATCATCATAGGAGTAAGGGAGGTGGCAGGTTTAATCCCAGTGATAACTTTAGAAGAGACTTTGTTTAGAAAGGATCTACCTAGCGCCTCAGCAATCATAATAAAAAGGTAGGGAGAGAGAGGGTCTCCCTGTCGAATCCCCCTAGAAGGGGAGAAAAACCCTCTTGGGATACCATTCACAAGGACCGAATATTTAGCAGTAGTAACAACTTCCTTGACAAGAATGAGGAGTTTATCATTAAAACCAATTTTGTGAAGAATTTTAAACAGAAACTGCCAGGAAACCCGGTCATAAGCTTTAGAGATGTCGAGTTTGAGAGCCATGCTAGGTATCCGACTTCTTTCCATGGAATGGATAGTCTCATGAGTAGCAAGAACAGCATCCAAAATCTGCCTGCCAGGAACAAAACCTTTTTGCATGGGAGAAATGATCTTATCCAGATAAGGTTGCAATCTGAAAACCAACTTAGTGCAAATTTTATAAAAGGTATTACAAAGGCTTATAGGCCGGAAATCCTTGAACATATTAGGGTTGGGTTTTTTAGGAATCAAAGCAATATAGGTGTTATTAAATTGCCTAAGGAGCTTACCAGTCCTGAAAAAGTCTTTAACAGCAGTAGTGACCTCAAACCCAATGATTTCCCTGAATTCTTGGAAAAACACCGGAGGAAAACCATCAGGACCAGGAGCTTTATAAGGGCCCATAGAAAAGACAATAGCCCTAACCTCATCCTCAGTAACAGTTTTCAAAATGTCAGCATTATCTTCCACAGTCAAAACAGAAGGTAACTCTTTTAACAGTTGAGAGACAGACAGCGAATTGTCAACAATTGGCCCAGGCTCCGACAGCAGGTTGTGAAAGAAACTAACAACATTATCTACAATCTCCTCATCTCCAGTAATAAGACTACCATCCTCCAATTTAATAGAGGATATAGTATTGAATTTTCTATGTTTAAGGGCAGATTTATGAAAGAAGGCCGTGTTCCGATCCCCTTCTTTGAGCCATTGAATGCGGGACTTTTGTTTCCAAAAAATTTCTTCCTTGTACATGATATCCTTCCAATCCTTAATGAGGTTGTCTTCGGAAGTAGCCAAAGACACAGACATATCTCCCTGGGCAAGCCTAAGCTGTATGTCCTCAAGATTATCAGAGATGAATTTCTTCTTAGAAAAGATATTACCAAAGCTGTACCTGTTCCAGCCATAAACCTGATGTCGGATGTGGAGGAGTTTCTTGTGAAGATGGAACATAGGAGTACCGACCACCTTAATTTGCCACTAGCTAGAAAGGAGATTTCTAAAGTCAGGGTGCTTGATCCACATTGCTTCAAATCTAAAAGGAAAAGGTCCTTTTCTTCTATCATTAGCCCACTCCAAAACAATGGGGTTATGATCTGAAACCATTCTAGGGAGCGCTCTAAGAGAGAGAGCGAAGTTGAGGGGCCAATTATTAGAGGTTAAAACCCTGTCCAGTTTGACTTGAATTAAGTGTTCTCCATTCCTTCTATTGGACCAAGTGAATTGCTGATCAGTCAAATCAATATCTGTAAGACCACAGGTGTTGATGAAGTCTGCCAAATCCATCATACTGTCCCAGTAATCGACAATACCTCTAGATTTCTCAGAAGGGTATAAAGGGGTATTAAAATCCCCAGCCAGCATCCAGTGTGAGGCTATGTGAGAATTAAGTTTCCCAGAAAGATCCTCCCAGAGGTTCTTCCTCAAAACACGGGTATTAGGGGCATACACATTAATGAGGCACCAATTGAACGAAGGCAAAGAGAACTCAATAGCTAAACAATGCTTATTAAGGTGAACAAGCAATCCTTTGATCTTTGAAGCATTCCACATAGTGACAATGCCACCAGAGGCTCCAATCACCGGGCTAACGAGGAAGGAAGCATTGGGCCAGATATTGTTAGCAACAGTCTTGAAATTATCCTCTGTCATTTTGACTTCTTGGAGCAGAAAAATGTCAACTTTGTAATCCAAAATACAATTTCTAACCTCGAACCGTTTTGAGGGGTTGTTGAGACCCCTCATATTCCAAGAGAGAATCTTCATGTAAAAATCTTCCTAGAGTGAGTCTCTAGAGTTTGTTGTCGTCCATTAGCAATCTCCCGCACTGCCTCTCTTTGTCTGGTTTCCCGCATGGAGGGCCTGCCCTTTGCTAAATCTATACCAACATCAGCAGTCTTTTTGGGTTTCCTTCCTCTTTTCTTCTAAGATGTCCATTCCCCCTGGTCACTTAATGAAGCACTCGTGCTTGCTCTAGGTGAACTCATTATGGAAGCTTTCTGCCCAGGGGATGATATCCCTTTTAAAGAATTCTGGCCCATCTTAACAGGGGAAATATGATCCAGGTTCTGAGAAGGGGGGGGATGTTTTCTTTGACAGAAAAATTCCTATCAATCAGAGAGGGGGCTTCCTGAGCAACTACAGGATCCCTTTGGATTTGAAACACATTATCCTCTTCTTACATTGAGGGGATCTTGTCCTTCATCAGACTAACCTTCTTCTATATCAAATCTTCATCCAACTTAGCAACAGTAATATCCGGGTGTTGGGTCTCTTTTACCGTTTCCAAAATCTCTCCTTCTTCTAATAAAGGGGTTAACTCAGAATCCACATTCCTGTAGCTGGGAGCGGGGTTTGGCACCCCTAATTGAGGAATAAGATCCTTATCCACCACTGTCCCATTATCAGAAGGCTTGATTGAGCATTCCTCAGTCAACTTGTTTTTACCTCTATCCCTACCTTCCTCAGTTCTCTTGGACTTACAATGGGAAATAAGGTGCCCCTTCCTCTTGCAAAACTGACAAAAAAGAGTAGAGTTCTCATAAGAAATGGGCTGGGTCCATATACCAAACTTGGAAGTAAGCTCAATGGAGGAGGGTAAAGTTTTATGAATTTCAACATTCACACAGAATATCACATAAATAAAGCGAGTCTTGGTACTAGTAGGAATGTCTAAAGTGACAAAATGCCCAAAGGAATTACCGATAGTTTTGAAAACAAACTCATCCCAAAACTCAAGGGGGAAACCAGGTAATCTTACCCAAACAGGGGTGCAGCGGTTGAGATTTGCAGCTGGGTCCAATCCAGGTTTCCAGCAGTAAACAGAGAGGGAATGAGAACCATAAAGCCAAGGCCCTCTAGATAGAACAGACAGCATGTCCTCCTTGCTCGTGAATCTAAACAAGAACATCCCGCGCGCCATTGCCATTGTCGAAATGCTGCCTTTAAGATGCCATCGAGTGGAAATCCATTTTCAAACCATGTCAATGCTCGGGCGAAGGGAAAAGAATTTACCCACTAGGGTAAGATCCACAGAGGAGACAATCCTGTCCACGAGGTTATCAGGGATGACCAGGGATGAACCCTCCGATGATTCCTTAAGCTGATAGTCCGCTGGCTGAGCGATGGTGGAATGAGAAGCAATAGTGTCTGTTAGGGCATTTTTCCAGTGGGGCTGTTGAATAGCACCCTGTATGGGTGGGGGTTCCGAGGCACTGCCATCACCCTCCATGCTCAAAGAGGACAAAACACCCTCCAAAAACCCTAGGTAAAAATAGGGTAAAAAAACCAAGTAGAAAATTACAGTAAAAACCCCTAGGTAAGAAATTACAGTAAAAAATCTCGCTCCACCGCAAATCTCAGAAGAGTTGGAATGTGTTAGTGGTGTATGTTGTTTTACTAACATATTGTGTCTTTTTTTATGCCACTCTTACCTATTAGGGAAATATGGAGTTTTAGATTCAAGTTAATGAATGGTTGTGGATCATTAGACTCTATATCAAGGATTGTTCAACTTATAATGGATAATTGTTGGAGATATTCAAAATGTTAAACGTGGATATACCTTATCATTTGAAAATTTTAGTCATTTTGGCTTATGATTTTTCCTAGCTAGTAGTACTTGGGGATTCCTCATTTTAGAATTAGATTTCATAGGGACGAGATATACAATAGTTTCTATGATTAGTCTTGGGATCTTCAAATAAATAAGATTTATTGATGATTAGATCAATGAATGATATATCAATTTGGTTAAAGATAGTGAATTACAACATGATTTTGTAGATTTGATTTGGAGTACAAGTTTGGATAGATGATCACTGAATCATCAAATTTTAAATTGTTATTTGGTATAGTTTTTATGCCACATGTTTTATGTGCTTGCATGACTTCTTAGATACATAAATAATTGACCACATGCAAGCATACATATACGTGTGCACACATGTACATGCATGTACACACACACATGCTATTTTAGAGTGCAACTACAAAAAAAGAGCAAGATGTCTTTAAGAAAATGTATCTTATAATTTTATTTAGATACTCGTGATAGAGATAGAGATATCTATGTTTAGAAAATTGTTTTCTCATTCATGAAAGACACAATAAATATAACTACATCTAGATTATGATTTCAACACACAAAAAAAGATAGCATGCAATATCTACACTTATAAAGAAATTTCTAGAATTCTCAAGATCAAAACTCTCATAGGTTACATTTTTTAGCATATCTAACATGTATCATTCACACTTATAGTGAACATATTGGGAACATCAAACACATAAGTGGACACTGTGTATTGCCATCATATTAAGTACCCTATAGAGATTTGTAGCATACATTTTTTTGACTTTATGCCTACATCTCTTTAGCTACAAAGAACATGATTAATGGACTTTAAATCATACTTAACATGTTCCAATTTTGATCTAAAGAGAAGTTAGAATGTCAAACATGATTGATTGTTTCCCTATATGGTTTTGGAGATTCTAGCATTATTGTATGTTAAATATTTTTAAAATGATGAAATAGAAACACTTGTAAATTTCCTAATATGTGTCTATATTTTCTATGTAAATTGAGCTACTATAAATAAAATATTTTCTTCTCATTATTCTATAATGAAATTCTTAATATTGTATTTATTCTTACCTAAATTTTTTATTTTTATTTTTAAAATAGATTGAATTGAGTTTAAATTGTGCCATGTCCATAATATTTTAATAGAGTCCATTTCTAAGAGATTGAGTAACCCTTTTATCACTAAACCACTATAACATGGAGAAAACATATTATATTAAAAATAAACCATTTTCATTAGCATATACCCAATGTTTAGTCTTTAATATTTTCATGACTTTGGTGGGCATTGATAACATTTTTGAAATAATCCAAAAGTATGAATCTGTTTTGAAAAGTTCGTCATACTTGCCCAACCTCCAAATCCAAATCCAACTACAAAAACCCAAATTGCCACAAATGCACTTATTCCAAACATCACCTTCCCCTTTTGTCGCATATTTTCACTTTTCATCTACACATAAATAACATTTACATGAAAAAATCATTCAATATCTTTCTTTATGCACATAAAATTTAAATTATCCTATTAAAGAGAAATATAATTTTACTCATAATGATACTTAAAGTTCACTTAATGAATTTAAAACTAAATAATATATTATATCCATCACTATCATATTGGTTGAAGTAAAATATATGACTTTGGCTTACAAAACATAAAGAGCTACTTAAAACGGCATACTCATATGTATAAAGTGGCTACCAATATCAATTCCATCTATCCCTTTTTAAAATTAAAAATATAACTTCAAAAGGAATTATGCTTGTAATATATCTTTCTCTTGCCACACATTTTTGGATTTTTTATTTTTGGATCACATTTTCACTAACAGGAAACTTAAAATAGTATATAGTCTTTTAGACAATTATGTTATTGTTGTTGATAATTATATTGATAATTTATAACATTCTTTAAATAAAATTTATTTATGAGACTATCAAATTGTGTCATTTTGATATACATGTAATGTCCTTGACCTCCATTGTACAATGTATCATAAAAGTTCCTTTTGTTTGTTTCCAACCATCTAATCACTCATATCCCATATTTGTTCATAAGTGAAAGTGTCATCCTTCTAATTTTTATCAATAATGTAATCATTACCTTTTTCCTTATTACTCCACCATTATAATTGACCTCGAATAAAATCTCTTCACTTTAATTGATATGGTCTTACAAGTAAATAAGTGTAGTAATTTAAAATTTTAAAAATAAATCTATTTTAAATCCTAACAATACTAAATAATTATACATAAATGATCTCATATTTAATGAGATATTGGCTTAGTGATCAAAATAGTCCATTCTTTTAAGAGTAAGTTGATTAACAATGTAAGATTTGAAATACAATCTCAATTTATACTTACAAGAGATGAATGAAGAATTGGTTAACTAGGAAATTTAGTTGCTCATTATCTTTTGTATAAAAGAATGATATAGTATAAAATTAAAATCTATTAACAATTTTTTAATCTCAACAATGAGATTAAAGCTCATTTTAATTGTGAATGTAAAAGTCACAATGGTCCAAGAATAAAAAATATAGAAGGTAGTTTTAGAGGTGGTAGGGCCTTGAAGGAAGAAGTTCTGTTGAATTAATATGAATATTTTTCTCCACTAGATCAACTTTGGGGTACTTGTCTAGTCTATGTGCTAGGATTATAGGATTAAGTTTGTGTGTGAAATTAAGAGAGAGTTTGAATCCAATATGTATGTTGGTAATAAGGAAGTAATAAAAAATTAATCATTTGTCTTTACAATCATAGTTTCTTCACTTTCTCAAATCAAATCATTTACATCGAATGTAGTATCTAGGGTATTTAACCATTTAAGCATTTTATTAATTTTAAGATGAATAGTTTAATTTGAATAGGTTCAGTCGATTCCTTCTTTAACTTCTCTAGGTAATTCAACCTCTTGATAATTTTTTTTACAATTTTCTTTATCACTATTGAATAGTTTCTAGTGAATAATGCTATGAGGTACAACTAGTCAAATAATGAGCTTAGACATGACCATCATTTTCCAATAGATCCCAAGGGGTTCTGACTATGGTGCAATCATAGCCATATAGTCTACTTTAGTGTTTTTCTCATCTAAGATTGCTTGAATATTATAGAGTCAAAATATTCAAATAGATCTCATATTTTGTGCTCATAAGATCTCAAATAATTATTATTCACAATACAATGAAATATTACATATTTAATAATTGATGGGACCTTGAAATGTGACTATTTTTTTTATAATTTTTGTGAGTTTCCATCCCTTTTATGTACTATAAAATACCCTTCAAAGATACAAACTCCACCTTTTCACATAATAAATACCAAGCTGCATTTTATGTTTCATAATTTTGTGTTCATGATTAAATTTTATAACTTTTTTGGATGAAATGAGTGCTTAGTAGTGGTTTATTTTTATGGATTCATACTAACCTTAGTTGAATGGTCACTTCCCTTTGTTTTGATATTTTTTATAGTTCTATATGAAAACTTATATGTTGGTATGAAACTTGACTTGAGTGGTTGTAGAAGTTTCTAGAGTTTCTACAAGTTGTTTCAATTGTTACAAAAAGTGTTCTATTTGCTACAAAATTGGTTCTACTTTCTACAAAAAGTGTTGTACTTTCTAACAATTGATTGGTTTCTATAGAAGTTATTGTCTTGAAGGTGTTCCATTGTAGAATTCTTCCAATTTGTTGTTGAAGTTACAACCTATAAGACTTTAGTTTTCAATTACCTATATTTTAATAAAGGGATTCTTTGTAGCTAGAGATTCCTTTTGTTTGTTGATTATCACAACCACATGGAATTTTGTTTTGATTTAGCAAGTTTGGTGTTGGTTGATTGTTACAACCACATGGAATTTTATTTGGATTATAGCTACTTTGACATTGGTTGATTGTTACAAGGCCCACATGAATTTGTTTTAGATTTTAGCAAGTTTATTGTAATTTTAGCTAGTTGTATATTACAATCTAAACAATTTTAGTTAGTTATTTATTACAACTACAAGAACTCTTGGTTTACTTTAGAGTTTATTATGAGAAATTCTCTATATATCCTCCTTCATTTCACTTAGAGGGAGAGGAAATATTACAAATCTATTTTGTAAATTCTAGTCACTACATATCATCTAGACATAGGGGAGGTCACACAATATTATTCATGTGTGAAAGGGTTTTCTTGGGAAGATTCATAGTAGGTGATATTTGACCTCTAGATAGTTAGTTTAGTTATATATTATATGTATTTCTATCTCTATTTAAGAATGCTAATGTGTGCATAATTTTTTTCTTTCATAAGTTTAGTATATTAGTGTTTATTTAATTAACTCCAATGTGTGTGATTTTAATGCATACTTGTAGTTTGGTTATTTACAACTATGTGGCATTTCTAAGTGTGGTCTACCTTAAAGTTAAATCTTTGTGTCCTCATATGAGCAAGTGTATTTTGAAGATAATTCCTTTTATAATTATCTTCAATAGATTAAGAAAATTTTACCTTGGATTGTTGACTATTTGAGTAGTTAAATTCATTTTCTACTCTTAGACTCCTTTAGGATTAGATTAGTATTCATCTATTTCTACTCTAATGGGCCAACCCTATTTTTTTTTGAAATCACACCATGATTGAAAAATGTATGGGAGGTTTGATCTAAGTAGGGTGGGTTTGATCTAATCCTTGGGGGATTAGATCTAAGCCCCTTAGATCAAACCACCTTTGTGGAGCCCCCAATGTAGTCTCCCCTACTTCTATCAAAATGTTGACAAAAATACTAGTTTGTCTCATGTTTTGGGGGTCAATGAAATCACCCAATAATGCAATTTTATAAGTACATAGAAGTTAATGTTAGCTTTCTAAAAAGTAGATTATGATATTATATTTTAGTATTATATATTTTTAATTTTATAATCAACATAGGTCCATTACAAAAAAATAATGACCTCTATTTGAGACTACAAACAATAACAAACAATATCAAAAAATAGGTGAAAGAACAATGGTGTGTCCCACTTTTCAACATTATTAGGCCATTTTACTAAATTTGAGATAAACTTGGTAATGCCAAGGGATCTTCGTACCTTTGTGGGTTGCTAGAACTCAAACTATCCTTTTAAGAATCTTGTTTTAAATGAATTATGGTAACAAACATCTCCCCATGTGGCTTGAGGCATATGGAAAGAAATAAATAATAGGATCTTTAGGGAAATTAATAGGAATGCCATGGAGGTGTTTCATTCAATTTGTGGTTCCATTCAAGAAAATGTGAATGTTGTCAAAATAAAAAAATCCAAAGTTTCCTCCAATTTAAGAAGTCGGAATAACTAGAAATTGGGGTATCACTAAGATTTGTTTAATGTTGACTTCAATAAGGCATACATTAGGAAGCACACAAGATGCAAGTGTCCTCCTACTGGTTGGACCAAACTTAATTTTGAATGCTCTTCACAGGGAAATCCTAGTATGGTTGGGGCTAGGGGAATTATTATAAATGACATAGGAGAAATGATTGAAAGTTATGTTGTGTGCATTTGTAGGAAAATGAGCAATGAGGCTGAGGTTATTATTGCTTGGTGGGGGGTGAAAAGGGTCATCTCTAGAGGCATCTCTAACTTGCAAATTGAAGGGGATTCTAAAATTACTATAGATTTAATCAAGGGTGAGGTGACTCTGGTTTGAAAATTGAGGGATCACATATTGGAAATCTGTGCTATCTTAAATAAGTTTAATCCCTTCAATGTTAACCATATCTATTGTGAAGGGAATAAAGTTGCTATTGGTTTGGCTAGTATTGGTCTTAATATCATGGACTAGAGCAATTGGTCTACTATAATGAATTTTCCTGATTCTATTCCTCCATTGATAAAAAATGATTTACATAGTCATGATGGGTAGGCAATCCTTATGTTGGAAGGGGTACTTGGTTAGCATTTTGAAATGCTAAGTCCAAGCAATTTGAATCATCATTCTCTTGATTTAGAGATTAGTGTTTTTAATATCTAGAGTGATATCCTATGGGTGAGTTCAAATATTAAGGGAAGATTTTACATGGTGTTCTCTAATTATAACCACATGGGATGTATCTCTAATCATAATTGCAAAGGGGAAATTCACATCATGTTAATGGTACTTTTCTTCCTTGGATTTCATATGATATGATCTATCAAATAATTATCAACTATGCTTTATCAGCCAATGATGTGTTTTGGTGTCCGAATATGATGGATTATTTTATTTGGACTAATATTTAAACTTTTATCTACATTCTTGATGAGGGTGTACTTCACCCAACACACTCACAATAACAAAAAAAGAACAACAGTGATTTACGTGGGGAAAACCCTTCCAGAAGAAAAATCCCACATTGAAAAACAACTTGAAATATATTATTTAGAAATTTTGACAAGGTTACAACATGCTTGTAGAGCAAGCTTCCACAAGATTTTCACCAACTAGGAATCTAGAGGCGACTCAACATCTATCTTACTCTCACCTACAACCTCTATTTCAAGCACTTGATATATAGGAGATACAATATAGGAAACCGTCAACAATAATTACAAAACCATGAGCTAAAACCACCCAAAAGTGGTGCTCAAATAATCTCCAATAAAAGATGCCTTATGATGTGTCAAATCACACACCAACATAATTAACTTCTCCCTTTACAACTCTCTTAAGTGTCCAACATGTTTTCACATTTCCCAAAATGGGGGACCCAACTTTTCGAGGCCATAACTTTTGAGCCAAGTGTTTGGTTGATGAACTCTTTGATGCGTTAGAAATCTCATGAAGAGATCTATCAAGCTATAACTCTCTTCTTTGATTACGAAAACTTTCGAGGCAAATCAGAGCCTCTAAGTGCCTCAAAATTGATTTTGAAACTTTTCTAAGAGTTTCAAAAATGGAAACATTAATATCTTGCAATCTAGGCATGATCTTGGGTCAAAACTCGCCCAAAATGTTTATTTGGCAATTTTGTAGCTTTTAGGAAAATTTTGGGTTCATCTATGCTCAAATATAGGCTTACTAAAAATAGTAATCCCTACCATTTTTAGCCCTTTTTGGAAACTTTGAATGTTCCAAACCATTCTTCAAGATAATGGGCATTTGCAAAAACCCAAATTGGAAAGAATAGAAAACAAAATCATTTTTCTTGGTGATGCAAGATTTCTCTTACACCTTTGGATGCTCCTATATCAATTCCTATTTCCTCTATTATTTTTGTTGAGTGTTTGTAGCTAAAGTCTTTCAAAGCTACTCTAGTTGTGGGCATCATGGGAGGAGAAAGACTTAGGGTTGAACCATTTTCTTGTGCTAGGTTGCAGTGGAAGAAGATTTTGTGGGATATTTTCCTCAAGGATGGTATCACACCTTATTTTCAAGCAATGAATGACCACGTTAAGGTTTTGTCCACCTAATTTGCTAAGTCCTAGAAGCAAAGAAAAGTGGTTGTGGGTAGCATTAAATTTACTATTACAAAGGAAATGATTAATCTGTTAGGAAATGTGTCTCAACCTTGCAACTTTAAAAGGTTACTATTCTTCCTAGTTTTGGTCTTTTTGAATACCCTTTATCTCAGAGAATGGTCTAGAACTTTCGAACTTTCTAAAAGGGCTAAAAATGGCAGGACTTACTATTTTTAGTAACTCTACATTTGACCTCGGATTGACCCAAATTTTTTTCCCAAAGGTGCAAAACTACTAAGTAAACATCTCGGGTCAACTCAAGATCATATCTAGATTGCGAGATATTAAAGTTTCTATTTTATTAAATTGCAGAAAAAAGTTTCAAACTCAGTTGTGAGGCAATTAGAGGTCCCTAAACATCCTGAAATTTGTCATAATTGATGAAGTGGGTATAGCGTGATAGATCTCTTCACGAGATTTTTGACACATTAAACAGTTCGTCAATCGGACACTTGGATCAAAAGTTATGGCCTCCAGAAGTTGGACCTCCTGTTTATGGGAAATGTAAAAACATGTTGGACACTTAAAAGAGTTGTAAAGGGGAGAGTTACACGTGTTGGTGTGTGTTTTAGCACATCACAAGGCATCTTTGATTGGATATAATTTGGGTGCCACTTTTGGGTGGTTTTGGCTCATGGTTTTGTAATTACATTGATAGTTTACTGTATTGTATCTCCTATATATCAGGAGCTTGAGATGGAGGTTGTGTGTAAGAGTCTTATAGATGTTGAGTTATCTCCTGGATCTCTATTTTGTTATACTCATGTGAAAGCTTGCTCTGCAAGTATATTGTAATCTTCTTGGTTCCTGAATAATATATTGGGCGGCTTTGGAGTGTGGGGTTTTTTACCTGAAAGGGTTTTCCCCACGTATATCTTGTGTTGTGAGTTTTGCATTTGGAAGTTTTATTATCTTTTTGTTAATGTGCATCTTAATCTGTAACCGTAAAATTTAAAATTTGCATAAATCTTTCATCAGTAGATCAATGTAGGAAGCATTTTATGCATACCTTTCTTCCTTTTAGTTGTTATCAGAACCTGACCACCTTTGGTTCTAGTTGTTGGGTAGAGGGTTTTTTGAGCTGATCTTCATTTGAGTGGGAGCTTGTGCAAAGGATTTTGAGATCTTTGTTGTAGGAAAGAGATGGCGAGCACATTTGAGAGGTTTGAGATAGAGAAGTTTAATGGCAATAATTTTGAGTTGTGGAAACTCAAAATGGAGGACATGCTTGTAGATTGGGATTTATGGGATGCCATATCTGGTATAAAACCAACGGTAATGTCTCAAGCAGACTGGGATCTCAAAGATCGAAAGGTTAAGGGTTTGATAAGGCTCTATTTGGCTGATTCAGTACTCCTAAATATCCATGAAGAGAAGACTGCAAAATATCTTTGGAAGAAACTTGGAGATGTTTATTAGGTTAAATCCCTGGTGAACAAGTTATTCTTGCGAAAGAAATTGTATTCTCTGAGGATGGAAGATGGAGGATCTCTTGCTGATCACCTGAATACTTTCAATATGCTTGTTGCCCAGTTAACCTCTGTTGGTGTGAAGATGGAGGAGGATTGATGTATGACATTACTGTGTTCCTTACCAGATTCATGGGATCACCTTGTTATGGCCATTGGGAGTACCACTAGCACCTTCAAGATGGATGAAGTGGTTTCTTCGTTGTTGTCTGAAGAGATGCAGAGAAAGTCTTCCAAATTGGATAAGGAGGCTCTTGCGATTCGTGGTAGATCTAACGAGAAGGGACAGAAAAAGGATAAGAAGAAGGAAGAAAAAGGAAGATCCAAATCCTATGGGAGATCTAAGTCTCTAGGAAAGTCCAAGGCTCTATGTTGGAACTATGGCAAACCTGGTCACTTCTACAAAGAGTGCAAGGAGGAGAAAAAGAAAAAGAAGAAAAACTATGATTTAGATTCTGACAAGTCCTCTCAGGATGAAGGAGAAGTGTTTGTCACTACCTTGGCAACACATGCATCTAAGGATGTGTGGCTTATTGACTCTGGTGCATCTTTTCACATGACCTTGCATCGGTGTTGGTTTTCAAAGTATGAAGAATACGATGGTGGAAAGGTGTACTTGGGTGATGATTCTCACCTGAAGATTGTTGGATGTGGAAGAGTCTTGATTAGATTCCCTAATGGATGAGTGAAGGGGATCAATGGTGTTCTACATATCCCTGGTTTGGCATGGAACCTTCTTTCTGTAAGTAAGTTAAATGATGTGGGTATGCATGCTGTTTTCTTGAATGGAGGATGTAAGATGACTAGAGGATCTATGGTGTTGGCTAAGGGTGTTTAGATTAGCACTTTGTTTCAGCTTGATGCATGCACGGTTCAGTGCAATAGTGCCTCTATTTCAAAGAAGAGAGCTTTAGAGTATTCATCCTCACCATTGGAAACAATAGCGAAGAGGACTGTTGCATCTACTTCTAATGGTCATGCTTTCTGGATACCTAAAGGGTGCTCATTCTATGGAGATGAAACTTCCAGTTGAGAAGACAATGTTATGGCACCAAAGGCTTAGTCACATTGGTGAAAAGGGTTTGAGGACCCTGAAAAATAAAAATCTTGTTGAGGGTATGAATGACTGTAATCTTGAGTTTGATTTTTGTGAACATTGCATTTATGAGAAATAAAACCACATTCATTTTTATTCCAATTCTCACAAATCTTCTGAGGTGTTGGACTTGATTCATTCTGGTGTGTTTAGTCCTATTAATGTACCTTTGATTTCAAAATTTGTTTACTTTGTTTCATTCATTGATGATTACAGTAGAAGGACATGGGTGTATTTCCTTAGAAGCAAATCTGAAGTCTTTAGTAGATTCAAAGAGTTCAAAGCTCTTGTAGAGAATCAATAGGATAGAAAGATTAAGTGTTTGAGGACTGACAACGGTGGTGAGTTTTGTTCAGTAGATTTCGACAAGTTCTGTAAAGAACAGGGGATTGAGAGGCACAAGACAACTCCATATACCCCTCAGTAGAATGGAGTTGTAGAGAGGATGAATAGAACGTTGATGGAGAGGGCAAGGAGTATTTTAAGTGGAGGTGGCCTTGAACAAAAGTTCTGGGCTGAAGCTATTGCTACTGCTTGTTATCTGGTCAACAGGTCTCCTACATCAGCACTCATTGATAAGACACCTATGGAGATGTGGTCTGCTAAAAGCCTTCATTGAGACACATTCGATTATTTGGTTGTGAGGCATCTACACATGTGCCTAAGGAGAAGAGGTCTAAGTTGGAGAACAAGGTTGTGAAGTGTATCTTCATCAGTTATGGCATTGACATGAAAGGGTACAAGCTTTAGGATCTGATGGCTGAGAGAGTTCTGTATAGCAGAAGTGTGATCTTCAAAGAGCTTAATCCTTCTTGTTGTCTTGCAGCCAGAGAAAGAAGAGAAGAAAGAGAATATGGTTCAACTTCCTTCCACCCCTGAGAAAGTTGAACCAAAACATCTATTGGACATGATAATGAGGAGAGCTCTAGTAGCTCTGAAAGTTCAGAAGAAGATGAAGAACCTCAATCTCAATCTTTGAGGAGGTCTATGCGGATAAGGTGGCAACTTGATAGGTTTGGTTATTCATTGCATAATTCCAGTTGTATTTTTGCTTTGATTTCTAAGACTAATGAGCCTAGAATTGTGAAAGAGGCTATGGGTATGAAAGATGCAGGTTCCTGGAAGGAGGCCATGGAAGAGGAGATGGCTTCTTTGGAAAAGAATAATACTTGGGACTTGGTGCCTTTGCCTGAAGGACGAAAACATGTTGGATGCAAATTGGTGTTCAAAAACAAATTTGGTGTAGATGGCAGTGTTGAGAAATATAAGGCTAGATTGGTTGTGAAGGGGTATTCTCAGATGGAGGGAATTGACTATGGTGAGATTTTCTCTCCCGTTGCAAAGATGACATCTATTCAGTTCCTGTTATCTCTTGCATAAACGTATGATCTTAAAGTGGAACAGATGGATGTGAAGACAACATTCCTTCATGGTGACTTGGAGGAGGAAATCTATATGTCATAGCTAGAACACTACATGGTGAAAGGTAAAGAAAATCTGGTTTGCAAGTTGAAAAATTCTTTGTATGGTTTGAAACAGTCTCCTAAGATGTGGTACCAGAAGTTTGATGCCTTTGTGTTGAGTATTGAATTTTTAAGATCAAAATCAGATCATTGTGTTTATTACAAGTTTGACAATGATTGCATTCTCATTATTGCATTGTATGTCGAAGATATGTTACTCATTGGGAATGGTAAAAGTTTGATTTATGATTTGAAGTCTCAGTTGTCAGCACAATTTGAGATGAAAAATCTAGGGGTAGCTCGGTACATTCTAGGGATGGAGATAAGAAGAGACAAAGAAAACATAAAAGTTTGATTAGGCTAGAGCAAATATGTTAACACTGTGTTGGAGAGATTCAACATGGTGGATTGCAGACCTTTGACTGTTCTTGTTACAATGGGGACAAAGTTATCTGTTGCAAATTGTCCAAAGTCTCTTTCTGAGACAAGGGATATGAGCAGAGTTCCTTATGCTAGTATGATTGATAGTTTGATGTATGCGATGGTCCATATTAGACCAGACATTGCCCAAGCAGTGGGAGTCCTTAGTCGATTTATGGCTAATATTAGATGTGTACATTGGGATGCAGTGAAGAGAGTGTTCAGATATTTACAGGGTACTTCTATGTATTCCTTATGTTATTTGGTTATCCTATAGGACCTCAGCATTCACTTTGTATTCATGGATTTGTGGATTTAGATTGGGTAGGTGACATTGACAGTAGTAGATCCACTGTGCTTATGTGTTCACTATGTTTGGTGGTGCTATTAGTTGAATGAGTAAGTGGCAACCTGTGATCGCTTTGTCCACTACTGAAGTTGAGTACATGGTAGAAACTCATGCTTGTAAAGAAGCTATTTGGCTTAAGAGATTGTGTTATGATGTTGGGTTTGATGCAGGGAAGATTACTATTTGTTGTGACAATCAGAGTGCCATATGTTTGGTGAAGAATCCTACTTTCCACGTGAGGACTAAGCATATTGATGTCCAGTACCATTTTGTTCGTGACATGGTAGAGGATGGGAAGGTAAACTTGGAGAAAGTTGACACTTTGACGAATGTTGTAGATTCCTTGACAAAACTTGTAAGCACAGAGAAGTTCAGATGGTGTTCGGAGCCTATGGGCCTCACAGCCCCTAGCAATTAAATAATGGTGTCGATACTCCCTTTGCTCTTGCAAGGTGTTTGACAAGTGGGAGAATGTTAGGAAAAATGTCTCAACCTTGCAACTTCAAAAGGTTACTATTCTTCTCAGTTTTGGTCTTTTTGAATACCCTTTATCTTGGGGAATGGTCTAGAACTTTCAAAGTTTCCAAAAGGGCTAAAAATGGCAGGACTTACTATTTTTAGTAACTCTATATTTGACATCAGATTGCCCAAAATTTCTCCCAAAGGTACAAAATTGCTAAGTAAACATCTTGGGTGAGTTTTAACTCAAGATCATATCTAGATTGTAGATATTAAAGTTTCTATTTTTTAAACTACCGAAAAAAGTTTCTAACTCAGTTTTGAGGCACTTCGAGGTCCCTCAATGTCCCAAAACTTGTCATAACCAAAAAAGTGGGTTATAGCATGATGGATCTCTTCACTAGCTTTCTGACACATTAAACGGTTCATCAATCGGACACTCGGATCAAAAGTTATTGCCTCCGGAAGTTGGACCTCCTATTTTTGGGAAATGTAAAAATGTGTTGGACATTTAAAAGCACTGTAAAGGGGAGAGTTACACATGTTGGTGTGTGTTTTGGCACATCACAAGGCATCTTTAATTGGATATAATTTGGGCACCACTTTTGAGTGGTTTTGGCTCATGGTTTTGTAATTACCGTTGACGGTTTATTGTATTGTATCTCGTATATATCAGGAGCTTGAGATGGAGGTTCTGTGTTTTAGAGTCTTATAGATGTTGAGTTACCTCTTGGATCTCTAGTTTTTTATACTCATGTGAAAGCTTGCTCTACAAGTATATTGTAATCTTCTTGATTCCTGAATAATATATTGGGCAGCTTTGGAGTGTGGGGTTTTTTACCTGAAAGGGTTTTCCCCACATATATCTTGTTTTTTAGTATTGCATTTGGAAGTTTTTATTACCTTTCTATTAATATGCATCTTAATTTGTAATTGTAAAAGATAAATTTTGCATAAATCTTTCCTCAGTAGATCAGTGTAGGAAGTGTTTTCTACATACCTTGCTTCCTTTCATAATTAGGCTACAACAACAAGTTATCTGAGAAGAAAGATCAAGAAACAAAGCTATAGTAAGAATAAGGAGTTCATTTATTCCTTTCTATAAGAAGGAGAATCTCTTACCAAGTTTCAGAATGGGTTTAAACGAGATGATTCCTCACCTATGGAATGAAGTCAGCTAGTACTTGATCAAGTATTTCACACTTGAAGGTAGGTTTCTTGTGTGCACACTTATCATTTTCCTTTGTTAAATCATCTTAGGCATAATCATGTTATCAGTTTTCCTTTCTATGTTCTTTCTCTTCTAGAAACCTTTATTCTTAGTGGTGCTATCCCCCTTTGCACCAAGGTTTAATCCATTGTCTTTACCAGTATAATCTCCATCTTACCCCTACTCTCATTTTACTTCCTCCTATGCCGACTACTGAACTTTCCCCCCATACCTTGACCAGCTTAAAAACTGAGAATCCTAAGTGTAAGGCTATAGCTTTGGGGGTACCTCTACTAATTTAGTTTTATGGTTGTAGGCCATAACAATTTCTCATTCCAATCTCTTATTACACACGCAGTGCATGATTCACCATGGGATTATTAGAGGATGTACCATGAAAGTTTAGTTTGAGTTTTCCTTTCGGTGGAAGATTCCATTCAATATGCCATCACTTTTCTTTCTATGATTGATCCCACATGTCCCATGAGTGGGAGGGGGCTTAAGATGGCTCCATTTTTTTAGAATTTCATTTTCCTAGTTGTCAAATGCTTTGTTCTTCGATAATTGCTTGCATATCTTAACCATTACCACTTAACTGATCAGAATATCTAGTTTTATTAGAAAAATATAATCTATGAGGATTTGTTCTAAAAATATTCTTTGATTGAATCATTCCTTCCAAATGTGTCATGTTACCATTAAGGGACCAATGGCTTAAATGCTTTAAAAGGTGGATTTTGTCTATATAATTGGTTGGTTTTTGAAAAACTCCAACATGTTGTTAGGGAAGGTGCTAACCCAACCAAGTGTATAGCATAACCACTTCCAACACATATATGCAAAGGGGAAATTAATTATCAAATGATTAACTATTTCTTTTACTTGTTTGCACATCACACTAAAGAGGGGCCTTCAATTCCATATATATTTTTTCTCTTGTAAGTATCCTTTATGTAATGTAGCCCAAGTAAATGCACCAACCTTGGGTAGAAACAAATTGCTCTAGAATTTGGTCATGGATTGATAAATGGTGGTGTTATAGACATCGGATACATTCATTTGACTATGTGCTTGCTTGATTTTGAGTTTGACCATATTACCTTATCCTCTTCTCATTTATGAAAACATTGATTTTCTTTAGTTCTACTTCTAGGGTTTTAGTCAATTTTTCATTTAATCCAAATTTAGTTGAAATGATCTCCATTTCCATTTTGATACCCCATCCATGGATTGGCGTGTTAAGTAATTTTAGATCTTGTTGCCCCAATTCTATGTGAGTAATTATCCCATCTATACTTAAATTCTATTTTAGCAAGAGGAATGTACTCATTGCATGATTCCTCCCACAAAATGGTATTTCTTCCACTATTTATTTCCCATGTTAAATGGTTTCTTATAATGAATCCACCATAGTGAGAATGTGGTATGGTTCCTCAATATCCAAGTATTTTTTTTGTATAGTAGTCTACACCATTTTGAGGAGGGGTTTACATACAATTTCCAAATGAAGTTTTCTACTAATGCTCTATCCTACCATTCTTGATTGAACATACATGTGTTGCCACTATATTTCATCTAGCATACCTTTTGCAAACTAATCAATGGTATACAATGCTTAGCCTATGATCCTTGCTAGTGGAATTTCTTCATCATAATTTCCAAAGTGATAATCATTTTTCTTGGCATTTGTAAGTAGGGAATTAAATATAATGGTATTGTTGTAATTACTAATTTCAACATGGTAATGTGACCTGCTAAAGTTATCCATTTCACTTTCCAAGATTCTATGTTCGATCTGTAGGTGCCCAAACAATTAGCCTAGTGTCAAATTCACCCTAGTACCTTAAATAAAGGGACTTCTAAATATTTATTGGGTAGCATACTTAATCTTGAAACCTAAGGAGTCCACAATGGTTTGTTGTTCTTCCACCTTCATATTGAAGTAAAGAATGTTGGATTTATGATGGTTTATGTTTCGTCCTAAAACTATTGAGTATTTATCTGAACTCTTCTTTATGGTCTTTACTTCCTCTTGGAAGGCCACACCATAAAAGATCATATCATTAGAAAACTATTGAATGGTATGGGGATCAAACTCCTTAGTATTTGGTATCCACTTCCATAATCCTCTTCCAATCTACCCAAGGCCCTGGCAAGAATGATGAATAAGAAGGGGGGAGAGTGTCTCCTTGATGAAGACCCATAGTTGGTTTTAAAAAGCCTTGTGGGTTCCCATTAACAACTTGGAATCAATATCTAGGTCCTAAAATATAGCTAAAAAATCACTCTCCCCATTGTAGGCAAAATCCCTTTTTTCCAAAATTTTCATAAAGAAGTGCTAGTTTACTCTATCATATGCTTTGTTGATATCTAATTTAGAAATCATACTTTTCATTCTAGATTTTACCACTGAAAGAATGAAATTGGTTTGTTCTTCTAAGATAATATTTGGAAGTAATAATTTAAGTCTATTAACCACAACCTTGGAAATGAGCTTGTCTATTGTTTTATATAGTGATATTGGCCTAAAATCATTGAATGTAGTGGGAAACTAACATTTAGGGATCAATGTTATAAAGGTTTTGTTGAGGTCTTTTAGCACTTTTATAAAAAATTTGAACTCCACCACCTTCCAAATATTTTCTTCTATCAAATCCCAACACTCCTCATAAAACCTATTGAAAGACCATCAAGCTCTAGTTCTTTATATGAGTGTAGTTATGAAAGAGACAATTTCACTTCCTCTTTCACAATTCCTTCATTATATCCTTATTACATTCTTCATTGATGGATTCTAGGATGTGCCCAACAATTTATGGGTTTTTTAGATCATATTCCATGGTGGAGCTTAAAATTATTCAAAAAAACTAACTGCCTCTACCAAAATGTCTTTGTGATCTATTAATAGATCACTATATGGAGAAGTAATAAAGGAAATATGGTTCCTAATTTTTCTTACTTTGGTGGAACAACCAAATTTTTTTGTCCTCCTCTTTTAGTCATGTTTGCCTAGACTTGGATTTCCAATAGATCTTGTCATGTGAAAATATTTATTCATTTTGGGTTGAGAGTATTTTATGCTAAAGAAAGTCTTCTTGATACATGTCATCCTTCAAGTCTTGTTCAATTCTTGCAATTCTTCTTTAGGCCTATCTTTTTTCTCAAATATGTTTTTGAAAGTGGTTTTGTTCCAATTCTTAATGCAACCTTTGATGTAAATTTGCTTCTTTATGAATTTGAACATATTGGTGCCTTGCCATACCTTCACCTCTTTCTATCACTATTTAATAATCTATTCCATGAAGTTCTCATGTCCCTAAACCACATTTTTCTATGTTGAAAGAGTACTCAATAGGAAGGCAATATTCCGGTATGACTAATGAAATGGGATAATGATCAAAGCCAAATATGGGAAAGATCTCACAATCTAATATAGATGATGATTGATACCATGCATTACTATACAAAAATTTATCCAAACATTTTACAATATTGCTAAAAACCAAGTGCCTATTGGTCCATGTGAAAGTTTTATTTTTTGCGATAACATCAATTAAACCCATTTTGAAGATGAAGGCCATAAAATCATTATGTGATTTGGTTTATTTGATAACACCCTCCTTTTTGTCATGATTGATTAAGGTAGAAATAAAATCCCCTCCCATGATCATAAATTCATTTACCCACATATGTTTCCATGATGATAGAAATTTAATACCATACTTGCTTTTTCTAGCAAGCTTGTTGGACCATAAAATGTTGAATAGTAAAAAATTGAATTTAGAAAACAAGCTAAATACCTTACTTGTCAATTTTTCCCATGAGCCACCCACCTTTAGGGCTCATGTTGGTTTCTTACAATAGTAATATACCTACTTTTATTATTTCTAAATGGCACTTTAATGAGCATCTTTTGTTGGGGGTATTCAATCCTTGGATGTTCCATGACACTATCTTCATTCTCCTTCATTATGTGTACCTCACTCCTAGGCCTTGGATTGTATTTGTGGAGTGTTTATTTCTTATCATAGTATGCTTCTTCCTCCCTCCTTTGTCTATTGGTTTTCCTTCCCTTTTTGTTGATTCAAACAAGGTTATCTTTCTTTATTTTTGAAGTCAATTGTTTGTCGACACCTAGTTCTCCTTGATCCATTTTTCTGTTTGAGATTGAACTAGCCATATTCCATCAAATTTTCTTACTAATGTTGTCTAAATCAATCTTCCACCCACTCTACCAATTTTTAGTTTTTAATGCAAATGTTGTTTTTTTGAATATCAACCATATCTTTATTCATATCTGGATCAATTATTTTTCTCCAATTGATATTTTCTTGGGTTCTATTCCATATTTGACAGTAGCCTTAGAATCATTTTCAAATGCACTTTGATTAGATTTTGTTTCTAATTTACATCATCATGATAAAAAGTTTGTCTCCATGGTGAGTGCGAAAAATCTTCTAGGGAATCTATTTGGATTCCTTGAATTTGATTTGACACTATAACTCTTGGATATTCTCAACCTTATTTTCCATTTGTCTTGTTTCTCTTTGAAAAAATATACAAACATCTTCCTCTGATTTTGCTAATTAATTTTCTCTTGCAGTTTTTATTTCTACTTCAGCCACAGGGTGTCCATACTTTCCTCTATGTATATCTTGATGCCCTAATCTAGTCTATTCATTTTGGTCATTCTTTGGTTCCATGTAAGTGTGGTGGTCTCTTAATAGACCTACATTACTCCAAACTTTGTGTGATGCTTTTCTGTTTGTTCACATTCACCTTTTCACTCATTTTTGCTTAGATGTCCTTGTGATTTTTTGGTCAATTTTATTTAATTTATGTATAAATTAATAATTACAAAATTAATATATTAAATAGAAACCTAATAAACTAGCATAGATATCTTTTTAATGGTGAAAAAATCATCCTCAATGCATTTATCTATTTAGTTTGAAGAAACATCTTAATGCATTTATAGAGCTACACATGATATGTTTTTGTGCATAGTTGGGCACATTTATCTATCCTTACTAGCACCTATGCCTCTGCTTATTACTAATTCCTATTTTTATGCATAGGCAATCCTAATATTATTAGCTTATATGTCTAATTCTGATCATTAATTCTATTCTTATCCATAATCCAATCCTATAAAACATGGATCCACCCTAGTTGTTTGACCCAAGTTGTTTCCATGGATGCAAATTCATCCTTGTATCCATGATCTTGATCCTTTTAATTGTAAATTACTTGACTAGCCCCATTCTACACTTTGGTCTTAGGTTGACTTTGCACAAATCTCTATAGTTTGGTGATATATTCATGTATTAAAAGATATCAACTTACACTCATTTAAAGACATCAAAGATCTAGAATTATCTATAGATTGAGAGAATCATCAGATATCACAAGAACAATCATTTGCAACTACATTCAAATCAAGAAAGGAATCTATCATATCTAATCAAACTCATCCTAGTGCATGTGAATCACCTAACAATAACCCTAGAAATCATGTGCATGTTTGAAGCTTGTTGTCTATTAAGGTATTTATAAATACCACCAACTTGATAGAAAAACCTTGAAAGTGTGATAGGGAATATCATGTCTAGTAATCTACTTGTCTAAGAGTTCACAAGGTAGGATCTAGAGATCACTACAGGTCAACTTTGTAGATGCAAAATAAGCTCATAGCTATGAACTAGATCTAAAACCACAAAGTTGATCTACTATAATGTATAAAGAAATATTTTGATTTTAAACCACATGCATGAATATCTAGAGCATTTCCAGATTCTAAGGCACACACACACACACACACACACACACACACACACACACACACACACATATATATATATATATCATTGTCTTCAATGAATGACAATCATTCTTTAGTTACAAAGCTAAGTACTATCACTCTTCATTTATTACTATTTATAGCTCATTATTATACTTTCTATCTAATATTGGGCCTAATTTGATCTATTCAAATCCATCTAACTAGAACACACGTTCAATTCTTAGGTTGATTTGTACTTATTTACATAATTAGCCCAACTTAATTTTACTTTTCATTTTGGTGAACCCAAAAAATTACCCAACTTTCAACCCTAATTAGGTTTTTAGATCTGTAATTTTATTTTGATTTTCTAATTTCTAGATCCAGTTTTTCATTGATCTTTAGTGCTTCATTAATTTATCCCTTCTTTTTAGGGTTTGGTGACTAAATTTGTTGCATATCCTTCTACCCACCTTACACACCCTTGATTTGACATAGGGTTTACATTTTTAGCATATTTTTGTATCTAATTTATCTTTGATCCCATCCATATTATGGGTCATTCCAAAGGCTCCATGAAATCATCATTTTCAATTAAGAAGAAGCCTTCACCTAAACCCTAATATGGCCACTCATTCCAATGGTAATAACATCATAAATGGTGGTCAAATTAAGATAAACATAAGCGATGGTTATGATCATGAGGCACATATTTAAAAACAAGACTTTGATACACAATTTTCTAGTTTGACTAATGCAAAGAGTCATGAAAACCTAGCAAATATTGTTCACACATTGTTTACAAGTAATGAGTATGGAAAAGAAACACTAGAGATAATTTATGTTAAGATTTCATCATCTCTTAAGGTTAATGCATCTATCCCTACTTCTACCATAAACCCTATATCTACATTTCTTCACCCACTACTTGTATACTACTTTGTAACATTGCAAGTAATCTCTTTTTCATATCTAGATTTTATCCTCCACTACTAATCCTATCACTTCATTCCTTAGCTAAGCGATGTCCACCTACAATGTTTCCCAATCCTATGACACCCTTATAAATCTTCATTGTTTCATTCCTTTAACCCAAACAATTAGATTCATTATCCCTCTCACAACTTATGCATATACCTATCATAGCTCTAACCCCTCAAATTACCATTCCATCCTATGCCCTAGATGCACTAATCCAAAAAAGATTGATGAAGTGAGTAAGAAAGTAGATTGAATAAGAATAAAGGACAAGATGATGAATGTTTAGATCCTAGACAAACAAAACTTTCTTTTGAGATTGTGGTGTTTCCATTTCCTATGGGTTTTGTAGCACCAAGGTGTTCTATGTATGATGGCAAAGGAGATTGTAATACATATCATAAGTGTTATATAGTTGCATGTACATATTTTATAGAGGATAAAATCATAACAAAACTATTTCCATGAACACTTAAAGATTATATTATTGAATGGAACTTTATACATTGTCTCATGGACTTATTCATTCATTTAGTGATTTAGAAAAAAAGTGTTTCTCAAACAATTCAAAGTGATTATGGGCCTTAGAGTTATAGTTGTTAATTTATTTGAGTGACCAAAGGTTAAATGAAATAATTGGTGATTATGTAATGAGATTCTCTTCTATGTGTTCTAAATTGATTACACCTTTGCATGATTTAGAGATTCATACTATCTTTATTAGAGGGCTTATCAAACCAATTCATAATAATGTGTATCTTAACAACTTTTTTTCATTATGGTTCTATGTGGTCATGTAAAAATAGTATAATCTAAGTTGCTTGAACTTGAAATGAATATAGTTATGGTCCAAGTCAAAATGCTTCTTACCCTTGTAAGTTTTAAAGGTCAAATTCTTTTTCAAATGGTAATGAAAATAAGGAAATTGCAAATCAAGTAGCTAATACAATATATTTTCCTTTCTTTAGCTGATCTAAGAGATGGGAGTTTACTAAACTTGATGATTCTATGGACAATGTGCTTCAAACATTATTGAGAGAAAATCTCATCATGGTTCTTCCTATGTTCTATAGATACAACTAAACCACTCCCTAAATGGCATAACAAGAGTGCATAGTGTAATATCATCATGTTAATGGACATTTACGGAAAAGTCTGTAGGTCTTAAACACAAGGTTCAAGATATAATTCAGAGTAACATAGTCAAGTTGGAGGGGTAAATAATAATTCTAGGCCATTAGTTGCACCTACTAATAGTAATTTAGAAATCTTTACAAATCCATTTCCAAAGAATTTCAAATATGCCAAATCTCTTGTTATTGGGGATATTAATGATGATGATTATGCTTTTGTGGGTAATGTTGATGCTACATCTTCTTCTATATCTCCATTATTTACTTTTTTTGATGAAGAAATTCCAAAAGGTAATTATTATGGTCCATTATATATTAAAGGAAGTTTTTATTACAAATTTGCTACTTAGTTTCTTATAGATCATGCATGTCAATATAATGTGTATATACTACAGAGAAAGTGTTTAACAATCATATCAAGGATAAAGATTATGCACATTTAGGATTTTTATTGAAAATGACAAATGAAATGTTAGTTTGCACATTGAGTTGCACTATTTTGAAGTTAAAAGTTGGTGCTAAAGAGTTTTAAGATTTGTTTCATATTATTCCTTCTTCAGATAGATTTGGTCTTTTACTTGGTAGTCCATGGATTGAACATTACAAAGTTCTCCCTTCATTTCTACATCAATGTGCTAAATTTCTTAATGAAGGACAAGTGGTCAAAATAGAAAGATTTCATTACATACCAATTTCAAATGCTAGTAATTTCACATTATATACATTTTTTGAGGCACCTAATGATGTTTCTTATCAAAGAGATGATGATATTCATGATTTTTATAACATTCATCTAGATGATCTAGCAATAATATTAATTCATTTGAGACTTGAAGAGGTCACATTCTACATAAAGAAGAGTAAAAACAAACAAAGATGGAAGAAAATAACACAAAGAACATTCCAAAGAAAAATCAAAAGAAAGTTGTTGAATTCAAAGCAAACCAAGAAACATGGAAACCAATGAACCGTGTTTTGCTACAATCAAAGTCTATTAACATACATCCACAACAAAAAATGAAACAAACATGGGTACAAAATAATGTTTTACCAATTAATGAAATATTTGCACCAAGCACAAAGATGTATCAAGAAAAATATTGTTATTGAAATAGCTAGCAAAGATGAACATAGAAAGAAGAAACAAGACTTGATAAATTTCATTATCTATTTTAGATGGAAAATGATTACCTCATGGATGAGGAAAAAAAGAGTTTGTTAGTTGATGATATCATTATTGTATCACTATCATTCCTTTTTCTTTGTTTTATCTTTTATTTTGTAGATGATACTTATTTTATTTTCCCCCACTTGGGGCATGCATGATCTTCCTTATTATCTTGTGATCTTTTCATCTTTTGATATTTTATCCTTTTTATTTACTTGTTTTATAAGTTGACATCATCTCCTTTTCTACATGTACATTGATTATTTCTATCTACCATAAGCACTTTGTCTGTGATCTATGCCTTACGTTATACTATATTTTTCTATGACATGTGCCTTACATTGCATTATCTTTGTCTATTGATCTATGTCTTATCATTGTTTTCTCTAGCTATTGTAAGAATATATTATCCATTCTTGATATATCTTACCACTTTAGATCTTTGCTATCTTTCTCACATTGCTACATGTCTTAGAGCACTTATTTGATTATTTTATATTGCTAATCTTATGATCACTCTCATATCACCATGTCAACCGTAATGATCTCATATTGTTATATCTTATGTCTACTCTCTTTCATGATCTTATTGCTATATCATTTTTCATAAAGCAAACATGACTTGATCTTACATTGATATATCTTACGTTGAGAATTTATCATTGATCCTTACATATGCCTACATTGAGGGGCATCATACTATTCTCCCCCTATTTATTGATATCACATTGTCATACCTTATGAGTGGTCCTATTTAGATTGATCTTACATTGCTATATCGCATTTCTTGATCCTATTGTGCCTACATTGATATATCATTTTGATCCTATACATTACACTTACATAATCATATCTATTGTCACACTTTATCATATGGATCCTACATTGGGGCATCATGCTTTCCCCCCTTATGATATTAAGCTCTATCGACACACTTGATTATCTATATCTATAACATTTATTTTATGATCATACTTACTACATATATGGATTTGCCCCATTGTTGGGCTTCATGCCATTGATCCTACTTATCTTATTGATCCTACCCTATGTGTGCCCATACTACATTGTGCCTATTATTATACTTTCACAATGTTATTGGCCATAGAGGGTCACATCAACAATAACTTGATCCTATTTATCCTATTGATCATACCCTATGTGTTCTCATTTTTATAAAAGCTACATAAGACCATTTATTATACTTTCATGGGTGTTTTTGGCCATTAATGGTTGCATCACCTTTATCATGCCCATGTTGGGGGCAATGATCCTATCTTGAGTCCATTTACATATTCTTCTCATGATGTACTCTTCTAGCTATGATTGCTATACTTTTATGCTTGGATGATTTTATGTGCCTACATGCTTATCATTTGTTATTGATTTATCACATGATTATGAATATGTTTATTTCATGTGATGTATTCCATTATCAATCAATTACTATATGCTCATGTTTATTAAATTAAAATATCTAACAATATCTTCCTTCAATCAATTGGAGGTCTGCAAGCTCAGTTTTCAAATAACATAAGTGGTACTGATGGTTTCAGATGCCTAGTTGTTCTCAGAATATATGATGATGATGTGTGCCAACTTGTTGCTACTTGAAATGGTAAATTGGCTGGTGGAAGAAGATCCTGATGATCTTGTGATAATTCCTTTTTCTATGCAAGATATTTTTTGCTCTCTCTAGAATTGACTGTGGTCTGGAATGATGGTGTTGTTGGGTTATGCTCTTGCCTAGTTGATTGAGGAAGGATGATGTTGTGTGCCACAAAGTTGTTGATGTACGGAGTTCACGAAGTGTTTGGAGATGTTATGTAGGTCCTGCCAACTCATCTAGAAGAAGAACAAGCAATGTTTATTCATTCATGAGTACCACCAAGATTGTGAAGACCAATGTACTACAAGCTTCATGTTTTCCTATTTAAGGGCGTCGTATTTCAAATGAGAGTGATGTGTGGATGTTATTCCTTGAAGGATGATGTTGTGAAGAAGGTTTAGGACCGGGCTAAGTATGTGTTGGGATCTGCAAGGCATGTTTTATTCTGGAGTGGCATGTAGTTCATGATAGGGCTTGCCCTATGCATGTTTTGTGATCTCTGGCCGACTTGTAAAATGTAATATTCTTGTTATATTGGCCGACTTGTAATGAAATCAATGTAGTGTCATGTATTTATTGTAAACCTAGTTGGTCTAGGTGAGGTATGATTAAAAAAATGAGAATATGAGTGTAATAAGTAGAATATGAACATGTTATACATTATGATGTGTGACTAAAGGAGAAAGAGTAGAAGCAATAAGGGCTGTCCTAATTCATCTTAAAGACACTTTTGTGACAAGAGGGAAGTGAAGAGTGTGCCTAATTGATCCAATCATCAAAAATGTGAGCTTCAATGTCAGTTTTCAGACAGTAGAAGGATTGTCATACTGTAATCATTTATGAGTTCATTCTCAGTTCAGGGAGCAGTTGCTTCCTTGGGTTGTAGCCCTAAAACAAAGTCTGTAGGGAGTTGTAGCTTCCTTGGGAGTGACCTTAAAACAAAGTCTTCAGGGAGTATTATCTTCCTTGGGTTGTAGCCCTAAAACAAAGTCAACAGGGAGTAATAGTTTCCTTGGGTTGTAGCCCTAAAATAAAGTTGTAATTTTTATAGTAGTAAGCTTCATATATTGTGAGTTAATCCTCACTGTGGTTTTTCCCCTTTTGGAGTTTTCAACGTATATTTGGTGTTATGTGTTGATGTGCATTGTGTTCATCTTTCATGTTTATGTTAATGCTGTAATGTTTAAGTTTTAATCTGCTCTAGAGGATTTGAAGTTTGATTGGATACTGATTCACCCCCCTCTCAATATCTTGGTGTGTTCAATAATTAGTATCAGAGCCAAGTTACTCAAAAGAAGCTTAATCGCTTGAGGAAGGTTCGAGATGGCTCATAATGGATCTCTCTAGGTACCTATGTTTGATGGAACAAATTATTCCTTTTGGAAGGTAAGGATGGAGAACTATCTATCTTCTCTAGGGTATGGAATTTGGCAATCAGTCGAGAAGGGTTACACTCCTCCTGCTAGTGATCCTACAGATGCAGATGAGATTAAGTTGTATGAGAACAATGCCAAGGCAAAGAGTGCTATCATAAGTGGGATAGATGATTCAGAACTTGTGAAGATAATGGGCTGCAAATCTGCTAAAGATGTTTGGGTAAATCTTGAAAGCATTTATGAAGGAGACAGTAAGGTGAAGCAAGCCAAGATGCAAATCCTCAAGAGCAAATTTGAGACCTCGAGGATGCCAGAAGAAGAAGACATTGATAGTTACATGCTCCGGGTGGATGAAATAGTTAATGGCATTAGAGGTCTTGATGGAGAAGTGAAAGAAGATGAGATTGTGAAGAAGGTTCTAAGATCTCTTCCTAAATATTACAGTCATAAGGTTTTTTCTATTGAGGAAACTCAGGATTTGCATAAATATATAGTAGATCAATTGTTTGGCTCTCTCATGGCCTTTGAAATGAGAGAATGTGACAAAGGGGCTCCAAAGAAGGAAGCAACATTCAAAGCAAGTAAGCAGATAGAGGATGAAGCAGCTGATCAAGATGATGACATTGATGAGGTAGAAGAAAACTTTGTGAGAACATTGAAGAAAGGCACAAGCAAATACAAAGGTAAGTTACCTTTCAAATGTTTCAATTATGGAAAGATTGGTCATTTTGCTTTTAAATGTCCATTTAAAGAATCAAAAGGTAATAGCAAAAGAGAGAAGCCCAAAAGAAGTCTATATTCCATGGAGAACAATTGTTCTTCAGAAGATGGGGATCATGATGATTCAAATGATGAAACACTTTTCATGGCCTTAAATGTTGGTGATAGAAAGGATGATTTTGGAAAATGTGAAAAGTCTGATACCTTGCAAGCTGACCAAAATAATGATAAGTTAACAGTTGTATGGAATGACTTTCATGCAAAAGAAGAAGCCAAGGCTTGGGCAATTGATAGTGGTTGCTCTAATCACATGACTGGTGACAAGGAGAAGTTTATCAGCCTTAAGAAGTGGAATGGTGGAGCTGTTAAGTTTGGCGGTGATGAGTCAGCACAAATCTGTGGAAAGGTGCTATAACTCTATTGATGGGAAGAATAGGACTGAGGATGTCCTCTATGTCAAAGGGCTAAAGCACAATCTTCTCAATGTCAGTCATATGTGCAACAAAGGATACAATCTCACCTTTCATGCCAAAGATTATGAAAACAGGAAAGCAAGGTCCAGAAAACTAGTTGCAGAAGGTATCAAGTCATATGGAGATATCTATCATTTGAAGGAGGTAAATGGAAGAACATGCTTAATGTCTCAATCCAATGAGTGTTGGTTGTGGCACAAGTGAATGGGACACACCAACTTTGATAATATGGTAAAGATCAGCTCTATTCATGCGATAAGAGACATGCCTAGGATAACCAAGCCTGTAAACACATTATGCAAGGAATGCCAAATGGGAGAGCAAACGAAGAAAAATTTCAAGAGCAAGGAGTATTCTTATTCAATGCCATTAGAGCTGATTCACACTGACCTATGTGGCCCTACAAGAGTAAAGAGTCAACAAGGTGAAAGGTATTTCATGTTACTTATTGATGATTATTCTAGAATGACTTGGGTTACTTTCTTAAGAGAAAAATTAGATGCCTTTGATAAGTTTAAGGTTTTCAAAGCAATGGTTGAGAATGAATGGATGCTAAGATCAAATGTTTAAGGTATTATAGAGGAGGTGAGTTTACTTCAAATGAATTTGAAAAGTTTTCGAAAGATCATCATATTAGGAGACATCTGTCAACTCCTAGGACCCCCAAAAAAATGGGGTAGTGTAAAGGAAGAATAGAACTATGCAAGAGATGGCTAGGGCAATGTTGAAAGATGTAGATTTGCCTGACATGTACTGGAAGGAAGTAGTTCACACTATTGTCTATCTGATTAACAGAATACAATTGAGGGTAAATAGCACTAAGACCCCTTATGAGCTATGGTATGGAAGACTTCCCATTATAAGATCTTCAAGATCTTTGGCAGTAAATGCTATATCAAGAGAGATGAAGAAGACCTAGGGAAGTTTGATTCAAGAAGTGATGAAGGGATCTTTCTTGGTTACTCAACTAAAAGCAAGGCCTATAGATGCTACACCAAGAGACTAGGAAAGATGATTGAAAGCACAAATGTCAAGGTAGATGAAGACTTGTATCAGATCTCACAAGAATCATAGGACTCCGGATCTGATATATTTCCCGACATTGAAGAAGAAGAAGAAGAGGAGAAAGAAGAGAAGGAACAAGAACCAGGGCAGATCCCCAAGACTCCAGCAAAGTATGTTTAGAGGAACCATTCAGCAAATTAGATCATTAGAGATAAGAATGAAGGTGTGCAAACTAGGAGAAGGTTTGTAAAGACAAGTGAGCAAGTGAACCTATGCTTATTATCAAAGGTAGAACCCAAAACCTTTTGCTGATGCTAGAAAATATGATGGATGGATGAAGGCAATGGAAGAAGAGTTGAATCAGATAGAGAAGAATTAGACATGGGAACTGGTTCCCAGACCAGCCAATAAGAATGTTATAGGAACAAAGTGGGTGTTTCGAAACAAACTGAATGAAGATGGTGAAGTTGTGAGGAACAAAGCAATATTGGTGTGCAAGAGATACTCACAAGTTGAAGACATTGATTTTGAGGAGACTTATGCTCAAGTAGCTAGAATGGAGGAAATCAAGATGTTTCTTGCTCTTGTTGCTCACAAGAACTTCAAAGTTTATCAGATAGATTTCAAGTCAGCATTATTGAATGGTGATCTAGAAGAAGAGGTCTACATTGAGCAACCGGATGGGTTTTAGTTGTTAGATGATCCAAACATGGTGTGCAGACTCAAAAAGGCTTTATATGGTCTCAAGCAAGCACCTAGAGCTTGGTATGCTAGATTGGATAAGTAGTTACTTCAGCAAGGCTTCAAGAAAGGTACTACAAATAGTAATCTTTACATTAAGGAAAAGGAAGACATGATTCTGATAGTTGTAGTATATGTTGATGATATCATCTTTGGTAAAGATGATAGTATGTGTAAGTGGTTTGCAGAAGAGATGCAAAAAGAGTTTGAGATGTCTATGAATTGGTGAGATGTCTTTCTTCCTTGGGCTTCAAATTGCTCAGCTAGATGATGGTATCTTTATTTCTCAAGCTAAGAATGTTAGAGAGATGTTGAAGAAGTTTGGTATGGAGGACTCCAAACTAGTAAGTACTCCTATGGTTACTGGTTGTCACTTACGCAAGAATGATGAGTCTCTAAAGGTTGATCAGACTCTTTATAGATCTATGATTAGAGGATTGTTGTACTTGACTGCTTCTAGACCTGATATTATGCATGCAATATGTGTGGTTGCCAGATATCAAGCTAATCCTAAGCAAACACATGAGAAGGCAGTGAAAAAATATTTAGATACTTGAAGGGAACTCCAGATTATGGATTGTGGTATCCAAGAGGTAATGACTTTGATATGAGTGCTTACACTGATGCTGATTGGGTAGGGTGTGTTGATGATAAAAGAAGTACAAGTGGTGGTGCTTTCTTTTTAAGAAGCAGATTGGTTTCATGGCAGAGCAAGAAACAAGATTCAATATCATTATCAACTGCAGAGGCTGAGTACATTGCAGCAGCATCCTATTGTACACAAGTGTTGTGGATGAAAAAAACTTTGAAGGATGTCAAGGTACTGTATGATGAGCCTATTCCTATCTTGTGTGACAATACAAGTGTTATCAATATTTCCAAGAATCTAGTAATGCATTCTAGAACCAAGCATATATCAATAAGGTATCACTTTTTGAGAGAGAAGGTTGCAGAGAATGAAGTGAAGTTGGAATATGTTCCAACAAAGGATTAGATTGCAAATATTTTCACAAAGGCTCTTGTAAAGGACACTTTTGAGTATCTCTGACAAAGGTAGGGGTAATTACCCCTCCCTCTTCTTGCTAGATGCATAGTTGGTGCATCCGTCAAGGGGGAGTTCATGCTATATCCTTTTTCCTAGACTTATGGTGGCTACCTCTCAGGGGGAGTAGGTAGTGGTTGCTGCTAACAGGGGGATCCTTGAGTTGCTTCAAGAAGAAGTATATGTCAAAAGGGGAGAAGACTAAAAAGGAAAAATGTGTACCTTAGGGGGAGAGCTTTATGCCCTAAGGGGGAGAAGTAGTTGCTCTTTGTCCTTGATGTCAAAGGGGGAGAGAAAGAAATGTACACCTAAGGGGAAGAATGAGTAGGTGTGTGTTGCCATCAATGACAAAGGGGGAGATTGTTGGCAATATGTGTTGTCATTGATGTCAACACTCAGAGTGAGGTTAGCACTCAGTTTGTGGTTGATATGAATGTTCATGTTGATGATATACCAGTGTAGTAACAGAGATGCAGTGATGATGCTGATGTTCAGTGATGTTATTGATGTTTATGGTTGGTTTCTGATGTTCATGGTTGGATGTCATGCCCTAATTAATTTCAAGACAATGTGTATTGAGCTTGTTTATGGTCAGTAGAGATGATTTCATAATGAAATATTAAGATGGGAATTAGAAGCATAAAGATGAATGGTGATATATTAAGATGGGAAGTAGATGCCATGCTGAGGTTGAGAAGATGTTGTTGATGACCTGTAGCATGTTTTGTGTTGTTTCCTGATGATTCTAAGAAAGTATGAGTTGCTACATAAAATTTTGACCTCCGGATGTTGGTGAAGAATTACTGTTGCAGGAAGCTACCTAGAAGACTGCCTGGTAAAATGCTCCGCATTCGTCCACATTTAAAGATATGATCATGTGGTTCAGAAGTTAATTTCAGTATGATGTAAAGGTACTAAATCCAAAGTTTTAGATCATTTGCTCCTCCGTAGTGAAAGTTACAAGTGGCAGAGTTCTAATTTATGCTCTGGCAGAGTAAAGTGTTGATGAAGGTCGATTGGAATACTCCGCATTCCTCCGCAAGTGAAGATTTACTCATGTGGTTTTGAGGATATGTTCAGAGAAGTGTATGAGTGCATCAATATGAGTTTCAGATGTTTTGGAGGTCCGCAAGCTCAATTTTTAGATAACAGAAGTGGTACTGATAGTTCTGGATGCCTAGTTGTTCTCAGAATATATGCTGATGATGTGCACAACCAACTTGTTGTTGCTTAAAATAGCAAATTGGCTGGTGGAAGAAGATACTAATGATCTTGTGATATTTCCTTTTGCTTCACAAGATGTTTTCTCCTCTCTCCGGAACTGACTGTGGTCTGGAATGATGGTGTTGTTGGGTTATGCTCTTGCCTGGCCGACTGAGGAAGGTTGATGTTATGCACCACAAAGTTGTTGATGTGCAGAGTTCAAGGAGTGCTTGGAGATGTTGTGTAGGTCTTGCCAACTCATCTAGAAGAAGAACAAGCAATGTTTATTCATTCATGAGTACCACCAAGATTATGAAGACCGATGTACTACAAGTTTCATGGTTTCCTACTTAAGGGCAACCTATTTCAAATGAGCATGACGTGCGTAGGTTATTTCTTGAAGGATGATGTTGTGAAGAATGTTTAGGACTAGGCTAATCATGTGTTGGGATCCGCAAAGCATGTTTCCTTCGGGAGTGGCATGTAGTTTATGATAAGGCTTGCCCTATGCATGTTTTGTGATCTCTGGCTGACTTGTAAAATGTAATATTCTTGTTATATTGGCTGACTTGTAATGAAATCAGTGTAGTGTCATGTATATATTGTAAACATAGTTGGTCTAGGTGAGGTATGATTGTGAAAATAAGAATATGAGTGTGTTATGAGCAGAATATGAACATGTTATGCATTATGATGTGTGACCGAAGGAGAAAGAGTATAAGCAATAAGGGCTGTCCTAATTCATCTTGAAGACATTTTTGTGACAGGAGGGAAGTGAAGAGTGTGCCTAATTGATCCAATAATTAGAAGAAGCATAATCGCAATCATCAAAAGTGTGAGCTTCAATGTCAGTTTTTAGATAGTAGAAGGACTATCATACTGTAATCATTTCTGAGTTCATTCTCAGTTTAGGGAGTAGTTGCTTCCTTGGGTTGTAGCCCTAAAAAAAGTTTGTAGGGAGTTGTAGCTTCATTAGGAGTGACCCTAAAACAAAGTCTTCAGGGAGTAGTAGCTTCCTTGGGTTGTAGCCTTAAAACAAAGTCAGCAGGGAGTAGTAGCTTCCTTGGGTTATAGCCCTAAAACAAAGTTGTAATTTTTATAGCAGTAAGCTTCATTTATTGTGAGTTAATCCTCACCGTGGTTTTTTCCCCTTTTGGGGTTTTCCACGTATATCTGGTGTTATGTGTTGATGTGCATTGTGTTCATCTTTCATGTTTATGTTAATGTTGTAATGTTTAAGTTTTAATTTGCTCTAGAGGATTTGAAGTTTGATTGGATACTGATTCAGCCCCCCTCTCAGTATCTTGGTGTGTTCAACAACTCTTTTTCTTTAAATAGCTGAGTTAGCAACCATGTGGCACCTTAACCCCTCTTTTGGGGCAAATTCAACAAAAGTGGATCTTCAACTCCACAATTCTCTAACTAGGGGTATTTTCATGACAATCTAAAAATACCCTTTAGTAGTGCTTGGAGCCTAGAATCCAAGAATATATTTTTTTTAATATTTTAATTAGTCTTATAAATTTTTTTTAATTTACTACAAGTAGGTCATTATAATCAAACATAATGCTAATTAGAAATTTTAAAAAAGTATACTTAAACAATATTTTAAAATTTTAAGAAAAATATGGTGCATTAAAGGAAAGAATCCTCTCCAAATGGTTGTAGTTTTTTTTAATGATAAATAGTTTAGACATAAAGTAGCATTCTGTTGAAACTATTACATTTTGAGTAAATTCAACTTTCAAAATTTATTAAGAAATAAATATTCATCAAAAATTAATTGTTTTCTCCATGCACTAGATAATCAATTTAGCTATGTGAGAAAAAATCAAGGAAAGCAAATTAAATTTACTATATTAAAAGTGGTGTCCCATCGACCTCATTTTTTGAATTTTTTTCAACAATTAAAATATTCTCTTAAATTTATAAAAAACTATATCCAATTAATTTTTTTTTAAAATTAAAAATTAGAAACATGAACTACACTAAAAGTTTCATATTCCATTAGTCTATATCATTTTAAAATTCAAAACATATAAGTGCTCCAAGTTGAAAAACTATATTTGTGTTGTCCATTTCCTTTATAAAAGAGCCTGACATAGTTCTAAACTTTCACCCTCATCTATCTATTGCATTTACTTTATACATGTTTGCGAATGCTACATACTTAGAGATGCATGATTCATACTTAAAGATTCACATGCACCTCAAAGTGGGAGCAAAACGTAATTGTAAAAACACATCCTCAATGCATTTTCCCATTTAGTTTTGTGCCTAGTTTGAGACAATGTCTTAATGCATTCATATAGCTACAAATGGCACATTTTTATGCATAGTTGGGCTCATGTACCTATCCTTGTTTGCACCTAACTCTATGCTTATTTCTTATCCTTATGCTTATGTGCATGCAATCCTAATCCAATTGGCTTATCTGTTTGATTTTGATAATTAATCCAATCTTATCCATAATCTAATCCTATTAGACATAAATCTAACTTGTTTGTCTAACCTAGGTCATGTCCATAAGTGAGGTTATCCTCATAGTCATGATCTTGATCCTTTTAATTGCAAAATCAAAACCAAACATTTAGTTGATTGAACCCATTCTAAAATTTGGTCCTAGGTGGACTTTGCACAAATCTTCACAATTTGGTGTTATGTTCATGTATAAAAGGACATCAACTTGCACTGATTTAAAGACATCAAAGATCCATCTATCTACAAAGAGAGAATCATCAATTATCACAAGAACAATCATTCATGTATCTCCATTCAAACCAATCAAGGGATCTAGCATATTTAATCATAGTCATCCTAGTGCATCTAGATCACCTAGCAATCATCCTAGAATTCATGTGAATGTTTGGAGTTTATTGTTTGTCAAGGTATTTTTAAATGCCACAAGCTTTATAGAAAAACCTTGAGTATGATAGGGAATATCATGTTTAGCAATGTTCTACTTTTCTAAGAGTTACAAGGCAAGATTTGGAGATCATAAGAGGTCAAGTTCGTAGATACAAAGTGAGTTCGAAAGTGAACTAGATCTAGAATTGCAAAGTCAATCGAGTGTAGAGAAAAAAAGAATATTTTGATTTTCATCCACATACACAATTGTCTAGAGCATTTCCATATTTCAAGGCATACTAATCTTTGTCTTTAGCAAATGACAATCATTGTTTAAAGCTAAGCAATATCTCTCTTCAATCATTACTATTATAGCATGATTGTACTTTGTCTCATACTTCATCTAACCAATGCCCCACATTCAATTCTTAAATTAATGTGTACTTAGTTTGTTTATTTACCTAATTTTACCTAATTAGCCCAAAGAACCACCATCTTTCCTTTTCAATCTTATATATATATATATATATATATATATATATATATATATATATATATATATATATATATATATATATATATATATACTAGTTGCAAAGTGTACCTATAAATAGACTTTACAAATCAACTTTGATATATTTTAATTAAATAAATTAGTATGTGTACTTAGTTTGTTTATTTACCTAATTTTACCTAATTAGCCCAAAGAACCACCATCTTTCCTTTTCAATCTTATATATATATATATATACATACACACACTAGTTGCAAAGTGTACCTATAAATAGACTTTACAAATCAACTTTGATATATTTTAATTAAATAAATTAGTATAGATGTAAAGTTTACTTATGCATAGACTTTGACTAAATAATTAGTATAGATATTTTAATTATATTTATTTATTAGTACATATATATTTTATACATATATTTATAAAATGTGGATAGATATTTATTTTAAGGTATTTATCTAATTTATTTCACAAATTTATATAGACACCTTAAGGTTGATATTACACACATATATCATACCTTAAAAATAAATATCTATCCACATTTTATAAATATATGTACTCATAAATAAATATATTTAAAATATCTATACAAATTTATTTAACTAAAATCTATCAAAGTTGATTTGTAAAGTCTATTTATAGGTACACTTTGCATCTATACAAATTTTATTTATTTAATGAAAGTCAATTTATTGGTAAACTTCACAACTATACTAGTTTATTTAATTAAAGTGTATCAAAGTTGATTGTAAAGCCTACCAAAGTTGCAATATAATATTTCTAATTGGAAAGGTATAAGGAGAACCTCATTAAAAAAACAAAAAAACAATGAAGTTTTGAATCTCCCCAACTACGGATGGTGACCGGTCACGACCTCAACCGCAAAACTCACATCAAGAACAATTATCTATGAAATATGTGCACATTATTGTAGCGTGTTCACACAAGTCTTTGTTATATCATACTTTATATTGGGTCAAAGAAAAAAGTTGAACGGTAGACAACAAGAATTGAAGACTGAAAACAAATTGAATGAAAATTTTCCATTATTGATGTACTAACCTCTTCAATTTCTCGCTTGATGTAAGCCCGCATGAAGGCAATGCTGGGTATGATGTAAACTGAAAATGAAATGAGGAAAGCCCCCATGACAGAGTTGATAGGACCGAAAAAAGGAATGGCCAATGCGAAGAACCATATGACTAGTATCACTGGTATCCTCACTACTGCCTTTAGTGCAAATCTCTTAGATGTGTGAACACCCAGTGCTTTCTCCCATGCCAGAAACAATGGATTTACATTCAACATCAACGCCACATACTGTTCAGAAACCATACCCACTTGTTACCGAAGGTTAGAGGATGAAACACAAACTAAGTGGTCATAAATTTAAGTTAAAGCAATCAGATAGAGCTTCTAGAATTTGTTTTGAAATGAAGCATAAATGCAAGAAGCACACTTTTACATCAGGATTTACAGATGCCATTTTTTTAATGACCCATATAATATGAGTGATTTAGAAGAACCCACCTTCCACAAGTTTGTGTCAACTGATGTTCATAGGGATTAAGAAGTCAGAGCTAATTTTGTGGTAAATGTCATGTGAACCACTCCAACCAATGAGACATGGGTTCTTGTGAATGATTATATATGTAAGATGGGTTTTAAAGGAATGATTCAAGTGTTGGGTAAAGGATAATATGTAAAAATGGTGATGCTCATAGGGATTAATACATCAGAGCTCTTGACCTTTGTGACAAATGTCATGTGAACAGCTCCAACCAATGAGAGATGGGTTCTTGTGAATGATTATATATGTAAGATGGGTTTTAAAGGAATGATTTAAAGTGTCAGGGAAAGGATAATATGTAAAAATGGTGATGCTCATAGGGATTAAGATGTCAGAGCCCTTGACCTTTGTGGCAAATGTCATGTGAACCGCTCCAACCAATGAGAGATGGGTTCTTGTGAATGATTATATATGTAAGTTGGGTTTTAAAGGATTGATTTAAAGTGCTGGGTAAAGGATAATATGTAAAAATGGTGATGCTCATAGGGATTAAGATGTCAGAGCTCTTGACTTTTGTGGCAAATGTCATGTGAACCACTCCAACCAATGAGAGATGGGCTCTTGTGAATGATTATATCTGTAAGATGAGTTTTAAAGGAATGATTCAAAGTGTTGGGTAAATGGTAATATGTAAAAATGTTGAACTGGGGAAACCTGGTGTACATAGGTAAACTTTGACAGACTTTACAGATCAACTTAATGAAGGTAAGATTCAACTCATCTCATTTAATTATCTTTAGCTTTTTGTCCAATTCATCTAAGATGTACCGAGGTCTGAAAGGGTTCATACCTGGTGTAGAATCATAGCAATGATGGCAACATTTTTCATCTTGGAGCGGGGTAGGACTCCAAATGCATTGGCGTTGTGCAAGAGTGTATCTCCATAGGCCCAGTAAACAGAAACCGAATCAGGAACTGTCAGCAAATAGGTATACAACACTGCAGTCACATAGGCATATTTGTAATTCCTAGGCTTCCACATGGCCTCCATCAGCTCTCTGTAGGAACAGAGCAGGGGATTTCATTTCAGCAGTATGTACTATGTACGCAGTTTCAGAGAATTTGAAAGATTAATTTTTAAGAGATACAGAAGCAGAAAAAGGTACAGAGATTCACATGCACAATCCATGGCTGCCGAAAGAGAATAGAATGTTGGTAGCCCCTGAGAAAAATTGCACCATGCTCTTTGGACCTTGGTGTTTTACATTCTCAATCTACAAATGCAAATTCCATTTGGAATAAGCTTCCAATTCTAGGAAGAGGATGAAGGAAACATTAACCCAAGGCCTATTTACTGACCTGGCCATGTTGAACAGCAGCAACTGTCATGTAAGCTGATGTCAGTGTGGTTGTGGCAATTCCCAGCACTGACACCAGACGGAAATTATGAAGAGATGGCAACAGCACAGTTGGTATTGCCAAAAACCCAAATAAATAAAGCCATTCCCTCTTGTTCCAGTTAGAATTCATGTAATACACATCACTGCATCAATAGAATGTTAGTATAAGCTATATAATTAAGAAGTAGACGATAACTCATTGTATTTAACTGCCTTAGGTCAGAGTAAGTAATGTTGAAACACTCAATTAAGCAAAATTATTGAACAATTTACACAACTTATTGAGGTCCCCTCCTATGCAGCTAGCTAGTTACATTATGAATGTTTTGAAACTTGAAATGGACAAATTTAAGTTCTAAAATTTCTTGATCTGCAAAGTGTATAACTTAAATTGTATTATCTTGGCTATATGATTTTGTCTGAAACCGCAGATCCTTCACGGTCTTTAATAACTTCAACTATTTTTATTTCATTTTAATGTTAAATAAAATTTCATATACATACCACTTAACAATGTCTCTCTATCCCGGGTAAGTCCCTAGAACAAACTGGGAAGCCTTGTGAATATACCTGGAGCAAGCTATCAATTGCAGCACACAGGCAAAGGTAAGGGCTGTCATATTGAATCCAAATACGATGCGCCCAAGCCATTTTCCAGCTACTATACCTATTACTTCATGGTACTGCCAAAACAAATTTTTAAGGCTGAGAACAGTAATCTAAAACCAACAAAATTCCCTGTATCATTGTTCAACTTATTTCTAGACTTTAAGACACCTATCAATTCTAAAAACTGTAGAAACATTCATAATACTTCCATATAGCGTTTGTTAAGGTGGGTTGATTTTTCAATATTTACAGTAAAAAGTTAGATCCTAAAACCATCATGATGTACCTGAAGTATGTGTCTTTGGTGAAGAAGTCCAGTCGTCCTAGTTCGAGCAGAAGCCTCTGCATACAGGTAACTAAGTAGATAAACAGTCCAACATCCAAAGAGACCATAAAGTAACTGGAATCCGATGCCGAAACCATAACCCATTTGAGACAGAGTGTACGGCAGAGTCAAAATCACTGATCCAACCTGATAATACAAACAGAACACTGAGTAGCTACAGAACAAAATTTTCTATTAGTGTGGCCTGTTCAAGGCCAAAACAGGTTAAACCAACTAGAAAGAGGTTACAGATTCCAATCAATCTAAGTGCCTCACCAACACCCATATTTAGTCTTTTTTCAGACACCCATTGAAACAATCTTCTAAACAAGCAAAAACAGTTTAATGAGGTCTGCTGACTATTTGGCCTAAAGGGCATCAACATTCATCTTATCCCATCTTATATGTACAAGTAAAATGAAACAAGTATTTAAATTCGAGAGGGAAAAGTCATGACAGACCTGAGCAGAAACAGCATTGAGCCAGGCATCAAAAATAGAACCTCCATGCCATACTAAAGCGTTCCAGGCCTGCCTCAGGTTCCATTCTTTTTGTGGCATTACAGATCCCTGCACCTGCACTTCACTTCTCTGTATTGAATCTAATTCTGCACCACTCTCCGGGGCCTTCCCATTGCCTCTTGGCATCTCTGCTTCCATAGCTTCTATCTTTCTATCTGCCATGGATCCTCCTTTAAAACAAACTATGCTGTGCTTGTACTAATCACAACTTATGATAGCTTGAGAAGTTACAACCTGAAAAAGTCTTAGCCTATAAAAATCAACACAACAAATCCAGAATTCCATTTTAGGGAACTTAAAAAACTTTTAACAATCACATAACGAAGTATATACACTTTCATCTTAACAAGATACACTTCATAAGTCTTACAGGGAAGGTGAATTGGGTATCAGCATCAGATTCAATACCTGGACACTAGCGAAGATTGATATAGTTCATCAGTCTCCAAGGGATATGTTTACACAAAGAAACTATAGTGCAGGTGGACACAGAGACAAAACACGTGGGCCATCTATAGCAATAACTAAATGTTAATGAATATGACAGCCCGGGCTACATTGAATCCAAGGAAGCCATAAAAAGTACTTCTCGCCCTTTTGAACTACTTTACATATACAACATCCAAGTTACAATTACTTTATGATTTTTCCGACTTTCTAACTGTAATCGTCACACATTTCACCTCCCCCGCCTACTTATTAGAACTATTTCCCTTTGAATTAGTTGTTTTGAACATACAGATTGAATGTTGTTTACATGTTCAACATCCTACCAAATATTATAGATCTCAGAAATAAAATTCTTAACTAAGAAATTTGTCAATTTTTAAATTCTATAAGGAGAGAAAGCCCATTAATTATGTTGGAGGCATTTTACAATGGCAGCATGGAGTCTCATATTATGATTGTGTACATAAATCCCCTTTAACTTAAATTTGAAATGTTCAAATTACAATTACAATTACTTATGTTTTTTTACTGACTTTCTAACTGTAATCATCACACATTTCACCTCCCTCACCTACTTATATAGAACTATTTCCCTTTGAATTAGTTGTTCTGAACACAGAGGCTATGCTGAATGTTTGCTCACATGTTCAACATCCTACCAAACATTATAAACCTAAGAAATAAAATCTTTAACCAAGAAATTTGTTAGTTTTTAAATTGTGTAAGGAGATAAAGCACATTAATTATGCTGAGAGGCATCCTACTATGACAGCATGGAGTTTCATGTCATGATTGTGTACATAAAAATGCCTTAAATTAAATTTGACATGTTCAAATTACAACTACAATTATGATTTTTCATTGACTTTCTAACCATAATCATCACACATTTCACCTCCCTTGCCTACTTATATAGAACTATTTCCCTTTGAATTAGTTGTTCTAACCCCAATAAATAAAATTCTTAACCAAGAAATTTGTCAATTTTTAAATTGTACAAAGGAGATAAAGCACATTAATTACACCGAGAGGTCTTCTACAATTGTAGCATGGAGTCTCATGTCATGATAGTGTACATAAAAACCCCTTAAATTAAATTTGATAGTCATTTATGCATCAAATAATTAATATTTAATAACAAGCATAAATTTAAAAAGTAACATATAAGTATATAATATTTACTAGAAATTAAAAATAATTTAACAAAAGAGTTACCAAAATAATGAATGGTGGCTTTTTTCAAAAGTAAAATTAAGTTCAAGGGGTTGAGCTTAATTGGTTAAAGCATTGAGTTCTCATTGTATAGACCAAAGTTCAAATCTCGAAGGGACATAAATAACTCTTTAATAAACAAAATAACTCTAGACTACTATCTTAAAAACTAAAAGTGATATTTAGTTCAAATATTAATGGTGGAATATGATGTTAAAGATGCATAGAATTGGTTCACTAATATGCTAAAAATGGGGCCTTGATCAAATGAATGCCTCAAAATTTGTAAAATAAATGTGCTATGTTCTAGTTTAGGTAAGTGCCTAGAAAATAACTCTAGACTACTATCTTAAAAAAGGGTTTGCCAGTTCCAATGCATAGTTAGATTCGGCCAACGAATATAAGAGGTTGCGTGAGCTGCCTCCCCTTCACTTCTGGTTCTGCCGCACCAAGGGGGGTATCCCTATAGCTAAAGATGTAACACTTGACTCACCCAATGACACAAAGATATAGCTTTACAATAACAGGCAGAATACTCTCATGTGTGGACCAAGATTTGTGTGACAAATCACAAGGTTGGCAACATTCTTGGACATATTTGTCTAGTTATGGATGAGAGTGTGCAGGGGGTTCCTAATTCTACTCCTACAACTAACAGGTTGGAAATATGGAATGATTGTTTTGATGGTTTGGATGTAAGACAGGGGGTTTTGGATCATAACTACTGCACAAGGGCAGATCGGTGCCTATCTCATGGCAAGGAGTCAACTAGACGTATACATAAGAACGGATTGCACTTTGGATTCAAGTTTCAAGGGGTTAGATTGATGTTTGCCTTACAAACATCACCCAAGAATGGGTATTTAACTATCTCTACTTACATATATCCCAGTTGACATACAATCTCGTCCATACTCAACCTAAAATAATTTAATCCACTCCTTGAATGGAAGTTTAAAGATCAAGCATGCAATACATAAATCTGTATTATAGAATTTGAGGAACCCTTAGCAACCAAATTTAGAAAAAGAAATGCATGCAACAAATGGAGAGTGACAGCTAGACACATGCAATAAGTATTTTTCATATAAAACAACACTGAAACTGAAAATGTCTGCAATGTACATTCAGGTGCAACTCATAAACTCCACAGAGATACAACAAACAGGAAATGCTTTGTTTTTCATTATTTTCACAAAAATGCCCAGGTCTTCAACAACACAAAAGAATAACACAGTCTGCCTTGTATAGCAAGACTGTGAACTCAGCCAAAATTATAACGGTCAACTCAAAAATTTGCCAGATACAATGCATCTTTAGATTGGCGCTTAAAATAATGAATGCAGCCGGGGAAGATAGAGGAGAGGGTAGGTAGGTTCAGGATCTGAGCTGCCGTTCAAAGATTTGCATCATAAACCTGGTAGTTGGCTGTCAACAATCGACCCATACTACTGTGATTTCACCATTAATGGCCAAATCTACCGCAGCCTATGGAAACGCAGCTAACTGCGTACTTCTAAAATTTTCCAGCCCAAGATGTAGCCACAAAATGCAGAAAATCTTTTGCTGCACAAAAAAAAACATGTCGTTGATCATCTCCCTACCGCTGAGATCCACGGCCCCAAAATCTCGCAGAAAAGTCAAGAACCAATGAAAATTTGCCACATAGGCACTTCATGCAACCATCGTTGACCTTTCACGCCTTCATTTTGCCCTTTTTGCCCTTGTATATGCATGAGCTAATGCATATACAATTGTTTAATATACAAGGCGGAACCCAAATCTCCATAGAACAAATCGTAATCACCATCGGGTCTGCTTTGCATCATCTTTCCTTGCATATCTTCTTTGTACATGTGCATATGCATTCTCCTTATACATACAAGGCGCGGATTTCAAAATTTATGAAGCATGTTGAAGTTGTTTTGAAATCCAGCTTGTATCTAACCTTTATATATCTTTGTAATGTATATCAGCACAAGCGCCCAATATACATGTCGCGGACCCCAAACCCTATTCACTGCATTTGATTTTCAATCAGGTCTGGATTGTATGTTTTTTCCTTGTATATCTGCTTGTATGTGTAAACATACAACGCAGATATACATACAAGGCGCGGACTCCATGTCTTTATGAGTCAGATTGGAAGAATCCTTCAAAATCTGGCTTGTATGCCTGCCTTTGCATTTGTGCGCTTGCATGTTGACTTGTATATTTGCCACCTGATGTACATCATGTTTTGCATATCTGCGGGCCCCACCAATTGTATCTTTTCTTTACATGTTTTCAATGTATGCGCCCAATGTACATTTTTCATTTGTATGTCAAATATACAAATGCGATCATACAAACCCCCTTACATACAAGCAAGAAATCTTTCTAGAATATGAGATATACATTCTTTCTTGTATGTTTGGAAATGCATATTTTCCTTTGTATGTTGCGCATGTATGTGCGAACATACAACACAATATACAAGCAAACCCTTGATACATCTATAGAATATTCCAGGAATCTTCAATGCATATTCCACCCTTGTATATTTTTCATTGCACATTTCTAATGCACGTAGCCGATGTATGTTCAGACATACAAGCCCGATATACAAGCAGCGAATATCCTTGAGAATCTACGAAAGATTCCCTCTTGCATATGCACTTTTTTAAGCCCGATATGCATTAAAAAATGCATATAACTCATTTTTTCAAAGGCCAATGGAAATTTTGCAAGCCTGCCAATGCACATCAGCACTTGTATATACAAACCTCTTTGTATATACAAAGATACATGCATTTTAACTCTATTTTTTATATTTTTTCAACTGCAGAGGCCGAAAGAGTTAGAATTTTCATCAATCTTTTGGAAGGTGCCTACATATTTAAATGCTTGAAACCTAAACGCTTATGTAGGCACCAACAACGCCTTCGCTGGGCCAATGAGCTCGCGGGTTTGAAGTGTTCCTTCTTGGGGATGAGGTCCCCTGTGTTGTGGCCTCACCAGTTCATCACTCCGGGCAAAAGCGTTAGTGTGGAGCTGGAGGGCGTGTCGCACCAATGTCACCGATCACGTTAAAAAGTTTACCAGGCGCATTATCTTAAAAAAAAAAAATCAAAGTGATATTTAGTTCAAATATTAATGGTAGAATATGATGTTAAAGATGCATAGAATTGGTTCACTAGTGCTAAGTGGACCATTCATTAACATGAGAGATGGGTTCATGTGAACCACTACTCATGAAATATGGGTCATGTGTTTGACTCAAAAACTACGCAGTTAAACCCTAAAATAAAATATCATAATTTGACATGCTGTGAAAATATACCTCCTACTTATCAATTGATGAGCTAAAGGGGCTCTATAATGAATGGTTCATAAGGCACAACACTTGCTGAAGGTTTTGCAAATGGGGTAGCAAGCTAAGTGGGCTTGATCTTGGGGGAAACTCCATGGTTAAGCGCGCTTGAGTCAAAGTAGTACTGGGATGGGTGACCTCCCGGGAAGTCCCGATGCTTCACCCCTATGTGCATCACCTAGATGCAATGAGTGCTAAGTGGACCATTCATTAACATGAGAGATGGTTTCATGTGAACCACTACTCATGAAACATGGGTCATGTGTTTGACTCAAAAACTACGCAGTTAAACCCTAAAATAAAATATCATAAATATATATATTTTTAAATAAATCTTGGAAGTTGCGTGTAATGAAAACACAACTGTTTCGATGGGACGTCAATTTTTGTCTTAACTATTTATCCAAAATAGGAAAAAAATTATATCATCTTGACATGGAATCTCTCCTCTAGTGCATCATATTTTTTCAATTTCTTTTGATAAACTTTAATATTTTTTCTTGAGAGGACAATCAACATTATATTTTGGTGTTGATGACCTACTTTTCGTAAAAATAAAAATAAATTATAAACGCTAATTGAAATATTTTTTCGATAAGGGCGTGGTGCGGTGGTTAAGTCGCTCGGTTGTAGTGGTGGCGGCCAGAGTTCAAACCCTCGCTAGGCCAACGAGCTCGCAGGCTTTACGCTTTCGCTGGGCCAATGAGGTCGTGGGTTTGGAGTGTTCTTGCTAGGGGATGAGGTCCCCTGTGTTGTGGCCTCACCGGTTCATTGCTCTGGGCAAAAGCATTCACGTGGAGCTGAAGGGCGTGTCACACCAGCGTCGCCAGTCACGTTAAAAAGTTTACCAGGCGCATTATCTTTAGAAAAAAAAATTGAAATATTTAAAAAATTATATCTTTACAAAGTAGACTTATAGATCTATAAAAGGGTATTTTTATATTCTTTTAAAATGATTATTTGCACAAGTAGGAGTTGTTAGACCATATTTGAACGATGGTGGAAAATGGGAGATCTAGGGTTCAGAACTGATTCCTAAGGATGAGTGATGATGCCCAATCATGTTGGGATAATGTCATGAGTGAATTTTTGTACAAGAATATGCTACTTATAGAACTAGTATTGTATAAAGGACACTCTAATCAAAGTAGGCCCAAAACATAAGGGAAAGTGACTTAAGAATATAATTTTTGCCATTACATTTGCCCCCACTTTGATGTGCATGTAGAATACTATGAGGAAGAATACAAACTATTATGAGGATACATGTCAAAGTAAAACAAGAAGTCAACATGGAAATTAAATATTTGTCAAATGTCCAAAGGATACAAATATGGATGGTAATTCTTGTTGATCTAGGCATAGCTTCGTAATCTAGTTTTATCAACTTCATCAACACACTCAACATTGTGCAACACACACACATCACAATTTTCATGCATCTCTACAAAACACCTTGTGTGGTGCTTGTGCACAACTATGCAACACTACTCATGTGTATGGTGTGGCCCTACACATGGTTGCACTTGCATGGGATAAGTTTGACTGTACATGTACAACATGTGGGACATAAACATCCACATGATATGCCACCATACACATGTAACACCTGGTAGCCTTTACACTAAAGGACATGACACCATACATACATGAAATTTGACACCATAAATAGATCCAATGCATGGTGACATTAATGACACATGATATAACACCATATGGGTTTGACACTTTATGTCATCCCATCAACATGTGGCATACATCCATATGTGTTAGACATATGTCAACATCTACATGGATCCTATTTGGTGGCCTAGTTGTACCATTATGTATAAATACCTACATTCTACATCATGTATAGTTAGAGGGGAATCCATATATTCACATCTAAACCCTATTTATAAATTTCTTCTTTTGTCTAAATAAAAAGTGGCATACCTACCAAAAGCCTTCCACATCTCGTATATGTCTTTGGTTTGCATTTATATCTTTCTATTATGCATTATATGCTCTTGTTGATTACTAGCTAAATTACAGGATTGTCCATCAACTTGCCTGGGAATTGGATCATAAGATCCTTCTTTATGCTTTTGCAAACACGTGCACAAATTAAGAGAGTGCAATTTGTACCAAGGTTCAACTTTTGAAAGTTCAAAAAAACATTAAAAATAGAAAAAAAGGTCAATGAATGCATACCAAAAGTGTCACAAAACATTAAAAGAATGCTAAACGTTGCCCTGGAAATGTAACACCAGGAACTCTTCGAATAGTTCTCTAACTTCATAAATCAACTTAGACCATAACCATAATGCCCCACATAATTCATTCCTATGCAACACTACAATCCTTTCAAAGTTCAAGTGAATCTATATATTCCTATGATTGAAGGAAAAGTTGGTGCCTTAGCACTAGATATTTAGATTTTATAGTTCAAAGAATACTTTTCCATTAACAATTTCACTAACACTAAGAATATCTCCTTTATATCATTAAAAATGTCCATTTTAATTTCCCATTAGTGACAAGTGTTGGTTCCCAAAATAGCAGAAACCCAAAACCCTAAAACATTTCAAAAATCACCAAGGTTAAGGGTGTCATCAAGGTGATTGAAAGAGGTTTATCAACAGGTCAAGGGCGATCTTGGTCAACTGACAGGAGTGGGTATACTCCTCTACACTTCAGGCTTAGCTAGACCTAGGAGGGATACTCATGGAGGCATGAAATAGAACAAAAACAAACAAACACAGCCATACCCAATGTACACTTGACCCCCAAAGCTGTCACTAGGTCAAGACAAACTGGCTGCACATGCCTCTGATTAAGCTGATTACTGAACTATGCATTTGCACCTGAATATAACTACATCACATTTTTTATATTCCTTAAGATGAATCCACTTAACTTCTCATACACAAAATACACAGTGCAGGCATACATGTACATGATTCACTAATGATTAAAATAGTTTTGCATCACTTCAGATTTATCCTTGGTTATTACACTGAATCATGGACAAGATGTAGAACCTAAACTAAAACTACTCCTACTCCTATGACTAACAAAAGAGGGTTTGATTAAAACAATGATTGATCCATCCCCAATATGGACCGGTGCCTACTCCATTGGGCAACTGAGTCATAGGCAATGAAGAGGAAGGTAATTGAACCAACATCAACAGAAAAGTAAAATGTACTCACATACATTTCTCAAATTACACTTCATGCACTAGACATACTTATTTATCTAAATCCAAACTACAATGACCCATTTGCAACAAACAGATGACCAAACACAAAGCATGTATTGATTTAAATGGTGTCACACATTATCAAATCCCTATTACAATCGTACCAACAATTGTGGTGAAGGCAAAATACACAACTGTGACCATGCATTCCCCTAGATTATTACAAATAGCCATGGAGACATCTCACTGCATGAATATGTATGTTACAATCCTTTCCTACACTGTATCAGATGCATTCCTCCATTCACTGCTTAGACATTATCCTCTGTTTGATGCCCAAAAATCTCCCTTAGGTTTTCCTGACTAGATAATTGGTTCAACAACCAACCCTGAAAGCATCTTTCTCATATGCATATATAGCAATTTTCTCTCAATGTGCAGCCTAGGGCATTGAAACTGAGTCAACACACCAAACCCATGCTGCAATAAATTTAGCCCAGAGCCCTCTTAGAATATTTGCAGATTTTTAGGAAGCCCATGCCTTGTGCACTAATTTTTTCCTTGGAAGGTCTCATAGAAAATATTGACCACTGAAACACTCCACCTTCCTCATTAAAATTGAGTACCTGTGCATTGAAAGCATGCACTGTTTCAGCTACCTACAACTAACATTGGTCTACAATAATGGTGTCACCTGTGGAAGTGTGTTCTTAGGTACCCAGGAAATCACACCATTTTCGAAGCTTTTACAACACTTTAAAGATTTAAAAACTTACTTTAAGACATTTAAAATACTACAATTTATTCTTCATGCTTCACATCTAATCTTTACATTTCTGCACCAGCACCCTCTATCGGCAAATTGCCTTATCGACGATCTTGAGAAACCACGAACCACTTTCTCTACCGACTTGTCTTTTTGCTTGCTTTTTCGCCTTATCAACAAATATTTCTTTTTGCGAACCAAGCCTTAGGCCTCTCCCTCTTTATTTGTTTCATCCTCTTTCCCTTTTGCATTTATCAGCAAATTTCTTTGCTGGTGAACCGAACTATTGGCAAACCTATTGATTCATGAACTATCCCTTTTGCCGATGAAGACCCCTTGTCTTCTCTTTTTCTTTCTTCTCTATTGATAACTATTCTCTTTTGATTTTATCTTCATTTTCACCTCTCACCAATCCTTCCTTCTTTCTTCCTTTGCTGCATCTTTCTTTTTCTATATCTAAGCCCTTTCCTCGCCTTTTGGTTGCTTTATCAATGAATTGGCGAATCTATGAACCCGCGAACTCAGTCAGCGAGTTCAAAATTTCGTGAACTTACTGATTTTCTGACAAAGCCTTCAGCTTCCCTTAAAAATTTCCCATAGAAACCTTTCCACTTGCCTTATCGTGTCTTCCTACTTCTCCATCGAAGCCTCCCTCAATCAGCGAAAATTCATCGACGAACTTGGGGTTCACGAACCTTCAATTTCACCGACAAGAACTTGGCTCTTCTTTCTTTACTTAGAAACTTTTTTCCTTTACCTTTGCCACTTTTTCTGCCTTATCGACAAAACTATGAACACATTAACTTAGTTGGTGAAATCGACAGTTCATAACTTTGCTGATTCACCAACAAACACTTTAACTTAAACAATTTTGCCAAATAAGACATTAATATTCTTTCAAACTTCTCTTTTCTACCTCTTTGTCGGTAAATCGACAAATCGGCAAAATCATAGACCTGTGAACCTAGTCGGCAAGTTCAACAGTTCGCAATTTTGTTGATTCGCCAACAAAGGCCTTAAAGGAACCAATTTTTTCTAAGGGAAAGAAACATAAGGAATATGGGGAAATTTACTTAGAATTTTTCTTGATGGAAACCCATGGAACATATCTTAGATCGGTTATAAATAATGGGTTTAAACTACAAAGGCAAAAGAGGGAAATTTATTAGATTTTTGGGGAAAAATAATGCATGTCTGGGAGCTAGTTTTTCAGGTGCTAACAACAAGCACTCAACACATAATGCAATAGGAATCACTACCTAATTCTAGCATGAGATTCTTGTTTTAATGCTTTGTTGCTGGGAAATTAATCCTCAAGATGACCAATAACCTACCTGATATTGGAAACCTTCAAACTATGTAATCAAAATACTATTTATTTATTGTCTCAATTCATTTAGAAATAATTAGCAAAGATCATGAAATCATATGCAAACCATGCATACACATGAGACACAAGGATTTACATGGGAAGCCTTTATGGGAAAAAACCACTAGAAAAAGGATAGATACAATTGCATTAATCTAAAACAAACTCCAAATATAATTAATCTCTTTACATCCATCTAAATCTATAGAATATAATGTACAATCTCCACAATTAGACTTTTCAACATCAAAAACTCACTAGGTAACTTTGCATCAATCAATCTACTCCATTTGCACTAAGGACGAGAAGTAATCCTAAGACTTCCCTAGAATCCTTTAATTGCCTTAGTGCTCTAACTACCTGTAAAGGGGGGAAAATTACAATTTAGCCAAGATGTATTAGCCAAATGATTTTCCCTACATTGTTAATTGGGATTGAGCTATTTAAATTCTATTATCTAACAAAATAGAGCTACAATCCTATAAATGCTTGAAATAAAAGAAATAAACAATTTTTATTTTATTAAAGAATAAAGGAAAAGTTGATATAATGCTAATTACTAGAAACCATAAAATAATTTATAGATTTTGACAATAGAAAAGGAAAGAAACCAGAGAGAAGAACCTAGAGCTAGATGAAGAAAGCCACTATCTAGGATGCTAGAATGGACGTCTGCATGAAGCACTATCATTCATATGGCCCATAAAATTAAAAAGTTCCTAAATACATATTTCAACCCAACAGTTTGCTTGATTTGCAAAACCAAAAAAGGGAATGCAAAAATAAAATGCCAAATAATAGCAAAAATGGAAATGACAAAGATTTAACTAAGTTATTTAAAGTGAATGAAGAATGACAAAGAAAGGGAAAAGTAAGATATCACCAAACTCCCAAGAAGCTGGATATCTTCTCCTGAAGAAACTTGTAACTAGAATGAACAAGAAAAAATGTTAGGGTTTTTTGGGGGTTTGCATTCAAGTCAAATCTAGGTGCTTTGGTATTTTTACCTCTAGAGTAGCAAATAGATAGATAGGTAGAAAATAGTGTGTGTTCTTAATCTAAGATCATTTAGAAATAAGAACATTGACTAAAATAAGAGAATGTAGGAGGTAAATATCCGAAGGTGCTCAAGGGAAAAACAAAAGAAATGCTCATAATAACAATAGGAAACAAGAACAATATCACTTGTAGGGGCTTGAGGAATCTAAGGGGATAAGAAAGTTGAATGAGAATGTTAGAGTGTTGTAAAGAGTTTAAGAGCTTGAGAGAGCTATGTGAGTATAAGAGAGAGTCCAAAAGAGCCAAGAGAATCTACGAGTGAAAAGATATGCTTAAAAAGAGAGGAGGCAAGAGGAAGAGGTTGACAAGATGTTTTGAATCATCCCAAGTCGTTACCACTAACCTAGGTATGTGACAAGTGAAAAACACTAAAAAATAAACATCAAATGAGAAACTATCATGGGATGCTAGTGCATTGCATGAACATCCACGTGAAGTGCTAGTGTCTAGATAGTTTGGGCTCAAATGACAAGACACTAGAAAATTACAAGGATAACACAAAAGTGACAAAACAATTGACAAAAAGACAACACAAGAAACAAGTCCTAAGCACCTTGGGAAGTAAAAAGGCTAATGCAAGGGCTAAAATGATCCTACGAACAAACTAAGGGAATGGACACTAATATGAGAAAAAAATGTAGCATGAAATTACAATGGTATGAAATTTTTGACATTACAATACCCATGGAATACCAACCTTCACACAACCATGTGATGACTATACCATGATGTCAAAATACCGTGCACATAATGCCAAATGTGACTTCTGCAAATGGATAACCAATGTATATGCTTGGATACTCATGCACATATGTAGTCAAATCATTTCAAGCATTGTGGTAATGTATACTTTTCATTTCAAGCATATAGCTTTAGCATTGACTTAGGAGGAGATAGTTTTCATGCATTCTCATCAAGCTTATATATCTTCTTCCCCTTAAGATTTTTATGCTCATAGTTTTCATGCATTCTTATCAAGCTTATGTATATCTTCTTCCCCTTAAGATTTTTATGCTCATATAGGACCTAGAGAGCTTTCTTTTTCCCTTCAAGTTTGTTATTACTTGCAAGTCAATTTTTCATTTTCTCGCATCCCCATTTTTATCCTTGTTGCCAAGAGGAGGACCTACTACTACAGAGAAGGAGACGGTTACCATAGGATCTATGAGGACGTAGCCTAGAACTAGTGCCTTATATTACAAGTTATTTATTGATTTCATAGTAATTAGCTCACATCTTGATATTTCTCTTGATAGAATGAGAACTAGAATAGAGTTATTTTCTTTTCTTAGAATAGATTTCCTATTTTTTTTAGAGTAGTTGAAAATTTATTTAATTAGATTAGAATTCAAAACTCAAAAAACACAAAAACATAGTTATGTTGCATCAAGAAAAGACATATAGAGTTGCATACATAATTCCTTTCATAGTAAATAGATCATTAAAAATTGGAAACATAATCAAAAGTGCATGCATTCATTTAGGATTAATTGCATTATAAATTCATTTTAAACATTCAAAAACTCACATTCAAGCCCTCAATTTCACCATAAAGCATAGGAAATTTCAACTTTATAAATATCCAAGCCCTTGGTTGTACCACAAGGCATAAAACATAAACATACATTCAAACATTCAACTTGTCAACTTTCAAACATTTAAAACATTGAATAATCCCTTAGTTTCATCACAAGGAATAGAAGTTCATCAAATATCAACATCAAGTTGAACATTCAAGCACATCAAAACATCCATCTTCTCCTCTAGGTACTTAATGTGCCCTAGTGTGAGGGAAGACTAGATAAGATTATTCTTAGAGGGAATCAAAGCAAACCTCCTCGGACAACCAAACCTGATTGAAGAAGACATTAAAGAGAAAACTAAAATCTTAGAACAAATCAAGAAAGATACAATCAGAGCCCATATCATTAGAATATTTTAAATCTAGGGCCAAATCATCAACCAATTTTACAAAGAAGCTACACAAGACTTAGCCATCATAAGAGAGGCAAGTAACAAAAACCTTCATTTATTGAAAGAACTGACCTTTCAACTTAGAGAACTAAACAACAATAATCACAACAATAACAACCACAATATTCAAAAAATAAAAGTGATAAACCCAACTATGATACATGATTTTCTACTCCCTACGGAATAGGACGACCCCTTAGTGTCACTACCACTTGACTAGATGTTTCCATGAGAGAGGGAGTGATGAGGAGGTCATTTCTTCAAGGATATGATTCATGTGTTGTGTCAGAGTCTACACCACCCACATTGTGTTTGAGTCACCACAAGTTTCCCTTGGTTTGATGAAATTTCCACATGCCTCCACCATCCCATCCTTCCATCCACTCCCTTTTAATAATTGAATCTAGTATTTGACATACATCTACAATAACACTCCTTTAATTCAATATTTCACATAATCCCTATCCTTTCTTTATCCAACTTGCCTTTCATTCCATTTTCCTTGGTAGCATCCTCTAATGTAGGGGCTACACGGTACCATGTTTACATTTTGGAGAAGTCAACAAGTAGGAATCAACAAGGTTTCTACCATCATTCACATCAAACACAACACCTTCAACATGGTCCATGTGAAGTAGTTACTCAAAATGAGATACTAGATCATCTCACCATGGAAATAGACACTTGAGTCCAAAATCCTAAATCCAAAAGCAGAAAAAGAAAAAAACACAAAATTAGAAAAATAAAAATAAATTAAAACAGTAAAGAGAGAAATTGTCCAATTGTGAAAATAATTCTTATGGCACCTTGTACAAGTACCATGATGAAAACCTATTTTGGGGCTTCATGCATAAATTAGTTATCTATGAGGGAAAACTTCTCCTATCCTATCATACACATCCTATCATCCCCATCCATTCTATCCATGTATCTATCCTATTAAACCCAATCCATTCTCCCTTCTTGATTTCAACCTTGATAAGGAAAATGGCACAATGTTGAAACATGCTTTAGACACCTCTTGGTATACCTAATCTTTTGCATCAAATATTATCATATAGTGTCACAAGCATTGCAATACAACATCATGAGTGACATATATAGAGTGGGGCATGTTATTCCTATGTGGTGAAATCCTTGGAGATCTCATTTTGAATCCCTCCCTTAATCCAACCCCAAATCCATCCCATCCACTATCCACAATCCCTTAATCATTCCATCTAATCCTCCCTTCATTCTTGTCTCTACATTTAGTTTTCCCTTGTCATTGGGTCCAAGAAAAAAGCTATTTGGAAATGAAATATAATGCAACAATCCCATTTACCCAAAGCATTCCATCCAAATGCAAGCAATCTAGAACCTCATCCCAAAACTTCTATAGGTTTTATTCACATCCTCATTGCAAGCCTTGATCAGCTCAAAGTAACCCATCATTATCAATCCTTGCATTGTTCTCAAGATATATCATTACCACATCAGTAACGCTATCATCATCATCAATCAATTATCAATTCTTAGCTTGACCAAGGGAAAATTTTGTTTATCTTTGTATTGTTTGTGCATTCTTTCTTGCTTGTGTGTCTTATCATTCTATTTTGCATTTGTAGTGTTCCTTGTAGCATATCGCCATAAAAACATCATGGTCTTCCATATCATGGTTGTAATGCCTCTGGGGCTTGCGCCTTGTCATCTGTTGACTTTTGTTTTAGATCTTCTACTGTTATTAGCAATGATGTTTTATTATGCCATCAATGTATTATTGATGGGTTTTTGTATTGGTATGCATGCATTTGCTTATGGATGTATATGATGTGATTTTATATGTTGGATTTTTCAATGTTACCATTCCACTTCTTTGATAGATGTATATATATTGTATAGATGTGTTTATTATACATGGAATATTATGATGGATTACTATTAGTTATTGCATATTTATGACTTTGAGTGATGATTCATGTTATATTTGATGCTTATTTGATTTATATGATGTGATGCCACGTTGGGTGTTTATGCTTTGCTTCAACTATTATATGGTCCAGGTATGCTTGATGTTTGACTTGTGTGTAGATACAAGGTTACTCCCCAACTATGGTTATAAATACGATGTTTGTATTGGGTTAAAATTTGTGTGTTAACTTTTATCTAACTCAATTCAAGTATGAGATGGATCCTATGTATCCTTGTGTTAACCTGGATTGAAATCAGTGGTGACTCCTGAATATGTATGTTGTGAAAACCTATAAAAAGTTTGGAATTCCATTACATGTGTTTAATTTTATCTTAGCACTTTTCATTTAAACATTATCTCAAAATGCATGCCCATAACATTTTCAAAAAATATATTTAATTATGCTTTAATAGAGAGAGCCTATGAAATTTTATTATCTTATGAAAAAGAATAATATAGTGAATTTAATTGCATTAGGAAATTGAAATAAATTGTTTAAGGAAAATAGAGTTATGCTAAAGGAATTATTAATATTGGGTTTATTTCAATGCACTGGTTTTATTTCTTACTAGTTGAGAATTATTAATTTAGAGAATATAAATAATTTTCAGAAAGGCATGTTTCAAAATAGCTTGATAAGTGGGAAAATGATGAAAAAAGAAAAAAGGGGTTTAGGGAATGAAAAATAAAAGGAAAAAGAAAGGGTTTTCTACCTCACTTTGCATTTTGAAAACTCTCTCTCTATCTTTCACACATTTTCCCCTTCCCTCTTGGAAAATAAAGTTCTTGCATTGGAAAGAAAACATAGATTTACAAATTGCTTGGTGTTTGGAATTGCTTAGAAAAGATTACTAGGAGGTGTGCTTGGATTCAAAGGAAAGAAACTTACTTCCATTGTGTGTGTTCTTCATTGAAAGGTATTTTTCTCCTTTGCATGTTTAATTTAAAATTTGAATCTTGAATGGAATTCTTCCATTGCCATGCACAATAGGTGGAACATATGGCCTACTTGTAGGAAATAATTGGATTAAGAGTTAGGGCTGTTTAGAATTTAAATGGTTTTATGCTTTCAATTTTAAATTTGAAAAGTCCATTTTAGAGCCATTATTATGGAAAAAATTTATTGGCCTCCTCTCTATCATGCCCACATTTCCCATGTGGTCATGACATGCAACACACGTGTCATGTCCACATTTGTCATGTGGTCATGACATGAAATATTAAAATTTTTCCACGCATCCCTAGGAACCCCCTCGCACGCGTCAGCGTGCTTGGTGGCAATACGCATAAGGCGTAGACATGTTAATCGAATCTTAGGGTACTGCGATCACATGCGCAATCCCCTGCATGATAGTAGCCGACTAGAGGGTTATGCGACATAATGAGCGTCGCCATAAGGGTTAGGATCGATTGATCAAAACCCTAAGTTTTTTCCTAAATGAGTGACGTGATTTTGACACGAGTCGAAATCAAAACCCTAATTCTAGAGCATTAAAAGAATAAATAACAACTTAATCAATACAACTAGTTAGCGAAAACATTAGATTATTACTCAACGCAAGGATTAAAACACCTAAGAACTTAACCCTAATTCCCAAAAAAATCCAGCAGCATAACGCCACTAGAGCGTGTATAGGAATTATTCTAATTAAAATTTCATGCCCAAGAGTTCACTAAACTCATTAAAATTGACAAAATTAATAATTACGCTAGGGAGAATAATTGGCCGCACTAAGGTTCTATAAATTGACTAACTAGGTTAATATAAATTAATAATTACTATTGTCCAAGGATGCTCAAAATAATAATAATAAAATATTAAATCTAAGGTATATAAACTAACCCCTTTCAATTAATTAATCATAAACTTTGCCCAAAAAATTATTTGATTTCCATCACTTTAACTCCCCACATTATTATAATCCCACTAGATAAATTAATGACAATGTAAAAAAATAAAATTTAATCCAATAAGGTAAAAAGAAATAAATGTAAATAAAAAATTCCCACTCAAATAAATATTTCCCCAAGGTCTATAAACCAAAAGTTAATTAAAAAAAAAAAGAACGAAAAAGAACAAAGGTTTCCAATATAAAATTAAATAAAACTTACACCTCACAAAGGAAAATAATATAAAAATCTTCACAAGCCCTAAAAGTTCAAGAATAAACTAATAATTTCCTTATGGAAAGGAAACAAAACCCTAACCCTATCTCATAGTTTTCTCTATTGTATTCATTTCTTTTATTCTCTATTCTCTTCCTCCCATTTGTTTCTCTCTTCCTACTTGTTTTGCAGGCCTGAAGGAAAAAAGGGTAGCCATGGCCGCCATCACAAAGAAGGTATATGTACAATGAATTTTTAATCGTTGCTTTCTGCTTATTTCTATCTAAACCCCCTTTTTTTTAATATATATATACATTTTCATGTGTATATATATAAATATATCTGGTTATAAAAAAAATAGAGATGAAGAACCAGAGCACACACACACACATATATACATTGCTATAAAGAAAAATAATGCATTAAGAATGCTGCAGGTCGAAACCAAGGGCCAACGCCTGTATACATAGGGGAGCGGCCGTCGACGGCCCATTCATAGGTTTAAAAAGAATGTTAATGGAAAGTATTTAGGGTGTGGGGGGTTCCGTTCCCCCCCAACATCCCTCACTGAATACTTCATATAACAAAAGAACAAGATATAGACGGCCATGGTGGGGAGGGGGGTTTGAAACACACCCCCCCCGCCTCAGTCTCCCTTCTCAAATAGACTGCCTACAGTGATTCACAGTTACAACAAAAATTTAATCTTACTTTTATTTACTACATTTGGTCCAACAGTTAAGGTTTTATTCGCATTTATACACTGCTTATTATATATATATTTAACACAGTCAGTTTTAAAGATTTTCCAGCCAATAAAATATTTAATATATATATATATATATATACACACAAATTTTCCCAGTTTTACTATATTTTCCAGCAAACAAAAAAACATATAATAATTTATGCAACTATATTTATTTTGATCTATATATATATGATTTCCTCAATCACATAGAATATATTCTTTTGTAAAAGTAAACATACAGTTAGATAAAATGAAAAAATATATATTTAATTGTATATATATATATATATATATAAACATACAAGTATGTATATATATCTAATATATATATATACATTCATAAACAAAAATAAATAGGGATGTGTTTCTTTTTCTACAAAAATAAGGACTTCATTTCAGAACTATTTTTTTTTTTTAACATGAAACAACAACTCTAATTTTTTTTTTTTGAAACTATACTACAAATCGGCAACAAATTAATTAAACCATGGATTTAAAATGGCAACCTAATCATGTAATTTTTTTTTAAACAACATAAATGAGAAGAGTAAAAGATGCATATTTTGCCATTACAACTTTATCAAAAGGTCATAATAAAAACAAACAACTATTTATATTTTTGCAACTTCAAAATTAGAGTATAACACAAAATAAAATCTTTTAAACATTACATATGAAGAGAGTATTTTCTCTCTTTACACATTTTTTTTTAACAAGCTACACATAGGCCACTTTTTGGCCAAGGCTCTCAAGTAGCCCAAGAACAATGAAACATAACTTTAAAGCACTTCCTCCAAGCTCCATCGCCAACAATAACACTTGCAAGAAACTAAATAAGGGAGGGAAAACCAAGCCACAAAACTGCTCTCCTCCCTACCATAGACCCACAAATGGGTCACACCCGAGCTTGGAGGTCATCCACACACAAGGTTTAACACTCCACAACAGAACAATGAGCAATCCAACAAAACATGAAGAACACCCATAGTTTTAACACAACACAAAACTCATGGAAATGAGTTTGAAGGGGTAGGGTAGTGGACATCACTCAACTCAAGAGGGCCACTCCAAAAATCTCAAAGTCTCAACACAAGTAAGGCCTCAAGCCCAAAATAATAACTCCAAGAAACTCATAGATTTCACCGTGGCACTCATGCCAAACAAAATGCTCCATACTTAAAATCTTGCCCTCAAGGCCATAAAATACCAACACCAAGAGGGTGACCTTGAGGAGGTTCACTCCTTCCCCACCCCACACATGTTGAGCATCTTCTCCAAATGGAGAGGCTCTTACAAAACTCACTCAAAACCCCACAACATAAAATGCAAAACACTCACAATGCAAGCACTCAATAAAAATGAATGCATAAGGAAAGGCTTCAAGCCTTGAATCCTACCTTGAAATGCCCAACAATGGAAGATAGTTGAAGTAGAGCCTTCCAACTCCAACTCCAAGTCCTTCCTTAAAATGTGCCTCCAAAAACTCTCTAACTCGCCCCAAAACTCAAATAAAATGAAAAAAAACTATTAAAAATCAAGAACCCTCTCCCTCTCCTCAAGAGGGAGTAAAATAGGCTCTCTTCATGGGCCTTGAGGAATGAGAAGGTGACACATGTGTGAGAGCAAGGTGGAGCCCAAAAGGATGAGGGTACGACATGTGTCCATATCCTATCCTCCCATGGAAGCCCACAAAACTCCAAGGTACTCACACCCATGTGGGAGTGCCTTGGAGTTGGGTTCTCCACAATTAGGGGTCTTGAAGACTCCCCAAGCCTTCAATGCAAGGTACCCCAATGCCTTGGAATGAGGTGTGGATAAGGTTGAAGGTTTGACCCATCCTTCCACTCCTCCCCAAACTTCCATTTTGGTCACTTCACTTTAAGATGAAGTTTAAGTGACCATATGGTAGTTATCCTAGGGTTAGACATGCTCAAATGGGCCCTAGACCCTAGGGGTACAACCCAGGGTCACTTTTAACCCAAATTTGGCACCTTAGGATGTAGAAAATCACATGAAAAGGGTCACAAAAATTAAAACACAAAAATTGAGTTAAATAACATTACACATTTACAACACCATAATACAATCATCTAAAAATGGGTAGACCTAGCCCAAACGACACCATACACAAACATTACAAAAATTTATCATGCAATACACAGTTGATCTTGGTTCCTCTTGGAATTGGATCGGTTCAACACATGATTGACAAAATGTGTGGGATGATCTCTGATTTTCTGTGGCTTGGGAAAATCACCTGCGTACTCAAACAATAGATTAATCCAACATGTATATCATAGCCAAAGCAAGGAAAATCATACACTCACACCATCACATACTCATTTAAAACATCATAAAAATCACATCATAATTAGATTCATCATTTGCATTTCTATATAATATCTCAGAATCAAAATCACATAGCAAATCCATATAATGATTTCACAACTAACATCTCTAATATCATCAAAGTGCATATCACATGTCTAAACATCATTAGTGAATCGAAATCAGGATATAGTCAAATCACCACATACTAAGCATAGCTAACCAAAATAAAGGAATATAGTCTAGAAAATTTGCATATCGGGATCATCAGTCCCCAAATGTCTAAAATGTCACCAACTGTAATTATGAAACGATCAAAATAAGGGAGTGAAATAATAGGCCTCACATTCTCTTCCCAAATTTGTTTAAGATTATTGATGTCGGGTAGATTTGGAAGAGAAGGGTAGTTTTATCTTTTGTAAATTCCTTCCAATTCAAAGTATGAAAAAAATCAAGTTTGCATGTGACTCCATTAATGGAGATGGGATAAAATTATGGTTTTGCATATTAGGAAAGAAAATTGTAAGTATGCATTTTAAGGGCTTAAATGATTGTTTTGTTTCATGAGATGAATGGTCTCCATTGTCAATTGGTATGTAGCATCTTTTAGTATTATGTTATGAAATTCTACATTATATTTCATGCCATGTCCAAATTGTGTATTTGGAGCAATGGATTTCTAGGATTGACGTATAGAGTAGGGAGGAGTGGCTCTCACTATTTTCCACAGTCCAAAGTGACTAGCTAGATGAGAATGGTGGAGAGTTTTAATTAAGTGTATACATAATCTCATTGGGTAATTTAAAATATGATAATTAAGATTTCCATGCCATGACTAAATGCCTTTAGTGGGTTCAGTATTAGTCACATAAGACATGTCACAACTCTTGGTGGTTGGTGAATGTCGATGAGTATCTTCATAGAGGAAGCATGACTCCCTTTCTTTTTGCATGGCCAATATGCTACTAGTAGGCTAACACTCCTTTCCTGACTTCTAGGATCCTCATCCTTATCTTCCAATAGATTATGTATTAGACATGTTTTTTATCATGTTGTTGATACTTATATGATTATTGCATTTAGTGTGCTCATGTGTTATAGCACAAATTATGCATGTTGATTGGCGTGTATGTTTCCATACTCCTTTATATTGTGTGAGTGTGTTTGTACCCATGTGACCATCTCTAAGTACAATGGGGTGGACCTGAGGGTAACACATGGTTGGGTGATGTTGTACCATTGTTGGGGACCATGTGGACCTTAGAGTAACTTGGATAGTGTGTTAAGAAGCCTCCTTTTCTTGATGGAATGGTTAGTTTATAAAAGTAGATGTATCATTATTTTAATTTCAATCATTTATTTACTTTCTTTGGAATCATTTACTTTAGGAGGTTTTCATGTGGCCAAGTTAGAGCCCACAACCCCTTGAATGTATCCCTAAGACCATTTGCAAAAATATCTAAAATTGAGGAAGTTATGCTTCATAAAGTGTGGAAAAGATACTTGTTTTTCTTACCTTAGTCCTTTTCAACATTCTACTTTGCAAGTTAGAGATACAATCTAAACTATAATGTGAAATGGAGTTGCTAGTCTGAGTTGTTGGTTGTAGTCAGTCCCCAAACCCTAAAGTGTAGTAGGGCTGGAGTCTGGAAACCCAATACACATCACATAGTGTGAGTTGCATATAGCTTCTAGAGTTCAAGGTAGTAGGTAGTATGGAGTTTGGAAGTCAACTGCACTTTATAGAGTGCAGGTTGTTGATGTCTTCCAAAGTCCAAAGTGTCACAAAGTTTAGAGTTTAGTATTCACTTGCGCTTTGGAAACATGTATATTGCAAGAGAATTTTGAAGTTCAATGCGTTTCTGGATTAGAGTCTCAAACCCCATTGCACTTTGTAGATGTGCACACTACAAGAGGTTTCCAAAGTTTAAATATCCTCTTATCCTAGGACCCAAAATTCAATGTACTTTGTAGCATGCAAATTGAAGAATTTTTTTGGAGCTCAAAGTGGTTCATAGGTCAGAGGCTAATGTCAGTAGGTCATTCACACATTGCACTGTGCTAATGGAAACTAAAGTACATGAGGGTGCAATTTGTAACTATGAACCAAAGCCTAAACCCAATCTATTGTGCAATTTTGCAAGTTTCAACCCAAGTTTTAATTTTGACCCATCTACAAGTTCATTGTAGAACCTGAACTTTGGTAGTTTTAGCCTTTCTTCTTATCATAACTCTATGAAATATAAGGGATGGTGTAGTAAATATGTTGTAAAGGTTTTCTAGTGCTCTTGGAGATCCTATCTCTCCTCCATGCCTCATTTTCTATGTCAGCCATGGTGTCTCATTGTATGGTATAATTAAGTCTTCCACTTATTCTACTTTTCTTAATGCATTGGTGTGTATTCCAAGAGTGTCACCATGGTTTATGCATGATGCCTTGGGCATGTGATATGATGATATGTAGTTTCTTATTACCACTTTTGTTTCACAAAAAGTTTGTTCAATTAGTTATTTTCTGTTAATGTCTTGTGTGAAAGCTTGGGGCATTATATTTGGTATTAGAGCCAAGTTAGAACATTAGGAGATCTAGTTTATGTGCTTCTTTATGGTGGTATAGGTATTTGTTTGGAGTGTTTTGGTTCCATGTTTTCCCATTCCTTGCTTGCCTTAGCATGGTTTTGTGAATTTGCACGTATGTACTAATCTTTCCTTATGATGTTAGGAAGGATGCCTCCTACAAATTACCTTACTTGGTAGGGAGGAAATGTTCACCCTAATTGAAATTCACTAGAAATTCAAAGTTATCATTCCCTAAGATATAGACCAAATAATCCCGATGACCCTTTACGTGCACCATGAGTAGTGGTCTTACTTTAGGAGATCTTCCCAAGGTTGACCCCATATAAGAAGGGAAAGCATTTTGGAAGTTCTCACCCTTCTAGGCAAGGGAAGAGGTTCCATAGAGGGATGGTGAAAGGGAACAATCTAGGATCCCATTATGGTCTAGAGTGGAGGAAGTACCCCTTCAAGATGTGCCTCATAGAGGTGATAGATATTTTGTGGATGAGGACAATGTGGCTGCAACTCAGATGAGAGATCTTCTGTGAGCCAACCCACCCACTTTTGAAGGTTCCACTAGAGGATTAGAGGCCAAGAACTAGCTCTTGATAGATGTTTTGTGATGCATCCTTATAGTAGTAACACCAAGGCTCAATGTACCATCATGCACTTATGTGGGTTTACTTCTACTTGGTGTTTCTAGGAGCAGAAGTGTCACCTAGACATTTCTATAGTCTAATGGGAGACCTTTATGGAATGGTTTCATTCTTGATATTTCTAACCATTATAGGTAATTACATGTAGATGAGTTCCTTGAGCTTTGAGAGCTTGGCATGACTATAGATCAATACGAAAATCATTTCTTTGAACTAAAATAGTATGTGAGTGTAGTGGAGGACGAAGGGATGTTAGTGTAGAACTTTATAAGAGGGTTACATGCTCATATTAGTGGAGGTGTTTGGGTGTTAGAACCAAAGACCTTAGAGGTTTCTATGTAAAAGGCTAGATTGATTGAGGAGAATTTGGAAAAAGGGTGTGATAGTTAGATGAGAACAGGTAGCAGTTCCTTACTAGTTAGGTTCAAGGGTGTAGGGATCTCAGCCCCAAACTAGGGGACCTTATAGGGCACCTTTAGTATCATTTAGGAATATCCAATCGTAGAAGTAGAAACCTTAGTAGGCCCCTCAAAGTGGGAAAGGGTTTGGTAAATGTTCCCATGGGGAATGGATGTTCTAGTTGCATAAGAGTCATTTGTCCCAACAACAAGCCCAAGTTGGATAGCTTGATCTCAATCACTCAAGTTTCTAGCAATCTAGTGCACCTCAGCTAATTCCTACTTAGTTTGTGGGAATATACTATTCTTGTGGTTAAGAGGGCCACTATACAAGGACATGCCCTTAAGGGATCAACAATAGTTCAGGGTCAGAATGCTATAGCATTAGAGTCAACAGTAAGGGATGTTGGTAGTTCACATAGAGTTTTTGCTATAGTAGACAACCACCAGCTCTAAGAGCATTAGGGTACTATGGTGGAGACACCAAGTTTGTTGGATGGTGTGCATACTTCCATTTTATTTGATTTTGGTGCTTCAAACTCTTTTATTCCCCTTCCTTGGTTGAGTGTAGTAGGCTTGAGGCTACAAGGAAAGATGATAAATGGAAGGTTGAGTTAGCTACCAATCTCAAGGTGGGTGTAGACTCCCTCATGAGTGGTTGTGTATTGGATCTCAAAGTATTCACCACCACTGTCGATTTGCATATCCTACCCTTAGGATTCTATAGATAGTCCTTGGCATGGATTGGATTGGAGTACATCAAGCAAGTATCAATTGTCATCGAAAGGCCATTAATTGTGTTGACAATCTTGGAAATCCAGTTGAGGTAGCGGGGGTGCTTAGACCCATATCTCTTTGCATGATATTTACCATATAATTGAACTGAAATATGCAGAAGGGATGTTAGATTTTTGTGATCTTGATAAGGTGGTATTTCTAATAATGAGTGCCATGAGGTATCTTTAGTGAATCATCCCCTTTTAAGGGAGTTTGTTGATGTGTTTCCTAGTGCCATTCCTAGTATGTTTCCTAAATGGGATGTAGAGATTTGTATAGATCTTATTTTTAGAGTAGAGCCCATCTCACATGCACCATACCTTATGACCACTCAAGAACTTCGTGTATTCCCTTGGGGTGCACCAATTATCTTTGTGAAGAAGGATAGATCTCTTCATTTGTGTATCGACTACCAGTAGTTGAATATGGTGAGAATGAAGAACTAATATCCTTTGTTGAGGATCGACGATTTGTTTGATTAGATGAAGGAAGATAGGGTATTTTCTAAAGTTGACCTAAATTTTGGATACTATTAGCTTCATATCCATGAGGTAGACATTCATCAAATAATGTTTCATAGTCGTTATGGGCACTACGAGTTTACTATAGTCACATTTGGGTTAACAAATTCTCCCTATATGTTTATGATCTTGATGAATGGAGTGTTTCGTACATATATTGATTAGTTTGTCCTTGTGTTTCTTGATGTTTTGATATATTAGAGGATAGTGGAAGAACATGATGTCCACTTGCACTATGTTCTTCAATGTTTGTGTGATAATCAATTATCTGTTAACTTTGAAAAGTGTGAATTCTTCCAGTTAGAGGTAAGGTACTTGAGCCATGTTATCATTGGCAAGGTATTTTAGTTCATCCCTTGAAGATTCAAGCCATTGTGGATTGACCAATGCCTACAAATGTTTATGAGGTTCATAGTTTTATGGGACTAGCTAGTTATTATCATCGATATGTCTTAGTTTTTTTCTTGATTAGTGCATTTGATCACTTCTCTTTAGAGAAAGGGAAGAAGTTTATTTGGTTAGACCAGTGAAATAAGGCCTTCCATTGTCTCAATGAGTGGTAGACTAGTGCACTAATTCTTGTAGTTCCTAATCTTACAATAGATTTATCATTTGCATAGATGCATCATTAGATGGTTTTGGAGTGATCCTTATGTAGGAGTGCCAAGTGATTGCTTTTGAGTCATGAAAGCTAAAGGATCATGAGCTAAATTACCCCACTCATGATTTAGAGTTGGTATATTTTATCCACACACTTATGCGATGGAGACATTTCCTTTTGGGCCATCGATTTAAGCTTCATGTTACCAAAATTTCACTTACAACTCAATTTGGTAGAGCTAAAACAACTGATTACTTCAAACGTGAAAGGTACTCTAACAAATTTCTACTAAAGCTTAACCATTTGCATGTGAATGCTTTCAAATGGAATTCAATTTTTATTATGCAATGTTTTAAAATAGAAAGAAATTACACAAATTGCATTATATTGTTGTCTTTCATTCATTTTGTAATGAAAAATGTATACAATGTTGTTGTTTCATACATTGAGATTAAAAGAATGCTTAAAATGTCCCACACAAGCCATGTGAATGACTAAACTGAGATAATACAACATGAAAAGCAAACTATACATCTGAAGATAAAATAAGGGAACAGCATATGAAGAGAGGTTATGTCCTTCATTCCCTTAAATGGCTGATTCTGGTGTTGGTCCTCTTATCTTCAACTCCTCTCATTCCTGATCTTCAGATATACCTACAGATGATTGAAAATTTGGTTAGAGCCCAGGACATGAAATCTCATCATATGTTTCGTCAATAGACATATAACCTAAGCATATGATCCATTAAATCAGTTGAGCCATTACCAGATGTGTGCAAGAAAAGCCAAAAAATTAGATCATCAAATGAAAGATCAAGTCATCACAGGAGCATTAAACTTCATTGTTTTTGTCTAACTTGTTTATAGAATGTGCAGGTACAAGTACATTCATCATTGTGCATAATATTTTAGCATGTGGTGAAAAATTGGCTCCCGCAAGGGTTGAGCCCAGCATGCTACCCCTAAGCCTTAAGAGGACATGGATAAGCAAGAGACATGATTAAGCTTGTCAAATAAATGCATAAAATAAGAACTTATAAAATGTTGGAGATAGTCAAGTAGATTATGCAAAGTCATGAGACAGTCTAGCAACAAAAAGAGTAAAGAGGGTTGCATGATAGTCTATGAAGATGATAACAATCTTCACCTTTTGAGGACAATCAGTACAAACAAGAAGGTCCACCATGCTAGACAACTATCTCATCAAGTTGCAGTCCACAACCAGGTAACAAGTAAATAATGACAAATGAACAGCTGTATTCATGTGTAAAATGAGCAGTTATATATATGAAATGAGTAGCCATAATGCATGCAAAACATGCATTAAACTAGCAAGAACAATCATGTGAATGAATGCATTCGCGAATCAAGCTTAAATATCATCCACTTCAATAGTCAAAAAGACCCTAGCCTAGGCAAATAAAAATAGGACAAATATTTACCACTATTGTTGTGAATGAAGTGTAAACTTGCTAGGTGATGTTTGACCATCAAAATGGATGATATTTAAATAGAGAGGTTTGTAGGAAACTTGCAAATGTGAAGCAGTTGTTTCAGACATGTGGACAATCAAATGATAAAGGGATTGTCACTATAGAAGTTTTGAGGAGATAGTAACAATGACCTTGGAGAAGACATTATAGTCAAGAAGATTTGATAATGAACAACATAGAAGAATAAGCAGTCTATATAGCTCATTGCATGATCTATGTGAGTATAAAGTTATTAACCTTGCCTATGAAGGTTATAAGAGTCACTAGCTAGTTATGGAGGTTTGCTCACAGTCAAGGAACAATCATAAACAACAAGAAGACTAGGTTTGAGTATTCATGTAAACCTGTCATCAGATAATAAGCTTTGTCAAATAAATAAGAGCCTACAGTATGCATGTAAGTACAGGTGCAGTCACAAGAATAAAGTCACCAGCCATCAATATCAAAGAAACTTCCATCAGAAGACTGAATAAACACAAGGACAGTGAGATAGTCACTAAGAGACCAGATCATTAAGAACAATCCTTGACATTATAGGTTGTCTTGAGCAAAGAAAGTGTACAGATGCATGAAGTTAATCAAAATTAGAGGAGGGTTTTCACTCAAGACCAAACCTGTACCTAAAGTGACCTATACAAGGATGTTGTGACAGAGGCACTACATACAAAAACTCATAAGGTGTAGTATTTGTAATCAATGGATTGGGGGTTTGTAAGAGTCTAATTGTGTGAGTACAGTCACAATAAGATAGGACAAACCAATAATAATGCCCATGGACAGTAGAAGATGGAAAAAGCAAGGTGCACAGAATGAAGAATGCATGAGTATACAGAGAAAATGGAAGATAAAGATAGTCACAAGAACTGTGAAAAGAATAGCTCACTTTCACCATTCCCTTAGAAGAACAACTATATACATAAGGAGGCTAAGGGCTTTTAAATATCACAAATGCCCAATTATGACTGCTCCATCAATTCCAAATAGGGAGTTATAAGGTTTGTGACCAAGTGACATAAGACAATGACTAGAAGACATCAAATGGAAGGGACTGTCACCATGGAAGGTATACAAATATGTAGTGGTAGTTACATAGTCATCAAGGAACCATACTAGATAGTGCACAATGATGGGCTGAAATATTGACCTCTTTTTATGTTGTTTTTATGTGCTTTTAGAAATTTTCCATATGATCCTCCAGACACTTTACCAACATCACCATCATTATATGCTATCTTTTTATATACTTTGCAAGACTTTGAACCTATTTTATTAATATGGAATATGGTGATGATGTTATCAATTGAATGATTTAAATATGAGTATGCATGCAATATAAATGGAATCCTATGGTTTAGTCATGAAGGCTATTTGTGTGCATATGTTTTGTGAATTAACCCCTATTCAGAAAGAACGTGTCATCAAGGAAATGAGCATTTGCAGCGAAGTTGAAGACAGGAGAATTAAAGGAAGTGAAGTTGGACGCCAAATGTGCAGTCAGTTAGAGGATAAATGTGAACCATCATGGACAGAAATAAATGCAGAAGAAGAAGAAGACTTGTTTCAAATATAGCTTATGTGTGTTCTTCATGAGATCCATTGCATAAGAATTCTTCTTTGGATAGGAATCTGCTTTGTTTAGTTAGATTAATAAATTGATCTCAAACCTGTATCTTAGTATCTAGGAATGGATTGATGGTTGAAGTCAGTTAGTAGTTGCATAAAACTCTCCTGTTTTGTATAAGTTAAGGGGGATGAGTTAGATGTCAACTTAGTTACTTTATTTCCAGTTACTCTGTTGTTACTCTATTTTTCTATATTGGAAGATGCAGACATGTTTTATTAAGGAATGTCATTATTGAATACAATCTGAAAGAGATTTTGTTTATGATATGAAGTGAATGAACTATGTGTTATGAAGATGCATAGAAATCTAAACTAGATTTGATTCCTAGTTAAGTGAGTTAATCCCTTGAGCCGGCCACTCAAGGTACTAATCCTTAATTCATTTATTTACTTGTTCCTTTATGCATTCATTGTTAAATCTGCTTTTCATTTGCATATAGATACATCACGAGTCACTTATATTTCTTTGATTGTCAAATTACAAGTAGTATGATTCATGAACAAGTGCATGCTTTATCAATTTTAAGTCCTCTGGAGGTTAGCATTAGTTCTCTTATCATTTTGGATATTTTGAGTTAATTTTGTAATTTCCTATTGATAACAATCATCTACAGCTTATGCTATAGGTACCCATAGCCACTAGATTCTATAGTTGTTTTTACTGTTCTTGCATTTCTGTGAATTCCAGTAGAGTAGAATAGCCTGAATAGGTTTAGATAAGATAGTTTAGGAAGAATATGAGACCTGAAGGCACATACAGTGAAGTGCCATCATAAGCTTACGCTCCTTAGTTGATAATTTAATGTAGGAATACAATGATAGAGTGGAATGTTTAGATATGTTTACCTTGAATTATGTTAAGTCAACAACACATTAGTTTTTTCCTCTACACACAAGACATTGATGATTTCCTCATCACTCTAGATAGCATGCAAAAATAATGAGTTAAAAGATGGATTTTCATCATTTTTGTGATAGTAGAGAGTGTTATCCAATAAACCCCACTAGGGTTACTCACACTACGTCATACTGAGACAGTGAAGCCTTCTTCAAAGAGAAGAAACCTCAAATAGAAAAAAAAATGTTTACATAATTTACTTGCAAAATACACAGAAGTATTTTCATTTGTTTGTTTACAAAGGCCATAAATAGTGTGAGTTTCACCATCATTTTTTCAAAAAACAAAGAGCAAGAGGAGTAAAATGAAACCCTTGAAGCAAGTCACTTCCTGTAGAGGAAACTTGAGCTGCAAGCCCTCAACATTTCTAGGAAAGTTTCAAGTATCAACACAAACAATGAAAAACTGAGCAAGGAGAGTGCAGAGAAGGATAAACAATATGCAGAAATGATAATATAAAAGATGGATTTTTCATCATTTTTGTACACAAAAGCTCACAGAGGAACGGTAATATGCAAGAGGAGTGTTTCTTACCAGTGAGGGTGACATCTTTCATAGTAGTTCTCAATATTTTGACAACCTTTTATCTTCAAACCCTAGCAACCCTCTGGCAGCACAGCATCCTCTCGACAAAGTGAAAAGAGGAAAATGATAGAATTTAGGGTTTTCTCCATATTTGGTTGCCAAGTTCAAGCCCTAAACTCATCCAAATGATGGGGTTTTTGACTTTCACTTTAAAAATATCATTGTAATCCAAAAATACCCGTGGTCAAAGACTTCAAGTGATAAAGGCTAATGATGCAGAGCAAGCCCGTGAGCAAAGGCTAATTAAGGTTCTTTTTCAAAGCCTTCGTCAAATGCCAAATCATTATAGAGAGACCTAATGATGCACAATGAAGGTTTTGTTCAAATCAATATAGGCATGATAATGTGTTTGTGAACCTTAATGATTCTTCTAAAGGTCAAGATTTGAAATAAAGGCAAAATGTTTTTTTTTTACCTTATTCCACTAGTAGAATTTTGGCAAATAAATGACTAAGTGACTAAAACTTTTAGTCACAACAACTAAAAATGACTAAATTCTACTGAATTTTTGCAACTCAGCTATAAATGAGTAAATAAATGACTAATTTGGTCGTTGACTAAAAAATTATTTACTCACAGAAATAAAATGAATAAATAGTTAGTCACCCAAATACAAATTAGTCAAAATTTTAAAAAGAACTTTTTGGGGAAATTATTGTCGAGATGTATTGCCGCAAATCACTATTCGCATTCATTCCAACATTTTTTGCTATTTGCGTTGCCATCATACCATGTTCTATATCTTCCTTCTATTTGAAGTCAAATCTCCAACTCCTTACTAAATATCACCATCACCATCACACTCTTCATTTGCAGCCACTCTAACATGCTCTTCACACACTCAGCTTGGAATATCTCTGACCGTTCAGAGCTACTTGTGGTGGACTCACTGAAAAACAAAACGTCAGGAATGTAGAGATGAAAGTACTTTCCTAGAGCTACTTCACACTGAGGCATTTTGAGTTAAAGCAGCTACTTGCATGGGCGATAAAGAGGAGAGGACCTAGAGACTTCTAAAAGGTGGGTAAGGAATTCAAAGTTTGTTGCAACGAATTTGAAGTCGGTGAGGCCTTTTGCAGTGAAGTCAAATTTGGGGACACCCTCTACAACAAATTTAGAGGTAATTCAAAATCCTCATTACATTTATAAACACAAAATCTATAGCGTTGTGATTGGAAACTTACAGTAGTTACAATCTACTGCTCATAATAATGTTCTTTTACAATCTTGCCACTGTTCTGCTTCATAATGTGTTCTAGCTAAACATAATAAAATTTGGGTGTCAGTGCCAAAATATAATTTCCTCAAACAATTTTGATACATTTTCATTGCAAGCCCAAACTATCCTTGTGCAAAGTAAACATGTGCTAGATTTACCCACACATCAGGCATTTGAACAAAGATGTTTCCTGCTGCAGCTTCTTGTACCTGTGTAAAAATTTCCTTTGCAATATCAAATTGACCCCTTTTAGCTAGCACAATGGCTGCCCCATTTGCAGTATAAACATTTCCTGGTCTCTTTGCCAACACTTTACAATACAGTTCTTTAGCCTTCTCAAGGTGTTGTACCTCCACCTTTGGATCCCTCCTCTCATTGCAAAAAGCTGCAAAATAATTCCAATTTCCAAGTGAAATGTCAAGATAAGAATTTTTTGCATCTGATTCACTTTGTGCGGCTTTAATTGTTTCTTTTGCTTTAAGCTAGTCATCTATTTTTAGTTCCATTTTGCCAAGCATAGATAAAGCATTTGATGAGTTTGTATCCACCTTAAGTGCATCCCTAATCAATTCTAGGCTTAGTTGGATCTCATTTTGAGCCTAAGTCATGGCTGTAAGACATAGATATGCATCCACATAATCAGGAAACTTGAACAATATTAGCCTATATAAAAGATTTTCTTTTTCAGTATCTTGAACAGCTGCTTTGAAAGTCTGAATATTTTTGAATGGATCACTTCCTGGTAAGGGATATGTACCATTCCCCCGGGCCATCAACATAGTACCCGAAATAGGCTGGGTTGCAACCGGTGGAGAAGAAGGTTGCACAGATGTGGAAGGGGGCTGAGTTGACAAAACCTGACCACTAGCAGGATCATATCTTAAGGGGTCAGCCGAAGTGGGAACATGAACTTTTAACTGTTTCCCTCCACTATATTGGGCTGCAAGATATGTACTGGCACTATGTGGAAAACTCTTAAATGGCACAGGCTTACGCGTTTGACCCTTAATGTGATTAAGGGAAATATGCAGATTATTAGCTTCTGCAGAAATAGCTTCACGAGTCTCCTGAGACTCTATTTTCAAATTTTCAGAAATTTTTAACTGAGAAGTTGTGAGAAAACTAATCTCCTCAGAAATTTCTTGCAATCTCTGTCCAGTATGTCTAATCTGAACATTAGTAGTACCCAACTGAGAATTGATAACATCAAAGTCTGATTTCATTTCTTGCTGGACTCTTGAGACCAAATCTCTTTGTCTTTCTATAGCTGCGTCTCTCTCTATTTTCCAGATTTCAGCTTTAACAGTAAAAGCCTGATAAAGTTCTTTTAATTCTTCTAATCCTTTACCAACTTTATCAACCCAGTCTTGATTTAACCTTTGCTCAATTTTCTGAAGCTCAGCTAGTATATTATGATCATTAGAATGTATACTCTGGAAATGCTGTTCATGCTTGACAGCTTCAAGATCAATTCTGATCCTGTTGTCTTCTTGGAGCAGCAAAGATTTTCGATGACAGAGATTTCCCCAATTTAACAAATAACTTTGAGTAGGGGCATTGTTACCTAATGGTAAAACATGAAGAGGCCAACAAGGAGCTTTGAACTTTCCAGTGGTATCTAACATAAGAAAATCATGGAAAGGCAGAATTCGCCCTGGAAGAGTATTTGCACCACCTGGATTATTAACTATTTGGGTATCTATTACAGAGATTGGAGGATCTGGCAGAGCAACTTCATATTCAGAAAACATTTCCCTAGTAGTCATCATTCTTATTTTGGCTTGCTTTGGAGGGAAGACAAATGAACAATCTTCACATTGATACAAACCATTTTGCAAAATAGAATACTTGGAATGACTGCATCTAGGCTGTAAATTTTTATTCTGGAATGAAGCCTGCTGTGAGACAGATGGAATACGAAACAAATGTTCAAACCCTTGAGAGGGTTGTAGTCTAACACTTTGTGATTTGGGCAACACAGATGGAACAGGCTCTTTCGAGAACTCAGGTTCTGATGTGAAAGAATTATATGGAACATCTCGGGAAACCATAGAGGTTGCAGGAAAAGTAGAAGTCTTTCCTAATGGCTGTTTTGACCTTGTATCAGTAGTTCCCATTTTAATTATTGCCTGATCATCTATTTCTTCAAGAGACAATCCTCGAACTTGAGGATTCTTTTCAGTCTCAACTTCAACATAACTATCTTGCTCCCATAATTCCATTACCCATTCCTCGGGCATCTGGATATCCTTATGTCGTACTATCTTGGGTGTAGTTAACTTAGCAGTATTACTTGACGAACTCCATAAAGTTGACAGTCCATCTAATCCTCTTTCTCTTGGATTCCTAGGATTTATCATTAAGGGAATAACCTTGTCATATAGTCTGTAATGGACTAGGAATACTAAAGAGTGATCTACAGAGTCCTTCTTCATGAATAAGTTCATGGTTTTAAACTTATATTCTAGGACATCTTTAAGGTTACCATCTAAGAGGCTGACTGGATAGTCTAAAAGACAGTCTAGAAATATTGGGCCTTTGGCCATGGAGTCGCAACCAGCACCAAGCAGGGAATGAGATAGTTTATAAAACCTAGCATCTTTAAGCATCATCATGGCTATGATAGGTAGACCTTTTCGGTAGTGACCACAGATACCTATCCTGATATAAGAAAGATGCATGAACTGCGGATTTTGTTTACTGGCTAGAGCTTTACGCTGAAACTTGTTAACTAGCTCATCAGTAAATATATTCAATTTTCCTTCATTTCCTCCTTTAACGACATGAGAGAGTTCTGCTACATGACAGTTCTGGGAAGATTTATAGCCAAACCAGTCTTTCAGTCCTATTGACTTATTATTAAACATATCTATAATTCCTTTCGGAATATCTCTATAAATCTCATGAGGTGGAATCTTAGGGACTCGAAATGGTTTATCTTCTACATTACCTATAGCATAATTATCCATTTCATCTATACAATTGCCTATTATAGACTCTGTACTAAAACAACTCTCATTATTAGCATAGAAGTTAGTGAACCTAACCTCTGCATTACGATCTACAGTCATGTCAGATCTGCTGTTGTCCTTCGCCTGAGAATGGGAAGAGGAGGAAGCCATCTGCGCTCAAACTTCGCTCTAACCTGCGCTCAAAAGATCCGATTACTGCCCTTGCTGCCCTTTCGCCAACCACGGCTTCCGACGGGACTTACTTCAACGGGACTTACGACTATCAAGGCGGTCTGAGACAATACAAGGAGACAATAAAGGAGCTTTACAGATATTGTGGGAAAAGAGGAGTTAACATTAGACAACAACGTAAACAACATACAGCAATATTGTCGCCTGAGGCTCTGATACCAAATCTAAGCTGCAATAGACAAACACATAAACCAATAGTATATCTAGCTCTTATATGTATCGTAGAACTATTTGCGGTAAGCACATGCAGGAAGCTAACAGAAATGTTCATCTTTCACAATGCTCGCTATTATATTCATATCAAATATTTCAATTACAAGACTCAGACTAATACAAAGCTGTTAATATAGACAGCTTGTTATTGACATTACAGACTTGAGAGACTCGGACTAAGGGACTTTACAAGACTGATAAACCAACTATTCTGACTAAAATCTTCCTTAGGATTTTCACTCGTTAGAATCGCTTGTTGAATGCAGGCGGCTCCGGCACCTTATATAGGAAGCGAGAGCAGATCTTTTTACCCCTACAACATAATTCTTTTGAGTTCTGTCCACAAGAAGATGACACAAGGCAAACCTTATCCGTAGAGCATCTCAAAAGGTGAGACCCAATTGCTCGTGAACAAGATAAGGTCGAACCGACCGACACAAACAGGACGTTCCTTTTGGGCCCAAGAGGAATAACTTGGCCTTTCAATAAGGTGGAAAGGTAACCCCTTTACAACGTGGTAGGGTCCACGTCTTATCTTTAGTCATGCGGAGATAAGATTCCACGATAAGTGACAAGCCCACTTATTAGCCTAGGACCCAGTGCTATGGGAATCATCATCATCAACACGACCCCAAGCACATTCCCCACAGAAAGCTTTACCCGGATGATGACACTGAGGTCGAGGTGGAGGTACCCTTGGGTCGTCTTCAGAATGGTCCTCACAATTAAAGCAGGTTTGAGTTGATGCGTGAGGGATACAACCTGTCATCAACTGAGGAGTGCCTTCTTTCCATATGATACTCATAACTTTGAGTTTATACGGACCGTAGATACCTCTGGTCATGGAAAGAGGTGTTGCTTCATTCATTCTGTAGGTTTTGACATGAATCCAAATCGGAACCTGGTGAGCATAAAAATACCTTAATCTATTTTTGACAGTCCAATGCTCAAAGACAGATTCTGGTCCGCATGGTCCATAGTGTTGGGCTAAATACCTATTCAAGGTATTATCTTCTGCTGAATTGAAGGTAAGGCGGAAAATACAACCTGTGTAAGCTGTTGTATTGGTGAAGTTAAGATTCTCCGCTGGAGGGTAGGGACCCGAAAACATATCTCGGATGAGATCTTTACCTTCTTCAAAGTTCAGCCATTCCTCAGGTTTACCTATGGCCGGATTATTAAACTGAACAGGTAGACTGAAATCCCCGCACCAGTTATTAAGAACATGACCAATGTCTGGATCCACTGGTTCTGCTTCCACACTGAAGTGGAAGAAAGGGGTTTCAGACCACAAACCTGGTGAAGTCAGCAACATCTTGGCCTTCAGCATCTTATAACGATCATAAAGGAAATCGTTGGCCATTCTAAAATTATGAAGCTCCCTTCTTGGAAAGGGATTAGTACTCCACTCCATTCTACTGAGTTCATGCCACCTCTGTTCTCTGATACGAATATGCATGACTCGTAATTTTCCTTTTATTTGTCTGACTTGATCTGCACCTTCTTTGGATGATTCTGGTTCGCGATGTCCTTCTCTTGATACAAAATCAGCTACAATATTTTCAGCTCCTGGAATGTGAAGACAATCAAATTCATAAGTACACAAGAGCTGTGCCCACCTTAATAATCTTCCTCTAACTACCTTATTTCGTGACTCTTTCTTGAAGAAACCACGAAGGTTCTGCAAGTCACTTTTCAATAGAAACCTCTTATCAGCAATAAACATTTGAAAAGCCTGGAAAGAATTTACTACTGCAAGGATTTCCTTGTGCGTACTATGGTAGTCTTTTTCTGAACCTCTGAAACTTCCTGAGACAGTTCTAACAATTTTCCCTTTGTCTTTTGGATTATATTGTTCTGTAGCCTGTTCTCTAAGAACTCCAGCCCATGCAAGTTCACTTGCATCAGTTTCAACTATTTTATAACCAGGACCTGGAAGCTTCAACTGAGGAAGTTTAGCACATTTGTCCTTAATATTTTGGATGAGTCTATCATGATAAGGACTCCATGGTGGCGGCTTCTTACCTAAAAGCTTATTTAGCTCAAGGCGATCTTCAGCTAATTTGTAATAGAAACCAGAGATATAGTTGACTAGTCCTAGAAATCTCTGCAATTCTTTGACTGTTGTAACAGGCAAATTCCTGATTCGGGTCAAAATATGGTCCTGAACCTCCATCTCCCCCCCGGGAAGAAGCTTGATCCCGATAAAAACTAACTCAGGAACAGCAATGAGTGACTTACTTGGATTAACAGCAAGACCATTGTGCTGGCAGACAGATAGAAATACTTTGAGGTGATCAAGATGAGAATCCATATTTTGGCTGAAAACTAAAATATCATCTATATAGGGTTGGATAAACTTAGCATGAGGCCTGAAGATGATACCCATTTTTTGTTGAAAGATAGAGGGTGCAGTCTTAATACCAAAGGGAAGAACAGTCCATTCATACAGTCCTTGGGGAACTGAGAAAGCTGTTTTATAAAAATCTGTTGGTTTCAATCCGATTTGCCAATATCCTTTGGTTAAGTCAAATTTTGAATACACATGACTGCCTTGAATTGCTTGCCAAATATGGTCCTTACTAGGGATAGGATGTTTATGGTCGACTAAACAATCATTCAGAGGTTTATAATTGACCACTAGTCTCTTTTCAGGTAATTCATTTCCCTGTTCATCTACTTTAGGAACATACATTGCGTGACAGGAAAATGGTGAATCAGACACCTGAATTAATCCTAAGGCTTCTAGTTCCTTAACTTCTTTAGCACAGATTTCTACTTCAGTAGAGCTCATTAAAAAATAATTTGCTTTACCACGGGGAAGAATTTCCTTACCGTCCACATCACGTTTCAATGGCAGATTACAGGTGAGAGATCTTTGAAACTTTTTGAGATCCTTGGTCATGACGGTCGTGGCAAACAGCTCCTTAATCTGCTTGATTTCTTCTGTTCTTTCTTGGAACTGCTTATGAAGCCAAACCTAATTGACAGGTTTCTTTTTCTTTTCCTCCGATTCAATTCTTGAGAAGGAGGTGGGATGATGAATCCTGGGTAACTGATATAGGCCTTTAAAGGTCAGGAAATCCTGATCTACAATGAAAGGCTGCCATTCACTTAATGTATTGCTTCCTATAACTCCATCATAGTCTTCAACCTCAAAATGAACGAACAGAGTTTGCTGAGGTTTCTCCTCAAAGCCTAACTGAATAGGAGCAACACAGAATAATCTACTATAGGATTTTTCATTATTCCTGAAGGTAATATCTGTTTTACCTTCTCTCCATGCATCTTCTGGAAATGCATGTTTTCGAGCAATATTCAGATCCGCACCAGTATCTATTAGAAAAGAAAGAGGATAGGCCTGAATACCTGGGAATTTAATTAGAAGTACAGCACCTGGGCAATGTGTCGTTGCCTTGGAAGCACGCAGGTATGACTTCTTTTCTTGCATTCCATTGTATCTACCTCTGCTGCTTTGGCCTTGATCAACTGGTGTGTCATCTTGAACAGGGATGACTTCCCTTATGGGGCTTCCTTCGAAAGCGTCATGTTCAAGATATTGCATTGGATCCTCCGCTTGTTCTTGCTTTATTTGCAGTGGAGTCTGGACCTCTCGGGCTTGGTATGCCTTTTCGGAGCACATAAGGAGTTCCTCCGAGATAGTCGGCTTTGCTTGAGGTAGTTGAGCAGCCGATGATTGATTAAATTTGTTGATGAAATGCTGCAACTCCCGCTGGGACTCTTCTACATTTCTTTCTTCAATATCCTCAGTCATGAGGATTTCTACTTCATCTTGTGCTTGTTTCATCACTTTATCCAAAAATTCAAGACGATGGCGGCGCCATAGTCTTCTGGCCATGCTTCCTGGGCTAGGAGCCTCTAGGATGCCTTTCTGCTCAATTGGTGTTGTAGCAGTAATTACTGACTCGGTCGGACCACTTTCTCTGAGAGAAGCCACCGAACTGCGGGGTTGGTTATACCATGGGGATGGTCGATAACCAGAACTCTGAGGACTCTGAGGCGGTCTGGGAGGTCTTATTGGAATAAAACCTCTGCCTCTTGTTTGATAAGGCCGGGCTGACTGATAGAAGTAGTGATCTTCTTCTTCTTCTTCCTCTACCACGATCTCTGAAGTCGCGGGCCTTTGTGGCTTGAAAGCTGGTTCTTTTGGCTTCAGGAGGTGGTACTTTCTTGCTTTAAGATCAGCAAGACGGGCCTTCAATTTCTTCCAAGTCTCTGGACCCATGTCCATGACTTTTAATTTCTGTTCAATGTTCAGGATTTCTCCGATCACTTGATCCAGTTCTGAAACTGAACCTTTCATCATTCGAACAGATCCTTTCATCTTTCTGTAATAGAAAGACACCTCTGAGCCTTCTGAGTCTTCTGAGTCACTTTTCTTTGATGAAACTTCTGATTCAGCTTCTTGCTGAGATTTCATCAACTTGACCTTGGCTTGATCTTCTCGGGATGAGAAGTATTCTTTGTCCTCTGATTCTGAATCTTCTGGACTTGAAATTACAATGTCTTCGGAATCAGAAGGGTAGTCATATATATAATCATATTCATCTGTAGTGACACCGACACTCTTAGCGGCACGACTCTTAGCTTTACCTTTTTTCTTATCTTTCTTCGGACACTTGTTAGCTAAGTGGTCCCCTTTACAGATGTAACAGACTGGCTTGCGTCTGTAGCTATCTTTCCTTCTTTTGTCTTTCTTACGAAAGTATCCCTTTCTTTTTGGCTTTCGGCGATCCTTATCTTTTCTTTTGTCAGATTTCTTTTTATACTTTTTCCTGTATGGCTTGCAATCAACACAGTCATCATTTCCTTTTTCCAGCTGGTAGCAAACAGCTGCGGATAAGATCGGCTGTATTTTCTTTTTCTCTTTCCGATCTCTGACCTCATTGCATATGTCAGTGTTGATCTGCTCAAGAAACTGAACAATCTGTGGAAAGGTTAATTCCTTCATATCTGCTTTATCATGCAATAAATTTTCTAAAACCTTTCTATGATAATAGGGACCAATGGGACCGCTAAAACTTTTAAGGAAAGTTGTAAACATAAATTCATGATCTTGTTCTTTACCTGAGAAATAGAAATTCTCATACTGCTTCTTGCAATACTCTTTGAAATTCCTCAGATCTTTACATTTACCTTTCATGAATTTCTGGTAAGAAAGCTGTTCCAAAACATCACGCTTTCCTACAAACATTCTTGCTAATTGTGCACAGACTTGATCTGTGCCACTGTCAAGAATAGTTTCAATAAACTCATCATCTAATCTATCCCAAACCACTCTAGCCATTCCTGTCATAGAATTCAATGCTTGCTTAATTACTTCCTTCTCATCAGCATTTGGATTGGTAGAGATGTAATTGGTGATCCATGCTCTCATTGCATCGACACCTCTGGCATTTTCTACTTCTTCAAATTTATCAAAATTTACCATAGGCGGGGTGTCTGCTTTGAAAGTCTGAATATTTTTGAATGGATCACTTCCTGGTAAGGGAGATTAAATAGTGTTGTGACTTTATCCCATGGTAGCTCAAGTGAAATGCCACCTTCTTCTAGTTGACGGAAGAATTCCATATCCTTAAAGAGCATAGGAAAAACTACAGAATTGGAACTGGGGCTTTTATTTATGAATTCAACCCAAGTGCCATTTCCTAATCTTCCATAAGAGTTTGTTGAGCCAACTCTAGTTTATCATGCTCACAATGAAGAACCCCAATGTTGTTTAACAATTGAATGGGTACTTCTTCTCTTCTCTTCTTTAGAAGATACTTTACTATCTTAAGAGAATCTAAGGCTGTACTAATGATATTAATTACTCACCCATATTGATAAATGCATGGGCATCATGTGGATCTATGTGAGTTGCCTTTCTTAAAATTTCCAAAGCCTTCTCTACTTGACCTTGTTGAGCATATATATGGCCTACAACTTTTAAGCTCTCACAGTTCTCAAGGTGGACCTCCAGAACCTTTTCAAAATTTGAGAGAGAACTCTTAAGATCTCCCAACTTCAATTGAACCTGTCTATGAAATCCTGTGGCCTCTGGCTTTCCTTGATTGATGCCATGTAGTAGCGGCCAGTGGTGTCATAATCACCTTTACTATGATAAGATCATGCAAGATTATAATATGAATAAGATTTCATGAGAGGGTGCTCAGTTGAAACAAGAGCTATCTTAGTTAACTGTTCCACAAGAAAATGCTTCCCTGTGAAGAAAAAATGGTTTGCTAAATGATTCAATGCCATTGCATAGTATAGGTATAATTCAAAGGCTCTACGCACCTTTTCCATTCCTTCATGAACACTACCTTTTTCACTAACTATGAGAATCCTACAAGTAAAAATGCACAAAACTGACCACAGAGTTTTATGTAGAGGTAGAACATGATGTAGAGGAGGGACTCACACATAATAACCTTGACACATCCCAAACAAAGTTTCAATACACTTGATGCAAATCTACACCCTTGTTCATTCTTGACAATTTGCTCCTAAGCCTAAAACATGGAAACAACACCTAGTGACACTCAATCATTGAAGACAACATTGAATATGGGCAACTTGGTTTATTCAGACCTATTACAACATCTTCTAGGGGTTTCCAAATGTACATGACCTAACCAAGTGATTAACACAATGATTTATACAATTTAGGTCTTGCTGCCACTAGGTGCATTCAAGGTGATGACTCCAAACGAAGGTAAGAACACTTGTCATATGAATTCCCAGGCTTGTGCAGGCCCTAACAACATGCCACTATGATTATTCACCCCTCCATTGACATAAAGTGCATATATTATTGAAAGCAACAAAGAACCTAGGGTTTTAGGACTATCTCACAGCAAATCTACACACACAGTCAATCATATCTTCTTCACACATGCCAATCGTGAGTTGTCCTCTTGCAGGGATGTGGATAGACATGGGACAGAGCTTTCCACCAAATTTTAGGATTTTTGGATGGTGGAAACTCTGCCCATGGTTTAAATTTTGCTCCCTGGAAACCTTAGGTAGGGTTTAGACCTGCACTCACCAAAATGCAATATCTCGCACAAAACTTGATAAAATTCTACCAAACCAAATGCATGCAAAAGCTAGATTTTTGTTGCTAATAGATTTTAACATTACAGAAGGATCAATGTCGAAGGTTGACTATGGATCAATACCATGCATTTGATGAGAGAGTAGCCAATGAGAGGGACATGGACAAATATCCATGTCCATGTAAAGAATGTCATGGTGGAAAGGTGAGAAAAAGAAACCTGATTCTTCGACATATGATAAGATATGGGCATAGTGGTATAAGCCCTTGGGATTACAATTATTATGAAGATATGATAGAATTGCAGACTATGAGAGATGAAGAGGCAACAAACACATATGAAGTGGCACCAAACATAGATGAAGAGGTAGCAATGCTAGATGAAGGGTTTGAAGTTGATAGAATGTAGAATGAGGGTCTAGATGATGATTGGACCAAGTCGATGGAGGATGCTTTAAAGACTGTGTATGCTAATTGCAAGTTAACTCATTTGACAACAATCCTTCAAATTCTTAGCTTGCAAGTGGTGCATGGTTGGACAAATGAGAGTGTAGAGCAGTTATTGGCATTATTAAGTTTGTGGTTACCACCTGACTCCACATTGCCAACAAAATGAAGTCAATGTAAAAAGCAAATCACTAAGCTAGGATTAGGGTATGAAAACATCCACATATGTGACAAAGATTGTGTATTATTTCATAATAATCTTGCAAGTGAGAGTGAATGTCTGAAATGTCATGAAGTGAGATATAGACAAGGGTTGAAATCAATTGTGGTTCCTAGAAAGGTTCTTCGCCACTTTCCAATAATCCCACGATTACTCTGAATGTATAGGTGCAGAGACATTGTTGAACTTATGCAATGGCATGCCCAAAATAAGAGCACCGATGGAAAACAACGACATGTGCTTTATTCTAAGACGTGGATGGAATTTGATAACAGATGGCCTGATTTTTCTCAAGATCCTCGTAATATAAGGTTGGGTTTGGCTCTAGATGGGGTGAACCCATTCTTAGATCAAAGTACTAAATGGTCAACTTGGCCAGTGTTTTTAATAAATTATAACTTGCATCCATGGTTAGCAACTAAACCATTTTTCTTAATGCTATCATTAATTATACCAGGAAAGAAAAGTGTGACTTTAGATACAATCGATGCTTATCTAGAGCCATTATATGATGAGCTAGTGGAATTGTGGAATGGAATTTAAGCAATTCAATCTTTAAGGGATGATCATTTAGTCAAATTTACTTTAAGAGCTTCATTATTCTTTACGATTCATGATCTTCCTACATATGGCACATTGTTTGGTCTCAGTGTTCATGGATACCATGGATGTCCTACTTGCAACTTTAAGGATTTTGTGAGGCACTCAAGAAGTTTGCGTAAGTGTATTTATTGTGGACATCATGCTTACCTTAAAATGGATCATCCATATCATCAACAAAAAACACATTTTAATGGTAAAAAAGAGAATCATGAAGCACCATTGCTAATAACAAGTGATTAAATTGTTGAGAATGGACAAAAAAGAATGCCATTTATTGAAAATGATGGGATTGCTGGTAGTAGTTATGATCCATGTAATGAAAGTGGTGTAAAACGGTTGTGCATATTCTACAAGTTGCCATACTTTAAGGATATAGCCATTAGGCATACTATTGACTTTATGCATACTGAGAAAAATATAGCCTATGCTATTATAGAAACTCTTTTTGGTGCTTTTGATACCATTTCATCATGTGAAGACTTTCAACATCTAAAGATTCATCAAAATCTTTGGGTTGAAAAATGTGCTAATGAAAAATATAGAAAACCTAGTGCTCCTTATGTCTGGACAAAGGAACAATGTGTACAATTCTTACAGTTGTTGTCTCAGACTCACTTTCCCCCTGGATATGTAAGTAGTAGTATTAGAAGCCAAACTGACATTAATGGCTTAAGAGGCCTTAAGACCCATGACTATCAGGTCATAATCGAGAATATTTTACTTATTGTGGTAAATATATCAAGTTTGGCAAAGGGGCCAAGATTGGCAATTATAAGGTTGGGCTTAATATTAAAGAAAATGAGTTTACATGTATTAGATCCTTCAAACTTTGATAGTTTGAGGGAGGAGGTTGTTGAAGTCCTTTGTCTATTTGAATGGGAATTTCCACCAACAATCTTTAACATTTCTATGCATCTTTTGATACATCTAGAATATAAACTAGAGCATTGTGGCCCAGTAAGAATGAGATGGATGTATCCTATAGAACGATATATGAAAGTTTTGAAAAAAAATGTTTGTACGAGGGCAAAACTGGAAGGCAACATGTCTGAGGGATATTCAATGCAAGAGGCCATGGGATTTTGCATAGAATATATGAAGGATTTTAAAAATGTCAATCAACGTGTATGGGATGATGACGAAGATGAAAGAGTTGCAAGTGAAGTATTATAAGGCAATGGATGTCACTTCAAGCTATCACATCAAGAAAGAAGTGTGATACGTGCCTATATTCTTCAAAACACAACTTCGTTAGATAAGTGGCATAGGTAAAAAAAATTTACACAATAATTTATTTACTCAATTGCATTTACACATTTATATTATTAATCTTACTATTTGTACGTTAATATTCAATGTAGAAAATATGAAGAAGAGAGTCAAAATTTGATGCAACATCGACCTCAAAAGTGTAGACGTCATGATTTGATTGGAGGTGATTCTTTTCCAAAATTTGAAGAATGGATTACTAATGTAGTCAGTCATGCAAAAGAAGAAGGTCAAGATGTAACAACAGAGGAAAGTGAGCTTTCACAATCTCCACATGTATGGGCAATGTGTTTTAGTGGAATGTGGGCCTATGGTAGTCATTTAAGAGTGGAACAAAAAGACAAAGGAAAGACAAATTGTGATTGTGTTGTTAGTGCTGAATTTCTTCATGAAACTGAGAAAAAAATTTATGTTCGATTCATCCAAGAAATTATTCAAGTGGATTTTGGTGAAAATAGACCTATATTATTAAAATGTAAGTGGATCTGACCATCTGTAGTACAATTTGATGAGTATGGATTTGTACGCACAAATACAAGGCAATTTTTATCAGATATGGATGAGTCATATGTTTCCCCTCTCCAAATTAACCAATCATTTCTAATTGATGATGTAAGAATCCTAGGATGGTCGTATGTCATTCAAATAGAGTCTCGTTCCAAACAAAAATTCATGGAAGTTGTCGATATAATGCATGATGGGGAATATGTTAATTTACAAGAAACATTCGAAGAAGTGGATGAAGACGATGATGGAGCGTTTGAAGAAGAGATTTTGATTACCAATGAAGAGATTGGGAGAGAGAATGAGTAGCATGTCACAGACGAGGATGAGGAAGAAAATCAATTGGATGTAGACACGAGTGATCTGGATTTTGATCTTGCTGGCAATGTAGATGATTATAATGATGTTTTGTCACCTTAACTAGCCTATTACCTTAAGAGGTTAGCTTGTCACCTAAACTTTGGTTATATGTATGGTGTAATTTATTATTGAATGTAATAAAGATCTGAGTATAGGTGTACTTATTCACTATTGTTTTACTAATACATTTCTGAATGTAATCATCATTATTCTGTTGGTACATTGTATACAAAACCTGAGATGTTCACTGCTGATTTGAAGTGCATTTAAAGTTAGGTTCAATCATTCTTCTTAGTTTTCTTACTTTGGTTGAAATTAATTAAAGCTAGGTTCAATCATTCTTCTTAGTTTTCTTACTTTGGTTGAAATTAATTTTGTTTAGTTAGAATATAATTTCTTGTATGTCCTATATGTTTTCTAGATACTAGACTTTTCTTTTATGTCCTAGATGATACCTTTAGTTTGTAATACAGATTCTAGCCTCCACATGCATTGAATATGCTTGTGTGAAGGAAACAATGATGAACATCTATGATTGAATAATACATATAGATATCTTAACATTAGGTGAACTAAGTTTCCTCATTACAAACAAAGAAATGATCTCTTAGATATCTTAAACAGAATTCAAGCACCAGATTAAATCTTCTTCTCCATTGATTTCTTCAAATAGATATTACAATATAATAGAAGTCTCCTCATGTATGTTTCTATAAATGCCTATGATGATGATATCAAAATTTGGTCTTGGTTTCTCTTTTATAAGAGAAGAAACAAGCTTTAGACTGTTACAAAATATGGCATCTTTTCAAAATTCATGCATCTTCATATAAACTAAACATTAATTTTTCTTAAAACACAATTAAGAGAAAACATAGAAAGTAGGCAATATTGATTAAAGCCTGCAACACTTGCAATACACTTGTAGTCCGTTAATCAACATAGGAGAACCGTGATCATCCTGATCTGGCAAAGTCCTCCTCTCCATGATAGAGTGTTTGAAGGCTTGATTCTTCCACTACAACATCTTCAAGGCCCTATTCTTCTGGAGGAGCCAAATACTCTTGCTCCCATTGGTATATTGTGTAGTCATGAGGCCATGATGCTCGTTGGTCCCCTGCACGTATAGCCTATCTATTCATCAGCTCGAAGATACTTCTCCTGCCATTCAAACACAATAAAATCACTAGACCACTTATAATCTTGAATTTGGAGCAAGTTGGCCTGGTGATCCTTCCACCTTTTGTCCAGCAATGCTTTGACATCAATTACAAACTTTGCATATCCAACATCCATAGCAATTACTCTGTCTAGAATGATGTTGAAGCTGAGAATATTGATATCTTCATCCTTTTTCAAAAATTCCATGACCTTAGAAACTATATGACCAAATTCATCCTTCCACACATCAAAATACTTGATCTTTTCATTCTCTGTTAGGATTGATGAAATGAACTGGTGTTTGAAAGTGGCAAAAGAATCAATCTTTGCCTGCAATCTTTGATTCTCACCATTCACATACTAATACTCATCCAATATCATCTTGACCATTTTATCTGTTGGCTTTATAGCTACAGGAACATCTTGATTCCATTGTAGAACTTTACACAAAGTGATCAGTGTGTGATGTGTTGACTGCCATCTTTGATACAAGGGATCTAAAACAGGAAAATTTACTTTCAACCATTCCATCGCTTGAGACAAGGAAGAATAGCATTCATGCACATCTCTCAACTTGTCAACAACCATTTTCACTCTATATTCCAAAATTTTCTCAAACACTTCAAGATTTTTCAATTTTGCCTTATTCTTTATTTTCTCATTTTGGCTTTTCAATTCCTCATTTTCTTTTTCCAACTTCAATTTCAAAACATTGAATTGTTCAGGAGTCACTGTGGTATTTCTGGTCCCTTGTGGCATAGGTGTTTGAATTAGCACAATGGCTTGAATCTGAGAACTCTTACCCTTCAATTGTTTTTTCTAGTTTACATTTTCAAGATACAATCTATTGACCTCATCATTCATCTCCATCTGAGTTCTCTCATAATCAAACAATCTTTGCTCTAGCTTTACAACAGTAGCTCATGTAAACATTGCAGTATGCATAGTGAGGGTAGCTACTTCAGTTGTTGATGTGTCCTGGAATGTCTTGACCACATCTATTCCCATTATTTGTTGGACCACATCAAGTAATCTTAGTTCTTTGGTGTTCTTTTGTGTTGCCCATATTGCCAAAGTCTCTATTTTTGGATTGTAACCACAACCAGTGACACCTTCCTCATAGTCAAATTCAGAAACTAGCACGGGGTCATCTTGATTCTTGACTTGGTCTAACAAAAACATTTTCTTCAACTCAAGCCCGGGAATGATCAGCATGTTGCTCCTTAATACCATTTGTCTAGCCTCATCAGGGCTAACACTTATTTCATCTATTTTCATATTCTTTAAAGTTTGTGAAACAATTTGGTCATGCTGAGATTCATCAGCACCCATTTTATTTATTTCCACTTGTTCTTGAAATTCTTTTATCTTCATCTTAAGCCAAAAATCTTTGAATTTAGGAGAATTAATGAAATCATCATCCTTCATAAATCTCATAGAAGCCACAATTCTTTCATCTTCTTCCAATTTAGGCTCCCCTTGTGCTTGTTTGGCCATTCTGGCCTCTGGTTTGTGTTCTTTTGTTTCTTGGCCAACAAGTGGTTGATCTGTTTCTCCTTCATCTCCCATATTTTTCAGGATACTAGCCACTTCATCAGTGTTAGCCCCTCCTTCACTCAATTCATATGGAACCAGTGGAGAAACATCCTCAATCCTTTGCCTTTTGGTAGGTGGTGAATCAGGGACATTGAGATGGATCCTGTAGTGACATTGCATCTGGTGTAGGTTCTTGAATCATAACTCCTGGTGGTCTTTTGACACTAAGCTGGTAGCCTTTGAAGGCTACTTCTCAGACTTGCTATATATTCTTTCAAAATTGTCAATTATTAGATCTGTTCTTCTCAAAGGGTCCCTCTCTTCAACAAAGAATCCATCAAAATTAGGATTTTGTTTTTTGCTATCATCCACAATCCCTTTCAAAATCTCCCATTTTCATTTCCTATCATACACTTCTTGAAAGGTGACAAGATTTCTAATCACATCCTCATCAAAATTGATTTGATGGGATATTCTAATTCTTGTGAGGATGATTTGTCTAACAAAGTTCATGTGACCCTCTGGATCACAAACCCTCTCTACACCTAATTTCAAAGAATATTTAGCATTCAAATAGGCTTGCAAATCCTCTAAAGTATTAGAACCAATGGACCAATCACCAAACACTATGGAATCAGGAAGAAATGTGCCTTTCTTCTGTTTCTTCATTACATCCTTCTCCATCCACATCATTTGCCACATGAATTCAAGGAATGCAATTCTGTCTGGCACAGATTTGGGCAACACATGGGTTGGCTGAGTACACCCATATACCCTGATTATAGTATGATCTGGAAATAAAAACCAATAAGTATAGTTATGACTATGACCTTGTTCTAGCCTATGGGCAAGAGGCCTCAACATTTCCCTAATCTCTTTTATTAATCTGGGAGAAAAGCTACCAAGAGAATTCATTATTCTAACTGAGAATTCATCATGAAACACAACATAGTCACAATTCCTACAATGGCTATCCCATTTGTAACACCATCATTGTGTTGAAAATCTTTGTCTCTTTTCATCAATCATGCTCAGATCCATTCTGCCAGGCCACATCCTTCTATTTTGATACAGAATGAAATGACATAACAAAGAGTAGTATTTGAAATCTATGGGCTTTTCATTTTCTCTTATTTGAAAATTCTATCATGCAGTTTCTTTTCAATGAATGTTGCAAAATCATATTCAACATTATCTTTTGGATTTTGAATTTCCATGGCCATCATCATTAGGCCGACATGAATTCTACCTTGGGCATCAATACCCAACACTTGACACAAACAAAAATATGTTCTTTTGAAATAGAAAACAAAATCTTCAACAAAGAAATGTTCAATTGCAGTGGATAGGATTTCAATTCTTCTATTATTTGCCCCTTTCCTCATGTGCATGGGCACCTCATCCTTTCTATGTGTTTTTCTCAAACTATAATACTCTTTCTCACTCTTCTGCACATCTACTAGTGTGAGGGCTTGCTTGCTCAACATGAAGCAGTCCATGATTGCATTCCTGTCTACAAGCACTAATGGTGACCCATTTGGTAGTCTGACTGTTTTGGTGGCTGAGTGATAGTGTTGTGCCAATGTTCTAATCAAATCCACATCAACAAATACATTAGGCACTACAAGCTTTGCCAAATCCAAATTCCATGGGTTTCCAACTGGTCCCTGTCCATCTTTCTTTGCACAAAAATACCAAAAAAGGTTCCATCCAGAGATAGGAATTGCAGCATCTTGACATCCTTTTGCAACATCCTTGAACAATTTCTTAGACCCCTTGTCAACTAAATTTGGCAGGATGTCCCACAATGATTGTTGAAGTGATCATTTCTTGGGAGTAGGGGTGTCAGTGCTCTTACTCACAGACTCAGATTTTTTAGGTGTGATATTTTAGTGCCTCTACGAACTAGGGTTTTGATATTTTACTTACTTTACCAGACTAGTTGAAAATGGAGCACAAACCAAACACCAACTTTTATGCAAAGAGTGATAGGGAAGACTTACCCAGTCAGAAAGTGCCTGAGGAGAGCACACAAAGATTGATTTCGCCTTCTGCAATCAACACTAAATTCGCTGGAATGAAGAAATACAAAGAAATCCCAAGTTTTATCGTCCCATGAAGCTGGTCATTTCGCCATTAACCTGGTTTGTACCACAAAATCAACAAATCTCAACATTTAATTCTTTTCAAACACAGATCGTTGATTTGATCCAATCCGTTTAGTCTTTTTCTCGAAAACTAGAATCTCGTAGGCATCAATGATAACCATTGTGGGGTAGTACTAAAGTCATTTCAACATTTAATTCCTTACCTCATCACCGCAAGACCAACTTAGGGCAATTGTGGGACCACGAGACCTCTTGGATAGTTACATTCATCTTCACCACTTACCGGCACCCCACAAGCCTTGTTGCACACCACCACGGGATGGCGGGATACATGTTATCCCTTATGTCTTTTACTGTACCACCGCCAAGCTTTGGCCTGAGCATCACGGGGTTGTGGGAGCCTTTGGTCTCCCATTCATTGTTTACAACATTACCACCAGTCAAAGTTATCAACATCGCGGGGTCGTGATATGTAGCATTACCGATTACTTGAACTCCTTATACCGCTAAACCATAGGCTCGACTTGAAACCGTTGCGGGGGTGTGGTGAATACTTAATCCTGACTCCTTCCTACCGCATTGCTGCCGGTCATCTCCTTAACTACCGCGGGGGTGCAGTAACATATTATGTGCCACTTGAGTTTATACTACAATGCTGCAACTAAATTTGTTGCATGCTGCGGGGAAGCGGTAACTGTGTATTCACATCCTCTAATTCCTGCACACCTGCCAAGGCTATTTGCATGTACTACAAGGCTATGGTAAGAGACGAAAACACATCAATGGTTCAAAATATAAATTTCTTTCACATAGACCTGATATGAGATGCTCATAAATGACTCCTGGAACAATTCTAAAAGGAATATGAATCCCTAATTATGGATTTATGGAAGGAAAATGTATGAAACAAAGTGGGACTACGTGAAATTTTGAATGGTTCTAACACACCTCATGATGAACTAGACTATGTTTTTCCTTCATCCTGCTTGTGTTATGTTTTTATGAGTTCTTTTCTTGTGAATATATCCCTAAGGAAAATTTGTCTGATACCTATAATTATAAACATCTTCTTGGTTTTTGACTGCAAATTCTTTTTAATCTGTAAACTGAATTCTATTTTAAGTTTTCATTTGCAGTTATCAACAGATTGGAAAGTCAACAGTTATCAACTTATGAACTCAATAAAATTTTACTAATTCAAGTTGTTGATTTATACATTATTGTTTATTTGGACTTCAGGAAATGAAGAGAAGGGCTGTAAGGCACAAATTAGATGATAGTGATCATAATGTTGAAACTTCACTAACAAATTATGAGTGCCTTCGTATATAAAAAGTGGCCAAGAATAATGAATATTTATTGAGACTTGGTTTGACAAATAGGCAAGTTGTAAATCCACTAAGTAGTATATTATTTGTTTAATAGTGTTTAATGAAATTTATAGGCAAGAGCTTTATGTATATAAGACATAATATGATATTATTTTTTGTTTTATAGGAAACAAAAAGAGTGCAAAGAAAATGCAGAGAAAAAACAAAAGGAAAGAAAAGATACAGTGTCGCCATCTTGTAGAAGCTACTGCTTTTGTGATTCAACAAATGCAGTTGGTGAAAACAATAGTTGCAATGATGATCATGTGCAACCTGATATATCATATGTTGATTTACTGCAGCCTGATATAGCACATGGTGATGTGTAGCCTAATATAGCACATGGTGATCATGTGCAGCTTGATATAACACACAGTGATGTGCACCATTGTGATGATCTCTTAGAACAAAGTCTAAGATAGATTATTGAAAAACATCAGAGCATTAAAGGAACAACAAGTCTGCAGATGATTTATTCAAGGTTAAATGGTGTGTTTGAAGTGAAATCTGCGGAGACCGGTACTCATGATCTACCTACTAATGCCACACTTGATGTGGCCAAGGAGCATGAAGTTTTGGTTAATGAAAGTCATGTAGAGAGACCGCTTGAATATGTTGTGCCTCAGAGTGCACCTATTGCATCTAAAACTTTTGATGGAACTAGTGGATCGGCCAGAAATACTGGTAGTAGTTTAATAGAAGATGTGGATGCTTTTGTCAAAAGACAAAGATTGAGTCAAGATTTGTACAGGTCTACAGAGAGGAATGCAAAACTAAGAAAATTAGAAGGCAAGAAGCCATTCTTGCTTGACGTATCGAGAGATGGTGAACCTATTGGGCCAAATACTACAAATTGGGCCTCCGAGTTGGCTGTAAGATGTAGGGTCCATTTGGATATTTGCAAATCAAGTTTTGCAGAGCAAGATCCATGATCTGTGGAAAATGTTATATAAAAAATGGAAAATGCTTTTGAGACTATTGGTGGACAAATCTCTAGAAAATATTACAAGCAAAAGATGAGAATTTTGATGAACAATTTTAGATACAATTGCAGAAAAGTAATCATGTAGGGAAAAGAGAGGTTAGACTCCACTCTGTGTCCCAAACAGTGGGAGGCATTGAAAGAAACTATGCATTCTAAAGAATATTTGGCAAAGAGTAACAAAGGTAAGAGAGCAAGAGATAATGTGAGCGCTGGATATACATTTGGCTGAGGTGGGTTGTAGGCCAAAATGGAGAAATTTGGAGTAAGTGTATGACTTTTTGGTTCAATTTACATTGTGTTATTTATTTCAATTTTTTATTGAACTGACTATATGTTGAAATTGACATTATATTTTAGGTGGAAAATAGTAATAGAGAAGCAGGTACAGAAGATATTGTCAGTTATATGGCAGCACTAGATCCTAGTAAATCTAAGAGTAGGATGAAGTGGAAATCTAGTTCATCAACAGAGATTTCACAACCATCTGTTACATGCCCAGTAGGATCATCCTCTCCAGATCACGTCAACTCAAATGAAGGGTACCAACATCTACTGAATTGCATATACGGTCTCAGTCAGCAAGTTTCACAGTTGGTTGCCTCTGTTAACCTTATAGTTTCTGCATGGAATGAGCATAATTCCATGGATTCAGATGTGGTAAGAGGCTCTATTGATCTTATTTCTTCTTGTTTGGCATTTCTGTATACAAATGCCTCTTAATATGTAGATGATTGAAATATGAGCGTAGGAGAATCCAACCCAGTTTCTTTATTGTTGGAGTGATCTAGAAAATGTTCTTTTGGACAAATTTATAGCTTGCATTCTTTACTTGACTATTGAATGCTTTGTATATTTTTTTGCATGATGGTTAAACCACATACAAAGCAACAAGAAAGCAAGAATGCCTTCATGATGTCAATAGAGCTACCGATATTGATAGTGATGATTATGATGAACTGGACAAGAATGTGCAGCACAGTCATCATAGTTATGCTGAAGTTGAGATAATATAATAGTTGTCAGTTATCTATCCCAATGTTTTGTCATTCTTCATGCTTAAAATGTTCTTTTGGACAAAAAATTATAGCTTTTGCATTCTTTAAGTTGTAAGTTAATTTGTGCCAATGTTTTGTCATTAATTCTTCATGCTTAGAATGTTCTTTTGGACAAAAATTTATAGCTTTTGCATTCTTTACTTGACTTATATTAATTTTTGAATGATGATTAAACCACATGTAGAGCAATTATATGAAAGTAGAATTAAAAGAAAAAGGCCTTGTCAATAGAGATCTCTACAAAACTGTACAACTTCATGTCAATGTTGATAGTGATAATTATGATGATGAACTCGATGAGCATGCACATGATATTCATAGTAGTAGTCATGCTGAAATTGAGGTGAGTTCTATGAAACCACATGCAAGTAAGTGCTATTCAAGTAAGTAATGGTTGTTTTATTATGTAAATAAGGGTAATCATTACCTATTTGATACAAGCTGGTTAGAATAGTAGTGAAGTGTAATTAGCTAGTATACATAGATTATGGAAATAAGGGAGAACATATAACTTACATATGGAACCTTAGAGCTTAGTTGTAATAGAGTGCATACATAGATTTTGACTATGCATTAGTGCATTGTGTTTGGGGATGTCATGGTCCTCAGTTGGGGGGACTTCATTGCCAATCCATGTCTCTTTCTGGAGTACTCGTACAGTCTAGTACTATTGTAGTCTTGCCCTCCATTTGTTTGTACCTCGCAATGGGTTAGTTTTTTTTCAGAGTAAAAAGTTGCTTCTTTGTTATTCAACAGAATAAAAAAAGCACATACAAAAACTGATTTATTCCAAGACATAAGACATTAATACAACTATCAAAAACAATATAATATGTGTTTTATATCTCAATATAATGTGTATTTTTTTGTTTTTGCAGACATTTAATATTGATAAAATCCAAGAAGGGGATAAAGTTCGGGTGTTGGATCCTAGTGATGGTGCTATGTCTGTGGAAATTGGGTGGATTCACTCACTACCTATTGTACATGGAGTCAAACTGAAAGTAATAGGAGATGCAAATGTAAATATTTTAAAGGTCACAAGTAACATATCCCTTTCTTATGAAGACAAAATAGATGGAGTTGTCCATCTGAAAGAGAAAGAAGGGACCTTCACACGGTGGCCACTAAAATATTTGAAAAAAATGACATAGTTGATGTTTATCATGTACTAGCTATTAGTCATCTTGACCCACTGCTTTATACAATAGTTTGAATGTGTTATTCATGGATCTTAGTGTTTTTTGTCTGTTTTAGAGCTCTATAAGCAAAAAAGCCATTGTAACTTAGTTTTCTCAGTCACAGCACTGAGAAACACACTTTGTAACACATTTTTTAAAGAAAAGACACATTTAAGTCTTATGGGTTTTTTGGAGTTGATTTTATGTTGCTTTTCCTCCCTATACATTCAGCACTGCCTTATATGCCTTTATGAAAAGATTCTAGGGTTATTGTTGGCTTCATTGAAGGAGAGAGCTTTATATGGGACATGATCAACACTCAGTCATGAAGACTCAAGGAGCATAAATGAGAGAGCTTCATAAAGGAGAGAGCTTCATATATGAGATGTCATCATGAAGACAGTCATGAAGACTCAAGGAGAATAAATGATAGTGAGCAAGAGATAAAGTACACAGTTCATGCCATAGACAAAGTGAGACGAGTCTTAAGCTACTATGATCAAGGGTGGTTTGTTAGTTTTTGAGAAAGGAAGGGTAGTTGGCAATGCACAAAGATCAACGAGGAAGATTACAGTCATAAGGTGACGATGTTAGCATTTCATCAAGACTTTGGAAGCAACCAGTAGACAAATTTATAGAATCTTAAATAGAAAAAAGGACAACCACTAATAATTTTATTATTACAAGGCATATATTCTACATGGCAGTATAGTTGTAGGAATATGACAGTTTCATAAACCTATGATAGTCTACAAATGAAAGTCTAAGTTCTATATACTTATGGTTGACTATTCTATAACAAAGAGATAATGAGTGCATAGAGGTAAGATGTTCATGGTGAGAGGCAATGGTCAATGGTTCCTAGGGATACATGCATAGTAAACATGGTTTCAGTGGAATGGGCAAAGGAATAGAGGACTGCAGTGTTAGCATTAATTAAAAGGCAAGTATATGAAAGTTGTAGGGCAATCATCTAGAAAGCAAGTATGCACAGTTCAATCACCACAATGAGTAGTGAAGACCAAGGACACTAAATATATATGACTGCCTACCAAGTGTCTGATGTAATAATAGAGGTAGGGTAAGTGCACGGTTTAGACTCAAAAAGAGGCTTTTGAAGATGCATTAATGAAGGAAGAATCTGATTCCATGCCCTAAGAGGACCTAATATCTTCAAACTCAATAAAAACATGTCCCATAAGCAGTGCCGATGACAGTACAAGACATAAGAATACAATGATGTTTCATTAAGGAAGCCTGATCTAATCCATGTTTCACATTATGAATATGCTATCACTGACTTGACTACATATGACAGTGTATTTCATTTGGTTGCAGTCCAGAAGGACAAGTGCTAGACTGATGTAGTGGATTAAATGACCTGTGGCAGTAGTTAGGCACTTTTTGGAAAAGCATTGTAAACTTGGAGAAGTTAATTCTTTCTTGTCATTTATGTGCATTGTAACTCGATCAGATTTTCAGTCTTGTGACTAAAAATAAAAATTGTAATACTTTGTTTCTAAGCATTTTTCAAGCAAGATAGATATTTAAGACTTGTGCAAGCTGTAAGAACACCTTTCTTTTAATAAAGTTCAGCAATTTTGCCTTCTCAATGGCTATCTTTATATTGTATACAATAAATTGATGATTATGATGTGCATTTCTATGTTTTATGTTTAAATCCTCAAATATCAGTCAATTAAAATGACTAAATATACTACTAATTGATATCAATTAATAATTAAATTGACTAAATATAGTACCAATTGATAGAAATCATTAACAGTGAATAAATATGACTAAATATACTACCAATTGACAGAAATCAGCGAACAATGAATAAATATGACTAAATATACTACCAATTGACAGAAATTAGTGAACAATGAACAAATATGACTAAATATATGACTAGTATTAAATCAGTGAATAAGAATGACTAAATATACTACCAAATTGATCAAAATGATGATTAAAATTAATGACTAAATACACTACAAATGGATAGAAATTAGTGAATAAAAATGACTAAATAAGTGATCAGTTAACAACAATCAATGACTAAATATATCAGTGAAAAATAAATGACTAAATAAGTGACCAGATTACAACAATCAATGACTAAATATACTACCAAATTGATCAATCAAAACAACCAATAAATGACTAAAAATGGTCGAGTCATCAATTTGGTCGTGTTATAAATGACTGGCAATAAACTACCAATGGTCATGTGACAATGTTTGGTCATTTATAAGCAGTTTTTAGTAGTTTTTATAGTCATATATTGCTCTTTCCGTACTAGTGTTCCATGCCTTAGTCAAAATTTGGGCAAGTTTTGAGAATGTATTATCATATAGATGTATGATGAAGAAGTGAAGGTCAAAGAGAGTCATAAGGTGGTTATGTATTTGTTTATTTAATTGACCAGGGGTGAAATGATGAAAATTATTCCCATTGAGTCTTGCATAAGTGTGAGAAAAAATTAATAATGTAAACAAATAATGAAGTAATAGTTTATAAATTACTTTATTATTTATCATAAAAGCCAAGAAATTGAGCAAATCCATGACACCCAATAAAGTAAATCATCATGATTACTTTATTATTTGTTAATTTTGTTAACTTCATGTCAAATCATGCAAAATCAGGAGGAGAGGAGTTGAACTAGAGAGTTTGGTCCTAATTTTTAGTTATCTCATGTGGTTTTGAGGTCAACCTTGGTCAATATGATTGTGGCAGTGAGTTTGAGCCTATTTTTACTCAAATTACATTAGTTTTGACCCCTCTTTTTGGGGCTTTTCATCTTTGCTCATGAGACGGATTCATGGAGATATTTTGATGCTGAGTTAACTTCAGTTTTGTTAGGTCTCAAAAATGCAGGTTACTAATCCTAAGAGGATGCCAAGCTCTATGCTTAGATTGGCAATGCTTTTGAACTAACTTGATGAAATCAACCTTTAGGGTTTGATAATTTCCTACACTTTAGGTCCTGCTACACCTAGGTGTGTGAACCTTGGAATTTAAAGCAGATTAAATGCAACTATTTTGACTAAGTAAATGGATATACCTACAGTGGCAAATGATGTAGATTAGATGAGAGCTTGTTGACTAATTCTAATATCTAATGTATGGTTGATATAACTTGTATATGCAATATCAAGGTGAATTTTTATGACTGTGCTTAACTAAATAAATGATTTTGAAATATGGATTAGAATAAGACTAGTGCCTTGTAGGATAAACAGAGTCAAATGGAGGACTAAGATTAGTGGCTTATAGTGGGTAATAATTCTAATTGTTTGTCACAATTTTAGTTTTTAACTTGTATAAATGTGCAAGGAGATGACTAACAAACTCTTCTTAATAATCAAACCAATATAATCAGATTTCTTGTTATTCACCAGAAGGCAATTTAATCCTTTCTTGAAGGAACCAATTGAATGAAATATGCAAGAATAACAGATAATATTAATTTGGAGACATAATGACAATCCTAACTATATGGCTCTTCTTAGTAATCCAAACTAACACTTCCAGGTTACTGTGACTGATCAGAAGGGTTTTAATTCCTTTTATGGAAACAAATTAATCAAATCACACAACTACAACAAATGTGTATTGACAAATTAAATATATACTTGATATATTAATCTTAATAACAAGGAAATACAGAACTAGAGACAACCACACAATTGAGTAACTTTGACAAACAATTGATGCCAGAATAGAACCATAGAATCAGAGAACTTCAATTTACTTCTTTAATAATAAACTTGCAACATGGTCTTTCAGAAACATTGTAAATTTTATGTATTATATTCTACTGCTGATCATCTTTATTTCCGGACTTGGTTCCCCTTATATATGTTTTGCAGTTGTAGGGTTATGACTCTTCATACATCCGGTGCAACCTTTTGTTATTTTAATCTCCTTCAATAACAAAATTTTAATCTTGACCTTCTTACTATTAAAATGCTTTGGTCGTTGCAGGTGGGATGCCCTTTGCCTTTGTATTGTAGTGTATCCATATATCTTATGTATTTGCAACATACACCTGAGGAATCACCAGATTTGTGACTCTATATATACAAATCTTTTGTATATCGCATACATTTTCTTCCATATCTAAGAGCGGGCCCAACCAGATTTATGAAATGAATTTGAAATCTCCTTTGAATATGCATTTGTATCATTTCTTTGTATATTGAATGCATATGCTTTATACACAATAGCGGACCCTAGCTAAAATTCACAATATTTAATCTGTCATTCAAATCCGGGCTTGTATAAACTTGTATATCCATTGGCGATGGGCCCCATGTGGTGTTTCATGCATATACATTTCCTTTGTATCTCAAATATGTATATCATAAACATGCAAGCATTTAAACATACAAAGACTTTTCTATATTGAACTTCTTTTGACATCCGACTTGTATCTTTAACTTGTATCTTTGCTTGTATATCGGCTTGTATATCAAAGATATACATTGTTATTATACAAGCCCAATGTGCAAGCAGAGGGACCCACTTTATTCCTCACTCATATTCCATGTTACAACACTACTTGTATCCGACCTTCATATACAGTGCCCGATATACAAACTCAATTGTATCTCCTTTCTGGACTTCTTGCTTTTATGAACCATAGTTCATTCATTTTTGGCTCCACCATGTATATAAAGTGAAATGCATCTTTCGATATACATTAAAATATGATGCATCCTTTATATTAAACTTTAACTTCCTTTGCGTTCCGTGTTGTATGTACACCGCAATGTATGTATCCGAAACATACAACAATAAAACCGTATTTCATATCCCTTTCAGTTCCGCGATGTATATTACCGTTGTATATCCCCTTGTATGTTTAATACAAATGCATTTGTACATTCATTTGCTAGTTTTGTATTTCGAATGCTTTATGCATTTGTATCTTCTCACTATTTGTATCTTGCATACATACAAATAAATATACAGCACCTTTGACCGTTCACCTTTGTATCTGGTATACATGCATTCTGACCAACATGCACTTTATTTTTAAGGATCTTGATTCCTCTATTTTTTGCTTCAAATCTCCGCTCTATTGGGTGATCGGTGAGAGTCTCACCGAGCTCCTCCATCAGTATGACTTACGCCGTTAGGAAGGTTTTCAGAGTATTCGCCGATAGTAACATCTTATACCGATCGACATGACTGGTAAATTTCTCTCCGATGAAAGGCCATCGGTATCATTTTCTCCATCAGTGATCATTAAAATCTTCTCACCGATCCTTATTATCATGCCGATAGTCATTTCAACAAGTTTCTTGTAAAGCATGGATTGATATAACAAAAGGGAGGTCTTGCCGAAACTTAGGAATTGAAGCCATTGATTCTAGTGTAATTCAATGAGTGATACACTCACTTGTGGTGAAAGCTTGTGATCTTTATGTAATACACCAGTTATCATCATGACTTTGAGCATAATGTTTTTTCTGATTTGGTCAGGTATCGATGAGTAAAATACAAGAAAATTTTAAATTTTCCTGTCTCAACAGTGGCTCTGTCTGGGATGTATACTCCTTGTGAGTATAACAAGAATTCAGATCTCTTGGGGGAGTAGACCATATGTTTTATTCATTTGGAATGATGGTTTTATGAGAATTGTATGGGAAATGGGGGTGAGAATGATGGGGAATGGGAGTCATCCTATACTACTGTACATGGAAAAGATTATTTTTTATTTTTATTTTTTTATAGAGATTGATAGGATTGTCCATGTACTGGCAGATCCTAATCTCTTTTGGTTTCCCTAAACTATTGTGCATGGAATGAGATTATTTTGAGAATTTTAAGGGTTGTCCGTGCACTGGCAACACTTAATTCTCTTTGTGCATGATATTCTATGAAAAGAAAGTTTTCAGATATTGCCCATGCACAGGCAATTCCTGCTCTTATTCTTTGACTTTTGACCTGATTGTAACCTGAGAAGCCATCCATCATTGACAATTGTTCACATCTAGTAACTTTTTGTAATAGTGCTTCCATATTAGGGAGGGGATAGTTATCCTTAAGAGAAGACTTGTTCAAATTCCTGAAGTCCACACATAATCTAATATCATCGTTCTTTTTCCTGACAGACAAAAAATTAGAAACCCAAGAGGAATGTCTGATGGGTTTAATGATAGCTCCATCCCTTAATTTTGTAAGTTCCTCTAGCATCTTAGGAGCTAATATAGGATTGATAAGCCTTTGTTTTTGCCTGAATGATTTAGCATCTGGTTTTAGTGGTATTTCATGCTGAAACAAATCCTCTCTAAATGCTTTTAAATCATCATATGACTAGGAAAATACATGCCTATACTTCCTAAGTAAGTTGATGATTCTGCTCCTGATTTTGGGGTCAAGATTCTTTCCAATATACACATTCTTTGGGGCTACCTGTGTCCCCAAATTAATCTTCTCACAGTCATTTTGCACCACTGGTGTGTCTTCCATTTTAAATCTATCATGTCCATCAAATGCCTTTTCCAATGTTATAATTCCCTTAGGTATTTTATTTGTTTTTAACTGAACTATTTCTTGACCAGAAAGGGTTTCCTTCCCATCATGTTCTTCTACAAATGCATTAAAATCAATCTCTTGATTTTCATAATGATCAACACAATGTAGGAAGTTGATTATATGAGCATCATTGTCAAATACTTGCCAATTATGTACATTATCTAGGATAGCGGGTCTGGTTTTGAACTCAACTTCTGTAATACCTCCTAATGTGACATCATCCCTTTTTAATGCGATATTCGCTAAGAAATCTGCCATAATGTTTTTTGACCTATCAATCCAGTTGATTGAAAAGGCATCAAATAACTCAATCTCATCCTAGACTGTGTTTCTGTACTGTCTCAGCCTCTTGTTTTTCGACAGGTATTTCTCTCTCACTTGGGAAGTAACCAATTCAGAATCACCATATACAGCTAACTTTTTCATCTTATGCTTGGTGGCTATGTTCAAACCAATGAGCAAAGCTTCATACTCTGCTATATTGTTTGTGCATTCAAATGTTAATAGAAAAGAGTATTTGAAAGTTTTACCTCCTAGTGAAATAAATACTACTCTGGCCCCATTTCCTATTTTGTTGTATGCACCATCAAAGTACATCTTCCACACATCATTTTCTTCCTTTTTAGACTCAATACGTATTAGATCAGTGTTCTGCAATTCTGGCTGATTTTTGTCAACCTTGAAGGTTCCCAAATCTGTATCACAAAAGAAATTTATTTGATGTTGATCCAAGCGTTCTATGATATTTTCATATCTTGGCTCCCTGCACAGCTTGATTTCTTTACCTCCCACTGGTATTGTGGCATATGATAAGTCCAATTGGACATTCCCTCCTGCCATTGCAGCCCATTGTCTTGACAGAAGCATTCCATAATATGGTGGGATGTCAACCACAGTAATATCAATGTTATAAGTTGCTTCAGGGTATGAGGCAAGTTTAATCTCTACATCTCTCATAATACCAATGACTGGGATGGACCTATTATCCATTGCATAACACCTACCAAATGTAGTATCAACCCACATTCCAAGTTCCTTCATAACTGCTACTGGCATGATATTCATGGCCGCACTTGAATCAATCACGTAGTTCCTCACTATCCTATTTTTGATCAATAATGTAGTGTAGAAAGGGTCCGCTTGTGAGGAGTTCTTTGTCAATGTATCACTTAGGTATACCTCAGGCATTTGGAATGTTTCTTGATGAACATTGTTTGTTCTGTTTTCAGATCCTTTATGTTTCTGATTTGGTATATCTGAAATTAGTTTGACTATTGTATTTATGTATTTATCTATTTTCATCATTTCTAGAAGTGGAACTGATATCTTTACCTGAGATATTGGATGAGCAATGTCAAAAGAATGGGCCATAGTCTGGTCATTCTTTTCTATCTTTATATTTTATTTTTCTTGATTTTGTGATTTTTCTTTTGTTTTATTCTTACCATCCTTTTCTAGTTCTTTGAATGATGACTTTGCAATATTCTTTTTGTAATTTTGATCTTTTATGAATACACTCCTAGGTGTTCCTCGTTCAACATTCATTGTATGGTTCCTTAAGTTATAGGCATTTTTAGCTTGAGTTATTGCAGCTATTGTAAGAGCCTCTCTTTTATTTTTAGTGGGCTTTCTCCATTGATTATATGGCTGATTGTTATAATAAGTAGGTTCCTCACAACCATCCTCCTGGTCTGAGAACACTTCTTGTTCTCCCATATTGATATGATGTCTCTGATTTCCCACATCATATTCATATCCCTCTTTCTCTGTAGAAGAATAGTCTTCAGTCAGTAAATATGGTGTATCTTGCATCATGTTTATAGTGTGATTGTCTCTGTTATAATTGTATAACATTTCTTCTTGTTGTACTATTTTAGCCACCTCACAATACTCAGGTGAATGTGGTAAATTACACACCAGACACCAAGGTCTATCTCCTACCATATGTGCCATATTTCTTTTTAGATGGTTAGGGGTATCCTTGCCATAGTGTTGCTTTCTGCTATTATCAATGGGTCTCCCATCTATCCAATTTGTATTATACGACATATCATGCAACTTGGGCCTTTCATGTCTATGTTGACCTTCTTGTTTAGTTTGTTGAATGTTTGGGTTCTGAGTATTTCTAGGGTTATCCCTCTTGCTAACCATACCTGTTGCTTTCCTATTGTTCTCAATAGTTAATGCCACTTTCTGTGCTTCAGCCAGGGTAGCAGGGCACCGGTTTCTAAGTTCATACCCTGTCTTGGGATCAAATACTTTCATATACTCAATGCTGCTAGATCAGACAGTTTGGATCTGTGTGGTACTTTGTTGTGTAATTTGGAAAATTTCAGATTGAAGTCATACACTGATTCATTTTGGTATTTCTGGATACTTATCAATTTATGTAATGCAAATTCAGGGGCATATTGATTACCATACTGCTCCTTAAATTGATTATGGAAATCATTTATTGAACTGATTGAGGCATTAGGTAAACTGTTGAACTAGTCTCTTGCATCTTCAGTCAGGGACAACATGAATAACCTCATTCTAATATCTTCCCATTCCATACCAATATCTTGTATGAAAGCATTGAAGCTTCTGATGTGATCTTCAGTTGATATTGCACTGTTCCCAGTAAACTTAGGAACTATATTTCTCTAATTACTATCCATATGATATGGATACAACTGATACCTAGTCAAATCAAATTGGCTACATATGTTTGCGAGGTTTTGAGGTGGAAAACTCATGGGTGGTGGATTAGGATAGTAATTATATCCACCTGGAGGCTGATGATAGGCATATTGCTGCTGTGGGTTTATGTGGGGATTTATGTAAGGATTTGGTGGTCTATAATATTGTTGGCCAAGGGGTGGGTAAGGATTAACCATATGTTGAGAGGTATTGTGCATGGGAGGTGGTCTAGGAACTTTAGGAATAGTATTCTGATGAATCTCGGATGCTTGTGAATTTGAAGCACTACCTGTATTTTGAAGTAGATTTTGCTGTGGATTCCTTGTAGTGTTTCCCCTATGTGGAGGTATATACATATTTTTTTGGGGGGGTGTTTTAGCTCTACTTTTTATCTGTTGGATCTCCTGCAACAACCTCTTAGTCCCCTGTATCTTGAACATTTCGAGTTCTTTCTGGAGCCTAAGCACATCCTGCTGTTCTTCACTCATACTTCCTGAATTCTTTGGGTTCTCATTTATTTCTTGATTTGAGAACCCATGTTTTACCCCTTCTCCCTGATGTAATGACATCTTGAAATCATATTTAGCTTGTCTTTGATCGATTTCCCTCATGGCCCGTGCTTCACACTCAAGCTATTCTTGAGGATCAGGTCTGTATTTAGCCAATATGTCATCAGTTACTCCGTTGATATTTTCATTTGATTCATGCAGAGGTGTAAATTTATTGTGAATTTCAATAGTTTGCTTAGCATTATCTTCTTGAGTCTACTAGTTATTATCATGGTGAGAATAATTTGAAGCTCCATTTCTTTTAGAGATGTTTCTAATTGGTGGAGATGATTGCAATTTCTTGCCCTCCATCTTGGATCTCCTACCATCCATTTGGTATCAACTTTCTGTTATAACAGTTTCTAGAGTCGCCACCTATTTTGTAAATAGGAAAAGTTTATAATTTATCTTTCTGGATTCTTCTTGCTAGCAGAGTTACCAAACTAAAGTTTCTGAAATGACTCTATGAAAGGAATGGTTTATTACTAAGGTCTTTTATCTAAGTCCCCAATAGAGTCGCCAATTTGTTAAGTCTCAAAAATGCAGGTTGCTAATCCTAAGAGGATGCTAGGCTCTATGCTTAGATTGGCAACATTTTTGAACTAACTTGACGAAATCAACCTTTAGGGTTTGATAATTTCCTACACTTTAGGTCTTGCTACACCTAGGTGGGTGAACCTTGGAATTTAAAGCAGATTAAATGCAACTATTTTGACTAAGTAAATGGATCTACCTATAGTGGCAAATGATGTAGATTAGATGAGAGCTTGTTGACTAATTCTAATATCTAATGTATGGTTGATATAAATTGTATATGCAATATCAAGGTGAATTTTTATGACTGTGCTTAACTAAATAAAGGATTTTAAAATATGGATTAGAATAAGACCAGTGCCTTGTTGGGTAAACAAAGTCAAATGGAGGACTAAAATTAGTGGCTTATAGTGGGTAATAATTCTAATTATTTGGCACAATTTTAGTTTATAACTTGTATAAACGTGCAAGGAGATGACTAACAAACTCTTCTTAATAATCCAACCAATATAATCAGATTTCTTGTTATTCACCAGAAGGCAATTTAATCCTTTCTTGAAGGAACCAATTGAATGAAATATGCAAGAATAACAGATAATATTAATTTGGAGATAGAATGTCAATCCTAACTATATGGCTCTTCTTAGTAATCCAAACTAACACTTTCAGGTTACTGTGACTGATTAGAAGGGTTTTAATTCCTTTTATGGAAACCAATTAATCAAATCACACAACTACAACAAATGTGTATTGACAAATTAAATATATACTTGATATATTAATCTGAATAACAAGGAAATACAGAACTAGAGATAACCACACAATTGAGTAACTTTGATAAACAATTGATGCCAGAATAGAACCACAGAATTAGAGAACTTCAATTTACTTCTTCAATAATAAACTTGCAACATGGTCTTTGAGAAACACTGTAAATTTTATGTATTATATTCTACTGTTGATCATCTTTATTTCCGGACTTGGTTCCCCTTATATATGTTTTACAGTTGTAGGGTTATGACTCTTCATACATCCAGTGCAACCTTTTGTTATTTTCATATCCTTCAATAACAAAATTTTAATCTTGACCTTCTTACTGTTAAAATGCTTTGGTCATTGTAGGTGGGATACCCTTTGCCTTTGTATTGTAGTGTATCCGTATATCTTATGTATTTGCAACATACACCTGAGGAATCACCAGATTTGTGACTCTATATATACAAATCTTTTGTATATCGCATACATTTTCTTCCATATCCAAGAGCGGGTCCAACTAGATTTATGAAATGAATTTGAAATCTCCTTCAAATCTGCATTTGTATCATTTGTTTGTATATTGAATGCATATGCTTTATACACAATAGCAGACCCTAGCTAAAATTTACAATATTTAATCTGTAATTCAAATCTGGGCTTGTATAAACTTGTATATCCATTGGTGATGGGGCCCACATGGTGTTTCATGCATATACATTTCCTTTGTATCTCGAATATGTATATCATAAACATGCAAGCATTTAAACATACAAATATTTTTCTATATTGAACTTCTTTTGACATCCGACTTTTATCTTTAACTTGTATCTTTGCTTGTATATCGGCTTGTATATCAAAGATGTACATTGTTATTATACAAGCCCAATGTGCAAGTGGTGGGACCCACTTTGTTCCTCACTCGTATTCCATGTTACAACACTACTTGTATCTGACCTTCATATACAATGCCCGATATACAAACTCAATTGTATCTCCTTTCCGGACTTCTTGCTTTTATGAACCATAGTTCATTCATTTTTGGCTCTGCCATGTATATAAAGTGAAATGCATCTTTTGATATAAATTAAAATATGATGCATCCTTTATATTAAACTTTAACTTCCTTTGAGTTCCGCATTGTAAGTATACTGCAATCTATGTATCTGAAACATACAACAATAAAATCGTATTTCATATCCCTTTCAGTTCTGTGATGTATATTACCGTTGTATATCCCCTTGTATGTTTTATACAAATGCATTTGTACATGCATTTGCTAGTTTTGTATTTCAAATGCTTTATGCATTTGTATCTTCTCACTATTTGTATCTTTCATACATACAAATAAATATACAACACCTTCGACCATTCACCTTTGTATTTGGTATACATGCATTCTGACCAACATGCACTTTATTTTTAAGGATCTTGATTCCTCCATTTTCTGCTTCAAATCTCCACTCTATTGGGTGATTGGTAAGAGTCTCACCGAGCTCCTCCATCGGTATGACTTATGCTGTCGGGAAGGTTTTTAGAGTATTTGCCAATAGTAACATCTTATACCGATCGGCGCGATTGGTAAATTTCTCTCTGATGAAAGGCCATCGGTATCATTTTCTCCATCAGTGATCATTAAAATCTTCTCGTCGATCCTTATTATCATGCCGATAGTCATTTCAGCAAGTTTCTTGTAAAGCATGGATTGATATAACAAAAGGGAGGTCTTACCGAAACTTAGGAATTGAAGCCATTGATTCTAGTGTAATTCAATGAGTGATACACTCACTTGTGGTGAAAGCTTGTGATCTTTATGGAATACACCAGTTATCATCATGACTTTGGGCATAATGTTTTTTCTGATTTGGTCAGGTATGGATGAGTAAAATACAAGAAAATTTTAAATTTTCCTATCCCAACAAGTTCACTCATCCTTACTCATTGGAGTCATCTTTTGTATATAGCCAGAGAAAAAACTTATGTTTTAGGTAGTTCTTGCTTTTTGCTCTCTCTTGCACATTGCAAAGAGGCACACAATTTTGTAACTCAGATTATTGCAGATTAATTGACAACAATAGGTTTATAGGTTATTTTATGTCTATCTTTTGCAGAGATTCCTTCATTTTCATTAAGATCAAGCATTTACCTTCTCAATTGTGTTGTTTTTATGAATGATTGGATGAAATTTATTATGTTTTAGCATTAAAACCTTTAAGTATTTGTCTCATTTATACTTGCATGCATTCAAAGTAGTGAAGAATCACAGGTGTTAGGTTGTGCAATCAAATAATCATTTCTTCCAAGTTGTGAAAACCCAATTTTTCCTTCAAGGGGTAGATTCTTCAAGCCTTCCTTCGAATTATTTTTGTGGTCATCTTGCCAAATTGATTTGTGTGGATAGATATTCTAAAAGTAGTTGTGAATTAGAGCTGCATGTTCTACTATCATTTAGGTGCATCATCACCCATTTCAATTCAGTTTTAATACATCTATTAGAAAGCCTTTTATCCCTTTTCCTACAAAATCTTTAGTTCACTAGAAAATCAGAAGGGAACCAACCCATAATCTGGAGGTTTACTTTCATCATAGGGTACCCACAACCTGAAAGTATTCCAATGTTACACAAGATTGCTGAGCTTTCCATCTTTGCATCACAGGTGCAATCTTAGTTGATAACAGTTTTTGGCACACCCGATGGGACCAATTGGACTATTTTAGTCCAAAAGTATGTTCATATATCATTGATATTTGGTATGTGTGTCAGTGATCGCAACCTTTGGAGGCAAGAAATCAACATACCTGGCAACTCTGAGTGACATTTCTACTGGTTTCAGTATGATCAGGTGCTGTTTTATTTCAAGTAATCCTGGTTTGGCTTGCTTTCCATCTTTTGAATGAGTAATCATGTCTATCTTTCATGGGAATTAAAACACCTCACCAAGGAACCCAGAAGATAACACAAATAAGCTTACAAAAAAGTCAAATATTTTTTTAAAGAAAGAAATAACAACAAAAAGTAAATCATATTTACTCCTAACATAAGTTAAGCTTTATCCTCTAGGGTTCCATGACTGCATTACTGACGAACAAGTAACAAGTTCTAACCAACATTATGAATTAACTAACAAACATAATTCATTTTAAGTCTAATTGCATCAGATAAAAAAACACATACAATTCCATATTATAACATTAGATAAGTAATCATTAAGGTCCTGTATAAAGGATTACAAGTACATATACAATTCACTTTTACATGAGGGTACACCATTACATTGCTTACAATATCGCTTTCCTGATTACATTGGAGTACATACATCAAGATAATAGTACATGATTCTACTGATATACGAAACTGGAAACAAACATAAGTTTATGTCTCCTCAAGATAGAACAAGATCTGAAATCTACCACATAAAGTACATCCTTCTCACACACGAACAACAGTAAGGGGAGCCAATGGAGATAAAGCACAACTACCTGACCATGTGGAACCCTAAGGTACATCCTCATGATAGGAGATAACAATAAGGTCCCACAACATGAAACAATTAAGAAGACATGAACACAACACAAAAGGCTAACATGACTCCAACATACAAGTACACATGACATTCACAATAGAGTCACCACTTCCTCCAATAGTCAGAAAGACAATAGACTAATAGGTGCAAGGACTACACATGACTCCAAAACAACACCAATCAATAAGGACATCACAAGTAACTCAAATATCACTTCTAGAGGCATTCACAAAACAAAGGGGAGAACACAACTAGAGAATGCTAGAGTGTAGTAGGGATGAGTGTCATCACATTGTCCTAGCATGGGTTACCCTGATAGTCTCTAGCTAGACGCTAGCCCCCATCCATACGTTACCCTGACACTCTCTCGCTTGGCACTGGACCCCATCTATGGTTACCCTGACAGTCTCTCACTAGACGTCGGCCCCATAGGGTGACACATGCGGAACCAACATTCCTTTCATGAGGATAAGGAAGTTGATTTTGCCAACCATGGCCTTCTCATCTCATCCTTAGCCTGAACGAGCACTACATGCATGAGTGAGGCATCCAATTATCTTGATTAGTGTGAAAACTACCCAACCCTCTAAATTTATTATTAAGTTATCACTGGATTAACAACTTCCAATGGGTTACCCTGACAAGCCACTTTGGGCGCCGACCCCACATTGAAAGCCACTCCCCCTTCACTGCATCTAGATTCTCAAAGCCCAAAACAAAACCAAAGCATGAGCTATCACATTTCTTATCATGATACATTTACAACATAAAATATACATCATTTCACATTACACAGAGCAAGGCATTACTCATCTTGCATAGTTATCATAACCACATGAATAGGTACACTGAGCAAGGCATTATCCATCTTGCACAGTCATCATAACCACATGAATAGGTACATTGAGCAAGGCATTAGCCATCTTGCACAGTCATCATAACCACATGAATCCATAAATAGAGGGGAGTCAACATATAACCAATACATATTCAACCATTAGTAAGATTACATAGTCACAAGAGTCATACACACGACTACCTCTCTTGGCCTCTGGAATCAACTTTCTCAAATGACACAAACACTTGACACACTAAACACTATGGTCTCACATCACATTCACTCTCAAATGTACACCATCACCTAATAGACCAAACTAAGATCATTCATCAATAATTCAAATACAACACCACAATTGCGACATATAACATTTAATGCACTAATTATGGGTCTTGAAGAATGTAACATTAATTGAATTATGATCAATCATCTAACAATCATAAAGTGAACCTTCCTCAACAATATAGAACTATCATATTCCAACCACTAGTAATAGTTACTTTTATGATCATAAGATATAAGAGTCCACGAGTAACAACATTTTAACCAATAGATCCCAAGACTTATTTTAGTTTTGTTTAATTAAAAATGATTGCGATCAAAATGCAAATAACCCTAAGGCATACATATTAAAGCACACCAATTATTTAAATGCAATTCTTATCACAGTGGGGAACTATCACCACAATTAAAATCATACAATGAAGTATTAATAACCATAACACACGAATGCTATACCAATGGCTACAAAATTTACTAAACCACTATTTACACTGATGTAGATTTCATTAATAATCTAGACAATTTTGTAAATACTATTAAATATAACTATATAAGCAAGGCTAAAAGCCTATAATATTAGAATGCTATAAATATCTTACACTAGTTAGAATCACAAGATACAAAACCTGAAGCTACAATGAAAGAACCTTGTTCTAAGGTTCTCTTGAGAGGAAAGGAATACAGAACAACAAAACATTCCTGTAGATCTAACATCTTCATCAAATCTACCACACTTTTAACCACATGCATATGATAGGATCATAACACATTTAAAGGATGGTTCAAACCAAGTAGAAGTATCATGGCTAAAGCAACTCAAGAGTGAACACTAATAGGGTACAAGTAAAAGAACAATCTTTTTCTAGGTTTTACCAAATTCCATTCAACACATGAATATGAAGAGAGAAGCTCAGGTTGCTATGGGAAAGCTTAAGTGTCAACTTGATCAATCTTCTATAAACCACTACTACGTTGGTCCTATGAATACCAAAATGATCATACCTAATACATAATTCTTCTAGAGGTGTCTACACCTCATAATGATTACCAAACTTGCTGAAATCCCTTACCCAACACTAGTATTAACGGAATAAACCAATACAAAGCATTCTAACCTGCTAACTTACCAAGTCTAGGAATAGAAAAGGGTTGATTGAGTTCAAGACATAAATATGATACAAAATTTTTCTCAACAACAAGGTTAATAAGAATGTGTCATTTTTTAAGCACAAGTAATAAACATGCTCTATACAACTAATGAACCACCACATCTGTAAAGGACTTTATTATCACATCAAAATTCACTTACAACATCGCATACACAAGAAATCAGGACATACTAATTTATGCCTCAGGAAACTAAACCTCAACAACATGACCCTATTGCAACCACTAATATAATTTACACAAGTCCCATTTACCTTATACAATTCAACTCATAATCAACTAATTTTTAAAACAAAATTATAAATCAAATCTTAAATACATTGTTTACAAGCCTAAATTCCAAACCTACTTATCATATTTCTACTAATAAATCGTAATAAAATCAATATCAATTTAAATTAAATTTATCAACATTAATATACAATCACTCTATCCAAATTGAATTCTTCTACTTCTATTCTATATAGATTTAATAGCCTTCTTATAACCTAACAAACAACCAAAATAAGTAGAGTTATTGGTGACGCAACTAACTGTTTTAACATAGACGAAACACATGAGAGGTAGACAGTCAAAAAATATTCATATCTTGAAAATGACAAACTGGGTAAAGCTAATTTTTAGGTATGATTTAGATAACTAGGTTGTGAACCATATATAAAGAATTTAGAGGAACCAAGTTCGTAAAAATAAAGTTATGTCTAACACAACAGACTGTAAAAACAGAGATGAAATCGGTGAGAGATAGACAATCACAAAATATTCATGTCTCCAAGATGACAAAGTGGGTAAGGCTAATTTTCAGATATAATTTAGATAACTAGGTCGTGCACCATATATAAAGAATTTAGAGGAACCCAGTTTGTAAAAATAAAGTTATGGCTAACTAGGGGACCATATGCTATCTCCATTAAACAGTTCCATTGATTTTAAGGCACACTCAGACTTGTCAATTCAGGTGGAGTCAATGCCTGATACCTACAACCTGTAGCACACAACATGGTCTATGCACAAGTATAATAAATATCAAATGGTCACGGAGTGAAAGAGAATCGCAATGTTGCCAGACGCTCATGAATGAGTGGTATGACATTGTCTCTTTTCACACCACAGAATAATCAGATCATCCTATAATACAAAATCAGTCGCATAAAAATCAATTCTAACTTATGACAATCATAGTAAGATCAACATCATAATCACCTGAATGTAAAACAATGTCAGAGCATATGAATTATCAGTGTCGCAATAAGGATTATCAATAAAACATGCTAACTGTCATATGAAACCACATATGAGGATAATCAGGAATGTCACCAACATGAATGTAGCATCTACCAACATCATATAATGTACAACATCAACTGTCTAACATACCCTAAATATTCCTATTATTTTACCTTCATCTTCATGCTCCTTAGCTAGACTATCTCCACATCCAAGATGAGAATGGAGGGGCACCACAGGAATATGTCATATCATCCATCATATCATGAAAATGTTGTTAATTCACCCTCTTATCAGCCATATCAAAACAATCATACTACTGGTTTTAGTCCAAATTTCATGACTTTTCAAGAAAACCAACATGCTCAATATGATTACCACCTGACCAACCCTGCTCAAATTCCATATCAGCCTATATTTGTTCAAAATCAGCCCCAAGAAACCCATTTTTAAAACCAACATGGCTATCAACTCGATTCAACTCCAAATTTTCAAGATATGAGTTTGAGGGATATAAGATTGTACTTTGAAAGGCAATTGAGTGAGATTAAAGAAAATCATGGGTATGAAGGAGATCAAGAATATGATTTGGAGAAGCAAGAGTTGGCTTATCAAGCCTACCTTCATGAGCAGGAGCTAGACACAGAAAGGATAAAGCTTGAGAGGGAGTTAGCTGTAAAAGAGGAGCAAATGAAGTTTTTGTTTTATCAAACACAAAGGCATGAGATCCAAACAACTCCTTTCATTCTAGATCAGCCCTTTTAGGATAAGGTTAGTAGGTATGAAATTCCAAGTTTTAAGAAAAGTCAGCGTCTTAACCCTCCTATAATTGAGATTCCAAGTTTCAGGCAAGATCAAGTTCTTAACTCTTTAAATCAACCTCTTAAGCTTGAAATTCCAAGTTTCATAAGCCTTCATCCTTTACAAGTAGAGGAAAGTAATCAGGTACAACCTAGTATAGTTACAGAGCAACCCATTAATCATGATAAGTCACTCATCATGGAGAAGATTAGAAATATAAATCCACTACATTTAGCTATAGAGTATTACCGATTATAGTAGAAAACAATTGAATAGGAGAAGACCTTTCAAGAGGAGTCTTTCAATGTTTTAGCTAATGATCTTCCTTGTTTTGTTGAAGTTGATGAAAATGTTCCAGTATTTATCTTAGAAGATCATTCAGAACAACAGGGTGGAGAAGTAAAAGAGGCTGATCAAGAGGAGCATTCCATAGTTTGGTTTAATGAATTACCTTCTTTCATGGAAAATTTTGAAGAAAGTGTGAGTTTGTTTTCACCAATAGTAGTTTCAGAACAACAAGAAGATCGTCAACAATCTAATGAGTTGCTGGTTGAAGATAATCAATCGGATAATGGAGCCTTGGATCAGGAAGTGGAGCACAAAAGTGAAATCTTTGTGGAGTCTAAAAGATTTAATGAGAGATATCATGAGGTAAAAATCAGTCCTCTTTTATAAAAAATCCAAGAGGAATGTGATGAAGATTCATTTTGGGATGATCTTGAGTCCTTTGTGTCAAACTTAGATGGCAAACAAGATCAGGTTGAACTTTTTTTTGTGAAGGAAATAGAGGTTGAGTCTCAGGATCTAGCTGATTTGTTTGATGAACCTCCTAAATTTGTGGATGAAAATGAAGATATCACATCCATCCTAACATCTATGCCTAGTATTGAACAACAAAATGATAAAACTCATTTAGATTCAGTACAAGATTATGAGTTAGATGAGAACATGTTTTTAGGCATCATAAAAGTTTTTTATTCTAACATTAATGATGAGCTAGTATCATATGAGCCAACAGTATGTGATCAGCCTATTTAGGTCAAAGAGGCGAGCATTCCTTCATTTCATTCATGTGAACTAACTTTTTCAAATCAGGTAGAGATTGCAAGTGACAACAGGACATCCGATCCTAAGCAAGAAAACAACAACATGAGTAGAAAGTTTATCCTTTCAAAAGGATGTCCAATCAGGGATTTAGCTAGAAGAAAGCTAAATAGGGAGACAGAGGTTACTGTTGTGCCCAAAAAGGAGATTGCAACCTTAAAACAACACAGCCAAATCACTTATTCACCCCATAACAACAATATCTATGATCAGGTTCAAATGGAGAGTGGGTTTGTTTTTGTTCTTCAGAAAGTTTTGCAACATTCTGTAGGGTATATTCTTATGAATCATATCTTATCAGTAACAAATCACCTTGCAAAACACCCTTTCTTAATTAGAAAGGGAAGTTTTTTCCCAATACCAATTAATGGTTTTGTTTGATAGTAACCACTGCTGGTTAGTGTAGAGTAGAGTAAAATTTTTAGTTCATTTGTCATTTTCCATCAGTGCAAATGCACATGTTTGATGGCCCTGTCTTGAACAGTACGATGGTAGTTGTTTTCAATTTTAGTTCTGTTGCTGTACAGTTCCTGACAGTTGAGTTGCAAAAGTTTTCAAAGATCAAGGGCAAGAGTTGACTCCTATACCCAATGGATTACTAGGGCTACTGATCCACTATGCTTAGTAGGCAAGCATTCAATAGAAATCGCTAGAAATGTTACCAAAATTTCACTTACAGCTCAATTTGATAGAGCTGAAACAACTGATTACTTCAAAGGTGAAAGGTACTCTAACAAATTTCTGCTAAAGCTTAACCATTTGCATGTGAATGCTTTCAAATGGAATTCAATTTTTATTATGCAATGTTTTACAACAGAAGGAAATTACACAAATTGCATGATATTGTTGTCTTTCATTCATTTTGTAATGAAAAATGTATACAATGTTGTTGTTTCATACATTAAGATTAAAATAATGCTTAAAATGTCCCACAAAAGCCATGGGAATGACAAAATTGAGCTAATGCAACATGAAAATCAAACTATACATCTAAAAATAAAATAAGGGAAAAGCATATGAAGAGAGATCATATCCTTCATTGGCTTAAATGGATGATTCTGGTGTTGGTCCTCTTATCTTCAACTCCTCTCATTCCTGATCTTCAGATATACCTATAGATGATTAAAAGTTTGGTTAGAGATTGGGACATGAAATCTCATCATATGTTTCATCAATAGACATATAACGTAAGCATATGATGCATTAAATCAGTTGATCCATTACCAGATGTGTGTAAGAGAAGACAAAAAATTAGATCATGAAATGAAAGATCAAGTCATCATAGGAGCATTGAACTTCATTGTTTTTGTCTAACTTGTTTGTGTAATGTGCAGATACAGGTACATTAATCATTGTGCATAATATTTCAGCATGTGGTGAAAAAATGGGTTCCCACTAGGGTTGAGCCTAGCATGCTGCACCTAAGCCTTAAGAGGGACATGGATAAGCAAGAGACACGATTAAGCTTGTCAATAAATGCATCAAATAAGAACTTATAAAATGTTGGAGATAGTCAAGTAGAGTATGCAAAGTCATGAGATAGTCTAGCAGTAAAAAGAGTAAATAGGGTTGCATGACAGTCTATGAGGATGATACCAATCTTCACCTTTTGAGGATAGTCAATACAAACAACAAGGCCCTCCATGCTCGACAACTATCTCATTAAGTTGCAGTACACAAGCAGGTCACAAGTAAATAATGACAAAGGAACAACTATATTCATATGTAAAATGATCAGTTATATATATGAAATGAGTAGCCATAATGCATGCAAAACATGCATTAAACTAGCAAGAGCAATAATGTGAATGAATGCATGGACTCTATCAAGCTTAAATATCATCTACTTCAACAGTCAAAAAGACCCTAGCCTGGGCAAATAAAAATAGAACAAATATTTACCACTGTTGTTGTGAATGAAGTGTAAACTTGCTAGGTGATGTTTGACCATCAAAATGGATGATATTTAAATAGAGAAGTTTTTAGGAAACTTGCAAATGTGAAGCATCTGTTTCAGACATGTGGACAATCAAATGATAAAGGGACTGTCACCATAGAAGTTATGAGGAGACAGTAACAGTGACCTTGGAGAAGACATTACAGTCAAGAAGATTTCATAATGAATAGTATAGAAGAATAAGAATATATAGCTCATTGCATGATCTATGTGAGTATAAAGTCATTAGCCTTGCCTATGAAGGTTATAAGAGTCACTAGCCAGTGATGGAGGTTTGCTCATAGTCAATGAACAATCATAAACAACAAAAAGACTAAGTTTGAGTATTCTTGTAAACCTGTCATTAGATAATAAGCTTTGTCAAATAAATAAGAGCCTACAGTATGCATGTAAGTATAGGTGCAGTCACAAGAATAAAGTCATCAGCCATCAAGATCAAAAAACTGCCATCAGAAGACCGAATACTCACAAGTACAGTCAGATAGTCACTAAGAGATCAGACCATTAAGAAGAGTCCTTGACATTATAGGTTGTCTTGAGCAAAGACAATGTTCAAATGCATGAAGTTATACAAAATCAAAGGGTTTTCACTCAAGACCAAACATGTACCTAAAGTGACCTATACAAGGATGTTGTGACAGAGGCACTACATACAAAAACTCATAAGGTGCAGTATTTGTAATCAATGGATTGGGGGTCTATAAGAGTCTAATTGTGTGAGTACAGTCACAATAAGATAGGACAGACCAATAATAATTACCATTGACAACAGAACATGGAAAATGCAAGGTGAACATAATGAAGAATGCATGAGTATACATAGCAAATGGAAGATAGTTAAAGACAGTCACAAGAATTGTGAAAAACATAGCTCACTTTCACCATTCCCTCAGAAGAATAGCTATATACATAAGGAGCCTAAAGTCTTACAAATATCACAAATTCCCAATTATGACTATTGCATCAAGTCCAAATAGGGAGTTATAAGGTCTATGACCAATTGACATAAGACAGTGAGTAGAAGACATCAAATGGAAGGGACTATCACCATGGAAGTTATACAAATATGCAGTGGCAGTTACACAATCATCAAGGAACCATACTAGATAGTGCACAAGACATTGATGATTTCCTCATCACTCTAGATAGCGTGCAGAAACAAGGAGTTAAAAGATGGATTTTCATCATTTTTGTGACAGAAGAGAGTTTTATCCAATAAACCCCACTAGGGTTACTCACACTAAGTCATACTGAGACAGTGAAGTCTTCTTCAAAGACCAAAAACCTCAAATAGAAAAAAAAAATGTTTACATCATTTACTTGCAAAATACATAGAAATATTTTCATTTGTTTGTTTACAGAGGCCATAAATAGTGTGAGTTTCACCATCATTTTTTTAGAAAACAAAGAGAAAGAGTAAAATGAAGCCCTTGAAGCAAGTCGCTACTTGTAGAGGAAACTTGAGTTGCAAGCCCTCACCAATTCCAAGAAAATTTCAAGTATCAACACAAACAATGAAAGCCCGAGCAAGGAGAGTGCAGAGAAGGATAAACAATATATAGAAATGATAATATAAAAGATGGAGTTTTCATCATTTTTGTACACAAAAGCTCAGAGAGGAATAGTAATATGCAAGAGGAGTGTTTCTTACCAGTGAGAGCAACAACTTTCGTAGTAGTTCTCAAGCTTTCGACAGCCTTTCAGATTCAAACCCTAGCAACCCTTTGGCGACACACCATCCTCTCGACAAAGTGAAAAGGGGAAAATGATAGAATTTAGGGTTTTCTCTTTATTTAGTTGCCAAGTTCAAGCCCTAAACTCATCCAAATGATGGGGTTTTTAACTTTCACTTTAAAAATATCATTGTTATCTAAAAATGCCCGTGGTCAAAGACTTCAAGAGATAAATCCTAATGATATAGAGCAAGCCTGTGAGAAAAGACTAATTAAGGTTCTTTTTTAATGCCTTAGTCAAATGCCAAATCATTACAGAGAGACCTAATGATGCACAATGAAGGTTTTGTTCAAATCATTACAATCATGATAATGTGTTTGTGAACCTTAATGATTCTTCCAAAGGTCAATATTTGAAATAAAGGCAAAATGGGTTTTTTTTTTTTACCTTATTCCATGCCTAAGTCAAAATTTGGGCAAGTTTTGAGAATGTATTATCATATAGATGTATGATGAAGAAGTGAAGGTCAAAGGGAGTCATAAGGTGTTTATTTATTTGTTTATTTAATTGACCAAGGGTGAAATGATGAAAATTATTCCACTTGAGTCTTGCATAAGTGTGAGATAAAATTAATAATGTAAACAAATAATGAAGTAATAGTTTATAAATTACTTTATTATTTGTCATAAAAAGCCAAGAATTTGAGCAAATCCATGACACCTAATAAAGTAAATCATCATGATTACTTTATTATTTGTTCAAATTGTTAACTTCATGCCAAATCATTGAAAATTAGGAGGAGAGGAGTTGAACTGGAGAGTTTGGTCCTAATTTTCAGTTATCTCATGTCGTTTTGAGGTCAACCTTAGTCAATCTGATTGTGACAGTGAGTTTGAGCCTATTTTTACTCAAATTACATTAGTTTTGACCCCTCTTTTTGGGGCTTTTCATCTTTTCTCGTGAGAGAGATTCATGGAGATATTTTGATGCTGAGTTAACTTTAGTTCACTCATCCTTACTCATTGGAGTCATCTTTTGTATATAGCCAGAGAAAAATCTTACGTTTTAGGTAGTTCTTTCTTTTTGCTCTCTTATACATTGCAAAGAGGCACACAATTTTGTAACTCAAATTATTGAAGATTAATTGACAACAGGTTTATAGGTTATTTTGTTTCTATCTTTTGCATAGATTCCTTCTTTTTCATTAAGATCAAGTATTTACCTTCTCAAATGTGTTGTTTTTATGAATGATTGGATGAAAGTTATTGTGTTTTAGCATTAAAACCTTTAAGTCTTTGTCTCTTTTATACTTGCATGCATTCAAAGTAGTGTGGAATCACAGGTGTTAGGTTGTGCAATCGAATAATCATTTCTTCCATGTTGTGAAAACCCAGTTTTTCCTTCAAGGGATAGATTCTTCAAGCCTTCCTTCAAATTATTTTTTTGTGGTCATCTTGCCAAATTGATTTCTATGGATAGATATTCTGAAAGTAGTTGTGAATCAGAGCTACATGTTCTACGATCATTTAGGTGCATCACCACCCATTTCAATTCAGTTTTAATACATCTATTAGAAAGCCTTCTATCCCTTTTCCTGCAAAATCTTTAGTTCACTAGAAAATCATAAGGGAACTCGCCCATAATCTGGAGGTTTACTTTCATCATAGGGTACCCACAACCTGAAAGTATTCCAATGTTACACAGGATTGCTGAGCTTTCCATCTTTGTATCATGGGTGCAATCCTAGTTGATAACAATTTTTGGCATGCCTGGTGGGACCGATTGGACTATTTCAGTCCAAAAGTATGTTCATATATCACTAATATTTGGTATGTGTGTTGGTGATCTTAGCCTTTGGATGTAAGAAATCAACATACATGGTGACTCTGAGTGACATTTCTATTGGTTTCAGTATGATTAGCTGCTGTTTTATTTCAAGTAATTCTAGTTTCGACTTGTTTTCTAGCTTTTGAATGAGTAAGCATGTCTATCTTTCATGGGAATATGTCATATCATCCATCATTTCATGAAAATGTTGTTAATTCACCCTCTTATCAACCATATGAAAATAATCATACTGTTGGTTTTAGTCCAAATTTCATGACTTTTCAAGAAAACCAGCATGCACAATATGATTACCACCCACCGAACCCTGCTCAAATTCCATATCAGCCTATATTTGTTCAAAATCAGCCCCAAGAAACCCATTTTCCAAACTAACATGGCTATCAACTCGATCTAACTCCAAATTTTCAAGATATGAGTTTCAGGGATATAAGATTTTACTTTGAAAGGCAGTTGAGTGAGATTAAAGAAAATCAAGGGTATGAAGGAGATCAAGAATATGATTTACAGAAGCAAGAGTTGGCTTATCAAGCCTACCTTCATGAGCAGGAGCTGGATGCACAAATGATAAAGCTTGAGAGGGAGTTAGCTGTAAAAGAGGAGCAGATGAAGTTTTTGTTTTCTCAAACACAAAGGCATGAGATCCAAACAGCTCCTTTCATTTGAGATCAACCCTTTCAAGATGAGGTTAGTAGGTATGAAATTCCCAATTTTAAGAAAAGTGAGCCTATTAACCCTCCTATAATTAAGATTCCAAGTTTCAGGCAAGATCAAGTTATTAACTCTTTAAATCAGCCTCTGAAGCTTGAAATTCCAAGTTTCATAAGCCTTCATCCTTTGCAAGTTGAGGAAAGTAATAAGGTACAATCTAGTGTAGTTACAAAGAAACCCATTGATCAAGATAACTCACTCATCATGGAGAAGATTAGAAATATAAATCCACTACATTTAGCTATAGAGTATTACCAATTAGAGCAGCAAAAGATCGAACAGGAGAAGACCTTTCAAGAGGGGTCTTTTAATGTTTTATCTAATGATCTTCCTTATTTTGTTGAAGTTGATGAAAATGTTCTAGTATTTATCTTAGAAGATCAATCAGAATAGTAGGGTGGAGAAGTAAAAGAGGCTGATCAAGAGGAGCATTCCATAGTTTGGTTTAATGAATTACCTTCTTTCATGGAAAATTGTGAAGAAAGTGTGAGTTTGTTTTCACCAATAGTAGTTTTAGAACAACAAGAAGATCCTCAACAATTTGATGAGTTACTGGTTGAAGACAGTCAATCAGATAATGGAGCCTTCAATTAGGAAGTGGAGCACAAAAGTGAAATCTTTGTGGAGTCTTAAAGATTTAATTCAAGAGCCGCCATGAGGTAAAAATCAGTCCCCTTTTATTAAAAATCCAAGAGGAATGTGATGAAGATTCATTTTGGGATGATCTTGAGTCCTTTGTTTCAAATTTAGATGGCAAACAAGATCAGTTTGAACTTTTTTTGTGGAGGAAATAGAGGTTGCTTCTCAAGATCTAGCTGATTTGTTTGATGAACTTCCTGAACTTGTGGATGAAAATGAAGATATCACATCCATTCTAACATCTATGCCTAGTATTGAACAATAGAATGATAAAACTCATTTGGATTCAGTGCAAGATTATGAGTTAGATGAGAATATGTTTTTAGGCATCATAGAAGTTTTTTGTTCTAACATTGATGATGTGCTAGTATCATATGAGCCAATAGTATGTGATCAGCCTATTCAGGTACAAGAGGTGTTCGTTCATTTCATTCATGTGAGCTAACTTTTTCAAATCAGGTTGAGATTGCAAGTGACAACAGGATAGGAGATCCTAATCAAGAAAATAACAGTATGAGTAGAAAGTTCATCCTTTCAAAAGGATGTCCAATCAGGGATTTATCTGGCAGAGAGCTAAATAAGGAGACAAAGGTTACTATTGTACCCAAAAAGGAGATTGTAGGCTTAAAACAACAGAGCCAAATCACCTATTCACCCCATAACAATAGTATCTATGATCAGGTTCAGATGGTGAGTGGGTTTGTTTTGGTTCTTGAGATTGTTTTGCAACATTCTGTAGGGTATATTCTTATGAATCATATCTTATCAGTAACAAATCACCTTGCAAAACACCCATTCTTAATTAGAAAGGGAAGTTTTTTTTCCCAAAACCAGTTAATAGTTTTGTTTAATAGTAACCACTTTTGGTCAGTGTAGAGTAGAGAAGAATTTTTAGTTTAGTTTTTGTTTTCCATAAGTGCACATGCACATGTTTGCTAGCCCTGTCTTGAACAATGCCATGGTAGTTGTTTTTAGTTTTAGTTCTACTCCTGTACAATTCTTGACAGCTGAGTTGTAGAAGTTTTCAAAGATCAAGGGCAAGAGTTGACTCCTATACCCAATGGATTACTAAGGCTACTGATCCAATATGCTTAGCAGGCAAGCATTCAACATAAATCGCTAGAAATGTTACCAAAATTTCACTTACAACTCAATTTGGTAGAGCTGAATTTGGTAGAATTGAAACAACTGATTACTTCAAAGGTGAAATGTATTCTAACAAATTTCTGTTAAAGCTTAACCATTTGCATGTGAATGCTTTCAAATGGAATTTAGTTTTTATTATGCAATGTTTTACAACATAAATAAATTACACAAATTGCATGATATTGTTGTCTTTCATTCATTTTGTAATGAAAAATGTATACAATGTTATTGTTTCATACATTGAGATTAAAAGAATGCTTAAAATGTCCCACACAAGATGTGGGAATGACTAAACTGAGATAATGAAACATGAAAAGAAAACTATACATTTGAAGATAAAATAAGGGAAAAGCATATGAAGAGAGGTCATATCCTTCATTGCCTTAAATGGTTGATTCTGGTGTTGGTCCTCTTATCTTCAACTCCTCTTGTTCTTGATCTTCAGATATACCTGCAGATGATTGAAAATTCGGTTAGATCTCGGGACATGAAATCTCATCATATGTTTCATCAACAGACATATAACCTAAGCATATGATCCATTAAATCAGTTGAGCCATTACCAGATGTGTGCAAGAAAAGCCAAAAAATTAGATCATCAAATGAAAGATGAAGTCATCACAAGAGCATTGAACTTCATTATTTTTGTCTAACTTGTTTGTACAATGTGTAGGTACAGCTATATTCATCATTGTGCATAATATTTCAACATGTGGTGAAAAATGGGCTCCCACAAGGGTTGAGCCCAGCATGCTACCCCTAAGCCTTAAGAGGGACACGGATAAGCAAGAGACATGATTAAGCTTGTCAAATAAATGAATAAAATAAGAACTTATAAAATGTTGGAGATAGTCAAGTAGAGTATGCAAAGTCATGAGACAATTTAGCAACAAAAAGAGTAAAGAGGGTTACATGACAGTCTATGAGGATGATACCAATCTTCACCTTTTGAGGACAGTCAATACAAACAACAAGGCCCTCCATGCTAGACAACTATCTCATCAAGTTGCAGTCCACAAGCAGGTCACAAGTAAATAATGACAAAGGAACAACTATATTCATGTGTAAAATGATCAGTTATATATATTTAATGAGCATCCATAATGCATGTAAAACATGAATTAAACTAGCAAGAACAATCATGTGAATGAAGGCATCCGAGAATCAAGATTAAATATCATCCACTTCAATAGTCAAAAAGACCTTAGCCCAGGCAAATATAAATATGAAAAATATTTATCACTGCTGTTGTGAATGAAGTGTAAACTTGCTAGGTGATGTTTGACCATCAAAATGGATGATATTTAAATAGAGAGGTTTTTAGAAAACTTGCAAATGTGAAGTAGTTGTTTCAGACATGTGGACAATCAAATGATAAAGGGACTATCACCATAGAAGTTTTGAGGAGACAGTAACAGTGACCCTGGAGAAGACATTACAGTCAAGAAGATTTGATAATGAACAATATAGAAGAATAAGAAGTCTATAATTGCATGATCTATATGAGTATAAAGTCATTAACCTTGCCTATGAAGGTTATAAGAGCCACTAGCCAGTGATGGAGGTTTGCTCATAGTCAAGGAACAATCATAAACAACAAGAAGACTAAGTTTGAGTATTCTTGTAAACCTGTCATTAGATAATAAGATTTGTCAAATAAATAAGAGCCTACAGTATGCATGTAAGTACAGGTGCAGTCATAAGAATAAAGTCATCATCCATCAAGATCAAAGAAATGACCATCAGAAGACTGAACAAACACAAGGACAGTTAGATAGTCATTAAGAGACTAGACTATTAAGAACAATCCTTGACATTATAGGTTGTCTTAAGAAAAGACAGTGTACAGATGCATGAAGTTATACAAAATTAGAGGAGGGTTTTCACTCGAAACCAAACCTGTACCTAAAGTGACCTATACAAGGATGTTGTGAATGAGGCACTACATACAAAAACTCATAAGGTGCAGTATTTGTAATCAATGGATTGGGGGTCTATAAGAGTCTAAATGTGTGAGTATAGTCACAATAAGATAGGACAGACCAATAATAATGCCCATGGACAATAGAAGATGGAAAAAGCAAGGTGTACAGAATGAAGAATGCATGAGTATATAGAGCAAATGGAAGATGGTTAAAGACAGTCATAAAAATTGTAAAAATAATAGCTCACTTTCACCATTTCCTCAGAATAACAACTATATACATAAGGAGGATGAGGGCTTACAAATATCACAAATGCCCAATTATGACTGCTCCATCAAGTCCAAATAGAGAGTTATACGGTCTGTGACCAAATGACATAAGACATTGAGTAGAAGAGATCAAATGGAAGGAACTATCACCATGGAAGGTATACAAATATGTAGTGGCAGTTACACAGTCATCAAGGAACCATACTAGATAGTGCACAAGACATTGATGATTTCCTCATCACTCCAGATAGCATGTAGAAACAAGGAGTTAAAAGATGGATTTTCATCATTTTTGTGACAGTAGAAAGTGTTATCCAATAAAGTGTCATACTAAGACAGTGAAGCCTTCTTCAAAGAGCAGAAACCTCAAATAGAAAAAAAAATGTTTACATCATGTACTTGCAAAATACACAAAAGCATTTTCATTTGTTTTTTTATAGAGGCCATAAATAGTGCAAGTTTCACCATCATTTTTTTAGAAAACAAAGAGCAAGAGGAGTAAAATGAAACCCTTGAAGCAAGTTACTGCCTGTAGAGAAAACTTGAGTTGCAAGCCCTCAACATTTCCAGGAAAGTTTCAATATCAACACAAACAATGAAAGCCCGAACAAGGAAAGTGTAGAGAAGGATAAAAAATGTGCAGAAATGATAATATAAAAGATGGATTTTTCATCATTTTTATACACAAAAGCTCACAGAGGAACAATAATATGCAAGAGGAGTGTTTCTTACCAGTGAGGGTGAGAAATTTCATAGTAGTTCTCAAGCTTTCGATAGCCTTTTAGCTTCAAACCCTAGCAACCCTCTGGTGGCACACCATCCTCTCGACAAAGTGAAAAGGGGAAAATGATAGAATTTAGGGTTTTCTCTGTATTTGGTTTCCAAGTTCAAGCCCTAAACTCATCTAAATGATGGGATTTTTGACTTTCACTTTAAAAATATCATTGTTATCCAAAAATGCCCATGGTCAAAGATGTTAAGTATTAAAGCCTAATGATGCAGAGCAAGCCCATGAGCAAAGGCTAATTAAGGTTCTTTTTCAAAGCCTTAGTCAAATGCCAAATCATTACAGAGAGACCTAATGATGCACAATGAAGGTTTTGTTCAAATCATTACAGGCATGATAATGTTCTTGTGAACCTTAATGATTCTTCCAAAGGTCAAGATTTGAAATAAAGGCAAAATGGTTTTTTTTTAACCTTATTCCATACCTTAGTTAAAATTTGGGCAATTTTTGAGAATGTATTATCATATAGATGTATGATGAAGAAGTGAAGGTCAAAGGGAGTCATAAGGTGCTTATGTATTTGTTTATTTAACTAAACAAGGGTGAAATGATGAAAATTATTCCCCTTGAGTCTTGCATAAGTGTGAGATAAAATTAATAATGTAAACAAATAATGAAGTAATAGTTTATAAATTACTTTATTATTTGTCATAAAAAGCCAAGAAATTGAGAAAATCCATGACACCTAATAAAGTAAATCATCATGATTACTTTATTATTTGTTCAAATTGTTAACTTCATGTCAAATCATGCAAAAGTAGGAGAGGAGTTGAAGTAGAGAGTTTGGTCCTGATTTTCAGTTATCTCATGTGGGTTTGAGGTCAACCTTTGTCAATTTGATTGTGACAGTGAGTTTGAGCCTATTTTTACTCAAATTACATTAGTTTTGACCCCTCTTTTTGGGGCTTTTCATCTTTTCTCGTGAGAGAGATTCATGGAGATATTTGATGCTGAGTTAACTTCAGTTCACTCATCCTTACTCATTGGAGTCATCTTTTGTATATAGGAGAAAAAAATTATGTTTTAGGCAGTTCTTTCTTTTTGCTCTCTCTTACACATTGAAAAGAGGCACATAGTTTTGTAACTCAGATTATTGCTGATTAATTGACAGCAGTAGGTTTATAGGTTATTTTGTTTCTATCTTTTGTTGAGATTCCTTCATTTTCATTAAGATCAAGTATTTACCTTCTCAATTGTGCTATTTTTATGAATGATTGGATGAAAGTTATTGTGTTTTAGCATTAAAACCTTTAAGTCTTTGTCTCATTTATACTTGCATGCATTCAAAGCAGTGAAGAATCATTTCCTTCCAAGTTGTGAAAACCTAGTTTTTCCTTCAAGGGATAGATTCTTCAAGCCTTCGTTCGAATTATTTTTGTGGTCATCTTGCCAAATTGATTTGTGTGGATAGATATTCTAAAAGTAGTTGTGAATCGGAGCTGCATGTTCTACCATCTTTTAGGTGCATCACCACCCATTTCAATTTAGTTTTAATACATCTATTCGAAAGCCTTCTATCCCTTTTCCTACAAAATCTTTAGTTCAGTAGAAAATTAGAAGGGAACCAGCCCATAATCTGGAGGTTTACTTTCGTCCTAGGGTACCCACAACCTGAAAGTATTCTAATGTTACACAGGATTGTTGAGCTTTCCATCTTTGCATCACAGGTGCAATCCTAGTTGATAACACTTCATACTAATCATTTTGGTGTAGTATTCATGCAATCAAACTAAAATGATTGTTAGTGTCGATGGATGGAATTGTTTGTTAATATGGCTTTAATGTTTAGTCAATCAAAGGAAAGGAGAATGTGGTCATTGATGCTTTGAATAGGAGGTAGCATGATGTCTCAAATTTGTCTTTGACAATAGATCTATAGGGGCATATTTTGGAAATGATTCCAAGAGATTCATTGTATTAGGAGGTTAAAGTAGAAATAGAATCCTAGAGGAGCCTTGGGGAAAAGTGTTTTAGTTATTCCTTGGAGTCCAATGGACTATTGTGACATCTTGGTCGTATTTATGTCCCAAGTTCAAGTGGCCTTCATCTAAATGTGTTGACTGAGGTGCATCGCGATCCTTATGCAACACATATTAGTGTGAAGAAGATGCATGCCGATATTCATCAGTTGTTCCATTGGGTAGGAATAAGGCATGATGCTACTAAATTTATTGGTAGGTGTTGTTGGGACCTGGATTCACTATGCCCAAATTTCCCAAAAATCCAATGTCTATGGCCCCTTGTTGTAATTGTCGTGTATATCCCATCATTGGTATTTGATCAGAGAAGCCTTCAATGGGTTATAACATTGTTAAAATTTCACTTTTGTGTTGTTCTTTGGCTTCCCCACACACCCTTCATATCCTAACATCATAAAAAATCTAAGGAAAATCCAAGTCTGGGGGTTTCCTTTATTTTTTTGGCCTTACTTAGGTTTTCAAGTTTTGCAAGGATTGTCAAATGTTTTGAGCCTAGACAATTTTCCCACCTATTTTCTTTTTGGTCCTTTGGTCCCTGGTTCCTCCCAAACCATGAAACAAAGGACCAACCATGCTAACATAAAAATTTGTAAGTGTTGGGCTCTTTTTGTGCTTTTATTGCCTTTATGGGTTTTCGAGTTCCCAGGGGTCCTTAGGACCTTGGAACCTTGTCCTCATGTCCTCATGTCCATGCATTCCTAGAATTGACCTTGCTCCTAGTTCCCACCTTTTCCCACTCCCTTATCCCCGATCCTTCCTTAACCTTGGATCCTGATCTTTATCCATGTCCCCATCTGTAGATCCCTATTGACACCAGAACCCTAGTTCTCGGTCCCCAAGTTCTTCTGGACCCTAGACTTCCATCATTCCTCTTCCCGGTCTTGTGTCCCTCCTGAACCCAAGTTCCCAATTCCTCTAGAGCCCTAAAATCGTACTCATGTCCTTGTAAGCACCAAAATCACATACATCCTCCACAAGGATCCCGATGATGACTCACAATCCTTGTCACTTACATGTAAGCATGAAATAATATCCTCTCAACAACAATTCTATTGATAGCATGTGGTTTCTTCTTCCTTATGTTATGTCCCCTTTGTCATTTTATCCCTTTCTTCATTTTTGACACTTTTCAACAGTTGTCGATTGTGTTTCCTATGCATGTGACTTCATCCCTAAGCCTTGTATTCATCCATTTGTTGTGTTTTCACCTTTCCCTGTTGTTTTTCATCCATTCCCACCCCTAGGATCCCTCTAGAGGATCTTGCAAGCCATCTCCAACTTTTGGTTTTTAGTTTCAGTCAACCAGTACAAATCACCCCTATTATTTCCATATCTCCCCTGAGAGATCCTACATTTGCATGTAGAGATTTAGTTTTTTACCCCTGTTTGCCCTATTTCTGAAGGAAAATCTCCTTATTTTCTCCTACTCTTCCATCTCCTATCTTGAGATTTCACCCAAGACCCCTCCTCTAAGGGTTGCCCATGGGTCACCCCTGGGCAACCCTGACTAGTGAAAGGGGCGACTAGGTGGTGACCCTCCCATCTTTTCCAGCCATGAATTAACTTAGGTTTTTGAACAAAAATAGCTCTATTTTTGCCCATTTTTCTTCCTATTTGTATGTGGGATTTTGTCCGAAAGATAGAGTTAACTATTTCATGCATCAACCCATGCATATTTAGCTTATTTTTATCTTTATTTATTAACCCATGTGCAATTTGTTTCTCCATTTCTTCTTGAGTGATAAGTTATAATTGGTTAGATCACTCTAATTTTAGCCCAGATCACTCTTGTGTCTTCTAAGTTAACTCATCAATCAAAGGGAGTTAACTCTTCATACTATCCACCTCTCATCCCTTCTTGGTGCAGTGCACCTAGAGTAAGTTTTAAGTCAATATTTGAAAATTTTAGTGTTAGAGACTAAATAATTTTTGAAAAAAATGTAATAAAGCCTTGAAAGGTATAAACATGTAGTGGAGATAGTAAAATAGTCATTACCTTTAGTGGTGTGCAGTCCATGTCAGTTGTGAAGTCTAATTTTAGAAACTAAATAGTCTTTTTGTGAAAAATAGTCTTTTTAGTAAAAAACAGTCAGTTTGGCTATTCTTAGCCTTTTCCCATGATGGAAAACTTTGTAAAAAGGAAATATATGTGGTGGGTGCATGAAAAAAAGGAAGTGGTGGTTGGATTTGTAATGGGGATGGAGTTTGAATGAAATGAAAAGAAAAATATATGATTGTTTGCTGTCCCAATTTCACATTTTTTGCAATATTGCTGTTCCCATGCATGGTACGGCTATGTACGGACATATTCCAAAGGTGTAGAGTTATTTGATGAAGTTTGGTCACATTTATGGGATGCCCTAGTACTCTTCTGCCTCCATCTCAGACTGGTAAAGGGTAGAAATGATGTGATTTTTGATGATTTTTGTGTGGATTGAATATCCTTTATGGTGGTGTTAGTTGGGAAGGGTAATAAGTGAAATCTTGTTCATATTCTTCAAGATAAATTTGGAAAATGATGAAGGTTTATACCCTCAAACAAGTCTGCCCTGTTATGACTGGTTATGACAGTCACAGACTTGACTGAGCATGAGGCAATTTTGTGTTCTAATGATGGTTGTAAAACCTAGGAGGTTAAATAAGATGTTTTAAATGTTTTAAATCCATTTTAAAGGTTGCAAGTTCCTTCTATTGGGAGATTACCTAGAAAATCACAAGGTGACAGTTTGGAATGCATAAATTAGGCTTACAGGGCAGACTACCAGTCATTTTTAGGCATATTTTTTACAAGACAATATATGCTAGTTTTCAAATATGTTTTGAATGGTTCAAAAAGGTATTGAAATGTGTATTTACTTCTTGGGTTTTGAGCTTAAAAATCAAAATTATGGACTAATTGTCTTGAGTGTAGGACTACTAGTTTGTGAGGGTAGAGTTGTGGAGACCCTTACACAAAGTTGTTAAGTCTAAGTTCTTGATCCATGTATGATCTTATCATGACACATACAACATTTCAAAAGGCATTCCGTGTGTTTGTTAGAAAGAGATTGAGGGGTTGAAGAAAATATTGGTTTTGTAGTCATTCAAGAGCTCATAACAATTAAAGGAAGAGATCGATATAGTATTAATGTTTTAATTGCCTCCTAGTATTGCATCAAATTGGTATCAGAGCATAGTTAGTAGGTCTGTGAAGTGTTGAGTTGAAGAGGCAGTTTGTCAAGATGCCTCCAAGAGTGAGAAACATGGCTCAAGAGATGAATGAGCCAAAGGAAAAGCATGCCAGAGAGTTGAGGGAGTTGAAAGAAAGAATGGCTACCCTAGAATAGAATCAGAGAAGAGGAGTGGCTCTAGGTGATGAGATTGAGTCTGAGGAAGAAGAAGAAGCTGAGTATGAAGATGTAGAAGAAGAGTTGGACCCTGAGGATCAGAGGATGGTAAAGTTGCTAAGGGTAGTAAAAGAAGACAAGCACAAGATAAAGATAGATGTGCCATAGTTTGGAGGAAGCTTGAATGATGAAGAGTTGCTAGATTGGATTACAGCATTGGACAATCACTTTGAGTGTGAAGAAGTTCCTGATGATCAGAAAGTGAAGATTGCAAAGACCAAGCTGACAGGTTATGCTTTGTTATGGTGGTATTATCAGCAGATAGAGAGAAGAAAACAAGGTAAGTCAAAGATTGTCTCATGGGACAAGATGGTGGCTAAGATCAAAGGTAAATTCTTGCCTAAAGATTATGAAGTTCAAATGTTTAAGAAGCTTCAAGGTTTAAGGCAAAAGGAAATGAATGTTAAAACATACACTAAAGAGTTTTACAAGCTGAGTATAAGGTTTGGTCAAAATGAAGCTGAAGTACAAAAAGTTACTAGGTATATTGGTGGTTTGAGGTTTAACATGCAGGATGAGTTGGTGTTGGAAAATCCAAGGACTGTTGAAGACTGTTACCAGATGGTAGTTAGAGTGGAAGAGAAGCTGAAAAGAAGACAAGATAAGTCAACCAGAGGCAGAGGCAATACCTCTAGAGGTAGAGGATCTTTCAATACAAAGCAAGTTAGTGAAAGTCAAGAAGAAATGAACAAGGCACAAGGACAAGGTGCTGATTTCAGACAAGGACAGAGTACAGATTTAAGAGGTAGAGGTTCCAAAGGCAGATTTGGTGGTGGGAGTACAAACACCTTTGTAGGTAAGTGCTATAATTGCCAAGAGTTTGGGCACCCATCATATAAGTGTCCTGAGAAGCAAAATTTTTCAAATGATGGTGAAAGAAAGAGTGAAAGAAGGACTCAATTAGTCCAAGAAGAAGAATGTGGTAGTTTGAGTTACACAAGGTGTGATGCTGAGGCAGGAGAAGCATTGATGCTGAGAGAAAGAGCACTGTTGAAGACTCCTAGGGAGAAGGAGATGATTCAGAGGAGAGCATTGTTTAAGACAACTTGCAAGAGCAAGGACAAGGTATGTAAAGTGATAGTGGATTCTGGTTGTACTGATAATATGGTGTCAAGTGAGATGGTAGATAAACTGAAGTTAAAGAGAGTTCCTAGGGAAGTTCCCTACAAAATTTCTTGGGTGAGTGATCATCAGTCCATTTTAGTGATTGAACAAGCATTAGTTGAGTTTAAAATTGGAGCATATGAGGATAGGGTACTTTGTGACATCCTACCTATGGATTGTTGTCATGTGATATTGGGAAGACCCTGGCAATTTGATAGGTTTGCAGTCTATGATGGAAGAGACAATACCTTCACTATCAAGAAGGATGATAAGACTTTTGTGCTACTACCATTGGAGGAGCAGTCAAGAACAACAAATATGATCATGTTTGGCAAGAAGGAGCCAGTAATGTTTAAGGAGAATGCAAACAAGGAGTGTGCAACCTTTCCAAGGCATGAAGTTGTGGAAACAACAAATAAGAAGTGTGGAGTTGATTTGCAGCCTGTTGAGAAGAGAAATATCTTCATGTGGAAGAAGGAAGTGACTGAAAATGTGAAGTGTAAGAGTGTAGAGCCTATGGTAAGGCAAGAAGTAAGTGAAGGAGTCTTAGTAGGGACAATCATGTGCCCTGTAGTGAAGAAAAGATAGCCAAGAAAAGCTGGTGGGGCAGTTGACAAGATAACAAAGATAGTGAACACACAAGTTGTAGGCCTGACAGAGGTTGAGAAAAATAATGACAGTGGAAAGAAAAGTAAGAGACAGTGGTGTAAACAAGAAGTTGAGAAGACAAGTTTGAAGACAGCTAAGAGAAGCATAGTTGCTGATGATGACAAGGTCAGAGGACCAAGAGTGGGACAGTCTACAAAGAATGCATATGGTTAAGAAGCAAGTCATGTTGGCAAGCATGCCATAGACAGTGAAGGGTCAAGGAACAATGAACCTGATGAAGACAAACATGGAGGACAAAGACAAGCAATAAAGGACAATTTGAAAGAATATTTCCAAGGGACTTGGAAAAGTTTCACGTTAGGGTGTATGGTGCAGTGCACCTAGAGTAAGTTTTAAGTCAATATTTGAAAATTTTAGTGTTAGAGACTAAATAATTTTTGAAAAAAATGTAATAAAGCCTTGAAAGGCATAAACATGTAGTGGAGATAGTAAAATAGTCATTACCTTTAGTGGTGTGCAATCCATGTCAGTTGTGACAGTCTAATTTTAGAAACTAAACGGTCTTTTTGTGAAAAAATAGTCTTTTTAGTAAAAAATAGTCAGTTTGGCTATTCTTAGCCTTTTCCCATGATGGAAAACTTTCTAAAAAGGAAATATATGTGGTGGATGCATGAAAAAAAGGAAGTGGTGGTCGGATTTGTAATGGGGATGGATTTTGAATGAAAAGAAAAGAAAAAGATATGACTGTTTGCTGTCCCAATTTCACATTTTCTGCAATATTGTTGTTCCCGTGCATGGTACAACTATGTACGGATAGATTCCAAAGGTGCAGAGTTATTTGATGAAGTTTGGTCACATTTATGGGATGCCCTAGTACTGTTCTGCCTCCATCTTAGACTGTAAAGGGCAGAAATGATGTGATTTTTGATGATTTTTGTGTGGATTGAATATCCTTTATGGTGGTGTTAGTTGGGAAGGGTAATAAGTGAAATCTTGTTCATATTCTTCAAGATAAATTTGGAAAATGATGAAGGTTTATACCCTCAAACAAGTCTTCCCTGTTATGACTGGTTATGACAGTCACAGACTTGACTGAGCATGAGGTAATTTTGTGTTCTAATGATGGTTGTAAAACCTAGAAGGAGGTTAAATAAGATGTTTTAAATGTTTTAAATCCATTTTAAAGGTTGCAAGTTCCTTGTATTGGGAGAATCTCATGCCCACATATTCCATGTGGTCACAACACACATCGCACGTGTCATAGCCACATCTGTCATGTGGTTATGACACGAGATATGAAAAACTTTTCTCACACTGTCCTAAAAAAACCTTCGCATGCGTAAGCATGCTCGGCGGTGTTCTCTCATGGCGAAACACTACAATTTTCGGTAGGATATAAGTACAATTGCGTGCAACCAGACGCATACAGATCAACAAGAGGGTCTTTACGACGCCGCTAACGACATTGCAAGAGTGAGATTACCAAGTTTCCTAACTCTAAACCTCGGCAATTTCCGGCAGCATAACGCCTTACGGCGTTAGTGGGAATTACGCTGCACTCATTTACGCACATGGTTCACTGATAGATTAACAACTTCCCACGACGCCTTGTTCCGACTAAACCGACTAGTGATCTCCCTATTTAGTCATTTTTCAGCCAGGCACGGTTGTCTGTCTCCTCTCTTGTTTCCTAAAACATACTCCTCCTACGACTTAGCATTCTCAACAAGGCAGTTTGTTTGCTCTCTTCCCTTTTCACTGGTACTTAATTTTGATTGTATTTTTATCGCCCTTACCTTAACTATTTCTTTGTTAATTTAGTGTGTTTATATTTCGGTCTCTCTCTCTTTCATTTTCTATGCTTTCTTTATGTGTATCCGGTCCTTTCTTCATGATTTACGTCAATCAGGGTTATCACTGCAGCTATTGTTGATATTAAACCTAACTTCAGGATGGTCTAGGTCACATAGACTGGTTTACTACTTCGCTGGACTCGGTCTCCTAGTCTTCTCCGATCACGGTATCTCCTCTTCGTTTGTACTTATTAAACTTGTTCCTAAGCAGATTTAGCAGAAGGGTCCGTCAACTTAGTTCTCTTATCCCATGTGGGAAATGTCACGCATTTTCTCCTCTGTGTTTTCCAATGTTAGTTTTTTCTTCTTCGGACTCTCTTACAGGTTTACTTATGAGTTCGTTTACTACAGTTGGGATTAAAATGGTCTCGCATGAAATGCCTGTGATGTCTCCTTAAGTTTATTTCCAGTGTTCTTTTAAGCAAGGTGACGTGTAATTTTCCTCTTCATTTTCCTTTTTTTTTTTCCTGGTTATTGACATTATGTTGGTAGTGGAAACTTCCGAGAAACTCTTTCCGGAGTATTACAGTATATTCCTTTATGCACCCATTAAATTATAATTTTATTTTCTCTTATCTATAATTACTGTTGTTATTATTACTAATCAGTATTATTAATACTCTTATTGTAAATCATTTACCGTTGTTAATACATGTAGGAGGCTCTTCACTTTATAAAACCCTGTTCATGGAAATATAACTTCTTTGGTTGTTGTGTTCAACACTTAATATAACTAAATGTGAAAATATAATTTGTTATTTTATTTTTGTATATCCATGTGACACATTTTATTACGATTATAAGGGCCCAATAACATGGTTCATAGATTTACTCCTATGTATATTTATATATATATATATATCTATATATATATATATAAATATATATATATATTTTAATGTATATGTAGAGGACGAAATTGTTCTCTTAAATTTGTTAAACAATATATATATATATACCTATATGTGTATATATATATATATATATATATATATATTTCTATATATATATATATATATATAGATATATAGTAAATATTTCATTATATATTGCTATATACATAGACATATATAGTATTTATATATGCCTATATCTATAGCAATTAAAATGAATTCTTTTCAAAATAGACCATTCATATGTTAGGGCCAAAGCCCTAACATTTTTTTTTTTTTTTTGTTTGTGTTTTCCACAGCCGAACGGCGGACATGGGTGGCGGTGGCCGCAGCGGCAAATGTAGAGAGGGGACTGCGTGGTTTAATGGCCGCGGGGGTTTAATGGTGGCAGGGAGGTGTGGCTTCGCGGTGTGCATTGGCCGCGGCGGAATCAATGGTGGCGGGGGCGTGGCCCCGCCGGGGTCGGAAGAGGCAGGGGATGTGGGGAGGGGCGGAGCCCCACCCACATCCCACGATGTGGGGTGTGGGTGGGGCTCCGTCCCTCCCCACACCTCATAGTGAATAGCAAGGGACTGCGGCGGGGTTTCAAACCCCACCGCCCATCATAAAATTTATTTAAGTTTTTTTTTTATATTTATCTCTGCTGTGTCTAAAAACACAGCTACTCTCAATTTCGAATATGTTAATTATTATTTGATAATATATATATATATATATATATATATATATATATATATATATATATATATATCAGTAACACACGAATGCCCAGATGAATCCAATTTAAGTTATATATATATATATATATATAACATTCACATTTTTTTTTTTTTCAAAAGGATTAATAAGTAAACAATAAGAATATATATATATATATCTATATATATATATATATATATCACAGTTTTCACAGTTTTCTCAGATTGCTTTCAATAAGACAACTAAAAATACAGATAATTAACTTCCTCATTTAAGTAATTAAATAGGAAATGAATATATTCATGGCTAAACAAATTTAATTAACAAATTGCCTCTTAGTATAATTTCTTCCATCCTATTTGCATCATTTTAACTTTCTAAATAATAAATAATCAAATGAACCAAGGAATGACAGTTAATCAACAAAATAAATGTAACCATTATTTTATGAAGGAGAAAACTTAATCATTTAAAACTAACTTAGCCGTTTAGAACAATGAATCATAAAACTGATCTTTCAACGAATTAAGCAATTCCAAACTTTCAATTACATAAACCAACTCAGATTAGATTGCAAATCAATAATGAACTCTTCCTTTCAGTAATACTTGAAACACAAATAAAAGTGCTATTTAACAAGGTTTACAAACATCAACTTGAAAAATTTAAGCACATTCATATTACAGATTTTAAACCATGGATACAACAACTAACTTCTCAGATATGAACTTTCCTTCTCCCAAACAACATACAACTGATAGCTTATGACAACCAAGTAGAAGACCATTACTAACAAGATCAGGGAGGTGGTTTCCTTCACCCCCAGGGTAACAATAAAATTACAACAATAATAAGAGAGGTGCTCTCTCTTCAACTCTCATGAAATGAACCAGGCCTAATTCTCATGACAAAGAAGAATAACTGTTTCTTCACAAATATAACTCCTCCCAAGCCAACCAGAAGCTCCAAGAGAAAACCTGCGTATCAAAGACAAACAAAGAAGAAAACACCACTCATCTAGCTCTCCTCCCTTCCATAGACCCGCAAGTGGGTCACGCCCGAGCTAGGGAGACCATACTCACACCTGGGTAACTCAAACACTCCACTTCACAACAGTAACAACAACAATCCCAAAGCACACAAACACCCGTGGGTAATTTACACAACACGGAAACTCAACTACAATGAGTTTCATAAGGGGCAGGAGAGTGGACACACTCGACTCCAGAGTGTCACCCTGACAGATAAGTTAACCAATATAATTTCTCTTGGTCTCAAACCAAGTTTGATCACATTTTTTTTTTAAGAAAGCTGTATATGACTCTCAAGTCAAAGATACAGACACAGATTCATGCCCTCAAGGCTTTCAACATCCCAAAAGATGGAAACAGGTATGCACCCGAGGAGGATCTCTCCTCCCCTACCCCAAACTTGATGAGCATTTCTCCCAAGTGGGAGAAGCTCTGTCAAAACAACCCGACAACAAACCCCACAGAAAACAAATCTAAACACAAAATCACACAATTTACATATTCAGCTATACGAAACAAAAGTAGAATTCAAACCAACCTTACAAAGCCTTCCTGGAATGAAGCTGTTGCTGAGCCCACAGAGTTCTCTTCCAAACTTAGCCACCAACTCCCTCTCCCCTCTCTCTCCTACAAGCTAACTTTTTTTTATTTTGGTAAGGCAAAATGAAAGTTTTCCCAAAATTCAACTAACTCCCTCCCATCCCAAAATTGGAAACAAATAACCAAATTCTTTTAGTTTTGAGGAATGGGGAGGTGACACTTGTCACCTTCTCACTCTCCCCCAAAACCACTATTCTGCGCTGGTGGCTTATGTCACTCACCCTTCCCAAGAGTACTCCTTATTCCTTTCCTCATGTGATTCCTATTACGCATGGGAGAAATAAAAGGAGTTAAAGGGGGAAGAAGACAGGTGACCCATGCCCCTTCTTCCTTTCTTCACATGGGTGTCCCCACAGCACATGGGGGAATCTCACTATGGAAGGGGTGACTTTAAGTCATTCCTTCAATAATGGATGGCATCTCTTACCTTGGGAAAAGTAGAGGGGATGGGTTGGGTGTTGGTACAACCCATCATGTCCCCTCCTACCTCCAATTTTCGCCACTTAACTTTAGGGGGAAGTTAAGATGACTAGATGGAGGTTACTCAAGGGTTATCCATGCCAAATGGGCCCCTGGACCCATGGGGTATAACCCATGGTCAACTTTAACCCATACAAGACACCCCTGGTCAAGGTAAAGCACAAGAAAAGGCCTCATAAATTTAAATTAAATAAGGAAATTCAAATTCAAATCTCTTTACTACACAAATATAAAATAATGTTACATGAGGGTAACCTAACCCACTCGACCATACGAAAGACCACATTACAACATTACATCAAAACACAAAGAGATCTTGGTTCCTCGTGGAACCAGATCGGCTTAACAGGGAATAACAAATAACAAGGTGCGGAATGATCTCCGAATTCTGTGGTTCGATTAGTAATTCCTGCACACTAAATTACAAGATCAGTAACCACATAAAATCATCATAGCCGAAGCAACTTGAAAACATGCATTCTCATGACATAGTACTAATTAACATAAATGAAATCATATTACAATTTTCCATCATCACCTAATTAATGTTTTTCTGAAATGTAAACTTATCCAAACATCACCCAATTAGTTTTTCTGCAATCATAATAAAGTTTAATAGTTTGACAATTCCGGGAACTGCTATCCCACAAACATAAAAAGTAACAATAACAGTCATGTAAATAGTCATAACAACAGTAGTAAAAAGGGCGGTCCTCACAGAGAATACCTAGAAAATCACAAGGTGATAGTTTGGAATGTATAAATCAGGCTTACAGGGCAGACTACCAGTCATTTTTAGGCATATTTGTTACAAGACAATATATGCTAGTTTTCAAATATGTTTTGAATGGTTCAAAAAGGTATTGAAATGTGTATTTAATTCTTGGGTTCTGAGCTTAAAAATCAAAATTATGGACTAACTGTCTTGAGTGTAGGACTACTAGTTTGTGAGGGCAGAGTTGTTGAGACCCTTACACAAAGTTGTTAAGTCTAAGTTCTTGATCCATGTATGATCTTGTCATGACACATACATCATTTCAAAAGGCATTCCATGTGTTTGTTAGCAAGAGATTGAGGGGTTAAAGCAAATATTGGTTTTGTAGTCATTCAAGAGCTCATGACAATTGAAGGAAGAGATCGATATAGTATCAATGTTTTAATTGCCTCCTAGTATTGCATCACTTCTTCAAACCTATAAATACCCTCCTCCCTCGAGCACAAAGGAAGGAAATTTCATTTGTGCACATAATTCTTGTAGGTTATTGCTCTCCAATCAAGCATCCATATGCTCACATAAAACATCTGATCCTTTTTCTTTTATTTGTTGTCTTATCTAGCTTTTCTAAAAGCTCATTTTACATCGATATATTGCTCACATCATAAGCCACAGTGCTCATCAAGCTCTCATTGATCTCTCATTCAAGCTTCAAAAGCTTCTTTTGAATCCTTTTTCTTATTTGTTTCCAAGAGGAACACCTATTGCTGCAAGAGGATTAGAGGTTGCCATACAAGGATTTCTAAGGGTAGTGGAGGCTCACATGTCTCTTTATTCTAGGTTCCTTCATCATTTTTATTGCATAGTAATTAGATAATTAATCTTTGCTTATGGGAATTTAGTAAATGCATGTTGCTTTTTCCTTGATAGGCTAAGTAGATTTGCATTGTTAAAGTAGTTTGCTATTAAAAATTCATAGAATAGATTCATTTAAAAGTAATTTCCCTTTCCTAGAGTAATTGTTCTACATATTTAGAAAACAAACCAAAACATAGATTCAATTATATTAGGTAATCTCATACTACTTTACATACATTTTCTAATTCTTAGAATAGAAAAAAGCACAAAAAAATTGTTTTACACTCATATAGGCTTGTATACATTGAAAAATTGAAAAGAACAAAAATATTAGTAGCATAGAAAGATTACAAACCTTTGATTCCAACACAAGGTCAACTTTCGTCAACATTTCTTCAAAACCCTTGATTACAACACAAGATCAATACAAGGTCAAATAAATTCAAACCTTAGGTCAAACAAACCCTAAGTCAACACCCTAGGTCAAGTCAAGGTTAGCTTTAACCATCTCTTTCTTGTTTAGGCTCATGAATGTGCCCTAAAATTAGAGGTAAGTGGGTGAGGGAAATCCTCAACGAGATAGAGGAGATCCACCCTAGACAACAATAAGATCAACAAATAATTCAACAATAACAAGAAAGATTCAGAGAATTCCAAATATAGGCTATCATCTAGTAGTTTGACCAATAACGGCAACTTGAACAAAGCATCAATGGAAACAACAATCAACCCACACATCATTGGAACTTTAGAAACCTAAACAGAAGAATGGTGACTAGTGACCCTTCGGGTCATATAGTTATTTTTACAATGATCATAGAACACCACATCCAAACAAATGCAAAACAAAGGCCCCAGGACTGGCTAAACACTCTCCATGAAGTCCAACTCTCAAATGAGCCAGACCGCCCCTATGTCTCACCTCCTCTCAACTGGCTACTTCCACGAGAGTGAGAGTGATGTGGAGGTTCACCCTGTGGAAAGGAGAGAGGGTCTGTGTGAGTGCCAAAGCTAACTCGATTTCCCTAGTCCACCGAGTCATGTTTTTGAGTGTACATATTTTGGTGAATGTGATGTAAAATTACAAATCCTACTAGGAAAAGTAGTTTTGTGTTTCAAAGATCGCTCAAATTCAATTAAACATCATCATTATCAGTTTTTGGAATTTCAACTTCAAAGGTTTCATTCATTTTCACTTTCTTCTTCGTAACCATCTTTCCCACTTCTGCCTTTGTTATCTTCACCTTTGCTCATTCCATTTTTTCTGGGGTGTCTATGGAACCCCTGAATATGATGGAACTAGACTTAAACTTAGGGAATATTCCCTTTAGGGAACTAGAAACTCCCTCTTTTGACAAGTATGTGCCACCTAACCCAAATGCACTAGTTTCAAACTACTATGACTATGAGGATTCAGACTATGAACAAGATAGGAGAGAACCTAGATGTTCTCTATCTTTCAACAACCCTGCATGGGAGCATAACCCTGCCATACCAAACACACCTCATAAAGTGAAAAGAATACATATGAGATTGGAAGTCCACCACATGGACCAACCATCCACAAGCACCTCAAGTACTCATCTTAATGATGAATTAAGAAGGCTAGAATGAAACTTACAAGAAGCAAAATATGCTCAAGAAGCCCTAAAAGTTGCTCTACGAGAAGAGCAATGAGAAAATGCTATATGAGAAGAAACACATAACCATGACAACATTCATAATGAAAACCCTAGAAATGAGGAAGTGCCTAGGGGTCCCACACTTGTAGACCTCATCGCAATGATAGTACTAAGAATCAAAACTCTAGAGGTAGAACAACTTGTCCCAGAAAGAAGACAAAAATCCCATGACCACATCAAGATTGAACAAGACTAGGGGGCATCTCAGAATCCCCTTACCTCAACTACTACTCACAAAATGGGAGTAATAATATGTTCCCAAATGGTAACCTCCTATTCAAAACAATCATACATTGCAAGGAAACCAAGAAAATCAAACAATAGCATTGGGTTATCAAAGCCCACCCATGGGGCTAATCCCATCAACTACACAATCACAGAGTGCCTTTTTAGGCACATACTTGGAGTACTTAAAGGAGCCACTTGACATGAGCATAAGAAGTGTTCTGTTACCTTGACCATTACCAAATCTCCCAAAGTTGAAAGGAGGAGATCCCAACTCCCACATAAAAGCTTACACAACCACAATAAGAGAACTCCTCCCATGGGATGGGATTGTCACCAAAATCTTCCCAAATACACTAAAAGGAATAGCCCTGGATTGGTATTATAGCTTGCCAGATGCCTCACTACACTCATTCAAGCAATTAATTAGAGAGTTTGTCATGGCTTTCAACATGAAAAAACTCATGAAGACATGGATTTGAGAACTCTTAACTATGAAACAAGAACCAAATGAATCGGTAGCCCATTTTGTCACTCGATGGAGACAAGTTCTCTATTCTTCGACAAGTGCTCCAAACATGGATCATCATGAATTATGTGATCTCTTCTTGCACGCCTTAAGCAGAGATATGAGAGAAGAAGTCCAAAAGTTACCTTACAAGTCGTATGAAGAAGTCTGGGAAAGTGCTTTAAGGATTGACCAAGTAGCCATTGATAGTGGTAGAAGGACTTATGGGTCAAATGGAAAACTGACAAATGAGGATACTAGAAACAATGTGCCAGTCATTAAAATCCTCAAGAACAATAGGAACACAATGATAGATGGCGTAACAGATCAACCCCCAGTTACGAAAGTGAGGGATGATTATAATGGAAGAGATTACTATCCTCCCAATGTTAACACAATTGATCATCCTAGAAATAACATGTATTATCCATGGGACAATTATCAATCTTGGAATCAAAATGGAAATGGCAATGAAGGAAGATATGAAAGACCCCAATATGAATATAATCAATTTTGTTTTTTTCATAGGACTAGGGGGTGTAGCACAAAATCTTGTAGAGAATACATGTTCATAGCAAGATTGTTGAAAGACAAACAACAAATATTCATAGAGATGTTCTTAAATCCGCAAGAGGTCACATCAAATAACAAGGGGGCAATGCAAACTCAAGCACTAATAGCTCTGCAAAACACAAACATGAGAATTTATCAGGACCCATTTCCTACACACAGACACATAAACGACTAATCAAAACAACACAACCCAAGGTAACAACACAAATATCCCATTGCAACTAGAACAAAAAGGAGAAGCTAGGATGTTGGGATTGGTTCAAATATTACATTATGAAGAAGAAGGAGAGATTGAAAAGGAGCAAGAAGAAACACATGAAAGTATAGTCTCGATGGTTGGGCCAATACCAGCACTAATTGGACCTTATGAACTCATTGAAGATTTAAAGAAAACTTACACACATATTTCATTCATAGACCTTCTCAAGAACTCTCCCTCACATCGCTCAATGCTATTGAAAGTGATAGGGTTGAAATACGTGGATGAAATCACACCTTTTCTTAGTGAATAAATCAATCATGTGGATTTTGACGTAAACCCACTGAACTCTGATCTTAAAGACCCAGGATTCTTCTTTGATTTAAAGAAAATACTCTTTGGGGTAGAGTTAACAAAGAAAGGAGATCTTGCTTTATACTTGCAATTGTGGATATATGACACCTGCATCAAGAGAATACTGATCGACAATGGGGCAGTAATGAACATAGTTCCATTTTCTCTTTTATAAAGGATGGGTTATGGGTGTAAGGAAGTTAAAGTAGTGGAAACAACTTCCTATGCGAATCTTGAGGAGAAAGATTATGCAAAACTTTTAAAAACTGATCTAATAATTACAGAATATCCAGAAGCACATTCAAAACATAAAATAAATAGTGAAACACAAAACACTAGATATACATGGGGAAAACCCTTTCGGGTGAAAAACCCCACACTCTAAGAGCCTGCTCAATGTATTCCAAATCTAATACCAATATTACATACACACTTGCAGAGCAAGTTTATTATAGGAGTATCACCAATAATCAACTCTAGAAGAATTTTGGCAGCATTCCGGCAGCATAATAGTACCTGCAAACTCAACACACACAAACTACTCCTCATGCCTCCAATTTATAGACTTCTGGCTATACAAGAAACCATATATGGTTTTACAAAACTATGTGCGAAGCTTCAAAGGCAAGATTCCAGTCTAAAAATAAGCTCTCACGTCCAAAATGAAATCCCCTATTTTTGACCCTTATAGATGTCATAGAATCTATCAGATTATGCTTAAAAATAGGCCTTCCATAATATACCACTATGTGGGCACCTTTTAACACCTAATAAACCAAATTTCAAAGTACCAACAATGTATAACAGCTGTAGGAAAATATTAAATGAAAAGAACTATTATAAGAAATATGCAAGGTTGAGACACCTCATTTCCCAACAATGGGCACACCAACATTAACGCTTCTAGAGACATGTTAAGTGGATATGACAATTTGAAGGCTGCAATAATAGGAAAGATCATGCTTCCAGTGAATTAAGGACCAAAGATAGTCCCAACCATATTCTATGTCATTGATAAAGACATAGGATATAATCTGCTTCTCGGAAGACCCTGGATACACATAATGAAAGTTGTGCCATCTACTTTGTTCCAAGAAGATTGATTCCTACATCTTGGGAAGGTGTATGTTGCGAAAGAGGATCCAGATCCTTTTAGCATGATAAAATCCAATACAACAAACAAATAGATAGGCATCCCCATAGACTATGAACTCCCCATGAATAAGCTTTCTATTCCTATTCCTACTCTACAATTGATATGTATCAAAAGGACATAAATTTTGGAATAGACAATAAACAACACATAAATAAAGGCTTGGGAAAACGAGACACCACTAAAACAAAAAGAGGTTGTCCCCAAGGAAAAGATGGTAAAAATTATGGAATGGATAGAGAAGGATGGACCTCTTCAATTTCCTTTGGAAATACTTATGATCAATGTGCAACCGACCTATAAACTCTTTCCATGCACAGGGGAAAAGGCTCATAGAACTGAAGGACTAGTATTTGAAACAGTCACATTAGACTTGAGAAATGTGAACCCTCACGCTTTCTCAAATCTTGAGGAAGACATGACAGAAAGTTACACTCCTTTGTCATTGCTATGTGAGTCATGTATCCCTGAGACACTAGAAGAAAGTGAGTCATATGAACCACTCATGCCATCAGAAGATTCCTGTAGACCATTGACACCAATGGAAGATATAAATTCTGTGGACAATTTTTTTTTTAAAAGATAATACGCCTGGTAAACTTTTTAACATGACCGGCGACGCTGGTGCGACACGCCCTCCAGCTCCATGTGAATGCTTTTGCCCGGAGCAATGAACTGGTGAGGCCACAACTGTGGGACCTCATCCCCTAGGAAGAACACTTCAAACCCGCGAGCTCATTGGCCCAGCGAAGGCGTAAAGCCTTGTGAGCTCGTTGGCCTAGCGGGGGTTTGAACTCTGGTGGCCACCACTACATCCTGAGCGACTTAACCACCGAACCATGCCATCATCGGCCAAATTCTATGGACAATGAATTGGCCAATGTAATGGGAATTCTCCTGAAGATGTTCATGGTCTCTCAAACCAACATGCAACCCACTACTTCTACTTCAGTGCAATCAAATTAGCTTGATGAATGGGAAGCAACCTTGGTACAAATTGAAATGATTAAGAGACTCCTAGATGAAGATGAAGAAAGTGAAGGAATGTTTAACAAAGAATGGAGAATGCGAGTGTCAGTCGGAACTGATGATCCTATCATCTCTGAGTTGCCATGAAGCTACATTGGATATTCTATGGATTTGAGACCTGAGCCCAATGAAAGGATGAGTATAATCTTTGTTCTTTATGACGAGCAAAGGGAACCTAAAAATCCCTCTAAATTATTTCAATTCCTTCAAAACATTCAAGGTCAACAAGGCATAAAAATTTACATGCAAGCTCAATTCGATATGCTAATGGAATTGATAAGATGCGACTGAGTCTTGTATTGGCCTCCCTCCCATCAACAAGCTTTCCAAGATTTACTAGGTCTCACATTACCAAGAGAAACCATAGAGTTAGAAATGTTAGAGTCAAATGATATCATGAAACCCTACAAAATAGGAGAACTCATCTAAGAAGAGGAAGCATGAAAAACAAGAAGAGAAGACAATAGAGAAAATTCACTGAGGACTGGAAAGGTCCCTACATGGTTAAAGAAGATATTAGAAATGATATCTCTTGTGCGTAATGGAGGGAGAGAGTTTTAATGAAATAGTCAATGCCTTTCACCTCAAGAAATATTGTCTAAAAATCATAAAACATAAAAACACAAAAAATTAAATATTCCAAAATTACAAAAAAAATGCAAAAATCAAAAACATCAAAAATAATTTTATTTCTTGCATTTTGGTATCATTTTGTTCATCTTGCATTCTCATTCTTGTATTATTTTCATTTCAGTAAGGAGTCTAAGGTTGCCTAGCTATAGGTGATCCTTTTAGGTTTTGAGATTCCCTCATTTTCATAATCATCATTTTCCCCCTTCATTCCCAATAATTCTAATCAAATCCTAGCTCTTAGCTTTACACTAATCCCGATCTTAATGAGCCAAGATTTTAGGTCTAAGAAAAGTCGGTATTCAAACCTACAGTGTTCAAAGGAAGCTTGCAAGTCAACCTTCCCAATTATTCCCTAGTAGAAAAGAAGTCTAACTAGATTATGAAAACTTTTGGTAGTGCTCAACCCCTTATCTTCCCTGGCCAAAATTTTAGGAGGATCAAAACTCTGAAGGAAGAAATCTAAAATATGATTGAATAAAAAAATGAGTGATCAAAGTAAGAGTGTTGAGAAAGGTGAGAATTGAGAGATCAAATTATTGTATATCCAAAGTTCAAAAGCATTCATTTTCATAAAAGTCAAAAATCCAAAAAAAATGAGAAAATCAAGTGAGGCATTCTAGAAAATACAAAAAAAAAAGAGAAAAAACAAGAAAAAAAGAGAATTACAAAAAAAGAGTGATAGAGAGAAGATTGTTGAATCTCTGTACCCTTGGGTGGAGATCAGTCTAAGCTCAAATCTTCAAGGGTGACATTCTATCAGAGAAAATAAAAGAGAAAGGTACAAAGCACACATATGCACTAACTGAGCAAAGCCAAGAGTCTAGTAGTTGTTAGGATCATTTTCTATCTAGGGACCCTAGTTCTTTCCCATTTACCCTTTACCCCAGGTCTATATTTCTTGCCATCTATGATCTAAGTCTAGCGAACATCGATAAAATTTGTTACTTGTCTATGTTGAAAGCTTGTTAGATTGTCTTATCTAGATAAGGATAAGTGTTTAGCCTTTAGCAAAGCCCAAATTTAGAAGCACTCCATCTCCTTTATGCTTCCCACTTGAATTCTAAATTCCTAATCTCACAAACATGAATAGGTCTCTAATATCAGGATAACCTGCGATTCCCTTGGTTGAAAATCATACTAAAGAGAAGTCATATTGTCTATTCCATAATGCATTCATACCAAAATCATAAAAAGATTTCCAAAGCAATAAAGTCAATGTCATAACTCATGACATTCCATAGAAGTAGAAGTTTTATTTCAGCATCACTTGTGTTCTTGCGTCTGCATATCGTCACCTGCATTTCATACATACATTCCAAAAAAGAGATAAGAACATGTCATTGTTATCATACTTGCATTCTTAGAGTTGAAGGTCTAAACATAATCAAAGAATTCTAAAAATCCCAAAGTGCACAAGAGATGAGTACTCATACGATAATAAAATAACCATAAAGAGACAACTTTCAATAGATATATCATAAGTTTGAGTTTACAAAAGTACAATAGCTAGGATAAAATGCTCTCAAAGGAAAGTAAGGCTCCCTATGCAAGGGGGCATAATTTCAAAACAAGTAGACAAAAGAAAATCTCAAGGGCGGTTCCCTCCAACCAAACCATCGGGACTCCTACTTCTCTACCTATGAGTGGCATTAGTGTCTCCATGAGACATGTAGGAACAAGGAACCTTACTCTGAGTATGAGAGTGTGAAGGACATGCAGTGCTAGATTCTAGACACCAAATCCCAAGGTGGGCTATCTCACATGAAGAATAGTGTTCTCACCCCTAAGAAGGAGAACCTCTAATCTCAATGTAGCATTCTCCTGATGCCCATGGTATGCAAGAGAAAAAACATCAGTGTGTTAGCCAACTCTAGGGGGCACACCAGGATCAACTAGAAGTCTCTCTCATGTCAAACCAATGAAGGGAATTACCAAGTCAACATTAAGCTCGTGAATGAAACCCCTCCATTCCTTGATGCTACCTACAAAACAAAGAAAAGAAGAGTGATGATTCATAAACTTTAAGGAAAGAAGGACAATGCGAAATTAGAAAACAAAACTACATTTGCAAGGATTGCCAGGCTACCAAGAAGGATTGAAACATTGCATCACCTCATTAGAATGATGAGGCCTAGGCCCTGAAGAAGAGCCCTATGGTATCTCCCCCTCATCAAAATCAATCTCATGTGCATCTCCCAGAGATCCCTCATTTGATAAGTCATCTCCATCTGGGACATAGTCCTTGTTAGTAGAATTTGAATCATCAATGACAATGAGTCCTTGGGAAGGAGCTCCTCTCCCTCTCCTCTATCCACCTCTTGGGGTCCTAGAGGTTTTGGTGATCAAAACCCTGGGAGTCAAAGGAGTCCAAATGACAAGTCTCTGTCCAACCTTGCCCATCTCCTAGACAGATCAGTAGCAAGTGGGAACTGGGGGAAAATCCTCAGGGAAGTCCTCACCAAACTGCTATAGAATGCGCTCAATGCGATGAGCCTCGATAAGACCATTATGATCAGAAACCTCTTATATACTGAGGAAATACTCTCTAATCTATCTATCATTGGACCATGCACCTTCCATATCTGTATAATCATTGGTTATCATGTCTACATCGGTGAGAGTGGCCACAATTCACAAAGAAGTATCAAAGTGGGCCACATGAGCCCATTGGCAGCTCTCGGTAGTCGGCGATCAGGAATAGGAATATCCTTCTGGTATGGCCTGATATGCTCAAAGATTCAGGTCATGAACAAAGTGGAGTGGTTGAATGCAAGAGCCCCATGCCGAGCGATATGATAGAAATCTCTGTAAACCATGGTGAGGATGTCTAGACCCCATGCGAAGACTGTACCCTGCTCAATACCCTGAATGATGGGTGCCCAACACAATCTTAGATGAGTTGAGGCCTTGTCTCCTATCAGCCTCGATGCAATCAATCTGATCAAGAAATTCCTCAAGAGAGGAATGCAGAGTCATGATACTGAAGTAAGATGAACACAAGTTTGATCCTCAGGACAAATCACCCCCACAATTTGAACACAAGATGCCTTGTCCTCAAAGAACTCACTGGAAGGTAAGACAAGAGGATACCCTCTCACAGGAACCCCGAGAATCTGATACACATCATAGAGAGTGATAGTCCACTCCCCTAAAACCTACATAAATCTAAAAGTTTTGCTATCAACATCCCAATTGGTCAAGATATCACAACAGATACATGAAACTAGATGTACAACTGGTACATGGTAATCCTAGCTAGGCCTACCCTCTTCAGGACAACTAGATCATCAAGAGACAACAAATCATACATCTCTGAAAGCTACAACTACTTGCGATTGGTATTCCAATGTATCCTCATATCCTGTCAATCAAAAAAGAGCTTTCAATTAGATCTCATCAACTTAGAAAATCCCTAAAAATCATATAAACTTGTGAAAAATTCACAAAAAGAGCTTATAAACCTTCAAAATTACAATAAATAGACAAATTCAGTGTTCAAATTAGATTGAAACAAAGTGAAGTAAATGTCAGAAATCATTGAATTTCAGTTAGAGTTGATCTATCAAGGTCACCCATTTCATTAGACCGGATCTCCCCTGGGTGCCATAGATGTTCAACAGGATCTCCCCCAAGTGACCTTGTTGTACATGCAAATCTCCATTGGGTGACTATATTTCTTAGCCAGATCTCCCCCGCCTACCCCTCAAGATAAAAAGTGCTCTAAAAACCTTATTTTTTAGCTGATTTTGACAAATGAAAAACCAAAACTACTCTAAACAACAAAACAAACACATTGCAACATAAAAAATCACTGAAAATGAAAAATCTCAAGAGATTTTTCACAAAATAGAAGCTAGGGTTTAGAGAAGGGTTTTCACTATTTGCATACCTGACTCTCAGTGGAAAAAGAAGAGGTGGCCATCTTTGTGATCCACTCAGTGATATCTTCCCAACGACTTCTCACACGATCAACTCCATCAACGTAGCGCTCAAATCTCACTAATTTCTTCACTCTTTATCTCTCCTAGCTTAGTTTGCATTATGCATTTTTAGGTTAGTTTTTGCTTTTATGCATCTTTCATGCTATCATTTTGCATGGATTCATCCCTACAAGTCTCTCCAACAAAGGAAAACAACTAGTTGAACTCACACGATCTATGGTATGTTCATCATTTTAGTTTTCATTACTCATTTTTGATATATTTGGATGCCAAACTAATACTAGTTATTATAGGTACAATTGTGGAAAAATCAACAATAGGTAAGGCCTAGTTCAGGAATGATACCTACCTTTCATGTAGACTACCATCCCCGAGGGGGAAAATATGTAAGCACTAAAATCACGCATAACCTCCACAAGGACCCTAATGATGACTCACTATCCATGTCATGTACATGTAAGCGTGAAATAATATCCTCTTAGTAGATATTCTCTTGGTATCATGTGGTTTCTGTCTCCTTGTGTTGTTTCCCCTTTGTTGTTTTATCCCTTTCTTCACTTTTGATACTTTTCAACATTTGTCTAGTTGTGTTTCCTATGCTTGCAACTTCATCTCTAAGCCTTGTATTCATCCATTTGTTGTGTTTTTAGCTTTCCCTAGTGTTTTTCATCCATTCCCACCCCTAGGAGCCCTCTAGAGGACCTCCCAAGGCATCTCTAACTTTTGGTTTTTAGTTTTAGTCGACCAGTACAAATCTCCCCCTATTATTTCTAGATCTCCCCTAGGAGATCCTACATTTCCAAGTGGAGATTTAGTTTTTGACCCTTGTTTGACCTACTTTCAGAGGTAGATCCCCTTCTTTTCTCCTCTTCTTCCATCTCCCAAACTGAGATTTCACCCAGGACCCCTCTTCTGAGGGTCACCCATGGGTCGCCCTCGGGTGACCATGACTGGTGAAATGGGTGATTAGGTGGTGACCCTGCCATCTTTTCCAGCCATGAATTAACTTGAGTTTTTGACCAAAAATAGCTCCATTTTTCTTCGTATTTGCATGGAATTTTATCCCAAAGATAGATTTAACTATTTCATACATCCACCCATGTAAATTTAGCTTACTTTTATCTTTAGTTATCAACCCATGCATTCTTTTTTTCCATTTCTTCTTGAGTGATAAGTTATAATTGGTTAAATCACTCTGATTTTAGCCGAGAACACTCTTGTGTCTTCTAAGTTAACTCATCAATCAAAGGGAGTTAAATCTTCATCCTCTCCACCTCTCATCTCTTCTTCAAACATATAAATACCCCCCTCGCTCAAGCACTGTAAAGGGAGACAATTTCATTTGTGCACACCGTTCTTGTAGGTTATAGCTCTCCAATCAAGCATCCATATGCTCACATAGGATATCCAAGCTTTCCTTCTTGTTGCTCATGACTATGTTGCCTAATGGAGTAGGAACCGGTCCATATTGGTGAAGGATCAAACATTTTTCATATATCATCCTTTTTTGCTGGTAGTTATAGGAGTAGGATTAGAAGTAAATTAGATTTCACATGTTGCTCATGATTCATTATTATAACCAAGGTTTCATCTTAAGAAACCTTCATTGTTCAAGTCATTGGAGAATCATGTCATGCATGCCTACAAGGTGCAATGATCAAATTTACAAGAGGTCTTATGCAACCAATTAGTCTTGGCCTAGTATCAAATATAGGGTTCAAGCATGAATTACATATGGTTGATGTTGTATTATTCATGCTTCATCTCAAATGATCCAAAACCCCATTAAGGATACCTCTAGGAATGCCCTCCTAGGTGTAGCTAAGCATGAAGTATAGAAGAGCATACCCACTCTCATCAATTGGACTTTAACCATCCTCAATTTATTGATGATCCCTTGTTTACCCTTCTTGATGACGCCCCTAGCCTTAAAGGACTTATCATGCTCTAGGATTTTGGACTTGTGGTTTTGGGAGCCAAAAAAATGGCATTGTTATTGAGGAAATATTACTTTAGCCATTGTTGGGTTATAGGAAGCTCGAGATATTTTCAAACCCCAATAATAATGATTTAAAATTATGCATTTTGTTTAGGTAAGTTTGTAGTCCATCAAATTATGCCAACAGATTGGCGTCATTGCTAGGGATGAAATTACTCCTGGGTTGAAACCAATTAAAGACTCTATTGGCAGGATAAACCTAGAACCAACTTGTTGCCTTGAAGAATAATTTTCTTCAAGGATTTCCACTTTGGAAGAGGAGGTGACTCTATTATTAGGAAAGAAGGTTTCGTTGTTGATGTTACATTGTTTTTTGTTGGTGATTCAAGATCCTATTTCAAGGGTGTAGTATCTAGTGTTAAAGGTACACATGGTTTCTCCTTCCTACCTTTGATATATCATTTTTTTCATAGCAAAGAAACATGTGGTTATAATGCCTCTACTTTCTACCCAACATTGTAGAATGTTTTAGTCATGGCTTCTAGGTATGGATATGATTACTCTAGGGGTGCCCCTTTGTATGTATCTTCTTATGTTTAATAACTTAGAAACTATATTGGATTTGATGTCTATGGCCATTCTAGTAATACTTATTCAAGTCATGGTTGTACATCTTATACAAGCCCAAACCTATATGCACCCATGCAAAATTAGAATGAACTAGCTAAGCAGTAATATGAAATTAAAATCTGGAATTAGTTGCTAGAGTCTATGTTGCAGTAGGAAAAGGAAATTGAACACCATAATAGGCTGCTAGAGTCTAGGGTGCAATCTGATGCTTTCCCTACTACCCCTTAAAATCAAGTAACTTAGTCTCCTATCATTCCCTTAGATTCTATTTATAAACAACTAGACCTCTCTTGGGTTGACTACAAAATGAAAAACATGCCAACTAAGGTCTACAATCATATGCCTAAATTTGATGGGTATGATATTTGGGAGGGGGACACACATGTTGCTGATTTTTCATATTTCATGGAAGAATTTTAGTTTAAATATGAAGACATGTGGATGAAATTTGTTGTTAGGTCCTTAGTGGAAAGGAAAGGATTTGGATTAAAATTTTTCTAGGACATCACTTTACTTCTTGGAATGACCTAGTGGCAGCATTTGAAGAGTATGCAAGTTGTCTAGACCTTGCTACTCTTGTCCAGGAATAAGTAAATATCAAAAGGCAAGAGGGAGAGTTTAATATGGATTTTAGTCATACACTTGTAGTTTTCCTTTCCAAGGTTTCAAATGACTTCATACATAAGACACTTACCTACATTGACATTTTCTTTAAAGCATATGAAGTTGTTTGAGTTCAGTGCAACAATATTTGAAACTAACAAGAATGCAACAAGCCTATTCATTCCTAGACTATGTTGAAAAGATGAGTCTAAATGATTACATTGTGGGGTTGTTATCTACAAAGGCAAGTTCTACTAGTAAAAATTAGGTTGATGTGAAAAATAGTGATGTGGATACAACTAATCAGATGAATGTAGCATAAGATGATGATGATTACATAGTTAGAAGGGTAGAAGATGAAGGTGGTGCATTATATGATAGCAATGCAGATGATGAAGATAGTTTATGCTCCTACCTTCAGTTAGACATGTCATCAGTTGATGATGGAAATGATGAAATCCATGATGAACTCTAGTTTGAAGATGAGGTATGTGCCCCAATGGACAATGATGAAGATGTATGCATGAATGAGCAGTCAAATGGATTAGTTAATGAAACTGATTATGTTAAGTGTGCATAGGTAAGTAACATTCAGAGTGAGAAAGAAACTATTGCCCTCCTTTGTCCCTGTTGATGAAGATGAAGCCACTAATGTTTGTTTTCATGATTTTGATGTGGATATTCTTTCACTTGGTGATAATTGATCAGAGACAAATGTTGGTGTAAACATGGAACTTCACTTTGGAGAACTTTCCCTTGATGAATGTGAAGGTGGTGATCATGTGGATTTATATGAGAACTTGTTTCTTTGGTGTAAGGTATGTTATCTTCCTCACATAGAGTGTGCTTCAAGTAGGTCATAAGAAAATGATAAAATAATGAATGGGGAAGAGGAAGTGTGTCATCAGTCTTGTTGTAGCTATGAATATGACACAACAGATTGCTAGTGTGAACAAGAAATAGAGAGGCAATTGGTAGAACTTGATTCTTCACATGAAGTGTATCATGTTATTAATCATTGTGTTGATTGTTTAGATCATAGCCTAAATCATGCTTATGATTCAGATATTGAAGATTCTAGCAGCACATATGAAGGTTATGTTCAAGGGTTTAGTGGAGGTGCAAATGAATATGAATCTTTCCATTTTATGTTGGGTATTCATTGGCTCTTGAAGGTGTTGGTGTCTAGGGGTCCTTGGAACCTTTGAACCTTTGCATGTTTTCGAGTTCCCAAGGGTCCTTGAGACCTTTGAACCTTGTCCTCATCCTTGTGTTCCTCATTTTCATAGTTTTCCATTCTTTTCTCTTGGTCCCAAGGTTCCAAGTTCCCTCAAAACCAGTTCTTGATCCTGATCCTAGACCTAATCTTCCTCCTGGTTCTCACCTTTCCCTAGTCCCTAGTCCCCAATCCTTCCCTGACCCTCGATCCCAACCTTTCTCCATGTCCTCATCCATATATTCATGGTTCCCCCAAAACCCCGGTTCCTAGTCCCCAAGTTCTCTCAGACCCCAAACTTCTGCTATTCCTCTTCCCAGTCCCATGTCCCTCCTAGACCTCAGATCTTAGTCTTCCCCACATCTTCTATTCTTGAGTCCCTGATTCCTCCCATACCTAAATACCACTCATGTCCTAAGGTTCCAAGTTCTTCTAGAACCTTGGATCATGCTCCTCAACTCTTTGGTTCCACTTTCCTCCCAAACCTTGAACCTCGGTCTTCCCCGTGTTCTCGGTTCCATGTCCATAGCTCCTCTTGACTCTCGGTTCCTACTCCTTTTCTTTTCCCCCTTTATCCTTGTGAGTTTTTAGAATCCCTTTGGTCCTTGGTACCTAGTCCCTACATCCCTTGGTTCCTAAGTCCCCCAAAAACCAAAAACCATGAAAAAGTACAGAAAACACAATGAGATAGGCCAACAACTCCAACGTTCTCCATGAATGCTTAATTTAACTTCTACAACAACTCATTTCAAGTGGGAAACTTCTCAAATGACTTAGGGGCATAGATTTTCATTCTATAAATACAAATTGTTTCCTCATTTCAAGGGTTGGTTGTTGAACCAATTTTTGGACATGCATCTACTTGTGGTGGTTCTAGGGAATGAAATGAAGTTGGTTTGGGCTAAAAGTGAATGAATGTATTCAACACAATGTAGGAAGCATTCATAAAGTAGATTTTCATGTAATGGTATATCTCCATGGGATATTGTAATCATTCAAGGGATCCTTGAACCTAGTTACTCATCTCCTCTTGTCACATTTGCTGGTGTCACACCCTAAATTTTGACTATGTTTTACTTTTTACTTATATGTAATTAGTAGCTGATTATGTATGATTTAATGATTTGACATTATTAAAATGTCAGGAAAAATCAATGATATTGTGAGTTTGTGTTTATATGTTTGAATTTAGACATGTGATTATATGATGTCATGATCATTTTTTCATAAGGTTTATGGATTGACTAATGATACACTAATCCTTTTTGGTGATTGTAAGTTGTAACCAAGAAATAGGTTTTCCATCCTCCAAGAAAGAGGGAGATCATCATCACAGAAAAGTTAATAGACGTATGGATAAGAACAAGTTGTTGCCATCTAAGTGTTAGAAATGAAAGTACAAACCACACAATGAAAATATGATTCAAACCTTATTTATATCCTCTAAACAATGTAGAATCAATGGAGATTGCAACAGAAATAAAACCCACTACACAAAAATAACATGCATTAAGAACTAAACACATAACACACTATGTAACATGGAGAAAAACCTTTCGGGTAAAAACTGCACCAATAAAAGAGGCTCCAAGTTGTATTATATTCAAATAAGAGATTACAATACATGCACTTCCTCTCCTTCTTCAGTCTTCAATCCTGCAATACCTGTTACTCTCAACTTTGTTAAAAATGTAGTACAAATATCCTTATAAAAGGGGGTTGCCTTCTAGGGAAAGAAAATTGACATAATAGCGACCGTCAAATCTATGACCTAATGACGAACGGTCCAGATTTACAATGATAAAATATAAATATATGATATAAACATTAGTGGTGGGGATTTGATATAAACATGTGATTGAAACAAGATCACTGCTGGTAAAACCTTTCATTCCTTATGTGTGATTTATAAATAATATTAGGAGTAATTAATTACATAGGATTTACAAGGTTGATGGCACCTCAATCCTAACACTAAGTCTTGTGCTTTAACAGTTTAGTAAACCCTCATCGAGTTTCATAAGTTGTGTTTGACCCATTTGGTCTAAGTTTGGTTTCAACTTGTTAATCATTGATTTGTCATCAAGAACCATTACCTTGGTTTTACCAAGAGCTAGGTCGGGAAAATATGACCATCGACAAGAAATGGTCGATAGTAATTAGTCCTTGTTTGATATGAATATAGATTATATTCAAGAGAAAATATTTATAGTGGTTAAAATATTTCATTATTGGTAATTTTTGGTTGAAATTCCATTTTGATAACCTATCTATTCTAGTGTTTATGCAAGACAGAGAGGGGGAGAATACCTCGACCCCATTCTCATATTTTGATGATTGTTGGAAACAACATAAGTAAACATTGGGTACTTTTTCACTTTGTGGTTAAGTGTATATATATATATATATATATATTTAAATATGGTTTAAGGAGTTAGACCTAATGTGTTGTGGTTGATATACTTCTTTATAAACATAGATAAGATTCTAAGGTAATGAAAATTGCTTTTAAGTTAAGGTAGCTCGACTGCTTTACTCCCTAAAAGTTTTTGCAAGTAAGGAGGATCTTATCAACTAGTTTTTGGTTTGGTCTTCTATGACCATTATCTGCATCAATTTTCATGCTTTCATGGAATTATTATAGGCTATGTTATAGGAGAAAAGGATGTGGTTATGGTAGGAGTTTTCTATTAATCACTGTAAAAGATTTTCTCACTAAAGGAGGAGACACTAAGAGTATTTTCTTTAAGCTTTACTATTACGGATATTGATGGTGGGAAAAAGGATTGAAGCTCTTTGTAGAAAGAAAGAAAAGAGACTGTTGAAGGATCTTTCTCCTCAAAACAGGTTCTTTCCTTTCCTTGAAATCTTTAAAATAGTTTTAGAATCATATGTTTGTATTTGGTTTTGTAGTTGTGTTTATATGGCCGATAGAATTAGAGTATCTCTGTGTATCTAAAGCCAACAAACTTAGAATATCTTTGTGTATCTAAGGCTGAGAAACCTAGAATATCACTGTGTATCTATGACCAATAATCTTAGATTATCTCTATGTGTATATAGTCAATAAACTAAGTATATCTCTGTGAATATATAAGATAGATAAACCTAGTAGATGCCATGTGCATAAGACTGATAAGCATACTATTCTACTGTGTGAATACTTTACCAATAAACTTTGTATAATACTGAGCAAACTTAAAGCCGAATAGCCTTTGCTTTCTATGTTTTATGATAAAAACTAGCTAAGTGTTATACTCTATTAGTATTTATAGATAGGTGTATCTTTGTTTAGTCTCAGGGACTGTATTCCCTTATTATATTCAACATCTTGAAGGATGAGATCTCAAAGGTTTTCTATAGTACATAGAATGTTTACCTTATGTAGGCCGAAGGGTCATTTAGATTTAAACAATAGCAAGATGAGAAGTTGCTAATCATAGTTTGTTAGCTACTGTTATAGTTTAGCAAACCTCTTTAGTGTAACTCTGTTAGACACTGAGTCATGACAAAGGTTTGGATGTCTTGTTTATTTCAAGAACTCAAGACTATTTTTAGTTATCTCTTACTCTTATTTGCATTCAAGTTAACATAGGATGCAATTGTTGTCTTCTTACTATAAAACTTTGAAGGATTTATCTTTATGTTATCAAAACTAAGCCTCTAGAGAACTGTGATTGGATTTAGGAGTCAAGATCCATGAGTTTAGACAGAGATGTTTCCTATTTATCTCAATAAAGTTTTATTGTTTTCAATCAAAGACTTAGCGATAGGTTTAATTTATTCTAAGTATATACAAATGATATTTAGATATCATTGGAAACACCTAAAGATGTGATATATATATATATATATATATATATATATATATATATATATATATATATATATATATATATATATATATATGCATTCTTCAACTATGTCAAGTATGTTCATTATATGCAAGGATGATGTGCATAAGTTCATAACCTTTCTATATCTAGAGTGAGTGGATGAAATGAGACCATTAGGTCAAAAACATTATTTATTATTCTTTTAAACTCAAAACCTATTTTGAAGATTGAACTTAGTCAAGAGTATTTATACTATTGAAAGTATTTATTAAGATCTTTATACATGAAGATAGAAATTTGTGTTCTATACATTTTATGAGAAACACGAACTTGTATTGTGCCTAAGTGGTCTAGAGAAGACTAGAAGACATTATAATCATGTTATATTCTTATACATTCTTATATTTAGATAACAAGTGTTTTGATGTTACTTTATATATTGGGTTAGAGAAGTTTAAACCTAAGAATCAAACATAAGGGTTTAGAAAGCTTTAAACTCTCAAGTCAGTTATGACTTTGTTTTAATCTATTTTAAGTCACATGGTCGACAGTAATTGGTCAAGAAAACCATATTTCTAGATAGTGTAAATTAGAAAAGAGTTTAAGTCATACTTTTCTTAAATTAAGTGATTCCTTGATAGAGTCGACAACTTGACATATAACATAAGAGTGCTTAATTTTGAGACTTTGAGTAGAATGACAGCGAGTCATGGACCCTGATAGTTGCAAGAATATAACTCGAGACTCTCTAAAAAGTTAAAATCTTCTAAACTTACACTTTGTATATATCCTAGATTAAGGATTTAAATTCTAAGTCAGATAGACTAGTCAAGACAATTTTGAAAGGAAGCAAGGTACGCAGAACACACCTCCTACACCAACCTAATGAGGGGAATAGTATGCAAATTATTTTAAATCCTTACAATTGCAGCAATGTTAATCACATAACATAAAGATTAAAGTAGAAAACAAACACATAAAAAGAGAGATACAAGATATACCGTGGGGAAAACCCTTTCGGGAGAAAAACCCACAGTCCAAAGCACAACACAAATGTATTACAATAAACAATAAGAGATTACAATGTAGTTTTAGAGCTAATGCTCTTTCAGGAGTCTTTGACACTCGTATCTAGGGATATTCCTATAACATAATAGTACCTGTCAATAACTATATGCATCTCCCATTCAAGAAACTATTTATATAGAGTTTACAAGGCAAATTAGGAAGCTTCTAGAGATGGGCGTCCAACTTGGCCTCATGGCCCAAAACCCATGCCTAGGGAAACTTGTCCTACATTACAACATGATTTACACTTGTCATAACAAGCCTTCCCAATATGGGGCACTCCATCCAAGAATGGGCTATGACAGATGCTCTTCCGCACCTTACAACTGTCATAGAATCAATAATACATGACAACACTTATAGCTGTAAGAGAATCTATCATAAACTAACTAAAAATAGCACATTCCTCTTAAAATATGTCATAACCCATGTTGGGCACCCAAAGATGCCTTCCTCATAGATTTTGTCATAGGAATCTATCATAACACTTATGCGTCATAACTCCTTACACAATACACAAGATGTCAACACATGGTAGAAAACCTCTACCACAATATGGGATGCCTGTATCCACATCGGATGAGTTGACCATCCTAGTCACATTCCAAGTAGAGTGACAACACACCATGCCACTTCACACTAAATGATAAAATAGGATGTGCAACATAAATTACAACATAGGCAAATAAATTTAAATAAATAATCAAATAACCAATGCTAGGAATTACCAAGGTTGAGACACCTTAATTCCCAACATTCTCCCACTTGTTGAACACCTTGTAAGAGCTAATAGAAATAACATGATTTTAATTGCTATAGGTTGAGAGGCCCATAGACTTCGAACACCATCTGAACTTATCAGTGCCCATTGGTTTTGTCAATGCATCCGCAACATTCTTCAAAGTATCTATCTTCTCCAATGTCACCTTTCCATCCTCCACTATGTCTTGCAAAAAATGAAACTGTAAATCAATATGCTTTGTTCTGGCATGGAAAGTTGAATTCTTTGCTAAGAAAATCACACTGTGACTCTCACAACAGATAGTAATATGTCCTACATCAACACCAATATCTAAACACAATCTCTTAACCCAAATGTCTTCCTTACAAGCATGAGTAGCTTCCATATACTCTACTTCTGTCATGGATAAAGTGACCATAGGTTTCCGCTTACTCATCCAACTGATTGCACCATCGAACATAGTAAACACATAAGCACTGGTGGATCTCCTGCTGTTAATGTCACCCACCCAATAAGAATCCACAAATCCTTGAATACTCATAAAATGTAGAGGTCCTGTAGGATGACCATGATAACATAGGGAATACTCAGAAGTACCTCGTAAATATCTAAACATTCTCTTCACTGCATCCTAATGTACCCATCCAGGATTAGCCATGTAAACTGACTAAGGACCCCTACTGCTTGGGCAATGTCTGGTCTAGGACATACCATAACATACATCAAACTTCCAACATCACTAGCATAAGGCAATCTGCTCATATCCTTTGTCTCAGAAGGAGACTTTGGACAATCATTAACAGATAACTTTGTCCCCAAAGAAACATGAACACTCAATGGTCTACAATTTGCCATGCTAAATCTCTCCAACATGGTCTTCACATACTTACTCTGACTTAACCAAAGTTTTCTATTTGTTCTATCTCTTCTAATTTCCATTCCCAGAATGTACCTGGCTACCCCTAAATTTTTCATCTCAATCTGTGCTGACAGCTGAGACTTCAAATCAGAAATCATATTCTTACCATTCCCAATTAACAATATATCATCAACATACAATGCAATAATGAGAATGCAATCACTATCAAATTTGTAGTACACACAATGATCTGATTTCAACCTCATAAATCTAATAGACAACATAAAGGCATCAAATTTCATGTACCACATCCTAGGAGATTGCTTCAAACCATACAAAGACTTCTTTAACTTGCAAACCAAATTTTCTTTACCTTTTTCTATGTAATGCTCTGGCTATGACATATAAATCTCTTCCTCCAAAATACCATGAGGGAATGTTGTCTTCACATCCATCTGCTCCAGCTCTAAGTCATAAGCAGCTGCAAGAGATAACTGGAACTGAATAGATGTCAACTTTGCAATGGGAGAGAAAATTTCACCATAATCAATTCCCTCTACTTGTGAATACCCCTTCGCAACCAATCTAGCCTTGTACTTCTCAACACTGCCATCTGCACCAAATTTCTTCTTGAACACCCATTTACAACCAACATGTTTCCATCCTTCAGGCAAAGGCACCAAGTCCCAAGTTTTATTCTTCTCTGAAGAAGCCATCTCATTTTCCATGGCCTCCTTCCAGGAACCTGCATCTTTCATGCCCATAGCCTCTGTCATAGTTCTAGGCTCATCAGTGTTAGTAATCAAGGCAAAAGAAAAACTAGAATCTAGCAATGAATAACCAAACCTATCACGTTGCTTCCTTGTTTGTGTAGACCTCCTCAAAGACTGAGGTTGAGGCTCTACTTCTTCTTCTGAGCTTTCAGAGCTACTAGAGCTCTCCTCATCTTTAGGTCAGACATGGTCTTTCAGTTCAGTCTTCTCAGGGGTAGAAGGAAACTGAACCACATCTTCTTTCTTTTCTTTCTCTTCTGGCTATAGAACAACAGGAGAAGGTGCTAGCTCTCTAAAAATAACACTTCTGCTATACAACACTTTCTCAGCCACAGGATCCCAAAGCTTATACCCTTTCACACCAACACCATAGCCAATGAAGATACACTTAACAACCTTGTTCTCCAATTTTGACCTCTTCTCCCTAGGCACATGAGCATATGCCTCACAACCAAAAACATGAAGATGTCTTAATGAAGGCTTCTTACCAGATCAAACCTCCATGGGTGTCTTATCAACAAGAGCTGATGTAGGAGACCTGTTTACTAGGTAGAAAACAGTGGCTACATCTTCAGCCCAAAACTTCTATTCAAGGCTAGCATCACTAAGCATACTCCTAGCCCTCTCCATCAACATCCTGTTCATCCTCTTTGCAGCTCCATTTTGTTGAGGGTTGTATGGAGTTGTCTTATGTCTTTCAATCCCATGTTCTTTACAGAACTTATCAAACTCTATGGAACAAAACTCACCACCGTTATCAGTTCTCAAACACTTAATCTTTTTACCAGTCTAATTCTCAACAAAAGCTTTAAACTCTTTGAACTGACTAAAGATTTCATATTTTCTTCTGAGAAAATAAACCCATGTCCTTCTACTATAGTCATCAATGAATGAAATAAAATATACAGATTTAGAGATCGAAGGAACATTCATAGGACCAAACACATCAGAATGAATAAGATCGAACACACCAGAAGACTTATGAGAACTAGAGTAAAACTAAACACTGTTTTGCTTTCCATATATACAATGTTCGCAAAAGTCAAACTTGAGGTTACAATCATTTAACCCCTCGATGAGGTTTTTATTTATTAGGGATCTAAGACCCTTCTCACTAATGTGGCCAAGTCTCTTATGCCATAATATTGTCTTCTCAGCTCAAAGTTTCATTTCCAAAGCATGAGCAACCTTAGGTACCTAAAATGCATTACCATTAGAAGTGGAAGCAATACAACTTTTAATTACTAGTTCCAATGGTGAAGATGAAGTCACTGAAGCTCTTTTCTTCAAAATAGAAGCACTATTACACTATGTAGTGCATGTATCCAGCTGAAATAGAGTACCTCTCCGAGTACCCTTCGCAAGCACCATAGCACCTCTAGTAATCTTGCATCCTCCGCTAGAGAAGACAACCTACACACCTACATCATTCAATTTACTTACAGAAAGCAGGTTCCGTTCCAAGCATGGGATGTGCATAACCTCATAGATCCCCTTCACTTGTCCATCAGGGACTCAAATTGTGACTCTTCCATGGCTAACTATCTTTAGATGAGAGTCGTCACCCAGGTACACTCTTCCACCATCAAACTCTTCATATTTTGTAAACTAGTCTTGATGCAAGGTCATGTGGAAAGAGGCACCAGAATTAATTAGCCACACATCATCAGATGCATGGGTGGCTATGGCTAAAATAAAAGCATCACCATCATCTTGTGACTTGTCAGAATCTAAATCTGAGACATTCTTCTTCTTTTTCTTTTTCTCCTCTTTGCATTCCTTTCAGAAATGGACCGATTTACCACAATTCCAACAAAGAGCCTTGGAGTTTCTAGGAGATTTGGATCTCCCACGATATTTGGATATGCCATTATCATCTTTCTTGTCCTTGTTTTTCTTCCCTTCCTCCTTGGATCTACCATGAATCGCAAGAGCCTCATTAGCTGTCTCAGAAGACTTTCTCTGCATCTCTTCAGATAACAGTGAAGGCACCACTTCATCCATTTTGAAGGTGGATGTGGTACTCCTGGTAGCCATAACAAGATGGTCCCACGAGTCCGGAAAAGAACAAAGAAAGGTCATACAATGATCCTCCTCCTCGATATTCACACCAATGGATGTCAACTGTGCAACTAGCATGTTAAAGGCATTCAGGTGATCTACAACGGACCCTCCATCCTCTATCCTTAGAGAATATAGATTCTTCCTTAGGAATAGATTGTTCACTAGGGACTTGGGCTGATAAACATCTCCCAGCTTCTTCCAAAGTTCTTTCGTAGTATTCTTCTCATGGACATTTAACAAGATAGAGTTAGCTAGACAAAGTCTCACAAGACCCTTAGCCCTCTGATCCTTGAGATCCCAATCAGCTTGAGACATTGCCATAGGTTTTACGAAGCATTTGTATCTTGTAATTTATTTACAATTAATTTTGGATGTTAATTATTTAAAATGAGTAAATTTTCTCCTATAATCATATTATTTCTAAATAATTTAGTGAATTATTCTTATTAATTGTTATTTTTCCTAAGTGGGCATTACATAGTTATTAAAGTAGTAGGTTGCAACACTTGGGGGATTTGGGGTAAGAGTATTAGTAAAGTAAACTCATTTTTGGGTTTCCTCATGGTAAGTAGAGGTAAATTCTGATTGAATAACGACACAGAATTGATGTCTAGTAAATCAATTTCAACAAATAGGTACATGGATGTATCTTTGGAAATTGTAAGTTTCTGTAATAATAATAATAAATGATTTCTATCAAGCATGTATATTTTTCACCTTAATCCGTGATGATAATGACAAACTTTTGTGTTTGGTGATGGTATTATGATTGGATTGTATGGGAGTTGGGTGGATGGTTGATTGGTTGTGATTTAGGAGCTACATGTGTTGTGGGAGATACATGTGCTCTATGGGAGATATTGTTGTGTTATGCCCTTTGAGGCACTTATGGTGTTGGTGTTGGTGTTGTGGGAGTTGTTATTGTTGTTTCTCTGTGTGAGCTATTATTTTATTTATGGGAGCTATTGGGATCTACTGATGTGTGGGAGTTATTGTTGTTGCTCTGTGTGAGCTATTATTTTATTTATGGGAGCTACTGATGTGTGGGAGTTGTTATTTCTCTATGTGAGCTATTATTTTATTTATGGGAGCTACTGATGTGTGGGAGTTGTTGTTGTTTCTCTGTGTGACCTATTATTTTATTTATGGGAGCTGCTGGGAGCTACTAGTGTGTGGGAGTCGTTGTTTCTTTGTGTGAGCTATTATTTTATTTATTGGGAGCTACAGCGAAATAAAAGGAGCTACATGTGATTCAGAGCTACTATTGTGTTAAGGGAGCTACATTTGTGAAAAAAAGGGAGTTCTCTAAACCTTGATTATTTGTAACTGTTGAATGCTCATATTTGCATAAGTTTCATGGTCAACTCCTTTTGTGGTATATGTTAGACCTCCATGTGATTTGAGACCACCACATTCCCCTCCTTCAATTAGGTGGCTCGTTTGAAGTCATGTAGTGATTGAGATGTTTAGTTTTGTAAAGAATATTTAAAAATTTTATTTGTTATTTTCTCTTTTGTTTTAGTAAGCCAACAAATTGAAGCTTTCTTTAAGATATTTGGTTATTTATTGTCCTTTTGCCTCGAGGACTATTCTATTAAGATTTTTAGTTTTGATTTGAACTATTGTTTTATCGTTAATCAATTTGTTTTAATATGTAGTTTTATTTATTGATTTTATTTAAAATCTTTACTCATTAGAAACTTATGTATTTTGAGGCTTATTCAGTATTTATTGATGCTAGCTTGTGTAAATTAATGTGAATTGTGTAGATTGTCATAACCAAGAGAGGTCTCTAGCAGGTTGTATAAGGGAGTAGATGGCCCGAGAAATGTTTATTGTGAAATTGTGTAATATCTATTCTTTGACATTATGGTTCTATTTAACACTAATCATCCCAATCCCAATGACAAGAATATATGATTAATAGAATTGATATTTGTGATGTTTAAATGTAAGAGAGTTTATATATATACTGCAATAAATTTGTTTATGAGTAACATATATTGATGCTTCTAGAATAAGTAATTATGAAATTACAAAATTTTCTGATTGTTATGAGTTTCTTGGGAAAGTTTTATGGGTTGAGTCTAACTTGGATAAACAAGGTAAGAAAAATCTATTATATTTCTATTTTATATGGACTCAATGATATGAATGAGTGTATGCAACTGAAATTTTATGGAAAAAGATTTGCATTACTATGTGTTGCTGGGAAAGAAAGAAGGAAGATCTATGTTGGTTCTAAAGGTTGAACCGAGTTTGTGTAGCCAAAGTAAGGGTCAGTGCAAGAAGTTGGGTCCACTTTTTGGCCAAAAAGTGGAAGTGTTTTCCCTGATTTTCAGAATTTGTCACATTTGACCTTAAAATTTGAAGCACTTAGAGATGGAATCTTTAAAAAAGTCACTAAATATAAAATGTAGTACTCAGAGTCTAGTTTCTAAATATGTAATTTTTTTCAATACCCAGATGATACAAATTAATTTTCAATAGGTATTTCTAAAAACCACTATTTAAAAGTCACTTTTTTTAACCATACCATGCACGTGTACGGCCAACATAATTTGATCTAAATAAAATTATTTTTCAAAATCTTTTTGGGAAAACATGTGTAGTACAGTGAAGTTTGATGAGGATATTTTTTTATAATTTTTTTCCAATTAATTTATTTTTTATTAATTTTTTATTAGGCCTAATTGATACTTTTGAAAACCCCTCGTGTACGGCCAACATAATTTGAGCAAAAAAAATCATAAAATTAATTTTTTTTTCATTGTGTAAAGAATGATATGTAGATTGATGACATATCATTTTTTTTTAAAATTTAAAAATTAAAAGTTATTAAAAAAATACAAACACTTGTCATTTCAAGTTTTTGGACTAGTTTGCTTATAAATTAAATAATAAATAGAAGAACATGTCCAATAACAAAAAAATTATATATTTGAAAACTAGACAATGTCATCTATAATGGGTTTTCATTTCGTAAAAAAATTCAGAAAAAAAAGCCCTCGGCCATACAGGTATCTTCAGTGTTTCTTCTTGTTTTGTACTTAGAAAAAAACTTGCAGGTCCAAGGCTCAAGGTCGGTCAACCATGCCTATCCCGAGCCTAAAACCCAAGAAAAGGTAAGGGAAAAGGCGAGCAGAGATTTCTAATTTCAAATAACGGGTACCCGTTTCTATTATACCTGTTATTTCCCATATTAGGGTAAAAAGTACTTTCACTGTATCCCTGCAACTTGCAAGTCTGATCAGTACGGCGCGACAGTGACAATTTCTGCATTTTTTTACTTACAAGTGTTTTGTGGAATCTCTTGACAGGTCATATTCTATTCAGATTTTGAAAGGAGTCAATCATATGAACAATTCTAAAGTGAAATCAAGTGCATGAGCTATTTTCAAGAGGAATAAAAAAAGAGGGTTTTTGTTTTTACATCTACCTTTTACTTCAAAATCTATGGAACAAAGGATCTACATCTAATTCTACTTCAAAAGTTCAAATAAGGACATCAATTATGAAATTGGATTAAGTGTCAATTATTATTTTATCGAGAGGGTTTGGTAATCATGGGATCAAATCAACGTCAAAGAAAAAACAAAGGAGGGTAATGACACCTCAAGAAATTGAAGCAAATAGAGAGAAGGAAGCCAAAAGGCAAAGAGATAGAAGAGAAAGGATTCAAGAGATGAAGAATATTGAAGCATCTAGTTTCATGAGTATTGAAGAGAAAGACATTCAAGAGAGTATAAATAATGGGATGAATGTAGATGATGTAAATGTGGAAATGGTGAATTTGGAAGAAAATGTGTCTATAGAAACAAATGCATGTATGTCTTCAAACCCAACTTTCGAAGATATGGAAAATGCGACTATACAAACAAATCTAGGTATGTCTTCACAGCCAACTTTCAATGTTATGGAAAACAGGACTATAGAAACAAATCTAGGTGTGTCTTTGGAGCCAACTTTCAATGATATAGAACACACGACTATAGAAACAAATCCAGATGTGTCTTCGGAGCCAACTTTTAATGATATGGAAAACATGACTATAGAAACAAATCCAGGTATGTCTTCAAACCCACCTATTGATGATATGAATGAGAATGATATCCCTTTTAGGAGTGAAAATGAAAATGTTTTATTTGAGATTGAAAGAAATGTCTTAGATAATCTTCCTGGTAAGATTTCTTGGAGGTAAATGATAACTCATGCAAATAGATTATATAAAAAAAAATTTAATAGAAAAAGTCTTGGATTTCAATGTCAACTTATGATGCAATTGATGAAGATGTGGAAATTGCAAAAAGTAATGAAAAAGTTAGGCATCTTTGTAAAATCTTAAAAAAAAAGATGAATCAATGAAACAAGTTTTATCTAGTGTTGCTAATGCTATTGATTCTATTGGTAAAAAGAGTCGATCTAAAGATAACAATGCAGCACGAAGAGCTATAACAACTGCTTTAGTTAATAAATCGTCTTCTAATAAAAGAATGATAAGTAAGACAGTGAAATTTTGAAGATAAATCCTAAAACTTTGAGAAGAGCAGCAAAGAGAAGAGAATCTATTGAAAAAGATCCAATTAACCAATGTTGGATTTTTAGTGGTAGACTCCTAAGGTATGGCATGAAATTAAATAGTGAAATCAAATCTTTAATTGAAAAATATTGGCATGATAATACAAGGGTATCATCTAATGTTAGAGATGTTTTAAAATTATGAGTGGGGTCTAAAATTCATGATCCTCATCCAAAACATCTATTAGACATGACTCAAACTGAATTATATAAAAAATTCTTAGATGATTTAGTGTTAGAACCTTTTAATATTACCATAAGCCAAAGATCTTTTGAGAAATGTAAACCTTGGTATGTGAAAATTAATAAACAACAAATCTCTTGTTGTTGTAAAACTCATGTGCAATTTCGTTATTATTATGATCTTTTTCGATATATACGTTCTACTTTGCATACTGACGAAATTATGCAGGAATGTGGTATTAATATGCCACCTTAAACAATTAAGGAGTTTGTACTAGGTTTGTTTTGTGAAACATCTACTGGATACTTATTTTATTCAAAAGCATGTATTTCTGGACAATGCAATAGATGTGGCAACTTTTCATTGTTAGGAGAATGTATGCATGAAAATATTTCACATGAATTTGGACAACAATTAGTGGATGTGAAAAGATTCAAGAATATTGAATATTCTTTAAAGGATGGAAAAATTGGAAAGCGTTGTGAGTTAGTCACTGAAAAAATTTGTGTGCATGTATTCATCAAAGATTTTAAGGATAATATTGTATCCAAATATGTCAAACACTCCCAATATGCTCGGTGGCTTGATGGACAATTCTGTTCATGTAAAAACACCTTTCCAATTGGAACTATCCTATCAGTGGTTGACTTTGCAGAAAACTATACTCTTACTCCACAAGAGGAAATTCAATCTCAGTATTATAATTTTGTGCAAGTGGCCATATTTGTTCATATTATATATAAACATGCAGATGATAGTACAGAAGATAATAGAAATTTTTTGAGGGAGTATCATTTCTATTTGAGTGATAGCCGGTTACACTCTTCAGAGTTTGTGCAATATTGTTTCACAAAATTTTATGAAAGTTTAAAAGAAAGAGGAATCCAGATGACACAACATTTCATATGGTTAGATAATTGTACAGGGCAATTCAAAAATGCAAGAATGTTTTATTGGCTATGTAGGGCTCACAAAGAAATCAATATCCAACATATGTGGAGTTTTTTTGAAGCTGGACATGGTAAAGGAGAACATGATGGAGCTGGAGCATGTGTGAAAAGAGCTCTTGCTAGAGAGCAACTAAAATTTGAGGATACAGCCAAATTTAGAGATGCACGTGCAATTGTGGATTGGTGTAATGAAAAGTTATCTACAGGATCAAGTCAGAACTCTACAATTCGACGATTCTTTTGGTTAGTTGAAGAAGAGAATATTCCTACTTGACTTGATTGTGAGACAATAACTAGATCAATAAAATGGCACTCATTTAAGAGTTCAAATGCAAGCACATGGACTATATGGACTAGGGAGCTTGCATGTTTTTGTCAATTTTGTATTACAGGTGATTGGGGAGCATGTGAAAATACAAAATGAGTTGAAGAATGGAAACAAAGATCCTTGACACCTACAGAAACACAAGATCAACTTGAAACAACAATTGAAGATGATAATCAAATGTTTGCATCAGATGACTATGATCATGTTTCAGACCTTGTACAAGAAGGTACTTTTGTTTTCAATTTTTTTTATTGTCATTTTTTTGTACATCCATATATAATTAATTATATATGTATGCATGCACAAATTTATGTGATGTAGATACATGTCACACTTTATTGAATTACATAATTTTTTTGTAGGACATGTCTATGCTATTATTGCACCTGAGAGCAATGAAGAGGAAACTGAGTATTGGTTGGCTCGATGTGTTGAGCCAAAACAAAAGTTGTTACATCCTAGAGTAGATGATGATAACATGGAGTATCCAACAGGTTTTGTGGTTGTTGTTGGCACTTGGCTACGAAAATATCTAATAAGAAGGAATGGTGTGCCTGCATTTGAAGATTATGAAACACATAAGAAGATCATACACTACTCACATTTGGTTGTGGCAACAAATATAAAACTAGTCAGATATCAAGGCAAACCTTCTAATAAACAGTTATGGACACTTTCGATGGAAGAACATGAGTCAATTATAGATGCATTACAAAAAATGAGGATGCAGATGGTACAATGGAATAAATTTCTAGGTATGTAAACCATACTCTTACATCCGCAAGTTAAATTCTTTCATTCTCATTTTAGCTTCTATATTATTCCCCTTGTCTTAAATTTTGTATCGACTCATGTAAATATATAGTTAATTTACTTGTACATTTGAACATTACTTTTTACAAGTGTACCCTAGACAAGTAGTCAAATTTGCATGATTGTCAATAGAAGTTTTCACCATACAAGTATGTGAGGTCAATTTTGTAGTATTCAACTAAAAGTGAATGCAAATTAGGTAATTACATATATATATACTCAAATATTTATCATCCATCCTCTAAAGACACCCGCTTGTACATCCCCTTAATTCATCCTCTTAGCTCCCCTTAAGCCATCCTCTTACATCCCCTTAAGCCATCAAGTTTTATCTTATACTTTGTAAATTGACTAGTGTACATCTCTCCAAGTAAGCTATCCTCTTTTGTATCCCCTTAAGACATCCTCTTCTAGCTCCCTTTTTAATTAATCCTCTTATACATCCCCTAAAGCCATCCTCTTATGTATCCCCTTCAGACATCCTCTTAGCTCCCCTTAAGCCATCATCTTTGTATCCTCTTTTGTGTTATTTAGTACATATTGCATTAATATTTTGTGTTTTTGGTGCATATTCTTTCATTCTCATTTACATTGATTATTTCTTGCAGGTGTATCCTACAAGTAGATTTTTCCATGATTGCCACTACAAGATTTCATCATAATGTAAATTGTAGATCAATTTTGTAGTCATGTCAAACTAATAACATGGACCTATAAGCTAATTATATAGATATACCCATATGTTTAATAATGGACCTATTTTTTGTTTTGAGACTCTTTTTATGATCTATGCATTTAATTTTCACAGATTGAATATTATTTTATGATCTATGCTATTAGTGTAGAGGTTTAATAAGTATATATAGTTTTTATTTTTCGTATTATTTTTGTACCCACTTTAGCTATGTTTTGAGATGTGTTGATTTAGCATTTATTTTAAATATTATTTAAATGCACAAATGTTGAAAAGTAGTGTCATGATAGTTAAAGGGAAATAGTCCTAGGATAGTTTGCATATTTGAAACATGGTTTAATATCACCTCTATGAATGCCTAGGTGTAATCATTGGTGTTGTAGAACTCTATTTACGACTACTAAGGTAATAATGAGGGTTATCATGCATAGGTAAGGTATTAAATAGTCATTATTTCAAACTAAATGACTACCATAAAGGTTACTCATTGTCATAGTAAATAGAAGATTATTGTCATGCATGAAGATTATTGCCATGTATCCAATCTAGACTGTCATAAATCATTGAGATGTTCTCATAAGAGCAATTCAAATCTAAAAATCAGTCATAATGAGGTTATATCATCTAAATTCCATTGCAAAAATCCATATGACAATAATAAAACAAATTTAGGATAGTCATGAAACAAATAGGACACTCATGACACAAATAGGACAATCATGTTAGTCAAGAGGTTTTCACAGTGATTGATGATCAATTATATCATTCTAAATGGTCATTTGCTAGAGTTAGATAGACATGTATTTATGGCAACAAGTGGCCTTTATGAAATTCATAAGTGGTCATCCAAACACCTATATGATTGTCATAACAATCCCTTTAATAGCCACTTGCCTTCATGACCAATCAAAGATGTTATTAAGAACTTGAAGATAATCCCTAATACCCACTCAATAGAACTACTAAGAGAATGGCCAATCAAATGAAGACAAGAATCTACATGTATAGCAAAAGGAATCTCAAAAATCATCTAATTCCCTAGCACTAGAAACATTCTGAGTAATCATTATAAGCCCGATTAATGCACCAACATTGTCAACCAATAAGGTATAAAAGAGAAGATCTTAAAAGATTTTTTTGTAGCTTATATTGTGTGGATAAGAAATTTGAATTTCCTTGTAGTTTCTTCTTTAAAAGAGTTAGTTTCTCTACAAGAATTGAATACTACTTGAATAATTTCCAAATGTGATAAATTTTTTTGCAGCTTATATTGTGTGGATAAGATTCAAATGAATTTCCTTAGATAGTTTCTTCTTTAAAAGATTTAGTTTCTCTACAAGAATTGAATGCTACTTCTTGAATAATTTCAAATTGTGATAATTTTTTTTGTAGCTTATATTGTGTGGATAAGATTTGAATTGAACCTTCTAGTTTCTTCTTTAAAAGAGTTAGAATTGAATACTACTTCTTGAATAATTTCAAATTGTGATAAAATTTGTAGTAGCTTATATTGTGTGGATAAGATTCAAATGAATTTCCTTAGATAGTTTCTTCTTTAAAAAAGAGTTAGTTTCTCTACAAGAATTGAATGCTTCATTTGAATCATGTTTTGAATGTTTTTTTAACGAAGATTTTGTTCAAGGACACTATCAAAGTGAGTCTAACATCCTTATCATTTTATCGTGATTTTGTAGGTTTATCCTAGGTAAATTACCTTGTTATAAAGTGCCCTAAATTTATCTATTAGATAATTGTAACACCATTTACCTATCTATTCCACTATGTAAATTAACTTAATTTAGGTTTGTGAGGCAGTTAATAGATTGTTCACTATTTCAAGAAAAACTATTGAACCATAATGCATTTAATCACTTCTTAAAAATAAAAAAATGTAGCAGAGAGAAATCTTCTAACATATCTCAATTAAATAATTTATAATCTAGAAGTGAACAATGAAGCATATTTAACATATTTAACAATGAAGCATATTTAACATACTAAACTACATTCAAGCATATATGCTCAATAATATATACATGTAGATCTAGATCTAGATAAGTCCATGAAATACTATAAAATATCTAGGTAGGACCCATGAAATGTGTACTTTAAAACATCTACTCATCATCAGCATATAAATAAATACAAATCACAGTTCAAGAAATACTGAAATATATCTAGAAGAACATGTAATAGCAAGTTCCACATATATAGTCAAAGTCCTGGAATGACATATACAAAAAATAATGTGCACATCATATAGTTTAGTCTATGAAATAAAACTCTATGTCAGGGATGATCATCACTCAAGTTCAAATATGAAAGAGGCCTCTTTCTTCCTCGTGAAATGGATGGATCTACCTCATGCTGTACACACAAGAGAAAGAACTCGCAATCAGATTTAAAAATTTTAAAAATGACATATGAAATTAAATATTTAAATGTAGGCTTTAAAGTGTGCATTTAAATTACCGTGCAATCATGCTCATGTAGTCCCACATTTTGTTGTGCAGGTGGTATAACTGTTTCATCTTCGTGACCAAAAATTTGACTTGCTAATTGCTAGAATTTCAAATAAAGCAAGTTTGAAATAAGTTAGAATTTAAATTTAGCATATAAAGACCTAGAAATTGCACATATAGAAAATTTAGTAAAGTTTAGGACCTGAAAATGTGTAGATGGCTCATGAATTTGTCCCTGAGTACCAACTTGACCAATAGTCTCACTCCTATCATCCTGCACTTACATATATATGGGTGCATATATAAATTTATATAAACTCAAAAAAAGAAACTTAGTACAAATTTAGTACAATTTTTTAAAACACACACCAGGGAATACTCAGGCATAATAGCTGACGATGGAGGATCAATGGAAGAAACACCTAAGCCATGTGGTCGGTCAGACATGAGAACTGCCACATGACCTGAGCCTCGCTGCAATAGTAGTGTTTCACATACATGTACATATAGTTATTTATTTAATTATACACTTGTTAATTTAAAATATAATATTGATAAGTTTCAAAAGAAAATTTAAACTAGAATTAGATACATATGGTTTTAGGGTTAAGATATATTGGTTTACCCTGTAAGGTGTGCCAATCTCTACAGCTGTCGATGCAAAACTCAATGTATCAAATTGTGATGTGGCCCTAGAGCGACTTGAGATCTGTACAACAAATAGTTTACAATTATATATTAAATCATCAAATTATTTATAAAATTTTTGATCTATGTTCAAATTATACACTTGAAATATTTAATAAAATGTGGTCAATGTACCTGTGTAGGATTATCATCCAAATATAGTAGATCCAACTATGACTCCACTCCGGCTGTAGCTGCATCTGATGTGGATGTAGGAGCAGGACCATAACATGGTTGATTGCAATTTGTACACAAATGTGCCCCTGACATGCCTGAGGCTCTATGCTGAGATGCATCGACTCCTCCATGATGCTCTCCACCACTAAATTTAGCTGCCATGTGAGCAGCTTGTTCAGTGAGATTACCTAAGAGTCTACTCAATGCTCCTAATGTCGACAAAATTGCCTATTGCTGAATAGGTGTAGGAATCATGGGCAAAATAGGAGCAACCATAGGAGCAGGAGGAACAGGTTGATTGGGGTCAAATCGTGCCCCTGGTCTGTGTTGTGGCATGCCACGACCAACACCCTGAAATTCTCTCATATCAAAATAATTGGGTTTTTGACCCAATTGAAACTCCACCCATAATTTTCTCAAAAAATATAGCGGCACCTCACAATTAGCATGTGGTGGGTGATCAAACACCATCCACTACTGATCCCAAAAATGTCTTGAAATCCCCTCATGCGTACACCACTTAATTGATATTCTTTTTTTTGTTGCAGCTATAGGTTGATTAGTTTTTGGGTGATGAAAAAATGGGGCTAATGTTTGTTTTGTAATGTGGAGGTCATGAATGTCTTTATATGAAAGACCATCTGCATAGAATTGTCTCCTCTCCTCCCGCCAAAGCTGAAATCTATTTAGGTCTGCATCGATAGACCTAACAGAATCAATAATGGTTTGCATCGAAGATGCAAACCGAACCACATGAGGAGGCATCAAGTGAGGTTGATTATTAATCAAATTAATGTTCTCCTCAATTGTATTAATATTTTCATTAATGTTTTACCGCAATTGGGCCTCATCAAATGGAGGGGGTGGGGGGTTTTCAGGTGGAGGAGGTGGAGGGGATGGGGGGTTTTCAAGTGGAGGGGGTGGGGGGTTTTTAGGTGGAGGGGGTGTGGGGTTTTCAGGTGGATCACAAGGTGGGGGGGTTTCATAGAGAATGTCATCTATTAAAAATTCATCTAGACTCTGGTCATCCATTAGATGTCTCCTGCAAATTTTCAAATATGTAAATTCATATAAAAAACTTACAAATGTATAATTTCACAAATATATATACATATTGAAAACTTACAAACAAATATCTATAAATTTAAACTTAATCTAGAATAGATCTATAAATGATTTAGTTTAAAATATCCATGAATTTAGAGAGCACGTAATACTTGAAAATTAAACACATGCACAAGTTTATCATATAATATGATCAAATGATGATGCCTCATACCAATGTCTCCTTAAATTAATCCAACATTTCCCTAAAATATTATATTCTCCTTCCTACTTCATTGCTCTTTAACCATTTTTTAGAGGGTTTTTGAACTATAGAATTGGTATTTATAGATAAAATATGGAATAATTAGAAAAAGATCTCACAAATTACCAAGAGGAAGTTATGCAAAAAATTACAACATAAAGCTATGTCTAAATTTTTAGATCATTTTCACATAGTGGACAAGGTTGCAGGTTCTAGGTCCTAGTCATACACCAAGGTGTCACTCTACCTAACAACCTTGTCGTATCATCATTTTTCTCAAAATTATAATGGAAGTTACATTTTGACACCTTATATAGTCCAAATTTAAAAGTGCATGCCAAGTGTATTAGATTCCCATTTCTCTATTAATTAGGCTACTTCTAGCTTCTAAGTTAAGCTCAATTGTGACATATTTTACTCTTTTGCACCATCTTCTACTTTTATTTTGAGTCCATTTGTAGTGGTAACCATCTCCTACAAGTGCATGTAAACCCTTGTATTTATAGTTAATGTTTATTTTGAGTCCATTTGTAAACCCTTGTATTAATTTATTAGTTAATGTTTATTTTGAGTCCATTTGTAGTGGTAACCATCTCCTACAAGTGCATGTAAACCCTTGTATTTATAGTTTACTTTTTCCTAATCCGGTGTCAATTTCTATTTCCATTGTCTTGTTTGTTTAACTATAATTGATTATTTCCTCTGATCATTTATCACATTATTTGGACTTCTATTTTTGTATGAAAATATATAAAATCGGCATGGACCTCTTTCTAAACCATTTTCTTTCCTCAATTTTTCATTTTAGATTCTCATTTCTACTTTATTTTTCATCACTTGTATCTTTCATATTATTTCTTTTCTTCTCCCATATTAGTCCTCTCTATATCCATATTATTCCCCTTTACTTTCTTTCATTGAGTCTTATTTTTCCATCTCTTAAATTCCCTCTTTCTCCTTCAAACCTTGGTTTAAACCTAGCTTTAGTTTTTCATACCAATTTCTAGATCCTGTTGTTTTTACTCCTCCAAATAGATGACGGTGTGACATGAAGATATCTACATGATGCCCTGACATTATAGGTGGAGGCTCCCTCTCTCTAGTGATAGGTCTATTTTGTATTGTATTTTTTAGTTCCGCTTCAGTTCATAAAAATAAATTCCAAAATTTTGTAAATAGTATTTCATTTCTATTCATTTATTGCTCTTAACTTAGAAAAGTTATATTTTCTAATTAATAGCATTATACTCAATTTGCTAGAGCTATCACATCTAATACACCTAAGACTCTTCTTAATTATCACGTAGTACCTCCTCCTGACTATCAAGTGGTAGCTCATACCTATAATACCTATGGGAATAGGCAACAAAAATTCATTCCTATTTCTCTTCCTATATTAACTCTAATTTTACTATAGGCTTCTCATGTGTCTCAAAAGAGCGGTACAGATTATGACTTAATTGAACATTGCATGCTACTTTTATACTACATTTATTACCAATACTACATTTATACCAACAGTGACCTTGTTAGACTAGATTTATACCAATACTACAACATTGTATTCCAACAATATGAGTTACCTTCTACTGAAGTGTAAAAACAAAATGAACCCATTTTGATTATTGTTGGTGTAAATTCTATTGTAGGAAAGTGTACCCTTATAGATAATATCTCCGGTCTTAATGTATTTCGGGTAGATTTTCTAAATCACATAAATATAAACACAACTTGTATTTCATCTTCTATTATATCAATTATGGGTTTCTAAAACATAAGTCGGAAAGCCCTTGGAAACATCACTTTTCCTATAGAATTGGGCCCTATCACATTACCAACCATGGTGCATGTGATATTGGTTTTCCTTTCTTATAATCTCCTTTTAGGTAGGCAATCTATTCATACCATGGGTGACATCCCATCAAATTTAAATATTAATATATTCAATTTGTCCATGGGAATAAAAAAATTACAATAAAAGTAAACCCCGAGCCATTACAATATTGTCAACAAATTAAACTTGGGAAAAAGCATAATTCTTCACTACTGCTTCAAAATGTGATGCCTTCTTTATCCTCACAAAAAATACAACTCCTATTGATGATGTGGCTAAATATTCACCTCTTCTTCTAGTACATGGACTGGTGATGATTGGGGTCCCTTAGATTTCACACCTTTTGTTTTGGAGAGTATAAGATAGACTTGTCACATTTTGAGATTCCTAAAATCACAACTACAACATTGGCATCGCAATCTAATGAGGCATCCATTTCCTCTATTAAAGGATCATTTGAATATACCTCTTGTGTTGGGCATGCCTCTGACATTGATCCTACTTCTTTTGAAGAGTTGCAATCATTTATAGGCTTGGTTTTGATATCCTCGCAAAATCTAGTTATAGGCATAGTCACTTAGATCAAAAATAAGGCATTAAGGTCCCTATTGATCCTAATGAATATCATGCTATGAATGGTATTGGTTATAGACCTCCTAGGTCTTCATTCTAAAATTATTTGCATGTAGACATGATTTCCTCATCTTCAAACTTATCCCTTTTATCATTAGTGTACCCTAAGTTAATCATCAACACTGAAGCATCCTACATGCCTCCTCTTGATACATTTTCATCTTCAAACTTATCCCTTTTATCATTATTACATATACTAAGTTAATCATATCCTCAGAAAATCTAGTTATAGGCATAGTCGCTTAGATCAAAAAGAAGGCATTAAGGTCCCTATTGAGCCTAATGAATATCATTCTATGAATGGTATTGGTTATAGACCTCCTAGGTCTTCATCCTAAAATTATTTGCACGTAGACATGATTTCCTCATCTTCAAACTTATCCCTTTTATTATTCTAGTGGTAGTTCCATCTCCTACAAGTGCATCTAAACCCTTGTATTTATAGTTTACTTTTTCCTAATCTGGTGTCAATTTCTATTTCCGTTTTCTTGTTTATTTAACTATCATTGATTATTTCCTTTGATCATTTATCACATTATTTGTCATAATTTAAAAGTGCATGATAGCCCATGCCAAGTGTATTCTTCCCATTTCTCTATTATAATATTTCCAATCACTTGTGAATGTAGGGTTTACCAGAGCAATAAGGCACATAAGAAACATAAAAATTTGCACTTTGGGGCATGGGCCAACAACCTTCTAGGTCTAACCCCATGCAACTAGAGTAATATACAAGGACTCATCACTAAAGATTAGACTAGGCTAGTAATGACATGATAGATGGGTATGCATGCAGATGAGTTAATAACTTTTGAAGAATTTATTTCTTTTCAATGTGGCTCATGGTAAGCTAACTCTTTGGAACTCAACACTTGATGAATGAAAACATGAAAGATCCACCTACAAGCCTATAGGAATCAAAAGTGGGATTTGATATTAGGAAAGTGAGATGAGAAATACAAGCATGGACAAATCATGGAATTCTACATAGAATAAGGTAATAAATACAAATAATGCTAGTAAGAATAATGATAATAGAAACGTGGATAATGAAAGTGGTTGCAATGGAATTAATAGGAGTAAAAGAATGCTTAAAGTGGAGAGAATCTAAACGATGGAGAACTGTGTAGTCAATGGGCATGGCATGGGATTCAAATGAAACTATGGGATCCTCAAAAGCAATAACAGTTACTTAGTGGTCATAAATGGAATACTAGTAAATGATGATGAAGATATATATATATAGTAAAGTAATTATAAGATATTTTTAATTAGTAGTTTACATTTTTAGGAGGATGGAAGAGTGGCTTGTTTGGAATTTCAAGTCAATTCAATATAAAATTTTGTTTGACCACAACAATTCAATTCACAAAGCTTCTTTTGAATGCTATTATGTTCCCATTAGAAGTCATTAAACAGTCGAATGCATTCGAATCATACTCACACAAAATTAAATCTTTATAATTTGGTTTTTTAGGGTTTAGGGTTTAGGTTTTTAGGGTTTATAGTTTGGTTTTTTAGGGTTTATAGTTTACTTTTTTAGAGTTTGCAGTACAACATGGTTTTAGGGTTTATAATTTGGTTTTTTTAGGGTTTATAGTTTAGGTTTTTAGGGTTTGTGGTACAACATGGTTTTAGGGTTTATAATTTGGTTTTTTACGGTTTATAGTTTAAGTTTTTTAGGTTTTATAGTTTAAGTTTTTGAGGGTTTGCAGTAACATGGTTTTAGGGTTTACAGTAACATACAATCACAAAAAAATCATAAAATTCTAATAACAAGTAAAACCCTAATAACAAATAAAACCCTAATTTTCATTTTAACCCTACAATTAGAAAAAAAAAAACATCTAAAACAAGCTAAAAATAGGCAGAGAACCAACCTGGAAGAGCTCAGTGGTGATGAGGTGGCGGGGGGAGGTGAGAGGACAAAAAAATCTCTGCTGTTCTATTTTTTTAGTCTTTAGAAATGCATACCCATTCTGAAGAATCCACTGTCGCTGTTGCTGTCGGCCTGAGTGGGAGAAAATGAGCCTGCAGGGCTCTTTTTTAAAAATATATAGTTTTTGAAAATGGGTACCCGTTTAGTAATGTGCACCTGAAGCTAAACGGGTACCCGTTTAGGCTCAGGTGCGCATTACTAAATAGGTACCCATTACGAAACAGGTACCCGTTTAGGTTCGGGCGCCCGTTCCTAAACGGGTACCCATTCCTGGCAGCATTTTTTTTGCCCATGCGACTTCCCCTATATGTGGACCGAGTTTCTTGCTTTTACCCATAAGAAAGAAATGATTTATTAAAATGAATGTGGCTAATGAATCTAAAAATAAATCTATATGTGGATGTTTGCATATTTCTTTCAAGTATTTCATTGATTTAAAATTTGTGTTGAGATGGGAGTATTGATGGGAGTTGTTATGAGGAATGATAATGTGTTGGGAGTTGAATGATATGGGAGTTTATTTATTATTATTATTTTTTTGGAGTTTGTTGTTAAGGGAGTTTGGGAGATTATTGTTTTATGGTGATTGGATGAATATTATTTTATGAAATTTATTTTGAGAAAATTATTTTTATGGAGTTAAGAGATCAATGTTTTCTGGGAGTTGATTGATTAAGGGAGATTGTGGAAGTTGATTGAATAAGGGAGATTTTATTCAAGTTGGTTAATTAAGGGAGTTGATGTTTATAGAAATTTTGAATTTACGATGAAAGTAAGTGTAATTATTATGTGAGATGAAATTCTTGAGAAAAGATTTGAAATTTGTTAATATGTTCTTTATTTGCTTAGGGGTGGATTCGATTGGTCAAATCCTATGGTTGGGTGGAGAGCAAATTTGGATTTCTTTGTATTTTCCTCATTTTGTGATACAAGCTTCAAGTTTTGTACTCTTGCATGATGGCAAAAAGAATATCTTGACGACTTAGCAAATCTTTTGATGAAAACTAATTTTTGTTAGAAATGTGAAGTCATAAAATATGCATTTCTCTTGATGACTTCCACGAGGAAGTCCATTCATAGGGGGAAGAATATAAGGCCTAATTGGTTTCTAACAATTTCTCTTGTATTTAATAAATTCAATTATGAAGATGGTGATATAAGAATTTAAGAAGTAGGATATTTGTTTATTCATAAAATTTCTAATCTATTTTTTTTAAATCTCTCTTTGGGAAGACAAAGAGTCATTTGATCGGTTTTAAAGATCAATAAATCTTTGAAGAGTTATTCTTTTCTGGTGAAAATATGTAAGGTGTAATCCTCCACAATAATTTCTTATGTGTTTAATAAATTTAATAATGATAATGTGATATGTTATTTTAGAATTATTTAAACCTATTTTTATTTTACGTGAGGAGTTATAATATTTGGGAAGAGAAAGATTCATTTTATCATTCTGGTGAAAGACGTAAAGGGGAGGATGGTGCAGTTTCATAGGTGTGCAGGGAGGATCAACAATGATGGAGAGAATTGAGCATTCTCCTGAGTGTAAGTGCATGAAAGATTAGGATAAGTGAAGACTTCTTGGTTTGAGGCTTTTGCCATAGGATCTCCATTTCTATCATGGTGAAATACTCTCAAATTGTATACTTTATCTCTGCTGATCATAACACTATCTAGCCGTACCTTCAACTTGTGCAAAATTGTTCATATTATATTGGGTTTATGAATTTATATTGTAGCTCTAACATTACTTGTTTTGAAGATCTGTATTTATTCATCTATAGCTTCTCCATACCAATTCCTGATCGTACAATTTTAAGATCTATGTGTTGCAAGTATGGGTCTAACTAGTGTTGTCATTGATGTCAACATACTCATGTTGCATTAATGAGAAGGATTGGATGAGTTGTGTGCTGAGGATATTGAGAAAATTAGTTTCAATCAGGAACAGTGAAGAATAGTGATGACAATAAGGTAAAAGTCCAAGATAGGTTAAGGATATGAGGATGCGGTTTAAAGGGTTTGTATATATGAGTCTTGAGATGATCCAGTCAAGTTTTTAGAGGTCTGCATGAAGATCTGAAGAAGTTATGACTGCTCAAGTAGAACCAGCTCTGGCAGGTGTCCAGAGGTGATAGAGTGACACAGATAGGTCCGGTGAGGTCCGATAATGCATTATCCCATTCTGCGGATTTGAGGAAGTGTTGAGGACATCCTTGTGAAGTGTCAAGTAGATTAGTTTGTGGATTGAAGGTCCGAAAGAACCTATTCCTTTGTGACAGTGATGACAGACTGTGTTCTTGAGGTCCTGGATGAAGGAGAGAAGGATTCCAGTAAACAGATGAAGTGTGGATGTTGTCGGTGATTCAGGAAAGCTTATGGTGATCTATAGATCAGTTCCAGTTCATGTTGGTGGTTCGCATTGAAGTTAAAGTTTGTATTTGAAGAATAACCACCGGATGTTGGTGTTCTTCCTGAGAATGGCCGACCGGATGTATTACACATCTTGTGGATGTTCTTATAGGTGTTTGCCGACTTAGATGATTATTCCTAAGTCGATGTCTTGTATAAATAAGGGATTGTGAAGTTATTCCAAAGTGTGTCTTACGGTGATGAGTGTGTGGTAGCGAGGAGTGCGAAAGGCAGAGCAGAAGTATTGGGCTTAATGGAATTGATTCAAGCATGGTAAAGATGCTATTCTCTAGTTCATAAAGGTGATACTTATTTCTTTGTAGACAGTGTGTCTCTTGTAGGCAGTGAGCCTCTTGTGAGCAGTGTGCTCGGGCAGTGAGCCCTAATTGGCATGTTCCATTTTGTTCTTACTATTCTTCTAACAGAGAATACATTCTTGGGTTAATCACCCCATGGTTTTTACCTTAACCAGGTTTTCCACGTCAAAATCTTCATGTCTTATGTGTTGATGAGTTTCTGGTTTTGATTTGAATGCATTATGTTTCATGTTTAATATAATGCTAATCACCAAGAAGATTTAAGTGTGGAAATTAGAGAAAGTTTTGCAGAACTGATTCACCCCCCCTCTCAGTTGTGTGCCCTGAGTCTAACAATTGGTATCAGAGCCAAGTTCCTCTAAAAAGAGCTTAACTGCTTGAGGAGATCTAGGTTGTCATCTTACAAGAAGGATAGTCCGAAGTTTGATGGAACCAACTTTGCTCTTTGGAAAGGTCGCATGAAATGTCACTTGTAGTGTATGAGAATGGCGTACTGGTCCATGGTTACAAAGGCATATGTACCTCCACAGGGTGGTCCGACAACCCTAAATGAAATCACAGATGCTGAAAACAATCTGCGGACCAAAGAGGCTCTTCTAAGCACTTTATCTGACTCAGAGCTCTCAAATGTTATTGACCTACCAACTGCTTTTGAGATTTGGAATAAACTGGAACTTTTGCATGAAGGAGACCAGTATGTTAAATGTGCAAGGTCACAGAGTCTAAAAGGGAAATTTGAAAAATTGAAGATAAGAGATGATGAAAATATTACCAATTTTATGCCAAGAGTGAATGAGCTAGTTTGTGGAATTAGAAATGCTAGTGGAGTCTTGGATGAAAATGAGATTGTTGGTAAAATGCTCAGATCCCTTCTCGCTTCTTACAAAATCAAGGCTTCTGCCATTGAAGAATTCAGAGCCCATACAACTGTCACAAGAGATCAATTGGCTAGGAAATTGGCTACATTTGAAATGACAGAGTTTAGAGACAACCCCCCTAAGACTGAATCTGCATTCAAAGCCAGTGTCTCTGTTAAAGGTAAACAAAGGTTTGATCTGGAAGAGAATTCTTCAAGGAAATTGTCATGGTATGAAAAAGCAAGAAAAGATTTGGAAGAAAAGTAGAAACTGCTCAACTTGAAGCCCTTATTGCAAAGAGGCTGCCAAGAGGATTTGGTAAGTATGAAGGAAAATTACCTTTTAAGTGTTTTAACTGCAATAAGATTGGTCATTTTGCCTCAAGGTGTCCGGAAAGATTTTCAAGGCAAAATCCTAACAAGCCAAGGTTCCAAAAGAACTATTACTATGTACATGAAGATGATGATAATGAAGGAGTAACAGATGATGAATCAGAGATAGGAAACAAATCTGGAAATGAATGGGTGTTCATTGCCATCAAGGAAGAAGATCCAATGTCCTCTGTATCTATCAATCTTAAGACTGTGGAAATATCTCTGGCTACCCAAATTGAAGAGAAGAATGATTGGGTCATTAACAGTGGATGCTCTCACCATATGACAGGTGACAAAAATAAGTTTGTAGATTTGGAGAGGTATGAAGGAGGAGTGGTAAAGTTTGGTGACAATTCTGCTGGTAGAATCAGAGGAAGAGGAACTATTTCTTTTGATAGAAGAAACAAAACTGGTAATGTACTATATGTTGAAGGTTTGAAGTACAATCTTCTTAGTGTTGGACAGTTGGTGGGCAAAGGCTATGATCTCTGATTCAAGGATGGAAAATGCAAAATCTTTGAAAGTTCCAGAATAGAGATTGCATCCGGTACTCAAACTAAAGGTAACATCTTCCATTTGGTTGGTACTGATAAAAGCTGCTTATTTGTTCAAGTTGATCAGAGTTGGTTATGACATAGAAGGATGTGTCATGTGAATTTTGATAATATCGTCAAGATAAGCAATACTCAGGCTGTAAGAGATCTTCCAAAATTGGTGAAACCTACTAACAGCTTATGAAGGAATGTCAGTTGGGTAAGCTGAGCAGAGTCACATTCAAAAGCAAGGAACTATCTTCTACTGGATTACTGGACTTAGTTCACACTAATATTTGTGGTCCAGCAAGAACCAGTAGTATTTAAGGTGACAGATACTTCATGCTGCTAATTGATGACTATTCCCAGATGATGTGGGTAACCTTTCTAAAGAAGAAATCAGAAGCTCTTGAGAAATTCAAAATATTCAAGGCTATGGCAGAAAATGAAAAAGGAATAAAGTTGAAATGTCTGAGATCTGATAAAGGTGAAGAATTCACATCCGGTCAGTTCATAGAGTTCTGTGAGAAACATGGAATTAAGAGACAGTTGTCTGCTCCAAGGACTCCACAGTAGAATGGAGTAGTGGAGAGAAAGAACCGGACCATCCAGGAAGCATCTAGGACCATGATGATGGAAGAAAATGTTCCTCAGATCCATTGGAGAGAAGCTATCAGCACTGCAGTCTATACTCTCAATCAAGTTCAAATCAGAAGCAATACCGGTAAGACCCCTTATGAACTCTGGTTTGGCATTACTCCTACTATAAGATATTTTAGAGTCTTTGGTAGCAAATGTTACATCAAAAGAGATGAAGATCTAGGCAAGTTTGATGCTAGAAGTGATGAAGGAATATTCTTGGGTTACTCTACTCAAAGCAAAGCATACCGGTGTTATAACAAGAGACTAAGAAAGATGATAGAAAGTACAAATGTGAAGGTTGATGAGGGAATAGAGAAACCCTCAAGGTTTTATGAATATGATGAAGATGATCAGAATGGTGTTCTAGTTCAAGGAGTTCAATCCTTTTCTGAAAATCAGATTCAGACTGATCCGGTAAATCAGGAAGAAGAGATAGGTCTGAATGAGCCTGATCAAGAAGCGGAAGTGCAAGAAACTCCCAAAGCTCCAAGGTATGTAAGAATGAACCACTCTGAAGATCAAATTATAGGTGACAAAAGCAAAGGTGTGCAAACTAGAAGGAAAATTGCTCAAAATTTAGATGAATATTGTCTGATTTCAAAGATTGAACCTAAGACAATAAATGAAGCCTGCAATGATGAAAACTGGACCAAAGCAATGGAGGAAGAGTTGATGCAAATTGAGAAAAATCACACTTGGGATCTTGTTCCCAGACCTAGAAACAAGAATGTGATTGGAACCAAATGGGTCTTCTAGAACAAACTAAATGAAGTTGGTGAAGTAATCAGAAATAAAGCCAGATTGGTCTACAAGGGCTACTCTCAAATAGAAGGAATTGATTTTGAAGAAACTTTTGCTCTAGTGGAAAGAATTGAAGCAGTTAGATTATTTCTTGCATTTGCTGCCTTCAAGGATTTCAGGGTGTATCATATGGATGTCAAATCTGCTTTCTTGAATGGTGACTTAGAAGAAGTGTACATTGAACAACCAGATGGATTTCAATTATCTGAGCATAGTGATATGGTCTGCAAGCTGAAGAAGGCACTGTATGGACTAAAGCAAGCCCCAAGAGCTTGGTATGAAAGATTGGACAAACATCTCTTGAAGATTGGTTTCAACAAAGGTACTGCTGACAGTAACTTATATTTCAAAATTGATCATGAAAACATCTTGATTGTTGAAGTATTTGTTGATGATATCATCTTTGGAGGAAGAGACAGTATGTGTAAAACCTTTGCAAATCAAAAGAAAAGTGAGTTTGAGATGTCAATGCTTGGTGAAATGAATTTCTTCTTGGGTCTACAAATTACTCAAACAAAGAAAGGAACCTTTATTTCTCAGACCAAATATGTGAAAGAATTGTTGAGGAAATTTGGAATGGAAGATTCAAAGCCAATGAATACTCCCATGGCAACCAGATGTAAGTTGAGAAAAGATGATGACTCTCTTAAAGTAGACCAGACAAAGTATAGATCAATGATTGGAGGATTGTTGTATCTCACTTAAACTAGACCAGATATAATGCAGGCCGTTGGTCTTGTTGCGAGATTCCAGGCTGATCCCAGAGAATCTCATGTCATGGAAATCAAAAGGATTTTTAGGTATCTAAAAGGAATAGTTGAGTATGGTTTGTGGTAACCTAGAGATCATGATTTCTCTCTTCATGCATATACAGATATTGATTGGGCAGGAGATGTGGATGACTGAAAGAGTACCAGTGGTGGAGCTTTCTTTTTAGGAAAGAGATTGGTTTCTTGGCTAAGCAAGAAACAAGAGGCAATATCCTTGTCTACAACTGAAGAAGAATACATAGCAGCAGTAGGTAGTTGCACTCAAGTTTTGTGGATGAAGTAGATGCTAAGAGATATTAAAATAGAGTATAAGGAGCCTATCACAATCTTCTATGATAATTCAAGTGCAATAAATATTTCTAAGAATCCGGTGTTGCATTCTAAGACTAAGCATATATCTATCAAGTTTCACTTTCTGAGAGAGCAAGTGAACAAGGATGAAGTTAGACTAGAGTTTGTGCCCTCCAAGGATCAGATTGCAGATATCTTTACTAAACCTCTTCCCAAGGACTCTTTTGAGTATCTTAGGGAGAAGTTAGGGGTTATTACCCCTCCGATGATGAACTAGGATGCACTGATGTGCATCGGTTTGGTGGATATCACAGTCATATCTTGTGATCCAGATTGATGATGGGGAGCTGCTACTCAGGGGGAGCAGCAGGTATGATTTTGAAGTATTAGAGTTACAAGTATGAGCCCTTTGCCATTGATGTCAAAGGGGGAGAGAAGACATGTGAAAAACAAGTGGTTGATGATCAAAGGGGGAGCAATAAAGGAAGAAAAGACATATGAATAGTTGTTGTTGATAGGGGGAGTTATGATGTAAGGAGAAGTTCTTGTTTTGATGGTTTTTCACATCATATGTTGCCATCAATGACAAAGGGGGAGATTGTTGCAAGTATGGGTCTAACCGGTGTTGTCATTAATGTCAACATACTCGTGTTGCATTAATGAGAAGGATTGGATGAGCTGTGTGCTGAGGATATTGAGAAAATTAGTTTCAATTAGGAACAATGAAGAACAGTGATGACAACAAGGTAAAAGTCCAAGATAGGTTAAGGATATGAGGATGCGGTTTAAAGGGTTTGTATATATGAGTCTTGAGATGATCTAGTCAAGTTTTCAGAGGTCCGCATGAAGATCTCAAGAAGTTATGACTGCTCAAGTAGAACTAGCTTCGGTAGGTGTCCAGAGGTGATAGAGTGACACAGATAGGTCCGGTGAGGTCTAATAATGCATTATCCCATTCTGCGGATTTGAGGAAGTGTTAAGGACATCCTTGTCAAGTAGATTGGTTTGTGGCTTGAAGGTTCGTAAGAACCTATTCCTTTGTGATAGTGATGATAGACTATGTTCTTGAGGTCCCAGATGAAGGAGAGAAGGATTCCAGTAAACAGATGAAGTGCGGATGTTGTTGGTGATTCAGGAAAGCTTGTGGTGATCTATAGATTAGTTCCAGTTCATGTTGGTGGTCCACATAGAAGTTAAAGTTCGTATTTGAAGAATAACCACCGGATGTTGGTGTTCTTCCTAAGAATGGCTGACCGGATGTATTACACATCTTGTGGATGTTCTTATAGGTGTTTGCTGACTTAGATGATTATTCCTAAGTCAATGTCTTGTATAAATAAGGGATTGTGAAGTCATTCCAAAGTGTGTCTTGCAGTGATGAGTGTGTGGTAGCGAGGAGGAGTGTGAAAGGCAGAGTAGAAGTATTGAACTTAATGGAACTGATTCAAGCATGGTAAAGATGCTATTCTCCAGTTCATAAAGGTGATACTTATTTCTTTGTAGACAGTGTGTCTCTTATAGGCAGTGAACCTCTTGTGAGTAGTGTGCTTGGGTAGTGAGCTCTAATTGGCATGTGCCATTTTTTTCTTTCTATTCTTCTAACAGAGAATACATTCTTGGGTTAATCACCCCACAGTTTTTCCCTTAACCGGGTTTTCCACGTCAAAATCTTGGTGTCTTATGTGTTGATGAGTTTCTGCTTTTGATTTGAATGCATTATGTTTCATGTTTAATATACTGCTAATCACCAGGAAGATTTAAGTGTGGAAATTAGAGAAAGTTTTGCACAACTGATCCACCCCCCCTCTCAGTTGTGTGCCCTAAGTCTATCACTATGTGTGTATCTTTCTGCTAGTCACAATTTATCAAGAAAGAGCATTTTGGATCATTAAGGAGTCCAAACCATTCTGATACAAATTTGAGACGTGGCTTGAAGGAATAGACGATTTGTAAATTATTTGGTTGCAATTGTTGATTTTTAACAATATCTGTGTTTTCTTATGAATGTATTGCACCCTATCTTCCTAAAGGCGTCATGAAGATTAACCAACATTAGTTTTGAAGCAACCACCACCCTTCATTTCCAAATGAAATTATCTTTCTGTAACTATCGCCTCTTTCAGCCAGTAGTGGAGGTGAAAACCTTTATTGCATTTTATTAATTATGCACCATTGATAGGCGTAGCGTATTGGGGAGCTTTAGTCATTATATGTTTTGCCTAGGTAAGAAAGTAATTCCATAGAAAACCCAATTGTATTTCTTCATTGTGAAAACTTGCTATTCCTGTTCAGATGGGATCATAAAATGCTAAACTTTGATAGTCGATGGTAGTGTATCTATCAAATTACAAATATGTGTTTGCACTCTGCCTTATTCTCTTATATTTCCCTAGCTGGTCCGTCAACCTAATGAATTCTAAGTTGGTACTAATCTTTCTAAACTTGTCATCTGTACTATCGATGTATTCCTTGAACCTTCTTTGGATGCTAGTGCTGGAGACGGTGATTTAAACCAAGATTGTGCCTTTAACTAAATCATCTCCTTTTTTCTGTCTGGAAGGCTATATGTTTTCCCAAAGAAAGACCATTTTACTGATTTCTTTTGTTGATGTAGCGCCAGTTTAAATCACAGTGATAAGATCTGCAAACATGGGTTATGCTATAATGTGCCCCATAATGTTTATACCGAAACTTTGGTAAGGAATTATTGGGTAACCCTAAAATGTACACCTTTAATGGAGTATTGGATTGGCTTGTTGAATATAGTTGCACCATAATGCACACCGTATTTGTCACATTACAAGATTACCACTCCATTATGTTCTTGTAACACTAAAATGTACAGGTCATATTAATTAAGCACCCTGCCACATCTCTATTTGAGTTATGGTTCTTATTACAATACAAATAAAATGTTTTTCGATGCCCGTGTAATTTTATTTTGTCTGAGATCCGCTAAAGAAGCTTCGATAGTTTATTACGTGGCTGATGCTTTTCTGTAGACTGTTATAATATCTGGAATAAAATTTATTTAAGAGAAGAACAATGTTTTTGATAGTTATTTTTCCATTGATTTTATTAAACATGATTAGTTATGTTGAAATTAGGATCCTTATTTGACCTAAGTTTATATTCTTGTATAAAATTTCTTATAGATTAGACTAAGACTTATTCTTTCCTTTTATTAGAATTCATACATCTAATAGTCTGCACTTGTAGTTAAATATATGAAGTAATGTTGATTTTTAGTATAAATTAGCCATGTGAATAAGATTCGATTCATGAATGTTATGACATAAAAATCAATTTTAAGTGTTATCTCCATGAATATATTTAATGAGGATATATAACAATTGGAATGAATTGTCTATTATGAAATATGGTATTAACATCAGTATGTTTGAAAATGAGAATTTTTCATGTGAAATTGAATATGTGTAAAACCCTCTTAAATTTCTAGTAAGATCCTACTGCATAATCTAATCATCTTGTGGATTATAAGTTCAAGTCTCTGAACTACGATGTCTCTGTGCTACACGTACGTAGGCAAGGCCATCATGGGCCCCTGAGACATTAGGTCGGCTCTTAGGGCCTTAGGTCTCATTATCAAGTACATTGTTATCTGTCATGTATATTTATTGACTATGCGAATCTAATATTTGCATTTAATGTGCAGATCCAGATTAGATAAACATGCAGGATACCGAATTTGAGGAAGCAATTTTCCACTTTATGAGTGGATGATCTTATAGTTCTTATAGTAATTGATTGTAATTGCATAAATCTTAGATCTTCCTTATTAATAAATGATGCTAAATTTATATTTAATTCGATAAAATTTGCAGTAATGATTGAATAATCTTCTTTCATCGTAATTACATTTTCATTATTTCGATCAAATTTACTTTATTATTGTTATTTATTATTAATATTATGAGTGGGCATTACAAAATGAGAAGAGAGAAAATAGGGAAAGAAGGAGGAAGAAGGCATTGGTAAGGTAGAATCTCTACAAGTTTGAAGTAAATCCATCAATATATCGATGGCAGGGTAAAGAATTATTGAAAAAAAAACATACCTAGAACAAGAACAAAATGATGAACAATAGAAGGTGAGAAGAGCAGAGAGACAAATAGAGAACATGAAAGTAATCCACAAGGCAGGGCATGATAAATCAAGTATTCCTCTTTGTGCTTTTCTAATTAGAAAGATCATGATAGCTGTGTGCTCTCGTTACAGTCTATATTTTGCCTATATTCTGTTAGGGATAAACTAAAATAATCCTTGTTGCATCTTGTTTCGGTCTTCTATTCCTTTATTTGGTTTATACAATATCAAGTAGTCTTTAAACTTTTATTTCAATTCATTTTTATTTTATCAAAGTGGCCTTTCTCATGTTTAAATTTAGTTTGTCTATTACCCTAGCTCAATGACCTACATACTTATGAAAATGTTTCCCTTGCATTATAAATTGGATTTTGTACTATGTAACAACCTTTTCTGAGTTTTATTTAGTCTCCATTCATTTTAGATCGACATCTAAACTCATATCAGTGGTCTAATAATATTAGCATGCCTTGTCTATGCTCCCACATTTCTCATACATTCTTATCCCAAGTATGGAAGTCATCAGATCGTTTATGGTTGGAGTCCATTTTCCAGTTCTATTTTGTATTAAATTAGAGCAATTTTGTAGTATGACAGTGTAAATACTCTGCCGCCCTTATCTTCCAACCCAATATATCCAACTTTGTATGGATCTCATTTGTCTATGAAGGTGTTTTATATCTTAATACGTTTTAAATCTCCATCACTATAACATTTATTTTCAACATTGCACTTCAAAGGATTTTTATATCTTTATGCAATTCATTTTATCTTATGTTTACTCATGTCAAATCTTGGGATGCCTCCTGATATGCTTTAGATGAATGAATGCTTGTATTGTAAATTTAACATGTAGTAACTATTTTTATATTATTTTGTCTTATTTTTACTTGATTCATTAATGTCTTGTTTAACACAATGATCTTATCGTTGGATTTTGCTTTTAGATAGGGTCATTATGACCACCTTGCAACAATGTTAAGAAATTAATTTACTCATACCATATCGGCCTAGAAATTAAGTTTGAAATCATTTTTCTCTATAATTTCTCCCCTGCAAAATCTCAGATCCAGATCAAAATTTAATCTCTAACTTGGCGACATAAGCCTCTTAAGTGTTAGCTTCTTATTTGAGTATTAGTATAAATGTAAAGCCTTTGTATCATTACATTGAGTCAAGATTTAGAAGGTACTAGGACTAGATGTAGTGATTAAGAATAAAAGCAATTGAGTTTAGAACATTTGAAAGGGTCCATTGTGTATGTTAGCCTGATCATTTGATTTTTAGACAAGGTTGTTTGCATATCAATAAATGATACAGAGATAGAAATGAAAGAGATTGCTTAGGCTATCAAATATATGAAGTCATTATATAAAGGTTCTCATGATCAATTTGTATTTTGATATTGTTCGAAGTGCATTTGAAGGTTTTTAAGTGATTTCAACTCTTAATAGTTTATTTGCCAATTAATATCAAACTCTTCAAATTCAAATTCAGGGTGATAATAGTTTCAAAATACTATAGACTCAATGTGAATCATTGGTGATATTGGGAATAATTATGGATAATTTTTTATACTAGTGATGTTGGTGTTCAGACATTTGGAAAGAGAAGCTTCCTTCACAAGATGAACTGTGCTATTAGAAAGATTAATGGTTTCCATATTCAAACTAAGCCCATTGTGAGTTTTGATCTGGACCATTATTGCTTGCTTCATTAATGTTTAATTGAACATGAAGAAATTTTTTATGGTGCAGCCATGTAGGTTGAGGTATGTTTTTAATTTAGTGTCTTAAATTAAGAGAATCTGTAATGCCCCACCATGCAACCCTAAAGATAAGTTTAACTAAGCAATAAAATGGGTGGAATATATATATATATATATTTTTAAATAGAATAATGATAACAAAACATAACATAGTCTAATATCAACAAGTTAAACTAGCATCTCTAGGGATTACAGAGTTGCATTATTGAAATTAAACAATAAATAACAACATACATAGTTTATTTAAATAACTCAAACTAACAACTTGATTAACTCATCAGATACATACAACAACATCTTTGTAATAATGTTTACAAATGCAGAATAGTTTATCTTACAAGAGGAATAACATAATTTCTATGATACAAAGCACTTCCTTTCTGATTACATCAAATTACATAATGAGTTCCACTGATACACAGGTCTAGATACAAATAGTACAATGTCTGTCTTCGATATAGGTACAAAACTAGAATCAAGAGAGATACATCTTCTTTACACATGAGCCATGACACCAAAAAACCAATGGAATAAAGCACAACCACCCGACCATGTGGAACCCTGAGGCTCACCCCCGTGCTAGGAGATAACAATGAGGTCCCACACTGACAATAGTCAAGAGGACATTATGCTAACAGATGCACGAACTAAACATGAAAGATCAATAAGAACAACACAAGAACACTAATATACTTAATTGAACCTCCAGAGGTGCACACACAATTGAAAGACGAAATACAACTAGGGAGTACCAAGCTACAATAAGGAGGAGTGTCATCACATAGTTTGTCATGGGTTATCCTGGCAGGTCTTCCTAGGCACCGCCCCCATCTTGGGTTATTCTGGTAGCCTCTCCTGACCACTGGCCCCCATACAAACTCATGCGGAACCAACATACCTTTCATGAGGACAAGGTAGTTGATTTGCCATTCCAGACCTTCTCATCTCATCTCAAACCTGAATGAGAACTTGAGCCATGAGTGAGGCATATATTATCTTGTTTAATGTGATTAACTAACCGACCCTCTAAATTTATTATTAAGTTATCACTGGATTAAAAACTTCCAATGGGTTATCCTGACAACCACTTTGGGCACCTGCCCTACATTGAAAGCCACTCCCCTCCCTACATCTAGTAAACCCTATCCATCAAGCAAAACATTACTATCCTAACAACAAGTACTCAAATACAATGTACGGCATTTACCTTCTTGCATATCAATATAATCAGATGTATAGGTAGACTGAGCAAGGCACAACCATCTTGAACATGTAACATTCCAACATGAATAAGAAACCATATTTCAAGAATACATTTCATTCAACGCACAAGATGCACCCATAGCCAACCCCCACACAATCACACCCTCCTAGGCCTCTGGAAACCACTTTTCCCAAATAAAACAATGCATGACACCATTAAAATTCAATGGTCACACATCACAATCACTCCCAAAACACATCATAAACCAAAATCCCTCATCAATACTTCAATAAAAAAACCACATATGTAACATGTGATCTGATGCACTAATAATGGTCTTAAAGAATGTAACATTATTCCAATCATGATCAATTATCTAACAACATAAGGTAACTCTATCCCAACAATGTAGAATAACAGTAACCTGAAGAGTTACCAATTATTCTATAACAGAAACTTCAATCAAACGAGATACTACCTGTTATTAGACTAAACTACTTTCTACATTGATGTGGATCTTATTAAAATTCTAAACAACTTTGTGATTTCTATTCAAAATAATTGTATAGACAAAAACATAAAGGATCATAAAATAGATTAAAACTGATCATCCATTTAATTCTCTAGAAAGTATGAGTTAAATGCTAAACATTTCATATCAAACTTAACCTCCACATACTCACCCAATTTTAGAACTAAGCATAATCTTTAGAATGTATGAATGACCTTAAATTGTTTTCTATTTCAATCAATTTAATTCATAGGGTATTACAATCCTATCTATACTATGCAACATATTAGACTCTGCCTATAAAAACCTTATTATCTTTCACTATAACTTACCAAGGTAAGCATCCTATTCTAGACAGAAGTACAAACTAAGATATACAAATGGTCAAATTTAAGAACTAACCCATGTTTGTTTTTAATGGCTTAATTTAATCATTTTCCATACAAGAATTAAATTTCAAAATAAATACCGCTAGGTAACTTACTAAATAATAATAATAATAGAAGAATATTGATAATAAACTAAACCCAAAATTAACACTTACAAGTGAAATACTTATGGAAGGATGATTACTATTTAAGTAGACATTTTAGGTATGTTTCTATCATATCTATTCTCATTACCATTAATGCATGTATTAATCTAAAGAAATTATAATTAATACAATAATTGATCCAAATTAGAGAATCTCAAGAGTATCAAGGCTATTTTGTTTGTTTCTTAAAACCTCACTAACTCTTAATAAAATTAAAGAATTAGATATCAACCTATAAGTTCTAAAATAATTTAGTTGTAGAGGCATTTCATACAAATAGAAGGGAATAAGTTTAATGATGCCCTAGAAGATTATACTGAAAATAAAGAAATGACTATAGATGCCACAAATTGATTTCATATAATATATTTTCTAAAGAGGTAAATATCAATATCATTATGAGACCTTAACCCATTGAGATATCAAAATCTTGCTAAGGAAGTTGATTATGATGGGAGAGTAAACATAGAATAGGAGATGGTTTACTATAATTACGGCTTAAGGTTTTTGTGGCACAAAATAAGCACTCACACATACGGCTCAACTCGAGCACAACTATCCACAATGCCTAACCTAATACTCATTAATCATACTTGGCTAGCATTTGGTATGTCATAGTTATAGTATTGTAGCATAGAGCCATGACTACTTTAGCACATGCAACAGTTTACATAAGGCAAAACTATCGATTTAAAATGCCAAAGGAGGTGAATGGTTTAAGATATTATTTTACCACAACTATCCTATTGCATAGGGTCATCATAGAACAGATTATCTATTTTCATAAGCGTTCCACACTAAAAGTATATGCAACAAAAGAAGGTATGTAGAATGAGGAAGATCATCCAAGGCGCATAACTGGTTGACAAAAATCTGCAATGGCTGCGGAAATAATGTGTTTAATATAAGGAAACAATTTCAAATATTGAACATAGTGGATTTGTCTAATATTAATTAGAAGAGAAGGTAGATATACCTATATTTCTACAATGTGGAGCCATGAGCAAGGGGCACAAACTTTACAGAGAAACTTACGGATAACTCTATTCTCAAATACTACCTCTGTTTAATTAGCTAGTTTTCTCTAAACGCCTTCATCAGACAAGAATCCAACTCATTTTCAAGATATGTCTGACCAACACTATTATCATGAAGGTGTCAAATCTAATCTTTAACTGCTCGATTACTAATTCTTTCCAATATTTTCTACAGAAAATGTGTAAACAAAATGTCAGTGTTTTGGAGAAAATAGAAAAGGATAGAGATAGAAATGGAATTGCCTTGATGCATAACGAAAGATAACTATAAACTTGGAAGAATCCCTTCAAATTATAATGGGTTATCAAATCAAGAGATCTGATTGAATGAACTCCATACTGGAAGAATATAAAGTAATAAATATTTGGTACAACTTTTAATTCAATCATTGAACCAATTCTAGTTCCCATTAGGAGGATCTATTATGATTTTATTGCTCTTGTTCTTGAATCTATGCAAATACATTTTGGGCTTAGAAAACCTAATCTTATATGGCATGAGACATATCTCTACAGCAATACTAATCCTGAATGCTTTCATAGGTCTCTAACAAATGGCATGAATAAGTAGATGAAATGGTTTGATTGTAAGCACAAAATGATAGATGGGAAGGGGAAACTAGGTACACACTAATGACCATCTGCTGAGAAGTATTTTTAGAGGCAAAAGGAAATATTCGCCCACTAGAATAGATGTCCATGAACGAAGAATTACAGATGTAAAATTTTTCAACATGCATTGATTGGCATGAAACCATTGCTAGAAGAAGGTTGATTCCAATAAGAATGAACATTACTAGAGTACTATTTGTCGAATTGTCAAAGTGAAGACAATGGTGGGGAAAAATTGATGTGTAAGATTATCTCAACACATAAGGTGACAAGACGGTCAGATTGAGGTAGGTTTAAAGTCATTTGCTTAACTAACAAACATGCAACCATGGATTCTAGATAGGCAACAATTGAAAGAGAGAGAGAAAGAGAGTTTCCATTTAACAATAGACATACCCGGATTAAATTTGAACTTCTGAGTCTTCTTCCCTGATTTCCTCCTCTTCCCAATCCTTCTGTGCATTCCCCCCACACTAAAATTTCTTGTGTTCCCCTTAAATAATCTTTTCCCAGAACTAGAATAGGCAAAACCCATTATTTCCCACTATCATCATTTCCTCTGTTACAGATACCCACAACCTGAAATTTAATTGCATTCAAAACACCACTAACTGGAATAATTCAAATCTCTGACAACCCACTCAATAATCCATTAATACAAAATAAAAAAAAAGTCTCATGTGACAGATAAAATTAATAAAATACTAAATAGTATTAAATATTCACATCATTATTATTATTAATTTTCAAAACTACTGATTTAATTAATAAAAATCAACTAATTAATATTCTCTATTTTCTAAATTAATTAAATAACAGATATTGATATATATACATATATTTACTTATTATTATCATTTCTTAAACAATTACGTGATTAAATATCCACACATCTTCACACATAGATCACATATACTATAAAATGAACTAAAGGACTATAATCAACAACTCGAAATCACATAAGCAACAATAATGACAATCACATACCACAGGCTAATCAACATTCGAATGCAGGCTCCAAGAGAACAACAACTACACCCATGACAAGAAATACATGGACGATGACAAACTAGAGATATTGGCTAATAGAGGGGACCACATGTCATCTCCCATCCAAATTATCAATTGGTGTAAAGGCACGCTCAGACCTGCTAGTTCAGGTGGAGTCAGTGCCTGGTACCTGCAACCTGCATCAAACCAAGGGTTTGTGCACAAACATATACAAATATATAATCAAACACAATGTGATAGGGAATCACAGCGTAGTAGGGTTCTCATAATGAGTAATAATACATCATCCCTTCACCGAAAGCATCAGAAATAATATATACATTTCTAACTAATAATCAGATATCATGATATCAAATGATCACATAAAACATGATAACTCTAATCCACAATCCATCAGTAATACATAATCCATGATAAGCATAACTAAGAATAAATGAGTAATCTATCATCCACATGTCTAATGTACCCTAAGTATTCAAGTATTTTACCTTCGTCTTCATGCTCCTTAGCCCGACCACCTGCTCATCCAAGGTGAGAATGAAGGGGCACTACAGAATTTGCAGTATTATATTCCAAATTAAATTTATAGGTCTATTATTAGTTGACTATTGTGGTTTCAAAGCTGTGAGACAAAGATTGTCATATGTAAATTTGTTTAATGCAATATTAGGCAGAACTCTAAGCATATACGTATGGTCAAGCTAGTGGTTGGTTGCCTTGATTGATTACAACCTGGTTTGATGGTAAATTGTTGATTACTAATGTTTTAGATATTTAATTATATTTTTGAAGAATAAGCATTTGTCTATGGGTAACTTGAGTTGACCTAGAATAATACCTTACATACTTGTCATCTTTAATTAATGTTTGAGTTAGAGTTGACCGTAATTAAATGTTTAGGATCATAAGCCTTGACTTGTGGTATTTCAATGTATCTTTTTATAGACTTGCAATGATTAAAGATTTTTTTTTTGAGAATTAAGTTTGCATCTTTTGACAAAGCATAGTAACATGGTTAAATCTCCTAATTACGTTATGATTAAGTTGTGGGACCTTATGTGAGAACGATATATGAGGTAATTAGATCTAGTTTTCTATTTCCTTCTAATAGGAAGTAAATTGTGAAGGTGTATAAATTATGAGAATGATATCTTAGAAAGAAAGTTCCTTGGATTAATATTCTTGTTTAAGGTCTATGATTTTGTCTAATTAAGACTTTTGTTTATAATCGTTGTTAATGTTGACATGGAAGATGTTGATATGTATGTGATATCTAGAGATTTTGATTTATATGAGAACCATCATGTGAATTGCAAGTTCAAGTTCTCAAACTACGAAGTCTTTGCGCTACGTGTACATAGGCAAGGCCAACATGAGCTCCTGAAGGTTTGTCTTTTTATGCAATTTTTTTTTTTTTTGAGTATTTAGTGACTATGCAAAACTAATGTTACATTTAGTGTGCAGATTCAGATCTGAGAATTGTATAGGATACTAGAGCCGAGAAAGTACTTTCCACCTTGCAAAAGGATGATCTTAAGATATTTATTGTAAATGTGTATATTTGTATATGTTTGTATCTTGTTATTTATTTACAATTAATTCTAGATGTTAATTATTTAAAATAAGTAAATTTTCACCTGCAATCATATTATTTTTGAATAATTTAGTGAATTATTGTTATTAATTGTTATTTTTCCTGAGTGGCCATTACAAACATGTATTTTATGTTGTTTCATGTACTGTGTTGATATGGTTAAAGTTACATACTTTGAACTAGTGGAAAAGGACCTTTGATTGATATGATGCTATGTTAGAGACTTGCAAACTATTTTGAAACTAAATTTTTGATAAACAAAACTAAGATGACCAAAACCAAAGAGTTTGAGTGTCTAAGATAGAATTGAAACAACAATCTTGTCTAAGGGTGTGACCATGTACTAATCATTGTGATTCTGTTCTAAGTATAATTGTGTCTTTGATACCTACAATAATTATTTTTTTGATGATATCTAAGACAAGCAAAATAGTGGTGATGCTGAAAAGCACTATGGAGATTTCTATGCAAGGGTTAAAGTTCAAAACTTCCTTGCACCTAAGTCAAGTCTTGAGACTAAGGTAATAGTTGAAGTAAAAGAGATAGTGTGAGTGTTAATTTTGACAAAGAGGTCAATGCACTAGACCTACAAAAGTGTTAGTGATATATGTACAATTTTTTTGTTTTTAAAATCTCTCTTGATTGATTCCTATGTGATCATCAATTTGTGACGTGTATGTGAATATATATATATATGGTTCTATTAATATTATGTTGCATATATTACTTTCCTTCTTGTTTCTCATGATTATGTTGCCTAATGGAGTAGGAACCGGTCCCTATTGGTGAAGGGCTAAACATTTTTCATATATCATCCTTTTTTGCAGGTAGTTGCAGGAGTAGGACTAGAAGTAGATTAGATTTCACATGTCTCTCATGATTCATTATTATAACCAAGGTTTCATCTTAAGAAACCTTCATTGTTCAAGTCATTGGAGAATCATGTCATGCATGCCTACAAGGTGCAATGATCAAATTTACAAGAGGTCTTATGCAACCAATTAGTCTTGGCCTAGTATCAAATATAGGGTTCAAGCATGAATTGCATATGGCTGATGTTTTATTATTCATGCTTCATCTCAAATGATCCAAAAACCCATTAAGGATACCTCTAGGAATGCCCTCCTAGGTGTAGCTAAGCATGAAGTATAGAAGAGCATACCCACTCTCATCAATTGGACTTTAACCATCCTCAATTTATTGATGATCCCTCGTTTACCCTTCTTGATGACACCCCTAGACTTAAAGGAGTTATCATGCTCTAGGATTTTGGACTTGTGGTTTTGGGAACCAAAAAAATGGCACTGTTATTGAGGAAATATTACTTTAGCCATTGTTGGGTTATAAGAAGTTTGAGATATTTTCAAACCCTAATAATAATAATTTAAAATTATGCATTATGTTTAGGTAAGTTGGTAGTCCATCAAATTATGCCAACAGATTGGTGTCATTGCTAGGGATGAAATTACCCCTGGATTGAAACCAATTAAAGACTCTACTGGCAGGTTAAACCTAGAACCAACTTGTTTCCTTAAAGAACATTTTGCTTCAAGGATTTCCACTTTGGAAGAGGAGGTGACTCGATTAGTAGGAAAGAAGGTTTTGTTGTTGATGTTACCTTGTTTTTTGTTGGTGATCCAAGATCCCATTTCAAGTGTGTAGTATCTAGTGTTAAAGGTACACATGGTTTCTCCTTCCTAGCTTTGATATATCATTTTTTTCATAGCAAAGAAGCATGTGTTTATAATGCCTCTACTTTTTTCCCAACATTGTAGAATGTTTTAGTCATGGCTTCTAGGTATGGATATGATTACTCTAGGGATGCCCCTTCGTATGTATCTTCTTATGTTTAAGAACTTATAAACTATATTGGATTTGATGTCTATGACCATTTTAGTAATTCTTATTCAAGTCATGGCTCTACATCTTATACAAGCCCAAACCTATATGCACCCATGCAAAATTAGAATGAACTAGCTAGGCAGTAATATGAAATTGAAAACTAGAATTAGTTGCTAGAGACTATGTTGTAGTAGGAAAAGGAAATTGAAGACCATAATAGGCTACTAGAGTCTAGGGTGTAATCTGATGCTTTCCCTACTACCCCTTAAAATCAAGTTACTTAGTCTCCTATCATTCCCTTAGATTCTATTTATAAACAACTAGACCTCTCTTGGGTTGACTACAAAATGAAAAACATGCCAACCAAGGTCTACAATCATATGCCTATCTTTGATGGGTATGATATTTGGGAGGGGGACACGCATGTCGCTGATTTTTCATATTTCATGGAAGAATTTTAGTTTGACGATGAAGAAACATGGATGAGATTTTTTGTTAGGTCCTTAGTGGAAAGGAAAGGATTTGGATTGAAAGTTTTCTAGGACATCACTTTACTTCTTGGAATGACCTAGTGACAGCATTTGAAGAGTATGCAAGTTGTCTAGACCCTGCTACTCTTGTTTAGGAATTAATAAATATCAAAAGGCAAGAGGGAGAGTTTAATATGGATTTTAGTCATAGGCTTGTAGTTTCCCTTTCCAAGGTTCCAAGTGATTTCAGACCTAAGACACTTACCTATATTGACATGTTCTTTGAAGCATATCAAGCTGGTTTGAGTTCAGTGCAACAATATTTGAAACTAACAAGAAGCAACAAGCCTATTCATGCCTAGACTATGTTGAAAAGATGAGTCTGAATGATTACATTGGGGGGTTGTTATCTACAAAGGAAAGCTCTACTAGTAAAAATAGGTTGATGTGAAAAATAGTGATGTGGATACAACTAATCAGATGGATGTAGCATAATATGATGATGATTACATAGTTAGAAGGGTAGAAGATGAAGATGGTACATTATATGATAGCAATGCAGATGATGAAGATAGTATATGCTCCTACCTTCAGTTGGACATGTCATCAGTTGATGATGAAAATGATGAAATCCATGATGAACTCTAGTTTGAAGATGAGGTATGTGCTCCAATGGACAATGAGGAAGATGTGTGCATGAATGAGCAGTCAAATGTATTAGTTAATGAAGCTAATTATGTTAAGTGTGCATACGTAAGTAACATTCAGAGTGAGCAAGAAAGTAGTTTATTGTTTGACATATTTCCCTCCTTCGTCCTTGTTGATGAAGATGAATCCACTAATGTGTTTTTGCATGAGGTTGATGTGGATATGCTTGCAGTTGGTGATAACTGATCAGAGACAAATGTTGGTACAAACATGGAACTTCACTTTGGAGAACTTTCCCTTGATGAGTGTGAAGGTGGTGATCATGTTGATGCATATGAGAACTTGTTTCTTTGGTGTAAGGTATGTTATCTTCCTCACATAGAGTGTGCTTCAAGTAGGTCATAAGAAAATGATAAAATAATGAATGGGGAAGAGGAAGTGTGTCATCAGTCTTGTTGTAGCTATGAATATGACACAACAGATTGCTAGTGTGAACAAGAAATAGAGAGGCAATTGGTAGAACTTGATTCTTCACATGAAGTGTATCATGTTATTAATCATTGTGTTGATTGTTTAGATCATAGCCTAAATCATGCTTATGATTCAGATATTGAAGATTCTAGCAGCACATATGAAGGTTATGTTCAAGGGTTTAGTGGAGGTGTAAATGAATATGAATCTTTCCATTTTTATGTTGGGTATTCATTGGCTCTTGAAGGTGTTGGTGTTGTAGAGGTTAAGTCCTTCATGTGGGACATTGATAAAAATGATAAACAAGGCATGTTTATTCCTAAATTTCAATAGGTTACAACCCAACTTTATGTTGTACCTAAGCTTGAGATCTTTCAGTTCAACATGTAGAAATGATCCCTTCTTTGTGCAAATCAAGCTTGCAATCAAGTATATATTTATTTTCCATGTGAACTAGAGATGTTTTCATTTTCCCTTATATCATATGAAGAGGTCAGTAGCTATGACAACATTACATTTAATGATGGATGTTTGTCTTCATCCATGGGTATTGCTGCCAACCTAGTTTTTAATGTTTTACCCTTCACGGCTTAAAACATGCATGATGTTGTGTGGAATGGTTTTTGTACATATCACTCATGGGTACCTTGTATTGATGATGGTGGTAGTGTTGATCTCCATTTCATAAGCAGTGGTTGTAGATTGAAGCAGGCATGCGTCGGTCTTAATTTGTTCCAGATGGGTGATGAATGCAGTGTTGGTTTGTGGGAGATTAGCTCCTTCATTCAATTTATCTTTGATAGAGGCAAGACGGGTGCAACAATTTGTCCATGGAATAGCTCCATGGATCGTCTTTGTAGGGTCTAACTTGCAAGTGTCTATATGTTTCAAATTCCTTTGTGCTTCATGCCAATGGATGTATATAATTTTCCCTTGTACATATGTTTGTCTTGTGTGTGTTTCCCCATGTTTCTCCTCATGTTTTGATTTTTGGTTTTCCTCTCGGAGATAGCTAGATCATTATTGTGCCTATAGGAGGCACACATCCCCAACTAGACCTAGTGTTGGGACCTAGATTCATTATGCCCAAATTTCCCAAAAAATCCCATGTTTATTGCCCCTTGTTGTATTTGTCATGTATATCCCATCATTGATATCCAATCAAAGAAGCCTTCAATGGGTTATACCTTTGTTAAAATTTTAGTTTGGTGTTGTTCTTTAGCTTCCACACATGCTCTTCATATGGTAACATCATAAAAAATCTAAGAAAAATCCAAGTCTAGGGGTTTCCTTAGCCTGTTGGCCTTCCTCGGGTTTCTAGGTTTTGCAAGGACTATTAGATGTTCTGGGCCTAGACATTTTCCCCACATGAGGCTTTTTGGTCCTTTGGTCCTTGGTTCCTCCCAAACCTCAAAAACTAGTGGTGTGTTCTTTCATTGTCCTTGTGGTCATGGTTGTGATCGGCATGCAAGATAAAAAATTTCTAAGTGTTGGGCCCTTTTTGTGCTTTTCTTGACTTTGCACATTTTCAAGTTCCCAGGGGTCCTTGGGACATTTGAACCTTGTCCTCATGTCCCCGTGTCCATCATTTTCCTAGTTTCCCATTCTTTTCTCTTGGTCCCAAGGTTCCAAGTTTCCTCAAAACCAGTTCTCGATCCTGATCCCAGACCCGATCTTCCTCTTGGTTCTCGCCTTTCCCTAGTCCCTAGTCCCCAATCCTTCCCTAACCATAGATCCCAACCTTTCTCTCATGTCCTCATCCATATATCCATGGTTCCTCCAAAACGTTAGTTCCTAGCCCCCAAGTTCTCTCGGACCCCAAACTTCTGCTATTCCTCTTTCGGGTCACATGTCCCTCCCAGACCCCAGATCTCAGTCTTCCCCATGTCTTCTATTCTTGAGTTCCTGATTCCTCCCAAACCTCAAAATACCACTCATGTCCTAAGGTTCCAAGTTCTTCCATAACCTTGGATCATGCTCCTCAACTCTTTGGTTCCACTTTCCTCCCAAACCTTGAACCCTGGTCTTCCCCATGTTCCTGGTCCCATGTCCACAATTCCTCGACTCTCGGTTCCTACTCCTTTTCTTTTCCCCCCTTATCCTAATGATTTTTTAGAATCCCTTTGGTCCTTGTCACCTAGTCCCTACATCCCTTGGTTCCTAAGTCCCCCAAAAACCAAAAACCATGACAAAGTACAAAAAATGCAATGAGACATGCCAACAACTCCAACATTCTCCATGAATGCTTAATTTAACTTCTACAACAGCTCATTTTTAGTGGGAAACTTCTCAAATGACTTAGGGCATGGATTTTCATGCTATAAATACAAATTATTTCCTCATTTCAAGAGTTGGTTCTTGAACCAATTTTTGGACATGCATCTACTTGTGGTGGTTCTAGGGTATCAAACGAAGTTGGTTTGGGCTAAAAGTGAAGGAATGTATTCAACACAATGTAGGAAGCATTCGTAAAGTAGATTTTCATGTAATGGTATGTCTCCATGGGATATTGTAATCATTTAGGGGATCCTTGAACCGAGTTACTCATCTCCTCTTGTCACATTTGCTGGTGTCACACCCTAAATTTTGACTATGTTTTACTTTTTACTTATATGTAATTAGTAGCTTATTATGCATGATTTAATGATTTGACGTTATGAAAATGTCAGGAAAAATCAATGATATCACGAGTTTGTCTTTATATGTTTAGAATTTAGACGTGATTATATGATGTCATGATCATTTATTCATAAGGTTTATGTATTGACTAATGATACACTAATCCTTTTTGGTGATTGTAAGTTATAACCAAGAAATAGGTTTTCCATCCTCCAAGAAAGAGGGAGATCATCATAAGAGAAAAGTGAATAGACATATGGATAAGAACAAGTTGTTTCCATCTAAGTGTTAGAAATGAAAGTACAAACCACACAATGAAAATCTGATTCAAACCTTATTTATATCCTCTAAACAATGTAGAATTGAAATAGAGATTGCAACAAAAATAAAACCCACTACACAGAAATAACATGCATTAAGAACTGAACACATAACACACTATGTAACATAGAGAAAACCCTTTTAGGTAAAAACTCCACCAATAAAAGAGGCTCCAAGTTTTATTATATTCAAGAATGAGATTACAATACATGCACTTCCTCCCCTTCTTCAGTCTTCAATCCAGTGATACCTACATTACTCTCAACTCTGTTAAAAATGTAGTACAAATATCCTTATAAAAGGGGGTTGCCTTCTAGGGCAAGAAAATTGACATAATATCGACTGTCAAATCTGTGACCTAATGATGAACGGTCTAGATTTACAATGATAAAATATAAATATATGATATAGACATTATTGGTGGGGACTGGATATAAACATGTGATTGAAACAAGATCACTATTGGTAAAACCTTTCATTCCTCTTACCTCAAAAAAATGAAGGCTTGGAGAGCCTAGGGGTTGCACGAGGGTTTCTCTGTAAATCCTCCATGTGCTTCCCTCTTAGGGCCTCTCTTCTTGCCAAGAAATCTTTCGCATTCTTTGTCTTCTTGGATGATAAATTCGGAGGCTTGATAGGGATTTTGTAAGTTGTATTGGGTCTGGTTTGTTTTGTAAGAGTCTTAAATCTTTACAAGTTTTTGTAAGTTTAAATTTAAACTTTTTGTCTGTACTAGTTCCCATCTAAGCCAGGTTACGTCATCTGGAGTTAGCCTGGAGGGTGGGTGGACGGGTGAAGGTTGGGAGTACAGTGAATTGAATGCTGATTAAGGCTCTTTAATGCCATGGAAGGCAATTTGGGAGGATATGACCTTCAGGGAAAGGTTAATGTTAAATCATTTAAAGATATTGTTAATTTGGATGATGCCCATGCCATGCTGAGAGATGCTATCTTCTCAGGCTTGGATGGTGTCGAAGGAGTCTGTGAAAGCACCAAAGAAGGAGGGGAGGAATGTGGACCTCTGGAGTGAGGACAAGGTGAGCCTCATTCCGTGCCTAGAAAAGTTTCTTTAATGCATAATGAGGAACTAGGAATAGCAGTAAAAAAGGAGGAATACTTGTGTTAATGTTGATAAACTACCTTCAAGAAGGTTCTTTGATAGTTGGTTAACAATGGTCTAGGCAAAAAAATTAGGTATCCATTTTTCATTTAGAGGAATGATACAACTGGGAATATTTGTTATATTCTTTAAGTTCTATGCTATGCAGAAGAGAGTAATTGAAAAGGATTATTGGAATATAGGCCCAGCTCTATTTAAGGCCTTTCCATGGAAGCCAGACACTCCTCAAAAAGAAATTAGGTTTTGTTCAATCCCAAGATGGATCCTCTTAAAAAATGTCCCAGTGCAATTCTAAAGCTTCTTGCCCCAAGTCTTCAAACCATTTGGAAAAATTCTAAAAATTGATGAAACAAAAAATACTTTACCCCATCTTGATGCAAGAATCATGGTCTCATTTGATATAGGAGTTCAAATCCCAGAAACCTTGGAGATTAACTGGGATGATAAAAAATTCCTCTGTGAATTAGTTAGTATGGGGGGGTTCAACTCTTGTTTCCTATGTAAACAAGATGGACACCAAAAAAAGAATTGTCCTACAATTAATAGAAACCCTAACAAAGGGAAAATGGGAGTCTCAAATAGTAGCCCTGAGGAAAAAGAGTTGGACTCGGGAGGGGGAATCTCTGCCCCTACACCAAATAGTAAAAATGAGGAGCCAAGTTTAAAAAATGGAAAGACCATGAACAACAATAATTCAGACCCTAATAAGGGCCCTGAGCTCAAGTCTTCATCCCTAGATAAGGTCATGAGTGACTCTCTTTCTTTGGATGAGGGCTTGGATTCAGAAGCTATGGAAGGGGATCACCTAGAAGGTGAGGATTTAGATAGTACTCAAGATGGAACCCAAAGTAGTTTTTCCTTAGGGGTTGGTGCCTCAGAAGGGTGGATGGATGAAGATCCTACCCTAGACTCATAGATTGTAGACACCCCTGTTCCATGTAATGATGGTTTAGAGATGCAGAAGGAAACTTCTCTTCCCCAAGTAGACCTTGAAATCAAACAACGTGCTGTGCCACTGGGATATACCTCAGATAATGGGTTTATCTCAGTAAGAAAGAAAAATGCACAACAATTGGCCCTTGATAAAATTAGGGAAGTTGCATAAAAGAGACACAAATTAGATAGACTCAAGGAGGAATTTTTGAGAAAGAGAGATGCAGACCCCTCTGGGTTGGAAAAGAGTATCCTCAAGAAGAGTAGCTTAAAGGCTAAGGAGGAAGGCAAAAAAAGAAAAATCTTGAGTAGGAATGTTAGTAGCATTAAACCTGGCAAGAAAGGGAAGGATGATTCCATCCAAAAAAAATTGGTGGACAATTCTAAGCCTTGAAGAGGCACCTTGCTCCCCATTCTCTAGAGTAATGAAAACTATACACTGTTGTAGTTGGAATGTAAGGGGCTTGGAATCCCCTGATAGGAAATATGTCTTGAGAGACTTTTGCAATAAAAGTAAGGATTTGGATATACTATTTATTCAAGAAATAAAGGTAGTTGGCTTAACTTTATAAAATACATTGAGATTTGTTTGGAAGGAGGCAATTGCTTTTTCCTCAAACCATGAGAAAGGGAGAGGGGGTAATGCTTTTTTATTGAGCAGAAAGTTAGAAAAAATCCTAAAAGATTCTGGCCATTCCCCGTGCAACAGGTGTGTATGGATTACTCTGAATATTGGGGGGGCTGATATAGAGTTTTGCTCCATTTATGCCCCCCAATGATTAAATGAATAGATCTGAACTATGGAACTGGCTATCTTCTGGTCTCCCCAATGTCCACTGGGTCTTTGGGGGAGACTTTAACATAATAGAATTCTTTGAAGATAAAAAAGGAGGGAAACCTCTAGAATGGAAAGGAAATGAAAAATTCTTTTGGTTAAGATTCAAAAAATCCCTCAATCTGGCAGACCCGATAGAAGGAGGAAAAAGGGATAGTAAAGGCATATGGTTTACATGGTCAAATTGCCATAATGCTAATAAAAGAATCTATTGTAGGGTTGATAGGTTCTATGTGAATAAAGACTGGTTTATTGTTTTGCAAAAAAAATTCAAATAAAACTCAAGTTTTTCCTAACCCACTGTCAGACCATCATCCTATCAAAATGGTAGTAGCACTTAAAGATCAAGAGCAAAGAATAAGGATTAGTAGGTCTTCCTTGTTTAAATTGAATTGCGAACTTTTAAAAGATGAAGACAGCAGCCAAGGAATCAACACCCTCAAAAAAATATGCAAAAGTAAATATGGAGACCAAGGATATAGATGGTATTGGGTTAAACTCACCGAAGCTTGTAAAGCCCTGTTCCAAATTGTTGGGAAAAAATATGCTTTAGATAGGAAAAGAGAAGAATTGTTTTTACAGGAAAAATTCCTCCAAGTAGAATAGAAATTGCAAAATGAACCTTTAGATAATGATCTTAATTTGCAAATGGGAGACATAAAACATAAGTTGAGAAAAGTTCAAATAAGAAAGGCCCAAGGAGCTAGAGTTAGAGCTAAACTAAATTTGATTCAGGATGGGGATAAGGGATCAACATATTTTTTCAATTTACTAAAGAAGAAAAATATTAAAGAGAATATTGATGTAATAATGGAAAATGGGGTACCTTTGACCTCTCAAAAGAAAATTTTGGAAGCCTTTAGAAATTTTTATGAATCCCTATTCAAGTAGAGGACAAGGAGGAAGGATGTATGGAAGCTCATAATCTATGTTGAAGAATATGCAAGACTACATTGACTATTGAGATGAGAGAGAAAATAGATCAAAAAATTAACAAAGATGAGATCAAGAAGGCCATCAGATCTATGAGTAACAATAAATCCCCTGGGGCATATGGGCTTCCAATGGAGTTTTATAAGGCAAATATTGAGTGGATAGATGATGATCTTCTTGATTTATACTTTGAAGCCATAGATAAAGGGACCCTAGGAGAGGGAATAAATAAATGTATTATAAAGCTCCTTCTAAAAGAGGGTGACAGAGCTGAAATTAAGAACTGGAGACCCATAACGCTAACTGGATTCATTAAAGGCAGATATATATTAGAGAATTTGATAACAAGCTTGGAAGCCCTTCATTGGGCAAAAGAATCCAATCAAAAAGTAGGTATTCTCCTATTGGATTTTGAGAAAGCATATGACAGAGTAGAGTGGTCCTTCATCATCATGATGCTCAAAGCAATGGGATTTCCAGAATTTTTTTATCAATATGGTCAAGATGTTGTTTGAGGATGCAACAACCCAGGTAAAAGTGAATGGGGAACTCTCTACCCCTCTTAAGATGGGGAGATCTATTAGGCAGGGTTGTCCTCTTGCCCCCTCCCTATTTGTTATTGCCTCAGAAGCTCTTCATTTTATTCTCAGATAAGATAGAATAGAAGGGGAGTTAAAAGGGATATCCTTGCCTAATGGTGATAAGTTGTTAAATGTGTAGTTTACAGATGGCACTGCCCTCTTTCCTAGAGTAGAGGAAGAAGAACTAGAGAATTTGGAAAGAAGGCTTGATATTTTCTACCTGCCATCAGGTGCTAAAATCTCTTTCCCCAAGTCTATCTTTTTGTCCTAGGAAGAAGCTATGCCCTATTGGTTTAAAAAGGACAAATGGCAGTGGGGAGGACCTTCAATACAAGTTAGATTTATTGGCATCCCTTTTGCAGTGTGCCCATCTCTTGAAACAATGTGGCAATGGCTCTTTACAAAAATCAAGAAGAAACTAAAAAATAGAATAAAATACATCTCTCATTGGTAGGAAGACAACAGGTTTGTCAAAAAATTCTCTCTGCATATTTAGTCTTTTATTCTTCTATGTGGCTATTTGCTAACTACCAATTTGAGGTCATTCATAAACTGATAAGGAAGTTCTTATGGTCTGATGGTAAAGGGAATCCAAAAAAATGTCTTGTTAAGTGGGAATGGTGCTGTGTAAGCAAAAAACTTGGAAGCCTTGACCTGAAGAATTTGAAAATCCGAGGAATGGCCCTAGCCTCTAAATGGATCACAAATGCTCTATCAGGGGATGAACCATGTAAATTTTTGATTAGACATAATATTTACAATTTAGTTCCAACAAAAAAGAAATCATGGGGTAAGATAGGTTTCTATGATGCACTGCTTGGGAACACTCTTTCTAAACCAAGGGGGTCTGCAGTTTTTTCCATTATATAGAAGGCATGTGAATTGGTAAAACCTCTAATAAGGGATAGAGAAGCTATCAAGTGGGATAAAGGAGTAATCTGGGGTCAAAGATCTATATGGTGGAATGTTTTTCACAAGGACAAACCTCTAGCCCTTCTGCAAGGTTGCTCAGCAAAAAAATATAATGAGAAAGGCCTGACTTCTCTTGAAGACTTGTTTGTGTAAGGTCTGCTAAAAGAATGGAATCAAATAGAAAGCTAGTTTCACTTAAACAAAAAGTTATTTAGAACATTCTCAACCATTAGTAAAGCTCTATTTACCGAATTGAACTTTAAAATTGTTGTAGAAGGTGAGGAGAGTCTGGGGAAGTTAAGGTGGGAAGATGGGACTCCATTTGCTCAAATAAAGACAAAACTGATATATAAGATGCTGACAAATTTGATGGACATCTTCCATCACATCAACCTCTCTTGGGCTGGCTCCTTTTCAGATGATGAACTTAAAAGAGTCTTTAAACTGTTGTGGTAAAAAATCCTTGAACCAAAAAAAGCCTCTTTCAAATGGTTACTAATTTAAAACAAACTAAACTTGGGTCCTGAATCTATGATCTGTCCTTTATGTGATGAACCAGAATCTGTGAGTCATATCTTCTTTGAGTGTTCATATGCCAAGTATGTATGGTCTTTCTTTATGGGTAATATAGATAAATGGTTGACTTCTGTCAATGTGATAATGAAAGAAATCCTATTTGGTCAAATCAAAGGTCTGAAGTCAGTAAGTAATTGTTTTTGGTTTATTATGTCTACTGAAATTTTATGGTTCCTATGGAAGAAAAGGAATGAAGAAAGATATCTTGGTAAGGGAAGAGGTCTCACTAGGATTCTTTGGGATCTCACTATGTTTAACTTTTTTGAATAGGTCATGGTAATACTGGAGGTTTCTCTTGGCAGGTTCAAAGAGTTGTGGAAATAGGTACAATGTTCTATAAGGAGGACATCAAAGATACTAACTTCTATGTAAAGAATCCCAAGAAATTTGTGGAAAGATTCTTCAACTCTTATACAGATTTTCAAAGCATATATAGTGAGCTGAAGCAGTTGGAGAAAGTAGAAAGTGACCTCTACAAACAGCTAAAGATGTCAGGACAAAACTATAGTTTGAATACTCAACAGTTGAAGATTTTACCTAAAATTGGAGCAATTCCTGGGTTAGACTCCTTTGAACATAGTGATAATAGGGTACATATTTGGGACAAAGAGGGAGAATGGTATGATGATCCCAGGCTTGAGTTCAAAAGAGTTGAGATGGATAATTCTAGGCATGGAACTGAATTAGATGATAGCCAATGCTAGTACTACCAGTACATGGAAACTGTAGAAGACTCACAAGTGGTTGATCAATTTAGACCTAAGACAGAGGAAAGATTGGAACAAAATGATAGAGAAATTGATGTAGAGTAGCCTTTCAAAGCTTCAGTTGGTGCAGATGAAAAAATGGAATACTAAAACTATGGAAAGATCAGTATAATAGTAAACATAAATCTTTTTTGATAATGATCAATATGATGGCAAGATGGATCCTTTCTAGTATATATTATAGTTTTTTACTTCTAAAATTGTGTATATGTTAGGAAGAAATAGTTTTTGGATTGATGTAAGTTGCGTTTGTGGTAAGGCATCTCCAGCCTTTTTGTAAAAACTGGTTATTATTTTTGAATAATATTTGTGCTCAATTCTCAATCCAAAAAAAAAAAAAAAACCTTTCATTCCTTATGGGTGATTTATAAACTATATTAGGAGTAATTAATTACATAGGATTTACAAGGTTGATAGCACCTTAATCCTAACACTAAGTATTGTGCTTTAATACTTTAGTGAACCCTCGTCGAGTTTGGTAAGTTGTGTTCGACCCATTTGGTCTAAGTTTGGTTTCAACTTGTCAATTGTTGATTTGTTGTCAAGAACCATTACCTTAGGTTTTACCAAGAGCTAGGTTGGGAAAGTATGACCATCAACAAGAAATGGTTGATAGTCATTAGTCCTTGTTTGATATGAATATAGATTATATTCAAGAGAAAATATTTATAATAGTTAAACTATTTCATTATTGGTAATTTCTGGTTGAAATTCCATTTTGATAACCTATCTATTCTAGTGTTTATGCAAGACAGAGAGGCAGAGAATACCTCGACCCCATTCTCGTATTTTGAGGAATGTTGGAAACAACATAAGTAAATATTAGGTACTTTTTCACTTTGTGGTTAAGTGTGTATATATATATATATATATATATATATATATATATATATATATATATATATATATATATATATATATATATATATATATATATATATATTTAAATATGATTTAAGGAGTTAGACCTAATGTGTTGTGGTTGATATACTTCTTTATAAACATAGTTAAGATTCCAAGGTCATGCAAACTACTTTTAAGTTAAGGTAGCTTGGCTCCTTTTCTCCCTAATAGTTTTGACAAGTAAGGAGGATCTTAGCAACTCATTTTTGGATTGGTCTTCTATGACCATCATCTACATCAATTTGCATGCTTTCATGGAATTATTATAGGCTATGTTATAGGAGAAAAGGATGTGGTTATGGCAAGAGTTTCCTATTAATCATTGCAAAATATTTTCTCACTAAAGGAGGAGACACTAAGAGTATTTGATTTAAGCTTTACTATTAAGGATATTGATGGTGGGAAAAAGGATTGAAGCTCTTCGTAGAAAGAAAGAAAAGAGATTGTTGAAGGATCTTTCTCCTTCAATCTCAAAATAGGTTCTTTCCTTTCCTTGAAACCTTTAAAATAGTTTAAGAAGCGTATGTTTGTACTCGGTTTTGTAGTTGTGTTTATATGGCTGATAGAATTAGAGTATCTCTGTGTATCTAAGGCTGACAAACTTAGAATATCTTTGTGTATCTAAGGCTGACAAACTTAGAATATCTATGTGTATTTATGGCTGATAATCTTAGATTATCTCTATGTGTATATGGTCAATAAATTAAGTATATCTCTGTGAGTATATAAGATAGATAAGCCTAGTAAATGCCATGTGCATAAGATTGATAATGGTGCACTCACGGTAGGAGGGTTCAAATAGTGAACTATCCAGACCGTGCAACAAGAGTAAACACAATAGAAACAACTTAAGAAATGGACCAAATGCAGATTCAGTCATTCAATATATCATAGAATCCAAATACAATCTGGCCGACAACATGCAGGCTTACAACTAGGGCTCAAAGCCCTGATTACATACATGCACAAGATAAATCTTTGAAGCTCCTTCGCATAAATCCAAACTATCAATCTTCTAAATCATATGAACTACTTTCCTAAGGATCTATTACATCAATATATATCACTTCCAGACCAATAGATTCCTCCGCGTCGGCCAAAAGAAATCTGGAACCCCGATGAAGAGGTGTAACGTGTGTTCTTGGATAGGTTGGACCTATCAGCTTCAAAATCCTTCTCCAACATATACAATGAAGTGTGGACCTATGAAGAAGGTCAGACACAAACCAAGGAACATTATAGGATGAGTCACAAGGATCTTTAAGTCAGCCAATGCTCCCAATCCTTCTCCTTCAATTGATTACTCATGGCTGTCAAAGAACTCTGTACTGAGAAAATAGAGGATCTTCTAATAGCGATATCTTTCTAGTAACTGATCCAAATGCTCTAAATTCTTGATATGATGTAGATGAATGAATTGAGATGCTAAGTCCAGATCCATAAGGTGTGAAATGCTAAAACTAGAGCACAAGTTGAGCTGCTTCCAACTGAATTGCCTGAATTGAACTTGGAAATGAAATAACTGAAATGCAAACAAACTAAAATGCAAATGGAAATGTTTTTGGTTGATGCAAGATTACTCTTGAACCAGGGATACTCCTTCATCAAACATCCAAGGTTATTGAAAAAGTGAGTCCCTCACTTTGTTGGGGCTAGGGGAGAACCAAGACAGTCCACCTTAGCCTAAGAAATCTATGATGAATCTTCTTCTGGTCTTCCTTTCCACTTCATAAGATATTCTTTGTATTGTCTTCCTCTGGTGCTGCATCCAACTCTGCTATCCAAAAGGCCTTCAATTTGTTCTAGTGCTTGATGTGGTAACTATTTATTCAGGTTTTCTTCCATGTTGTCACAGAACTCTACTTCATGATATTGGTAAAGGTCTAAAATGTTGAAAATAGGTGAAATACCCAACGTCTTTGGTAATTCCACTTCATATGCATTTCCTGAATCAAATTTCCTGAGTATCCTACAAGGTCCAAACTTCTTCATATTCAACTTGTTATATGTCTCGATTGGAAATCTTTCTTTTCTCAAGTACACCATCACTTCATTTCCAACTTCAAATTCCTTATGTCTTCTCTTCTCATCTACTTCCTCTTTGTACTTACTGTTCATGTTCTCCAAATGCTTCTTCACCTGATTATGCACTATTTTCATGTGATCTACAAATTCTTCTACTTCTGCACTCCTCTTGTCTTCTGTACTAATATCTCTCAATTCTGTAACTCCTCTAGGATTTACTCCGGTAACAATCTCAAAAGGTGTCCTTCCGATACTTCTGTTGACTGAATTATTGTGTGCAAATTCTTCTTATGAAAGAATCAAATCCCAACTTCCTATCTTCTCTCCAACCAAACATCTCAACAGGTTTCCCAAACTTCTATTCACTACCTCTGTATGTCCATAGGTCTGTGGATGAAAAGATGAACTAAACTTCAAAAATGTCATCTTTGGCCAAAGTGTCTTCCAAAAGTAACCAACAAACTTTGTATCTCTATCTGAAACTATACTCTTAGGTAATCCATGCAATCTCACAATCTCCATGAAAAATAAGTCAGCTAGATGCACTGCATCAGTTGTCTTCTTATAAGGTATGAAATGAGCCATCTTCGAAAATCTGTCAACCACTACAAATATTGAATCATGCCCTCTCTATGTCTTAGGTAATCCCAGTACAAAATCCATCCTTATATCTTCCCAAGGTCTCTCCGGAACTATCAAAGGTTTATACAATCTAGTATTATGACTACCTCCTTTTGCAACTTGACAAACTCTACAACTCTGCAAAAATCTCTAAACATCCTTATGTATTTAAGGCCAAAAGTAATTCTCACTTACCAAAGCCACTGTCTTGTCAATGCCAAAGTGTCCTGCCAATCTACCACTATGCTTCTCCTTGATCAAATTATCTCTCATAGAACTTCTAGGTATGCATTGTTGGGACAGGAAAATCTAAAATTCTCTTACCTTCATACCCACTCATGTCTGACCAAACCAAAAAACATTTCACCCAAAATCAAAATAACAACTAGTATATCCCTTAGAAATCATATGACTTTTATCACAAAATAATGTAAAGGGCCTAAATTTCTTAATATCGGTAAGACCTCATTTTAGTTATACCGATCCATGAAAAACTAGCTAAAATGAGTATCGGCGTGAGACTACTGATCGGGGAGAAGATCTCAAGAATCACCTATGGAGAAAGTAACACCGATGACCTTTCATCGGAGAGAGAATGTGCGGTCATGCCAAATAAATCAACAATGAGGGTTATCAGCATAAGGAAAGACTATTGGAGAATACTCTGAAAACCCCCCCGACAATATAAGTCATACTGATGGAGGAATTTGGTAGGACTCTCACCGAGCATCCCGTGGAATGGAGGGAAATTGTGGTCATCGGTAGGAGATGAACATCGGAGTGAAAAATTAAGGAGTCTCTGACATTCTAATGTCTTAGCGACTAAGGAAACTGTTTTGACATAAGTCACGTCGATATGTATGGAAGATAAGAACCATCGGCGAAAGTGAATGAATTGGAACAAAGCTTGCAAGTTTGGCTGAAACAATACTCACAACAATGTCGGTGACATGTTGTGAAGGTCTCTCCGATGAAGAGTGTAAAGGAAGATATCGGGGAAACAACCATGATCGGGTAACTTGAAATATGTTATCCTGATGACATATCTTATCCGGATGACAATGATGACCACATTAATTGACGAGAATCTCACTGATAGTCATATTGGAGACACTTAAGAGATTGGAGAAGAATGTTATTCACACAGTGATAAAACGAGTCAGGCCGATGATAACCATGCCCACTTCTATATCGGGTAAACCTTTAAAATATCTTGCCGATACAAACTCACATATGAAATATGACATCAAGGAGACAAATGAAGGGTTATAGTGATTGAGCCATGAGCAAATATTCGTGCCATAAGAAGATATTAAAATCGCCCTGACATTACGAAAATCATACCAATGAGAGAAGTTATGACGATGTGACATTTCACAATGATCAAGAAAATTGAAATGTTGGAACAATTAATTGCAGACAATGAAGAAATTCTCTAAGATGCCATTTGAAACTATTGCAATTAAGTTCAAAAGAATTATCTGAAGCGAGCAAGCAAGTGGAGACTTGGAGGAGAAAATAGGGGAATTCGATCACTGCTTCAGATAACAGGTACATAAATACAAACTTCTATGCAATAGCCTATAGTTTGAATTTACTGTCCAAGATTGTGATGGAAACTCCAGTGCAAGGAAAGGGCAGAAAATTACAGGGTGAAGCCAGTAAACCTAAAAAACACAAAATTGACAAAACTCATAAAGAGAAAATAAAAGAGAGGAAACTGAACCAGGACTTAATTGACCAGCTACCTGGACCAACTCCCAAAGCCCGAAGGTCTGCACAACTTAGGGTAGAAGTGGAGAAACTAGAAGACAAGTGTAAATACCTAGCAAATGTCTGGACACCAATAAGAGGCTATGAGATTTTCAAATTCCACTACAACAGAAGATTTAGGAATTTTCCAGTGTCTAACCCATGGCACTTGAATTTAGGCAAATTGGTTGTTCCTGATGTGTTTCTAAATGCAGAACTCCTCCAACTTCTAGCTAGGCAATATAATCCAAGCCTTAAGGCCATATGCAACCCACAAGGGGAGCCTATTAGACACTTATCTATGAATGCCATTTGTGAGGTTTTTGACTTGGATGATTTATGTACTATCCCCATAGTTTATGAGGATTTGGATAAAAAGTACTAGAGAATGGATACTACATATAATAAATGGAGGTTGCCTATTCACAGGCCCAGGGCAGACGGAGAAATGGTGCCTCTCAGTGAGAATGATGGACCTCCATTTCATGTGTCATTATTTTAACCCTACATACAATACACATACTACTCTATGGGCCAGGTCCTAGGATTAGAGGTCCCTGATTTCATGACAATTCCTTTGATTGTCATAGCTATAGACATCCAGTGGCACAATGCCAGGCAGTTTGATTATGCTGCCTATGTTTTTGGTAGAATTGATTCTAGTCTGACCGCAATAAAGAACAATGCCCCATCAGTTTCCTTTGAACACTACTCAATCCTGATGCATATGGTGATTTATTATGGCCAGGAAATAGGATTGTGGCCAAGTGAATTCAAAGCTGTCCTAGTGGATCAAAGGGGGAAAAAGTCACCCATGCAGATGTGGACTAGAATATGGGATAGTAGGTATGCCCATTCTAGCTATGTTTAGTTTGAAGAATACTGTCTAAAAGTATTATATAGATATTTCAGTCATCCTTGTGAGTATTCATTATCAAATGAAATAAAGAGGTTTCTTAGACCTAAAGATTTTGATGGTCCTCCTACTGTTACTCACAAGTGGGGAGACTGGTATTGTTTTGAGGATGCTACTATGGTCAGAGTTTATGGTTTTGAGGACACTCCTTTTATCTTGCCTAAGACTGTCCCTGACAGAATTGCCTACTTAGAAATAGTTAGGCAAATGAATTGTTCTAATGTGATGCACTTGAGCTCCCATGACAAACAATCTTTTATGCCTAGTAATCTTTGCTTTGGAGATTTTACTGTGGTATCCAAGGAGGGTTATGGTCTCATTATGGATAAGGTGATGCATTACAATATGAGATGTGCTGAGGCAAGAAAAGGGTTTGATCCTGAGGGTTTCATTGACCTTGCTCGGAGAAAGCAAAACCTTAGTGGATACACACATGTCCCTTATCCCCATGATGATATCATCACGAATTTGGAAGAGACTGAAGTTGAACTAGTGGTTAAGAAATACAATAGGGACTTAGATGAGAAAAGGAAACCACTGGAAGAGGTAGAGTTGTTATCTTCTGGTGATGAAGAACCTGCAGAACAAGACAAGCCACATCAACAGACAACAAGAATGTCCAAACAAAAAATGCAACACTATCAGTTTCCTGGTATGCAACATGATGAGGAGGGGTCTGCTGATGAGGATCCTAGCCAAGTAGCATATGATTTTTTTATTTTTGATGATAAATTTATTCATTCCAAATAATTCAAATCATTTTTATATAAATGTAAGGGGAAAGAAATCAGGGAGTCAGTTGATGATATCTCTACCAATAATGAAAGACAGTTACTTGATATGTTTAAAACAACAGTGGATAGTGAATTGCAAGATATAACCCCTAGTAAGGGTAGATAACTGCTCAAAGAAGTAGGGGTGATGATCTTTCCTTGTCTTGATTTGAATTCTACTCTAGTATTTGATAGTTTTCTACATAACACAGATGATAAATACAAGCTCACTCGAGAAGGTGTCACAGAAGTATATATGGGCACCAAATATAATAATGATGAAAATTCATTAATGATATGGGCCTTGTATCCTCCCCATAAGAAGACAACCATTATAGACACTGAGAAGACTTTTGGCCATGTCATGAATTTGAAGGCAGGGGAGACTGACCCCTTGATCACTACTGACATTGGCATTAATGTTGCAAAGTTGAATAAGGCACAGGCTCAGATGTTAATCAAAGAAAGATATACATACAAACTAAGTTGTGAGAGATTAACAAAAGAAAATGATTATTTGAAAGATGTTGTTAAGAGTACCTTCGGCGGGTGAGTAAAAAGATTAACCCAGGGAGATAGCTCACAAAGTGGCCAATCACCATCGGTTGACCAGATAGCTCAAATCTAGACTGATACACTTGTCACAATGCTCCAGAATAGGCATACCAATATGATGCATTGGTTGAACCAATTTTCGGATATTGATTCTCAAAACTATAAAGTGATCCAAGAGCATGAGAGGCTTGACAAAAGACTGCAAGAGAAACTAAATGAGACACAGAGTAAAGATACTTCTAACATTACAGGTACCTCTAATGCAAAAGTTTTGATTGAGCAGCATCAGTAGTATTATGATCAACTTAAGAATGATGGCAAAGAAGGTATCGAAGCTTCAAAGGTAGGAGTACCCACATTGTTCAAGAACGATAAAGAATTGAAGAGCAAAGAGGAATGGAGTAAAGACTATCAAGTTTTGTTGCATGAAGCCTTAGGAGCCCTCAAGGACAAAGATTCTACACCTGGAGAATCCTGTAAGCACCTGGAGAAGATGGTTAGGATGGATGTGATCACAAGAAACACTATTGAATTTACTGATACACATCACAGCCAGGAGTACTTGGATCATATTGCTCAGCTATACCTGTGGTTGAATAGAGCTTAGGCATTGTCATTTTTATGGTTGTTATGTTAATCTTGTTAATTCCCGAAATACATTTTGAAGAGTTATGTCTCTTCATAAGCATTTCTATATAAGTTCATGTTAGATCTAGGGCACACAACTGAGAGGGGGGGTGAATCAGTTGTACAGAAACTTGCTTCTACTTCAAACACTTGATTCTTCTTTGTTAGTTAATAGCATATTAATTAACCATCCATGAAAGCATAATGCATAAACACAGGAGTAGATAAACATCAACACATTGGACACCAAGATTTTGACGTGGAAAACCCGGTTAAGGGAAAAACCACGGGGTGATTAACCCAAGGATTATTCTCTGTTAGAAGAATAAGAAAAAATGAATGGCACATGCCAATTAGGGCTCACTGCCCGAGCACACTGCTCACAAAGAGGCACACTGCCTACAAGAGACACACTATCTACAAAGTGATAAGAATCACAAACTTGAACTAGAGATTGACATCTTTACCATGTTTGGATCAGTTCCATTTAAGCCCGAGATACTTCTTCTCTACCCTTCGCTCTTTTGCTATACCACACTCATCTGCTGCTCACCACACTTTGAAATGAACTCACAAACCTTTATTTATACAAGACATCGACTTAGGAACAATCATCTAAGTCAGCAATCAACCATAAGGACATTTGCAAGATGATTAATACATCCGGTCGGCCACCACAAGAACATTCGCAAGATGAACAACTCATCTGATTGGCTAGTCTGAACAAGAACTTCATCTAGAAGAATATCTTGAATTCTGGGATCTACCACCAATACAGACTGACAACATAACCTCAACATGATCCAAGAACCTTCACAAGCTTGCCTGATTGACCAGGTACATCCGCACTTCCTCTGCTCACCGGAATCTCTTCTCTTCCTCATCCGGAACTTCAAGAACACAGTCTACCGCCACTGTCATACTGAAACATGTGCTTCTGGACCTCCAAATCATGAACAAATTGAGATGACACATCACAAGGACATCCCAAAACACTCCATCCAATCCACAAGATAGGATAATGCACTTCCTGATCTTACCAGACCTTTTTGCAACACTCTGTCCCTCTGGAGCATCTCTCGGAACTGGTTCTACTTGACCGATCACAACTTTTTCATATCTTCATGCGGACCTCTGAAATCTTAACTAGATCAACTCAAGACTCATATCTACAAACCCTTTAATCCACATCCTCTGATCCTCAACCTATTGAGTACATTTGCCTTCTTCTCATCACTGTTCTTCACTATTCCTGATTGAGACTACTTTTCTCAATATCCTCAACACACAGCTCATCCAAACCTTCTTACCAATGCAATATGAGTATGTTGACATCAATGACAACACTGGTTAACCTCATACTTGCAACAATCTCCCCCTTTGTCATTGATGGCAACATATGATGTGAAAAACCATCAAGACAAGAACTTCTCATTTTTGTCACAGCTCCCCCTATCAGCAACAACTCTTCACATGTCTTCTCTTCCTTTACTGCTCCCCCTTTGATCATCAACCACTTGTTTTTCACATGTCTTCTCTCCCCCTTTAACATCAATGGCAAAGGGCTCATACTTGCAATTCTAACACATCAGAATCATACCAGCTGCTCCCCCTTAGTAGCAGCTCCCCATCATCAATCTGGATCACAAGATATGACTGTGATATCCACCGGACTGATGCACATCAATGCATCCTAGTTCATCACCGGAGGGGCCATGACCCCTAACTTCTCCTAGAGATACTCAAAAGAGTCCTTGGGAAGAGGTTTAGTAAAGATATCTGCAATCTGAGCCTTGGAGGGTACATACTCCAATCTGACTTCTTCCTTGTTCACTTGTTCTCTCAAAAAGTGAAACTTGATAGATATGTGCTTAGTCTTAGAATGCAATACCAGATTCTTAGAAATATTAATTACACTTGAATTATCACAGAAAATTGTGATAGGCTACTCATATTCAACTTTAATGTCTCTTAGCATCTGCTTCATCTATAAGATTTGAGTGCAACTACCTGCTGCTACAATGTATTCTGCTTCAGTTGTAGATAGAGATATTGCATCTTGTTTCTTGCTTAGCCAAGAAACCAATCTCTTTCCCAAAAAGAATGCTCCACCACTGGTGCTCTTCTGGTCATCCACATCTCCCACCCAATCTGCATCTATGTAAGCATGAAGAGAGAAATCATGATCTCTAGGATACCACAAACCATACTCCACTGTCCCTTTTAGATATCTAAAAATTCTCTTGATTGCCATAACATGAGATTCTCTAGGATCAGCTTGAAATCTTGCCACAAGACCAATAGCCTGCATTATATCTGGTCTAGTTTGAGTGAGATACAACAATCCACCAATCATTGATCTATACTTTGTCTGATCTGCCTTTGGAGAGTCATCATCTTTGCTCAACTTACATCCGGTTGCCATAGGAGTGTTCATTGGCTTTGAATCTTCCATACCGAATTTCCTCAACAATTTTTTCACATATTTGGTCTGAGAAATGAAGATCCCTTTCTTTGTTTGAGTAATTTGCAAACCCAAGAAGAAATTCATTTCACTAAGCATAGACATTTCAAACTCACTTTTCATCTAATTTGCAAAAGTTTTGCACATACTATCTCTTCCTCTCATCCACAAACACTTCAACAATCATAATGTTTTCATGATCAATTTCAAAATATAAGTTACTGTCAGCAGTACCTTTGTTGAATCCAATCTACACAAGATGCTTATCCAACCTTTCATACCATGCTCTTGGGGCTTGCTTCAATCCATACAATGCTTTCTTCAACTTGCAGACCATATCATCATTATTAGACAATTGAAATCCATCCAGTTGTTCAATGTAAACTTCTTCTAGACCTGACATCCATCTGATATACCTTGAAGTCTTTGAAGGCAGCAAATGCAAGAAATAATCTGACTACTTCTATTCTTGCCACCGGAGCAAAGGTCTCTTCAAAATCAATTCCTTCTATTTGAAAGTAGCCTTTGCAGACCAATCTAGCTTTGTTTCTGATTACTTCACCAACTTCATTCAGTTTGTTCCAGACGACCCATTTGGTTCCAATCACATTCTTATCTCTAGGTCTGGGAACAAGATCCCAAGTATGATTTTTCTCAATTTGCATCAATTCTTCCTCCATTGCTTTGGTCCAGTTTTCATCATTGCAAGCTTCATTTATTGTTTTAGGTTCAATCTTTGAAATCAGACAGTATTCATTTGAATTTTGAGCAATTCTCCTCCTTGTTTGTACCCCTTTGCTTTTGTCAACTATGATCTGATCTTCAGAGTGATTTAGAGTTACATACCTTGGAATTTTGGGAGTATCTTGCACTACTGCTTCTTGATCATGCTCATTCAGACCTATCTCTTCTTCCTGATTTACTGGATCTGTCTGACTCTAACTTACCGGAGAAGATTGAGCTCCTTGAACCTAAACACCATCTTGATCATCTTCATCAAACTCATAAAATTTTGAGGGCTTCTCAATTCCTTCATCTACTTTCACATTAGTACTCTCTATCATCTTTCTCAGTCTGTTATTGTAACACTGGTATGCTTTGCTTTAAGTGGAGTAACCCAAGAAAATTCCTTCATCACTTCTAGCATCAAACTTCCCTAGATCTTCATCTCTTTTAATATAACACTTGCTACCAAATACTCTGAAATATCTCACAGTAGGAGTGATGCCAAACCAAAGTTCATATGGGGTCTTACCGGTATTGTTTTTGATTTGAACTTGATTGAGGGTGTAGACTGCAGTGCTGATAGCTTCTCTCCAAAACACCTGAGGAACATTTGCTTCCAACATCATTGTCTTGGTAGCAACCTGGATGGTCTGGTTCTTTCTCTCAACTACTCCATTCTTCTATGGAGTCCTAGGAGCAGACAATTGTCTCTTTATACCATGCTTCTCATAGAAGTCTATGAACTCACTGGATGTGAATTCACCACCTCTATCAGACCTCAGACACTTTAGTTTTAATCCAGTTTGATTCTCTACCATAGCTTTGAGGATTTTGAACTTTTCAAAGGCTTCTGACTTCTCTTTTAGAAAGGTGACCCACATTATCCGGGAATAATCATCAATTAGTAACATGAAGTATCTATCACCTTGCAAACTCTTGACTCTTGTTGGACCACATAGATCAGTATGAACTAATTCCAATAATCCGGTAGAGGACTGATCTTTGCTTTTGAATGAAACTCTGCTATGTTTACCTAGCTGACATTCTTTGCACAAACCATTTGTAGGTTTTACCAATTTTGGAAGATCTCTAACAGCCTGAGTATTGCTTATCCTAATGATGTTATCGAAATTAACATGACACATCCTTCTATGCCATAACCAGCTCTGATCAACTTGAACAAGCAGACAACTTTTATCAGTACCAACCAAGTGAAAGATATTACCTTTAGTTTGAGTACCGGATGCAATCTCTGTTTCGGATCTTTCTAAGATTCTGCATTTTCCATCTTTGAATCAGAGATCATAACCTTTGTCCACCAACTGTCCAACACTAAGAAGATTGTGCTTCAGACCTTCAACATACAACACATTACCAGTTTTGTTTCTTCCATTAAAAGATATTGTTCCTCTTCCTTTGATTCTACCAGCTGAATTATCACCAAACTTTACCACTCCCCCTTCATATCTTTCCAACTCTAAGAACTTGTTCTTGTCACCTGTCATATGGTGAGAGCATCCATTGTCAATAACCCAATCATCCTTTTCTTGAACTTGGGCAGCCAAAGCTCTTTCTTCACCTTTATGATTGATAGATATTGGATCTTCTTCCCTGATAGCAATAAGCACCCATTCATTTTTGGATTTGTCTCCTATCTCTGATTCATCATCTGTTACTCCTTCATTATCAGCTTCTTCATGAACATAATAACAATTCTTTTGAAACCTTTGTCTGTTAGAATCTGACCTTGTAGATCTTTCCAGACATCTTGAGGCAAAGTGACCAATCTTATTGCAGTTGAAGCATTTAAAAGGTAATTTTCCTTCATACTTACCAGATCCTCTTGGCAGTCTTTTTGCAATGAGGGCTTCAAGTTGAGCTATTTCTGCTTCTTCCTCTTCCATATCTTTCCTTGCTTGTACATACCATGACAGCTTCCTTGAAGAGTTCTCTCCCAGATCAAATCTTTGTTTGTCTTTCACATAGGCACTGGCTTTGAATGCAGATTCAGTCTTGGGGGGATCATCTCCAAACTCAGTCATTTCAAATGCAGCCAGTTTGCCAGCCAGTTGCTCTCTTGTGATAGTTGTATGGGCTCTGAATTCATCAATGGCAGCAACCTTGATTTTGTAGGCAGCAGGAAGGGATCTGAGAATTTTGCAAACAATTTCCTTTTCATCCAGAACTCCACCAGCATTCCTGATTCCACATACTAGCTCATTCACTCTTGGCATAAAGGTAGTGATATTTTCATCATCTCTCATCTTCAATCTTTCAAATTTCCCTTTCAGACTTTACAACCTTGCACTCTTGACAAACTCATCTCCTTCATACAGAAGTTCCAATTTAGTCCAGATCTCATATGAAGTTGGTAGGTCAATAACATTTGAGAGATCTGAGTCATTCAATGCACTTAGAAGAGCTTCCTTAGTCCACAGATTATTTTCAGCATCTATGATTTGATTCAAAGTTGTCGGACCACCCTGTGGAGGAACATATGGTTTTGAGACCATGGTCAAGTATGCTTTTCCATACACTCCAAATGACATTTCATGCGACCTTTCCAGAGAGTGAAGTTGGTTCCATCGAACTTCAGGCTATCCTTCTTGTATGACGACATCCTGGATCTCCTCAAGCGGTTAAGCTCCTTTCAGAGGAACTTGGCTCTAATACCAATTGTTAGATCTAGGGCACACAACTGAGAGGGGGGGATGAATTAGTTGTACAGAAACTTACTTCTACTTCAAACACTTGATTCTTCTTTGTTAGTTAATAGCATATTAATGAACCATCCATGAAAACATAATGCATAAACACAGGAGCAGATAAACATCAACACATTGGACACCAAGATTTTGATGTGGAAAACCTAGTTAAGGGAAAAACCACGGGGTGATTAACCCAAGGATTATTCTCTATTAGAAGAATAAGAAAAAATGAATGGCACATGCCAATTAGGGCTCACTACCCGAGCACACTGCTCACAAAGAGGCACACTGCCTATAAGAGACACACTATCTACAAAGTGATAAGAATCACAAAATTGAACTGGAGATTGACATCTTTACCATGTCTGGATCAGTTCCATTTAAACCCGAGATACTTCTGCTCTGCCCTTCACTCTTTCGCTATACCACACTCATCCGCTGCTCACCACACTTTGAAATGAACTCACAAACCTTTATTTATACAAGACATCGACTTAAGAACAATCATCTAAGTCAGCAATCAACCATAAGGACATTCGCAAGATGATTAATACATCCAGTTGGCCACCACAAGAACATTCACAAGATGAACAACTCATCCAGTCGGCTAGTCTGAACAAGAACTTCATCTGGAAGAATATCTTCAATTCTGGGCTCTACCACCAATGCGGACCAACAACATAACCTCAACATGATCCAAGAACCTTCACAAGCTTGCCTGATTGACCAGGTACATCCGTACTTCCTCTGCTCACCGGAATCTCTTCTCATCCTCATCTGGAACTTCAAGAACACAGTCTACTGCCACTGTCATACTGAAACATGTGCTTCCGGACCTCCAAATCATGAACAAATTGAGATGAAACATCACAAGGACATCCCAAAACACTCCATCCAATCCACAAGATAGGATAATGCACTTCCGGATCTTACCGGACCTTTTTGCAACACTCTGTCACTCCAGAGCATCTCCCGGAACCGGTTCTACTTGACCGATCACAACTTTTTCATATCTTCATGCGGACCTCTGAAATCTTAACTGGATCAACTCAAGACTCATATCTACAAACCCTTTAATCTACATCCTCTGATCCTCAACCTATTGAGTACATTTGCCTTCTTCTCATCACTATTCTTCATTGTTCCTGATTGAGACTACGTTTCTCAATATCCTCAACACACGGCTCATCCAAACCTTCTTACCAATGCAATATGAGTATGTTGACATCAATGACAACACTGGTTAACCTTATGCTTGCAACAGTTCAAACATATGATACTGAATGATGATCAACAGTAGGATAAAATACATAAAGTTTACAATGTTTCAAAAAGACCATGTTGCAAGTATATTACTGAAGAAGTAAATTGAAGTTCCCTATTTCTATGGTTTTATTCTGGCATCAATTGTTTGTTAAAGTTACTAAATTGTATGGTTGTCTCTAGTTCAATATTTCCTTGTTATTCAAATTAATATATCAAGTATATATTTATTTTGTCAGTGCACATTTGCTGTAGTTGTGTGATTGGATTAATTGGTTTCCATTAGAGGAATTAAAATCCTTCTGATTAGTCACAGTAACCTAGAAGTGTTAGTTTGGATTACTAAGAAGAACCATATAATTAGAATTGCCATTCTGTATCCAAATTGATATTATCTGTTACTCTTGCATATTTCATTCAATTGGTTCCTTCAAGAAAGGATTAAATTTCCTTATGATGAATAATGAGAAATCTGATCTTATCTATTGGATTATTAAGAAGAGTTTGTCAGTCATTTCCTTGCACATTTATACAAGTTATAAACTAAAATATTGTGCCAAACAGTTAGAGTTACTGCCCACTATAAGCCACTAGTCTTAGTCTTCCATTTGACTCTGTTTACCCAACAAGGCACTGGTCTTATTTCAATTCATCATTTAAAACCCCTTTATTAAGTTAAACACATTCATAAAATTCACCTTGATATTGCTTATACAATTTATACCACTCATTCATCATATATTAGATATAGAATTAGTTTATAAGTTTTCATCTATTCTACACCATTTGCCACTGTAGGTAGATCCATTTACTAAGTCAAAACATTTAAATTCAATCTGATTTAATTCCCAAGGTTCAGTCACCTAGGTGTAGTAGGACCTAAAGTGAAGGGAGTCATCAAACCCTAAAGGTTGATTCCATTGCATTAGTTCAAAAACGTTGCGAATCTAAGCATAGAGCCTGGCATCCTCTTAGGATTAACAACCTACATTTTTGAGACCTAACATGCATAACTGACTTCCTTTGAACAACATATCTTCTTGAATGAAATAGTCTAACCACTTACACCTATCTTTCACAACAGGTTCCTTACATGCTTTCCAAGGTTCTACAAAATTAGTGTCTCCTTCATACATGCTCTTCAATTCATCAAAACCCAACACTTCAACTCTCATTTCTGTTAACAAGTTTCTTCTTCTACTCAAGGCATCAACAACTTTATTTGATTTTCCACTCCCATGCTTCAACACAAAAGTATAACTCTGCATGAACTCTACCCATCTCATATGTCTTAGATTCAACTTACCTTGACTATTCAAATATTGCAAAGCTTGATGATCTAAATATAACACAAACTCCTTAGGCAACAAGTAATGTCTCCACTTCTTCAGGGCTTGAATTATGCCATAGAACTCTTGATCATAAAATGAATATCATCTCCACGCATCATTCAACTTCTCACTGAAATAAGCTACTGATCTACCTTCTTGACTTAACACTGCTCCAATTGCATTTCCACTAGCATCACAATCAACTTGAAATACTTTATTGAAATCTGGTAATGCCAAAATAGGTTGCTCGGTCACCTACTGCTTCAACAACTCAAAACTTTTATTTGCTCCAGATGTCCACTTGAAATCTTTTCTGTCACCTCTCATTGTCTCTGTCATGGGGTTACAAACTGTACTTAAATGTCTGATGAACTTTTGGTAGAAGCTAGCCAAACCATGAAATGATCTAACCTCTCCACTACTCTCTGGTGTAGGCCACTCAACAATTGCTTTCACTTTCTTAGGGTCCATCTTCAATCCTTTTGTAGAAATTACAAATCCTAGATATACCAATTCTTCTTTCATGAAACTAAATTTCTTGATGTTTATCAGCAATTTCTCTTCTCTCAACCTCTAAAAAACTTGTCTAATATGCCACAAATGTTCTTGTTTTGTCTTATTGAAAATCAGAATATCATCCGAATATACAATCACAAACTTACCCAAGAATTTCTTTAGGACTTCATTCATCAACCTCATGAAAGTACTTGGTGCATTTGTCAATCCAAAAGACATCACTAACCATTCATACAATCCTTCATTTGTCTTAAAAGTAGTCTTCTATTCATCACCTTCTTTGATTATGATTTGATGGTATCCACTCTTCAAGTCTATCTTTGTGAAATATCTCGCTCTACTCAAACAGTCCATGATATCATCCATCCTAGGTAAAGGGAATCTATACTTAACTGTGATCTTGTTTATTTCTTTGGACTCAGTACACATTCTCCATTCTCCATCCTTCTTTAGTGTTGGCACTGCAGGTACTACACAAGGACTCAAAATTTCTCTGATCAAACCTTTCCTCAACAATTCTTCATTCTTTGTCGGTGTCATTCTATGTGTTGCTTTGTTAGGCAAACTTGCTCCTGGTATAAGGTCCATGTGATAATTGATACTCCTTACAGGTGGTAATCCTTTAGGTACTTTATCTAATATGATGTCTTCATATTCTGTCAACAACTCTCTTATCCCATCCGGTTTAGTTTCTTTCTTCACCACTTTAGGTTTCTTAGGAATCAAGGCATAACACAGACTTTCCTATTTCAAACCATCCAAAAATTTCCTTCCATCTACCAAACAGATTCTAGCATTTCCACATACCACATTTTTAGGATCATCTTCTAAAGGAATCAAAGTAATTCTTTTTCCATTTGCTGTGATAGTATATGTATTCTTTCTTCCATCATGCATAGCTTTTCTATCATACTACCAAGTTCTACCCAACAAGATATGACAAACATCTGTAGGCATAATATCACACAAGACTTCATCATGATAAGAGCCAATATGAAATTTCACCAAATATTGCTCACTCACCAGTACCTTATGATCATCCTAAATCCATGCTATCTGGTAAGGCTTAGGGTGTTTCAATCTTTCCAACTTCAGCTTAGTCACCATCTCCTCTGAAACTAGGTTATCTGAACTATCACTATCAATTACAACTTTACAACACTTACCTTTGGATTTGCATCTGGTTCTAAAGAAAAAAATTCCTTTATGATAGTTCTTCATTTGCTCTGTTTGAAATAGTTCTCTCCTCCTCACCAATGATTCTCCTATCTCTGGATTGCCAATTGAACTAGGTGATTCGATAGGTTCTTCTTCAACATAGGCTGCTCTTCCACTGTTTTCTATTTTCTTGCTTGTACTACCCTGATTGCATTCAAATACTCTATGTCCTTCACCTTCACACTTAAAACAAGTACCTCTGAATGTTCTCTTGTCAAATCCTCTTCCTTCTCTTCTGTATCCTTCATTCCGGTATGCACTAGGGTTTCCTCTCTGGTAAAAAATTATGTCATCTCTCCGATAAGCATTATTATCTCTGTCATCCTTTCTAACTAGGCTATCAAAGTTGTTTTGTTCCAAATAAGATCTATCTCCTCCAGAAAATATCGTACCTCTAAGAATTTTACCTCCTTTGCCTCTCTGTCTCTAATCATGTTTTTTTCAACTTCTCTTCATCTTTTAGTGTAAATTGGTATGCTTCTTCTAAAGATGCCATCCTTACCAAACTCAGTTCTTCTTGAATGTTCAATCTCAATCCATTGATATATCTAGCCACTTTCTCCTTGCTTTCTTCACTATGTCCTGTCCTTATGATTATCTTATGAAATTCTTCAGTGTATTCTTTCACAGATTTCTCCTTTTATCTTAGGTTTTGCAATCTTTTCAACAGCTCCAACTCATAGTTAGCAGGTATGAACTGATTCTTCAACTTTGTCACCATCCGGTCCCACTTTGTAATCTTTTATTTTCCTATTATGTTTCTTTCCAACTGAACTTCTTTCCACCATATAGCATCATGTCCTTTCAACTTGGTCTTTGCAAATTTCACTTTCTCTGGATCTTCCATCTCCTCATATTCAAAATATTCTTCCATATCATTTATCCAATCAATCAACTCTTCCAGATTCAAATTACTAGCATAATTCGGCACATCAACTCTAGGTTTTTTCCCAATCTTTGAGATATCTCGTAACATCTTTATCTGATCTGATTCTTCTTCTTCATGACCTTCTAGGGTTTCACTAGTTTGTTCAGCAGTTTGAAATTCTTCTTCATCATCACTTTCAATATTAGGTCTAGCTGTAAATCCTCTTTGCCTATCTTCTTCAACAACATCTAATCGAATTCGCATTGTTCTCATCAATTCCATCATCTCATCCATTCTATTAGCCATTGTACCAATAGGAGGGACTCTCCATGGCAACATTTTCCTAGGATCAAGTGCAAACTGCCTCAGGTTCGGCGATCGGGCTACAAGCAACAACTACCTCTCAATCGGTGATCGGCTGTGTACAAGTAACCTGCCTCAGATCGGTGATCTGCTTACAACAAGATCTTATGGACTCCCCTTCGTCAATTCACTCCAAAGAATCAAACTTTCACTCTGATACCACTTGGTGCAGTCACGGTAGGAGGGTTCAAAGAATGAACTATCCGGACCATGTAGCAAGAGTAAACACAATGGAAACAACTTAAGAAATGGAACAAATGCAGATCTAGGCATTCAATATATCAAAGAATCCAAATACAATCTGGCTGGCAACATGCAAGCTTACAACTAGGGCTCAAAGGCCTGATTACATACATACGCAAGATAAAGCTTTGAAGCTCCTTTGCACAAATCCAAACTATCAATCTTCTAAATCATCTAAACTACTTTCCTAAGGATCTATTACATCAATACATATCACTTCTAGACCAATAGATTCCTCTGCATCAGCCAAAAGAGATCCAGAACCCCGATGAAGAGGTGTAACGTGTGTTCTTGGATAGGTCAGACCTATCAGCTTCTAACAGATACAATGAAGTGCGGACCTATGAGGAAGGTTGAACATGAACCAAGGAACATTGTAGGATGAGTCACAAGGATCCACAAGTCGGTCAATGCTCCCAATCCTTCTCCTTCAGCTGATTACTCATGGCTGTTAGAGAACTCTGCATTGAGAAAATAGAGGATCTTCTGATAGTGATATCTTTCTGGTAACTGATCCAAATGCTCTGAATTCTTGATATGATGTAGATGAATGAATTGAGATGCTAAGTCTAGATCCACAAGGTGTGAAATGCTGAAACCAGACCACAAGCTGAGCTGCTTCCGACTGAATTGCCTAAACTGAACTAGGAAATGAAAGAACTGAAATGCAAACAAACTGAAATGCAAATGCAAATGTTTTTGGTTGATGCAAGATTACTCTTGAACCAGGGATGCTCCTGCATCAGATAAGCATACTATTCTACTGTGTGAGTACTTGACCAATAAAATTTATATAATATTGAGCAAACTTAAGGCCGAATAGCCTTTGCTTTCTATGTTTTGTGATAAAAAATAGATAAGTGTTATACTCTATTAGTATTTAGAGATAGGTGTATCTTTGTTTAGTCTCAGGGACTATATTCCCTTATTATATTCAATGTCTTGAAGGATGAGATCTCAAAGGTTTTCTATAGTACATAGAATGTTTATCTTATGTAGGCCGAAGGGTCATTTAGATTTAAACAATAGCAAGCTGAGAAGTTGCTAATCATAGTTTGTTAGCTACTATTATAGTTTAGAAAACCTCTTTAGTGTAACTCTATTATACACCGAGTCATGACAAAGGTTTGGATGTCTTCTTTATTTCGAGAGCTCAAGACTATTTATAGTTATCTCTTACCCTTATTTGCATTTGATTTAATAGAGGATGCAATTGTTGTCTTCTTACTATAAAACTTTGAAGGATTTATCTTTATGTTATCAAAACTGAGCCTCTAGAGAACTCTGATTGGATTTAGGAGTCAAGATCCATGAGTTTAGACAGTGATGTTTCCTATTTATCTCAATAACGTTTTATTATTTTCAATCAAAGACTTAGGGATAGGTTTCATTTATTCTAAGTATATACAAATGATATTTAAATATCATTGGAAACACCTAAAGATGTGATATATATTAATATATATACATTCTTCAACTATGTCAAGTATGTTCATTATATGCAAGGATGATGTGCAAAAGTTCATAACCTTTCTATATCTAGAGTGAGTGGATGAAAGGATACAATTAGGTCAAAAACATTATTTATTATTCTTTTAAACTCAAAACCTATTTTGAAGATTGAACTTAGTCAAGAGTATTTATACTGTTGAAAGTATTTATTAAGATCTTTATACATGAAGATAGAAACTCGTGTTCTATGTTTTATGAGAAACACAAAGTTGTATAGTGCCTAAGTGGTCTAGAGAAGACTAGAGGATGTTAGAATCATGTTATATTCTTATACATTCTTATCTTTGGATAACAAGTGTTTTGATGTTACTTTATATATTGGGTTAGAGAAGTTTAAACCTAAGAATCAGACAAAATGGTTTAGAAAGCTTTAAATTCTCAATTCAGTTATGAATTTGTTTTAATCTATTGTAATTCATGGTCAATAGTAATTGGTCAAGAAAACCATATTTCTAGATAGTATAAATTAGAAAAGAGTTTAAGTCATACTTTTCTTAAATTAAGTGATTTCTTGATAGAGTTGACAACTTGACATATAACATAAGAGTACTTAATTTTGAGACTTTGAGTAGAATGACAACGAGTCAAAGACCCTAATATTTGCAAGAATACAATTAGGGACTCTCTAAAAAGTTAAAATCCTCTAAACTTACACTTTGTATATATCCTAGATTAAGGATTTAAATTCTAAGTCAGATAGACTAGAATTTGAATTTAGTCAAGACAATTCTGAAAGGAAGAAAGGTACGCGAAACACACTTCCTACACCAACCTAATAAGGGGAATAGTATGCTAATTATTTTAAATCCTTACAATTGCATCAATGTTAATCACATAACATAAAGATTACAGCAGCAATACAATACATAAAAAGAGAGACAAGATATACCGTGGGGAAAACCCTTTCGGGAGAAAAACCCCACAGTCTAAAGCACAGCTCAAATGTATTACAATAAACAATAACATATTACAATATAGTTTCAGAGATAATGCTATTTCAAGAGTCTTTGACACTCATATTAGGAGATATTTCAGTAGTATAATAGTACCTATCAATAACTATATGCATCTCCCATCCAAGCACCTGTTTATATCGAGTTTACAAGGCAAATTAGGAAGCTTCTAGAGATGGGCGTCCAACTTGGCCTCATGGCCCAAAACCCATGCCTAGGGAAACTTGTCCTAGATTACAACATGATTTTACACTTGTCATAACCTGCCTTCCCAATGTGGGGTGTGTTGGGACAGGAAAATTTTAAAATCTTTTTGTTTTTATACCCACTCATGTTTAACCAAAACAAAAAATATTTTGCCCAAAATTAGAATAAAATGATATATCCCATAAAATCCTATAACTTCTATCACAAAATAATGTATAGGGTTAAAATTTCCTAATATTAGCAAGACCTCATTGCACTTATACCGATCCATGAGAAACTAGTTGAAATGAGTATCGGTGTGAGATTACTAATCAGAGAGAAGATTTCAGGGAACACCGATGAAGAAAGTGGCACCGATGACCTTTCATCAGAGGGAGAATGCGTGGTTACGCTGATCAGTATAAGGAAACACTATCGGGTAATATTCTACAAACCCTCCCGACAGTGTAAGTCATGCCAATGGTGGAGTTCAGTAGGACTCTCACTGAGAATCCAGTGGAATAGAGGGAATTAGTGGTCATCGGCAGGAGATGAACATCAAAGGGAAAGATTGATGAGTCGCTGATATTCTAAAGTATTAGTGATTAAATAAAAGTGTTTCGACATAGCTCACACCGATATGTGTGAAGAATAAGAACCATTGACGAAGCTGAACAAGTTAGAAAAAAGTTTATATGTCTTACCGAACCGATGGACACAGTGATAAATATGTTGGTGACATATCGTGAAGATCTCTCCAATGAAGAGTGTAAAGGAAGGTTATCGGGGAAACAACCATGATCGGGTAACTTGAAATAAGTTACCCCGATGGTTTATCTTATCCCGACGACAACAATGACCATGTTCATCAACAAGACTCTCACCGATAGTCATATCGGTAACACTTGACATATCGGAGAAGAATAGTATTCACAAAGCGATCAAGGAAGTATATATGGGCAACAAATATAATAATGATGAAAATTTAGTAATGATATGGGCCCTGTATCCTCCCCACAAAAGACGACCATTATAGACATTGAGAAGGCTTTTGGCCATGTCATGACTTTGAAGGCAGGGGAGATTGACCCCTTGATCACTGCAGACATTGGCATTAATGTTGCAAAGCTAAATAAGGTACAGGCTTAGATGTTAATCAAAGAAAGAGATGCATACAAGCTGAGCTGTGAGAGATTGACCAAAGAAAATGACTATTTGAAAGATGCTGTTAAGAGTCCCTTTGGGGGATTAATCAAGAGATTAACTCAGGACGAAAGTTCACAGAGTACCCAATCACCATCCATCAACCAGATAGCCCAAATCTAGATTGATACACTTGCCACAGTACTCCAGAATAGGCATACCAACATGATGCATTAGCTAAATCAATTTTGGGATAATTATTCTCAAAATTTCAAAGCAATCCAAGAGCATGAGAGGCTGGACAAAAGGCTGAAGGAGAAACAAAATGAGATATAGAGTAAAGATACTTCTGACATAACAGATACCTCCAGTGCAAAAGAATTGATCGAGCAACATCAGAACTATTATGACCAACTTAAGAATGCTGCCAAAGAATGTGTTGAAGCCTCGAAAGTAGGAGTGCCCATGTTGTTCAAAGGTAATAAAGAATTGAAAAGCAAAGAGGAATGGAGCAGTGACTATCAAGCAATATTGCATGAAGCCTTAGAAGCTCTTAAGGACAAAGACTTTGCAACCGGGAAGGCATGTAAGCACTTGGAGAAGATGATTACAATGGATGTGATCACAAGGAACGCCATTGAATTCATTGATTCACATTGCAGCCATGAGTACTTAGATCATATTGCTCAGTTATACTTGTGGTTGAATAGGGCTTAAGCATGGTTATTTTATTATTGTTATGTTAATCATGTTGATTCCCAAAAGAATTCTTTGAAGAGTTACGTCTCTTCATAAGTATTCCTATATAAGTCGAACATATGATGCTGAATTATGATCAGCAGTAGAATATAATACATAGAGTTTACAATGTTTCCCAAACACCATGTTGCAAGTATATTATTGAAGAAGTAAATTGAAGTTCTCTAATTCTATGGTTCTATTCTAGCATCAATTATTTGTTAAGATTATTCAATTGTGTGGTTGTCTACAGTTCAGTATTTTCTTGTTATTCAGATTAATATATCAAGTATATAGTTAACTTGTCAATGCACATTTGCTATATTTGTGTGATTGAATTAATTGGTTCCCATTACAGGAATTAAAAATCCTTCTGATCAATCACAGTAACCTGGAAGTGTTAGTTTGGATTACTAAGAAGAACCATATAATTAGGATTGCCATTCTGTCTCCAAGTTAATATTATATGTTATTCTTGCATATTTCATTCAATTGGTTCCTTCAAGAAAGGATTAAATTACCTTCTGGTGAACAACAAGAAGTCTGATTATATTGGTTGGATTGTTAAGAAGAGTTTGTTAGTCATTTCCTTGCACGTTTATACAAGTTATAAACTAAAATATTGTGCCAAACAGTTAGAGTTATTGCCAACTATAAACCACTAGTCTTAGTTTTTCGTTTGACTCTGTTTACCCAACAAGGCACTAGTCTTATTTTTAACTCATCACTTAAAAACCCCTTTTATTAGTTAAGCACAGTCATAAATTTACCTTGATATTGCTTATACAATTTATACCAACCATTCATCAAATATTAGATATAGAATTAGTTAGCAAGTTTTCATCTATTCTACACCATTTGCCATTGTAGGTAGATTCATTTACTCAGTCAAAACATTTACATTCAGTCTGCTTTAATTCCCAAAGGTTCACCCGCCTAGGTGTAGCAAGACCTAAAGTGTAGGGAGTCATCAGACCCTAAAGGTTGATTCCGTCACATTAGTTCAAAAATGCTACAAATCTAAGCATAGAGCCTGGCATCCTCTTAGGATTAGCAACCTGCATTTTTGAGACCCAAGAAATTGGTGACTCTACTGGGGACTAAATAAAAAGACCTTAGTAATAAACCATTCCTTTTATAGAGTCATTTTATAAACTTTAATTTGGTAACTCTCCTCGCAAGAAGAATCGAGAAAGATAAATTATAAACTTTTCCTATTTACAAAATAGGTGGTGACTCTAGAACTTGTCATAACAGAAAGTTGATTCCAAATGGATGGTAGGAGATCTAAAATGGAGGGAAACAAATTGCAATCATCTCCACCAATTAGAAACAGCACTAAGAGAAATGTAACATCAAACTATTCTCACCAGAATGATAACCATGAGGCTCAAGAAGATAATGCTAAGAAAACTATTGAAATTTACAATAAGTTTACACCTCTGCATGAATCAAATGAAAATCTCAATGGAGTAACTGATGACATATTGGCTAAATACAGACCTGATCCTCAAGAATAGCTTGAGTTTGAAGCATGGGCCATGAGGGAAATCAATCAAAGAGAAGCTGAATATGATTTTAAAATGTCATTACAACAAGGAGAAGGGGTAAAACATGGATTCTCAACTCAAGAAATAAATGAAAGCCCAAAGAATTCAAGAGGTATGAATCAAGCACAATAGGATTTGCTTAGGCTCCAAGAAGAACATGAGATGATCAAGATAGAAGAGACTAAGAGGTTGTTGCAATAGGGGATTCAATAGATAAAGAGTAGGGCCAAGACAGCCCCCCCAAAATATGTACCTCCACACAGGGGAAACACTTTAAGGAATTGACAACAAAATTTACACCAAAGTACAGGTGGTGCTTCAAATTCACAAGCATCCGGAGGTCATCAAAATACCATTCCTAAAATTCCTAGACCACCTTCCATGCACAACACCTCTCAGCAAATGGCTAATCCTTACCCACCCCCTAGCCAACAATGTTATAGACAACAAAATCCTTATATGAATCCCCACATGAACCAACATCAGCAATATGCTTATCATCAACCTTCGGGTGGATATAGTTACTATCCTAATCCACCACCCATGAATTTTCCACCTCAAAACCTCACAAACATATGTAGCCAATTTGATCTGACTGGATATCAATTATATCCATACCCTATGGATAATAATTGGAGAAATATAGTTCCCAAGTTCACTGGGAACAGTGCAATATCAGCTGAAGATCACATTAGAAGCTTCAATGCTTTCGTACAATATATTGGTATGGATTGGGAAGATGTTAGAATGAGGTTATTCATGATGTCCCTAATTGAAGATGCAAGAGACTAGTTCAACAGCTTACCTGATGCCTCAATCATTTCAATAACTGATTTCCATAATCAATTTAAGGAGCAATATGGTACAATCAGTATGCCCCTGAGTTTGCATTACATGAAATGATAAGTATCCATAAATACCAAAATGAATCAGTGTATGACTTTAATCTGAAATTTTCTAAATTACACAAGAAAATACCACATGGATCCAAGCTATCTGATCTAGCAGCATTGAGCATTTATCTAAAAGTATTTGATCCCAAGACAGGATATGAACTTAGAAATCGGTGCCCTGCAACCCTGGCTGAAGTACAGAAAGTGGCATTAACTATTGAGAACAATAGGAAAGCTGCAGGTATGGTTAGCAAGAGGGATAACCCTAGAAACCCTCAGAACCCAAACATTCAGCAGACTAAACAAGAAGGTCAACATAGACATGAAAGGCCCAGGTTGCATGATATGCCATATAATATGAATTGAAAGGATGGGAGACCTATTGAAAACAACAGAAAGAAACATTATGGCAAATATACCCTTGACCCTCTAAAAAGAAATATGGCACATATGGTAGAGGATAAACCTTGGTGTCTGCTGTGCAATTTACCACATTCACCTGAATATTGTGAGGTGGCTAAAACAACACAACAAGAAGAAGCATTATATAATTATAACAAAGACAATCACATAATAAACATGATGGAGGATATAGGCTGAATGAAGACTATTCTTCTATAGAGGAAGAGGGATATGAATATGATGTTGGAAATCAGAGGCATCATATCAATATGGGAAAAAATGAAGTATTCTCAGATCAGGAGGATCAACCTACCTATTATAACAATCAGTCATATGATTAGTGGAGAAAGCCCATTGAAAATGAAAGAGAAGCTCTTACAATAGCTGCAATAGCTCAAGCTAAGAATGCCTATAACTTAAGGAACATGAAGTGAATGTTGAACAAGGAACACCTGGGAGTGTCTTTATAAAAGATTAGAATTACAAAAATAATAATGCAAAGTCATCATTCAAAGAACCATAAAAGACTGATAAAAATAAAACAAAAGATAAAACACAAAATCAAGAAAAGGAACATATAAAGACAGAAAAGAATGATCAGACTATGGCCCATTCATTTGACATTGCTCATGCAATATCTTAGGTAAAGATATTAGTTCCACTTCTAGAAATGATGAAAATAGATAAATACAAGAATACAATAGTCAAACTGATTTTAGATATACCAAATCAGAAACATAAGGGATCAGAGAATAGAACAAACAATGTTCACTAAGAAACATTCCAAATGCCTGAGGTATACCTAGGTGATACGTTGACAAAGAATCCCTCACAGGTGGACCCTTTCTACACTACATTATTGATCAAAAACAGGATAGTGAGGAACTGCATGATTGATTCAGGTGCGGCCATGAATATCATGCCAATAGCCATTATGAAAGAGCTGGGAATTTGGGTTGACACTACATTTGGTAGATGCTATGCAATCGATAACAGATCCATCCCAGTTGTTGGTATTATGAGGGATGAGGAGATAAAGATTGATTCATACCTTGAAGCAACTTATAACAATGATATTACTATTGTTGACATCCCACCATATTATGGCATGCTTCTATCGACACAATGGGTTGCAATGGTAGGGGGAATGTCCAATTGGACTTAGCATATGCCACAATACCAGTGGGAGGTAAAGAGATCAAGCTGTGTAGGGAGCCAAGGTATGAGAATATTATAGAATGCTTGGATCAACATCAGATAAATTTCTTTTCTGATACAGATTTGGGAGCCTTCAAGGTTAAAAAAAATCAGCCAGAATTACAGAATACAGATCCAATACATGTTGAATCTAAGAAAGAAGAAAATGATGTGTGGAAGATGTATTTTGATGGTGCATGTAGAAAAATGGGAAATGGGGCCGGAGTAGTATTTATCTCACCAGCAGGCAAAACTTTCAAATACTCCTTTCTGTTAACATTTGAATGCACAAACAATGTAGCAAAATACGAAGCTTTGCTCATTGGTCTGAATATAGCCACCAAGCATAAGATAAAGAAGTTAGCTATATATGGTGATTCAGAATTGGTTGCTTCCCAAGTGAGAGAGAAATACCTGTCAAAAAACAAAAGGTTGAGATAGTACAGAAATGTAGTCTGGGATGATATTGAGTTATTTGATGCCTTTTCAATCAACTGGATTGATAGGTCAAAAAACATTATGGTAGATTTTCTAGCGAATATCGCATTAAAAAGGGATGATGTCACATTAGGAGGTATTACAGAAGTTGAATACAAAACCAGACCTACTATCCCAAATAATGTACATAGCTGGAAAGTGTTTGATAATGATGCTGATATAATCAACTTCCTGCAATGTGCTGATTATTATGAAAATCAAAAGATTAATTTCAATGCATTTGTAGAAGAACATGATGGGAAGGAAACCCTTTTTGGTCAAGAGATAGTTCAGTTAAAAACAAATAAGATACCTAAGGGACTTATAGCATTGGAAAAGGCATTTGATGGATATGATAGATTTAAAATGAAAGACATACCAGTGGTGCAAAATGACCTTGAAGAGATTAATTTGGGGACACAGGCAGCCCCGAAGAATGTATATATTGGAAAGAATCTTAACCCCAAAATTAGAAGTAGGATCATCAACTTACTTAGGAAGTATAAACACGTATTTGCGTGGTCATATGATGATTTAAAAGCATATAGGGAGGATCTTTTTCAGCATGAAATACCATTGAATCCAGATGCTAAACCATTCAGTCAAAAACAGAGGCCTATCAATCCTACATTAGCTCCTAAGATGCTTGAAGAACTCACAAAATTAAGAGATGGAGCTATCATTAAACCCATCAAGCATTTTTCTTGGGTTTCTAATTTGGTGCTTGTTAGGAAAAAGAACAGTGATATTAGATTATGTGTGGACTTCAGGAATTTAAACAAATCTTCCCTAAAAGACAACTATCCCCTCCCTAATATGGAAGCAATATTACAAAAGGTTACTAGATGTGAACTGTTGTCAATGATGGATGGCTTCTCAGGATATAATTAGGTGAAGGTCAAAGAGTCAGAACAATTTAAGACTGCATTCACCACCCCATGGGGAACATATGTATATTTACGAATACCATTCGGGCTCACTAATGTTGGAGCAATATTCCAAAGAGCAATGGATATGGCATTTGTTGAATTGATTAAAAAGATCATGATAGTATATCAAGATGACATGACAACATACTCTAAAAGGGTTGAATATCACTATGCACATTCAGAGCAAATATTTACCAAAGCCCTAGAATATGGGATTTCATTGAATCCTAAGAAGTGCCATTTCACAATGACAGAGGGAAAGTTGCTTGGTCACATAATCTCAAAAGATGGGGTGAGGATAGATCCTGAGAGAGTAAAAGCAATCGACCAAGTTCCTATTCCTAAAAATGTGAAAGCTATATAGTTATTTTTTGGCCAAATTAACTTTGTTAGGAGGTTTATATCAAATTTTGCAAAAATTGTTAGTCCCATATCTAGGATGTTGAAGAAAAACTCAGAAGTAAAGTGGACAACAGAAACAATAGAAGCATTTGCCACTATTAAGAGAGCAATCAAAGAAGCTTCTGTCCTGATATCCCCTAATTTCAATAAACCATTCCAACTGTTTTCATTTGCCTCTTATCATACAGTTGCAACAGTACTATTGTAGAAAAATAACAATGGACATGAACAACCCATTTCATTTTTCAGCAAATCTCTTCAAAATGCAGAGATAAAATATGATATTGTTGAGAAACATGCATATGCATTGGTGAAGGTAGTTAAAACCTTTAGGCCATACTTGGTGGGAGCTGAAATCATAGCATATGTGCCTAATGCTGCAGTAAAAGATGTATTGGTCCAGACTGAAGTCACAGGTAGAAGATGCAGATGGATCAAAAGAATTCAGGAGTTCAATATTGAAATCCAGATTACTAAACTAGTGAGAGGACAAGGCCTTGCTAGGTTGATGGCTGAAAGTAATCTTGAGGCTTCTCAGATATGTAGTGCTAATAATGTTGATAATACAAGTTCTAGCATTGAGCATACTCCATGGTATACTGACATCATATATTATCTAAAGCACATGAAATGTCCTGAGGGGTATGATGATAACAAAAGAAGGACACTTAAATTACAAGCCTCAAAATATGTATTTATTGATGGAGATCTTTACTAAAAGAATAGGGATGGTATTTTAGTATTATGCCTAGATGAACATCAATCAAAACATATCATGAAATAGTTACATGAGGGCATTTGTGGAGGTCATTTTTCAGGAAAGACTACAACCCACAAGATCTTAAGGGCTGGATACTATTGGCCTAAAGTATTTAATGATTCATATCATTACACTATCAAATGTGAAGTATGTTGCAAGTATGAGGTTAACCAGTGTTGTCATTGATGTCAACATTCTCATATTGCATTGATAAGAAGGATTGGATGAGCTGTGTGCTGAGGATATTGAGAAAATTAGCCTCAATCAGGAACAGTGAAGAACAGTGATGAGAAGAAGGCAAAAGTACTAAATAGGTTGAGGATCAGAGGATGCGGTTCAAAGGGTTTGTAGATATGAGTCTTGAGATGATCCAGTTAAGATTTCAGAGGTCTGTATGAAGATATGAAGAAGTTGTGATCGATCAAGTAGAACCAGTTCCAGGAGATGCTCCGGAGTGACAGAGTGTTGCAAAAAGGTCCGGTGGGATCTGGAAGTGCATTGTCCTATTCTACGGATTGGAAGGAGTGTTTGGGATGTCCTTGTGATGTGTCATCTCAATTTGTTCATGGTTTGGAGGTCCGGAAGTACCTTTCTCAGTATGACAGTGGCAATAGACTATGTTCTTGAAGTTCTGGATGAAGAAGAAAAGAATTCTAGTAAGTAGAGGAATTCAGGCAAGCATGTGAAGGTTCTTGGATCATGTTGAGGTTGTGTTGTCGGTCTGCATTAGTGTTAGAGCCTGGAATTGGAGATATACTTCTGGATGAAGATGTTCTTGTTTAGACTGGCCAACTGGATGAGTTGTTTGTGAATGTTATTATGGTGGCCGACCAGATGAGTTATTCATCTTGCGAATGTTCTTGTGGATGATTGCCGACTTAGATGATTGTTCCTAAGTTGATGCCTTGTATAAATAAAGGTTTGTGAACTCATTTCGAAGTGTGTTATGGAGCGGATGAGTGTGGTATAGCGAAAGAGCGAAAGGTAGAGCAGAAGTGTCTCGGGCTTAAATGGAACTGATCCAGACATGGTAAAAATGTCAATCTCTAGTTCAAGTTTGTAATACTTGTTACCTTGTAGACAGTGTGTCTCCTGTAGGCAGTGTGCCTCCTTGTGAGTAGTGTGCTCGAGCAGTGAGCCCTAATTGGCATGTGCCATCCATTTTTCTTATTCTTCTAACATAGAATAATCCTTGGGTTAATCACCCCATGGTTTTTCCCTTAACCGGGTTTTCCACGTCAAAATCTTGGTGTCTAATGTGTTGATGTTTATCTGCTCCGGTGTTTATGTTTTACGCTTTTATGAATGGTTAATTGATATGCTATTAACTAATAAAGAAGAATCAAATGTTTAAAAGTAGAAGCAAGTTTTTGTACAACTGATTCACTCCCCCTCTCAGTTGTGTGCCCCAGATCTAACAATTGGTATCAGAGCTAAGTTCCTCTAAAAGGAGCTTAACCGCTTGAGGAGATCTAGGATGTCATCATACAAGAAGGATAGTCTGAAGTTTGATGGAACCAACTTCTCTCTTTGGAAAGGTCTCATGAAATGTCACTTGGAGTGTATGGGAAAAGCATACTTGTTCATGGTCACAAAAGCTTATGTTCCTCCACAAGGTGGTCCGACAACTCTAAATGAAATCACAGATGCTGAAAACAATCTGCGGACCAAAGAAGCTCTTCTAAGCGCTTTGACTGACTCAGAACTCTCAAATGTTATTGACCTACCAACTGGCTATGAGATTTGGATCAAACTAGAACTTCTGCATGAAGGAGATGAGTTTGTTAAGAGTGCAAGGTTGCAAAGTCTCAAAGGGAAATTTGAAAGATTGAAGATGAGAGATGATGAAAATATCACTACCTTTATGCTAAGAGTAAATGAGCTGGTGTGTGGAATTAGGAATGCTGGTGGAGTTCTGGATGAAAATGAGATTGTCTACAAAATTCTCCGATCCCTTCCTGCTGCCTACAAAATCAAGGTTGCTGCCATTGATGAATTCAGAGCCCATACAACTGTCACAAGAGAGCAATTGGCTGGCAAACTGGCTGCATTTGAAATGACCGAGTTTGGAGATGATCCCCCCAAGACTGAATCTGCATTGAAAGCTAGTGCCTATGTGAAAGGCAAACAGAGATTTGATCCGGGAGAAAACTCTTCAAGGAAGTAGTCATGGTATGATCAAGCAAGGAAAGACATGGAAGAGGAAGAAGCAGAAACAACTCATCTGGAAGCCCTCATTGCAAAGAGACTGCCAAGAGGATCCGGTAAGTATGAAGGAAAATTACCCTTTAAGTGCTTCAACTGCAATAAGATTGGTCATTTTTCTTCAAGATGTTCGGAAAGATCTGCAAGGTCAAATTCTAATAGACAAAGGTTCCAAAAGAACTGTTATTATGTTCATGAAGAAGATGATAATGAAGAAGTAACAGATGATGAATCAAAAATAGGAAGCAAATCCGGAAATGAATGGGTGTTTATTGCCATCAAGGAAGAAGATTCAATATCCTCTGAATCTATCAATCATAAGGTTGTAGAAAGAGCTTTGGCTACCCAAGTTGAAGAAAAGGATGATTGGGTTATTGACAGTGGATGCTCTCACCATATGACAAGTGACAAGAACAAGTTCTTAGATTTGGAAAGGTATGAAAGAGGAATGGTAAAGTTTGGTGACAATTCTGCTTGTAGAATCAGAGGTAGGGGAAATATTTCCTTTGATGGAAAGAGAAAAAATGGTAATGTACTATATGTTGAAGGATTAAAGCACAATCTTCTCAGTGTTGGACAGCTAGTAGACAAAGGTTATGATCTCCGGTTCAAAAATGGAAGATGCAGGATCTTTGAAAGCTTCAGAATTGAGATTACATTTGGTACTCAAACAAAAGGTAATATCTTCCATATGGTTGGTTCTAATAAAAGTTGTTTGTTTGTTCAAGTTGATCAGAGTTGGTTATGGCATAGAAGGATGTGTCATGTAAATTTTGATAACATCATCAAGATAAGCAATACTCAGGCTATAAGAGATCTTCCAAAATTGGTGAAACCTACAAATAGTTTGTGTAAAGAATGTCAGCTAGGTAAACAGAGCAGAATCTCTTTCAAAAGCAAGGATCAGTCCTCTACCAAATTATTGGAATTAGTTCATACTAATCTATGTGATCCGACAAGAATCAAGAGTATGCAAGGTGATAGATATTTCATGTTACTGATTGATGACCATTCCCGGATGATGTGGGTTACCTTTCTAAAAGAGAAATAAGAAGCCTTTGAGAAGTTCAAAATCTTCAAGGCTATGGTAGAGAATCAAACCGAATTGGAACTGAAATGTCTGAGGTTTGATAGAGGTGGTGAATTCACATCCGGTGAATTCATAGACTTTTGTGAGAAGCATGGTATAAAGAGACAATTGTCTGCTCCTAGGACTCCACAGCAGAATGGAGTAGTTGAGAGAAAGAACCAGACCATCCAAGAAGCTTCCAGGACAATGATGATGGAAGCAAATGTTCCTCTGATGTTTTGGAAAGAAGCTGTTAGCACTGCAGTCTACACTCTCAATCAAGTTCAAATCAGAAGCAATACCGGTAAGACTCCTTATGAACTTTGGTTTGGCATCACTCCTACTGTGAGATATTTCAGAGTATTTGGTAGCAAGTGTTACATTAAAAGAGATGAAGATCTAGGAAAGTTTGATGCTAGAAGTGATGAAGGAATTTTCTTGGGTTACTCCACTCAAAGCAAAGCATACCAGTGTTACAATAAGAGACTAAGAAAGATGATAGAAAGTACAAATGTGAAGGTTGATGAAGGTATTGAAAAGCCCTCAAGATTTTATGAGTATGACGAAGATGATCAGAATGATGTTCTGGTTCAAGGTGCTCCATCCTCTCCTGAAAGTCAGATTCAGACTGATCCGATAAATCAAGAAGAAGAGACAGGTCTGAATGAGCATGATCAAGAAGCAGAAGTGCAAGAAACTCCCAAAGTTCCAAGGTATGTAAGACTGAACCACTCTGAAGATCAGATCATAGGTGACAAAAGCAAAGGTGTGTAAACTAGAAGGAATGTTGCTCAAAATCTGGATGAATGTTGTCTGATTTCAAAGATTGAACCTAAGACAATAAATGAAGCCTGCAATGATGAAAATTGGACCAAAGCTATGGAAGAAGAACTAATGCAAATTGAAAAAAATCACACTTGGGATCTTATTTCTAGACCTAGTAACAAGAATGTGATTGGAACAAAATGGGTCTTCTGGAACAAACTAAATGAAGTTGGTGAAGTAATCAGAAATAAAGCCAGATTAGTCTGCAAAGGCTACTCTCAAATAGAAGGGATTGATTTTGAGGAAACCTTTGCTCCGGTGGCAAGAATTGAAGCAGTTAGACTATTTCTTGCATTTGCTATCTTCAAGGATTTCAAAGTGTATCAGATGGATGTCAAATCTGCCTTCTTGAATGGTGACTTAGAAGAAGAGGTGTACATTGAACAACCAGATGGATTTCAGTTATCTAAGCATGGTGATATGGTCTACAAATTAAAGAAGGCATTGTATGGTCTAAAGCAAGCTCCAAGAGCATGGTATGAAAGGTTGGATAAGCATCTTGTGCAGATTGGTTTCAACAAAGGTACTGCTGACAGTAACTTATATTTCAAAATTGATCATGAAAACATTTTGATTGTTGAAGTATTTGTTGATGATATCATCTTTGGAGGAAGAGACAGTATGTGTAAAACCTTTGCTAATCAAATGAAAAGTGAGTTTGAAATGTCAATGCTTGGTGAAATAAATTTCTTCTTGGGTCTGCAAATTACTCAGACAAAGAAAGGCATCTTTATCTCTCAGACTAAATATGTGAAAGAACTTTTGAAGAAATTTGGAATGGAAGATTCAAAGCCTATGAACACTCCCATAGCTACCAGATGTAAGTTGACCAAAGATGATGAATCTCCTAAGACAGATCAGACCAAGTACAGATCAATGATTGGAGGATTATTGTATCTCACTCAGACTAGACCAGATATAATGCAGGCTGTTGGTCTTGTGGCAAGATTCCAGGCTGATCCAAGAGAATCTCATGTCATGGCAATCAAAAGAATTTTTAGCTACTTAAAAGGAACAATTGAGTATGGCCTATGGTATCCTAGAGATCATGATTTTTCTCTTCATGCATATATAGATGCAGATTGGGCAGGAGATGTGGATGATAGGAAGAGTACAAGTGGAGGAGCATTCTTTTTGGGAAAAAGGTTGGTTTCTTGGCTAAGCAAGAAACAAGAAGCAATATCCCTATCTACGACAGAAGCAGAATACATTGCAGCAGCAGATAGTTGCACTCAACTTTTGTGGATGAAGCAAATGCTAAGAGATATTCAAGTAGAATATGAGGAGCCTATCACAATTTTTTGTGATAATTCAAGTGCAATAAATATTTCTAAGAATCTGGTATTGCATTCTAAGACCAAGCATATATCTATCAAATTTCACTTTTTGAGAGAACAAGTGAACAAGGGTGAAGTCAGATTGGAGTATGTGTCCTCCAAGGATCAACTTACAGATATTTTTACTAAACCTCTTCCCAAGGACTCTTTTGAGTATCTCAGGGAGAAGTTAGGGGTCATGGCCCCTCCAGTGATGAACTAGGATGCACTGATGTGCATCAGTTCGGTGGGTATCATAGTCATATCTTGTGATTCGGATTGATGATGGGGAGCTGCTACTAAGGGGGAGCAGCTGGTATAATTCTGATGTGTTAGAATTGCAAGTATGACCCCTTGCCATTGATGTCAAAGGGGGAGATAAGACATGTGAAAAACAAGTGGTTGATGATCAAAGGGGGAGCAGTAAAGGAAGAGAAGACATGTGAAGAGTTGTTGCTGATAGGGGGAGCTGTGACAGAAAGAAGTTCTTGTCTTGATGGTTTTTCACATCATATGTTGCCATCAATGACAAAGGAGGAGATTGTTGCAAGTATGAGGTTAACCAGTGTTGTCATTGATGTCAACATACTCATATTACATTGATAAGAAGGATTGGATGAGCTGTGTGCTGAGGATATTGAGAAAATTAGCCTCAATCAGGAATAGTGAAGAACAGTGATGAGAATAAGGCAAAAGTACTAAATAGGTTGAGGATCAGAGGATGCGGTTCAAAGGGTTTGTAGATATGAGTCTTGAGATGATCCAGTTAAGATTTCAGAGGTTCGCATGAAGATATGAAGAAGTTGTGATTGGTCAAGTAGAACCAGTTCCAGGAGATGCTCCAGAGTGACAGAGTGTTGCAAAAAGGTCTGGTGAGATCCGAAAGTGCATTGTCCTATTCTACGGATTGGAAGGAGTGTTTGAGATGTCCTTGTGATGTGTCATCTTGATTTGTTCATGGTTTGGAGATCTAGAAGTACCTTTCTCAGTATGACAGTGGTGATAGACTGTGTTCTTGAAGTTCTGGATGAAGAAGAAAAGAATTCTAGTAAGTAGAGGAAGTGAGGATGTACCTAGTAATTCAGGCAAGCATGTGAAGGTTATTGGATCATGTTGAGGTTGTGTTGTCAGTCCACATTAGTGTTAGAGCCTGGAATTGGAGATATACTTCCAGATGAAGATGTTCTTGTTTAGACTGGCCGACCAGATGAGTTGTTTGTGAATGTTATTATGGTGGCCGACCGGATGAGTTATTCATCTTGCGAATGTTCTTGTGGATGATTGCCAACTTAGATGATTGTTCCTAAGTTGATGCCTTGTATAAATAAAGGTTTGTGAACTCATTTCAAAGTGCGTTATGGAGTGGATGAGTGTGGTATAGCGAAAGAGCGAAAGGCAAAGCAGAAGTGTCTCGGGCTTAAATGGAACTGATCCAGATATGGTAAAGATGTCAATCTCTAGTTCAAGTTTGTAATACTTGTTACCTTGTAGACAGTGTGTCTCTTGTAGGTAGTGTGCCTCCTTGTGAGCAGTGTGCTCCTACAGTGAGCCCTAATTGACATGTGCCATCCATTTTTCTTATTCTTCTAACATAGAATAATCCTTGGGTTAATCACCCCGTGGTTTTTCCCTTAACCAGGTTTTCCACATCAAAATCTTGGTGTCTAATGTGTTGATGTTTATATGCTCTGGTGTTTATGCTTTACGCTTTCATGAATGATTAATTGATATGCTATTAACTTACAAAGAAGAATCAAGTGTTTAAAAGTAGAAGCAAGTTTTTGTACAACTGATTCACCCCCCCTCTCAGTTGTGTGCCCTAGATCTAACAAAGTATATCAGAAATTTTTAGGAAAGTTGAAATATCAGGGAGCATTGCCCTTGAAACCCATGTAGGTGGAGGCTCCATTTTATCAGTGGGGTATTGACTTCATAGGAGAAATTGTAGAGAAGTCAAGTGGTGGACACAAATGGATTTTAGTGGCAACATATTACTTCACTAAATGGGTGGAAGAAATCCCAACCAAACAAGCAACTAGCAGGGTGGTGATTAACTTTCTGATGGAAAATATTATGTTTATATTTGGCTCTCCAATAAGGTTAATCATAGATAATGGGATGTGTTTCAGGTCTGATGAATTCAAAAAAATTTGTAGTACACATGGCATCACTGTGTCCTATGCTACCCCTTATCATCCACAAGCAAATGGACAGGCAAAATCCAGAAACAAAAGCCTTATGAAAATCATAAAAAGAATGTTGGAGGGAAACAAGAAAGCATGGGATTCAAAGTTAAAAATGGTTGTGTGGGCTGATAGGATTATTGTGAAAAGAGCAATTGGGAGATCTCCTTTTGAACTAGTATATGGAGCACAAGCAAGAATACCACTAGAAAATCTCCTACCAATTTACAAATTTGTTCTTCAGGAGGACCTAAACATTTCTAAACCTATGGAGGAAATATTAGAACATCTTGCAGAACTTGATGAAACAAGGAGACTAGCTCAAAAGTAGAATATCAAGTTGCAATCACAAGTGAAATACCTTTTTGACAAGAAGGCAAAAGATAGGAAGTTTGAGATAAATGATTTGGTACTAATGTGGAATGATAGGTGCCAAGAGAAGGGAAAGCATGGAAAATTTGAAGCTTGATGGCTTGGTCCTTTTGTTATAATTGGGAAAGGTGGTGATGACTCTTACTATTTACAAAACATGTCCGGAGAAGATCGGGAATTGCCTGTGCATGGGCAATAGCTGAAGCCTTTCTTTTCATAATCATGCACAAAGAGGATTGAGTGTTGCCAGTGCATGGACAACCCTCAAATAATCCTCAAAATACTTTTATTCCATGCAAAGTAGTCTAGGGAAATTAAAAGAGATTAGGATGTGCCAGTACATGGATAGTCCTATGAATCTCTATTTATAAAAAAAAAATCTTTTCAATGTACAGTAGTATAGGATCATCTCAATTCTCTATCATTATCACCTCCATATCCCATTCTCATAAAGTCATCATCCCAAATAAATAAAACATATAGTCTGCTCCCCCAGGAGATGTGAATTCTTGTTATACTCACAAGGAGTATACATCCCAGACAGAGCCACTATTGGGACAGGAAAATTTTAAAATCTTTCTATTTTTATACCTACTCATGTCTGACGAAAACAAAAAATATTTTGCCCAAAATCAAAATAAAATGATATATCCAATAAAACCCTATAACTTTTATCACAAAATAATGTACAGGGTTAAAATTTCCTAATATTGACAAGACCTCATTGCAGTTATACCGATCCATGAGAAACTAGTTGAAATGAGTATCGGTGTGAGATTACTGATCAGAGAGAAGATTTCAGGGAACACCAATGAAGAAAGTGGCACCGATGACCTTTCATCGGAGGGAGAACGCGTGGTTACACTGATCAGTATAAGGAAACACTATCGGGTAATATTCTACAAACCCTCCCGACAATGTAAGTCATGTAGGTGGTGGATTTCGGTAGGACTCTCATTGAGCATGCAGTGGAATGGAGGGAATTAGTGGTCATCGGTAGGAGATGAACATTGAAGGGAAAGATTGATGAGTCTCTGATATTCTAAAGTCTCAGTGATTAAAGAAAAGTGTTTTGGCATAGCTCACACCGATATGTGTGGAGAATAAGAACCATCAGCAAAGCTGAACAAGTTGGAACAAAGTTTATATGTCTTACTGAACTGATGGTCATAGCGATAAAGATGTCAGTGACATATCATGAAGATCTCTCCAATGAAGAGTGTAAAGGAAGGTTATCGGGGAAACAAGCACGATCGGGTAACTTGAAATAAGTTATCCCGATGGTTTATCTTATCTCGATGACAACGATGACCATGTTCATCAACAAGACTCTCACTGATAGTCATATCGGTAACACTTGACATATCGGAGAAGAATATTATTCACAAAGCGATGAAGGAAGTCATGCCGATGGTAACAATGCTCACTTCCACATCGGGTAAAGCTTGGAAATATCTTGCCGATACAAACTCACTTATGAAATATGACATCGAAGAGACAAATCAAGGGTTACAATGATTGATCTGTGAGCAAACATTCGCACCATGAGAAGATATTAAGATCGCCCTGACATTATGAAAATCATGCCAATGAGAGAAGTTATGATGATGTGACATTTCACAATGATCAAGAAAATTGAAATGCTCGAACAATTAATTATAGACGATGAAGAAATCCTCTGAGATAACATTTGAAATCATTGCAATTAAGTTTGATAGAATTATTTGAGAAGAGAAAGCAAGTGGAGACTTGGACGAGAATACAAGGGAATTTGATCACCATTTCAAAATAATAGGTACATACATACAAACTTCTGCATAATAGCCTGTTATTTGAATTTTTTGTCAAGGATTGTAAATGGAAACTCTGGTGAAGGGAAAGGGGAGAAAACAACAGGGTGACATCAGCAAACTTAAAAGACAAAAAACTGACAAAACCCCTGAAGAGAAAACAAAAGAGAGAAAACTGAACCAAGACTTGATTCATCAACTACCTGGATCAACTCCCAAAGCCCGAAGGTCTGCTCAACTTAGGGCAGAAGTGGAGAAATTAGAAGACAAGTGTAAATACCTTGGGAATGTTTGGACTCCAATTAGAGGCTATGAGCTTTTAAGTTCCACTACAATAGAAGAATTAGGAATTTTCCAGTGTCAAACCCATGGCATTTGAATTTGGGTAAATTAGTTGTTCTTGATGTGTTTCTGAATGTTGACCTCCTCTAGCTTCTTGCTAAACAATATAACCCAAGTCTTAAAGCCATATGCAACCCACAAGGGGAGCCTATTATACACTTGTCAAAGAATACCATTTCTGAAGTTTTTGACTTGGATGATTTATGTATTGTCCCTATTATTTATGAGGATTTGGAAAAGGAGTATTGGAGAATGGATACTATTTACAATGGATGGAGGTTGCCTATTCATAGGCCCAGGGCAAAGGGAGAAATGGTGCCTCTCAGTGAGGATTATGGCCCTCCTTTTCATGTATCATTATTTGAACCCTACATACAATATACTTACTACTTTGTGGGCCAGGTCCTAGGATCAGAGGTCCTTGACTTCATGACAATTCCTCTGATGGTCATAGCTGCAGACATCCAATGCCATAATGCCAGGTAGTTTGATTACATTGCCTATGTTTTTAATAGGATTGACTCTGGTATGATTGCCATAAAAAATAATGCCCCATCAGTTTCCTTTGAACATTATTCACTTCTCATGCACATGGTGCTCTATTATGCTCAGGAAGTGGGGTTCTGGCCAACTGAATTCAAAGTTGTTCCAGTAGACCAGAGGGGGCAAAAGTCACCTGTGCAAATGTGGACCAGAATATGGGATAGCAGATATGGCCATTCTAGCTATGTACAATTTGAAAAATATTTTGTGAAAGTGTTATATAGATATTTCAATCATCCCTGTGAGTATTCAATCTCATATTAAATAATGAGGTTTCTTAGACCAAAGGATTTTGGTGGTCCTCTTAGTGTTACTCACAACTAGGGAGATTGGTACTATTTTGAGGATGCTACTATGGTTAGAGTTTATGGTTTTGAGGATACTCCTTTTATCTTGCCTAAGACTGTCCCTAACAGAATTGCCTATTTAGAAATAGTTAGGCAAATGAATTGTTCAAATGTGATGCACTTGAGCTCCCATGATAAACAGTCTTTTATGCCTAGTACTCTTTGCTTTGGATATTTTATTGTGGTATCCAAGGAGGGGTATGGTCTCATTATGGATAAATTGATGCACTACAATATGAGGTGTGCTGAGGTAAGAAAAGGGTTTGATCCTGAGGGTTTTATTGACCTTGCTCAGAGAAAGAAAAACCTCAATGGGTACACACATGTCCCCTACCCACATGATGATGTCATCAGAAATCTGGAGGAGACTGAAGTTGAGTTGGTGGTTGAGAAATACAACAGGGACTTAGATGAGAAAAGGAAACAACTTGTAGAGATTGAGGTGTTATCCTCTGGTGATGAAGAACCTGTAGAACAAGAGGAGCCACATCAAGAGACAACAGGAATGACCAAATGAAAGATGCAACAATATCAGTCTCCTGGCATACTACATGATGAGGAGGGGCATGCTGATGAAGACCCCAGACAAATAGCATATGATTCTTTTATTTCTGATGATAAATTTATTCATTCTAAAGAATTCAAATCATTTTTATATAAATGCAAGGGGAAAGAAATCAGAGAGTTAGTTGATGATGTCTCCGCCAACAATGAGAGATAATTACTTGATATGTTGAAAGAAACAGTAGATAATGAATTGCAAGATATGACCCCTAGCAAAGGTAGGCAGCTGCTCAAAGAAGTAGGGGTAATGATCTTTCTTGGTCTTGATTTGAATTCTGCTCTAGTATTTGATAGTTTTCTGCATAATAGAGATGATAAATACAAGCTCACTCTAGAAGGTGTCACTGAGGTATATAAGGGCACCAAATTTAATAATGATGAAAATTCATTAATGATATGGGCCCTGTATCCTCCCCATGAAAAGACAGCCATTATAGACATTGAGAAGACTTTTGGCCATGTCATGACTTTGAAGGCAGGGGAGACTAACCCCTTGATCACTGTAGACATTGGCATTAATGTTACAAAGATGAATAAGGTACAGACTCAGATGTTAATCAAAGAAAGAGATGCATACAAGCTGAACTGTGAGAGATTGACCAAAGAAAATGACTATTTGAAAGATGCTGTTAAGAGCACCTTCGGGGGCTCAGTGAAGAGATTAACTCAGGGCGAAAGTTCACATTGTCCAATCACCATGCATCGACCAGATAGCCCAAATCCAGATTGATACACTTGCCACAGTACTCCAGAACATGCATACCAACATGATGCATTGGCTGAATCAATTTTGGGATAATTATTCTTAAAATTTCAAAGCTATCCAAGAGCATGAGAGGCTAGACAAAAGGCTGCAAGAGAAACAAAATGAGACACAAAGTAAAGATACTTCTGACATAAAAGATACCTCCAGTGCAAAAGAATTGATCGAGCAACATCAAAAGTATTATGACCAACTTAAGAATGATGCCAAAGAATGTGTTGAATCCTCGAAAGTAGGAGTGCCCATGTTGTTCAAATGCAATAAAGAATTGAAGAACAAAGAGGAATGGAGCAGTGACTATCAAGCAATATTGCATGAAGCCTTAGAATCTCTTAAGGACAAAGACTCTGCACCTGGGGAGGCATGCAAGCACTTGGAGAAGATGGTTACAATGGATGTGATCACATGGAACGCCATTGAATTCAATGATTCACATCGCAGCCAGGAGTACTTAGATCATATTTCTTAGTTATACTTGTGGTTTAATAGGGCTTAAGCATGGTTATTTTATTATTGTTATGTTAATCATGTTGATTCCCAAAAGACTTCTTTGAAGAGTTATGTCTCTTCATAAGTATTCCTATATAAGTCGAACATATGATGTTGAATTATGATCAACGGTAGAATATAATACATAGAGTTTACAATGTTTCCCAAAGACCATGTTGCAAGTATATTATTGAAGAAGTAAATTGAAGTTCTCTGATTCTGTGGTTCTATTCTGGCATCAATTGTTTGTTAAGATTATTCAATTGTGTGGTTGTCTCCAGTTCAATATTTCCTTGTTATTCAGATTAATATATCAAGTATATAGTTAATTTGTCAATGCGCATTTATTGTATCTGGGTGATTGAATTAATTGGTTCCCATTACAAGAATTAAAAATCCTTCTGATCAATCATTGTAACTTGGAAGTTTTAGTTTGGATTACTAAGAAGAACCATATAATTAGTATTGCCATTCTATCTCCAAGTTAATATTATCTATTATTCTTGCATATTTCATTCAATTGGTTCCTTCAAGAAAGGATTAAATTACCTTCTGGTGAACAACAAGAAGCCTGATTATATTGGTTGGATTGTTAAGAAGAGTTTGTCAGCCATTTCATTGCACGTTTATACAAGTTATAAACTAAAATATTGTGCCAAACAATTAGAGTTATTGCCAACTATAAACCACTAGTCTTAGTCATCTGTTTGACTCTGTTTACCCAACAAGGCACTGGTCTTATTTTTAACTCATCACTTAAAAACCCCTTTTATTAGTTAAGCACAGTCATAAATTCACCTTGATATTGCTTATACAATTTATACCAACCATTCATCAGATATTAGATATAGAATTAGTTAGCAAGTTTTCATCTATTCTACACCATTTGCCATTGTAGATAGATTCATTTACTCAGTCAAAACATTTACATTCAGTCTACTTTAATTCGCAAAGGTTCACCCGCCTAGGTGTAGCAGGACCTAAAGTGTAGGGAGTCATCAGACCCTAAAGGTTGATTCCATCACGTTAGTTCAAAAATGTTGTGAATCTAAGCATAGAGCCTGGCATCCTCTTAGGATTAGCAACCTACATTTTTGAGACCCAACAGGGCGCTCCATCCAAGAATGGGCTATGACAGATGCTCTTACGCACCTCACAATTGTCATAGAATCTGTCATACATGACAACACTTATAATTGTAAGAGAATCTATCATAAACTGACTAAAAATAGTATATTCCTGTTACAACATGTCATAACCCACATTGGGTGCCCAAAGATGCCTTCCTCAAAGATGCTCTTCGACACATGTCTTCACCTATCATAGAACCTTCTATTCTTGACTTTTATGCGTCATAGATTTTTTCATAGGAATCTGTCATAACACTTATGCATCATAACTCCTTACACACTACACAAAATGTCAACACATGGCAGAAAACCTCTACCACAATATGGGATGCCTATATCCACATGGGATGAGTTGACCATCCTAGTCACATTCCAAGTGGAGTGACAACACACCATGCCACTTTACACTAAATTACAAAATAGGATGTGCATCATAAATTACAACACAGGCAAATAAATAAATAAATAATCAAATAGCCAATGCTAGGAATTACCAAGGTTGAGACACCTTAATTCCCAACATTCTCCCACTTGTCGAACACCTTGTAAGAGCCAATAGAAATAACAAGATTTTAACTACTATAGGCTGAGAGGCCGATAGACTCTGAACACCATCTAAACTTATTAGTGCCCACTAGTTTTGTCAATTCATCCGCAAAATTCTTCAAAGTATCTATCTTCTCCAATGTCACCTTTCCATCCTCCACCATGTTTCGTACAAAATGAAACTATACATCAATATGCTTTGTTTTGGCATGGAAAGTCAGATTCTTTGCTAAGCAAATCGCAGTATGACTGTCACAACAGATAACTTAATCTATCATGCATCAACACTAATATCTGAACACAATCTCTTAAGTGAAATGGATTCCTTACAAGCATGAGTAGCTGCCATATACTCTTCTTTTGTCGTGGACAAAGTGACCACAGGTTGCAGCTTACTAATCCAACTGATTGCACCACTGAACATAGTAAACACATAAGCACTGGTGGATCTCCTACTGTCAATGTCAGCCACCCAATCAGAATCCACAAATCCTCGAATACTCATAGAATGTATAGATCCTATAGGATGACCATGATAACATAGGGAATACTCAGAAGTACCCTCACAAATATCTGAACACTCTCTTCACTGTATCCCAATGTACCCATCCAGAATTAGCCATAAACTGACTAAGGCTAATACAGACCATAGCATGCATCAAACTTCCAACAACACTAGCATAAGGCACTCTGATCATACCCTCTGTCTTAGAAGGAGACTTTGGACAATCATTAATTGATAACTTTGTCCCTAAAGAAACAGGAACACTCAATGGTCTGCAATTTGCCATGCTGAATCTCTCCAACACGGTCTTCAATACTTACTCTGTCTTAGCCAAAGTTTTCTATTTTCTCTGTCTCTTTTGATTTCCATTCCCATAATGTACCTATCTACCCCTAAAGTTTTCATTTCAAACTATGTTGACAATTGAGACTTCAAATCATAAATCACATTCTTATCATTCACAATTAACAACATATTGTCAACATATAATGCAATAATGAGAATGCGATTATTGTCAAATTTGTAGTATACACAATGATCTGATTTTGACCTGAGAAATCCAATAGACAACACAAAGCCATCAAATTTCATTTACCACATCCTAGGAGATTGTTTCAAACCATACGAAGACTTTTTTAAATTGCAAACCAAATTTTATTTACCTTTTTCTATGTAATGCTCTAGCTGTGACATATAAATCTCTTCCTCCAATTCACCATGAAGGAATGTTGTCTTCACATCCATCTGCTCCACCTCTAAGTCATAAGCAGCTACAAGAGATAACATGAACCAAATAGATGTTAGCTTTGCAATTGGAGAGAAAATTTCACCATAATCAATTCCCTCTACTTGTGAATACCCCTTTGCAACCAATCTGGCCATGTACTTCTCAACACTGCCATCTGCACCAAATTTCTTCTTGAACATGCATTTACAACCAATAGGTTTCTGTCCTTCAGGAAAAGGCACCAAGTCCCAAGTTATATTCTTCTCCAAAGAAGCCATCTCATATTCCATGGCCTCCTTCCAGGAACTTGCATCTTTCATGCCCATAGCCTCTGTCATAGTTCTAGGCTCATCAGTGTTAGTAATCAAGGCAAAAGCACAACTATAATCTAGCAATGAATAACCAAACCTATCACGTTGCTTCGTTGTTCGTGTAGACATCCTCAAAGACTGAGGTTGAGGTTCTGTTTCTTCTAAGCTTTCAGAGCTGCTAGAGCTCTCATCATCATCAGGTCTCACAGGGCCTTTCAGTTCAGTCTTCTCAGGGGTAGAAGGAAACTGAACCATATCTTCTTTCTTTTCTTTCTCTTTTGGCTCTAGAATAATAGGAGAAGGTGTTAGCTCTCTGAAAATAACACTTCTACTATACAACACTTTCTGGCCATAGGATCCCAAAGCTTGTACCCTTTCACACCAACACCATAGCTAATGAAGATACACTTAACAATCTTGTTCTCCAATTTTGACCTCTTCTCCCTAGGCACATGAGCATATGCCTCACAACCAAAAACATGATGATGTTTTAATGAAGGCTTCATACCAAACCACACCTCCATGGGTGTATTATCAACAAGAGCTGATGTAGGAGACCTATTTACTAGGTAGCAAACAATGGCTACAGCTTCAGCCCAAAACTTCTATTCAAGGCTAGCATCCCTAGGCATATGCCTAGCCCTCTCCATCAACATCCTGTTCATCCTATTTGCAACTCCATTTTGCTGAGGGGTGTATGGAGTTGTCTTATGTCTTTCAATCCCATATTCTTTACAGAACTTATCGAAGTCTGCAGAACAAAACTCACCACCGTTATTAGTTCTCAAACACTTAATCTTTTTACCAGTCTGATTCTCAACAAAAGCTTTAAACTCTTTGAACCGATTAAAGACTTTAGATTTGCTTCTAAGAAAATAAACCCATGTCTTTCTACTGTAGTCATCAATGAATGAAATAAAATATACAGATTTAGAGATCGAAGGAACATTCACAAAACCAAACACATCAAAATGAATAAGATCCAACACACCAAAAGACTTATGAGAACTAGAGTAAAACTAAACACAATTTTTCTTTCTATATATACAATGTTCGCAAAAGTCAAACTTGAGATTACAATCATTTAACCCCTCAAAGAGGTTTTTATTTTTCAAGGCTCTAAGACCCTTCTCACCAATGTGGCGAAGTCTTTTATGCCATAATATTGTCTTCTCAGCTTGAAGTTTCATTTCCAAAGCATGAGTACCCTTAGGTACCCAAAATGCACTACCATTAGAATTGGAAGCAATACATCTTTTAACTGCTGGTTCTAAAGGTGAAGATGAAGTGACTGAAGCTCTTTTCTTCAAAATAGAAGCACTATTGCACTGTGTGGTGCATGCATCTAGCTAAAACAGAGTAGCTCTTTGAGTAACCTTCGCAAGCACCATAGCACCTCTAGTCATCTTGCATCCTTCGCTAGAGAAGACAACTTGCACACCTACATCATTCAATTTACTTACAGAAAGTAGGTTCCATGCCAAGCCTAGGATGTACATAACCCCAGATATCCCCTTCAATCATCCATCAGGGAATTAGATTGTGACTCTTCCATGGCTAACTATCTTCAGATGAGACTCGTCACCTAGGTACGCTCTTCCACCATCGAACTCTTCATACTTTGTAAACTAGTCTCGATGCAAGGTCATGTGGAAAAAGGGACCAGAATCAATCAACCATAGATCATTAGATGCATGGGTGGCCAAGGCTACAATAAAAGCATCAGCATCATCTTGTGACTTGTCAGAATCTAAATTTGAGACATTCTTCTTCTTTTTCTTTTTCTCCTCTTTGCATTCCTTTCAGAAATTGACAAATTTGCCATAGTTCCAATAAAGAGCCTTGGACTTCCCAGGAGATTTGGATCTCCCACGCAATTTGGATCTGGCCTTATCATCTTTCTTGTCCTTGTTTTTCTTCCCTTTCTCCTTGGATCTACCACGAACTGCAAGAGCCTCATTGGCTGTCTCAAAAGACTTTCTCCACATCTCTTCAGATAATAGCAAAGACACCACTTCACCCATTTTGAAGATGGATGTGGTACTCCTGATAGCCATAACAAGATGGTTCCATGATTCTGGAAAAGAACAAAGCAAGGTCATACAACGATTCTCCTTCATCTTCACACCAACAGATGTCAACTGTGAAACTAACATGTTAAAGACATTCAGGTGATTTGCAATGGACCCTCCATCCTCCATCCTTAGAGAATATAGCTTCTTCCTCAGGAATAGCTTGTTCACTAGGGACTTGGCCTGATAAACATCTCCCAGCTTCTTCCAAATTTCTTTCACGGTCTTCTCCTCATGGACATTTAACAAGATAGAGTTAGCTAGACAGAGTCTCACAAGACCCTTAGCCTTCCAATCCTTGAGATCTCAATCAGCTTGAGACATGGACACAGTTTTTATGAAGCATTTGTATCTTGTAATTTATTTACAATTAATTTTGGATGTTAATTATTTAAAATAAGTAAATTTTCTCCTGTAATCATATTATTTCTAAATAATTTAGTGAATTATTGTTATTAATTATTATTTTTCCTGAGTGGGCATTACATAGGTATTAGAGCACCAGGTTGCAACACTTGGGGGCTTTGGGGTAAGAGTATTAGTAAGTAAACTCATTTTTGGGTCTCATCATGGTAAGTAGAGGTAAATTATGATTGAATAATGGCACATAATTAATGTCTAGTAAATCAATTTCAACAAATATGTAAATGGATGTATCTTTGGAAATTGTAAGTTTCTGCAATAATAATTGATGATTTCTATCAAGCATGTATATTTTTCACCTTAATCCATGATGATAATGACAAACTTGTGTTTTTGGTGATGTTATTGTGAATGGATTGTATGGGAGTTGGGTGGATGGGATTTGGGAGCTACATGTGTTGTGGGAGCTACATGTGCTCTATGGAAGATATTGTTGTGTTATGCCCTTTGAGGAACTTATGGTGTTTGTGTTGGTGTTGGTGTTGTGGGAGTTGTTATTGTTGTTGCTCTTTGTGAGCTATTATTTTATTTATGGGAGCTACTAATGTGTGGGAGTTGTTGTTATTGCTCTGTGTGAGCTATTATTTTATTTATGGGAGCTACTGGGAGCTACTGATGTGTGGGAGTTGTTGTTTCTCTATGTGAGCTATTATTTTATTTATGGGAGCTTCAGGGAGCTACTGGTGTGTGGGAGTTGTTGTTGTTGCTTTGTGTAAGCTATTATTTTATTTATTGGGAGCTCAAGTGAAATAAAGGGAGCTACGTGTGATTGAGAGCTACTATTGTGTTAAGGGAGCTACATTTGTGAAAAAGGGGAGTTTTATAAACCTTGATTATTCATAACTATTAAATGCTCATAATTGCATAAGTTTCATAGTCAACTCCTTTTGTAGTATATGTTGGAGCTCCATGTGGTTTGAGACCACCACATTCCCCTCCTCCCCTTAGGTGGCTTGTTTGAAGTCATGTAGTGATTGAGATGTTTAGCATGCCTTGTCTATGCTCCCACATTTCTCATTCATTCTTATCCCAAGTATAGAAGTCTTTATATCATTTATGGTTGGAGTCCATTTTCCAGTTCTGTTTTGTATTAAATCAGAGCAATTTTGCAGTATGACAACGTAAATACTCTGCCTCCCTTATCTTTCAACCCAATATATCCAACTTTGCATAGATCTCATTTGTCTGTGAAGGCATTTTATATCTTAATGCATTTTAAATCTCCATCACTGCAACATTTATTTTCAACATTGCACTTCAAAGGCGTTTTATATCTTTATGCATTTTATGTTTATGCAATTCCTTTTATCTTATGTTTACTTGTGTCAAATCTTGGGATGCCTCCTGATATGCTTTAGATGAAGGAATGCTTGTATTGTAAATTTAACATGTAGTAACTATTTTTATATTATTTTGTCTTATTTTTACTTGATTCATTAATGTTTTATTTAACACAATGATCTTATCATTGGATTCTCCTTTCAGATAGGGTCATTATGACCACCTTGCAACAATGTTAAGAAATTAATTTTCTCATACTGTATCGGCCTAGAAATTAAGTTTGAAATCATTTTTTTCTGTAATTTCTCCCCTGCAAAATCTCGGATCCAGATCAAAATTTAATCTCTAACTTGGTGACATAAGCCTCTTAAGTGTCAGCTTCTTATTTGAGTATTAGTATAAATGTAAAGCCTTTGTATCATTACATTGAGTCAAGATTTAGAATTTACTAAGACTAGATGTAGTGATTAAGAATAAAAGCAATTGAGTTTAGAACATTCAAAAGGGTCCATTGTGTTTATTAGCCGGATCATTTGATTTTTAGACAAGGTTGTTTGCATATCAATAAAGGATATAGAGATAGAAATCAAAGAGATTGCTTAGGCTATCAAATATATGAAGTCATTATATAAAGGTTCTCATTAATTTGTATTTTGATATTGTTTGAAGTGCATTTGAAAGTTTTTAAGTGATTTCAACTCTTAATAGTTTATTTGCCAATTAATATCAAACTCTTCAAATTCAGATTATGGGTGATAATAGTTTCAAAATATTATAGACTCAATGTGAATCACTGGTGATATTGGGAATAATTATGAATAACTTTTTATACTCGTGATGTCAGTTTTGTCTTGATTATAATAAGAAATAAATATATGTTGGTGTTTGGACATTTGGAAAGAGAAGCTTCAAGATGAACTGTGCTATTAGAAAGCTTAATGGTTTCCATATTCAAACTTAGCCCATTGTGATTTTTGATTTGGACCATTATTGCTTGCTTCATCAACGTTTAATTGAACGTGAAGAAATTTTATACGGTGCAGCCATGCAAGTTGAGGTATGTTTTTAATTTAGTGTCTTAAATTAAGAGAATCTACAGTATTATATTCCAAATAAAATTTATAGGCCTATTATTAGTTGACTATTGTGGTTGCAAAGCTATGAGACAAAGATTGTAGTATGTAAATTTGTTTTATGCAATATTAGGCAGAACTCTGAGCATACGAGGTATGGTCAAGCTAGTGGTTAGTTTTTTTGAGAATTATGTTTGCATCTTTTGAAAAAGCATAGTAATGGTTAAATCTCCTAATTATGTTATGATTAAGTTGTGGGACCTTATGTGAGAATGATAAATGAGGTAATTAGATCTAGTTTTCTATTTTCTTCTAATAGGATGTAAATTGTGAAGGTGTTTAAAAATTATGAGAATGACATCTTAGAAAGAAAGTTCTCTAGATTAATATTGTTGTTTAAGGTCTGTGATTTTGTCTAATTAAGACTTGTCATCCAAATTTGATAGTCATTTATAATCGTCGTTAATGGTGACATGGAAGATGTTGATGTGTATGTGATATCTAGAGGTTTTGATTTATATGAGAACCGTCATGTGAATTGCAAGTTCAAATTCTCAAACTACGAAGTCTCTGAACTATGTGTACGTAGGCTAGTCCAACATGAGCCCTTGAGACATTAGGTCAGCCCCTTAGGGCCTTAGGTTTGTCATTTTATGCAATTATTATTTGTTTTTGAGTATTTAGTGACTATGCAGAACTAATGTTACATTTAGTGTGCAGATTCAGATTTGATGATTGTATAGGATACCGGAGCTGAGAAAGTACTTTGCACCTTGCGAAAGGATGATATTAAGACATTTATTGTAAATTTGTATATTTGTATATGAAGCATTTGTATCTTGTAATTTATTTACAATTAATTTTGGATGTTAATTATTTAAAATAAGTAATTTTTCTCCTGTAATCATATTATTTTTAAATAATCTAGTGAATTGTTTTTATTAATTGTTATTTTTCCTGAGTGGGCATTACAAACATGTATTTTATGTTGTTTCATGTACTTGGTTGATACGGTTAAAGTTACATACTCTGAACCAATGGAAAAGGACCTTTGATTGATATGATGCTATGTTAGAGACTTGCAAACTATTTTGAAACTAAAGTTTTGATAAAAAAGACTAAGATGACCAAAACCAAAGAGTTTGAGCATCTAAGATAGAATTGCAACAATAATCTTTCCTAAGGGTGTGACCATGCCCTAATCATTGTGATTTTGTTCTAAGTATAATGTGTCTTTGGTACCTACAATAATTATTATTTTTATGATATCTAAGACAAGGAAAATAGTGGTGATGCTAAAAAGCACCATGGATATTTCTATGCAAGGGTTAAAGTTCAAAACTTCCTTGCACCTAAGTCAAGTCTTGAGATTAAGGTAATAGTTGAAGTAAAAGAGATAGTGTGAGTGTTAATTTTGACAAAGAGGTCAATGCACTAGACCTACAAATGTGTTAGTGATAGATGTACAAATGTTTTGTCTTAAAAATCTCTCTTGATTGATTCCTATGTGATCATCATAATGACCTTTAGGTATGATTTTGTTCAAGAGATAGAATTGCTGATATGATCTTGTCTAGGAAAGAAAAGCTAGTGGCTCAGACTAGGTCAGAAATGTTCCAGGTAAGGGGATAAAGCATAAAATAGTGTTGTATTAAATCTTGGGTTAGTGAGTATACTAAAAGAACCAAAAAAATATGTTAAAAACATTTCTTAAAATCATTAACCCAAAATAAGGTAAAATGAAAGAAAAATATAAAAATATACACTTTTCTCCTATACAAATTTATTAAACACTTGTCAACTAACTTAATAAAACACTAATATTAATAAATAAATCTAACAAAATAAATTTTCTATATTTTAATAATCAAAGATACTACTTATTAAACATATCAAACATTTTTTTTTTGAGATCTCAGAGGTGTCTAGATCTCAGTACACTATGGAATTATGAGCTCGAAGCACACCGATCAAGGTGAGACCGACCAGTCCTCTGGGCTAAGGTGATATCCTGGCAGCGGACACACACTGCGCCTGGCTGGGTAATTCGAGGCTTGAACCTGCATTGATTGTCCATGTCTTTCAACAACTCAACCAACTAGTGTACACCCCAGGGTCTAATGTATCAAACATTTTAACATTTTATTGTATATATATTTAAACTATAGCCTTTGTCTTTTCACCCAGATATTTTTATTATTAGTCCCTACCTTATAGGCATGAGACTAATGTTTTCACTGCGCTCGTCTCTATTAATGCAAACATCAGAAATTGTGTCACTAATGCTAATGGTATAGTTTGTGGCGTTGATTTATTAAAAGGGATTTTTCATTTTTTTTTGCAATTTTGTCATTGGCTGTCGGTAATTTCCTTGGGGTTTTTTGTTTTTCTAATTGCAAAAAATTGTAAAATAATTTCAGTATTAGAAATATTTCATGACTTTCTAATGTTCTTTGATATAGTCATGTCTTGGCGCCTAGTGTTTCTATCGACGTGTGGCATTTTAAGAGGACATTGTGCATTTGACAGTCCCTTATTTTCATTTATTGTGAATAAATTGAACTGCAGGTAGCATTAATGACTTATGATGTGAGGTTTTTAGTCTGTCGAGCAAAGGATTATTTGTATTGTTTATTCATTTGTTCAGATTGTTTGATGAGGGTGAAGTCTGTGTCTGTTTAGAAGGTTTCCATCCATCGTATTGGAAGCAAAAAAGGAGGCATTTGTAAGTTCCTACATCTTTTACACGGTTATTTTTGCATTTTTTATTCATTTGCTCAAATTGTTTGATGAGGGTGAAATCTATGTCTGTTGAGAGGGTTTATATCTATCATATTGGAAGCGAAAAAGGAGGCATTTGTAAGTTCCTATATCTTTTACACTGTCATTTTTGTGTTGTTTATTCATTTGCTCAGATTGTTTGATGAAGGTGAAAAACCCTAATAAGGCGAGCCTCCAGACCCTATTTGCTCTGTTCTCTTTTTTTTAGGGTCAGAGGAGGAGGAAGCAAAAGGAATGGGAATTAAACTCGAGGCCACCGACAGGAAAAATGGTACTGAACTAGTCTATGCTTCAACAAAAAAGAAATATTTTGACCTCTGAAATGCTTAAGTGTTCCTTTAAATTTGTTTTTTTTTCCTTTTGAAATCTGGTGATTTTTGGCTGCAAATAGGGTATTGATTTAGTAACAGGAGGGAAGAGCAAGAAGACCAAGTATACCGCTCCAAAGAGAAATGATATTTACCTCAATCTTCTCATAAACGTATTATTTGTATTTATTTATTTTTAAATTTGTTTTTCTATTAAATCATCTGTCAAATCTTTTCATTTTATTTAAATTGTAACCCTAATTCTATTTTGCTTGACGATCTGGAACATTAAGCAACTTTACCAATTTTTGATGAGAAGAACCAATAGTGGCTTTAATGCGGTGGTGTTGAAGAGGCTTTTTATGAGCAAGATCCAGAAAGCACTGTTGTCTCTCTCTCGCCTCATTTGCTTCTTCAATAGGCTTAGTAGTGAAAGAAAGATTGACTATGACTCAGAAGTACTACTTGTGTTGAATGCCGACAAGAGTAAATAGTTCTACATACCTTTAGACTTTTGGCAATACAAAATAGCTAGAAGATTTTGACAATCGATCCTAACAAAATTTGATGTTGGCTCTTGCATTAGAAAGGGGGTATTACAAAGAGATGCCCAGATAATCAGTGACAATGGGAAAGAAACGCAACAGACTATGCTTTTTGTTACAATTTCATTTATCTTTAGATGGTTTAACCTTTCAGAGCGATCATTCTCTCTGTAATTAGAGGAGTTTGAATCTTTTAAAATAGACTTAGCATGCCATCCCATGCCTAGAATTATGGTTTTTTGAAAAAGACATGTCTACACTTTGAAAGTAGGGACATAAATAGAGATGCCATCTCTCTTTTTTATCATGGAGAGAGAATCTCAAAAATTTGTTACTCTTCAACTTTTCTTTTTTATAGTGCTTGCTTGTATTGATACTTGCAGCTATTTGTATGTAATTTGAGGACTTAATTTCTTGTAAAGGTTGCTAAGAGAATTTTCTCACCTACTATGGATAGGGTATTATTGCAGGTATCAATGCTCTACTTAGTAAGCAATTGATCTTTTTGGAAAATGGTTCCAGTTTTGAATCACTCTTATCATGTGGGAGTGTGATCTTCTAAATAGTAATTAGGATCTCTAGGAATTCTTGGCTTCAAGATTTTGAATCATTATTACAATTCTATCTGTTACAAGCTTAATGGTAGCATTTTTCTGTGATTGCAGAGTGGGAGAAGACACTCCAACTTATAGGCTTTATTGGCCTTGCACAAGTACTTTTTAGCCAAGACTAGTCATGGCATATTCAATGTTTATATAAAGGCTCATCTATATCATGCCCATGCAAGTACTTTCCCAATTCAATTCCCTAAAGTGTAGACTGGAAATTTTTGGATAGGTGGTATATAGATGAATTAATTCATATGAAACTGCAGATGATTTGAAAGTTGACATCATGTAATTTTATAACCATGACATGGGGGTGTGGCCAAGTGATTTTCCTTAAGTGTTTTGATGTTCTTTTCAATTAGAGATAAATCTATGTGCAACCAGCTTGAATGTTATCCTAAAATAACGTAATCCTATTATGCTTGTGGACGTTGATACAGTTCTAAACACCTAAACATTCAACTCATTGCATAGAATTCTAAAGTACACCCCCTATGATAATCTAATACTTAGTATGAATGCAAATTCTTAAAGGATCAAATATTTTATCTCAACAAAAAGGCATGTTTTTACCTTTAAAATTTGTATTTTAAGGGGAGACATTATTTTTAGCTGTTGCACCTTGTGAGTCATTTTTGTCCAGAGAACTTTAAAACATAGGTCTTAAGTTTTCTATTGGCCAATCTACATCCCAGTAAAGCCATCCAAAGGCTGTTGTTTTGCTTCTTGCAATGAATTAAAATTTTTGTTGGCCCTTATGACACAGCTAGTTGCTAGACCCAATAATTAAAATGAGCTGGTGCAAAATGTGAATCAGCTCTTTGTATGGTCTGAATGAATACTTGTAGGCACATACCTATAGAATTTGGTAATTTAGAAAGTTTCAATGTCTTTCACATTATAGCTGAGATAGAGAGAGCTGTCTAACCCACTGATGGATTCTCCTACATTCTAATTTTAGAATTGAAGAAACATCATGACAAAGCACCATGTAGATTTTCTGAACCATGGTTGCCTTCTCATCCATTAAAGATCGAGATAAGCCTAGCCCACCAATAGATTCTTCCACATTCTAATTTCAGAATTGAAGAGACGTGATGACAAAGTACAACATAGATTTTCTGAACCATGGCTAGCTTCTTATCCATATTAATTAAATCCTAAGTAGGATGGACATCATTTGCTAGGGGGTTTGAGACAAAGAGAAGGTTATTAGCAGTTTGGTTGATAAAATATATCCTGATGATAGTAGAATTGACTATGTTTAGACTTTCTTGCTGAAATAAGAAATTTTTAATCAGTCTCAAATGAATAATTCCCCCATATTATTCTCTCAAATCCTTAAAAGTGGGTGGGTGTAATAGAATCAAAACTGTTCCAAGTAAAATGAAAAACAAAAGATTAAGCTAATTAACAATCATGTGGAAATGTACTAGTGTAAAGTGACATAGTTCCTTGTTGTTGAGCCTTTTGTTTATAATCTTTAACAACAGAAGCAGATCCAGGGTTTTGTCTAATCTCTATGTTTAATTGTTGGTGGAAATTAAAGTTAGACCATTTATTACTCGATACTGGACATAATTTTCATTTCTTCATATACATTATGGCCTCTAGTTCTGTGCCAAAATTGTTTGGCAACCACAATATATAAGGTGCATTGGCAAACTTTTGGGAGTAGTGTCATATTATCTTTGTGGATTTAGGGTGCTATTGAACAGTTACACAATGTTTAAATTTTAAGAACTTTTGTGTTCATCATTGTGAAAGTTTTTTGCTTTAGTTTTTTTTTTGGTCTAATTTACATGTTAAATTATTTGTTGAAATCAAAGTCATAGTATTTATTAAAAGGCTTTTTTCCCTATGCATGGAGACTATGGTTAATAGTTCACTTTATGGTGTTAAAAGCATTCCACAATCATGGGATATGCAAGATATATGGTTTAATTGTTGGATAAAATGTCATACATTCTTTGTTTGATAGGTAGTAAAAAATGACGTGATATAATTGTGCATTTTGGTCTTAAATTTGGTTCCGCACTTACACAAAATTTGAATCTAATCACTTTCATCTAAGATTTTTTTAAAAAAAATGACTGATTTTTGCATATAAATTTAGGTTTTTGTTTATTTTTTGCCTTATATTACTTTAAGAGTGACAATATTTTGTTTTTTTACTGTGCATGTAAAGGAATATATTTTCCACTCCTTATCAACTCTACCAAGCCTTGTTGGGATCACTATACAAACATTATTAGTTGATAGGTAACATGGCTTACTGTAATTTTATTTTACTTTTCAATGTGTTGAAAATAGCCTCAGATTGACATAATTACTCAATTCACAAGGAGGGTTTATTTCTAGTTCTTGAGGTTATTATTCTATTTTGAGAGTTCTCAATTTTCTACCTTTACCTAAATATGCGCTCATTGCATGGAATTTTGTGTTGTTTGACATCATCTAGACTATGGTTGGAACTCAGGAGTTTGAGCTTGTCGTAGTTATTATATTATTGGCAGTCAAATTTGAAGTCCTGGGTTGTCTGGATAGAGATTAACAATGACCAATGAACTTGTCACCATTCAGCCTAGAGAGCTAAAGTTTCCCTATGAGTAAATCTCTTCACAACATTAGTGAATCAAATGGCAGTCTATTCATAGTGAGCAAATTTGTTTATGATATTTACATCATTTTGTAATGTTAAACTCAATTATTCATTATTATTATTAATTCTATGAGGGATGTAGAGCATGCATATAGATGAAACCTTGCATTTGATCATTTGTCATATGGATACCTATTGATCTATGTTAGCCAGCATGACCCACAACAAATTTATGGCAAGTTTCATTTCCAACTCAATTGTCATGTTTTTGGTTTTCTTCTGGCACAATGCATTAGTTCTATGCATGTTGTAAGAGGATCTTTTTTATTTACACTTCACCAGTGTATTAGGATCTTGCCATTCATTTTTCATATAATTTAATGAGAAATGAAATCAAATAAACTTGCATGTCATTCTATATGTGACGCCTTTTTTTATTATTGACATCTATCTCTTTTGTATGGAATGGTTGGTAAGTTGAATTGAAGAAGCAGAGTTTGTGCTCCCTTCAGTTGGTCAACAATACAGACAATTATGTGGTGTTTAAGGTACTTGTACTTATTTTTTAATGTTCGTAGTAATTTCTTGCTTGGTGACCAATGGGTGTTCGATAATTTGGTTTGTTCAAGTGATTAAATGGAAGCAAGCGTATCTCATTTTCTAATTTCAATTCCTTTGGGGCTAGTTTATTTGTACTGATGACATTGGTCTCACACTCTCTTGCCAAAGTTGGATGTGCTATTAATATGAAATGTGACCATTAATGAGGTTAAATTACTTAGTTTTCCTTTTGTGGTAGTCACCTAGAGTTGTACATTGTCAGACAAATTATAGATTTTCTGCTAGAAGGGTGAGATTAGTCATTAAAGGCATGATATAAAAGTTCTTCTAGTTTTGATAGGTTAAATCTACATCTCCAAAGAAGTATTGTGTATGACCTAATATAGGTGTTGTGTTACCTAAGGCCACATGTGATGTGACAGGTTTGATGCCTTATATTTCCAAAGGCTCATGGAGTATTTATCTCTTGCCTGGATATGATGCAATATAGAGTTTTTTGAACTTGTTTGGTGGGAATTTGATTGTTCTTTTTGTTGGTAATTAAGGTGTCTCAACCTTTGTAATTCCTTGCTTATTTATGTTTGTATTTATTAATTCATTACCTATGTTGTAAATTAATTGTAAATTCCATATTATCATATTGTGGGATGTGGCACAATGATGTGTCATCCGACATGGAAGATGACAACTTGTAATTTTGTCCTCACATGAGGAGATAGGCGTCCCACTTTGTGGTAGGAGTATTTTGCCATGTGTTAGCTTCCTGGATGTTGTGTAAGGGAATGTTTGACTGAAACGGTTATGACAGATTCCTATGATGAAGTTATGACATGTAAGAGTTAGAAATAGAAGCTTGTAAGACTGGTAAAGACATGTGTCATGAAGCATCTTTGAAAAAGGCATATTTGGGTGCCTCAAGGTGGACTATGACATATTGTAAGAGAATATGCTATTTATAGCCTATGTATGACATTCTCTTACAGTTGTAAGTTGTAATTGCTATGACAAATTCTATGACGGTCGTAAGTGTCATAAGAGCATCTGTCATAGCCCATTTTAGAAATAGACAACCTTTTTGGGATGGGAGTTGTGGACAAGTGTCAGGCACATTCTACAATGTTGACCAAGTGTCCGTAGGCATGGGTTTTGGGTCATAAGACCAAGTTGGACTCCCATTCCAAGTTTGGACCAATATTGCCTTTATAGTCTATATAAATAGGTGCTTGGATGAGGAGATGTATTACAGGTTTGACAGGTACTATTATGCTACTAGTTTGTCTCCAGATACAAGTGTCGAAGACTCCTGAGAGCTTGCATTGCAAGTGTGTTGTAAACATTCTTTGTTTTGATAATACATTGTGAAGGTTTTGGAGTGTGGGGTTTTTCACTTGATAAGGGTTTTCCCCACGTATATCTTGTGTCTCTCTTCTTCTGTCTCACCTTCTCTGTTATGTGTTTGCTACAATATCTCATGTTAATGGTTTAATGTTACTGTAATAGTTAGGATAAATTTGAATTTGCACTCTCCTCCCCTCATTAGATTAGTGTAGGAAGCGATTTCTGCACACTTAGCTTCCTTTTAGTTGGTAGCAGAGCCTGGCCAGTTTTTGGTTCTAGCTGCTGGGTAGGGGTTTTTTGAGCTAATTTTAGGTTGAGTGGGAGTTTTGTGTAGAGTATTCTATATCTTATTGTAGCAAGGAGATGGTAACTACATCCAGAAGGTTAGAGGTTGAGAAATTCAATGGCACTAATTTTGAGTTGTTGAAATTGAAGATGGAGGACCTACTTGTTGATCGTGACCTATGGGAAATAGTATCTGGTGTAAAACCCACAACAATGCAACAAGCTAATTGAGACCTCAAAGATCAAAAGGCTAAAGGTTTCATTAGACTCTATTTAGTTGACTCTATTCTGTTGAACATCCGTGAGGAGAAGACAATGAAGGATCTTTGGAAAAAGTTGGGTGATGTTTATCAGGCCAAGTCCTTGGTGAACAAACTCTTCCTAAAAAAGAAGTTGTTTTCTCTGAAGATGGAAGATGGAGGATCTGTTGCAGACCACATGAATGCTTTCAACATGATCGTTGCACAGTTTACATCTGTGGGTGTGAAAATGGAGGAGGAGGATCATTGTATGACCTTGCTTTGTTCTTTGCTAGATTCGTGGGATCTTCTTGTAATGGCTATCGGAAGCACCAATACCACCTTCAAGATGGAAGATGTGGTGTCCTCACTGTTATCTGAAGAAATGCAAAGGAAGACATCTAAATTAGCCAAAGAGGCTCTTGCGGTTCGTGGAAGACCCAAGGAGAAAGGGAAGAAGAAAGATAAGAAAGCGGAGAAGGGTAGATCCAAATCCCGTGGGAGATCCAAATCTCCTGGAAAGTCCAAGGCTCTTTGTTGGAACTATGGTAAAATTGGGCATTTCCAAAAGGAATGGAAAGAGGAGAAGAATAAGCAGAAGAAAGCTCCTGATTCAGATTCTGACAAGTCACAAGATGATGGTGTTGCCTTCATCGCAGCCCTGACCACCCATGCATCTAATGATGTGTGGTTGATTGATTCTGGTGCATCATTCCACATGACCTCGCATCGAGTCTAGTTTACCAAATATTAAGAGTTTGATGGTGGAAGGGTTTACCTTGGTGACGACTCTCATCTGAAGATTGTTAGTCATGGAAGAGTCTCAATCCGATTCCCTGATGGATGAGTGAAGGGGATCACTGGAGTTATGCACATTCTAGGCCTTGGATAGAACCTGCTTTCTATAAGTATGTTGAATGATGCAGGTGTATAGGTTGTCTTTTCAAAGGATGGATGCAAGATGACAAGAGGATCTATGGTACTTGCAAAGGGTACTTTGTTTCAGCTGGAGGCATGCACTTCACAGTGCAATAGTTCTTCTAACTCAAGGAAACGAGTTGATGTCACTTCATCCCCACCATCTGAACATGCAACGAAGAAATCAGTTGTAACTAGTTCTGATGGTTGTGCACATGATTTAGAAGCTAAGCTTCCTTCTGAAAAGACTATGTTATGGCATTTGAGATATGGCCACATTGGTGAGAAGGGTCTGCGTACCTTGAAAAATAAAAACCTCGTTGAGGGGTTAAATGATTGTAATCTTGAGTTTGACTTTTGCGAACATTACATTTATGAAAAACAAAATTGTGTTCAGTTTAACTCTAGTTCTCACAAGTCTTCTGGTGTATTGGATCTTATTCATTCTGATGTGTTTGGTCTTGTTAATGTTCCTTCGTTATCAAAATCTGTATATTTTGTATCTTTCATAGATGATTATAGTAGAAGGACATGGGTTTATTTTATCAGAAGAAAGACTAAAGTCTTAAGTCAGTTTAAGGAGTTTAAAGCCTTTACTAAAAATCAGACTTGTAAAAATATTAAGTGTTTGAGAACTGACAACGGTGGTGAGTTTTGTTTGGCAGAGTTCGATAAGTTCTGCAAAGAGCAAGGGATTGAAAGGCATAAGACAACTCCATATACCCCGTAGTAAAATGGAGTTGCAGAGAGGATGAATAGGACACTGATGTAGAAGGCTAGGAGTATGCTTAGTGGAGAAAGCCTCGAACAAAAGTTTTGGGTTGAAGCTGTTGCCACTGCTTGCTATCTGGTAAACAGATCTCCTACATCAGCTCTTGTTGGCAAAACACCTATGGAGGTGTGGTCTGGTAAGAAGCCTTTAGTAAGGCATATTTGTGTTTTTGGTTATGAGGCATATGCACATGTGCCTAGGGAGAAACAATCTAAGTTGGAGGACAAGGATGTTAAATGTATCTTCATTGGCTATGGTGTCGGTGTGAAAGGATACAAGCTTTGGGATCCTGTGACTGAGAAAGTGTTGTATAGAGGAAGTGTTATCTTCAGAGAGCTAACACCCTCTTCCATTGTTCTACAACCCAAACAGTTAGGAAAGAAAGAAGATGTGGTTCAGTTTCCTTCTACCCCTAAGAAGATTGAACTGACAGACCCTGTGAGGCCTGATGATGAGGAGAGCTCTAGCATCTTTGGAAGCGATGAAGAAGAAGCAAAACCTCAACCTCAGCCATTGAGGAGGTCTACACAAACAAGGAAGCAATTTGATAGGTTTGGTTATTCATTACTTGATTCTAGTTGTGCTTTTGCTTTACTTTCTAACACTAATGAGCCTAGAACTGTGAAAGAGGCTATGGGCATGAAAGATGCAAGTTCCTGGAAGGAGGCCATGGAAGATGAGATGGCTTCTTTGGAAAAGAACAAAACATGGGACTTGGTACCTTTGCCTAATGGACAGAAACCCATTGGTTGTAAATGGGTGTTCAAGAAGAAATTCAGTGCAAATGGCAGTGTTGAAAAGTACAAGGCTAGATTGGTTGTGAAGGGGTACTCACAAGTGGAGGGAATTGGTTATGGTGAAATTTTCTCTCTCGTTGCAAAGTTGACATCCATTAGATTTATGTTATCTCTTACAACTGCTTATGATTTAGGGATAGAACAGATGGATGTGAAAACAACTTTCCTTCATGTTGATTTGGAGGAAGAAATCTACATGTCACAGCTAGAGCATTACATAGAGAAAGGTAAAGAAAATTTGGTTTGCAAGCTTAAAAAGTCTTTGTATGGTTTGAAGCAGTCTCCAAGGATGTGGTACTTGAATTTTGATGCCTTTGTGTTGTCAATTGGTTATTTGAGATTGAAATCGGATCACTGTGTGTACTATAAGTTTGATGGTGATCGTATTCTCATTGTTGCATTATATGTTGATGATATGGGAAGGGTAAGAATATGATTTTTGATTTTAAGTCTCAGTTGGCAGCAGAGTTTGAAATGAAAGATTTAGGGGCAGCTAGGTACATTCTTGGAATGGAAATTAGAAGAAACAGAACTAATAGAAAACTTTGGTTAAGCTAGAGTAAGTACGTGAAGACCGTGTTGGACAGGTTTAGCATGGCAGATTGTAGACCATTGAGTGTTCATGTTTCATTGGGAACAAAGTTGTCTATTAATGATTGTCTGAAATCTCCTAGTGAGGTGGAGGACATGAGAAGAGTACCTATGCTAGTTTTGTTGGCAGTTTGATGTATGTTATGGTCTCCACAAGACTAGACATTGCCCAAGTAGTGGGAGTCCTTAGTCAGTTTATGGCTAATCCTAGATAGGTACATTGGGATGTAGTTAAGAGATTGTTTAGATATTTGAGGGGTACCTCTGAGTATTCCATTTGCTATCATAGCAAGGCTACATAACCTCCACATTCAGTTTGTATTTGTGGATTTGTGGATTCTAATTGGGCAGGTGACATTGACAGCAAGAGATCCACCAATGCATATGTGTTCACAATGTTTGGTGGTGCAATTAGTTGGATGAGTAAGCAACAACCTGTGGTTGCTTTGTCCACTACAGAAGATGAGTATATGGCTGCAACTCATGCTTGTAAGGAAGCCATTTGGCTTAAGAGATTGTGTTCATATATTGGTGTTGATGTAGGTCAAATTACGATCAGTTGTGACAGTTAGAGTGCAATTTTCCTTGTGAAGAATCTAACTTTCCATGCCAGAACAAAGCATATTGATGTTTAGTTTCACTTCGTGCAAGACATGGTAGAGGATGAGAAGGTAAATTTGGATAAGGTAGATACTTTGAAGAATGTTCGAGATGCATTGATGAAGCCAGTAGGCACAGAGAAGTTTAGATGGTGTTCGGAGTCTATGGGCCTCTAGGCTTATAGCAGTTAAATCCTGTTATTCTATTGGCTCTTACAACGTGTTCGATGAGTGGGAGAATGTTGGGAATTAAGGTGTCTCAACCTTGGTAATTCCTTGCATTATTTATGTTTGTATTTATTAATTCATTGCCTATGTTGTAAATTAATTGTAAATTCCATATTGTCATATTGTGGGATGTGACACGGTGATGTGTCATCCTACATGGAAGATGACAACTTGTAATTTTATCCTCACATGAGGAGATAGGCATTCCACTTTGTGGTAGGAGTATTTTGCCATGTGTCAGCATCCAAGATGTTGCGTAAGGGAATGTTTGACCGAAACGGTTATGACAGATTCCTATGACAAAGTTATGACATGTAAGAGTTAGAAATAGAAGCTTGTAAGACAAGTGAAGACATGTGTCATGAACCATCTTTGAAAAATGCATATTTGGGCACCTCAAGGTGGACTATGACATTTTGTAAGAGAATATACTATTTATAGCCTATGTATGACAGATTCTCTTATAGCTGTAAGTTGTAACTGCTATGACAGATTCTATGATGGTCGTAAGTGTCATAAGAGCATCTGTCATAGCCCATTTTGGAAATAGGCAACCTCTTTGGGATGGGAGCTATGGACAAGTGTCACACACATTCTACAATGTTGACAAAGTGTCCTTAGGCGTGGGTTTTGGTCCATGAGGCGAAGTTGGACGCCCATTCCAAGTTTGGACCAATATTGCCTTGTATAGTCTATATAAACAGGTGCTTGGATGAGGAGATGTATTACAGGTTTGACAGTTACTGTTATTCTACCAGTTTGTCTTCAGATATGAGTGTCGAAGACTCCTGAGAGCTTGCATAGTGAGTGTGTTGTAAACATTCTCTATTTTGATAATACATTGTGCAGGTTTTGGAGTGTGAGGTTTTTCACCCGATAAGGATTTTCCCCACATATATCTTGTGTCTCTCTTCTTCTGTCTCACCTTCCCTATTATGTGTTTACTGCAATATCTCATGTTAATGGTTTAATGTTGCTGTAATAGTTAGGATAAATTTGAATTTGCACTCTCCTCCCCTCATTAGATTACTGTAGGAAGCGATTTCCACACACCTAGCTTCCTTTCACGTTTTCTTATATTGGATACATTGGGGTTGGCTTGCTATGCAGTAACCATGCAAGCTCAGAAGGAAATGCCACCTGATATGCAATGCAAATACAAATTTCTTGTGCAGAGTGTCATAGCACCTTCTGGGGCAACTGTTAAGGATATCACTTCTGATATGGTGAATGCCTATTAGGATTTGATTGCTGAAAAACTGGATGCTTATTGATAGAAGGTTCTCCTATGCCAAAAAGCAATTGAATCAGTAACCTATGTTTTCCAGTTCAACAAAGAGCCTGGTAGAGTTATTGAGGAGAACAAGTTTAGAGTACTATATGTATCTCCACCTCAACTCCCTTCTACTATCCTTGAATCATCATAAGAGGGACAAGCAGAAAAGGAAGTCACAAGCAACATGAATTTTGTTGTTTCATCATTTAATCCTGTAAGTGTAAGCAAATGTGCTGCTTTCAGGCCATCACATTATTATTATTTGGTCTCAATTCTAGATGTCATTCTTTGAGTATGCTATTGAGGCTTTTTATTGCTTGTTGTTTATGATCTTATTCATTCCTATGAATTCTAAAAAGGATGCTTTTTCTAGTATGTGTTTAATTGAGATTTTGGTTATTGAGATAATGATTTGGACATTCATTTCTCTTTTTCACATGAGTAGGTGCCAAATGATCTCAGTGAGTTGAAAGAAAAGATATCTGAGGTGAGCTTTCTTTTTAATATGACTAAATTCTTATTGTTTTGACTTCATATTGATTGGGTGGTATTGGTGCTATGATTAATGAGAACAAAATGAAGGTTAGATACTAATCAAATGCAAAATACAATGATTATACCTTCATAATGAACTCACAATTCCAAGAGGGAAGGAGTTGCACCCACGAGCTCCTCAGATTTTGCCCAAGACTAGAAAGTGTGTGGATTGCTCAAGGCTTTTCAACACAAATGTAGATGAGATGGGGATTGATAGATTAGATGGGATTGAGGCAAGATTTTGACATTATGATGGTAGGATGAGGAGATTGTGAAATGATTTTGGCAGAGGTTTGATGCATGAAGAAGTCTCTCCAAATGGCTTAGAGAGGGGTCTTATTTATAGATTTTTGGAAATGAGGATGGAGGGTGAGGATTAGAAGATGAGATCAAGGGCTAGGATTCAACGAGAGTTAGGGTTAGGATTGGGTTCATAGCCTTGTGACAAGTGTCACAAGGAGAGTGGATGAGGGAGATCAAGGGTTGAATCTTGGTCAATGGGATTGGAGGGCTCTCATTAAAAGTGAATTTTAAATTCACATGGGGAAAGGTGTGGAGGATTAAAATGAATTAAAGATTCATTTTTGGGAAGAGGGGACATGACAAGTGAATTAAGAATTCACTTTTATGTGGAGATGTGAAGATGTACTCTTACATGTGTAAGAGGGTGATAAATGAGGGCTAAAGGAGATTTGACCATTTGAATAAAAGATTGATTTTTATTCAAAGGTGTATGGAAGAAGGGGATAAGCAAGGTTAATTGAGTGTTTAGCTTAATTAACCTAGGTCTAGGGGATAGGCAGGCTAGGGTAGATTGATCAGTAGGATAGATCAATTAGATAAGCATGATTTATCTAATTGACAGGGGTTAGGGAAATGGACAAAAAGTAACTAAATAAATATTAGAAACATTTATTTAATTGATGAGGATAGTGTTGGAAGGTCTAGTGATAAATCAAATGAATTAATTGATCATAAGGGATAGATAGATGGTTAGGGAAGATACGAGAAATTGATTTTGCAGAGCAAGTCAATTTTAGGTGTCTACATTTGCTCCTCTTTGAGATGGTGTTGCGGCTAAGTAACATCATTTGAAAGAAGTTAAAACATAGAGTTGGATTGGATATAAAAAAGATTTTGGCTTAGAAGAATAGGGTAAGGTTTGGGGATAATTAGTAAGGGTGATGCCCCCTCGAGAGGATAGGCAGGTTGCGAGAACACGGTTGTGCTCTCAAAAGGGATGGAAGAGATTGGTAGAAGTGGTTGGAGGATAAGTGGTGAGATGAAAGGATGATGATGGTGGGAGATTGATTGGTGGATGATCATTGTGTTGAAAAATGATTTAGAGCAATCCTAGGTTTGATATAGCAAAGTGGATATGTTCACCAAGGTATAGAAGACCAAGGTGATGATGTTTATCCAACATTTGCATGGACTAGACACGCAAAAAAAGGGATGATCCCATGCATGCCCAAGATAGTACAACCTTGTCCTGACGAGGGAAGGGGACTCATAGTATAAGTCCTTAGTACACAAAAGGTATGATGAACCTTAGATGCATAAAGGGATCAATATGCTAGAACCAACCCTATGATCAACAAGATATGAATACTAGCTTGGAGTAATGAAAACAACCCCCAAGCACAGCATACAAAAGCAAGACTATGCCCCATTCTAGATGTTTTCTCCACATACCATGATATAGTGAGATCAAGGTAGCTTTGATGTGATCTTCGAATAGGACAAAAGATAAAAATCAAAAACAAAAAGACCAACAAACCAAAACAAATAGCCATTGTCTCTCTTGCCAAAATGGATAATGATTTGATAGATTCTACCTATTGTAGGAAAGATATATCCTAAGGCAAGAATCGGTTGATGATTGGATCATGATTAGTTGATGTTGTAAGATTGGCTCAAGATATGATGGTGACAAGTTGTGGTTGATGCTGATTTGATAGTTGATGATTTTTGTTAAGGGATGATGCTTTGATGGGTGATGCGATGCTTGGATCTAGTGTAAGCTCAGTGGGTTGGATGGGTGCATCTTATGTACATGAGTACTGGAAACTTCCTTCGTATCCCAGATTGCCTACATACCCTGTATCCACAGGATCAAGGCACATTAAGACGCAAGTGATGATGATATGTAGTTCTGATTTGTGATGATGATGTGGGATGATTGAGGATAGATGTGATGATGTTGGAAGATTTGGGTGATTTTGAGGCTGTTGGAAAATGATGAGATGTTGATGGAATGATGTTGATTTTGTGATGGATAAATTATTTTTGAAACTTTGTGTGTTTTCTATTGTTTTTGTATTTTTTTATTTTATTTTGTGATGTTTTTGGATTTTTGGATTTTGTGATGTTTTTAGATTTTCTGATTATGAGATGGTTGCATTGGATTTCATGTGGATAACCTTTATGTTAGATACCAATGACAAGGGAACACCAAGTCTAGAGGTGAAAGTGATGGGGTTGGATAGGGGGGTTCGCAATGAAAGGATGATGGATAACTGATTCATGATAGATGAATGGACAAGCGATAGGGATGTATGTTAGATAGATGGAAGATAGGGATGAGGATTTTCTCCAAGGGCTAGGTTGCAAGAAATCATATGCCCTAATGCTTAGAAATTTGCATGATGGGTTCATGTTTGAATGGATGGAGGGTATACTTAAAAAGGGAGTATGTCTAGAGGTTTCCAAAGTATGTTGTTGATATTTTGCCCCTTGTCTTTATCAAGATCTAAGGTGGGAGATGGTAAAAGAAAGATATAATGGATAGGATGGATGGAAAATGATAGGATAAATAGAGGATGGTGGATAGGAATGTGATAGGATAAGGATAAGATAGTGGATAAGATGTGCAAAGGATATTATGGATGTGGATGAAGGATATGGTTTTGCCCCCAAGTGTAGGGATACAAAATGGATGAACAAGGGATTACGCATGATGCCCACAAGGGGTTTTCATCATGGTACTTGCCCAAGGTGCCACAAGGAGTGGTTTTCACCATTGGACGGATTTTTCTCTTTACTATTTTCTTGATTTTTTGATTTTTTTTGCTTTTTTTCTTTTTTGATGGAAGGGGGACTCTAGCATCTGTTTCCATAGCAAGGAGAAGATGGTGCCATGTTGGATAGCATTATGGATGATGATTGCATGGATTGTTGGTAGATAGGAGAAGATGGAATGGATTATGATGTGGATTATGCAAAAGCATGGACCATAGGAATGTGATGGGGAAGATATGTATGATAGTGAACAAAAGATGGAGAGATGGGGGTATGTGGGAATGTTAAGTTGTGGAGGGGAACCAAGACCAACAGTCGGACACACCATGATGTATTTGGAAGCTTGTACTTTGGATGTGGAGTTGGGAGTAATGGGGACCAGGATGGGGGATTTTTGTATGATCGATTTGAGGTTTTAGGGACCGAAATAGACTTAGGATTTATGGGATTTTTAGATGTGGTGCAAGATGTTTGGGAGTTTGGAGTGGATTGGGATGTAGATGCCTCATTTGTTGATTGATCTTTGCTTAGGGACCCACACCATTTTTGCTTTTGCTTTTTCTTGTGATGGTGTGGGGTTTGATGGCCTTTGGGATTTTTGATTTTGCTTGGAAGGGATAACATATTTAAGCTTTTGTGCTTTATGAGTTGAGGCATTCAAATTATTACTTTTGAATCCCATGGATTTGGGGGAAGCTTCATGTTGGAAAGATGTGTGCTTTTGTTGGTCTTGATTGGGAATTTTAGGGGGTTTATGGGTGGAGAAATTAAAAGTGGATTTATGGATAAATGGATGAAGAGATTTGAGGATAGGGATATTAGGAGTTGGTAGGAGTGGAGGTAAAGTGGATTTGATAGAGATTTTTGGAGTTGGTAGTAGTGGCAGTAAAGTGGATTTGATAGAGATTTTTGGAGTTGGAAGTATTGGAGGTAAATTTGATGGAGGGAGATGGATGGTCACATGCTTTTGCAAATGATAGGATGATGGAGGAGGGATGGTGACATATGTTTTTGGAGTGCAATGTGATGCACCATGTTTGGGATTAGATGAATGGATTTTAGAAGGTGTGGGGGTGGTACCAACATGTTGAGATTGTTTGTCTTGGGATGTATAGCCAAGGCCATGCGAGGATAGATGGGCTCCAAGATGCCTTGCTCATAAGGCCTAAGCCTTTGCCTTGATAGTTCATGTGTTGGAGTATGTGACATGCAATGGGATGTTTGGTGCTTTGGAAACAAGACACGAGTCCATTATTTGTTGGAGAAAGATAGGTGGTGGATGGAAGTTGTTCACCTCTTACGAGGGAGTTACCACGAATGAAAGTGCTTTGTCCAAGTGAATAGAAGGATGGATTTGGGATGGGATTGGTAGATGGAGGTGAAGGATTCATGGGGGGTGGTAAAGGGGTGGTAGAAGATGGGATGAGATCAATAAGTTGATCAATAGATGGGAGGGGATCGTGGATGGGATTAGATGGGATGGTTAGATCTTGATTAGGAGAAGAGGTTGATGTTTCAACATGCTTTGGATTTGATTCTTGACATGGCTCATGTGTTTGGATAGAAGTGGGAGTGACTTGGATAGATGTGGTAGATGCTCGGATGGATGCAATAGGTGTTTGACTTATGTGTTCTTGAACATGGCTGCATGATGGTTCTTGAGTTATGATAGGAGATTGTTCAAGAGATTTGGTGGATGTAGGATTGCATGAGGGTATTTGATTCCTTGCTAATAGCCAATTGATGGTATCCTTCATGAGTTTATGGGTTGAAGAACAATGTAATGGATGGATAATGATGGTGGATGTTGTAGGATTAGGATTGGGATTGGATAGGGGGATGATGGGATTAAGTAATGATGGTTCGTGGGTAGGTTCAAGGATAGGTGTTGGATTAGATGGTGGTGTTGGAGGGGTGGGGGATTGGGGGGATTCCTTTGCTTTGATTTCATTTTTAGGTGATGTTCTTTGGAGGAAATCCCACAAGGATTCTTCGGATGTGATAGTGTTGGGACTTGGAAGATTTGATGGTGGATGGGTGATAGGGGTTGGTGGATTGGGAGATACATAAGGTGATGGATTAAGGTCAATAATGTTGGGGGGATATTGTGATGGGAGGATTGGAGGATGGGGATTAGGATATGGGGGATTTGGTTGTTGATATAAGGTGTGCTAGATTGGTGTTCCCTTGATCAAAGTTAGCATGACAAAGGTTGGGGGATGGATAAGTTGGAGTTATTGATTGGTTGGATAACTATGATGGCATGGATGTGTAAGGGGATGGTGATTGATATGAAGGTAAAGGTTGATATGATGGAAGTTGGTATGAGGTTGAAGGTTGATATGAGGATGATGGAGGTTGATATGATGGAAGTTGGTATGAGGTTGAAGGTTGATATGAGGATGATGGAGGTTGATATGATGGAAGTTGATATGGTGAAGGTTGATGGGAGGTTGATGGTGTGGATATGTAAGATGTAGGTTGGTATGAAGGTTGAAAGAATGACGATTGATATGACGTGGAAGGGGATGATGTGTAGGGTGTTTGTTGATATGATGAAGGTTGGTATGAGGTCAATGGTGTGGATATGTAAGATGTTGAAGGTTGGTATGAAGGTTGAAAGAATGATGATTGATATGATGTGGATGGGGATGATATGTAGGATGTTTGTTGATATGATGAAGGTTGGTTAGGGGCTTGGGATTCTCCAATGATGAGGTGGGCTAAGGGCATATCTATAATGTCATTTTTGCATTTTTCCTTAGTATTAGGATCCATGTTCTCATAGACTTTTCTAAGTCTTTGTAAGTGTTGCCTTGCGAAGAATCTAAATTTCCATGCCAGAACAAAGCATATTGATGTTTAGTTTCACTTTGTGCAAGACATGGTAGAGGATGGGAAGGTAAATTTGGATAAGGTAGATACTTTGAAGAATGTTGGAGATGCATTGATGAAGCCAGTAGGCACAGAGAAGTTCAGATGGTGTTCGGAGTCTATGGGCCTCTCGGCCTATAGTAGTTAAATCCTGTTATTCTATTGGCTCTTACAAGGTGTTCGATAAGTGGGAGAATGTTAGGAATTAAGGTGTCTCAATCTTGGTAATTCCTTGCATTATTTATGTTTGTATTTATTAATTCATTGCCTATGTTGTAAATTAATTGTAAATTCCATATTGTCATATTGTGCGATGTGGCACACTGATGTGTCATCCTACATCGAAGATGACAACTTGTAATTTTGTCCTCACATGAGGAGATAGGCATTCCACTTTGTGGTAGGAGTATTTTTCCATATGTCGGCATCCTGGATGTTGTGTAAGGGAATGTTTGATCGAAACGGTTATGACAGATTCCTATGACGAAGTTATGACATGTAAGAGTCAGAAATAGAAGCTTGTAAGACAAGTGAAGACATGTGTCATGAAGCATCTTTGAAAAATGCATATTTGGGCACCTCAAGGTGGACTATGACATGTTGTAAGAGAATATACTATTTATAGCCTATGTATGACAGATTTTCTTACAGCTGTAAGTTGTATCTGCTATGACAGATTCTATGATGGTCATAAGTGTCATAAGAGCATCTGTCATAGCCCATTTTGGAAATAGGCAACCTCTTTGGGATGGGAGCTATGGACAAGTGTCACATACATTCTACAATGTTGACAAAGTGTCCTTAGGCGTGGGTTTTGGTCCATGAGGCGAAGTTGGACGCCCATTCCGAGTTTGGACCAATATTGCCTTGTATAGTCTATATAAACAAGTGCTTGGATGAGGAGATGTATTACAGGTTTGACAGTTACTGTTATACTGCCAGTTTGTCTCCAGATATGAGTGTTGAAGACTCCTGAGAGCTTGCATAGCGATTGTATTGTAAACATTCTCTATTTTGATAATACATTGTGCAGGTTTTAGAGTGTGAGGTTTTTCACCTGATAAGGATTTTCCCCATGTATATCTTGTGTCTCTCTTCTTCTGTCTCACCTTCCCTGTTATGTGTTTACTGCAATATCTCATGTTAATGGTTTAATGTTTCTGTAATAGTTAGGATAAATTTGAATTTACACTCTCCTCCCCTCATTAGATTACTGTAGGAAGCGATTTCCACACACCTAGCTTCCTTTCACTTTTGCTTATATTGGATACATTGGGGTTGGCTTGCTATGCAGTAACCATGCAAGCTCAGAAGGAAATGCCACCTGATATGCAATGCAAAGACAAATTTCTTGTGCAGAGTGTCATAGCACCTTCTGGGGGAACTGTTAAGGATATCACTTCTGATATGGTGAGTGCCTATTAAGATTTGATTGCTGAAAAATTGGATGCTTATTGATAGAAGGTTCTCCTATGCCAAAAAGCAATTGAATCAGTAACCTATGTTTTCCAGTTCAACAAAGAGCATGGTAGAGTTATTGAGGAGAACAAATTTAGAGTACTGTATGTATCTCCTCCTCAACTCCCTTCCACTATCCTTGAATCATCATAAGAGGGACAAGCATAAAAGGAAGTCACAAGCAACATGAATTTTGTTGTTTCATCATTTAATCCTGTAAGTGTAAACAAATGTGCTGCTTTCAAGCCATCACATTATTATTATTTGGTCTCAATTCTAGATGTCATTCTTTGAGTATGCTATTGAGGCTTTTTATTGCTTGTTGTTTATGATCTTATTCATTCCTATGAATTCTAAAAAGGATGCTTTTTCTAGTATGTGTTTAATTGAGATTTTGGTTATTGAGAAAATGATTTGGACATTCATTTCTCTTTTTCACATGAGTAGGTGCCAAAAGATCTCAGTGAGTTGAAAGAAAAGGTATCTGAGGTGAGATTTCTTTTTAATATGACTAAATTCTTATTGTTTTGACTTCATATTGTTTGGGTGGTATTGGTGCTATGATTAATGAGAACAAAATGAAGGCTAGATACTAATCAAATGCAAAATACAATGATTATACCTTCATAATGAACTCACAAATCCAAGAGGGAAGGAGTTGCACCCATGAGCTCCTCATATTTTACCCAGGACTAGAATGTGTGTGGATTGCTCAAGGCTTTTCAACACAAATGTAGATGAGATGGCGATTGATAGATTAGATGGGATTGAGGCAATATTTTGACATTATGATGGTAGGATGAGGAGATTGTGAAATAATTTTGGCAGAGGTTTGATGCATGAAGAAGTCTCTCCAAATGGCTTAGAGAGGGGTCTTATTTATAGATTTTTGGAAATGAGGATGGAGGGTGAGGATTAGAAGATGAGATCAAGGGCTAGGAATCAATGAGAGTTAGGGTTAGGATTGGGTTCATAGCCTTATGACAAGTGTCACAAGGAGAGTGGATGAGGGAGATCAAGGTTTGAATCTTGGTCAATGGGATTGGAGGGCTCTCATTAAAAGTGAATTTTAAATTCACATGGGGAAAGGTGTGGAGGATTAAAATGAATTAAAGATTCATTTTTGGGAAGAGGGGACATGACAAGTGAATTAAGAATTCGCTTTTATGTGGAGATGTGAAGATGTACTCTTACATGTGTAAGAGGGTGATAAATGAGGGGTAAGGGAGATTTGACCATTTGAATAAAAGATTGATTTTTATTCAAAGGTGTATGGAAGAAGGGGATAAGCAAGGTTAATTGAGTGTTTAGCTTAATTAACCTAGGTCTAGGGGATAGGCAGGCTAGGGTAGATTGATCAGTAGGATAGATCAATTAGATAAGCATGATTTATCTAATTGACAGGGGTTAGGGAAATGGAACTAAATAAATATTAGAAACATTTATTTAATTGATGAGGATAGTGTTGCAAGGTCTAGTGATAAATCAAATGAATTAATTGATCACAAGGGATAGACAGATGGTTAGGGAAGATACGAGAAATTGATTTTGCAGAGCAAGTCAATTTTAGGTGTCTACAGGTGCTTAGCTTGAACTGCTAGTTTATTTAAAATTTTTGACTCATTTTTGAAAATTTGACATGGCTCTAGTTTTATCACCTTTTCTTTTCATATCTACATACATCAACTTGAAAGCATGAAAATAATGCAAAATAGAAATAATGTTCATAATATTTTAGTATATATACTACTATTTAATGGTTAATAGATTTCATGAAGTACACTTGAATGTGTGTGTGCGTGCGTGTACGTGCGTGCATGTGTAAGTGTGTAAGTTTATAATAAAAGGGTTTTCTGCAAGATAGAAACTACTAGTTACTGGCCAACAATTGTTTACAATGACAAGTGGACATTTAATTATGGATGGTTCACTAGAGTTTTGAAAGATTTAATTTGTTAGGGACAATTTTCAAATTTTAAGAATAAATCTCAAAAAGTGAACTCAACTGATGAAGGGTTGTTGATGATTGAACCCATTAGACATGCTACTTATGAATAGTAATACATATGCCAACTAAATCCCAAAAAGTATGGATGTTTAAAGAGGGAAGTGTACAAATATAATTATATCACAAGTTAAAATAATCTACTTTGAAAAGCTAGATTGGCCTACATGTAGTTTAGAGGGTGTGTTCCTTTGTTATGAGTGAAAGTTAAAAGGATGGTTTTTGCAAGGTTAAGGTAAATTTTGTTATGGAAATTAATGGCCATCATGTTTTGCAAACCTATTGATGGGTTTTGGGCCTACTCTGTATCTAGTAATGGTAAATATCAATAGATTAGCACTGTACATTCTTGTTGCACGTTTAGCCAAGAAACTGAAACATTTGGTGGGAATACAAGCTCATATGTCAAGGATTTGACCCACTTTGTAGTAGTTTTAGAGGTTTCAAATGGAAAGGGATGACTTGTTGGGAAACTTCAATGTTGTAATGTTTTTCAATTGTTTATCTATTATCAGGATCTTGTGAAGGAAACAATAGAAATTACTAGCAAAATCATGGAAATAGAAACTATAAATTTTGTGGAAGTTTATTGGCAAATGCAATGTGTTTGACCTTCTCAAAAGTAGGATTTTTTTATTTTAATTAGTGTTCCGTGAGGACGGATCCCCAGGGGTTTGGGTGATGTCGACAATGTCTTGGAAGTGTCGGGGACTTAGGGACTTGGAGGGGATGTCCTCTTTTTTCAGGAATTTTAAAGAAGGTAACTTTTAAAAGAAAAATGCTAAAAACCTTATAAGTAAAAACCCAGAATGGGGAGGATTGATATTGTTGGTGCTTGATTTCACTGTCAGTTTCTGAGCAATTTTCATGCAGGCACCTTCCCTAAAAATCCAAAAAATGTTCTAAGTGTTGGACCTCCTCAGCATTTTTCAGCTGCAGCATCATATTTTCTTCGAGGAGGAGGTCATCATCGTCATCATATTTCTGGTCATCACCCTGATGTTGCTTACGAGGGTCATCATATTTTCTGTCAGCATGATCTTTCGCTGGGGTGATATTCTAACATCGGGTGATCTTACTTAAGATCATCCTGATGATGTTGCTACAAAGTCCTAAGTATGATCCGATCTTCATCGGGGTCATCATATTTGAACATCGGGTGATCTTAGTCAAGATCATCCTGATGTTGTTTTATCACTTCATGTTCGTTGTTTTATCACCCTGATGATGCTGATGTCATTCTTACGTCAAGGTGATATCCGCTTTTCTGCCTGTCTGCATCATGATATTTCCGAAGGGAGATATCCGCCTGTCGGCTTCGTGCATTATCTAGTGGGGGGTGATCTTTTCAAATATCTGGCATATTCATCTATCACCCTGATCTTATAGTGGAGCTACAGTGCAGCATGATATTTGTGCATCAGGATGATATTTCCAAATATCTGGTTATCTTCCGAATATCATCCTGATGTCGATATGATGATGACGTCATCAAGGTCCGGGGGGGTCATATTTCTAACACTGATCATCTTGTGGAGATCCCTCGATATTTGCAAACATGATGATGACGTCATCCGGATATGAGGAGGTGCACGATAGGCAGATATGCTAATGATGTCAGCAGGATATGACGGTGACGTCATCAGGATGTTCATCGGCCAGACATTTGGTATCGGCTAAGCAGGAGGATCTTCCTTCGATGCATCAGGTTGTGCCGATGAAGGCGATTATCATGTAGGTGATATTGCGATGATGATGCTGACGTCAAGGTGATATTTCAAGCAACAGGATATCATGCTGCTGGAGGATGATGATGATGAAGTCTTATACTAGTGTCGTCAGGAGCAAAAGCACCGACATCATATATGCTCATGACCTAGTATATAAAGTGTTAAAGAGGTCACTGCGGGGTGCATGTGGGATAATTCGACCCTGCATATTTTCAAATATCATGACGATGTATCTTGGCGGGAAATGGTTACGACGCACAGTTTTCTGCATTTCCCAAGGCCGCGGGTTGGTGCACCATTAATGGCGAAGGTTGCAGAGGTATGGACAGATCTGGTACCCGATTGAAGGTGTACATCAACGGACAGTGGCGCAGGGCTCGAGGTTTCTTCCTGTCTCCTCCCCACCTACTGCATTCATGTTTGGGCCCCAATCTGGTAATGTGTTGAGCACCATTTTTCTGATACTGTGTATCTGGTGGGATTTTTGGTCAACCATGTAATTAATGCTAGAGGTACACTTTCTGGCCAATATAGGCAGACTGTGTTACCATTGTTTAGGTTGTTGAAAACTGGATATTTTTGGCTCTGTAATAAGATACAACTAGTTTTGGTTGCTCTGTGCAGCAAAACTTGTGAGTTTATGTATCTCCTGTTGTAGGTTTTGGCATGAATCCACTGATTTCATGGTTAATCTTATATGAATAATGCTATGTTTGCATGTGTTATGCTGATTCTGTCTCCAGTTTTGCATGTATCTTTCTTCCTGCAATAGGGATGCCATAAGTATTGACAGCTTAACACTCTGTATTGGGAGATATCTGTAAGGCAGGTATCATGTGTATCCCCCTGAAATCCAGTTTTAGCTATTCATGCTAATCATTCACAGGTGTATGTCTACCGACTCCAAGCCCTGGATAGGCACCAATCTAGCTCTGTGTTGAGGTTATACACCATGTCCAGCTTTGCATCCAAACACCATTTCAAACCATCTCTCCCTTCCATCTGTTAGTTGTAGGATTAGGAGTAGGAAACCCTTGCATGCTCTCATCCCTAACCAGACATATATGTCCAAGAACGTTGCCCACCTTGTGATCTATCATACAGATCTTGGTCCATACATGAGAGTATTCTGCCTGTTGTTGTCAAGTTAGATCTTTCTATCTTTGAGCTAGTCAAGGTTACATCTTGAGTTATAGGGATCCCCCCTTAGTGCGGCAGAACCAGAAGTGAAGGGGAGGAGCTCACGTAACCTCTTGTATTAGTTGGCTGAATCTGCCTGTGCATTAGAAGTGGCAAACCCTAATGCTGATTCAGAAGAAAAACCAACAAAATGGCAACTCTGCTGGGGAGAAAATTGATGAAAAAGTGTTATATCTTGTGGCCCATCTGAGTCACCAACAAAATGGCGACTCCACTGGGGAGTCTTTCATGTGAACAAAATGATGCTCTGCTGGTGGAATGAACCTGGAAAAGTAGCTTTCAGCTATTGAAAATTTTGTCCTCTCTGGAGAGGTGGTGACTCTGCAAAAAAGATCTAAATGCACATGAAAGATGGATGTATGTGATGTGACAAAAATGTGCTGTTCATATTTCAGCATCTGTATGAGAAAAGGTATCTTGTTCCTTCCCCTTTATATTTTCTATTTTACTACATAAGTTAGATGCCAAGGGAAGCCTTAGGTCTTAGGCAGAGAAAGGATGTCTAAGAGTAAGATTTTTATGAATCCAAGTATGAATTATCCCATACTCAGCGGTGAAATGTTGAATAAAAGAATAGAAGAGATAAGAAATAGGTTGATATTCTTAGAGGCTGAGCAGGCCTAGTTAAAAAGCAGTAACCCTATTGTGTCTGCTAGTCAGAAGGCTAAACCTCTTCTCAGCCCTTTTGATCCTTTGTATGACCAACTAGATTTGTCATGGGTTGATTATAAAGTAGAAACTATGCCTGCTAGGATATACTGTCAGATGCCCAGATTTAGTGGTCACAGTGTATGTGATGGGAATGCACATATCCAAAATTTTCATGAGTTCATGGGAAAACATTCATTTAGAGATGAGGATATGTGGATGAGATTTTTTGTTAGGTCCTTTGATGCAAAAGCAAAAGACTGGTATTTGAGCTTTTCAAAAGGATCCTTTGCCTGTTGGGATGAGCTTGCTGACTGTTTCAAGGAAGAATTCGCAAGAGAACCTGCTGATCTTGTTGCAGAATTGATGAACATCAGAAAACAAGATGAAGAGCCATGTGTTGATTTCAGTCATAGGTTTGCAGTAGCCCTTTCACATGTCCCTAAAAGTTTCAGACTTGATATTTCAGCCTGTGTTGGCATATTCTTTGAAGCTTTTGAGGAGGGCTTTAGTGCAATACTGAGGGATTTCAAGGTGACAAGTATGCAGATGACATACAGGTTCATAGAAAAGATAGAAAAAATTAGAAATGTGCACCTACTGAAACCCCTGTCCCTAGGCCTTGGTGTGAGAAATCGTTGTGAAGCTGCAAATGACCAAATAATTAAGGCATCATGTGAAGATGAAAAGATGAATGTTGAGGATGCCAGTGAAAGGACTAATGAGGATTCCCATTGCAATGATGAGGCATCTGACCATGAAAACAACAATGAGGTTGTGGACAACAATGAGCAATTTTTGGAATGGACCTGTGGAGACAATTGTGAGTATTGTACTCAAGATAGAGAAGATATAAGCAAACAGAGAAGTAGTCCCATGTGTGACCCATTGCCTTCCTTTCAAACACATGAGGATCATGAAGAGCAGTCAGAGATTGAAATAAGTGCTAGTGCAGAGCATGATTGTTCTTTGATTGATGGCTGTTTTGCTTATGACACACAGGCTGATACTCCTCCACAAAAGGAATCCATTGGTGATGAAGATGCATGCTCTGCTGCCCATGAACAAATGGCATACTATGATGAAACTGATGCACCTGGGTCACCCATCTATGACACATATGGTGATGAGGATCTATCTGAGTATGGTGAGGATCTTGACACTGTTTTTGACTTGGATTCTATTTCTCATCATGATGAAAGAGGAAACAACATACATCAGGTAAGTGATTGTAAAAATGTGCCTGATTGTAAAGAGGTGTCAGAGCCTGATCTTTTCCAGCCTGGTGCTGCTGATTGTTGTGTACATGATGTGCACAATTGTGATTTTGAAAGCTTTTCTTTTGATGTGCCAGCATATGATACAATGAGCTCTGATCTTCCTAGCTGTGTGGTGGACTTTGAGTGTTTTCAGTTTTCAGTCCAGCTAGGAGATCATGTTGCAATGCATATTGCTAATATAGATGACAAGTGCTATATGCCATATGAGTATGCATTGCTTGATACATTCTGCATCCACTTGTTGCCGGATGCTGAAGGTTATCTGCGTAGGGGTGACAATGACAAGCCAAATCAGAGGGTTGAGTATGCAGATGACAAGATTTGTTTGTGGGTGGATCTCTGTAGTATCTCCAAGCTTGACCCAGTGTATGCAGATGAAAACAAAGTGTTTGACAAAGGGAGATACATGTTTTTCTTTTCTTGCTGGCCTTAGGCCATCAAGTGTGTTTGGTGATGCAGGTCGGTGTAGTATTTGACTCTGTGCCCAATGGATAAGGGACTGGTCTGCATCCCAGAGATCTGGGGTTCTCGCTGCAGTCTTGCACCTGCACGTCCCCAGACAGAGCCACTGTTGGTGCCTGATTTCACTGTCAATTTCTGAGCAATTTTCATGCAGGCACCTTCCCTAAAAATCCAAAAAATGTTCTAAGTGTTGGACCTCCTCAGCATTTTTCAGCTGCAGCATCATATTTTCTTCGAGGAGGAGGTCATCATGATCATCATATTTCTGGTCATCACCCTGATGTTGCTTACGAGGGTCATCATATTTTCTGTCAGCATGATCTTTCGCTGGGGTGATATTCTAACATCGGGTGATCTTACTTAAGATCATCCTGATGATGTTGCTGCAAAGTCCTAAGTATGATCCGATCTTCATCGGGGTCATCATATTTGAACATCGGGTGATCTTAGTCAAGATCATCCTGATGTTGTTTTATCACTTCATGTTCGTTGTTTTATCACCCTGATGATGCTGACGTCATTCTTACGTCAGGGTGATATCCGCTTTTCTGCCTGTCTGCATCATGATATTTTCGAAGGGAGATATCTGCCTGTCGGCTTCGTGCATTATCTAGTGGGGGGTGATCTTTTCAAATATCTGGCATATTCATCTATCACCCCGATCTTATAGTGGAGCTACAGTGCAGCATGATATTTGTGCATCAGGATGATATTTCCAAATATCCGGTTATCTTCCGAATATCATCCTGATGTCGATATGATGATGACGTCATCAAGGTCCGGGGGGGTCATATTTCTAACACTGATCATCTTGTGGAGATCCCCCGATATTTGCAAACATGATGATGACGTCATCCGGATATGAGGAGGTGCGCGATAGGCAGATATGCTGATGACGTCAGCAGGATATGATGGTGACGTCATCAGGATGTTCATCGGCCAGACATTTGGTATTGGCTAAGCAGGAGGATCTTCCTCCGATGCATCAGGTTGTGCCGATGAAGGCGATTATCATGTAGGTGATATTGCGATGATGATGCTGATGTCAGGGTGATATTTCAAGCAACAGGATATCATGTTGCTGGAGGATGATGATGATGAAGTCTTATACTAGTGTCGTCAGGAGCAAAAGCACCGACATCATATATGCTCATGACCTAGTATATAAAGTGTTAAAGAGGTCACCGCGGGGTGCATGTGGGATAATTCGACCCTGCATATTTTCAAATATCATGACGATGTATCTTGGCGGAAAATGGTTGTGACGCACAGTTTTCTGCATTTCCCAAGGCCGCGGGTTGGTGCGCCATTAATGGCGAAGGTTGCAGAGGTATGGACGGATCTGGTACCCGATTGAAGGTGTACATCAACGGACAGTGGCGCAGGGCTCGAGGTTTCTTCCTGTCTCCTCCCCACCTACTGCATTCATGTTTGGGCGCCAATCTGGTAATGCGTTGAGCGCCATTTTTTTGATAATGTGTATCTGGCGCGATTTTTGGTCAACCATGTAATTAATGCTAGAGGTACACTTTCTGGCCAATATAGGCAGACTGTGTTACCATTGTTTAGGTTGTTGAAAACTGGACATTTTTGGCTCTGTAATAAGATACAACTAGTTTTGGTTGCTCTGTGCAGCAAAACTTGTGAGTTTATGTATCTCCTGTTGTACGTTTTGGCATGAATCCACTGATTTCATGGTTAATCTTATATGAATAATGCTATGTTTGCATGTGTTATGCTGATTCTGTCTCCAGTTTTGCATGTATCTTTCTTCCTGCAATAGGGATGCCATAAGTATCGACAGCTTAACACTCTGTATTGGGAGATATCTGTAAGGTAGGTATCATGTGTATCCCCCTGAAATCCAGTTTTAGCTATTCATGCTGATCATTCACAGGTGTATGTCTACCGACTCCAAGCCCTGGATAGGCACCAATCTAGCTCTGTGTTGAGGTTATACACCATGTCCAGCTTTGCATCCAAACACCATTTCAAACCATCTCTCCCTTCCATCTGTTAGTTGTAGGATTAGGAGTAGGAAACCCTTGCATGCTCTCATCCCTAACCAGACATATATGTCCAAGAATGTTGCCCACCTTGTGATCTATCATACAGATCTTGGTCCATACATGAGAGTATTCTGCTTGTTGTTGTCAAGTTAGATCTTTCTATCTTTGAGCTAGTCAAGGTTACATCTTGAGTTATAGGGATCCCCCCCTTGGTGCGACAGAACCGGAAGTGAAGGGGAGGAGCTCATGCAACCTCCTGTATTAGTTGGCTGAATCTGCCTGTGCATTAGAAGTGGCAAACCCTAATGCTGATTCAGAAGAAAAACCAACAGATATTTCAGTTGCTTTTAGTTTGTTTAAGTTATTTTTATAGCCATTCCCAAAATTTGGGAAAATTTTGGTCATCCTTGAAACCTCATACTGACATCCCTCTATCTTGGAAACTTGGAGAGATGTTGCTTTTATTATGTTGTATCCTTCTTACTTTAAGTAATGTAGTTGTATCTTTTGAGTTTCGTTGTTGAACTCAAAATGTTGAGGGTTAATAAGAACATTGCAATGTTCCCAAAAGCATGTCATGTATTTATTATTGATATATTGGATTTTCTTTCTTACCTGTACTTAGAAGTATTTGCATATCTACCTATTGTTTTTTTTTTGATAAAATAGTGTGGTATTTGCATATCTGCCTATTATTTTTTTTTAATATAATATGTGGGATCTATAGGAGTCCACGCCCAAAAGAAGCCATAACAAAACATGTACATAAAGATATACAATACATCACTATTGATATAATGGAAATTGCTACAAAATAGACCAGAAACTCCAAATAAATCCTATAAGGTAGAAGGAACTACTGCAGTCTCTTCATTCCAGGATACCAAAAGTAAACCTGAACCAACATGTTGTACAGATGAGCTCTAGAAAGCCCTTTGTTTTGAAAAGCAAGGGTAGAAAAGTTTCTCACTACATACCAATTATTGTTCCTGAGAACAACCTGTTAATTGTTGATTATCAATGCCAAATCTTGGTAGAAGTATTCTACATTTTCCATCCTACATTCAAAGCAATGGCAGGTATTATTGCTAAAAGTTTTAATTTAATACCTAATTTAACATATATATTATTTAGTAACATTTATCAAATCTACTCAATGTTCTCTGCTAATTTCAAACCTCTTTCTTGTATGCAGTAAAGCTTATAAAAGGCAATGCCCTACTGTTCTTCAGTCTTCACCCAAATGCTACAACTTGTGATACTAGTCTCCATGGTAGTTGGCCTGTTATTGAGGCAACTCAGTTAATGCTCATTCATGCCATATTACCACCTTGAAAAATCATGAATGCAGTTTGCCAGTGGACATTACACATTGCATAGATTCCCCTATTTCTTCTAATCCTGTTATACACATCACATATCCACATTGCTATGATAGCAATGAAATTATTATTTCTACATCCATGAGTTTGAGTGATTCAATGTACATAAAACTATTTGAAATTCTATAAATTAGATATTTCATATTACATTGTCATTTATGAAATATCATATTTTTGATTTAGACGATTCATTGAATGATATTTATCCTCATGTTGATAAAACTTATCGAACAAAAGCTATGTCACCATATTTATGTTCAAAGATTTTTTAATATAAATATTCATAGGATGATTGTTTGATTTCACCATATTGCATTATGGCATCCTTTGACGTTTGTAATTCTATAAATTAGATATTTCATATTTCATTGTCATTTATGTAATATCATATTTTTGATTGAGACAATTCATTGAAGGATATTTATCCTCATATTGTTAAAACCTATCGAACAAAAGTTGTGTCATCATATTTATGTTCAAAGATTTTTTAATATGAATATTCATAAGATGATTGCTTGATTTCACCTTATTGCATTTTGCGATCCTTTGATGTTTCCACATGAACACTTGACAAATTTTTACAAACATACAAATTGCGCCAAAATAAATAATCCACAAAAATATTAGAGTTATTTTACTTACCATTCATCCATTTTCTTGTCGCAGTCTTCATATGGTACTATGACATTTTTATTTGCAACATGTCATTATATGAATGAATCTAAAGCTTGTTCTCTAGAAACCAATATAAATTTCTACAAAAAATAATAGAAGTATGACATTAATCAATTTATTTGCTTGATTTATGTGCACTCCTTTGCAATTCACAATTTGATGGGGCATATTATTGCTAATTTCATTTTTACTTCATGCACAATTTTCTTGGGTTAGGAGCATATACTTGTTTGGGCACCTCAAATTCCAAAAGCTTCATTTCCTTTCTATCAAAATTATTTTCAATTTTTCTCCCCATTTCATTTTACACCACCTTGCACATACACCAAAGTGGTGCCAAAATGTAGAGGAGAAAAGTGCAGGCCTTGTACTTGCTCCTTTCATTTTAAACCAATTTGTGCACATGCTTATGTTCTTATGGATGCCCTTCTACAATTAAGCAATTTTCTTCCATGTTTCTATTAAGTGGCCTTGACTCCTTAAGGCCTTGAGTAACATGTATACCATCATATATTCAAAGACATCATCCTACTATTTCAATAATGACATGATCACATGGAGATGAAATATATGGAGAGCATCTAACCAAGATATGACAATACATTCACATATTTATCACTAATACTTGTACGTTCCACTTTCAATTACTCTATCTACACCAACATCTAACATAGTTGTTTATTCTTTATTCATTGTTGAATCAATCTTGACTGCTAAAAAGTAAATCAATTGCTTTCCCCATTCTAATAGTATGACTCAATGATGCTTCTTAGAACCACCTAGTTTTTCCTTTTAGAGATGTACATTGGCCAACCATTTTCCACATACACTGAAGCTCAGATTCCATAGACAAAAAAATTGTGTGAGGAGGACAAATCATGCATGATCACATCCCTCTACAATTATAACTGCAACCTAGTTTAAGATTTCAATATTTTGCTTCCAACCACCTAATTTTAAGTTATTCTAAGCCATGTTAAAAAATTATGATCAAAATAATAAACAATTCTCTATTGAACATCAAAATTAAATAAGCCCCAATCTATTTCTATTTTATTTCAACACATGTCTAATTTCTATTCCACTTAGTTTATCTTAGTCAATTAGCATAGTCTAACTCCACAATGGAACTACAATTATTGATTTTAAAAAAGATAACAATTAAGAACGAAATCATAATGAATTTCACTAATTACCAAATACTAATTGCATAAAGGATAAGAAAATGACAAATTTCAATTATATATACTAGTTTTAACTCTAAGTGCATTTTATTCCATAAAAAATACAAACCAAACAGATCTAAATAACTTTTTACCTCAAAATGTCCTTGTTTAGTAAAACTTAACCATTTGCATTATAGTTAATTGGCACATGCTACTTGAATTAGGTTAAGCGCAAAGTTTAACTATATCTATTGCAAATTTCCATGCCCTTATTTATTCCCTTTGGCAGGGACTCCAACTCTTTCAAAGCTCTTGTTATTATTACAATATTTGATTTGTTTGTCAAATTTTGGATTTGACATAATCTCAATGACATTTTAATTATCTACATGCATATATTACATTCTTTTCATTTCTACTTTCTGTATTTAGAGACTGTAAAAATTAGTCAAAATCTGTTTTCTACTTGTGAAACAATTGAGCTTCATTTGTTCATTATCAACCAAATAATTTTGAAGGCCAAAATAGCATAAAAGTCACAAGGTTTGATGGCATAGAAAATGTTTTGAGGACAATAGCATTTACAGTTAATCCAAAAATGCTTTACAATGATATTCTGCAAGTGCACGGGTTAGAAAGGTGAAGTATTTGCTAATATCATGCAATATGCTAAGTTGGCTCAATACTTCTTAACTATACATTAATCCCACTTTCAAAAACTTTAGATATCCTTACCATCTTTAAATTATTGGGTTCAAAAGAAAAATTTTGACGGATTCTTTTGACCTAAACTTTCCAAAAAAAAATAAAAATAAAAGAATCTTATGTTTCTTATTTTTAATTATATTTTACAGTTGATATTGTCTATCACTTATATCTTGACATAACCTTGATCTATGGTGTAATGGTATTCTGCATTACAAAGGTGAAAGAAATTATTACTAAATAAACAAGAGTTTAATGGATATTTTTTAGATAATTTTTTAAAAATGTTTTCTTTTTAATTGTAATTTTTTTTCTTATACTCCTTATTCTTTATTTTTGGCCCATATGACATTCTATATTGCACACATCTTGTAACTACCAAAAATTTGGTAGTCCCAAAATTTTTTTTGGTCATCCAAAAAAAAATTGATGGTCCTTCAACTTTTGATTGCCCGTTTCCTTTTCTTTAGCTCCACAATTCAACTTCTTGCTGCACTCTCCGTACCTTTTATCTCCCAATCTTTCCCAAGATTTGCCTTTGTTTACACTGCACCATTAATTGGATTGTAATTAATCCTTTGAATTCATGTTTTTATTTGCCTAAATCTATTTGGGTTTATTTTATTCTCTGTATTTGGTTTTGTTTCCACTTTGAATTTATCCTTGTAAAATTCAGAATTAATTTGATTTGTTTAATTAAGATGAGGGTGCTATAGTCGTGCCATAGACCTCAACTCTGTCAACCATTTTCAAAAACTGACTTAGAGATGAGCAAGGTAATCTGAGTAATGAGTAATGTCTATGTTTGAGAAGCTATTGTGGGGATTGGGTTAAAAAGCAGTTCGCGTGGCCTAGTTGTGAGCTGTACAATGGCTTGTATTTGGCTTAAGGTTACAGAAAAAGGTATGGTTGTGGAAGAAGAGAAAATCACATAGCCTATGTTTGTCTATTAAATAGATCCTAACCATAGCACAAGATCAAGTCCTCGTTCAACCAGGGTTTGAGTCCCTTTACCTCCAGGGAAGTAAATGTTTGTTTCTACAATATATCCATTACATAGTGGTGTCCCGTCTCACTTTGAAATCTGCATTTATCCACCATACAAATGCATCCAAACTTCTTTTAAAATATGCATACAAAGGAGGTGCTTCATTTTAGTTTCAACTATGTATGTGGATTTCATTTTCTTTAAAGAAGTTGACTTATGTAGAAACTACAATGACCAATCTGAATTAGTTTCCTTCCCAATGACATCTCCCTGCAATAGCAATTTTCCAAATGTTAACTCGGCCTTTAATGGGAAACATCTATATTAGAAGTTCACATATTAGATTAGCTGCATTACTTCCATTTAATTCCACTTACTTCCACATCATTAAGTTAAGAAAATTTAAAAATAAATCTATATGGTATATTTTGCATAGGCACCGAATTTAGCCATTAGTATCTTGGAATTGAGTTGCATCTATGGGAGTTTAACAATTTTATTAGAAGAGACGTTGGGTTGTTAAGAATTAAAATTACTTGTATTAATATAATTTGGTCAATTTTATACACTTGTATAAGTATGTTGGAAAGGTTTATCTGATTGAATGTGTAAAGAAGTTTAATGATAGGCATTGACTACCTATAGTCGAACCCTTATGGTGTTTTTATCTTAAACTTAGCCGCTATACAACAGATTAGCTTAAAAGTCAAGAGTAACTTAGAGTTTAAGCCATATGTATTATTTATTAGAGTCAAAAACTTAGTAATCTATATCCATAGCCACGCCCGTGTCTTGGTAAATCATTCTCATGTTGTTAAAAGAATATTTTGGATACACCACTATTCTTTTGTTCTTTATATGAATTCCTACCCCCCCCAAAAAAAGATACTTGTTTGCATACATGTCTACCATGGCAGTAGACTATAACATCTAACAAAACACCTCCTTTCTTTATGCTTTGATGGATGTCCATACCATGTTCCCAAGGTTGTGGAATTTGGCTTTGCACCTACCAATTGCATTTGCTTGAAAGTTTCTAAGGCCTTTTCAACAAATCCATTTTGTGTATATCCTGCAGTCATTGCATTCCATGAGATGACATCTCTTTGAGGCATTATGTCAAATAGTTCATGTGCCTTGTTTATGGTTCCACATTTTGAATACATGTCTATCAGGGCAGTGGTACCTGTGAGGGTAAAATAGTGCATCAATCAAATAAATAACAGATGACCCAAACATCAACAGAATAGAGAAACAAAGGAGATTCAAATAAGCGAAGCAATGAACAAACACAGCAAACCTCTTCTGTTTCGAAACTTCTGTTGTTCGCCTATCACGAATCGTCCTTTCGCAGATGAGATGAGCCCTCAGAGAGTGCAATCTTTTAAAAGCTGTTGGAGGAAGTCGATGGTGAACGGCTGTAGTGTGATATGCAATGAAGGTGAGCTCCAATGCAACAATGGTGATCTCAAGCTTGTGGATGACAAATGGGTGCCAAAGGCGCGCTGGTGATATTTCTGCAGAGTAACGATGTCAAAAGCCTGGATGATTAGAATGAAGGGATGAAGCTTCATTTATAGACCTGGAGGAATAGGAATCAACGGTTGAGAGAAGATATGAAGATCAACGGTTGAGGATGGTTGAGGAATGTGCAACCAGTGGAAATGTGACAAGTGTCCCAGCTCCATCATGAAAGGTGGGATGTGACAAAACTGATTGGAGAGTTAACTCCCTTGACTGGTCTGTTAACAGAATTGATTGATCAGTTAGAAGAGTGGATTGTGGAACTGACTGGGTTGATTGAGGATTTGACTCAACTGACAGGTTAGTTAACAGACTTGATTGATTGGTTAACTGACCTCTGATTGGAGAAGAAATAGGCCATGTGGGTGAGGGAAAATAAGATAATTAAATATTAAATATATTTAATTACATGTGCAACCTGATGAGGTGGACAAGGTGAGGTGGAAAAGGTGAGGTGTAAAGGTGATGTGGAATTTTGAATTTAGAACTTTAGGATAGAGGAAATAGGATTAATTAAATAATTTATAATTATTTAATTGTGAAGGATAAATAGAAGAATTTTAATTAAATAAATAGAATTTATTTAATTATGGAACAGTGAATTGATTAAATAAATTTGGAATATTTATTTAATTAATAGAAGAATGGAATAAATATTTAGAATATTTATTTAGGATGATTTGTGTCATTTTTAGGCGTATACAGTACCTATAACTTCTGACAAAATCCCCCTTCCATTATGCTTTGATAGATGTCCATACCCTATTCCAAAAGCAAAAAAGTATTTGGAATCAAGAGACACATTGCGTTAGGTTCCTACTATTGCAATGTTGCATAAAATGAATGACATTGTAATTGATAATAAGTATTGCATTCCCCTAACCCCAACCTTTTCTTGCTTTTGCGTGTTGTAAGATCTCTAATTCTTAACTTATTTGGAAAATTACGTTATTATGAAAATTATATTGTCACTTTATGGATAATGATATTGATTGATTATTGAATTAATTATTTCAATAATGTATTATTGTTAAAGTAAAACTCTAAGTCTAATTATTGTCTTGCCTAATTTTAAAAGAACTAACCATAAAATTGCTTGCTTTAATATTAAAATTGTATTCCCTAATCCCAACCTTTTCTTATTTTTTCTTGTTGTAAGATCCGTAATTCCTAGCTTATTTGGAAAATAACCCTATTATGAAAACAACTTCAATTGCACTTATGCAATACCCTTCAAAAGCTGCGCTAGGAGGTCGATCAACCCTTAGTTGGGAATGGTGAAAAAAAGGTGTGCTGGCTTTGTGCTAAAATGTCCCCAACTACAGTTGTACAGCACGTTTGAATTCTTCCGCCGAGGCATTCGAAACATCTAGGGCTAAAATTAATGTGTACTGGACATGGGCTAAAAGGAACTGTTGTCGATTAGGATTGTACCCTTATGCAAAGTTGTGAAACTCTACAATCCTTTAAAACATGGGATCAAACTCATGCTATGGGTGACCTATGGTGAGATTGAACCTCCAGATGGGCTGGTTCTCTTGATAAAATGATAAATTTTGCAAGAATAGGGTAAAAAAGTTCTAATGGAATCACTAAAACTGAAACTGTAAATGCAGTGATGCACCTAATTTTGATGGAAAATTTACAAATCTGAGTCACAATAGATCTCATAAATCTATCCACACAATACTTTTGGCAATGTAATCACAAAAATATTTCTAAGGAAGGCTGGAAATTATCTTCTTTATGAAGGAAAAAGGATTTTTCACAACATGAAGGAAAAAAGACTTCAATACCACAACCTAAGACTTGTGATATCACTATGCTTAACACTTGCAAGTAAGAAGGAGACAATAATTTTAAAGTTTTTGATATCTTAAACACATTAAAATTTCATGAAATCACTCATACAAGTAGCATTAATGGAAAGGAAAGCACTCGATTCCAAAAAATAAAGGAAAATATTGCATAAAAGACAAGAAAATGGAACGTGTAACCTGCTGTAATCTCTATAAAATCTGTAATCAATGAGTTACAAAACCTTCTTCCTCTCTCAAAGTGTAAATAGAAAAAGACAAGAACTAACAAAACCTAAGTTTTACTTTACAATATATAGTTTTCTCTCTCCAAGAGGCATGAAAAAATAACTGCAGCTAACTGCCTCTAAAAATAAGTCCCCCAATTTGATCTACGAGAAAACAATGAAATCCCAAAAAATAATGGTCAAAACTACCTCAAAATGAGCAAAAATAGCTCCAATCTGCTAGTCTCCATGTGTTTGACCCAAGAGTTGACCAATTTTGTCTATTTTGGTTCCCAAGTCATGCAAAAAGTCTTCAAATGACCTCAGCTATCTTAGCTCCTCCATTTTGCATGATGATCATGTGGAAAAATTAATTAAGTAATCATTTGCATGACTTACTTTATTATGAATCTCAATTTGTATAACTTTCTCCAATTTTACAACTTGTGACAAAATAATAAAGTAATTTATAAAATATTGCTTTATTAATTTGTTTACATGATAAATAGTTGTAAAATTATGCAAGTGGAAGAAAAAGAAAAACTCCTTATCTCCCTAATTACATTTACCTAATTTGCACAATTTTGCATGATTTTGATACCAAAATTAGGTCTTAATACATGAGAGAAAAATATTACCCCCTTATCACTCCATGAAAAAAAAAAGTCATTTACATGCAAAAATTGATAATCATGCATCTTTACCACCTTATTACCCCATGAAACAATAAAGGTTCTCAAGTTGCATTCACATGCATTCAAGACATAATTATCCGTTATCCCTCCATTACATTTGCAAAAAAGGACATATTTGCAACTCATATGCATCATTACCCTTCTATTGCATGTCATCATTCACACAACCATAATCTGCCACCTTGTATTTTGTCTTCGACCGTATCTTCATGCAAATAAAACCTTTATCCTATCCATATTCTTGCCATCTCACGCTTTGTCTTCATGTGATCTGCCACCTTTGACTTTTTGATGGATTAAGAAGAAAAATGCATAAGGCACAAAAAGGCTCTTCAACCATACTTGGTCTTCATGCATATGATAAAAGGAATCTTGGATCTTTGAATTGTTGCATATGGCATAAGGCACATTCAACCTTTAAATTGTCGACCTCCATGAGATAAAGGGAATAAAAAAGGTTATAAGGCATTAATCCTTATCTTTCAATGATGTTGGTCTTTGACTTGGCAAAAAGCAAATGCAAAAAAGAAATAATTTTCACATGGCCCATGGCCCCTCCTTGGCATCATCATTAGGTTTAGCAAGAAAGAGGTCTTAACCCCGATCAGGATAAGGTAAAATGATTTGTTTTTTGTTGTTAAGTCAAAATAGATGGGAAAAAGAAGATGCCATCGAACAAAAAAATGATCGAACCCTAAAGTTGTCACTCATTTTTATCTTTCACTTTGACTTTATTTTGCTCTACAACTTCACTTGGCTGCCGCTAGGGTTTGATAGGAAAAAAGCCTTCTCTTTGTTTTTTTTACCCTCGTCTCAGTGCTTCTCTTGTCGATTCTCTGGCATTTGAATGCAAGAAAGAAAGGTGAGTGTTTCTTTGAATTTTTGACTGGCCATTTCTTGTTATTTCTGTGGCTTTCTTCATTCTCTAGCCACAGTTGGGTTCTTATCATTTAACAAGCTTTTCTTGTTCCTCTGTGTCTTCTTCTGCAACTGTAACTTTGTATTTATGAGATTTTTTCAAACAAAAAGAGGCCATAGCCTCCGTGGTTTCTCTCTTCTACATTATATAAGGTGAGTTCTCCTTTTCGATTCTTTATCTCATTTCTTTTCACTATATGTGCATATTTTTCACAAGGGTTTTTGTTTTTCTTTGAAAAAATGGCTTCTCTACCGTGGTCATGGCTGTATAACTCCTTCTCTATATCTTAGCTCCACTATAGACACAAATCTTCATAAGGGTTTGAAAAATTGCGATGAGGGTTTGATATTTTTTCAGATAAAAAGGCCTCTCCTGTAGTGGTCATGCCACTAACACCTTCTGTGTAGCATTAACTTTGATTGTGAACAAGAAATGACAAGGGTTTTTAATATATAAAAGTGGGGTTTTTTCATTTTCTTTGAAAACTAAGCTTTCTTGGTCATGGCTGTACATTATCTTGCATCTTGTACCTTCATTTGATCTGGCTACTTCCACTACTAAGAAACGCATGTGACTTGCTGTCACAGTCATTTAAATTGCTATCACAGCCAACTGAGATTGTCTTTCCAACCATTTCAACTATCTTTAATAGCAATTTTACACCTCATTCACAACAAAGTGATAAATATTTATTCTACTGTTCTTGTTGTTAGGACAGTCTTTTGAGATGACTGCCTCTACTATCTTTACTGTATTTGATGTCTCTCATATGGATAGAGATTTATTCTTTCCTAATGATCCTTGTCTCTTTCATGCATATGTTACAATTATTGTCTACAAGCTTCTCTACCTTGGCTTTCCTTGAAAGATAGTGTGATGTGTTGAGGATTTTGTGGAGGTTTCAAAGATCTTTACACTTGTCATGTATTTCTCTAAGTTGTAGATTTGTTAAAGTGTTATGTTTCAACCCTATATTGTGAATATGACTGCATTATTTAATGCTCACACATACTACAAATCTTTCAACTATTATGGAGAGCAACCTAAAGGGACACTTGGGGTAAGATCATGAGCTTTTACAAGGTTATGTCATGATAAAACCTCTTGCAACAAGGCCTACTAAAATTGTTTCATCTGCATATGGTGGTATAATGAAGACCTCTACATTCTAAAACTTGGCTTATGTCTTGAGTTAGCTTAACCTTCTGTAGTAGATCCACTGTAGCCTATGAAGATACCTTTGTTCTTAAACATGTGGTATCCTCTTCAAATGTATCAGGAAATACTCATGTAAAGTGGTTCAAAAGATCTTTAATGATAATAGAAACCTTTTGCTCATTTGGTTTTGTTAGGTCCTGCTTTACATTATGAACACTATTACTCTTTCATTGTATGAACCTCATGTTGTTCCTTTTAGATGACTGTCACAATGGATGTTGTTTTGAAGGCTCAAATGGAGATAGTCCTACCAAGTAGACCTAATGGATATCTATGTAGGAGGGTTATTGCATTCTGACTAGCATATGTATGCTTTATCTTGTTCGATGGACTTCTATATCAGTGATATGATTGCTCCTCTTACTTTGATAGTCATTGTTCATCTTGGTTGTAACTCTCAAACTTCATATTTGTAAAATACATTCTAACTCTGATGCTCACTCTTCTATCATGACTACTGCAAGCAACTCTTCATGACTATTCTAGCATTTATGATTGTTCTAACAAATGTCATGGCTGATTGCCCCATTGTTGACTGTCCTTTTTTGCATAGATGAATGATACCTCCTTTATATGGTATTTAGATGGACAAGGTATCTTGATATTATTGTTGTTCCATATGCTTTGGCTGCACCTTAATACTTGATGAGCTATTTATATGCCTGAACTATGATATTGATGTATTGAGTACTATACATGATTTTATCATCTGATTCTAAGTTGCTGCTTTCATGATAAAGGGTGAGACAAATACCTCTTGATGGCATGATGGGTTCTTCATGGTTGTTTCATATGATTTGATGATTCATTATGGCTAAGAGAAACATGTTATTTGGTCAAAAACTGTCATTAATAACAGTGCTTGAGCATGCTGAGGTCAACCCTTGTGGGAGCTACATTTTCTCCACATGCTTAAATGTATTCAAATTAGCAACATTACTTTTCCTATACCTACATAGTGAACAAACAAGTTAGCCTAAAAACATACCTCTTTAAGTTGATTGACCTTTCTCATGATGATATGATTTATTACACATGTCTGATTTGATCAGTTCACATAAAATGCATAATGTCTACAAGTTGATATGTCTTTTGATAAAAGCATGTGATAATTTTAAATATCCAGAGCTTCTAATAGGGCATTTTCCCCAATTTTGTAGGTACATTGGCCTAATATGGAGCTGAAGATAAAGACATGAAGACAAGCTCTCAACTGAAGACATCAACCTTTTGATAAAAGGCAATGATGGATCTTTAATATTCTCATATGTTCTTTCTCATTTCCTTTTATCATCATATGTATAGCTTGCATATGTCTGCATTGCTCAATTTAGTCACTCCAATGACTTGTGTGGGACACATTTAAATATTTCTTTAAACATGATCAGGTACCTTACCTTATGCAAATAATTTATGCATGTTTCTTTTTTAATCAAATGCATAGGATATAATAACTAAAAATGATATGAAACACATGTTCAAAATGATATGAAATGACAGTTTGTATGAATACCTTTCTTTCACACTGAAATATGATCACTTGAATGATTCAATCATCTTATAATTGAAAGATAAAACCAGTTAGATTATCTATCTTTCACTGACTGTCTGATATCTTGCCATTAGATATTCACTTTTCATGATGGTTTGACAGTCTTGTTTGGACTATTAGATTATCCTGTCAACTGATCCTTATTTTATCTTGTCAAGACATCATGCATTCACTGATTGCAATTAAATTAAAATTTTTCTTTTTACTCCTTTTGAAACAATCTACAAATTAGGTCTAACTAAATTAGGTGTGAACATAATTTAGTAACATTTCTGGCGACCTCTCAGGGGTGTTTGCCCAATAAACAAATTAGAACTAGTAGTCTTGCAATTCCATTAGACACATGAGTCTTTTTCTGCCTTGAACTTTGAAAAAACTTTCTACAACTCAAACTGATAGAAACACTACAGCAGCAAAAACAAAACTAAAAATGAAACTATTCTGACCTATTTAGGACATGGCCAGCAAAATGTGAATCTGCACTTCTTGGAAAACAAAATACCAAACTCAAATTCTACTCTACCCTACTCTAACCAGTCATTGTTACTGGTCAAACAAATCCATTTATTGGATTTTTGAAATAACTTCCCTTTCTGATTAAGAAAGGATGTTCTGCAAGTTATTTTTCTAGTGATAAGATATGATTCATAAGGACATACCTTATAGAATGCTGCAAAACTCTCTGAAGGATGAAAACAAACTCGTTCACCATCTAATCATGGTCACAAATATTGTTGTTATAAGGTGTGAATAAATGATCTCATTATGTTGTTCTGAGGCTGAAATCACATCTGTGGGTATAACAGAAATCTGTATCTCCCTTTTAAGCTCTTTGTCAGCTAAATCCTTGATGGGACAACCTTTTGCGATGATGAACTTTGGGCTATTGCTCCTGATGTCTTGATTTAGATCCGCTATCCTGTTTCCACTTGCAATCTCATTCTGTTTTGAAAATATTAGCTTACATGAATGAATCAAGGGAATGCTCACCTCTTTGACCTGATCCTGTTGATCACATACTACTGGTTCAATTGGTACTAGCTGATCATTAATGTTAGAACAAAAAACTTCTATGATGCCTAGAAACATGTTCTCATCTAACTCATAATCTTGCATTGAATCCAAATGAAGTATATTATCTAGCTATTCAATACTAGGCATAGATGTCAAGATGCATGTGATATCTAGATCCTTAGACTCATTCTCTATTTCTTTCACAAAAACATGGTTAATCTAATCTTGTTTGCCATCTAAATTGGACACAAAGGACTCAAGATCATCCCAAAATGAAACTTCGTCACATTCCTCTTGAATTTTTGGTAAAAGAGGAGTGTCTATTACCTCATAACAACTCTCAACTAGCTGTGTGAGTTGCATGATCAGTTTACCTTCACACTCTTCTATTTGATCCAAGATCAGAATGTCAGACTACTTAGCTTCAATCAACAACTCTTCATACTATTTGATGTCTTCTTGTTGTTTTGTTATTTCTGCCTGTAGTATGAGCTCTTCATCTGGCTCAACAAAACTAGGCAACTAGTCAAACAAAGAAACCAGTTCTTCCTCCTCACACGGGGCTTTCTCCAATGAAACTTGGGTATTTTGTTTTTTCAACTAAAGACTTTCACCTTGTGACCTCTGTATTATGCTTTCTTTCATCTTATACATAGCATTAGAGAACTTCTCAAATGATTCAAAATGTAAAGGATTTGGAGTAGCAGTGACCTCTTGCTCCACATAATATGCATTATGCTTACTTTCTGCTAGGACAAAGAAAAAATAGCAGCACTTTTAGCTGTTGGACTAAAACTTGGAATCTTGATAGGCTCAGATTTGACTACTTCTTGCATTTCCTGATGTTGGATTGGTATGGAAGGGGTAGCCTTAATAAGATTTGACATTTTATAATCAGGATATTTGGTCCAAGAAGGCTGCCATGGTTTCTCAAGACTATGATGACTTGGCTCAGACTGTTGATGTGACTGATACTAAGGATTAATAGACTGATTTTGAGTGTAAACAGGTTCCTAAACAAAATTAGGACTTCTAAAACTTGAAACTTGATACCTACTAACCTCATTTTGAACAGGTTGATCCAGAATGAATGTAGTTGTGTAGATTGATTGCCTTTGTACTTGTACAAGAAAAAACTTCATCTACTCCTCTTTTGCTGCTATCTCCATTCTAAGACCTTCTTCAAACTATATCCTTTGTGCCCCCAAATCCTACTCATGAAGATAGGCTTGATAATCCATCTCTTCCTGTTGCATGTTATATTCATTCTCTCTTTTGATCTCTAACATCTATCTCTGATAATCCAAAGCAATCTCCCTAGTGCTCATGCTGGTTTTGTACTGAGGTTGATCAACAGAAAAAGTATGTTGATTAGGAATAGAATTGTCATTTTGGGATTGGTTATGAGCATAGGTAGGTTGATATGGAGTTTGAGCAGGGGTGGGTGGGAGGTAACAGAACTGTGCATGCTGATATACTATTGTTGCATGACTGCTTAGGATAAAACCAACAACATGGCTGATTTGATATGGCTGGTAAGATGGGGGATTAGCAACATTTTCATGATATGATGGATGATATGACATGTTTCCATGCAGGATAGACATGTTTACTCATTCAAAGAGTTGGAAAACAACTGAAACCTAATCTTGTGAAAAATCTTCTCATAGGCTGCAAAATTTGATCTATTAAAACCAGAAAGATAGAGTCGCCAGGTATTTTAAAATAACACCTCTAAAAAAGCTGTATTAACTGCTGATCATACCAAAACAACAACAATAAATAAGTTCTTTTTTGAACTAAAAATCAGTTCAAAGTCCCACCGGGCATGCCAAAAACTATTGTTGATTAGGACTGCACCCTTATGCAAAGTTGTGAAACTCTGCAATCCTTCGAAAGATGGGATCAAACTCAAACTATGGGTGACCTATGGTGAACTTGAACCTCCAGATGGGTTGGTTCCCTTGATAAAATGATAAATTTTGTAGGAAAAGGGTAAAAAAGATCTAATGGAATCACTAAAATTGAAACTATAAATGCGGTGATGCACCTAATTTTGATGGAAAACTTGAAAATCTGACTCACAATAGATCTCATAAATCTATCCACACAATCCACTTTTGGCAATGTAATCACAAAATTATTTCTAAGGAAGGCTGGAAATTATCTTCTTTATGAAGGAAAAAGGATTTTTCACAACATGAAGGAAAAAAGACTTCAGTACCAAAACCTAAGCCCTGTGATATCACTATGCCTAACACTTGCAAGTAAGAATGAGACAATAATTTTAAAGGTTTTGATACTTTAAACACAATAAAATTTCATCAAATCACTCATACAAGTAGCATTAATGGAAAGGCAAACACTTGATTCTAAAAAATAAAAGAAAATATTGCATAAAAGACAAGAAAATGGAACCTATAACCCGTTGTAATCTCTATAAAATCTATAATCAATGAGTTACAAAACCATCTTCCTCTCTCAAAGTGTAAAGAGCAAAAGGAAAGAACTAGCAAAACCTAAGTTTTTCTTTACAATATATAGTTTTCTCTCTCCAAGAGGCATGAAAAATGACTGTAGCTAACTGCCTCTAAAAATAAGTCCTCTAATTTGATCCACGAGCAAACAATGAAATCCCTAAAAATAAGGGTCAAAACTGTCTCAAAATGAGCAAAAATAGCTCTAATCTGCTAGTTTCCATGTGTTTGACCCAAGAGTTGACCAATTTTGTCTATTTTGGCTCCCAAGTCATGCAAAAAGTCTTCAAAAGACCTCAGTTAACTTAGCTCCTCCATTTTGCATGATTTTGCATGATGATCATGTGGAAAAATTAATTAAGTAATCATTTGCATGACTTACTTTATTATGAATCTCAATTTGTATAATTTTCTCCAATTTTATAACTTGTGACAAAATAATAAAGTAATTTATAAAATATTACTTTATTAATTTGTTTACATGATAAATAGTTGTAAAATTATGCAAGTGGAAGAAAAAGAAAAACTCCTTATCTCCCCAATTACATTTACCTAATTTGCACAATTTTGCATGATTTTGATGCCAAAATTAGGTCTTAATACATGAGAGAAAAATATTACCCCCTTATCACTCCATGCAAAAAAAAAAGTTATTTACATGCAAAAATTGATAATCATGCATCTTTACCACCTTATTACCCCATGAAACAATAAAGGTTCTCAAGTTGCATTCACATGCATTCAAGACATAATTATCCCTTATCACTCCATTACATTTGCAAAAAAGGACATATTTACAACTCACATGCATCATTACCCTTATATTGCATGTCATTATTCACACAACCATAATCTGCCACCTTGTATCTTGTCTTCGACCATATCTTCATGCAAATAAAACCTTTATCCTATCCATATTCTTGCCATCTCACCCTTTGTCTTCATGTGATCTGCCACCTTTGACTTTTTGATGGATTAAGAAGAAAAATGCATAAGGCACAAAAAGGCTCTTCGACCATACTTGGTCTTCATGCATATGATAAAATGAATCTTGGATCTTTGACTTGTTGCATATGGCATAAGGCACATTCAACCTTTAAATTGTCGACCTCCATGAGATAAAGGGAATAAAAAAGGTTATAAGGCATTAATCCTTATCTTTCAATGATGTCGGTCTTTGACTTGGCAAAAAGCAAATCCAAAAAAGAAATAATTTTCACATGGCCCATGGCCCCTCCTTGGCATCATCATTAGGTTTAGCGAGAAAGAGGTCTTGACACTGATCAGGATAAGGTAAAATGATTTATTTTTTGTTGTTAAGTCAAAACAAATGGGAAAAAGAAGATGCCATCAAACAAAACAATGATTGAACCCTAAAGTTGTCACTCATTTCTATCTTTCACTTTGACTTCATTTTGCTCTTCAACTTCACTTGGCTGCCACTAGGGTTTGACAGGAAAAAAGATTTCTCTCTATTTTTTTTACCCTCATCTCGGTGCTTCTCTTGTCGATTCTCTAGCATTTGAATGCAAGAAAGAAAGGTGAGTGTTTCTTTAAATTTTTTACCAGCCATTTCTTGTTATTTCTGTGGCTTTCTTCATGCTCTAGCTGTGGCTGGGTGCTTAGTATATACTCTCAATCATTTAACAAGCCTTTCTTGTTCCTCTGTGTCTTCTTCTGCAACTGTAACTTTACATTTTTGAGAAGTTTTCAAACAAAAAGAGGTTGCGGCCTCCATGGTTTCTCTCTTCTACATTATATAAGGTGAGTTCTCCTTTTTGATCCTTTATCTCATTTCTTTTCACTGTATGTGCATATTTTTGACAAGGGTTTTTGAAAGTTAAACTGGGTATTTGTTTTTCCTTGAAAAAATGGCTTCTTTGCCATGGTCATGGTTGTATAACTCCTTCTCTGTATCCCATCTCCACTGTAGACACAAATCTTCATAAGGGTTTGAAAAATTGCGATGAGGGTTTGATATTTTTTCAGATAAAAAGGCCTCTCCTGTAGTGGCTATGCCACTAACAACTTCTGTGTAGCATTAACTTTGACTGTGAACAAGAAATGACAAGGGTTTTAAGATATAAAAGTGGGGTTTTTTCATTTTCTTTGAAAACTAAGCTTTCTTGGTCGTGGCTATACATTATCTTGCATCCTGTACCTTCATTTGATGTGGCTACCTCCACTACTAAGAAACTCATGTGACTTGCTGTCACAGTCATTTAAATTGCTATCACAGCGAATTGAGATTGTCTTTCCAACCATTTCAATTATCTTTAACAGCAATTTTACACCTCATTCACAACAAAGTGATAAATATTTATTCTACTGTTCTTGCTGTTAGGACAGTGTTTTGAGATGACTACCTCTACTGTCTTTACTATATTTGATGTCTCTCATATGGACAGAGATGTATTCTTTCATATTGATCCTTGTCTCTTTCATGCATATGTTACAATTATTGTCTACAAGCTTCTCTACCTTGGCTTTCCTTGAAAGACAGTGTGATGTGTTGAAGATTTTGCAGAGGTTTCAAAGATCTTTACACCTGTCATGTATTTCTTTAAGTTCTAGATTTGTTAAAGCATTATGTTTCAACCCTATATTGTGATTATGACTACATTATTTAATCCTCACACATGCTACAAATCTTTCAACTGTTATGGAGAGCAATCTAAAGGGACACTTGGGGTAAGATCATGAGCTTCTACAAGGTTATGACATGATAAAACCTCTTGCAACAAGGCCTACTAAAACTGTTTCATCTGCATATTGTGGTATAATGAAGACCTCTGCATTCTAAAACTTGGCTTATGTCTTAAGTTAACTTAACCTTCTGTAGTAGATCCATTGTAGCGTATGAAGATACCTTTGTTCTTAAACATGTGATATCATCTTCAAATGTATTAGGAAATGCTCGTGTAAAGTGGTTCAAAAGATCTTTAATGATAATGGAAACCTTCTGCTCATTTGGCTTTGTTAGGTCCTGCTTTACATTATGAACACTGTTACTCTTTCATTGTATGAACCTCCTGTTGTTCCTTTTAGATGACTGTCACAATGGTTTGTGCATGTTGTTTTGAAGGCTCAAATGGTGACAGTCCTATCAAGTAGACCTAATGGATATCTATGTAGGAGGGTTCTTGCATTCTGACTTGCATATGTATGCTTTATCTTGTTCGATGAATTTCTATAGCAGTGATATGATTGCTCCTCTTGCTTTGATAGTCATTGTTCATCTTTGTTGTAACTCTCAAACTTCATATTTGTCAAAGACATTCTAACTCTGATGCTCATTTTTATGTCATGACTACTGCAAGCAACTCTTCATGACTATTTTAGCATTTATGATTGTTGTGACAAATGTCATGGCTGATTGCCCCATTGTTGACTATCCTTTTTTGCATAGATGAATGATACCTCCTCTATATGGTATTTAGATGGCCAAGGTATCTTGATCTTTTTGCTATTCCATATGCTTTGGTTGTACCTTAATACCTAATGAGCTATTTATATGCTTGAACTATGATATTGATGTATTGAGTCCTATACATGACTTTATCATATGATTCTGTAACGCCCCACCCGGGCACCCATGAAAGAAAAGCCCAAAAATGCACAACAATTTTTTTTTCCAAGTCTGAGTTATTGAACTATGATTCCAAGAACGAACAATGAAAAGCCAAATGCAATTGGCAATATAACAACTGAATACTAAAAACCAATTCTAATCCCATATTTGTCATTTCATTGATTTATTTTCACACGGCAAAAACACATTAACCCATCCTTGTCATTTTCCACAAATGAATGAAAAATTATACCAAAATAAGTTATCATAGTTTTACCAAGCATATGATCTAAGCGGAGTAAACAGATAAAAAGTGAAGAACAAGAAACAAATTGCAGAACCTAATTGGCAATTTCCCATTTTGTATTATACCTATGTCAATCATATGAATTAACAAAATACAAATGCAACAAATAGATGTTGGAAGCCTGCAATTGGGAATTACAACTTGAATTTTGAAAATTAAATGATAACACTGAATGAGGGATTAACTTAGAGTTTCGCTAATACAAAATCAGACCTTGCAACTTCCTCAATTACAGTACATTCATAGCCAATGACAACCAAGTACAAAATGTAAACTGTTGTTACAAAAATGTGATTGAAAGATGCTTTCCTACATACACCAATTTGGGGGTATCTCATAAATACGTTAATACAAATAATAGTACATCAGGAATGCCAAAAGATAAGTAGAGGATTACATAGTGCTCATAAAACTACAGGCAAAGGACAACTGCTATGTAGGCATCTCAATCTCGGCCCTCAAGTCCCCCAATGGTGGTTGGCAACACCACCCAACCACGTGGATCCAAAAAGGTCCACTCCCCCGTGCAAAGAGATAGTCACAAGGCCATCAAACACCAATCATACAAGGAAGACAACAAGGCCACATAGTTTCATGGAGGGCATAAATTAGTCACCATTTAATCATTTCAATGAAGCACTACACAAAGATGGAGGGATGACAAGATGGGGGCAGCAGTAAAGAAGTGACTAGATAAAAGAACTCATCTCAAAATCTCATACCATTCATAAAACACATGATTCAGGTTACCTCCAATGGGCTGAACAAATGAGCACTCATGCTTGATGCCACATTGGGAGCCACTCTCAAGCCCACCATATTATCTACACCCAAAACCATCAAACTCAACATGCAATCATAAGTATTGAAAAAGCACATAAGGCTCACCAAGCCTAAAAACACAATGAAATTTCCCAACACTAATCTCAATCAACTCAACTACACTTATGGCTAAATTACAGCAGCAACATCCATAGATAGATGGAAATGATAACAAGAAGTTCACAACACTGCCCTCTGTGATGCAGTTCTATGGTCAAAACAAGATAACATAATCATTTGCCAATGTTGACAGTCTAATATAAAATTGTATGATACATAGATAGCCCATTTCCTTTCCCAAACACACACACCAACACAATTTACAATCACTAGCAGAATAAAATTACACTAACATTCAGTTGGACATATTACTATGAGATCTAATATGTATTGCTTTCATAAAAATCAATACGTATGCAGATTCTCACTCATTCTTATAGAAAATTTCTGGATGATAACAACACAAGAGCTAACCATTACTAGAAAAAGGTTAGCATAGTCAATGAAATATACTAATGAATGGATAAGGATGCCTCCAACCATTCTCCATATTTTGGTATGTACAACTCTAGGGATTAGGGCAGATATGGACAGCAACATCTGGGCTAAGTTTGTCATATTTGAAGCCCTTGTTTGGAAGTAATTTTTCAGTTATTATACCCAGATTTGTAACTGCAGAGATATATCTTCAGAAAATCAGATTTATAGGTTTCATTTGGATGCCCTATCTTGTGTTTTACATGGTGGATTTCATGTTTGTTATGATTATCAATTGGTAGCATCATTCGATATGATTATTTGTCATATTTGGGCACCTATATGTTCGCTGTGATAAATTGTTTGAAATCTGAAAATAAAAATCAGAAATCAGATTTAGAGATTGAACAGAAATAAAATTAGAATTGTGCACTAACATTAGTATTATTTATGTGAGTGTCTTAGCCATTATAGAGCTGGCAGTCCTAAAGCGTAAGATGAGATAAAATTCCTGGCAGCCTCCACAAGTTGATTTGGTAGCATTATTCCTCTCTGTGGGATGTTACAACTACAAGTTCCAGCGTCAAAGCACAGAAAAGAACATGCATACTGCATATTTATCAGCTCCTTTCTGACTAAGTAATGAAACCTTGCAGCCAATTTAAGGTGTTTGGAGGGATAAATTGCAAAGTATATCAAGTTCACTTTGAAATGATTCATAACCAGTATTTTGAATGCAAGCCCTGCCACATGAAAAACACACATGGCTATCAAATTATGAAAGTTGAGGTCTTGAGATGGTGACTAAATGGCTGTAGAAACACATAAAGTTAAGATGCACAGGTGATGGTGTCTTCCCATCTTAAGAATGCCCCCTTTCATGGTGGACAACATAGTTACCAAATTGGATGAATTTGGTTCAAATATGAGAGGATCTAGATTTTTTTTGTTTGCCTATCTATTATTTTTACAAGCTTCCCAGTGAGAGTTACCACAACAATTTTAGAATGTTCTCTTTTCTGACTACTAAATTACAAAATTCATGAACCTTTGGTTATAATCCCATTATTACGACTCACATACAACAACACAGTAGGGCTGAGAAGTAAGAGTAAAATCATAGATGGAAAATACTCAGTGAAAAACATAGGAAATATTTAGTAAACAGACAAACATCACTATAATATAATATAAATCACATTTTTCTAGATATTACCTATTTATTAGATGTTATTAAGTTTATTTTGATAGGTGTTGTCATATAATTCAAAAGCAGAAAACTTGCAGGGATTATTCGTGATGCTAAATGAAGCGGTATGGAAAAAAAAAATAGGCCTGCGTTATAATAATGTGCACGGTGCCAGATCTCCAATAATAATGAAGGGAAAACCGTCACAGCATAATGGAAGGGGAATTTTTTTAGATGTTTGAGTTGTAAGTGCTTTGGAAGACACAAGAATTGTTTTACAAAATGCCTATTAAAATAATGCGGTCTCTTGGAAAACTTTGATTGCAGGATATATTGAATGAGCTTGTTGAAATTTGAAAAGTCCTAGAAACTTTGAAGCAAATGCTACTGGTGGTGTAAATACCAACTCCTCAACCTTTATTAGCATCCTCCAAGTAAATGCAAACGGCAGGTGTAAAGCCAATTTCCATAGTCATTACCAGCATTGTCCCAGTTTGTGTCAAAAGGGGGCTTTTGGAACAACGCATGGACATCTAGCAAGGAATAAAGGCTGGGAATTTTTGTCAGATATTAGAATTGGTAAAAATATTTAGTTAATAGGTATGAATCCAAATACCCAAGTCTTAGCCGCCCCTTCTCATCTTGAGGAATATGGAACAAAGTAGGATTCAACCATACATTCTAGTTTGCGCAAATTAGAAGTTTTGGGACAAGTTGGAGAAAGAAATCAAGGCTTAAAAGATAGAGGGGATTTAATATTAGATGGTGAAGTTGCAAAAGACAAAGAATGCCATTATGAAGCTGAGTAAATTGCCAAAGATAACACTATCATCTCACTGTATGCATATGCAGAACCAACACGCCCCAATCTCCTAGCAAATATATATATTTAACATAGAAGATAAAAATAATCATAAGATTAAGGACTGTTAGAAAGATATTGATCTCATTATACCAGATATAAAAGAATTGTACAAGAACATACCAAGTGCATATGGCATACCTCTATTTGTCCCTTCTCAAAACAAATTCCCTGCCCCCACCCCTCTCTCACCTATCCAGAAACCCTAGCTCTGCTTCTTTTCCCCATGCATTCAGCTTAGCATTCGTGTGTGATGATGATACCCCCCCCCCCTGAAAATCGCATATATCTTCCTTTCTTTTTTTTCCTCAACGAACATACCCCCATGCTAAATCCCAGGCAAAGCACATATATAGAATGAGAAGGAACAGTGAGGCATGTGGTGCCTTTGATAGGAGACTCTTAAAGAGGTGCCAACATGTGGCAGCAGAGCTCTAGAAAAGATATTGATCTAATAAGTATAATTTTATCCTATAACATGCTCACAATAAAGCATATTTCCCTTTTATATTCTAGTCTATTTATCCTTTTAGTTTCAAACACCCAGGTTAAGGATAGGGTACAAAACTAGAAAATCCTTAGGTCCCTATCACATAGGATATAACAATACTACAAAGAAATCCCAGATCACGTTTATAAACTTAAATATACGAACACAAAATTGCCACCTCACACATGACCGACCCAACAATTAAGCCTCACGGGTCCATCACACAATGGACCGGGTAGACGGATGAACCCTAGGAAGTGTTTGTGGGTATGGACATATGAATCGGACACTCATCCCAATAGAGATGATGGCGAGGGTTAAGGTGTTTGGCATGTGTGACTATCTCTGAATAACCAGCATTGGGACTTAACTGGGCTTGCTCAGACCTGTAAAGTTAGGTGGAGTCAAAGCCCTGTACCTACATCACTCAAACTATATTATAACATCTGTATAAACATAACATATACTAGCCAAAGCAAGAATAGTCCACATTGGAGGATTCCAACATCCGTGATCATTCGCATAACATGCCAATGTCAAGGTGTCATCCTCTCCACATGTGCACCCAATCTCAATATGAAACATAAACATAACAAATTGATTAGTACACCATGATGGAATCACATCACAATCGATATGATTATCCAACTGATCACGGTTATAAAATGAGTCACTCTTAGTTCGGGCAAGCCTATAGCACATAAATATACCCTTTTGTGCTACATTTTCTTAATGAACATCATTAAATACTTAACATCCACTGAAATCAAAATATGACCTATCCTATAGAGTCTGAATTTAATACCTTGACGTTACCTCAATTAGGCCAATACTAGAGAGACACTACAGATTCTAAATTGCTGCTTTCATGATAAAGGGTGAGATAAATACCTCTTTATGGAATGATGGGTTCTTCATGGCTGTTTCATATGATTTGATCATTCATTATGGCTAAAAGAAACATGTTTCTTGGTCAAAAAATGTCATTAATAACAGTGCTTGAGCATGCTAAGCTCAACCCTTGTGGGAGCTACATTTTCTCCACATGCTTATATGTCTTCAAATTAACAACATTACTTTTCTTATACCTACATGGTGAACAAACAAGTTAGCATAAAAACATACCTCTTGAGGTTGATTGACCTTTCTCATGATGATCTAATTTATTGCACATGTCTAATTTGATCCATTCACATAAAATGCATAATGTCTACAAGTTGATATGTCTTTTGATAAAAGCATGTGATAATTTTAAATATCCAGAGCTTCTAACAAGGTTTTTCCCCCAATTTTGTAGGTACATTGGTCTAATCTGGAGCTGAGGATAAAGACATGAAGACAAGCTCTCAACTGAAGACATCAACCTTCGAATAAAAGGCAATGATGGATATTTAATATTCTCATATGTTCTTTCTCATTTCCTTTTATCATCAGATGTATAGCTTGCATATGTCTGCATTGCTGAGTTTAGTCACTCCCATAGCTTGTGTGGGACACATTTAAACATTTATTTAAACATGATCAGTTACTTTACCTTATGCAAATGATTTATACATGTTTCTTTTTGAACCAAATGCATAGGACAGAATAATTGAAACTAATATGAAACACATGTTCAAAATGATATGAAATGACAGTTTGTATGAATACCGTTCTTTCAAACTAAAATGTGATCACTTGAATGATTCAATCATCTTATAACTGAAAGATAAAACTAGTTAGATTATTTGTCTTTCATTAACGATCTGATAACTTGCCATTAGATATTTACTTGTCATGATGGTTTGACAGTCCTAGTTGGACTATCAGATTATCCTGTCAACTGATCCTTATTTTCTCTTGTCAAGACATCATGCATTCACTGATTGCAATTAACTTAAAAGTTTTCTTTTTACTCCTTTTGAAAAAATCTACAAATCAGGTCTAACTAAATTAGGTGTGAACATAATTTATTAACAGGAACTTCAATTGTAGTTATGCAATACCGTGAAAATGCTACACCAGGAGGTCGATCAGTCGTTTGTTGGTGAAGAAGTGGGAACCAAAAGGATCAAAGGAAGTAGTTACTGCTACCCAGCAGAAAGCATAAATTCCATTGGCGGCATTGCAGTGTAAAGAATATGAGAAATATTTATTAGCGCAGCCCCGCGATGTATGAAAATGACCTTTGCAGGTATGCGGGAGTCAAGGGATATGAAAGCATGGTCACCGCTTCCCCGCAGAGTGCAAAAGGTTTGGTCACGGTATGGCAGTATGAAGAAGATAACAGAAAAACTTCCCGCGGTAGTCTTAAAGAAGATTGGCGGGCCAGTGGTAATAGTCCAGATGGTATATAAAGTACCACTATAGTCTCACGCTAGGAGGGAAAATAGTTGGTGGCATTGCGGTAATAGGGAGGTGGAATTCACCGCATTCGTGTGACGGTTGAGAATGAAGCATACGGTGTAGTGGTAAGAGAAGAGATAAAGACAAAATTGTTACCACCCCCCCCCACGATCATTTTAGGTGGTGTCTGTAGTGTCGCAGTAAGTGACTACAAGTGACTGGTAATTCAATATGTCGTGGCCATGCGATGCTTGTTACTTGAACATATGGTTTTGTGGTAAACAAGAAAGGAGAGAGCAAATAGTTCCCGCATCGACTGGCATAGTGGCGGTAAATGACGAAGTTGAAAGCAACCATTTTAGGTGACACGTGGTCCTGTAGTTGGTGAAGACAAGTCTTGCGGTGATGTAGTAAGATAAATAACAACTGGCACTTTTACGATAAAACCAAGTGGGAGGAAAGTGGTTCAGCATAGGCCTGTGATAGTCAAGGAAACAGATTGAGGGATGGTGGTGTGAATAGTGTGGAGTAAAACTTGTTACCACAGTCTCGTAATGGTTTGCAATTGGTCTTGGTGGCCAATGGTAAAGATGTGGTGAAATGGGAGTGTGAATGGTGAAAATAACTTATGCTGACTTTGCGAAAAAATGTCCCCAATTGGAATTGTCTAGTACCTTCAAATTATTCCACTGATGCATTGGAAACATCTAGCACTAAAATCAATGTGTACCAGACATACGGTAAAAACAACTTCAATTGCACTTATGGAATACCCTTCAAAAGCTACGCTAGGAGGTCGATGATGCATTTGTTGAGAATGGTGAAAATAAGGTGTGATGCTTGACCCATGGTCCTATAGATGGTCAAGGCAAGTCTTGCAGTGATGCAGCAAGATAAATAAATGATGAAACAATTTTGGCACCTTCGCGCAACAGTTATCATTAACACTTGCGGGATTGCGGTTGTTGATGAAATGACTGCCAATCTTGATTTGCTCATCTAGTCGTTGAATCAAATCAAATCAATGGTCTGTGTTTGAAATGAATTGAATGCTAACATTTGATAATCTCATGGCATGAACTAGAGTAATGTGAAATGATGTACTCCTTGATAGAATAAAACTCAAGATTTCTTAGCATTTTCCATTTCAGCGAATCCAATGTCAATTTGAGGAAGGTGAATTCAAGCTCTGCGTGGCCTTTCCAAGCAATTTTCAACTGGGTAAGTCTACTTCCTCATTCCTTGCATGACAGTTGGTACTCCGTCTGTGGTCTATTTTCAGTTTATTTGGTGAAGCAAATTGAATTCCAAAACCCTAGTTCATAGAAAGCACTAGAATATGGCACCCAAGAAATCTGAATCTATGAGTAGGAGCAATGACCCTCCTGCTCCTAAAAAGAGATCACTTCAACAGTCCTTGTTTGACATTTTGCCAAACTCAAATGATAAGGGGGCTAAGAAGATATTCAGGGATGTTTGTGAAGGGTGTCAGGATGCCAGAATCCCTATCTCTAGTTGGAACCTTTTTTGGTACTTTTGTGAGAAGAAAGAGGGATAGGGACTTGTGGGAAACCCATGGAAGTTGGATTTGGCAAAGTTGGTAGTTCCCAATGTATTTGTTGATGTAGATTTGGTAAGGAGACTGGCACAACACTATCATGCAGCTACCAAGATAGTTAGAGCGCCAAATGGATCACTATTGGTAATTGTAGACAGGAATGCAATCACTGATTGCTTTATGTTGAACAAACAAGCCCTCACACAAATTGATTTGCTAAAAAGTGAGAAAGAATATACAAGTTTGAGGAAAACACAGAGGAGGGATGAGATGCCCATGTATATGAGGAAGGGGGCAAATAATAGGAGAATTGAAATCCCATCGTCTGCAATTGAGCCATTTTCTGTTGAAGACTTTGTTGTCTATTTCAAAAGGACATATTTTTCTTTGTGCCAGGTATTGGGTATTGATGCCCAAGGGAGAATGCCAATTGGCCTAATGATGATGGCCATGAGAATTCAAAATACTGAGGCCAACACTAAATATGGCTTTGCATGATATATTGAGAAGAAATTGCATCAAGGGTTTTTGGACATCAGGGAAAACAAGAAGCCCATGGATTTCAAATTCTATTCTTTGTTGTGTCATCTGATTTTGTTTCAAAATAGAAGGAAATGGTTTAGCAGGATGGTTATAAGCATGATTGATCAGCAAAGACAGAGATTACCTACTCAGTGCGGGTGTTATAAGTGGGATTCTTGTTGTCAGACCTATGATTATGTTGTGTTTCATGATGAATTTTGTGTCAAGATAATGAATTCTCTTGGTAGCCTATCTCCTAGATTGACTAAAGAAGTCAGGGAAATATTGAGGCCTCTTGCACATAGACCAGTCATAAGCACAATTATGCTGATTGGTACTTCTTGCTTGACCACACTATAATTAGAATATATGGGTGTCCTTAACCACCCCATGTGTTTCCTAAATTTGTGCCAAACATAATTGCTTTCCTAGAATTCATGTGGCAGATGATGTGGATGGAGAAGGAGGTAATGAAGAAACAAAAGAAAGGCACATTTATTCCTGATGCCACAGTATTTGGTGATTGGTGTATTGGATCAGATAGTTTAGAAGACTTACAAGCCTATTTGAATGATAAATATTCTTTGAAGTCTGGTAGAGAAAGGGTTTGTGACCCTGAAGGTCACATGAACTTTGTAAGACAGATCATTCTGATGAAAATGGGGATATCGCATCAAATTAACTTTGATGAGGATGTGATTAGAAATCTTGTTACTTTTGATGAAGTGCATGAAAGGAAAAGGAAATGGGAAATCCTAAAGAGGATTGAGGATGAAAAGAGAAAACAAAACCCTAATTTTTCTAGATTTTTTGTTGAGGAGAATGACCCTCTAAAAAGAATTGATTTAATAATTGACAATTTTGAGACAATTTATGGTAAATTTGAGAAGCATCCTTCAAACGCTACTAAGCTTCCTAAGATAAGAGCATCCGTACTTGAAATTCATGAGCCTGCACCAAATGCAATGTCAGTTTAGGATCCAAATGTCCCTGAATCACTAGTTGCCAAAAGGCAAAGAACTGAAGATGTCTCTCCACTAGTCCCATATGAGGCAAGTGAGGAGGTTGGCGATACTGATGAAGTGGCAAATATTCTAAAACATGTGGGTGATGAAGAAGAGGTTGATGAAGCATTGGTTGGTCAGGAGACAGATGCACACAAACCTGAGGCCAAAATGAGTGAACATGCACAAGGTGACCCTGATTTGGAGGAGGATGAGAGGGTAGTTACATCAATGAGATTCATTAAAGATGATGATTTCATCAAAACTCCAGAATTCAAGGACTTTTGGTTGAAAATGAAGATGAGGGAGTTCAATTAAAAAGTTGCAATAAACAAGATGGGTGCTGATGAATTAGAGCATGAGCAAATTGTGGCAAAAACCTTTAAGGACATGAAAATTGATGAAATAAATGTTAGCCCAGATGATGCTAGAGAAATGGTCTTAAAGAGCAACATGTTGATTATTCTTGGCTTAGAGTTGAAAAAAGTGTTTTTCTTAGATCAAGTTAGGAATCAAGAAGATCCCATGCTAGCTTCTAAGTTTGACTATGAGGATGGCATCAGCAGATGTGGCTTCAACCTAAAAATAGAAACATTGGCAATATGGGCAATTCAAAAGAATACAAATAAGCTAAGATTGCTTGATGTTGTCCAAGAAATGAGAGGTACAACTTGTTGGTTGACATATTTTTCATTCAACTCCATATTCTCTCACCCAAACAATGACAAATGTAACCACAATTGAGTCAGTTACAATGGTGTTTTATAACTAACTCTCTGCTTATTTTATAAGGTTACAGCTACCTTCGAATGATATACAATGAATTAATTATATGTTGCTTTTAACCAGAAAGCAAGGAAAGGTAGTGCTTTTAACCAGAAAGCTTTGAAAGGAAATCCCACACATCTAAATGAATCAAATAACTATAATAAGCTCAAAGACTTCAAACAGTTCAATCCAAATAAAGAATTCAAATTCCCATCATCATGACATATTTATTCAAAGATAGATATCCACAACAATAAGATCACCAACTGAAACTTCCACTATAAAGCAAGAAAACCATTGACATAGCATTCAACATAAGAAGAATGATGATCCAAAACACCACAACACAAAGACCATATATACTCGAACCATTCAACAGTATATCTTTTCTATATTGAAAGAGATAGAAATTGAAATAAGTATCAGAAGTATCTATCTTAATTGACAAAATCAAAGTTTTGCCCAAAAAGAAAGATCCATACTATGTTGCCTATAACATATTTATAATGTTCACATAATAACTATCTTTACAAATAGAATGGTTTCTTGGGGACAGCCGTTTTAAAATAAAGTCTTTTAAAGAAGTTTAAGAGCCAAATATTAGAAATGCATAAAATAAATGAAACTTAATTCGCCACCCCTTCACCTTCCTTGGGGTCTTCGACGCTTTCCATGGCTTGATCTTCTGCCATCTTTTCTCGTAGCTTCACCTTCATCTTGTACTCTTGATACTTAGTTATAACGGCAGTGATACCTTTGCTTCCTAGAATGGTAGTGATCTACATTCTAGTTATAAACTTGGCCAAGGTTTTAGTTATCCCTGCTACAGCTTGCTGAATTATTTCATCCCTATTTCTAAACCCATTAAGATAAACCTGTATCATGCCCATTTTACCCAGAGATTCTCCAAAAACAACATTAGGATCAGCAAGTTCATTACAAAGCATCTCCTTGGCCTTCTTGCTGATTTCTTTAGGATCCCATAGATTTTCACCAAATTCATCTAGAATATTCACTTCCAGTTTATGGCAATCCCTCTGAATATCAATCATCAAATCCAGATAATCCTACAAGGCTTTATTAATTTTCTCAATAAGATTATCATACATATTTAGCTTCCAATCCAAGGAATTAGCCCAAGAGGGTTCAATCTCACGGAGGTCGTTAGCTAAATTTTCTCTCATGAGTGTCATAGAGTCTAAGGCCATCAACTCAGCAATTTCCTTAGAGAGCACATAGGTACTACCTTGTTCCTTTCTTACTTGCTAGAGTTCACTGATCAATTCCTTTCTTTTCTTATGTATGTGAGAGTAGCTTTGTATCATTTTGGTCAAGAAAAATAACATATCACAAGATAACTTTTCCACCCACTTAGTAATAGCCTTAGCAAAATTTTGATTCATTTTAATTTGTTGAACAGTGCTAGCATCAATTCCAATAACTTATGAGCTGGATGCCTCATGTGATGAAGGTGTTACTATGGACTAAATGAATTTGCTTAAAGACAAAATATGAGATTAAAGCTTCAAATTCTCTTTTCTCTCTTCCTTAACTCTTTTAATTAGGGCATTCACAGAAAAATTTGCATGATATGAATCCCCCTCAAGGGTAGAAGGGCCCAAGTCAATGTGACTTATTTTATAGTCAGCTTTAGTTATATCATTTTCATTCAAGTCCTTTATCGGGTCGGCAATCTCCAACACCTGGTGACCAGAAACAGCATCATTTACCATTCTTGACATTCTCTTTGCTTTCTTACGCTTCGAAGTACCTTGCAAGAGCATGGCAACTATATCTACTTCTTTTACTATTGTGGGCACATTTTTCCTCTTTTTCTCTACTACCTTTTTCAGCCAACTGGGAGAGGAAGTCACTACACTTGTAGCCACATTGCTAGACATAGTCTTATATTGATTTTCAATTGAAACAAGAGTAGGAACCTCCTCATCGGCAAGAGAAGAGGGAATTTCAAAGAAACTGGGAAAAGAACCATCATTAACAATTTGTTCAAAAATGGGATCAGGATTCATAGGTATTGTTTTAGCTTGAACACTCTTCTTTCCTACTGTAGATAAGGGGAGACTATCCAACTCATAGGTTGAATTCAACTTGAGAGCATCATCAGGCCTCTCACCATCACCCCTTGATTGTGAACTTGAAATAGACTGTGATGCCTCATGTCTTCCTAAAGAAATTTGTGTAGTAGAACCTTGCACAGTCTTTGGCCCAGTGGCTCTTGAGCTTCTCTATTCATGAGGTGAACCAGTGTGTTCATGCCATCTTCCAGCTAGCCAATCCTCTATTCTTTTTATCTCAGTAACAGAGTGAATTCTCAGATCCACAACCCCCATCTCAGATCAATTGATTTGAGGAAGGGGTTTTGAAAGTAGGGTTTGGTATTCCACATTAATTACTTTAGAATCCTCTTTAGCTTTTTCTAGAGTATAAATGGATAGACCAAAAGCCTGAATTTGACTTAGAGTAAGTCTCATGTAGTTTCTTCTCTGAACTTCACGATCATCCATACAGTCTTCCCAGAAGTCTTCTAAGCTAGAGTGATACTCATATGAGCCAGAGCCATAGAATTTCTATTTCACATAATTTTTTCTATCAAAGTTTGGCCTTAGTGACAAAGAGTGAAGATTAAACCTTCCCAACACATAATCAGCTCCTTTAGCAGCATCCTTAGTTTTACAAGAATAACCAGATAAAGACAATGGTAAGGTATATCCTCTTTTTCTCATATTCTGATATTTGATATTCACGGCAACCATTTGTTTGCAAACCTCCAAGAAAATAATATAATGACTAGCATACTGGGGCAACTTGGTTGGAGCCAACTCACAACCTCCCAATCTCAGGTAAGTGAATCTATCAAATTGGATATAGAAACTTCCAAATTGCATAACTAGAGAAGTAGCATCAGGAGAAATCCTTAGGTCAGGATTAACATTTAATTTTTTCATCAAAAACATCAAATATGCATTATTAACCTGATGATAATCCTTCATTTTGACATCTTTTGTGAATTGGGGAAAATAGGCATACACAGGTGTGTCTGGGGTTAAAGACCCATGTGGCCTCAACCCAGCCCAGAAACCTCTCGATTGGCTAGAATGTAAATCAAATATGAACACATGTGGAATGTAGAAGTCTCATGAAATCTAACCAATTTTTCATTTAGATGATAACTTATCATTTCTGCCCAATTAATAAACTGACCCTCACTGCATATTAACAAGATGAAATGACACATCCAAAACTCAAAAGAAATTACATCTTCACTACCAACAACTCGGTAAGGTAGGGTAATAATGTCTGAGATTTCATCTTTAAAGTGGGCTCTTTTAAGCGTAGAGGGTAATTGTGAGTTACCTCATTTCTCTCATTTCAGCTAGTTTCGTGCAATTGCATTTTTGCACCAATCCTCATTTTCTTTGAAGAACTCCATGGCAATAGCTACAGACATATCTTTGAAATTTTCTCTTCCTAGAATCCTCAATGCTTGAGAGATGGCCTCTGAATCAATCTTCGCAATCACCAACCCATCCTTTGTTTTGATCTCGTGAGTTTCATGGCCGTACCTCTTCACACATGTAATAACCAAATCTACACACTGCACAGAAGTGGGAAAACCAGCAGCTTGTGCCAAGCCGCTCTGTAGAATTTTCTCCACAAAGGGTGACCTGTCTTCTTGTCGCAGACGGGACCAAAATTTTGCTAAGTCAATATGCCCAAGCTCTGTGTCTTTCACATTAGACTAACTATTTTCAATGGTAGAGTGAGAGGATGCGCCCTAAAATTTGAATTTCATTACAACTGCTAAATACCAGGAGCAATGACTGAGCACTGTAGAGATAAAAACTTGAAATAGAAGGAAGAAAAGTAGAACACTTAGAAAAATTTTAGCCATGAAATGTGAATACTCATGCAGTTATAGTGCTAGGACATGCTTTTAAATGCCAGGTTGATGTGGTACTAATTCTGTGCTTTGAGAAAATAACTCGAAGATTTGCTTGCTTTTCAAAAATTTCTCAAAGGACATTCACCGATTAAGTCGTATGCTGCATTAAATGATCATTAATCACCTTGATATCTAGTCTGTGGCTTAGTTGTCACCGAGTCACAAGAAATAGAAACTTTAGAACCTTGAGTCAGAGTTTGTGAAGTTTTGAAAACCGGCGATCAAGTGACTTCAAAGAGAAACACATAGGCCACAAGATATAATGAAAGGAATGTGAAGTTGCGGGGTTGGGGAGTTGTGAAACTTAAGAATCTAGTGACTTGGTTAGGAAATTTTAAATACCTGCTATTTAAGGTATTTTTCTAAGGCATTAGAGGGGAAAATACAATCCTTAGGAATTTTAGGTAAAAATTTGATGGATCATGAAAAATGAACAACAAAGTAAACAAACCCTAGAAACAAAAGAAAGGGGTAACAACTGGGTTTGAATGGGGACAAGGACCATAGGGATGCAGAGAATCTAGAACTATGGCACAAATCCTTATTCATTGGGAAAACATAGGGAAAGACAACACAAAAACAAGCAGAAACAAAAAGAAACTATAATACAAAGGGGAAGACTTAAGACCGCTACCAGTTCAACATTTTCAGATCTTGCCCATTATAGGAAAGAGGTAAAGGAGTACCATCTAGCTAAGTCAATAGAAAAGAACTATCACCAATAACCTGCTTGATCAGGAAAGGTCCTCTCCATAAAGAATCAAACTTTTTGTGTGCCCCTTTTGGTTCTCGCCTTCTATCCCAAAGAAGTACTTAGTCTCCAATAGCGAAACTTCTTTGTCCAGCCTTCTTATTAAAAATCCTTTTAACCATTTGCTAATGTTTAGCTATTCTTTCCACAACTATTTCTCTCTCCTCTTCCAACTTGTTTAGATACATGACCCTCTTTTCAACTACAAATTGGAATTCTTCATTTTCTACAGCCTTCTGTAAATCCAAAGCTAAAATCTCTAAAGAGACAGGAATAGTGCTATCAACCACATATACCAATTGAAAATGTGACATACCTATGGCTCTCTTATAAGTGATCCTATCTGTCCATAGAGCATCATATAATTTCTTATGCCAACCTTTCTGATTTTCATCTACCGACTTCTTAATAATGGAAATCAATTTTTTATTGTTGGATTTAGCTTGTCCATTACCTTGAGGATAATAAATAGAAGAATGTCCCAAACTAATGCCATACTCATAGCAGAAAAGAGTAATTTCAAAGGATGAAAAAGAACTAGCATTATCAGTGACTATTTTCTTCAGAATGCCAAATCTTACTATGATGTTCTCTTTCAGGAAATTGCACACAATATCTAAAGTAGTCTGCTTTATTGGAATAGCCTCTACCCACTTAGTGAAGTAATCAGTAGTAATAAGGATGTGGGTATGTCCAACACTTGAACTAGGATTAACAGGGCCAATAAAATCTAATCCCCACTATTGGAAAGGTTCATCAATCACCACAGGCTTCAAAGGCAAGGCTGCAAGATGAGGTCTGCCAATGAATTTCAAGCACTTTTCACATTTGGATACCCACTCATTAGCATCTTTAAACATGCCAGGCCAATAAAAACATTGGCACAAGATTTTAAAGGTTGTCACAGAAGTAGAGAAATGTCCCCCCCATGCTTCGTCATGAAAAGATTTCAACAAACTTCTTTGTTGTTCTTTGTCAACGCATCTGAGAATGGTTCCATCTACTCCTTTTTTATATAGGTTTCCCTCCCAAAGAACATACTTACTCCTTTTTTATATAGGTTTCCCTCCCAAAGAACATACTTATTTGCATTAAGTTTCAAATTCCTTCTTTCCTTGGCTGACAAGTGTATAGGGTAGTCACCATAGGTTAAGAGATATGCAATGTCTGAAAACCACTCACCAGTTGTGCTAGTGAAAAGGACAAAAGGCAACTATTTTTCTTCATTGATTTTATTTTCTGCAATTAGTTTACACATACCCTTTCCCCTGACCAAATTAGTAGGCTTGATATCTACATCATACTCTTGCACTTTTTCTATCCAAGACCCCCATTTATTACATCCAACTTCCTGTTGCGTGAGGATACTCTTGACAACACTTTCAAGGACAAAGACAATGGTATGTGAATGCAGGATATGGAACCTAAAACTTTTTAAAACCCTAACAATAGCATAAGCATGTTTTTCAAGTGGGGAATACTTGAGTTTATAATTCTTGAGAGGAGTACTCATGAAGGAGATAGGGGCTTCTATACCTTGCTTATTTTTTTGCATTAGGATAGCTGATAAAGTATGTTATGATGCATAACAATATATAATGAAATCTTTACTGAAAACAGGACATACCAGAGTGGGTGCGTTGACAATAGCAACCTTTATATCTTTGAATGCTTTCTTTCCTTCATTACTCCACTTGAAGATTGGATGATTCTTCATCATATCAGCTATGGGTCTTATCAGTTCAGCAAACTCTAGTACAAACCTCCTCAAGAAGTTCACTTGGCCAAAGAATGACCTAGTGTTATCTTTGTTTGCAGGCAATCCCAATTGCATAATAGATTTCACCCTTTTGAGATGAACCTTGATGCCATCCTTTGAGATGACATGTCCCAAAAGTTTTCCTTTTGTAACAGCAAAGATAGACTTCTTGGGGTTTAATGAGATTCCTTGTTCTCTGCAATGTTGAAGCACAATTTCCAAGTCATGAATATGGTTGGCCCTTTTCTTTGAGAATACTATTATGTCATCTAAATATACCACAATGATCCTATTTTTTAAGTCACCAAATGAAAGATCAATAGCCCTCTGAAAAGTTGCATGTGCATTAATAAGGCCAAATGGAATTCTGTTGTAAGCAAACACACCAATGGGAGTAGTGAATGTTGTTTTATGCCGGTCTTTTGGGGCTACTTCAATTTGGTTATAACCTAAGAATCCATCTAACATTGACATCATCTCAGAACCAGCAACAGTTTGCAGAACATGATCCATGACAGGCAATGGGTAGTTATCTTTCAGTGAAGCTTGCTTTTAAGTTCCTAAAATCAACACAAATCCTTATTTCTCCATTTTTCTTCCTAACAGGATTAATGTTTGCTACCCATGTAGAATGATGAATAGCATAGATAATCTTGGCCTTGAGCATTTTATCTATCTCATTAAAAATGGCCTTTGCTATCTTTGGATTATATGTTCGTTGCTTTTGTCTATAAGGTGTAGTGCCAGGTTTCAATGGTATCTTGTGTTGCAGTTCTCCATTTCTGAACTTCTTTAAATCTGCATAGCACCATGCAAAAACATCCTAATACCTTATGAGTAGAGAAATCAGTTTCTCTCTTTCTTGAGGGGAACAACATTTTCCTATACACACTATCTTAGGATCTTCATTTGTACCAATTTGACATGATCATAGTCAGCAGATGATTCAACACTAACCTTATTCTTTCGCTTCAGGTATTGGTCATGTCTATTGAATAAATCTTCCAGAGAAACTAAACCCTTAGGTATTTTGTTACCTTTCAATTGAATCATTTTAGACTTCTCACCATTAGGGGTACTGATGTGCTCTTCTAAAACATCATTACTTACATCATCACTTCCTTTAAAGAAAATGTTGGCAAAGGCCTCATCTTTCTCCAGGAATGCAATAATTTGCCTATCACTATTGAACACTTGCCAATGATTCACATTATTTGGAACACCTGGGTGGTACACTACTTCAATTCTATAAGGTTTATCTTTAAAGTCTGGGTGAGGCAATAGCAAAGATGCAGACACAACTAGTGAATCCATTCTGGCATTAAGGTCTCTAGGCATGACTTCAATAGAAAAGGCATCAAAATCTTCAATGCAATCCCAAACTCTATTTCTATAATATCTCAACCTGCCATTTTTTATAGTATATTGCTTCCTGACTTGCTTAACAATCAATTTCATATCTCCCCTAGCCTTTAGCTATTTTATGCCTCTTTCTTTGGCTAAGGTTAGGCCAAGTAGGAGTGCTTCATATTTTGCAGTAGTTTTTGTATTTTCAAATTCCAACTTATAAGCATAAGGAAAACTATAGCCATCTGGGGAAATCAGAACAACTCCTACACCAGAACTAGCACTAGAGAAACTTCCATCAAATTCTAATGTCCATAACTCATCTGTTGCATCAGGATTGATAAGGCTAGAACATTCTTCCTTTGAGGATGTGCACATATAAGTACCTGGTCCAGTTTCTACAAACAAAATATCTGCCCTTGGATCCCTTGACTTTAACACTGTGAACTTAGCTTTGGGCTCTGGGTTGAGGCATACTTTCTTTCCATCTAGTGGTATTAAAGCATGAGACTAGTCCATTTGTATTTTGCCACCCAAGTCTCTACAAGAACTTCTACTTAAAAGTATGCCATAGCTAGCGGGGATATCAGCAACAAGGATGGTTAATTGCAACCTTTTCTTTGGAAAATCGGCTAGAGTGACTTGAGAATCTTTTATTTGTCCTAAGATTGGGACTTGTGAACCATCCATAGAAAAGAATTTACCATGAGAGGGAGTATAAGATAAACCTAGGGCTCTAGCCACTTGAGCAGGCATCACATTGTCAGAAGCACCAAAATCAATAACACAATTGCTTAATCTAAAACTAGCTATATAAAAGAATACATAAAATGGCTCTTGTTTAGAAAAAAAGGTTTCGCTAACTTGGATTTGCTTCATGTGAATTTGAGAAAACTTTCTCATTGACAGGTATGCTAGACACTTGAGCATTACTCTGGGATGGAGAAGGTTCTTGTTTGATATATTTCACTTACCAATCTAACTTAGATGGATTGAGTCTAAGATATTCAACTTGGGAGATTTGAATCTTAGTGTTTTTATATGACTCAATTATATCAAATGAACTAGCAACAAGAGTATTAGGGAAAGGAACCGATGGTACCTCTATAGATGTATGTTTGGGCGTAGCATTTGCAAACTTATTGGAATTGGAAGTGGCTTGCCTAGATAGAATATACTTCAGAGTAAAAGGTGAACCACTTGTTTGCCCCTTAGGTTCTGTCCCTTTCTAGACCTGCTGACCCCTTGTGAAGACTACACAATTTGGATCAATTTATGTATAAACATCTTCTCCTGCTTCAGTGTCTGATTCATACTCAAAAAGTTTACACTAGCATCATGATACTGGATAGGTTCTTCCACATATGGTACTTCATTATGTTCATTGGTAGAGAGCATTTACATAAACTAAACCATCTCGAGACAAGTGGGCCCACCATGATCTGAAGTTAAATGGAAATTACACATTATATTACCCTTGCTGGTAGAAGGACCATTCTCAATAGCCAACCTCTGCGCGGGTCTAGTCAAAGGCAAGGTTTTGTTGTAACAACCTGGAGGAACACAATCTTTTCTTGGTATATCTTGATATTGTCTTTTTGGCATTTGCCTCTTCAAGGTGATTATGTCATTGGCCAACCTTTGTATAACTACATTGGTAGAATTTACAGCAAAAGGTTTGCTAGTCTACAACTCCTTTTTCCACTTCCCTACTATGATTAAATCATCCTGTATTAATATGGATCTCTCTTGAGCTGCATTCACATCAGGTGCTCCTTCTCTTTTAATGGTAAAACTGATATCTGGAGGAAGAGTATTAATAAAGAAACAGTTCAATAGCTCATCCCTGGGTCTCATATTCTCAAGTATTCTATTGTACAACTCATTGAATTTGGCAACAAATTCTCTCATCGGCTCGTGGATTTCTTTCTTCATTGTAGCCAATTAGGTGACAAGAGTTTGTTCATTCTCAGCAGATTTGAACCTACTTTCAAACTTTGTTTTCAAAGCATTCTAGTTATTAATAGTGCCATTGGGAAGGTGATAAAACCAATCGGTGGTAGCATTAGTCATGGATTCTACAAAAAGCCTCACAACAACATCTTCATGTTGTACAATAAGAATAGAAGAGGCATCAAAAAAGGCTTGCATGTGTTCTTCTGGAGTTACTTTCTCATCTCCTCTAAATTTAGGTATGATTTTCCCTGAGCCTTTAGGAAAATCATGTAATTGGGCTCCAAGATTGAGTGGACCTATGGTGGCTCCGCATGGGACAGGTGGAGGCTGAGCCATGATTTGAGGATTACGAACATGAAAGTTTACTTGTAAACGTGCAATAGAAGTGCATGGCAAGATGTGGCTAAAGTGTTTGTAGAGCTTTGACTAGGAGGAGGGGATGGAGGTCTATTGATGGACTTAGACTTAACCTTTTGATTACATACAGAAGGAGAGAAGTTACTAGCTTCTAATAATGCAAAATCTTCATCCCAAATCCCTTTCTTTCTATATCCCCTAGTATACCTTTTTGAATCTAGATTTAAACAATAAAACTTAAGATTACAAAGTCACCAACTTCACTTACTGATTAGCTCATGGAGGATTTTTCTGATTGTTCAATTGGTTTCTTTGGTTGGCCACTTGGTTTCTATCCCTATTGTTGTGAAGTACTTAGATAGGAAAAACTCTTTCTCTTCATGGCACAGGTACTACAACGTCAATAAAAACAATTTCTTAAGCATTCTCAAATCGTCTAGCATTATCTCTTATGATCTCAGCAAGTTCCTCTTCTTCTAACACTTTGTTAACTTCATGATATTGCAAATTGGTTCTTCTGTGTTGCCAAGCAAGTAATCTTAGACTAGTACCAATATCTTCATGGTCACCTACAAGCCAATCTACATTAGGCTAAAAGATTGGAGCGTTATGCCTCTGAAGAACCATTGAAACAACTCACAACACATATTTGACAATATTCCCTAGTAGAGTCACCAAAAATTTGTTGGTTGATAGATTTCTCATTCAACTCTATATTCTCTCGCCCAACCAATGGCAAATGTAACCACAATTGAGTTAGTTACAATGGTGTTTTATAACTAAATCTCTACTTATTTTACAAGGTGGCAGCTACCTACGAATGATATACAATGAATTAAATTATATGTTGCTTTTAACCAGAAAGAAAGGAAAGGTAGCGCTTTGAACCAGAAAGCTTTGAAAGGAAATCCCACACATCTAAATGAATCAAATGACTATAATAAGCTCAAAGACTTCAAACATCAATCCAAATAAAGAATTCAAATTCCCATCACCATGACATATTTATTCAAAGATAGATATCCATAGCAATAAGATCACCAATTGAAACTTCCAATATAAAGAAAGAAAACCATTGACATAACATTCAACATAAGAAGAATGATGATCCAAAACACCATAGCACAAAGACCATATATACTCAAACTATTCAACAGTATATCTTTTCTATATTGAAAGAGATAGAAATTGAAATAAGTATCAGAAGTATCTAACTTAATTGAGAAAATCAAAGTTTTGCCCAAAAAGAAAGATCCATACTATGTCGCCTATAGCATATTTATAATTCTCACATAATAATTATCTTTAGAAATAGAACAGTTTCTAGGGGACAACCATTTTAAAATAAAGTCTTTTAAACAAGTTTAAGAGCCAAATATTAGAAATGCATAAAAGAAATGAAGCTTAATTCGCCACTCCTTCACCTTCCTTGGGGTCATTGACACTTTCCATGGCTTGATCTTCTACCATGTTTTCTCTTATCTTCACCTTCAGCTTGTACTCTCAATACTTAGTTATAACGGCAGTGATCCCTTTGCTTCCTGGAACGGTAGTGATATGAATTCTGGTTCTGAACTTGGCCAAGGTTTTAGTTATCCCTGCTACAGCTTCCTGAATTATTTCATCTCTGTTTCTAAAACCATTAAGATAAACCTATATCAGGGTCATTTTACTAAGAGATTCTCCAGAAACAACATCAGGATCAGCAAGTTCATTACAAAGCATCTCCTTGGTCTCCTTTCTGATTTCTTTAGGATCCCGTAAATTTTCACCAAATTCATCTAGAATATTCACTTCTAGTTTATGGCAATCCCTCTGAATATCAATCATCAAATCCAAATAATCCTGCAAGGCTTTATTAATTTGCTTAATAAGATTATCATTCATATTTAGCTTCCAATCCAAGGAATCAACCCAGGAGGGTTCAATATCACAGGGGTCGTTAGCTAAATTTTCTCTCATGAGTGTTATAGAGTCTAAGGCCATCAACTCAGGAATTTCCTTAGAGAGCACATATGTACTACCTTGTTCCTTTCTTACCTACTAGAGTTCACTAATCAATTCCTTTCTTTTCTTATGTATGTGAGAGTAGCTTTGTGTCATTTTGGTCAAGAAAAACAACATATCACAAGATAACTTTTCCACCCACTCAATAACAGCCTTAGCAAAATTTTGATTCTTTTTAATTTGTTGAACAGTGTTGGCATCAATTCCAATAACTTCAGAGCTAGATGCCTCCTGTGATGAAGGTGTTACTATGGACTGAATGAATTTGCTTAAAGACAAAATCTGAGATTGAAGATTTAAATTCTGTTTTCTTTCTTCCTTAGATCTTTTAATTAGGGAATTCACAAAAAAATTTGCATGATATGAATCCCCCTCAAGGGTAGAAGGGCTCAAGTCAATGTGACTTATTTTATAGTCAGCTTCAGTTATATCACTTTCATTCAAGTCCTTTATCGGGTCAGCAATCTCCAACACCTGGTGACCAGAAATAGCATCATTTACCATTCTTGACATTCTCCTTGCTTTCTTAGGCTTCTAAGTACCTTTCTTGACAACTGTATCTACTTCTTTTACTATTGTGGGCACATTTTTCCTCTTTTTCTCTACTACCTTTTTTAGCCAACTGGGAGAGGAAGTCACTACACGTGTATCCACATTGCTAGACACAGTCTTATTTTGATTTTCAACTAAAATAGGAGCAGGAACGTCCTCATCGGCAAGAGAAGAGGGAATTTCAAAGAAAGTGGGAAAAGAACCATCATTAACAATTTGTTCAAAAATGGGATTAGGATTCACAAACACTATTTTAGCTTAAACACTCTTCTTTCCTACTACAGATAAGGGGAGACTATCCGACTCACATGTTGACTTCAACTTGAGAGCATCATCAGGCCTCTCACCGTCACCTCCTGATTGTGAACTTGAAATAGACTGTGATGCCTCACATCTTCTTGAAGAACTTTGTGTAGCAGAACCTTGCACAGTCTTTGGCCCAGTGGCTCTTGAGCTTCTCTGTTCATGAGGTGAACTAGCGTGTCCATGCCATCTTCTAGCCAGCCAATCCTCTGTTCTTTTTACCACAATAGCAGAGTGAATTCACAAATCCACAACCTCCGTCTCGGACTAATTGATTTGAAGAAGGGGTTTTGAAAGTAGGGTTTGGTATTCCACATCAATTACTTTAGAATCCTCTTCAGCTTTTTCTGGAGTATAAATGGATAGACCAAAAGCCTGAATTTGACTTAGAGTAAGTCTCATGCAGTTTCTTCTCTAAACTTCACGATCATCCATACAGTCTTCCCAGAAGTCTTCCAAGCTAGAGTGATGCTCGTATGAGCTAGAGCCATAGAATTTCTATTTCAGATAATTTTTTCTATCAAAGTTTGGCCTTAGTGACAAAGAGTGAATATTAAACCTTCCCAACACATACTCATCTCCTTTAGCAACATTCATAGTTTTACAAGAATAACCAGATAAAGACAACATACAGGTGTATCCTCTTTTTCTCATATTCTGATATTTGATATTCATGGTAGCCATTTGTCTGCAAACCTCCAAGAAGATAATATAATCTCTAGCATACCAGGGCAACTTGGTTGGAGCCAACTCATAACCTCCCAATCTCAGGTAAGTGAATCTATCAAATTAGATATAAAAACTTCCAAATTGTATAACTAGAGAAGCAACATCAGGAGAAATCCTCAGTTCAGGATTACCATTTAATTTTCTCACCAAAAACATCAAAAAGGCATCATTAACCCGACAATAATCCATCATTCCGACATCTTTTTTGAACTAGGGAAAATAGGCATACACAAGTGTGAATGGGGTTAAAGACCCATGTGGCCTCAACCTAGCCCAGACAACCTCTCGACCTGCTAGAATGTATATCAAATATGACCACATGTGGAATGCAGAAGTCTCATGAAATCTAACCAATTGTTCATTTAGATTATAACTTATCATTTCTACCCAATTAATAAACTAACCCTCACTGCATATTAACAAGATGAAATGGCACATGCAAAACTCAAAAGAACTTGCATCTTCACTACCAACAACTTGGTGCTACAGGGTAACAATGTTTGAGATTTCATCTTTAAAGTGGGCTCTTTTAAGCATAGAGGGTAATTGTGACTTACCTCGTTTGTCTGATTTCAGCCAGTTTCACGCAATTGCATTTTTGCACTAGGTCTCATTTTCTTTGAAGAACTCCATGGAAATAGCTACAAACATATCTTCAAAATTCTCTCTTCCTGGAATCCTTAATGCTTGAGAGATGGCCTCTGAATCAATCTTCAAAATCACCAACCCGTCCTTTGTTTTCATCTTGTGAGTTTCAGGGTTGTACCTCTCCACACATGCAATAACCAAATCTACACACTACATAGAAGTGGGAAACCAGTAGCTTGTACCAAGCCACTCTATAGAATTTTCTCTACAAAGGGTGACTTGTCTTCTTGTCGCAGACGGGACCAAAATTCTGCTAAGTCAATATGCCCAAGCTCCATGTCTTTCACATTAGACCAACTATTTTCAATGGTAGAGTGAGAGGATGTGCCCTGAAATTTGAATTTCATTACAACTGCTAAATACCAGGAGCAATGACTAAGAATTGTAGATATAACAACTTGAAATAGAAGGAAGAAAAGTAGAACACTTAGAAAAATTTTCACCATGAAATGTGAATACTCATGCAGTTATGGTGCTAGGATGTGCTTTTAAATGCTAGGATGACGTGGTACTAATTCCATGCCTTGAGAAAATAACCCGAAGATTTGCTCACTTTTCAAAAATTCCTCAAAGGACATTCACCAATTATGTCGTATGCCACATTAAATGATCATTAATCACCTTGATATCTGGTTTGTGGCTTAGTTGTCACTGAGTTGCAAGAAATAGAAACTTTAGAACCTTGAGTTAGAGGTTGTGAAGTTCTAAAAACTGGTGATCAAGTGACTTCAAAGAGAAACACATAGGCCACAAGAGATAATGAAAGGAATGTGAAGTCGCAGGGTCAAGGAGTTTTGAAACTTAAGAACCTAGTGACTTGGTTAGCAAACAAAGGAAATCAGCGACTAGGTTAGGAAATTTTGAATACCCATGATTTCAAGTATTTTTTGAAGGAAACAAAGGGGAAAATACAATCCTTAGGAATTTTAGGCAGAAATTTGATGGATCACAAAAAATGAACAACAAAGTAAACAATCCCTAGAAACAAAAAAAGGGGTAACACAACTATAGTAAAAAATTTCCAGGACACATCTGTGACTGAATCAGCTACCCTCACTGTTCATTCTGTAATGTTCACACAAGTTGGAGTCAGGAAATTGGAGCAAAGATTACAAGAATATGAAAAAACTCAGATGGAATTGAATGATGAAGTGAATAAGTTGTACCTTGAAAATGTCAAATTGAAGCAACAATTGAGGGTTGATAGTTCTTCTTAGATTCAAGCTATTGTACCATACCAAGCCCCTGTGCCACAACAATTTGGTGATGATACTGAACCCATTGATCAAATGAATGCAATAAAATTGAAATTGGAAAAGGAGATTGAAGACTTGAAGAAACAAAATGAGAAGACCAAGGATGAAGCTCAATTGAAAATTATTGAAGTGTTTGAAAAGATTCTAGAATACAGAGTAAAATTGGTTATCGATAAACTGGGAGATGTGCATGAATGCTATTCTTCCTTATCACAGGCCATGGAGGAATTGAAGGTAAATTCTTCTGTTTTGGATCCCCTGTACCAAAGATGGCAACTGTCACATCATACATTGATCACTCTCTATAAAGTTTTACAAAGGAATGTAGATGCCCCTGTACCTTTAAAGCCAACAGAGAAAATGGTTAGAATGATTTGGATGAGTACCAGTACATGGGTGGTGAAAGCTAGAAACTACAGACTAAAATTGATTCTTTTACCACGTACAAACATCAGTCATTCCCTCAATTTTGACATAAGATAAGCAGATCAAAAGTCTTGATGCATGGAGGGTGGAATTTGGTCATACAGTCTCCTAGGTGATGGATTTTTTGAAGAAGGATCAAAATGTCAACATTCTTAGCTTTAACATGATTCTAGATAGAGTGATTGCTTTAGATGCTGGGTATGGAAAATTTGTGATTGATGTCAAAGCTTTGCTAGACAAAAGGTGGAAGGATCACAAGGCTAACTTGCTCCAAATGCAAAACTACAAATTACCTAGTGATTTTATTATGTTTCAATGGGACCAGGAATACCTTCAAGCTGATGAATAGGACATGCATGAATGCAGAAGAGCAATGAGCTTTATCATGATGTCAACTTGCACCAACATATCTTGGACGTTCTATTCTTTTGTCTCTTTATGTTTTTATGGTTTTCAAATGTATTTAAATTATACTTGGTAGTCTAATTTAGACTTGTCAAAAGGTAAATATTGTAATACAATATATCAAGGGTTGGGAATACAAAGAGCCATGTTGAATGTGAAAGGTCTGAAGCTTGTTGCTTCCTTTGTCTCTATAAAAAGGAAATCAAGACCTTATGGCTCACTTCTCAAGGATTTTGATTTTTGAAAGAGACATTGCATAGTCTGTAATACAAAAACTGCTTTTCCCTCATGCTAAACTTTTAGTTCTCATTTACTTGTTGATTTCATTGTCAATGTTTTATCTGGTTATTTCCAACTTAATTTTTATTGCACATTAAATGAATAGAATTTGTCAATATAGTATCTTTTTCTTTTGCTAGTTTATAGTATATTTGTTTTTCTTTGTCTTTAAAAATTATTATACTTTTCTTAAAGTGTAATAATTAACAAATAGCACATACATGTTTTGGTGTGTCTTGGATTTTTCTTTGGAATAATTGAGTGCAGAAATGGTGTGAGACCTTTCAAAGGTTACGATGGTGCAATGGAATGACACGTGGCATGCCAATAGCCACATATTTCATTCTGATGTGTCCTTAATCAATGGCTAGAATTCAAATCTAGATTTTTATCCACTGAGCAATGTGGTTGAGTTGTGATTTGACAATTGGCATGTTTCTTCAGCTGATCCTGATCTTTAAACATGTTTTGCTGATTACACCGGATAGTTGTTGTTCGTGTGGGACTTAATTTTAACACCTTAGGTCATCACCCTTTGCTTTGGTAAATGTGTTGTGATTATCAAGTATTTACAACAATAAATTCAAGTGTGTAAGGCCTATGGATATTTGAAATGCAATTATGCAGATTGATGGAGAGTGAAGACTGTTTAAATGATGAGCCTCAATCCATTCTGATTATAAATGGAGGCCTTACCATTAGTCATCTACATCAATTTTCAATATGGCTACTCTGCAAAGATTTTCCTTTTGTCCTCCTTTCAATGTTTCTTCGAGAGGTATGTGTCTATTTTCATGGCTAAAGATTTGTTCTTTCCAAATTAAGGGGAAGGGTAGACTTTGGCTAGAGAATGGGGGGAGTTGGAAAGAATGAGAATTTATGGCTTCGGTGACCTTGTTGCTTTCCTAGAACCATAGCTAAGTAATATTATTCTAATGGGGAAGGGAAAAGGTTCCCCAGGAGCTCCAATTGTGTGAGGTTGCTTCTCAGAGGTGGGCTAACTAGGTAAAATCTCAATGACCCTGACTAGATTTGGAATTTGGGTGTTTAGGCAGAGAGACATCATTTGTCCCTCTCTTGTTGCCTTCATTTGATGACCTTCATGAAGGAGATTGACTAAGGAGGGATATTATGCCTAGATTGCATGATTGACAGTGGAGGGATAATACTCTACTAATGGACTCAGAGAAGTCCTTGGGAGGGCAAATGCACAGTTTGATCAACTTCTGCTCCAACTGTTCGTAGTTTTGTTGACAGGTTCTAGACATGTGGTTTTAATAATTGGGGATTGAAAGATGGAGAGTCATGGTACCCTGTTGATAGTCTATCATATGCAACAAATAAATTGGTGTCTTTTTGAGGAGTTGGATGTTCTTCCAGATTATTCTTGTGCCCCAGAATATTGTTGGCAAGAGAGCGGCATCAACTCCAGGTTCGTTGATGAAAAGAGGTAGTTTCAAGCTCAGCCAATCGGAGCAAGGATGCAAAGTACAAATACTAAATGCTTTGTAATTAAAAAATTGTACTACAAAAATCTTAAGCTGCCATAATATGTCTATTTATAGGCTCTCAAATGTCGTAGTATGAGAGAGAGAAGAAAGAGTGGTCAGGTGGATATAGATATTTTATTCTGGGCTATGGATACAAGGTATCCATGTTTGGGGAAGTAGGTTTGTGTAATAGATTGGGTGTATAGTTGAGATTGTACAACAGAAACTCACCTGCATATGTATAAATTCTTATATGACAGCTTTCAATTCAAATTGAGTATATGAATAACACTACATGTGTGTATTTTCTGCAATTGTCTCCTTGAATGTATGCATTTCTTTTCTGAATGAATGAATCAAGGGTTCTAGATTTCACTTATACACATTTGCTATATTGAATCTTCTACTTAGTGCTTCTAGTCAAGAATTGGATTAAGTATGCTTTAAACAAAACATAGGAAGTGATGTATTGCATTATGGATTATTGAAGAAGAGTTGTAGGGAATACGTTTTCTTGGGCACATCACTAGAAGCCAATGATATAGGCCATCCCTTTGAATTTGGAGTTCTGTTGTCATAAAAGTAACATTTTTAAGGTGGTATTTTGAGTCTCTTACCGTTAACAAGGCACTAATCAAGATATTTAGTGGCCTCAAGGTCCAGAACCAATGCAATTATAAAGATGAATAAATTTATGTCGATTTCAATTTTGTTGATAGTATAGTATTCTTAGCATGTTCTCAGACTGAAATAATAAAGATAATCCAATAATATCAAGCCAATCTAGGATTAATATTATAAATCTTGGTGCACACATGAGAACATTATGCCTAAATTAAGTCATAGACAAATCATTTGGTTGTAAACAAGGGAATACCCTCCTAGGTGTGACAGAACCTAAAGTGCTGATCACTGGCAATCCTAGGGTTTGGTGTCTATTTCCTACAAATGCAAACATCAATATTATTAGTTTCAATGTCATTTTGGATAGAGTAATTGCTCTAGATGCATGATACATAAAATTCATTGTTGATGTCAAGGTATTGTTGGACAAGAGATGGGAATATCACCTGGCTAATGTGGTATAGATTGAATACTATAAGTGGCTTAGTAATTTTGCTATATGCCAATGGGAGGTGAAATATTTGACAACTGAAGAGTAAGCAAGCTAAGTATGTAGGGGAGCAATGAGCTTGAATTTGATGTCAACATGATATCAACAAATCTTGGACATCCTCCTATTTTATCTTTTCTTGTTTTTTATGCTTTTCAAATATGTATTAAAATATATTTGGCAGTGTTTTCTAAGATTTGTCAAAACATATATATTGTAATAGGTGTACGAAGGGGTAGGTATTTCAAAAGTCATTTGTTGGAATGTGAAAGGTTTGAAGCTTGTAGCTTCCTTTGCACCTACAAGAAGGAAACCGAGACCTTGGGAAAGCTCTGTGGGAAATCTGATTTTGAAAGAGACATTATAAGGCATACTATTCAAAGATAAATCAATAAAAGAAAATTGAATTGAATTTCTCTGGTGCCATATACCTAGTGTAGTGACATAGGTTTTTAGTGCATAATGGTTTTGGGACTTTAAAAGTTGTTTTAACAATTTTATTTGAGAACTTATCAAACTACGTTCCTTATAATTTTCTTGTTTGATGTACAATGACATGTACAAGTTTAAAGATTGAATATACTATGGTGTGCATAGGTAAAGTTGACATTAAAGATGGATTTCTTGGTTTTAAATTGAAAGAACTTTGGTGCATATGAAACAATAAAACATGGGCACTTTTGGCATGCACTTAGTTTTATAATGCAAAGTGTACTTTATGAGTGTCTTGTTTAGAAAAACATATACTAATCGGTTAAAATTATTTTATTATATCTCCAAAAAGGAAATGTTGAAAGTGGTGAGTACTGAGGGATGAGACTCAAAAAGAGTGCTGGCACAGTGAACAAGTATGGTGTGTGAGTGTACAAGTGTTTTTTGTTACAAACTGCTTTGATCTCAAGGTATTCAATTTAGTTTTAAATGTGCAATACTTTTTAACTATTGTTGGCTTGGAATACAAGTGAAATTTTAGGAATAACATTTTTGAAATATTCATTTTATGTTATTTTGTGTTTTAAATAAATTATAGTTTGAATACTATATGAGATTTTAAATAATGCATTGTTATGTGTATAAAATTTGGTATTTCACCCTAGAAATTATTGGTAGATTGAAAATTGTATCGACATTAAAAGTGAATTTATAGGAATGTTCTTGAAGGCATTTATGTAATAACAAGTTACTATTGTTGGTGTAGTCACGATAAGAGGGTTCACAGAGTGAATTGTCCAAACTATGCAGTGAGAGTAAAACACAACAAAAGAAACTCAAGGTTATGAAACAAATGTAAATTTAGTCATTCAGTATATCATAGAATTCAAATACAATCTAGCCGGCATCATGTGGACATACAATTAGGGCTCAAAGGCCTGATTTTAGAATATCAAAATATGCTCAAGATATAGCTTTGAAGCTCCTTCACACAAAATCTAAACTATGAATTGTGAATCAATCGCCTACTACTTTCCTAGGGATCTATTACATCCTTATATATCATCTCTGATACAAAAGATTCCCCTATATCAACCAAGGAAGATCACAAACTCCAATGAAGATCTGTAACATGTGTACATAGATAGGTTAGACCTAAATGCATAGAAATCCTCCACAAATGAATGGAATGATGTGTGGATCTCAGGGAAGGTCGGCCATGAACTGATATGTCATTAGGCTCCATAAGTTGAGGAATGCTCCACAAGGCTTCTCCTTTAGTTGATTGTCTGAGACTATCAAGAAGCTCTGTTATGAGAAAACAGTTGATCTTCTAATAGTGATAACTTTCTGGTACTTGATCCAAATGCTCCGAATTCTTGATATGATGTAGATGAATGAATCTAGATGCTAAGTCCAACTCCACAAGATGTGAAATGCAACTACAGTAGAATGCAGACCAAAATACATAAACTGCTACTGATTAAACTGGAAAATGTAAAGAAACTAACTGAACTACAAATAAACTAAAATGCAAATATTTCTGGTTGATGCAAGATTTCTCTTGAACCAGGGATGCTCCTGCATCAGACATCTGGGGTTATTAAAAAAGTGAGTCCCTCATTTTGTTGGGGCTAGAGGAAAACTAAGACAGTTAACCTCAGCCTGAGAAATCCATGATGAATCTTCTTCCGGTCTGCCTTTCCACTTCACAAGGTATTCTTTGTATTGCCTTCCTCTGGTGTTGCATCCAACTTTGCTGTCAAAAATGTCTTCAATCTACTCTGGTGCTTGTTGTGGTAACTGCTTCTTCAAGTCTTCTTCAAGGCCGTCATGAAACTCTACTTCATGATACTGATATAGGTCTGCAATATTGAAAATAGGTGATATACCCAATGTTTCTAGTAGCTCCACTTCATATGCATTTCCTGAATCAAATTTCCTGAGTATCCTACAAGGTCCAAACTTCTTCATCTTCAACTTGTTATATGTCCCAATTGGAAATCTTTCTTTTCTCAAGTACACCATCACTTCATTTCTAGCTTCAAATTCCTTGTCTTCTTTTCTCATCTACTTTCTCCTTATATTTGTTGCTCATGTCTTCCAAATGCTTCTTAACTTGATTGTGCAATGTCTTCATGTGATCTACAAATTCTTCTGCTTCTGCACTTCTCTTTTCTGTCATTCCCATGTCTCTCAGTTCTGTCACTCCTCTAGGGTTCACTCCGGTAACAATCTCAAAAGGTGTTCTTCTGGTACTCCTATTCACTAAATTATTGTATGCAAACTCTGCTTGTGAAAGAATCAAATCCCAACTTCCTGCCTTCTCTCCAACCAAACATCTCAATAAGTTTCCCAAACTCCTATTCACTACCTCTGTTTGTCCATTAGTCTATGGATGAAAAGCTCAACTAAACTTCAAATCTCTCTTCATCTTCTTCCAAAGTGTCTTCTAAAAATATCCAAGAAATCTAGCATTTGTGTATGAAATTATACTCTTAGGTAATCCATGCAATCTCACAATCTCCTTGAAAAATAGGTCAGCTACATTCACTACATTAGTTGTCTTCTTACAAGGTAAGAAATGTGCCATCTTTGGAAATCTGTCCACTACTAGAAATATAGAATCATGTCTTCTCTGTGTTTTAGGCAATCCCATTGCAAAATCCATGCTTATGTCTTCCCAAGGTCTCTCCGGTATTGTCAAAGGTTTATACAATCTAGTGTTCTGACTACTCCCTTTTGCAACTTGACAAACTCTACAAATCTGCACAAATTTCCTAACATCCTTATGTATCTAAGGCTAAAAATAATTTTCACTCACCAAAGCCACTGTCTTGTCAAAAATGTCCTGCCAATCCTCCACTATGTTTCTCCTTGATCAAGTTATCTCTCATTGAACTTCTTAGTATGTACAACTGATTTCCTCTAAACAACATATCTTCCTAAATGAAATAATCCAACCATTTACTCATATTTGTCACAACAGGTTCCTTACATGCTTTCCAAAGTTTTGCAAAATTAGTGTCTCCCTCATACATGTTCTTCAATTCACCAAATCCCAACACTTCAACGCTCATTTCTATCAACAAGTTTCTTCTTCTACTCAATGCATCAGCAACTTTGTTTGATTTACCACTCATATGCTTCAATACAAATGTATAACTCTGCATGAACTCTACCCATCTCATATGTCTCTGATTCAACTTACCTTAAATGTTCAAATATTGCAAAGCTTGATGATCCGTATACAACACAAACTCCGTAGGCAACAAGTGATGTCTCCACTTCTTCAAGGCTTGAATTATGGCATAGAACTCTTGATCGTAAACTAAATATCTTCTCCTTGCATCATTCAGCTTCTCACTGAAATATCCTACAGGTCTACCTTCCTGACTCAACACTACTCCAATTACATTTTTGCTTGCATCACAATCAAATTGAAAGACTTTATTAAAATCCAGTAATGCCAACACAAGTTGCTCTGTCACTTTCTGCTTCAACAATTCAAAACTTTTATTTGCTCCTGGTGTCCACTTGAAATCTTTTTGGTCACCTCTCATGGTCTCTGTCATAGAGCTACATACTGAACTAAAATTTCTGATGAACTTCTGGTAGAAACTAGCCAATCCATGAAATGATCTAACTTCTCCAATGCACTCTAGTGTAGGCCATTCAACAATTGCTCTTAATTTCTCAAGGTCCATCTTCAATCCTTCTGTAGAAATCACAAATCCCAAATATACCAACTCCTCCTTCATGAAACTACACTTCTTGATGTTTATCAGCAATTTCTCTTCTCTCAATCTTTGTAAAACTTGTCTAATATGCCACAAATGTTCCTCTTTTGTCTTACTGAAAATTAGAATATCATCCAAATATACAATCACAAACTTACCCAAGAATTTCTTCAAGACATCATTCATCAATCTCATGAAAGTACTTGGTGCATTTGTCAATCCAAAAGGCATCACTAACCACTCATACAATCCTTCACTTATCTTAAAAGAAGTCTTCCATTCATCTCCTTCTTTGATTTTGATCTGATGGTATTCACTCTTCAAATCTATCTTTGTGAAATATCTTGCTCCACTCAAACAATCCATGATATCATCCATCCTAGGTAAAGGAAATCTATACTTAATTGTGATCTTGTTTATTGCTCTAGAGTCAGTACACATTATCTATTCTTTATCTTTCTTCAGTGCTAGCACTGCAGGTACTGTACAAGGACTCAAACTTTCTCTGATTAAACCTTTTCTCAACAACTCTTGTATCTGTCTGTTGAATTCTTCATTCTCTTCCAGTGTCATTCTATGTGCTGATTTATTAGGCAAACTAGCTCCCGGTATAAGATCCATGTGATGACTGATACTCCTTATAGGTGGCAATCCTTCAAGTACATTATCTAATATGATGTCTTCACACTTTGTCAACAACTCTGTTATCTCCTCTAGTTGTGATTCTTTAGTCTCCTTCTTCAATGCTTTAGGCTTTTGAGGAATCAAGTCATAACACATATTCTCATGTCTCAAACCATCCAAAAATTTTCTTCCATCAACCAAATAGATTCTAGCATTGCCACATACTTCACTCTTAGGATAATCTTCCAAAGGAATCAAAGTAATTCTCTTCCCATTTGATGTTATAGTGTAGGTATTCTTTCTCCCATCATGTATAGCTTTTCTATCATACTGCCAAGGTCTACCCAACAAAATATGACATACATCCATAGGCATAATATCACACAAGACTTCATCATGATATGATCCAATATGAAATTTCACCAAACATTGTTCACTCACTAGTACCTTATGATCATCTTGAATTCATGCTATCTAATAGGGCTTAGGGTGTTTTAATCTTTCCAACTTTAGCTTAGTCACCATCTCCTCTAAAACTAGGTAATCAAAACTACCACTATCAATGACAACTTTACAACATTTACCTCTTGATTTGCATCTTGTTCTAAACAAACTCTCTCTCTGCGGTGGTTCCTCATTTGTCTCTACTTGAAATAGTGTTCTCCTCATCACAAGTGATTTTCCTTTCTCTGTCTTGCCAACTGAATTAGGTGATCCAACAGGTTCTTCTTCAACATAAGCTACTCTTCCATTGTTCTCTGTTCTCTTGCTTGTACTACCCTGATTACATTAAAGTGCTCTATGTCCTTCACCTCCACACTTGAAACAAGTGCCTTTGAATGTCCTCCTATCAAATCCTCTTCCTTCTCTTCTATGTCCTTCATTCCGGTATGAATTATAATTACCTCTATGATGAAAACTTCTATCATTACTCCAATAGGCATTGCTATCTCTGTCATCCTTCTTAAATGTATTGTCAAACTTGTTCTGCTCCAGATGTGATCTGTCTCCTTCGAGAACTGTTCTACCTCTCTAAAATTTACCTCCTCTACCTCTTTGTCTCTGATCATGTCTCTTATTCACTTTCTCTTCAACTTTTATGGCAAACTGATATGCTTCTTCCAGAGATGTCATCCTCATCAAGCTTAGTTCTTCTTGAATGTTCAATCTTAGTCCATTGATGTATCTAGCCAATTTCTCCTTGCTTGTTTCACTATGTCCTATCCTTATGATCATCTTATGAAATTCTTCTGTATACTCCTTCATAGACCTCTCCTTTTGTCTCAGGTCCTGCAATCTTTTCAATAGTTCCAACTCATAGTCAACATGTATAAATTGATTCTTCAATTTTGTCACCATTCTATCCCACTTTGTAATCTTCTCTTTACCTCTTCTATTTCTATCCAACTAAACTTCTTTCCACCATATAGCAGCATGTCCCTTCAACTTTGTCTTTGCAAATTTCACCTTCTCCGGATCTTCAACTTCTTCATATTCAAAGTACTCTTCCATGTCATTTATCTAGTCAATCAACACTTCATGGTTCAAATTGCCAGTGTAATTCGGTACATCAACTCTAGGTCTTTTTCCCAATATTTGAAATAGATCACAATACCTTAACTTGATCTGATTCTTCTTCTTCATCACCTCCTAGGGTTTTACCAATTTGTTTAGCAGATTGAAATTCCTCTTCATCATCACTTTCAACATTAGGTATTGGTGTCAATCCTCTTCACCTATCTTCTTCAACAACATCCAGTTGAATTCACATTGTTTTCATCATTTCCATCATCTCATCCATTCTACCAGCCATTGTTCTAACAACAACGACTCTCCTCGGCGTCATTATTCCTAGGATCAAGTGTAAACTACCTCAAGTTTGGCAATCGGGCTACAAGGTGACAACTGCCTCACAATCGGTGATCAGTTGTGACATAAGTAACCTGCCTCAATTCAGCGATCTAGCCACAATAAGATCTTATGGAATTCCTTCACCAACTTCATTCAATTTGCTCCCAAAGACTTGAACTTTTGCTCTGATACCACTGGGTGTAGTCACGGTAGGAGGGTTCACAGAATGGACTATCCAGACCGTGCAACAAGAGTAAAACACAACAGAAGCAACTCAAGGTTATGAAACAAATGCAAATTTAATCATTCAGTATATCATAGAATTCAAATACAATCTGGCCAGCATCATGTGGCCATACAATTCGGGCTCAAAGGCTTAATTTCACAATATCAGAATATGCTCAAGATATAGCTTTGAAGCTCCTTCGCACAAAATCTAAACTATGAATTGTGAATCAATCACCTACTACTTTCCTAGGGATCTATTACATCCTTATATATCATCTCTGGTACAAAAGATTCCTTCGCATCGGCCAAGGAAGATCACAAACTCCAATGAAGAGTTGTAACGTGTGTACACGGATAGGTTGGACCTAAATGCATAGAAATCCTCTGCAAATGAATGGAATGATGTGCAGATCTTGGGGAAGTTTGGCCAAGAACTGATGTGTCATTAGGCTCCATAAGTCAAAGAATGCTCCGCAAGGCTTCTCCTTTAGCTGATTGTCTAAGACCGTCAGGAAGCTTTGTTCTAAGAAAACAATCAATCTTATGATAGTGGTAGCTTTCTGGTACTTGATCCAAATGCTCTAAATTTTGGATATGATGTAGATGGATGAATCTAGATGCTAAGTCTAGCTCCGCAAGATGTGAAATGCAACTGCGGTAGAATACAGACCAAAATATAGAAACTGCTACTAACTGAACTACTTGAACTGAATTGGAAAATGTAAAGAAACTAATTGAACTGCAAACAAACTAAAATGCAAATATTTTTGGTTGATGCAAGATTGCTCTTGAACTAGGGATGCTCCTGCATCAATTGTTGCCATGCTTCTTTCCATTCATTTCTTTGTTGTGTGAATTTCAATAATAGTAGAACTTGTAGTTCAATAATTTAGTTTAATTGAATCCACTTTCACAAGCTTCAGAAGGTCATTTGAATAGATGATAAGCACAAGAAGACTCAGGTGTAGACTATGCATGGAGCTATATTGTATGAACCTTATACTATTTTAGAGTCTCCTCTTTTCTTGATTATCTTAGCGGTTGCACATAGCATCAAATCTCAGTTGTTTAGACATTTGGGGGTTTAATAACTATATTGAAACATTTAAATATTTTGAGTGTTGTGCAATAATATGCTATGCAACATGTCTAGGTCTGTTTTCATCGATAAAATCATAAATAGAGATCTAAAAGTGGCACTCCATGGAATAGCAAAAGCAAACAAACTTGAAATTTCTATTCAAGGAGTATTTTAATTGGATCAAAATTAGAAACTGACAATGCTTTGACATGTGTAAAAGACACATTTCAAAATTGCTATGAAAGAATGTTTTTTATCGCTACAAAATTCAAATATAGTTACAAGTTAACCATTGTAACTAGTATTGTATTGTTAATGCCATAGTGCATAGAACTGAAAACATGAAACAAAATGCAATCTAAAAAAAATATGAAAAGAGCGGTATAGAATTACCTAATCAATGAGACTAATATTCAATGTTTGCTATTGTGTGTAAGATAGATGTTACAAAAAATGATGTATGTACACCATTGTCACAGTAAAATTTAAAATAGAGTCACGTTACCTACAAAATCTAGAATTGAAGTGGAGTGATAGGTTTTCTAAAACTTAATTGGAATATTCTACTGGTCCTTGTTGTCTAGATCAACTCTATTCTTATCTGCCTCTCTATTGCTATAGGTTGTAAATGCTGACAATGTCAGATTTATATTTGCAGGATCAGGATCTTTGATGTAGTCAATTTTGAACTTCAACTGATCCAGTTCCCATGAAAATCTGCAATAGATGGCATCCCTTGACCTTCTATTCCTTTTGATTTTTGTGAATGCAATTCTAAGGTCACTAAGGTTTTCCATCTTCCTGACCATGTTCAATGGGGACTCTCCATGAATAATATGATGTATCTTGTTTTTAGACTCTTGCATATCGACTGAAGCCATGTTGTCAAGATCAGAATTAGTGCAAGCTCTTAATACAACATTGATTTTATAAATCACCTCCATAATTTTAGTTCTAGCTACACCAACGGATTCTCTAACTCTGTCAAAAACCTCCTTCCTTAATGCAATTTCCTCTAACCATTTTGTGGGTTTTTCCAATCTTTCTTGAGTCAAAATTCCTGCCATCAATAAAACTTTATTTGTGAGTTTGGTCATCATCAACACTCTGGGATGCATATGGGAGTAATATTCTTCATAATTTGTACAATCATCACTTATTTCCTCCCATTCATCCTTCAAAATGCAAAAGTCATTGTGTAATTGTGAAGCAAAAAAGATAACTTCGTAGCCCTCATCATAGACTCTATGGAACCATTGTTCTATAGCTACTATGGTGGTCTTTATCTTGTCAAAATTTGTTAACTCAACCTTGGACAGAAGAGGAAGAACTGCCTTAGGTTCTCCATGTGCATTGATCAGTTTCATCAAGAATTTGATACATGCCCTAAGCTCTTCATCTTGTTGTTTCAATTGCTGCTTGGTCATTTCATCCTTATTCAGCTAGTCTAGAATGGTGGACACAGATCCTCTAAATTCATCAATTTCTTGCTCTCTTGATGCAGGTCCTAGATTTATTGTGGTAACTGTATAGTCCTCTACTTGTACATCACCCTTATTAGCTTGTTCTAGAGGTACAACCACTTATGCAATTCGAGCCCCAGTTGTATCTATATAAATTCTTGATTGTACCTTGGCCTTTTTCTATTTTTTAGGTTTTTCCACTCAAGCCAAGAATGCATCCAAGTCTAATGTGATCACTTCAACTTCTAGAGGTTTATTTCCAAGCCTCTATTGCAGCTAGTTTGGTGCAAGGGAAGTGTCCTTGTGAGAGTCAATGTGACTATTTGGTTTATTCAAATAATCATTTGTGTTAATGTTTTCTTGTTGTTGAGGTTGATTTGTCCCTGTGTCATTTAATTCATTTTGACTTGCTGCCTGTTGCTTCTGCTCTTGAGTTCCAACATCTTCTATTGGTAATTTAGGTTTCTCTAATTGATGCAAATTTTCCATCACAACCTCTTGCTTAGTTTCCAAAATTGAATCATTAATTTCCTTGTCAGGACTGTCCTATGTGTTTATGATATCTGTAGCACTAGAGTCTATAAGGAGAACTTCTATTGTATCATCTTTATTTATATTTACTTGTGAATTTAATTTTGTACACATCTTCTCAATGCCTGGTAGTGAAGGAACCATGAGAGGTGCAGGTATTTGCATTTTTGCAAGGTCATTGAATGATCTGGTAAAGGAATCATTGAAGACAATTAAAGATTGAGCTACAACAGGTGGTAAATACAGCTTAGAAAGATTAGCAAATGGTGCAAAAATGGGCAAGGGAGACAAAGGAGGGGATGATAGCATAGAAGACATGCAAAGTGGAGTGGAAAGACTAAGAGATGATGAGGTAAATGGTGGTGGAGACAAGAAGGTAGAAATGGAAGGTAGCAATGAGGATGAAATAGAATGAGAGAATGGAGATGAAGCAAAGGCATGAAGACTTGAGCATGTAATAGCAGGAAAAGTGGATGAAGCAATGGTTGAAATGGGAATAGTGAAAATGGATGGGAAGGAAGATATGGAGGGAGTAGAGGAAGATGAGATGGTAGCGGATGCAATGGTAGATGTAGAAATGGAAGAAACTAGCATTAGAACAATGGTGAAGAAGGAGTAGGTGTATCAATAGCAGAATCTGTAGATGTAGCAACAATTTGTAGTTTTGGCTTCTTTGGTTTTGAAGTTTCTCCTTTTCCACTTGGCATGTGTTTTCTTTTTGCTTCTCTTTTTCTTGTGGGGGGAGGATGATCTTTCTTGAGTGTTTTTGGGGCATTCTTTTTAGCTTTTCCTTTCTCTACCAAGGGAATATTTTTTTCAATGTCCACTTCAGCTTCTTAGGCTACTCATTGTCCTATGGTAACTTATGCTTCTATAGGTTGATCTTCTTCACCAGTGCTAATGTTTTCCTATTCTTGTTCTCAATAGGTTAACTTGACTCCATTTTGATTCAAGATTGCAACTTGGGCTTGCACCCACATCCTACTGAACATGATTGATTCTTTCATGGTGATATCCAGAGAGCTTTCTTCAGAGTCTGCCTAGTTGGGACAAGGCATAGGCTGATTGAATAGAGCCTCCCAAGCACCTCTTTGAGTCACATTATTATCATCTATCAGTTCATCTGGGGCTCTTATAATGCTGAAACTTTTGATGAAGTCGAGGGACAATTTGGAATATTTTCTTCTCAACACATCATAATCATTTTGACAATTAGCCCAAAAGTCTTCCAAGTGCTCTTTGTGAAAAAGCCTTTTGCTCACATATCTTTCCATGACACCATAGGGATCAAAGTGCCTTCTTCTATGATAGTGGTGTAGATTCAACAATTGTAAATTTGTATCCAAATGCTCTGCAGCCCCTAAAGTAGTGCAAGAATAATCGCCCTTTCCTAAAAATATGGGAAACTTGATATTTACTCGATGTAAGTGTTTCAAGCTCTCTGCACATGTGAGTAACTTCTTTGTAAGCTCTAGGAGTACTATTTCATCAGTTTGATATCTTGGAAGCTTGTATGGCATCCCTATGAATCCTTGTATCCTCAATTAAGTGAATTTTTGAAACTAGATGTACCACCTTCCATATGTTTGGACAACAACCATAGCCTTGGGAGACATTCTTCTGACCATATCATTTTGTAAGATCTGAGTAATATGCATTGTGAATGCATCATTAACTCTCTTATGGTGTACTAAAGATTGGGAAACTTCCAACTAAGTGTAGCATTCATAAACCTTGAGTTGGTCCTAACCATTACCAACTTCTCCTATCTTGGACAGACCAGCATACACTACGATTCTTGCCAACACATACACAATATATGAGGTCCATCTAAAGGTTTCATCTGTTTGGAAATTGACAAAGGCGTCATGAATATTGTTACTTAAAATTTGAGCCCAATGGATCTTCTTGGTTCCATGTAGAATTTCTTCGATATATGCAAACATCCAACCTTCGAAGGTGGAGGCAGTGGGTAGTCCCATAATCCTGCTCAAAAGTGTCACCAAATCTGCTACCTCTTCTTTGAAATCACTTCTATACAATGTATGAGGTACTTTAGTCAAGGCCGATCTTTTATGTTTCATCCATCCCTCATTCATCTTTTTCCTACAACTTTCTCGGTCCTTTTTATACATGTTTTGAGCTTCTTCTTTCTCAATGATCTAGAGCTTTGGGAATGATGGGATGTCAAGGACTTTTGCTATAGAAAAGGCACTAAGGTCTACTAAAATCTAACCTCCCTGCGTTCTTATGGTTCTGGTAGCTTGATCATAACTATTAGTGCATGCTACAATTAGCTTGGGACATTGTACCGATGTTGGGAAAGTGGTAGCCTATGCTATTCCATTATCTCTAATCTTGCTAGCTAGTGGAGTTGGGTTTGGGGCTAGCACTCTGTTCCTAAATTCTTCTATGTCTACATGGCCGAGGTTGGTGTCTCTAATGTTTATCCATGCAAAGGTGATCTTTGTGACTGGTGGGATCCCTTTGAACTCGTACTTCATGCTAGTGGCTCGGGCAGTCATTTATCCTGCAAGACTGGACCTAATAAGTAGATGTTGTAACCTGATAAATCAATTTATATGATAAGAATGTTAAATCAATTTATATGATAAAATGAACTTTGCGTCCCTAGAAGAATTCATAAAAATGCATTGTATAGAGGTTTAGCTGGGTTTTAGTGGCCTATAGTACTTAGGGTATTTTTTGGTTTCAATAGGATAGTGGGGAAATCATAGTGTGTAGGAGAAGCGGATTGTAGTGTAGATCATTATGAATAGTTTCAAGTGCAATTGGGTCAGGGCAATTTTATGGTCCTTGTTGATAGATGTGGTTGAGGCCAAATTTGGCGCAAGTCAGTATGCAAGGTTTTTAGCGTAGAATGTACAATGGTAAGCTGACGGTGATTTCATCTCGTATCAGATAGTGCGTGATTTGATTTCTATTTAGTATGTGCAGTAGTACAAAATTTTAGCACAACTTCAGAATAACTTATTTTTAGGGTACACTACTTGTCAGATAAATCCGATGTGACCAGGCAGTGTAGCTTTTGAAGGATATTGCATAAGTGCAGTTGAAATTGTTTTCAGGGTATGTCTAGTACACATTGATTTTAGGGGTAAATGTTTGGAATGCATTGTCTGAAGAATTCAAAGGTAGTGGACAAGTGTAGTTGAGGCCATTTTTAGTGAAAAGGAAGCATAGGTTATTTTCAGCGCTTAATGTTCCAGTGGGGGATTTGAGGGTCAGGGAATATGTCTAGTAACAATCAATTTTAGCACAAATGCTGTGATGAGGATTTTCAATGCAAAGTGAACAAAACCAGACTCAACTATTTTGAGTGCAATTTGTGATGACATCATATTGTAGCATGAAAATCATAGTTCTATTGGGGAAAGGTCTGAGGAAAGGTTGTATGGAGATTTTAGTGAACTATATCATATTCACTACAACTTAGCATTTAAAACAAATAGACTTATCGACGTGTTGTGTTATAATAAAGGCAGCTCAGATTAATGAGCTAAATTAAACACGTAGGTGAGTTAATCTCATAGCTTCAAATTACATGTCACATGCACAAGATGACAAGTTTTATTTTATTTTAGTCACACAATGACCGCATCATTACAATTTTGCCTTGAAACATTTGAGCATTTGAAAAAGATTTGACAGAGCATATAGGAGTAGTACAGGCTGTATTAGGGGGGCTTATTACACTATAGTTGGAGGTCTTCTTTCGTTTTCTAGTTTTCCTCATACTAGTACAAGCTTAGTTTGCAGAAGAAGCCTATTTCTTTTATGTTTATTTTGATTCAAGGCAGTGGTTTGATGATTTCTATTTCTATTTTGTGGCAAACATTTATGCAGGCTTTGCTAAACAGAGTAGGGTAAATTTTTGTAAGAACAGAGGATGACGTCTTGGAAGTCTAAAAGGTGGGTATAATAATGCTATTTATTTTTAAAGTTTGTAGAATGATTAAAATGCTGGTTCACTAATTAATGACATGCAATTTATGATGGGTTTGCACATTTATTGACAGGAGAGACATATGAAAAATCTCTGGAGACACTGGTACTATTTCTTTTTTTACATCTCAGCGTCTTCATTTTCAAGTTACAATTTATTTGTATTTATTAGTACAGGTACAAGTCATGTTGTGAAAGGTATAGTACTATTTAATTTATTATTTATATGGGAGTAAGGCATGCTATGAAAAAAGTAGTACTGAATTCACTATTCATATGGTAGCAATTTTACAATTGTTTTGCCAAATTATGCACATATGTTTATGGTAGCAAGAACAGAGCAGTTTTTAGCAGTTATTCAAAGTTGATATAGTAGCAACAATGCAATAGTTTTGTGAATCATAGATACATGTTTTATGCAATAGCATTAGTAGAATAGTTTTAAGCAGTTTTACTTAGGTGTCCTTCTAGATATATCCAGTTGACAGAAATTTTGGGTCAAGTTGGTATTTTTAGCATAGAATGTACAATGGTAAGCTGGCAGTGATTTCATCTCCTATGCGTTAGGGCGACATTCGGTATGTAGTGGATATGTGCATCAGGGCCAATTTTTAGCACAAGTTTAGTGTAACTTCTTCTTTAGGGCAAGGGTAACACATCTTATTTTCAACACTAAGTGTTGCAGTAGGGGATTTGTGGTTATAGAATATCTTCAGTAGCAATTGATTTTAGGGCAAATCATGTGATGAGAATTTCTATTCCAATGTATTAGAGTTAACTATTTTGAGGATGATTTGCGATGACGATTTTGATGAAGATTCTTCTGCTGACACAAATTTGCAAAACTTAAAACTCGTCTTCCCCTAATTTATAAAATGATAATACAATAGAAATTCTTATTGCTAACAAAGGTTCATTGCTAAAGAAGAACCCCCCATAAATCAAATGAGGCTCATCAAAAACTAGTTCAATTTATACTACAATTTGAAGAGATCACAAACAATTCTTTTTTGAAATAAACAAAGGATTGCAAGAGTGTGAATCACCAAAACAAACTGATTTAAGACCCTAGACTAGGAGAATAATGTTTCACTGGAAAACTAGGGTTATGGTTCCGACCTAGTTTTTGAAGAGCAGTGGAAATGAACAAGGGTTTGTGTGCGAAATTGTTCTCAGTTGATTGTGCGCTATATATAAATCACTTGTAACGGTTATCCAGAGCTGCAGATAGTTGTTGAAATGCACAATGAGCTCAAAATGAGTTTGTAAAATCTTTTATATGTCCTAATTTATTCGTCATTAATGCACAATACAGTTGACACCTTGGCATGCATTTGGCAGATTGAAACTTGGTGCAGATTTTGGGGCATATTGAGGTAGTGGGATTTTTGATCCCTATCAGATATGTACAGTACAACGTCTTTTGCTCGCAAGTCTAGTACAAGCCATTTTAGTGCAAAAGACATTGGTGCTAATATGAATGGTGCATGTGGATTTTAACGTGAACTGACATGCCTTAGTTTTTTAGTGCAAACTTACTTCTAGGATGGCAACACCAATATGTAGTACCACTGGATTTTAGATGCCTAGTGCAGTAACTTAGGTTTTTAGTACAAAATGGGTCTGTGATCTTAAAAGCTATTTTAACAATTTTGTTTGAGAGATTATCAAACTGTCTTCCTTATAATTTGCTTGTTTGATGGACAATGACATATACAACTTAAAAACATTGAATATATTGTGGTGTGCATGGCTAAAGTTGACATTAAAGATGGATTGTTTGCTTTTAAATTAGCAGAACTTTGCTACATATTAAATAATAAAGCATGGGCATCCTTGGCACGCACTTAGGTTCATAATGCAAAGTGTAGTGTGTGGGTGCCTTGTTTAGGAAAGCATATACTAATGGGTTCAAATTATTTTGCTATATCTCCAAAAAGTAAATGGTCAAAGTGGTCAATAAGCATATTATAACTATATTCAAATAAAAAATATTTCATTATATTAAACAACAATAAAGAAATTTTGATATATATTTTGATTATTATTCTTAGTTTCATTATTTTAAGTTAAGATGGTTTTCAAGTAGAACACGATTTAATTTCTAGAAATAATATAAAATTTTTAATATATTTTTAATATTTAACAATTATATATCACATTTCATTATTTGTGAGAAAGTTATAACTACTAAGTAGTTTTAATCTCCAAACGACTCCAGATTTTGTACAAGTGGAAGTGTTGTTTTGTATGTATTATATTTACAGCTTTGATGGGAAAGTATATAATTATAATGATAATAAAATAATATAATTTGCGACAGATACATAGCATGTACCCACCTACCATTTCTGATGGTGACACTTTTTTCATAATTTGGAGCGTGCGACTTGAAGAATGGAGCTAGACATGATAATAAATGTAGCAATGACTAATTGCCAATGGCATCTTTGGTTGTTTTGGTATCTCGATTTGGCAAGATTGGTGGTCAAAATGGACACTTTGATTATTCTAGAATGAGTGAACAACAAATTGGCCTTTCTGGGAGGGTGACAGATATAAGGCTGGGCTTGATCTTCAAGTCAAGGGACAGGCTCATTTTGTACGCCGTGAAGATGGTTTTGGGCGAGGCTTTTTTGAGAGCCGAACAGAGGTACAGGGTTAATACCGACATGGCAGCCATGTTCCTTGCTTCTGTGTTGGAGGTGGGAGAGTCCAAGAAAATGACTTGCCAACAGTGCCAAAAACTTATCAAAGGGAGTTTTCTGGGTGGTTTGGAGGACATCCTGAACAATTATGAGGTGGGCAGGGGCATTCTTCTCTCAAGTGATTACTATGTGATTCAGTTTCAAGGCTAGCCATCAGAGCATTTTCCTCTAGTCTTCACCACCTCCCCAGAGACTCTACTATGGTTCCATTCAACTGTGTCGCGAGGAATTAGATTCCTTAAAGCAAATCTTAGAGATTGTTCCTGACGATGGCTCGGCATGGCTCCAGGAGTTCATAGTGGAGGAAGGGCTCGTGAGTAGAGGGGAGGCTGCAAATTGGGAGTGGCCAAGGGTTGTGGTGATCTGAATCCACGCTTTTCATGCTTTTGATGCTTTCTGTTAATAGTCAGGGGGTTCTTCCAGGACACTGCCTTGAATTTTGTATGTAAAAATCTTATAATTCATATATGCTTAGGCTGGGTGTTAGGGTTGGATAGGGTTGGCAACATTTTGCATTTGGTTGCATCGTAGATTTGGTATGTGGTTGGATATATGTATTGTGCAGGATAATAACTCAATTTGCCTTGCTGCTATGTACTATTCATATATTATAGTTAATATAATGGTACAACCCTAGCTTCTTTGAATTAATAGAATATAAAATTTGGTATTTCACTCTAGAAATTATTGGTACATGGAAAATTGTATCTACATTAAAAGTTAATTTACAAGAATGTGCTTGAAACGATTAATGTAATCGATAAGATTTTTAACATTGCAATCTCTTTGTAATTCTTCACCAATAACATGGCGCTATTATGACTACTCTTCTTTGCATTCGTTTCTTTGTTGTGTAAATTTCAATAATAGCAAAACTTGGACTTCAATAATTTAGTTAAATCAAATCCATGTTCACAAGTCTCAAAAGGTCATTTTGGAGCTCCGTTTCTGCAAACCTCATACTATTTTGGAGCTTCATAGCATTAGATCTCTGTTGTTTAGACATTTGGGGGTACAATCCTTTGTTTTTCAATGCATGATCAATATTACAAATTTTAATTTGACCTATCAATTTGTACTACTCTACCTTTATCATCTATTTTTCTTTTTGATTTATTGATCTTGTTCAACTTTTCATTGTTTTTTGGTAATAAGATAGATGTTTGTCTTAGGGCTAATCTGCTAACCAGGGTTTTTAGCACAAACATTTATAAAAGTCTCGGTGGAGATTATAATTGTGACTGGACGTGCAGGGTTTTTGAGCTTCGATGGATATCTCTAGTGATGATGAACTTTAGCGCTAATTTTCTATGAGCGGTTAATAGCATATATCGGTCCCTTATTACTTCAATCACTAAAACTTTACGAGGCAACCGAATTAGTGGAGATTTTCAAGGTAATAGGATATATCCAGTGAAGAGTGGTTTTGGCGTTAATCTGGTAATGAAGGTTTTTAGCGCAAACACTTATCAAAGCCTTGATGGAGATTATAACTGTCACTGGATTAGGGGTGTTTTTGAGGTTTGATGGATATGTCTAATGATGACAAATTTTAGGGCTAAGCTCCTATGAGTGGTGAATGTCAAAGCCAGTGCATCTTTTAGTGGGGATGACACATGTCCAATGAATGGAAAATTTAGCGCAAATCCCATAATACCAGATTTGACCACAAGTGATTTTAATCTTTAAATCAGGATGTAGAGAATGGTGATTTTAAAATGTTTTGAGCATTTCAAGACTAAATATACCAATCATGAGTATCAAAGGGGCTATCCAAGAACAAATTCATGAATTATCAAACCTTCAAAATTTTAACCCTATGTTTGACATAGACACACATATATATATGTGATCCAGAGAAAACCTCAATTTTCTCTTGTAGGGCAGGGAATTCCTCATTTCAATTTGTGTTAGGGATAATCTGATAACAAAGGTTTCTAGCACAAGCTCTTATAAAAGCCTCGGTGGAGATTATAATTGTCACTGGATTTGTACAGTTTTTGAGCTTTGATGGATATGTCCAGTGATGATGAATTTTAGTGCTAATTTTCTGAGCGGTTAATAGGATATATTGCTTCCTTATTACCTTGGTCGGTGGAACTTTATGAGACAACTAGATTGGTGAAGATTTTTAAGGTAATAGGTATATCCGGTGAAGTGGGGAGTTAGCACTAATCTGGTAACGAAGGTTTTCAGCACAAATGCATATCAAATCCTTGATGGAGATTATAACTGTCACTGGATTTGTGAGGTTTTTGAGCTTCAATGGATATGTCTAGCGATGATGAATTGTAGTGCTAAGCTACTATGAGCAGTCAATGTCAAAGTCGGTGTGCTTTTTAGTGGAGATGGGACACGTCCACTGAATGGAAAATTTAGTGCAAATCCCCCTGGACGTAGTGCAAGTCTAGAATTGCACAGTGAATTTTTGTCAGTCACCGTTCTCTTAATATTATTCTTGTATACAATAGCTAGTTTATTATCCATTAGCCTAAAAATCCTATCTTTTGGGATCTCCATAACCATTGTATCCTATACAATAAAGTCGAGAAGTGTGAAACCACTGAGACATTCCATAAAGAATGTCCTCATGCATTGCAATACATTATCATTTTTAAATGTTTTGTTTTTTTGAAATATGCAATAGCATTTCTGTCATTGATAAAATCATAAAAAAAAAATGAAAGTGGTATCTCATGGAATAAAAAAAATAAACAAGATTGAAATTGCTATTTAGAGAGTTTTATAATTGTATTAAAATTAAAAACTGATAATCCTTTGACACACCTAAAATACACATTTCAAAATTGTTACCAAACAGTGTTTGCATTGCTACAAAAATCAAATATAATTACAAGGAAACCATTGAAACTTGTATTCTATTGATAATGCCATAGTGCATAGAACTGAAAACATGAAACAAAAATATAATTTAAAAAAACCAAAAGAGTGGTATAGGATTTGTCTAATCAATGACAACAATCCTCAATTGACATGATGACAATACATATGAAGTAAAACATGAAAAACACCCACAATGCAAGTATAGAATTGCACTGTTTCAAAATGGGAGTCTGCTTTCATCGGTTCTGTGTCTCCAGATGGTTTAAGTTCTGTCTTTGCTATAGACGGCCCGGAGGTGGAGGAAGCCATTAGGGAGGTTGTGGGCCGAGACATACTTGAAGGCCGTGTTTGAGTTCTTTACCCTTCTCAGATCTTTATGGTTTTTATTTCTAATGCTATGGACTTATTACAGGATATTGGTATAGTTCGTCAGCTTATTAAGAAATTTGTTCATCATTTTCTTTTTATTGATGAAAGTGTTGATGTAGCCTTTCAGAATTATGATTTATTTAGTTTAGAAGCTCTTATTGGTGGTCTTTTCACCAAATGTCAAGTTCTTCACTCTCCTGCTCACAATTGCATTTTTAATGCAGTTCGTTCTTCTCTGTTGCATGAGGACGAAGATTTTCTACACTTTTCTTTACATGCTCATGGTAGTGAGATTGGTGAAGGCTTCTCCAATAGAGTGGATGAAGTTTTTCAAGCTCTGTTATTTTTAATACAATTCCATCCTCTTCTTCCTCCCCCTCCAGGTTCGCCTATTGAAGTTCAGGCTATGGGGGATCCGAATTATGTTGTGCAGGATTTGAATGCTGTAGTGAACTTGGGTTAGTCAGTAGTTTTTTTGGGATTTTGCCTCCTCTGTCTGATGATCAAAATGTAATATTTTGTTAAAATTATTCATGTAAAATCTTGCTCCAATTTTTGTAAAATGTTTGGAGCTTTTTTGTTTTTGCGAGCTATAACTGGAGGTTTTCTTCCCTGGTTCTTTCCTGCCAGTATGCTCATCGAACCAGGGTTTGTAATTACTTTAATTTTAATATAATTATAGTGGTCCACCACTTTTGTTTAAAAAAAAAAAGTATAGAATTGCATAGTGAAATTTTCTCAGTCACTATTCTCTTAATATTATTCTTTTATACAATAGCTAGTTTATTATCGATTAGCCTGAAAATCCTATCTTTTGGGATCTTCATAACCATTGTAACCTATACAATAAAGTGGACAAGTGTGAAACCACTGAGACATTCCATAGAGAATCATCTCATTCATTGGAATACCTTATCAGTTTTTTTGTTGAAATATGCAATAGCTTTCTGTCATTGATAAAAACATAAAAAAATAGGCGAAAGTGGTACCTCATGGAATAGCAAAAATAAACAAGATTGAAATTACTATTGAAAGAGTTTTTTAATTGTATTAAAATTAGAAACTGATAATGCTTTAACATGTCTAAAACACACATTTCAAAATTGTTATCAAACAGTGCTTGTATTGGTACAAAAACCAGATATGATCATAAGGAAACCATTGAAACTAGTATTCTATTGATAATGCCATATCGCATAGAACTAAAAACATGAAACAAAAATGCGATTTACAAAAACCAAAAGAGCAGTATAGAATTGCCTAATCAATGACACCAATCGTCAATTGATGTGACAAGAACACATATGGAAGAAAACATGAAAAACACCCACATTTTATATAATCAAAATGTTTGTTATCGTGTATAAGATATATGCAACAAAAAATGTTGTTTGCATACCATCATAACATTATAAATTAAAATAGGTTATGTAATTTAAACAGTATACAAAGTATCAAGTAGCTTTCGTGTATAACATATATGTAACAAAAATATGGTTTCTAATGCTTTAGCAAATGAGACATGATGCCTATATAATTCAGGTTGCTTGTGATGTTGTGTTGTATTTTCTTCTTGCAAGATGAGTATGAAGATGATTGTCAGCATAGTCTATTGTTAAAAATGGAAAGACTATACTGTTGGTCAACAAATTAAATTTCTTTGATAGAATTTTTGTTTGTAACAAAGAAGTTAGAAAAGGACTATGGATGTACCTTAGTGTATTAGCATATTGTGATCAATCCTCAGCACAAGATGCATTAATGATGACATTGCTCTGATTCAATGTGAAGTGTCCTCTTTTACAAAAGTCCCGCAACATGAAGATAACCATTGGTTTATCTTTGAGGTACTTCTCATGGCTAATCTTTTGTAGGTCCAGTAACAATACCTGAATGATATTGCCATCACAAGAACAATGCATTATTTGATTGTTGTCAGTGGTTAGAATAGTTTTTAGACAATACAAGTAGATATAAGCAACCTCTTCATTGCATTTATTACATTGGGCAGTTTCATTATCAAGCACTCCATAGGAATCAAATTTATAATTGCATTTTGAGCAGAATGCATGGAAAGGGATGGAAAATGCATTGGTTATTTTCAATGTTCCTTGGACCTGCAATACATATTGAAGTGTTATTTTGTTTACAAGGTAATTTTTTTTTTTTTAAAAAGTTTGCAAGTATAAAAATTGGAGATTTCAAGAGTAGTTACTTCAAATATTGAGTGCAGCAAATTGTTTAGTCGATCCAATGTTCTTTGGTCATTCAATGTATCAATGTATGTTGATTGGCATGTGCGAAGCGTCTTGTCTTTGGCATCCATCTGTTTCACAACATTTTTGAAAAGCATTTCCATAAATTCATTCCTTCAGATTTGTTGTTCCATTGTAAAGAAATGTTCCTATAAACTCTGATGTATTTGTACCTGTAAGTGTAAATGCTATAAGTAAAAAATGAAATTGTTGAAGAGTAATCAACTTTAATTACAAAGCAGGTTGTATAAAGAGAAACAATTTAAATTTGAAGGGATATAGTAGAAGCACAAATACTGTAAACTAGTATGCAATGTAAAAATGCCAAGTGGAGAAACTATAAAGAAATCAAACAAATAGAGTGTAAAAGGACATATCAACATACAAATTGTTAGTGCAACTTAATGCTAAACAAGTGCCGGGAAAGACAAGACCACACATGGTTGAAAACTTGTAACATGAAAGCAAATTTATTTAGTAGACCTCATCTTATTGTCAGTTTAGTGGTCTTAAAATTATTTTAGTTATAGGTGGCAAACAGTGGGGTACAGGTTTTTACACCTGCTTCATTGGTTGATTCGTGCTTGCTGTTGTTGGTAAAGAATAACAATGCTATGGCATATGTTTGGTTTCTCAAATGGCAAGTCACTCTAGTGACAAGAGTGATTGGAAAGTATATGGTTTTAGTCACTGTCTATAAAGCAAGCATTGTATGATTCAAAATAGCCAAGATTTTGATTGGGTATAGTGCTAGCTAGAATGAAAATTTTGGAGGTGTAAGAACTATAAAGTAGAAAGTATAGTGTCAATATTCAAATGATTTAAACAACAATACAAACACTTGAAGGGCTTTGTCAATTTGAGAGTTTTTTTGTACATGTGCTTTGTCAAATTTAGAATCTCCATCTTGTACATCCACAATGTATTGGAAAGTTGTTCTTTTTGCTCTTCTAACCAATATGCCTATAGTGTCAATAGCATATTGTTCTGTACTTGCCAGCAATTGTTTTATGGTTATACTGGGGATGAATTTATAATCTAGACAAGCGCATGGAATGATTTCCACTGGTGATGACTTGGTTAGAATGAGTATGCAATCGTAATCACCATGATCATAATCTATTTTAGCTGTAATTTGGAAATCGGATATGCATAATCCTGAACCTAGAACTATTTTGTCTTTATAATTAGAAACAATATAATCAGTTACATTTAGTGTAATTGTCATCTCACCTTTTGTATATATCAGGTCTGCATGAAGCACTTCATGTGTCTTATTTGTTTTATCTAATATAGTTTTATACTTGACAATGACATCACCTTGGAACATGTTTCCTTCTTTACGAGCATTCAAGTCTTTAATTGAAACTGAAGTTAAAGTCTATATTTTTGATCTACGACAATCAAAACAAAATTAGTTTAAGGCCATAATTTTCATAAGGTACAGTGCAGATGAGATTAAAGAATATTGTTTACCTTTTCAATGCTTGTTGATTGCCAGTTTCCATTTGTTCTTCTGCTCTGTTTCCATTATCCATTGTCACATGTATTTTTTGATCCATTTGTCATTTGCACATATTTGTGGAAATGGTCACTCCAATTGAACAAAAATAGTTGACATATTTAAGAATATTTAGTATTTTGAAACGGTTGAAACTTTAAAAAAGTAGCAAGATGGTCACTCCAATATGCTTCTGATTTGTAAATCAAAATTTTTTGTGTCGGTACATTAGACCATAGATGATCATTTAATGGTCTAGATAGACCATGAGATTTTTCTAACAAAAATTGCATATTGCAATTTTGCATATGATTTAGGAGTTATTTTTTTTTTGTAGTTTTCTATACACATGTCAATGTTGAAATCTCCCACAATGTACAAGGTTTTGTCTTCATCTATAATGCCCCTCGCTTTTTGGCTTGTGTTGGATGTTATTTCTATTAGTACTTTTGTCAGTTCTGGAACAGTTGATAGTTTTATTTCATAATTTCAGTTTTGATACAGTTGGACTAGTATGTATTGGTTTATGTTCTCCTTAATCTCGATGGATTATGTTTGAGGGATGTATTGAGACAGGTGCTATGGTTTTTATGATACTATGTTTATTTTAGTTTTTGATGAGATGATTATGCTTAGTGATGGTTAGTAAGTATCATGGTTATGTTTCTGATTATAGTTTTGTGTTGGAGCGGGGACGGTGTAGTACTACTTGGATCGAGCACCCTACTACGCCGCGATTCTCTGTCTCGATGTGTGTGATATATATGTGTACAGTTGATCATGTATAACCCAATGGTTTTCACGCAAGTTACAGGTACCGGGCCTCGACTCCACCTGATTTAGCAAGTCTGAGCGAGCCCTACACCATGGATAAGGTGGTGGAGATAATATGAGGTCCTTACCACTAAGTCAATTTCAGTCCTTGTCGTGAGCTTGTGCACTTATCGTCATCTTGTGTCCTTTCCATAGTCGTGTGTGAGTCGCGACTTTGTCCTTTGGTTCTGGTGGTTAGTCGTCGCGAGTTGTGGAGTGTAGTTAAATTGTCATACTTGTTTTTGCATCTCTTGTATCCTTATGATCTCATTGTATTGGGCATAGTCGTATGAATTGGTATATTGTTTTTGAAAAGCCTATATTGCTTTTGAAAAGCCTCTTTATTGGCATGATCAGTATTGTAAGGTTTTAATGTCTGTGATTCTTAAGTTGATTAGTATATGGTTAGCTTATTATTTTATTTTGGGAATATTTTAGTAATGTTGAAGGTAATTAGTGCATAGCCATTTAAAGCTATTTTTGGGCGTATAAATTTATTATTGAGAATTGTCGGATATTCTGGGGAGATCTGAGAATCCCTATGTTAGGAAAAATTTCAAATTTCCTTATGTAGGGGGATTGTGGAGTTATTTGGGAGTTACGGGAATTAATGGCTGTTACCTATTTTGGTCTGGGGAAGTTGGCATGGGAGAGGTGTTATGTCGGTGATTTCTTTTGAGTAGGGTGTGGATTTTTGTTGGGGAGAGGAAGCAGGTTACAGGGGAATTCATGCGAAGAAGGAGAAGTCCCTGAGAGAAGATTGATATCTAGAATGTTTGGTTCGGGTATGTCTTGTAAATTTCTGCACTTCCTTGTCTTTGCTTGCTCTGTATTCTCTGGGGTGTCTGTCTCAGTGGTAAATTAATAGGAGATTACACATGCATGTTGGAGATCTCCTTTCTGCCTTCGGGGGGGCCCTGTACTCAAGCCTACTTTGGTTTAATCCTTGCGCCATGCATTCATGTATTGTTTTTCTTATTGTACTCACCCTATAATCACGTTAGTGCTTTCTTCTGAACCTGGGTTGCACATCCTTGTGCTCTATACATACTTTTTTTTTGGCCCTAACTGCCTAAACCTATTTTTGTCGTAGAGGGTTGTCTTTTCTTCCTACCAAGAAACCTAATCTTGCTCTAGCAGATAGTTAACTTTATTTTATTTTTTTTCCCTGCATAAACAAGATCGTTATTTCTGGTGCTTAACTGTAAACCGAATTCTAATGCACCAGCATGGCCAGTGGTGGTCAGCTAGGCATATAAAATTACTGTTATGGCATCGACCAACTCCCACCACATTCGCCACCAGATCTCACCCTCTGCTTTAATCTGAAAGTTATTGCCAGATGACATCGCTTAATGCTGAGTTGAAGCAATTTTTTTCTGTATGCTGTCTTGCTATCCTTCCACTCGCAGCCGTACCTCAAACCTACATCGTGGTCTGGTGATTCGATTGAGGATTGCTTTCATCTTGACCTTGGCTGCTAGTCATTCTGGGCCATCCCTCTACTTCTGCTCGTCGCTTTTCTAGGCACTCTCTTTGTAAATCCCTTGCAGTCGTTAGTCCTTGATTTTTTTCCCTCTATAAAAATTTTCTGCTTGCGAGCTTCGTTATATCTCATTCCACTTGTGATGTCTTTTTAGCAACAACATATTAGAATTGGAATTATTTCAGAAAATCGATATGTATCAGCCGAGACTAGGAAGTTTCCTTTTCAAACTGATTAGAACGATTAGTAGAACTTCATGCGAATTGTGTATTGTTTTCTAGTATGAAGAGTCTAGTGCTGTTGTTACGTACCTGACCTTGAGGGATGTCGGTTTAGAGTTATGATGTCATGAATAATTCTGTAGTATGGGTAATATAGATACCAGCCTTAGGGACGTCATATTACTCTCTGGTAGACAGACTCGTGAACCAAACTCTCACTGGAAATACACTTTCCTTTCTATGCTTCCTTTTAGCGCGAGTTGTTAATGCAGTGCGTAGTTGCTGTTTAGATTCACTGAATCAAAAATTTAGAACATTTTGGTTGTTAGGCGTAAGACTTATGTTCATGTCGTTCTTGTGCACAATCTTAGGGCTAAATGTTATTTAATGAAAATTGTGGTCGAGAGGCGTGAAGTCCAAGAAAGCCTTTGTTAGGTAAGTCCTTCGCATGCGCTCAAGTAGGATGCAACCTTTCAAACCTCCTCAGTGCAATTTGAGAGACAAGGCCACTGCCCAATACAAGAAAAAAATAATCCCTGAGAAGGGCTGGGTATAAGCTGTGCATGGGTACAGCTGCTCTTAGTTTCACAGCTACCAGTATATGGCTGTGCACAACTACCTTACCTGCTAGAAATGCAAAATATAGTGGCATAGCAAATGATGAGCATCGTGTGAAGCTAATACTTTCAAGACCTTGAGGACCCTTTTATGTTTTTGTCGGAGCCATTATACATCTATTATACCCATGGACTTTCTTCTACTGGAAACATTAACACTTACATCAAAAGTAGCTCCTAATCAATCTTTGGAAAAAGTTCATTGCTAAACTAAAATAAATCTCACCATTAAATAAATATATTTGGTAAAACTTTTGAATAGGGGTACCCCATAGATCATTTACAAGTCTTGATATGGCATGAACTGATGACTCTTGACATGACTCATCACACCAATCATGAACATCATACAGAAATCTAAACATACTCTTAAATTTAAATAAAGTATCAGTTTACTGGTGTTTGATCTTACTCGATACCTTCTTATAAGTTCTATATTGGAGTTCATCTTTATGTATTTGCATGGTTTTAGAATACATTCACATGTTGAGGATAGGATGATGGTAGCTAATTTTCCTATTCGTGTAGAAATAGATTTATTCCATTTTAAAAGTTAGAAAGTTATAATTATCATAATAACAGCAAGGTTGTGTAAGTTTAGAGAGTCAATGCATCTTTGTGGTTAATTCTTTTGGTCTAGACTGAAATAGCAATTACATTGTTTTTGGCTAAACAAGAATAGATGAAATTAAATCTTTTTTTTAATAATAGAATAGTATATGTTGTTATTGTTAGGTTTTGGTTTAAGGGAAGGTAAAATTTTATAGTGTTGACAATTAGGAATAGAGTCTTAATACTCTGATTAGACTCCATGGGATATAGCTATGCATATAGTAGATGATTCGTTATAGGTTATTTTATTCTTAGATGTTGTCGATCTATGTTCCCCATTGGTAATAGGTTGAGTCAAATTAATTATATGGCCTTGTTGGAAACTTTCTTGCTAGGAGTAATATATGTAGGAAGGGTAGACATTCCATGTTGCATTATTGTAGTACCTCTTTCCTTTTTATCCTCTGTATATTTTCTTTCACGGAACAATAGAGTGTAATAAGGTTAGTAATAGGACAATGGTATTTGGTTATTATGTTTCGACCGTCACAATAATGGAGATGTAACTAAGTTAGATATTTAATTCTTGTTTTTTTTTTAGGAGTAGTATGAGGAACTAGTTGTGTTTAGTTGTGTTAAGATTTTGGGTTAAGGATAACATGGTTGTTTCTAATTCGAGGAAGGGAGAACTTTTGGTTATAGAGAATGTGTCATTGTATCTTCTTTTTTTATGTTATGAATTCTTTCTTTTGCAACCCGTGGCGAGAAGCCATCCTTGGATTTAAATTTGATTATTTTACCATTTTAAAATTAAGAATGTTTGGATGATAATTACCTCCTTGTCGTTGTTCTAAGGTGCCATGGTCCTAGAAGACCTAGTCGTCACAACATGGTTAAGTGTCTGGTCATCGACTCCAGAGGTTTAATTTTTTTTCTTTCTCTTCACCCTTGGTACTTGGGTCTATTGTCACTTGAAGTTGTTGGAGTCGAGAAAGGTAATGGGAATTGTATCTTTATGGTCAAGAGAATGGCACTTGTTGTGAGATAGAATCTCTTTTTGTAACCTGTACCCTTGCATGTTGTGGATTGCCTAGTTGGTCAGAGAACGCTAAGGGAGTGGCTTCCATGGTGGGGCCGGCGCCTAGGGAGAGGTCGCCTGGGTAACCCCATGGAAGTTGTAAACAAGTGGAAACCTAACAATGTACTTAGGAGGGTTGGGTAGTATTACACTAAACAAGATAATTAATATGACCTCACCCACACCTTAAGTGCTTTCATAGGCTAAGAGAGGGATGAGAAGGCTTGGCTGGCAAGGCCGACCTCCTCGTCTTCACGAGAGGACATGTCGGCTCCGCATGTGTCACCCTATGGGGCCGGCACCTAGAGAGAGGCTGCCAGGGTAACCATAGATGGGGGCCGGCTTCTGGTGAGAGATAGCTTGGGTAACCCATGCTAGGGCCATGCGATGACACTCTCCTTACGCAGTTCAGTTATTTTCTCTTCATTCTAGTTGGTACCTCTGGAGTGTGATCTTGTCTTCATGATTGATCTAGCCTGATGTTTGACTGGTTTGGTTGAGTACTGTCGGTTCTGTGCATTCCTTTCATCCTGTTGTTTTCATGGAGTCTGGTTTTGGTTTTGTGTCCTTGATTACAACCTTGACCTTGCAGTAATCCTCTTATTATCTCCTAGCTCGGTGGGGTGGACCTTAGGGTTCCACATGGTTGGGAGGTAGAGCTATCCATTGGTGTCCTGGAGATTCTGTTGCATCGTGTGCGGAGATGTTCCAGTTTCAGATGGTTCCCTTTTTGCAACAGTGTTGTATACCTTCTATGTACTACTTTGTAAATCGACGAGCTCGATCATGTAATCTTGCAACCTTGTAATTTGAAATATTGTACTCTTGTAACCTAGTATTCTTGTAATCTTGTATTTGGCACTGCGACTATGTAATCAAATCATATTGTTGTTGTGGAAGTTATTGGACTTGTTATCTCTGCAGATTGATGGATATCACTCTTATGGTTTTTCTTAATGCAGTTATGTTGCCCTAGAGTGGTTAGAAGTGTACTTTTCTGTTTACGTGTTGGTTTATGTTTGTACTTTATTGTAAACAAATATAAAAAAAAATAGCTCTATTTTTCTGCTCTGATTAAACTAACCCACTAGGGTTGCATGACGGGGTGTTACATCATCAATACATGAAAATACTTGGTTGGTGAATCTTATGATTTTTGTAAATGGAGCATTTCGTCTGGCATATAAGTTACATATGTTAATTTGATTGTTCATGAAACTTATTGTTGATGTTATTGCTTCTGTATTTGATGTTGTATGTTATATTGTTTTAGAGACTAATATGTTTTTTCTAGTTAAAGACATTAATCCATGTATATTGTACACCGAGTAACAATTGAAATCTTTGAAAATATTATTTGAATTAGTGACTTGGATATATGTTTCTTGAAGGCACAATTTATCACATGACATTATATCAATGCCATTGATAGTATCTTCTATGTGCAGAATCAAATTGCACGTGTTCAATGTACATAACAATATTTTTAAATCGGTGTTGTATTTGATATGGTCATTATCAAATTGCCAATTTGTATTTGATTCAAGTTGGGACATCTCAAGGACTATCTTTTTTTTTTTAATTTTAAAATTTTGTTTCATAAGCGGCTTTAACAAAAACAATGTCTGAATTGTTTTTGTTCATGAAAGTGATGTGTATGTTAGTCCATGTTGTCTTATACCAGTAGGGTCAAATGTCAAGACGTCCATTGTGAGCCCTTGAGACCTATGTATTGTTTGAGCACAAGCTAGTTCAATAGGAAATTTCTATCTGATGGTTATTTTTTTATTTTTTGAATTTTTTTGGATTGGTCTACTAATACGAAGTATAGACCTTGTCCATTCTTTCTCAATGTCATTGCTATAGCATTGTGCTAACTGTGACCTTTGCTGATGGCCAATGTGTGGGTCACTAAATTTGATCCAGATAATGTCAAAGTCATTAAATCTAGTGTATGCTTTGAATGTTCCATCCAATCCATTCATTATACCATCTTGTATATCGTAATTGTCACCATTGGTGAAAAATTATATTTTCACTATTACATAAGTTAATTAGGGAGATTCTTTTTCTATTTTGAGCCTTATGACATGTGTCATAGGCTTTCTTTTATCTTGAAAACATTGTGACATGTGTCACATGCTTTCTTTCCCCTCTTTGTCTATTCTTGGATAGTGGTTGTGTATATCCTTTGTATTTATATCTGAATAATGCAAAGGGAATGTGTAGCACTAATTTATGCATTTGGCTTTTGCAATATTTTCTTGCAACTCTCTCTTGTAGAAGTTTTCTTGCAGATGATTTTGGGAATCTAACATGGTATCAGAGCTCTAGATCTATCAGTTTCTTCTCAAATCAGAGAGGGTTTTAGCCATGAGCAGATAATTTGTGTATCCTGGAGCAAAACAGACCTCACGGTTGCGCTCAGAAGGCCTAGAAGCCAGTTTTCTTCAAGAGGCCATAACTTGAGCATACAGACTTGAAAATTGGCAAACAAAAAAGCATTGGAAAGCTGGTTCTAAGCACTATCCACTAATGCTAGTCTTTTCTCTAGATTTTTTTGTTTGAAATCAAAGCATCATTTTTAGGTTCTGAGCTTCGTTCTTGCACCCAGAATCTCTATTTTCCAAAAATGAATAGGCGTTGGAAAGGTATCAGCAAGCTCTACACAACCGTTTATATAATTTTTTTAGATTCAATCCCAGGTATCTTTTATTTAGTTTGTTGATTTTATGGCTTCTGTTAGATATCCTAGACATGTTGCCTCCTAGAAAGGTTATGTTTGCTTTGATAGGCTTCTATTATTAGCATAAATCTATTTACATTTTTTGATCTATAATCATCTAAGGAAATGGGATTCTACCAGCAGTATAAATCTAATTGCAAATATTGTGGAAGTAATCAACATGAGAAAGAGATGTGTCCTCATTTCTCACATCATCTTTTTGAAATGCTTACTTCGATCGCTTCTCCTCCTGATGAGATCATTGTTCCACCATCACCTGTTGCTACTTTAGAGTTCAGTGTTTCATCATCATTGTCTTCCAGTGATTCTCTGTAGCAGGTCAATATCAGTCTTTTAGATCCACCTCATTAGGATTCCTATCTTGCAGACATATCATCTCTGTTTGTGGAGTCTCACATTGCTGATTTGGAGGACACATTTGAGGGTTTATCTCTCTTGTTTGATGCTATCTCAGGTGGCTTTGCATCACCACCTTCATCTTCTGTGTTTCTAGATCCAGTTCAAATCATATCCTCTCCTAGTTCTTCTTCTCTAATTGGGCAGACAGTTTCTATTTTGGAGAAGACATATTTTCCCAGTATGAGGTCACTTGAGTTGCATTCAGAGGCACACTTTTTTATATGGATTCGCTATTCATCCAAGATGTGGGAATGGCTTCTATATTAACCAGTGGATTTGTTTCTTCTGAAAGGGAGAAATGTTGTTTGTAGGCAGTGGATTGGATTTTGTCTTCAAGATCTCTTCATTGGTTCTGGAGCTTCTTCTTGGAGGGGATTCATATTCTCTATTCGCTCTCTCTTATGGGGGCCACTCATGATTGTACTCTTGTAATGGATTCATTCCATGGGGGGTCTTAGTGTCCTTCTTCCATCACATGTTCTTGTACTTTTCCTTCTTTTTTTTCTCTCTTTTGGAGAGGAGTTTTCTCCCATGTGGTTTTCTCCTTTTCTCCACCTTATGAGAGATTCTTGTTGTTCATGGGTACCTAACATGGCCTTTGTTGCCGGGACCCATCTTTCTGTCTTTCTTTTTAGCTTGTGTAATCTCCCTAATTTGCACTTATGGGGGGGTGTTGGTGAAAAATTATATTTTCACTATTACATAAGTTAATTAGGGAGATTCTTTTTCTATTTTGAGCCTTATGCCATGTGTCATAGGCTTTCTTTTATCTTGAAAGCATTATGACATATGTCACATGCTTTCTTTATGCTTTATTTCCCCACTTTGTCTATTCTTGGATAGTGGTTGTGTATATCCTTTGTATTTATATCTGAATAATGCAAGGGGAATGTGTAGCACTAATTTATGCATTTGGCTTTTGCAATATTTTCTTGCAACTCTCTCTTGTAGAAGTTTTGTTGCAGATGATTTTGGGAATCTAACAGTCACCATAGATTTCCACAAGCATATTTGGTTTCAAAAGTATTTGACATTGTAGACTTGTTGTATGATTATAGAGTCATATTCCATTTGATTTGTCATCTTGTTCATCAATTACATCTAATGTAATCAGGTCTCCAGGAACTATTGATAGAATTTTTTGATTATGTGCGTAAACATCATTTCTTTTGTAAAGCAAGAAAGGAAATGTTGGGTCCATGGGTGGTGAACGCATGCAATTTAGATTCATAAAATCTATATCATCACTTGTTTGTGCACCTATATGTATTTTTTTAAGTATTTCAATAAATATTTCATCTTTTTGTTGCATAGTTTGCTGCAATGCATAGTACTTTATTTTATCTCTCCATAAATTGTATGGCATTAATTTAGTTAATGTTGGTGCATTTTCAAAAACAACTGAATCAAGGACATGTTGTGCTTGATACAAATCTCCACAAAATATTGTATCAAGGTTTCCAAAGTACTTTCTAGACATTTGCATTATATCTCTTATTCATTTGTCAACATAGCGTAAAAATGTTGCACCTACCAATGAAATCTCATCTATTAATATCACATGAAATTGTTGATAATGTTTTGACATTCTATCCAATGTTTCAGTGTTTAATGGAACAAATTTTGATTTGTTAAAAGGTATGTGGAATGCTGAGTGTAATGTGACACCACCAACATTGTATGTTTCTTTTCGTATGTAAGCTAGTATTAGACCTTTTGGTTTGTCCAGGTCATTGTCAATGGAATTACTATAAATGAGAATTAGAGATTGAAATATGGCTTTTGCAGTGAATGTTTTCCCAGTTCCTACTCCTCCTATCAAAAACAAGTGTAGTGAACTTTTCTTGTCTTTTATTTTTTTCAACACAATGTCTTTTACAATTGCCTATTGTTTAGTATTTAACATTCGTCTCAATTTGTAATATTTGAGATTGTCCATAATTTGTAGGTGTTTTGCAATTTCAAATGAATTCAGAAAATCACTTTTTGTTTTGTTGTGTTTTTGTGTTTCAAAATCTAGTTCTACATTGTATTGTTCTGTGCTTGATGCTTCATTTACAATTATTATTTGGTTTTGTGCGTAAGCATTTTCAATGTTTACTTCCTCAATAGATTTTTCAATATTGCCCCAATCAGCATTGATGTTGTAATTGTATTTGATACAATTAGTTTTAACTATTTTCTCATGAAATGATTAAGCTTGACACCATGATTCAAATCCATTTTTTAACGTGTTTTCACTTACTGTAAATGGTACATACAATAGCAATTGTTCTCTATAATAATTTTTTGGGTGAACATTTTTATTGAAGTTGACAAATCGTATAACATTTGCTTTAGCTTTTGATTTTATTGCTTTCCCATGTCTTGTATATTATGAAACAAATTCTACAAGACAAATATGGATAATTATTTGAGGCCGTACAATGTACCAATCCACTAGAGAATTGCAGGCCACATTCTCTGAATCATATGGTTCTTTGTTCAATTGCTCAACAGGGTTTAGAACAAAAGTTCGATCACCATCAGATCTTGTGTCAATGAATACACATTTCCTTGAGCTATGGTTTAGTGGAAGTGATAAAACAATGTGAGTAGCTTGTTGTAAAGACATTTTCTGCAAATTGAGCAATGCATTTCCAAGGCTAGTTATCATTTTAAGAGCATCAATATTGTTTTCTTGATGTTGTTTGCAATTTTTTTTAATGTACGCGTCATTGATTTATCCACTTTTGTCATGTATGTGCTACAATACATTGCTGCAGCATATGCATCAAGTACAAATTATGTGTCTATATTTGCTTTCCATATTCCTGGCATTTTTTTGCAAAGCTATTATTCCATATTTGTGATGGTTTTTGTCTAAAAAAGATTGTAAGTCTATTGATTGTTGATCTTAAAGCCATTACATATTCATCTTCATTTAGTTTGATTTGATCTAGAAACATTTGGAAAGAAAATGATACATCATAATTAGATTCTTGCAACAACAAAAATACATTTTTTTGCTATTAAAATTGTTGCTTCATTATTTTCTTCTAATAGTTCAAGAACCATAGTTTTTTTCATTGGTGGAAATGGAAAATTGTATTTATAGTATTGTTTCTTTGATTTTCTACATTGCTTTGTATGATGGTGCTTGTGTGGCATGGCTAGATCTCAAGATGCAAGTTTTCAGTGTTACAAGTAATGTACTTGTCAAAAAACTGTTCAATATCCACAATACTATCTTTCCCATCAACTGAAGCATCCTTAATCCATAAAAGAAAATGGTCATGTTCATTAGCACTATTTTGAAATTCGGTCACAGAGAAGTAATCAGATACTTTTCCAAAGAAAGACTCGTCTATGAATATCAATTGTTTGATTGCATTTATTCTATGTCTATAATAGCGTGCACATGTTATAGGATCTTTCTTGATCAGATGGAACTTATTGTTTTCATTTTTTGTGTCATGTTGTTCTTGTAATGTTAAATGATAAACATCATGTAATTCTTTAAGTGTTTTTGTTAGGTGTTCCCAAGATTGTTCAACACTAGTAAATGTAATAAAAAAAGTAGGTAGTCCAAGCTGTCGTATCATTGTGAAGACATTTTTTTTAATTGGTGCAAGTAATCTGATGATATTATTATTCTTTTAAAGTCAGCATAGACAATGTCTAATTTAAGTATTTTTTCAAAGTTAAGTTTTCATTTGACATCTTTTGCTCTTATCTTTCTATCTTTAAGATGCCCTTAATGAATTCTTATCCACATTGTCGATAGAACTTGATGTATGAGTATTTTGATTTCTTTAAAAAATAGATTTGTTGTATGATAAGAAAACTATCTGTTTGAATGTATTAGTTCCCATTTTGTAATCTTTTGGTATGAGAAATTTTTAACAATGTCATCATCACGTGGACTACAAAAAAATAGTGTTGGGAAATTCATTTCTTCAACGTACTTGTCTCTGAAGATTCCAATCGGATAATGGTTTTCTGCTAGTGCAACTTCTATAATCTTGTCTTGCATTTCATGTATATATCTAGATTTAGTAAACCCGTGTATCAAGGTCTCAGAAGGATCTTGATTACCTATATCACTTTCTGAATCAGTTTCACTTGAATAATGTCCATTCAATGTGTCACATTCATCATTGATCTCAAGAGAGTCTTTCCAGTTCTTGTTTAACTAAACATTTTCTAATTTTTATAGTTTTGTTTTGGCTAGCTGCCCCAATGCTTTCATTATAATAGTTGATCACACCATTCCCTTTTGGTAGACATTCTTATATTCTAGTCATCTTTTAAGAGCAATGTAGCAATTGTTGAGGATTCATTTCTAGATCACGGCAATGCTTTTTGTATAATGTCCATGTTAACTGGCACATTGATAATTGATATAGTCAATCCTAATTGTGATCCTTTGTATCCTAACTCCTAGATCTATACAAACACAATTCTAAGTGAAACAAGTCACTCTTCTAATCATGAAAGTATTTTTACATATTGCAATGGTTTATTCATCTGGATATATTGTGGTGTTGCATATTTAGGAAGCCTAGACTATTTCAATGTTTATTGCACATGCAACAAATAGAATTTGTTAATATAGTATCTTTTTCTTTTTCTAGTTTATAGTATATTTGTTTTTCTTTATCTTTGAAAGTATTATATCTTTCTTAAAGTGCAATAATTGACAAATAGCACATACATGTTTTGGTGTGTCTTGGGTTTTTCTTTGGAATAATTGTGTTGCTGATATTGAATTACCTTTTTACTTGTTCTATGTATTGTTTTTTGATTGGTGTGTTTTTTTGCTTGATTTTGCATAGCGATGTAATGCTTCTATCAACTATCTTTTGCCTTTTAATGCAACAAGTAGTATCAGCTTGTTGTTTTGCATGGATGGATTGTTTTACTTTATGCAGTGTGATATTTGAATGGCCATGAATTGTCTATGGCTGAAAAGGTAAAATTAGCTCAAAATTATGTCCATGTAGTGGATTTGCATCATGAAAAAGGATAGAGTATGACTGTCCATCGCAAGATTGATTGAAATGCAAATATTTTTTGCCTGTTATCATTGACCAAAGACATATCTGTATGTTTAGCCACCTAGAAAGCCATCGTATATAGAAAATCTCTCCCCATAGGCCAACTTCTCTATCATTTGTAATTGAGATTGCAGAAATTCGCATTCTATGCAAATATTCCTCAACATGTTCTACCTTGTGCAATTGATATAATGTTTGTGTATCTAATTCATAGTTATACGAGTTAATTGCTTCTGTGTCACCTTGTGCAAGGCAACTCAAGAAGTAGTCTATACCTCCATTGCATAATTGAATTAATGAGTAGCGAGAATGTAGTAGCAACTGCAAAGAGTCAAACAAGAAATCCCATGGATTGTATTTGAATGTACTAGTTCTAGACAATCCTTCTTTCTCCAATGCATAACCGATATTACAAATTTAAGTTTGATTTGTCAATTTGTACCTTTCTACACATTGAATTGGCATATTTTGAATTTCTTTTTGAAATAACTCTGTTGGTGATATTGAACTCATCTTTTTTCTAATTCTATTTATTGATTTTCATTAGTGGTTATTAGTTGGTTCATTTTGTGAAATGAACTAGTGTTGCTATGCACTATCTTTTGGCTTTTAATGGGGAAACCAATATGATCTTGTTGCATTGCCAGAGTGGAGTGTTTCCTTTTATAGGATGGTGATTCTTGATTGGGTATATTTGTTGTTTGATACTATCAAATGAAGTGGTATTGGTATGCAATATCTTTTGTCTTCTAATCGAGTAACCAACATGATCTTGTTGGCTTTCCAAAGTCGATAGTTTCCTTTTACAAAATGCAATATTTGATTCGGCATTAATTGTTTTTACTTCATAAGTGAAGAGTGGGTCAAAATGTCCATGAATTAGATTTGCATTATGGAAAAGGTTAGAGTATGACTGTCTATTAGAAGATTGATTCAAATGCAAGTATTTTTTGCCTGTCATCATCGACTGGTGCAGGAGCACCTAGAAAATCATGTTTGCATTGTAATAAGGTCTATTTGACCAATGTATTTTCATTTTAGTTTATATCTAGGTTCATTTTGTAAGTCCCAAGTGACTTAGGGGACATTGGTCAAATTGTAATCGCATAATGCCAAAAATAAGTAGTAGTGTTTCCCAGCCACTTGGAGTCAATCGGTACTACTCAGGGTGAGTTGATAAATGCCTAGAGGAATGGCCAAATGATGATGAATGTAATTAGATTGAATGTGGTTGTATTGAGCTCAGAAGAAATAAAGCATTTCTATTCTGTCCATTTGATTTTCATTTCTTACAACTGTAAATCGTGTAACTGTAGATTTCCATTCATTCTGCATTTTCATTTTTACCATATGTCATCGTGAAGCATTCCACTGGTGAGATTTCTATCGAAATTAGTGGAATGGATTCGTTGTATAATTATGTGTTTTCATTTTCTATTTTGTTTCATTGCTTGGTGGTGCAAAGGGTTCAGACAGAGCATTTCGCATAGTAGATCCCCTAGCATCTCCATGTGCTAGGGTTCAAAGTAGGGAACTGTGCATCGGTGAATCGACGTAGCAAACCCTAGGTGGCCGATGGTAAATATCTCACCGACGAACAAAGATCAACGGAGGTCCATCGGGAGAGATCTGTGAATCGGTGGCTTTGGAATAAGTCTCACCGAAGGAGTTTGCACTTCCAGTGCAATGGCTAGAGTTTGCAAGTGTTCACCGATGAGTTGAGTCTCACCAAAATGTATGTTGTGAATGCATATCGCAAAAGCATGTTGGGAATGTATGTTGTGGATTGAAGAAGTTGAATTTTGATCAGTTGCACATTTCTATTGTGTGCTCCCCATCATATTGGTATCAGAGCCCGAAAAGATTTGGGCAGCAAATCAAATTAAGGATTTGTAGGAGTATTGGCGTTTGGGTGTTGTTAGTGTATGTTTATGTCAGACAAAGAAAGCAATACAGAGGCGGAGAGGATGCCTCCCAAAAGCATGTCGCAGGACACCATTAAGAAGTTGATCGAGGAGATGCTTGAATCCAAGTTGGGGGAGTTCAAGTAGTCTAAAAACAAAGATAAGGAAGATGAAAGTGACAGCAATGAAGGTGATACAGAAATTGGGGAAACTAGTAAAAAGACAAAGGAGATACCAGTAGACCAGAGGGCATTTTTAAATGCATTGAAGTTAGTCAATAGGGACACCATAGATGGGTTACCTATGTATAGTGGAAGTATGGAAACTGAAGAGGTGATTGATTGGATTGAGGCATTGAACAATCATTTCAAATACAAAGAAATCCCTTATGATAAGGGGGTTAAGTTGGCCAAGGCAAGACTAAAGGGATCTGCTCTTGCATGGTGGAATTATGAACAAGCAGAGAGAGTCAAGGAGGGGAAAAATATGATAACCTCCTGGGAAAGGATGAAGACCAAAATTAGGGCACAATTCTTACCCCTAGATTATAACGTACAGATGTATAAGAAGTTGCAGAATCTTAGACAGAGAGACCTTGATGTGAATGCATACACACAAGAGTTTCATAAGCTCAGTCTCAGGTCAAAGAGACAAGAAGAAGAGTCAGAGAAGGTGCCCAGGTATTTGAATGGCCTAAGGATGAACATCCAAGATGAGATCAACATCTTAGCACCAGAAATAGTGAACAAGTGTTTCCAATTGGCCTTAAGGGTTGAAGAGAAGATAAAGAGAAAGAGTGAGCAGAACAATAGAGGTAGAGGTGGAAGGAATTTCAGAGGTAGAGGCATTTTTGGAGGAAGAAGTCCTCACCAGAGGCCTAGTGGTGAGTCTAGCCAAGAAGAGCAAGTTGGGGACTCAAGTAGCAGAGGAGGCTACAGAGGAAGAAGGCCTAATGGAAGAGGTGGGATAGATGGATCAGGTAGAGGATCCAAATTCTCCAATATGAGATGTTATAACTGCAATCAGATAGGGCACCCGGCATACAAGTGTCCAAAGAAGGCCTCAACTTCTCATGGTGGTGAGAAGAGAACCACTTTGATTCAAGAAGATACAAGGAGTGTGACATCTCCTGAAGTGAGTCTAGCATCAAAAATGGGAGAAAATCTGATGATCAAAAGGATGCTGCTCAAGGAACTAGTGCAGACTGAACCATTTCAAGGAAGGGCTTTGTTTAGAATCAACTACAAAATCCAAGGTAAGGTTTGTAAGGTTATTATTGACTCTGGCTCTACTGATAACATTATATCTATTGGAAGCAGTGAATAAGTTGAAGTTAGAAAAGATACCCCATAGTAGTCCCTATAAAGTTAGTTAGTTGAATAAGGGGTAGCACATACTCAATGAACAGACATGGGTAGAATTCAGTATTGGGGGGTATAGAGACAAAATTTTGTGTGACATCCTCCCAATGGATGCTTGCCATCTTTTATTAGGCAGACCATGGCAGTTTGACAGAAAGGCTCATCATGGTGGAGAAAAGAATGCTTACTCATTCCAAAAGGATGGTATGACTTATAGGATACACTCATTGGTAGAAAAGGATCCACAGCATGTAGGGTTTAGTGTAATGCTAGTAGGAGAAAAATAATTCATGGATACACTAAAGGAAGGTGATGGAGTAGGTTTTTCTTTGATTGTAAAGCCTACGGAAAAAAAGAAGGAAAGTGTGAGAGAAGTAGGACCTAAGGAGGTCAGGGATTTGCTTGAGAGTTACAAAGGAGTGATTGCAAAAGATATACCTGATTCCCTACCACCTGTCAGAGACATTAGCCATCAGATAGATCTCATACCAGGAGTAATACTTCCTAATAAGGCAACATATAAAATGACCCCACAGCAGAATGAAGAGATAGTAAACTAGATTCAAGAACTCCTAAACAAAGGACTGATAAGGAAGAGCCTTAGCCCATGTACAATACCTACTGTTTTAGCCCCAAAGAAAGATGGGAAATGGAGACTGTGTACTGATTCCAGGGCAATAAATAGGATAACCATCAGATACAGGTTTCCTATTCCTAGAATTGAAGATCTAATGGACTGTTTGGGAGGTGCTACCTATTTCTCTAAGATAGACTTGAAGAGTGGGTACCATCAGATAAGGATAAGAGAAGGGGATGAGTGGAAGACAACATTCAAAACTAATGAAGGGTTGTATGAGTGGCTTGTGATGCCTTTCGGTCTTTCAAATGCCCCTAGTACCTTTATGAGATTGATGAATGAGGTGTTGCAAGAATTCATAGGAAAATTTGTGGTAGTCTACCTTGATGATATTTTGGTGTTCAGTAAGAGCAAGGAAGAGCACTTGAAACATTTGGAGATAGTCTTGAAGAGGCTGCAGGATTAGAAGTTACTAATAAACTTGGAAAAGTGTGACTTCATGAAACAAGAATTGGTGTACCTAGGTTTTGTCATCTCTAAGGGTGATTTGAAATGGATCCTTCCAAGGTAGAAGCTATTTTGAATTGGCCTGCACCCAGGACAACAGGAGAGGTTAGAAGTTTCCATGGTTTGGCCACATTTTACAGGAAATTCATTAAGAACTACAGTGACATCTGTGCACCTATGTTGAAGACCATCAAGGGTGGAGGTAAGATGAAGTTTGTGTGGACAAGAGAAGCAGATAGGAGCTTTGAGAGTCTGAAACAAAAAGTTGCTAAATTCCCTATTTTAGTGTTGCCAGATTTCAATAAGGTTTTCACAATTGAATGTGATAGAAGTGGACTGGCCATAGGCGTAGTGTTGAGCCAAGAAGGCAGACCAGTAGCTTTCTTTAGTGAAAAGTTAAATGAAGCCAAGAGTAAGTACTCCTCTTATGATTTAGAGTTGTATGCTATGGTACAAGCTTTGAAAAAATGGAGGCATTACTTTCTTCCTAAAGAATTTATTGTATACACTGACAATCATGCTCTCAGTTTTTTGAATGGACAGGAAAAGCTCAGTCATAGACACATGAAATGGGTGGAAAGTCTTAAAGCCTACACCTTCATCATCAAGCATAAGAAAGGGATAACCAATAAGGTTGTTGATGCTCTAAGCAGAAGGGTGTTGACAGTGCAAGAAGTGCAGCTACAAAGTATGGGTGTTGAGTCACTCAAAGGATTGTATGAAGAGGACCAAGATTTCAAGGAGATTTACAAGGTATGTAGTGAGTTTGCCAATGCTTTCCACAGTGAATTTTTAGATTATACATTGCACGATGGACTTTTTTTTAAAGGAAGCCAATTATGTATTCCTAAGTGTTCAATGCGGGATAATATAGTGAAGGAGAAACATTGTGGTGGTTTAGGAGGACATTTTGGGCTCAATAAGACCTTAGATCTTGTAAGAAGGTTTTACTTTGGTCCAAGGATGCACTCTGATATTAGAATATTTGTTGAGAGTTGTATGATTTGCCAGAGAGCAAAGGGAGTCTCAACCAATGCAGGACTGTACCAACCTTTACCTATACCAAACAAACCTTGGGAAAGTTTGAGTATGGATTTTGTGATGGGATTGCACAAGACAAAGATAGGTTATGATAGTATGTTTGTTGTGGTAGACAAGTTCAACAAAATGGTGCACTTTATTCCTTGTAAGACCACCAATGATGCTATTTACATTATAGGTTTGTTCTTTAAAGAAATTGTTAGGATTCATGGATTGCCTTTGAGTATTGTATCTTGCAAAGACAACAAATTTGTGGGACATTTCTGGAGAACCTTGTGGAAAATATTGGGTACAACTTTGTCTTTTAGTTCAGCCTATCATCCTCAGACTGATGACCAAACTAAGGTTGTGAATAGGTCATTAGGCAATCTGCTGAGATGTTTGACAAGAGAACATGGCAGTAGTTGGGATGTGGTACTCCCACAAGCAGAGTATGCCTATAATGATTCTACAAATAGAAGTACAAGTCTAAGTCCTTTTGAAGTTGTTTGTGGTAGTCATCCTAGAGGAATTTTTGAATTAAGAGATGTTCAAGGGTTGGACAAAAGGAGTGGACATTCTGATACATTTGTAGAGGCTATGACAAAGATACATCAACAAGTCAAAGATACTCTACACCAGAATAGTTAGAAGATCAAGGCTAGAGTGGATCAAAGAAGAAGGGATGTGCAGTACCAAATAGGAGATATGGTCATGGTTCATCTCAACAAGAACAGACTACCCACAAGAAAACACAACAAGTTGATGATGTGAAAAATTGGACCTTGTCAGATTCTGGAAAAATATGGTCCTAATGCTTACAAAATTGAACTCCCTGATGATATTTCTATTTCACCTATATTCAATGTTGTTGATCTGACATTATATAGGAGTCCTGATCCAGGTGAAGGTACATCAGATTCTGCCCAAGACAATGTAGAGTGGGTACAACATTTACCATATAAGGAACCCCCGAACATGGAATGCATTTTCGATAGCAGGATAGCCAAGAAGACCATAAATCAGACCTATTTTGAGCACTTAGTCAAATGGCAAGGACTTCCAGATTCAGAAGCCACATGGATGCTGGAAGAAGACATCAAAAAGTAGGGTGGTGATTTGCAATAGTTAGTCTCTAAGAGGACTTGAGACAACTTTCACGTAGGGAGTATGGTGCAGGAGCACCTAGAAAATCATGTTTGCTTTGTAATAAGGTCTATTTGACCAACGCATTTTCATTTTAGTTTGTATCTAGGTTCATTTTGTAAGTCCCAAGTGACTTAGGGGACATTGGTCAAATTGTAATCGCATAATGCCAAAAATAGGTAGTAGTGTTTCCCAGCCACTTGGAGTCAGTTGGTACTACTCAGGATGAGTTGATAAATGCCCAGAGGAATGGCCAAATGATGATGAATCTAATCAGATTGAATGTGGTTGTATTGAGCTCAGGAGAAATAAAACATGTATTTTTTGTCCATTTGATTTTCGTTTCTTACAACTGTAAATCATGTAACTGTAGATTTCCATTCATTCTACATTTTCATTGTTACCATATGTCATCGTGAAGCATTCCACTAGTGAGATTTCTGTTGAAATTAGTGGAATGGCTTCATTGTATAATTATGTGTTTTCATTTTCTGTTTTGTTTCATTGCTTGGCGGTGCAGAGGGTTCAAATAGGGTGTTTTGCACAATAGATCGCCTAGCATCTCCATGTGCTAGGGTTTAGAGTAGGCAACTGTGCATCAGTGAATTAGTGTAGCAAACCCTAGGCAGCCAATGGTAAAGATCTCACCGATGGACAAAGATCAGCGGAGGTCCATCGGGAGAGATTTGTGAATCAGTGGCTTTGGAATAAGTCTCGTCGAAGGTTGAGATCTCATCGAAGGAGTTTGGACTTCCAGTGCAATGGCTAGAGTTTGTAGGTGTTCGCCGATGAGTTGAGTCTCACCAAAATGTATGTTGCAAATGCATATCGCAAAAGCATGTTGGGAATGTATGTTGTGGATTGAAGAAGTTAAATTTTGATCAGTTGCGCATTCTTGCTGTGTGCTCCCCATCATCGACCAAACACATATTTGTATATCTAGCCACTTTGAAATCCATCAAATACAAAATATGTCTCCCCATAGTCCAATCTCATTGTCATTTGTATTCGCCATTGCAGAAATTTGCATTCTGCGCAAGTATACTTCAACATTTTCTACATTATGCAATTGATGTAATGTGTCAATATCCAACTCATATTTATACGAGTGAAGCTCTTCTGTATTACCTTGTGCAAGGAAACTCAAGAAGAAATCTATAGTTCTACTGCGTAATTGAATTGATGTGTATCAAGAATGTAGCAACAGCTCTAAAGAGGCAAACAAGCAATCCCCTACGTTATATTTAAATGTTCCAGTTTTGTACAATCCTTCATTTCTCAGTGCATGATCAATATTACAAGTTTGAATTTGACCTATCAATTTGTACTGATCTACATTTATGATTTGTTTTTCTTTTTGATTTATTGATCTTGTTGAACTTTTCACTTTTTTGGAACAAGATCCATGTTTTTCATATTCAAAGATGGACAATGTACTGTGCCTACAATATGCACAATATGAATGCATAATTAGTCTTAATTATTCACTATTATCAAATGTATATATGCTATTGAAAAGGCTAAGAAGCATGTAAATACACATATGTGATAACTTCTCAATATAAAATGCGATATAAAACATTGACTACAATGTAGTTAGTGTGGTTTGTAGATGTAGAAAGCATTATTATAGAGCAAGTAGAGTATAGATTCAAGCAATATCATTGACATCACCTATTGAACACACCAGAAATAGCCAACAACAATAATTTCCCATTGCCTCATTTGCAATATCTTGATAGTATTACTAATTGTAGTTCTTATACTTATTTGGGTCCCATGTTTGCAACTGCACTGAATTTAGTAGGTTTAAAATTGGTTTACAGTAAGTCTATTTACAATTCATTCATTCTATAGAAAATGATGCCATATGTACATCTAACCACAACCTATACAACTGTCTTATTCTACAACAGGATATGTGTACTTTTAGCTTCTAACATGATTTGTGTGGAATTGACTATCCTTTGGATATGTCCAATAGCAGGTGATTCTAGGGAAAAATTCTTTAATCCTTGAAAGTATGATTTCAGTGGCAATTTCATTGATGAAGGGATCAGTAGAGTTTTAGACCTTTACCAGATGTGGCCGGTATTCATGTTGTGAACGGATTAGTGGAGATATCAGGGATTACCGCAGATGTCAGGTGAGGGTGCATTTTAGCCCAAAGTCTACATTGGTCCCTTATTACCTTGTTCGATGGAACTTTACGAGCCAACTGGATTGGCAGAGATTTCGAAGGTAACTCTTCATTGCATAAATCTATGCCATTTAGTTTACATGGAATTTTCTTTCCTTACTTCCTAAATTTTGAATATAATAAATTATACAGACATTTAGCCTAGGCACTCATTTGCATCACGTATAGTATTGCAATCAAATATTGTTTTAAAACTCACCGCATACCTGCAGCAAAATATTTTAATCCTTGCGGGGATGTGGGACAATTCTCAAGTACAACGCTTTCTTGCATAAGCATTAGGGTTTGCTTGCAACACTCAAATGCAAATAAAATATTATTGATTCACTCCACAACCACATTTTATTTTTCCTTTGCACGGAAACACCTTCCATTCTACCACTCACCCACAACGATTTCATTTCTCCTTTATGGGAAAGCGGATACTCTATAATTGATTATTTTTCACTTTGTTATTTTCTAACCATCGCATTACTACAAGCATTTTATTTTTTCTTTGAAGTAGTGCAGGAGATTTTCACTGTACCGCCCACCCACACCATCGTCTAGGATTTCCTGCGGGAGTGTGGGAAAACATGGATTGCTTCCTGCAACACCACACATAGATTGTTCTGGCCTTGCGGCACCACAAGGAAGCTTTAGCTGCACTCCTAACTACCAACCCACACCATCCTCTAGCATTTCTTGCGGGAGTGCAGGAAAGCATGGATTGCTTCTCATAGAACCATACATAGATTGTTGTTGCCTTATAGGATCACGAGGAAGCATCTACTACACTCCTCTTTTGTATATTCCTTTTTTGATCTATGCTTGAAAACCTTTAGTCATTCCTCATCTTTTTGAATTATCTTCTCATTCCATCAGTTGCGGCCTCCTTTGTATTCTAGCATCATTTGAAATTGAATCTCATTATAGCAACACCTACATTCGATCTCCTCTTCTAGGGCACGACATTCCTCATTTGAATTTATCTTAGCGCTAATCTACTAATCAAGGTTTTTAGCAGAAACACTTATAATATCCTTGGTAGATGGATATGTCTAGTGAGGATGAATTTTAGCACTAATTTTCTATGAGAGGTCAATAGGATATATTGTTGCCTTATTACCTTGATCTGTGGAACTTTATGACGTAACCATATTAGCGAAGATTTTCAAGGTAATAGAATGTCTCCGGTGAAGCAGGGATTTAGCACTAATCTGGTAACAAAGGTTTTTAGCACAAGCACTTATCAAAGCCTTTATGGAGATTATAACTATCACTAGATTTGTAACATTTTTGAGCTTCAATAGATATGTCCAGTGATGATGAATTTTAGCTCTAAGCTCCTATGAGCCGTCAATGTTGAAGCCGGTCCAGTTTTTAGTGGTGATGGGACATGTCCAATGAATTGCAACTTTAGCACAAATCTCACAATACCAGATTTGAGTGCAATTTATCCCACTTAGGACTGATACCTAAAAAACCCCCTAGAGATTTTAGCATACTTACAATAAAAAACAAATGCTCAAAAGATTCAATAATATTTCATAGAGGGCACATTTAGGTGTCAACCCAAAATCACTGAACACACAATCAACAACTAGTCTTTTCGAAATAAGAAGCCACTTCCGACAACCATTTTTTGACTCGAGACTATTAGACCAAATAGATAGATGCTACCTACCTCTAACTCCCTAGCCATTTGCGAGCATACCCAAAAAAAGCACCTAGAGATTTTAGCATATTTACAATAAAAATAAAAAACAAATGCTCAAAAGATTTAATAATATAGCATAAAGGACACATCTAAGCTTCAGCCTAAAATAACAGAACACACAATTAACAACTAGTCTTTTCAAAATAAGAATTAGACCAAATAGGCAGATGCTGCCTACCTCTGCCTCTATAGCCATCTGTTGCAGCTTCTAAGCCTCAATGAATCCACAAAAGCCCTGGTATTTACACTGCTTCCACCACTCAACTCAAGTTGCTTATCTTTGTTCCTGGACTCTGCAACTGCACACCTACTCACTGTAAACTCTCCTAGGATAGGGACTTGCACAATAAACAAAAAAAACCTAACCCTTTTCCCATACGAAATTTAGAGGAAACTAAAATGATGTTTTGCGCCTTTCTTTGACTTCTCCGTACCTCATCCCATGACAAGGCAAATTCTCTTATGCAGTTATCTTCTTCAAAACTGTAAACTATCTAAAAACTTCTTTCTCACCATGAGTATGTGGAGCTCTCTGCATAGGAATTATAACACTAGATGCATTCACAATTAAAAATGTCATAAAACAAAAAGGCCTCTGCATAGCAATTATAAGACTAGATGCATTTACAGTAAAAAAATGTCATAAAATAAAAAGGCCAAAGACATTAACTATAATGCTTCATAAGCAAAAATGAACAAAAAGCAATAACTAAAATCCTTCAGAACCCTCAACTATAACATATTTCTTATAAACTTGGGTGAAAAAATATGAAGAGGAGGCGCACTTTTGTGTATAGTTTAAGATATTAAGTAGAATTCATCCAAAACCAAAGCCACAACAGAAGGTCCTACACTGTCTCAAGTAATTTATGAGGAAAATAACCCAACAATGCCAACAATCATAGGAAAAATGATACCAAATATATGAATCTACTAAATGAATACCTATTTTCTCACTTATAGCAGCAGAAAGAAAACACAGAACAACACCTTGTTTTAATGACGCAAAAAAATGAATTGCCTTGCCATCTATAACCCAGTATAAACCCATGACCTGGCTACTGGCAGTACTCGGCACTGCACTTACATTAACTTCACTTTAGACAAGTGTTTACTGCACATTAAAACATGTACTTGTAATGTCAAAAAATGTCCCCTTGGGGGTGTTTCCCTCATAAGGTTTAGCTCCTGGGTCTTTAGAGTGCATTTAGGACATTTTAGTTCATATTTTAGCATCCTGAAGGAATAAGACCTAAGTCCCATGACAAATAGGACCTAGGATGACCCCTCGAGCTGTACCCTACCTAAAATAAGGGGACTTGGGCACACGTGCCCTAGTCCTACCCTATTTTAGGGCAGCCTCAATTTCCAGGTGTCAGTTAGTGACCGTTATTAGGTCCCTTTGCCGACACGGTAAGTTTGAATTTCAAATATCTTGGAGGGAGTGCTTGTAGATTCATATATAAACATATGTAGGCATTCATTTGTAAACTAGATTTCAAGGAGCAAGTTATTGTGAATTCTAGGCATTCTCAAGGTGATTCAAGGCTTTCTATTGTGTTGCAAGAGCAGACTTGTGTGTTTTGTGCATTGATATTTGCAGATTTGAGCATCAATTCCTTCATGGCATGAAGAGCATCTCCCTCCATGAAAGCTTCACTACAAGGTGACATATCATTGTGTTTTTATCATTGATTCCTTTGGTTTTGGCCTCTGCCACACAAGGGCACTCCCTCTTTATCTGACAACGGTGTTCAGAGACTTAAGTGTCCTCTGGGGTTTGATTGAGGCAAACCTTTAAACACCACAACCCCCAAACCAAGCCTTGTGATTGCAGGTTATAGGTGTTGCATCCAAGAAAAGTGGAGTTGCAAGAAGGCTGGAAAGACATCAAGAATTTTGGATCTGAAGAAAAGACGGACAAATGAGCACTTCCAGGACTAGGGCGCTCGCTCCAGTGTCCTCCACAGACTAATTCTAGAAAATAGAAGTTACAGGATTGATCAGTGTCCGAAGGAGGTCCAGATTCCCTGAAAAAGTAGGTACCTTGGACTTGGGTGCTCGCTCCTGTGTCCCTGACTATTCTGCTTTAGAACCCTAAAAATAGGTATTCTGTAATTTGGTATTTTACTCCCGTCTGCAAGAGCTTTTTCTGTAATTCGATAATTTGTTGTCATATTTGCATAATTAGGGTTTTAATGGTCAATTGAGAATAGGAGAAGGAAATTTTGACAATTAATTCCCTAATCCAATCTTCCCCTCATTTATAGGTGACCTAGGGTATGATAGTGCTCGCCACTCGACCCTAGATCCTTCAATGTTAGGGTGAAAGGAGGATTTTAACATCTAAGCCACAAAAGATCAACAAATCCAATTTTACCCTAAACATTTTGGTGAACCCGTGTATTTGAACTTAAATTATAACTTACTGAGTGTCTGTCTGTAGATTTGGTGTGATTTCATTCATTCATTTGGTCATTTAATTTATTGCATTGAGAAATTTTCAAAAAAATTGCATTGTTGGGCTTACTAAATTGTGTCAATTCTTCCTAAATTTTCCTAATTCATGATTTTTACATCAGATCTGATATAAACTATAGAAAACTACAAAAGATTCAAAATCTTTCTTTGCATTTTCATCATTTAATTGCTAGGGTTTTGTGGAAATTTTGACAATGTTTAGATAACCTAGTAATTCCAAAATCTAGGGTTTGTAGGAAAAATCTTTTATCAGATTTTTCTACTAACTTTAGAGGCCAATTCAAATTTGAATTTGGCTATATTCTTGCATTTTAGTGTGAATTTGCAATTAAATTTAAATTATTTGCATTTTTGCATCTTTTGGGACATTTTCATTAAATTTGCATGGGAATTTTGCATGATTAAGCTTGAAAATCATTTTCAGATATGAGAGTATGCAATTTCTATTATAAATTAGACTTCAAACTATTCACATAGCATTTTGTTCCAAAATTTCAAACCTAGGGCTTCAAAAATGACAATTTTTACTAATTTTGGGCTTATCGACTTCATAAATTTGCACCATAGGTGTGTTGTGAAGTATATTTTTGCATTAATTTTTTGTTATTAGGGTATTAATTTTTTTCCCCTCATAAAAATCTTCACAACACCCTTTTAGCGGGCTCTTGTAGTGAAAATTCTTTGAAAAACTACACATTTTGGCTATTTTTACCCTAGGGTTTGACCTAGTTTGCACTCCAAGTGTGTTGTGATCAATTTTATGGATTGAGGTGACTGATATTATTGATATTATTTGCTGTACCTCCTAAAATTCCTTACAACACCCCTTTTACTAGGTCTTGGAGTTGAAAAACTGTAAAAAATTACATATTTTGCTATATTTTCACTAGGGTTTTACCTTAAGTGGCGCTACAATCATGTTGTGTGGGATATTTTGCATCAAGTGGTTGTTGTCACTAATATTATTTTATTTCCATCATCATTTTCCTCACAACACCCTTTGTTATGCTCTTTTGCATTGAATTTTGGTGAAAAAACATTGTTGGGAATTAAGGTGTCTCAACCTTGGTAATTCCTTGCATTTATTATGTTTGTATTTATTAATTAATTTCCTATGTTGTAAATATTTGTAAATTCCATATTGTCATATTATGGGATGTGGCACGGTGATGTGTCGATCCTACATGGAATATGACAACTTGTAATTTTGTCCTCGCATGAGGAGATAGGCATCCCACCTTGTGGTAGGAGCATTTTGCCATGTGTCAGTATCTTCCATGTTGTGTAAGGGAATATTGATTGAAACAGTTATGACGGATTCCTATGACAGAATCTATGACATGTAAGAGTCAGAAATAGAAGTTTGTAAGACAGGTTAGGACATGTGTCGTGAAGCATCTTTGATAAAGGCATATTTGGGCACCCCAAGGTGGACTATAACATGTTGTAAGAGAATATGCTATTTATAGCATGTGTATGACAGAGTCTCTTATAGCTGTAAGTTGTAACCACTATGACAAATTCTATGATGATCGTAAGTGTTGTAAGAGCATCTGTCATAGCCCATTTTGAAAATAGGCGACCTCTTTGGGATGGGAGCTATGGACAAGTGTCAGGCACATTCTACAATGTTGACCAAGTGTCCATAGGTGTGGGTTTTGGTCCATGAAGCCATGTTGGATGCCCATCCCAAGATAGGTCCAATATTGCCTTGTATTTTCTATATAAATAGGTGCTTGGAGATGGAGTTTGTATCACAGGTTTACAGGTACTGTTATGCTACCGAATTGACTCCAGACACAAGTGTCGAAGACCATTGAAGCTTGCATTGCAAGTGTATTGTAAACAACTTTCAGATTTGTTAATACATTGTGCAGGTTTCTGAGTGGGGTTTTTCACTCGATAAGGGTTTTCCCCACCGTATATCTTTGTCTCTCTTCTTCTATCTTCTTTCTGGTTCTTGTGTATTTCTGTAATAACTCTGTTAGATGTTGTATGTTGCTATATTGATAAGGATTAAATTGAATTTGTATAGCTCTCCCCTCATTAGATTAGTGTAGGAAGCAATTTTCGCACACCTAGCTTCCTTTCAAAAATGCCTATTTTGACATAATTTCACTATATTTTGACTTGCCATTGTCTTGGATTTGCATCAAGAGTGTGTTGAGAGTGACTATATTGTTGTTTTGGACTGATATCAGTCATATAACCTGCTGCCCTTGACTGAAATCCTTACAACATACTTTGTATCATTCATTGGCTTTGAAAAGGTATCAAAAAATCAAGCATTTTGGCCGTCAATCATATCCTTCTCCTAGGATTTGTTCTCTTAGTTTGCACAATGTGTGTTGTATACTTTTGTCCAAACTTTATGACACATTGTCCTAAAAACAATATCCCTTTGAGAAGAAGCAAAAGCTTAATGGGATCTAGTGCTCTTGAAGAAGTTGGTACTTTGGACACCTTTACAAAGGGAGACAATCAAATCGGGCAAGATATTATACATCCTCCAACCTCAATAGAAGAACAAACTTTTCATGATGTTGATAATACTATTGAGGCAATAGGATATGTATCTGATGAGAAAATAGAGAAGTTGGATAAAGACCTAGCTGAATTTCAAACATTTATGGAAAATGAGAGAATAGCCGAAGAAGCCATTCCTGCAATTCATAATATAAGAGAGTTGATAAAAGAGTGACAAGATGGTGTAAATGCACTTCGTGGTCTAATACATATTGTACAAACCATTATCATGCTAGTGACTGAATGTGTGCAAGCGATAAGTAACACTTTATCACCATCTCATACTCAAGTTTCCATACCTATACCAAATACAGGAGTATCCACTTTTACATCAACGATCTTAACAACTAATGTGAACACTTGTAGTAATACTACCATTGGTATTGGACTATCTAATGGCACTAATTACAAAGATATGGGATTTGATTATCAAAATTTGGTTCCTAAAGGAACCTCCTCTATGATAATTGTTCTCAACCACCTATCTATTCCACTCATTTCCAGCCACCTATTACATACTTGCAACCATCTTCCACCTATCATTATGACCAACTACCATTAGCTTATTCTTAGCCGCCGCCTATGGTATCTCAAGCTCAATCACCTCCTCACCTTGGTTCTAATTCCTCACAACAAACCACATCTCCTAATGATACCATCCTAAACCAACTTTTACAGGGCATGACTGTTTTATAACAAAAGGTAACAAACTTGACAAATTCTTCACAACCTAGTCTACCAACATATCATGCCCGTAATCAAATATTGATAACCCCTATGCCTAAGCAATTTGAGACTCCTCACTTTGAAAAATATTGTGGAAAAGGAGATCCTAATATCCATGTGGCAGCATTCACAGCTATGTGTAGTGATTTCTATTTTGAAGAGGATTTGTTAGCAAAACTTTTCCCATGATCTCTCAAAGATACTACTTTAGAATGGTTTTGCTCATTGCCTCCAAATTCAATTCACTCATTTTTGCAGTTGATTGATCAATTTTTACAACATTTTCAAGCAAATATCAGACCCCAAGTCATTCTTATTGACTTGGTTCAATGTAAGCAAGGTCCAAAAGAAAAGTTGACTGAATTCATTGGTCGGTATCAAGGACTTTACGCACAAATTCATCATGATTCTCTTGATGAAGTACAACTCATTTCAACATTTATGCACCGCCCTTCGTGATTATCAACTTTCGTCTAGTCAGTATGAAAACCAAAACTCATTGGCTCAAGTTAGACAATCCATGGGTGGATCATCACAAAACAACTTTAAAGGAGCAATAGTAGGGGTTTCATCAAGATCAATGGACCAAATACAAATGTGTCTGCTATAAACAATCCAAAGAAACAATCATATCAACCAAGAAAGTTTACTCCGATATCTGAGTCCTATCATTCTATCTTGAATCAAGCTGTGAGTAATAACATTCTGAAACTTCCCCCGATCAACCCTGTTGATCCTAGTAAACAAGGGCCTTACTTTGATGCTAATGCCTTTTGTCATTATCATTGGACGCAAGGACATGACACTGAATGATGTATGCATCTTAAACATAAGATAGAAGACCTTATTGATTCAAATGTCATCTAGGTATCAGGTGTGAATGACAATGGAAATAAGTCGGTTGCTCTGTCGAATCAGAATTTACAAATCTTCACTAATCCTTTTCCTAAGCATACTAAAAATAATATGGTAGAACAAGATCTAGTGGAAGTAGACGAGGATGATTACTTGGACTATGATAGTATCGTGGGAATGATTGAAGCGAATAAGAAACAAGTGGATAACCCACCTCGTCCACGAAGAAATGGAATTTATGCTGAGGTTCCTCCTCCGTTATCCTTATATGGATGAGGAGATAATCAAAAGAACTTTGAAAAGAAAGAACAACAACTGATACAGATGAGCAAGATGGTACAGGATGAATCTTGCTATTGTTCTAGAAAGATTCATCAATGAAAACTCGCTAAAAATTAGAAAAGAACAAAATGACAATCAATAGTCAGAAATAATAGTGGTTCTCCTCGTAAGCAACAAAAAGTCTCATTTAAACAAGAATTTAATGAACAAGCATCATATGATAACAAACAAGACTCTCATAAGAACCACTCAAATTTTGCTTTCAACATGATCAAGTACTTCTCCAAGAGGTTCGAGAGCTCCAAGATATAAAATGAAGACCCTACAGGTAAGTATCTATAAACTTTTATTTCTATCATAATGTGCTTCCCCTATAATATGTTATATGTTGTTTAGGCCTCTTGGGATGACCTCAGATTCTCCCATAAGGTTTGAGATACCAGGAGACCGCCTCTGTTGTGACCTTCTATTTGTATCATCGTTCTTCTAAATTGCTCTCTCTCTAATTTCATTGTTGTGTGTTGTGTCTGTCGGACATAGCATCATGTTTGGTGACTTGGGGGCACCCTCCTACATGACTATCCCTAAGACACTTGTTTTCTTCTCTCTTATTTACTGTTTCCCTTCCTCTAGTGTTTCCACCTAGTGGGCGGATGACGACAATTTTTTTTATACTGATGCGGACCTAGTGTCCCTTTCGAGAGCAATAAAAAAATTGGACTTAGTTCCTAATATGATGATGGGGTTGTATATCTTATCTGACGCTTGGCTAGTAGAAGCACTTGTGCTTCCTGCGTAGTGAATTCCATGATGTTTCTATTGCATTTACAAACCTTAACAATACTGCTGCTCCGTACACCTTTGTTTGCCTTTTAATCTAGCCTTGGTGGTACTCGATTTAGAGAGCTTTGTGATATAGCCCTTGGTTATCCTCGAACTCTGAATTTGTTGTATAACCTTGGCTCTTTGTGTGGTTAATCATATGCATTGATGTTGATTGTTTATCATGATGTTGTAGACACTAACATGTTTCTTGTAGGGATGTGTTTGTGGGAACATTTGGTGATTGTAAAGTACATGTCACCTGTGGGAGGCATGGGCTTTGCAAAAGTCAGTGTTCCCTTGTGTGTTTTCTTCCTACCTTAACACGCTTGATATCGATAACTGATATCAACCACCTTAAGGTGGGGGCATATAAGGTAAACTATCTGTTATAGATGTTAGCAATGTGTTTGACCTCAGATGCAGTGACCTGCGCTCTTGAGTAGTGCATCATGCATCTTGAGTTTGTTTACAATCAATCAATCAACCATGTAAGCCCTCTGCGGAGGCAGGATATCGCGCATATCCTTTTTCTTAAGCCCTCTGCAGAGGCGGGGATGGTGTATTTCTCAGAGTAGATTGCATCATCCTGTCATTTTAAGAAGTCCTCTACGGAGGCAGGGAGCGGTTATGTGACTAACTCAACCCTTAAACGTGTCTTCGGTGATTGTTGTGGTGAAGCCCAATCATTAGTGTGTGCCTGTAATGTGCCTGAGATGGTGATGAGCCTAGAAATAGGGAACACACCATTGCTTGTCTGCCGTGTTTTCTTTGTGTCTTCAAGTGTGTGTATTTTGGTGTGCTTGTTTTGTATGGCATGTTTGTTGCCCCATATGCATAGACCAGTGCCTTGAGTAGTGCTTCATGCATTTTGGGAGGTTTTGTGTGTATCACATGTGTGTTGACCCATAAGTAGAGACCAGCGACATCGAGTAGTGCTTCCTACATTTTGGGAGGTTTTCTTACTTTCTAGTACTTGCATTTGAATTTCATATATATGAGAAAAAGAAAAGAAAAGATATCATTTTTGTCTTCCATACATTAATGTGTCTTCCATGCATTAACTTTCTGCTCTGTGTTCTGTGTGACTATAACTATCTTCTCCGTGTTTTGCGTGCCTATTACTGTCTTCTATGTGATTGGCATGTCTTCTTCGTGCTTGGTGTGTTTGCTGTGTTTGTGACCTTACTTTAATGCATGTATGGGCCTCATGTTCATACATACATTAAAGTGGGGGCTAAATGTAATGTCAGAAAATGTCCCCTTGGGGGCTTTTCCCTCATAAGGTTTAGCTCCTAAGTCTTTAGAGTGCATTTAGGACATTTTAGTTCATATTTTAGCATCCCAAAGGAATGAGACCTAAGTCCCATGACAAATAGGACCTAGGAGGACCCCTTGAGCTGTACCCTACCTAAAATAGGGGGGAGGACTTGGGCGCCTACACCCTAGTCCTGCCCTATTTTAGGGCAGCCTCAATTTCTTGGTGTCGGTTAGTAATCATTATTAGGTCCCTTTGCCGACACGGTAAGTTTGAATTTCAAATATCTTGGCGGGAGTGCTTGTAGATGCATATATAAACATATGTAGGCATTCATTTGTAAACTAGATTTCAAGGAGAAAGCTATTATGAACTCTAGGCATTCTCAATGTGATTCAAGTCTTTCTATTGTGTTGCAAGAGAAGACTTGTGTGTTTCGTGCATTGATATTTGCAGATTTAAGCATCAATTCCTTCATGGCATGAAGAGCATCTTCCTCCATGAAAGATTCACTACAAGGTGACATGTCATTGTGTTTTTATCATTAATTCCTTTGGTTTTGGCCTCTGCCTCACAAGGGCATGCCCTCTTTGTTTGACAATGGTGTTCAGAGACTTAAGTGTCCTCCGGGGTTTGACTGAGGCAAACCTCTAAACACCACAAGCCCCAAACCAAGTCTTGTGATTGTAGGTTACAGGTGTCACATCTGGGAAAAGTGGAGTTGCAGGAAGGCTGGAAAGACATCAGGGATTCAGGATCTGAAGAAAAGACGGACAAAGGAGCACTTCCGGGACTAGGGCGCTCGCTCCAGTGTCCTCCGTAGACTAATTCTAGAAAACAAAAGTTACAGGGCTGATTAGTGTCTGAAGGAGGTCTAGATTCCTCAAAAAAGTAGGTACCTTGGACTTGGGCGCCCGCTCTTGTGTCCTTGACTATTTTGCTTCAGAACCCCAAAAATAGGTATTCTGTAATTTGGTATTTTACTCTCGTCTGCAAGAGGTTTTCTGTAATTCGATAATTTGTTGTCGTATTTGTATAATTAGGGTTTTAATGGTCAATTGAGCATAGGAGAGTGAAAAATTGATAATTAATTCCCTAATCCAAGCTTCCCCTCATTTATAAGTGACCTAGGGTATGATAGTGCTCACCACTCGACCCTAGATCCTTCAATGTTAGGGTGAAAGGAGGATTTTAACATCTAAGCCACAAAAGATCAACAAATCCAATTTTACCCTAAATAGTACTTAATACTACTTCATTTTTTACTGCCTAGTAAATAAAAAATAAATAATAATAATCACACAGTCCTTTAATTATAGTGACCTTGCCTAAATTTTAATATAATTAAAAAACAAAAAAAATCCATTTTTCACCATTACTATTCACCCAATTGACCAATAGCACAACAAATAAATTGCATTTATTAAATCACTAAATAAAAAAATTAACTTTCAACTTTAGGGATTTTGCCAATTGAATTTAATACTCGATTCTCATTGGTCAACTGAATTGAATTAATTGCATCGCATGAATGCATTAGTATTCCTGCCTTGGTAGGAACTAATAAGTTTTGATATTTTAAATTTATGTTTTACATGGTTACACAAGGACATTATCTCAAGTTCAGTCTGGGCCCAGGGTCCATCCTAGGTGCCCTAGATACCCTATGGGTCTTTTTGTGGCACCTAGGGTTGCCAAGGCAGACCTTGGGCAAACCCTAGGCAAACTAGGAGGAGACATGTACAAGAGGGATTCTGCAGAACCTGACAACATATATTTTTTTGGTCCACCTTCACTCATCCAATATGTATATGAGACTTTAGAGTGGCCTATCTAAAACTAGTAGGAATTGAAAAGAAGAAAGTAGATTGAAATCTATCAAAACTCTAATTTTCACTGCAAATAAAAATATTGGGAAGGGAAAGGAGAAAGTCATGGAACCCACATTGCCCATTAAATGGTCTTATAAAGAGGAAATTTTGGTGGTTGAGGTTTTTCTTTGTTGGTATCTTCATGCAAGGAGTAGAACGCCATTAGCATGCAAGCCTTGTATAGTCTAGTTGAGCCCTCCTTAAAATCCCTCACCAAGTCTCAACTTTATAAGAACATGAGGATGAAAATGAAATTCTTTTTTGTAGTAACGGAGGAGAGCTGTTTTACCACACAAGTATAGTGGATATAGTAAATGGAGGGTCAATATCTCCTTTCTACTCTCTTAAATGATACTGGTAGACACTTTGAAATCATGATTGTATGGTGGATATAGAATAAAGATACTATCATGTTCACAAATTAAGCATGTTTATGTACCTTAAAAGATCGCTCCTATTTATAGGGTTGGGATTTACATTGCTCAGTTGGAACTACACTTCTGTTTCCACTATAAGAACAAACAATTATTTGACTCATACATCAAAGACTTGTTTCATTGATTTATAAATCTTTAATTCTTTAATATGCACAATTTCTCAAAACTTGAAACAAAAATTATAGATTTTGAGTAAACGTACACATTTCTGTCATAAAGTTGTAGATAATGAATCAATCCTAAACATTTGGATAATGAACCAATGTTAGTTCCAACCAAATATCAAGTTAAAGCAATCCAATTTAGAAAAATAATAATCTATATTTGCCTAGGTAAGATAACCACAACTATCGGCTATCCGCTCTAAGTGCGTGGTAGTTTGCCTACTCGAGATATCTAAAAAAAAAGACAACCACAACTATCACCTTTGTTTAAAGACATTTGAGAATGTCTACCATCATATTGAGGTTTTGAGATCAATGTTGCTTTCATGCTGGCATGAATCTCTTCATGCAAAGTGTCTCCAAAACCTCAAGTTGTCTACTACAAAGAGATTCATCTCATTTTTCAGCTGCGATAACTTCATTATTTGTAATATCAATTGCAAGTTTTGAACATGTATTCAGTGATCTCTCATATGTTGTGATCTATGGTTTTATTTAGGACTTTTCATTTTGTGAAAGCAAATTTCTAAGGATCCCATGGTGATGTCTACAATGTGAAATATGCAAAATGGAAATTAATTAAGGAAGCAAATACAAGAAATCCCTTGGGTTGTTGCCTTGTCTCTGCTTTGCTCAATTCTCAAAATGATTTTATAGAAGCTTTTTGGCTACTACAAAGCACTCGGTGACACAGATATTTATAGTATTTATAGCCTTGTCCAACAACTATTACACATAATGACTTTCCAATAAAAATATAAATGTATACTATTTAGTGATAAGCCTATAAATATTTGTGCTATAGGCCATTTGATAGCACCTTTGGTGCTTTTACTAGTTTTATTGTATTTGTCCAATTGGTATTGCCTACCACCTATACTATGGCATTTTAAAATCTTTTTCTTTAACCTATGTTTTATTGACATTCTGCTGTCATAGATAAGAACATCCTTGTTTAATTGCACATTTAAATGATTACAACATTTTTAGGTTATTTTACACCTCACATTAAAAAATGATCTTATTTTTAGTGGCAAAATTGACCTTTAACTTATATAATTGATATTGTCTACCACCTATATTATGACATAATACTTAATATTAAATACTTATTCTTTGAATTGTAATATATTAACACTCTGCTATCATAAATAAGATAATCCCTTTTTTATTGCACCTTACTGAAGCATTAAATGATTACAAAACCAAAATAATCTTTTTTCAATTGCAGCTTAATGGAACATTAAATGATTACAAAACCAGCCTACAATAAAAAGACTTATAAAAGTTGCAAGAAAATGATATATAACTGTAAGTTTGAAGGAAAAGGCATTCATGTTTAATATAATTGACAAAGCTATAAAATTTTATAATCCACTCTTTATTTTTGTTTTCCACTAAATGATTTTTTTTTTCCTGTTCAAGTTTATAATTATTGGCAGAAAAGATAGGGGATGGGGCAGAATGCTGTTCCTTAAATACAATGCTACAACAATAATGAACAGCATAAACAAATACACACACAGAAGGAAACCAAACACCAAAGAGACAGTAATATTTAATTTATATATATTCCCTTTTCTAAATTACATTCAAACTTCAATACACATTACAGAATCAGAGCTGCTGCTCTGTTTTCATACTCTGCCCCAATCTCTGGAGCTGCACACTGTATATCCAGAGCTGCCTGTGCGAACTCCATAGCTGTCTACTGTTGTTGCTGCAACATTCCTCTCTGCTGTTCTCCTTCTGCTGTTCTCTCCTGGAACCTTCTAATTCCTCTACTACTGCAGGATGTTCTCTAACATTCTCTCCTGTCAGTCTAATTACTTTTCCCTCCTTTTTGTCTCTTCTAACATACCCAGCAAAATGGGTGCTCAAACATCTTTCAAATTCAAATTCACCTACCTCATTAACTTCTGGCAGGCCAACGGTGCTGGGGAGAGATGGGAGATCCCCAGGTCTGACGTGGGGGCAGTCAACATTAAATGTCTAACGGAAGATTAAATTTCCAACACTCCCCCTTAATCTGAAGTCAGACTTCAATTTGCAATTTTCATTCCAGAACTGATCTCCGGAGTTATACACTTGCCTTTGCCTTTCCGGAGCAGATCTCTGGAGCTCTTTTTGTCATGCTGCATCATCTCTGGAGTTGCCCTCTGCATCTTCAGAGCTCCCTGTCTGCATCTCCGGAGCAGACTTCTTGTTTCTATGTCTCTGGAGCATCTCTGGAGCTGTACATACATTCCAGAGTTGAATCTCTGGAGCTCTCCTGCTATCTTTCTGGATCTGAACCTCTGGAGCTGTCCTTATTGTAGGACTGCACACCTCCGTAGCTATCCTCTTTCTGAGGCTGCACACCTCCGGAGCTGTCCACAATGCCTAGCCTATCTCTTAGGCGTTCAAAGGAATCTTTCGGTAATGCTTTTGTGAAAATATCAGCAAGCTGCTGCTCGAATCTGCAATACTGCAACTCAATCTCTCCTTGTTCTACCAACTCCCTTATAAAGTGATAGCAGATCTCAATGTGCTTGCTTCGTCTATGGAAGAATGGATTCTTTGTCAGAGCTATTGATGAAACATTGTCACAATAAATGGTTGTACCATCTTCTTGCTACTCATACAAGTCTGCAAGGATCCTCCTCAGCCAAATAGCCTGACAAGCTGCTGCATTTGCTGCAATATACTCAGCTTCTGCTATAGAGAGAGAAACAATGGGCTGCTTCTTAGATGCCCATGATATCACGCCTAAACCCATGTGAAATACATAGCCGGATGTGCTCTTCCGATCATCTACATTTCTTGCCCAATCATTGTCTGTGAAACCAGCCAACTTAAACTCCTCAGATACATCATACAAGATGCCATAACCTATTGTACCATTGACATACCTTAGGATCCTCTTTCCTGCTTGCCAATGTGTGTCCTTAGGCTTCTCCATGAACCTAGAAATCAAGCTTACAACATACATCAAATCAGGCCTAGTTGCTGTCAAGTACACGAGGCTTCCAACCATGCTCTTGTAGAGGGTTGGGTTTTCTTCCCTGCTGCTGTCCTCTTTACTCAACTTCAGACCTGTGGCTATTGGTGTAGAGGTAGGTTTACAATTTTCCATTTTAAACCTATTCACAATCTGTTTGGCATAGTTAGTTTGTGAAATAAATATGCCATGCTCTGTTTGCTTGACCTCAATGCCAAGGAAAAACTTCAGTAGACCTAAGTCTGTCATCTCAAACTCATTCTTCATTGCCTCTTTGAAATCAACAATGAAAAGATCACTATTGCCAGTAAAAATCAGATCATCTACATATAAAACAACAATCAAAATTTTACCTTCTGCTACTTTGATGTAGAGAGTGGGCTCACTAGTGCTTTTGCTAAAGCCATTGCTCAACAAATATGAGTCAATTTTGCTGTACCATGCTCTAGGTGCTTGTTTTAGCTCATAGAGGGCTTTCCGGAGCCTATATACCTTGTCCTCTTGCCTTGGGACTTCATAGCCAGGTGGTTGCTCCACATACACTTCCTCTTTGAGCACTCCGTTCAAGAAGGCTGACTTTACATCCATTTGAAACACCTTCCACCTGTGTTGGGCTGCAATTGCTATGACTGCCTGAACTATTTCCAGCCTTGCAACTGGTGCATAGGTTTCATCATAATCTCTTCCAGGCTGTTGTTTGTACCCTTTGACAACCAACCTTGCCTTATGTCTTTCTATTTTTCCTTCAGTAGTAGACTTGGTCTTATAGACCCATTTAACTCCAATCACTTGTTTACCCTTGGGTAAATCAGTTAGCTACCATGTGTCATTCCTCACTATGGCATCTAATTCTTCATCCATGGCCTTACACCATTTCTTTTCTTTCACAGCTTCTTCAAAGTAGATTGGATCACTAGAAGAAAACAATGCAAAATTCAAATCTTTATCATCATCAGCATACCTTGTGCTATCATAAATCTCCTTCACACTCTTTGTCCTTTGTGGCATCAATGATGTGAGTGTGGGGTCTGAATTGCCTCTGGAACTGCTACTGTTCTAACCTTCGGAACTGTAGTTGTGATGACCTCTGGAACTGCAGTTCTGATGACCTCCGGAGGTGCTGTTTTCTAGAGTTGCAGACCTCCGGAGCTGCTGATCTCCGGAGCTGCAATGCTGCTATTTTCTAGTGCTCTACGGTAGTTTCTCCCCGAGCTGCATAGGCTGCTAGGTCTGTGATGTCGGTGAACCCATTAGTGAGCAGCTCCCATAGGTCATTCGCAACCAGAATGGTCTTCATCTTCTTAGACCAAATATCATAGTTCTAACCATCAAAAGTAGGTGGCTGTTGCCATCCTTTGCTGTCCCCACCTGCCATGCTTCTCAAAACTGAGAAGGCTGAGAATGCCTAGACAACCTAGGGCTTATAAAACACCCACAAATTTGATTGCCCAAAAAAAAGGGCTCTGATACCACTTGTTGGTAGAAAAGACAAGGGATGGGGCAGAATGCTATTCCTTAAATACAATGCTACAACAATAATGAACAGCGTAAACAAATACACACACAGAAGGAAACCAAACACCAAAGAGACAACAATATTTAATTTATATATATTCCCTTTTCGAGATTACATTCAAACTTCAATATAGATTACAGATTCAGAGTTGATGCTCTATTTTCATACTCTGCCCCAATCTCTAGAGCTGCACACTGTATATCCAGAGCTGCCTGTGTGAACTTTGTAGCTATCTACTATTGCTGCTGCAACATTCCTCTCTGCTATTCTCCTTCTGCTGTTCTCTCCTAGAACCTTCTAATTCCTCTGCTGCTACAGGATGTTCTCTAACATTCTCTCCTATTAGTCTAATTACTTTTCCCTCCTTTTTGTCTCTTCTAACATACCCAGCAAAATGGGTGCTCAAACATCTTTCAAATTCAAATTCACCTACCTCATTAACTTCTGGCAGGCCAACGGTGCTGGGGATAGACGGGAGATCCCCAGGTCTGACGCGGGGGTAGTCAGCACTAAATGTCTAACGGAAGATTAAATTTCCAACAATAATCTCATTCCCTTAAACGATGTTTGCTTTTTTGATGTGAATAAGGAGCTTTGTTCTGATGGAGGTGAAACATTGAGGTTGATAATGCATTTGAAATGGAATCTGATCTCCTGGTGATAGCTGATAAATAGATTGAGTTAACAGTGAATCTAAAAAGAGATAGTAGGGTTGAATGATTTAGATTAAGAGGTTGATACATTATAACTGTAGAAGTACAAATATTTTATTCTGGAAATATCTCTGCTTAATTTTTATGTCATTAATATGGTCAAGCCATGATTCCTTTAAATATATGTTTTAAATACATAATTCAATTATTCTGGAAATATCTTTATGTTGGTAAAATGTAAATATATTAAAATTTGAAAGATCAGATATGATTACACCAACAATTTTGTTGAGGAAATAGAATTGCTGATGCAATCTTATCCTAGATAGACAAGTTGGCATAAACTAGGTTAGAGGTGTTCTAGGTAAGGTGATGAAGCATATAATAGTGTTGTACTAGTTCTTAGGTCAATGAGTGCACTAAAAGAGTCCAAAAGTACCCTAGAAACATGTCTCAAAATCACCACCGTAAAGTGACATAAAATTTGAGGGAAAGAATGCGAGGTTATAGATTTTTCTCCTCGACAAATTTATTACACTTGTCAAGTAACTTAATAAAACATTAATTTTAGCAAATAAATATCATTTTAACATTGTGTAAATCTAACAAAATAGGTTTTCACGAAGATATTACTTGTTAAGCATATCAATCATTTTAACATTTTGTTACATAGAGAGGAGTAAATGGTCTAAGCATTTTTCTCCTCTATAAATTTATTACACTTTTGAAGTAAGCTAATAAAACATTAATCTTAGTAAGCAAATCTCATTTTAACATTTTTCTTTTGATTAAGATAAGCAACAAACTAGAGTGCTAGGCCCTTTACAACAAGCCCTAAGGGCTGTAACAAACATGCCACAAATAGGACAACAATAGCACACAATCAAAACACAAGCTACTTTGTGGTAAGACAAAACTACACAACCCCTGAACAAGAGCCATCAAATCTGACTTCTTTGACCATCGGGCATAGGGTAGAAACAAATTTGGGGAGCCCTTTCTTTCTATGCTAAACTACTATCCATAAAAAGTCTGAGTCTAAATCCTAAGAGCAAGGTGAGAGAAGGGGATCCTCAATAGATGCCGCAACCACTGAACTCTCGTGCAAAGGAGTAGGCAGAGCTGGAGACACAACTGGAAGTGACCGAGAAGCAATCATATCCTGGTCAGAAGGAGCCATGACATGAGTCAAAGAAGGGAACCTGACATGAGCACAAGTGGCCACCAACACCCCTTCAAGCTTAGCCTAAGCTGGAATAGAAATTCCCACAAGGGAGCTGGAAGCCATAGGGGGACATGAAGGAGAGGAACCAATAGGGGACTCATCAATCGAACCAACCTCCAGATCAATAACTACCAAGTGTTCAACATGAGCATTATGCCACCATGACACACCAACCTTGTGACGTCAGTGATGGTATTCCAAAGCTAGATGACAACTGTGAAGCAGTGGCGACAAGGAAGAGTAAGCCCTCATAGTCTAGAAGCTGGGATCTAGGACAATCCCCCACCATCAAAACAACCTCTCCATGAAGAGGCTTGGAGATATCAATATCCAATTTTAATATTTTGTTACATTCAGAGGAGTAAATGGTTTAAGCATTTTTCTACGAGCTACAAAATAAATCTCATTTTAACATTTTGTTGCATATTGCCTCTACAAATTTATTTATAAATCTAACAAAATAGGTTTTCCCAAAGATATTACTTGTTAAGCATATCAATCATTTAAACATTTTGTAACATAGAGAGGAGTAAATGGTCTAAACATTTTTCTCCTTTACAAATTTATTACACTTGTGAACTAACCTAATTAACACATTAATCTTAGTAAGTAAATCTCATTTTAACATTTGTAAATCTAACAAAATAGGTTTTTCCAAAGATATTACTTATTAAGCATATAAATCATTTTAACATTTTGTTACACGTAGAGGAGTAAATGGTTTAAGAATTTTTCTACTCTACAAATTTATTATACCATAGAGGTCTAGATTATAGGATTCAAATATGGGGTACACCATCTAGCATGAATGTGATCGCACGCTATCTACTCTATTGGCAGAGTTGGTACTCCTTGATTTAGGTGTTGTATAGTAAGAGAGATGAATCCTAATCACTTAGCTAGATTCCTTGCATGATCACATCTTTTGTAGCCACACGTTCATAGACAATAATAAAACATGTATAAAGATAAATTTTGAATGTAATATCATGACTAATATACCTGTGTCTCCTTCCTGCTAGTCTATATCACTAGGTATCTACTGTAGGGGCAATGTCTAGCATGGCCTATATACTAGCCTCACATATTGTATGTGTGGTTAATAGTGTATGTAGAGGATAGAATGAGGGTGGCCTCTCTGTCACTCACCATTCTTCAAAGTTTATAGATAACCCCACATCATCTTGATTTTACGCTTACATTAGGAGTCTCTATCATCATCATCTATGTCCACTTGCTCTATCAATTATAAGCCTCAACCTATCTCCTTTCCAATATGGTGATATATGATGTCATATATACAACACTAACTTAGGGGCACTAGCTAATGGAGCCTAAACTAATGTAGCACCTCCTCATAGGGAAATATCTCCATCACTGTACAATATAAATGCTAAAAATACACTAAGAATGCCTAATTCTACCAAGATAATACATGTCATTGATGTCCATGGCCGACTACCTATATAACCTAAAAGTGATGTCCATTTGAGGTAGCTTATCAAAAACCTATCTACATGCTTGGAGGGTCCTACCATATCTCCACCAACTAACATCCATAGTGTCCCATTAGGCCACCAATGCTACTTGTAGCCATGTTCTTGGTAGAGCTAATACTAGGGGCATGTCACTTGTATCGTACATTGATCATTAAAGTAATGATGCATTGCACACAAACATAGCACCCTCATCCATGAATATGTGGAGATCATCATAGAGTTGGGCTAATAGGTAGTAGGCCCACATAAATACTATATGTTTGTCCTCCACCTCTTGACACAATTGTATCAAACCATAGGCTATATGTGAGACCTATCCATCAAGAAGAATAAATAAACCAATGATGAATAGTAACCACTTCCATGCTTGAGACTATCACCCATCATTATCTTTGTGAACAAGACTCCACCTTATTGAAATCCCACCTGACTTATGCACCACTAGTACAACTCTCATTTCTATAACTATGTGGTGGTGCATCCCTATACTCTCCTCCCTCTCATTGGGATGAAATTAATCCTTCACCTCCACCATCACTACCATTTCACTTGTAGGTAGGTGAAATGTGATTGTATCAAAGTAGCACCACTTAACTAGCACAATATGAATACATGTGTTACAAAACAATGTTAGTAATGTCACCATAGGCCTAAGACCTATACCTTCTAGAAGTTTTAACTATATGCATCATCCTTGATCAATAAATCCTATAGGCTAATCACTTGTATACTTCACATACACTTGCAAATTTGTACCTTACATCACAAAACACAGAAAGAAAAATGTCATTAGTATGTACTCAATGATAAAATAATTGAAATTTCAACATAATTTTATTCTATGACATGATTGTGGTGCCTTAGGATGAGTTTACACATTGAGACAAACTTATTGGACAAGTCTGGAAGCTTGGGATGGGTCTACAAGATGAGTTTATGAATCACAAAAACCATGCAAATGGCATCATTTTAACGGGCATGAAATTTTTTGAACAACTTTTCAAAAATTAGAAAAAGACAAAATTAGGGTTTTGAGGTGACTTATGATATCCACAACCTCATCATGCTTAATATGCATGTACTTAGTCACCTTTGTAGGAAAATCACTTTGTTAGACCATTATTATTGTTGAACTCAAGATAAATCTAAGCTTCAAAATATATTGATTTCATGGGGGTCATTGTGCAAATGAAAGTAACTTTTCTTTATTCACCCTCTCTTTTATAGTTGAGTGTGTAATTTACAATTTACAACTTGTGCATCCTATGATCTCTATTTTCAAACTGATGTGATTATATTCATGATGATATTCATTATTCACATTAGCATTTGATTTGTATGCAATTATGCTAATTTTTCACATACAATACATTTATTCTAGCCCCTTTCTCCAACAAATGACAATTTTAACATATAACATATTTTGAGGACCATATTGATACATGATGCTTAACTATACACATTGACATGTCCTAACACCATAAATTTGTTGATTTATCATAAATTTTATCATTAATGTTGTGTACCATACATATTTATTGCTTCATCATTCTCGAACTATGGGACAAAGTCATAACAAATAGAGATTCAATTTTACATGTGTTTTATCAATCATATCTTATTCACACCTATGCTTTGACACCTATATATTAACATAATACACATCATTACATGATTCTATTAGGTCATTTAGGGCTATCTTATCCAACTATTACACTATGACTATGAGCTTAAAGCAATACATCTTTTGAGTTACACATGGGAGCACCATGTTGGCAACATAAGCATGATGATGAAGAGACTAATGAGCATGGCAGTAAGCAATTTATTGTCATTGATGGAAACAAATGGTAAAGACATAGTTGTGTTGATCTGGAGAGTGGCAACAAAGTGTAACGATACAGTTGTGTTGGTCTAGTGATGTTGCTAAGTATGATATGGGATCTAAGAATACACCCAAGTGTTAATCTAGAGAAGCTACTATGTGCAATATTAAGGAGAGTACACATAAGCATGATATCATTCCATTTTAGAGATCCGCAGTCAGGCACAATTTGCTGAAGATTTGTCTAGTATTTTCAATATAGAACCTATGACAGGGTCACATTATTTCAGTCCAAATTTCACCGCTATGAATAAATTTTCTATGCGATTGTAAGGTAGTGTTGGTGCATACTAAAGAAGTCTAAATCTAAAGATTCAAGTTTTGAAGCTCTCCGGATTGAAAGATAGAGTTGATAGTGTAATTATAATACCAGTGGTATATTGGAATGCTCTGCATTCCACTGTAAATGAATTGTTTGCTATGCAAATTTGAGGATAAGGTTATGGATCTCTGACGTGTGTTGTCTCTAAGTGGTAAGCATTTTTTTCTCCACATGTTGAGTTGTGAACTAACAGATAGTTCATGCTATTGCTACTTCACTAGTTAAGCCGATCTATATGAATGTGCTACACACTTTGGTTCAATCTGGTTTGAAGCATATAAGGTTGATTTTTGGGATGACAAAACATGTAGCCACATGGTACATCTTTTTACCAACTTGGTTGATGTTTTTGCTTGAGTGTGGTATATATACAAGATTGAATTCTTGTGTGGAGGTGTGTGTGTGTGATGCAAAGGAGTTAAGTGTGTATGTGAGCAAAATCTAATGTAGAGAAGGATAAGTTGAGATTATGGCGAAGATGAAGTGTGCAAAGTCAGTATTTTGAGCATCAGTGGAACTCAATCTCCAGCATAAGTTAGATGCATTACTAGCATTTCATATTTGGCAGTGAGCCACCCCTTCTTCTATCTCTTCCTATTCAGGATAGTGAGTCATTTGGCAGTGAGCCACCTGCACTAAGCATTCTCTTTTGTGGATAGTGAGTCCTTTTAGTAGTGAGCCTAATTGTAATCGGCATTGTTATTCATATATATATGTGAGCTAATCCTCACCGTTGTTTTTCCCCTTTTTTAGGGTTTTCCACGTAAAAATCCGGTGTTCATGTGTTATGCATTTTTATGGTTGATTTCATGCTTTCCTTTCTTGCTACAAATTAAATATGCTATGTGGAATGAATGTTTAAATGCTTAAGTGGTTTTAGAGAATACTAATTCACCCCCCCTCTCAGTATTCTGGATTGTTCAACAATTGGTATCAGATCTTGGTTCCTTGGAAAAATCTTATCCACTTGAGGAAGATCTTGGAGTTTGAACACATGGTGACTAGGAGATATCCTATTCCTCCAGAAGAAATCCCTACTATTGAATTTACTGAAGAAGATTGAATAGTTGACATGAATGGAGAGGTTGAATCAACCCTTGAAGATCTAGAAGAAAATATTAAGGAAGTAGATGAATGCGTCAAGAAGTTGAGAGAGCAAAACAAGAAATTCAAAGAAAGATACAAGGAAGTAAATGAACAATCAAATGAGACAATCACCAGTCTAAAAATACAAATTGAGGAAGGAAAAAGAATTGAAGAATGCTTAAATGAGAAATTGAAAGGAAAAATTAAAGAATGCTCAAGGCTTGAACATGAAATAGTGGTCTTAAAGACATAACTGGAAAAGGCAAAAATTCAAGAAGATCTCCACACTGATTGATGAAATGATTGCAAATCAGAAGGCTCCTAAGGATAAAGAAGGATTGGGATTTTAAAAGGGTGAAAGTTCAAAAGCAAACAATGCTAGAAAGAAGAACAATAACCAAAAGAAGGCTATAGTAATAACAGACAAGTCTAGAACTAGAAGAAAAACCTCAAGATGCCACCTATCAAAAAACTAGCTACACAAAGGTACTGTGGCTACTGTTACTCTTCCAATAAATTTTGACATAGGGCTATGAAATGTAGGAGCAGGACGAATCAAAATTTTCAATCATTCTCTGGTCAATGTTTTACATGTTAAAGAATTGGTCATAGAACTAGTGAATGCAAAAATTAGATGATGAATAGGTATAATAAGGGTATGATGGTTTCATCTTTCAATGGCTACTATTATACATGCAGTAGATTTGGGCATAAGGCTAATCAAAGCAGATCCAAAATGAATGGAAGTAAGTTTGTTCAAAATGTCAGATGTTATGAATGCAACAAATTACCTATCATATTGCTAAATTTTGTAGAAGTAAGAATATGAAGTTTGATTCGGTAAAGAAGAGTAATCTAGTGAAGAATGTGGATCTGGTAGAAATAAAGAAAGAAATGGACAAGGTCTAGAAAATAAAGAAGAAAATAAGGTGAATGATGAGGTTGTGCCAGTATCTGGTGCAAATGTTTCCTCTAGAAACTAAGTTGAGAGCTTTGGCTTAGGGGGAGATTTAATGGAAATCTTTCATCCCCCGCTAGAGAAATGGTGCTGATGTTTCATCATGAGGATATGTGATGTAGATCAACACATTTGATCTATTGGAGAAAATACTGGTGAAAAATATTCTGTTGTGGAAGATTGCGGAGCAGTTCAAGGTGACTGTGTATCACAATTGAAGCTTTGACAACTTTAACAATTTGTGCATTGAATGCAAATTAGGTTTTGCAAAAAGGGTTTTTAAGAAAACTTGCTTAACAAGAAGATCATTTGAAAACAAACTTTGAAGAGAGAAAGAGCAGTGGAAGAGAAAGGAAAAGTGAATCAAACCCTAACCGGAAGTGATTGAAAGGTATTTACAGTTTTATCTTGCACTAAATTTTTTTTAGCAGTATCTTGAAGATGTTTATTGCACAAGTAGTAGAAGTAGTGGATTGTTCCCGCCCTAAATTCAAGAAACATCCTTTCAAATCTATGGAGACAAATCTGGATGGTGCATTTTCAAGTGTTCCATATAGCATGATGCACACAAAAGATATAAGAATCTACATCTATACAAATATGGAAGAATATAATCACGCTAAACTGGGAGAAGTCTAGGTCAATGAGCTAACTAATGATAATTTTGACCTAAAAAATGAATACAGTGCCTTGATAGAGAAGAAACTGGATGTATGGAATGATTCCCTATTCTGTACTATAAAGATTCTTGGATTAAGTAATGTTTTGAGAAACATTCATGATAAATTCATGTGGCTAGATCTACCGCAAGTGATAAGCAAGGAAACCATTAGGGTTGTAACAGGGTATTGTTCCACCAGAACAGTTCCAACACTAAAATCAGTTTAAAATGATGTGGTAATGAAGCTCACTAGAACAAAGCTTGATAAGAGAGCCCTAACTATGAACGATATTGAAGACCCTATTGTGAAGTATGCATCCATAATGATTGGATACAAAATTTACTTTACCAATATAGAAAAGTCAGTATCTACAACTGCCATCAACATAATATATAAGATGGTTAAGAATGGTGTTGACTATGACTTGTGTGAACTACTAAGGCAACAATTTATTGAGAACCTACAGAAGATAAAAGAATCAAAGTACCCCTTCAAATTTGGTACTTTAATTATTTGCTTACTATTTTATTTCCTCAATGAGATTCCTGGTGCAAAGAACATTGTATGGTTTGGACATGCTCTAGTAGCAATGCAAATTAGAGATCATCTGAAAAGGTTAGGTAACTTAGAAACCCAAAATGTTGCATTATGGGGTCTCTTCAAAACTTTTCAAGAAAACATGCAAGCAAGAGAAAGAATCCAAAAGAGGGTTGTAGAGAAATACAAGGATGACACCATCTTTATGGTCAGCAAAGATGAATGTTATATGGAAGCAGTGGAACCCATAATAGTCTAGATTCTAGAGATGGGTTATGAGGTTGCAGAAAACATAGTTACAGGTCTTGCAGACCTAATGCTTAGTAAACCAAGGGACACCTCTACAGAAAGATATGGAACATATGAAGAGAAGTCCATGGAAGTGCATCTAAATCACAATGAGAGGGAAATAAAAGAAAATGTCAAGAAAATGAGAATGAAGGTTGAGGAAATGATGTCACCTAAGAGCCCTATGGAGAAATCCAAAGGTGTATCTGCTACTCCATAAGAGTAACCAAGCATAAGAAGGTTAGATATGACATTGACCTCCTCTTCTACTACTCCAAAATCCTCTGGAACCATGCCTACAGCAAGTCAAGAGAAGAATGAAGCATCCAGTGCTTCCTTGTAATAGAAGCTTTCCAAGAAGAAAAGAGTAAAAGGAAAAGCTACCAGAAATAAATACATCAGTCACAATGAAGAAGAGAAAAAAGAGGAAGAAGAAGGACCCAAGTTGGTCCAGAAAAAGAAAAGAGAGACTCAAGTCTTTGAGCACTAGTAGAAAAACAAAAATAAATGACTAAAAAAATACCAAAAATTGGTCATGTGACCAGTAGTTTGGTCACGTGACCATTGGTAGTTTGGTCATGTGACCATTGGTAGTTTGTTTACGGTCATTTATCTCGTGACCAAATTTATGACTAAACAAATTTTAGTCTTTAATTTGGTAGTATATTTAGTCATCAATTTGGTAGTATATTTAGTCATCAATTTCATAGTATATTTGATAATTTGGTAGTATATTTAGTCATTGATTGTTGTTAACTGGTCATTTATTTAATCATTGTAATCATTAATTTGATAGTATATTTAGTCATTAATTTGGTAGTATATTTACTCATCAATTTGGTAGTATATTTAGTCATCAATTTGGTAGTATATTTTGTAATTTGGTAGTATATTTAGTCATCAACTTGGTAATATATTTAGTAATTAATTTAGTCATTGATTGTTGTTAACTTGTCATTTATTTAGTCATGGTAGTCATTTTTATTTACTGGTTTCCATTAATTGGTAGTAAATTTTGTCATGATATGAATAATTTATTAAATACCATAAATTTTAGAATGCAAAAAAAACATATTATTAAATTTGAATTAAAACATAAAATCATATAAATTTGTATATTTTATGATGCTGCAAAGTAAAGATTGATTAATTTGAGCCAACACTTTCTATTTGAGAATTGACCAATAAGAAAATGAAACAAGACAAACCAAAGTGACAATAAATATTGACACCATTTGGTATGGCATCTTGTCAACATGGAAATGTTTTTGTTTCGTACAATTACAGTAAAATATGAATTCATCTGTATGTTGTTATATGGAGCCTAATTAGACTCAGAGGTTAAATTTACCCCACTTTTATTGGTGTGGTTTCCCCCCAAATTATTTAATGGGGTCAAGGGGCAGCGCGCCTTGCGGGGGTTGTGGTATAGAGCCCCCAAGACGGGGTCAAGGGGTAGCGCCCCTGGGGTGTTCTCTGTCGTGATACAGGGCGGGATTGAGGGGCAGTGCCCCCGAAACCTCAAACAAATTTTATTATTTTCTAAAAGGCATCGGGAGTTATTTTCTCTATTAGCCGATATAAAAAAAAGCCTATTTTTGTAACTGACATAAGACTTGATAAAATTAGCTAAGGTTAGGGTTTCTACTGATGTATTGTAGCATTTTGCAGTGGTATTGAGTTGCAATTATTGTTGGTTGTAATCGGTTTGATTTACTGGATAATAATATTGGACTCTCTATTGGTGTATGTAGCCCGGGTTTAGGTGAAAAACGTTAAAACTTGTCTCTCATTGTTATTATTTTTGTGTATTTCCATTCCTTTGTTTAATCTTTATTTGCATTTAATTGATATCTTCTGCATGCAATCCCTAACAAGTGGTATCAAAGCGGGTTGTGTTCGATTATCGTCTACAGGAAGGTCTCACAGTTGAGTGGGAGTCTTACGGTTGAGTGGGAGCAATGGTGGATGAGGGTAAACTGAAGGTAGATAAATTCAATGGGAAGAACTATCAGTTATGGAATATGAAGATGGAGGATTATTTCTATCAAAAGCATTTATGGAGGCCGTTGGAAGGAATATCCAAGAAACTGACAACAATGACTGATGAGGATTAGAATTTTCTAGATAGAAAGGCACTGGGAACCATTTGGTTGTGCATGGCACCATCAATGGCATTCAATATAACGGAAGCAAAGACAACAAATGGTTTAATGAAATCTTTGGCTAAATTGTATGAAAAACCCTCAGCCTCAAATAAGGTATTTCTCATGAAGCATTTGTTTAATCTAAAAATGATTGAAGGTGGATTTGTGACAAATCATTTAAATGAGTTTAATATGATTATTAGTTAGTTTACTTTTGTAAAATTAAGTTTTTATGAAGAGGTGAGGGCTCTCTTGATATTATATTCTTTGCCAAAAAGTTGGAATAGCTTGGTAATAGTTGTAAGTAGCTCTGTCTCTAGTTCAAATACTTTGAAATTTGATAATGTTGTTGGTGTTATCCTAAGCGAGGAAATGCAATAAAAAATCTCATGTGGAGCCACATTAGGTAGTGTTTTGAATGCAGAAAGTAGGGGCAGATCAAAGGAGAGAGCAAAAGGTTTTGGAGGTCATGGGAAGTCATGAGAAAAATCAAAGGACAAGAGGTCCCAATCCAGAGGATAGAAGGATTGTTGGTACTATGGGAAACCAGGTCATCTGAAGAAAGATTTCTAGTCTCGGAAGAATAAAGGAGACAAACAAGAAGGAAATAAAGAGGTAAATGTGGTAAGTAATAAATCTAAAGATGATGCTTTGATTCATTCCCTAGATAATGTTGATGATTCATGGGTTTTAGATTTAGGGGCCTCATTTCATGCTACGCCCCATAGAAGTTATTTTCTTGATTATGTCCAAGGGGATTTTGGGCTGGTTTAGTTGGGAGATAATGAACCCTATCAGATTGTTGGAAAGGGAGGAATCAAGATTAAGTTACAGAATGGGAATAATTGGCTACTAGAAGAAGTAATGCACGTTCCAAGGTTGAGTAGGAATTTAATTTCAGCAGGGCAGCTAGTTGATGAAGGTTGCATAATTACTTTTAGTGATAAAAATTGGAAGGTTTCAAGAGGTTTCTTAATAGTAGCAAAAGGTGTGAAAGTAGGCACCTTATATCTTTGTACAGGTTATATTGTTCCTTCTACTTTAGCTATTGTAGAAAAAAAAAAAAAAGGTTCAGGAACAGTCGCTGCAGGTTCGTAGCAAGAGACTGAAACAGTTGCTACATGTTCTGAGACAACACTATGGCATAATAGACTTGGGCATATGAGTGAAAAATGTATGAAGGTACTTCATTCTAAGAAAGTTTTACCAAGTCTGAAATGTATTAATATGGATTTCTATGAAAGTTGTGTGTATGGCAAGCAAAAGAGAGTTAGTTTTCTCAAGGATGGGAAGCAAAAGAAAGATGAAAAGTTAGAGCATGTGGATACATATGTATGGGGACCAACTCTGATATCTTCTCTCGGTGGCTCTTAGTATTATGTTACATTCATAGATGATGCAACTAGGAAGGTTTGGATTTATTTCCTTAGGTAGAAATCTGATATATTTGAAACATTTAAGAAATGGAGAAGCTTGGTTGAGAATGAGATGGGTAAAAGATTAAAATGTCTCAGATTTGATAATGGTGGTGAGTATTGCAGAAATTTTTTTAAGGATTATTGTTCCTTTAATGGAATTCGTAGGCAGAAAATGGTTCTAGGGACTCCACAGGAGAATGGAGTGGTTGAACGCATGAATAGGACAATAATGGAGCATGCAAGGACCAGCTGGATGCAAAATTAAAAAAGTGTACCTTCGTTGGATATGGCATTGATGAATTTGGTTATAGGCTTTGGGATTTTGAAAATTAAAAAATTGTGAGAAGCAAGGATGTTGTATTCAATGAGGTGTTGTACAAAGATCAATTGTAGCAGCATGAGAGGAAAGAAAAAGATTATGTGGTGTTGGATGATACTCTAGATAATGATGTTCCAATGGTTCCTCATGCTCTGCAACAATAACAAGAAATACCACAAACTCCAGTGAATGTTAGATGCTCAACAAGGCTAAGTAGACCCCTTTAAAGGTTTTCTCCCTCTTTATATTCTATTTTGTTAACAGATGTTGGTGAACTGGAAGGGTATGATGAAGCTATGCAGGTGGATACAAAGGTTCAGTGGGAGCTTGCAATAAAAGAAGAAATGGACTGCTTGTTGAAAAATCAGACTTGGGAATTATGTAAGTTGCCTACAGGTAAAAAGGCTTTACCAAACAAATGGGTTTATAGGCTGAAAGAGGAAGATGGAGGTAAGAAAAGATTTAAATCTAGGTTAGTTGCAAAAGGATTTGCATAGAAAAAAGGTATTGATTTTGATGAGATTTTTTCTTCAGTTGTTAAGATGACTTCTATTTGTACTGTTTTAAGTATTGTGGCTATTGAAGATTTGCATTTAGAACAACTAGATGTGAAAACTCCCTTTCTCCATGGTGATTTGGAAGAGGAGATATATATGGAACAACCCCAAGGATTTGAAGTCAAAGGCAAGGAGAAACTAGTGTGCAAATTGAAGAAGAGTTTGTATGGCTTGAAACAAGCAACTCGGCAATGGTATTTGAAATTTGATAGTTTTATGGCTGAACAAGGCTACAACCGGTGCAATTCTAACCATTGTGTTTATTTTAAGAGGTTGGATAATGATAGCTACATTATTTTATGTTTATATGTTGATCACATGCTTGTAGCAGGGTCTAACATGGATCACATATGAGAGTTAAAACAATAGCTAGCACAATCATTTGCTATGAAGGATTTGTGGGCAGAAAAAAAAATCTTTGGTATAAAAATTTGCAGAAATAACAAGAACAAAAAATTGACTCTATCTCAAGTTGATTATGTTGAAAAGGTGTGGCAGAGATTCCATATGGAGAATGCAAAAGTTGTTAGCACATCTTTGCCTAGTCATTTGAAATTGACTAAGGAGATGTGTCCTAAGACACAAGAGGAGGAAGAAAAAATGTCCAAGGTACCATATGCTTTAGCTGTAGGAAGTTTAATATACACCATGGTATGCACGAGACCAAATATTGCACATGTTGTAGGAGTCGTAAGAAGGTATATGAGTCATCCAGGATTGGAGCATTGGAATGCAGTAAAATAGATTCTCAGATATTTGAGATGTACATCTAATAAACACTTATGTTTTTAGGGCTCTAATACTGATTTAGCAAGTTATGTAGACTCAGATTTGGCAGGGGATATTGATACCAAGTGGAGTACTACAGGTTATGTCTTTCTTATAGGTGGGATAACGGTGAGTTGGATCTCCAAGTTGCAACAGGTGGTTGCTTTATCCACCACAGATGTAGAGTATGTAGTTGCAAAAGAGGCCAGCAAGGAGATGATATGGCTACAATCTTTCATGGAAGAATTGGGCAAATAACAGGATAACAGTTATTTGTTTACGAACAATGAAAGTACCATACATCTTGCAAAGAATTTTATCTTGCATTCAAAGACCAAACACATATAGTTGAGGTATCACTTCATTCGATCAATGTTAGATGATGGACAGTTAAGGCTAGAAAAGATACATATAGATGAAAATCCAGTGGATATGTTTACAAAGATAGTAACAAGGGAGAAGCTGAGCTTCTCTTTAGCTTCGGTTGGTCTTCAAAACTGAAAATAAAAAATCAGAACCACAGAGTCTAGGGTGCTTATTTCTAATGGGAGCTACAGGGTCAGTAGTTTTATGATCAGTCTCCAAGTGGGAGATGATATGGTGTGGAATCTGATCAATCTCCAAGTGGGAGATTATTGTTATATGGAACCTAATAAGACTCGAAGGCTAAATTTACCCCACTTTTATCAGTGTGGTTTCCCCCAAATTATTTAACAGGGTCAAGGGGAAACGTCCCTTATGGAGGTTGTGGGGTAGCACCCCCAAGATGGGGTCAAGGGGTAGCACCCCTTGCAAGGTCCAGGGGTATCGCCCCTGGCACACTCCCTAATGCGATACAGGGCGGGGTCGAGAGGCAGTGCCCCCGAAACCTCAAACAAATTTTATTATTTTTTAAAAGGTGTCGATAGTTATTTTTTCTATTGGACGACATTAAAAAAAACCCTATTTTTGTAACTAACATAAGGCTTGATAAAAGTGGCTAAGGTCTAGGGTTTCTGTTGATGTATTGTAGCATTTTGCAGTGGTATTGAGTTGCAAGGATTGTTGGTTGTAATCGGTTTGATTTACTACATAATAATATTGGATTCTCTGTTGGTGGATGTAGCCCAGGTTTGGATGAACCATGTTAAAACTTGTCTCTCATTGTTATTATTTCTGTGTATTTTCATGTTCCTCTGTTTAATCTTTATTTGCATTTAATTGATATCTTCTGCATGCAATCCCTAACACTGCAAGCTCTCGAGCTTTCGGAGTAATTTTGACATCAAATGCCAAAATTACAACATACTCTTTCTTCTTTTTCTCAAGCATTACACTTGCAAGCATGACATCTCTTTTATGCACAAGCCCAATACCAATTGCACTAACTGGGATGCTTACAAATGGGGTCTTCAAGAACTCAAGTAAAGCCTCCAAAGATCTAAGAGTTGAATCTTGAACATAAACTCCTTCCCCACTCTTGTTAATCCTAGACATTACATTATTGATATCTTGCATTGCTTCTTCCTTAATATCCTCTAAATCATCATTAGGTCTAACAACATATAACTGAGTTCCTGCTATGGCATGCTCAAGACCCTGAAATCAAGAAATTATAGCTAAATTTCATTGTCCACATATATTTGATAATGTTTTCTCATATAAATAAAATTATTAGCTTGAAATTTGATACCTGAGTGGTTATCTTGATTCCCTATGCGAACCTTCAACTCCTTATGATGTTGATAAGATCCCCAAAAGCAAAAAAACATCTTAAGCTATGGAATATATTATATTATTTTAACAATATGATCAATGTGACATGGTTTGAGTAATCTAAATTTGAGGTGTAGATTATTGTATTCTAGCATAGTAGATCACAAATACCATCCATTGATCAATGTGATATAGCAGGTTCAAGCAGACTTTACAAAGTTGTTGTATTTCACCGTAGGCATTTTGTTTCTAAATGTTCCTAGTTGAATCAATCCATAGAAGGTTTTGATCAATTACGTAGCCCAATACTATAGTTACAATTTTACTCCTATCTCTTTAGTCATCCATCACCCTTCCAAATAGAATTAAAAAGCCCCTCATAATGCATGTTGTCTTTATCGCATGCACCACCTTAAACTGCATTGGTTCAGCTTATTTCAAACAACAGCCCCTCACAAAGTTTAATTGTCAATTCTCTACTTAACCATTACAAATATTTAAAGTTTGATTCAGGAAAATTACGATGTCATATGCCCTAAGATAGGTAGCATGATCAAAAAATAAAAGCCTTCAACTTACAAGAGAATTGGCTCACATATAAAATTTGACAAAATGCATGTAAGAAAAACTAGAATAATTGATTATAAAGAGAAGTCAAAAATCTGATTTTATATGGATTCTTCTTTCCTGTAAGCAATATCAAAAAAATTCTAGAGCATAGGTTTCAATTCAAAAATTAACATGTGGAAGTAAGATTGCTAGGCTTTCCTACAGATGATTATTGCTGGGAACTAGACACTCTAATTTACAAAATCATTTTCTCTATACACCTAGATAAGAATGAATCATTACCACATCATGGCTAGCAAGTGTCGCATGCATAGTAATGTATCCTGCACCAAAATAAAAATCAACTCATTTTCTTAGGTCTTAAATTTTGAAAAGTATAAATACTACGATTTCATCACATATGATATATATTTCCAAACTGTAGGAAAATATTTGTTCCCTAAAGTAATCCATAATTCTTCCCATTTTATCTGAAGACTATTTAATAGTGGATTTGTTTCCAAAATTTAATACCAAAAAAATATTTGCACTTAAACATTGTCCTTGTTAATTTGAGTTATTTCATTGTGAATTGAGACCTACAAAAATTTGGCCAAGACAAGTGGATGCATAACTTACCACTATAGCGGCCCATAAGTTTCACAAGACCCACACCATTTTAAACACTCTCTACTTCTATGTGAGCTGCATTGATTGCCCTTTGTGCTTCATCCACAGCAGTGTCAAATCCAAATGACTTATATATGACCTGAAAATTAGGTCCAATGAAAACTAGTTGACATATGAAGAATAATATTCACATTCACAATTTTATGAGATTGTTAAATAAACACATCAAGCTAATATGAACTGATCTGAGATAATTTGAAAGTTCATAATCCAAATAAATGAAATGGTAGCTAGATTGGAGTTTTTCAAAATTTATATTTGTGATATTATATATCAAATTTTGTTAGTTAAGGTTCACCATACCGCAATATCATTATCAATGGTCTTAGAAATTCTAGAAACAACCACTTTCAAGCCACACCTTTGGATTTCTTGCACAAAATTTCAACATTCACAGCAACAAACATACATCACACAAAAATACTACAGATGAATTAGTAAGATAATGGAGCAGATATAAAAATATTTCAACAAGTGGCAAATGGAAATAACCTTCATTATCAAAAGAAGAATTCAAAAGTCAATTTTAAATAGCAACAAACTCATGGCACATTGAACCATTTCACATTCATGAAACCACAAAATCTCATGAATAGATACTTAAGCAACATGATAGATGAAAAAGATTAGATGCTTTCCAGATGCATTGAGGAAGAAGTCATAATTCTTGAACGTCACCCCAGTGGCCCACTTCTGCATAGATATTTGAGAGAACATAAGTCGTGGCATTTTTAGGATCCAAATCAAAAACCAACATCACTATAAATTCCCCTAATCTTATATTCATATGTAATCTATAGTCACCAAGAAAACACATCCGCACAACCAACACAAGTTTAACTAGCATCTTAATGATAAAGTTTAGGGTGTCCTCAAGATAGCTAGCACGGGCAATAAGGTCAACCATGCACACATAATGATCAACTGTAGGTGTAATGCAATAAGGGTTACTCATGTGATTGAAGTATGTACAACCCTCATCCACTAAACCTGCATGGCTGCATGCACATAGAACACAAGCAAAGCTTACAATGTTAGGATATGTTTCAGAGTACTTCATTAATTCAAAGATTTTAAGAGCATCCTTGCAAAATCCATTTTGTGCATATCCTACAATCATGGCATTCCATGAGACCACATTTCTTTGAGGCATTCTATCAAATAGTTCACGTGCTTTGTCTATGCATCTACATTTTGCATACATGTCTACCAGGGTAGTTGCAACTACAACATCTAAAAAAAATTCTCTATCCTTTATGCTTTGATGGATGTCCATACCCTATTCAAAAGCACATGTCTTGGCACAGGCAAGAAGAATGCTAGCAAAGGTTGTGGAATCTGGCTTTACTTCTACCAATTACATTTGCTTAAAAGTTTCTAAAACCTTTTCAATAAATCCATTTTGTGCATATCCTGCAATCATTGCATTCCATGAGATGACATCTCTTTTAGGCATTCTGTCAAACAATTCACATGCCTTGTCTGTGCTTCCACATTTTGCATACATGTCTATTAGATCATTTCCAACTATAATATCTAATAAAATGCCCCCTTCCATTATGCTTTGATGGATGTCTATACCCTATTCCAAAGCTCCCATTTTGGCACAGATAGGAAGGATGCTGGCAAAGGTTGTGGAGTTTGGCTTAACACCTACTAATTGCATTTGCTTGAAAGTTTATAAATCCTTTTCAATAAATCCATTTTGTGTATATCTTACAATCATTGCAATCCATGAGACCACATCTCTTTGAGACATTCTATTAAACACTTCATGTGCCTTGTCTATGCTTCCACATTTTGCATTGGTGTTATGTTCCTATATGGGAAGGAGATGAACAGTTCGGTGGGAGTCCATCTGTAGTCATTCTGAAAAAACCTTGATAACATTGTGAGAATTGGCTGCATCGACGAGACATGGTGATATCGGTGGGAGTTTCTAAGGAGTCTCCTGGACAAGCTAACATGAACTATTGGAGTGACCTAAGTGTTTCGGTGGGACTTTGTTTCGAGTCTCTCTGAAACTCCAATATCGAATACATAGTGGAAAAGTGGGACAATATTTGAGATTGCAGGAGGATGGGAAAAGCGGTTTCATGCGTGAGATAGAATCTCTCAAGTTTGTCTACCACAGAAACATTGTGTGTTTTCTTGGGTTCACGTATGGTGGCAGCATCAACATGGACATTCTGTTGTTCCAATACATGGCAAAGGGTTCTTTGGTGGAAGCACTAAAGTCACAAAAGATGGGGTGGAATATTCAATTGAATATAGGTTTGGGAGTGGTGCAGGCTCTAAAATATTTGCACCATGACTGCACACCTCCAATCGTACACCGTGACCTTAAATCAACCAACATTTTGCTAGACGATGAATACGTAGCACATGTGGCTAACTTCAACCTCGTAAAATTGCTCTATTCAAATGGCCAAAGCAGTAGCTCTTCCCTTTATGCTAGCACTCATGGTTAAATGGCTCCAGGTATGCATATTTTTTTCACATGAATTTTTTCTCAACAATCTTTTGGGTTTTTTTTTCTTTTTATTTTTCAATCTGTGGGTTTTTAATGTTAATAAATATTTGTTGGTTGTTTTATTGTAGAGTGTGGTTATGGAGTTAGGTATTCCTTGAAGCAAGATGTGTTCAGCTTTGGAGTTGTGTTGTTGGAGCTGTTTACTAGCAAGCAGAGGTTTGGCTGAATGGGCTGCTATTATGAGAAAGAAAGATGGCCACATTGTCCTAGATTTAATAGATGCAGAGCTGGTAAATGATTATGAAAAATGGAGCAATGAGATTGAGAAAGTGATTGATATTCTTGTTAACTATATCGACAGGACTCAACATTTCGGCAGGACCCCAAAATGGGTCTCTCTGATACCCCGATGCTGACGTGGCAATGGGACCACATTAAAGTGTGTTTTAGAAAACTTTTAACTATTCATTGTAACCATAATCACATCATTACAATAATTTAACAAATCTATTTGTGCTTGTAAAAAAACTATCTTTTCCATACTACCATTGAGAAACCCTAATAGGAATATCAACTGAGTTTAACAAATAAGTGTTTCTTCAAACATAGTAAACCCTAGTTGTTTCCAAAATGAACCCTTTTACACAAACTAATGAAGATTATAATCAAACCCACAAATATACAGTTATTATTGTCCTCAAATAAAATTGTAACTTCAAATAATCTCATATTTACCTTAAAGAAATCATTTTTAGGAGTAACGAAATGAAACCATTCTTTTCTTTAACAACTTTTAACCAAATACAAGCAACACCAAAACCCTTAACAAAAAATTTGTTTGCTTTAACAAATCAAACTAAATCCTTTACCCCTTTGAAAGAAAATAGAAACTAAAGCCTATTAAACTTTGAAGAACAGTAAACCAGTATAGAAGGAAGGATAACACCTGTGTTTTCATGCTAAAATAAATATTAAGCTCCCTCCACTGTTAACTGACTTTAACATTGTCTCATTTCCACATAGTCAATGCAGATTCTATTGGGATAAGGTGCCATTAACCTTGGAAATCCCAATATTGTGTTTAATCCACTAATTATATGTAATTTGTAATAATCCATAAGGAGATGTACTAGTTTCATCGACAGGGGTAATTACGGAGTAGTCGGAGGTAATTACAGAGTGACTTTTACTATTGGCAAATGTAAAAATTCAAAGTAAATGTGGGTAGGCATGCTCCCTTGAGGAATATACTATTTTTGGCAAGTATGACAACTGTCATAATGTTTGGTAAGTAAATCTATTATAGCTGCAAGTTGTCATAAGATTCTAAGATTCTATGACACATATGATGGATATGCTAGTTGTATATTTGCTATATTTAGCCCAAGGTTCCTATCTTGGAAAGATACTCTTTTGTGGTATCTATGATGGTTATGACACATCATAAGATGCTGTAAGAGGCCAAATTTAGTCTTGGGCCCCCAATTTTGCATGGCTATTTTTGGACAAGTGTAAGATGTTTGTAAGATGGTAATTAATGTTTACACGTTGGAGAATCTTAGGAGAGAGAAGATGAATGCCTAGGATGGTTGGAAAATGTTTCTATAAGTATTTTCCATGTATCTGTTTCTACAATACATATTTTAGATACTTAGGTGCTGCAGGAATGCTGTCAGATTGAAGACTGGTGGAGAGAGTTGTGTAGTTTATGTATTGTATAGATCTTTTACAGATTAATACAAACTCGTACCTCTTTCCTAGTGGAGTTTTTTACCCGCAAGTGTTTTCTCCATGTAAACACTGTGTCTTGTGTTGTGTTCTTCATGTTTGGCATTTTCTCTGTAGTGGGTTTTATGTTTTGTTACAATATCCATTGTTAATGCACACTTAAAGATTGCTGAAATTTATCTTGAATCAGATTTCCAATGAAGTAGTGTTGTTTTCATTTCTAACATTTGGTATTAGAGCCTGGCCAACTTTGACTTTTGGGTGGTAGTGTGGAATTTGTAGCTGCAGTGGGAGATTTGGTTGTGTTGGTTTTGTAGATCTTGTGTTGTTATTATGGCTGCATCCACTGTTGCATCAACCTCTTGAATGGACATTAAGAAGTTCAACAGAACAGGGTATGAATTGTGGAAGCTAAAAATGGAAGATTTGTTGGAAGAAAGAAACCAATGGTTGGTTGTTCAAAAAGAGACGAAACCTAATGATGTCTCTCAATATGAGTGGGATAGACTGGATAAAAAGGCACGGGGAACCATCCGGTTGTGTCTTTCAGACTCTATCCTATTGAATGTCATAAAGGAGGAGACCGCACACAAGTTGTGGAATCAGTTGGGTGAGATCTATCAAGCTAATAGTATGGTAAATAAACTTTATTTAAAAAGAAAATTGTTTTCCATGAAAATGTGAGAAGGTGAATCAGTTGCAAAGCATTTAAATTCTTTTAATTTGTTATTGAGTCATCTTGATTCAGTAGATGTTGAGGTTAGTGGGGAAGATAAATGTATCTTACTTCTTTGTTCTTTACCTAAGTCTTGGGAGAATGTTATCCTTGCTATCACTGCTAACCTTGTGGATCTGAAGTTGGATGCTTTTGTTTCAGTGCTACTGTCATAGGAATTGAGGAAGAAGAGTTTGGATAGTTTAGGGGATGCTCTCAGTGTCAGGGGAAGGTCTAAGGAAAGGGGACCTAAAGGAGATCAGAAAGAGATGAAGGACAAGTCCAAGGGCTGGTCCAAAACTCTTGGTAAAAAGAACAAAGTTAAGTGTTTGAACTATGGTAAAAGGGGACACGTGAAGGAGTGCAGAAACCCCAAGAAAAAGTGGGAGAGTGCTTCGAATAAGTCCTTGAATATAGGTGAAGATGTTTTACTTTCTGCATGTAATGTTGTTTCTAATGATCACTGGTTGGTTGAATTAGGATGCTCATTTCATATGATCCCGCATAAGGAATGGTTCTCCACATATGAAGAATATGATGGAGGTAATATCTACCTTGGTGACAACTCTTCATATTTGATTGTCAGGAAAGGAAAGCTATTGTTGTGTTTCAGTGATGGGAGGATTAAAACCCTCCCTGGTGTTTTCTATGTTCCTAGATTAGCAAGAAATATGATTTCAGTTTTAAAGTTGAATGATTTGGGAATGCATGTGACATTTGACAAGCATGGCTGCATATTGTTGAGAGGGAACTTGGTGGTAGAGAAAGGGAAGAGATTTGAGAAAATTTTTAAGTTTGAAGCCACTACAGTTTGTAATTCCTCCTATGTATCTGAGGCCACTACTAAAAATACATATATGTTGTGGCACCGTAGATTGGACCACACAAGAAATAATGTATTAAAAACTATTAAGAATACAAATTTGTTGGATGGCTTCTCCTATTCTGATGAGAACTTTGATTTCTATGAGCATTGTGTGTTTAGTAAACAAAAGAGAAAATCATTTCCTTCAGGAAGCAATAGAGCAAAAGAGAAGTTAGAAATTATTCATACGGATGTGTTTAGACCTGTGGATAATGAATCTATTGGAAAATCTTGTTATTTTGTCACCTTCATTGATGATGTAGCCAAATATACATGGATTTATTTTATGAAACATAAGTTTGAAGTTTTCACTAAATTTAAGAAATTCAAAATCTTAGTAGAGAACCAATCAGGTTTAAAGATAAAAATATTAAGAACTAACAATGGAGGGGAATATTGCTCTAAGGAATTTGATGAGTTTTGCAAACATGCAGGTATAATCAGATAAAAGACAACTCCATATATACCACAACAGAATGGTGTTGTAGAAAGGATGAACAAAACAATTATGGAAAGGGCCAGAAGTATGTTGAGTGATGCACAGTTGGATAAATGCTTTTGGGCAGAGACTGTGTGTACTGCTTGCTACTTGATAAACAGATATCTTTGTAAGGCTCTTGATTTGACACCTTATGAAGTGTGGACAGGTAAGAAACCTTTTGTTTCACATTTAAGGGTTTTTGGTTGTGAGACTTTTGTTCATGTGCCTAAGGAAAAGAAATCTAAGTTGGATCCAAAGGATGAAAAGTGTACATTCATTGGATATGGTGATAATGTCAAAGGTTATAAGATTTGGAATCCACTAAGCCACAAAATTATTTTTTCTAGAGATGTTATTTTTAGGGAACTTAGAGCTATTTCTGAACCTGAGTAGCCAAAAGAAAAAGAAGAAAAGGTAAAGAAGGTACACTTGGGATCTTGTTCGTTTACCCAAAGGAAGAAAGGCCATAGGTTGTAAGTGGGTCTTCAAGAACAAGTTTGGAGCAGACAGTTCATTGGAGAAGTACAAGGCTAGACTGGTAGCCAAGGGCTACTCCTAGAGAGAGGGAGTTGATTTTGGTGAGATATTATCTCCTATTCCTAAATTGACTTCTATTAGATTTCTCTTATACATTGCTACAATTTATGATTGGGAGATTGATTAAATGGATGTTAAGACTACGTTCTTGCATGGAGATCTTGAAGAAGAAATTTATATCTAGTTCAACCTACAGTTTTGAGGTAAAAGGAAAAGAACATTGGGTTTGCAGATTAAAGAGGTCTCTTTATGGTCTTCAACAGTCCCCCAAAATGTGGTATCAAAAGTTTGACTCATTTGTTTTGAAATTGGGTTTTGTTAGAGGCGAGGAGGATCATTATGTTCATTTTCATTGTGTTGATGATTCTATACTGGTTATTGCTTTGTATGTTGATGACATGTTATTTTCAGCAATACTAAGGGTATGATCAGTGAGCTTAAAGCCCAACTTTCAGGTGCATTTGAGATGAAGGATCTTGGTGCTACAAGGTACATTTTGGGAATGGAGATCAGGAGGGAAAAAGTTAACAAAAAGCTTTGGTTGTCATAAAGTAAGTATGCGAATACTATCTTGCAGAGCTTTAGTTTGCAGGACTGTAACCTAGTTAGAGTTCCTTTACCCATTGGTACTAAGCTTTCATTAGATATGTGTCCAAAGACTAAAGATGATTTTGAGGATATGTCTAATGTGCCATATGCTAGTGTTGTAGGGAGTTTGATGTATGCAATGGTTTACACTAGACCAGATATTGCCCAAGCAGTGGGAGTTTTGAGCAAATTTATGTCTAACCCTGGTAGACAGCATTGGAATTATACAAAGACGGTGTTTAAATATCTTGTAGGTACTCCTGATCATTGTTTGGTTTATTTTGGTACTAATAGTGCTGATAAATCTTTGGACATATAGGGTTTTATTGATGCAGATTGGGTAGGTGACTTGGATAGTCGAAGGTCCAATAGTGGCTATGTGTTTACTCTGTTTGGAGGTGCAATGAGTTGGATGAGTAAAAGGCATCCCACAGTTTCTTTGTCCACAACAGAAGTAGAGTAAATGGCTATTACACATGTCTCTAAGGAGGTAGTTTGGTTGAGGATACTGTGTATAGGTATTGATTTTGATTACAGGATCATTGAGATTTGTTGTGGTAGCCAGAGTGCTATCTGTTTGGCCAAGAATCCTATGTATCATGCTCAGACTAAGCATGTTGATGTTCATTATCACTTTGTTTGAGAGTTGGTTGCAAATGGAGAGATTAAGCTAAGGAAGATAGACACTCAAGAGAATGTTGCATATTCATTGACCAAACCTGTGAGCACAGAGAAGTTGGTATGGTGCAGAGAGGCCATGGGCCTTATTTCTAGTACTTGATTATTTTTCATTTGATTTCCTATGGGTTGATTTATAATGTGTAATGTCAAGTGGGAGAATTTTGGGATAAGGTTCCATTAACCTTGTAAATTCCAATATTGTATTTATTCCACTTATTATATGTAATTCGCAATAATCCATAAGGAGATGTACTAGTTTCACTGACAAGGGTAATTTCAGAGTAACCAGAGGTAATTATGGAGTGATTTTTACTATTGGCAAGTATAAAAACTCAAAGTAAATGTGGGTAGGTGTGCTCCCTTGAGGAATATACTATTTTTGGCATGTATGACAACTGTCATAATGTTTGGTAAGTAAATTTATGACAACTGCAAGTTGTCATAAGATTCTAAGATTCTATGTCATATATGACGGATATGTTAGTTGTATATTTTCTATATTTAGCCCAAGGTTCCTATCTTGGAAATATACTCTTTTATGGAATCTATGATGGTTATGACCCATCATAAGATGTTGTAAGAGGCCAGATTTAGTCTTGGGCCCCCAACCTTTGCATGGTTATTTTTGGACAACTGTAAGATGCTTGTAAGATGGTAATTAATGTTTATAGGTTAGAGAATCTTAGGAGAGAGAAGGTGAATGCCTAGGATGAGTTAGAAAATGTTTAGACTATAAGTATTTGCCATGTATTTATTGCTGCAATACAGATTTTAGATACTCAGGTGCTGCAGGAATCCTATCAGATTGAAGACTGGTGGAGAGAGTTGTGTAGTTTATGTATTGTACAGATCTTTTACAGATTAATACAAACTTGTGCCTCTTTCCTGGTGGAGTTTTTTACCCACAAGGGTTTTCTCCACGTAAACACTATGTCTTGTGTTGTGTTCTTCATGTTTGACATTTTCTCTATAGTGGGTTTTATGTTTTGTTACAATATCCATTGTTAATGCACACTTAAAGATTGTTGGAATTTATCTTGAATCATATTTCCAATGCAGTAGTGTTGGTTTCATTTCTAATAGATTCGCACTCAAAACTTGTGATTCAATAGATTCCTTATAAAATATCAAACCCTAAGCTAAGTTCTTCCCTAAAACATATTTGGTAGTAATATTTTTTTTTAAATCATACTTCGAAAATTAAATTTGGCACCCATACGATAGGTTAGGGTGAAAATTAACTCTGGCGTCCATATGATAGGTTAGGATGAAAAATAATTTTGGCACCCATATGATAGGTTAGGGTGAAAATTAAATTTGGCACCGATTTAATTAAATATATTATAATATTATATTATTATATAATATTAAATATATTATAATATAATATAAATATTATATTATATTATTGTTGTCTCTTAGATTTGCACCCTTGCCGAGTTGTAAGAAACTTGGCAATTTGGAGAAACATGGGAATGATCTCGAAGTGTGGGACCTTGTGAACTAAGATAAGACCTCCAGAGAAGGCCGGATTCATCTTTCTAAGCCTATTACTTAGAGCAATATAACTAAATCTAGTGCTAATGCTTGTAGGGGAAAAGGGTTAGAAGGAAACTGAAATGAAATGAAAAAGTGATACACCAGATTTAGTGAGCGATGGTGATTCTGGAAGAGAGACACAACAATAATCTCAATCATGGAGGGAGTTCACATAGACTTATAGGGCTGATTGAGGCTTTGATATGAAGATCTAACCTATAGAGGAGCCTCTTTACTCACGGAATAGATTATAACTTCAAGTAAAACACAAAAATCAGGGCATAAGAGAGGCAAGAAATCATGTATATATTAATCATGAAGGTCAAAAGCTATTACAATATAGAATATTCAGTAGCAGAGAAAGTCTGACTATAGAAAAATCAGCAACATAGCAGCCCAAAATAAAACCATCCTCTCTTTAAAAAATGAGGTTACAATGCACTTTATAGATCAAGTTCTTGTGTAGGGGACGCTGGAAACTACTGCACATGATCTGAGGTCATCAATGTAGGAACAAGGGCACATGGGTAGAGGCGTGGTGAAAAGACAAGAACCATGCTACTGTAGTTCTGCAACCACATACAATAGCCACCCAAATGCATGATGGGACAAGGCATTTTAGAGGAAACCCCCAAAGTCGTTGCCCAACACATGAAGATCAGCCAGCAAGACACAGAGCCCATACCCCTCGAAAAGTGAAGCCATCCGCCATGAATGCACCCGTAAAACTCACCAACCAGAGTTATTGTGAAAATATCAGCCTTTGCACATGCTAGAAATGGTTACTGAAACATCCTATCGACTGAGCATGCAAATCCAGATTACATGTTGAAAGTGAGAAAATTCCACTCAAAAGCCCGCCAGATGAAAGAGGAGGCAAAAATAAGCACTTTCGCCTTTTGAAGCATGTTAAAATTTGCCAGAATGAGGGAGATATGGGTGGTGAAAGTTATGATCAACTACATCTTGCACCTGTGTCACTTTGCATCTGCATATACAACTGATGTATATATCAGGTCGTCAAGGAGACCATGAGTTGAGTCACCGATATGCAAAGTGTCACCGAAAATCATTTGTATGAACTTTTGTATCTACCTTGTATGTATGCAAATGTATATACATACAATCACCCACATACAAAAATGGGACTTGACTTCTGCATCACCTTTTGTATGTTCCCTTGTATCGGCTTGACACGTGGCACTATCTGATTGGCTGTTGACTTGAACCTGGGACCCATCACTACATCCTCTGCATCTTTATCGGCCATCGGAAAGACCCTAAACTGAGTCGCCGATGCAATAAGTCTTGCCGAAATCCTTTGTATGCAACCCCTTGTATATTTTGCTTGTATGTCGTACCTTTTGACTTTGTATATGCCATATACAACTGCGAACCCCAAAAATGATTATCCGCTGCATTTGATTCCCCAATCATGCCCAGATTGTATGTTTCCCTTTGTATATTGCCTTTGTATATCGTATATACAATGCGAATATACAAGCAAAACAACATACAACCCGCACTTGCACATACAAACATTGATTTTGACCTTTGCATGTGACCCTTGCATGTGACCTTGTGTATGCAAATGTACATTCACCCTTGTATATTCTTTTGTATATTACATTGCATCTTCCTCTTGTATATGCAGATATACAATGCGAACATACAAGCAAAGATGCATACAATCGCACTTGCTCATACAAACAAAATTGCATATTCTTTCAGGTCCGGAATGTATCTTTACCTTGTATCACGCCTTGCATATGCACATGTATATTGAATTGTATATAGAAGGACAACCTTTGTATATTCCTTGCCTTTGTATATTTAACTTGCATCATCTGCCATCGGAAGGACCTTGAGTTGAGCTGCCAATGTATCTTGTCATGTTGAAAATCCTTCGTATGCGACCCCTTGTATATTTTGCTTGTATGTTTTCCTTTGTATATCGCATATACAATGCGAATGTACAAGCAAACCTCTATATATTTTTCCCTTTGCATCTTGCCCTGTATATACAATTGCGTGTGCAATTGTATATGCAAATGAGAATGTACATACAACGATACATACAAAGGTACATACCAAGTATAAAACTAAGAATTATTTGCAATGGAAGGCACTTGAAGACAAAATATTTCTAGGTTTTTCTAGGTTTTCTGCAAGCATTTTCCAGGTGAGTTTCCAATATTTTGGCAAGGCAGAGCATGGATAATTGAAGGATTTAAACCTTGTAGGGTCACTTTCTAAAGGATATTCAAGGAATATACAAGGTGAACTATTTAACTTTGGATAGAGGAAAATAGGTCAACAATTATATTATAATATGATATAATATAAATATTATATTATATCATTATATAATATTCTAAAATAATATAATATTATATAATATATATATATATATATATATATATTATAATATCACATTATAATATGGGCAGGGGCCCTAGCTCGATTGGCTAAGTAATTCCGTTGTGGTAAAGATGGTCATGAGGTCCAGTCTCCCCCCGTCCTCGTGGTACCGGAGGGCGTGTCATGCCAGTGTCACTGGTCACGTGAAAAAAGTTTACCAGGCACAAAAAAAAAATCATATTATAATATATTAAATTATATTGTATTGTATATTATTATATTATAATACAACCCATTCCCTCAATTCAAAATATTTTTTAAATTATCCACTTTAATATCATATTGTCTAATTTTTATTTGTGTGACTAATTATTTAGTAATTTTTATTTGTTTGACCAATTATTTAGTTGTGTTTTTTGCCCAATGACCAAATTAGTCATTTATTTAGTCATTTCAACCGATGACCAAATTTGTCATTTATAGTTGTGTTGCAAAAAAAATTGGTCATGTGACTAAAAGTTTTAGTCACCTGGTCATTTATTTGCCATATTTCTACTAGTGGAGGTAGAGATAAGTGACAAAAGAGAAAAAGTTGATATTGTTTCAGAGGAAGAAAGTGAGAAGGAAAAGGAAGGCTTCATCTTCAAAAGAAGAGAGGAGAAAACTGGTGAAGGAGTTCATCTTCCTAAGGGGAAAGGAAATTGAAAGAAGAAAAAAGAATGTGAAGCTTCCGGAATAAAGACAAAGACGTTAGAGACATCAAGTCTTCCTCCCTTGCAACTTGAAGCTACTGTTAGTGCCATTATAGAGTATGGAAATCTAAAGGAAGTAGTATAAATGTATGATGAAAGAGCCTCAAATGACCAATCAATCACTAAAACAACAATAATTAGGTATATGGATGCATTCAATGTTTCTCTAATAGAAATTATTGATAAATTACCTAATAGTCTTGATAGTGTATTGACAAAGAGAAGAGACGAAGTCATGAACAAAGATTTTGAGATGAGAAATAAGGCAGTTAAGAAAGGTTTCAATTCAATTTCTAGTCAAGAAAAGAATAAGGCTATTCAGAGGTTAGCCAAAGAGTTTAGATTAAAAAGGAGACTAAATACTTTGATGTCTAATGATAAAGATGAAATAAAGAGGTTGGAGAAGGACACCTTGAAGATAACTGTAGATGTTCTCAAGGAGTTAAAAATCAATACAATTAAAGAATTCCTCCTCTTCTAAGGAAAGAGAAAAGGATGATGGCCATCCTAAGAAAAATGAAGAAACTGAAGTAGATGAAAATATTCAAACTGAGCAAAACATGTCACCCCCTCTAGTAAACACTGATACAACCAATATTGAGGGTCAAGATGTTGGAAATCTATCAGAATAGGTTAATTTTCTCCTCCGAAGAATGTAAAGAATGTTGAAAAGATGAAGGAGATTCCAGAAGAGAAGAAAAATGAAGAGAATGGATAACAGGGTGAGACAGGATTGAAAGAAAATGAACAAGTAGAAAGCACTAATGCCTCTGTTCATTTGGAGAATGAAAAAGATGAAGAGATATATGAGGAAAATCAAGTCCTCCAGAAATCTATGGCTCACACATGATCTCTATTTTAGAAAAGGAGAAGAAGAATACAGAGGGAGAGTGTCCTAGAGTCTCTCCAATAGACTCCATCAGAGAGTTCTTCACCCAATAGAGACAAATTTAGTCTATGGCTTCACTACAACTATTTCAATTGTAGTCTATGGATGGAAAAATTAATTTGTCCAATATCTCTCCTCTCAAAAAATTGCAACTAGGCTAGAGGCACCATGTTTTAGGCCACTGCGCAAGAGGAGATACTACAATCACATGTGGAAGGTAATGAGCTTCTAGAAGAAGAAATGATATTTTTTGAGAAGATGCTACCAGAAACCAAGAGGGATGCATCTCTAACTCCTGCACAACAAATGAAGGAACTAATGGAGTCTGTTAATAGTCATTTTGTGTCCTTAGAGAAGACTGTTGAGAAGAAAGCATTGGAAGAGATTAGAAATAAGAGATTGATAGATCTATCAGAAAATGTTCCAAGGCATACAACCAGTTGGAAACTAGTGTAAAGAGTATTCAGCATGCCCTAGGTGATGCCAATGTAATATATTAATTTTTTTTGTCATGGCCGGTAGCTACAAAATATATAAAAGATAAGATTGATGGCATAGAATTGCAAATAACTAACATCTCTGAAACTTATGACCCCTTGAAGGATAATAATGGAAATCTAAGGGCTGAAATTGAAAAGACTCATGCTATCATTAAGAAACTACAAAATCAAAGAGAATTGATCAAGGATCAGATGAGTCAGTTAAGAGAAATTATCAATTTCAAAATGGTTGCGTTGACAAGATTGTTAAAGGAAGCTGATAAGATTAGAAAAATGACACCTACACCTACATCAATGGAAGAAGTAGAAGACTTGCTAATGCATATTAATGGTAGATACAGATACTTAAATATACCAAAATGCATTGGGATTCTGTAGTGCTTCAACTAAAGAATATATTAGTGTACACATTTCATTTGGCTTAATTTGGCATTCATTTGCCCATATTTGGAAGCCTCATTTTATGCACATGGTATAAGACACCTCAGCTAGGTGTGTGGTAGTTAGGAAGAGTCCTTCAAACTCTTTCACTCCACTTAGCTTGCCACATCTACTTGAGATCTCCTTAAGTTATGGGATTGACTCCCATTAACTCAAGGTTACTCAAGGCTATATGTACTTGTCATATTGACTTCTAATTCACTTCAAATTTGTTATTAGCATTCATATTATAGATCCTACAAATTCTAATATGGTATCAGAGCTTGTTTAAGCTCGTTGCTAGTTTTGTTTGGAGTCAAAGGTGCTAGTTTTATTAATCTAGTTTGCCATGGTGTTGAATCAGGGTCAAACAACTCTGAGAGGCCAAAGCAATAAAATTGTTTGTGGCCTGTTCTCTACTTTTTGAGCTATGTTTGTGGCTTACTCAATGAGCCGATGGTTTGTTTGTGAAGGAGATTCAGTACTTTAAGGTGATGAGCACTTGTTTGAGGTGCTTCATTTGAATGTCAGTGTCCCATACCAAGGCCGACCCTATTCACGCTGAGCTTCATCTAAGTATGGCATGCTAAGGTAGACCCTTGGACCTTATTTTCTAAGGAGAGTGGTCGAAGTAATGTGCAGGACATGGTATTGGAGTCTGAGGCAAGATTGCAGATAGATCAGGCCCAACCTCTGCCCCTCCTCTACTCTGTACATGGCCTGGCAAGAAAAAAGGCCTGCAACCTACATAAAAGTCCCACGACCTTCTTAGGAGGTTAATACCTCTTCCAACTTAGGTGTGCCCTCTTCCACATGCATGCATGCTCTTGTTGCATTTTCTAAGGTCGCTAAGGAACGCCATAATCACAGTTCCACAAAGGGTTAGTGCTAGACAATAGAGACTTGGCATTTTCTAGAAGGCTCATTTTTTATTTCCAGACTTGCAAAGCCACCCTCATGTGGATCGTTGATAGAGATAGCACTCACAGCTGCTCTCTGTATTTACTCCAGTGACCCATAGGAGAAAAATGTGCATCACTAGATGACCTCTATTTCAATCGATGTGCCCCACTACTAACGCGAGAGCTTACCCATCTACATAGGAACTGGAAACCCTCGGTATCCTAGGCTCATGCCTCTATTTGGTGTATCTATGCATACTCTCTACACATAGTGAAATGGAGATGCACCTATAGGTGCCATAAATCGATGGACTCACAAGGAACTCACACCCACCCACAGCCTCTCTGCACAGAGAGTCTAGTGCTCTGGTTTGCTGCTAAAAGGCATTCAATGCCTTTGCAAGCATGGCAGCTGCCTTCATACCCCTTTAGTTGCCATTTTTGGCTGCCCCTGTTTTCTTCTTCATTTTTGCATTTTTGCCCTAACCTAAACCTCTCTAACTTGGACGCCAATGCCCTAATTTTGGGCTTTGTTTTTTGGGCCTCCAAGCTTTTTTTGTTTTTTAATTTTGCAAAGGAATATTTCAAGTTATGCTTATTATAAAACTACAAATGGGGGGCAGGGGGAATTTACAATAGAGGCAAAATAGTTTGGAGAAATTGTTGAGGTTCTTTAAAAAAAATAGTGTTAAAATAATTTTTTTTTGTAAAAAGGCTAAGTATCAACCTACTTAGACCTATAGCACCAAAATATGAAGTGCCACACAATAGGGGATCACAAAGTAATCGGGGTTATTATTGAGTTATTTTTTCTTTTAGTACTTGTAAGTTGTAAAATACATCTCATAGTTTAATAAGTGTGATATTGAATCTAACTCTAAGTACTTCTATTGTGACCTTGAAAACACCCAAGGGAAGGTTATCAAGCAAAGAAGTCATGAGCTAAAGACCTCATAAGTATAAGTCTAAATGCCTCTAATAATGTAGAGGATTATGTCACCTAATTTAACTCAATGAGGTTGCAACTAAAAGGAGGTGGGATTGAGAAACAGGTGGATCGAATGATCCTTCAAACATTTTTGAGAGCCTATAGTAAATGATCCATAATCTTGCAATGGATTCACATCGGTTCATATCTCACATCGAGATCCTATGGTAAATGAACTTGAATCTCGCATTGGATCACATCTCAAATTTAGTTAATGTTCCCGAATACTCATGATACTAACATGACTGGAGTCATTAGTCATAGTTCAACATTGACATCAGTAAACAAGCAACTTTCAGCTTCATGCATTTTTGTTTTGTTTTGGGGGGTAGTTTTTTCCCATTGGGTTTTCTACCTTACTCCACTTATGAGTTTTATTTGTACATGGGTACCTCATCAGGCCTTGTTGTTGGGACTGATCTTTTACACCCATCTAAGTTGTGCTTAAGGGGGGGTATTAGTGTACACATTTCATTTGGCTTAATTTGGCATTCATTTGTCCATATTTGGAAGCTTCATTTTATGCACATGGCATAAGATACCTTAGTTGGGTGTGTGGCAGTTAGGAAGAGTCCTTCAAACTCTTTCACTCCACTTAGCTGGCCACATCTACTTGAGATCTCCTTAAGTTATGGGATTGACTCCCATTAACTCAAGGTTACTCAAGGCTATATGTACTTGTCATATTGACTTCTAATTCACTTCAAATTTGTGATTAGCATTCATCTTATAGATCCTACAAATTCTAATAGAATATATACAAGGATATTCTTCCAACTAAATAGTAAGATTCATATTCTGATTTCTTGTACATATGCAAAAGAATAGAAGAAAACATTTTTTAAATACTTTGATGTACATATTAAAGCATATGAGTAAACAATAAGGGGAAGTCTGTACATAGAAAAGCAAGATCAATTTTGAGATAGGGGGAGCGGTTTTGATTTGTAGACATGAATGTATTTCCTTTGTCATTGATGACAAAGGAGGAGAAGTTTTGGTGCATGTTGCCATCAATGACAAAGGGGGAGATTGTTGGCAACATAAGCATGATGATGAAGAGACTGATGAGCATGATAGTAAGCAGTGTTGTCATTGATGGAAACAAAGGGTAAAGACATAGTTGTGTTGATCCGAAGAGTGGCAATAAAGTGTAAGGATACAGTTGTGTTGGTCTGGTGATGTTGCTAAGTATGATATGGGAGAGAATACACCTAATTGTTAATCCAGAGAAGCTATTATGTGAAATATGAAGGAGAGTACACCTAAGCATGATATCATTCCATTTTGGAGTTCTGTAGTCAAGTACAATTTGCTAAAGATTTGTCTAAGGCATTTTTAGTACAAAACCTATGACAGTGTCACAATATTTTAATCTGCATTTCTCCACTAGGAAGAATTTCCCTATGTGGTTGTAAGTTAGTGTTGGTGCATACTAAAGGAGTCTAAATCCAAAGATTTGGGTTTTGAAGCTCTCTGGAGTGAAAGATAGAGTTGACGGAGTACCAGACTCTATATTGATAGTGTAATGATAGTACCAGTGGTGTATTGGAATGCTCCATATTCCATCACAAATGAATGGTTTTCTATGCATATTTGAGGATAAGGTTATGGTTGTATAAAGTGTGTTATCTCCAAGTGGTAATCATTTTTATGGTCTGCATGTTGAGTTGTGAACTAAAATATAGTTCATGCTATTGCTATTTCACCAGTTAAGCCAACCTAATGGTGTTGAGGTTGTGCAGAGTTGATTCATGAATGGAATAAATTCATTGGAGTAATTATAGGCTATGCTGACCTATATGAATGTGCTACACACTTTGGTTCTCTCTGCAAAGTGTATAGGGTTAAGTTTTGGGCCGACAGAACGTGTAGCCACACGATACATCTTTCTGCCGACCTGGTTGGTGTTTTAGCTTAAGTGAAGTATATATACAAGATTCAATTCTCGTGTGGAGGTGTGCATGTGATGCGAAGGAGTTAAGTGTGTATGTGAGTGAAATCTAATGCAGAGAAGGATAAGTTGAGATTATGGTGAAGATGAAGTGTGCAAAGTCAGTATTTTGAGCTTCAGTGGAACTGTATCTCCAACATAAGTCAGATGCATTACTAGCAGTTCATATTTGGCAGTGAGCCACCCCTTCTTCTATCGCTTCCTATTCAGGACAGTGAGTCCTTTGGTAGTGAGCCACCTGCAGTGACCATTCTCTTTTGTGGACAGTGAGCCTAATTGTAATCAGTATTGTTATTCATATATATGTGAGCTAATTCTCACTGTGGTTTTTCTCCTTTTTTGGGGTTTCCACGTAAAAATCTGGTGTTCATGTGTTATGCATTTTGATGGTTGATTTCATGCTTTCCTTTCTCGCTGCAAATTAAATATGCTATGTGGAATGAATGCTTAAATACTTAAGTGGTTTCAGAGAATATTGATTCACCCCCCACCAGCCCCCTTCTCAGTATTTCGGGTGTTCAATACACCATATATCCCCTCTTTTAATTTGTGCCACTATTGTCATATCTTACAACATGGGGGGCATTAAGCCTTCCTATTTTACACATGGTTAAACTTTATTACATTATTTTTCCCATATCAAGCCTCTTATTCTTTTACACATACATCTTACATGGTTACATTTGGTCACATTTGGGGGCAATGTGCCAAGTGCTTCCTATTTGATCAAATTTTGAGATGTACTATGCTAAGCACTTGGTTTTCTTTTACATTTGGAGGTATTGTGTGAAGCACTCTATTTTTCATTTCTATTTGGGTGCATTGTGTTAAGCACTTGCCTTTCTATTACATGTGGAGTTATTACACCAAGTGATCTCCTTTATATTTTTCATTTGGAGATACTACACTAAGCACTCTCCTTTGAATTACATTTGGGGTTATTACACTAAGCACTCCCCTTTATCAAATGCACTATGTCATTGTACTTTATATGGTTGTCCTTGGCCAACAGCACCATACTTTTTGTCTATGTTGTGGACAACATTATTTTAGCAACACCATCTTCAACTCATGTGCTTATAGGATGCATTATTTCTAATCATTGTTATATGGTTATATCATTATGTGATTAGATGCTTATTGATTTATGTGCTTACATGACTACATGCTTAGATTACATTTATGTACTATTTCCCTCTTCCAACAATTCCTTGCATCTTATGTATACAACCAATTATTGGGGGCATATCCTACACTAATATTCCTATGTTTATATATGCAATGATTATATGAGATTATAGAAACTCATCTTATGGAGTGCATTGAGACATAGACATATTGCTAAATAGTATAATCTTGAGCAAAGTTAGATCTAATCTCTTTTTTTTGTCAACAAAGTCATCATGCAATCCCAAACTTGTCATGGCCATATTTAAATTTTTAAATTGAAATTTCACTAACTTCCTTGCCTTTACCCTTCCCACCTAGAGTCAACTAAACACAAGTCTATAGTTGAATGATTTAATTAATTAATACAATTCTTAGTTAACTAATACAAATATAGATCAAATACATCTATTTATTTTCAAACTATGTTATTTACTTTCTTTATTTTACTTTAGAACTATTTTATTAACTACATACATAGGATGGACACATAAATTTAAATTTTTTATTAAGAATTATTTGTTATGTCCAGAGGCATTCTATAGTTGCAAAAAAAACTCTACCTATAACAAATTTAAAAATAAAAATAAATAAATAAATAAAATTTGCTATTTAAAATAAAATAGTTTTGTATTTTTAATAGTTTCATTTATAGACATTAATATATATAATTTGAAATTAATGTCCTTATGTTTAAAAATTATAATAATAACTTTTCCACTAAATATGTTTATTATATATATTATTATTGACAAAGTAAAATAAAAATATTTGTTTATTTAGTTTTCTATATAATTTTATTTCTATATATAATTATGTTAAGGCTATATTTTTATTTTTACACTTCTTTATAAAATTAAATGTTGATATGATTGGAGAACACCTATAACATAATTAATCTAAATTAATTTTTAATATCATATGTATACATTTTATTATATTAACCTAAATTACACTTTAAAAAAAAATTATTTACCTTTACAATGATTTTTGTTTTATTAAATATATCAAATCTGCTATACTCCAAAACGCTATATTAACAACATCCCGTACAAGAGTTATTTGAGCCTCTTTATAGGGATCTTTTTTGCATGTTGAAAAGTAACTGTAATACCCATGTCAAAACATCCTACTACCATCTTCAGTCATTCAGTATTTATGTCACAACTTAATTTTTGAATTCTAAATTTGAAAACTAAACATAAAATGTATATTCATTTAAAAATACAAATAATAAACAATTTAACAATAGATTACACTTTAAAAAAAAAACTAAGGATAAGATTTGCAAATCCACTAAAGAGTGGAGGATGCATTATCATTAAAAAAAAAGAGTGGAGGATGCATTATCATTAAAAAAAAGAGTGGAGGATGCACTATCATTAAAAGAAAAGAGTGGAGGATGCATTATTATTAAAAGAAAAGAGTGGAGGATGCATTATCATTAAAAAAAAGAGTGGAGGATGCATTATCATTAAAAAAAAAAGAGAGTGGAGGATGGATTTTTCTATAAATTGTCTAGAATTGTGAGGAAGAAAGGCATTGATCTCTAATTTGAGAGTGCTGGAGAAATCTGTAAGAAGTTCTCCCCTTCATCATTTTGTTTTGAAAGTTTGGATCTTGAATGTTTGTTGATAAAATTTAGATTTGAATTTATTTTGATGGTATGTCTTAGAATAAAATTGTAAATTGTTTATAAGTTTTTGTGAAAGTCTTGGTGAATAGAAATTGTATATGTAAACTTCTTTCCTTTATGCTAGGATGGATGTCCATGCTCTGTCCTTGAATTTCATTTTTTCAATTTTTTCTAAAAATCTTTTTCCTCAAATCTAATTCTGGCATATTCTGTAAATTGCCCATGTGTGTTGTGTATACTAGGAATTTTTAATACCACATCTAATGTAGTTTGTCATTTCTTATGCCTCTATTTATGTCAATGCCCTATTTTAAAGCTCCACACAGGCACAGACAGAAGAGACGCTGGCAAAGGTCGTGGATTTGGCTACATGCTTGCTGAATTCATTTGCTTGAAAGTTCTAGAAGCCTTTTCATCAAATCCACTATGTATATCCTGTAATCATTGGATGTTGTGTGCAGTAAGCGGAGGGTGCAGAGCCTCCTTCAATTAGCCCTCTCTACATAATGTTGCGAGATTGAGATGAACAGTGGATGTCAATAATATTTTATGAATTATACCATAAGGAATACGCTGAAAGGTATAACCAACGAGTTAGAAATTTTCTAGTAAAAGCCTATCGGTTAATTAATACCCATAAATTTTACAATTTAAAAATTATAAATAATAATTATAAATTTTACATATTGATAATAATAAAAATAATAAATTTAACTGTTAAATAACAACAATTTCAACCGATTGCATAGTGATATGGTTGCATTGAGGAGTTAGATTCGGTTGGTTGAAGAAGAATGATAATTGTAGAAGAGATTTTTGAATCCCTCCTATTATCTCCTAGTTTTTCAAGTATTATTGATTTTGTAAATTAAATCTTGAACAAATCACTTGAGCACATATGAAAGGATAGTCTCTATAATGCCTTGTGAAAATATTTTGGAACTATGGATCACCTTACTAGGACACAAAGTTTTGGGATGGTTGTCTAAATAGATGCCATTATTTAACAAAAGATATTTTGTAGTAAAAAACATATATAGACTTATTAATATATAATTAACTAGGTAATGGTAAAACATTGGTTCTTAATTATAAATGGACTTGAATAATATATGAATCTAGGAGGGTACTTTAAGAAAAGATCTTGATAAGAGGCCAAGAACGAAAATCTTGGACTAATGATTGAGTTCTTCCATTATCGCATTAAAATTCTTGGTGGATATATCATATGAATGAATTATTGTATATAAAGAAAAATGTGAACCATGTTAATATCAATCAATTGGATACTCAACATTCCTATACAAGAACTCGCTAATCAAGCAATAATATAAAGTTCTAGATAACTTTGTAAATACAACTATCTATGAATCTAAAGAATTAGCCCTTTGGGCCACATATAGACACTAGCGGAATGTCCTATTTAACATAGGAGAACCTCTATGAGTGAGTATCCATGTTATTAAGTTTCTAAATGTTAGGAAAATTGAATACAATTAAAAAAGTCATCTTAAATTAATACTTATGTTTCCTTAGGTAAAAGCACACTAAAACAACTTAAAACATTAAAGTTGCTGGGGAGAATGACTAATAATGGGGTAAATGAACCATCTTGTTTTTGAGCATGTAAATTGCAAGGACAAGTGTATTAAAGTCAAATGAACATAAATTATGTAAATTTTAAATTGGTTAGACAATTAGAATATCTATTGACTAGTTTGGTTAATGAGAACCTTGTTAATTTTACTCAAGTTATGGAAATAATGCTCTTGTTGAAGATGTCTACTTTGTTTTATGACTTATTGGTTTAAAGGGAAGTTAGCAATCATCCTGCAAGAAATTGTATCAATTCTTTACTTATATGATAAGATAAGATTTCCTTGTTTTTCTTAAGACTGCATCCTTATGTATAAAATAACTTTTCTAGTTTTATGCATGTACAATTATGAATTAATGTCAGTAATTGTATCATTTCTAGGCCTAATTTATCAAGCATGTTCTCTTTATCATTTTATTTATTTTGATATAGATAAAGCTTTTCTATTAACTAGGTAAACCTTGTAAATAAATGTCCAAACTCAAACATTCATAGTGTTCGGTATTTACGGTACCTCTGGGTCACGTTTACGGGTAATGCCGTCATGTTGAACCAAGTACCTCGCACCTAACATATCTGCAACAATGACGTCTGGGCATCATCCCTCTAAATCGTCGGGGAGTAATAAGGAACATGTCTAAGTTAAATCCGCAGGAAGGAAAAATCTCCTCGGATACCTGACTAAAAAGATTAAGAAAAAGAAAAAAGTGAGACTATCAAAAATTGTTGTAGGACGATCAATGGGAAGACCTCATCAGGGAAATATGCGTGATAGGTAAATTATTCACACTTGAAAACTTAAACGCCAAACACTCTCGGGAGGTGTGTTTGCAATACTAGTTTCTTAGGAATTCCATCTCTGTATCACTTGAGTGAGTGGACAGTTGGCAAAGAACTGTGTACCAACCATAGTTACATAAAATATAGTGCAAGACAGAACTACATGTTCGCATTCGTCGTGTAGATCGCATCCGTAGAGGGCCTTGATCCCGTGGATACAAGGTATGTAGGCAGTTTAGATGGCGAAGGATACCCCCAGTACTCAGGTCCCTCGGATATAAGGTAACTCTTTAATAATCAACTTCATAATCTTGATCTTTAGTTTAAAGGTTAACTAGGTAACTTAAGAAACTCTCCTAGTACTCAGAAGAATCCCCGGGGTGAATTACTTGTACCCAGCGTTGCCGTAAACTGAGGTGAGTACAAGTTGATGTTAGGTGTTCCCTGGTCGACATCCTTAGTACAGTGTTTGGGCAGACTGTAGTCCCCAGGAAGTGACTCATGAACCTGTATTGGTCCCGAGGGAGTCAGAAGTCTCTGGCCAGAGCATAATGATTCCTGTCCTCTTTAGCCCATTAGGCTGTTATGTTTATGTATCCCGGATTGGATAGAATATTGGTTCGTTTGACCCACTAGACCTTTTGGCTACTGTTTGTTCTACCCGAATCAGGTAGCGATAAGGTCTGTTTGACCTGGTTCCGTATGAACCTATTTGCCCAAAGGATAGAAGAGCCTGGGTTGGCTTAAGAATGTTCCGTTTTGAACATATGGCCGTTTTGGCCGAAGTTTTTCCTAAGTACTCAATGAAAGTCTTGATATATCTCATAAGAACTTGTTAATAAAGTAAAATTTTTGAAAATTCGAGTTTGGATCAAGCAGGTCCTTACAATTTATTAACAGATAAAAAAAATTAGATCTTACTACCGTCTTCAGTCATAGTACCCTCAAATTTTAGATCTTTTTAACAGATGAAATTTGTGTTATAAGGACATCTTTCAACAGACAAAAATCGTTTTAAGGAATCAGTTTTTGGTTGATGAGTGTTCTGTTTAAGAATCAGGGGCACTACTCCAGAGATAAAAACTGATTCCTTCAAACAGAGTAATTATCTACTAAAGTTGTCAAACTGTCACCAACACACTAAAAAATAGAAAGTTTTTTCAAAGAGCCATTAACAAATACAAAGAAATTATGGCGATCTCAAAAGTCCTTCATGCCTAGAAACCATTGTTTATTATTCAAAATTCAGTAAAAACACAGTATCATCGTATGGAGCCAGGAGGATTAAGGCCATTAAGGCTAAGCTTTCGCTCCACATATATGCGGTTACTTTTACTACATTCTCAGTCTATATCATTATAACTAGCTATACAATATAGTCTGCTAGCATTGTATTGATGAAGAGAAGTCTGTCTAAAAGCGAGTAGAATGAGCCAAATGAGCAAGAGAGCCAACTAATGGAGCATTGATATAGGTTGAAGGTTCAGACTGCGCATAAACACTTCTGTTATCAGGAAAATGATCATTGGCATCTGGGCCTCCCACAACTGCTCCAACCAAAAGGTTTGGATTGGGGGCATTACTATGCAAAAATTGGAAGCCTGCAGTGCACCCAATGGCCTGTGGGTGTTGGGCCACTGAAGGCAGAGATGAGCCTCTGTGGTGAATATGCTGTGGGTAGTTGGAACCATACCCGACCATGTATGACATCTTCAGAGGATTGGATCCAAGTATATAGTCCACCTGCCACAAAAATAAAATGTCAAGAGCAACATTCCTAAGAATCAAGACTTGGGTCACCTACTAAACAAATATAAAAAATCCCTTTCACACTTTAACTGCTCTAGGTGTCCATCATTATACTTTTGACAGCTCATTAATAACTGTTATTTATACCTGGCGTCTTGCGATTGCTCTAAGCTTGCGAGGAGTCACTGTCATTTGCCCACAAGACACTAGCTGTTTGGAGGAGCTGAGGTATTTAGCATAGGTTACAAGTAGAAAGGATGCAGATGTAACATACTGCAGATTACCATCAGGCAATGTGTAGAGAAGTCCTCCTGTTAAAACATGATCACTAGTATAAGTTACAAAATGATCACAACAATACTGTGCATTCAGATAAAGGTTTTTCACCTACCTGGTGTGTTATTAGACCCAGAAGATTCAGGCAGGATAGAGCAGATATAGTTGTCAGCATGAGCTTTGTAGTCTTGAAGAGACTTAATTTTCCCTATCAAGAATTCCTGCACGGTACAATACACATCCACTTGCAGTGAATCCAGTCATCTATAAAAACATTTTGTAGCCCTATGATTAGATGCTAATTTACATAGTAGTGTCCACGATTAGGCCAGAAATGCATAAAGTGGGAGGGCTTAATCTTCAATAGAATGAGGCCAAAAAGTGAATCAGCAAGAAGATAAAAAAATATTGCAGATGCAATGAAAAAAGTGAAGTTGTCACACTTGAAGTTACTATACCTTCGATAGAAGCACTCAGGCTCCAACATGTTTATTGTACCACCCAAATATATTGTCCGATTCCTAAGCTCCTAAGCTCTGACCGTTTGCTTGAATGTAGCTCAAATATTTGGCATTTTTTGTTGCCTTATGCAGCCATGAAGCTCCCCATAGCAGTTCATCCTGAGAGCACAGAAAAAAAAGTAAAGAATTTAGCTCTGGCATTTCATGGAAATATAATCTGAAAACATATCACATTTAGTTTCTTTACCTGGGAACCAGAATGAGAGCAATAGAATGGACAGACTGCAGACTTAAGGGAGTCACTGTAAGATCCTCTGTGCTTATCTGCGAAATCAAACACCTAAGAGAAAAGAAGTTTTATGAGCTACTGAACAAGAAACAGAATTTATTAAGCTTTTAAGCTGCTGCTATTGAACCCTAGTGTTAAAAAATATACCATCATGGAAGCCTGAATTAATCTCTTCGAATAGGAAGGATCTGACTTCCTAAACACAAGGGATGCAGCTGCAAGTGCTGCAGCCGTTTCAGCAGCAACGTCTGAGCCAGGGTTTTGGCTATCTATTTTATATGCAGTTCTGTCAGTGTCCATATCTTCTGGCCTCTCCCAGCATTAATGATTAGAATTTATGCACATACTGACCTGAACATATATGCTTCCCGGGTGAGCAGTAGCTTTGAGAAGATAATCTGTAGCCCATCGAATGGCCTATCTTTGCATTCGAGAGCTCCCTGCCCATGAATCCGCTGAATTCCCAAACACTCCATGATAGCATTGTGGTCGTGAATGCCGTAGGAAATCCAAACTTCACATTGTCTCCGGCGTCATAATAGCCTCCCGTCAAGTCCACCTGCATTGCAAGGCCAGGCATTAACAGTCATCACATTTACAAACCAACGAAAAAGGAAAACAAGAAGAAGAAAGTAAACAAGAATGCATACATGGGCAGAAGAACCATCAGAAAGACCAGAATCTCTTCTCCATGTAATGCGTTGATTGGCAGGGAGGTTCCCAGAGAGCTGGCCTTCAAAGAAAAGAATGGCTTTTGACAAGGCATCTCTATAGTTATGCAAACCACCAGCCCCTTGGTGATAGCTCAGAGAAGTGAAATTGGCTGTACCTTGTCTTTTTTGCTTCAGCAAATACGTCGTAGAAAACTAAACAAATTGGGAGCTTGAATTGCAAGATGAAAGGCCTGTGCAAAAACATGGATTTATAGGGCAGAGGAGGGCCCATTAATGAATAATTGGGCACGTAGCAAGGATAGAAATTCAGTAGTCGTTTCGCCTATCACGAGGCGGAAGTTAGTTTCTGGTTTTATCCCTTGGACCGAGATTATGGGAAAAAGTGTAGGGAGTAGGGATCGTTGGGAGAGCAATTGGGAGGACATGGGTGGAAATCATAAGTGATAAGAATTTCCCTCGGAAGTCACAGCCGCCCAAGTCACGTTTCAGTGTAGCAGCGGTGAGAGATTAGGTATTCGGCAGCATTTGTGTAAAATGGGCATGATGGGAAAAATTAAAGTGGGGACTATCTCATTATTTAAAGTTAATTTTAACATTTAACCTTAGAATGCACTTGTGGACTATCTCGTTAAGTTAATTTTAACACTTAATCTTAAAATAAAGTTAATTTTAACACTTAAGCTTAGAATGCACGTGTGGGCTATTTTTATTAGTGAGGACTATCTCATTATTTGAAGTCAGATTTAATACTTAATCTTATAATGCATGTGTGGGCTATCTCATTATTTAAAGTTAATTTTAACACTTAATCTTATAATGCACATGTGTACTAGCTTATTAGTACCTACCTTCGGCAAGTACTGTTACAATGAGTTCGCACTTATCTAGTTATTAATCTATTGATTGTAAACCAATCAAAAGACATGATTATTTTTCTTGTCGGACAAATTTGATTTGAATTTGTACTTTTCCTATGTTAACATGACAAATTTTTAACAAAAAAATATTGAAAAATGATTTATTGGCTGTAAAAAATGGCCTCTTCTCTGCGGTAAGTAAACAAATTATGAACACAAATTTTGTCTCCCACTAGTTAAATCATGCCTATATGGATGGCTATAATTATGAGAGGGATTTCATTTTTTGCTTTATTAGCTAAACATAAAAATTATTTTTTTGTCAAAAAGACAAAGTTATAATATTAATAATACTATTTTTTTTGTCAAAGGGACAAAGTTATAATATTAATAATACTATTAAAAATATAGGGTTCTACACATTTTATTTTATGAAATTAAATTATTTTTGGGATTTCAATTTTATTTACTCAAAAGTTAAAAATCTAGTATTTCAATTTTATTTACTAAAAAGCTAAAAATCTACAGTATTATGAAAAATATTTCGCCATGTTATTACATTTTTATTTTAATCTTCAAACATACAATATTTTAATGCATTTTAAATTATATAGTATTAATATTATCCTTTTTTTTGTCAAAGGGACAAAGATTTGAGCTTATTTCCACTAAACATAATGAAACCTTGTTTGTTATATGTATGGAAAATAGTCTTAGCATAAAATAAACCTAATACATAAGAGATTGTTTAGCTTCTCAGATGTAAAAGATATTGATATGCAAGATGCTAATCCCAACACATACAAGATACCAATAATCGTAGTAGGAGAATAAGATCATCCCACAAACACAACATACGAAAGCAAATGACCATGCCCCACTCTATACTTCATCGCAACATACCAAGATATGATGGATCAAGGCAGCCTAGATTACGTATTAGAAAGGGACAAAAGATAAATCAAAAGAAAATGAAAGTCACAGCCATCATGTTCTCTTGCCAAAAAAGGGTGCTCTTGGATGGATTGGATAGCACCTTGTTGTGAGGAAAGATATATCATGTTGAAGGCTAAGATATTGGATTGGTATAGCAAATGTTGGCTAAAGGCATGGAGACAAATGTCTCAAGTTACCTTTGATTTATTAAGTGCTTGAGCTATCATGACATGCGTAGTTTGTTTTCTGCTTGAGTTAGTCAAAGAGAAGGAGATGGAAGAGAGAAGAAATGAAATGAGAATGGAAGAATGGATCATCTGTGCTTGTGTACTAGATACTTCCTTCATATTCTAGACTGCCTACATACCCTGTATCCACAGGATCAAAGCACAGTAGATAATGATGAGACATGATTATATGTAGTTCTAGGTGTTTATTGATGATGTGGGAGATAGATGATTGAAGAAATGTGAGATGGATGATGATTGATGAAGGTTGGATGAATGTATAGAACATGGAAATGGTCTATCACTTATACTTGAATCTGGGTACTTCCTTCGTATCCTAGATTGTCTACATACCTTGTATTGATGGGATCAAGGCACTTAACAATAGAGATAAGATGTAGTTCTGATGGTCTTATTGATGGGATAGTGATGAAGATGGGTTGGATTGATCAAACTATGGATTGATGGGATTGGTTGATGTTTGATGATGTGTGAGATGCTTTAAGTATCCACTCCAAAGACTAGGTGTAAGCAAGTGCCCCTAGTGTAGAATAAACTTATCAAAAACAAACAAGGTATTGCCCCTGTCAAGCTGTAAACCAATGATCAATTGATTGATTGATGATGATAGTGTTGTCATTGCGGGGAATGATATATCTCTAGATTAACACAAGGATGTGGGAATGATATATCCCATTGATGATGATTAATTGCTTGATAATTGGGTTGATTTGGTTTATGAGAAGATTAGGATCAAGACCATTGATGTGATTGGATAATTTGGACATGATTGATTGACTTGATTGGTATGGATAAAGGATGACTTGGATTTGGATCATTGCTTGGACTGATTTGACTTGATTAATTGAATGATTGAAATGAGGACATTGATTTGAAGAAGTGCTTAGATTGGAATTGTTTGATGGATTGATTTGGTTGATTGATGAATGAAATAGAAGAATTGATTTGATTGGAGTGAATTGATTTGATGGATGTGATTTGAAGAAGAATTGGTTTGATGAATTGATTTGAAGAAATGATTTGATTCATTTGGATTGATTGGAGGAAGTTGTTTGATGATGATTGAATTTGTGATTGATTGATAGATTATTGCTTGGATTTTTGTTGGATATTTGATTTTTTTTGTGTTTTTGAAATGTTTTAATTTTTTTGGATTTTTGATATGTGCTGATTTTTTTGGATTTTGGACAAGTGTTGATTTTTTATTTTATTTTTGAGAATATTTGATTTTTTTGTATTTTTTGAAATGTTTTAGGATAGCACTAGATGACAATTTTGATTGTCTTTATGCTAGCCACCAATGACAAGGGAAAACCAAGTCTGGATGCAAGAATCAAGGTACGATGAATGGACAAAAGGATGAGTGATAGTAAATGGGATGGAAGGCTCATGATAAATGGATGGGTAAGAGGATAGGCCATAGAATGGAAACCTCATGATAAATGGATAAATACAAGGATAGGCTATCGTCAATGGATGTATTCCTCATAATGGATCTAGGATGTGATCTCCAAAGACTATGTCACATAGGAATAACATGCCCCATTCTAGGTAGTAGACTTAGTATTTTACATGAAAAATCTTATGACAAAATGATGATTGGAGGGATTGGAAGGGATGAGGCATATCAAGAGATACCCATAGCATGTTTCAACATTTTCCCCTTATGTCTTCATCAAGATAAATAGGAGGAAGGGAGGATAGACATATTCAATATGATAGGTATGTGGGTGTAATGGATAAGGATGGTAGGATAGGATAGTATGGAAATGGTATGATGGGATAGATAGGAAAATGATAGATTGGATGACACAACGTGCCCCCAAGTGTAAGTGACATAGATAATCAACCTACACATGACGTTTGTTTGCTAGGTTTTCATCATGGTACTTATCCAAGGTGCCACCAAGGGTGGTTTTCACCATTGGATGAAGGGATTTCTCTTTACTATTTTGATTTTTTTTCTTTTTTTCTTTTTCTTTTTCTTTTTTGATTTTTTGATTGTTGAATGGGAAAAGTGGATATGAATAGGAGGGACTCAAGTGTCTAGTGCCATGAAAGGTGATTGTCCCATTGGAGATGAATGTCATCATATGGACCATGTCAGATGTCATTATGCGCATCGATGTTGGTAAGGGATTGCATGGATGGATTCGGTAGATAGTGGATTATAAAAGGTTTATGCAAGGATGGATGGGGGTTAGTGGATTATGAATGGAAATATAGTGGATTATGATGTGGATTATGAATGGAAATATAAGGGATAGGGGATTATGTGTGGTTAAAAAGCTTATGCAAAAGCATGGACCATAAAAATAAAATGGGGAGGATATGTAGGATTGACATGTTATAGGGATGAATTGGATTGGTATGTGGAAGTGTGGTGGGATGAAAAGGAACCATGACCAACGGTTCCACACACCATGATAAACATTAATGTTTTTGATGGGCAGGTGGTGTAGGAAGTAATGGCAATGTTTTCTTAGGAGATGGATGACTTATTGATTTAGGTATGCACATAAACATAGTATTTTTAGGAATTTTGTTTTGCTTGTGGGATTTTTTGAATTTTTCAATGGAATGGGAATTTTAGATGAAAGGAGATTGTTGGGATTTTTGAGAGGTGGATGACTCATTTGACTTGATTGATTTTGCTTAGGGACCCAAACCATTTTGTTTTTGGATTTTTCTTGTGACGGTATGGGTTTGGATAGATTTCTGGATGTATTTTTCTTTGACCCTTTGCATTGATATCCTAAGGCATTAGGACCTTTAGGATGTTTTCTATTATGATGGGAGGCATCCAATTTTTTATTTTTGAATCCCATGGCTTTGGTGGAATGAGTGGAAGCTTTATGTTTAGACAATATGTTCATTTGTTGGTCATGATTAGGAATTTGACGGAATTTATGGATGATAGGGGGATAATTAGGTGTTGGAAGCAATAGTGGTAGAGTGGATGGTGGGATATTAGGAGTTGGAAGAAGTGGAGGTAAATTGGATGGTCGAAGGTGTATGGTCACATGCTTTTGACATTTGTAGGATAGTGGAGGTGGAATGGCAACATATGTTTTAGGGGTATGATGGGATTTATAATGGAAAGTGGACTTGAGATGCATGGAGGAAGTACCAACATCTTTAGATTGTTTACCTTGGCCATTCATGTTGCAACAGACAATGGGTTTAGATGCGGTTTGAACACTAGACTTGAACTCCTTATTGGATTGAGAAGGTGAGGTGGTAGACAATGATGGTTTCTCCCCTAAGGAAGAGCATTCATGAATGAGGGTGGATAGACCAAGTGGATATGATGGTGGACTTGCAACATGGTCAATAGTGGATGTGGAAGGATCATTAGGATCTTGATTATGTTCATTTAGATCCAAGCTATTTGTTTGATCATCTATGTTTGCTTGAGGGCCAAGTGTCTCGTCATGACAAGTGGAAGTTAGTGGATCATAAGATCAAGGTGCTCATGGATAGGCTCTTCATTATGGACAATATCTTGATCATGGAAATGATATATGTTATGGATAGGTTGGATTTGGATTGTTTTCTCATGGATAGGTATTGGATCAAGTTGCTCATGGATAGTTTCTTCATAGGTAATATCTTGATCATAAAGAGGGTATAGGTTGTGGATGGGTGGAATGAAAGTGATATGATCTTGGTTAGAACTAAGGCTTGATGTTTCCGCATGCTTAGGATTATGCTCTTGACATAGGTATTGATTTTCTTGAATGGAAGTGGAAGGCTCTTGGATATGCTTGACATATTCTTAAGGTTTATTGACATGAGGGGATGATGGATATTCACTTGGACTCCTGGTGGGAGGCTCTTTAATGGACTCAAGGGGCTCTAGATGGTCATCACCATATGTACATGATGGAGTTTCACATGGACTTATGATGGGAGCCTCTTTAATAGGGTCAATGGGTTGTGGACTATATTAAGGATTTGGATGACTAAACAAGGTGTTTGAGGACTCTTCGATAGGCTCAATGAGTTGTGGACCACATGATGGGATTGGAGGATTAGACATGACATTGAGAGACTTTTTGATAGGCTTGTGAATGGGTGTTTGACAAGGATATTGTTTATTCCTTACTAATAGCCAATGGATCGAATCCTTTGCAAGTGTATGGGTGAAAGGACAATATAATGGGTGGACAATAAGAGTGGATATTATAGGCTTATGATTAGGATTAGGTGGAGAAATAATGGTATTGAACAGATTAGGATTTGACTTGGATGGAGGGATAGTAGGATTGGATGGATTGGGATTTGGATTAAATGGAGATGGCACATGAGATTGGGATGAGTTGGCATGCTTAAGGATACTCTATTTGTTTATTATTATAGCCAATGTATCACATTATTTGCAAGTGTATGGGTGAAAGTACAATATATTGGGTGGACAATAAGGGTGGATATTATAGGCTTATGATTAGGATTAGGTGGAGGAATAATGGTATTGAACAGATTAGGATTTGACTTGGATGGAGGGATAGTAGGATTGGATGGATTGGGATTTGGATTAAATGGAGATGGCACATGAGATCAGGATGAGTTGGCATGCTTAAGGATACTCTATTTGTACATCTTGTAGAAGTGTGGCATAAATATAGGACACTCATTTGTATCATGACCTTTGATCCAATGGTATGCACAGTAGCCATATTTGTCATATGCACTTTCTTCACTTGGTTTGACTTCAAAAAGTTCAATGAGTTTTGTGTCAAGAAGCCCTTGTAAAATCATCTTAGTCATCTCTTTCGGCGAAGCATTGGAGTAAGATGGTGATGAAGGTAATGAAGGGCTTGGGGGATTAGAAGGTTGGTGGATTAATGGACTAGGAGCAAGATCACACGGTGGTGTTGGGACAGGACTTGTAGGCTAATGCTTGATCATTGGAGTGGATGGTGATGGAGAGTACTCATAGGATACATGATCTAGATTGGTATTTCCCTTGTCAAAGGATATTAAGTCTTGTTACAAAGGCATTTGATCTTGTTGCAAGGGTTGAATTAGGTCTATCAATGATGCTTGATGGTCTTGGTGATTAGGTGAAATGGTGGGATAGGTAGATAAAAGGTCTTGGGGTATGAATTGATGTTGATAGTTGTTGATATTGGAAGAAATGGGGTATGGTGACGTAGAATTGACATGATATGTGGATGGATGAGATTGGTATGAAGTTGGATAAGTTGATGGAACATTCACTTGATAGGTTGGTGGATTAGGTTGGTATGAAGTGGATGGGTATGACACAGAGGATTGAGATGGCATTGGTTGATGGTGAATGGATAGAGGATGATGTGCTTGTTGCGTTTGACAAGTGGCTACAAAGTGTTGGGCCTGATCTATGAGGTGTTGTATTTGAGGTGATTGGCTTGTTTCAAGTTGAAGTTGTTTGATGAAGGCTTGTAGTTGTTGAATGAATCGTTAGTCTAGGGGTTGTGGTGCTTGGTAAAGCTTTTAAACAAGGTCTTGGAATTAGGGTACTAGGTCTTCTAATGTTGGCATTATTTATAGCTTAAGACCCTTTGAAATGTGCTTGACTAGGATTATGATGGTGATATTCAGGACTTGGCTAGAAATGTAATTTTGCACCAGATAAATGAAGATAGTTTGTAAGTAACTAGAGGCAAGGCTGAATGCAACAAAGGCAATTGGAAATAGCTCAAACGTGACTGGGAATAAGCCAAAGTTGATAAATGTTATTGATCAGAGTTGAGGTTGTATGGCTCAAAGGCGACCGACTGCAATTCAAAGGCAATTTTGGATAGCTCGGAGGTGATTGTAAGATATTCAAGGGTAAATCAAGTCAACCAAAGCCAAGTTGATGTTGATCAAATGCGATTGACTGTGGTTCAAAGGCGTCTGGCTATTGTTTGAAGGCAACTTTTTGTGTCAGTGAATGATGTTTGATAGTTTTTTGACAAGAAAATAGACAGCAAAAGACACACAAACACACAAGACACTCACAAACATGTACAACCTAGGCTGGAAAGGATACTACTTGTTGAATCCCTACATGGATTTCTCCAAATACTAAAACAAAGTCGACAACTAGAGATGTTCATGACATTGGCCCCCTCTTACACAGCATGAGCACACCAACTTCTCTTACCCTTTGGATCGTATGAACCAAGGGAATTTCTATCTCTACAATGAATAGTACATGTAGGGCGGATTCGGAGGTCCAACCTCCTACGTCAACAAGTAAAGGGATTTTGGCCTCTAAACAAATGGTTTCTAGTGAATATTCATGGGACTGGCACGTTACGTGCATCCAACAAGCCACTTAAAGCTCTAACTAGCTCTACTAGGAGTCTCAAATATACTAGGTACACCTCCTTTTGAACTAACACTGTATGGTAAGCGCTAATATCAGTTTGGACTTGGCTTTTGCCTTATCCTATTTTATATAGAACACTGAATGAAAGTACCACTTGAGGTCATTCCCTTGGGGTCAGTACCTCTTTTCCCACCAAAGCAAACCTCTCTAAATATAATAACAAGTTCTCTTGTACCCAAGATCCATTTGATATGCAAGGGGAGAGGATGTACTTTTGTTATTAGATTAGGGTTACAAACATGCACAACAAGTAAACAAAAAAGATAAAACAAACACGGAGCAAACAAGGTTCCTTTTAAGCACCAAAACAAAATGTTCCTGAATTAGTAAAAAACATGATGAGTCTTTGACCGATCGATCCTGCAACAGATTTGTTAGTAGTTTTAGATCCACCTTTCTTCGACAAATGATAAGATGCCATAACGACAAGCATTAGCTGCCAAAGAAAATCAATTTGCAACAGTATAAACCAAAAGTGAAAGAATAATGATCAAATGCGACTATTTGCAAATCAAATGTGATGATAGTTTTACCAAAGGTGACTGCCTGCTACTCAAAGGTGAGTTTGTATAATGCAAAGGTGATTAAGGATCATGCAAAGGTAATTTACTATTAACCAAAGGCGCTCAGACATATAAAATTTGTAAAAACTTAGGATCCAAGGTTACGTAAATGATAAAATCAAAAATATGAAGGCTCTAATAACCTAGAAGGATAGATTGCTTGAATTAGATCTTGGATTTCACAACACAACAAAAAAAGGATTCAACTAGATGATGTTATTAGGTTAAAGACAAATCAAACCCCAAATGAGCCAGCTTGAGGATGAGAAAAAACTACTAGGGTTAGCAAATAAACCAACTTACAACCTAGATCAGACACAAAAAACTCAACAAGACCCTAAAAAAATAGAAAAATATTACTAAACCCTAGATAACCAGAGGTGATGCACTGTCGATCAAAAGAGAATGTCTGCGAACCAAAGGCAACCAAGGATCATACAAATGTGATTTTTTTGTGTACCAACTGCAATTCAGGATCATGCAAAAGTGATGATTTATTATTCAAATGCGATACTCTATGGATCAAATGCGCTCTGCATATCTATACTTGAAAATAAATTTTAAATAAATAGATTAATCAAGGACGTGGGTCCCACTGGGCGTGCCATAATGTGTTAGCAGGAAAAATTGGCTTAATAAGATCAATCATTACAATAAAAAACCCAATCCTACCACCTTAAAGGAATCCATCTAAATGACACAAAATGAAAGCAAATCAAAGAACAATGTCACCTAGATTGGATTGATTCCTTGGTTGTAATGTGGATTGCTTCTCAATAGTTAACAACCATAGTTGTCAAAGCTGCCATGATGATAGATGATATGCTCAAGGTGCTCAATGGATGCTTAATGGACTCAATATGCATGAGATGATAATCTGGATGCTATAATGCTTGTGTGGGGTGTCATGAAATTAGATGAGAGGGTGTATATATAGCTTTCTACTAAGATTGATCAATGGTGGAGATTAAACAAGAAGCTTGGATGAATGTGTACAAGACATGTGTCAATAGGAAAATCTTTTATTATTTATAATTGTATTTGGTTTGTTGGTAATGGTACGATTGATTTTCTTAAAATAGGATGCTTTTCTATTTTAAGGATTGGATGATGCAGATGATTGATTTTAGAACCAATTAAATCATTTTTGTATTTGATTTAGGATAAGACCTACCTTGTACACATAGAAGAAAGTGATAAAAGAGGGAAATGATAAGATAAAAATAAATTAAACAAATATATTGATTTAATTTATTTCTAAATGATAGAGGAAAGGGCTAAATTTAGAAAGTTGGAAGAATCAACATAAATTAAATAAATAACCTTATTTAATTTATTTGCGTGATGAGAAGACAAATAAATAAAATTTAAAATTTATTTATTTTAGAGGAATAATGGGATAATTAAATAATTAAAGATTATTTAATTATAGATGAATAATAGAAAAAAATAGATGATGGAAATATATGATTTAGAAGAAAATAGATAATTGATACAAATGTGTTAGACAAAAGACATATGACATGCAAGAAATTGACAAATGATGTGAAGGGTCAATTTTGGGTGTCTACAGTATAATTAATATTATTATTTATATTATAACTATAAAAAATAACGATACAAGAAATATTTAATTAAAATATAAGACTGTTTATTTACTACATAAGTAAAAAATTAGTGTAGTAAAGTATATTTAATTTGATTAACATTTTGTTTGAAATGAACTATGCCTTGTTATTGACAAGTCAAGAGATTTTGGAATGAAGGAACCAATTCCAGAACTTTTGGAGGGAGTTTGGCGGATAAGGCTTTTCTTTAGTAAAACTTGACTTTTATTTAAAATGGAGAAAGTTTTGTAATTGTCAAGTCAAGATTTTTGAAATGAATTAGGCATTCTTATTGACATGTCAGAAGAATTAGGAATGACGAAACTAGTTTTCAATTTTTTGGCTCTTTCGATCAGAGTTTCTTCAATCAGGCTTATCTTTCACAAGAGTGTAAATCAGTTCTTTCGATGTTGCCGATAAGGTTTTAGTTTAGTAAGATTGAAATAGCCTAAGTCATCTTATCAGTAAGTTGGGATATTTGGGAACCGAGGAACTGATTCCAAAATATGAGTTTTTGCCGATTATAGTTTTGTTGATAAGGCATTTGCTTAATCTTTTTTTGAAACAAATAAGGGCTTGTTGTCAGGAAGTCAAATGAATTGGGAACAAAGGAAGTAGTTCTGAAATGTTCGTTTCTTTCGATTGAAGTTTTACCGATAAGGCATTGATTTCATAAAACATTAAATCGGTTCCTCGAATGGGAGTTTTTCCGATAAGGCTTTGATTTAGTAAGGCTTGCAACTTTTGTTTGGAACAAAATTATTTTATCAGCAAGTTGGGAGATTTAGATTCTAAAAGATGAGGTAATGGTTCTAAAATATGAGGTTCTGCCAATTATAGTTTTTCCAATAAAGCATTAGGTTAACCTTTTTTTGAAACAAATTAGGGCGTTGATCGGGCAGTTCGAAGAATTGGGAAGAAAGGAAGCAGTTCTCAAATGTTCAGTTCTTTTGATGGAAGTTTTTCTAATAAGGCGTTGATGTAATAAAACATTAAATCAGTTGCTCTAATGGGAGTTTTGCCGAGAAGGCTTTGATTCATTTTATTGCCAAGTCGAAAGGTTTGCGAACTAAGGAAGTTGTAATAAAAGGTGAGAGTCTTGTGATGATAGTTTTGTCGATAAGGCTATGTGGTCATTTTAGAGATAAGCGAAAAAGTATCAAATATGGCATTTAAATACTTGATTTTTCCAATAGAAGATTATATATAATTGTCTGAAGCCATACGTAGTAGATAAAGTGTGTGTGTGTTGTTGGAAATAATTTATTATTAAATAATATGGTGTTAGGTTAAGTTTTGCATTAAATACAAGGGGCATTAAATGATGTCACTAAAGTTGTTTTGTTTATAAATCAATATCTGAATGGTAAAATTATTTTGTAAAGTTTACAAGAAGGACAGATCTTGGAGCTTAAAGGAGCTAGTTGTGTTCGTGTTGTTGTCAAAGTGTCACTATCTAGGTAAGTCTAGCCAGCTTCTTTGTGTTCAAAAAGTATTGCAAGATAGTGAAATACTGTGGGGTGGGGTAGAAATAGAATTTGTGTGTGTTATTGTTTATGATTGCTGGCCCTAATTTCAATCATCGAGAGCCCTTGTGTTTGATGTGACGGTTTGAAATTGACTTCCATTACCGTCATTGTAGTTTGAATTATAGAGCGTCATTGTCTATCAGGATACTATTTCAAATTGTCATTCGATAGCACGAAATGAATTCCTTTATAGTGGTCCCCTACCAACTATGAACATGAAGTACAAATACAAGCCATTGGATATCTCTTACATAATTAGCAATGATGTATCAGGGATATGAGACAGATTTTGGGCACGTAATATGTGTGAATTCTAGCAGAGAATGAATACCAACCCTAGACCATCAATCACACAAAAAGTGTTTGATAGTGGATTGTCACATGCTGGAGGCTTCCCGCCATCTATAAAATGCCTTGATTTGATAATGTCTTGTAAATGAAACTATAATGCCAAAAATAGAGAGATCAAAACTGTGAACATGCAAACCATCATGTTAGTGTATAGTGACTCAATTGCTGACAAATTGGGTTTGTTGAGTCATGAGGTTTATGCAGAAGTATCTGTAGAGAAAGTGATCAATTTTTTATTGATGGTAATTTTAAGAAATGTAAATACATGATAGCAATGACATGGCTTAAGAATCCCAAGAAGGGAAGGTCTAAGTTACCTAAGAATTTGGTTAGGGGGTATTTCCTGGATGAGATTTCTGATATAATAACTTTGTTGCACAGAGTTAGTGGAAGTCAAGAGTGTAACAGTTTTGAAAACTGGATGTGCCAGTATATTATGATTATTTGTATAGGAACACAATTTATTGATTGGTCTAGTCTAATAAGTGACCATTTACATTAACAATTGACCAATTTTGAAAATAAGAAAAAGTTTCACATGTGTTCTTATGTTTTTTATTTGTTGGCAACAATTAAGCCCAGATGGCCATGTTTAAAGGTGTGTGGTCCTTTGATAGCTGAAACCAAGGTGTATGACTATTTTCTTGAAATAAGGGAAGCAGATGGGAACAAAGTGTACAAAAGAGTGAGTGACACATTCTTGATTCTGATGGTTAGAAGAATATGGGAAAATCCAGAGGTTAGGATTTCCACAGAAGTTGCTAATTATGTTATGACTTTTGGTAGTTATTTTATACAATATGAGAGGTTTACATACATCAGAATTGGAAGTTTTGAGTATCCACCACTGAAATTACCGAGATATGCTTCAGGCTATATAGTTTTTTTGGAAATATGCAAAAAATCATATTTGGCAAGTCAAAGGTATTATGCTGAAAAAAAGAAGGGGTACCCATTTCACTTAAAATTGACACATTATAGTTGTGCTAGACTAGAAGATACAAAGAATGATGATAGACTACTAGATCATTTTCATTTGGAAACATTTGGATCCAGAATCTTTTTTGATAGTAAATACTTTATAAAAAATAATTTGTATTGATCTATGTCAAGAGGACATGTAGCCCATCTTGAAGCTTACTGGATTGATTGCATTGATGAATATGAAGTTCAAAGAAGAGAACAGTGCAGGTTAAATCTAGATCAAATGAGAAAGTATAAACTTGGATGGACAGTTCCTGAGATTGCTGATGACTATGTTGATATTGTTGATGCTACTTTTATAGGAGAAGATGATAAACCTTTGGGTGAAATTAATTGGGATTTGCATGAAATTGATGATCTTAAAACTAGATCTCAGTTTGTTTTAGATAGGAGTTTGGCATGGTTAAATTCTAAGATTCTTAACAATGATGTAGGTTCATCTGTATGTCAGGAGCAAGTTATGGATGCTTGTGAAGGTGCTACAACCAATCCTAATATAAGTAGATCTGTACAGTGTGACAAAGATGCCAAGTCTCCCTAGAAAGATATGTGGAAAGAAAGGATCAGTGACAAAGTTTTGGAAACTAGTGCTATGAAAACACCTCCTTCGTCTCCTCTATCAAATTGTTTGAGAACCCCAGATCAATCAAAGGTGCCATTAGGAGATAATAGCCTAAAAATAGATAAAGTACCTGATGCAAGTGTTATAGATTTTTCTGTGAGTAGTACACCTTCATGGTTAAAGACATTGGTGAGTAACAAAAGGAGGTATACATAGGTTATAGACACAGATTACTGAAAATGAACTCAGTGTCTAAAAGGCAAAGAAAATGTTGAGATTAATGGTTGACCCTATTTCCAAACATCAATATGTGGAGATTACTGAACCGATGGTGGATAAAGAAATTAAAGATATATCAATGGATGACTTCCAAGTGAGGACCGCGGATCTAAGCCCTCCATCTATTCAGGGTGACATTCATAATGCTAAACTATCTATTAATATACTTGCTGCCTGAGTTGAAGAGAAAGAAAGAGAAATTGAAGTCTTAGAAGACCAATTAAAAATTCTTACTTCGTACGTAAAGTCCATTATAGATACTGAATCTTGACCTTTAAGTATTATTTTCGAACCCCCTAAAGGTGTTAGTGCTGAGGTTTTAGACCAAATTAGTAGATACAAATATTTTGTAAGTGCAGTGGAAGAATGGGTAAGCAAAATCGTATTTGATGGCACACTTTTTCTTCATGATGCTTATACTTTTTATGCTAAGTTTTTTGAAAAAAAGGTAGAAATACTAGATTATATATAAAATCAATTAGGACATAACAAACAATGCTTGGTGCTGCGAAGAATAATTTTAAAGCCACGGCGAAGTTTGACACTAGTACTTTATTGGTACACTAGTAGAAATATGGCAAATAAATGACTAGGTGACTAAAAATTTTAGTCAAGTGACCAACATTTTTTGCAACACAGCTATAAATGACTAAATAAATGACTAATTTGGTCATAAGTTGAAATGACTAAATAAATGACCAAGTAAATGAATAAATAAATGACTAATTTGGTCATTGGGTAAAAAACACAACTAAATAATTGGCCAGACAAATAAAAATGACTAAATAAATGACTATTACTTCTCTATTCTTTTTTCTTTCCAATTTCATCATAATCCATGAATTCAATGACAAGACAAGGAAATGCAATAAATGTCTGCTTAGACCAAAGGAATAAATGGAGAGAAAGCTCAGACGTTTCCCACAAGTGGAGCTAGATTATCTTGGCTCTGCAATCTATCTTAGCACACTAGCCACAACACAACATGCCCATTAATGATCCGCATGCTTTGGGGAAGTGACTGTCCAGCCCTGACCTACCAAAAAATCATTACTTGCCACCTTGCCAACATCTACCGAGGCCTTCAATCGCACTTTTTGACTGTAGGAAAACAAAGCCAACCTGCATAAAATGTCTAGGGGCTATCTCTACCCCCTCCATGTGACCTCTCCCATCTGATTAAAGATGTAGCCCTTTATCGGATGATTATATAATATATATTATTATATTATAATATAATATAATATTGTATTATATAATAATATAATATAATATTTATAATATTATATTATATTATAATTTATTATTTATGTAATATTATAATATTATATAATATTAAATATATTATAATATAATATATATATATATATATTGCTTGGTAAGTGAGGGATTTTTAGGCTGGCCCACTCCAGTGGAGGTCACAAGGGGGACCTCCTTCCCCTATCGAACTACCACTGCCACCATAGCGCGGATCGCCAATGGTGAGGCCCTACTAAGTCTTCCGCCATTGTAATCATGCCGCTTGTGGTGCGAATAGCCACCAGTGGATTTGTCATTATACACCACTGTTGCCATTACCTGTCAAGCTGTGGAGACCAAAGTACATCAGAATTCAAACACACTCCACTTAAGGACCACGGAGTGCCAAGGGTCACCTACATAGAGACACAACCATTTAGAAGCCAAGATGGCTTAGTGGGGATTGGAACCTTGGTCTCCGCAATAATGACCAAGTGGTCTTAACCACTAGACCACACCCACTCGACTAAAATTAAGACCAGGGATGTACCCCCTAGGCGACATGCAAATGCCCCACTCCACATGTCACGAGTAAGTCAGGATACAAGATCCTAGGGGCCTCGAGAAATTTTACACCAATCCAAGATGGTGGGGGGCATCTCATAGAGGACATGGGGGTGAGCTTGGTTCAATATAAAATAATATTTATATTATATAATAATATAATATAATACTATAATATAATATTTATAATATTATATTATATATTAATATTATAATATTATTGTTGTTGAACTTCTAAATCATAGTAAAAAATACTAAATATCCAATAACTTCAATGAAATGGATACAAATACAATAAACAGAGATATTACCTTCATAGATCCTATTCACCTTGTAACTTCCATTGTTGCCTATCTCATATCGATCTTATGTATGATTTTAGCTCTCAGAAGTTGTACTTCCTCACTGTTGAAGATGACAATAGGAGAATGGCTATGATTGGATTGTGTAATGGAGATTAAACTAATAATGCAACTCTAATGAAGATGGATGGTGGAGATATGGAGACATGATTGGATGATTATGATGATAATGAGGTTATGCAAATGCAATGAGGATACTTTGCCAAAGGCACGTTGGTAGAATTTCTGCAGAGTAATATTGCTAAAGCTTGAGTGGATCTAAAATGTGTCTGAGAACCTTGTTTATATAGGCTGAGGAGAGGCCAAATCCAAGTTTCAATAGATCCGTGACTGGAGGAATCTCCTGTGACATGTACTATTAAGGAAGCTTGAGATAACGTGAGGGAATCAAAAAAGGACAAGTGTCCAGGCATCTTTCATGAGTTATGGGAGTTAACAGAATAGATTAAGGAGTTAACTAAATAGACTGACCAGTTAAGTGAAATGATTGATTAGATAACTGATTTGACTTATAAGTTAACTGATTTTGATTGGAGGATAAATAGGACATGTGGGTGAGGGGATATTAGCTAATTAAATACTAAAAATATTTAATTATGTGTGCAACATGGTGAAGTGAAAGATGAGGTGGAAGAATGACATGGATGAGATGATGTAGAATTATGGAATTTAGGACTTTGGAATAGAGAAATTTCAGATTAATTAAATAATTTAGTACTGTACACATTATTTTAAGGACATATTTCAACAGACAAAATTTGTTTTAAGGAATCAGTTTTTAGTTGATGAGTATTCTGTTGGAGTCCAGGACAACATTGAGAGGGGGGTGAATCAGTGTTGTATTAATTTTACAATTTTAATCCTTTTGACTTACAGGATAAAGAGAGAGAAAGACAAAGTTATTTATTAACTCACAAATGTACAATTATAATATTGAAGGCATGAATTAGGACATTAAACCCAGATCATGAAGACACATAAGAAATATAACACAAGATATGATGAGTGCAAAACCCTCAAGGGAAATAAAAACCACTTTGAAACTGCCTCACTAGATTATTCAAAATCTCACTGACCTGGCAAGCCTCACTCGATACAAAGAAGATGACTACAATATGTGTCTCACTGACAAATGTAAGGTTTCACTGACCTACAAGCCCATACAGAAAGTCTCACTGACATTTTTACAAATACTTTGGGTCCACATACAAATCTTATCAGAGGATTACCCTGTTTCAATCAAGTGCAAAACCTTATACCTCCCCTTTATCTTTCACAACAAATTCACTACAAAATTATATTCTTCAATCTGTGCAAAAGGAACAAATCATAAAAACAAATTCTCTCTGTGCCTGCACCATCTCTGTAATCACATCTCCAATCATCTGATCATTTCATTATATTTGCCAACTCTTCATCTCTTTGCTCATCTTCTTCTCTCTGTTAAAACATGATCTCACATACACAATGACACTCACCCATCAATCTAGAATCTGCAAAAATAAATCATATATATATATATATATATATATTATTTAAAGTTACATTTAATAAATTTTAGAATGCAAGTGTGGACTATCTCATTATTTCAAGTTAATTTTAACACTTAATCTTAGAATGCACTTGTGGACTATCTCGTTAAGTTAATTTTAACACTTAAGCTTAGAATGCACGTGTGGGCTATCTTTATTAGTGAGGACTATCTCATTATTTGAAGTCAGATTTAATACTTAATCTTATAATACATGTGTGGGCTATCTCATTATTTAAAGTTAATTTTAGCACTTAATCTTATAATGCACATGTGTACTAGCTTATTAGTACCTGCCTTCGGCAAGTACTGTTACAATGAGTTCGCAGTTATCTAGTTATTAATCTATTGATCGTAAACTAGTCAAAAAACATGATTATTTTTCTTGTCGGACAAATTTGATTTAAATTTGTACTTTTCCTATGTCAACATGACAAATTTTTAACAAAAAAAATTGAAAAATGATTTATATGTATTGTCATTGGCTGAAAAAAAATGACCTCTTCTCTGCGGATTGTCGAGAGTGTAATAAAAAGCTATAAATGCAGAGAGAATTTTGGTTTGAAGAGAGGATGCAATAAGCAAACAAATTATGAACACAAATTTTGTCTCCCACTAGTTAAGTCATGCCTAAATGGATGGGGCAGTATTATGAAAAATATTTTGCCATGTTATTACATTTTTATTTTATTCTTCAAACATACAATATTTTAATGCATTTTAAATTATATAGTATTAATATTATTGCATTTTAATATCTTAAGCAGACATTTCAAATCTCTATACACTCAACTAGGGCCAAGGCTCTCCACATAATACAAATATGCAAGCTTTGTAAAGTTCAGTTTTATAGTTAAGGAAATATTTGTGTTATTTAATAGGCTTTGTAAAGTTTAGTTTTATAGCTAAGTAAATATTTTAGTGCTATTTTATTTTTACCAAATTAAATTATTTTTTAGATTTCAATTTTATTTACCCAAGACATTTTAAAACGAGTTCACATGAATTTTTCCTTATAAATTTAGTTCTGCAAATACAATAGTTTCAAATTTGAAATGATAAACAACTCTTTATCTTTAGAAAAAAAATATTACTAAATGAAAATATTAGATTACTTAAAATAATTAGAATCGTGTTCTCTAAAAGTACTTACTATTATTACTTAAACAAAAAATTAAGCGACTAAGATAAAATACTATAGTTAAATATGAATATGTTATTGTTATTATATTGTGTAATTATTCTTCAAAATGTAGGATTTCAATTTTATTTATTCAAATCACTAAAAATATTTCACCATGTTATTACATTTTTCATTTTATTCTTCAAACTTACAATATTTTAATGCATTTTAAATTATAAAATTATTAGTATTATTACATTTTAAGGAAATATTTGTGTTATTTAATAGGCTTTGTAAAGTTTAGTTTTATAGTTAAGGAAATATTTTAATCCTATTTTATTTTTACCAAATTAGATTATTTTTTTGATTTCAATTGTATTTACCCAAGACATTTCAACACTTTTCAAAATTAATTTTTCAATTATTGGAATGCAATTTGTCTATACAACCAATACCTAATCAACAAAAAAATTACAACTAAACAAATACTATAACAACAACACTACAAGGTAGGTACTAGCCACTACATGGCACTTGTTACTTAAAGCACACAAGTGAGGACTATCTCATTATTTGAAGTTGGATTTAATACTTAATCTTAAAATACACTGGACTATCTCATTATTAGTACCCCAGTACTATTGCATCTGTTGAAGCTTATTAGTTATTAATCTATTAATAGTAAATTGGGTCAATCAAGACACGGGATTGGGCAAACTTGATATAAATTTGAACTTTTCCTATGTCACTTAAAGCACACAAGTGAGGACAATCTCATTATTTGAAGTTGGATTTAATACTTAATCTTAAAATACTCGGGACTATCTCATTATTAGTACTCGAATACTATTGCATTATTTTTGTTGTCGGGTGATATAAATTTGAACTTTTCCTATGTCAAGATGATAAAATTTTTAAAAAATAATTTATCTTTATTGTGATTGGCTAGAAAAATGGCCTCTTTCTCTGTAGATTGTGGAGAGTGCAACAAACACTATACACTATAAATGTGGAAAGAAATTGAGGGGAGGATGTGGCAAGTAAGAAAATTATGAACACTAATCTTACGTCCCACAATTTAAGTCATGCCTAAATGGATGGCAATAATTCTGAGAGTGAAAAATCATAAGTTTTTTAGAATTTAATTTTTTACGTCATTACCTAAACTTCAAAATTACTTTTTGTCAAAGGTACAAAATAATTATAATATTAACAAGTGTCACTTAGTGGCTAGTGTTGTTATTATAGTATTTGTTTAGTTGTAATTTTTTTTGTTGATTAAGTATTGATTGTATAGACAAATTGCATTCCAATAATTGAAAAATCAATTTTTTAAGAGTGTTGAAATGTCTTGAGTAAATAAAATTGAAATATCAAAAATAATATAATTTGGTAAAAATAAAATAGGACTAAAATATTTCATTAACTATAAAACTAAACTACCTATTAAATAAGACAAATATTTCCTTAAAATGTAATAATACTAATACTTTTATAATTTAAAATGCATTAAAATGCAATGTGTGTGTGTGTGTGTGTGATGGATTTTGGTGATATGTGGTGTATAATGATGGATGGACATGTATGATATTTATTTTTATGGGTTTATATTGTTTATGATTATGATATGCATATGGATAGATGATAAAATGATACATAGATATGATTCTGATTGGATATTGTAATGCTTATGATGGATGCATGATTATGGAAATGTATATATTCTTATATGAATGGATATATGTATAGAATGATAATGATATGTCTAACACACTTGTATTATAGGATGAAGATGATGAAAACATAGATGAATAGAAGAAAGTAGGTGAGATTTGATTGATCAATCCTTGTGAGAGCTTATGGGTTTTTATTACAGTAAATAAATGGATGGTGGATGATGAATGACAACTTTAATGGTTGTACACAAATTTAGACATTGCAATCCTTATGTTTGATATAGCATATGGATATTATGCACCAGGGTATGGAAGACCAAGGCGTTGATGTATCCAATGCATACAACATAATACAGTCTTGTCTATCGTATGAGGTCAAGATGTTGATCCAACATACACAAGATATGAATATTAGCTAATCCAAGATGGACTTTGACTCTGCAAGCAATGATTTGAGCTTATTTCTAATAAAAATAATGAAACCTTGTTTGTTATATGTATGCAAAATAGTCTTAGAATAGAATAAACCTAATACATAAGACATTGTTTAGCTTCTCATATGCAAAAGATATTGATATGCAAGATGCTAATCCCAATGCGTACAAGATACTAATAATCGTAGTAGGAGAATAAGATCATCCCACAAACATAGCATACGAAAGCAAATGACCATGCCCCACTCTATACTTCATCGCAACATACCAAGATATGATGGATCAAGGTAGCCTAGATTACGTATGAGAAAGGGACAAAAGATAAATCAAAAGAAAACAAAAGTCACAGCCATCATGTTCTCTTGCCAAAAAAAGGTGCTGTTGGATGGATTGGATAGCACCTTGTTGTGAGGAAAGATATATCCTGTTGAAGGCTAAGATATTGGATTGGTATAGCAAATGTTGGCTAAAGGCATGGAGACAAATGTCTCTAGTTACCTCTAATTTATTAAGTGCTTGAGCTATCGTGGCATGCATAGTTTGTTTTCTACTTCAGTTGGTCAAAGAGAAGAAGATGGAAGAGAAAAGAAATGAAATGAGAATGGAAGAATGGATCATCTGTGCTTGCGTACTAGATACTTCCTTCATATTCCAGACTACCTACATACCCTATATCCACGGGATCAAAGCATAGTACGATGATGATGAGACATGATTATATGTAGTTCTAGGTGTTTATTGATGATGTGGGAGATAGATGATGATTGATGAAGGTTGGATGAATGTATAGAAGATGGAAATGGTCTATCACCTATACTTGAATCTGTGTACTTCCTTCATATCCTAGATTGTCTACATACCCTGTATTGATGGGATCAAGGCACTTAACGATATAGATAAGATGTAGTTCTAATGCTCTTATTGATGGGATAGTGATGAAGATGGGTTGGATTGATCAGACTATGGATTGATGGGATTGGTTGATGTTTTATGATGTGTGAGCTGCTTTAAGTATCCACTCCAAAGACTAGGTGCAAGCAAGTGCCCCTAGTGTAGAATAAACTTATCAAATACAAACAAGGTATTTCCCTTGTCAAGCTGTAAACCAATGATCAATCGATCGATTGATGATGATAGTGTTGTCATTACGGGGAATGATATATCCCTAGATTAACACAAGGATGTGGGAATGATATATCCCATTGATGATGATTAATTGATTGATAATTGGGTTGATTTAGTTTATGAGAAGATTATGATCATGACCATTGATGTGATTGGATAATTTGGACACGATTGATAGACTTGATTGGTATGGATGAAGGATAACTTGGATTTGGATCATTGCTTGGACCGATTTGACTTGATTGACTGAATGATTGAAATGAGGACATTGATTTGAAGAAGTGCTTGGATTGGAATGGTTTGATGGATAGATTTGGTTGATTGATGAATGAATTAGAAGAATTGATTTGATGGATGTGATTTGAAGAAGAATTGGTTTGATGAATTGATTTGAAGAAATGATTTTATTCATTTGGATTGATTGGAGGAAGTTGTTTGATAATGAGTGAATTTGTGATTGATTGATAGATTATTGCTTGGATTTTGTTGGATATTTGATTTTTTTGTGTTTTTGAAATGTTTTGATTTTTTTGGATTTTTGATATGTGCTGATTTTTTTGGATTTTGGACGTGTTGATTTTTTTTGGATTTTTGAGAATATTTGATTTTTTTGTATTTTTTGAAATGTTTTGGGATAGCACTAAATGACAATTTTGATTGTCTTTATGCTAGACACCAATGACAAGGGAAAACCAAGTCTGGATACAAGAATCAAGGTACGATGAATGTACAAAAGGATGAGCGATAGTAAATGGGATGGAAGGGTCATGATAAATGGATGGGTAAGAGGATAGGCCATAGAATAGAAAGCTCATGATAAATGGATAAGTACAAGGATATGCTACAGTGGATGGATGTATTCCTCATAATGGAGCTAGGATGTGATCTCCAAGGACTATGTCACATAGGAATAACATGCCCCATTCTAGGTAGTAGACTTAGTATTTTACATGACAAATCTTATGATGAAAGGATGATCGGAGGGATTGGAAGGGATGAGGCATATCAAGAGATACCCATAGAATGTTTCAACATTTTTCCCCTTATGTCTCCATCAAGATCAAAAGGAGGAAGGGAGGATAGACATATTCAATATGATAGGTATGTGGGTGTAGTGGATAAGGATGGTAGGATAGGATAGTATGGAAATGGTATGATGGGATAGATAGGAAAATGATAGATTGGATGAGACAAGGTACCCCCAAGTGTAAGCGACATAGATAATCAACCTACACATGACATCTATTTGCCAGGTTCTCATCATGGTACTTATCCAAGGTGCCACCAAGGGTGGTTTTCACCATTGGATGAAAGGATTTCTCTTTACTATTTTGATTTTTTTTTTTTTCTTTTTCTTTTCCTTTTTTGATTTTTTGATTGTTGAATGGGAAAAGTGGATATGAATAGGAGGTATTCAATTGTCTAGTGCTATGAAAGTTCATTGTCCCATTGGAGATGAATGTCATCGTATGGACCATGTCAGATGTCATTATGCTCATCGATGTTGGTAAGGGATTGCATGGAAGGAAGATGGATTAGGTAGATAGTGGATTATAAAAGGTTTATGCGAGGATGGATGGGGGGTAGTGGATTATGAATGGAAATCTAGTCGATTATGAATGGAAATATAGGGGATAGCAGATTATGCATGGTTAAAAAGCTTATGCAAAAGAATGGACCATAAAAATAAAATGGGGAGGATATGTAGGATTGACATGTTATAGGGACAAATTGGATTGGTATGCAGAAGTGTGGTGGGATGAAAGGGAACCATGACCAACGGTTCCACACACCATGATAAACATTAATGTTTTTGATGGGTAGGTGGTGTAAGAAGTAATGGCAATGTTTGCTTAGGAGATGGATCACTTATTGATTTAGGTACCCACATAAACTTAGTATTTTTAGGATTTTTATTTTGCTTGTGGGATTTTTGGAATTTTTGAATGGAATGGGAATTTTAGATGAAAGGAGATTGTTGGGATTTTTGAGAGGTGGATACCTCATTTGACTTGATTGATTTTGCTTAGGGACCCAAACCATTTTGCTTTTGGATTTTTCTTGTGATGGTATGGGTTTAGATGGAATTCTAGATGTATTTTTCTTTGTCCCTTTGCATTGATATCCTAAGGCATTAGGACCTTTAGTATTTTTTCTATTATGATCGGAGGCATCGAAGTTTTTATTTTTGAATCCCATGGGTTTGGTGGAATGAGTGGAAGCTTTATGTTTAGACAATATGTTCATTTGTTGGTCATAATTAGGAATATGAGGGAATTTATGGATGATAGGGGAATAATTAGGTGTTGCAAGAAATAATGGTATAGTGGATGGTGGGATATTAGGAGTTGGAAGAAGTGGAGGTAAATTGGATGGTCGAAGGTGTATGGTCACATGCTTTTGACATTTGTAGGATAGTGGAGGTGGAATGGCAACATCTGTATTAGGGGTATGATGGGATTTATGATGGAAAGTGGACTTGAGATGCATGGAGGAAGTACCAACATCTTTAGATTGTCTATCTTAGCCATTCATGTTGCAACAGACAATGGGTTTAGATGTAGTTTGAACACTAGACTTGAACTCCTTATTGGATTGAGAAGGTGAGGTGGTAGACAATGGTGGTTTCTCCCCTAAGGAAGAGCATTCATGAATGAGGGTGGATAGATCAAGCGGATATGATGGTGGACTTGCAACATGGTCAATAGTGGACGTGGAAGGATCATTAGGATCTTGATTATGTTCATTTAGATACAAGCTATTTGTTTGAGCATCTATGTTTGCTTGAGGGCCAAGTGTCTCGTCATGACAAGTGGAAGTTAGTGGATCATGAGTAGGGCTAGATGGATGATGGATAGGAGCAATTTAGATATCTTTCTCATGGATAGGTATAGGATTATAGATAAGATCAAGGTGCTCATGGATAGGCTCTTCATTATGAACAATATCTTTATCATGGAAATGATATATGTTATGGAAAGGTTGGATTTGGATTGTTTTCTCATGGATAGGTATTGGAGCAAGTTGCTCATGGATAGGTTCTTCATAGGTAATATCTTGATCATAAAGAAGGTATAGGTTGTGGATGGGTCGAATGAAAGGGATTTGATCTTGGTTAGACCTAAGGCTTGATGTTTCTGCATGCTTAGGATTATGCTCTTGACATAGCTATTGATTTTCTTGAATGGAAGTGGAAGGCTCTTGGATATGCTTGACATATTCTTGAGGTTTATTGACATGAGGGGATGATGGATATTCACTTGGACTCCTAGTGGGAGGCTCTTTAATGGACTCGAGGGGCTCTAGATGGTCATCACCATATGTACATGATGGAGTTTGACATGGACTTATGATGGGAGCCTCTTTAATAGGGTCAATGGGTTGTGGACTATATTAAGGATTTGGAGAACTAAACAAGGTGTTTGAGGACTCTTCGATAGGCTCAATGTGTTGTGGAGCACATGATGGGATTGAAGGATTAGACATGACATTGAGAGATTTTTTGATAGGCTCGTGAATGGGTATTTGACATGGATATTGTTTATTCCTTGCTAATAGCCAGTGGATTGTATCCTTTGCAAGTGTATGGGTGAAAGGACAATATAATGGGTGGACAATAAGAGTGGATATTATAGGCTTATGATTAGGATTAGGTGGAGAAATAATGGTATTGAACAGATTAGGATTTGACTTGGATAGAGGGATAGTAGGATTGGACGGATTGGGATTTGGATTAAATTAAGTTGGCATGCTTAAGGATACTCTGTTTGTTTATTTTTATAGGCAATGGATCATATCCTTTGCAAGTGTATGGGTGAAAGGATAATATATTGGGTGGACAATAAGGGTGGATATTACAGGCTTATGATTAGGATTAGGTGGAGGAATAATGGTTTTGAACAGATTAGGATTTGACTTGGATGGAGGGATAGTAGGATTGGATGGATTGGGATTTGGATTAAATGGAGATGGCACATGAGATCAGGATGAGTTGTCATGCTTAAGGATACTCTGTTTGTACATCTCGTAGAAGTTGGCATAAATATAGGGCACTCATTTGTATCATGACCTTTGATCCAATGGTATGCATAGTAGTCATATTTGTCATATGCCATTAACCTTGTAAATCCTAGTATTGTATTTATTCCACTTATTATATTTAATTTGCAATAATCCATAAGGAGATTTACTAGTTTCACTGATAGGGGTAATTTCAGAGTAACCAGAGGTAATTATGGAGTGACTTTTACTATTGGCAAATGTAAAAACTCAAAGTAAATGTGGGTAGGTGTGCTCCCTTGAGGAATATACTATTTTTGGCATGTGTGACAACTGTCATAATGTTTGGTAAGTAAATTTATGACAACTGCAAGTTGTCATAAGATTCTGAGATTCTATGTCGCATATGACGGATATGTTAGTTGTATATTTGCTATATTTAGCCCAAGGTTCCTATCTTAGAAAGATACTCTTTTATGGAATCTATGAGGGTTATGACCCATCATAAGATGTTGTAAGAGGCCAGATTTAGTCTTGGGCCCCCAACCTTTGCATGGTTGTTTTTGGATAACTGTAAGATGCTTGTAAGATGGTAATTAATGTTTATAGGTTGGAGAATCTTAGGAGAGAGAAGGTGAATGCCTAGGATGAGTTAAAAAATGTTTAGACTATAAGTATTTGCCATGTATTTATTGCTGCAATATAGATTTTAGATACTCAGGTGCTGTAGGAATCCTATCAGATTGAAGACTGGTGGAGAGAGTTGTGTAGTTGATGTATTGTATAGATCTTTTACAGATTAATACAAACTTGTGCCTCTTTCTTGGTGGAGTTTTTTACCTGTAAGGGTTTTCTCCATGTAAACACTATGTCTTGTGTTGTGTTCTTCATGTTTGGCATTTTCTCTATAGTGGGTTTTATGTTTTGTTACAATATCCATTGTTAATGCACACTTAAAGATTGTTAAAATTTATCTTGAATCATATTTCCAATGTAGTAGTGTTGCTTTCATTTCTAATAGATTCGCACTCAAAACTCATGATTCAATAGATTCCTTATAAAATATCAAACCCTAAGCTAAGTTCTTCCCTAAAACATATTTGGTAGTATTATTATTTTTTAAATAATACTTTGAAAATTAAATTTGGCCCCCATACGATAGGTTAGGGTGAAAATTAACTCTGGCGCCCATATGATAGGTTAGGATGAAAACTAATTTTGGCACCCATATGATAGGTTAGGGTGAAAATTAAATTTGGCACCCATTTAAATAAATATATTATAATATTATATTATTATATAATATTAAATATATTATAATATAATATAAATATAATATAATATTATTGTTGTCTCTCATATTTGTACCCTTGCCGAGTTGTAAGAAACTTGGCAATCTGGAGAAACATGGGAAAGATCTTGAAGTGTGGGACCTTGCGAACTGAGATCAGACCTCTAGAGAAGGCCGGCTTCCTCTTTCTAAGCCTACTACTTAGAGCAATGTAACTAAATCCAGTGCTAATGCTTGTAGGGGAAAAGGGTTAGAAGGAAACTAAAATGAAATGAAAAAGTGATACACCAGATTTAGTGAGTTATGGGGATTCTGGAAGAGAGACACAACAATAATCTCAATCATGGAGGGAGTTTACACAGACTTATAGGGCTGATTGAGGCTTCGATATAAATAACTAACCTATAGAGGAGCCTCTTTACTCACGGAATAGATTATAACTTCAAGTAAAACATAGAAATTAGGACATAAGAGAGGCAAGAAATCATGCATATATTGATCATGAAGATCAGAAACTATTACAATACAGAATATTCAGTAGCAGAGAAGGTCTGATTATAGAAAAATTGACAGCATAGCAACCCAAAATAAAACCATCCTCTCTTTTAAAAATGAGGTTACAATGCACTTTATAGATCAAGTTCTTGTGTAGGGGACACTGAAAACCACTGCACAGGATGTGAGGTCATCAGTGTAGGAACAGGGCTGCAGGGGCAAGGGCGTGGTGACAAGACAGGAACCATGCCACTGTTGTTCTGTAACCACAAAAAATAGCCACCCAAATGCACGATAGGATAGGGCATTGAAGAGGAAACCCCCAAAGTCGTCACCCAACACATGAAGATCGGCCAACAAGACACAGAGACCATACCCCTCAAAGAGTGAAGCCATCCTCCATGAATGTACCTACAAAACTCACCAATAGGAGTTACTGTGAAAATATTAGCCTTTGTACATGCTAGAAATGGTCGCTGAAACATCTTATCGGCCGAGCATGCAAATCTAGATTGTATTTTGAAAGTGAGAAAATTCCACTCAAAAGCCCGCTAGATGAAAGAGGAGACAAAAATAAGCACTTTCACCTTTTGAAACATGTTGAAATTCGCCAGAATGAGGGAGATATGGGCGGTCAAAGTTACGGTCAACTGCATCTTGCACCTATGTATCACTTTGCATCTGCATATATAACTAATATATATATCAGGCCGTTGGGGAGACCATGAGTTGAGTCGCTGATCTGCAAAGTGTCACTAAAAATCATTTGTATGCGCTTTTGTATCTGCCTTGTATGTATGCAAATGTATATACATACAATCGCTCACATACAAAAATGTGCCTTGACTTCTACATCACCTTTTGTATGTTCCCTTGTATTGGCTTGACACATGGCACTATCTGATTAGCCGCTGAGTTGAACCTGGGACCCATCACTGCATCCTCTGCATCTTTATCGGCCATCGGAAAGACCCTAAACTAAGTTGCCGATGCACTAAGTCTCACCAAAATCCTTTGTATGCGACCCCTTGTATATTTTGCTTGTATGTCGCACCTTTTGACTTTGTATATGCTATATACAACTGCAGACCCCAAAAATGATTATCCGCTGCATTTGATTCCCCAGTCGCGCCCAGATTGTATGTTTCCCTTTGTATATTACCTTTGTATATCGCATATACAATGTGAATATATAAGCAAAACTGTATACAATCCATGCCTGCACATACAAACATTGATTCTAACCTTTGCATGTGACCCTTGCATGTGACCTTGTGTATACAAATGTACATTCACCCTTGTATATTCTTTTGTATATGACATTGCATCTTCCTCTTGTATATGCAGATATACAATGCGAACATACAAGCAAAGATGCATGCAATCGCATTTGCTCATAAAAACAAAATTGCATATTCTTTCAAGTCCAGAATGTATCTTTACCTTGTATCACGCCTTGCATATGCACATGTATATTGAATTGTATATACAAGGACAACCTTTGTATATTCCTTGCCTTTGTATATTTGACTTGCATCATTAGCTGTTGGAAAGACCTTGAGTTGAGCCGCCGATGTATCTTGTCACGCCGAAAATCCTTTGTATGTGACCCCTTGTATATTTTGCTTGTATGTTTTCCTTTCTATATCACATATACAATGCGAATGTACAAGCAAACCTCTGTATATTTTGCCCTTTGCATCTTGCCCTATATATACAATTATGCGTGCAATTGTATATGCAAATGAGAATGTACATACAACGATACATACAAATGTACATACCAAGTATAAAACTAAGAATTATCTGCAATGGAAGGCACTTGAAGACAAAATATTTCTGGGTTTTTCTGGGTTTTCTTCAAGGATTCTCCAAGTGAGTTTCCAACATTTTGGCAAGGTAGAGCACAGATAATTGAAGGATTTAAACCTTGTAGGGTCACTTTCTAAAGGATATTCAAGGAATATACAAGGTGAACTATTTAAGTCTGGACAGAGGAAAATAGGTCAACAATTATATTATAATATGATATAATATAAATATTATATTATATTATATTATTATATAATATAAATATTGTATTATATTATTATATAATATTATAAAATAATATAATATTATATTATATAATATCATATTATAACATGGTCGGGGGCCCTAGCTCGATTAGCTAAGTAATTTTGTTGCTGTAAAGATGGTCATGAGGTCCAGTCTCCCCCCGTCCCCGTGGTACTAGAGGGCATGTTGTGCCAGCGTCACTAGTCATGTGAAAAAAGTTTACCAGGAACAAAAAAAAAAAATAATATTATAATATTTTTTTAAATTATCCACTTTAATATCATATTGTCTAATTTTTATTTGTGTGACTAATTATTTAGTAATTTTTATTTGTTTGACCAATTATTTAGTTGTGTTTTTTGCTCGATGACCAAATTAGTCATTTATTTGGTCATTTATCTAGTCATTTCAACCAATGACCAAATTTTTCATTTTTAGTTGTGTTGCAAAAAAAATTGGTCATGTGACTAAAAGTTTTAGTCACCTGGTCATTTATTTGCCATATTTCTACTAGTGGAGGAAGAGATAAGTGATAAAAGAGCAAAAGTTGATATTGTTTCAGAGGAAGAAAGTGAGAAGGAAAAGGAAGGCTTCATCTTCAAAAGAAGAGAGGAGAAAACTGGTGAAGGAGTTCATCTTCCTAAGGGGAAAGGAAAGTGAAAGAAGAAAAAAGAAAGTGAAGCTTCTAGAATAAAGACAAAGACGTTAGAGACATCAAGTCTTCCTCTCTTGCAACTTGAAGCTACTGTTAGTGCCATTATAGAGTATGGAAATCTAAAGGAAGTAGTATAAATGTATGATGAAAGAGCCTCAAATGACCAATCTATCACTGAAACAACAATAATCAGGTACATGGATGCATTCAATGTTTCTCTAATAGAAATTATTGATAAAGTACCTAATAGTCTTGATAGTGTATTGACAAAGAGAAGAGATGAAGCCATGAACAAAGATTTTGAGATGAAAAATAAGGCAATTAAGAAAGTTTTCAATTCAATTTCTATTCAAGAAAAGAATAAGGCTATTCAGAGGTTAGCCAAAGAGTTTAGAACAAAAAGGAGACTGAATACTTTGATGTCTAATGATAAAGATGAAATAAAGATGTTGGAGAAGGACACCTTGAAGATAACTGTAGATGTTCTCAAGGAGTTAGAAATCAATACAATTAAAGAATTCCTCCTCTTCTAAGGAAAGAGAAAAGGATGATGGCCATCCTAAGAAAAATGAAGAAACTGGAGTAGATGAAAATAATCAAACTGAGCAAAACATGTCATCCCCTCCAGTAAACACTGATACAACCAATATTGAGGGTCAAGATGTTGGAAATCTATCAGAACAGGTTAATTTTCTCCTTCGGAGAATGTAAAGAATGTTGAAAAGATGAAGGAGATTCTAGAAGAGAAGAAAAATGAAGAGAATGAATAACAGGGTGAGACAGTATTGAAAGAAAATGAACAAGTAGAAAGCACTAATGCCTCTGTTCATCTGGAGAATGAAAAAGATGAAGAGATGCATGAGGAAAATAAAGTCCTCTAGAAATCTCTGGCTCACACATGATCTCTATTTTAGAAAAGGAGAAAAAGAATACAGAGGGAGAGTGTCTTGGAATCTCTCCAATAGACTCCATCAGAGAGTTCTTGGTCCAATAGAGACAAATTTAGTCTATGGCTTCACTGCAACTATTTCAATTGTAGTCTATGGATGGACAAATTAATTTGTCCAATATCTCTCCTCTCAAAAAATTGCAACTAGGCTAGAGGCACCATGTTTTAGGCCACTGCCCAAGAGAAGATGCTACAATCACATGTGGAAGGTAACGAGATTCTAGAAGAAGAAATGAGATTTTTTGAGAAGATGCTACCAGAAACTAAGAGGGATGCATCTCTAACTCTTGTACAACAAATGAAGGAACTAATGGAGTCTGTTAATAGTCATTTTGTGTCCTTAGAGAAGACTGTTGAGAAGAAAGCATTGGAAGAGATCAGAAATAAGAGATTGATAGATCTGTCAGAAAAATGTTCCAAGGCATACAACCAGTTGGAAACTAGTGTAAAGAGTATTCAAAATGCCCTAGGTTATGCCAATGTAATATATTAATTTTGTTTGTCATGGCCGGTAGCTACAAAATATATAAAAGATAAGATTGATGGCATAGAATTACAAATAACTAACATCACCTGAACTTATGATCCCTTGAAGGATAATAATGGAAATCTGTGGGCTGAATTTGAAAAGACTCATGCTATCATTAAGAAACTACAAAATCAAAGAGAATTGATCAAGGATCAGATGAGTCAGTTAAGAGAAATTGTCAATTTCAAAATGGTTGTGTTGACAAGATTGTTAAAGGAAGCTGATAAGATTAGAAAAATGACACCTACACCTACATCAATGGAAGAAGCAGAAGAATTGCTATTGCATATTAATGGAAGATACAGATACTTAACTCTACCAAAACTGCATTGGGATTCTGTAGTGCTTCAACTAAAGAATATATTAGTGTACACATTTCATTTGGCTTAATTTGGCATTCATTTGCCCATATTTGGAAGCCTCATTTTATGCACATGGTATAGGACACCTCAGCTAGGTGTGTGGTAGTTAGGAAGAGCCCTTCAAACTCTTTCACTCCACTTAGCTTGCCACATCTACTTGAGATCTCCTTAAGTTATGGGATTGACTCCCATTAACTCAAGGTTACTCAAGGCTATATGTACTTGTCATATTGACTTCTAATTCACTTCAAAGTTGTGATTTTCATTCATCTTATAGATCTTGCAAATTCTAATATGGTATTAGAGCTTGTTTAAGCTCGTTGCTAGTTTTGTTTGGAGTCAAAGGTGCTAGTTTTATTAATCTAGTTTGCCATGGTGTTGAATCAGGGTCAAATGACTCTAAGAGACCAAAGCAATAAAATTGTTTGTGGCCTGTTCTATGCTCTTTGAGCTATGTTCGTGGTTTACTCAATGAGTCGAGGGTTTGTTTGTGAAGGAGATTTGGTATTTTAAGGTGATGAGCACTTGTTTGAGGCACCTCATTTGAATGTCATCTTCCCATCCCAAGGCCGACCCTGTTCACGTCGAGCTTCATCTAAGTATGGCAGGATAAGGTAGACCCTTGGAATTTTTTTGCTAAGGAGAGTGGTTGAAGTAATGTGCAAGACATGGTATTGGAGTCTAAGGCAAGATTGCAGATAGATTGGGCCCAACCTCTGCCCCTCCTCTGCTCTGTACATGGCTTGGCAAGAAAAAAGGCCTATGACCTGCATAAAAGTCCCAAGTCCTTCTTAGGAGGCCAACAGCTCTTCCAACATAGGCATGCCCTCTTCCACATGCATGCATGCTCTTGTTACATTTTCTGAGGTTGTTAAGGAATGCCATAATCGTAGTTCCACAAAGGGTTAGTGCTAGACAATAGAGACTTGGCATTTTCTAAAACACTCAATTTTGATTTCCAGACTTGCAAAGCCACCCTCACGTGGATCGTTGACAGAGCTAGCACTCACAGCTACTCTCTGTATTTAGTCCAATGACCCATAGGAGAAAAATGTGCATCACCAAACGGCCTCTATTTCAATCGATGTGCCCCACTACTAATGGGAGAGCTCACCCATCTATATGGGAACTAGAAACCTTCAGGCTCCTAGCCTCATGCCTCTATTTGGTGTATCTTTGCATACTCTCTACACAGTGAAATGGAGATGTACCTACAGGTACCAGAAATTGATGGACTCACAAGGAACTCACACCCACCCATGGCCTCTCTGCACAGAGAGTCTAGTAGCATGTTTGCTGCTAAAAGGCATTCAATGTCTTTGCAAGCATGGCGGCTGCCTTCATACCCCTATAGTTGCCATTTTTGGCTGCCCCTATTTTCTTCTTCATTTTTGTCCCAACCTAAACCTCTCTAACTTGGATGCCCGTGCCCTAATTTTGGGCTTTGTTTTTTGGGCCTCCAAACTTTTTTTGTTTTTTAATTTTACAAAGGAATATTTCAAGTTATGCTTATTATAAAACTACAAATGGGGGGCAGGGGGAATTTACCATAGAGGAAAAATAGTTTGGAGAAATTGTTGAGGTTCTTTTAAAAAAAAATAGTGTTAAATTACATTTTTTTAAAAAAAGGCTAAGTATCAACCTACTTAGACCTATAGCACCAAAATATGAAGTGCCACACAATAGGCGATCACAAAGTAATGGGGGTTATTATTGAGTTATTTTTTCTTTCAGTACTTGTAAGTTGTAAAATGCATCTCATAGTTAAATAAGTGTGATATCGAATCTAACTCTAAGTACTTCTATTGTGACCTTGAAAACACCCAAGGGAAGGTTATCAAGCAAAGAAGTCATGAGCTAAAGACCTCATAAGTATAAGTCTAAATGCCTCTAATAATGTAGAGGATTATGTCACCTAATTTAACTCAATGAGGTTGCAACTAAAAAGAGGTATTGATAAACAAGTGGATCAAATGATCCTTCAAACATTTTTGAGAGCCTATGGTAAATGATCCATAATCTTGCAATGGATTCACATCGGTTCATATCTCACATCGAGATCCTATGGTAAATGAACTTGAATCTTGCATCGGATCACATCTCAAATTTAGTTAATATTCTTGAATACTCATGATACTGACATCTATGGAGTCATTAGTCACAGTTCAGCATTGACATCGGTACACAAGCAACTTCCAACTTCATGCATTTTTTTTCTCTTTTGGGGGGTAGTTTTTTCCCATTGGGTTTTCTACCTTACTCCACTTATGAGAGTTTTATTTGTACATGGGTACCTCATCAGGCCTTGTTGTTGGGACCGATCTTTTACACCCACCTATGTTGTGCTTAAGGGGGTGTATTAGTGTACACATTTCATTTGGATTAATTTGGCATTCATTTGCCCATTTTTGGAAGCCTCATTTTATGCACATGGCATAAGACACCTCAGTTGGGAGTGTGGCAGTTAGGAAGAGTCCTTCAAACTCTGTCACTCCACTTAGCTGGCCACATCTACTTGAGATCTCCTTAAGTTATGGGATTGACTCCCATTAACTCAAGGTTACTCAAGGCTATATGTACTTGTCATGTTGACTTCTAATTCACTTCAAATTTGTGATTAGCATTCATCTTATAGATCCTGCAAATTCTAATAGAATATATGCAAGGATATTCTTCCAACTAAATAGTAAGATTCATATTCTGATTTCTTGCACATATGTGGAAGAATAGAAGAAAACATTTTTTTAATACATTGATGTACATATTAAAGCATATAAGTAAACAGCAAGGGGAAGTCTGTGCATAGAAAAGAAAGATCAATTTTGAGATAGGGGGAGCGGTTTTGATTTGTAGATATGAATATAGTTCCTTTGTCATTGATGACAAAGGAGGAGAAGTTTTGGTGCATGTTGCCATCAATGACAAAGGGGGAGATTGTTGGCAACATAAGCATGATGATGAAGAGACTGATGAGCATGACAGTAAGCAGTGTTGTCATTGATGGAAACAAAGGGTAAAGACATAGCTGTGTTGATCCGGAGAGTGGCAACAAAGTGCAAGGATACATTTGTGTTGGTCTGGTGATGTTGCTAAGTATGATATGGGAGAGAATACACCTAATTGTTAATCCAAAGAAGCTATTATGTGAAATATGAAGGAGAGTACACCTAAGCATGATATCATTCCATTTTGGAGTTCTGTAGTCAAGCACAATTTGCTAAAGATTTGTCTAAGGTATTTTTAGTACAAAACCTATGACAGGGTCACAATATTTTAGTCTGCATTTCTCCACTATGAAGAATTTCCCTATGTGGTTGTAAGGTAGTGTTGGTGCATACTAAAGGAGTCTAAATCTAAAGATTCAGGTTTTGAAGCTCTCTGGAGTGAAAGATAGAGTTGACAGAGTACCAGACTCTATATTGATAGTGTAATCACAGTACCGGTGGTATATTGGAATGCTCCGTATTCCATCACAAATGAATGGTTTTCTATGCATATTTGAGGATAAGGTTATGGATGTCTAAAGTGTGTTATCTCCAAGTGGTAATCATTTTTATGGTCTGCATGTTGAGTTGTGAACTAACATATAGTTCATGCTATTGCTACTTCACCAGTTAAGCTGACCTAAAGGTGTTGAGGTTGTGCAGAATTGATTCATGAATGGAACAAATTCATTGGAGTAATTATAGGCTATGCTGACCTATATGAATGTGCTACATGCTTTGGTTCTCTCTACAAAGTGTATAGGGTTAAGTTTTGGACTGACAGAACATGTAGCCACACGATACATCTTTCTGCCGACTTGGTTGATGTTTTGGCTTAAGTGCAGTATATATACAAGATTGAATTCTTGTGTGGAGGTGTGCATGTGATGCGAAGGAGTTATGTGTGTGTGTGAGTGAAATCTGATGCAGAGAAGGATAAGTTGAGATTATGGTGAAGATGAAGTGTGCAAAGTCAGTATTTTGACCTTCAGTGGAACTATATCTCTAGCATAAGTCAGATGCATTACTAGCAGTTCATATTTGAGCCACCCCTTCTTCTATCGCTTCCTATTCAGGATAGTGAGTCCTTTGGTAGTGAGCCACCTGCAATCAGCATTCTCTTTTGTGGAAAGTGAGTCCTTTTGGCAGTGAGCCTCATTGTAATTAGTATTGTTATTCATATATATGTGAGCTAATTCTTACCATGGTTTTTCCCCTTTTTTGGGTTTTCCACGTAAAAATATGGTGTTCATGTGTTATGCATTTTCATGGTTGATTTCATGCTTTCCTTTCTCGCTATAAATTAAATATGCTATGTGGAATGAATGTTTAAATACTTAAGTGGTTTCAGAGAATATTGATTCACCCCCCCTTCTCAGTATTTCAGGTGTTCAACACACAATATATCCCCTCTTTTAATTTGTGCATTATTGTCATATCTTACAACACGGGGGACATTAAGCCTTCCTATTTTACACATGGTTACACTTTATTACATTATTCTTCCCATATCAAGCCTCTTATTCAATAGAGCTTTTACACATACATCTTACATGGTTACATTTGGTCACATTTGGGGGCAATGTGCCAAGTGCTTCCTATTTGATTATATTTTGAGGTATACTATGCTAAGCACTTGGTTTTCTTTTACATTTGGAGGTATTGTGTGAAGCACTCTATTTTTCATTTCTATTTGGGTGCATTGTGTTAAGCACTTCCCTTTCTATTACATGTGGAGTTATTACACTAAGTGATCTCCTTTATATTTTTCATTTGGAGATACTACACTAAGCACTCTCTTTTGAATTACATTTGGGGTTATTGCGCTAAGCACTCCCCTTTATCAAATGCACTATGTCATTGTACTTTATATGGATGTCCTTGGCTAGTAGCACCATACTTTTTGTCTATGTTGTGGACAACATTATTTTAGCAACACCATCTTCAACTCATGTGTTTATATGATGCATTCTTTCTAATCATTGTTATATGATTATATCATTATGTGATTAGATGCTTATTGAATTATGTGCTTACATGATTACATGCTTAGATTACATTTATGTACTATTTCCCTCTTCCAACAATTCCTTGCATCTTATATATACAACCAATTATTGGGGGCATATCCTACACTAATATTCCTATGTTTATATATGTAATGATTATATGAGATTGTAGAAACTCATCTTATGGAGTGCATTGAGATAGACATATTGCTAAATAGCATAATCTTGAGCAAAGTCAGATCTAATCCCTTTTTTTTGTCAACAAAGTCATCATGCAATCCTAAACTTGTCATGGCCATATTTAAATTTTTAAATTGAAATTTCACTAACTTCATTGCCTTTACCCTTCCCACCTAGAGTCAACTAAACACAAGTCTGTGGTTGAATGATTTAATTAATTAATACAATTCTTAGTTAACTAATACAAATATAGATCAAATACATCTATTTAGTTTCAAGCTATGTTATTTACTTTCTTTATTTTACTTTAGAACTATTTTATTAACTACATACATAGGATGGACACATAAATTTAAATTTTTTATTAAGAATTATTTGTTATGTCCAGAGGCATTCTATAGTGGCAACAAAAACTCTACCTATAACAAATTTAAAAATAAAAATAAATAAATAAATAAAATTTGCTATTTAAAATAAAATAGTTTTGTATTTTTAATAGTTTCATTTATAGACATTAATATATATAATTTAAAATTAATATCTTTATGTTTAAAAATTATAATAATAACTTTTCTACTAAATATGTTTATTATATATATTATTATTGACAAAGTAAAATAAAAATATTTATTTATTTAGTTTTATATATAATTTTATTTCCATATATAATTATGTTAAGGCTATATTTTGTTTTTACACTTCTTTATAAAATTAAATGTTGATATGATTGGAGAACACCTATAACATAATTAATCTAAATTAATTTTTAATATCATATGTATACATTTTATTATATTAACCTAAATTACACTTTAAAAAAAATATTTACCTTTACAATGATTTTTTATTTTATTAAATATATCAAATCTGCTATACTCCAAAACGCTATATTAACAACATCCCGTACAAGAGTTATTTGAGCCTCTTTATAGGGATCTTTTTCGCATGTTGAAAAGTAACTGTAATACCAATGTCAAAACATCCTACTACCGTCTTCAGTCATTCAGTATTTATTAACAGATAAAAAAATTTAGATCTTACTACCGTCTTCAGTCATGGTACCCTCAAATTTTAGATCCTTTTAACAGATGAAATTTGTGTTATAAGGACATCTTTCAACAGACAAAATTCGTTTTAAGGAATCAGTTTTTGGTTGATGAGTATTCTGTTTAAGAATCAGGGGCACTACTCCATAGATAAAAACTGATTCCTTCAAACAGAGTAATCATCTACTAAAGTTGTCAAACTGTCACCAACACACTAAAAAATAGAAAGTTTTTTCAAAGAGCCATTAACAAATATAAAGAAATTATGGCGATCTCAAAAGTCCTTCATGCTTAGAAACCATTGTTTATTATTCAAAATTCAGTAAAAACACAGTATCATCGTATGGAGCCAGGAGTATTAAGGCCATTAAGGCTAAGCTTTCGCTCCACATATATGCGGTTACTTTTACTACATTCTCAGTCTATATCATTATAACTAGCTATACAATATAGTCTGCTAGCATAGTATTGATGAAGAGTAGTCTGTATAAGAGCGAGTAGAATGAGCCAAATAAGCAAGAGAGCCAACTAATGGAGCATTGATATAGGTTGAAGGTTCAGACTGCGCATAAACACTCCTGTTATCAGGAAAGTGATCGTTGGCATCTGGGCCTCCCACAACTGCTCCAACCAAAAGGTTTGGATTGGGGGCATTACTATGCAAAAATTGGAAGCCTGCAGTGCACCCAATGTCCTGTGGGTGTTGGGCCACTGAAGGCAGAGATGAGCCTCTGTCTTGAATATGCTGTGGGTAGTTGGAACCATACCCAACCATGTATGACATCTTCAGAGGATTGCAACATTCCTCAGAATCAAGACCTGGGTCACTTACTAAACAAATATAAAAAATCCCTTTCACACTTTAACTGCTCTAGGTGTCCATCATTATACTTTTGACAGCTCATTAATAACTGTTATTTATACCTGGCGTCTTGCGATTGCTCTAAGCTTCCGAGGAGTCATTGTCATTTGCCAACAAGACACTAGCTGTTTGGAGGAGCTGAGGTATTTAGCATAGGTCACAAGTAGAAAGGATGCAGATGTAACATACTGCAGATTAACATCAGGCAATGTGTAGAGAAGTCCTCCTGTTAAAATATGGTCACTAGTATAAGTTACAAAATGATCACAACAATACTGTGCATTCAGATAAAGGTTTTTCACCTACCTGATGTGTATTTAGACCCAGAAGATTCAGGCAGGATAGAGCAGATATAGTTGTCAGCGTGAGCTTTGTAGTCTTGAAGAGACTTAATTTTCCCTATCAAGAATTCCTGCACGGTACAATACACATCCACTTGCAGTGAATCCAGTCATCTATAAAAACATTTTGTAGCCCTATGATTAGATGCTAATTTACATAGTAGTCTCCACGATTAGGCCAGAAATGCATAAAGTGGGAGGCCTTAATCTTCAATAGAATGAGGCCAAAAAGTGAATCAGCAAGAAGATAAAAAATATTGCAGATGCAATGAAAAAAGTGAAGTTGCCACACTTGAAGTTACTATACCTTCGATAGAAGCACTCGGGCTCCAACATGTTTATTGTACCACCCAAATATATTGTCCGATTCATAAGCTCCTAAGCTCTGACCGTTTGCTTGAATGTAGCTCAAATATTTGGCATTTTTTGTTGCCTTATGCAGCCATGCAGCTCCCCATAGCAGTTCATCCTGAGATCGCACAAAAAACAAATAAAGAATTTAGCTCTGACATTTCATGGCAATATAATCTGAAAGCATATCACATTTAGTTTCTTTACCTGGTACCCAGAATGAGAGCAATAGAATCGACAGACTGTAGACTTAAGGGAGTCAATGTAAGATCCTCTATGCTTATCAGCGAAATCAAAAACCTAAGAGAAATGAAGTTTTATGAGCTACTGAACAAGAAACAGAATTTATTAAGCTTTTAAGCTGCTGCTATTGAACCCTAGTGTTAAAAAATATACCATCATGGAAGCCTGAATTAATCTCTTCGAATAGGAAGGATCTGACTTCCGAAACACAAGGGATGCAGCTGCAAGTGCTGCAGCCATTTCAGCAGCAAGGTCTGAGCCCGGGTTTTGGCTATCTAGTTTATATGCAGTTCTATCAGTGTCCATATCTTCTGGCCTCTCCCAGCATTTATGATCATTGTTAGGGTTTCCTACCTGCAGATATTTCAGACAAGCCTCATTAATGATTAGAATTTATAAAGCCAGGTGATACTGAAATGAAATTATTCTATTGTTATGCAGATACTGACCTGAACATATATGCTTCCCGGGTGAGCAGTAGCTTTGAGAAGATAATCTGTAGCCCATCGAATGGCCATCTTTGCATTCGAGAGCTCCCTGCCCATGAATCCACCGAATTCCCAAACACTCCATGACAGCATTGTGGTCGTGAATGCCATAGGAAATCCGAACTTCACATTGTCTCCGGCGTCATAATAGCCTCCCGTCAAGGCCACCTGCATTGCAAGGCGAGGCATTAACAGTCATCACATTTACAAACCAAGGAAAAAGGAAAACAAGAAGAAGAAAGTAAACAAGAATGCATACATGGGCAGAAGAACCATCAGAAAGACCAGAATGTCTTCTCCATGTAATGCGTTGATTGGCAGGGAGGTTCCCAGAGCGCTGGCCTTCAAAGAAAAGAATGGCTTTTGACAAGGCATCTCTATAGTTATGCAAACCACCAGCCCCTTGGTGATAGCTCAGAGAAGTGAAATTGGTTGTACCTTGTCTTATCAACATCAAAACACACAACACGACTAACCCACTGAAAAAACTCCTCATTTTTGCTTCAGCAAAGACGTCGTAGCAAACTAAACAAATTGGGAGCTTGAATTGCAAGATGAAAGGCCTGTGCAAAAACATGGATTTATAGGGCAGAGGAGGGCCCATTAATAAATAATTGGGCCCGTAGCAAGGATAGAAATTAAGTAGTCGTTTCGCCTATCACGAGGCGGAAGTTAGTTTCTGGTTTTATCCCTTGGACAGAGATTATGGGAAAAAGTGTAGGGAGTAGGGGTTCGTTGGGAGAGCGATTGGGAGGACATGGGTGGAAATCACAAGTGAGGACTATCTTTATTAGTGAGGGCTATCTCATTATTTGCAGATTTAATGTTTAATCTTATAATATATGTGTGGGTTATCTCATTATTTAAAGTTAATTTTAACACTTAATCTTATAATGCACGTGTGTACTACCTTATTAGTACCTACCAATAATTATTTTTCTTGTCGGACAAATTTGATTTAAATTTGTACTTTTCCTATGTCAACATGACAAATTTTTAACAAAAAAAATATTGAAAAATGATTTCTCTGTATTGTCATTAGCTGGAAAAAAATGACCTCTTCTCTGCGGATTGTCGAGAGTGTAACAAAAAGCTATAAATGCAGAGAGAATTTTGGTTTGAGGGATGAACACAAATTATGAGAGGGATTTCATTTTTTGCTTCATTAGCTAAACATAAAAATTATTTCTTTGTCAAAGAGACAAAGTTATAATATTAATAATACTATTTTTTTGTCAAAGGGACAAAGTTATAATATTAATAATACTATTAAAAATATAGGGTTCTACACATTTTAATTTATGAAAGTAAATTATTTTTGGGATTTCAATTTTATTTACTCAAAAGTTAAAAATCTAGTATTTCAATTTTATTTACTAAAAAGTTAAAAATCTACAGTATTATGAAAAATATTTCGCCATGTTATTACATTTTTATTTTATTCTTCAAACATACAATATTTTAATGCATTTTAAATTATATAGTATTAATATTATTACATTTTAATATCTTAAGCAGACATTTCAAATCTCTATACACTCAACTAGGGTCAGGGCTCTCTGCATAATACAAATATGCAAGCTTTGTAAAGTTTAGTTTTATAGTTAAAGAAATATTTGTAAGGCTTTGTAAAGTTCAATTTTACAAAGGATGGATGGGGGGTAGTGGATTATGAATGGAAATATAGGGGATAGTGGATTATGCATGGTTAAAAAGCTTATGCAAAAGCATGGACCATAAAAATAAAATGGGGAGGATATGTAGGATTGACATGTTATAGGGACGAATTGGATTGGTATGTGGAAGTGTGGTGGGATGAAAGGTAACCATGACCAAAGGTTGCACACACCATGATAAACATTAAAATTTTTTATGGGTAGGTGGTGTAGGAAGTAATGGCAATGTTTTCTTAGGAGATGGATGACTTATTGATTTAGGTACCCCCATAAACTTAGTATTTTTAGGATTTTTATTTTGCTTGTGGGATTTTTGGAATTTTTGAATGGAATGGGAATTTTAGATGAAAGGAGATTGTTGGGATTTTTGAGAGGTGGATGCCTCATTTGACTTGATTGATTTTGCTTAGGGACCCAAACCATTTTGCTTTTGGATTTTTCTTGTGACGGTATGGGTTTAGATAGATTTCTAGATGTATTTTTCTTTTACCCTTTGCATTGATATCCTAAGGCATTCGGACCTTTAGGATTTTTTCTATTATGATGGGAGGCATCCAAGTTTTTATTTTTGAATTCCATGGGTTTGGTGGAATGAGTGGAAGCTTTATGTTTAGACAATATGTGCATTTGTTGGTCATGATTAGGAATATGAGGGAATTTATGGATGATAGGGGGATAATTAGGTGTTGGAAGCAATAGTGGTAGAGTGGATGGTGGGATATTAGGAGTTGGAAGAAGTGAAGGTAAATTGGATGGTCAAAGGTGTATGGTCACATGCTTTTGACATTTGTAGGATAGTGGACGTGGAATGGAAACATATGTTTTAGGAGTATGATGAGATTTATGATGGAAAGTGGACTTGAGATGCATGGAGGAAGAACCAACATCTTTAGATTGTTTACCTTGGGCATTCATGTTGTAATAGACAATGGGTTTAGATGCGGTTTGAACACTAGACTTGAACTCCTTATTGGATTGAGAAGGTGAGGTGGTAGACAATGGTGGTTTCTCTCCTAAGGAAGAGCATTCATGAATGAGGGTGGATAGACCAAGTGGATGTGATGGTGGACTTGCAACATGGTCAATAGTGGATGTGGAAGGATCATTAGGATCTTGATTATGTTCATTTAGATCCAAGCTATTTGTTTGATCATCTATGTTTGCTTGAGGGCCAAGTGTCTCATCATGACAAGTGGAAGTTAGTGGATCATGAGTAGGGCTAGATGGATGATGGATAGGAGCAATTTAGATATCTTGCTCATGGATAGGTATATGATTATGGATAAGATCAAGGTGCTCACGGATAGGCTCTTCATTATGAACAATATCTTGATCATGGAAATTATATATGTTATGGATAGGTTGCATTTGGATTGTTTTCACATGGATAGGTATTGGATCAAGTTGCTCATGGATAGGTTTTTCATAGGTAATATCTTGATCATAAAGAAGGTATAGGTTGTGGATGGGTGGAATGAAAGAGATTTGATCTTGGTTAAAACTAAGGCTTGATGTTTCTATATGCTTAGGATTATGGTCTTGACATAGCTATTGATTTTCTTGAATGGAAGTGGAATGCTCTTGGATATGCTTGACATATTCTTGAGGTTTATTGACTTGAGGGGATGATGGATATTCACTTAGACTCCTAGTGGAAGGCTCTTTAATTGACCCAAGGGGTTCTAGATGGTCATCACCATATGTACATGATGGAGTTTGACATGGACTTATGATGGGAGCCTCTTTAATAGGGTCAATGGGTTGTGGACTATATTAAGGATTTAGAGGACTAAACAAGATGTTTGAGGACTCTTCGATAGGCTCAATGAGTTGTGGACCACATGATGGGACTGAAGGATTAGACATGACATTGAGAGATTTTTTGATAGGCTCATGAATGGGTATTTGACATGGATATTGTTTATTCCTTGCTAATAGCTAGTGGATTGAATCCTTTGCAAGTGTATGGGTGAAAGGACAATACAATGGGTGGACAATAATGGTGGATATTATAGGCTTATGATTAGGATTAGGTGGAGAAATAATGGTATTGAACATATTAGGATTTGACTTGGATGGAGGGATAGTAGGATTGGATGGATTGGGATTTGGATTACATGAAGATGGCACATGAGATTGGGATGAGTTGGCATGCTTAAGGATACTCTGTTTGTTTATTATTATAGCCAATGGATCACATCCTTTGCAAGTGTATGGGTGAAAGGACAATGTAATGGGTGGACAATAAGGGTGGATATTATAGGCTTATGATTAGGATTAGGTGGAGGAATAATGGTATTGAACAAATTAGGATTTGACTTGGATGGAGGGATAGTAGGATTGGATGGATTGGGATTTGGATTAAATGGAGATGGCACATGAGATCGGGATGAGTTGGCATGCTTAAGGATACTCTATTTGTACATCTCGTAGAAGTGTGGCATAAATATAGGGAACTCATTTGTATCATGACCTTTGATCCAATAGTATGCACAGTAGTCATATTTGTCATATGTACTTTCTTCACTTGGTTTGACTTCAAAAAGTTCAATGAGTTTTGTGTCAAGAAGCCCTTGTAAAATCATCTCAGTCATCGCTTTCGGCAAAGCATTGGAGTAAGATGGTGATGAAGGTAATGAAGGGCATGGGGGATTAGAAGATCAGTGGATCAATGGACTAGGAGCAAGATCACATGGTGGTGTTGGAATAGGACTTGTAGGATAATGTTTCATCATTGGAGTGGATGGTGATGGAGAGTACTCATAGGATACATGATATAGATTGGTATTTCCCTCGTCAAAGGATATTAAGTCTTGTTGCAAAGGCATTTGATCTTGTTGCAAGGGTTGACTTAGGTCTATCGATGATGCTTGATGGTCTCAGTGGTGATTAGGTGAAATGGTGGGATAGGTAGATAAAAGGTCTTGGGGTATGAATTGATGTTGATAGTTTTTGGTATTGGAAGAAATGGTGTATGGTGATGTAGAATTGACATGATATGTGGATGGATGAGATTGATATGAAGTTGGATAAGTTGATGAAACATTGACTTGATAGGTTAGTGGATTAGGTTGGTATGAAGTGGATGGGTATGACACAGAGGATTGAGATGGCATTGGTTGATGGTGAATGGATAGAGGATGATGTTCTTTTTGGGTTTGACAAGTGGCTATAAAGTGTTGGGCTTGAGCTATGAGGTGTTGTATTTGAGGTGATTGGCTTGTTTGAAGTTGAAGTTGTTTGATGAAGGCTTGTAGTTGTTGAATGAATCATTGGTCTAGGGGTTGTGGTGCTTGGTAAAGATTTTGAATGAGGTCTTGGAATTGGGGTACTATGTCTTCTAATGTTGGCATGTTTTATAGCTTAGGACCCTTTTGAAATGTGCTTGACTAGGATTATGATGGTGATATTCAAGACTTGCCTGGAAATGTAATTTTGAACCAGATAAATGAAGATAGTCTATAAGTAACTAGAGGCAAGGCTGAATGCAACAAAGGCAATTGGAAATAGCTCAAAGGTGACTAGGAATATGCCAAAGTTGATAAATGTTGTTGATCAAAGGTGAGGTTGTATGCCTCAAAGGCGACCAACTGCAATTCAAAGGCAATTTTGGATAGCTCAGAGGTGATTGTAAGATATTCAAAGGTAAATCAAGTCAACCAAAGGCAAGTTGATGTTGATCAAACATGATTGACTGTGGTTGAAAAGCGTCTGGCTATTGTTTGAAGGTGACTTTTCGTGTCAATGAATGATGTTTGACATTTTTTGAGAAGAAAATAGATAGCAAAAGACACACAAACACACAAGACACTCACAAACATGTACAACCTAGGCTGGAAAGGATACTACTTGTTGAATCCCTACTTGGATTTCTCCAACTACTGAAACAAAGTGGATAGCTAGAGATGTTCGTGACATTGGCTCCGCCTTACACAACACGAGCACACCAACTTCTCTTACCTTTTGGATCATATGAACCAAGGGAATTTCTATCTCTACAATGAATAGTACATGTAGGGTGGATTCTGAGGTCCAACCTCCTATGTCAACAAGTAAAGGGATTTTGGCCTCTAAACAAATGGTTTCTAGTGAATATTCATGGGACCGGCATGTTACGTGCATCCAACAAGCCACTTAAAGCTCTAACTAGCTCTACTAGCAGTCTCAAATATGCTAGGTACACCTCCTTTTGAACTAACACTGTATGGTAAGCGCTAATACCGGTTTGGAGTTGGCTTTTGCCTTATCCTATTTTATATAGAACACTTAATGAAAGTACCACTTGAGGTCATTCCCTTCTAGGGTGAGTACCTCTTTTCCCACCAAGGCAGACCTCTCTAAATATAATAATAAGTTCTCTTGCACCCAAGATCCATTTGATATGCAAGGGGAGATGATACTTTTGTTATTAGCTTAGGGTTACAAACATGCACAACAAGTAAACAAAAAAGGTAAAACAAACATAGAGCAAACAAGGTTCCTTTTAAGCACCAAAACAAAATGTTCCTGAATTAGTAAAAAACATGATGAGTCTTTGACCGATCGATACTGCAACAAATTTTTCAGTAGTTTTAGATCCACCTTTCTTCGATAAATGATAAGATGCTACAACGACAAGCATTAGCTACCAAAGAAAATCAATTTGCAATAGTATAAACCAAAAGTGAAAGAATAATGATCAAATGCAACTATTTGCGAATCAAATGTGATGATAGTTTTACCAAAGGTGACCACCTGCTGTTCAAAGATGAGTTTGTATCATGCAAAGGTGATTAAGGATCGTGTAAAGGTGATTTACTGTTAACCAAAGGTGCTTAGACATGTAAAATCTATAAAAACTTAGGATCCAAGGTTAGGTAAATGATAAAAAGGCAAATATGAAGGCTCTAATAACCTAGAAGGATGGATTGCTTGAATTAGATCTTGGATTTTGTAACACAACAAAAAAGGATTCCACTAGATGATGTTATTAGGTCAAAGACAAATCAAACCCCAAATGAGCCACCTTGAGGATGAGAAAAAAATTACTAGGGTTAGCAAATAAATCAACTTGCAACCCAGATCAGACATAGAAAACTCAACTAAAACCCTAGAAGACCCTAAAAAAATAGAAAAATATTACTAAACCCTAGCTAACCAGAGGTGATGCACTCTCGATCAAAAGAGAATGTTTGCGAACCAAAGGCAACCAAGGATCATACAAATGCAAATTTTTGTGTACCAACTGCGATTCAGGATCATGCAAAAGTGATTATTTTCCATTCAAATGTGATACTCTACAGATCAAATGCGCTCTACATATCTATACTTGAAAATAACTTTCAAATAAAAAGATTAATCAAGGATGTGGGTTCCACCGGGCGTGCCATAATGTGTTAGTAGGAAAAATTAGGTTAATAAGATCAAGCATTACAATCAAAAACTCAATCCTACCACCTTAAAGGAATCCATCTAAATGACACAAAATGAAAGCAAATCAAAGAACAATGTCACCTATATTGGATTGATTCCTTGGTTGTAATGTGGATTGCGTCTCAATAGTTAACAACCATAGTTGTCAAAGCTGCCATGATGCTAGATGGTATGCTCAAGGCGCTCAATGGATGCTTAATGGACTCAATATGCATGAGATGATAATCTGGATGCTATAATACTTGTGTGGGGTGTCATAAAATTAGATGAAAAGGTGTATATATAGCTTTCTACTAAGATTGATCAATGGTGGAGATTAAACAAGAAGCTTGGATGAATGTGTACAAGACATGTGTTAATAGGAAAATATTTTATTATTTATGATTGTAGTTGGTTTGTTGGTAATGGTACGATTGATTTTCTTAAAATAGGATGCTTTTCTATTTTAAGGATTGGATGATGTGGATGATTGATTTTAGAACCAATTAAATCATTTTTGTATTTGATTTAGGATAAGACCTACCTTGTACACATAGAAGAAAGTGATAAGAGAGGGAAATGATAAGATAAAAATAAATTAAACAAATATATTGATTTAATTTATTTCTAAATGATAGAGGAAAGGGTTAAATTTAGAAAGTTGGAAGAATCAACATAAATTAAATAAATAACCTTATTTAATTTATATGCATGATGAGAAGACAAATAAATAAAATTTAAAATTTATTAATTTTAGAGGAATAATGGGATAATTAAATAATTAAAGATTATTTAATTATAGATGAATAATAGAAGAAAATAGATGATGGAAGTATATGATTTAGAAGAAAATAGATAATTGATACAAATGTGTTAGACAAAAGACATATGATATGCAAGAAATTGACAAATGATGTGAAGGGTCAATTTTGGGTGTCTACAATATAATTAATATTATTATTTATATTATAACTGTTGATGTGTAAAATTGCGCAGGTTCCAACACCAACATGGGAAGTTTTAGGAATGTGGGGCTTGCTACCTGAAACAACCTCCAGATTTTAAAGAAGCTGGCTCTTCTCTATCTTGTATGGGTTTTGGAAAAAAGAGGAGAAATTAACAAAATTAAAGATATAGTTAAAGCAAATCTATCTATGGCGATGCACCTAAATAATAAGTATCTCTCTCAACTTAAGCACAGTGAAGCTATTCTCAAGATTCAGTTACATTAAAGAGCAAATGTTGCATGATTAACATAAGCAGATATAATGAATAACTCAAAGGCTCACAAATAGACAATTTGCAATGACATAGAAAATATCAACCAAGGCACAGAACTCTATCTTTCTCATTAATTTTCGAGCAACATAAGAGGCACAGATACATGCACAGTTACATTTACTTTCTCAATCAAGAATAACAAAAATAAAGGCAAAATGATATTCACTGGTCACAACAAAAAGTCTCAAACTTCTCTCTTAAATCTCTGATAGAAAAATATCTCTAGCAAAACTATCTATGAATGAATTTGAATATCGATCTATTACCAATGTTAGATATTTATAGCACAGGAGCGACTCTAGATTGTCTGCACAATCGAATCCCAACGGCCTAACCAAACTGGAGCTAACTGGAATTCCCTGACATTTGAAATCTTTTGGATCCACAAATAGTTACAATAACTGCAAGTCCATTGGCTATGGTAAAAATATGTGTGGCGCATCCCTTCTATAGAGAAAAGACACTTGGCAACATTCGCACTCTTTAAGCAATGAACTCTGAGACACATGGCAGCGTCCGCGCACATATAACTTGAAACTTCTTCATCTATCAGGAGAAATAGGAAACTGACACATGGCGGCATTTGCAGTAACTAGAAATAGATACGTGTCTTTATTTGCACGTTCTCGCTGAACTGTGTCTCTATATTCAGGTGGCCCCTACCTGTGACAACTGTCGCGATCCACTGCTCTGAAGCTTAAAGACATATTAGAAATGGGGTCGACAACTCTTCGCTTGCTAGCTTTCAAACGGGGACAGGTGGCAGCTTCCACAATATCAACTATCTGGTATGTGGTAGCTTCCGCAGTCTTCTTGAAACATTAGAACCTTTTTGAGACTCACGTGGAGGTTGACACATGTCAGGCTCCACAAAACTGAAGAAACATTTAATATCATTGGAAGAAGGGGCAAAAGATTTTACTTGGGCACTGCATCCACCACATGGCACATTCTACATCGCTGAACCTTTACACTGGGGCCTACCTCCATTTATTAATTTGCATCGAAGGATATATAAACAAACATGCGGAAGCTGACACTTGGCAAGCTCCGCGGCTATCACAAAATACACATGGCTTCTTCCGCAGGCACACTAAAAATTTATAACTGTGTCTCCACAGGTGACACGTGGCATCTTCCATAGGTTCACAACTTAGAAAGTATTAGAGACATTTAATCCACGTGGCACTATCCGCTGCAAAAGTTGTAACTTAGAAACAAAAGCGGCTTAAACAGTAACTTGACACTTGTCAGACTCCATGGCACTGGCAAAAAGAAACCTGCAATAACAGTAAAATGAAACCCTTGTAAACCCTCATGGCTATTCTCAGAAACATTTATAGACACAGAAACTAAAACTTGCGGGCGCGCTGCTAAAAACAAAATGTAGAGTTTTATACTCTACAGTTCTTGGCGACCAGTAGGGATTTTGAGCCTGCTAAAAAAGAACCCAAAACTTGGCAAAATATATGTATGTAAAATACAAGACAAGGTCACAAATTCTACAAAGTTGTCTGATAGACAGACCATTCTGAATCTGAGAGTCCCTACTTGCTCTATAAATCTTGAAAGGCAAAATCAAGATTTATTATGTCCTTTCGAGAAAACTTCTGCAGAATCTGAATTGCGGTCTTCAGTTGAAACTCTAATTGGGCCATCAGGATCAAGACAACTTCCACCTCTTGTAGTGATGAGGAATCACTTAAACCTTGAAAAACTGATTGATCATTTTGTCTTATTAAAAGCAGAGTCTTAATGTCATCAATCATCAATACAATATTACTATCTGGAAATGGTGATGGAAGACCCAGCTGCACTAGATCCTCTATGTGTCTCTTCATATCTTTGACTCCCTCTTTAACATTTAGGAGTTCCTAGCAAGTTGTGGTAGCTGAGTTGTAACTCAGAACTTCATTCACCCTCTTTGCAGTTATCATTCTGTCACTGATCCCTGTTGCCGACAATATTTCATCTGTTGTGTCATATAGCTTCTTCAGCAACAATTGAGAGTCAGAAACCCTCAAGGAAATAGTAGACAGAGTGGCTTGAACTAAAGTTTCCACTTTCTTGCACAACTGTTGTGCATTTAACAGGAATGTTAATGAGGGTCTGAGCTAGATAATCTCCTCAGAGATTCTTTTCCACACTGACACATATAGCTCCTTGACTAGTTTCAGAACTCCAGCATTCTGAGGCCTGTTAGCTAACTCCAATGTTAGTTGTTTTGTCGTTGGTTACTCTGCTAAGAGTTGTGCTTGTATTGCAGTAGCAGTATTTTGCTCATTCAACAACTTCTGCTGAAACTATGTAGCTTGTTGCAACTTATCCTGATATCTCTTCTCCAATGTGGCCTTTTCCTACCTCAAAATAGTTACTGTAGCTCTCTCCTGTGCCAGCTCCATCTTTAGGGAAGCATTTTGAGCCTGAGTGGCTTGATGAATTTGACAGGAAACAATATTTTTCAACTGTTTATTTAGATTCTCTATCTCATCTATTCTAGATTTCAACTCTGTAGCAAGGTTGCTACTATTTGCCTTCTCCTGTGTTAAGTTAGTTTCAACCTTCTGCAACTTCCTGGACACCTTTAAGTAGTCAGTTGCAATAGTAGAAGTGGTTTCATTGAGCAGTTCGACCCTATCTTGTGGTCTGAATGGAGAAATGTCCATAGCTACTGCATTCATTAAAAAGTCCTGAGGCTGCATCTACTCATTTGGCTTCACCACATTTGGGGACAAATGTGTGATAGTCAGCTACTGTTGAATAGCATCAAAGAGAGACCTCATATGTGGCACAACCAGGCTCTTATGTTCTTTATTTCTTTTCTTGTCCATCCTGGCTTCTCTAGCCTTCTTTGTTGTATCAGCCTGAGCCTGGAAAGTGGGAGGAGAGGCAATATATCCCCCAGCAAAGGGATGACCCTAAGATAAACCATAAGGAATAGATAAATGTTGGCTAAGGGAGATTTGGGGAGGTTCTCTTCTTGGAACAGAGGGGGTAAAGAATGGAAATGAGGTGGCCTGTGAAGACATGGCCCAAGGATTAGCAATTGGGGCAAGTGTAGATATAGGCACAACAAAGGTGGCAGGGGATACTAATGTTTGGCCAATTGAGGTTGCCACCCCTATGATAGAAGAAAGAGACAAAGAGGAAAAAGGAGAAGAAACACTTACCTGAGGAGTAGCAGATGTAATTGGTATTTGCTATAGTAGGGGTTCTACTTCTTCATCTAACTCTAGTGGCAGGTTTAGTTTTCTATGCTTCCTTGGCCTTTCTTCTTCTTGCTCCTCTGATTTCTTCTCTACAACATTGACCACTACTGATGGTGGCAACGATACAAAACTGGAAACCCCAGTAGCTAAAACTTTAGGAGTCCCTCTAGGTGGTGATGACACCACACCCTTTTGTTTCTCTAAAGTACTGAGAGATTGGGGCCAGGAAGATACAAGGGCTGTAGATGAGGCTTGTCGTATTGCTTGCATTGTATGAGTTGACTCAGCTTCCTCTTTTGACTCTTCACCCCTCTTCTGGATTCTGCTTGTATCGAGGCTGGAGACTGGAGAGGGATGCCACTCATCCCAGATTGACTCCCACTTCTCATCTATGTCGACCTTGCCAAAAGAGTGTGTCAATTCAAAAAGTTCCTGCCTATATTTCCAATAGGCCTCAATTTTCTTTGGTTTCTATTCCTGGCCCTTCAAAGCCTTCTTCAATCTAGTACCCATTCTAATCTTAGGGTCAAAGGCCCTTTGTTTAACATAAAAGGTCTCCCATGGCTTGGGACCCTCATAAGGTAAATCTACCAGTTCCACATACAAGTCAGGGCTATCTTCTTTAGGGTTTCTCCTATCTTCCCAAAAGGGGTGGCCCTCATGTGCTATTTTAGCCCCGACTTTGTTGGTTCTAACCCAAGAGGCTATAAAACTATTTGGGTCATATCTCCATTTGTCTTCAATGATGAAAAATCCCAAGACAACTAACTTTCGTAGCAATAGGTGTTCAGCGTCCCTGACTTCTAGGGTAATATTCCTTCTAACCCATGGGACATCATACATTTTCTTCTTCTTCTTCTTAGTGCCAAATTGATTGTCAACCACGGACACTTACCGGGTTACCTCTAGAAACGGTAACCTAGGGGTCAAAATTTTAGGTAGCAGCATAGGTTCTCCATTGAAACCATGGACCCTGATGATAGTGCTTTAGGACCCAAAGAAATAGTCACATGGGATTAGGCAATTAGTCATGAAACCCCTAACGCTTTGTGTCAGCCTATGTTCTTCAAGTTTAAGGCTCAAATGGCAAAATGCAGGGGTAACAAAGAGTTCCCAGAATGCATAAGGGTCTGATGCCTTAGATAGCACTTGTGTCCATGCAGACACAGGAATAGTTCTATTTTGCCCAAAATCTGGGTCATACATGCTCAATTACATATTTTGTGCAAAATTACCATAATTCTGATATAGCATTAAATGAAATAGGTAAGCAGAATACCTAAAACCTCCTTTAGGTTTAAAATTTATGAGTTGATCAGCCATGGAGTAAGAAATTTGTTTAGAGAAATCTAGCCGGTATTCTCGTGACTTGTCCACAGTCTTTAATCTGAAAAGGATAGAAATTTGCCAATCGTAGACTGTAATGTCTTCCTTCATCCCAAAAATAAAAGCCATCATTGACAGTGCCTCCTGACTAGCTTGGCTAAATTGTACCCTTCCTGTAGGTACTGTGGGCATTTGTGTGTTCTCCTTTGGCAACTGCAACTCTAAGTTGAGAAACCTAAGCTGGTTGTTGACATTTGACCATGTCTTTTGCATTTTAGCAATGGTGAGGAATGTGGCCATTCGATCATGATACAAGGCCAACATGTCTCTTATGGCTTTGGGTGTAATTTATACTACAAAGGGACCTTGTTGTATGATGCTTGAGGGCACATGAAAATGCTCTGGACATATATCAATTAAGTCAGGACATGGATGCACACTTGGAACCATGAACTATGCCAACTGTGAGGTCCAAATCCTCATTCCAAAAGTTTCAGACTCCCCTTTCTTTGCCTTCTGAATGCATCTCTGGTGTGCCCCTTCACGGAGAGCCTTGGTAGATTTTTGAAGGGCTAGGTCAAAGATACCATCTGCAAAGTCCTTAACCTTCTTTGGGTCGAGAGAAAACCCTACCTCGGGAACCCTCATTCTTGGATAGTTCCTCTTGGGCTGTGCAGGCACTAAGGCATATGACTTGCTGCTTAGAAGCCTGTCGATTGATTCATAAATTCTGAGTCCCTCCTGAGAAGACTATGCTTCGGCCATATCTGTGTCTGTGGGGAGAACGTAGGAAGCTTTGACACAACAAAGGTAGCAACTGCGTGATAGAAGTGACACCCGACTAGGAAGGGTTTGCTAAGGATGGGAATTACAGGCAATAGTGATTTCACAACAGAGAGTTGGATGCAAATGATAGCTATAATTTGGGATTTTGACTCTTATTAATGAGGCTTTAATGACACATCATGCCTTATAAATGACATTAACACCAAGAAACCGTTAGTGTATCCTTTTAAATTGGCATGGGACAGAGTGTCAGACACATCATGAGAGTGGCTGCAAAATTGCGTACTTTCAAGGATTTTGGGGATTGGAGACAACCTTAAATGAATGCGAGGCTTTCAAAAAGAGAAGAGGCTTGCACTGCTAACACGTGTTCACTGAATACTTATTTAAAAGAAAAGTGGGAAAAGAAAGTGAGAAAAGAGGAAAACAATAAAGGGAAACTAACTAACTATAGTACATAGGAGACACTGCTTAATTAAAATGCTTCAGATAGATCCCATTCATAGGAATCTCTTCAGGTTCACCTTCCATTGTTTCAAGCTCAAAAGAATTTTGTTGCTTACAGGAACGAATCTTGTAAGGACTAGTCAATAGTGATTCAAATTTACTATGTCAGCCCGGCTTTGCTTCTCTCTCATCCCATTTCAACACTATTGAGCCTACTTCAAAATGGGGATTTGAAGTCCTCTTGTCAAAAGAATCTTTAATTATTTTTTGATGTTTCATCAGTGACTCATGTGCTTTTTCCCTTTTCTCTTGCACTTCCAACAGTTTAGCAAGTCTGACTTGCATGGGACTATTCTCCTGAATCTCAATTTGTTTCAATAATTGTAGAGCAGGAATCTCTAAGCTTAGTGGCATTCTAGCTGGCTTACCATAGACCAATTCATATGGAGACATCTTTGTCACTTGCTTAGGTGTAATTCTATCAGCCCATAGTGCTGTATTTAGTAGCTTATGCCACTCTCTGTGACAATTGGTCCCTATCCTCTTAATGAGTCTGATTAGGTTCTTGTTAGTAGACTCTGCCAGACCATTACCCTGAGGGTAATAATTTGAAGAAGTTTTCAAATAAATTCCATACTTTCATGCAAACTCAGATATTTTTGTTCCCAAAAAGGCCTTAGCATTATCTGATATTATGGTACGAGGAGGACCAAAATGAACAGTAATACCCTCCAGAAAGTCTAATATTACTTTTTATGTTTCTTCCTTGAGTGGCACTACTTCACTCCATCTAGTGAAGTAATTTGTGGCCGTAAGGATCCATTTGTGTCCCATACTTCACACTGGATTGATCATACCAATAAAATCTAGACCCCATTGGGCAAAGGGCTCATCTATAATTATGGCGTTTAGGGGCATTGCTGCATTTCTTCTTTTTCCTGTATAAAACTGATAGGCTTGGCACTCTTTAACCAACTGATAATAGTCTGTAAATAGAGTTGGCCAGAAGTATCCTGCTTGAGTCACCTTTATTTTTGTGGTCCTTGCTGAAAAGTGTCCACCTGAGGTTCCATGGTGCAACTCATGTAATATTCTTTGAGCCTCATTTTTTTCTATACATCTCAAAAGTATGCCATCAACATTTCTCCTGAATAAGATCTGGTCAATTAGTACAAAGTAGGACCCTTGCTGTCTATAATACCTTCTCTTATCATGGGAGAGTTCATTTGGGAAAATACCATGTTTCATAAATTGAATCCTATTTGTGACCAAGGAATTTTGATCAATCTCTTGGATTCTCAACACACTCTCACTTTATGTTTCTTGTGTCATCATTTTCTCCATGCTCTGAGCCATATATTGGCACAATCCTTTGCCTCTTACTAACTTAGTGGGTTTGACCTCCACATCATATTCAAGGATCTTTGTTATCTAGTTAGCTCTTTTCTCAGTGATCTCACCCTCCATAATGTATTCTCTTACACTAGGATGAGCCACTAATATTAGAATTTTATTCCTTGTTACCATGTGTCTAAATTTCTTAAGGGCTTTGACCATGGCATATGCCTATTTCTCCACAAAATTGTATCTGGCCTCATATTCCCTACGTGTCCTAGAGAAAAAGGCTATTGGGTGCTCTCCTTCTTGTTGATCATCTTTCTGAGTTAAGATAGTAGCCACACTGAACTCTCCTCCATACACATACATGATAAAAGACTTAGAAAAGTTTGGGTTTCTGAGTATCGGGGCTGTTGAAATGGCTTTCTTGATCTCCTCAAAAGTCTGTATCCCTTCTGCACTCCATTTGAAAACTAGGTCTTTCTTTAGCAATAGTGTCATTGGTCTGATTAGTCCTGCAATGTCAGATATGAATCAACTGACAAAGTTGATCTTCCCTAGAAAGGATTGAACTGCTTTCTTATTGACTGGCAGAGATAGATTCATTATGGTAGTGACTCTCTCTGGATCAATAGAGACCGCTTCTTTTAACACTATATGCCCTAACAGTTTACTCTGAGGTATTGCAAAGATACACTTCTTGGGGTTCAGGGATATTCCGAACTCTTGACACTTCTTAAAAATAGCCTCTAAATGATCAAAATGATCAATAGCATTTTTAGAGAAAATAGTGAGATCATCTAGATAAATTAGGATGATCTTGTTTATAAGCTCCCCAAATGCTACATCCATGGCTCTTTGAAAAGTGGCTCCAGCATTTGATAGGCCAAAAGGCATCTTAGCATATGCAAATGTTCCCCATTTGGTAGTGAATGTAGTCTTATGCTGGTCTTCATCAGCCAACCAAATCTGATTGTATCTAGAGAAGCCATCCAGCAAAGAAAATCTCTCTGATCCAACCACAGTCTATAAAATTTGTTCCATAGAGGGCAAGGGATAATGATCTTTCAAAGATGCTCTATTCAGATCCCTGAAATCTACACAAAGCCTTATGTCACCATTGTTTTTCTTGACTGGCACTAGGTTGGATACCCAGGTTGAGTGTTTGATTAGAAAAATAATCTTTGATTCTAAAATCTTTTGCAACTCATCCACCATTAGAGGTTCAATTCTAGGATTTACTGGCCTTTGCTTCTGTCTGACTGGTTTAGATCCTTCAGTCAGCTCTATGGTGTGCTGTATGATATCTCTATTATAGCCATGGAGGTCTTCATAGGTCTAGGCAATCACTCTGTCATATCTTTCACATAGATCAATTAGTCTTTCTTTTTGTTCTGGGGTTGTGGAATTTCCAATTTTTAACTTCCTTCTTTCACTAACTTGGATTTTAGAATAATCTGCTTTATCTGCTTGAAACCTCTTTTTCTCTAGGCTTACATCTTCTGGGTCAAATAAGTTTTCTAAGGTAATTAGTCCTTTAGGAAGCTTATTGGACTTTAATTGAATAATTTGGTCGCCATATGCTTCTTCAATCTTAGGGTGTAACTGATCAACAAATTCTCCTGATTGTTGCAAAAATGAGAGGACATGGAAATTATTTTCAAAAACTTGCCAATTTTGGTCATTGTCTGGGATAGTTGGTCTCACTATAACTTTGACTGACTCATTATTTACTAGTAAATCAGTTGTTGGGTCAAAGTGTGAACCAACCTGTGCTATTCTATCTGCTTTAGAATTTTGGGCTCTAGGAAGTACTTCAATGTTGAAAGCCTCAAAACCATCTATTAGGTCCCAAATTCTGTGCCTATAGGATCTCATCCTTACATTTTTGGCTATTGCCTTTTCTCTGATTTGTTTCACCACTAGTTCTGAATCTCCCCTTACTAACAGATTCTTTACTCCTTTTTTCTTTGCCAACATGAGTCCATGCACCATTATTGGTACAGGCAAACTGAAAGCGAATGGCTCTTAACATTTTCTCACCATTTGGGGTAGTAAGGCAAATTCCTGCACCAACACCATTTTTACTTCTGGCCCCATCAAAATTTAGAGTCCAGATTTCTGAGTCCTTTTCAGATTCTTGAGTCTGTGGTGTTTCTTCCCTTAAAACATTTGGGATCTCTTGGTCTTCTTCAAATATGACATAAGTGTCTAAACCAGTAGAGTCATAATTTCCATAGGGATCACTTTGCATCCTATTGTTGGTCATATTCAGTCCAATCCCCTAACTCTTCAACAAAGATTCTCTCCTCTTTATTTAGCATAGCATGGGCTACCTCTAATTTTGGGGTTGGTTCATTTGTGATATGATCTTTAGATAATGACTCAGACAGTATTTTCATTTTTGTCCCATATTTGGTTCTTAGAATGAGGTGTGACCAATCTAGTGACATGTAACCTCCTATCTTGGCTGTAAAGTCTCTGGATAGACATAGACCAAATACAGGGGGAATATCTATGACTACCACACCTTGATTTACAATTATATTAGGGCAAGTGTACAATTGCAATGGGAGTTGTTTAATTTTCCCTATTGTTTGCACTGATTTCCCATCCAACTGCATAACTCCTCTAGTAAGTGGCTCATACTTTATCTTCAAAGCATCTACTATTTGTTTTGGCATTACTGTAGTACTAGCCCCAGAGTCTATCATTGCATTATGCAATAGTTTCTTCCGAATTATTAAAGTCAAATAAAAGGGTTCTGGTTTAGATTTACCTACCTTAGGTGCATTATTCAAAAGGGCTGTTGTCTGCAGAGGTACAGTATCTTTGAGCTGCAATTTTTCTTTATCAACAGGTCCTCCTTTAACACTAGTACATTTAGGCACTTCTTGGCCTTGCAGAGCCTCTTGCAACAGTGTCTTATGCTCAGGAATAGCTAACATGTCCTAGATTGATATGTGCGCTGGAGTTCTTTTTAGCTGATCCACCACGTTCATAGGTCCTAATGCTTGGGCTTTTGAGTAATAAGGATACCTTGCTTTTTCTTGAACTTGTCCAGAGGCTACTTGATTCTGCACAGGCTGAGGTATTTCTTGTCTAGGAATTGCATTCTAGTGACTCTAAAATGGAAAAGCTCCCATGATTTCATTATTTGTGACTTCAGGTTGCTCCATCATTCTCCTCTTGGCTCTGGTATAGTAATCTGATTGGACCAATGGCTTCTTGGAAGTGGATGCTTCATTTAAGAACACTGAATCTTCTTCCTCGATCCATGAAAATAGAGCATGCTTAGGGGCTATTTCCTCTTCCTATTGTAAGGACATTCCTTGCATTTGGGCAACCAGGACTGCATTTTGTACACCCGAAGACTGATATTGTGAAGTGTTAGAAGTTACAAATTATCCTTCTAAACGTCTCTATTCTGCTATCTTTTGCTGTAAATTTCCTCTGGGGTAGTCTCTGGGCATATGGGCATTATTGCAAGGAAAACACCAAGCATTTGTGCCATCTGCAAAATTATTTTGCCCTGGTACAATTTCCCTGTTGGGATTAGGAGGAACAACCTATACAGGTGTAGGGACTGTGACTAACTAGTTTGATGGCTAAGGATTAGCTTGCCTTTGAGGGCCTTGATATTGATTTGGCTGAAAGGGAGGCCTATTTCCTTGGTAACCTTGATAAGGGGGCTTTGGATAGTGATTCTGTTGCCTCTTTAGATTAATTATCTCATTTGAGAAGGTTCTTAAGATGTTCTTGATATCATCCATTTCAGATGATTGAACAGGGCAGTTACTTTAGCAGGTTGCTAAGGAAAAGAATACATAGACACAGGTGGGGTTGTAGGATTAGGAGATTCTTAAGGTAAAGGTAAGGTAATTTCTGGGAACATAGGCATAGGAGGCCTTGGGGGTAACTTTTCAGCATCTATTAAGTTATTTTCAGCCTTGACTACAAACTCATAAGCTCTGGTAGTGTCTGACCTCCAAGGGATTGGATCATCTTTGATATATCTGAGTTTAAAGCTTTAAGGTAAAACATAATAACCATACCTGGTAATGGTTTTGCTGTGGTAGGGATCCTTTCCCAAGTCTTTTGAAATCTTGAAATCAGTCATAGCTTCTTGTGGTTCCCTTTTGATGGTGATCAATTATTGTAGCAAAGAAGATTTATCACCCTTTTCTTTAAATCTTTCAAAGAAAGCATCACCATGCTGATCCCATGTGGATATTGTATTTGGGGTTAAAGATCTATACCAGTCCAGAGCCTTCCTTTTAAAAGAAGATGCCAACAGTCTTATAGCCACATTCTGTTGAGTGATCACATGCACTGCACAGACATCAGATACATCTTGCAGATGTTCCTCAAGTGTCTTGAAATCTTCCCCACTGAACTTAGGCAGAGCGTTCAGAGCATTGGCTGGGATAGCATCCCAAGTAGCTGGTGGTATTGGGAGAATTAGAGGAATACTAGTGTTCCAATTTGTATAATTCCTTGGGGCTATAGGTGCTCCCATATTTACTCTTGGTGCTACTACAAACTGATTCACTCTTCTCCTTGGATTAGCTACTAGTGGTGGCAAAAGAATGCCTAGTCTAGTAGCAGATTGAGCCCTTGTTACAGGGCCACAGCTCTGACTCCCTGTAGCTTCTTGGCTCATACAATCTTGATAGAAACTTCAAGAAATGGTCCCACCGGGCGTTCCAAAAACTGTTGATGTGTAAAATTGCGCAGGTTCCAACACCAACATGTGAAGTTTTAGGAATGTGGGGCTTGCTACCTAAAACAACCTCTAGATTTTAAAGAAGATGGCTCTTCTCTATCTTGTATGGGTTTTGGGAAAAAGAGGAGAAATTAATAGAATTAAAGATATAGTTAAAGCAAATCTATCTATGGCGATGCGCCTGAATAATAAGTATCTCTCTCAACTTAAGCACAGTGAATCTATTCTCAAGATTCAGTTACGTTAAAGAGCAAATGTTGCATGATTAACATAAACAGATATAATGAATAACTCAAAGGCTCACAAATAGACAATTTACAATGACATAGAAAATATCAACCAAGGCATAGAACTCTGTCTTTCTCATTAATTTTCCTGCAACATAAGAGGAACAGATACATGCATAGGTTACATTTACTTTCTCAAACAAGAATAACAAAAAAAAGGCAAAATGATATTCACTGGTCACAGCAAAAAGTCTCAAACTTCTCTCTTAAATCTCTGATAGAAAAATATCTCTAGCAAAACTATCTATGAATGAATCTAAATATTGATCTATTACCAATGTTACATATTTATAGCACAAGAGCAACTCTAGATTGTTTGCACAATCGAATCCCAATGGCCTAACCAAACTGGAGCTAACTAGAAGTCCCTGACACTTAAAATCTTTTGGATCCGCAAACAGTTATAATAACTACAAGTCCATTGGCTGTGGCAAAAATATGTGTGGCGCATCCCTTCTATAAAGAAAAGACACTTGGCAACATCCGCACTCTTTAAGTAATGAACTCTGAGACACATGGCAACGTCCGCGCACATATAACTTGAAACTTCTTCATCTCTCGGGAGAAATAGGAAACTGACACATGGCGACATCCGCATCAACTAGAAATAGATACGTGTCTTTATCTGCACCTTCTCACTGAACTGTGTCTCTATATTCGGGTGGCCTCTACCTATGACAACTGTTGCGATGCACTGCTCTGAAGCTTAAAGACATATTAGAAATGGGGTCCACAACTCTTCACTTGCTAGCTTCCAAACAGGGATAGGTGGCAGCTTTCACAGTATCAACTATCTGGTACGTGGCAGCTTCCATAGTCTTCTTGAAACATTAGAACCTTTTTGAGACTCACGCGAAGGTTGACACATGTCAGGCTCCACGAAACTGAAGAAACATTTAGTATCATTGGAAGAAGGGGCAAAATCTTTTACTTGGGCGCTGCATCCACCACGTGCCACATTCTACATCACTGAACCTTTACACTGGGGCCTACCTCCATTTATTACTTTGCATCGAAGGATATATAAACATACATGTGGAAGTTGACACTTGGCAAGCTTCGCCGCTATCACAAAATACACATGGCTTCTTCCATAGGAACACTGAAACTTTATAACTGTGTCTTCACAAGTGACACGTGGCGTCTTCCACATGATCGCAACTTAGAATGTATTAGAGACATTTAATCCACGTTGCACGATCCGCTACAAAAGTTGTAACTTAGAAACAAAAGCGGTTTAAACCGTAACTCGACACTTGTCAGACTCCATGGCATTGGCAAAAAGAAACCCGCAGCAATAGTAAAATGAAACCCTTGTAAACCCTCGCGGCCATTCTCAGAAACATTTATAGACACAGAAACTAAAACTCGCGGGCGCGTTGCTGAAAACAAAGTGTAGAGTTTTATACTCTACAATAGCTATAAAAAATAACGATAAAGGAAATATTTAATTAAAATATAAGTCTGTTTATATACTACATAAATAAAAAATTAGTGTAGTAAAATATATTTAGTTTGATTAACATTTTGTTTGAAATGAAGTATGCCTTGTTATTGACAAGTCAAGAGATTTTGGAATGAAGGAACTAGTTCCAGAACTTTTGGTGGGAGTTTCATGGATAAGGCTTTTATTTAGTAAAACTTGACTTTTATTTAAAATGGAGAAAGCTTTGTAATTGTCAAGTCAAGATTTTTGAAATGAATTAGGCATTGTTATTAGCGTGTCAGAAGAATTAGGAATGACGAAAGCTGTAATGCCCCGCCATGAACACCTTAGAAAACAACACATCTAGGCTATGCAGTGCAGAATTTTTTTTTTTATAAGATAACAAGTAAGGTTTAGTAGATCAATACACATTATTAACAACAACTTGTCTTCTAAGGTCCCATGGTTGCATTACTTGATAAATTAATCAACATAGTTTAACATACATTATTAACTAACATCAGTGGATCTTTCTAATTCTATTGCACTAATGATTATACACATACATCTCCATTTCATGACATCAGTTAGATAATCAACTTGATCAAGATTACATGTACATATTTAAAGTCTATACAAATGAGTACATCATTATGTAGTTTACATCATCATTATCCTGATCACATCTGAATACATACATTATGAATCAATTGATACACGGCTAGTACATGAGCATAATAACTGTCTTCATATCAAGGACAAGATTTGATGTCTGATACGCAAGATAAATCCTTCTCGCTCATGAACAATAGCAAGGGAAAAAACCAATGGATAAAGCTCTTCCACCCGACCATGTGGAACCCTGAGGTCCACCCCCCGAGCTAGGAGTTAACATAAGGTTCCCACTACAACATGTAGTCAGGCAGACAGTAGACTATAAGACAACACATGACTCCAACATCCTAAGTCAATATCACAAACGACTCAACAGTACTTCCAAAGGCCAACACATAACAACAGGGGAGAGTACAACTAGGGAATGCTAGGCTACAGTAAGGAGAGTGTCATCGCATGGCCCTAGCATGGGTTACCCAGGCTATCCATCACTAGAAGCTGGCCCCCATCTATAGTTACCCTGGCAGCCTCTCTAGGCACCGGCCCCATAGGGTGGCACATGCGGAATCAACATTCCTTTCATGAGGAAAAGGAAGTTGATTTTGCCAACCACGGCCTTCTCATCTCATCCTTAGCCTGAACGAGCACTACAGGCATGAGTGAGGCATCCAATTATTTTGTTAGTGTGAAAACTATCCAACCCCTAGATTAATTATTAGGTTATCACTTGATTACCAACTTCCAATGGGTTACCCTGGCGGCCACTTTGGGCACCGGCCCCACATTGGAAGCCACTCCCCTATCTGCACCTAAGAGACCCCATCCATCAAGCCATGCACAAATCATCATAACAATAACTAGACATACACGTTGCAAGGCATTAACCCTCTTGCAAACTATGGCATGATCACAAGGACATACTCTCAATACATTATCCATGGCTTCCAGACGAGTGACACATGAGAGATTTCTTCTTTACGGATGACAATGTGTCCCCATTGTCTTATCCAACACAATATCTTATAACATACTTAAACAAATAATGATAGCAACATCCATGAAGGACTTAACCCCATACCATGTACATGAAGGCAAACGATATAACCTATGCCTCTGGATTAACACTCTATTAACTTGCACAAGAACCTCATTAAGATCAATAATCTAACATATGCTCAATTTTACTTCCTTGATGCAATTAAATTCACTACACATAACTCCCATCTTAGTAACTCTCAAAACAAACTTATTTAATAAATTTTCACAAGGATAACATAATAAATTCACTACCAGATTAAACAAATTAACACTCATAACAATTCAAATTATAGTAATTGATACCTTCACTAAAATATTGAATCTTATATTACTGTTTAATAATCTAATCCAGAATTTATATAATTACACCTGTGTAACTAACAGACACATATAACTATGCAAATTTTTTTTTTCTTGGGAAAGACAACTAATATTTCGAGATAATAATAATAATAATAATAATAATAATAATAATAATAATAATAATAATAATAATAATAATAATAATAATATTCTATATTTAGTTGCAAAGAAGACTAGTGTATTAATATCAAAACACTATACATCATCGATTATATTCTCATTAAGAATAATTCCATAGTCACATTAAAATAACTATATGCAAATATTTACCAAAAATAATTATTCAATTAAATTTTTAAAGAAACAACTATATTTATATCTCACTAACATACTAACGTAACCACTATTTGTCATAAACCAAATAAATTAAATAATTACAAAGTAATCTAAATTCATTTCTCATGGATAACTTGAGGGTTCTTATTTATTTTTAAAAACATATAGAAACCCTAAACCTCGTAATAACACATTTATCTTAAAGGTAAAAAGAATATCCATATCTATTTACATCTTCTGCTATAACCATATAAACATTGCCTACCCCAATCATATCCCAATAACATTCCACCAACTACAGTTCTAATAAAGTGACAACAATATTAATATAGAATGTCTTTCCAATACGAAATTTATTTCCTATACACATAGATTGTCATCTATATTTTAATAGCTACAATTCATAATAAAACAACTACACTTAATTCTAACCCTATTACAATAAACTATTTCCCGCAACCTCAAACCACAACCCTAACCATATGTAAATAACTATCTTGGAAACACATTTTATGGGAATTTTCCTGAGTAACCAAACCTGACCCTAAAGTGCCAACTCAGTATGACATTCTCATAACGAAGCCATCTAAGATTTCAATGCCACGAAAGAAAAATTAACTCCTTCCTCAAAGAAAGAAAATATGCATACAACTTACTGGAACCAATTTTATTTGTAACTAGAGTCGAGACAACATCAAAAACTGTGACTTAAAATTTCAGCAATCAGATTTCTAGCAGGATTTACAGGCTTTGGCGAGTAGCTACGAAAATTAATCAAAAAACCTACCCTTGCATTTTGAAGATATGCTAAATATGGTAGTTATCCTGTCTACAATGACTTACACCATCACATTAACTTTGATTCACCAAAAGAAGGTCATGTTTATCAAAAGGCATATCCTCAAATGAAAACATCATTGAAATCTAGGAAGGTATGAAGTCTGCAAGATGTTCATATTAAAACAACATATTCATTGAAATCAAGAGAGCTCTGTGCTTTAATATATAAAGATGATATGATGATAGTAAACTAGCAATAGATGAAAGAATATGTCCAAATATTTAACTGAAGGAATATTGAAAAAAAAATAAAACAAGATTAATGCTTATGGCCTTCAAAGAATGGTAGCTCCAAGGCTTAGATAGACTAATCTCAATGATTTAACTCTAAAAAAGGAAAATATGTATCCAGCATACTAGAACCAAATTTCTCTGTACCTACAGTTGAAAGTTTGGAACCACATCGCTAACAGCAACTTTAAATTTCAAAATTCATATTTCTAACAAAATTTATAGGTTTTGGCATGCAACTAAGAGAATTGATCGAAATAAATAAATCAACTATCCCCGTAATGACATCTCATTTCAAAAATTGTGATCAGCTTTGAAGAGTATACGGATCAACACATCAAATTTATAGGCAAAAGAAATAATACAGAGAAAGTTAAAACAATGACAAAGCAACTTCATCTTGGAAATGCAAGATCACTTTAGGGCTCTGACAGCAGTGCGCTAGCCTAGCTCGCTACTTGGTAAAAGGCCTAGACACACCCTATGTGTAACGTTCCTAAGAGTTGTAATGCTTCGATCACATTTAGATCCTTCCGGGGATCTAGAAGACACGCTAGACTTGTCATCAAGATGCCAGTTACTCCTGCGGTGGCTGTATGGGTAAGTCTAACCTACCACGAACCCATGGTCTAAAGGCAGATGCCCCCAAACCTCATGATATGGTCTGGGAATGTTAGACACGGATGCAGTGGCTGCAAAATATACACAAAGTGGATTTGTTTTCCCAAATATTTATCCCTAAGGTTACAAGCTTAGAAAACTTCCGGCACGAACCCTTTTTTTTTTGCATGAGACGATTTCCCCAACACTATAAAGCTCACAAATAAAACCCCTATCGGCTAATTACGTAATAAGAGCTATTTCCTTGTAGAGATTATAAGTAATTAAAATGAACAATCAAAGGCAAACTCCATATACGCTAGGTCTATTGATCGAGTGCTTCAAGGAGAAATTGCCTTAAGGAATGATTACCATGTTTGCACAAACGAATTTATTCAAGTGATTGCAATTGATAGGTGAAAGATTTGAAGATCCTGCAGCCATTGCACAACGACCTAATGATGTTTTGACAGCGTTTTGCAATAATAGTTTTATAGCAGCAACTTTCTTTTGGAAGTAAATGGTCGTTTAGAAGATATCATATCCTATGATGTTGATATAGCTTCAAAAAAAAATTAAATGAAGTGGTTAGAACAATAATTTAATTAAGATGAGATTTGCACGGACTACTATGGGTGAATTACATAAAAAGTTTAAAACCAAAAGTCAGAGTGTCTATTAGCCATAAGAATGATGGCATGATAGTATCCTTATAGGAAACATGTGCATAGCATTAGTAACACATTTGTTCAAAACCCCTGCAATCTGGAAGCTATGGGCAGTGTTGACCACACCGAAAAAATATTCTACACTGCATAGCCTAGATGTGTTGTTTTCTAAGGTGTTCATGGCAGGGCATTACAAAAGCAGTTCTCAATTTTTTGGCTCTTCCAATAAGAGTTTCACTGATCAGGCTTAGCTTTCACAAGACTGTAAATTAATTCTTTCGATGTTGCCGATAAGGTTTTAGTTTAGTAAGATTGAAATAGCCTAAGTCATCTTATCGGTAAGTCGGGATATTTGGGAACTGAGGAACCGATTCTAAAATATGAGTTTTCACCGATTACAGTTTTGCTGATAAGGCATTTTCTTAATCTTTTTTTGGAACAACTAAGGGCTTGTTGTCAGGAAGTCAGAAGAATTGGCAACAAAGGAAGCAGTTTTGAAATGTTTGGTTATTTCGATTGAAGTTTTACTGATAAGGCGTTGATTTCATAAAACATTGAATTAGTTCCTCGAATGGGAGTTTTTCCTATAAGGCTTTGATTTAGTAAGGCTTGCAACTTTTGTTTGAAACAAAATCATTTTTATTGGCAAGTTGGGAGATTTGGGTTCTAAAAGATGAGGTTCTGCCAATTATAGTTTTGTCGATAAAGCATTAGGTTAACCTTTTTTTGAAACAAATTAGGGCATTGATCAGCCAGTCCAAAGAATTGGGAAGAAAGGAAGCAGTTCTCAAATGTTCGGTTCTTTCGATGGAAGTTTTTCTGATAAGGTGTTAATGTAATAAAACATTAAATTAGTTCCTTTGATGGGAGTTTTGCCGAGAAGGCTTTGATTCATTTTATTGCCAAGTCGAAAGGTTTGTGAACTAAGGAATTGGGAAGAAAGGAAGCAGTTCTCAAATGTTCGGTTCTTTCGATGGAAGTTTTTCTGATAAGGTGTTAATGTAATAAAACATTAAATTAGTTCCTTTGATGGGAGTTTTACCGAGAAGGCTTTGATTCATTTTATTGCAAAGTCGAAAGGTTTGTGAACTAAGGAAGTTGTTATAAAAGGTGAGGATCTTGCGATGATAGTTGTGTCGATAAGGCTATGTGTTCATTTCAGAGATAAGTGAAAAAATATCACATATGGCATAAATACTTGATTCTGCCAATAGAAGATTATATATAATTGTCTGAAACCATACGTAGTAGATAAAGTGTGTGTGTGTTGTTGGAAATAATTTATTAATAAATAATATGGTGTTAGGTTGAGTTTTGCATTAAATACAAGGGGTATTAAATGATGTCACTAAAGTTGTTTTGTTTATAAATCAATATCTAAATGGTAAAATTATTTTGTAAAGTTTACAAGAAGGACAGATCCCGAAGCTTAAAGGAGCTAGCTGTGTTCATGTTGTTGTCAAAGTGTCACTATCTAGGTAAGTCTAGCCAGGTTCTTTGTGTTCAAAAAGTATTGCAAGATAGTGAAATACTATGGGGTGGGGTAGAAATAGAATTTGTGTGTGTTATTGTTTATATGATTGCTGGCCCTAATTTTGATCATCGAAAGCCCTTGTGTTTGTTGTGACGGCTTGAAATTCACTTTGATTATCGTCGCTGTAGTTTGAATTATAGAGCCTCGTTGTCTATCAGGATACTATTTCAAATTGCCATCCGTTAGCATGAAATGAATTCCTTTACAGTGGTCCCCTACCAACTATGACCATGAATTATAAATACAAGCCATTGGATATCTCTTACATAATTGGCAATGAATTATCAGGGATATGAGACAGATTTCAGGCACGTAATATGTGTGAATTCTGGCAGAGAATGAATACCAACCCTAGACCATCAATCACATAGAAAGTGTTTGATAGTGGAATGGCACATGCTGGAGGCTTCCCGCCATCTATAAAATGCCTTGATTTGATAATGGCTTCTATATGAAACTATAATGCCAAAAATAGAGAGATCAAAACTGTGTACATGCAAACCATCATGTCACTGAATAGTGACTCAATTGCTGACAAATTGTGTTTGTCGAGTCATGAGGTTTATGCAGAAGTGTCTGTAGAGAAAGTGATGAGTTTTTTATTGATGGTAATTTTAAGAAATGTAAATACATGATAGTAATGACATGGCTTAAGAATCCCAAGAAGGGAGGGTCTAAGTTACCTAAGAATTTGGTTAGTGGGTATTTGCTAGATGAGATTTCTGATATAACTAAAAATTAATTTTGGTCAAACATATGATCTAGTAAGATTCATTCTAGATAATTTAAATATGTCCACAACTTTTCCAACTAAAATTGTTGGCTTAATGCATATGTAGTACCACTTTGAGGCCAATTTACTAAAAAATTAAATTATTTGAAAATTTTAATTTTTCAACAACTCCTATTCATATAAATAGCATTTTTTTTAAAATGTAAAAATACCCTTTTGTAGATCCATAAGTGTAGTTTTTAAATATATATTTATTTTAATATTTCAATTATTATTTATATTTTATTTTTATTTTTTACTAAAAGCAGGTTTTCAACACAAAAATATTATGTTGATTACCATGTCAAGAAAAATACTAAAACTTATTAATTTTTTTTTAAAAAAATATGATGCCCTAGATAAAAGAAACTATATTAAGAAAGTATAATTTGTTTTCTATTTTAGATAAATATTTAATATAAAAATTGATGTCGACTAGAAACAACCATGTTTTAATACACGTACATTTAAATATTTATTTAAAAATATATATTTATTAAAATTGAAAAAAAAAATCCATGCCCTAAAGTTTCAAGTTATAAATATATACAAAAAAATTGAAGGAAAAAAATAAAAATTTACTATATAAAGCTTGATGTCTCATGTAACATCATTTTTCAGCATTTTATCAACAACTAAATTATAGTGTTAATTTTAAAAAAACTATATTCAAATAATTTTTTAAATTTTTGAAAAAAATATGAACATAAAATATACTAAAAAATAAACATTTTATTAGTTTACATCATTTCAAAATTCAAAACATATATGCCACTTTCTAGTGATTCAAGTTTAAAAATTGGATTAGTGTTGGCTGATTCCTTTATAAAAGTGTGACTCAGCTTTGTGCTTTTACTGAAAAGGAGGTATACATAGGTTATAGACAAAGAATTTGATGCAGTGGAAAGATTACTGAAAATGAACTCAGTGTCTAAAAGGCAAAGAAAATGTTGAGACTAATGGTTGACCCTATTTCCAAACATCAATATGTGGAGATTACTGAACTGATGGTGGATAAAGAAATTAAAGATATATCAATGGATGACTTCCAAGTGAGTACTGTGGATCTAGGCCCTCCATCTATTCATGGTGATATTCATAATGCTAAACTATCTGTTAATATACTTGCTACATGAGTTGAAGAGAAAAAAAGAGAAATTGAAGTCTTAGAAGACCAAGTAGAAATTCTTACTTCGTACATAAAGTCCATTGTAGATACTGAATCTCGGCCTTTAAGTATTATTTCTGGACCCCCTAAAGGTGTTAGTTTTGAGTTTTTAGACCAAATTAGTAGATACAAATATTTTGTAAGTGCAATGGAAGAATGGGTACGCAAAGTCATATTTGATGGCACACATTCTCTTCATGATGCTTATACTTTTTATGTTAAGTTTTTTGAAAAAAAAGGTAGAAATACTAGATTATATATAAAATCAATTAGGATAGGACAGACAATGCTTGGTGCTGCTAGGAATAATTCTAAAGCCATCGCGAAGTTTGACACTAGTACTCTATTGGTACACTAGTAGAAATATGGAAAATAAATGACCAAGTGACTAAAACTTTTACTCACGTGACCAACATTTTTTGCAACACAGCTATAAATGACTAAATAAATGACTAATTTGGTCATCAGTTGAAATGACTAAATAAATGACCAAATAAATGACTAAATAAATGACTGATTTGGTCATCGGGTAAAAAATACAACTAAATAATTGGTCAGACAAATAAAAATGACTAAATAAATGACTATTACTTCTCTATTCTTTTTTCTTTCTAATTTGATCATAATCCATGAACTCAAAGACAATATAAGGAAATGCAATAAATGTCTACTTAGACCAAAGGAATAAAGGGAGAGAAAGCTCAGATGATTCCCACGAGTGGAGCTAGATTATCTTGGCTCTTCAATCTATTTCAGTGCACTAGCCACAACACAACATGCCCATTAATGATCCGCATGCTTCAGGGAAGTGATTGTCCAGCCCCGACTTGCCAAAAACATCATTACTTGCCACCTTGCCAACATCTACCGAGGCCTTCAATCGCACTTTTCGACTGTAGAAAAACAGAGTCGGCCTGCATAAAATGTTTAGGAGCTATCTCTACCCCCTCCATGTGACCTCTCCCGTCTGACTAAAGATCTAGCCCTTTATCAGATGATTATATAATATATATTATATTATATATTATATATTATATATTATTATATTACAATATAATATAATATTTATATTATATAATAATATAATATAATATTATAATATTATATTATAATATAATAATTATGTAATATTATAATATTAAATATATTATAATATAATATATATTTTTTTTGCTTCGTGAGGGATTTTTAGGCTGGCCCACTCCAATGGAGGTCACAAGGGGGACCTCCTCCCCTATCAAACTACCCCCACCACCATAGCACAGATCACCAATGGTGAGGCCCTGCTAAGTCTGCCACCATTGTAATCATGCCGCTTGTGGTACGAATAGCCACTGGTGGATTTGTCATTGTACACCACTATTGCCATGACCTATCGAGCTGTGGAGACTAGAGTATATCATAATTCAAACACACTCCACTTAAGGACCACGGAGCGCCAAGGGTCACCTACATAGAGCCACAACCATTTAGAAGCCAAGATGTCTTAGGGGGGATTTCAACCTGGGTCTCCACAATAATGACCAAGTGGTCTTAACCACTAGACCTAACCCACTCGACTAAAATTAAGACCAGGGATGTACCCCCTGGGTGACATGCAAATGCCCCACTCCACATATCGCAGGTAAGTGAGGATACAAGATCCTAGGGGCCTCAGAAAATTTTACACCAGTCCAAGATGGTTGGGGGCATCTCATAGAGGACATGGGGGTGAGCTTGGTTCAATATAAAATAATATTTTATATTATATAATAATATAATATAATATTTATAATATTATATTATATATTAATATTATTGTTGTTAAACTTTTGAATCATAGTAAAAACTACTAAATATCTAATAACTTCAATGAAATGGATGCAAATACAATAAACAAAGATATTACCTTCATAGATCATATTCACCTCGTAACTTCCATTGTTGCCTATCTCGTATCAATCTTATGTATGATTTTAGCTCTCAAAAGTTGTACTTCCTTGTTGTTGAAGATGACAATAGGAGAATGGCTATGATTGGATTGTGTAATGGAGATTAAACTAACAATGCAACTGTAATGAAGATGGATGGTGGAGATATGGAGACATGATTGGATGATTATGATGGTAATGAGGTTATGCAAATGCAATAAGGATACTTTGCCAAAGGCACGCTGGTAGAATTTCTATAGAGTAATATTGCTAAAGCTTGAGTGGATCTAAAATGTGTTTGAGAACCTTGTTTATAGAGGCTGAGGAGAGGCCAAATCTAACTTTCAATAGATCCATGACTGGAGGAATCTCCCGTGACATGTACGACTGAGGAAGCTTGAGAGAATGTGAGAGAATCAGAAAAGGACAAGTGTCCAAGTATCTTTCATGAGTTATGGGAGTTAATAGAATAGATTGAGGAATTAACTAAATAGACTGACCAGTTAAGTGAAATAATTCATTAGATAACTGATTTGACTGATAAGTTAACTAATTTTGATTGGAGGATAAATAGGACATGTGGGTGAGGGGATATTAGCTAATTAAATATTAAAAATATTTAATTATGTGTGCAACATGGTGAGGTGGAAGATGAGATGGAAGAATGACATGGATGAGATGATGTGGAATTATGGAATTTAGGACTTTGGAATAGAAGAATTTGAGATTAATTAAAAAATTTAGTACTATTGTGTTTTAAGGACATCTTTCAAGAGACAAAATTCGTTTTATGGAATTAGTTTTTTGGTTGATGAGTATTCTGTTGGAGTCGGAGGGGGTGAATCAGTGTTGTATTAATTTTACAATTTTAATCCTTTTGACTTACATGATAAAGAGAGAGAAAGACAAAGTTATTTATTAACTCACAGATGTATAATTATAATATTGAAGGCATGAATGAGGACATTAAACCCAGGTCATGAAGACACATAAGAAATATAACACAAGATATGATGAGTGGAAAACCCTCAAGGGGAATAAAAACCACTTTGAAACTGCCTCACTAGCTTATTCAAAACCTCACTGGTTACATGAAAGGTCTCACTGACTAGGCAAGCCTCACTAGATACAAATAAGCTACTACAATACGTGTCTCACTGACAAATGTAAGGTCTCACTGACCTACAAGCCCATACAGAAAGTCTCACTGACATTTTTACAAACACTTTGGGTCCACATACAAATCTTATTACAGGATTACACTATTTTAGTCAAGTGTCTGTGCAAAAGAAACAAATCATAAAAACAAATTCTCTCTGTGCCTGCACCATCTCTGTAATCACATCTCCAATCATCTAATCATTTGATTATGTTTGCAAACTCTTCATCTCTCTGCTCTTCTTCTTCTCTCTGTCAAAACATGATCTCACATACACAGTGACACTCACCCATCAATGTGGAACCTGTAAAAATAAATCATATATATATATATATATATATATATATATATATAGATATATATATATTCTCTATATCCATGTAAGAGAAAATAAATTTTTTTCATATTCCATTGATATTTTCTCTGAATAGCTTTTCAACTCTCTCTGTATACTTTAATCAATTTTGCCTTGTTCAATTTTATCTTTCCCTGTAAAATCACATTCTCTATTTGCAAACAAAATCAATAAATATTCTTCAAATTCTTTTATCATTTTATTTCAGCTTGAATGATTTTCATCTTCAATAAATTCCAATCAATTTTTGTCCCTGTCCAAAAATAAAATCAGTCTACTGCAATAAAATCTCTTCACATTCTCTCTACAATTTTCTCTTTCAAAAAATCAAAACCCTTTCATAAAAAAATACTCTTCAATCTCTTCAATCTCCTAAAAAAATTTCAAAGAATTTTATTCAATCTTCTTTGAATAAATAAAAATCTCTTCATGGAAACCAAAAATCTTTAATCACCATTTAGAAAGAATAAAATCTTTCTATTATTTTCTCTCAAAAAAAATTATCTCCAAATTCCCTTTGTAAAATAAATCTTCAATATTATTCTTAAAAAGAATAAATCCTTCTTTATTTCCAATACATGAGATGGAGATAGAAAAATAGAAACAAAATCTTCTAAAAAAGCTCCAAGAAAATCTGCATAAAATCTTCCCACAAAAATCTTCATAAAAATCTAATAAAATCTATTTTTATTATGTCATAAAATATGACATTTAAAGGGGTCAACAAAATAGGATAAAAAGCAAACTTTATATATTTAAATAAAGCCATGAAATGGCTTGTTCACATTTCCTCCAAAATCTTTGTTTTTTATATATTTAAATATTCAATACTTTTGCTCCCCACTTTTCAAGCATATAAAGTCCACTTTATTTGATTTATAAGGAGATGAAAAAAATCAAAGTTTCTAAATTAAAGTAAGGCTATTTTTATGCCTTATTCATGCTCCCCACCATAAAGTAAGGACCTTTGAATATATTCAACAGGTAACTTCAAGTGGAATAACCTGCACTTGTAGGTCAAAAACCATTTATAAAATAGTTAGGATTTTAATCTCAAATACTTTATGACATTTGATCTCCTTATATACACTTAGAGGTTATAGTTAGGATTTTAATATTTTAGGCATTTTGATAACAAAATCTTAACATAGTAGAATAAGTGAAATGCTCAATTCACAATGATAACCATTGATTCTGCCATTAATAAACATTAATGCCTCTGTCAACCTCTTATATCTGTTATTAACAAGCCTCAATGTCTCACACTCATCAAGCATGAAGATAAGATGAACTTTCCACTCTGATCAAGCATGACAAGATGAACTTTATCAGCAACCTTGTAACATAAAACATATGCATTGTATCATACTTATCCTGATTGATGATTCTAATCCTGTAGTCTCGTGTGATCAAACAAGTTAGCATTTCCTAACTTAGCCATGAAGCAACATATCAACCTATAGTATATGAACAACTTCTGTCAATACCAACACCTTTTTGACATCAATGACAATCTACTTTCATCATATTCTACTTAAGAATCAGGGGCACTACTCCAGAGATAAAAACTGATTCTTTAACTAAAAACTGATTCCTTCAAACAAAGTAATCATCTACTAAAGTTGTCAAAATGTCACCAACACACTAAAAAATAGAAAGTTTTTTCAAAGAGACATTAACAAATACAAAAAAAAATGACGGCGATCTCAAAAGTCCTTCATGCTTAGAAATCATTGTTTATTATTCAAAATTCAGTAAAAACACAGCATCATCATATGTAGGATTAAGGCCATTAAGGCTAAGCTTTCGCTCCACATATATGCGGTTACTTTTGCTACATTCTCAGTCTATATCATTATAACTAGCTATACAATATAGTGTGCTAGCATAGTATTGATGAAGAGTAGTCTGTCTAAGAGCGAGTAGAATGAGCCAAATAAGCAAGAGAGCCAACTAATGGAGCATTGATATAGGTTGAAGGTTCAGACTGCGCATAAACACTTCTGTTATCAGGAAAATGATCATTGGCATCTGGGCCTCCCACAACTGCTCCAACCAAAAGGTTTGGATTGGGGGCATTACTATGCAAAAATTGGAAGCCTGCACTGCACCCAATGGCCTGTGGGTGTTTGGCCACTGAAGGCAGAGATGAGCCTCTGTGGTGAATATGCTGTGGGTAGTTGGAACCATACCCAACCATGTATGAAATCTTCAGAGGATTGGATCCAAGTATATAGTCCACCTGCCACAAAATAGAATGTCAAGAGCAATATTCCTCAGAATCAAGACCTCGGTCACTTACTAAACAAATATAAAAAATCCCTTTCACACTTTAACTGCTATAGGTGTCCATCATTATACTTTTGACAGCTCATTAATAACTGTTATTTATACCTGGCGTCTTGTGATTGCTCTAAGCTTGCGAGGACTCACTGTCATTTGCCCACAAGACACTAGCTGTTTGGAGGAGCTGAGGTATTTAGCATAGGTCACGAGTTAAAAATCTAGTATTTCAATTTTATTTACTAAAAAGTTAAAAATCTATAGCGATTGGGAGGACATGGGTGGAAATCATAAGTGATAAGAATTTCCCTCGGAAGTCACAGCCGCCCAAGTCACGTTTCAGTGTAGCAGCGGTGAGAGATTAGGTATTCGGCCGAATTTGTGTAAAATAGGCAGGATGGGAAAAATGGAGAAACTTGCGAGTTTCCAAAGTGCAATTAATAGGCGTGCTTCTTCTGTGTCTTGTTCTCTTTCGATTTTATTTTTCTTTATTTTGTTGGTGTTACGCGTCTGCCTAGGATTGCTTCATCTCTTTACCCCTTTTTTACAAAAACATCATCATTGGATATAACAAATTATTAATCTCATGAATGAGCATAAGATTTTAATTTTTGAATTGGTTTAGATATTTATAAAAGAATTATAGATTATATTTTTAAAGTTACATTTAGTAAATCTTAGAATGCAAGTGTGGACTATCTTATTATTTAAAGTTAATTTTAACACTTAATCTTAAAATGCACTTGTGGACTATCTCGTTATTTAAAGTTAATTTTAACACTTAATTTTAAAATAAAGTTAATTTTAACACTTAAGCTTAGCACGTGTGGGCTATCTCATTATTTAAAGTTAATTTTAACACTTAATCTTATAATGCACGTGTGTACTAGCTTATTAGTACCTACCTTCGGCAAGTACTGTTACAATGAGTTCGTACTTATCTAGTTATTAATCTATTGATTGTAAACCAATGAAAAGACATGATTATTTTTATTTGATTTAAATTTGTACTTTTCTTATGTCAACATGACAAATTTTTGACAAAAAAATATTGAAAAACAATTTATCTGTATTGTCATTGGCTGAAAAAAAATGACCTCTTCTCTGCGGATTGTCAAGAGTGTAACAAAAAGCTATAAATGCAGAGAGAATTTTGGTTTGAGGGGAGGATGCAGTAAGTAAACAAATTATGAACAAAATTTTTGTCTCCCACTAGTTAAGTCATGCCTAAATGGATGGCGATAATTATGAGAGGGATTTCATTTTTTGCTTCATTAGCTAAACAATAAAAATTACTTTTTTTTCAAAGGGACAAAGTTATAATATTAATAATACTGTTAAAAATATAGGGTTCTACACATTTTATTTTATGAAATTAAATTATTTTTAGGATTTCAATTTTATTTACTCAAAAGTTAAAAATCTAGTATTTCAATTTTATTTACGAAAAAGTTAAAAATCTACAGTATTATGAAAAATATTTCGCCATGTTATTACATTTTTATTTTATTCTTCAAACATACAATAATTTAATGCATTTTAAATTATATAGTATTAATATTCTTACATTTTAATATCTTAAGGAGACATTTCAAATCTCTATACACTCAACTAGGGCCAGGGCTCTCCACATAATACAAATATGCAAGCTTTGTAAAGTTCAGTTTTATAGTTAAGGAAATATTTGTGTTATTTAATAGGCTTTGTAAAGTTTAGTTTTATAGCTAAGTAAATATTTAAGTGTTATTTTATTTTTACCAAATTAAATTATTTTTTAGATTTTAATTTTATTTACCCAATACATTTCAAAACAAGTTCACATAAATTTTTTCTTATAAATTTAGTTTTGCAAATACAATAGTTTCAAATTTGAAATGATAAACAATTCTTTATCTTTAAAAAAAAATATTACTAAACGAGAATATTAGATTAAATAAAATAATTAGAATCGTGTTCTCTAAAAGTACTTACTATTATTACTTAAACAAAAAATTAAGTGACTAAGATAAAATACTATAGTTAAATATGAAGAAAATCTAGGATTTCAATTTTATTTAGTCAAATCACTAAAAATATTTCACCATGTGATTACATTTTTCATTTTATTCTTCAAACTTACAATATTTTAATGCATTTTAAATTATAAAATTATTAGTATTATTACATTTTAAGGAAATATTTGTGTTATTTAATATGATTTGTAAAGTTTAGTTTTATAGTTAAGGAAATATTTTAATCCTATTTTATTTTTACTAAATTAGATTATTTTTTAGATTTCAATTTTATTTACCCAAGACATTTCAACACTCTTCAAAATTAATTTTTCAATTATTGGAATGCAATTTGTCTGTACAACCAATACCTAATCAACAAAAAAATTATAACTAAACAAATACTATATACAACCAATAGCTTATCAACAAACAAAATTACAACTAAACAAATACTATAACAACAACACTAAAAGGCAGGTACTGGCCACCACGTGGCACTTGTTAATCTATTAATAGTAAACTGGGTCAATCAAGACATGGGATTGGGCAAACATGATATAAATTTGAACTTTTCCTATGTCACTTAAAGCACACAAGTGAGGACTATCTCATTATTTGAAGTTGGATTTAATACTTAATCTTAAAATACTTTGGACTATCTCATTATTAGTACTCCAATACTATTGCATCCACCGAAGCTTATTAGTTATTAATCTGTTAACAGTAAACTGGGTCAATCAAGGCACGAGATTATTTTTCTTGTCAGGTGATATAAATTTGAACTTTTCCTATGTCAAGATGATAAAATTTTGAAAAAATGATTTATCTTTATTGTGATTGGCTAGAAAAATGGCCTCTTTCTCTATAGATTGTGGAGAGTGCAACAAACTCTATAAATGAGGAGAGAAATTGAGGGGAGGATGAGGCAAGTAAAAAAATTATGAACACTAATCTTACGTCCCACGAGTTAAGTCATGCCTAAATGGATGGCAATAATTCTGAGAGTGAAAAATCATCAGTTTTTTAGAATTTAATTTTTTACTTCATTACCTAAACTTCAAAATTACTTTTTGTCAAAAGGTATTGATTGTATAGACAGATTGCATTCCAATAATTGAAAAATTAATTTTTGAAGAGTGTTGAAATGTCTTGGGTAAATAAAATTGAAATCTCAAAAATAATCTAATTTGGTAAAAATAAAATAGGACTAAAATATTTCATTAACTATAAAACTAAACTACCTATTAAATAACACAAATATTTCCTTAAAATGATACATAGATATGATTACGATTGGATAATGTAATGTTTATGATGGATGCATGATTATGGAAATGTATATATTCTTATATGAATGGATATATGTATAGAATGATAATGATATGTCTGACACACTTGTATTACAAGATGAAGATGATGAAAATGTAGATGAACAGAAGAACGTAGGTGAAATTTGATTGATCAATCCTTGTGAGAGCTTATGGGTTTTTATTGCGGTAAATGAATGGATGGTGGATGATGAATGACAACTTTAACGGTTGTACACAAATTTAGAGATTGCAATCCTTATGTTTGATATAGCATATGGATATTATGCACCAAGGTATCGAAGACCAAGGCGTTGATGTATCTAATGCACACAACATAATACAATCTTGTCTATCGTATGAGGTCAAGATGTTGATCTAACATACACAAGATATGAATATTAGCTGATCCAAGATGGACTTTGACTCTGCAAGCAACAATTTGAACTTATTTCCACTAAACATAATGAAACCTTGTTTGTTATATGTATGGGAAATAGTCTTGGCATAGAATAAACCTAATACATAAGAGATTGTTTAGCTTCTTAGATGCAAAAGATATTGATATGCAAGATGCTAATCCCAACGCATATAAGATACCAATAATCGTAGTAGGAGAATAAGATCATCCCACAAACATAGCATATGAAAGCAAATGACCATGCCCCACTCTATACTTCATCGCAACATACCAAGATATGATGGATCAAGGCAACCTAGATTACATATTAGAAAGGGACAAAAGATAAATCAAAAGAAAACAAAAGACACAGCCATCATGTTCTCTTCCAAAAAAGAGTGCTCTTGGATGCATTGGATGTTGTGAGGAAAGATATATCCTGTTGAAGGCTAAGATATTGGATTGGTATAGCAAATGTTGGCTAAAGGCATGGAGACAAATGTCTCTAGTTACCTTTGATTTATTAAGTGCTTGAGCTATCATGACATGCGTAGTTTATTTTTTGCTCAAGTTAGTCAAAGAAAAGAAAATGAAAGAGAGAAGAAATGAAATGAGAATGGAAGAAGATCATCTGTGCTTGCGTACTAGATACTTCCTTCATATTCCAGACTACCTACATACCCTGTATCCACGGGATCAAAGCACAGTACGATGATGATGAGACATGATTATATGTAGTTCTAGGTGCTTACTGATGATGTGGGAGATAGATGATTGAACAAATGTAAGATGGATGATGATTGATGAAGGTTGGATGAATGTATAGAAGATGGAAATGGTCTATCACCTATAGTTGAATCTGGGTACTTCCTTCATATCCGAGATTGTCTACATACCCTGTATTGATGGGATCAAGGCACTTGACGATAGAGATAAGATGTAGTTCCAATGGTCTTATTGATGGGATAGTGATGAAGATGGGTTGGATTGATCAGACTATGGATTGATGGGATTGGTTGATGTTTGATGATGTGTGAGATGCTTTAAGTATCCACTCCAAAGACTAGGTGCAAGCAAGTGCCCCTAGTGTAGAATAAACTTATCAAAAACAAACAAGGTATTGCCCCTGTCAAGCTGTAAACCAATGATCAATCGATTGATTGATGATAATAGTGTTGTCATTGCAGGGAATGATATATCCCTAGATTAACACAAGGATGTGGGAATGATATATCCCATTGATGATGATTAATTGATTGATAATTGGGTTGATTTAGTTTACAACAAGATTAGGATCAAGACCATTGATGTGATTGGATAATTTGGACACGATTGATTGACTTGATTGGTATGGATGAAGGATGACTTGGTTTTGGATCATTGCTTGGACCAATTTGACTTGATTGATTGAATGATTGAAATGAGGACATTGATTTGAAGAAGTGCTTGGATTGGAATGGTTTGATAGTTTGATTTGGTTGATTGATGAATGAATTAGAAGAATTGATTTGATTGGAGTGAATTGATTTGATGGATGTGATTTGAAGAAAAATTGGTTTGATGAATTGATTTGAAGAAATGATTTGATTCATTTGGATTGATTGGAGGAAGTTGTTTGATGATGATTGAATTTGTTATTGATTGATAGATTATTGCTTGGATTTTTGTTGGATATTTATTTTTTTGTGTTTTTGAAATGTTTTGATTTTTTTGGTATTTTGATATGTGCTGATTTCTTTGGATTTTGGACATGTTTTAATTTTTTTTGGATTTTTGAGAATATTTGATTTTTTTGTATTTTTTGAAATGTTTTGGGATAGCACTAGATGACAATTTTGATTGTCTTTATGCTAGACACCAATGACAAGGGAAAACCAAGTCTGGATGCAAGAATCAAGGTACGATGAATGGACAAAAGGATGAGCGATAGTAAATGGGATGGAAGGCTCATGATAAATGGATGGGTAAGAGGATACGCCATAGAATGAAAAGTTCATGATAAATGGATAAATACAAGGATAGCCTATAGTGGATGGATGTATACCTCATAATGGGGCTAGGATGTGATCTCCAAAGACTATGTCACATAGGAATAACTTGCCCCATTCTAGGTAGTAGACTTAGGATTTTACATGACAAATCTTATGACGAAAGGATAATTGGAGGGATTGGAAGAGACGAGGCATATCAAGAGATACCAATAGCATGTTTCAACATTTTTCCCCTTATGTCTTCATCAAGATCAAAAGGAGGAAGGGAGGATAGACATATTCAATATGATAGGTATGTGGGTGTAATGGATAATGATGGTAGGATAGGATAGTATGGAAATGGTATGATGGGATAGATAGGAAAATGATAGATTGGATGAGACAATGTGCCCCCAAGTGTAAGTGACATAGATAATCAACCTACACATGATGTCTATTTGCCAGGTTTTCATCATGGTGCTTATCCAAGGTGCCACCAAGGGTGGTTTTCACCATTGGATGAAGGGATTTCTCTTTACTATTTTGATTTTTTTTTCTTTTTCTTTCCTTTTTTGATTTTTTGATTGTTGAATGGGAAAAGTGGATATGAATAGGAGGGACTCAAGTGTCTAGTGCCATGAAAGGTGATTGTCCCATTGGAGATGAATGTCATTGTATGGACCATGTCAGATGTCATTATGCTCATCGATGTTGGTAAGGGATTGCATGGAAGGAAGATGGATTAGGTAGATAGTGGATTATAAAAGGTTTATGCAAGGATAGATGGGGGGTAGTGGATTATGAATGGAAATATAGGGGATAGTGGATTATGCATGGTTAAAAAGCTTATGCAAAAGCATGGACCATAAAAATAAAATGGGGAGGATATGTAGGATTGACATGTTATAGGGACGAATTGGATTGGTATGCAGAAGTGTGGTGGGATGAAAGGGGACCATGACCAACGGTTGCACACACCATGATAAACATTAAAGTTTTTGATGGGCAGGTGGTGTAGGCAGTAATGGCAATGTTTGCTTAGGAGATGGATGACTTATTGATTTAGGTACCCACATAAACTTAGTATTTTTAGGATATTTGTTTTGCTTGTGCGATTTTTGGAATTTTTGAATGGAATGGGAATTTTAGATGAAAGGATATTGTTGGGATTTTTGAGAGGTGGATGCCTCATTTGACGTGATTGATTTTGCTTAGGGACCCAAACCATTTTGCTTTTGGCTTTTTCTTGTGATGGTATGGGTTTAGATAGATTTTTGGATGTATTTTTATTTTACCCTTTGCATTGATATCTTAAGGCATTAGGACCTTTAGGATTTTTTCTATTATGATGGGAGGCATCCAAGTTTTTATTTTTGAATCCCATGGGTTTGGTTGAATGAGTGGAAGCTTTATGTTTAGACAATATGTGCATTTGTTGGTCATGATTAGGAATATGAGGGAATTTATGGATGATAGGGGGATAATTAGGTGTTGGAAGAAATAGTGGGAGAGTGGATGGAGGGATATGAGGAGTTGGAAGAAGTGGAGGTAAATTGGATGGTCGAAGGTGTATGGTCACATGCTTTTAACATTTGTAGGATAGTGGAGGTGGAATGGCAACATATGTTTTAGGGGAATGATGGGATTTATGATGGAAAGTGGACTTAGATGCGGTTTGAATGCTAGACTTAAACTCCTTATTGGATTGAGAAGGTGAGGTGGTAGACAATGGTGGTTTCTCCCGTAAGGAAGAGAATTCATGAATGAGGGTGGATAGACCAAGTGGATATGATGGTGGACTTGCAACATGGTCAATAGTGGATGTGGAAGGATCATTAGGATCTTGATTATGTTCATTTAGATCCAAGCTATTTGTTTGATCATCTATGTTTGCTTGAGGGCCAAGTGTCTCATCATGACAAGTGGAAGTTAGTGGATCATGATTAGGGCTAGATGGATGATGGATAGGAGCAATTTAGATATCTTGCTCATGGATAGGTATAGGATTATGGATAAGATCAAAGTGCTCATGGATAGGCTCTTCATTATGAACAATATCTTGATCATGGAAATGATATATGTTATGGATAGGTTGGATTTTGATTGTTTTCTCATGGATAGGTATCGGATCAAGTTGCTCATGGATAGGTTATTCATAGGTAATACCTTGATCATAAAGAAGGTATAGGTTGTGGATGGGTGGAATGAAAGGGATTTGATCTTGGTTAGAACTAAGGCTTGATGTTTCCGCATGCTTAGGATTATGCTCTTGACATAGCTATTGATTTTCTTGAATGGAAGTGGAAGGCTCTTGGATATGCTTGACATATTCTTGAGGTTTATTGACATGAGGGGATGATGGATATTCACTTGGACTCCTAATGGGAGGCTCTTTAATGGACTCGAGGGGCTCTAGATGGTCATCACCATATGTACATGATGGAGTTTGACATGGACTTATGATGGGAGCCTCTTTAATAGGGTCAATGGGTTGTGGACTATATTAAGGATTTGGAGGACTAAACAAGATGTTTGAGGACTCTTCGATAGGCTCAATGATTTGTGGACCACATGATGGGATTGAAGGATTAGATATGACATTGAGAGATTTTTTGATAGGCTCATGAATGGGTATTTGACATGGATATTGTTTATTCCTTCCTAATAGCCAGTGGATCAAATCCTTTGCAAGTGTATGGGTGAAAGGACAATACAATGGGTGGACAATAAGGGTGGATATTATAGGCTTATGATTAGGATTAGGTGGAGAAATAATGGTATTGAATAGATTAGGATTTGACTTGGATGGAGGGATAGTAGGATTGGATGGATTGGGATTTGGATTAAATGGAGATGGCACATGAGATTGGGATGAGTTTGCATGCTTAAGGATACTTTGTTTGTTTATTATTATAGCCAATGGATCACATCCTTTGCAAGTGTATGGGTGAAAGGACAATATAATGGGTGGACAATAAGGGTGGATATTATAGGCTTATGATTAGGATTAGGTCAAGGAATAATGGTATTGAACAGATCAGGATTTGACTTGGATGGACGGTTAGTAGGAATGGATGGATTGGGATTTGGATTAAATGGAGATGGCACATGAGATCAGGATGAGTTGGCATGCTTAAGGATACTCTGTTTGTACATCTCGTAGAAGTGTGGCATAAATATAGGGCACTCATTAGTATCATAAACTTTGATCCAATGGTATACACAGTAGTCATATTTGTCATATGCAGTTTCTTCACTTGGTTTGACTTCAGAAAGTTCAATGAGTTTTGCATCAAGAAGCCCTTGTAAAATCATCTCAGTCATCTCTTTTAGTGAAGCATTGGAATAAGATGGTGATGAAGGTAATGAAAGGCATGGGGGATTAGAAGGTCAGTGGAACAATGGACTAAGAACAAGATCACATGATGGTGTTGGGATAGGACTTGTAGGCTAATGCTTGATCATTGGAGTGGATGGTGATGGAGAGTACTCATAGGATACATGATCTAGATTGGTATTTCCCTCAGCAAAGGATATTAAGTCTTGTTGCAAAGCCATTTGATCTTCTTGCAAGGGCTGGCTTAGGTCTATTGACGATGCTAGATGGTCTTGGTGATTAGGTGAAATGGTGGGATAGGTAGATAAAAGGTCTTGGGGTATGAATTGATGTTGATAGTTGTTGATATTGGAAGAAATGGGGTATGGTGATGTAGAATTGACATTATATGTGGATGGATGAGATTGGTATGAAGTTGGATAAGTGATGGAACATTGACTTGATAGGTTGGTGGATTAGGTTGGTATGAAGTGGATGGGTATGACATAGAGGATTGAGATGGCATTGGTTGATGATGAATGGATAGAGGATGATGTGCTTGTTGGGTTTGACAAGTGGATATAAAGTGTTGGGCTTGAGCTATGAGGTGTTGTATTTGATGTGATGGGCTTGTTTGAAGTTAAAGTTGTTTGATGAAGGCTTGTAGTTGTTGAATGAATCATTGGTCTAGGGGTTGTGGTGCTTGGTAAAGCTTTTGAATGAGGTCTTGGAATTGGGGTACTAGGTCTTCTAATGTTGACATGTTTTATAGCTTAGGACCCTTTTGAAATGTGCTTGACTAGGATTATTATGGTGATATTCAGGACTTGGCTGGAAATGTAATTTTGAACCAGATAAATGAAGATAGTCTATAAGTAACTAGAGGCAAGACTGAATGCAACAAAGGCAATTGGAAATAGCTCAAAGGTGACTGGGCATAAGCCAAAGTTGATAAATGTTGTTGATCAAAGGCGAGGTTGTATGGCTCAAAGGAGACCGACTGCAATTCAAAGGCAATTTTGGATAGCTCAGAGGTGATTGTAAGATATTCAGAGGTAAATCAAGTCAACCAAAGGCAAGTTGATGTTGATCAAACATGATTGATTGTGGTTCAAAGGCATCTGGCTATTGTTTGAAGGTGACTTTTTGTGTCAGTGAATGATGTTTGACAGTTTTTTGAAAAGAAAACATCTATAGCAAAAGACACACAAACACACAAGACACTCACAAACATGTACAACCTAGGCTGGAAAGGATACTACTTGTTGAATCCCTACTTAGATTTCTCCAAATACTGAAACAAAGTGGATAGCTAGAGATGGTCGTGACATTGGCTCCCCCTTACACACCACGAGCACACCAACTTCTCTTACCCTTTGGATCATATGAACCAAGGGAATTTCTATCTCTATAATGAATAGTACATGTAGGGTGGATTCGAAGGTCCAACCTCCTACGTCAACAAGTAAAGGGATTTTGGCCTCTAAACAAATGGTTTCTAGTGAATATTCATGGGACCGGCACGTTACGTGAATCCAACAAGCCACTTAAAGCTCTAACTAGCTCTACTAGGAGTCTCAAATATTATAGGTACACCTCCTTTTGAACTAACACTGTACGGTAAGCGCTAATACCGGTTTGGACTTGGCTTTTGCCTTATACTATTTTATATAGAACACTGTATGAAAGTACCACTTGAGGTCATTCCCTTGGGGTGAGTACCTCTTTTCCCACCAAGGCAGACCTCTCTAAATGTAATAACAAGTTCTCTTGCACCCAAGATCCATTTGATATGCAAGGGGAGAGGATACTTTTGTTATTAGCTTAGGGTTACAAACATGCACAACAAGTAAACAAAAAAGATATAACAAACACAGAGCAAACAAGGTTCCTTTTAAGCACCAAAACAAAATGTTCCTGAATTAGTAAAACACATGATGAGTCTTTGACTGATCGATCCTGTAAAAGATTTGTCAGTAGTTTTACATCCACCTTTCTTCGATAAATGATAAGATGCTACAATGACTAATGTTAGCTGCCAAAGAAAATCAATTTGCAACAGTATAAACCAAAAGTGAAAGAATAACGATCAAATGTGATTGTTTGCAAATCAAATGTGATGATAGTTTTACCAAAGGTGACCACCTGCTGCTCAAAGTGAGTTTGTATCATGCAAAGGTGATTAAGGATCATGCAAAGGAAATTTACTGTTAACCAAAGGCACTCAGACATGTAAAATCTATAAAAACTCAGGATCCAAGGTTAGGTAAATGATAAAAAGGCAAATATGAAGGCTCTGATAACCTAGAAGGATAAATTGCTTGAATTAGATGTTAGATTTTGCAACACAACAAAAAAAGGATTCCACTAGATGATGTTATTAGGTCAAAGTCAAATCAAACCCCAAATGAGCCAGCTTGACGATGAGAAAAAACTACTAGGGTTAGCAAATAAACCAACTTGTAACCTAGATTAGACACAGAAAACTCAACTAAAACCCTAGAAGACCCTGAAAAAATAGAAAAATATTACTAAACCCTAGATAACCAGAGGCGATGCACTGTCGATCAAAAGTGGATGTATGCGAACCACAGGTGACCGAAGATCGTATGAATGTGATTTTTTGTGTATCAACTGTGATTCAGGATCATGCAAAAGTGATACTCTACCGTTCAAATGCACTCTGCATATCTATACTTGAAAATAACTTTCAAATAAAAAAATTAATCAAGGACATGGGTCCCACCGGGCATGCCATAATGTGTTAGTAGGAAAAATTGGGTTAATAAGATCAAGCATTACAATCAGAAACTAAATCCTACCACCTTAAAGGAATCGATCTAAATGACACAAAATGAAAGCAAATCAAAGAACAATGTCACCTAGATTGGATTGATTCCTTAGTTGTAATGTGGATTGCTTCTTAATAGTTAACAACCATAGTTGTCAAAGATGCAATGATGCTAGATGATATGCTCAAGGTGCTCAATGGATTCTTAATGGACTCAATATGCATGAAATGATAATTTGGATGCTATAATGCTTGTGTCGGGTGTCATGAAATTAGATGAGAGGGTGTATATATGGCTTTCTACTAAGATTGATGAATGGTGGAGATTAAACAAGAAGCTTGGATGAATGTGTAAAAGACATGTGTCAATAGGAAAGTCTTTTATTATTTATGATTGTAGTTGGTTTGTTGGTAATGGTACGATTAATTTTCTTAAAATAGGATTGTTTTCTATTTTAAGGATTAGATGGTGTGGATGATTGATTTTAGAACCAATTAAATCATTTTTGTATTTGATTTAGGATAAGACCTACCTTGTACACATAGAAGAAAGTGATAAGAGAGCAAAATGATAAGATAAAAATAAATTAAACAAATATATTGATTTAATTTATTTCTAAATGATAGAGGAAAGGGTTAAATTTAGAAAGTTGGAAGAATCAACATAAATTAAATAAATAACCTTATTTAATTTATATGCATGATGAGAAGACAAATAAATAAAATTTAAAATTTATTTATTTTAGAGGAATAATGGGATAATTAAATAATTAAAGATTATTTAATTATAGATGAATAATAGAAGAAAATAGATGATGGAAATATATGATTTAGAAGAAAATAGATAATTGATACAAATGTGTTAGACAAAAGACATATGAGATGCAAGAAATTGACAAATGATGTGAAGGGTCAATTTTGGGTGTCTACAATATAATTAATATTATTATTTATATTATAACTATAAAAATTAATGATAAAGGAAATATTTAATTAAAATATAAGACTATTTATTTACTACATAAATAAAAAATTAGTGTAGTAAAGTATATTTAATTTGATTAACATTTTGTTTGAAATGAACTATGCCTTGTTATTGACAAGTCAAGAGATTTTGGAATGAAGGAACCAGTTCCAGAACTTTTGGTGGGAGTTTGGTGGATAAGGCTTTTCTTTAGTAAAAATTGACTTTTATTTAAAATGGAGAAAGTTTTGTAATTGTCAAGTCGAGATTTTTGAAATGAATTAGGCATTGTTATTGGCGTGTCATAAGAATTAGGAATGACGAAAGCAGTTCTCAATGTTTTGGCTCTTCTGATCAGAGATTCACTGATCAAGCTTAGCTTTCACAAGACTATAAATCGGTTCTTTCAATGTTGCCAATAAGGTTTTAGTTTAGTAAGATTGAAATAGCCTAAGTCATCTTATCGGTAAGTCAGGATATTTGGGAACCAAGGAACCGATTCTAAAATATGAGTTTTCGCTGATTACAGTTTTGTTGATAAGGCATTTGCTCAATCTTCTTTTGAAACAAAAAAGGGCTTCTTGTCGAGAAGTCAGAAGAATTGGGAACGAAGGAAGCAATTCTGAAATGTTTGGTTCTTTCAATTGAAGCTTTACCGACAAGGCATTGATTTCATAAAACATTAAATCGGTTCCTCGAATGGGAGTTTTTTTGATAAGGCTTTGATTTAGTAAGCCTTGCAACTTTTGTTTGAAACAAAATCATTTTATCGGCAAGTTGGGAGATTTGGGTTCTAAAAGATGAGGTAATGGTTCTAAAAGATAAGGTTCTGCCAATTATAGTTTTGCCGATAAAGCATTAGGTTAACCTTTTTTTGAAACAAATTAGGGCATTGATCAGGCAGTCCAAAGAATTGGGAAGAAAGGAAGTAGTTCTCAAATGTTCGGTTCTTCCGATGGAAGTTTTTCTGATAAGGCGTTGATGTAATAAAACATTAAATTAGTTCCTCTGATGGGAGTTTTTCCGAGAAGGCTTTGATTCATTTTATTGCTAAGTTGAAAGTTTTGTGAACTGAGGAAGTTGTAATAAAAGGTGAGGGTCTTGCAATGATAGTTTTGTCGATAAGGCTATGTGTTTATTTTAGAGATAAGTGAAAAAGTATCAAATATGGCATAAATACTTGATTTTTCCAATAGAAGATTATATATAATTGTCTGAAGCCATACGTAGTAGATAAAGTGTGTGTGTGTTGTTGGAAATAATTTATTATTAAATAATATGGTGTTAGGTTAAGTTTTGCATTAAATACAAGGGGTATTAAATGATGTCACTAAAGTTGTTTTGTTTATAAATCAATATCTGAATGGTAAAATTATTTTGTAAAGTTTACAAGAAGGATAGATCCCGGAGCTTAAAGGAGCTAGCTGTGTTCATGTTGTTGTCAAAGTGTCACTATCTAGGTAAGTCTAGCCAGCTTCTTTGTGTTCAAAAATTATTGCAAGATAGTGAAATACTGTGGGGTGGGGTAGAAATAGAATTTGTGTGCGTTATTGTTTATATGATTGCTCACCCTAATTTTGATCATTGAAAGCCCTTGTGTTTGATGTGATGGTTTGAAATTGACTTCCATTATCATCACTATAGTTTGAATTATAGAGCCTCGTTGTCTATCAGGATACTATTTCAAATTGCCATCCATTAGCACGAAATGAATTCCTTTACAGTGGTCCCCTACCTGCTATGAACATGAAGTATAAATACAAGCCATTGGATATCTCTTACATAATTGGCAATGAATTATTAGGGATACGAGACAGATTTCAGGCACATAATATGTGTGTATTCAAGCAGAGAATGAATACCAACCCTAGACCATCAATCACATAGAAAGTGTTTGATAGTGGATTGGCACATGCTGGAGGCTTCCCGCCATCTATAAAATGCCTTGATTTGATAATGGCTTGTATATGAAACTATAATGCCAAAAATAGAGAGATCAAAACTGTGAACATGCAAACCATCATGTCACTGAATAGTGACTCAATTGCTGACAAATTGGGTTTATCGAGTCATGAGGTTTATGTAGAAGTATCTGTATAGAAAGTGATGAGTTTTTTATTGATGGTAATTTTAAGAAATGTAAATACATGATAGCAATGACATGGCTTAAGAATCCCAAGAAGGGAGGGTCTAAGTTACCTAAGAATTTGGTTAGGGGGTATTTCCTGGATGAGATTTCTGATATAATAACTTTGTTGCATAGAGTTAGTGGAAGTTAAGAGTGTGACAGTTTTTAAAACTGGATGTGCCAGTATATTATGATTATTTGTACAGGAACACACTTTGTTGACTGGTCTAGTCTAATAAGTGACTATTTACATGAACAATTGACCAATTTTGAAAATAAGAAAAAGTTTCACATGTGTTCTTATGTTATTTATTTGTTGGCAATAATTAAGCCCAGATGGCCACGTTTAAAGGTGTGTGGTCCCTTGATAGCTGAAACCAAGGTGTATGACTATTTTCCTAAAATAAGGGAATCATATGGGAACAAAGTGTACAAAAGAGTGAGTGACACATTCTTGATGTTGATGGTTAGAAGAATATGGCAAAACCTAGAGGTTAGGATTTCCACAAAAGCTGCTAATTATGTTATGACTTTTGGCAGTTATTTTATACAATATGAGAGGTTTATATACATCAGAATTGGAGGTTTTGAGTATCCACCACTCAAATTACCAAGATATGCTTCAGGCTATATAGTTGTTTTGGAAATATGCAGAAAATCGTATTTGGCAAGTCAAAGCTATTATGCTGCAAAAAAGAAGGGGTACCCATTTCACTTAAAATTGACACATTATAGTTGTGCTAGACTATAAGATACAAAGAATGATGATAGAATACTGGATCATTTTCATTTGGAAACATTTGGATCTAGAAGCTTTTTTGATAGTAAATACTTTGTAAAAAATAATTTGTATTCATCTATGTCAAGAGGACATATAGCCCATCTTGAGGCTTACTGGTTTGATTGCATTAATGAATATGAAGTTCAAAGAAGAGAACGGTGTAGGTTAAATCTAGATCAGATGAGAAAGTATAAACTTGGATGGATAGTTCCTAAGATTGCTGATGACTATGTTGATATTGTTGATGCTACTTTTGTAGGAGAAGATGATAAACCTTTGGGTGAAATTAATTGGGATTTTCATGAAATTGATGATCTTAAAACTAGATCTCAGTCTATTTTAGATAGGAGTTTGGCATGGTTAAATTCTAAGATTCATAACAATGATGTAGGTTCATCTGTACATCAGGAGCAAGTTATGGATGCCTGTGAAGGTCCTACAACCAATCCTAATATAAGAAGATCTATACAGTGTGACAAAGATGCCAAGTCTCCCTAGAAAGATATGTTGAAAGAAAGGATCAGTGACAAAGTTCTGGATACTAGTGCTATGAAAACACCTCCTTCGTCTCCTCTGTCAAATTCTTTGAGAACCCCAGATCAATCGAAGGTGCCATTAGGAGATGATAGCCTAAAAATAGATAAAGTACCTGATGCAAGTGTTAATGATTTTTTGTGAGTAGTACACTTTCGTTGTTAAAGACATTGGTGAGTAACAAAAGGAGGTATACATAGGTTATAGATAAAGAATTCGATGCAGTGGCAAGATTATTGAAAATGAACTCAGTGTCTAAAAGGCAAAGAAAATGTCGAGACTAATGGTTGACCCTATTTCCAAACATCAATATGTGGAGATTACTGAACCGATGGTGGTTAAAGAAATTAAACATATATCAATGGATGACTTCCAAGTGAGCACTGTGGATCTAGGCCCTCCATCTATTCAGGGTGATATTCATAATGCTAAACTATCTGTTAATATACTTGCTGCCTGAGTTAAAGAGAAAGAAAGAGAAATTGAAGTCTTAGAAGACCAAGTAGAAATTCTTACTTCGTACGTAAAGTCCATTGTAGATACTAAATGTCGGCCTTTAAGTATTATTTCTGGACCCCCTAAAGGTGTTAGTGCTGAGGTTTTAGACCAAATTAGTAGATACAAATATTTTGTAAGTGCAGTGGAAGAATGGGTACGCAAAATCATATTTGATGGCACATGTTTTCTTTATGATGCTTATACTTTTTATGATAAGTTTTTTGAAAAAAAGGTAGAAATAGTAGATTATATATAAAATCAATTAGGACAGAACAGACAATGCTTGGTGCTGCTAAAAATATTTTTCAAGCCATCACGAAGTTTGGCACTAGTCCTCTATTGGCACACTAGTAGAAATATGGAAAATAAATGACCAAGTGACAAAAACTTTTAGTCACGTTACCAACATTTTTTGCAACATAGCTATAAATGACTAAATAAATGACTAATTTGGTCATCAGTTGAAATGACTAAATAAATGACCAAATAAATGACTAAATAAATGACTAATTTGGTCATCAGGTAAAAAACACAACTAAATAATTGGTCAGACAAATATAAATGACTAAATAAAGGACTATTACTTCTCTATTCATTTTTCTTTCCAATTTGATCATAATCCATGAATTCAAAGATAATACAAGGAAATGCAATAAATGTCTGCTTAGACCAAAGGAATAAAGGGAGAGAAAGCTCAGATGTTTCCCATGAGTGGAGCTAGATTATCTTGGCTCTTCAATCTATCTCAGCGCACTAGCCACAACACAACATGCCCATTAATGATCCACATGCTTCAGGGAAGTGACTGTCCAGCCCCGACCTCCCAAAAACATCATTACTTGCCACCTTGCCAACACCTACCAAGGCCTTCAATCGCACTTTCCGACTATAGGAAAATAGAGCCGGCCCGCATAAAATGTCTAGGGGCTATCTCTACCCCCTCCATGTGACCTCTCCCATCTGACTAAAGATCTAGCCCTTTATCGGACGATTATATAATATATATTATATTATATATTATATATTATTATATTATAATATAATATAATATTTATATTATATAATAATATAATATTATATTATATAATAATATAATATTATATTATATTTATAATATAATATTATATAATATTATAATATTACATAATTATTACATTATAATATAATATAATATTTATATTATAATATTATATTATATAATAATATAATATAATATTATATTATAATATTATATAATATTAAATATATTATAATATATATAAATATTTTACTTGGTAAGTGAGGGATTTTTAGGCTGGCCCACTCCGGTGGAGGTCACAAGGGGGACCTCCTCCCCTATCGAACTACCATTTCTACTGTAGCACGGATCACCAATGGTGAGGCCTTGCTAAGTCTACCACCATTGTAATCATGTCCCTTGTGGTGCGAATAGCCACCGGTGGATTTGTCATTGTACACCACTATTGCCATGACCTGTCAAGCTACGGAGACCAGAGTACACCAAAATTCAAACACACTCCACTTAAGGACCACAGAGCGCCAAGGGTCACTTACATAGAGCAACAACCATTTAGTAGCCAAGATGTCTTAGGGGGGGATTTGAACCTTGGTCTCCACAATAATCACCAAGTGGTCTTAACCACTAGACCATACCCACTTGACTAAAATTAAGACCAGGGATGTACCCCCTGGGCGACATGCAAATGTCCCACTCCACATATCACAGATAAGTTAGGATACAAGATCCTAGGTGCCTCGGGAAATTTTACACTAGTCCAAGATGGTGGGGGGCATCTCATAGAAGACATGGGGGTGAGCTTCGTTCAATATAAAATAATATTTACATTATATAATAATATAATATAATATTTATAATATTGAATTATATATTAATATTATAATATTATTGTTGTTGAACTTCTGAATCATAGTAAAAGCTACTAAATATCCAATAACTTCAATGAAATGTATGCAAATACAATAAACAAAGATATTCCTTCGTAGATCCTATTCACCTCGTAAATTCCATTGTTGCCTATCTCGTATCGATCTTATGTATGATTTTAGCTCTCAGAAGTTGTACTTCCCTACTATTGAAGATGACAATAGGAGAATGGCTATGATTGGATTGTTTAATGGAGATTAAACTAACAATGTAACTCTAATAAAGACAGATGGTGGAGATATGGAGACATGATTGGATGATTATGATGATAATGAGGTTATGCAAATGCAATGATGATACTTTGCCAAAGGCACACTGGTAGAATTTCTGTAGAGTAATATTGCTAAAGCTTGAGTGGATCTAAAATGTGTCTGAGAACCTTGTTTATATAGGCTGAGGAGAGGCCAAATCCAAGTTTCAATAGATCCATGACTGGGGGAATTTCCTATGACATGTATGACTGAGGAAGCTTGAGAGAATGTGAGAGAATAAGAAAAGGACAAGTGTCCAGGCATCTTTCATGAGTTATGGGAGTTAACAGAATAGATTGAGGAGTTAACTAAATAGACTGACCAGTTAAGTGAAATGATTGATTAGATAACTGATTTGACTGATAAGTTAATTGATTTTGATTGGAGGATAAATAGGACATGAGGGTGACGGGATATTAGCTAATTAAATATTAAAAATATTTAATTATGTGTGCAACATGGTGAGGTGGAAGAATGACATGGATGAGATGATGTGGAATTATGGAATTTAGGACTTTGGAATAGAGGAATTTGAGATTAATTAAATAATTTAGTACTACGCATTCAATACTTATTTCAGATAAAATTTGTGTTTTAAGGACATCTTTCAACAGACAAAATTCATTTTAAGGAATCAGTTTTTGGTTGATGAGTATTCTGTTGGAGTCCAAGACAACATTGAGAGGGGGTGAATCAGTGTTGTATTAATTTTACAATTTTAATCCTTTTGACTTACATCATAAAGAGAGAGAAAGACAAAGCTATTTATTAACTCATAGATGTACAATTATAATATTGAAGGCATGAATGAGGACATTAAACCCAGATCATGAAGACACATAAGAAATATAACACAAGATATGATGAGTTGAAAACCCTCAAGGGGAATAAAAAACACTTTGAAACTGCCTCACTGGCTTATTCAAAACCTCACTAGTTACAAGAAGGTCTCACTGACGAAGCAAGCCTCACTGGATACAAAGAAGCTAACTACAATATGTGTCTCACTAGCAAATGTAAGGTCTCACTGACATTTTTACAAACACTTTGGGTCCACATACAAATCTTATCAGAGGATTACCCTGTTTCAATCAAGTGTCTATGCAAAAGAAACAAATCATAAAAAAAATTCTCTCTGTGCCTGCACCATCTCTATAATCACATCTCCAATCATCTAATCATTTGATTATATTTGCAAACTCTTCATCTCTGTGCTCATCTTCTTCTCTCTGTCAAAACATGTCTCACATACACAATGACACTCACCCATCAATGTGGAACCTGCAAAAATAAATCATATATATATATATATATATATATATATATATATATATATATATATATATATATATATATACATATACATACATATATATATATATATATGTATATACATACATACATATATATGTATGTATATACATATATATATATATATATGTATGTATATGTATATGTATATATATATATATATATACATACATATATATATATATACATGTATACATATACATACATATATATATACATGTATACATATACATACATATATATATACATGTATATATATATATATATACATGTATATATATATACATGTATATATATATACATGTATATATACATGTATGTATGTATATATATATATATATATATATATATATATATATATATATATATATATATATATATATCTTCTTTGTATCCATGTAAGAGAAAATAAAAACTTTTCATATTCCATTGATATTTTCTCTGAATAGCTTTTCAACTCTCTCTGTATACTTTAATCAATTTTGCCCTGTTCAATTTCTTCTTCCCCTGTAAAATCACATTCTCTATTTGCAAACAAAATCAATAAATATTCTTCAAATTCTTTTATCATTTTATTTCAGCTTGAATGATTTTCATCTTCAATAAATTCCAATCAATTTTTGTCCCTGTCCAAAAATAAAATCAGTCTACTGCAATAAAAACTCTTCACATTCTCTCTGCAATTTTCTCTTTCAAAAAATCAAGACCCTTTCATAAAAAATACTCTTCAATCTCTTCAATCTACAAAAAAAACTTCAAAGAATTTTATTCAATCTTCTTTGAGTAAATAAAAATCTCTTCTTCATGGAAACCAAAAATTCTTAATCACCATTTAGAAAGAATAAAATCTTTCTATTATTTTCTCTCAAAGATATATGTGAAACTAGCAAAATGATGATTTTAGTGCACCAAAACCAAACATTAGGTTCACCATTTGTCGCTAGGGTTTAGGATTTTCAAACATGCAGAAATGAAAATACTACAAAATCCTAACTATAATGAAGCTCAATCTAACTTAGAAATCAACCAAGCAAGCATGAAAACAACTACGAATCTAAGCTAGTATTGTCTTATCTTCATTGTTCTCCTCTATCTTCAATATTTGCTCTTAGATTTGCAAGTGTATGCAAAGACCTAGAGAAGCTCAAATGAAAATGGCAAGATTTTGGAGACAAGAGAGATGAAAAATGAACTAAGAGCATGAAAAATGAACTAAGAGAGATGAAAACAACTATGAATCTAAGCTAGTATTGTATTATCTTCATTGTTCTCCTCTATCTTCAATATTTGCTCTTAGATTTGCAAGTTTATGCAAAGACCTAGAGAAGCTAAAATGAAAATGGCAAGATTTTGGAGAGAAGAGAGATGAAAAATGAACTAAGAGCATGAAAAATGAACTAAGAGAGATGAAAAATGAACCAAGAGGAAAAATGAACTAAGAGAGGGCCAAATGAGCTCGAAAGAGGTGTTTTATAGAGGAGTTGATTTGAATGGAGGGCTAGGATCACATGTTGACTTTGAGGCCAAATGGAGGCTTGAGATGATTTAGGGTTTTCTCACCACAAGAGGACAAAATTGAATTTTAAATTGAGATAAATTGTGAGGTGGAATGGATTTTTAAATTAAATAAATTAGGTTCATTTATTTAATTTATTTGAAGAGAAGAATAATGTGAGATGATTAAATCAAATAGGTGGAACCTATTTAATTAGGATAAGGCCTTTTAATTTAAATAAATGTTTATTTATTGAAATTAAAGGGGACAAGGGGATAATGAATAATTAAATAATTAATCAATTAAAATTAATTATTTAATCATAGAGGAAAATTAGGGAAAATTGGTAGAATGTGGAAGAAGTTAGGGTTTTGTGATCCAAGGACACTTCTAGGTGTCTACACTATTCATGCCATGCAATACCACATAAGTGCTACGTGGTTTCGGGCATAACACTTTCTATAGAAACTATTTATTTGGCTAAAAGTGTGACATAGGTTTGAAATTTTACCCCCTCATATCCTCTTGTAGCAGTAGGGGATCCTGTTGGCGATAAGATGACAATGGAAGCAAAAGAAGTTTTTAAAGCTTTGCGAAAAGAGCTCAAAGAGAGCTTTTTTTAGCACTATGAATTGATATGAGCAGTGTATGGATGTCTGATGAGATCTATGTGAAATCTAGATGAAGCAACGACCGAAAACAAAAGGCTCCTATGTCCTGTATGAGCATGTGAATGCTGAATGTGGAGAGCAATAACTTGCAAGAGCTGTGTGCACAAATGAAATTGTCTCCCTTTGTGCTTGAGGGAGGGGGGTATTTATAGGTTAGAAGAAGGGATGAGAGGTGAAGAAGAAGAAGGGTTAACTCAATTTGATTGGAGAGTTAACATAGAGGATTCAAGAGTGAATTGGGCTAAAATTGGAGTGATCTACCCAGTAAAATCTTATCACTCAAGAAGAAGTGAAGAAGATGGACTGCATGGGAATGCATGAGATATTAATTTAAAATAAAATAGATCTAATTATGCATGTGTAGGTGTATGAAATAGTTAACTCTATATTTGGCATGAAAATCCATGCAAATAGGAAGAAAATAGGCAAAAACAATTTTTTTTGGAGTTAAAAACTCAAGTTTTTCCATGACTGGAAACATGATAGGGTCGCGCCTTTCACTAGTCAGGTCGCCTAATGGGAGAGATTTGATAAGCAACTGGGTCGCCTGGGGGGGATCTGGAAGAGTGTCATGTCCCGATATTAAGACATTGTTTAAATTAAATATTTAAAATGTCATGTTAAATGTCCTGGCCATAGTCCATTAATAAATAAATATAATATTATAAATATATAATATTATATGATATTATCTATAAATATTTTAAATATTAACCGATATATTATATTTATAAATAACCAATACAAATACAAATATTAATATTAAAATAGCATATTATTATTATTATATAATAATAAATATAAATGTTAAAGTTAATATTAATATTAATATTAATATTAATTATTATTATGATTATAATATAATAAACACATTTATATAAATGAATGTAAATCATACATTATATAACATATTAGATTGCCTTTAAGACAATCTGTCAAGGCAGCAGCAACTAATATATTTATAAAAAGACATGACCTTTGTGAAAAGGTAGTCATTGACCATTTAAGAAAATATAAAGGTAGAGAGTGGAGGAAGCAATGAAAGACAACAAAATACAATGAAGCAAGGAGATATAAAATTAATAATTTATGAGTTTGAATTACAGACATGATTAATTGCTGGGGAAATAAGATAAGTATGCTACACCTATATTCCCAAAGAAATAAATAAATTAATATCTATAAGTTATTTCATTATTATTTTTATACGGAATGATATTAATTAAAAGGATTATAATATGAATGATATTAAAATATAGATTTAAGTAATAAATTGAGTAATATAAGAAAGCAATATTATAAATAATATATTATTAACAAATATCAATATTAGTGATTAAATATTATTATAATTATAAATATAAATATGTATAGATGATATGATAGCATGTTATAGTCAAGGTGGAGCGAATAACTAACATGATATAGATTTTGAATAACATGATTATAAATGCTTAGAGAATCCATCATCATTAGGATTAAGCCCCAATAAAGAGTAATCATACTTGATTTATATAATGAAGGCAAGGTCCTTAGAAACAAACCCATGATATAAGATCATAGAACACATTGAGAGATTGAAGGTAGACTTGTTAGGAAGAAGTAGCATTAATACATCGAAAGGTAGATAAGACCAGCGGTGGAATGGACCATGTTACATCATACTTAGGCAATGGATAAGACCTGCGGTGGAATGGACTATGCTACATCATACAAGGGTAATAAGTAAGACCTGCGGTGGAATGGGCATATGTTACATCATACAAAGGCACTTAGTAAGACCTAAGGTGGAATGGGCATGTGTTACATCATACAAAGGCACTACCTGTAGAGGATGATTCATGCAACCTAACAAGAGATAGTACCCCATCTCCACTAGGGTTTGAAAATAAATAAAATTAACATATAATAAACAACCCTAAGTATGAATCCACTTAAGATTGAATAATTAAATAATTTATTTATTTGATTATTTTAATATGATTTATTGATCTTATCTATTACTAATGTTTCCTTTAAGAAGTAATTCTCATGTGCAAGGTGGAAAATAAGGATCTTCTTAAAGGGGACATTACAAAGAGGAGGAGAAAAGAAGGGGATTTACCTCTAGAAACATGTCATTTATGTCTAAAAATTTAAATCTCCACTTGCAAAGTAGGATCTCCCGGTGAGAGATCTGAAAATAATAGGGGGAGATTTGGATTGGTTGAGTGAAACTAAAAAATGAAAGTGGGAGATGGATAGGGGGGCCTCTAGAAGGATTCTAGGGGGTGGAGAAGATGAAAAACACTAGGGAGAGGTGAAAACTCACCTAAAAGATGCATGCAAGGCTTAGGAACAAGGTTGCAAGCACAAAAGATGCAAATCGATAAGTGTTGAAAAGCATCGACAACAAAGAGAGAGAGAGAGAGAGAGAGAGAGAGAGAGAGAGAGAGAGAGAGGAAACAACACAAGATGAAAGAAATGACATGTCACCAATAGAATTGTACTGAGAGGATGTTGTTTCACACTTACATGTACGTGACAAGGATTAAAAATCATCATAGGGGTCATTGTGGAGGTTGTGCATGATTTTGATGCTTACATAATTGCACCCCCGGGGATAGTAGTCTACATGAAACATAGGTACCATTCCCGAACCAGGCCTTACCTATTGTTGATTTTCCCACAATTGTACATACAATAACTAGTATTAGTATGACATCTAGATATATCAAAGTGAATAATAAAAACTGAAATGACAAACATACCATGGATCATTTGAGCTTGACTAGTTGTTTGCCTTTGTCGGTGAGACCTGTAGGAGAAAAATGACACACAAGAGATGCATAAAAGAAAAAACTAATCTAAGAATGCATAAAAGAAATTAAGCTAAGGAAGAGGAAAGAGCAAGCAAATTAGTGAAATTCAAGTGAATCGGTGACAGAATTGATCATGTAAGCAATTGTTGGGTTTATATTGCCAAGGAGATCGTGAAGGTAGCTGCCACTTCTTCTGCCACTAAGAATCAAGTACGCAAATAGTGAAAAACTCTTCTCTAAATATTAGGTTAGATCTTGTGAAAAATCTCTTAAAATTGTCCATTTTTGATGATTTTTTCTATTGCATTGTTTTTGTTTCATCGTTTAGAGTAGGACCGGTCTTTCATTTTCTGAAATCGACTAAGAAATAGGGTTTTTAGAGTGTTTTTAGTTTGGTGGTTCTCCACATAGGGTCACTCCTTTTTCCAGGCAAGTCACCCGGGAAGAGATCTGCTAAGCAATAGGGTCACCCAGGGGGAGATCTAGCTGACAATAGGATTGCTTGGGGGGCGATCCTGCTAACATTTGGATTGCTTGAGGGCAGATCCAGACTGATGACCTGGGTGGCCCTGACTGATCATTTCTGGTTGAAATTTGATGCTTTCTGACATTTAATTCACTCTATTTTGATCTAATCTGACTAATATATTCGCCTATTTATTGCAATTTTGATGGTTTATACGCTTTTTTTTGCATGATTTTCTGCAAGTTTTACAATTTTTTGGATTTTTGTGAGTTGACAAGACCTAATCTAAAGTTCTTTTCTTATTTACAAGATATGCACATTTGATGGAATGCTTGCAAAGAGTAGTTGTAGCTCTCAGAGATGTTTGCAACATTGAATATTGATGATCTAGCCATTCTGAGGAGAGTGGGCTTAGGTAGAGTTTGCTACGTGCTACTTGTTCATCCTATGGCACACATTTGTTGTGATATCCTAACCTATTGGGATGCGGACAGGAACACCTTAAGGTTCCAGCAGGTTTCAGGAGAGTGGACCATCACTCTGTTTGATGTTACCGCATTCTAGGGGTTCCTATGAGAGGGCACCCTCTTGTCCTACCAACTAGTGAGTCCTTCAAGGACAAGGCTTGTTGGGCATAGTTCATGGGAGTGAGTCATCCTGACGATCAAACAGGTGTTCAGCTTACCTTTGTGCCATGACTTCATATTCCTCACTTGAGGATGTTTTAGATTAGTTTGATTTCATCGAGGCCATCTGGAGAAAAGGTCTTAGCTTGCTTGAGATGGTGCGAGGCACCAATTATATAGAGTCTTGAGCAGGGAAGAGTCTACACTTTGGGCCCAGACATTTTGGCCATGGTATATAGGGATTTCTATTGTATCACATGATGAGGGGCTCTTGCTTTCAGCCATTCTTCCTTTATTATGACTTAGATTTTTGAGCACATCAGGCATTATTAGAAACTTGTTCTGATTCCTAATAGACAACTACAGAGAGTAGCTAGATGGGTTCATGTGGGCCACTTTGATACTTCTTTACACATTGTGGCTACTCTTACCGATGTGGATATGATTTTTGATCCTTACCTAGATATGGAGGGAGCATGGTCACATGATGATGAGATCAGGGAGCATTTTCGTGGTGTATCAGAGCTTTCATATTGTAATGGTCTAGTTGAGGCTCACCATGTTGAGAGTGTCCCATAGTAGCTTGGTGAAGATTTCCCTGAGGAGTTGCCCCCAGAGCCTACTTACTATAGATCTATCCAGAAGATGGGAGATATTAGCAAGAGAGTTGTTAATAGGACCCATTGACTCCTGGACTTTTAATTACCAGAGCTTCTAGACTCCTTCACCAGCATTGATTGTGGTTAATGATTCTAACTCTACTGATGAGGACTATGTTCCTAATGGAGATGATTCATCAGACGAGGGGTCGATAGAGTCCTATGCATAGGATAATGGTTCAAATGATGCAAATGACACTGATGATGCTCTTGAGGGTCCATTCACAATTCCTAGACCTCGTCACTCTGATGAGGTGATGCAGCAACTTGACCCTACCTGGCAGCCTCGTGACCCATGTAAGTCTACATTTGCTTTATTATTTTTGCATTTTGTCCTTCCTTTTCTTTCCTTTTCATCAAGAACTAACACATTTGTTCATCTTTTGGTCCGATTTATAGACAATGTTGAGGAGTGGAGGACTTTTGTTCATGAGGTCAATATTATCTTGGTTGCCCCCTTCCCTTGGATGACTCAGAAGACACTCTTGACTGATCCTGGTGTGCCCCCTACTGCTGGATGACACACGGACATTTTCACTCCTGCCTATCATGGATGTCAAGTGAGTGTTGATTTGAAGGCCGAGAATCTCATCCTTAAGGGTGAGAATTAGGTGCTTTGGTAGATGGCTCACCTTGGGTTTGGACAACGAGATGTTAATGTTGTGGGGCCTTCACAATCACATACTCATAGCAAGGTACCTCATTCCCATAGGTCTCATGGAGTGACTAGTGCCACACATAGGTATAGGAGTAGGAGTCTTGAGGGTTTTGTTGGAGGGAACTACCCTTGAGTTTACCCTTTTCTTTTTTTTTAAATTGTGCCCCTTGCATGGGACACCTGTACTTTCCTCGAGAGCATTTTGTCTTAGCTCTTGTACTCTTATACATGTAAACTTTGGATGTATCAATGAAAGTTTGTCTTTTTATGGTTTTGTCTATCATATGGGTACTCATCTCTTATGTATTTTGGAGGTTTAAGAACTCTTTGATTATGTTTTTGACCTTCAACTCTAACAATGCAAGTATGATAATGATGACATGTTTTTGTGATTTTTTGACATATATATGAAATTCAGTTTACGACATGTAGATGCAAGATCACAAGGGATGCTTGAAATGAAGCTTTACTTCTACAGAATGTCACAAGTTTTGATATTGACTTTATTGCTTTGGAACTCTTTTTGTGATTTTGATATGAATGCAATGCAAAACAAACAATATGACTGCTCTTTAATACGATTTTCAATCCAAAGGATTGCAAGTTGTCCTGATATAAGAGACCTATTCAAGGCTGTGAGATAGGAATTTAGAACTCAAGTGGGGAACGGGAGTGAAATGGAGTGCTTCTGAATTTGGGCTTTGTTAAAGGATAAACATTGATCCTTATCTAGATAAGATAATCTGACAAGCTTTCAACTTAGACTTAGATCATAGATGGCAAGCAAGATAGACCCGAGGTAAAGGATAAATGGGAAAGAATTAGGGTCCCTAGATAGAAGATGACCCTAAAGACTACTAGACTCTCGGCTTTGCTTAGCTAGTGCATGTGTACATGCTTTGTACCTTTCTCTTTTATTTCCTTTGTTAGAATGTCACCCTTGAAGCTTTGAGCTTAGACTGATCTCCACCCAAGAGTACGGACATTCAATAATCTTCTCTCTTTCACTCTTTTTTTGTATCTCTCTTTTTCTTTCTTTTTCTCTCTTTTTTTCTAATTTTCTAGAATGCCTCGCTTGATTTTCTCTTTTTTTTTGAATTTTGACTTTTTATGAAAATGAATGCTTTTGGAACTTTAGATATGTAATGGTTCGATCTCTCAATTCTCACTTTTCTCAACACTCTTATTTTGATCACTCACTTTTCTATACACTCAGATTTTAGATTGCTTCCTTCAGAGTTTTGATCCTCCTGACATTTTTGGCTAGGAAAGATAAGGGGTGAGCACCACCTAGAGTTTTTGTAATCTAGTCAGACTTCTCTTCTACTAGGGAAGAATTGGGAAGGCTTACTTACAAGATTCCTTTGAACACTGTAGGTTTGAATACTATCTTTGCTTAGACCTAACATCTTGGCTCATTAAGAGTGGGATAAGTGTCAATCTAAGAGCTAGGCTTTGATTAGAATCACTGGGAACAAAAAGGGGTATGGTGATTGTGAAGATGGGGAATGTCTAGGACCTAAAGGATCACGTATACCTAGGAAACCTTATACTTCTTATTGGAAAAAAATAATAATACAAGAGTGATTCATTCATTGTAAGATGAATAGGATGATACTGAAAAGCAAGAAATAACATTCTTTTTGATATTTTTGATTTTTATGATTCTTTTGTATTTTTGGAATATTTGATTTTGTTGGTATTTTTATGTTTTATGATTTTTATGATTTTTAGACATAGTATTTGTTGAGGTGAAAGGCATTGATTGTTTCACCAAATTCTTCCCCTGCCATTGTGCACAAGAGATAGGCACCATTTTTGACATCTTCTTTAACCATGTAAGGATCGATCCAGTTGGGTCTACACTTGTGTCCTTCACTAGCTCTTTTATTGATTAGGTTGTCAATTCTGAGTACTAAGTCTCCCACCTGAGAAGGTCTTGGGAAAACCTTCCTGTTATATTGTTTCTTCATTCTTGTGAGATAGGAATCATGTCTTTGAATAACTCTTAATCATTTTTCATCCATCATCTCTAATTCAGCTAATCTTACAGGTCGATATTCCTCATTATCCAATAGGCATTGCAATGACACTCTTAAGTTGGGCAATTCCACTTCCAATGGTAACATTATCTCTGACCCAAAAGTGAGGACATAAGGGGTGGTTTTGATCAGAGTTCTTATGCTTGTTGTATAAGCCCAAAGAGCTGGATATAACTATAAGTGTCAGTCTCTTTCGGAGTCTTTCATAATTTTGACCAATATCGATTTCAATGTTTTGTTTGTGGCTTTTGCTTGTCCATTCCCCTGAGGATAATAAATTGAGGGAGAGTTATGAATGATGTGGAATCTCTCACATAACTCTCTAACTTGTAGTTTTTTGAATGATGACACATTGTCTGCCACTATCACTTGGGGAATCTTGAACTAGCATATAATTTGCTTTGATATAAATTTGGCGATTATGGTCCCTAAAACTATAGTGAGAGGCAAGTCCTCTACCCATTTGGTAAAATACTCTGTTGTAGTGATGATGAACAAGTGTTCATCCATTGATGGGGGAGATATTTTCCTCACCAAGTCTAAGCCCTACATTGAAAAGGGCCAAGGGGTAACTATGGGCTGCAAGTCCCTTGTTCGTGTGTGATGGACATGTGCTTAGGATTGACATTTTGGGCATCTTTTTATGAATTTGATTGCATCCCCCTATAAACATGGCCAGAAATAACCCAACTAATGTATTTTTCTTGTTGTAGTGTAACCACCAAAGTGTCCTCCACATATTCCACTATGACATTCTTCTAGGATTTTATGTGCCTCTTCTTTGTCAACACATCGAAGCAACATCCCATCCAAAGCTCTTTGATATAATACATCATCGATCAAGACATAGCTTGCAGTGAGGACACGTAAATGTCTTTTTCCTAAGGGAGTCATGTTTTCAGAGTAGGTTTTATTTGCAAGGTAGTTCACAATATCTCTGTACCAGTATGAAATAACATATTTCTCAAGATCAATTATGCAAATCTCTTCATCAGGGAAGTCTTCATTTATGGGCTTCTCTTGAGGAACCAGATGTTTGCTAGCCAATCTTCTATCACTTGTCCTTTGACTAACTTTTGATTGATGTAAGTAAATCTAAAGTCACTTAGTAATGTTACAAACTGGCTAGCTCTTCATGACAACATTGGTTGGTTTAAGAATGTCCTTAATTGTTCAGATCGTATCATGACTCTAGTTTCCTGGTTGAACATGTAATGTCATAGTCTCTAAGTTGTGAAGACTATGGCCAGACATTTTTTTTCAGCTTGAGTGTAGTTCTTCTCATATTCTAGTAAAGTTTGACTTATGAAATATATGGCTCTTTCCCTTCCACCTTCATCTTCCTAAGCCAACATGCAAGCTATACAGATGTCAGTTGCTCTGAAATATAAGATGAAAGGTTTGTCATGTTTTGGTAGCATTAGCATGGGTGGAGTCAATAAGAATTTCTTTACTTTCTCAAATGCATTTTGACAATCCATGGTCCAAGTTATGCCAACTTTCTTCTTCAGTAATTGATTGATTAGGTGAATTTTAAAGGTCATGTCTATTATAAAATGCCTGATTGTGCCTAATTGTCCCAAGAAAGTTCTTACTACCATCTCACTTGGTGGTGGGGTTGCGTTTAAGATTGCTTTAACTTTTGTTGGGTCTACATCAATTCCTCTATGTGAAAAAATGAAACCCAACAACTTACTTGTGACTCTGAAAACACACTTCTCAGGATTTAGGTTTACTTTATATTCTTGAAGTCGATTGAATATTTTGCGAAGATCCTCCACATTTGTTTATCTTTTCTCTAACTTAGCTAAAAGATCATCGGCGTATGTCTCAACTATCTTGTGGATGTAATCATGGAAGATGTGTGTCATTGCTCTTTGATAGGTAGCCCCCACATTTTTCAGTATGAATGACATGACTATGTAACAGAATGTTCCCCAAGGGGGTGGTCAATGTTGTTTTATTTTGGTCTACTTCTCAGATTCTAATCTGATTGTATCCCGAGAACCAATCCATAAGAGAGAGAACTTCATATCCTGTGGTTGAATCAACAATATGATCTATGGATGGCAAGGGGAAGTTGTCTTTTGGGAAAGCTTGATTGATATCCCTAAAATCAAGGCATACCAAATTTTTCCATTTTTCTTTAAAACTGGTACGATGTTTGATACCCAACTTGAATAATTCACTGGTTTGATAAAGCTGACATTCAACAATTTCTTCAATTCTACCTTTAGCATTTCTACTACTTGAGGCTTTATGGGTCTCAATATCTGTTTTATGGGTTTTGCATCAAGTTTTGTTACTAAGTTGTGTACCACAATTTTGGTTCTAATCCTGGCATGTCAGAGTATGTCCAAGCAAAGACATCAAAATATTTGATCAAGAACTTAGTGTATTCTTCTAAATTTTCATCATTTAACTCCCCTCCCTATTTTGAGATTTTTGGTGTCTTAAGAGCTCCTACATTGATATCAATGGTATCTCTAGTTAGTGATGGATGTCTCTCTTCGAATTTCTAAGGGGTAGGTAGTAAATCTGAATTTGCTTCAATCTGGAGGATTTCTTTTTTGCTTCCAAAATAATCTTCTAGATGTGGGAGGAGCATGTACCCTTTCTTGTGGTATACTCTTGGGAGGTCATCATAAGAATGTAGATAATCTAAGATAGATTCATCATTCTCAGCATAGTCTCGAGTTGGTTTCTCTATTTGATCTACAACATAATTTAGAATGCTTGGTAATTCTTCACTTTTCAACAATGGTTCTCCACGAACTGACATGATGTATTCCAAGTTTTGAAATTAAGCATGTGGCAAAAATAGTGTGGTCGACGTAGCCATTGAATCTGCTACTTGGTTCTCTTCTCTGGGTATGGCTTTGATGGAAAAAAGTCAAAGAACTGAACCAATTTCCTGATGGTTTCCTTGTAAGGTTATAGTTGTTCTAATTTTGTTTTGTAATTCTCTGCAACTTGGTTAATCACCAATTGGGAATCTCCAAAGGTAGAGATTCTATTGATTCCCATTCTCATGGCTAACATGACTCCTAGGGATAAGGCTTCATACTCAATAATATTGTTTGTGCAAAAGAAATCCAGCTTAAAAGTGAAGGGGAGGACTTTTCCTTCAGGGGAAGTAAGGATTATCCCCATTCTTGTCCTTGTTTTATAACTAGCTCCGTCAAAATGTAAAGTCCATAGGTCTTGATTGCTTTGTGATTGGGATGTTTCTCCAAACTTGTAAGTTGATTCACTTAAATTCCCCTTTTTCTTTCCCTTCTTTGATGATTTCTATTGTTCCAATTGAAAGATTCTTAACATCATACTTGTTTATGCAGGGGATGGCTGCTAGGGTAAATGGAGCATGAAGCTTAGTGGTATGAGGGTCAAAGGGGAATTCTCTAAGGTCTTCCATGCTTTGATATGATATGTTGAGAGTACTTGTGTTTGGGTGATGATTTTGAGTTTCCTCTTTTACTTGGTCTTGTGTTTTTAGCTTCTTATCCTTCTCTTCTTGTTCCTTCCTAAAACCACTAAAAGGTCAGGATCTGCTTTGACAATACAGATTTTTCCCAAGTGGTGGAAATGTATTTCTTGGAACAATGTAGAGGCCACATCTTTCATGGCATGGATCCAAGGTCTTCTGAGGATCATATTGTAATTTGTTTCTTTATTGATGACATAAAAATTTGTGGAGATAGTTTTGGGTGTGCGAGTGACCGGTAGACTAATCTTCCCAACTATTTGAATGTCATGGCTATCATATATCCTCAAGGTGGCAGCCTGTTGCTTTATACCTATCTTGCAATATCCCATCCTTCACAAGAATGACATTGGCAAGAGATTGACCGCTGACCCTTCATCCACCACTCTTTTTATGACGATCTCTTCGCCTAGAGCTTGTATGTATAATGGTGAATCCCTTTGTTTACTTCCTTCATCTTTAGGGATTTTTGAGATATCAAAGGTGAGGGGAGTCAAATCCTCTTGTATTGAGCATCCCACTTCTAATACTTCTAAGAATTGTTTTCAGTGTATGGGGGAAGCTCTCAACAAGTTTATTACTTGTGAGAAGATGTTTTCTATTTGGTCTATTTATTCTTCCTCCTGAATCACAAACACTTCTTGGTTCAACTCCACATGATTGGAGCTTTTCTGGTTGGCCTTCCTTTTTTCATTTTGAGGTTCCTTCTCTTTTCTTTGGGATTGAAGGAGTGTAAGGAAGTTGCGTTGTTGGTCTGGAGTAAGTTTTGAGATGGCTTTGTTATATCCATAACATGTTATTGTTTCATGACCTTTTGTCCTGTGGAACCAATAGAATGTATTGGGGTCATAAGAGTAATGACTTGATCCTTGATTTCCTTTTTGTTGGCACTTGTCATTATTGGGAGTTCTCTTCACAACATTGATATCTTTGTTTGGGGAGACATTTGACGTAACCTTTTCAATTGCTTTTGGCATTTTGAGTCTTCCATTAGTGTCGTAATTTTTTCAGCCACTGTCAATTATGGGTAAGTGCAAGAAGATGGGGGGCCAAAAAGGGGTCTTAAGTGGCCACGTTTTTTCTGAAATCAGGAAATGCTAGCCTTGGATGACAAATTGAGCATAGTTACACTTAAAAATTTAAGATGCAACACAAACAATGTTCATAGTGCTTCGAGTCTACTTTGTAAACTACTAATGTTTTTTGAAAATGGTATAGATTAAGGGATTCAAAAGAGGGAGCCATAGAAATTGGTGTTGTTTCTATAAAAAAAAAAAGCATAGCATGTTTTGTGGCTCCCTCAAAAGGTTAACTTTTATTTTGTATTTTTAAAATCACTTTGGTGAGAAATTAGCTAACAACATGTAGTTTATGCCTGATTTTTCTAATAATTTTTAATGAATATTTGATTTTTTACTAATTTTCAAAGTGGACATATCCTAAAAAATAGAATTTTGGCCGTGCTACCCCTATAAATTTTGAAAACTAATTGAAAATCAAATTTTTTTAATATGTGTAGAATGGAGTCTAGTTTCTAAAAATATAATTTGTTTGAAATTTCAATGAATGATTAATTTACAATGAAAAAAAGACCAAACACTAGTTTTTGTCCAAAAACAAACACACAAACAAAAGAAATTAAAGATGAAAGGATTAACATTGTCAAAATGTGGAAAAAATTACATCGTTAAATAGCTAAGAGAAAGCCTAACATTACCTAGGTGTTCGATTTGTTTGACCTTGAAACACGTGCAAATCTGAGGGTTAGCATGAATGAAATTATGTAAAATCCTATAGAATATGCAAAAACATGTCTCTGGATGTTGGAAAGGGACTCCAAGCCTTTATGTTGGAAATCCAAAGCAAATCCCAAGCCTAAGGGGCAAACTTTTGTGAAAAGAAAAAAAATGCAAGAGAAAATATAACGTGAGCGCATTATAATGTGCTCATGTTATGTTTTCATTTGCATTTTTTCCCTTTTCGCAAAAGTTTGCCCATTGTTTGTCATGTTTGACATAACGTGAGTGCATTATAACACGCTCGTGTTATGTCTCCCTTGGAATATTTTATGTTCAAGGTTATTAAGCATGTACGTATGTATGCTTGTATGTATGTATGTATGTATGCATGTATGTATGTATGTGTAGACACTAAAAATGTCCATGTCCCGACATAACACTTTGTCAACATGACCTTGTGTGTTTTACCCTAGGTCCTAGGTCATCCAACCTCATCCCACTCACAGATCCCACTTACCCCACTCTTAATCCTATCATAATCACTTAGCCAATTAATTAAATAAATCATATTTATTTAATTAATTCCCCATTCCATTTGCCCAACTTAACCACCTTCTTGATTAATTAAATAAACCCACTTTATAATTAATCCCACTTGATCACATTCCCAATTAATTAAATGAATCTCATTTATTTAATTAATTTTACCCCTTCACATGTCTTCCATAATTCAAATTAAGTATTTGAATTATTTCCCTCACCTTTCATCACATGATGACACTTGTCCACTTCCCTATTTGTCCCATGTGAGGTAGTACATCTTACATTTAATACACCTCCCATGTGCAAGCTAATTCAAATAAAATATTTGAAATAGATTCCTTTCATTCTCCCTCACACACTTGTCACATGACTATGCTTTCTTAAGGTGCAAGGAAACCTAATCAATCCTAGCCATCCATATCATCTAAACCCTAATCGATCTTGTCCATCCATTCTAACTAGGTATTTCCTATAAACCTAGCCTCCTTTAAGTCATTTGGGAGGATGCAATCTAATTTCATACTATTATGCTGCCAAAATCTTGAGCAACCAACATTCAACCATATCCATCAATCTCTCCCTTGCATCCATCTCCATCTCCGTCTTGCATCTTTCATCATATTGCGTCCATCATCTTGCAGGGATCAATCAAGCCATCATCTTGTGCATATCATTTGAGGTATATTGAGGATTTGGGTTTGGTAATGTATGTATTTGTTTCATCATTTTCTAATCTAAATTTATCATATACATTTTGGCACGCCCACGGTTGTAACCCTCATTTTGTAGAATTTTTTTTGATCAAATTTGCAAGGTTTTAACATTTTTTATTTGAGTTCTAGAAGTGACCTGTTACAGGAGGCCTTCAGAGCTCAAACAGATTGCGTCATTGAGTCCAGGAGGTCCGAGAAACAAAAATTGACATAAAAATTTGATATATCTCACTACGTGAAAAAAATTGATTTTTTTTAGTTTTAGCCCACTCGCACGCTGATCCATACGGATCCGTACAGAGCTGTACGACTCCTATGCAGGGGCTCTCTGTGTGCATTTTAAGGTTTTTCATAGTTTTGATGGTGTGTAATCTACGTGGATAACTTGACATTGGTTTGTAATTTTACATTTTTGAATCTTCATTGCAAGTTATAGAACAAACCCTAACCACCGAGCCATCTATTTCTGTTGTCACCACCTACATCTACCTAAACCCTACACCATCACCATCCCCTCACAACCTAGTCACCATAGTTTCAACCTCGATCCACTACATTGCACTGCCTTTGAGACATTTGACCACCTCTTTCAATCCCAGTCACCACTCACAGTATACCTGTTGCCGCCTCTGTCCTGGCATCACCACCATGCCAAACATCCTCAGCCACCCAATAGCCTCCATGGGCATTCCATTCACCACTGTGCAAATCCGACCATCATTTTGGGATCCTTCGCTGGTTGGTCCAAAATTTTGGTGACGTGGTCGAGGTTCACAACGTGTCTTATGTGTCCACCATAGTATCAGGCTTTATGTCTTGGGAGCGACTGAGCTCCTTGTGCTACGGCCTAGCCCTTCATGGATTAACATAGAGTCTACTGCCCTTAGGACTTTTAGGTTTTAATCCCTCTAGATCGTAAGCCCCTGGTCATTGTTTTGACCTAGGGGTAGGGTTTCTCATTAACCTCCCTTTGTTTTATTTTTTCTATTCTATTTTTTGCTAGGGTTTTAGCCTCGGTCATATGAATGACCGAGGGATTTTCTTAGCCCAAACTGCCAAACATAAACTGCTAAACACTTGACCACTAGGGTTTTATCAGTCATGTGAGCACAGGCAGAAAACCACTAGCAGTTTGTTTCAGAAGTTAGAGCTTGTCTTGTTCTCCCTAGAAGCCCTAATAGGGCATTTTTTTTCTTTTCATCATAACTTGGTCATACAGAGGAAAAATCACGCGCGGGAGGAGTTGTTGGAAAGATGGAGGGATGAAATATGTAGCTATACCACTTTTATCAGGTGACTATACCATTTTCCTGCATTTTTTCTTGGTCAAAGTCAAACTTTCTTGCAAACTTCAATCGAGCATAACTTTTGCAATTTTGATCGAATTTTCATGATTTTTAAAAAAAAGTGCATAGAATTTCACATAGAATCTGTTCATGCAATTAATTTTCCTATACTAGTTCATCTACAGAAGATTTTATCAATTTCTTGATTTTGCACATAACGGATCCCTAGGCACTTTCGCTTGCTTCTTTTTTGATTTTGTGGCTTTTAGGTGACCTTACGGGGCTGGAACAACATCAAGATTAGCATACATAGCAGCTTGGATAGTGAATTAATCAGGTGCATGCATTCTAATCTTTCATCTCTTAATCTTTCTTGTCTCACATTTCGATTTAGGCTCCTAAAATGAACATTACTTGCATTCACACATCAAATTGGGCTAAAATGAACCATTGTCTTCAATCACATTTGGACTTGGGATCTAAAAAGAACCAGTGCTTGAACTGTTTGATCACACATTTCATTCCTAAGGGTCAATTAACCACTGTGAGTGTGAATCAAGTATGTGTGTGTATGCTCTCTCCTCGTACTGCAAGGTGATCTTGGAGATCAAAAACACCTCTCTTGGTTCGCTTTTGTTTACCCTTCTTAGGAGGCCTGCTTGGAGACACACCACTCCAAGGGATGACCTCAATCAAGGCTAAATCGAAAGACACCCTCATTGGGAGTTGGAATCTTGTCACCCTTGGCTAAGCCCCAAAGAACTTTATAACTTTGGGAAGTGAAGGTGAAGCATGGGTTACCCCTTTGTCCTGACTGTGTGGCAAAATTTTGCTTTCAAATTCCTAGTCAACCTTATGTAAACATAGCCCAAAACCTAATTGGCCATACCCTATTTCAAACTAGACATTAGCCTTGTTGTTGTGTCTTCAAGTGTGTGCTTAATCATAACATTTAAACCTTGAAAGGCAAATTCATCATCTTGTTTGGTGTTTGTGTTCATCCATTTGCTTGTGAAATCTTGTGTTTGATATTTCCCTAAAGCAAGCTTCCAATAAATACTTGCCACATCATCTTCATCCGACTTTCCAATAACACATATCTTAGACCACCTCATCCACATCATCCAATACTAATCCCCAATTCATCAATTCATTTTAACTCACCTCCATCCTCAACAAAACCCTAATCATATCCAAGTCATCATCCCATCACATCAACATCATCCTAAGCATTACACATCATCCAATCATCAAATCTTCATCCAAATCACTCCACATCTACTACTTATAAAAATGGACATGGTATTTCTAAACAAAACCTATGAGAATGATCCTTATGGCACCAAAAGAATGCTTGATCAACTTAGGTGGTTATATAGAAAGGAAGAAGACCCCGTGTCACCACAACATCAACAATTCCCACAACATCAAGTCTTAGGCCAATATCAACGATCCCACATTCAATCACAAGCCCAACAAGAACATAATCCAAAAACTAATGCTGCCACATCCATACCACAAATCACCATCGCTATTCCTAACCACACCACAAACACAAAGTGTTTCCATAAGCCTACCATCCAATGATCCTAACTCCATTGCCTTCATATCACAATTACTTTCTCAACAAACTTCCAACATCAACCAATGTCCAAAACAATCCACCTCACAAAACTTTTCACCTACAAATCCTATCATGCCACCTCATCACCAAACCTATCCACATGGAAATCAAATTTCCTTACAAGAACAACATGCAAGTCTAAATGGCCCTATGTACATGAACCAAGAAATCCCAAGTTCACTTTTGCAATAAACATCATTGATAGACTTAAGTAATCTTATGCAAGACCTAAAATCCTTTGAAAAGGGAGAAACCAACCTAGCAAGTACCTCCTTTTAGTCACCTTCACCATCTAATCATATGCCAACACATAAGCCAACTAGTCCTATCCCAACACCTTTATCAAGCCCTTCATCGCCTTCATCAATTTCATGCCCATGTTCCACTAATCCTTCATTTAAAGATTCCATGGAGATACTTTTAGAGAAATTGGTCCAAGAAAATTTGATTGAGCTATACCCACTCAGATCATATTCTCCATTTATGTTTAAACCTAGTTGATATAAAGATGATGAATATTATGCATACCATAGGTATAGGGGCCATACCATATACACTTGTGTCTGATTTCAAATATTGGTCAAGAACCTAGAAGATTGTGGTAAGATTGTCTTGGATAAAACCAATCCCTATAATTCTATTATCTTTCCATCTAGCCCAAGTGCCAATCCATCTAATCCTATTATCCATCCTATTAGCCCTCAATCTAATCATGATCCTAAGCCTCCAACCCTATCCACCCTTATCATCCATCCCCTATATTGTTCATTTACCCATACCCTTGCAAAGGATGTGATCCACTGGCTACTAGAAAGGAATAAAACATTACCATGTCATCAAACACCTATTCTTGAGCCTCTCCATGAGTCTTTAAACACTTTGTCTAGTCTTCTAACCCCATCATGTGATCTACAAGCCATCAACCTTATTAAAGAGCCTCCCACTTCCATTCAATAAAACCAAGACTTATGTCAAGAGCATGATCCTAAGCATGAAGAAACAATAGCCCCTAAATCTAATCAAGATCAAATCATCCCCATCCAATATATCCATAACATGTACCTTCTTTATGATCAAGATGATACCTATGAAGAAGCTATCCATGAGCACCTTGATCCTATCCATAATCCTATAATCCATGAGAAAGACATCCAAATTGCTCCTAGTCATCCTCCATATAGCCCAATCCATGATCCTAAACCTTCCACTTGTCATGATGAGACATGTGCCTTCAAAGCAAACGTAGAAGATCAAACAAATAATTTTGATCCCAATGAACATAAGAAAGATCCTAATGGTCCTTCCACATCCACCATTGATCCCATTTCAAATCCACCATATCCTACTAGTTTATCCACATTCATTCATGAGTGTTCTTCCTTAGAACACCAACAACCATTATCCACTTTACCTTCTCCATCCAATAATCAACTCAAGTCTAGTGTCTAAACTACACCTAGTCTTATAGTCAATCGCATGCTCCAAAACATGAACTACCAACGCAAAGGTTTAGGCCTACATGAACAAGGCATTTTGGAGCCAATCCATGTCAAGGTCCCTCCTCTCTCATATGGCCTTGGATATACACCCCAAGGTCAACAATCTAACGATGTTGGTACTTCCTTCCATCATAAACCCCATCATATTCCTAAAACATATGTTTCCATTCCACCTCCCTCATCCTACAAATGTCAAAAGCATGTGACCATTCACCTTCTGCCATCCACTTTACCTCCACTCCTTCCAACTCCTAATATCCCTCCATCTGCTTTGCCGCCATTGCTACCAACACCCCCTTACCCAATCATTCATAAATACCCCAAATATCCTAATCATGACCAACAAATGCATGCCTTGTATAAACAAGAAGCTTCCACTCATTTCATCTGCCACATGGGATTCAAAAACAAACATTTGGATGCCTCTTTACATAAAGCCAAAAATCCTAAGGGTCCTAATGCCTTAGGAAATCAATCCAAAAGTTCAAAGCAAGGTACATTCAAAAATCCATCCAAGCCCATACCTTCACAACAAAAGTCCAAAAATAAAATGATATGGGTACCTAATCAAAAATTAAACAAGTCAAATGAGGCATCCTCCTCTCAAAAATCCCAACCATCCCCCCCCATTGAAAAATATTATTCCATTCAAACATTTCAAACATCCCACATGAAAACCAAAAATCATAAAAATACTAAGTCCATGTGGGCTCCAAAAGTCCTAAATCATCCATCTCCTAAGCAAACATCACCATTGCTTCCTACACCACCATCCAATCAAAAGCTTCCATGTTTAACATGGTGTGTGTAGTCACTGGTCATGATTCCTTTTCATACCTCCATCACTCCGTCACTCACTCATTATCCTACATAGTTCCCCCATCACCTTCCTATGGTCCATGCTTTTGCATAAGTCCACTATAATCCACATCATAATCCACTTTCGATCCCTCCACAATCCACTATCTATCTTATCCATCTCACTTTCACGCAATTACCCTACCAACATCTTGAGCATAATGACTTGACATGGTACATTTGTGATGAAATTATTCTCTAATGGGACTATAACATTACATGGAATTAGACACTTGAGTTCCACCCATCCATATCCCCCTCTTTTCCCATTCAAAAAAATAAAAATTTTAAAAAAATAATTTAAAAAAAAAGTAAAGAGAAATCCTTTTCGTCCAACGGTGAAAACTTGGTAAACAAGCACCTTGGATAAGTACTATGATGAAAACTTGGTAAACAGGCATCATGTGTAGGTTGATCTTCTATGACACTTACACTTAGGGGCACCTTGTCTCATCCTACTTATCATTTTCCATCCTTTCATATCCCATCATACCATTGCCATATCTTATCCTACCATCCTTAGCCATTACACCCACATACCTATCCTATTGAATCCATTCATCCTCCTTTTGATCTTGATAAAGATATGGGGGTGAAATGTTGAAACATGTTTTGGCTATCTCTTAACATACTACTCATCCTTTCAAAATAATCCTATCATTAACCTCTTGCCATTACCGATTTATCCATCCTATCGAACGTCATCCTATTATCATTCCTTATTGTCATAAGCCTTGTCATGTCAAATCCTATCATCCTATTGCCTTAAGCATTGTCCAGAAAAATCCTAAGTCTACTATCTAGACTAGGGCATGTTATTCCTATGCAACATAGTCCTTGGAGATCACATCCTTTCTCTCTTACACTGACATCCATTCCAATCCATAGCCTATCCTTTTATCCTATCCTTTTATCATGATCCTTTCATCCATCCACTATCATCCATCATTTTGTCCAATCCCATTCATTCCCTTGCACCTAGACTTGGTTCCCCTTGTCATTGGTATCAAGCACAAAGTCTACCCAAATTGTAAATCCATTCACATCCCAAGCTATCCAAAAAATCCCAAAAAAATCAAAATATCCTTAAAATCCAAAAAAATTAAATATTCTCAAAAAATCCAAAAAATCAAATATTCTAAAAAATCAAAAATCAAAAATCAAAACATTCTCAAAAATCCAAAAAAATCTAATATTCCCAAAAATCCCAAAAAATCAAATATTCCCAAAAAAGACAAAAAATCAAAATGTCAAAAAATCCAAGCAATAAAACCATTCCACATAAAATCATCAAAATCACATTCTTCTAATCAAATCAATCCCAATCAAACAATCCATCACATCAAATCCATCAAAACAAATCCAATCAAATCATCATATCAAGTCAAACTTTCAATCAAACAAAATCCAATCAATTCAATCCATATAATATCATCAATAACATCATATATCATCAAACATTCAATCAATCCCAATCAATCCATCATCCGATCAATCCATCCACCTTCATCATTACCATCAATAAAATACAAATCATAACTGCATCTCATCTCTATCATTAAGTGCCTTGATCCCGTGGACATGTGTATGTAGGCAGTCTGGAGTACGAAGGAAGTGCCTAGATTCAGGCACAAATGATATTCCTCTTTCTTCTTTCATCATTCTTCTATCATCTATCTTCATCACTTCATCAATCAATTCTTCAATCACTTCATCAAATCAATCTCCATCAAATCCAATCATCAATTCATCATCCAATCAATCCAATCCAAGCAATGATCCAAGTGCAAGTCATCATTTATCCATACCAATCAATTCAATCAATCTTGCTAAGTTATCCAATTGCAATCCTTGGTTTTGATCCTAATCTTGTTGTAAAACGAAATCAATCAATCAATCATTATCATCATCAATGGGATATATCGTTCCCACATCCTTGTGTTGATCTAGGGATATATCATTCCCCACCATGACAACACTATCTTTACAAAATCATCATCAATCAATCACTTAATCATTGGCTTACAACTTGACAGGGGCAATACCTTGTTTGTTTTTGTATCATTTGTGCATGCTTGCTTGCTTGCTTGTGTATGTGTTATCATTTTCAACTTGCATTTACATCAAATCTGAATCAACTCATATCTTGTATCTAGAAAAGGTTGTATTATGCTGGGGCACGAGACACATCGTCACCTTCGTCCTTATACCTTGGTGCATAATGTCTAGTGCTCTATCAAACATCATGGTTGCTCACTTCATTGCAGTATAACTTATCATTCATTTCTTCTATCCATTCCCTTATCTTTCTTCCTTAGCCAATTCCATTTCATTTCGAGAGCCTACCCGTGTTTGTCCAACTCGCCTAGCCTAGAGAGGGGGCATCATTATCCTATCTTTCCATCATCACCCTATCATTTTCTTCTATCTATTTCCATAACTTCTTTGAAATGATGTTACTCACCATAAATCTTATCATCTCGTAACATCATCTCAAAGAGGGGCAAAATATAGACACTAAAAAATGTCCATGTCCTGACATAACACCTTGTCGACATGACCTTGTGTGTTTTGCCCTAGGTCCTAGGTCATCCAACCTCATCTCACTTACCCCACTCCTAATCCTATCATAATCACTTATACAATTAATTAAATAAATCATATTTATTTAATTAATTCCCCATCCCATTTGTCCAACTTAAGCACCTTCTTGATTAATTAAATAAACCCATTTATTTAATTAATCCCAGTTTATCACATTCCCAATTAATTAAATAAATTCCATTTATTTAATTAATTGTACCCCTTCACATGTCTTCCATAATTCAAATTAAATATTTGAATAATTTCCCTCACCTTTCATTACATGACGACACTTGTTCACTTCCCTATTTGTCCCATGTGGGGTAGTACATCTTGCATTTAATACAACTCACATGTGCAAGATAATTCAAATAAAATATTTGAATTAGATTCCTTTCATTCTCCCTCACACACTTGTCACATGACTACACTTTCTTGAGGTGCAAGGAAACCTAATCAATCCTAGTCATCCATATCATCTAAACCCTAATCGATCTTATCCATCCATTCTAACTAGGTATTTCCTATAAACCTAGCCTCCTCTAAGCCATTTGGGAGGATACAATCTAATTTCATACTATTATGCTACCAAAATCTTGAGCAACCAACATTCAACCATATCCATCAATCTCTCCCTTGCATCCATCTCCATCTCCATCTTGCATCTTTCATCATATTGCATCCATCATCTTGCAAGGATCAATCAAGACATCATCTTGTGCATATCATTCGAGGTATATTGAGGATTTGGGTTTGGTAATGTATGTATTTGTTTCATCATTTCAGCTAATCTAAATTTATCATATACAATATGTATGTATGTATGCCTGTATGTATGTATGTATACTTATATGTATGCTTGTATATATATATGTATGCTTGTATGTATGTATGTATGTATGGTTGTATGTATGTATGTATGCATGCTTGTATGTATGTATATATGTATGCATGTTTGTATGTATGTATGTGTGTATGTATGTGTGTATGCTTTCATGTATGTATGAATGTATGCTTGTACGTATGTATGTATGTAAGGGTTTTGGGTTTAGGATATATAAGGACCTGAGCCGGTAGAGTTTTTAGAGTTGAGGGTTGAGGTTTTTGGGTTTAGGGTTTAACATATAGGGTTGAGGGTTGAGAGATTAGGGAATAAGTAATAGGTTGAGGGTAGAGGGTAGAGGGTTGATGGATGAGGGTTAAGGTTTAAGGGTTGAGGGTTGAGGGTTGAGGGTTGAGGGTTGAGGCTTTAGGGATGAGGGTTAAGGGATAAGGGTTTAAGGTATAGTGTATAGGGTAGAGGAGGGTAGAGATGGGGGTGAGGCAGATAGGGGAGGAGAGGGGTGGATAAGGGTTGAGGGTTTATGGTTTAAGGGTCAAGGGTTTAGGGTTTAAGGGTTAAGGGTTGAGGGATTAGGGTTTCAGGTTAAGGGATTAAGGTTTAAGGTTGAGGGTTGAGGATTGAGGGTTTAGGGACAGGGTTTAGAGTTTATGGATAAGGGATTAGGGTTTAGGACCTTGAGGGATTAGGGTTTAGGGTTGAGGCTTTAGGTCCATAGCATTTAGGGTTGAAGGATTATGGTTGAGGGTCAAGGGATTAGGGTTAAGGTAAAGTGTCGAGGGTAGAGGGATTAGGGATAGGGTTGAAGGTTGAAGTTTAGGGATAAGGGATTAGGGTTTAGGGTTTAGGGATAAGGAATTAGGGTTGATGGTTGAGTGATTAAGGTTTTAGGTTGAGGGATTAAGGTTTAAGGTTGAGTGTTGAGGGTTGAGGGTTTAGGGATAGGGTTTAGAGTTTAGGGATAAGGGATTAGGGTTTAGGACCTTGAGGGATTAGGGTGTAGGGTTGAGGCTTTAGGGATAGCATTTAGGGTTGAGGGATTAGGGTTGAGGGTCGAGGGATTAGGGTTAAGGTAGAGTGTTGAGGGTAGAGGGATTAGGGATAGGGTTTAGGGTTGAGGGCTTAGGGTTAAGGGTTAAGGGCTTAGGAATAAGGGATTAGAGTTTAAGGTATAGTGTTGAGGGTTGAGGGTTTAGGAATAGGGATAGCCTTTAGGATTTAGGGTTGAGGGATGTAAAGGTTTAGGGTTTAGGGATAAGGAATTAGGGTTGAGGATTGAGGGATTAAGGTTTAGGGTTGAGGGATTAAGGTTTACGGTTGAGAGTTGAGGGCTTAGGGATAGGGTTTAGAGTTTAGGGATAAGGGATTACGGTTTAGGGTTGAGGCTTTAGGGATAACGTTTAGGATTGAGGGATTACGGTTGATGGTTGATGGATTAGGGTTAAGGAGAGTGTTGAGGGTAGAGGGATTAGGGATAGGGTTTAGGGTTAAAGGTTTAGGGTTGAGGGATTAGGGTTTAGGGTTAAGGGCTTAGGGATTAGGGATTAGGGTTTAAGGTAGAGTGTTGAGGGTTGAGGGATTAGGGATACGAAATTAGGGTTGAGAGTTGAGGGATTAAGGTTTAGGGTTGAGAGATTAAGGTTTAAGGTTGAGGGTTGAGGGTTTAGGGATAGTGTTTACGGTTGAGGAATTAGGGTTGATAGTTGATGGATTAGGGTAAAGGTAGAGTGTTGAGGGTAGAGGGATTAGGGATAGGGTTTAGGGTTAAAGGTTTAGTGTTGAGGGATTAGGGTTTAGGGTTAAGGGCTTAGGGATAAGGGATTAGGGTTTAAGGTATAGTGTCGAGGGTTGAGGGTTTATGAATAGGGATAGCGTTTAGGGTTTAGGGTTGAGGGATTAGGGATAAGGAATTAGGGTTGAGAGTTGAGGGATTAAGGTTTAGGGTTGAGGGATTAAGGTTTAATGTTGAGGGTTGAGGTTTTAGGGATAGCGTTTAGGGTTGAGGGATTAAGGTTGATGGTCGATGGATTAGGGTTAAGGTAGAGTGTTGAGGGTAGAGGGATTAGAGATAGGGTTTAGAGTTTAGGGATAAGGGATTAGGGTTTAGGGTTGAGGCTTTAGGGATAATGTTTGGGGTTGAGGGATTAGGTTAAGGCTTTAGGGATAGGGTTTAGAGTTTAGGGATAAGGGATTAGGGTTTAGGACCTTGAGGGATTAGGGTTTAAGGTTGAGTCTTTAGGGATAGCGTTCAGGGTTGAGGGAATAGGGTTGAGGGTTGAGGGATTAGGGTTAAGGTAGAGTGTTGAGGGTAGAGGGATGAGGATAGGGTTTAGGGTTGAAGGTTTATGGTTGAGGGATTAGGATTTAGGGTTGATGGTTTAGGAATAAGGGATTAGGGTTTAAGGTATTGTGTCGAGGTTGGAGGGTTTAGGAATAGGGATAGTGTTTAGGGTTTAGGGTTGAGGGACTAGGGTTTAGGGTTTAGGGATAATAGATTAGGTTTGAGGGTTGAGGGATTAAGGTTTAGGCTTGAGGGATTAAGGTTTAAGGTTGAGGGTTTAGGGTTTAGGGATAGGGTTTAGAGTTTAGGGATAAGGGATTAGGGTTTAGGACCTTGAGGGATTAAGGTTTAGGGTTGAGGCTTTAGGGATAGCATTTAGGGTTGAACGATTAGGGTTGAGGGTCAGGGGATTATGGTTAAGGTTGAGTGTTGAGGGTAAAGGGATTACGAATAGGGTTTAGGGTTAAAGGTTTAGGGTTGAGGGATTAGAGTTTAGGGTTGAGGATTTAGGGATAAGGGATTAGGGTTTAAAGTATAGTGTCGAGGGTTGAGGGTTTATGAATAGGGATAGCATTTAGGGTTTAGGGTTTAGGGTTTACGGATACGGGATTAGTGTTGAGGATTGAGGGATTAAGGTTTAGAGTTGTGGGATTAAGGCTTAAGGTTGAGGATTGAGGGTTGAGGGTTGAGGGTTTAGGGATAGGGTTTAGAGTTTAGGGATAAGGGATTTGGGTTTAGGACCTTGAGGGAATAGAGTTTAGGGTTGAGGCTTTAGGGATAGCATTTAGGGTTGAGGGATTAGGATTGAGGGTTTAGGGATAGGGTTTAGAGTTTAGGGATAAGCGATTAGGATTTATGACCTTGACGGATTAGGGTTTAGGGTTGAGGCTTTAGGGATAGCGTTTAGGGTTGAGGGATTAGGGTTGAGGGTTTAGGGATAGGGTTTAGAGTTTAGGGATAAGGGATTAGGGTTTAGGGTTGAGGCTTTAGGGATAGCATTTAGGGTTGAGTGATTAGGGTTGAGGGTCGAGGGATTAGGGTTAAGGTAGAGTGTTGAAGGTAGAGGGATTAGGGATAGGGTTTAGGGTTGAGATATTAGGGTTTAAGGTTGAGGGTTTAGGGATAAGGGATTAGGGTTTAAGGTATAGTGTCGAGGATTGAGGGTTTAGGAATAGTGATAGAATTTAGGGTTTAAGGTTGAGGGATTAGGGTTTAGGGTTTAGGGATAAGAGATCAGGGTTGAGGGTTGAGGGATTAAGGTTTAGGGTTGAGGGATTAATGTTTAAGGTTGAGGATTGAGGGTTGAGGGTTTAGGGATAGGGTTTAGTGTTTAGGGATAAGGGATTAGGGTTTAGGACTTTGAGGGATTAGGGTTGAGGTTTGAGGGATTAGGGTTAAGGTAGAGTGTTGAGGGTAGAGGGATTAGGGATAGGGTTTAGGATTGAGGGATTATGGTTTAGGGTTGAGTGTTTAGGGATAAGGTATTAGGGTTTAAGGTATAGTGTCGAGGGTTGAGTGTTTATGAATAGGGATAGAGTTTAGGGTTTAGGGTTGAGGGATTAGGGTTTAGGGTTTAGGGATAAGAGATTACGTTTGAGGGTTGAGGGATTAAGGTTTAGGGTTGAGGGATTAAGGTTTAAGGTTGAGGGTTGAGGGTCGAGGGTTTAGGATAGGGTTTAGGACCTTGAGGCATTAGGGTTTAGGGTTGAGGCTTTACAAATAGCATTTAGGGTTGATGGCTAGGGGATTAGGGTTAAGGTAGAGTGTTGAGGGTAGAGGGATTATAGATAGGGTTTAGAGTTGAGGGATTAGGGTTTAGGTTTAGGGTTTAGGGATAACGGATTAGGGTTTAAGGTATAGTGTCAAGGGTTGAGGGTTTAGGGTTTAGATTTTAGGGATAAGGGATTAGGGTTGAGGGTTGAGGCTTTAGGGATTGTGTATAGAGTTTAGGGATAAGGGATTAGGGTTTAGGGTTGAGGCTTTAGGAATAGCATTTAGGGTTGAGGGATTAGGGTTGAGGGTCGAGGGATTAGGGTTAAGGTAGAGTGTTGAGGGTAGAGGGATTAGGGATAGGGTTTAGGGTTGAGGGATTAGGGTTTAGGGATCAGGGTTTAGGGTTTAGGGATAAGGAATTAGGGTTGAGGGATTAAGGTTTAGGGTTGAGGGATTAAGGTTTAAGGTTGAGGGAGAGGGAGAGAGGTGAGGGGGAGACATAGGTTAGAGATAGAAGAAATACATGGAGAAATGAATAATATGGATTTCTCTATACTAGGGAAAAATGCACTCATGTTATAATGCGAGTGCATTATGGCTTGATGTTCCAAGCCTTAGGCTCGACATCACCAAGACATAAGGTGAGCACATTATAACGTGCTCGCGTTATGGCTTAATTTTTTTAAAAAAGTTGTTCACTTTTTGGCCCCCAACGTTTTGCACCCACCACAATGGCATGTTGATCTATCCTCAAAGCACTTTCCAATGCTTCTTCATAGGATTTGTATGGTAATTTTTGAATGTCTTCTCTCATGTCCTTGTTCAAGGCATGTAAGAAAAGATCACATAACATGCGATGGTCCATCTTTGCGGCACTAGTTGAGGAATAGAGGACTTGTCTCCATCTAGTAACAAAGTGAGCTACAGATTTGTTCAGCTCTTGTTTCATAGTCAGGAATTCTTTGATCCCTATTTTGATGAGTTTGTTCATATCAAATGCTTTGGCAAACTCTCCAATCAGTTGTCTGAATGAGGTGATTGAAGCTTCTAGTAAATTATAGTACCAATCCAGAGCTATTCCTTCGAGGGTCTTTGGAAAGATCTTAACAACAATCCTATCCGAAGGGAGGAGTTCTCTTATCATAGTATAAGCTTTGATATGGTAATTTGGATCTCCTTCTCCTTTGAACTTTGGGAGATCAGGTAATGGTCAAGGTAACTAAACAATTCTTATGTTTAAATCGAGTGGTTCTTTTAAGTACTCCAAGTATGTCCCAAGAAAGGCACTTTGCAATTGGGGGGTTGATAGCAATAACCCCATAGGAGGGCTTTGGTAACCCACTATCTAATTTGCTTGATTTCCCAACATTGCTAGATTGTTTTGAATAGGAGGGTTCCCATTTAGACACGTTTCGTTACTTGCATTTCTCAAACAATAGTTGAGATAGGGGGATCTTGAGATGCCCCCTAGTCTTGTTGATTTTGAATGTTGTCATAGGACTTCTACCTTCTTTCAGGAGCAACTTGCTTTGCCTTCAAGGTTCTAATTCTTTGCACTAGAGTTTCAATTAGGTCTACAGGAGTGACATCTCTAGGTGCCTTCTCATTTCTAGGGTTTTCTCTTCGAGTACTATCATGATGGTGTGCTTCTTCTCACACAGCATTGTCTCTTTGTTCTTCTTGCAAGGCAACTTTTAATGCTTCTTGAGCATCTTGTGCCTCTTGCAAGTGTCTTTCTAACCTTTTTACTTCCTCATCAAGATGAGTACGTGAGGTACTTGTGGAAGATTGATTGAGTCGATGTATTTCTGACCTTAATTGAACTCTCTAGCCTTATGAGGTGCATTTGGTATGGTAGGGTTGTGTTCCCATGCAGGGTTGTTGAAAGACAAAGAACACCTGGGTTCTCTTTGGTCTTGTTCATAGTCAGAGTCTTTGTAATCATAACAATTTGTGAGTGGTGCATCTGGGTGAGGCTGCACATACCTATCAAAAGGAGTTTTGGGTTCTCTAGAGGGAACATTCCCTAAATTTAGATCAGCTTCCATCATATTCAGGGGTGCCGTAGACACCATAGAATAAATGGAATGGATGATGACGAAGCCGACATAGGATAAAGTGGTGGAAGAGGCTACAAAGAATAAAATGAAAATACTTGAAGATTTTTGTTTTGAAGTGTTGAATGTTTAAGTTTTTGATGTGATATGTGTGTTTGGAATGCGAAAAGCATAAACAAAAGTTTTTTCTCTTCATGTCAGGTTCACCAAAATATGTATGCTCAAAATTGCAATGTTAGTGGCCTGGGGCCATCGAGTCAGATTTTGGCATGCACATGGACCCTTCCCTCCTTGCCACGGGGTGAACTGCCACATCACTCTCGTTCTCATGGAAGTAGCCAATCGAGAGGAGGCAAGACATGGGGGTGGTCTGACTCGTTAGAGAGCTAGACTTCGCAGAGAGGGATCAACATGTCTTGGGGCCTATGTTGTTATGTGCTTGTGTAGATGTGTTGTTCAATGATCATGGTTGTAAAGATAACCATATGACCTAAAGGGTCACTAGTCACTATTCTCATATTAGGGTTTCTAATATTCCACCTTTGTGTGGGTAAGTTGTTGTTCTTGTTGATTATCTGTTAATGTTGGCATTGTCTTTCAAACTGTTGGAGGGATGCTTGGTGTACTAAGAGTTGTCTAAATGCTTCTTGTTTGTTGGATGACTAGTGGGTCATGTTGTGGTCTCAGATGGATTTTCTCTATCTCATCAAGGATCTCCATCACCCACTCACTCTTAATCCTAGGCATATTTGTGAGCCGAGACAAGAGATAGATGATTGTGAGCTAATATTGACTTGACCTAGGGTTTGACTTAGGGTTTTATTTGACTTAAAGTTTGATTATGCATTGACTTCGTTTGACCTTGTGATTGAATCAAGGGTTTACGAACTTTCTAGGTCCCTAATGTTTTTGTTTTTTTGGGGGTTTTTATGAATGCAAGCCTAAATGAAATGCAAAACTTCTTTTTGTGTTTTTTTAATGTTTTTTGGAATTGAAGATGTTTTTTTCTAATCTAAGAATTGAAAGATTTATGCAATCTCTAATGAATTTACCTAATGCAATGTAGACTATGTTTTTGGGGTTTTCTGAATATTTGGAATAAATTAATCTAAGAACAAGGGAATTGTTTTTTAAATGAATTAATCTATGAACTTTGAAAGAAAATTACTCTAAGAATGCAAGATCTATCTATACTATCAAGGAAAAAGCAACAAGATTACTGTTCCGAAGAGTAATTTTAGTTATCTAATTACTATGAATTTAAAGAAAGCATAAAGGAACCTGGAGATGCGTGAGCCTCCACTATCCCCAAAAATCCTTGTGATGGGTTGTTGCCACAATAATGGGTTACACTTTCTAGAACATCCTGATTTTTGCTGCAATCACATATTTTTAGAAAATATAATGATTTAAGCCTTGAAAGGTTCTATTTAAAGGATTTTAATTGAAGAGGGTTTGATCAAACCCCCTTAGATTCAAACCCCCTTGGATAGAACCCCGCTAGTTTTAAACCATACCTATAATGGAGTCTCCTCTATGCCTATCAAAATATTGATAAAAAACTACCTTTGATTTACCTTTTGGGGGATCAAGTGAATTCATTTAAAATTTATGTTTTGTAAGTATGTAGTCCTTATTATAAGCTTCCCAAAAAGTATAATTTTAAATATATTTAATTTGATTATTATATTTATTTTTTATTTTTTGTGAATGTAGGTTTTTCACCGAACATCAAGTTGTATGTTCTACACACATGGAAAATTAGTAAGTTAGTGAATTTTTTTTTGAAAAATATCTATACCCTAGGTATTGATGTCCTTGTTTCAACAAAAAAAGAAAAAGTGAATTTCGATACATACAGAAAAAGTTATGTTTTATAGAATATGCCTATGTCTAAATTATAATTGGTTTGACTTCAAAACTTGATTAAGAAAAAATATTCAACAAAACATTATGAAACCAAATGCATGCCCTATAAATCGGTGTTATCAATCTAAATTCAAAAGAATCAAAATTTTATCCTTTGTAGAAAAAAAGTTATGTGCTACAAAATACACATCACTTTAAAAAATGTTGTTTACTATTAAAAATGAGTTATCAAAGGAGACGCAAAAATTTTTACAATTTAACTCCAATTTTTTTAAAAAATATATATTTAGAATCTATAGACAAAATCTCAAAAATCACTAGTTCACATCATCTTCAAATTCCTAATGGTTTAGCGGCTATAGGTGTCAGAAAGTGAAGATTTAGTTCAAAATATTGATTTCAATGTCAAGTTTGGGCAAAAAGTGTAACCCATTATTATTCATGGCAACCTCGTATCCTCTTGTAGCAGTGGGGAATCCTCTTGGTGACAAGACGATAATGGAAGCAAAAGAAACTTTTGAAGCTTTGCGAAAAGAGCTCAAAGAGAGCTTTGTTGAGCACTATGGCTTGATAAGAGAAGCACATGGATGTGTGATGAGATTTATGTGAAAGCTAGATGAAGAAATGAATGAAAACAAAAGGCTCCTATGTCCTATACGAGAATGTGAGTGCTAAATGTGGAGAGCAATAACTTGCAAGAGCTGTGTGCACAAATGAAATTGCCTCCCTTTGTGCTTGAGGGAGGGGGTATTTATAGGTTAGAAGAAGGGATGAGAGATGAAGAAGAAGAAGAAGAATAGTTAACTCAATTTGATTGGAGAGTTAACATAGAGGATTGAAGAGTGATTTGGACTAAAATTGGAGTGATCTACCCAGTAAAAGCTTATCACTCAAGAAGAAGTGAAGAAGAAGGAGTGCATGAGAGTGCATGAGCTATTAATTTAAGATAAAGTAGAGCTAATTATGCATGTGTAGGTACATGAAATAGTTAACTCTATATTTGGCATGAAAATCCATGCAAACATGAAAAAAAATAGGCAAAAAATGAGCATTTTTGAGTTAGAAACTCAAGTTTTTCTACAGCTCAAAACACAACAGGGTCACCCAAGGATCGCCCCTTTCACCAGTCATGTCACCCAGGGGACGACCCATGGGTGACCCACTAAGGAGAGCACCTGGGTTGGCTTGCATGATGGGAGATGGAAAAGGAGGAGAAAAGAAGGGGATCTACCTTTGGAAATAGGTTAGTCATGTGTCAAAATCTAAATCTCCACTTGCAAAGTATAATCTCCCAACGGGAGATCTAGAAATAATAGGGGGAGATTTGAATTGGTTGAGTGAAACTAAAAACTAAAAGTGGGAGATGGCTAAGGGGACCTCTAGAAGGCTTCTAGGGGGTGGAGAAGATGAAAAACACTAGGGAGAGGTGAAAACTCACCTACAAGATGCATACAAGGCTTAGGAACAGGGTTACAAGGATAGAAAACACAAATCGACAAATGTCAAAAAGTGTCGACAACAAAGAGAGAAAATGACAAAGGGGAAACCGCACAAGATGAAAGAAATGACACGTCACCAAGAGAATTGCTACTGATAGGATGTTATTTCATGCTTACATGTACTTGATAAGGATTAAAAATCATCATAGGGGTCCTTGTGGAGGCCATGCGTGATTTTGGTGCTTACAGTGCCTGTGCATATTTATTGCTTCATCATTCTTGAACTATGGGACAAATTCATAACAAATAAAGATTTAATTTATAGATGTGTATTATCAATCATATCTTATTCACACATATGCTTTGACACCTATATATTAACATAATACACATTGTTACATGATTGTATTAGGTCATTTAGGGCTATCTTATCCAATTATTACACTAACTATGAGCTTAAATCAATAGATCTTTTGAGTTACATATGGGAGCACCATATATCCCCACTTTAATTTTGTGCCACTATTCTCATATCTTACAAAATGGTACATTAATCCTTCCTATTTTACACATGGTTACACTTTATTACATTATTCTTCCCATACCAAGCCTCTTATTCAATAGAGCTTTCACACATACATCTTAAATGGTCACAATTTGTCACATTTGGGGGCAATGTGCCAAGTGCTTCCCATTTGGATCAAATTTTGGGGTACTATGCTAAGCACTTAGTTTTCTTTTATATTTGGAGGTATTGTGCGAAGCACTCCCTTTTCATTTCTACTTTGGTGCATTGCGCTAAGCACTTCCCTTTCTATTACATGTGGAGTTATTGCACTAAGTGATCTCCTTTATATTTGTCATTTGGATATACTACACTAAGCACTCTCCTTTAAATTACATTTGGTGGTATTGTGCCAAGCACTCCTCTTTATCAAGGCACTATGCCATTGTACTTTATATGGGTGTCCTTGGCTGCTGAGAGTTGCAACACCATACCTTTTGTCTATGTTGGGACAACATTATTTTTAAGTAACACCATCTTCAACTCGTGTGCTTACTTTCCATTCATTGTTATATGATTATATCATTATTTGATTAGATGCTTATTGAATGATGTGCTTGCATGATTACATGCTTAGATTACATTTATGTACTATTTCCGTCTTCCAATAGTTCCTTGTATCTTATGTATACAACCAATTATTGTGGGCATATCCTACACTAATAATCCAATGTTTAGATATGCAATGATTGTATGAGATTATAGAAAATCATCTTATGGAGTGCATTAACACATAGACATATTGACAAATAACATAATCTTGAGCAAAGTTAAATCTAATCCTTTTTTTGTCCAACAAAGTCTGCAATCCCAAACTCGTCATGAACATATTTAAATTTTTAAATTCAAATGTCACTAACTTCCCCCAGTTTACCCTTCCCACCTAGAGTCAACTAAACACAAATTTGTGATTGTATGATTTAATTAACTAATACAACTCTTTTTTTTTATGGGTAAGAGGCCCTAGCCAGTAATTTATTTTATTAGTAAAAATTTTTAGAAGTACAACTCTGTTGAGTGCGGGCAAGATGCATAAGTACAACTCTGTTCAGACCTCTGGGACTTGTGAAGTCCATTACATTAACTAATACAACTCTTAGTTAACTAATATGAATATAGACATAATTATTTATTTTACTTTAGAACTATTTTATTTACTACATACATACATGGACACATAAATTTTAATTTTTTATTAAGAATTATTTTATTTTAACTATTGTTTTGTTATGTGAAGAGGCATTCTATAGTGCCAACAAAAACTCTTTACCTATGACAAATTTAAAAATAAATAAATAAAATTTGCTATTTAAAATAAAGTAGTTTTGTATTTTTAATAGTTTGATTTATAGACATTAATATATAATTTAATTTTTTAATATCTTTATGTTTGAAATCATAATAATAACTTTTCTATTAAATAAGTTTATTATATATATTATTATTGACAAATTAAAATAAAAATATATATTTGTTTTGTTATATATATATATATATATATATATATATATATATATATATATATATATATATATATATATATATATATATATATATATATAACTTTATTTCCATATTTAATTATGTTAAAGCCATATTTTTATTTTTACAATTTTATTTTAAAATAAATGTTATTGTTATTAACTTTTATTATGTTATCCTAAATTAGGCTTTTAAAAAAATTGTTCATAATGCATTTTTATTTTTATTTTATTAATTTTCTGGTATAAAAGGCTCAAATAACCAAGCAGTATAAGCTATAGATTTATTCCAAAACGCTTGGAGTGCATGCGGTACAAGAGTTATTTGAGCCTCTTTAGAGAATTTTTTTGCATTTTGAAAAGTAACTGTAATACCCATCATCCATGTATTACTCTCTTTAGTCATTTAGTACTTATTTTAATCATTAGTACCTCAAATTTTAGATCTTTTAACAGATAAAATTTGTGTTTTAAGGACATCTTTTAACAGAGAAAATTTGTTTTAAGGAATCAGTTTTTGGTTGAGGAATCAGTTTTCTGTTTAAGAATCAGGGCACTACTCCAGAGATAAAAACTGATTCCTTCACACAGAGTAATCATCCACTAAAGTTGTCAAACTGTCACCAACACACTAAAAAATAGAAAGTTTTTTCAAAGAGACATTAACAAATACAAAGAAATGACGGCGATGTCAAAAGTCCTTCATGCTTAGAAATCATTGTTTATTATTCAAAATTCAGTAAAAACACAGCATCATCATATGGAGGATTAAGGCCATTAAGGCTAAGCTTTCGCTCCACATATATGCGGTTACTTTTGCTACATTCTCAGTCTATATCATTATAACTAGCCATACAATATAGTCTGCTAGCATAGTATTGATGAAGAGTAGTCTGTCTAAGAGCGAGTAGAATAAGCCAAATAAGCAAGAGAGCCAACTAATGGAGCATTGATATAGGTTGAAGGTTCAGACTGCGCATAAACACTTCTGTTATCAGGAAAATGATCATTGGCATCTGGGCCTCCCACAACTGCTCCAACCAAAAGGTTTGGATTGGGGGCATTACTATGCAAAAATTGGAAGCCTGCACTGCACCCAATGGCCTGTGGGTGTTGGGCCACTGAAGGCAGAGATGAGCCTCTGTGGTGAATATGCTGTGGGTAGTTGGAACCATACCCAACCATGTATGACATCTTCAGAGGATTGGATCCAAGTATATAGTCCACCTGCCACAAAATAGAATGTCAAGAGCAACATTCCTCAGAATCAAGACCTCGGTCACTTACTAAACAAATATAAAAAATCCCTTTCATACTTTAACTGCTATAGGTATCCATCATTATACTTTTGACACCTCATTAATAACTGTTATTTATACCTGGCGTCTTGCGATTGCTCTAAGCTTGCGAGGAGTCACTGTCATTTGCCCACAAGACACTAGCTGTTTGGAGGAGCTGAGGTATTTAGCATAGGTCACAAGTAGAAAGGATGCAGATGTAACATACTGCAGATTAACATCAGGCAATGTGTAGAGAAGTCCTCCTGTTCAAATATGGTCACTAGTATAAGTTACAAACTGATCACAACAATACTGTGCATTCAGATAAAGGTTTTTCACCTACCTGGTGTGTATTTAGACCCAGAAGATTCAGGCAGGATAGAGCACATATAGTTGTCAGCATGAGCTTTGTAGTCTTGAAGAGACTTAATTTTCCCTATCAAGAATTCCTGCAGGGTACAATACACATCCACTTGCAGTGAATCCAGTCATCTATAAAAACATTTTGTAGCCCTATGATTAGATGCTAATTTACATAGTAGTGTCCACGATTAGGCCAGAAATGCATAAAGTGGGAGGGCTTAATCTTCAATAGAATGAGGCCAAAAAGTGAATAAGCAAGAAGATAAAAAATATTGCAGATGCAATGAAAAAAGTGAAGTTGCCACACTTGAAGTTATTATACCTTCGATAGAAGCATTCGGGCTCCAACATGTTTATTGTACCACCCAAATATATTGTCCGATTTATAAGCTCCTAAGCTCTGACCGTTTGCTTGAATGTAGCTCAAATATTTGGCATTTTTTGTTGCGTTATGCAGCCATGCAGCTCCCCATAGTAGTTCATCCTGAGATCGCACAAAAAACAAATAAAGAATTTAGCTCTGACATTTCATGGCAATATAATCTGAAAGCATATCACATTTAGTTTCTTTACCTGGTACCCAGAATGAGAGCAATAGAATGGACAGACTGCAGACTTAAGGGAGTCAATGTAAGATCCTCTGTGCTTATCAGCGAAATCAAACACCTAAGAGAAATGAAGTTTTATGAGCTACTGAACAAGAAACAGAATTTATTAAGCTTTTAAGCTGCTGCTATTGAACCCTAGTGTTAAAAAATATAGCATCATGGAAGCCTGAATTAATCTCTTCGAATAGGAAGGATCTGACTTCCGAAACACAAGGGATGCAGCTGCAAGTGCTGCAGCCGTTTCAGCAGCAACGTCTGAACCAGGGTTTTGGCTATCTATTTTATATGCAGTTCTATCAGTGTCCATATCTTCTGGCCTCTCCCAGCATTTGTGATCATTGTTAGGGTTTCCTACCTGCATAATTTTCAGACAAGCCTCATTAATGATTAGAATTTATAAAGCCAGGAGATACTGAAATGAAATCATTCTGTTGTTATGCACATACTGACCTGAACATATATGCTTCCCGGGTGAGCAGTAGATTTGAGAAGATAATCTGTAGCCCATCGAATGGCCATCTTTGCATTCGAGAGCTCCCTGCCCATGAATCCGCCGAATTCCCAAACACTCCATGACAGCATTGTGGTCGTGAATGCCATAGGAAATCCGAACTTCACATTGTCTCCGGCGTCATAATAGCCTCCCGTCAAGTCCACCTGCATTGCAAGGCCAGGCATTAACAGTCAGCACATTTACAAACCAACGAAAAAGGAAAACAAGAAGAAGAAAGTAAACAAGAATGCATACATGGGCAGAAGAACCATCAGAAAGACCAGAATCTCTTCTCCATGTAATGCGTTGATTGGCAGGGAGGTTCCCAGAGCGCTGGCCTTCAAAGAAAAGAATGGCTTTTGACAAAGCATCTCTATAGTTATGCAAACCACCCGCCCCTTGGTGATAGCTCAGAGAAGTGAAATTGGCTGTAGCTTGTCTTATCAACATCAAAATACACAACACGACTAACCCACTGAAAAAACTCCTCATTTTTGCTTCAGCAAATACGTCGTAGCAAACTAAACAAATTGGGAGCTTGAATTGCAAGATGAACAGCCTGTGCAAAAACATGGATTTATAGGGCAGAGGAGGGCCCATTAATAAATAATTGGGCACGTAGCAAGGATAGAAATTAAGTAGTCGTTTGGCCTATCACGAGGCGGAAGTTAGTTTCTGGTTTTATCCCTTGGACAGAGATTATGGGAAAAAGTGTAGGGAGTAGGGGATCGTTGGGAGAGCGATTGGGAGGACATGGGTGGAAATCATAAGTGAGGGCTATCTTTATTAGTGAGGGCTATCTTTATTAGTGAGGACTATCTCATTATTTGAAGTCAGATTTAATACTTAATCTTATAATATATGTATGGGCTATCTCATTATTTAAAGTTAATTTTAACACTTAATCTTATAATGCACATGTGTACTAGCTTATTAGTACCTACCAATAATTATTTTTCTTGTTGGACAAATTTGATTTAAATTTGTACTTTTCCTATGTTAACATGACAAATTTTTAAGAAAAAAATATTGAAAAATGATTTATCTATATTGTCATTGGCTGAAAAAAAATGACCTCTTCTCTGCGGATTGTCGAGAGTGTAACAAAAAGCTATAAATACAGAGAGAATTTTGGTTTAAGGGGAGGATGCAGTAAGTATCATTAGCTAAACATAAAAATTATTTTTTTTGTCAAAGGGACAAAGTTATAATATTAATAATACTATTAAAAATATAGGGTTTTACACATTTTATTTTATGAAATTAAATTATTCTTGGGATTTCAATTTTATTTACTCAAAAGTTAAAAATCTAGTATTTCAATTTTATTTACTAAAAAGTTAAAAATCTACAGTATTATGAAAAATATTTCACCATGTTATTACATTTTTATTTTATTCTTCAAACATACAATATTTTAATTTATTTTAAATTATATAGTATTAATATTATTACATTTTAATATCTCAAGCAGACATTTCAAATCTCTATACAATCAAGTAGGGCCAGGGCTCTCCACATAATACAAATATGCAAGCTTTGTAAAGTTCAGTTTTATAGTTAAGGAAATATTTGTGTTATTTAATAGGCTTTGTAAAGTTTAGTTTTATAGTTAAGTAATATTTTAGTGCTATTTTATTTTTACCAAATTAAATTATTTTTTAGATTTCAATTTTATTTAACATTTCAAAATGAGTTCACATAAATTTTTCCTTATAAATTTAGTTCTGCAAATACAATAGTTTCAAATTTGAAATGATAAACAATTCTTTATCTTTAGAAAAAATTTTTAGTAAACGAGAATATTAGATTAATTAAAATAATTAGAATCGTGTTCTCTAAAATACTTACTATTATTACTTAAACAAAAAATTAAGTGACCAAGATAAAATACTATAGTTAAATAAGAATATGTTATTGTTATTATATTGTGTAATTATTCTTCAAAATCTAGGATTTCAATTTTATTTAGTCAAATCACTAAAAATATTTCACCATGTTATTACATTTTTCATTTTATTCTTCAAACTTACAATATTTTAATGCATTTTAAATTATAAAATTATTAGTATTATTACATTTTAAGGAAATATTTGTGTTATTTAATAGACTTTGTAAAGTTTAGTTTTATAGTTAAGGAAATATTTTAATCCTATTTTATTTTTACCAAATTAGATTATTTTTTAGATTTCAATTTTATTTACCCAAGACATTTCAACACTCTTCAAAATTAATTTTTCAATTATTGGAATGCAATTTGTCTATACAACCAATACCTAATCAACAAAAATATTACAACTAAACAAATACTATATACAACCAATAGCTAATCAACAAACAAAATTACAACTAAACAAATACTATAACAATAACACTACACGACACTTGTTACTTAAAGCACACAAGTGAGGACTATCTCATTATTTGAAGACTATTGCATCTGCTGAAGCTTATTAGTTATTAATCTATTAACAGTAAACTGGGTCAATCAAGACAAATACTCTGGACTATCTCATTATTACTACTCCAATACTATTGCATCCACTGAAGCTTATTAGTTATTAATCTATTAACAGTAAACTGGGTCAATCAAGGCACGGGATTATTTTTCTTGTTGGGTGATATAAATTTGAATTTTTCCTTTGTCAAGATGATAAAATTTAAAAAAAATGATTTATCTTTATTGTGATTGGCTAGAAAAATGGCCTCTTTCTCTGTAGATTGTGGAGAGTGCAACAAACACTATAAATGTGGAGAGAAATTGAGGGGAGGATGTGGGAAGTAAAAAAATTATGAACACTAATCTTACGTCCCACAAGTTAAGTCATACTAAATGGATGGCAATAATTTTGAGAGTGAAAAACCATCAATTTTTAGAATTTATTTTTTTACTTCATTACCTAAACTTCAAAATTACTTTTTGTCAAAGGTACAAAATAATTATAATATTAACAAGTGTCACTTAGTGGCTAGTAGATGCCTTGTAGTGTTGTTATTATAGTATTTGTTTAGTTGTAATTTTTTTTTGTTGATTAGGTATTGATTGTATAGACAAATTGCATTCCAATAATTGAAAAATTAATTTATGAGTGTTGAAATGTCTTGGGTAAATAAAATTGAAATCTCAAAAATAATCTAATTTGGTAAAAATAAAATAGGACTAAAATATTTCATTAACTATAAAACTAAACTACCTATTAAATAACACAAATATTTCCTTAAAATGTAATAATACTAATACTTTTATAATTTAAAATGCAATATATATATATATATATATATATATATATATATATATATATATATATATATATATATGATGGATTTTGGTGATATGTGGTGTATAATGATGGATGAACATGTATGATGTTTATTTTTATGGGTTTATATTTTTTATGATTATGACATGCATATGGATAGATGATAAAATGATACATAGATATGATTATGATTGGATAATGTAATGTTTATGATGGATGCATGATTATGGAAATGTATATATTCTTATATGAATGGATATATGTATAGAATGATAATGATATGTCTGGCACACTTGTATTATAGGATGAAGATGATGAAAAGGTAGATGAACAGAAGAAAGTAGGTGAAATTTGATTGAGCAATCCTTGTGAGATCTTATGGCTTTTTATTGCGGTAAATGAATGGATGGTGGATGATGAATGAAAACTTTAACGGTTGCACACAAATTTAGAGATTGCAATCCTTATGTTTGATATAGCATATGGATATTATGCACCAGAGTATGGAAGACCAAGGCTTTAATGTATCCAATGCACACAATATAATACAATCTTCTCTATTGTATGAGGTCAAGATGTTGATCCAACATACACAAGATATGAATATTAGCTGATCCAAGATGGACTTTGACTCTGCAAGCAACGATTTGAACTTGTTTCCACTAAACATAATGAAACCTTGTTTGTTATATGTATGGGAAATAGTCTTAGCATAGAATAAACCTAATACATAAGAGATTGAACATTTAGCTTCTTAGATGCAAAAGATATTGATATGCAAGATGCTAATCCCAATGCATACAAGATACCAATAATCGTAGTAGGAGAATAAGATCATCCCACAAACACAGCATATGAAAGAAGATGACCATGCCCCACTCTATACTTCATCGCAACATACCAAGATATGATGGATCAAGGCAGACTAGATTACGTATTAGAAAGGGACAAAAGATAAATCAAAAGAAAACAAAAGACACAGCCATCATGTTCTCTTGCCAAAAAAAGGTGCTCTTGGATGGATTGGATAGCACCTTGTTGTGAGGAAAGATATATCCAGTTGAAGGCTAAGATATTGGATTGGTATAGCAAATGTTGGCTAAAGGCATGGAGACAAACGTCTCTAGTTACCTCTGATTTATTAAGTGCTTGAGCTACCATGACATGCGTAGTTTGTTTTCTGCTTGAGTTAGTCAAAGAGAAGAAGATGGGAGAGAGAAGAAATGAAATGAGAATGGAAGAATGTATCATCTGTGCTTGCATACAGGATACTTCCTTCATATTCCAGACTGCCTACATACCCTGTATCCATGGGATCAAAGCATAGTATGATGATGATGAGACATGATTATATGTAGTTCTAGGTGTTTATTGATGATGTGGGAGATAGATGATTGAAGAAATGTGAGATAGATGATGATTGATGAAGGTTGGATGAATGTATAGAAGATGGAAATGGTCTATCACCTATAGTTGAATTTGGGTACTTCCTTCATATCCTAGATTGTCTGCATACCCTATATTGATGGGATCAAGGCACTTAACGATAGAGATAAGATGTAGTTCCAATGGTCTTATTGATGGGATAGTGATGAAGATGGCTTGGATTGATTAGACTATGGATTGATGGGATTGGTTGATGTTTGATGATGTGTGAGATGCTTTAAGTATCCACTCCAAAGATTAGGTGCAAGCAAGTGCCCCTAGTGTAGAATAAACTTATCAAAAACAAACAAGGTATTGCCCCTGTCAAGTTGTAAACCAATGATCAATCGATTGATTGGTGATGATAGTGTTGTCATTGCGGGGAATGATATATCCCTAGATTAACACAAGGATGTGGGAATGATATATCCCATTGATGATGATTAATTGATTGATAATTGGGTTGATTTGGTTTATGACAAGATTAGGATCAAGACCATTGATGTGATTGTATAATTTGGACACGATTGATTGACTTGATTGGTATGGATGAAGGATGACTTGGATTTCGATCATTGCTTGGACCAATTCGACTTGATTGATTGAATGATTGAAATGAAGACATTGATTTGAAGAAGTTCTTGGATTGGAATGGTTTGATGGATTGATTTGGTTGATTGATGAATGAATTAGAAGAATTGATTTCATTGGAGTGAATTGATTTGATGGATGTGATTTGAAGAAGAATTGGTTTGATGAATTGATTTGTAGAAATGATTTGATTCATTTGGATTGATTGGAGGAAGTTGTTTGATGATGATTGAATTTGTTATTGATTGATAGATTATTGCTTGGATTTTTGTTGGATATTTGATTTTTTTTGTGTTTTTGAAATGTTTTGATTTTTTTGGATTTTTGATATGTGCTGATTTTTTTTGGATTTTGGAAATGTTTTGATTTTTTTCGGATTTTTGAGAATATTTGATTTTTTTTGTATTTTTTGAAATGTTTTGGGTTAGAACTAGATGACAATTTTGATTGTATTTATGCTAGACACCAATGACAAGGGAAAACTATGTCTGGATGCAAGAATTGAGGTATAAGGAATGGACAAAAGGATGAGCAATAGTAAATGGGATGGAAGGCTCATGATAAATGGATGGGTAAGAGGATAGGCCATAGAATGGAAAGCTCATGATAAATGGATAAATACAAGGATAGACTATAGTGGATGGATGTATGCCTCATAATGGAGCTAGGATGTGATCTCCAAAGACTATGTCACATAGGAATAACATGCCCCATTCTAGGTAGTAGACTTAGGATTTTACATGACAAATCTTATGACGAAAGGATGATTGGAGGGATTGGAAGGGATTAGGCATATCAAGAGATACCCATAGCATGTTTCAACATTTTCCCCTTATGTCCTCATCAAGATCAAAAGGAGGAAGGGAGGATAGACATATTCAATATGATAGGTATGTGGCTGTAATGGATAAGGATGGTAGGATAGGATAGTATTGACATGGTATGATGGGATAGATAGGAAAATGATAGATTAGATAAGACAACGTGCCCCCAAGTGTAAGTGACATAGATAATCAACCCACTCATGATGTCTGTTTGCCAGGTTTTCATCATGGTACTTATCCAAGATGCCACCAAGGGTGGTTTTCACCATTGGATGAAGGGATTTCTCTTTACTATTTTGATTTTTTTTTCTTTTCTTCTTTTTCTTTTCCTTTTTTGATTTTTTGATTGTTGAATGGGAAAAGTGGATATGAATAGGAGGGACTCAAGTGTCTAGTGCCATGAAAGGTGATTGTCCCATTGGAGATGAATGTCATCATATGGACCATGTTAGATGTCATTATGGTCATCGATGTTGGTAAGGGATTGCATGGATGGAAGATGGATTAGGTAGGATTATAAAAGGTTTATGAAAGGATGGATGGGGGGTAGTGGATTATGCATGGTTAAAAGCTTATGCAAAAGCATGGACCATAAAAATAAAATGGGGAGGATATGTAGGATTGACATGTTATAGGGACGAATTGGATTGGTATGCGGAAGTGTCGTGGGATGAAAGGGAACCATGACCAACGGTTGCACACACCATGATAAACATTAAAGTTTTTGATGGGAAGGTGGTGTAGGAAGTAATGGCAATGTTTTCTTAGGAGATGGATGACTTATTGATTTAGGTACCCCCATAAACTTAATATTTTTAGGATTTTTGTTTTACTTGTGGGATTTTTGGAATTTTTGAATGGAATAGGAATTTTAGATGAAAGGAGATTGTTGGGATTTTTGAGAGGTGGATGCCTCATTTGACTTGATTGATTTTGCTTAGGGACCCGAACCATTTTGCTTTTGGATTTTTCTTGTGACGGTATGGGTTTAGATAGATTTCTGGATGTATTTTTCTTTTACCCTTTGCATTGATATCCTAAGGCATTAGGACCTTTAGGATTTTTTATATTATGATGGGAGGCATCCAAGTTTTTATTTTTGAATCCCATGGGTTTGGTGGAATGAGTGGAAGCTTTATGTTTAGACAATATGTGCATTTGTTGGTCATGATTAGGAATATGAGGGAATTTATGGATGATAGGGGGCGAATTAGGTGTTGGAAGCAATAGTGGTATAGTGGATGGTGGGATATTAGGAGTTGGAAGAATTGGAGGTAAATTGGATGCTCAAAGGTGTATGGTCACATGCTTTTGAAATTTGTAGGATAGTGGACGTGGAATGGAAACATATGTTTTAGGGGTATGATGAGATTTATGATGGAAAGTGGACTTGAGATGCATGGAGGAAGTACCAACATCTTTAGATTGTTTACCTTGGGCATTCATGTTGTAACAGACAATGGGTTTAGATGTGGTTTGAACACTGGACTTGAACTCCTTATTGGATTGAGAAGGTGAGGTGGTAGACAATGGTGGTTTCTCTCCTAAGGAAGAGCATTCATGAATGAGGGTGGATATACCAAGTGGATATGATGGTGGACTTGCAACATGGTCAATAGTGGATGTGGAAGGATCATTAGGATCTTGATTATGTTCATTTAGATCCAAGCTATTTGTTTGATCATCTATGTTTGCTTGAGGGCCAAGTGTCCCATCATGACAAGTGGAAGTTAGTGGATCATGAGTAGGGCTAGATGGATGATGGATAGGAGAAATTTAGATATCTTTCTCATGGATAGGCTCTTCATTATGAACAATATATTGATCATGGAAATGATATATGTGATGGATGGGTTGGATTTTGATTGTTTTCTCATGGATAGGTTCTTCATAGGTAATATCTTGATCATAAAGAAGGCATAGGTTGTGGATGGGTGGAATGAAAGGGATTTGATCTTGGTTAGAACTAAGGCTTGATGTTTCCACATGCTTAGGATTATGCTCTTGACATAGCTATTGATTTTCTGGAATGGAAGTGGAAGGCTCTTGGATATGCTTGACATATTCTTAAGGTTTATTGACATGAGGGGATGATGGATATTCACTTGGACTCCTGGTGGGATGCTCTTTAATGGACTCAAGGGACTCTAGATGGTCATAACCATATGTACATGATGGAGTTTGACATGGACTTATGATGGGAGCCTCTTTAATAGGGTTAATGGGTTGTGGACTATATTAAGGATTTGGAGGACTAAACAAGATGTTTGAGGACTCTTCAATAGGCTCAATGAGTTGTCGACTACATGATGGGATTGAAGGATTAGACCTGACATTGAGAGATTTTTTGATATGCTCATTAATGGGTATTTGACATGGATATTGTTTATTCCTTGCTAATAGCTAGTGGATTGAATCCTTTACAAGTGTATGGGTGAAAGGACAATACAATGGGTAGACAATAAGGGTGGATATTATAGGCTTATGACTAGGATTAGGTGGAGAAATAGTGGTATTGAACATATTAGGATTTGACTTGGATGGAGGGATAGTAGGATTGGATGGATTGGGATTTGGATTAAATGGAGATGGCACATGAGATTGGGATGAGTTTGCATGCTTAAGGATACTCTATTTGTTTATTATTATAGCCAATGGATCACATCTGTTACAAGTGTATGGGTGAAAGGACAATATAATGGGTGGACAATAAGGGTGGATATTATAGGCTTATGATTAGGATTAGGTGGAGGAATAATGGTACTGAAGAGATTAGGATTTGACTTGGATGGAGGGATAGTAGGATTGGATGGATTGGGATTTGGATTAAATGGAGATGGCACATGAGATCGGGATGAGTTGGCATGCTTAAGGATACTCTGTTTGTACATCTCATAGAAGTATGGCATAAATATAGGGAACTCATTTGTATCATGACCTTTGATCCAATAGTATGCATAGTAGTCATATTTGATCCAAAAGTTCAATGAGTTTTGTGTCAAGAAGCCCTTGTAAAATCATCTCAGTCATCGCTTTTGGCAAAGCATTGGAGTAAGATGATGATGAATGTAATGAAGAGCTTGGGGGATTAGAAGGTCGGTGGATCAATGGACTAGGAGCAAGATCACATGGTGGTGTTGGAATAGGACTTGTAGGCTAATGCTTCATCATTGGAGTGGATGGTGATGGAGAGTACTCATAGGATACATGATATAGATTGGTATTTCCCTCGTCAAAGGATATTAAGTCTTGTTGCAAAGGCATTTGATCTTGTTGCAAGGGTTGACTTAGGTCTATCAACGATCCTTGATGGTCTCAATGGTGATTAGGTGAAATGGTGGGATAGGTAGATTAAAGGTCTTGGGATATGAATTGATGTTGATAGTTGTTGATATTGGAAGAAATGGTTTATGGTGATGTAGAATTGACATGATATGTGGATGGATGAGATTGGTATGAAGTTGGATAAGTTGATGAAACATTGACTTGATAGGTTGGTGGATTAGGTTGGTATGAAGTGGATGGGTATGACACAGAGGATTGAGATGGCATTGGTTGATGGTGAATGGATAGAGGATGATGTACTTTTTGGGTTTGACAAGTGGCTATAAAGTGTTGGGCTTGAGCTATGAGGTGTTGTATTTGAGGTGATTGGCTTGTTTGAAGTTGAAGTTGTTTGATGAAGGCTTGTAGTTGTTGAATGAATCATTGGTCTAGGGGTTGTGGTGCTTGGTAAAGCTTTTGAATGAGGTCTTGGAATTGGGGTACTATGTCTTCTAATGTTGGCATGTTTTATAGCTTAGGACCCTTTTGAAATGTGCTTGACTAGGATTATGATGGTGATATTCAAGACTTGGCTGGAAATGTAATTTTGAACCAGATAAATGAAGATAGTCTATAAGTAACTAGAGGCAAGGCTGAATGCAACAAAGGCAATTGGAAATAGGTCAAAGGTGACTGGGAATATGCCAAAGTTGATAAATGTTGTTGATCAAAGGTGAGGTTGTATGGCTCAAAGGTGACCAACTGCAATTCAAAGGCAATTTTGGATAGCTCAGAGGTGATTGTAAGATATTTAGAGGTAAATCAAGTCAACCAAAGGCAAGTTGATGTTGATCAAATGTGATTGACTGTGGTTGAAAGGCGTCTGGCTATTGTTTGAAGGTAACTTTTTGTGTTAGTGAATGATGTTTGACATTTTTTGACAAGAAAATAGATAGCAAAAGACACACAAACACACAAGACACTCACAAACATGTACAACCTAGGCTGGAAAGGATACTACTTGTTGAATCCCTACTTGGATTTATCCAAATACTGAAACAAAGTGGATAGCTAGAGATGTTCGTGACATTGGCTCCCCCTTACACAGCACAAGCACACCAACTTCTCTTTCTCTTTGGATCGTATGAACCAAGGGAATTTCTATCTCTACAATGAATAGTACATGTAGGGCAGATTCAGAGGTTCAACCTCCTATGTCAACAAGTAAAGGGATTTTGGCCTCTAAACAAATGGTTTCTAGTGAATATTCATGGGACCAGCACGTTACGTGCATCCAACAAGCCACCTAAAGCTCTAACTAGCTCTACTAGGAGTCTCAAATATGCTAGGTACACCTCCTTTTGAACTAACACCGTATGGTAAGCACTAATACCGGTTTGGACTTGGCTTTTGCCTTATCCTATTTTATATAGAACACTGAATGAAAGTACCACTTGAGGTCATTCCCTTGGGGTGAGTACTTCTTTTCCCACCAAGGCAAACCTCTCTAAATATAATAAGAAGTTCTCTTGCACCCAAGATCCATTTGATATGCAAGGGGAGAGGATACTTTTTTTATTAGCTTAGGGTTACAAACATGCACAACAAGTAAATTAAAAAGGTAAAACAAACACAGAGCAAACAAGGTTCCTTTTAAGCAGCAAAACAAAATGTTCCTGAATTAGTAAAAAACATGATGAGTCTTTGATGGATCGATTCTGGAATAGATTTGTTAGTAGTTTTAGATCCACCTTTCTTTGACAAATGATAAGATGCTACAACAACAAGCATTAGCTGCCGAAGAAAATCAATATGCAACAGTATAAACCAAAAGTGAAAGAATAATGATCAAATGTGACTATTTGCAAATCAAATGTGATGATAGTTTTACCAAAGGTGACCTCCTACTGCTCAAAGGTGAGTTTGTATCATGCAAAGGTGATTAAGGATCGTGCAAAGGTGATTTACTATTAACCAAAGGTTCTCAGACATGTAAAATCTATAAAAACTCAGGATCCAAGGTTAGGTAAATGATAAAAAGGCAAATATGAAGGATCTAATAACCTAGAAGGATGGATTGCTTGAATTAGATCTTGGATTTTGTAACACAACAAAAAAAGGATTCCACTAGATGATGTTATTAGGTCAAAGACAAATCAAACCCCAAATGAGCCAGCTTGAGGATGAGAAAAAACTACTAGGGTTTGCTAATAAATCAACTTGCAACCCAGCTCAGACATAGAAAACTCAACTAAAACCCTAGAAGATCTTGAAAAAATAGAAAAATATTACTAAACCCTAGCTAACCAGAGGCGATGCACTATCGATCAAAAGTGAATGTTTGCGAACCAAAGGCGACCGAGGATTGTACGAATGCAATTTTTTGTGTACCAACTACGATTCAGGATCATGCAAAAGTGATGATTTTCCATTCAAATGTGATACTCTACGGATCATATGCGCTCTGCATATCTATACTTGAAAATAACTTTCAAATAAAAAGATTAATCAATGATGTGGGTCCCACCGGGCGTGCCATAATGTGTTAGTAGGAAAAATTGGGTTAATAAGATCAAGCATTACAATCAAAAACCCAATCCTACCAACTTAAAGGAATCCATATAAATGACACAAAATGAAAGCAAATCAAAGAACAATGTCACCTAGATTGGATTCATTCCTTGGTTGCAATGTGGATTGCTTCTCAATAGTTAACAACCATAGTTGTCAAAGCTGCCATGATGCTAGATGATATGCTCAAGGTGCTCAATGGATGCTTAATGGACTCAATATACATGAGATGATAATCTGGATGCTATAATGCTTGTGTCGGGTGTCATGAAATTAGATGAGAGGGTGTATATATAGCTTTCTACTAAGATTGATCAATGGTGGAGATTAAACAAGAAGCTTGGATGAATGTGTACAAGACATGTGTTAATAGGAAAATCTTTTATTATTTATGATTTTAGTTGGTTTGTTGGTAATGGTATGATTGATTTTCTTAAAATAGGATGCTTTTCTATTTTAAGGATTGGATGATGTGGATGATTGATTTTAGAACCAATTAAATCATTTTTGTATTTGATTTAGGATAAGACCTACCTTGTACACATAGAAGAAAGTGATAAGAGAGGGAAATGATAAGATAAAAATAAATTAAACAAATATATTGATTTAATTTATTTCTAAATGATAGAGGAAAGGGTTAAATTTAGAAAGTTGGAAGAATCAACATAAATTAAATAAATAACCTTATTTAATTTATATGCATTATGAGAAGACAAATAAATAAAATTTAAAATTTATTTATTTTAGAGGAATAATGGGATAATTAAATAATTAAAGATTATTTAATTATAGATGAATAATAGAAGAAAATAGATGATGGAAATATATGATTTAGAAGAAAATAGATAATTGATACAAATGTGTTAGACAAAAGACATATGAGATGCAAGAAATTGACAAATGATGTGAAGGGTCAATTTTGGGTGTCTACAATATAATTAATATTATTATTTATATTATAACTGTTGATGTGTAAAATTGCGCAGGATCCAACACCAACATGGGAATTTTCAGGAATGTGGGGCTTGCTACCTGAAACAACCTCCAGATTTTAAAGAAATTGGCTCTTCTCTATCTTGTATGGGTTTTGGGAAAAAGAGGAGAAATTAACAGAATTAAAGATATAGTTAAGGCAAATCTATCTATGGTGATGCGCCTGAATAATAAGTATCTCTCTCAACTTAAGCACAGTGAAGCTATTCTCAAGATTCAATTACGTTAAAGAGCAAATGTTGCATGATTAACATAAATAGATATAATGAATAACTCAAAGGCTCACAAACAAAAAATTTACAATGATGCATAAAATATCGACCAAGGCACAAAACTCTGTCTTTCTCATTAATTTTATAGCAACATAAGAGGCATAGATACATGCATAGTTACATTTACTTTCTGAATCAAGAATAACAAAAATAAAGGCAAAATGATATTCACTGGTCACAACAAAAAGTCTCAAACTTCTCTCTTAAATCTCTGATCGAAAAATATCTCTAGCAAAACTATCTATGAATGAATCTAAATATCGATCTATTACCAATGTTACATATTTATAGCACAGGAGCGACTCTAGATTGTCTGTACAATCGAATCCCAATGGCCTAACCGAACTGGAGCTAACTGGAAGTCCCTGACACTTAAAATCTTTTGGATTCGCAAACAGTTACAATAACTGCAAGTCCATTGGCTATGGCAAAAATATGTGTGGCACATCCCTTCTATAAAGAAAAGACACTTGGTGGCATCCACACTCTTTAAGCAATGAACTCTGGGACATATGGCAATGTCCGCGCACATATAACTTGAAACTTCTTCATCTCTTGGGAGAAATAGGAAACTGACACATGGCGGCGTCTGTAGCAACTAGAAATAGATACGTATCTTTATCTGCACCTTCTCGCTGAACTGTGTCTCTATATTCAGTGGCCCCTACCTATGACAACTGTCGCGATCTGCTACTCTAAAGCTTAAAGACATATTAGAAATGGGGTCCACAACTCTTTGCTTGATAGCTTTCAAATAGGGACAGGTGGCTGCTTCCGTAGTATCAACTATCTGGTATGTGGCAGCTTCCGCAGTCTTCTTGAATCATTAGAACCTTTTCGAGACTCACGCGGAGGTTGACACATGTCGGGCTCCGTGAAACTGAAGAAATATTTATTATCATTGGAAGAAGGGGCAAAAACTTTTACTTGGGCACTACATCCACCACATGGCACATTCCACATCACTGAACCTTTACACTGGGGTCTACCTTCATTTATTAATTTGCATCGAAGGATATATAAACAGACACGCGAAAGCTAACACTTGGCAAGCTCCGTGGCTATCAAAAAATACACATGGCTTCTTCCGCAGGCCAAATAAAACTTTATAACTGTGTCTCCATAGGTGACACATGGCATCTTCCATAGGGTTGCAACTTAGAATGTATTAGAGACATTTAATCCACGTGGCACGATCCGCTGCAAAAGTTGTAACTTAGAAACAAAGGTAGCTTAAATCGTAACTTGACACTTGTCAGACTCTGTGGCACTGGCAAAAAGAAACCCGCAACAACAGTAAAATGAAACCCTTGTAAACCCTCGCGGCCATTCTCAGAAACATTTATAGACACAGAAACTGAAACTCGTGGGTGCGCTGCTGAAAACAAAATGTAGAGTTTTATACTCTACAGTTCTTGGTGACTAGTAGGGATTTTGAGCCTGCTAAAAAAGAACCCAAAACTTGGCAAAATATATGTATGTAAAATACAAGATAGGGTCACAAATTCTACAAAGTTGTCTGATAGACAGACCATTCTAAATCTGAGAGTCCCTGCTTGCTCTGTAAATCCTAAAAGGCAAAATCAAGATTTATTATGTCCTTGTGAGAAAACTTCTGCAAAATCTAAACTGCAGTCTTTAGTTGAAACTCTAATTGGGCCATCAGGATCAATACAGCTTCCACCTCTTGTAGTGATGAGGAATCACTTAAACCTTGAAAAATTGATTAATCATTTTCTCTTATTAAAAGCAATCTTAATCTCATCAATCATCAATATAGTATTACTATTTGGAAATGGTGATGGAAGACCCAGCTGCACTAGATCCTCTATGTGTCTCTTCATATCTTTGACTCCCTCTTTAACAACATCTAGGAGTTCCTAGCAAGTTGTGGCAGCTGAGTTGCAAATCAGAACTTCATTCACCCTCTTTGCAGCTTTCATTCTGTCACTGATCCTTGCTGCCAACAATATTTCATCTGTTGTGTCATATAGCTTCTTCAACAACAATTTAGAGTCAGAAACCCTCAAGGAAATAGTAGACGGAGTGGCCTGAACTAAAGTTTCCACTTTCTTGCACAACTGCTATGCATTTAACAGGAACGTTAATGAGGGTATGAGCTAGATAATCTCCTTAGAGATTCTTTTCCACACTATCACATATAGCTCCTTGACTAGATTCAGAACTCCAGCATTCTGAGGCCTGTTAGCTAACTCCAATGTTAGTTGTTTTGTCATTTGTTGCTCTGCTAAGAGTTGTGCCTGTATTACAGCAGTAGTATTTTGTTCATTCAACAACTTTTGCTGAAACTATGTAGCTTGTTGCAACTTATCCTAATATCTCTTCTCCAATGTGGCCTTTTCCTACCTCAAAACAGTTACTGCAGCTCTCTCTTGTGCCAGCTCCATCTTTAGAGAAGCATTTTGAGCCTAAGTGGCTTGATGAATTTGACAAGAAACAGTATTTTGCAACTGTAGATTTAGATTCTCTATCTCATCTGTTCTAGATTTCAACTCTGTAGTAAGGTTGCTATTATTTGCCTTCTCCTTTGTTAAGTCAGTTTCAACCTTTTGCAACTTCCTGGACACCTTTAAGTAGTCAGTTGCAATAGTAGAAGTGGTTTCATTAAGTAGTTCGACCCTATTTTGTGGTCTGAATAGAGACATGTCCATAGCTATTGCATTCATTGCAAAGTCTTGAGGCTGCATCTACTCATTTGGCTTCACCACATTTGGGGACAAATGTGTGACAGTCAGCTGCTGTTGAATAGGGTCAAAGAGAGACCTCATATGTGGCACATCCAGGCTCTTATTTTCTTTCTTTCTTTTCTTGTCCATGCTGGCTTCTCTAGCCTTCTTTGCTGTATCAGCCTGAGCCTGGAAAGTGGGAGGAGAGGCAATATATCCCCCAGTAAAGGGATGACCCTGAAGTAAACCATAAGGAATAGCCAAATGTTGGCTAGGGGAGATTTGGGGAGGTGCTCTTCTTGGAACAGAGGGGGAAAAGAATGGCAATGAGGTGGCCTGTGAAGACATGGCCTGAGGATTAGCAATTGGGGCAAGTGTAGATATAGGGACAACAGAGGTGGCGGGGGATAATAATGTTTGGCCAATTGAGGTTGCCACCCCTATGATAGAAGAAAGAGACAAAGAGGAAAAAGGAGAAGAAACACTTACTTGAGGAGCAACAGATGTAATTGGTATTTGCTGTAGTAGGGGTTCTGCTTCTTCATCTGACTCTGGTGGTAGGTTTAGTTTTCTATGCTTCCTTGGCCTTTCTTCTTCTTGCTCCTCTGATTTCTTCTCTACAACATTAACCACTACTGATGGTGGCAACGATACAAAACTAGAAGCCCCAATAGCTAAAACTTTAGGAGTCCCTCTAGGTGGTGATGACCCGACACCCTTTTGTTTCTCTAAAGTACTGAGAGACTGGGGCCAGGAAGATACAGGGGCTATAGATGAGGCTTGTCTTGTTGCTTGCATTGTATGAGTTGACTCAACTTCCTCTTCTAACTCTTCACCCCTCTTCTGGATTCTGCTTGTATCGGGGCTAGAGACTAGAAAGGGATGCAACTCATCTTGGATCGACTCCCACTTCTCATCTATGTCGGCCTTGCCAAAACAGTGTGTCAATTCAAAAAGTTCCTGCCTATATTTCCAATAGGCCTCAATTTTCTTTGGTTTCCATTCCTGGCCCTTCAAAGCCTTCTTCAATCTAGTACCCATTCTAATCTTAGGGTCAAAGGCTCTTTGTTTAACATAAAAGGTCTCCCATGGCCTGGGACCCTCATAAGGCAAATCTGCCAGTTCCACATACAAGTCAGGGCCATCTTCTTTAGGGCTTCTCCTGTCTTCCCAAAAGGGGCTGCCCTCATGTGCTATTTTAGCCCTGACTTTGTTGCTTCTAACCCAGGAGGCTATAAAACTATTTGGGTCATATCTCCATTTATCTTCAATGATGAAAAATCCCAAGATAGCTAACTTTCATAGCAATAGGTGTTCAACGTCCTTGACTTCTAGGGTCATATTCCTTCTAACCCATGGGACATCATACGTTTTCTTCTTCTTCTTCTTAGTGCCAAATTGATTGTCAACCACAGACACTTGCCAGGTTACCTCTAGAAACACTAACCTAGGGGTCAAAATTTTAGGTAGTAGCATAGGTTCTCCATTGAAACCATGGACCCTGATGATAGTGCTTTGGGACCCAAAGAAATAGTCACATGGGATTGGGCAATTAGTCATGAAACCCCTAATGCTTTGTGTCAGCCTATGTTCTACATGTTTAAGGCTCAAATGGCAAAATGCAGGGACAACAAAGAGTTCCTAGAACTCATAAGGGTCTGATGCCTCAGATAGCACATGTGTCCAAGCAGACACAGGAATAGTTCTATTTTGCCCAAAATCTAGGTCGTACATGCTCAATTGCATATTTTGTGCAAAAATACCATAATTCTGATATAGCATTAAATGAAACAACTAAGCAGAATACCTGAAAACTCCTTTAGGTTTGAAATTTATGAGTTGATTGGCCATGGAGTAAGCAATTTGTTCAGAGAAATCTAGCTGGTATTCCTGTGACTTGTCCACAATCTTTAATCTAAAAAGGATAGCAATTTGCCAATCGTAGACTGTAATGTCTTCCTTCATCCCAAAAATAAAAGCCATCATTAACAGTGCCTCCTGACTAGCTTGGATGAATTGTTCCCTTCCTGTAGGTATTGTGGGCATCTGTGTGTTCTCCTCTAGAAATTGTAACTCTGAGTTGAGAAACCTAAGCTGGTTGTTGACATTTGACCATGTCTTTTGCATTTTACCAATGGTGGGGAATGTGGCCGTTCGATCATGATACAGGGCCAACATGTTTCTTATGGCTTTGGGTGAAATTTGCACTACAAAGGGACCCTATTGTATGATGCTTGAGGACACATGAAAATGTTCTGCACATATATCAATTAAGTCAAGACATGGATGCACACTTGGAACCATGAACTGTGCCAACTATGAGGTCCAAATCCTCATTCCAAAAGTTTCAGACTCCCCTTTCTTTGCCTTCTGAATGATTCTCTAGTGTGCCCCTTCACGGAGAGCCTTGGTAGATTTTTGAAAGGCTGGGTCGAAGATACCATCTACAAAGTCCTTCACCTTCTCTGGGTCGACATAAAACCCTACCTCGGGAACCTCATTCTTGGATAGTTCCTCTTGGGTTGTGCGGGCACTGAGGCATATGACTTGCCGCTTAGAACCTGTCGATTGATTCATAAATTTTGAGTGCCTCCTGAGAAGACTGTGCTTCGGCCATATCTGTATCTATAGGGAGAACGTAGGAAGCTTTGACATAATAAAGGTAGCAACTGCGTGACAGAAGTGACACCTGACTAGGAAGGGTTTGCTAAGGATGGGAATTGCAGGCAACAGTGATTTCACAGTGGAGAGTTGGATGTAAATGATAGCTGTAATTTGGGATTTTGACTCTTATTAATGAGGCTTTAATGACACATCGTGCCTTATAAATGACATTAACACCAAGAAACCGTTAGTGTATCCTTTTAAATCGGCATGGGACAGAGTGTTAGACACATCATGAGAGTGGCTGCAAAAGTGCGTACTTTCAAGGATTTTGGGGATTGGAGAGAACCTTAAATGAATGTGAGGATTTCAAAAAGAGAAGATGCTTGCGCTGTTAACACGTGTTCACTGAACACTTATTTAAAAGAAAAGCGGGAAAAGAAAGCGGGAAAATAGGAAAACAATAAAGGGAAACTAACTAACTATAGTACATAGGAGACACTTCTTATATAAAATGCTTCAGATAGATCCCATTCACAGGAATCTCTTCAGGTTCACCTTCCATTGTTTCAAGCTCAAAATAATTTTGTTGCTTATAGGAATGAATCTTGCAAGGACCAGTCCATAGTGATTCAAATTTACTATGTTGGCCCGACTTGGCTGCTCTCTCATCCCATTTCAACACTATTGAGCCTACTTCAAAATGGGGATTTGAAGTCCTCTTGTCAAAAGAATCTTAAATTATTTTTTGATGTTTCATCAGTGACTCATGTGCTTTTTCCCTTTTCTCTTGCACTTCTAGCAGTTCAGCAAGTCTGACTTGCATGGGACTATTCTCCTCAATCTCAATTTATTTCAATAATTGTATAGCAGGAATCTCTAAGCTTAGTGGCATTAAAACTGGCTTACCATAGACCAATTCATATGGAGACATCTTTGTCACTTGCTTAGGTGTAATTCTATCAGCCCACAGTGTTGTATTTAGCAGCTTATGCCACTCTCTGTGATAGTTGGTCCCTATCCTCTTAATGAGTCTGATTAGGTTCTTGTTAGTAGACTCTGCCAGACCATTACCCTGAGGGTAATAATTTGAAGAAGTTTTCAAATAAATTCCATACCTTAATGCAAACTCAGATTTTTTTGTTCCTAAAAAAGGCCTTAGAATTATTTGATATTATGGTACAAGGAGGACCAAAACAAACAGTAATACCCTCCAGAAAGTCTAATATTACTTTTTATGTTACTTCCTTGAGTGGCACTGCTTCACTCCTAGTGAAGTAATCTGTGGCCATAAGGATCCATTTGTGTCCCATACTTGACACTGGATTGATCATACCAATAAAATCTTGACCCCATTAGGAAAAGGGCTCATCTATAATTATGGGGCTTAGGGGCATTGCTGCATTTCTTCTTTTTCCTGTATAAAACTGACAGGCTTGGCACTCTTTGACCAACTGATAACAGTCTATAAATAGATTTGGCTAGAAGTATCCTGCTTGAGTCACCTTTATTGCTATGGTCCTTGCTAAAAAGTGTCCACCTGAGGTTCCATGGTGCAACTCATGTAATATTCTTTGAGCCTCATTTTTTTCTATACATCTCAAAAGTATGCCATCAACATTTCTCCTGAATAAGATCTGGTCAAATAATACAAAGTAGGACCCTTGCTATCTATAATACCTTCTCTTATCATAAGAGAGCTCATTTGGGAAAATCCCATGTTTCATAAATTGAATCCTATTTGTGACCTAGGAATTCTGATCAATCTCTTGGATTCTCAACACACTCTCACTTTGTGTTTCTTGTGTCATCATTTTCTCCATGTCCTGAGCCATATATTGGCACAATCCTTTGCCTCTTACTAACTTAGTGGGTTTGACCTCCACATCATATTCAAGGATCTTTGTTATCTAGTTAGCTCTTTTCTCAGTGATCTCACCCTCCATAATGTATTCTCTTACACTAGGATGAGCCACTAATATCAGAATTTTATTCCCTGTTACCATGTGTCTGAATTTCTTAAGAGCTTTGACCATGGCATATGCCCGTTTCTCCACAAAATTGTATCTGGCCTCATATTCCCTGAGTGTTCTAGAGAAAAAGGCTATTGGGTGCTCTCCTTCTTGTTGATCATCTTTCTCACCATTTGGGGCAATAAGGCAAATTCCTGCACCAGCACTGTTTTTACTTCTGGCCCCATCAAAATTTAGAGTCCAGATTTTTGAGTCCTTTTTAGATTCTTGAGTCTGTGGTGTTTCTTCCCTTAAAACATTTGGGATCTCTTGGTCTTCTTCAAATATGACATAGGTGCCTAAACTATTAGAGTCATAATTTCCATGGGGATCACTTTGTATCATAGTCAATAACTAGTTATTCTCTTCCTCTTGTTGGTCATATTCAGTCCAATCCCCTAACTCTTCAACAAAGATTCTCTCCTCTTTATTTAGCATAGCATGGGCGGCCTCTAATTTTGGGGTTGGTTTATTTGTGATATGATCTTTAGATAATGACTCAGATAGTATTTTCATTTTTGTCCCATATTTAGTTCTTAGAATGAGGTGTGACCAATCTAGTGACATGTAACCTCCTATCTTGGTTGTAAAGTCTCTGGATAGACATAGACCAAATATAGGGGGAATATCTATGACTACCACATCCTAATTTACAATTATATTAGGCAAGTGTACAATTGCAATGGGAGTTGTTTAATTTTCCCTATTGTTTGCACTGATTTCCCATCCAACTGCATAACTCCTCTAGTAAGTGGCTCATACTTTATCTTCAAAGCATCTGCTATTTGTTTTGGCATTACTGTAGTACTGGCCCCAGAGTCTATCATTGCATTATGTAACAGTTTCTTCCCAATTATTAAAGTCAAATAAAAGGGTTCAGGTTTGGATTTACCTACCTCAGGTGCATTGTTCAAAAGGGCTATTGTCTGCAGAGGTATAGTATCTTTGAGCTGCAGTTTTTGTTTATCAGTAGGTCCTCCTTTGGTACCAGTACGTTTAGGCACTTCTTGCCCTTGTAGAGCCTCTTGCAACAGTGTCTTCTGCTCAGGAATAGCTAACATGTCCCAGATTGATACATGCGCTGGAGTTCTTTTTAGCTGATCCACCACGTTCACAGGTCCTAATGCTTGGGCTTTTGAGTAATAAGGATACCTTACTTTTTCTTGAACTTGTCCAGAGGCTACTTGATTCTGCACAGGATGAGGTATTTCTTGTCTAGGAACTGCATTCTGGTGACTCTGAAATGGAAAAGCTCCCATGATTTCATTATTTGTGACTTCAGGCTACCCCATCATTCTCCTCTTGGCTCTAGTATAGTAATCTGATTAGACCAATGGCTTCTTGGAAGTGGATGCTTCATTTAAGAACACTGAATCTTCTTCCTCAATCCATGAAAATAGAGCATGCTCAGGGGCTATTTCCTCTTCCTGTTGTAAGGACATTCCTTGCATCTGGGCAACCAGGAATGTAGTTTGTACATCCGGAGACTAATATTGTAAAGTGTTAGAAGTTACAAATTGTCCTTCTAATCCTCTCTGTTCTGCTATCTTTTGCTGTAAATTTCCTCTGGGGTAGTCTCTGGGCATATGGGCATTACTGTAAGGAAAACACCAAGCATTTGTGCCATCTGCAAAATTATTTTGCCCTGGAATAATTTCCCTATTGGGATTAGGAGGAACAGCCTATAGATGTGTAGGGATTGTGATTAATTGGTTTGATGGCTGAGGATTAGCTTGCCTTTGAGGGCCTTGATATTGATTTGGCTGAAAGGGAGGCCTATTTCCTTGGTAACCTTGATAAGGGGGCTTTGGATAGGGATTTTGTTGCCTCTTTAGATTAATTATCTCATTTGAGAAGGTTCTTAAGATGTTCTTGACATCATCCATTTTAGATGATTGAACAGGGGCAGTTACTTTAGTAGGTTGCTGAGGAAAATAATACATAGACACAGGTGGGGTTGTAGGATTAGGAGCTTCTTGAGGCAAAGGTAAGGTAATTTCTAGGAACATAGGCATAGGAGGCCTTGGGGGCAACTTTCCAGCATCTATTAAGTTATTTTCAGCCTTGACTGCAAACTCATAAGCTTCTGGTAGTGTCTGACCTCCAAGGGATTGGATCATCACTGATATATTTGAGTTTAAAGCTTTAAGGTAAAACACAATAGCTATACCTGGTAATGGTCTTGTTGTGGCAGGGATCCTCTCCCAAGTCTTTTGAAATCTTGAAATTAGTCATAGCTTCTTGTGGTGCCTTTTTGATGGTGATCAATTATTGCAGCAAAGAAGATTTATCACCCTTTTCTTTAAATCTTTCAAAGAAAGCATCACCAAGCTGATCCCATGTGGATATTGTATTTGGGGTTAAAGATCTATACCAGTCTAGAGCCTTCCCTTTAAAAGAAGCTGCCAACAGTCTTATAGCCACATTCTATTGAGTGATCACATGCACTGCACAGACATCAGATACATCTTGCAGATGTTCTTCAGGTGTCTTGAAATCTTCCCCACTGAACTTAGGCAGAGCCTCCAGAGCATTGGCTGGGATAGCATCCCAAGTAGCTGGTGGTATTGGGAGAATCAGAGGACTGCCAGTGTTCTAATTTGCATAATTCCTTGGGGCTATAGGTGCTCCCATATTTACTCTTGGTGCTGCTACAAACCGATTCACTCTTCTCCTTGGATTAGCTACCAGCAGTGGCAAAAGAATGCCTGGTCTAGTAGCAGATTGAGCTCTTGTTACAGGTCCACAGCTCTAACTCCCTGTAGCTTCTTGGCTCATACAATCTTGATAGAAACTTCAAGAAATGGTCCCAATGAGCGTGCCAAAAACTGTTGATGTGTAAAATTGCACAGGTTCCAACACCAACATGGGAAGTTTCAGGAATGTGGGCCCTGCTACCTGAAACAACCTCCAGATTTTAAAGAAGCTGGCTCTTCTCTATCTTGTATGGGTTTTGGGAAAAAGATGAGAAATTAACAGAATTAAAGATATAGTTAAAGCAAATCTATCTATGGCGATGCACCTGAATAATAAGTATCTCTCTCAACTTAAGCAAAGTGAAGCTATTCTCAAGATTCGGTTACATTAAAGAGCAAATGTTGAATGATTAACATAAACAGATATAATGAATAACTCAAAAGCTCACAAATAGATAATTTATAATGACACAGAAAATATCAACCAAGGCATAGAACTTTGTCTTTCTCATTAATTTTCCAACATTATAAGAGGCACAGATACATGCATAGTTACATTTACTTTTTGAATGAAGAATAACAAAAATAAAGGCAAAATGATATTCACTGGTCACAACAAAAATTCTCAAACTTCTCTCTTAAATCTATGATAGAAAAATATCTCTAGCAAAACTATCTATGAATGAATCTGAATATCGATCTACTACCAATGTTACATATTTATAGCACAGGAGCGACTCTAGATTGTCTGTACAATCGAATCCCAACGGCCTAACCAAACTGAAGCTAACTGGAAGTCCCTGACACTTAAAATCTTTTGGATCCGCAAACAATTACAATAACTGCAAGTCCATTGGCTATGGCAAAAATATGTGTGGCACATCCCTTCTATAGAGAGAAGACACTTGGCAACATCCACACTCTTTAAGCAATGAACTCTGAGACACATGGCAGCGTTCGCGCACATATAATTTGAAACTTCTTCATCTCTCGGGAGAAACAGGAAACTGACACATGGTGGTGTCCGCAGCAACTAGAAATAGATACATGTCTTTATCTGCACTTTCTCGCTGAACTGTGTCTCTATATTCGGGTGGCCCCTACCTGTGACAACTATCGCGATCCGCAGCTCTGAAGCTTAAAGACATATTAGAAATGGGGTCCACAACTCTTCGCTTGCTAGCTTTCAAACAGGGACAGGTGGCAGCTTCCGTAGTATCAACTATCTAGTACGTGGCAGCTTCCGTAGTCTTCTTGAAACATTAGAACCTATTTGAGACTCACGCAGAGGTTGACACATGTCGGGCTCCGTGAAACTAAAGAAACATTTATTATCATTGGAAGAAGGGGCAAAAGCTTTTACTTGGGCACCGCATCCACCACGTGGCACATTCAGCATCACTGAACCTTTACACTGGGGCCTACCTCCATTTATTACTTTGCATCGAAGGATATATAAAAAGACACGCAGAAGCTAACACTTGGCAAGCTCCACAGCTATCACAAAATACACATGGGTTTTTCCGTAGGAACACTGAAACTTTATAACTGTGTCTCCGTAGGCGACACGTGGTGTCTTCCGCAGGGTCGCAACTTAGAATGTATTAGAGACATTTAATCCACGTGGCACGATCTGCGGCAAAAGTTGTAACTTAAAAACAAAAGTAGGTAAAACCGTAACTTGACACTTGTCAGACTCCACGGCACTGGCAAAAAGAAACCCGCAACAACAGTAAAATGAAACCCTTGTAAACCCTCGCGGCCATTCTCAGAAACATTTATAGACACAGAAACTAAAACTCGCGGGTGTACTGCTAAAAACAAAATGTAGAGTTTTATACTCTACAATAACTAGAGAAAATAATGATAAAGGAAATATTTAATTAAAATATAAGTCTGTTTATTTACTACATAAATAAAAAATTAGTGTAGTAAAATATATTTAATTTGATTAACATTTTGTTTGAAATGAACTATGCCTTGTTATTGACAAGTCAAGAGATTTTGGAATGAAGGAACTAGTTCCAGAACTTTTGGTGGGAGTTTTGCGGATAAGGCTTTTCTTTAGTAAAACTTGACTTTTATTTAAAATGGAGAAAATTTTGTAATTGTCAAGTCAAGATTTTTGAAATGAATTAGGCATTGTTATTAGCATGTCAGAAGAATTAGGAACGATGAAAGCAGTTCTCAATTTTTTGGCTCTTTTGATAAGAGTTTCACCGATCAGGCTTAGCTTTCACAAGACTGTAAATTAATTCTTTTGATGTTGCCGATAAGGTTTTAGTTTAGTAAGATTGAAATAGCCTAAGTCATCTTATCAGTAAGTCGGGATATTTGGGAACTGAGGAACCAATTCTAAAATATGAGTTTTCACTGATTACAGTTTTGTTGATAAGGTATTCACTTAATCTTTTATTGGAACAAATAAGGGCTTGTTGTCAGGAAGTCAGAAGAATTGGGAATAAAGGAAGCAGTTCTGAAATGTTTGGTTCTTTCGATTGATGTTTTACCGATAAGGCGTTGATTTCATAAAACATTAAATTGGTTCCTTGAATGGGAGTTTTTCCGATAAGGCTTTGATTTAGTAAGGCTTACAACTTTTGTTTGAAACAAAATCATTTTATTGGCAAGTTGGGATATTTGGGTTCTAAAAGATGAGGTTCTGCCAATTATAGTTTTGCCGATAAAGCATTAGCTTAACCTTTTTTTGAAACAAATTAGGGCGTTGATCGGGCAGTCCGAAGAATTGGGAAGATAGGAAGCAATTCTCAAATGTTTGGTTCTTCCGATGGAAGTTTTTCTAATAAGGTGTTAATGTAATAAAATATTAAATTAGTTCCTTTGATGGGAGTTTTGCCGAGAAGGCTTTGATTCATTTTATTGCCAAGTCGAAAGGTTTGTGAACTAAGGAAGTTGTAATAAAAGATGAGGATCTTGCGATGATAGTTGTGTCAATAAGGCTATGTGTTCATTTTAGAGATAAGCAAAAAAGTATCACATATGGCATAAATACATGATTTTGCCAATAGAAGATTATATATAATTGTCTGAAGCCATACGTAGTAGATAAAGTGTGTGTGTGTTGTTGGAAATAATTTATTAATAAATAATATGGTGTTAGGTTCAGTTTTGCATTAAATACAAGGGGTATTAAATGATGTCACTAAAGTTGTCTTGTTTATAAATCAATATCTGAATGGTAAAATTATTTTGTAAATTTTACAAGAAGGACAGATCCCGGAGCTTAAAGGAGCTAGCTATGTTCGTGTTGTTGTCAAAGTGTCACTATCTAGGTAAGTCTAGCCAGCTTCTTTGTGTTCAAAAAGTATTGCAAGATAGTGAAAAAATGTGGAGTGGGGTAGAAATAGAATTTGTGTGTGTTATTGTTTATATGATTGTTGGCCCTAATTTTGATCATCGAAAGCCCTTGTGTTTGATGTGACGGTTTGAAATTGACTTTGATTACCGTCGCTGTAGTTTGAATTATAGAGCCTCATTGTCTATCAGGATACTATTTCAAATTGACATTCGTTAGCATGAAATGAATTTCTTTATAGTGGTCCCCTACCAACTATGAACGTGAATTATAAATACAAGCCATTGGATATCTCTTACATAATTGGCAATGAATTATTAGGGATATGAGACAGATTTCAGGCACGTAATATGTGTGAATTCTGGTAGAGAATGAATACCAACCCTAGACCATCAATCACATAGAAAGTGTTTGATAGTGGATTGGCACATGCTGGAGGCTTCCCACCATCTATAAAATGCCTTGATTTGATAATGGCTTGTATATGAAACTATAATGCCAAAAATAGAGAGATCAAAACTGTGAACATGCAAACCATCATGTCACTGAATAGTGACTCAATTGCTAACAAATTGTGTTTATCAAGTCATGAGGTTTATGCAGAAGTATCTGTAGAGAAAGTGATGAGTTTTTTATTGATGGTAATTTTAAGAAATGTAAATACATGATAGAAATGACATGGCTTAAGAATCCCAAGAAGGGAGGGTCTAAGTTACCTAACAATTTGGTTAGTGGGTATTTGTTGGATGAGATTTCTGATATAATAACTTTGTTGCACAGAGTTAGTGGAAGTCAAGAGTGTGATAGTTTTGAAAACTAGATGTGCCAGTATATTATGATTATTTGTACAGGAACACAATTTGTTGATTGGCCTAGTCTAATAAGTGACTATTTACATGAACAATTGACCAATTTTGAAAATAAGAAAAAGTTTCACATGTGTTCTTATGTTATTTATTTGTTGGCAAAAATTAATTCCAGATGGCCATGTTTAAAGGTGTGTGGTCCCTTGATAGCTGAAACCAAGGTGTATGACTATTTTCCTGAAATAAGGGAATCGAATGGGAACAAAGTGTACAAAAGAGTGAGTGACACATTCTTGATGCTGATGGTTAGAAGAATATGGGAAAATCCAGAGGTTAGGATTTCCACAGAAGCTACTAATTATGTTATGACTTTTGGTAGTTATTTTATACAATATGAGAGGTTTACATATATCAGAATTGGAGGTTTTGACTATCCACCACTGAAATTACCAAGATATGCTTCAGGCTATACCATTTTTTTGGAAATATATAGAAAATCGTATTTGGCAAGTCAAAGGTATTATGCTACAAAAAAGAAGGGGTACCCATTTCACTTAAAATTGACACATTATAGTTGTGCTAGACTAGAAGATACAAAGAATGATGATAGAATACTGGATCATTTTCATTTGGAAACATTTGGATCTAGAAGCTTTTTTGATAGTAAATACTTTGTAAAAAATAATTTGTATTCATCTATGTCAAGAGGACATGTAGCCCATCTTGGGGTTTACTGGGTTGATTGCATTGATGAATATGAATTTCAAAGAAGAGAACAGTGCAAGTTAAATCTAGATCAGATGAGAAAGTATAATCTTGGATGGATAGTTCCTGAGATTGTTGATGACTATGTTGATATTGTTAATGCTACTTTTGTAGGAGAAGATGATAAACCTTTGAGCAAAATTAATTCGGTCTCTTTTAGATAGGTGTTTGGCATGGTTAAATTCTAAGATTCATAACAATGATGTAGGTTCATCTGTACATCAAGAGCAAGTTATGGATGCCTGTGAAGGTGCTACAACCAATCCTAATATAAGCAGATTTGTGCAGTGTGACAAAGATGCCAAGTCTACCTAGAAAGATATGTGGAAAGAAAGGATCAGTGACAAAGTTTTGGATACTAGTGCTATGAAAACACCTCCTCTGTCTCCTCTATCAAATTCTTTGAGAACAACAGATCAATCGAAGGTGCCATTAGGAGATGATAGCCTAAAAATAGATAAAGTACCTGATGCAAATGTTAATGATTTTTCTGTGAGTAGTACACTTTCGTGGTTAAAGACATTGGTGAGTAACAAAAGGAGGTATACATAGGTTATAGACAAAGAATTTGATGCAGTGGCAAGATTACTGAAAATGAACTCAATGTCTAAAACGCAAAGAAAATGTTGACACTGATGGTTGACCCTATTTCCAAACATCAATATGTGGAGATTATTGAACCGATGGTGGATAAAGAAATTAAAGATATATCAATGGATGACTTCCAAGTGAGCACTATGGATCTAGGCCCTCCATCTATTCAGGGTGATATTCATAATGCTAAACTATTTGTTAATATACTTGCTGCCTGAGTTGAAGAGAAAGAAAGAGAAATTGAAGTCTTAGAAGACCAAGTAGAAATTCTTACTTCATATGTAAAGTCCATTGTAAATACTGAATCTCGGCCTTTAAGTGTTATTTCTGGACCCCCTAAAGGTGTTAGTGCTAAGGTTTTAGACCAAATTAGTAGATACAAATATTTTGTAAATGCAATGGAAGAATGGGTATGCAAAATCATATTTGATGGCACACGTTCTCTTCATGATGCTTATACTTTTTATGCTAAGTTTTTTGAAAAAAAGGTAGAAATACTAGATTATATATAAAATCAATTAGGAGAAAACAGACAATGCTTGGTGCTACTAAGAATAATTCTGAAGCCATCGCAAAGTTTGACACTAGTACTCTATTGGCACACTAGTAGAAATATGGAAAATAAATGACCAGGTGACTAAGACTTTTAGTCATGTGACCAACATTTTTTGCAACATAGGTATAAATGACTAAATAAATGACTAATTTGGTCATCGGGTAAAAAACACAACTAAATAATTGGTTAGACAAATAAAAATGACTAAATAAATGACTATTACTTCTCTATTCTTGTTTCTTTTAAATTTGATCATAATCCATGAATTCAAAGACAATACAAGGAAATGCAATAAATGTCTACTTAGACCAAAGGAATAAAGGGAGAGAAAGCTCAGACATTTCCCACGAGTAGAGCTAGATTATCTTAGCTCTTCTATCTATCTCAGCGCACTAGCCACAACACAACATGCCCATTAATGATTCACATGCTTCAGGGAAGTGATTGTCCACCCCCGACCTGCCAAAAACATCATTACTTGCCACCTTGCCAACATCTACCGAGACCTTCAATCACACTTTTCGACTGTAGAAAAACAGAGCCAACTTGCATAAAATGTCTAGGAGCTATCTCTACCCCGTCCATGTGACCTCTCCCATCTAACTAAAGATCTAGCCCTTTACCGGATGATTATATAATATAATATATTTTATATATTATATATTATATTATATATTATATATTATTATATTACAATATAATATAATATTTATATTATATAATAATATAATATAATATTATAATATTATATATTAATATTATATTATAATATATTTAATATTATATAATATTATAATATTACATAATTATTATATCATAATATAATAGAATATTTATATTATAATATTGTATTATATAATAATATAATATAATATTTATAAAAAAGTATTATATTATATTATAATTTAATATTTATGTAATATTATAATATTATATAATATTAAATATATTATAATATAATATATATATTGCTTCGTAAGTGAGGGATTTTTAGGCTGGCCCACTCCAGTGGAGGTCACAAGGGGGACCTCCTCCCCTATTGAACTACCACCGCCACCATAGCGCGGATCACCAATGGTGAGGCCCTGCTAAGTCTGCCACCATTGTAATCATGCTGCTTGTGGTGCAAATAGCCACCGGTGGATTTGTCATTGTACACCACTGTTGCCATGACCTGTCGAGCTACGAAGACCAGAGTATATCATAATTCAAACACACTCCACTTAAGGACCACGGAGCGCCAAGGGTCACCTACATAGAGCCACAACCATTTAGAAGCCAAGATGTCTTAGGGGGGATTTGAACCTTGGTCTCCACAATAATGACCAAGTGGTCTTAACCACTAGACCTAACCAACTTGACTAAAATTAAGACTAGGGATGTACCCCCTAGGTGACATGCAAATGCCCCACTCCACATATCGCGGGTAAGTCAGGATACAAGATTGGGGGCATCTCATAGAGGACATGGGGGTGAGGTTGGTTCAATATAAACTAATATTTATATTATATAATAATATAATATAATATTATTGTTGTTGAACTTTTGAATTATAGTAAAAACTACTAAATATCTAATAACTTCAATGAAATGGATGCAAATACAATAAACAAAGATATTACCTTAGTAGATCCTATTCGCCTCATAACTTCCATTGTTGCCTATCTCGTATCGATCTTATGTATGATTTTAGATCTCAGAAGTTGTACTTCCTTGTTGTTGAAGATGACAATAGGAGAATAGCTATGATTGGATTGTGTAATGGAGATTAAACTAACAATGCAACTCTAATGAAGATGGATGGTGGATATATGGAGACATGATTGGATGATTATGATGATGATGAGGTTATGCAAATGCAATGAGGATACTTTGCCAAAGGCACGCTGGTAGAATTTCTGTAGAGTAATATTGCTAAAGCTTGAGTGGATCTAAAATGTGTTTGAGAACCTTGTTTATATAGGCTAAGGAGAGGCCAAATCCAAGTTTCAATAGATCCATGACTAGAGGAATCTCCTGTGACATGTACGATTGAGGAAGCTTGAGAGAATGTGAGAGAATCAGAAAAGGACAAGTGTCCAGGCATCTTTCATGAGTTATGGGAGTTAATAGAATAGATTGAGGAATTAACTAAATAGACTGACCAGTTAAGTGAAATGATTGATTAGATAACTGATTTGACTAATAAGTTAACTAATTTTGATTGGAGGATAAATAGTACATGTGGGTGAGGGGATATTAGCTAATTAAATATTAAAAATATTTAATTATGTGTGCAACATGGTGAGGTGGAAGATGAGGTGGAAGAATGACATAGATGAGATGATGTGGAATTATAGAATTTAGGTCTTTGGAATAGAGGAATTTGAGATTAATTAAAAAATTTAGTACTACGCATTCAGTGCTTATTTAGATAAAATTTGTGTTTTAAGGACATCTTCAACAGACAAAATTCATTTTAAGGAATCAGTTTTTGGTTGATGAGTATTCTGTTGGAGTTAGAGGGGGTGACTCAGTGTTGTATTAATTTTACAATTTTAATCCTTTTGACTTACATGATAAAGAGAGAGAAAGCCAAAGTTATTTATTAACTCACAGATGTACAATTATAATATTGAAGGCATGAATGAGGACATTAAACCCAGACCATGAAGACACATAAGAAATATAACACAAGATATGATGAGTGGAAAACCCCCAAGGGGAATAAAAACCACTTTGAAATTGCCTCATTGGCTTATTCAAAACCTCACTGGTTACATGAAGGTCTCACTGACTAGGCAAGCCTCACTGGATACAAAGAAGCTGACTATAATATGTGTCTCACTGACAAATGTAAGGTCTCACTGACCTACAAGCCCATATAGAAAGTCTCACTGACATTTTTACAAACACCTTAGGTCCACATACAAATCTTATCAGAGGATTACACTGTTTCAATCAAGTGTCTGTGCAAAAGAAACAAATCATAAAAACAAATTCTCTACAAACTCTTCATCTCTCTGTCAAAACATGATCTCACATACACAATGACACTCACCCATCAATGTGGAACATGCAAAAATAAATCATATATATATATATATATATATATATATATATATATCTTCTCTATATCCATGTAAGAGAAAATAATTTTTTTTCATATTCCATTGATATTTTCTCTAAATAGCTTTTCAACTCTGTCTGTATACTTTAATCAATTTTGCCCTATTCAATTTCATCTTCCCCTGTAAAATCACATTCTCTATTTGCAAACAAAATCAATAAATATTCTTCAAATTCTTTTATCATTTTATTTCAGCTTGAATGATTTTCATCTTCAATAAATTCCAATCAATTTTTGTCCCTGTCCAAAAATAAAATCAGTCTACTGCAATAAAAACTCTTCACATTTTGTCTGTAATTTTCTCTTTCAAAAAATTAAAACCCTTTCATAAAAAAATACTCTTCAATCTATTGAATCTACAGAAAAAACTTCAAAGAATTTTATTCAATCTTCTTTGAATAAATAAAAATCTCTTCTTCATGGAAACCAACAATCCTTAATCATCATTTAGAAAGAATAAAATCTTTCTATTATTTTCTCTCAAAAAAAATTATCTCCAAATTCCCTTTGTAAAAAAAACTTCAATATTATTCTTAAAAAGAATAAATCCTTCTTTATTTCCAATACATGAGATGGAGATAGAAAAATAGAAACAAAATCTTCTAAAAAGGCTCCAAGAAAATCTGCATAAAATCTTCCCACAAAAATCTCCATAAAAATCTAATAAAATCTATTTTTATTTATGTCATAAAATATGACATTTAAAGGGGTCAACAAAATAGGATAAAAAAAAAACTTTATATATTTAAATAAAGCCATGAAATTGCTTGTTCACATTTCCTCCAAAATCTTTGCTTTTTATATATTTAAATATTCAATGCTTTTGCTCCCCACTTTTCAAGCATATAAAGTCCACTTTATTTGATTTATGCCTTATTCATGCTCCCCACCATAAAATAAGGACCTTAGAATATATTCAACAGGTAACTTCAAGTGGAATAACCTGCACTTGTAGGTCAACAACCATTTATAAAATAGTTAGGATTTTAATCTCAAATACTTTATGACATTTGATCTCCTTATATACACTTAGAGATTATAGTTAGAATTTTAATATTTTAGGCATTTTGATAACAAAATCTTAACATAGTAGAATAAGTGAAATGCTCAATTCACAATGATAACCATTGATTCTGCCATTAATAAAAATTAATGCCTCTGTCAACCTCTTATATCTGTTATTAACAAGCCTCAATGTCTCACACTCAGCAAGCATGAAGACAAGATGAACTGTCCACTCTGATCAAGCATGGCAAGATGAACTTTATCAGCAACCTTGTATCATAAAACATATGCATTGTATCATAGTTAACCTGATTGATGATTCTAATCCTGCAGTCTCATTTAATCAAACAAGTTAGCATTTCCTGACTTAGCCATGAAGCAACATATCAACCTGAAATATATGAACAACTTCTGTCAATACCAATACCTTTTTGACATCAATGACAATCTACTTTCATCATATTCTGCTTAAGAATCAGGGGCACTACTCCAGAGATAAAAACTGATTCTTTAAGTAAAAACTGATTCCTTCAAACAGAGTAATCATCTACTAAAGTTGTCAAACTGTCACCAACACACTAAAAAATAGAAAGTTTTTTCAAAGAGACATTAACAAATACAAAAAAATGACGGCGATCTCAAAAGTCCTTCATGCTTAGAAATCATTGTTTATTATTCAAAATTCAGTAAAAACACAGCATCTACATATGGAGGATTAAGGCCATTAAGGCTAAGCTTTCGCTCCACATATACGCGGTTACTTTTTCTACATTCTCAGTCTATATCATTATAACTAGCTATACAATATAGTCTGCTAGCATAGTATTGATGAAGAGTAGTCTGTCTAAGAGCAAGTAGAATGAGCCAAATAAGCAAGAGAGCCAACTAATCGAGCATTGATATAGGTTGAAGGTTCAGACTGCGCATAAACACTTCTGTTATCAGGAAAATGATCATTGGCATCTGGGCCTCCCACAACTTCTCCAACCAAAAGGTTTGGATTGGGGGCATTACTATGCAAAAATTGGAAGCCTGCACTGCACCCAATGGCCTGTGGGTGTTTGGCCACTGAAGGCAGAGATGAGCCTCTGTGGTGAATATGCTGTGGGTAGTTGGAACCATACCCAACCATGTATGACATCTTCAGAGGATTGGATCCAAGTATATAGTCCACCTGCCACAAAATAGAATAGCAAGAGCAACATTCCTCAGAATCAAGACTTGGGTCACTTACTAAACAAATATAAAAAATCCCTTTCACACTTTAACTGCTATAGGTGTCCATCATTATACTTTTGACACCTCATTAATAACTGTTATTTATACCTGGCATCTTCCGATTGCTCTAAGCTTGCGAGGAGTCACTGTCATTTGCCCACAAGACACTAGTTGTTTGGAGGAGCTGACGTATTTAGGATAGGTCACAAGTAGAAAGGATGCAGATGTAACATACTGCAGATTAACATCAGGCAATGTGTAGAGAGGTCCTCCTGTTCAAATATGGTCACTAGTATAAGTTACAAAATGATCACAACAATACTGTGCATTCAGATAAAGGTTTTTCACCTACCTGGTGTGTATTTAGACCCAGAAGATTCAGGCAGGATAGAGCACATATAGTTATCAGCATGAGCTTTGTAGTCTTGAAGAGACTTAATTTTCCCTATCAAGAATTCCTGCACGGTACAATACACATCCACTTGCAGTGAATCCAGTCATCCATAAAAACATTTTGTAGCCCTATCATTAGATGCTAATTTACATAGTGGTGTCCACGATTAGGCCAGAAATGCATAAAGTGGGAGGGCTTAATCTTCAATAGAATGAGGCCAAAAAGTGAATCAGCAAGAAGATAAAAAATATTGCAGATGCAATGAAAAAAGTGAAGTTGCCACACTTGAAGTTACTATACCTTCGATAGAAGCACTCGGGCTCCAACATGTTTATTGTACCACCCAAATATATTGTGCGATTCATAAGCTCCTAAGCTCTGATCGTTTGCTTGAATGTAGCTCAAATATTTGGCATTTTTTGTTGCCTTATGCAGCCATTCAGCTCCCCATAGTAGTTCATCCTGAGATCACACAAAAAACAAATAAAGAATTTAGCTCTGACATTTCATGGCAATATAATCTGAAAGCATATCACATTTAGTTTCTTTACCTGGTACCCAGAATGACAGCAATAGAATGGACAGACTGCAGACTTAAGGGAGTCAATGTAAGATCCTCTGTGCTTATTAGCGAAATCAAACACCTAAGAGAAATGAAGTTTTATGAGCTAGTGAACAAGAAACAGAATTTATTAAGCCTTTAAGCTGCTGCTATTGAACCCTCGTATTAAAAAATATACCATCATGGAAGCCTAAATTAATCTCTTCGAATAGGAAGGATCTGACTTCCGAAACACAAGGGATGCAGCTGCAAGTGCTGCAGCCGTTTCAGCAGCAACGTCTGAGCCAGGGTTTTGGCTATCTATTTTATATGCAGTTCTATCAGTGTCCATATCTTCTGGCCTCTCCCAGCATTTGTGATCATTGTTAGGGTTTCCTACCTGCATAATTTTCAGACAAGCCTCATTAATGATTAGAATTTATAAAGCCAGGTGATACTGAAATGAAATCATTCTGTTGTTATGCACATACTGACCTGAACATATATGCTTCCCGGGTGAGCAGTAGCTTTGAGAAGATAATCTGTAGCCCATCGAATGGCCATCTTTGCATTCGAGAGCTCCCTGCCCATGAGTCCGCCGAATTCCCAAACACTCCATGACAGCATTGTGGTCGTGAATGCCTTAGGAAATCCGAACTTCACATTGTCTCCGGCGTCATAATAGCCTCCCGTCAAGTCCACCTGCATTGCAAGGCCAGGCATTAACAGTCATCACATTTACAAACCAAGGAAAAAGGAAAATAAGAACAAGAAAGTAAACAAGAATGCATACATGGGCAGAAGAACCATCAGAAAGACCAGAATCTCTTCTCCATGTAATGCGCTGGCCTTCAAAGAAAAGAATGGCTTTTGACAAGGCATCTCTATAGTTATGCAAACCACCAGCCCCTTGGTGATAGCTCAGAGAAGTGAAATTGGCTGTACCTTGTCTTATCAACATCAAAATACACAACACGACTAACCCACTGAAGAAACTCCTCATTTTTGCTTCAGCAAATACGTCGTAGCAAACTCCTCATTTTTGCTTGAATTGCAAGATGAAAGGCCTGTGCAAAAACATGGATTTATAGGGCAGAGGAGGGCCCATTAATAAATAATTGGGCACGTAGCATGGATAGAAATTAAGTAGTCGTTTAGCCTATCACGAGGCGGAAGTTAGTTTCTGGTTTTATCCCTTGGACAGAGATTATGGGAAAAAGTGTAGGGAGTAGGGGATCGTTGGGAGAGCGATTGGGAGGACATGGGTGGAAATCATAAGTGAGGACTATCTTTATTAGGGAGGGCTATCTTTATTAGTGAGGACTATCTCATTATTGAAGTCAGATTTAATACTTAATCTTATAATATATGTGTGGGCTATCTCATTATTTAAAGTTAATTTTAACACTTAATCTTATAATGCACGTGTGTACTAGCTTATTAGTACCTACCAATATTTATTTTTCTTGTCGGACAAATTTGATTTTAATTTGTACTTTTCCTATATTAACATGACAAATTTTTAACAAAAAAATATTTCTGCGGATTGTCGAGAGTGTAACAAAAAGCTATAAATGTAGAGAGAATTTTGGTTTGAGGGGAGGATGCAGTAAGTATCATTAGCTAAACATAAAAATTACTTTTTTGTCAAAGGGACAAAGTTATAATATTAATAATACTATACAAAGTTATAATATTGATAATACTATTAAAAAATTAGGGTTCTACACATTTTATTTTATGAAACTAAATTATTTTGGGGATTTTAATTTTATTTACTCAAAAGTTAAAAATCTAGTATTTCAATTTTATTTACTAAAAAGTTAAAAATCTATAGTATTATGAAAAATATTTCGCCATGTTATTACATTTTTATTTTATTATTCAAAAATACAATATTTTAAATTATATAGTATTAATATTATTAAATTTTAATATCTTAAGTAGACATTTCAAATCTCTATACACTCAAGTAGGGCCAGGGCTCTCCACCTAATACAAATATGCAAGTTTGTAAAGTTCAGTTTTATAGTTAAGGAAATATTTATGTTATTTAATAGGCTTTGTAAAGTTTAGTTTTATAGCTAAGTAAATATTTTAATGCTATTTTATTTTTACCAAATTAAATTATTTTTTAGATTTTCAATTTTATTTACCAAGGACATTTCAAAATGAGTTCACATAAATTTTTCCTTATAAATTTAGTTCTGCAAATACAATAGTTTCAAATTTGAAATGATAAACAATTATTTATCTTTAGAAAAAAATATTACTAAACGAGAATATTAGATTAATTAAAATAATTAGAATCGTGTTCTCTAAAAGTACTTACTATTATTACTTAAACAAAAAATTAAGCGACTAAGATAAAATACTATAGTTAAATAAGAATATGTTATTGTTATTATATTGTGTAATTATTCTTCAAAATCTAAGATTTCAATTTTATTTAGTCAAATCACTAAAAATATTTCACCATGTTATTACATTTTTTATTTTATTCTTCAAACTTACAATATTTTAATGCATTTTAAATTATAAAATTATTAGTATTATTACATTTTAAGGAAATATTTGTGTTATTTAATAGACTTTGTAAAGTTTAGTTTTATAGTTAAGGAAATATTTTAATCCTATTTTATTTTTACCAAATTAGATTATTTTTTAGATTTCAATTTTATTTAACCAAGACATTTCAACACTCTTCAAAATTAATTTTTCAATTATTGGAATGCAATTTGTCAATACAACTAATACCTAATCAACAAAAAAATTACAACTAAACAAATATTATATACAACCAATAGATAATCAACAAACAAAATTACAACTAAACAAATGAGGGTTGGATGAATGTATAGAAGATGGAAATGGTCTATCACCTATACTTGAATCTAGGTACTTCCTTCGTATCCTAGATTGTCTACATACCCTGTATTGATGGGATCAAGGCACTTAAGGATAGAGATAAGATGTAGTTCCGATGGTCTTATTGATGGGATAGTGATGAAGATGGCTTGGATTGATCAGACTATGGATTGATGGGATTGGTGGATGTTTGATGATGTGTGAGATGCTTTAAGTATCCACTCCAAAGACTAGGTGCAAGCAAGTGCCCCTAGTGTAGAATAAACTTATCAAAAACAAACAAAGTACTGCCCCTGTCAAGCTGTAATCCAATGATCAATCGATTGATTGGTGACGATAGTGTTGTCATTGCGGGGAATGATATATCCCTAGATTAACACAAGGATGTGGGAATGATATATCCCATTGATGATGATTAATTGATTGATAATTGGGTTGATTTGATTTACGACAAGATTAGGATCAAGACCATTGATGTGATTGGATAATTTGGACACGATTGATTGACTTGATTGGTATGGATGAAGGATGACTTGGATTTGGATCATTGCTTGGACCGATTTGACTTGATTGATTGAAATGAGGACATTGATTTGAAGAAGTGCTTGGATTGGAATGGTTTGATGGATTGATTTGGTTGATTGATGAATGAATTAGAAGAATTGATTTGATTGGAGTGAATTGATTTGATGGATGTGATTTGAAGAAGAATTGGTTTGATGAATTGATTTGAAGAAATGATTTGATTCATTTGGATTGATTGGAGGAAGTTGTTTGACGATGATTGAATTTGATATTGATTAATAGATTATTGCTTGGAATTTTGTTGCATATTTGTTTTTTTGTGTTTTTGAAATGTTTTGATTTTTTTGGATTTTTGATATGTGCTGATTTTTTTTGGATTTTGGACATGTTTTGATTTTTTTTGGATTTTTGAGAATATTTGATTTTTTTATATTTTTTGAAATGTTTTGGGATAGCACTAGATGACAATTTTGATTGTCTTTATACCAGACACCAATGACAAGGGAAAACCAAGTCTGGATGCAAGAATCGAGGTACGATGAATGGACAAAAGGATGAGCAATAGTAAATGGGATGGAAGGCTCATGATAAATGGATGGGTAAGAGGATAGGCCATAGAACGGAAAGCTCATGATAAATAGATAAATACAAGGATAGGATATAGTGGATGGATGTATGCCTCATAATGGAGCTAGGATGTGATCTCCAAAGACTATGTCACATAGGAAAAACATGCCCCATTCTAGGTAGTAGACTTAGGATTTTACATGACAAATCTTATGATGAAAGGATGATTGGAGGGATTGGAAGAGATGAGGCATATCAAGAGATACCCATAGCATGTTTCAACATTTTTCCCCTTATGTATTCATCAAGATCAAAAGGAGGAAGGGAGGATAGACATATTCAATATGATAGGTATGTGGGTGTAATGGATAATGATGGTAGGATAGGATAGTATGGAAATGGTATGATAGGATAGATAGGAAAATGATAGATTGGATGAGACAATGTGCCCCCAAGTGTAAGTGACATAGATAATCAACCTACACATGACGTCTGTTTGCCAGGTTTTCATCATGGTATTTATCCAAGGTGCCACCAAGGGTGATTTTCACCATTGGACGAAGGGATTTCTCTTTACTATTTTGATTTTTTTTTCTTTTTTCTTTTTCTTTTCCTTTTTTGATTTTTTGATTGTTGAATGGGAAAAGTGGATATGAATAGGAGGGACTCAAGTGTCTAGTGCCATGAAAGGTGATTGTCCCGTTGGAGATGAATGTCATCGTATGGACCATGTCAAATGTCATTATGCTCATCGATGTTGGTAAGGGATTGTATGGAAGGAAGATGGATTAGGTAAATAGTGGATTATAAAAGGTTTATGCAAGGATGGATGGGGGGTAGTGGATATGAATGGAAATATAGGGGATAGTCGATTATGCATGGTTAAAAAGCTTATGCAAAAGCATGGACCATAAAAATAAAATGGGGAGGATATGTAGGATTGACATGTTATAGGGACGAATTGGATTGGTATGCGAAAGTGTGGTGGGATGAAAGGGAACCATGACCAATGGTTGCACACACCATGATAAACGTTAAAGTTTTTGATGGGCAGGTGGTGTAGGCAGTAATGGCAATGGTTGCTTAGGAGATGGATGACTTATTGATTTAGGTACCCACAGAAACTTAGTATTTTTAGTTAGGATTTTTGTTTTGCTTGTGGGATTTTTGGAATTTTTGAATGGAATGGGAATTTTAGATGAAAGGAGATTGTTGGGATTTTTGAGAGGTGGATGCCTCATTTGACTTGATTGATTTTGCTTAGGGACCCAAACCATTTTGCTTTTGGATTTTTCTTGTGATAGTATGGGTTTAGATAGATTTCTGGATGTATTTTGCTTTTACCCTTTGCATTGATATCCTAAGGCATTAGGACCTTTAGGATTTTTTTTATTATGATGGGAGGAATCCAAGTTTTTATTTTTGAATCCCATGGGTTTGGTGGAATGATTGGAAGCTTTATGTTTAGACAATATGTGATTTTGTTGTTCATGATTAGGAATATGAGGGAATTTATGGATGATAGGGGGATAATTAGGTGTTGGAAGCAATAGTGGTAGAGTGCATGGTGGGATATTAGGAGTTGGAAGAAGTGGAGGTAAATTGGATGGTCAAAGGTGTATGGTCACATGCTTTTGACATTTGCAGGATAGTGGAGGTGGAATGGCAACATATGTTTTAGGGGTGTGATGAGATTTATGATGGAAAGTGGACTTGAGATGCATGGAGGAAGAACCAACATCTTTAGATTGTTTACCTTGGCCATTCATGTTGCAACAGACAATGGGTTTAGATGCGGTTTGAACACTAGACTTGAAATCCTTATTGGATTGAGAAGGTGAGGTGGTAGACAATGGTGGTTTCTCCCCTAAGGAAGAGCATTCATGAATGAGGGTGGATAGACCAAGTGGATAGGATGGTGGACTTGCAACATGGTCAATAGTGGATGTGGAACGATCATTAGGATCTTGATTATGTTCATTTAGATCCAAGCTATTTGTTTGATCATCTACGTTTGCTTGAGGGCCAAGTGTCTCATCATGACAAGTGGAAGTTAGTGGATCATGAGTAGGGCTAGATGGATGATGGATAGGAGCAATTTAGATATCTTGCTCATGGATAGGTATAGGATTATGGATAAGATCAATGTGCTCATGGATAGGCTCTTCATTATAAACAATTTATTGATCATGGAAATGATATATGTTATGGATAGGTTGGATTTCGATTGTTTTCTCATGGATATGTATTGGATCAAGTTGCTCATGGATAGGTTCTTCATAGGTAATATCTTGATCATAAAGAAGGCATAGGTTGTGGATGGGTGGAATGAAAGGGATTTGATCTTGGTTAGAACTAAGGCTTGATGTTTCTGCATGCTTAGGATTATGCTCTTGACATAGCTATTGATTTTCTTGAACGAAAGTTGAAGGCTCTTGGATATGCTTGACATATTCTTGAGGTTTATTAACATGAGGGGATGATGGATATTCACTTGGACTCATGATGGGAGGCTCTTTAATGGACTTGAGGGGCTCTAGATGATCATCACCATATGTACATGATGGAGTTTGACATGGACTTATGATGGGAGCCTCTTTAATAGGGTCAATGGGTTGTGGACTATATTAAGGATTTGGAGGACTAAACAAGATGTTTGAGGTCTCTTTGATAGGCTTAATGAGTTGTGGACCACATGATGGGATTGAAGGACTAGACATGACATTGAGAGATTTTTTGATAGGTTCATGAATGGGTATTTGACATGGATATTGTTTATTCCTTCCTAATAGCCAGTGGATCGAATCCTTTGGAAGTGTATGGGTGAAAGGACAATACAATGGGTGGATAATAAGGGTGGATATTATAGGCTTATGATTAGGATTAGGTGGAGAAATAATGGTATTGAATAGATTAAGATTGGACTTTGATGGAGGGATAATAGGATTGGATGGATTGGGATTAGGATTAAATGGATATGGCACATGAGATTGGGATGAGTTGGCATGCTTAAGGATACTCTGTTTGTTTATTATTATAGCCAGTGGCTCACATCCTTTGCAAGTGTAGGGGTGAAAGGACAATATAATGGGTGGACAATAAGGGTGGATATTATAGGCTTATGATTAGGATTAGGTGGAGGAATAATGGTATTGAACAGATTAGGATTTGACTTGGATGGAGGGATAGTAGAATTGGATGGATTGGGATTTGGATTAAATGGAGATGGTACATGAGATCGGGATGAGTTGGCATGCTTAAGGATACTCTGTTTGTACATCTCATAGAAGTGTGGCATAAATATGGGGCACTCATTTGTATCATGACCTTTGATCCAATGGTATGCACAGTAGTCATATTTGTCATATGCACTTTCTTCACTTGGTTTGACTTCAGAAAGTTCAATGAGTTTTGCATCAAGAAGCCCTTGTAAAATCATCTCAGTCGTCTCTTTTGACGAAGCATTGGAGTAAGATGGTGATGAAGGTAATGAAGGGCTTGGGGGATTAGAAGGTTGTTGGATCAATGGACTAGGAGCAAGATCACATGGTGGTGTCAGAATAGGACTTGTAGGTTAATGCTTCATCATTGGAGTGGATGGTGATGGAGAGTACCCATAGGATACATGATCTAGATTGGTATTTCCCTCGTCAAAGGATATTAAGTCTTGTTGCAAAGGCATTTGATCTTGTTGCAAGGGTTGACTTAGGTCTATCAACGATGCTTGATGGTCTCAGTGGTGATTAGGTGAAATGGTGGGATAGGTAGATAAAACGTCTTGGGGTATGAATTGATGTTGATAGTTTTTGATATTGGAAGAAATGGTGTATGGTGATGTAGAATTGACATGATATGTGGATGGATTAGATTGGTAAGAAGTTGGATAAGTTGATGGAACATTGACTTGATAGGTTGGTGGATTAGGTTGGTATGAAGTGGATGGGTATGACACAGACGATTGAGATGGCATTGGTTGATGGTGAATGGATAGAGGATGATGTACTTGTTGGGTTTGACAGGTGGCTATAAAGTGTTGGGCTTGAGCTATGAGGTGTTGTATTTGAGGTGATTGGCTTGTTTGAAGTTGAAGTTGTTTGATGAAGGCTTGTAGTTGTTGAATGAATCATTGGTCTAGGGGTTGTGGTGCTTGGTAAAGATTTTGAATGAGGTCTTGGAATTGGGGTACTAGGTCTTCTAATGTTGGCATGTTTTATAGCTTAGGACCCTTTTGAAATGTGCTTGACTAGGATTATGATGGTGATATTCAAGACTTGGCTGGAAATGTAATTTTGAACCAAATAAATGAAGATAGTCTGTAAGTAACTAGAGGCAAGACTGAATGCAACAAAGCCAATTGGAAATAGCTCAAAGGTGACTGGGAATAAGCCAAAGTTGATAAATGTTGTTGATCAAAGGTGAGGTTGTATGGCTCAAAGGCGACCGACTGTAATTCAAAGGCAATTTTGGATAGCTCAGAGGTGATTGTAGGATATTCAGAGGTAAATCAAGTCAACCAAAGGCAACTTGATGTTGATCAAATGTGATTGACTGTGGTTCAAAGGTGTTTGGCTATTGTTTGAAGGTGACTTTTTATGTCAGTGGATGATGTTTGATAGTTTTTTGACAAGAAAATAGATAGCAAAAGACACACAAACACACAAGACACTCACAAACATGTACAACCTAGGCTGGAAAGGATACTACTTGTTGAATCCCTACTTGGATATCTCCAAATACTGAAACAAAGTGGACAGCTAGAGATGTTCGTGACATTGGCTCCCCCTTACATAGCACGAGCACACCAACGTCTATAAGCCTTTGGATCGTATGAACCAAGGGAATTTCTATCTCTACAATGAATAGTACATGTACGGCAGATTCGGAGGTCCTACGTCAACAAATAAAGGGATTTTGGTCTCTAAACAAATGGTTTCTAGTGAATATTCATGGGACTGGCACGTTACGTGCATCCAACAAGCCACTTAAAGCTCTAACTAGCTCTACTAGGAGTCTCAAATATGCTAGGTACACCTCCTTTTGAACTAACACTGTATGGTAAGCGCTAATACAAGTTTGGACTTGGCTTTTGCCTTATCCTATTTTATATAGAACATTGAATGAAAGTACCACTTAAGGTCATTCCCTTGGGGCGACTACCTCTTTTCTCACCAAGGGAGACCTCTCTAAATATAATAACAAGTTCTTTTAAACCCAAGATCCATTTGATATACATAGGGAGAGGATACTTTTGTTATTAGCTTAGGGTTACAAACATGCACAACAAGTAAACAAAAAAGGTAAAACAAACACAGAGCAAACAAGATTCCTTTTAAGAACCAAAACAAAATTTTCCTGAATTAGTAAAAAACATGATGAGTCTTTGACCGATCGATCCTGCAACAGATTTGTTAGTAGTTTTAGATCCACCTTTCTTCGACAAATGATAAGATGCTACAACGACAAGCATTAGCTGCCAAAGAAAATCAATTTGCAATAGTGTAAACCAAAAGTGAAAGAATAATGATCAAATGCGACTGTTTGCAAATCAAATGTGATGATAGTTTTATTGAAGGTGACCATCTGCTGCTCAAAGGTGAGTTTGTATCATGCAAAGGTGATTTACTATTAACCAAAGGTGATCAGACATGTAAAATCTATAAAAACTCAGGATCCAAGGTTAGGTAAATGATAAAAAGGCAAATATGAAGGCTTTGATAACCTAGAAGGATAGATTGCTTGAATTAGATCTTGGATTTTGCAACACAACAAAAAAAGGATTCCACTAGATGATGTTATTAGGTCAAGGACAAATCAAACCCTAAATGAGCCAGCTTAAGGATGAGAAAAAACTACTAGGGTTAGCAAATAAATCAACTTGCAACCCAGATTAGACATAGAAAACTCAACTAAAACCCTAGAAGACTCTGAAAAAATAGAAAAAAATATTACTAAACCCTAGATAACCAGAGGCGATGCACTGTCGATCAAAAGCGAATGTTTGCAAACTAAATGCGACTGAGGATCGTACAAATGCAATTTTTTGTGTACCAATTATGATTCAGGATCATGCAAAAGTGATGATTTGCCATTCAAATGTGATACTCTACAGATCAAATGCGCTCTGCATAGCTATACTTGAAAATAACTTTCAAATAAAAAGATTAATCAAGGATGTGGGTCCGACCAGGTGTGCCATAATGTGTTAGCAAGAAAATTTGGATTAATAAGATCAAGCATTACAATCAAAAACCCAATCCTACCACCTTAAAGGAATCCATCTAAATGACACAAAATGAAAGCAAATCAAAGAACAATGTCACCTAGATTGGATTGATTCCTTGGTTGTAATGTGGATTTCTTCTCAATAGTTAACAACCATAGTTGTCAAAGTTGCCATGATGCTAGATGATATGCTCAAGGTGCTCAATCGATGCTTAATGGACTCAATATGCATGAGATGATAATCTGGATGCTATAATACTTGTGTGGGGTGTCATGAAATTAGATGAGAGGGTGTATATATAGCTTTCTACTAAGATTGATCAACAGTGGAGATTAAACAAGAAGCTTAGATGGATGTGTACAAGACATGTGTCAATAGGAAAATCCTTTAGTATTTATGATTGTAGTTGGTTTGTTGGTAATGGTACGATTGATTTTCTTAAAATAGGATGCTTTTCTATTTTAAGGATTGGATGATGTGGATGATTGATTTTAGAACCAATTAAATCATTTTTGTATTTGATTTAGGATAAGACCTACCTTGTGCACATAGAAGAAAGTGATAAGAGGGGGAAATGATAAGATAAAAATAAATTAAACAAATATATTGATTTAATTTAATTCTAAATGATAGAGGAAAGGGTTAAATTTAGAAAGTTAGAAGAATCAACATAAATTAAATAAATAACCTTATTTAATTTATATGCATGATGAGAAGACAAATAAATAAAATTTAAAATTTATTTATTTTAGAGGAATAATGGGATAATTAAATAATTAAAGATTATTTAATTATAGATGAATAATAGAAGAAAATAGATAATTGATACAAATGTGTTAGACAAAAGACATATGAGATGCAAGAAATTGACAAATGATGTGAAGGGTCAATTTTAGGTGTCTACAATTTAATTAATATTATTATTTATATTATAACTATAAAAAATAATGATAAAGGAAATATTTAATTAAAATATAAGTCTATTTATTTACTACATAAATAAAAATTAGTGTAGTAAAATATATTTAATTTGATTAACATTTTGTTTGAAATGAACTATGCTTTGTTATTGACAAGTCAAGAGATTTTGGAATGAAGGAACCAGTTCTAGAACTTTTGGTGGGAGTTTCGTTGATAAGGCTTTTCTGTAGTAAAACTTGACTTTTATTTAAAATGGAGAAAGTTTTGTAATTGTCAAGTCAAGATTTTTGAAATGAATTAGGCATTGTTATTAGTGTGTTAGAAGAATTAGGAACGACGAAAGTAGTTCTCAATTTTTTGGCTCTTCCGATTAGAGTTTCACTTATCAGGCTTAGCTTTCACAAGACTATAAATCAGTTCTTTTGATGTTGCCGATAAGGTTTTAGTTTAGTAAGATTGAAATACCCTAAGTCATCTTATCAGTAAGTCAGGATATTTGGGAACTGAGGAACTAATTCTAAAATATGAGTTTTGCCGATTACAGTTTTGTTGATAAGGCATTTGCTTAATCTTTTTTTGGAACAAATAAGGGCTTGTTGTCAGGAAGTCAAAAGAATTGGGAACAAAGGAAGCAGTTCTGAAATGTTTGGTCCTTTTGATTGAAGTTTTACTGATAAGGCATTGATTTCATAAAACATTAAATTGGTTCCTTGAATGGGAGTTTTTCCAATAAGGCTTTGATTTAGTAAGGTTTGCAACTTTTGTTTGAAACAAAATCATTTTATCGGCAAGTTGGGAGATTTGGGTTCTAAAAGATGAGGTAATGGTTCTCAAAGATGAGGTTCTGCCAATTATAGTTTTGCCGATAAAGCATTAGGTTAACCTTTTTTTGAAACAAATTAGGGCGTTGATCGGGCAGTCCGAAGAATTGGGAAGAAAGGAAGCAGTTCTCAAATGTTCGGTTCTTCTGATGGAAGTTTTTCTGATAAGGCATTGATGTAATAAAACATTAAATTAGTTCCTTTGATGGGAGTTTTACCGAGAAGGCTTTGATTCATTTTATTGCCAAGTCAAAAGGTTTGTGAACTAAGGAAGTTGTAATAAAAGGTGAGGATCTTGCAATGATAGTTTTGTCGATAAGGCTATGTGTTCATTTTAGAGATAACCGAAAAAGTATCAAATATGGCATAAATACTTGATTTTGCCAAGTGAAGATTACATATAATTGTCTGAAGCATTAAATACAAGGGGTATTAAATGATGTCACTAAAGTTGTTTTGTTTATAAATCAATATCTGAATGGTAAAATTATTTTGTAAAGTTTACAAGAAGGACAGATCTTGGAGATTAAAGGAGCTAGCTATGTTTGTGTTGTTGTCAAAGTGTCACTATCTAGGTAAGTCTAGCCAGCTTCTTTGTGTTCAAAAAGTATTACAAGATAGTGAAATACTGTGGGGTGGGGTAGAAATAGAATTTGTGTGTTATTGTTTATATGATTATTGGCCTTAATTTTGATCATCGAAAACCCTTGTGTTTGATGTGACGGTTTGAAATTGACTTCGATTACTGTTTTTATAGTTTGAATTATAGAGTCTCATTGTCTATCAGGATATTATTTCAAATTGCCATCCGTTAGCATGATATGAATTCCTTTACAGTGGTCCCCTACCAACTATGAACATGAAGTATAAATACAAGCCATTGGATATCTCTTAAAAAATTGGCAATGAATTATTAGGGATATGAGATAAATTTCAGGCAAGTAAAATGTGTGAATTCTGGCAGAGAATGAATACCAACCCTAGACCAGCAATCACATAGAAAGTGTTTGATAGTGGATTGGCACATGCTGGAGGCTTCTCGCTATCTATAAATGCCTTGATTTGATAATGGCTTGTATATGAAACTATAATGCCAAAAATAGAGAGATCAAAACTGTGAACATGCAAACCATCATGTCACTGAATAGTGACTCAATTGCTGACAAATTGTGTTTGTCGAGTCATGAGGTTTATGCAAAAGTCACTTTAGAGAAAGTGATGAGTTTTTATTCATGGTAATTTTAAGAAATGTAAATACATGATAGCAATGACATGGCTTAAGAATCCCAAGAAGGGAGGGTCTATGTTACCTAAGAATTTGGTTCGTGGGTATTTCCTGGATGAGATTTCTGATATAATAACTTTGTTGCACAGAGTTAGTGGAAGTCAAGAGTGTGATAGTTTTGAAAACTGGATGTGCCAGTATATTATGATTATTTGTACATGAACACAATTTGTTGACTGGTCTAGTCTAATAAGTGACTATTTACATGAACAATTGAGCAATTTTGAAACTAAGAAAAAGTTTCACATGTGTTCTTATGTTATTTATTTGTTGGCAACAATTAAGCCCAGATGGCCACGTTTAAAGGTGTGTGGTCCCTTGATAGCTGAAATCAAGGTGTATGACTATTTTCCTAAAATAAGGGAATCAGATGGCAACAAAGTGTACAAAAGAATGAGTGACACATTCTTAATGCTGATGGTTAGAAGAATATGGGAAAACCCAGAGGTTAGGATTTCCACAGAAGCTGCTAATTATGTTAGGACTTGTGGTAGTTATTTTATACAATATGAGAGGTTTACGTATATCAGAATTGGAGGTTTTGAGTATCCACCACTGAAATTACCGAGCTATGCTTCAGGCTATATAGTTTTTTTGGAAATATGCAGAAAATTGTATTTGGCAAGTCAAAGGTATTATGCTGCAAAAAAAAAGGGGTACCCATTTCACTTAAAATTGACACATTATAGTTGTGCTAGACTAGAAGATACAAAGAATGATGATAGAATACTGGATCATTTTCATTTGGAACATTTGGATCTAGAAGATTTTTTGATAGTAAATACTTTGTAAAAAATAATTTGTATTCATCTATGTCAAGAGGACATGTAGCCCATCTTGAGGCTTACTGGGTTGATTGCATTGATGAATATGAAGTTCAAAGAAGAGAAGGGTGCAGGTTAAATCTAGATCAGATGAGAAAGTATAAACCTGGATGGATAGTTCCTGAGATTACTGATGACTATGTTGATATTGTTGATGCTACTTTTGTAGGAGAAGATGATAAACCTTTGGGTGAAATTAATTGGAATTTTCATGAAATTGATGATCTTCAAACTAGATCTCGCTCTGTTTTAGATAAGAGTTTGGCATGGTTAAATTCTAAGATTTGTAACAATGATGTAGGTTCATCTGTACATCAGGAGCAAGTTATGGATGCATGTGAAGGTGCTATAACCAATCCTAATATAAGCAGATCTGTATAGTGTGACAAAGATGCCAAGTCTCCCTAGAAAGATATGTGGAAAGAAAGGATCAGTGACAAAGTTTTGGATACTAGTGCCATTAAAACACCTCCTCTGTCTCCTCTGTCATATTCTTTGAGAACCACAGATCAATCGAAGGTGCCATTAGGAGATGATAACCTAAAAATAGATAAAGTACCTGATGCAAGTGTTAATGTTTTTTCTAAAGACATTGGTGAGTAACAAAAGGAGGTATACATAGGTTATAGACAAAGAATTCGATGTAGTGGCAAGATTACTAAAAATGAACTCAATGTCTAAAAGGAAAAGAAAATTTTGAGATGGATGGTTTACCCTATTTCCAAACAACAATATGTGGAGATTATTGAACCGATGGTGGATAAAGAAATTAAAGATATATCAATGGATGACTTCCAAGTGAGCACTGTGGATCTAGGCCCTCGATCTATTCAGGGTGATATTCATAATGCTAAACTATCTGTTAATATACTTGCTACCTGAGTTGAAGAGAAAGAAAGAGAAATTGAAGTCTTAGAAGACCAAGTAGAAATTCTTACTTCGTATGCAAAGTCCATTGTAGATACTGAATCTCGGCCTTTAAGTATTATTTCTGGACCCCCTAAAGTTGTTAGTGTTGAGGTTTTAGACCAAATTAGTAGATACAAATATTTTGTAAGTGCAGTGGAAGAATGGGTACGCAAAATCATATTTGATGGCACATGTTTTCTTCATGATGGTTATACTTTTTATGCTAAGTTTTTTGAAAAAAAGGTAGAAATACTAGATTATATATAAAATCAATTAGGACAGAACAGACAATGCTTGGTGCTACTAAGAATAATTTTGAAGCCATCACGAAGTTTGACACTAGTACTCTATTGGCACACTAGTAGAAATATGGCAAATAAATGACCAGGTGACTAAAACTTTTAGTCACGTGACCAACATTTTTTGCAACACAGCTATAAATGACTAAATAAATGATTAATTTGGTCATCAATTGAAATGACTAAATAATTGACCAAATAAATGACTAAATAAATGACTAATTTGGTCATCGGGTAAAAAACACAACTAAATAATTGGTCAGACAAATAAAAATGACTAAATAAATGACTATTACTTCTCTATTCTTTTTTCTTTCCAATTTGATCATAATCCATGAATTCGAAGACAATACAAGGAAATACAATAAATGTTTGCTTAGACGAAAGGAATAAAGGGAGAGAAAGCTCGAACGTTTCCCACAAGTGGAGCTAGATTATCTTGGCTCTTCAATCTATCTCAGCGTACTTGCCACAACACAACATGCCTATTAATGATCCACATGGTTCAGGGAAGTGACTGTCCAGCCCTGACTTGCCAAAAACATCATTACTTGCCACCTTGCAAACATCTACCAAGGCCTTCAATCGCACTTTCTGACTGTAGGAAAACAGAGCCGGCCCACATAAAATGTCTAGGGGCTATCTCTACCCCCTCCATGTGACCTCTCCTATCTGAAAAAAGATCTAGCCCTTTATCAGATGATTATATAATATATATTAAATTATATATTATTATATTATATATTATTATATTATAATATAATATAATATTTATATTATATAACAATATAATATAATATTTTTAATATGATATTATAATATTATATATTAATATTATAATATTATATTATAATATATTTAATATTATATAATATATTATAATATTACATAATTATTATATTATAATATAATATAATATAATATTTATATTATAATATTGTATTATATAATAATATAATATAATATTTATAAAATAATATTATATTATAATTTAATATTTATGTAATATTATAATATAATATATATTTTTGTTTTTGCTTCGTAAGTGAGGAAATTTTAGGCTGGCCCACTCCAGTGGAGGTCACAAGGGGGACCTCCTCCCATATCAAACTACCACTGCCACGATAGCGCGGACCACCAATGGTGAGGCCCTACTAAGTCTACCACCATTGTAATCATGCCACTTGTGGTGTGAATAGCCACTGGTGGATTTGTCATTGTACACCACTGTTGACATGCCTTGTCGAGCTGCGGAGACCAGAGTACATCAGAATTCAAGCACACTCCACTTAAGGACCACAGAGTGCCAAGGGTCACCTACATAGAGCCACAACCATTTAGAAGCCAAGATGTCTTAGGGGGGATTTGAACCTTGGTCTCCACAATAATGACCAAGTGGTCTTAACCACTAGACCACACCCACTCGACTAAAATTAAGACCAGGGATGTACCCCCTGGGCGGCATGCAAATGCCCCACTCCACATATCACGGGTAAGTCAGGATACAAGATCCTAGGGGCCTCAGGAAATTTTACACCAGTCCAAGATGGTTGGGGGCATCTCATAGAGGACATGGGGGTGAGCTTGGTTCAATATAAAATAATATTTATATTATATAATAATATAATATAATATTTATAATATTATATTATATATTAATATTATAATATTATTGTTGTTGAACTTTTGAATCATAGTTAAAACTACTAAATATCTAATAACTTCAATGAAATGGATGCAAATACAATAAACAAAGATATTACCTTCGTAGATCCTATTCACCTCATAACTTCTATTATTGCCTATCTCGTATCGATCTTATGTATTATTTTAGCTCTCAGAAGTTGTACTTCCTTGCTGTTGAAGATGACAATAGGAGAATGGCTATGATTGGATTGTGTAATGGAGATTAAACTAACAATGCAACTCTAATGAAGATGGATGGTGGAGATATGGAGACATGATTGGATGATTATGATGATAATGAGGTTATACAAATGCAATGAGGATACTTTGCCAAATGCACACTGGTAGAATTTCTACAGAGTAATATTGCTAAAGCTTGAGTGGATCTAAAATGTGTCTGAGAACCTTGTTTATAGGCTGAGGAGAGGCCAAATCTAAGTTTCAATAGATCCATGATTGGAGGAATCTCTTATGACATGTATGATTGAGGAAGCTTGAGAGAATGTGAGAGAATCAGAAAAGGACAAGTGTCCAGGCATCTTTCATGAGTTACGGGAGTTAACAGAATAGATTGAGGAGTTAACTAAATAAACTGACTAGTTAAGTGAAATGATTGATTAGATAACTGATTTGACTGATAAGTTTACTGATTTTGATTGGAGGATAAATAGGAGATGTGGGTGAGGGGATATTAGCTAATTAAATATTAAAAGTATTTAATTATGTGTGCAACATGGTGAGGTGGAAGATGAGGTGGAAGAATGACATGGATGAGATGATGTGGAATTATGGAATTTAGGACTTTGGAATAGAGGAATTTGAGATTAATTAAAAAAATTAGTACTACGCATTTAGTACTTATTTCAGATAAAATTTGTGTTTTAAGGACATCTTTCTCATCTAGGCTAGTCTTGGGCAACTCCTCTAGGCTCTATGTGCTTTCATCGATGGGTATCATTTGTTTTGTTGCTAATCCTCTTACTGGTGTTGGTTATTGCCTAAGGTGCGAGATTTTGTGTCTTGTGGTCAAGTTTAGCAAATCTTGTCAAAACCCCAACTAAAGCCTCTACAGACCATAATACCACCATCAAAATTCCCCATTCTCCCATGCCCTGGTCAAAATCCCCATCTCAAAATCCATTTGATGCCTTCATCAAATATCCTAAACCACCATCAAAAGCCCTAAATGACCAGTCAAAATCCCCAAACCACTCGTCGAAATCCTCTCTAGCACTATGCATTTGAACCTATTGACTACCAGTTCAAAGAAGTCTGTAGCCATCCTTGTTCACTGATCACCACCGCCTCACCATATGCGTCGACCTCTGCCCTTCATACCTTGTCGAAGCTTACTCTGATGTGTCACCTAGGTTATAGTCGACCATCATATATTTGCTAGTCGCCACTCCTTACATGGTGGGTCACCACTTGTGAGGTGCCTATTTTAGAACCCTCAATCTCCATCACCAGTGTTCTTCATAGTCAACACCTATTGTTCCTTTGATCACCATTCACTAGAGGCAGTCACCATCATTCCTTTTGTTGTCGCCATTACCATCCCTGGTCACCACCGATGTCCTAAACTTCCACCTTTGTTCAAATCACCTGCTAACCTAACCTATCGACTGAGCCTTCCTTTTGCCCATATATCTCATGGTCAAGGTCTTGTAGACAATGACAATATTTTAAGTTGACAATCGGCTTTAGTTTAGCATTTATGGTTTTGTATGAGATTCTAGGGTTTTCTTAATAACATCTATCATAGGTCTTTCTTTTTTATTTGTCTTTTTGAGGCACTAAACTATAACCACAACACATGTGACTAGAAAATCTTGTAAATGCCTAAAAGTCAATAGTCAACCCTCAGTCAACCTTGTTCTTTCTACATGCCATAAGGGGGGAGATGTTTTTCTTTTCTCTATAACTAGAGCATACGCTATTAAAATCATGCAAACAAGGACTCGCTAGAAAGCTGATAGGACAAACTTCGTAATGGTATAATTTTTGTTAGGTGAATGTGTCATTTTCTAGACTTTTTTTCACAGTCAAGGTTCAGCTTCTTTTTAAACTTTAAACAAGCATATCTTGAGAAAATTTCATCCAATTTCGACGAATTTTTTTTTATAGTGCATGAAATATTCTGAATATTCTGTTTATCCAATCCATTCAACTGGATCAGATCATTTTATTTAGATTTTATCAAACTTCATCTTTTTCATATCACACTTTCTATGCAAGTTTACTGGTTTGCTTTTCAATTTTATGGCTTGTAGGTGAATCAAAGGAGCTGGAGCAGTGTTGCAATCAGTCAACACATCAACTTGGAAAGTGAAAAATAATCAGGTGCACACATTCCATCTTTCATCTCTAATCATTGCTTGCAAACACATTTAGATTTTGGGAGCTTAAAATAAACTCTTGTTTTCTATCACATCATTGAAATTAGGTTAAAACGAACAAGTGTCTTCCTACACATTTGACTTTGGGATCTAAAAAGAACAAGTGCTTGAACTATTTGATCATACATCTCATTCTAAGGGAAATTAACAACTATGAGTATGAATTAAGTGGACGTGTGTATGCTCTCTCCTCACACTGCAAGGTGACCTTGGAGATAAAAAACACCTCACTTGGTTCACTTTTGTCATACCGTTCTTAGGAGGCCTTCTTGGAGACACACCATTCCAAGGGATGACCTCAACCAAGGTGTGAATCGAAAGACACCCTCATTGGTAGTTAGAATCTTGTCACTCTTGGCTAAGCACCAAAGAACTTTATACCTTTGGGAGGTGAAGGTGAAGGGTGGGTTACCCCTTTCTCCCAGCTATGTGGCAGGATTTCACTTTCAATCCATTTCCTTAGTCAACCTTGTGCAACCTAGCTTAAGACCTAACTAGCCATACCTACTTGACTAACATTAGGCTTGTTGTTGTGTCTTCAAGTGTCTACTTAATCATAACATTTAATCTTGAAAAGAAAATTGAACATTTTGTTTGGTGTGTGTGTTCATGCATTTACATTTGATATTTTGTGTTTGATATTTCCAAAGTCAAACTATCAATAGACATTTGCCACATCATCCAATCTTTCCAAGCTAAATCATCCTAGTCATTCAAGCAATCACATACTAATCATTCTAAATCATCATCTTAATCCTAATCAAAGATTTGCTAAAAGTGACACCATGCCAATATTAGAAGACATAGTACCCAACTTCCAAGACCTCCTCCAATCACTTTATCAAGCACCACAACCCTTAGGTCAACAAACTATACAAAGGCTCCAAGGCATCATCCAACAACTTCAACCTCAAGCAAGTCAATCACCTCAAATGCAACATCGTATAGCACAATCCCAATACCTCATAGCCACTTGTCAAACCCAACAAACACATTCCCTATCTATTCAACATCAACAAATTCCATCTCATTCCTATGTGAGATCACCCTCCATTCCTTACCAATCTAATTCATCCACATCTTTCCACATCAATCCTTCATCAACCTATCACACCCCTTCCAATATCAACCCTTATCCATATCAATCCATATCTCAACAACCATTATCCTATGCAACCCCTCCATCATCATCACATCAACACCTTCAACAACAACAACAACTCATTGAACAATTCCAACCACAACATCAACAACAAATCATACGACAACAACAAAACATACCACAACAAGTCCAAACATCATTCCAACCTCAACACAGTCTACCTCAATTCCATTGTCACCTCTATCTACATATCATGTCAATGCCATATCAACCTATCAATATCCATCTCAAGATCATCCAACTACTTGTTCCAACATGCCAAGACACCACCAAACCCATCCACAAGGCAACCAAGTGTCCTCACAATAAGCATATGCAAGTTCAAGTAGCCCTTTGTACATAAATCAAGCGAGCCAAATTCCACTTTTGTAGCAAGACCTAATAGACTTAAGTCCACCTATATTACAAGACCTAATTACCTTTGATGAGGGAGATACCAATCTACCCAATGCATCCTATGAATACCCTCCATCATTATCCAATCACATGCCAACACATGAGCCAACTAGCCCTATCTTAACACCACTATGTCTTCCTAATCCTAGTCCATTGGTCCCTCAACCTTCATCATCTTCATCCCCATGTTCCATTGAACCTTCATTAAAATATTCCATGGAGATACTTTTTGGAAAAATTTGTCCAAGAAAATTTGATTGAGTTGCCACTGATAAAACCCTTTGGAGAAATCTACTTTAAACCCAATTGGTATAAAGATGATTAATATTGTACATACCATAGGGGTAAGGGCCATGCCATATCCACTTGTACAAGGTTTAAGAGATTGGTCAAAACCCTAGAAGATGGTGGTAAGATTGTGTTAGATAAAACCAATCCATCTAATCCCATTATCCTTCCATCTAGCCCAAGTCCTAGCCCATCTCATCCCATTATCCATAACACAAGCCCTAATCCTAAACCTAACACTCCATCCACCCTTTTTATCCATCCATTATATTGTCCATTCACACATACACTTGCAAAGGATGTGATCCATTGACTACTAGCAAGGAATAAAACATCACCATGTCATCAAACACCTATCCTTGAGACTATCCAAGAGCCCTCCATTAACATGCCTAGCCCTTCAAGACCATCATGTGACCCACAAGCTATCGAGCTTATTCAAGAGCCTCTTATCATGAGCCCAATTCAAAGTCCATCATATTCTCTTATTGATGAATATCAAGAACCCATCAAACTTACCCAAGAGCCTCCCACTTCCACTTCCATCCAAAACCAGGAGGTATGTCAAGAACATAATCTAAAGCATGTGGAAACATCAACCTCATGTCTAAGTCAAGATCAAATCCTTTATATTCACCCCATCCATAACATATATCTTTTCTATGATCAAGATATTACCTATGAAGAATCTATCTATGAGCAACTTGATCCTGTACTTATCCATGAGTAAGTTATCCCAAATACATCTCCACATAGTCCTATCCATGATCCCTCAACATCCACTTGTCATGATGAGACACATGCCTCCCAAGAACACATAAGCATAGAAGATAAAAAAAATACCTTGGATCCTAATGAGCATAATCAAGATCCTAATGATCCTCCATCACCCATTATCAACCATATTTCAAAGCCATCATATCCACTTGGTCTATCCACCTTCATTCATGAATGTTCTTCCTTAGAAAAGAAACAACCATTATCCACCACTTCACCTTCTCCATCCAATAAGGAACTCATGTCTAGTGTCCATCCCACACCTAGTCCCATTGTCTATTGCATGATCCAAAATATGAACTACCAAGGTAAAGGCTTAGGACTTCATGAACAAGGTATTTTGGAGCCCATGCATATCAAAATCCCTCCATGCTCATATGGCCTTGGATATACACCCCAAGGTAAACAATCTCAAGATGTTGGTACTTCCTCCATGCATCCTAAGTCCACTTTCCCTCCCAAATCCTATACATCATATCATACCCCTAAATCATATGTTTCCATCCCATCTCCATCATCCTACAAATGTCAAAAGCATGTGGCTGTACATCTTCCACCATCCACTCTACACCATTGCTTCCAACTCCTAATTTCCCTCCATCTAATTTACCACCACTTCTACCAACACTTAATATCCCCATTATCCAATCCCCTTATCCATTTATCCATAAATCTTCTAAAATTCCTAATCATGAGTAATCAATGCACACATTGTCTAAACATAAAGCTTCCACTCATTCCGCCATGTCCATGTGATTCAAAAGCAAAAATTTGGATGCCTCTACCTATAAAGAAAAAAATGCTAAGAGTCTTCATGCCTTAGGACACAAAATAAAAGAATCAAAGAAAAATCCATCTAAAAAGATATATAAGCCCATACCTCCAAAAGAAAAGGCCAGAAATAAAATGGTTTGGGGCCCTAAGAAAAAGGAAAGAAAGTCAAACGAGGCATCCACATCTCAAAAATTCCATCCATCCACTTCCACTCCACATTCTCACTCCATTCAAAAATCTCAAATTCCTAAATCCCACAAGAAAAATAAAACTCATAAAAATACTAAGTCTATGTGGGTACCTAAAGCACTTCATCACCCATCTCCTAAGAAAACATCTCCATTGCTTCCTACATCACCTCCTCATCAAAAGCTTCAATGTCTATCATGGTGTGTGCAACCATTGGTCATGGTTCCTTTCCATTCCATGTCATTCATCTACTATCCTACATATTTCACCCATCACCTTCCTATGGTCCATGCTTTTGGCTAACCCTCCCCATTCATCTTTTGCATAATTCCTACACAATCAACATCATAAACCACCATATTCCCTACATAATTCGCATCATAATCCACTATTTCCTTCCATAATCCATTATCTACCTACTCCATCTACCTCTTTCATGTTATCTCTTACCAACATCTATGAGCATTATGACATTTGACATGGTCCATGTAGCGGGACTATCACTTTTCAAGGAACTAGACACTTGAGTCCCTCCTATTCTCCTCCTATCCAAAAATAAAAAAAGTCAAAAAATCAAGAAATAAAAAAAAAAGTAAAGAGAAATCCCTTCGTCCAATAGTGAACCTGGTAAACATGCGCCTTGGATAAGTACCATGATGAAAACCTGGCAAACAAGCATCATGTGTAGGTTGATCTTCTATGTCACTTACACTTGGGGGCACAATGTCTCATCTATCCAATCTATCACATCATACCATTTCCATCCTACCTTACCATCCTTATCCATCATACATACCTATCATATTGAGTCCACTTATCCACCCTTCTCCTTTTGATCTTGATGAAGACATGGGTCAAAATGTTGAAACATGTTTTGGATATCTCTTGACATACCTCATCCTTTCCAATCCAATCCTATCACCATCCTATTGTCATAAGTCTTGTCATGAAAAATCCTAAGTATTGTACCTAGAATGGGGCATGTAGTTCCTATGCGACATAGTCTTTGGATATCACATCCTTACTCTTTTATGCATACATCCATCCCATCCACTACAGCATATCCTTTCATTCATCCATCTATCATGAGTTATCCATCACACCTGTTATTACTTATCCTTTTATCCACTCATCCCTGATGAGTTTTCTATCCCATTTACTATCGCCCATCCTTTTATCTATTTCATCTATTTATCCAATCCTACCTTCCATCCTTACACCTATACTTGGTTCCCCCTTGCCATTGGTATCAAGCACAAAGGCTACCCATATTGTCATCCAATGCCATCTCAAAACATTCCCAAAAAACCAAAACATTCCAAAAATCCAAAAAAAATCAAAACATTCCAAAAATCCAAAAAAGTCAACACATTCCAAAAATACAAAAAAAATTAAAACATTCCAAAAATCCAAAAAAGTCAAAACATTCTGAAAATACAAAAAAAATCAAAACATTCCAAAAATCCAAAAAAATCAAAATATTCCCAAAAATTCAAAAAAATCAAATATCAAACAAAAAACCCAAGCAATAAAATTTCATCCAATCATCAAAATCAATCCAAATCAAAATCCAATCATCAATCACATTAATTAAATAATTCAATCAAATCAAGCCAATCTATCAATCAATCAAAATCACATCAATCTAATCCATATCATGCCATCAATAACTTCATATATCATCAAACATCACATCAATCCCAATCAATCCATAACTTGATCAATCTATCCACCTTCATCATCATCATCATCATCATCATCACTAAAACACATATCATAACTACATCTCATCTTTATTGTTAAATGCCTTGATCTCGTGGATATAGGATATGTAGGTAATCTAGGATATGAAAGAAGTACCCAGATTTAGGCATAGGTGATAGCCCATTTTCATATTTCATCCTTTTTCTAATATTCCCCAATCATCATCTTTATCCATCTCATTTCTTCTATCATCTATCTCCCACACCTAAAATCCAATCAATCATCACTTCATTCTGTTCAAATCACTTTCTCAAATCATCAATCCATCACTTTTTCCAGTCAATCTTATCATCAATCATCCAAGCAATAAACTCAAATGCAAGTCGATCTTTAATCCATACCAACCAAATAAATCAATCTTGACAGATTATCCAATTGCATCAATGGTCTTGATCCTATCCTTGTTATAAACCCAATCAATTAATCAATCATCCTTGTGTTGATCTAGGGATATATCATTCCCTGCAATGACAACACTATCATCATCATCAATCTATCAATTAATCATTGGTTTACAGCTTGACAGGGGCAATATGTTGTTTGTTTAGGTATCATTTGTGCATGCTTTCTTGCTTGCTTGTGTGTGTTATCATTTTTATCTTGCATTTGCATCAAATCTGTATCTTTCCAGCTAATATTCATATCTTGTACCTAGACAAGGCTGTATTATGCTGGGGCATGAGACACATTGACACCTTGGTCCTTATACCTTGGTGCATAACATCTAGTGCTATATCAAACATCATGGTTGCACACTTTCATTTCAGCATAACGCATCATTCATTTCTTCTATCCATTCCCTTATCTTTCTTTCTTGACCAATCTATTTCATTTTGAGAGCCTACCCGTGTTTGTCCAACCTGCCTATCCTCTCAAGGGGGCATCCTCATCCTATCTTTCCATCATCATTCTATCTTTCCATCAACATCCTATCTTTACATTCCTTGTCCTATCTTTCCATCATCATCCTATCTTTACACCATCATCTTTTTTCCTCGATCCATACCTTAGCTTCTTTGAAATGATGTTACTCAACATAAATTCATCATCTCGAACATCATCTCAAAGAGGGGAAAAATGTAGATACCCAAAATTGTCCATGTCATAACATTACCTAGTCGATACATGACCTTGTAAGACATCTTGTAATATTTTACCCTAGGTCACTATATTATCCTAGTTATTTCCTCACATCCTAATTTTAGCCTCATGTCATAACCCACTTAATGTGCGTCATAGGCACTAAAATCAACTTTTAATCCTAGCCATACACATCGCATAATTGACTTTTAATCTTGGCCATTGAATCCCATCAACTCTTGCCTATAAATCTTGCCTCACATAAGCCATATAGGATCGATCTTCTTCTAGTATCCTCACTCTACCAAAATTCCTCCAATCTTCTCATCTATCTTCATCTATCTATTTTCTTCTATCATCTTTCATCTCAATGTTATGCTGCGAAAATGAGCAATTAACATCAACATATCAAATCATCCAATCAATCAACGATCTTGCATGCATCTATCATTCAAGATATCTGAAGTATCAAAAAGTTTGGATTGAGGTAATGCACTTGTATTGTTTTATCTTTTTCATTTGTCCAAAATTTTTGTATACATCTCTGGCACCTAGACTTGGTTCCCTCTTGTCATTGGTATTTAGGTCAAAGGCTACCCAAATTATTATCCAATACCATCCCAAAACATTTTCAAAATCCAAAAAAAATCCAAACATGTTCAAAATCCAAAAAAATCAAAACATTTCAAAATCCAAAAAAATCCAAACATTTCAAAATCCAAAAAAAATCAAAACATTTTCAAAATCTAAAAAAAAATCAAAACATTTCAAAATCCCAAAAAAAAAAAAAATTTTCAAAATCCAAAAAAAATCAAAACATTTCAAAAATCTAAAAAATCAAAACATTCCAGAAATACAAAAAATCAAAACATTCCAAAAATCCCAAAAAATCAAAATATTCCCAAAAATCCAAAAAATAAATATTGAACAAAAAACCCAAGCAATAAAATTTCATCCAATCATCAATCCAGTCATCAAAATCAATCCAAATCAAAATCCAATCATCAATCACATTAATCAAATCATCCAATCAAATTAAGCCAATCTATCAATAAATCAAAATTACATCAATCTAATCCATATCATCCCATCAATCTAATCCATATCATCCCATCAATAACATCATATATCATCAAACATCACATCAATCCCAATCAATCCATAACCCGATCAATCCATCCACCTTCATCATCACCATCAATAAAACACAAATCAGAACTACATTTCATCTTTATCCTTAAATGCCTTGATCCTGTGGATACAGGGTATGTAGGCAATCTGGGATACAAAGGAAGCACCCAGATTCAGGCATAGGCGATAGCCCATTTCCATCTTCCATCCTTCTTCTAATCTTCATCAATCATCATCTTTATCCATCTCATTTCTTCTATCATCTATCTCCCACACCTAAAATCCAATCAATCATCACTTCATTCCAATCAAATAACTTCCTCAAATCATCAATCCATCACTTCATCCAATAAATCTTATCATCAATCATCCATCCAATAAACTCAAATGCAAGTCAATCCTTAAAACCATACCAACCAAGTTAATCAATCTTGCCAAATATCCAATTGCATCAATGGTCTTGATTCTAGCCTTGTTGTAAACCCAATCAATTAATCAATCAATTAATTAATCAATCATCCTTGTGTTGATCTAGGGATAAATCATTCCCCGCAATGACAACACTATCATCATCATCAATCAATCAATTAATCATTGGTTTACAGCTTGACAGGGGCAATACCTTGTTTGTTTTTGAATTATTTGTGCATGCTTGCTTCCTTGCTTGTGTGTATTATCATTTTTATCTTGCATTTGCATCAAATCTGTATCCTCCTAGATGATATTCATATCTTGTACCTATACAAGGTTATATAATGCTGGGGCACGAAACACATCATCACCTTGGTCCTTACACCTTGGTGCATAACGTCTAGTGCTAAATCAAACATCATGGTTGCTCACTTTCATTTCAACATAATGCATCATTCATTTCTTCTATCCATTCCCTTATCTTTCTTTCTTGACCAATCTATTTCATTTCAAGAGCCTACCAATGTTTGTCTAACCCGCCTATCCTCTCCAAGGGGCATCCTCATCCTATCTTTACATTTCTTGCCCTATCTTTCGATCATCATCCTATCTTTACACCATCATCATTTTTCTCTATCCATACCTTAACTTCTTTGAAATGATGTTACTCAACATAAATCTCATCATCTAGAACATCATCTCAAAGAGGGGCAAAATGTAGACACCCAAAATTGTCCATGTCATAATATTACATAGTCATACACATGACCTTGTAAAACATCTTGTAATATTTTACCCTAGGTCATTACATTGTCCCACTTATCCCACTTATCCCACTTATAAATTCCACTTGATCACCTTCCCAATTAATTAAATAAATCTCATTTATTTAAATAATTCCTCTTCACATGTCTCAAAATAATTCAAATAAAAATATTTGAATTAATCCCTCACTTATTGTCACATTGCAACATGTGTCACATGACTACAACTCTTCACATGCATAAATAATTTAAATAATTTTATTATTTAAATTATGTGATTCCCACTCACATCCTACTTTTTGCCCCTCATTATGCATCATAGGCATCTTTTCCTCCAAATTAAATAATAAAATCCCACTTATTCCCTCACATCCTAATTTTAGCCTCATGTCATAACCTACATAATGTGCGTCATAGGCACTAAAATCAACTTTTAATCCTAGCCATACACATCACATAATTGACTTTTAATCTTGGCCATTGAATCATATCAGCTCTTGCCTATAAATCTAGCCTCACACAAGCCATTTGACATCCATCTTTTTCTAGTATCCTCACTTTGCCAAAATTCCTCCAGTCTTCTCATCTATCTCCATCTATCTATTTTCTTCTATCATCTTTTATCTCAACGTTATGCTAAGAAAATGGGCAATCAACATCAACATATCAAATCATTCAATCAATCAACGATCTTGCATGCATCTATCAGTCGAGATATTTGAGGTATCGAAAAGTTTGGATTGAGGTAATGCACTTGTATTATTTTATCTTTTTTGTTTGTCCAAATTTTTCGTATACATCTGGAAGATCATGTGGTAAAAGGTCTGAAAGCATATAAAAACAACACAATAGAGGCCAATATTTAAGCCCATCATTCCCCAAACTATCCTTTTGCTTGTCCTCAAGCAAAACATTGAATTAAACATTTAGGGGAAAAGATTGTAATGCAAGGTAATCTGCCTAAGGTCCATCACTTCTCTGACTCCCTCCCCATGGTTAAGATAGAAACCATTATAACATGCAAGCCTATCCATCTTGACTAATTCTATATTCATACATTCATCATTCTTTCCTCCTATCCAGTGTGGTACTGGATAGAGAGAATAGGAGGATGATAAGATAGTGGCAGCCATCCCACTCCTATTTGTTTTGAAATCTAGATGTACTTGCACAATCTTTCAAACATTTTCATAAAATTATGGAAAGAGTGAGGCTCTTTCCTTTGCAATGCTGGGGTCAAACTATTCCATCTATTTTGTACGTACCTTAGGCAGTTTTGAAGCATAAGTACTTCCAACTATTCTATCCTTCTGTAATCTCAGATTCTCAAATCCATAATTATCTTTCTTAGACCCTTTTGAGAAAGGAGTGTCAACCATTGAGTAAGCATTACATCAAAATTCCATGCTTCTTTTCTGATCTACAGTGCCACTAGTTTTTCTTGTTCCTCATATTTCTCCATTACTTCACCTCTGAGCTACTCATTTTTGAAATAGGATGGCAATGCTCTAACTTGTAAATCCCCAACATAAATTGAGGGGTTCCATTTTGTATCCTCTGCCATTAGATAGTTGTGTAAGAAACACTCACACAGTTGATCTTGCTCCACCAGGCTAACTTCTCTGAAATAGCTGAAAAAAATATGCCTTGAATGTAAAGAAGACTAATCATTAATGAACCTATTGAACTAAAAACTAGGTGGATGTTTACACTCAATGATCTAAATGGCTCTGTCTATTACCTCTGCCAATTTCCCTTCCAACCTTTTCAACTCCAAATTCTTACCTTTCAGTGATGCATTAAGAGTCTGTTCTTCTTTCTCCCAACTTTTTTTTTCCTATTTGGATTTGTGAGTGAGTTTCATCAATTCAAAGCCCAAAGACAAAGTGATGTGATATATTGGAGACCTTGATACATGAGGTTGCGGATTTAGTGCTTCATTCTCTTCAATTTTTGTTTTACTCTTAGCCATTTGTGCTAACATATACAAGTTGGTTCCATGGCCGTAGGTTTGGATTTTCTCCTCCAACTCCTGTATTCTTTTCTCCTTCTCTTTGTCCATTTCCTCATATCCTTTTACTTGTTCTTCCAATTGTTTTATCCTATCAAGAGCTTCTTGAAGCTCTTTCCTTATATTCCTATCCTCTAATAGTTCTTTTTCCTTTTCAAAATTTAAACCTTCATCAACATCATCCCCAGTGATAAAAAAAATTTTCCTTAGTAGGGCTACTAGGAACTGACTTTCCCGTCTTCTTTACAATAAACATATCTTTTGAGTTAGAATCAGAAGATAAAGAAACATACCTTCTCCTCTTAGTAGACACATTGATACTTTCATGAGCATCAGCAGGGACATTCTCAGGGGCATTCCCTTCTTTGTATAAGTTTGTGTCTAGCAACATTCATCTTTTCCCTCCTGCTCCTATTCCTCAACAATTCTTTCTTTAACACTATGCCTTTGCAACCTTCCTAAGCACTTGGGAGTAATAGTTCCCTATTTGACTTCACTTTTTCTCTTCTTTTTCTTCTCCTCCTCTGCATCCTCTTCTTTTACAGTGCCCTTATGTTTCTCAACACCTTTCCTATTCCTCTTTTTCTTAGAAGATATTGAAGCAGTGCCTCTCATAGCTTTAGGGTTTGTAGAAGATGAGGGTTTCTCTATTGCCACCGGCCTATCTTCTAGAGTATTTTCCTCCTATGGCTCTTCTTTCTCAGGTTCAATCTCAGGTTCAGGTGTAAACTTAGGTTCTGATTCATGTTGAGGTTCATCCTCTACTTTAGGTACTTCCAACAATGTTGTGCTATCTGTGAATTGTTTAAAGGCATTGCAATCAACCTATGGATGTTGAATTCTTAGGCTTCTCTTAACCAATAGAGCTATTAAGTAGTGATAGGACAACATGGTGTCCATTTGTTTCCTTTGATATTCAAATGCCATCCTCTTCAACATGTTAGAGATAAAATTGGGAACATTGACTAACTTATCATGGTGTAAGTGATTTAGCAACTTAAAGTGCACAATATATAACAAATTGTTCTGACCATCATAGGTAAAGTATTTAATGATATAAGAAGTACATTTTCCCCAAAAGAATGGAAGCGACAGTCTTTTTGTACCTTGTGATGTTGAGTCTAGGTTTTCTCCATGCTCACAAACTGCTTCTCTTGATGTAGTTGCATCAGCACGAGATGGATATTCAATCCCTATATGCGGCAATCCTGTAAATTGGGTAATGGCCATTTCAAAAGCATCTACAACCAATCCCCTGACTGTTGCCTCATCATACTACAATGTAGCTGCAAATTCTTTCACCATTTCATTGTCATATTCTGTTAACTTCAAGAAGTAGTCTAGCCATCCCACTCTAGTGGAGAGTGACAGAACCATCACATCCTCTAATATTTCCTTGTGCATAGATGGTTCTCATCTTATCACATCACCTCCCATTGTCTCTATATTCTACAACCTCAAAAGGTTTCAATTTCTGCTCAACTCTGATTCCACGACCTTCAGAAGAACCTGCAATTTGTTGCCTTCTCCTATTCCCCCCAACTGTAACTTTTGGAGCTCTCTTGTTATGCAAATTTCTGTATCTCAGCTCACTCATAGGGTAATAAGTTCACAATTTGGATAAAAAATGGTAGGTTTACTATCTTTGAAAAAATGGCATAGAATTCTATCTGATAACTCTAAATACTTGGGTGGCAAGAATCAAAAATGAATCAAAAAATTTAACCCCTCCCCTCAACTAATGGGTGAAGTGACCTCACTTCACATGTGAATTGATATGGAAGAAAGAGTAATTATGAAATTAAATGGTGATAGATATTTTTGCATGCATGAATTAAATGAAGAGTAATAATGAATATAGAAAGAAATCTAAGTTAATCATTTTAACTTACCTTTTGTACATACGTTATAGAAGTAAATGATCCGCATGCCTTGGAACTGGAGAACACATACTTGTCATTTATTTGATGTGAGTAGAATGAAATGCATGAGAGTGAATGATAAGGCGGTGGGTGCTTCAGAAGTGATGTGAGGTGACAACTTGAAATGCTTGATTGAACAACTCATGAGTGTGAGTTGAACACTTTTGCAACGGTGTTTGATTTATTCAAAATGAATGAAGCATGTGTAGAAGAAATAGAATGTGCTGGAAAATAGTTTACTTTTTTCCAAAGTGTTGAAGATGTTTGCAGACAGGTGTTGCTACAGGTACCTCTAGTACAGGTCTCGACTAAATGTTTACATATGTAATATTTCAGGCCCCAACTGTAACAGGCCCCAACTAAGAATGAAGAACAGGTCCCTCTAGAGCTAACTGTGTTAACCATGGGTAGTATGCAGAGTGTGCATGTGATTTGCAAAGTAATAGAAATTAAGTCTCAGTGATAGGGGTTAAGTCATACAACTCAACCTCTACATCACTAGATAGGATTGGTGGATCACTTTCTATCGGTATATCATTGTGTGTTTTAGAGCCTTCATCAATATCATTGTGAGCACCATACTTATTTGTTAGAGAGACAATAAACTCATCTTTTTGAAGTAGTTTCTTATAAAGTTTTATCCTATGTCCATTTACCAGTAATGAAAATTAGACCTCATCAATGGTTTGTAATTGGATTACACCATTAGGGAATACCTATTGAATCTCATATGGTCCCGACCATTGAGATTGAAGCTTGCCTTTGAAATATTTGTATCTGGAATCATAGAGAAGGGCTCAATCACCAACAGTGAACTCTTTAGTCTTTATATACTTATCATGCCATTTAATTCTTTGTTTCTGAATAACCTCTGTGTGGTGGATGGTTTCTACTCTAATTTCATAAAGAGCATTCAAATGTTGTAACCCTTCCTTTTGAGCCTCTATCAATTCCATCCCCAATTCCACCGTTGTCCTCAGAGTTTTGTATTCAAACTCGATAGGAATTACTACTATCTTGCCATAAATCAATTCATAAGGAGTGAATCTGATAGTTGTCTTCCATGTGGTTCTGTATGCCCAAACAAATTTTGGTAAAACCTAGAAACCCAATCTCTTCTGTGAAGCTGTACTATTTTTGTCAATGTTTTCTCAATCTTCCTGTTTTAAACCTCAACTTGACCATTAGCCTGAGGCTGATATGGGGTAGACTTCTTGTGTCTAATATGATATTCCTCCACCAGTTTGGTGATTAAGTTTGATGTGAATTGTGGTCCTTGATCAGTCACTATCTCCCTAGGTACACCATACCTAGTGAAGATTTCTTCATATAAGAATTTTACCACATTGCCATCTCTGGCAAATTATAAAGCTTTAACTTCCACCCATTTGGTTAAGTAATTAGTGCATACCAGTATATATTCCTTGTTATTTGAAGTAGGAGAGATAGGTCCAACAAAATCTAACCCCCACTTATCAAAATGAGCTAATGCTATTTGGGGCTACAAAAGCATTTCATCACTTCTTGTAAATCTCCCCATTCTCTGGCACTGATCACAACTTTTAGTATACTTGACAGAGTCTTTATGAAGTGTTGGCCAGTAATATCTTGTTGTCAAGATCTTGAAGGTTGTCCTTTTGGCTGCAAAATGTACACCGCAAGGTTCATCATGACATGCCTTCAATATATCAAACACTTCATCCTCCCTGATACATCATCTCATAATATTATTTGGGCCAATGTAGAATAATAATCCAGAAATCCAAAAATAAGGGAAGCATTTGTGAACTAACTATCTTTTCTCCCTTGGAGAAAAGTAACCTGGAATAGATGCCCTGTGACCAAATAATTATCTATATCTGCATACCATGGAGTGTGTATGTTTAGAGAAAATAGATGCTCTTTAGGAAAAGAGTCATCAACCACTCCTTCTACTGATTCTGTATGTAGTCTAGACAAAAAATCAGCAACTACATTAGCCTTTCCTAGTTTGTCAAATATTATTATGTCAAATTCTTGCAATAACAATAACCATGTTACAAGTCTTCCAACCACTATTAGCTTATTCATCAAATATCTGATTACTGTATGATATGTATTTATGAATACTTTATAGCTAGTAATGTAGTGTCTAAATTTGTTAATGGCATAAACAACAGCTAACGTTTCCTTTTCTGTCATAGTGTAGTTCAACTCAGCTCCCTTTAGGTTTTTACTGATATAGTATATTGCATATTCTTTACTTCCTGCTAGCCTAAGATGGCTCCAATGGCAAAGTCTGATGCATCAGTGTGGATATGAAAAGGCACTGTCTAATTTGGACCTCTTAGAACTAGAGTTTGTGTCAAGGTTTCTTTTAGCTTCTCAAATGAATTCTGACAATCTGGGGTCCATTCAAAGTCAATATCTTTTGTCAAAAGAGTAAATAGAGGGGCAACAATTTTTCTAAAATCTTGAATGAACTACCTGTAATAACCTACATGTCCAAGGAAGCACCTTATATCCTTTTATCTCTGTGGAATAGGTAGGGTAGATATAATTTCAATCTTCTTTGGGTCAACTTGTATTCCTGCACTTGAGATAAGATATCCCAAGACAATGCCCTGTGTCATCATCATTAAATATTTTTCATTGCTTGAAAAGATAGATTGTGCTCTATGCATCTCTTTAAAACTTTATCCAAATTCTTTAACGCTTCATCATATGTCTCACCATATGTGGTGAAGTCATCCATGTAAATTTCCATGCTGTCATGGGAAAAATCAGAGAAAATACTAAGTAATGCTCTTTGAAATGTTGCTGGAGCATTACATAGACCAAAAGGCAAGGGAAAATATGCATAGGTCCCCCAAGGGTAGGTAAACATTGTCTTATCTTGATCCTTTGGTGCAATCTTGATTTGGTTATAGCCACCGAAACCATCAAGAAATGAGAAATATTTCTTCCCTACCAAAGAATCAAGAACTTGGTCAATAAACAACAATGGGAAGTGATCCTTCCTAGTGGCAGCATTTAATTCCCTATAATCAACACAAACTCACCATTTGCCACCTTTTTTGGGAACTATTACCAATGGTGAAACCCAATCACTATTTGAAATGGGGTATACAAATCCTGCATCCAAAAGCTTTTGAAGTTTAGATTTCACTATCTCTCTGAGAGCAGGGTTCATGCATCTCTGCTGCTGCCTTATAGGACTATGGCCATCATCAATGTAAATTTTGTGCATACATAATGCAGGATTAATGTCTTTCATGTCACTATAATCCCATGAAAATGCTACTGAGTGTGCCTACAACACTACATGCAGGGATTGTTGTTGTTCATCAGTCAATGCATTATTAATAGTCAACATCTTTTTCAACTTGATTTCTAATTGTTTAGACATTTCTTGTACAGAGGACAAATCAAGGCTAGGTATTACTGGTAAACATTGCTAGGATAATAAAGTATGAAATATTTGGGATACCTCTTCTGAGGAACTAGTGGGTATTATGCTTCTCAAGGGATCTTGCAAGTAGGATAAATAGTCCTATTGCTGTGGGTTCCTCCTGCAGTTATTTTGTATAATGTGAGCTATCAACTCACCTTCATCCTGGATATCCAGCAAGGAGCTATGTTCAATAGTCATTAAGGTTTGAAGTGAATAGTTGTCCTCATCATCCAAGGTAGGCTAGATGGTCTGCTCAAGTTCATGGTATGGTTGGGCTGCTAGATATAAGACCAACTTCTTCATCACAGTCCCATTGGATATGATCATATTTCCTAACTTGCAACCTATAAATGCATATGTTGTGGCAAGCCATGGTCTGCCTAGTATAAGAGGATAACCAATGAGATTGACCTTGGGATGTAGTACTATAAAATTAGTAGGTCATTCCTAGGAATCTAATGCAATTGCCAAGTCCTCAATGACTCCTTTAGGTTTAACTGTACACCTATCAGCTAATTGCAAAACTATTTGAGTATGCCTAAGGTTGTTTAACTGTAGCATTTGCATTGTCTCCTTGGTCATTACATTAATTGTAGCACCCAATTCTATCAAAATATTCTTGATCATAGTCCCATTGATGTTTACATCCACTACTAGACTACCTAGATATATATATTTGGGGACAATTATATTCCCCAACATTATGTTAGCAAGGTTACCTAAAATGTGGACTATCTTTGGGTTCGTTCTCTTCCTTCTTGGTTTCTTTATATAGAGATCTCTAATAATCTTAGTATAGATAGGAATACCTTTGATAGCTTGGATTAGGGGAATTTTTATGCTTATATCTTTTAACTGGCCTACAAGGTTAGTTTCATCTTGTACAGGTTGCTTCTAGATAGCCAAGCATTTAGGGAAAGGAGGCTTCATATGTAAAGTGGTCTAAGGGTCCTGATTTGATTCAAGCTCCAAAGATGGCTTATCTAAGGCTTCCTCTGTGGGTTATTCATCTTCAAGTTCTATAATTTGGAGAGATGAAGGGCCCGCAAGTTGCTTCCCTGATCTGACATGAACATTACTCACCTCTACCCCATAGGTGGGGTATTGCATCACCTCGTTAGTATAAGCCTGTTGAGCAAGCTTGTTGTTAGGGTTATGTGCAGGTTGGGTAGGGAGTTGGGTAGGTCTAGGAGGTTGAGTTTGAGGAGTGGATGGAGGCATTATTATTGGTTTCTAGGGCTAAGATGGAAGCATAGGTTGTTGGTAATTTGCATTTTTCTTCCATTGTTGGCCCTTGTTCCATTGGGGCTGCCACTGAGGTTGCTATGTAGGCCACTAGGGGTTATAGTTGGAACCTTGGAAAGTTTCTTGGGGCCATGGGTTTGGCTACTGTTGGCTCCAATTGGGTTGTAGAGTAGGCCATTGTGGGTTTTGCCAAAGATTTTGATTACTAGGCCATGGTTGAGTATTTCAAGCAGATAAATTTTGGTTTGCAATAGGAAAGGGTGAATTGAAACTAAGTGGATCAGAGGGCATACCTTGTCTTTGTTGCCAAGGTCTCCTTTGAGCTATGTAGAACAATTTTCCATCATCTCCTTCAAATGACTGAAACTCTAGCCTTTCAATCTTCTCTTGATAGATACTGGACACCCTTTTGCATTTACAATTGGCCTTCCTTTGCCTATAGTTGGGATAGTACTCAATAAGCATTACATCTGTCTCTTCTTGTTTCTTCTTGATGTGAAGAGTGTCTAGTTGTGTAGCCATATGGCTGATGATATCCTCCTTCATGTTGGACAACAAGTTATTGATTTCTACTCTTGAAACCCCATTGGTTACTTTTCTTGTAATGGATGTCCCTTCTCCCCTTGGTCATCTAGTGAAAGTTCTTGAATAATTTTTGTAAACCTTACAAATTGATTCAAAAGGTAATTGAGAAACATCACCTTGGGCAATAAGAATTAGGGCATCCATGCAATCATCCTTAATCCCTCTCAAAAAAACCAACTTCGATGATTCTTTAGACAATATGTTTTGGGGGTTTTTATTCAAGGCAGACTGGAATGTTTCAACATAATCTTCTAGTGGCTCCTCCTCTTTTTGTGACATCCTGAAGATGTCATCTCTCTTCCTATCATGTCCTCTGACATAATCTTGGTATTTCTCCAATAATTTATCCTTCATTGTATCCCAGTCTAGAATGACATCTTTTACTAGCCCCATAAACCATCTCAAGGTTGCATCCTTGAGAGTGGCAGGAAAAAGTTTATGCCTGTAAGCATTTGAAGTGTAGTCATAGATCCTACATAGGATATCAAACTCAAGAAGAAATGTATCTAGGTCCTCTGTCACTAGGCCATAGAAAACTAGTAATGCTAAAGGTGGAATGTTCTTTAACACTATAGCCCTCTCCTAATCAGTGATAGGGAACTCAAATGTTGCTTGCTCTAGTGGATCCTCCATTACAGCATTTGTCATGGTTCTAAAGGTCCCTTCTATAGTTGTGGAAGAAGTTGATGAAGATGCAGAAGGTGTTCATGAAGATGTAAGAACAAGTCCATCTCCCCCAGCAATTCCTATTGTATAATTGATAATGTTAGCAATATCTTCTTTGTCCTAATAATTTGAAGGGAGGAATGTTCCTCAATTCTCTCTTTGCCTTTGCATACAAAGGATTTATCATTATATATGTTACCATTTTTTTACCACAACTCAAAAATTGGCTGAGCAGATGTAACATTATCAGGTTGAGTGAGGTTTGATTTACTTATGATATGAGTTAGTTGCATAGTTATTATGTTTCAATGTTAAATGCAGTTCAGTTGTTCAAGAAAGAAGGAAAAGTTTCAAATCAATCATTGCATTGTAGAATAGTCAAGTGAGATAAGTATTTCATTCATCATAATGGCTATTCATTTACAAGTTGAAATACATAAAGGAATAAGCATTGCATTGAAAGAAATGATGACATATCAGATGTCCCACACAGGCCATGGGTTATAGCTGAACACATGCAGATATAAATAAAATACTATGCATCTAATGAATGAGAAAGGAAAGACATAGCCATCATTGCCTTGTTTTGTCGATCTTCAAGGTATCCTCCTGTCCTACTCCTGATCTCAACATGTACCTAAAAAATGTGGGAAGGGTCCTGTTAGAAGCTCCAGTTATTAAAATACTTTATCTATCAGAAGAGGCATAATACTATGATTATAGTGCATTGATTAGATGAACATCATCCATATGCAGAAGAAATTGAATAAAAGAAACAACCATGGAGCATCATTGTTTTATTCTAATCTATTTGTTTCATGTGGAGGTATAGGATAAGTCATGTAGCTGATTGAAGACATTCAGCATGTGGTGTCAAGTGGGCTCCCATAAGGGTTGAGCCCAGCATGTTGCTTCCCCCTAATCTCAAAAGGGAGGAATAGAAAAGAAAGAATCATTACTCACATTCACATGACAAGCTGAAGGAATAATAAAAGCCATCATATGCATCAGTTCTGTTCTAGGACATAGTCATGATTACAGCTCAAGTAATGAAATGCAACCATGAAAATGAACTGAACTGTAAAAAAGGGACTGCATTTAATGCACATGGTAGCTGTCATCATCACTTCAGTTGACATTGGAAAAGTGACATTCACAAGTATTTCACTTGTATGTCTTTCATAGTATTTTGATGCATCAGAGAGAAATGAGAATATTAAGGTACATTGCATCAGTTGAATGTCAAAAGTTGTCAGTGAATATTAAAGAGGCAACTATATATGATTGTTTGATGATAACATAACATCATAAAATAGGTATCATTTGTACATGCATGTTTTGAATAAACACTATCATAAGTGCATATATAGATCAACCTGTTGCCATGCCATAATGGTGGAATATAATGTAGATTGCATCACAAGGAGCTATTGCTTTTAGAGTATGAGAACAATTACATCATGGAGGAACAAACAAGTTCTAGCAAATAGTGCTAGAAGAGGAAAGAAATGGAACAACAAGAACTACACAGTCCACATTGGATAGTATCTCATTCACGAGATAGTCCTATGATTCCAAGTGACTACCATAGTGACAAGTAATCAAATATAGTTGTGCCTGTTCAACCTATAAAAGTGCAATAATAAAGCTTGTTCATAAATGATAGAGACATCTATTCAATCCTCCATCAGAAGCAGGTCATTTGAAACAATGAGTTGAAGCAATTAGTCAAGAGAGCATTGTACATCAACTAGCATCTTATCATATCAAATCATGAACAATAATCAAGTTGGACATTTGCATGATGAAGAAATAATGCCATGGTGTCATCATCTAATAGTGCTATCATGTTTTGTTTGAGACATCATAAATATGCTACAATGACCAGAGTGTACAAGTGTTTATAGATATCAATAGGATATCATATGTTGCAGATCAGATAACATCTTGTTACAAAGTTATGATAGCCAACCTGTTTGATATCTCATCTGTCATTATATAGGAGGAAGTAACTACCATATAGAAAGAGAGGTCTCAAATGCATCAGAATGGAGAACAAATACAAAAGTAGCAGCCATGCATTGATCAAAATGAACAACTACAAAATAATGTGGACCAGTTATGAATGTAATGTTGAAATGATCAAATGATAAATTAGATAGTTAAGAAGGAGCTACAAGAGTTGTTTTAAGTAGAGTAATCATTTGAATACATGTGTCATTTCCATCTCATAGGATAATAAGCCATGAACAGTTGACAAAGATTTTTGATAGAGTGCTATGAAAGATATGATAGCATATAGAAGATCAAAATTCCAAGCTACAAGTAGAGTGACAGAAGGAGGCTTACATACAGAAGTGAATAAAACTCTTGTTTCATTTTTATCTACTGATAAAGAAAAATACACAGTGCAAGAAATGACAAAGTCACAGAGAGGGTTTTATGCATTGTGAAACCCATGTCAATTTCTTTGAAACCCTCATCATTTTCTAACACTTCTTTGTATTTACAGAAAGGATGAAGCATGGGTATTATAGGAGAGGCATTTTTTCTTAAAAGATTGCAAACCCTTCTCAGTTTTTACAAACCCTAGTGCTATTTTTGAACTTACAGTCAAGGAGAAGTGAAATAATGCATATACAACCATAGTCGTGCCAGGGAAGAGCTCTTTTATGTAGGGAAAAGTAATACCCATTTTTTAAATTCTTCAAACCCTTGTTACTTTTTTAGTTATAGTCAAAATGATATTATAGATGCAAGAAAAGGAATAGCCATGACCAGTGGAGTTTCTATATGTGCAAAAGTACAAAACCCTTGTTCATCCTTTACACAATCAAAATCAAAATCCATGAAAGAGGTTAAAAGAGCTACAGAAAGTAGATAGGGTTGGCCGTGGTCAAAAAAGCATTTGTAAAAGAGAAAAGATTAAACCCTTGTCATAAAATTGAAGCCCTCAAAGTTCTTGCACCTACAGTCAAAGGAAGATAAAAATAATATATACATAGACATGACTGGAGGAGAGTTGTCATTTTTTGCAAAAGAATACAGTATCCACTTCTTCATTTTAAAGAAACCTCATCTTCTTTTCTTCAAGTCACAATGAAAGAAATAGGACTCAGGAAAGTAAAAAGAGCCAAAGAGTTTACCTCATGAGTTTATAGAAGAAAGAGACTATAGGAGTCGCGGCCTCAAATTTTTATCAAACCCTTAGTATACAGGTTACCAAATTGCAATAAAATATTCATAGAACAAGAGAAAGGTTGTTAGAAGTTGCAAGAAGTACTCAGACACCATGGTCGTAGCCATTGAAGGAAGTAAAAGCTACAGAGATAGTAAAATGCTAGTCAAAGAAAAACTTGTATTCCGTACTTACCATGTTCTAGGCTTCCTTCTTACATAGAAAATGCAAGATTTCAACCACCGAAGAGCCAAGGAAATGGAGAAAAAGACCAGAAAACTCAAACCCCAAGTCGGCCATCATGAAGTTGCAGAGCTGAATGATAGGGGAAGCAAAATCAAATGAGATAGATTTTAGGGTTTGTTTCTTTGTTTTGTTCAATGGGTTGTTCTTCATTTTTCATTTTGACGTTGCAAATACAAACATCATTACCTTATCTAAAATGCAAACTGTGGTCAAGACTTCAAACATTGAGATCCCCTAGTGATCATTACTTGAAGGGGCCAACAACACTAACAACACATGTTACAATTTGATTATTTGCTAAAGTCGATGGTCGACATCATCAAGAAGAAAGGCTCATGGCCTTATAAACTTTCAACCTCTTTATTCCATGTGGTTGACTAACAACATTCCAAAGATGCGAGTGTGATACTTTGTTGTTGAAGTGAGGCATAGAAATCTTTGTTTATTCAATTCATTCGATTGTTATTGCAGATACAAACCACAGTTATAAATACTTGTCATGAAACAGTTGAAGCAGTTGCAGAACAAACTGAACTGACTGAAAATAGACCAGCGCTAACTTACACCGAACTAAACTGACTCAACAATGTAGTAACCGCTAACATTCCCCCCCTTATTACATTGTTCCTGCAATAGTACTAAGGGACCCCCCCTTAATGCTAAAGACTCAACAAAGCTGATTAAATAGTATGAATACATATTTATAGAAGATCTTCTCCCAAAGAACAAATCCTGAACCAAGCAAGGCTCCATCATGTTGTCTCATCTACCCTTAGAAAGGCATCACTTCAAGCTATGTTCTTGAGCTCTTTAGTCCCAAGCTCTCAAATCACAGAGTCTTGAATTATTCGACAATGGCCCCTAAGAGATACGACAGATCTCTGCATGTTGCCTAGTGACCGCGAAAGGGTATAATTCAAGATCATATACTCTTTGAAGCTCGCTAGACAACAATCCATATTGAGCTCAACACCAAACCCCAAACCTGTCTCCAAAACAAAATCTTCACAAAACATACATTCTTCAAATCTGTCAGCTCCGTCAGCATCAATAAAGAAAAACAAAACAACCAAAACCAAAAATGCTTCTCATGCAAAGCATCATCTCAAAGTGAGAAGCTAACTTGAGATGATGGAAAATCCTCCATCCTCCGATGCCGCCTACCTCCAATCTGACCTTGCTTAAAGGGCATATCCACAGAAATTAATAGCACCATCTGGTGGATCCTCATCTTCAATATTTGGTGGGTCCTTATCATCTTCAATGCAAGCAAGATTTCCTTCATTTTTGAGCTTTCCTTTAAGAACATCACTCGCTTGAGTTCTACAATCCCAAGCTATGTGACCATTTTTCTTACAATAAAAACATTTGATTCTCTCTGATCTCTTGTAATTGCTTCTTGAAAATAATGCTTTCTCCTGAGGATCATCTTCTGAATCTTCTGTTGTTCTCTTCTCTTCTGATAGAAGAGCAGAAATCATACCTTCTAGAGTTTGTGAAGATATTTGACTGAGAGTAAAAACAACATTATTGTATTTTGAAGGCAAGCTATTTAATAGGATGGCCCTAGCATCATCATCATCTACTATAACCTTAACCTCTGCTAGCTGTCTAATAAGAGACTGCAAGTTACTTATATGATTTGACATTGTGATTCCATCTTCCATCTTAAATCAAAATAATTGAAGTTTTAGAGAAAACTTTGCATTAACGGCTTTTGCTCCAAACAATTTATTCAGATTTTCCCAAATTTCGGCTGATGATTTATCCAAATCAATATGGTGCAATTCGGTGTCAGAAAGAGCAAGACCAATTATAGCTTTGGCTTTATCATCTCTACTACTCCAATCTAATAACTTATTTGCATCTGTAGGTGCTTTTTCCTTTCCACTGACTATTGCCCATAAATTTTTATTCATTAGTTGCATTTGAATTTTCATTCTCCAAGTATGAAAATTGGAACCAGAATACTTGTCTAATGGGATCTCCATTTACATAATACTCAAAAGATTGACTTCTTACTCAGACTTAAATACACACTTTAATACATACCAATGATTGCCAGATTTTTGTAGACTATGTCTTCTTCATTCAAATGCCTTATGGAGAAACTTCAGTTCAGGCAACAACCAAGTAGCCAGGCACTAAGATTAAAAGAAGAATAGACAGCATATTTAATAAACACCAACCAACACATCCAAATCGGCTATCAAAACTGGTCACTAGTGGCACGCAGAAAAGATGATTCTCATGATACAGCACCTTGTATCAAATGGTAGTTACAGGTTTTGACGCCTATCTTCAAACAACTCCAGAAAAAAAAATGCATAATCTTCAAATACCTTTATATTCCATGTTTGGAATTCTCCTCCACACACCGCAAGTCTCCACACACCTTTATAAGAATATCTTCTTCAAACATGCATTCTCTACCTTCAAATGCATACAAACAAAGCAAATACGGTTGCTCCTTAGAATGCTGTTACGTTTCTTCATTCATACGGTGTTGGCAGCGAACTCTATGTCTTCAAACATCGATCTTTGTTACTCCTCACATCGCACAAGATCATACGCTCCTAGCTCCTTGTTAGAAATCCTTATTGCTAGTCGTGGGCACTTCCTCCTTGTTGTCTGGAGTTCAACTTGGGTGATCACTGCAAATTCTTCATTGCTGTTTGGTTTTGTCATATGCCAATAGGTCAAAGATACCTTATCATTTTTGTAACATAGAGATTCTTCTTCACAATGGATGGTGATTGAATGTGGTCAAAATGTTCTTCATGCCTTATTCATCTCCTAATGCATCAAGTGTCAAAGGTGAAACATCATGTAAAGTCAAGATAATGTGCATGGAGAAATGACAAGGAGGATAACGTAATTTTTTGTATGGAGCTATTGCTATAGCAAGGTAAGAGTTTGTGTATGAGGACAAAGTAATGCATACAAGACAGAGACAAGATATGCATACAAGGTGATGACATTATGAGAAGGGTTGATTTTGGCATGATGGTGCTTGTATAGGTAGTGAGGTGGCATTTTGCGAGGCATGGAGACAAAGATAAGGTGACAAGATATTGACACATGGACAAAGTATGTATAGAGATAAGAGCCATGGTGTTAAGCCTTCAAGGCTTTGATTTATTTTGCAAAATATATAGTGATGTGCTCATCATTTTTATGATTTTTATAGAAAATCAATTGTAATGCCTTGTAAAATATTTGGCAAAATTATGAGCTAGATATTATTTATTTTTGAAAAAAAATCAAATCAAATAGGGATATAGATCAAATTACCATAATATTGTGAAGTTAGTTTTAAAGCAATTATTAATAAATTGCTTTTAAAACTTAACTATTTTGAGGTAGTTTATAGGCTAATAAAACAAATTAGATATTCTTTTGGATTTGTTTTATTTTGAGTCATATAGGACAAAGTTTAGGGATTCCATGAGCAGAAGAAAGCAACTTTGTGGTGGGGACACATCAGGAGATCCTTTGGCATCATGATTTGGTAGTTTGGACTATTTTTTAGAGCTTCCATTTATGCTTTTCTGAGTAGCTCGAAAATGGACTTGGAGTCTATTTTTAGGAGCTTTATTCCATCTTTCAAGGGAGATCTTTCACAACATATATCTTAGATTTTCCTTTCTTTTCAGGGGTTCCAATTTCTAGTTACCAGTTTTTAGTTAGAGTTTTAGAGATCAAAGTGCAGAAAGATAGAGTCTTCCTCTCACATCAAGAGTGTTGTACTCATTTTCATTGTATTCATTATCCTTCAGTTATTGAGAAATAACTTTCCTTCATATTTTGTCTAATTATTTGCAAGTTAATCTGATGTTGCATTGTGATGAAAGTTTGTCCTTTGCTTTGTCTTAGCTTGAGATTTTTTTGCAAAATCTTGGTTTAATCCAAGTTGCATGTTGTGTCTATCAGACCTTCATGTGAAATATTTATGAGTTAAATGATCTGAGTGTTGTGAGGCTCAGAGTTCAATAATCTGTTTGTGAGTAAGATCTGTTAGGTGATTCAATCTTCAAGTTAATTAGGATTCATTTATTTTAGTATATCCTTCTATCCCTTTTCCTTACAAGTCATTAGATTAGGAAATCATAAGGATAACCATCTCACTCTAGAGAGTCATTCTCATTATAGGAAACCCACATCCTGAGAATGATTCCATGTTTCAATAGGTAGCTAAGTTTCTATGAACTTAGCAGGGTGCATATCTGATTGATAACAATATATTAGCGGTCCTACCTAATGTTAGTACAATTTCTAGTGTTTCTTGAAAAGTGAATGTATCAACCCTAATGCTGGAATCAAAATTTAAGCTATGAAAACATGTAAAATGAGCCTATGAAGGTAGCACCATCCCCGACAATGGCACCAAAAATGTAGAGGAAAACTAATGCATTGTAGACTTAACATAATTCAGGGGTAAACCTATCTGAACAATCCACTTGACATTGTACTCCCACATTAAATTATCAACCAATGAGCATAAGCTTATGATGGCACTACACTGTATGTGCCTTCAGGGGCTCATATTTTCCTAAACTATCCTATCCAAACCTACTCAGATTAGTCCACTTTGCTGGAATTCATAGAAATCCAAGAACAATAAAAATAATTACAAAATCTAGTGGCTATGGGTACCTTCAGCATAAGCTATAGATAACTTCTAACAACAAGAAAATGCAGAACTAATCCAAAACCATTCAAAATGATAAGAAAGCTATGCTAACCTCCCGAGGACTAAGATGGATCAATTATACATTTTTTCATGAATCACAGCTACTGTAATTATCAACAAGAGTATTCTACTTAACTCACAATGCATTTATAAAAGAATAGAAAATGACTTTAAGAAGAATGCATAAATGTTTAAGAAAATAAATGAAGTGGAGATCAGTACCTTGAGTGGCTGGCTCAGGGGACTGACTCACTTAGCTAGAAATCAAATCTAACTTAGATACTCATGCATCCACATAACACATAGTTCCATTCAATTCATTTCACAAATAAAATCTTCTTTTTAGATTGTATTCAATAATTACATTTCAACAATTCATGTCTAGAGCTTCTAATATTGAATAAAAACACCAACTGAGTAATTGGATAATGAAGTAACTAACTTGACTCTAAGCTCATCCCTTAACTTATACAAAAGAGGAGAGTCTTATCAACTACCAACTAACTACAATCATTAATCCATTCCTAGATATTAGGATACAAGGTTAAGATTGATTTACTAATTCAGAACTGAATAGAAGAACGAGAATCCTATTCAAATAAGAATTCCTATGCAATGAATCATATGAGAAACACATAAGCTACATTTAGAATCTTGGAACAAGTCTAATTCTACATTTATTCCTTCCCATAATGGTTCACGTTCATCTTCTAGCTGCCTGCACTTTTGGCGGCTTGACTTCAACTTCCTTCAATTCTCATGTTCTGTAACTTTCTGCAAATTCTCCTCACCTTGATACCATGTGCTTGTTGATGCATAGGGGTTAATCCACAAAACATATGCATGGAAATAACCTCCATAATTAAACCATATAATTTCATCTATATTGCATACATACTCATGTTCAAATCATTCAATTGGTAAATATCATCACTATATTTCATATTAACAAAATAGGTTCAAGGTCTTGCAAAGTATATAAAATATAGTATATCATGATGGTAATGTTTGAAAAGTATCTAGAAGATCATGTGGTAAAAGGTCTGAAAGCATATAAAAACAACACAATAGAGGCCAATATTTAAGCCCATCAACTAGGCCCATGGGGCCGGTCATGAATGAAGTTAAGGACATCAAGTCACAACTTAAGCTTGGAGTGACCACCTATCTCTCAATTTAAAATTATGTCACAAGCTTCTGAAAGTCACAAATTAGGCCAACACTCAGGGTTCAAGACCAGTGAATAAAGAAATTATGGGAAGGGTCCACCAACATTTATCCTAGATTAAGTATTAATTTTCTAAGTTAGATTGACTAGGATTTGAGTTTAGTGAAGATAATTCATGTGTAGAGATTCTAGTCAAGCAAGTCAAACTACAGGATGTTGTAGTTTCCAAGTTGAGTTAGAGGTGTGTGAACACATGACTACATTTATCAAGAAAATATCTATTTATAGAGAAACATTGGCCAAAGTGATGCATTTGTCTCTACATGCATTAGTCAGTTCACTATGTCTAGATTGCATAACCTATCAAAATGATCATACTTAGCTAGAGGATTGGTTAGATTTGTATGGTCAACTGAGTTACATAGGACAAAACACAAAAACTCAAATTGCAACCTATTGGTTCCTTATGTCTATACTCTTCGTGAAGAGTAGGGCTACTTCCAGATGGAAGATGAGTGGGGGACCACTAGTCTGTGGTTGGAGGAAAAGCACTCGGATGATGCTTGCCCTCTGCATAAGAAGACTCATCGAGACTTGTGAGACAAATACTAGATTCTAGATGCAATATACTTCATGGTATGAGTTATGATTTTCAAACTTATCTAAAATTATTCATATTACCAAGTGCAAATTATTTGTAAATGTAAAGTGAAATGATTTCACTGTGATTTTTATCTTTGAATATATTATAATTTCAAGGTTGAAAAATATTTAGAAAAGATATACATTTAATTCTATTTGATTATGCAATGTTATAAAATAAAAATTTCACTCGTGGCTAAACATGTTCTTTTACTTAGTAAATTTTGTGAGCAATTCCAAGTTGTGTGAGTTGGTATGTTACATGAGAAAAGATGACATTATCTTGCATCACATAATCAAGATTTCTAATTAATTTAAGAAAATTTTAAAGAAAAGTTGTACCATACTACCATATGTGAGATCATCATCTATAAAATTTTCATTTAATTTTGTATACGCGAACTATCTATCTGAATGGTTTTTGAGATGCATATAAATAATAGCTAGACATCTGTAATATTATGTCTAAGCCAAAAGGCCATCCTTTCACTCAAATTATTACACAGATGCAATTATTGTATTCTTATTTGTTTTCCTCAATTTAAATAAAATAGTCATTTAATTTAGCTTTAAATTAAATAAATGAAGACATATCTAATTGCACACTTGACCAACCATTATAATCTTCCTTTTTTCTATTCATTTTGTGTAAATCTTATTGATGTCTTAAAATCCTATCCTATGAGATCATAGAGCCTCTCTTCTTCTTGTATTCTAATCATCGAGAGACAACTTTCTATGGACCAATGTCAAGAAGGTTAAACATTATCTTCAATTTGCCATTGGACTAGGTAAAGGTGGCCATTAAGGAAGTCATTGGTATTAACTACCTTGAACTTGATATCAGGAGTCTTAGAAATTCTAACATAGCATCTTATTTCCTATCAAATGTCCTACATGTTACACAATCCACATCATCAATGGTATTGGTGGTGAAAACATTTGTCTGATCATAGTACTGATTAGGGTTTCCTACAATGACAACAATGGACTAGCACTTCCTGCAAGACACTTTACCATTTGTTGGAGATGAGTTATGAGGAATCACTTCTATTGGAGCACTCTGGGAGTTGGAGAATAAAATGATGAGGCTTTTGGAGAATCTTCAAACACTCTAGGAAGTCATACTCACTAATAACTTAGGAATGTGACTGTGAGTGTTATGGGTATCCTAGATGAAATGAGAACTCCTTCCATTAGTTCTCATTCCTTTGTAGACAAAGTGTGTTTCGATCATGCCCATTGGGTAATGCTATTTATTCTAGGTTTAGCTCACAATGCTAGCCAGAACAAAGCCTAGAGGAAGGTTACTAAGATAGTTTTTAGTAATTAGTGAACAATTTTGTAAATAGTACAGTAAATAATTAGTTTTTTGTAAGCCATTTAGTAGTTTTAAGATCTTTACTTCAGAAGGCAAGGAACTTCAAGTTCAATTCTTGAACACATGTAATATTTCTTTGAAGCTCGAATATAATACAAGTATACAAGTTATTTTAATATAGTTATTTCTATTTGCCCCTTTGAAAGAATGATTTCATTTGAATTATAGTTATTTTAATATAGTCTCACCAATTGGCATGTCACCTTCGCTAGCCAATGGTGTTGCACAACTATGCCGATTTAGTATTAGATTTAATTTAAATAGACTTATGGTTCAAGAGGAATTTATTAAATTTGAACTTGGTTAAAACTTAAAGTGCAATTTCCCTATTGGCTTCTGTTCCTACAAATGTATTATGTGATGGATGATGTGCCATCTATACAACCCAAATTGAGGACACATCAACCTTTTGACCTATTGGCAAGGGTGCTATAGCTTATCTTGACCAACATCCATTTTTACTTTGATGCTCATATGTCGTTGATGTGGTTAAATGGTTTGATCCAATGGGGTGGGATCAATACAATATATGAATGAGATGACATGGAAGATCTTATCATAATAATATTCGGTTGAAATATTACCAAAGAATAATGTAAAAACCTAAATAAATTCATGCACACTCAGAAAATCAACCAATGGCATTGCAGACCATAACATGCCTTGTTGAGGTTAAACAATTTGAAAAGATGGGAATTAAATGACATGCAAGATCTTTGTGCAATAATATATGATGTATAATTATCCAAAAAGATTATAATTATGACCATAAATTTTAATGCATAGGACTACACAAAAGGATAGCTTCGCTACAGGCCTAAAAAATTAATCCATTGGCCAATTGCATAGCTACCTACCCTCACCAACTTATGTTTTTACTACCAACAGTGTGTGTCATTGATGAGTTTAAATACTTTCATCCAATGGAGCAAGATGAATATAATATGGGAATTAATTGAGATGTAAGATCTTTTCACAATAATCAAAGATTTTCTCATAGTAATTATGGAAAAAATGTACTTCCTGATAAAACAATGGCAGGGTAGTAGGCCATCCAACTGAACATTGATTATATTAAATAGTTTCATTTGATGGGGTAAAAGATGTGAATTAAATGACATCTAATATATTCTCAACCACATGTGAGTAATAAATGCATACAGTATAGATTTACTTCCAATTTCTAATCTAATTAAAAATTACTCACGAGACATTAATTGAATAACATTACATGTAAACAAGTGGCAATTTTTAATGATCCCATATGTACTTCAACTTGCCTAATTTGACACTCAAGTGAGTCTCCATTAAAACTAAACATGTATAGATAAATGCATAATCCCATTTAATTTTATGTTTATCTTGTAGTAGCCTATAAAACACGTTAACTTTACCATTACAATTTATAGTATGTAGTATTCCTATAAGAAGAGACATTAAAAACAAGTTTGAAGCTGAGGTATTCCTATAGCACTTAGGACAAGAAATAGTTGTAAGGAGTAATTCAGTTGATCATAGAAGCTATGCGGAGAAGGTAAATCAACTTTTAGTTCTGTTTGAATTTTTTATTAAATAGTCAAGTTCAATAGTTGATTTTGAAGATGATAAAATGTAGTGAAGATGTTAAAATGCAAAGTAAAAAAACAAAGGATATACCTTAAAATCTTCACTCAATTTTAGTCTCCTTGATAAGGTGGAGGAAATGCATGCACCTAACTACAAATCCTAGCTTTACCCAATACAAATTGAATGTGGATTGCTCAAGTATAAACCAACATAATGAGGGCAAGGAACTAGCTATGATTTGAGGATAATTTGGCTATGATAATGGGATTATGAGAGCATGAATTCTTGGATTTTTAGAGCTTAGTTCATGGTTAATGGTTAGTTAGATCTTAAAATGCTTGGAGAGGCTCTTTATTTATAGATTTTTGGAGGATTTTAGATCAATGGCTGGAGTTCAAAGGTGAGATCCAATGGATGAGATTTTATACTAAAATTAATGGATGGGATTTCATCAACAAAGATGGAGGGCTCACAATATTTTGGAATTTTTAATTTCATCTTGGGAGGGCTTTGCATTAATGAGGATAGATACATGTGAATAAATTAAAAATTTATTTAATGGGTGAGTGGGATGAGGTGGGAAAAGTGCATGGATTGGAAAGGGCGAGGTGGAGACACATGTGAGTTTAATTAATTAAATAATATATATTATTTAATTTATTATGGAGAGATGTGTTAATGAGGATTAGATAGATGCACATATCACATCTAGCTCTAGTTGAAGCCTATGCTACTCTTAAATGGTTGCATCTCTCTTGGCCTATACTCTTGCTTTCTCTTAAGACATCAATGTTATCTCTATAGGCCATAGAGATCTAGATCATAGGATCCAAATATGGGGTAAACCATCTAGCATGAATGTGATCACATGCTATCTACTCTATTGGTAGAGTTGGTACTCCTTGATTTAGGTGCTCTATAGTAAGAGAGATGAATCCTAATCACTTAGCTACATTCCCTGCATGATCACATCTTTTGTAACCACATGTTCATAGACAATAATAAAACATAAATATAAATTTAATATCATGATAAATTATATACTTGGGTCTCCTTCCTACTAGTCTACATCACTATCTGTCTACTATAGGGAGCAATGTCTAGCATGGCCTATAGACTAGCCTCTCATATTGTAGGTCTGGTTATTAGTGTATGTAGAGGATAGAATGAGGGTGGCCTCTCCGATACTTACCATTCATCATAGTTTATAGAGAACCCCACATCATCTTGATTTTATGCTTGCACTAGGAGTTTCTATCAACATCATCTATGTCCACTTGCTCTATCAAATATACGCCTTAACCTCTCTCCTTGCCAATATAGTGATGTGTGATGTCATATATACGCCACTAACTTAGGGGCACTAGCTAATGGAGCCTAAACTAATGTAGCATCTCCTCATAGTGAAATATCTCCATCACTATGTAATATAAATGCCAAAAATCCACTTAGAACACCTAATTCTACCAAGCTAATACCTATCATTGATATCCATGGCCAACTACCTATATAACCTAAAATTCATGTCCATTGGAGGTAGGCTATCAAAAACCTATCTCCATGCTTGGAGGGTCCTACCCTATCTCCACCAACTAACATACATAGTGTTCCATTAGGCCACCAATGCTACTTTTAGCCTTGTTCTTGGTAGAGCTAATCATAGGGGAATGACACCTGTATCATACACTGATCATTAAAGTAATGACGCTTTGCACACAAACATAGCACCCTCATCCACAAATATGTGGAGATCATCACAAAGTTGGGCTAATAGGTAGTAGGCCCACGTAAATATTATATGTTGCTCCTCTACCTCTTGACACAATTGTATCAAACCATAGGCTATATTTGAGACCTATCCGTCAAGAAGAATAAATAAGCCAATGACGTATAGTAACCACTTCCATGCTTGAGACTATCACCCATCATTATCTTTGTGAACAAGACTCCACCTTATTGAAATCCCACCTGACCTATGCACCACTAGTACAACTCTCAGTCCTACAACAATGTGGTGGTGCATGCCTATACTCTCCTCCCTCTCATTGGGATACAATCAATCCTCCACCTCCACCATCACTACCATTTCACTTATAGGTAGGTGAAATGTGGTTGTATCAGAGTCACACCACTTAACTAGCACAATGAGCATACATGTGTTATAGAACAATGTTAGTAATGTAACCATAGGCCTAAGACCTATAGCTTCTAGAAGTGTTAGCTATATGCATCATCCTTGATCAATAAGCCTATGGGCTAACCACTTGTAGATTTCACATACGATTGTAGATTTGTACCTTAGATCACAACATAGAAAAATAAAAATATCAAATCAGTATGTACCCAATTATAAATTAATTGAAATTTTGACATAATTTTATTCTATGACATGATTGTGGTTCTTTAGGATGAGTTTACAAGTTGAGACAAGGCTATCAGACACATCTAGAGGCATGGGATGGGTCTACAAGATGAGTTTGTGAATCACAAAAACCATGCAAATGAAATCATTTTTACCCCTAAATTTTTTTGAACTTTTCAAAAATTAGAAAAAGACAAAATTAGGGTTTTGAGGTGACTTATGATATCCACAACCTAATCATGCTTAATATGTGTATGTACTTAGTCACATTTGTAGGAAAATCACTTTGCTAGACCACTATTATTGTTGAATTCAAGATAAATATAAGCTCTAAAATGTATTGATTTCATGGGGGTCATCGCACAAACTTTTGGTAACTTTTCTTTATTCATCCTCTCTTTTATAGTTGAGTGTGTAACTTACAAATTATAACTTGTGCATCCTATGATATCTATTTTCAAAATGATCTGATTATATTCATGATGATATTCATTATTCAAATTAGCATTTGATGTGTATGCAATTGTGCTCATTTTTCACATACAATACATTTATTCTAGCCCCTTTCTCCCAGAAATGATAATTTTGACATATTTTGAGGACCGTATTGATACATGATGCTTATCTATACACATTGACATGTCCTAACACCATAAATTTGTTGATTTATCATAAATTTTATCATTAATGTCATGTGCCATGTATATTTATTGCTTCATCATTCTCAAACTATGGGACAAATTCATAACAAATAGAGATTCAATTTTACATGTGTTTTATCAATCATATCTTATTCACACATATGCTTTGACACCTATATATTAACATAATACACATTATTACATATTCTATTAGGTCATTTAGGGCTATCTTATCCAATTATTACACTATGACTATGAGCTTAAATCAATACATCTTTTGAGTTACACATGGGAGCACCATATTTCCCCTCTTTAAATTTGTGCTACTATTGTCATATCTTACAACATGGTGGCATTAAACCTTCCTATTTTACGCATGGTTACACTTTATTACATTATTATTCCCATTTCAAGCCTCTTATTCAATAGAGCTTTCACACATACATCTTACATGGTTACATTTGGAGGAAATGTTTCAAGTGTTTTTCCCATTATGATTTAAAAGATTTGCACCAAAATATCTCAAAGAAAATGTTATCTCAACGAGATAAACACAATTTTTTTCTTTTTTTTATATATATTTTCTTATTAAAAAACTTAGAAGCACATCTACTACACATTTTTTCTTTTAAATACCCATGTCAACATCTTACTATGCATTAGTACTTATTTTAATCACAGTACCCTCAAATTTTAGATCTTTTAACAAATAAAATTTGTGTTTTAAGGACATCTTTCAACAAACAAAATTTGTTTTAAGGAATTAGTTTTTGGCGACAACACTGAGAGGGGTGAATCAGTGTTGTATTAATTTTACAATTTTAATCCTTTTGACTTATAGGATAAAGAGAGAGAAAAACAAAGTTATTTATTAACTCATAGATGTACAATTATAATATTGAAGGCATGAATCAGGACATTAAACCCAGATCATGAAGACACATAAGAAATATAACACAAGATATGATGAGTGGAAAACCCTTAAGGGGAATAAAAACCACTCTGAAACTGCCTCACTGGCTTATTGAAAACCTCACTGGTTACATGAAGGTCTCACTAACCAGGAAAGCCTGACTGGCTACAAAGAAGCCTCACTGACTACAATATATGTCTCACTGACAAATGTAAGGCCTCACTAACGTACAAGCCTCACTGGCATACAGAAAGTCTCACTAACATTTTTACAAACACTTTGGGTCCACATACTTATCAGAGGATTACCCTATTTCAATCAAGTGCAAAAACTTATACCTCCCCTTTTATATTTCACAACAAATTCACTACAACATTATATTCTTCAATCTGTGCAAAAGAAACAAATCATAAAAACAAATTCTCTCTGCACCATCTGATCATCTAATTATATTTGCAAACTCTTCATCTCTCTGCTCATCTTCTTCTCTCTATCAAAACATGATCTCACATACACAATGACACTCATCCATCAATGTGGAACTTGCAAAAATAAATCATATATATATATATATATATATATATATATATATATATATATATATATATATATATATATATATATATATATATATATATATATATATATATATATATTTCTTCTCTATATCCATGTAAGAGAAAATAAAAACTTTTCATATTCCATTGATATTTTCTCTAAATAGCTTTTCAACTCTCTTTGTATACTTTAATCAAATTTTCCCTGTTCAATTTCATCTTCCCCTGTAAAATCACATTCTCTGTTTGCAAACAAAAATAAAAAAATATTCTTCAAATTCTTTTATCATTTTATTTCAGCTTGAATGATTTTCATCTTCAATAAATTACAATCAATTTTTGTCCCTGTCCAAAAATAAAATCAATCTGCTGTAATAAAAACTCTTCACCTTCTCTTTGCAATTTTCTCTTTCAAAATATCAAAACCCTTTCATTAAAAATACTCTTCAATCTCTTCAATCTGCAAAAAAAAACTTCAAAGAATTTTATTCAATCTGCTTTGAGTAAATAAAAATCTCTTCTTCATGGAAACCAAAAATCTTTAATCACCATTTAGAAAGAATAAAATCTTTCTATTGTTTTCTCTCAAAAAAAATCATCTCCAAATTCCCTTTGTAAAAAAAATCTTCAATATTATTCTTAAAAAGAATAATATCATTATAAAGCAATTTCATTCTTTATTGGAACAAAATCTTCTAAAAAGGCTCCAAGAAAATCTACATAAAATCTTCCCATAAAAATCCATTTTTATTTATGTCATAAAATATAACATTTAAAGGGGGTAGCAAAACAGGATAAAAAGCAAACTTTATATATTTAAATAAAGCCAGGCTTGTTCACATTTGCTCCAAAATCTTTGTTTTTTACATATTTAAATATTCAATGCTTTTGCTCCCAACTTTTTAAGCATATAAAGTCCACTTTATTTGATTTATAAGGAGATGAAAAAAATCAAAGTTTTTAAATTAAAGTAAGGCTATTTTTATGCCTTATTTTCAAGTGGAATAACCTGCACTTGCAGGTCAACAACCATTTATAAAATAAAGTCATACTTTATGACATTTGATCTCCTTATATATACTTAGAGCTTATAGTTAGGATTTTAATATTTTAGGCATTTTGATAACAAAATCCTAACATAAATTCACAATGATAACCATTGATTCTGCCATTAATAAACATTAATGCCTCTGTCAACATTAATAACAAGCCTCAATGTCTCACACTCATCAAGCATGAAGACAAGATGAACTTACCACTCTGATCAAGCATGACAAGAAGAACTTTATCAGCAACCTTGTATCATAAAACATATGCATTGTATCATACTTATACTGATTGATGATTGTGATCCTACAGTCTTGTGTGATCAAACAAGTTAGCATTTCCTAACTTAGCCATGAAGCAACATATCAACATGAAGTATATGAACAACTCCTGTCAATACCGACACCTTTTTGACATGAATGACAAACTACTTTCATCATATTCTGATTAAGAATCAGGGGCACTACTCCAGAGATAAAAACTGATTGTTTAACTAAAAACTGATTCCTTCAAACAGAGTAATCATCTACTAAAGTTGTCAAACTGTCACCAACACACTAAAAAATAGAAAGTTTTTTCAAAGAGCCATTAACAAATACAAAGAAATGATGGCGATCTCAAAACTCCTTCATGCTTAGAAATCATTGTTTATTATTCAAAATTCAGTAAAAGCACAGCATCATCATATGGAGGATTAAGGCCATTAAGGCTAAGCTTTCGCTCCACATATATGCGGTTTTGCTTTTACTACATTCTCAGTCTATATCATTATAACTAGCTATAAAATATAGTCTGCTAGCATAGTATTGATGAAGAGTAGTCTGTCTAAGAGCGAGTAGAATGAGCCAAATAAGCAAGAGAGCCAACTAATGGAGCATTGATATAGGTTGAAGGTTCAGACTGCGCATAAACACTTCTGTTATCAGGAATGTGATCATTGGCATCCGGGCCTCCCACAACTGCTCCAACCAAAAGGTTTGGATTGGGGGCATTACTATGCAAAAATTGGAAGCCTGCACTGCACCCAATGGCCTGTGGGTGTTGGGCCACTGAAGGCAGAGATGACCTTCTGTGGTGAATATGCTGTGGATAGTTGGAACCATACCCAACCATGTATGACATCTTCAGAGGATTGGATCCAAGTATATAGTTCACCTGCCACAAAATAGAACGTCAAGAGCAGCATTCCTCAGAATCATGAAGACCTGGGTCACTTACTAAACAAATATAAAAAATCCCTTTCATACTTAACTGCTCTAGGTTTCCATCATTATACTTTTGACACCTCATTAATAACTATTATTTATACCTGGCGTCTTGCGATTGCTCTAAGCTTGCGAGGAGTCACTGTCATTTGCCCACAAGACACTAGCTGTTTGGAGGAGCTGAGGTATTTAGCATAGGTCACAAGTAGAAAGGATGCAGATGTAACATACTGCAGATTAACATCAGGAAATGTGTAGAGAAGTCCTTCTGTTCAAATATGGTCACTAGTATAAGTTACAAAATGATCACAACAATACTGTGCATTCAGATAAAGGTTTTTCACCTACCTGGTGTGTATTTAGACCCAGAAGATTCAGGCAGGATAGAGCAGATATAGTTGTCAGCATGAGCTTTGTAGTCTTGAAGAGACTTAATTTTCCCTATCAAGAATTCCTTCACGGTACAATACACATCCACTTGCAGTGACTCCAGTCATCTATAAAAACATTTTGTAGCCCTATGATTAGATGCTAATTTACATAGTAGTGTCCACGATTAGGCCAGAAATGCATAAAGTGGGAGGGCTTAATCTTCAATAGAATGAGGGCAAAAAGTGAATCAGCAAGAAGATAAAAAATATTGCAGATGCAATGAAAAAAGTGAAGTTGCCATGCTTGAAGTTACCATACCTTCGATAGAAGCACTCGGGCTCCAACATGTTTATTGTACCACCCAAATATATTGTCCGATTCATAATCTCCTAAGCTCTGACCGTTTGCTTGAATGTAGCTCAAATATTTGGCATTTTTTGTTGCCTTATGCAGCCATGCAGCTCCCCATAGCAGTTCATCCTGAGATCGCACAAAAAAAAAAAAGAATTTAGCTCTGACATTTCATGGCAATATAATCTGAAAGCATATCACATTTAGTTTCTTTACCTGGTAACCAGAACGAGAGCAATATAATGGACAGACTGCAGACTTAAGGGAGTCACTGTAAGATCCTCTGTGCTTATCAGCGAAATCAAACACCTAAGAGAAAAGAAGTTTTATGAGCTACTGAACAAGAAACAGAATTTATTGAGCTTTTAAGCTGCTGCTATTGAACCCTAGTGTTAAAAAATATACCATTATGGAAGCCTGAATTAATCTCTTTGAATAGGAAGGATCTGACTTCCTAAACACAAGGGATGCAGCTGCAAGTGCTGCAGCCGTTTCAGCAGCAACGTCTGAGCCAGGGTTTTGGCTATCTATTTTATATGCAGTTCTGTCAGTGTCCATATCTTCTGGCCTCTCCCAGCATTTGTGATCATTGTTAGGGTTTCCTACCTGCATAATTTTCAGACAAGCCTCATTAATGATTAGAATTTATAAAGCCAGGAGATACTGAAATGAAATCATTCTGTTGTTATGCACATACTGACCTGAACATATATGCTTCCCGGGTGAGCAGTAGCTTTGAGAAGATAATCTGTAGCCCATCGAATGGCCATCTTTGCATTCGAGAGCTCCCTGCCCATGAATCCGCCGAATTCCCAAACACTCAATGACAGCATTGTGGTCGTGAATGCCATAGGAAGTCCGAACTTCACATTGTCTCCGGTGTCATAATAGCCTCCCGTCAAGTCCACCTGCATTGCAAGGCCAGGCATTAACAGTCAGCACATTTACAAACCAACGAAAAAGGAAAACAAGAAGAAGAAAGTAAACAAGAATGCATACATGGGCAGAAGAACCATCAGAAAGACCAGAATCTCTTCTCCATGTAATGCGTTGATTGGCAGGGATCTCTATAGTTATGCAAACCACCAGCCCCTTGGTGATAGCTCAGAGAGGTGAAATTGGCTGTAGCTTGTCTTATCAACATCAAAATACACAACACGACTAACCCACTGAAAAAACTCCTCATTTTTGCTTCAGCAAATACGTCGTAGCAAACTAAACAAATTGGGAGCTTGAATTGCAAGATGAAAGGCCTGTCCAAAAACATGGATTTATAGGGCAGAGGAGGGCCCATTAATAAATAATTGGGTACGTAGCAAGGATAGAAATTAAGTAGCCGTTTCGCCTATCACGAGGCGGAAGTTAGTTTCTGGTTTTATCCCTTGGACAGAGATTATGGGAAAAAGTGTAGGGCGTAGGGATCGTTGGGAGAGCGATTGGGAGGACATGGGTGGAAATCATAAGTGATAAGAATTTCCCTCGGAAGTCACAGCCGCCCAAGTCACGTTTCAGTGTAGCAGCGGTGAGAGATTAGGTAATTGGCTGCATTTGTGTAAAATGGGCAGGATGGGAAAAATGGAGAAACTTGCGAGTTTCCAAAGTGCAATTAATAGGCGTGCTTCTTATCTGTCTTGTACTCTTTCGATTTCATTTTTCTTTATTTTGTTGGTGTTATGCGTATTGCTTCAGCTCTTTGCCCCTTTTTTACCCCTTTTTTACAAAGACATCGTCATTGGAGGTATAACAAATTATTAATCTCATGAATGAGCATAAGATTTTAATTTTTGAATTGGTTTACATATTTATAAAAGAATTATAGATTATATTTAAAGTTAATTTTAACACTTAATCTTAGAATGCACTTGTGGACTATCTCGTTATTTAAAGTCAATTTTAACACTTAAGCTTAGAATGCACGTGTGGGCTATCTTTATTAGTGAGGACTATCTCATTATTTGAAGTCAGATTTAATACTTAATCTTATAATACATGTGTGGGCTATCTCATTATTTAAAGTTAATTTTAACACTTAATCTTATAATGCACGTGTGTACTAGCTTATTAGTACCTACCTTCGGCAAGTACTGTTACAATGAGTTTGCACTTATCTAGTTATTAATCTATGATTGTAAACCAATCAAAAGACATGATTATTTTTCTTGTCGGACAAATTTGATTTAAATTTGTACTTTTCTTATGTCAACATGACAATTTTTTAACAAAAAAATATTGAAAAATGATTTATTTGTATTGTCATTGGCTGAAAAAAAATGACCTCTTCTCTGCAGATTGTCCCACAAGTTAAGTCATGCCTAAATAGATGACGATAATTATGAGAGGGATTTCATTTTTTGCTTCATTAGCTAAACATAAAAATTACTTTTTTTTTCAAAGGGACAAAGTTATAATATTAATAATACTATTTTTTTTGTAAAAGGGACAAAGTTGTAATATTAATAATACCATTAAAAATATAGGGTTCTACACATTTTATTTTATGAAATTAAATTATTTTTGGGATTTCAATTTTATTTACTCAAAAGTTAAAAATCTAGTATTTCAATTTTATTTACTAAAAAGTTAAAAATCTACAGTATTATGAAAAATATTTCGCCATGTTATTACATTTTTATTTTATTCTTAAACATACAATATTTTAATGCATTTTAAGTTATATAGTATTGATATTATTACATTTTAATATCTTAAGCAGACATTTCAAATCTCTATACACTCAACTAGGGCCAGGGCTCTCCACATAATACAAATATGCAAGCTTTGTAAAGTTCAGTCAACTAGGGCCAGGGCTCTCCACATAATACAAATATGCAAGCTTTGTAAAGTTCAGTTTTATAGCTAAGGAAATATTTGTGTTATTTAATAGGCTTTGTAAAATTTAGTTTTATAGCTAAGTAAATATTTTAGTGCTATTTTATTTTTACCAAATTAAATTATTTTTTAGATTTCAATTTTATTTACCCAAGACATTACAAAACAAGTTCACATAAAATTTTCCTTATAAATTTAGTTTTGCAAATACAATAGTTTCAAATTTGAAATGATAAACAATTCTTTATCTTTAGAAAAAAATATTACTAAACAAGAATATTAGATTAATTAAAATAATTAGAATCGTGTTCTCTAAAAGTACTTACTATTATTGTTAGAAACAAGATCTACTAATGCTTTGCTAATTATCAATTGGAGTGAATTAGAAGTAAAAAAGACAAGTACATATAGGCTTGAGTAACCTTGAGTTAATGGGAGTCAATCCCATAACTTAAGGAGATCTCAAGTAAATGTGGCAAGCTAAGTGGAGTGAAAGAGTTCGAAGGACTCTTCATAACTACCACACACCCAGCTGAGGTGTCTTATGCCATGTGCATAAAATGAGGCTTCCAAATGAGGTTAAATAAAAGCCAAATGAAGCCAAATGAAATGTGTACACTAATACCCCCTTAAGCACAACTTAGGTGGGTATAAAAGATGGGTCCCAGCAACAAGGCCTAATGAGGTACCCATGTACAAAAAACTCTCATAAGTGGAGAAAGGTAGAAAACCCAATGGGAAAAAAAACTACCCCCCAAAAGAGAAAAAAACAAGAAAGTGTACTAGACACTTTACAAAATACCTGAAGGTGATAATCCTACTATGAAGAATCTCTAGAAGCCTTCTGTGAAGCAACTATAAACTCTGATGTAGCAACAGGTGATGATGATGTTGTAGTGGAAGTGTTTGTGACACATCTCAATACAATGCAGGAAAAACTTTGAAGAATGATGGAGTAGTGGAAGTGATCTTGACATATATCTGTGGAAGTGCTCTTTGGCACAACTCTAAAATGTTCAAGGCAGATTCTATACACCCCCCCAGATTCAGGATTAGGTGACTCCCAAGATTTGTGGCACTTTATAACTTAGTGCGTTATTATAATATAAATAGGTTAGATGCATAGGAAATGTGAAAATATTCACTTTTGCAAAAAGCGGTGCTCAATTTTGAGCTACCGAGCAAAAGTTATCACAAAAATAAGTTCCCGCAAAATAGACCTATTTTAATAAACTGGCACTAATTAGAAAAAATAGATGCCCATGGCGAGAGGGAAACTAGCCTTCCAATGACTTGTTGGATTCGACAAAGAATGAAGAATACAATGGTTTAATTTTGTGAGGGGGAATTGACCTCCTGCCAACCCGGGCCTCACCCATCATCTTCAACAAGGGAAGATACAAGGGTTATTAAAAACCATAATTCCTACAAATGAATTTTACCCCAATGTTTAAATGTCCTACCCTTATTTTAACACTAAAAATATTACCTATTTTGTTAACATTTTGAAAAGCATAATTTTAAATGCTTTTAAAATCAAAATTAGGGCAGATTTTTTTGAAAGCGTCAAGCCCAAATTTTAGGACACAATAAGGCGGAAATGCAAAAAAGAAATAGGGGAATGGGAATGTTGCAGATTTGGCCGCTTCCTGGTATGAGGCATTGCTTTCTGCTTTCCATAGCTCCTCCAAGTCGCCTTCAACGTCCTCCACGCCACTAGACATAGAGCGATGCCTCTGGACTCTGGGCAAACTGTAGAGATGAAAGTGGATGTAGAGATTATTTATCTATGTGTGTTTGATTATTTGTCTATTTTATTTCACCATGTTATTACACCATGTTATTACATTTTTCATTTTATTCTTCAAACTTACAATATTTTAATGCATTTTAAATTATAAAATTATTAGTATTATTACATTTTAAGGAAATATTTGTGTTATTTAATAGGCTTTGTAAAGTTTAGTTTTATAGTTTAGAAAATATTTTAATCCTATTTTATTTTTATCAAATTAGATTATTTTTTAGATTTCAATTTTATTTACCCAAGACATTTCAACACTCTTCAAAATTAATTTTTTAATTATTGGAATGCAATTTGTCTATGGCACTTGTTACTTAAAGCACACAAGTGAGGACTATCTCATTATTTGAAGTTGGATTTTATACTTAATATTAACAGACACTAGACTATCTCATTATTAGTACCCCAGTACTATTGCATCCGTTGAAGCTTATTAGTTATTAATCTATTAACTGGGTCAATCAAGACACAAGTGAGGACTATCTTATTATTTGAAGTTGGATTTAATACTTAATCTTAAAATACTCTGGACTATCTCATTATTAGTACTCCAATACTATTGCATCCACTGAAGCTTATTAGTTATTAATCTATTAACAGTAAAGTGGGTCAATCAAGTCACGGGATTATTTTTTTTGTCGGGTGATATAAATTTGAACTTTTCCTATGTCAAGATGATAAAATTTTAAAAAAATGATTTATCTTTATTGTGATTGGCTAGAAAAATGGTCTCTTTCTCTATAGATTGTGGAGAGTGCAACAAACACTATAAATGTGGAGAAAAATTGAGGGGAGGATGTGGCAAGTAAAAAAATTATGAACACTCATCTTATGTCCCACAAGTTAAGTCATGCCTAAATGGATGGCAATAATTCTAAGAGTGAAAAATCATCAGTCTTTTAGAATTTAATTTTTTACTTCATTACCTAAACTTCAAAATTACTTTTTGTTGATTAGGTATTGATTGTATAGACAAATTACATTCTAATAATTGAAAAATTAATTTTTGAAGAGTGTTGAAATGTCTTGGATAAATAAAATTAAAATCTCAAAAACAATCTAATTTGGTAAAAATAAAATAGGACTAAAATATTTCATTAACTATAAAACTAAACTACCTATTAAATAACACAAATATTTCCTTAAAATGTAATAATACTAATACTTTTATAATTTAAAATACATTAAAATGCAATATATATATATATATATATAATGGATTTTGGTGATATGTGGTGTATAATGATGGATGGACATGTATGATGTTTATTTTTATGGGTTTATATTGTTTATGATTATGACATGCATATGGATAGATGATAAAATGATACATAGATATGATTATGATTGGATAATGTAATGTTTATGATGGATGCATGATTATGGAAATGTATATATTCTTATATGAATGGATATATGCATAGAATGATCACGATATGTTTGACACACTTGTATTATAGGATGAAGATGATGAAAAGGTAGATGAACAGAAGAAAGTAGGTGAAATTTGATTGATCAATCCTTGTGAGAGCTAATGGGTTTTTATTGTGGTAAATGAATGGATGGTGGATGATGAATGACAACTTTAACAGTTGCACACAAATTTAGAGATTGCAATCCTTATGTTTGATATAGCATATGGATATTATGCACCAGGGTATGGAAGACCAAGGCATTGATGTATCCAATGCACACAACATAATACAATCTTGTCTATCGTATGAGGTCAAGATGTTGATCCAACATACACAAGATATGAATATTAGCTAATCCAAGATGGACTTTGACTCTACAAGAAACGATTTGAACTTATTTCCACTAAACATAATGAAACCTTGTTTGTTACATGTATGGGAAATAGTCTTAGCATAGAATAAACCTAATACATAAGAGATTGTTTAGCTTCTCAGATGCAAAAGATATTGATATGCAAGATGCTAATCCCAACGCATACAAGATACCAATAATCGTAGTAGGAGAATAAGATCATCCCACAAACATAACATACGAAAGCAAATGACCATGCCCCACTCTATACTTCATCATAACATGCCATGATATGATGGATCAAGGAAGCCTAGATTACGTATTAGAAAGGGACAAAAGATAAATCAAAAGAAAACAAAAAACACAACCATCATGTTCTCCTACCAAAAACGGGTGCTCTTGGATGGATTGGATAGCACCTTGTTGTGAGGAAAGATATATCCTATTGAAGGCTAAGATATTGGATTGGTATAGCGAATGTGGGTTAAAGGCATGGAGACAAATGTCTCTGGTTACCCCTAATTTATTAAGTGCTTGAGCTATCATCACATGCGTAGTTTGTTTTCTGCTTGAGTTAGTCAAATAGAAGAAGATGGAAGAGAGAAGAAATGAAATGAGAATGGAAGAATGGATCATCTGTGCTTGCATACTGGATACTTCCTTCATATTCTAGACTGCCTACATACCATGTATCCATGGGATCAAAGCACAGTACGATGATGATGAGACATGATTATATGTAGTTATAGGTGTTTATTGATGATGTGGGAGATAGATGATTGAAGAAATATGAGATGGATGATGATTGATGAAGGTTGGATGAATGTATAGAAGATGGAAATGGTCTATCACCTTGTTACCTTTTGAGTCACCCTTATTTATTCATTCATTGGTAATTTTTTTCCTGAGCAAGAGTCAGTTTACCGTGTTATATTTTTGGTCATGCCTTTGTTTTGTAAATCAGCTCTTGGTTCTTTAATTTTTATCCGCTTGTTGTCTTTATAGACAAGGTTACTTAAAGTTTGAACCCTTTGAACTCAAACCATTCTCATAGTTCAAAGTTCAAATGGTTCAACACGTCTAAAGTGTCTCATAAAGCAAGCTGTCGTTTTGTATGTCTTTTGCATCTTTGAACTTTTGGGTTGAACTTGAACCTTCCACTCATACTCTATAGCGGGTTCAAGGTTCAATGGTTCAATAGTCTTAAGGTTCAACATTCACTGTCTTCTTATAAGTCAGGTCACACAGTTACCTTGCATAATTATTGTATCGTTGAACCTTCCGCTTGTACTCTATAGCGAGGTTCAATGGTTCAAGGTTCAACATTCACTGTTTCATTGTTGAAAGCCTTTTACCGAAGCCGGGTAACATTTTGTCGGTCTACATAACCCTTGCGTCTTTGAACCTTCATATTGAACCATATCTTTAAAAGTTCAACGATTCATGAGTTAAGTTCCTGTTTCCGTAAGTCAATCCTTTGCTTATCTATATGGTCCGATTGGCATGTTTGAACCACCATATTGAACCACATCCTAAAGGTTCAATGGTTCAATAGTTCAAAGATTTGGTGAGTTTGGTCCCGTTTGTTCCCGTGGCTTTCTAAGTCAAACTTAGTAGCAAAGTTGGAGGAAATTATATCAGAAACTCATTATGAGACCGAGAGCTCTAATTTAGCGGAGACTACGGATAATCATTATACTTCATAATGGCGCGTGAATACTACTTGCTATTAATGAAGAAATCAGAGTTCACGTCTTTTCAAATATTTTTGGCACGTTTTGTTCCGAGCAATAATTATTCATTCTGGTAAGTGCCATTATTAACCAAGAACAAGACAAGTTTAGCAAGTAAATATACTGTGCAACATGAAGAAGGATAGCACCGGAAGTGTAAGCCTCTTTTGTTCAAGTTTTTGCAGTGAATTTAGATATCCTGAAGGTGAATTCTATTTCCCCTGTGCTATTCCTAGTTCTTATGCTAGAAAGAGGAATCTCTGGAATTTCTGTTGTTTTCAAATTTTGAAGTGTTTCATTATAATCGTCCAAATATGTCTTTGAAATCTACATGTTTGGGGGATGAACATGGCCCTGGCCTTACTTATTCTCACTCAGAATTTGGAGATACTGCATTGGTTCAATATGATTTAGAGGAATTTAAAGAAAGAGCTAGAAACCCTGTTCAAACCCCTACAATGAAGAAAATTGTAGACAGCGGTCTAGTTGAAGCTGCAGCTTTTCCTCAGGCTATACTGTGCCCAGAGTTGGTTCAAGAATGTATGAATAGGTACGATCCCCAGGACAGGTGTGTCAGAAATGCAAACAGGGATGCGTTATTTTATGTTAATAGACAAACCCTCATGTCTGTGATGAAGATACCACCTAAGGAGGCATATTCCAACCTTGACATTACTGCCTCCAATGGGTATTTCTCAGCAAAGAGATCAACTTATAAAAGTGTAATAGCAAGGAACTGGTTGCTAAAATTTTAGAAGGGTGGTTCAAGGTTGCCCAGACCACTTACCAGAGATCATTTGATAAAAGAGGTAAGGGATATTGTGGTATTGTTACACAGACTGAAAGGCAGTCAACATGCCTATTATTGGGAGGACTGGATGTACTTTTTCATACAAGTCATCCTTTAAGAGGATCAATATTTAGATTGGGCTGAAATAGTGGCTAACTGTCTACATTAGGGTTTGAGCAATTGTCTGGGCAACAGAGATTTCTATATGTCTTCGTACCTGTTCTATTGTCTAGTATCGACAAGAGATTGGTTTGACCTACCCCATGCACCCATAGCTGAGAATAGTAAAATTTATGAATATTATTCACAGTTGCAAAGAAAGAATTGCTATGAAAATTACAAAAGGTTTAATGATGTCTTCACTGGGAAGATGACTTATGAATTGGCAGGGAACCCGGTTAAGAGAATGTCCAGTGAAGCAATGCAACTGATCAGTATCTATGGCAGCTTCTTCATCCAATTTTCTGAGTTCAGTTACATCAGAGTTGGAGGATTTGATGGTGAACCTGTGAATTTACCTAGATATGTGTTTGATCATTTCGTGCTGATGGAGGTATGTAGGCAACTGGCACATGTTGATAAGAAATTTCCATCAAAAAGGGGTTGTGGTATTTCTTTTCTTGTTAAACTTGGGCATTATTCATGCCATTCAAAATCTGATGCCTTGAATTTGGAGGTGAACGTCAAAAGGTTCAATTTTCAGTCCTTCACTGCCAGGTCTCAATTTGACAGTAAAAGATTTGTCAGAGAGAACCTAGATTCTGGAACAGGACATTCACACCTTCCTAAACTAGAGGATTACTGGGAAGACTGTCTAGATGAATTTGAGGTCAGAAGAAGGCTGTGGTGTAGATTTTCTTTGGGGCAAATAATTACACTTAATTTAAACATGGATATTTTTGATATTTCTAATGATGGGGAATAGTTGGTTGACCCACAATTTGAAAAAGTAGAACACTTACCCATTCCAGAAGTGGACTGGAGAAAAAAGGAAGAAGATAGAAGTGAAGTTAAAATTCTTCCAGTAATAAGAAGAACTAAGAAATGGTTGAAAGAAAAGAGACAGGAAGGGCTGCAGGATAAAAATACTCAACAATTCTCTTTAATGGTTGGATCACCGCTTCCCATAGACTCTTCTAATCAACCTCTTGCTATCTGCGGTGTAGGTGCTTCCAAGCTATCAACTGAGAGAAGCCCTGTCACTAAGAGATCCAGAAGAGTACTCACTGATATTCTACCATCTCGTGTTACTAGGTTAAGGACCAAAGGAAAAAGAAAGAAACAGGTATCTGAAACAATAATTGTTGATTTAAATTCAGAAGAAGATTCAGAAGGACCTATGGGTGACAAGGAACTAAGCCCACACAGAACAGAGAAGGTTGACACTGGGTTACAGTCAGAGGCCGCTCTGGAGAACCCTGAAATATTAATGATTTCAAATGTGTCCTTTGATGCAGTGAACCCTGAGAAGACAATCTCAGCCCCTACACCAAAATGGTTAGAGAGTTCTATTTCTAATAAGAAAAAAGTGATTCCTTTTGTTGTCCCTTTAGAGGACATGGTATGTAAATGTCTGGGGAAAACCCCCAAGTCCAAGAGACTCAAGACAACATCCAGAATAGATATTGACCCAAACACTAGTAATTGGAGTGCTGAAATTGCTAAGCCAGTGACTGAAGAAGAGGTACAGAATCCAACAGTGCATGATTTCACTGTAGAGAGAGTGGATCTCAGTGCTGCCTCCAGAGCTGCAGATGTCCACCACCTTGAAGCTTCTACTAAGAGGATGGTCAGTCGAACAATGAAAGATGAAAAGGACAAGAGGGAGTTGAAACAAACTCTACGCTCAATGGCAGAGTACATTGAGGCTATCAACAATCCTAACCCACAGCCGATCTCACAGCTTCCCCTGTCTTTTGACCCAAAATCACCTGTCAACCAAAGGATGTTAGATCAGGTTCATAGAAGCAAAATGGTGACAAAAACATTTGACAGTTGGTTAAATAACATTGAACAAAAAAGGACTGAAACATTCATGAGCTCAAAAGCATATACGATCTGACTGCTACCACAATCGAGGATCTTAAAGCACAGGTTGCTATCTGGATGAAAGATGAAGGTAAGTGGATGAATGTGATAAACCAAATAGATGAAGTTCAAAAATATGGGCTGGCTAAGTTTTTGACAGAGAAAAGCATGACTGGTTTGGACGAGAATTTGTTATATGTGAACAAAAAGAATATTGAGTGGAGGAACTCTGTATCCCGGAAAGGTTGTTTTGAAATTTCAAAGTTAATTAAGGAAATAACAGAATTCACTCAATCGTTGCAACATGATTTGCAATGTATTGATATTAAATACATTAAAGATGATGGAAAACCAGTGGAAGACGTCGATGCAGTGGTCCAATCTTTCAAAGATAAGATCAGCTTTGTAAGAGAAAATGACAATATTTTAATTGAGGACTTCTCCAGGATTTCCAAAGTTGAATCACTACTTTACCTCTGCATCGACGCACTTCCAGAACACAAAGAAAAATTTGGTAAAATGTGAAGGGAAAAGGAGGTTTGGAAGTCAAGAATGAAGCATATAGGAATTCCTAACTTCCCGAAGATTCAGGAGTTCGTTGCTGCTTTCTAGGAATGGAAGACCCAACGTGCTGCCCAAGCCACCGATAACAAAGCCAGAGATACAAACCTGTCGTCCTAGTCATGACCTCATTGGCTCGTTTCCTTTATTTCAGTTCCTCTATCATGTTATTTTCAGCAAAACTTGTTTCTTTAAAATCAGTTGTTTAAAACTAAATCTCGTACGAGTCAGAGTTATGTTAACTCTGGGTTTAATTTACTCAAGGACATGATTAAGACTTTCATATTTATAGGTTTTTAAAATATGGAGATGGATATAGAAGTTTAGGAAAGAAAAGAAGAAGGATTTTTTTTGGCGAAACTGTTCATAGTTTTACATTATGTGATGATTGTCTAAGTAATTTTCATCTGTGAATGAGAAGAAGAAACATTTACTGCTTATTTGGATCTGTGCGTCTGAATGTGTGGAATTAGATTTTCTGTGTGAAATCTCCTTTTATCTGGCAATTGTTCTTTATTTGGACAACTCGTCATATGTGTTTTATTATTTATAGGTTCAGCAAGTTCGTGTGAATGTATTCATATATTTGAATGTATCAAAAATAGGATCTATGCATTCTATTGCTAGTTAATATTGTATAAATCTATCGCATTCATAACATGGTTATGTATGAATGTTAGTCTGCCTTAAGCATTTTTTGGTTAAAAATGCATGTGGATAGTTGAATAAGTTAAATTCATTGAAAATCTTAAAGGGAGCTGTACCTAAATTCAGAGGAGAACTAATTTAAAAGGTTCACCCATTTGTTGCTTAACTCATTTGTTCTTCAAAAGAGGGGTATAGAGTCAGAATAAATTATTTTCAGAATAAGGACAAATCTATTAACCAACAGTTTTTGGCGACTCTACTGGGGAAATCAAGACAAAATCATTAATTAAAGATTGGTCACCTGAATATGAAGCAACAATGGTGCTTCCACATGAAAACATAATTCCTGTTCTGCAACCCAATCTTGGATTTCAAGACGAGCAGGAAGATATTATTGGCCAGTTGAATACCCTTGCTTGGCGTACTCGTTAGAATAGTGAAGATTACAGAAGAGCAAGCAGAGTGTTAGAACAAGAAGTGGAATTGGCCGATAACCTGAGATTGTTGTTACTCAGGCAGAGAAGAAGGCAGGCACGAAACGTAGCAAGAAACCAAGCCCTTGAAGCACAAAGTAATCGAGAACAACAAAGAAATCAATAACTACCTATCCAGTTTCAATATTTTAAGCTAGATTCTAGACCGTATACCAAGTCTTCCAGAAGAGAGGGAGTTGAGGACCCTACCTTTCAAGTACTGCAAAATCTTAATTTTCCTTATATCCCTACTCATGCAAGAAGAGCTAGGAGTAGACCCCCTAGTCCCCCTAAATCTTCTACTTCTCCTGTCTATCAAGCTTTAACTCTTTCATGCACCGTTATTCCCTTAGTTATAAATTTTCTACCCATGGCTCAACCTTGGGGAGCTGCCATAGGTCCTCTGAACCTAGGGGCTAACCTAAACCCATTACCTAAAAATGCAAGAGAAAATTTGTCTAGATTTAATGGAGATGACAAACAATCACCAGAAGAACATTTGTGTGCTTTTGCAGCAGCATGTAGTGTATTAGGTGTACAACACCAAGATGTTGCCATAAGGCTCTTTGTGCAGACTTTAACTGACACTGCGGCACAATGGTTCTACCACCTAACTGATTCCTCAATTACAAATTGGAATGAAATGAAGACTGCTTTTGAAAATAGGTTCAAAAGTGTAGAGGATGAACATTATCTCCTTGCACAGCTGACTCAGCTTAAAAAAGATATTCATGAACCTATGAGGGAGTTCATGGCTAAGGTTAATAGAATTGTGAACAAAATCCCTACTACTAAAAGACCATCTGGAGAAAATTAAAAATGTTTCTTTATTAATTCTATGCCTCCTGATATTAGCTTCCATCTCATGAAGGGTGTAATTGCTGATTTACCAGCTGCACAAGCCTTAGCAGTCGGATTAGAGGATGATCTCATTATGGTCGGTAAATGGAAGAGAGAGGTCCAGGTGCCAAATGCCCAGCCCTGATCATCTACAGATCCTGTAGTGCAAAGGTTGGTTAATGATATGATTGCCTTAAAGAGGCAACTACCTAAAGCTGGTGCCCCCTTCCAACAACCATATCAAGATATAAGTAGAAGGAATTTGAATCAACAAGCAAATACTGGTAGAGCTTTACCCCTAACATCAGCACAGCCAAGACTGACTATTGAAGCTCCTCCTGGGAGGGGAAACATGTGTATTTTTCACTTGACTACCGACCATGATGGAAATTCTTGCCCAGAAATGCTCAAGTACACTCAGATGACTACTACTCAAGATATGCTAGGGGAAGCCACAGAAGAAGAGAGGAACTTTGAGAAACCTGGCGGCTTTGAGATACACTTCCTGGAATATGGGTCTGATTCAGAAAGAGGAGGTGAAATATTGGTAACCCTTGAAGATCCTTCATGCGTTGTGCTCACTAGGAGTCAGAGGAATATGAGACCCTCTAATACTCAAGAAGTACCTGGCAAAGGTAAGGAGCCTTTAACTAGAACTCACGATGCTAATATGAAGGCTCAGGAAAATAGATTGCTACATAGAAATGATCTAGATGCTTATTTTGATATTGTAGATTTCTGTAAGTTTGCAAAAATTCAAATTTCTCCTATTGAATATTTGAAGTTGAAACCTACTGAACTTGACAAATTAGTCAAACATGTTAAAGGTAGTCCTGCACAAACTAAATTTGAGAATCAATTAGAGGTTGATACTGAATCCCCCATTGCCAGACTATTTGCTTCCTCATCTGAGTCATCCTTGTCTACCCCTAAAACAACTCCCAATTCATCAACCAATGCTCCTTATACTAATTTGAAACCCAATCCTTTCTATGTGTCTTTGTTTATCAATGGTCATAAACTTAGTAATTGCATTATAGACTTAGGAGCCTCTGATAACATTATGCCTTCCTCTGTGGCTAAATCCCTAGGGTTATCACTCACAAAAACATTTGGTAGATGTTATTCTATGGATGGAAAACAGGTTTCCTTGCTTGGGTAGATTAAAGATGCACGAGTTGCTCTTGCAGCTTACCCTGACAAAAGAGTCAAAATGACTATTTTGGTAGCAGATATTCTTGCTAGTTATGGGATGCTTTTGAGTAGGACATTTTGCAAGGATTTGGGTGGACAAATCAAACTAGATTGGTCAGAGGCCACAATCCTAGTGGGGAAGCAGAAAGTGAAGCTGGAACCTGAGCCCAAATGCAAGTTCACTGTCTATCCCTCTGATGATCCCAAGGCACAGATTTTGTTTGAGGAATGTGAATTTGGCAATTATTTTCTCTCCTCTGAACAGAGCTATGAGGTAGACCCCAAAGAAGAATTAATGCAAATATCTGTACATTCTGATGACCTATGGGTTATGGAATTTGATGGCAGTTGTGCTACTGCTAGTTCAGGGGTTGGGGTTGTGCTGATCTCATCTGAAGGTGAAATTTTTCTTATTCTTTTAAGCTAGAGTTCAAAAACACCAACAATACTGCAGAATATGAAGCCTTATTGCTTGGACTATTTGAAGCCAAAGAAAGGGGTGTGAAGGTACTTAAGGTGAAGGGTGATGCTAAACTAATTGTGAAACAGGTAAGGGGGATCTTTTCTATTAAGAATGAAAGACTAAGGCATTACAGAAATAGGGTATGGGATGAGATTGAATGTTTTGATGCCTTCTCTATTGAAACAATTCCCAGAGATCAAAACTCCCGAGCAGATTCTTTAGCAGTATCAGCTTCTCTCCTTTTGCCACATCTAGATTTCAAAAAAGATTCTTATAGAATAGAAATGATATATCGTCCTAATGTCCCTGACAATGCCGAGAGCTGGCAAGTTTTTGAAAGTGATAATAAGATCAGAAAGTTTTTAAAAAATGCTAAAATGTTCCTAGGGACCTATTTTGAAGGTTCCGAAACAGAGTGTAAAGAATACAGTCTTGACCCTGGGATTAATCCAAGAGATGACATGATTCAGTTAAAGGGAAACAAAATCCCTAAAGGGCTGGTCTCTTTAGAACATCTATTTTCTCGAAGGGATGAATATGTTAAAGGCAAACCTCCTTGTGTTACTCATAAAGTAGAGGATTATGAAAAGATAAATATTGGGGATGAAGCTAATCCTAAATGGGTATCCATTGGTAAGTGCTGCTCTTCGGAGGAGAAAAACAAATTGATCAAATTGCTAATCAAATATAAGGATGTTTTTGCCTGGTGTTATGATGATCTCAAAAATTTTAGACATGGGTAGTTTCAACATCATATTCCTTTGAAAGCAAATGCAGCTCCATTCAGACAAAAGCTGAGAAATTATAAGCCCAAAGTTGCTGAAGCCATTTTTAAGGAGATTGATAAGATGTTTAAAGCTAGAATTATCTATCCAATCCATCACTCCACTTGGGTGGCAAATATTGTTCCAGTACAAAAGAAGAATGGAGAAATAAGGATCTGTGTTGACTTCAGGAACTTAAATCAAGCCAGCCTGAAAGATAACTATCCATTACCTGTGATGGACCACATCTTGCAGATAGTTGCTGGGTCTGAAATGATGTCTATGCTGGAAGGTTTCTCAGGTTACAATCAGATAGGTGTGGCAGCAGAAGACCAACAAAAGACTGCTTTCACCACACCTCGAGGAACTTTTGCCTATAATCGAATGCCCTTTGGCTTGATTAATGCGGGAGCAACTTTTCAGTGGGCAATGGATTCATCTTTTAGAGACCTGAAGAACAGGATTATTGTTATTCACCTTGATGATTTGATTATTTTTTCCAAGAATAGAGAAGATCACTTGAGAGATCTGGAGTCTGTCTTGCAAAGGTGTCGAAGTCATGGCATCTCACTCAACCCCAAGAAGTCAGTTTTCTGTGTGACTGAAGGAAAATTATTGGGACACCTAGTCTCAAAAGACGGAATCAGAATTGATACAGAGAGGGTCAGGGCAATTCAACAACTTAGTCTCCCTTCAAATAGGACTGGAGTCAAGTCCTTCTTTGGTCAAATCAATTTTCTCAGGAGGTTCATTCCTAACTTTGTTGAGATTACAAAACACATTGTTGGGATGATGAGCGAGAAACAACCTTTCAAGTGGAATGAAGTCGCTAAGAAGGCATTTGAGGACATCAAGGAAGCAATTGCAAACACTCCCACTTTGGTAAATCCTAACTTTCAAAAGTATTTTATTATTTACCGTTATGCTTCATAACACACTATGTCAGGTATTTTGTTACAGAAAAATGAATTGGATGAAGAGATTCCCATAGCTTTTATGAGCATTCCTCTTAAAGAGCATGAGCTGAAATATTCTTTGGTTGAAAAACAAGCTTTCACTGTGGTTAAAGCTGTTAAGCAATTCAGGTATTATATACTTCATTCCCATTCAGTTGTTTTTGTTCCAAATTCAGCTGTGAAAAGTATTTTGACTCAGCAAGAAGTAGGATTAAACAATAGAGCAACGTGGGTTGCCAAAATTCAGGAATATGATCTGGAAGTTAAGCCTACTAAGTTGATTAGGGGTCAAGGTTTATGTAAGTTGATTGCTGAGAACAAAGAACAAGAAGGAGAAGGACTCCCCACAGTTTTATTGGTAAGCTTGCAGGACCCATGGTTTCTGGATGTGGCACATTATCTTACATATGGGGATTGTCCTAATCACTTGACTCCTAGAGAGAAAAGAAACCTGAAGCTAAAAGCTGCAAAATATGTTATTTGGGGGGATGTCATTTATAAGAAAGGATTAGATGGAACTTTCCTGAGGTGTGTAGATAAAGAGCAGCAGAATAAGCTCTTAGAAATTTTCCATAATGAAGCATGTGGTGGACATTTTTCTTCTTTAGTTACAGCTTTCAAGATTCTCAGAAATTGTTACTACTCGCCAGGGATGTTTAAGGATGCATATAGATGGGTGGCCAATTGTGAAAAATGTAAAATGTTCTTAGGGAGGCCACAACTTGCAGCTCTACCTTTGAGGCCTGTTGTTATTGAAGAACCCTTTAAACAATGGGGGTTGGATTTTATTGGGCCTATCTCACCCTCTTCAAGTGCAGGGCATACTCACATCTTAACAGTAACAGATTATTTCACAAAATGGGTTGAGGCAGCCCCTGTAAAAAGAACTTCAAAGGTGGTTTGTAATTTTCTCAAGGAAAATATTTTGGTACGATTTGGTGTGCCCCAGAAGATTGTAGCAGACAATGCTACCAGTTTCTCTTCAGTTGAAATGACTTCTTTCTGTTATGAACATAGTATTTCTCTCTCCCATTCATCAGATTACTATCCCCAAGGGAATGGACAAGCTGAGTCCAGTAACAAGAACCTGATTGCTATCATGAAGAAATTGGTGAATGACAACCCCAGAGATTGGCATAAGAGGTTGTATGAAGCACTCTGGGCCGACAGAATAACTCTGAAAAGAGTAATTGGGATGGCACCTTTTGAACTAGTTTATGGGATAGGTGCCCAATTATCTTTACTTCTGGAGCTATCTACAGCCAAGCTGCAAAGTGTGATTGAGGATCAGTATTTCAAAGATTCCCTGGAGAAGAGGATTATGTATTTAACTAAGATTGAAGAAGAGAGAAATGAGTTGGTTGACCGAATTACTATGCATTAGGCCAGAGTTAAAGAAATTTTTGACAGGAAAACAAGACCTAGGAAGTTTATGGAAGGAGATGAAGTATTACTGTGGGATAGAAGAAGAGAACCAAAGGGTGCACACAGCAAATTTGACTCGCTTTGGAAAGGACCTTTCAAGATTCACCAAGTATTGGGTCCAAATTCTTTTAAATTGGAATATCCTGATGGAACTGTTTTACCCCTGTCCTATAATGGACAGGATCTCAAGCTGTATCGTCTGTAAATAGGGTCCCCTGTTCTGTACATAGTCTTCCCTTTTTGTTTGGTTTTGTGTTTTCCTTTCTTGTTTTTGTTTTGCCCCGTTCTATTTCCTTTCTTCTCTCTTTTCCTTTTTTCTGCGAAACCAGAGCTTCTGAGTTCTCTGCATTTTGCCATAAATGCAGTCCCCAGTCAGAGCCAATGTTACCTTTTGAGTCGCCCTTATTTATTCATTCATTGGTAATTTTTTTCCTGAGCAAGAGTCGGTTTACTGTGTTATATTTTTGGTCATTCCTTTGTTTTGTAAATCGGCTCTTGATTCTTTAATTTTTATCTGTTTGTTGTCTTTATAGACAAGGTTCCTTAAAGTTTGAACCCTTTGAACCCGAACCATTCTCAAAGTTCAAAGTTCAAATGGTTCAACACATCTAAAGCCTCTCATAAGGCAAGCTATCGTTTTGTATGTCTTTTGCGTCTTTGAACTTTCGGGTTGAACTTGAACCTTCCGCTCGTACTCTATAGTGGGTTCAAGGTTCAATGGTTCAACAGTCTTAAGGTTCAACATTCACTGTCTTCTTATAAGTCGTGTCACACAGTTACCTTGCATAATTATTGTATCGTTGAACCTTCCGCTCGTACTCTATAGCGGGGTTCAATGGTTCAAGGTTCAACATTCACTGTTTCATTGTTGAAAGCCTTTTACCGAAGCCGTGTAACATTTTGTCGGTCTACATAACCCTTGCATCTTTGAACCTTCATATTGAACCATATCTTTACAAGTTCAACGGTTCATGAGTTAAGTTCCTGGTTCCGTAAGTCAATCCTTTGCTTATCTATATGGTCCGATTGGCATGTTTGAACCACCATATTGAACCATCGTATTGAACCACGTCCTAAAGGTTCAATGGTTCAATAGTTCAAAGATTTGGTGAGTTTGGTCCCATTTGTTCCCGCGGCTTTCTAAGTCAAACTTAGCAGCAAAGTTGGAGGAAATTATATCAGAAACTCATTATGAGACCGAGAGCTCTAATTTAGCGGAGACTACGGATAATCATTATACTTCATGATGGCGCGTGAATACTACTTGCTATTATTGAAGAAATCAGAGTTCACATCTTTTCAAATATTTTTGGCACGTTTTGTTCCGAGCAATAATTATTCATTCTAGTAAGTGCCATTATTAACCAAGAACAAGCCAAGTTTAGCAAGTAAACATACTGTGCAACGCGGAGAAGGATAGCGCCGGAAGTGTAAGGCTCTTTTTTCAAGTTTTCATAGTGAATTCAGATATCCTGAAGGTGAGTTCTGTTTCCCCTGTGCTATTCCTAGTTCTTATGCTGGAAAGAGGAATCTCTAGAATTTCTGTTGTTTTCAAAATTTGAAGTGTTTCATTATAATCGTCCAAATATGTCTTTGAAATCTACATGTTTGGGGGATGAACATCGCCCTGGCCTTACTTATTCTCACTCAGAATTTGGAGATACTGCATTGGTTCAATATGATTTAGAGGAATTTAAAGAAAGAGCTAGAAACCCTGTTCAAACCCCTACAATGAAGAAAATTGTAGACAGCGGTCTAGTTGAAGCTGCAGCTTTTCCTCAGGCTATACTGTGCCCAGAGTTGGTTCAAGAATGTATGAATAGGTACGATCCCCAGGACAGGTGTGTCAGAAATCCAAATGGGGATGCATTATTTTATGTTAACAGACAAACCCTCATGTCTATGATGAAGATACCACCTAAGGAGGCATATTCCAGCCTTGACATTATTGCCTCCAATCGGTATTTCTTAGAAAAGAGATCAACTTACAAAAGTGTAATAGCGAGGAACTGGTTGCTAAAATTTCAGAAGGGCGGTTCAAGGTTGCCCAGACCACTTACCAGAGATCATTTGATAAAAGAGGTAAGGGATATTGTGGTATTGTTACACAGACTGAAAGGTAGTCAACATGCCTATTATTGGGAGGACTGGATGTACTTTTTCATACAAGTCATCCTTCAAGAGGATCAATATTTAGATTGGGCTAAAATAGTGGCTGACTGTCTACATCAGGGTTTGAGCAATTGTCTGGGCAACAAAGATTTCTATATGTCTTCGTACCTGTTCTATTGTCTAGTATGTACAAGAGATTGGTTTGACCTACCCCATGCAACCATAGCTGAGAATAGTAAAATTTATGAATATTATTCACAGTTGCAAAGAAAGAATTGCTATGAAAATTACAAAAGGGTTAATGATGTCTTCACTGGGAAGATGACTTATGAATTGGCAGGGAACCTAGGTAAGAGAATGTCCAGTGAAGCAATGCAACTGATCAGTATCTATGGCAGCTTCTTCATCCAATTTTCTGAGTTCATTTACATCAGAGTTGGAGGATTTGATGGTGAACCTGTGAAGTTACCTAGATATGTGTTTGATCATTTCATGTTGATGGAGGTATGTAGGCAACTGGCACATGTTCATAAGAAATTTCCATCAAAAAGGGGTTGTGGTATTTCTTTTCCTGTTGAACTTGGGCATTATTCATGCCATTCAAAATCTGATGCCTTGAATTTGGAGGTGAACGTCAAAAGGTTCAATTTTCGGTCCTTCACTGCCAGGTCTCACTTTGACAGTAAAAGATTTGTCAGAGAGAACCTAGATTCTGGAACAGGACATTCACACCTTCCTAAACTGGAGGATTACTGGGAAGACTGTCCAGATGAATTTGAGGTCAAAAGAAGGCTGTGGTGTAGATTTTCTTTGGGGAAAATAATTACACTCAATTTAAACATGGATATTTCTGATATTTTTGATGATGGGGAACAGTTGGTTGACCCACAATTTGAAAAAGTAGAACACTTACCCATTCCAGAAGTGGACTAGAGCAAAAAGGAAGAAGACAGAATTGAAGTTAAAACTCTTCCAGTAATAAGAAGAACTGAGAAATGGTTGAGAGAAAAGAGACAGGAAGGGCTGTAGGATAAAAATACTCAACAATTCTCTTCAATGGTTGGATCACCGCATCCCATAGACTCTTCTAATCAACCTCTTGCTATCTATGGTGCAGGTGCTTCCAAGCCATCAACTGAGAGAAGCCATGTCACTAAGAGATCCAGAAGAGTACTCACTGATATTCTGCCATCTCATGTTACCAGGTTAAGGACCAAAGGAAAAAGAAAGAAACAGGTATCTGAAACAATAATTGTTGATTTAAATTCAGAAGAAGATTCAGAAGGACCTATGGGTGACAAGGAACTAAGCCCACACAGAACAAAGAAGGTTGACACTAAGTTACAGTCAGAGGCCGCTCTGGAGAACCCTAAAATATTAATGATTTCAAATGTGTCCTCTGATGCAGTGAACCTTGAGAAGACAATCTCAGCCCCTACACCAAAATGGTTAGAGAGTTCTATTTTTGATAAGAAAAAAATAATTCCTTTTGTTGTCCCTTTAGAGGACATGGTAAGTAAATGTCTGGGGAAAACCCCCAAGTCCAAGAGACTCAAGACGACATCCAGAATAGATATTGACCCAAACACTGGTAATTGGAGTGCTGAAATTACTAAGCCAGTGACTGAAGAAGAGGTGCAGAATCCAACAGTGCATGATTTCACTGTGGAGAGAGTGGATCTCGGTGCAGCCTCCAGAGCTGCAGATGTCCACCACCTTGAAGCTTCTACTAAGAGGATGGTCAGTCAAACAATGAAAGATGAAAAGGACAAGAGGGAGTTGAAACAAACTCTACGCTCAATGGCAGAGTACATTGAGGCTATCAACAATCCTAACCCACAGCCGATCTCACAGCTTCCCCTGGCAGAGAAACATTTACTGCTTATTTGGATCTGTGCGTCTGAATGTGTGGAATTAGATTTTCTGTGTGAAATCTCCTTTCATCTGGTAATTGTTCTTTATTTGGACAACTTGTCACATGTGTTTTATTATTTATAGGTTTAACAAGTTCATGTGAATGTATTCATATATTTGAATGTATCAAAAATAGGATCTGTGCATTCTATTGCTAGTTAATACTGTATAAATCTATCGCATTCATAGCATGGTTATGTATGAATGTTAGTCTGCCTTAAGCATTTTCTGGTTAAAAATGCATGTGGATAGTTGAATAAGTTAAATTCATTGAAAATCTTAAAGGGAGCTGTACCTAAATTCAGAGGGGAACTAATTTAAAAGGTTCACCCATTTGTTGCTTAACTCATTTGTTCTTCAAAAGAGGGGTATAGAGTCAGAATAAATTATTTTCAAAATAAGGACAAATCTGTTAACCAACACACCTATACTTGAATCTGGGCCTTTCCTTCATATCCTAGATTGTCTACATTCCCAATATTGATGGGATCAAGGCAGTTAACGATAGAGATAAGATGTAGTTCCGATGCTCTTATTGATGGGATAGTGATGAAGATGGGTTGGATTGATGGGATTGGTTGATGTTTGATGATGTGTGAGATGCTTTAAGTATCCACTCCAAAGACTAGGCTAACACAAGGATGTGGGAATGATATATCCCATTGATGATGATTAATTGATTGATAATTGGGTTGATTTGGTTTACGACACGATTAGGATCAAGACCATTGATGTGATTAGATAATTTGGACACAATTGATTGACTTGATTGGTATGGATCAAGGATAACTTCGATTTGGATCATTGCTTGGACTGATTTGACTTGATTGATTGAATGAATGAAATGAGGACATTGATTTCAAGAAGTGCTTGGATTGGAATGGTTTGATGGATTGATTTGGTTGATTGATAAATGAATTAGAAGAATTGATTTGATTGGAGTGAATTGATTTGATGGATGTGATTTGAAGAAGAATTGATTTGATTCATTTGGATTGATTGGAGGAAGTTGTTTGATGATGATTGAATTTGTTATTGATTGATAGATTATTGCTTGGATTTTTGTTGAACATTTGATTTTTTGTGTTTTCGAAATATTTTAATTTTTTTGGATTTTTGATATGTGCTGATTTTTTTGGATTTTGGGCATGTTTTTATTTTTTTTGGATTTTTGAGAATATTTGATTTTTTTCTATGTTTTGAAATTTTTTGGGATAGCACTAGATGACAATTTTGATTGTCTTTATTCTAGACACCAATAACAAGGGAAAACCAATTCTGGATGCAAGAATCGAGGTACGATGAATGGACAAAAGGATGAGCGATAGTAAATGGGATGGAAGGCTCATGATAAATCGATGGGTAAGAGGATAGGCCATAGAACAGAAAGCTCATGATAAATGGATAAATACAAAGATAGGCTATAGTGGATGGATGTATGCCTCATAATGGAGCTAGGATGTGATCTCCAAAGACTATGTCACATAGGAATAACATGCCCCATTCTAGGTAGTAGACTTAGGATTTTACATCACAAGTCTTATGACGAAAGGATGATTGGAGGGATTAGAAGATATGAGGCATATCAAGAGATACCCATAGCATGTTTCAACATTCTTCCCCTTATGTATTCATCAAGATCAAAAGGAGGAAGGGAGGATAGACATATTCAATATGATAGGTATGTGGGTGTAATGGATAAGGATGGTAGGATAGGATAGTATGGAAATGGTATGATGGGATAGATAGGAAAATGATAGATTGGATGAGACAACGTGCCCCCAAGTGTAAGTGACATAGATAATCAACCTACACATGACATCTATTTACCAGGTTTTCATCATGGTACTTATCCATGGTGCCACCAAGGGTGGTTTTCACCGTTGGACGAAGGGATTTCTCTTTACTATTTTGATTTTTTTTTCTTTTCTTCTTTTTCTTTTCCTTTTTTTATTTTTTGATTGTTGAATGGGAAAAGTGGATATAAATAGGAGGGACTCAAGTGTCTAGTGCCATGAAAGTTGATTGTCCCATTGGAGATGAATGTCATCGTATGGACCATGTCAGATGTCATTATGCTCATCGATGTTGGTAAGGGATTGCATGGAAGGAAGATGGATTAGGTAGATAGTGGATTATAAAAGGTTTATGCAAGGATGGATTGGGGGGTAGTGGATTATAAATGGAAATCTAGTGGATTGTGATGTGGATTATGAATGGAAATATAGGGGATAGTGGATTATGCATGGTTAAAAAGCTTATGCAAAAGTATGGACCATAAAAATAAAATGGGGAGGATATCTAGGATTGACATGTTATAGGGACGAATTGGATTGGTATGTGGAAGTGTGGTTGAATGAAAGGGAACCAGACCAATGGTTGCACACACCATGATAAACATTAAAGTTTTTGATGGGCAGGTGGTGTAGGAAGTAATGGCAATGTTTGCTTAGGAGATGGATGACTTATTGATTTAGGTACCCACATAAACTTAGTGTTTTTAGGATTTTTGTTTTGCTTGTGGGATTTTTGGAATTTTTGAATGGAATGGGAATTTTAGATGAAAGGAGATTGTTGGGATTTTTGAGAGGTGGATGCCTCATTTGACTTGATTGATTTTGCTTTTGGATTTTTCTTATGAGGGTATGGGTTTAGATAGGTTTCTGGATGTATTTTTCTTTTACCCTTTGCATTGATATCCTAAGGCATTAGGACCTTTAGGATTTTTTCTATTATGATGGGAGGCATCCAAGTTTTTATTTTTGAATCCCATGGGTTTGGTGGAATGAGTGGAAGCTTTATGTTTAGACAATATGTGCATTTGTTGGTCATGATTAGGAATATGAGGGAATTTATGGATGATAGGGGGATAATTAGGTGTTGGAAGCAATAGTGGTAGAGTGGATGGTGGGATATTAGGAGTTGGAAGAAGTGGAGGTAAATTGGATGGTCAAAGGTGTACGGTCACATACCTTTGACATTTGTAGGATAGTGGAGGTGGAATGGCAACATATGTTTTAGGGGTATGATGGGATTTATGATGGAAAGTGGACTTGAAATGCATGGAGGAAGTACCAACATCTTTAGATTGTTTACCTTGGCCATTCATGTTGCAACAGACAATGGGTTTAGATGCGGTTTGAACACTAGACTTGAACTCCTTATTGGATTGAGAAGGTGAGGTGGTAGACAATGGCGGTTTCTCCCCTAAGGAAGAGCATTCATGAATGAGGGTGGATAGACCAAGTGGATATGATGGTGGACTTGCAACATGGTCAATAGTAGATGTGGAAGGATCATTAGGATCTTGATTATGTTCATTTAGATCCAAGCTATTTGTTTGATCCTCTATGTTTGCTTGAGGACCAAGTGTCTCATCATGATAAGTGGAAGTTAGTGGATCATGAGTAGGGCTAGATGGATGATGGATAGGAGCAATTTAGATATCTTGCTCATGGATAGGTATAGGATTATGGATAAGATCAAGGTGCTCATGGATAGGCTCTTCGTTATGAACAATATCTTGATCATGGAAATGATATATGTTATGGATAGGTTGGATTTGGATTGTTTTCTCATGGATAGGTATTGGATCAAGTTGCTCATGGATAGGTTCTTCATAAGTAATATCTTGATCATAAAGAAGGTATAGGTTGTGGATGGGTGGAATGAAAGGGATTTGATCTTGGTTAGAACTAAGGCTTGATGTTTCTGCATGCTTTGGATTATGCTCTTGACGTAGCTATTGATTTTCTTGAATGGAAGTGGAAGGCTCTTGGATATGCTTGACATATTCTTGAGGTTTATTGACATAAGTGGATGATTCATATTCACTTGGACTCATGGTGGGAGGCTTTTTAATGGACTCGAGGGGCTCTAGATGGTCATCACCATATGTACATGATGGAGTTTGACATGGACTTATGATGGGAGGCTCTTTAATAGGGTCAATGGGTTGTGGACTATATTAAGGATTTTGAGGACTAAACAAGATGTTTGAGGACTCTTCGATAGGCTCAATGATTTGTGGACCACATGATGGGATTGAAGGATTAGAGATGACATTGAGAGATTTTTTGATAGGCTCATGAATGGGTATTTGACATGGATATTGTTTATTCCTTGCTAATAGCTAGTGGATTGAATCCTTTGCAAGTGTATGGGTGAAAGGATAATATAATGGGTGGGTAATAAGGGTGGATATTATAGGCTTTCGATTAGGATTAGGTGGAGAAATAATGGTATTGAACAGCTTAAGATTTGACTTGGATGGAGAGATAGTAGGATTGGATGGATTGGGATTTGGATTAAATGGAGATGGGACATGAGATTGGGATGAGTTGGCATGCTTAAGGATACTCTATTTGTTTATTATTATAGGCAATGGATCACATCCTTTGCAAGTGTATGGGTGAAAGGACAATATAATGGGTGGACAATAAGGGTGGATATTATAGGCTTATGATTAGGATTAGGTGGAGGAATAATGGTATTGAACAGATTAGGATTTGACTTGGATGAAGGGATGGTAGGATTGGATGGATTGGGATTTGGATTAAATGGAGATGGCACATGAGATCGGGATGAGTTGGCATGCTTAAGGATACTCTATTTGTACATCTCGTAGAAGTGTGGCATAAATATAGGGCACTCATTTGTATCATGAACTTTGATCCAATGGTATGCACAATAGTCATATTTGTCATATGCACTTTCTTCACTTGGTTTGACTTCAGAAAGTTCAATGAGTTTTACGTCAAGAAGCCTTGTAAAATCATCTCAATCGTCTCTTTCGGCGAAGCATTGGAGTAAGATGGTGTTGAAGGTAATGAAGGGCTTGGGGGATAAGAAGGTCAGATGATCAATGGACTAGGAGCAAGATCACATGGTGGTGATGGGATAGGACTTGTAGGCTATTGCTTGATCATTGGAGATGGTGATGGAGAGTACTCATAGCATACATGATCTAGATTGGTGTTTCCCTCGTCAAAGGATATTTAGTCTTGTTGCAAAGGGATTTGATCTTGTTGCAAGGGTTGACTTAGGTCTATCAATGATGCTTGATGGTCTTGGTGATTAGGTGAAATGGTGGGATAGGTAGATAAAAGGTCTAGGGGTATGAATTGATGTTGATAGTTGTTGATATTGGAAGAAATGGGGTATGGTGATGTAGACTTGACATCATATGTGGATGGATGAGATTGGTAAGAAGTTGGATAAGTTGATGGAACATTGACTTGATAGGTTGGTGGATTAGGTTGGTATGAAGTGGATGGGTATGACACAGAGGATAGAGATGGCATTGGTTGACAGTGAATGGATAGAGGATGATGTGCTTGTTGGGTTGGACAAGTGGCTATAAAGTGTTGGTCTTGAGCTATGACGTGTTGTATTTGAGGTGATTGGCTTGTTTGAAGTTAAAGTTATTTGATGAAGGCCTGTAGTTGTTGAATGAATCGTTGGTCTAGGGGTTGTGGTGCTTGGTAAAGCTTTTGAATGAGGTCTTGGAATTAGGGTACTAGGTCTTCTAATGTTGGCATGTTTTATAGCTTAGGACCCTTTTGAAATGTGCTTGACTAGGATTATGATGGTGATATTTAGGACTTGGCTGGAAATGTAATTTTGAACCAGATAAATGTAGATAGTGTGTAAGTAACTAGAGGCAAGACTGAATGCAACAAAGGCAATTGGAAATAGCTCAAAGGTGACTAGGAATAAGCCAAAGTTGATAAATGTTGTTGATCAAAGGTGAGGTTGTATGGCTCAAAGGTGACCAACTGCAATTCAAAGGCAATTTTGGATAGCTAAGAGGTGATTGTAAGATATTCAAAGGTAAATCAAGTCAACCAAAGGCAAGTTGATGTTGATCAAACATGATTGACTATGGTTCAAAGGTGTCTGGCTATTGTTTGAAGGTGACTTTTTATGTCAGTGAATGATGTTTGACAGTTTTTTGACAAGAAAATAGACAACAAAAGACACACAAACACACAAGACACTCACAAACATGTACAACCAAGGCTGGAAAGGATACTACTTGTTGAATCCCTACTTGGTTTTCTCCAAATATTGCAACAAAGTGGATAGCTAGAGATGTTTGTGACATTGGCTCCCCCTTACACAGCATGAGCACACCAACTTCTCTTACCCTTTGGATCATATGAACCAAGGGAATTTCTATCTCTACAATGAATAGTACATGTAGGGCAGATTTGGAGGTCCAACCTCCTACGTCAACAAGTAAAGGGATTTTGGCCTCTAAACAAATAGTTTCTAGTGAATATTCATGGGACCGGCACATTACGTGCATCCAACAAGCCACTTAAAGCTCTAACTAGCTCTACTAGGAGTCTCAAATATGCTAGGTACACCTCCTTTTGAACTAACACTGTACGGTAAGCACTAATACCGGTTTTGACTTGGCTTTTGCATTATCTTATTTTATATAGAACACTAAATGAAAGTACCTTGTGAAGTCATTCCCTTGGGGTGAGTACCTCTTCTCCCACCAAGGCAGAACTCTCTAAATATAATAACAAGTTCTCTTGCACCTAAGATCCATTTGATATGCAAGGGGAGAGCATACTTTTGTTATTAGCTTAGGGCTACAAACATGCATAACAAGTAAACAAAAAAGATAAAACAAACATGGGGCAAACAAAGTTCCTTTTAAGCACCAAAACAAAATGTTCCTGAATTAGTAAAAAAACATAATGAGTCTTTGACTGATCGATCCTGCAATAGATTTGTCAGTAGTTTTAGATCCACCTTTCTTCGACAAACGATAACATGCTACAACGACAAGCGTTATCTGCCAAAGAAAATTAATTTGCAACAGTATAAACCAAAAGTGAAAGAATAATGATCAAATGTGACTATTTCCAAATCAAATGTGATGATAGTTTTACCAAACGCGACCACCTGTTGCTCAAAGGTCAATTTGTATCATGCAAAGGTGATTAAGGATCATGTAAAGGTGATTTACTATTAACCAAAGGCACTCAGACATGTAAAATCTATAAAAACTCAGGATCCAAGGTTAGGTAAATGATAAAAAGGCAAATATGAAGGCTCTGATAACCTAGAAGGATAGATTGCTTGAATTAGATCTTGGATTTTGCAACACAACAAAAAAAGGATTCCACTAGATGATATTATTAGGTCAAAGACAAATCAAACCCCAAATGAGCCAGCTTGAGGATGAGAAAAAACTACTAGGGTTAGCAAATAAACCAACTTGTAACCTAGATTAGACACAGAAAACTCAACTAAAACCCTAGAAGACCCTGAAAAAATAGAAAAATATTACTAAACCCTAGATAACCAGAGGCGATGCACTGTCAATCAAAAGTGGATGTATGCGAACCACAGGTGACCGAAGATCCTATGAATGTGATTTTTTGTGTATCAACTGTGATTTAGGATCATGCAAAAGTGATACTCTACCGTTCAAATGTGTTCTACATATCTACACTTGAAAATAACTTTCAAATAAAAAGATTAATCAAGGATGTGGGTCCCACTAGGTGTGCCATAATGTTTTAACAGAAAAAATTGGGTTAATAAGATCAAGCATTACAATCAAAAACTAAATCCTACCACCTTAAAGGAATCCATCTAAATGACACAAAATGAAAGTAAATCAAAGAACAATGTCACCTAGATTGGATTGATTCTTTGGTTGTAATGTGGATTGCTTCTCAATAGTTAACAACCATAGCTGTCAAAGCTGCCATGATGCTAGATGATATGCTCAAGGTGCCCAATGGATGCTTAATGGACTCAATATACATGAGATGATAATCTGGATGCTATAATGCTTGTGTGGGGTGTCATGAAATTAGATGAGAGGGTGTATATATAGCTTTCTACTAAGATTGATCAATGGTGGAGATTAAATAAGAAGTTTAGATGAATGTGTACAAGACATGTGTCAATAGAAAAATCTTTTATTATTTATGATTGTAGTTGGTTTGTTGGTAATGGTATGATTGATTTTCTTAAAATAGGATGCTTTTCTATTTTAAGGATTAGATGATGTGGATGATTGATTTTAGAACCAATTAAATCATTTTTGTATTTGATTTAGGATAAGACCTACCTTATACACATAGAAGAAAGTGATAAGAGAGGGAAATGATAAGATAAAAATAAATTAAAGAAATATATTGATTTAATTTATTTCTAAATGATAGAGGAAAGGGTTAAATTTAGAAAGTTGGAAGAATCAACATAAATTAAATAAATAACCTTATTTAATTTATATGCATGATGAGAAGACAAATAAATAAGATTTAAAATTTATTTATTTTAGAGGAATAATGGGATAATTAAATAATTAAAGATTATTTAATTATAGATGAATAATAGAAGAAAATAGATGATGGAAATATATGATTTAGAAGAAAATAGATAATTGATACAAATGTGTTAGACAAAAGACATATGAGATGCAAGAAATTAACAAATGATGTGAAGGGTCAATTTTGGGTGTCTACAATATAATTAATATTATTATTTATATTATAACTATAAAAAATAATGATAAAGGAAATATTTAATTAAAATATAAGACTGTTAATTTACTACATAAATAAAAAATTAGTGTAGTAAAGTAAATTTAATTTGATTAACATTTTGTTTGAAATGAACTATGCCTTGTTATTGACAAGTTAAGAGATTTTGGAATGAAGGAACTAGTTCCAGAACTTTTTGTGGGAGTTTTGCGAATAAGGCTTTTCTTTAGTAAAACTTGACTTTTATTTTAAATGGAGAAAGTTTTGTAATTGTCAAGTCGATATTTTTGAAATGAATTAGGCGTTGTTATTGGCGTGTCAAAGAATTAGGATCGACGAAAGTAGTTCTCAAATTTTTGGCTGTTCCGATCAGAGTTTCACCGATAAGGCTTAGCTTTCACAAGACTGTAAATCAGTTCTTTCGATGTTGCCAATAACGTTTTAGTTTAGTAAGATTTAAATAGCCTAAGTCATCTTATCGGTAAGTCAGGATATTTGGGAACCGAGGAACCAATTCTAAAATATGAGTTTTCGCTGATTACAGTTTTGTTGATAAGGCATTTGCTTAATCTTTTTTTTGAAACAAACAAGGGCTTGTTTTCGCAAAGTCAGAAGAATTGGGAACAAAGGAAGCAGTTCTGAAATGTTTGGTTCTTTCGATTGAAGTTTTACTAATAAGGCATTGATTTCATAAAACATTAAATCAGTTCCTTGAATGGGAGTTTTTCCAATAAGGCTTTGATTTAGTAAGGCTTGCAACTTTTGTTTGAAACAAAATCATTTTATCAGCAAGTTGGGAGATTTGGGTTCTAAAAGATAAGGTAATGGTTCTAAAAGATGAGGTTCTGCCAATTATAGTTTTGCCGATAAAGCGTTAGGTTAACCTTTTTTTGCAAGAAAATTAGGGCATTGATCGAGCAGTCCAAAGACTTGGGAAGAAAGGAAGCAATTCTCAAATGTTCGGTTCTTCTGATGGAAGTTTTTTTGATAAGGCATTGATGTAATAAATCATTAAATTAGCTCCTCTAATGGGAGTTTTGCTAAGAAGCCTTTGATTCATTTTATTGCCAAGTTGAAAGGTTTGTGAACTAAGGAAGTTGTAATAAAAGATGAGGGTCTTGCGATGATAGTTTTGTTGATAAGGCTATGTGTTCATTTTAGAGATAAGATAAAAAGTATCAAATATGGCATAAATACTTGATTTTGCCAATAGAAGAATATATATAATTGTCTAAAGCCATACGTAGTAGATAAAGTTTGTGTGTTGTTGGAAATAATTTATTATTAAATAATATAGTGTTAGGTTAAGTTTTGCATTAAATACAAGGGGTATTAAATGATGTCACTAAAGTTGTTTTGTTTATAAATCAATATCTGAATGGTAAAATTATTTTGTAAAGTTTACAAGAAGGACAGATCCCAGAGCTTAAAGGAGCTAGTTGTGTTTGTGTTGTTTTTAAAGTGTCACTATCTAGGTAAGTCTAGCTAGCTTCTTTATGTTCAAAAAGTATTGCAAGATAGTGAAAAACTATGGGGTGGGGTAGAAATAGAATTTGTGTGTGTTATTGTTTATATGATTGCTGGCCCTAATTTCGATCATCGAAAGCCCTTGTGTTTGATGTGACGGTTTGAAATTGACTTCCATTACCGTCGTTGTAGTTTGAATTATAGAGCCGCCTCGTTGTCTATTAGGATACTATTTCAAATTGCCATCCATTAGCATGAAATGAATTCCTTTACAGTGGTCCCCTACCAACTATGAACATGAAGTATAAATACAAGCCATTGGATATCTCTTATATCATTGGAAATGAATTATCATGGATACAAGATAGATTTCGGGCACGTAATATGTGTGAATTCTGGCAGAGAATGAATACCAACCCTAGACCATCAATCACATAGAAAGCGTTTGATAGTGGATTGGCACATGCTGGAGGCTTCCCACCATCTATAAAATGCCTTGCTTTGATAATGGATTGTATATGAAACTATAATGCCAAAAATAGAGAGATCAAAACTATGAACATGCAAACCATCATGTCACTAAATAGTGACTCAATTGCTGACAAATTAGGTTTGTTGAGTCATGAGGTTTATGCAAAAGTATCTGTAGAGAAAGTGCTGAGTTTTTTATTGATGGTAATTTTAAGAAATGTAAATAGATGATAGCAATGACATGGCTTAAGAATCCAAAGAAGGGAGGGTCTAAGTTACCTAAGAATTTGGTTAGGGGGTATTTCATGGATGAGATTTCTAATATAATCACTTTGTTGCATAGAGTTAGTGGAAGTCAAGAGTGTGATAGTTTTGAAAACTTGATGTGCCAGTATATTATGATTATTTGTATAGGAACAGAATTTGTTGACTAGTCTAGTCTAATAAGTGACTTTTTACATGAACAATTGACCAATTTTGAAAATAAGAAAAAGTGTCACATGTGTTATTATGTTATTTATATGTTGGCAACAATTAAGCCCAGATGGCCATGTTTTAAGGTGTGTGGTCCCTTGATAGCTGAAACCAAGGTGTATGACTATTTTCCTGAAATAAGGGAAGTAGATGGGAACAAAGTGTACAAAAGAGTGAGTGACACACTCATGATGCTGATGGTTAGAAGAATATGGGAAAACCCAGAGGTTAGGATTTACACAGAAGCTACTAATTATGTTATGACTTTTGGCAGTTATTTTATAAAATATGAGAGGTTTACATACATCAAAATTGGAGGTTTTGAGTATCCACCACTAAAATTACTGAGATATGCTTTAGGCTATATAGTTTTTTTGGAAATATGCAGAAAATCGTATTTGGCAAGTCAATGGTATTATGCAGCAAAAAAAAAGGGGTACCCATTTCACTTAAAATTGACACATTATAGTTGTGCTAGATTAGAAGATACAAAGAATGATGATGGAATACTGGATCATTTTCATTTGGAAACAGTTGGATCTAGAAGCTTTTTTGATAGTAAATACTTTGTAAAACATAATTTGTATTCATCTATGTCAAGAGGACATGTAGCCCATCTTGAGGCTTATTAGGTTGATTGCATTGATGAATATGAAGTTTGAAGAAGAGAATGGTACAGGTTAAATCTAGATCAAATGAGAAAGTATAAACTTGGATGGATAGTTCCTGAGATTGCTGATGACTATGTTGATATTGTTGATGCTACTTTTGTAGGAGAAGATGATAAACCTTTGGGTGAAATTAATTGGGATTTGCGTGAAATTGATGATCTTAAAACTAGATCTCGGTCTATTTTAGATAGGAGTTTGGCATGGTTAAATTCTAAGATTCGTAACAATGATGTAGGTTCATCTATACATCAGGAGCAAGTTATGGATGCCTGTGAAGGTGCTATAATCAATCCTAATATAAGCAGATCTGTATAGTGTGACAAAGATGCCAAGTCTCCCCAGAAAGATATGTGGAAAGAAAGGATCAGTGACAAAGTTTTGGATACTAGTGCTATGAAAACACATCCTCCGTCTCCTCTATCAAATTCTTTGAGAACTCCAGATCAATCGAAGGTGCCATTAGGAGATGATAGCCTAAAAATAGATAAAGTACCTAATGCAAGTGTTAATGATTTTTCTGTGAGTAGTACACCTTCGTGGTTAAAGACATTGGTCAATAACAAAAGGAGGTATACATAGGTTATAGACAAAGAATTCGATGTAGTGGCAAGATTACTGAAAATGAACTCAGTGTCTAAAAGGCAAAGAAAATGTTGAGACTGATGGTTGACCCTATTTCCAAACATCAATATGTGGAGATTACTGAACCGATAGGGGATAAAGAAATTAAAGATATATCAATGGATGACTTCCAAGTGAGCACTGTGCATCTAGGCCCTGCATCTATTCAGGCTGACATTCATAATGCTAAACTATCTATTAATATACTTGCTTCTTGAGTTGAAGAGAAAGAAAGAGAAATTGAAGTCTTAGAAGACCAAGTAGAAATTCTTACTTCGTACGTAAAGTCCATTGTAGATATTGAGTCTTGACCTTTAAGTATTATTTATGGACCCCCTAATGGTTTTAGTGCTGAGGTTTTAGACCAAATTAGTAGATAAAAATATTTTGTAAGTGCAGTGGAAGAATGGTTAAGCAAAATCATATTTGACGGCACACGTTTTCTTCATGATGCTTATACTTTTTATGCTAAGTTTTTTGAAAAAAAGGTAGAAATACTAGATTATATATAAAATCAAGTAGGACAAAATAAACAATGCTTGGTGCTGCTAAGAATAATTTTGAAGCGATGGTGAAGTTTGACACTAGTACTCTATTGGCACACTAGTAGAAATATGGCAAATAAATGACTAGGTGACTAAAACTTTTAGTCACGTGACCAACATTTTTTGCAACATAGCTATAAATGACTAATTTGGTCATCGGGTAAAAAACACAACTAAATAATTGGTTAGACAAATAAAAATGACTAAATAAATGACTATTACTTCTCTATTCTTTTTTCTTTCCAATTTGATCATAATCCATGAATTCAAAGCAATACAAGGAAATGCAATAAATGTCTACTTAGACCAAAGGACTAAAGGGAGAGAAAGCTCAGACGTTTCCCATGAGCGGAGATGGATTATCTTGGCTCTTCAATCTATCTCAGTACACTAGCCACAACACAACATGCCCATTAATTATCCACATGCTTCGGGGAAGTGACTGTCTAGCCCTGACCTGCCAAAAACATCATTACTTGCCACCTTGCCAACATCTACCGATGCCTACAATCATACTTTCCAACTGTAGGAAAACAGATCTGGTCTGTATAAAATGTCTAGGGGCTATCTCTACCTCGTCCATGTGACCTCTCCCATCTGACTAAAGATCTAGCCCTTTAACGAATGATTATATAATATATATTATATTATATATTATATATTATTATATTATAATATAATATAATATTTATATTATATAATAATATAATATAATATTTATAATATAATATTATAATATTATATATTAATATTATAATATTATATTATAATATATTTAATATTATAATATTACATAATTATTATATTATAATATAATATTATAAAATTATATTATATTATAATTTAATATTTATGTAATATTATAATATTATATAATATTAAATATATATATATATATATATATATATATATATATATATATATATATATATATATATATATATATATATATATATATATATATTTTGCTTGTAAGTGAGGGATTTTTAGGCTGGCTCACTCTAGTGGAGGTCACAAGGGGGACCTCCTCCCCTATCGAACTACCACTACCACCATAGCGCGGATCGCCAATGGTGAGGCCCTACTAGGTCTGCCACCATTGTAATCATGCCACTTGTGGTGCGAACAGCCACCGGTGGATTTGTCATTGTACACCACTATTGCCATGACCTGTCAAGCTACGGAGACCAAAGTACATCAGAATTCAAACACACTACACTTAAGGACCACAGAGCACCAAGGGTCACCTACATAGAGCCACAACCATTTAGAAGCCAAGATGTCTTAGAGGGGGATTTGAACCTTAGTCTCCACAATAATGACCAAGTGGTCTTAACCACTAGACCACACCCACTCGACTAAAATTAAGACCAGGGATGTACCCCCTGGGCGACATGCAAATGCCCCACTCCACATATCACGGATAAGTCAGGATACAAGATCCTAGGGGCCTCAGGAAATTTGACACCAGTCCAAGATGGTGGGGGGCATCTCATAGAGGACATGGGGGTGAGCTTGGTTCAATATAAATAATATTTATATTATATAATAATATAATATAATTTTTATTTATAATATTATATTATATATTAATATTATAATATTATTGTTGTTGAACTTTTGAATCATAGTAAAAACTACTAAATATCTAATAACTTTAATGAAATGGATGTAAATACAATAAACAAAGATATTACCTTCGTAGATCCTATTCACCTTGTAACTTCCATTGTTGCCTATCTCGTATTGATCTTATGTATGATTTTAGCTCTCAGAAGTTGTACTTCCTTGTTGTTGAAGATAACAATAGGAGAATGGCTATGATTGGATTGTGTAATAGAGATTAAACTAACAATGCAACTCTAATGAAGATGGATGGTGGAGATATGGAAACATGATTGGATGATTATGATGATAATGAAGTTATGCAAATGCAATGAGGATACTTTTCCAAAGCCACGCTGGTAGAATTTCTACAGAGTAATATTACTAAAGCTTGAGTGGATCTGAAATGTGTGTGAGAACCTTGTTTACATAGGCTGAGGAGAGGCCAAATCCAAGTTTCAATAGAGCTATGACTGGACATGTACGATTGAGGAAGCTTGAGAGAATGTGAGAGCATCTAAAAAGGACTAGTGTCTAGGCATCTTTCATGAGTTATGAGAATCAAAAATAGACTGATCAGTTAAGTGAAATGATTGATTAGATAACTAATTTGACTGATAAGTTAACTGATTTTGATTGGAGGATAAATAGGACATGTAGATGAGGGGATATTAGCTAATTAAATATTAAAAATATTTAATTATGTGTGCAACATGGTGAGGTGGAAGATGTGGAAGAATGAGATGGATGAGATGATGTAGAATTATGGAATTTAGGACTTTGGAATAGAGGAATTTGAGATTAATTAAATAATTTAGTACTACACATTTAGTACTTCTTATTTCAGATAAAATTTGTGTTTTAAGGACATCTTTCAACAGACAAAATTTATTTTAAGGAATCAGTTGATGAGTATTCTGTTGGAGTCGAGGACAACATTGAGAGGGGGGTGAATCAGTGTTGTATTAATTTTACAATTTTAATCCTTTTTACTTACATGATAAAGAGAGAGAAAGACAAAGTTATTTATTAACTCACAGATGTATAATTATAATATTGAAGGCATGAATGAGGACATTAAACCCAGATCATGAAGACACATAAGAAATATAACACAAGATATGATGAGTGGAAAACCCTCAAGGGGAATAAAAACTACTTTCAAACTACCTCATGGTTACATGAAGGTCTCACTGACCAGGCAAGTCTCACTGGATACAAAGAAGCTGACTACAATATGTGTCTCACTGACAAATGTAAGGGGTTCACATACAAATCTTATCAGAGGATTACCCTGTTTCAATCAAGTGCAAAACCTTATACCTCCCCTTTATCTTTCACAACAAATTCACTACAAAATTATATTCTTCAATTTGTGCAAAAGAAACAAATCATAAAAACAAATTCTCTCTGTGCCTGCACCATCTCTGTAATCACATCTCCAATCATCTGATCATTTGATTATATTTGCAAACTCTTCATCTCTCTGCTCATCTTCTTCTCTCTGTCAAAACATGATCTCACATACACAATGACACTCACCCATCAATGTGGAACCTGCATATATATATATATATATATATATATATATATATATATATATATATATATATATATATATATATATATATCTTCTCTGTATCCATGTAAGAGAAAATAAAAAAATTTCATATTCCATTGATATTTTCTCGAATAGCTTTTCAGCTCTCTCTGTATACTTTAATCAATTTTGCCCTATTCAATTTCATCTTCCCCTGTAAAATCACATTCTCTGTTTGCAAACAAAATCAATAAATATTCTTCAAATTCTTTTATCATTTTATTTTAGCTTGAATGTTTTTTATCTTCAATAAATTCCAATCAATTTTTGTCCCTGTCCAAAAATAAAATCAGTCTACTGCAATAAAAACTCTTCACATTCTCTCTGCAATTTTCTCTTTCAAAAAATCAAAACCCTTTCATAAAAAATACTCTTCAATCTCTTCAATCTGCAAAAAAAACTTCAAAGAATTTTATTCAATCTGCTTTGAGTAAATAAAAATCTCTTCTTCATGGAAACCAAAAATCCTTAATCACCATTTAGAAAGAATAAAATCTTTCTATTATTTTCTCTAAAAAAAATCATCTTCAAATTCCCTTTGTAAAAAAAAACTCCAATATTATTCTTAAAAAGAATAATATAATTATAAAGCAATTTCCTTTTTATGTCATAAAATCTTCCCACAAAAATCTCCATAAAAATCTAATAAAATCTATTTTTATTTATGTCATAAAATATAACATTTAAAGGGGTTCAACAAAATAGGATAAAAAGCAAACTTTATATATTTAAATAAAGCCATGAAATGGCTTGTTCCCCACTTTTTAAGCATATAAAGTCCACTTTATTTGATTTATAAGGAGATGAAAAAAATCAAAGTTTCTAAATTAAAGTAAGGCTATTTTTATGCTTTATTCATACTCCCCACCATAAAATAAGGACCTTTGAATATATTCAACAGGTAACTTTAACGCAAGTCAACAACCATTTATAAAATAAAGTCATACTTTATGACATTTGATCTCCTTATATACACTTAGAGCTTATAGTTAGTATTTTAATATTTTAGTCATTTTGATAACAAAATCCTAACATAGTAGAATAAGTGAAATGCTCAATTCACAATGATAACCATTATTCAACCTCTTATATCTGTTATTAAAAAGCCTCAATGTCTCGCACTCATCAAGCATGAAGACAAGATGAACTTTCCACTCTGATCAAGCATGACAAGATGAACTTTATCAGCAACCCTGTATGATAAAACATATGCATTGTATCATACTTATCCTGATTGATGATTCTAATCCTCCAGTCTTGTGTGATCAAACAAGTTAGCATTTCCTGACTTAACCATGAAGCAACATATCAACTTGAAGTATATGAACAACTCCTGTCAATACCAACACTTTTTGACATCAATGACAATCTACTTTCATCATATTCTGCTTAAGAATCAAGGGCACTGCTCCAGAGATAAAAACTGATTCTTTAACTAAAAACTGATTCCTTAAAACAGAGTAATCATCTACTAAAGTTGTCAAACTGTCACCAACACACTAAAAAATAGAAAGTTTTTTCAAAGAGACATTAATAAATACAAAGAAATGACGGCGATCTCAAAAGTCCATGCTTAGAAATCATTGTTTATTATTCAAAATTCAGTAAAAACACAGCATCATCATATGGAGGATTAAGGCCATTAAGGCTAAGCTTTCGCTCCACATATATGCGGTTACTTTTGCTACATTCTCAGTCTATATCATTATAACTAGTTATACAATACAGCCTGCTAGCATAGTATTGATGAAGAGTAGTCTGTCTAAGACCGAGTAGAATGAGCCAAATAAGCAAGAGAGCCAACTAATGGAGCATTGATATAGGTTGAAGGTTCAGACTGCGCATAAACACTTCTGTTATCAGGAAAATGATCGTTGGCATCTGGGCCTCCCACAACTGCTCCAACCAAAAGGTTTGGATTGGGGGCATTACTATGCAAAAATTGGAAGCCTGCACTGCACCCAATGGCATGTGGGTGTTGAGCCACTGAAGGCAGAGATGAGCCTCTGTGGTGAATATGCTGTGGGTAGTTGGAACCATACCCAACCATGTATGACATCTTCAGAGGATTGGATCCAAGTATATAGTCCACCTGCCACAAAATAGAATGTCAAGAGCAACATTCCTCAGAATCAAGACCTGGGTCACTTACTAAACAAATATAAAAAATCCCTTTCACACTTTAACGGCTATAGGTGTCAATCATTATACTTTTGACACCTCATTAATAACTGTTATTTATACCTGGCGTCTTGCGATTGCTCTAAGCTTGCGAGGAGTCACTGTCATTTGCCCACAAGACACTAGCTGTTTGGAGGAGCTGAGGTATTTAGCATAGGTCACAAGTAGAAAGGATGCAGATGTAACATACTGCAGATTAACATCAGGCAATGTGTAGAGAAGTCCTCCTGTTCAAATATGGTCACTAGTATAAGTTACAAAATTATCACAACAATACTGTGCATTCAGATAAAGGTTTTTCACGTACCTGGTGTGTATTTAGATCCAGAAGATTCAGGCAGGATAGAGCAGATATAGTTGTCAGCATGAGCTTTGTAGTCTTGAAGAGACTTAATTTTCCCTATCAAGAATTCCTGCACGGTAAAATACACATCCACTTGCAGTGAATCCAGTCATCTATAAAAACATTTTGTAGCCCTATGATTAGATGCTAATTTACATAGTAGTGTCCACGATTAGGCCAGAAATGCATAAAGTGGGAGGGCTTAATCTTCAATAGAATGAGGCCAAAAAGTGAATCAGCAAGAAGATAAAAAATATTGCAGATGCAATGAAAAAAGTGAAGTTGCCACACTTGAAGTTACTATACCTTCGATAGAAGCACTCGGGCTCCAACATGTTTATTGTACCACCCAAATATATTGTCCGATTCATAAGCTCCTAAGCTCTGACCGTTTGCTTGAATGTAGCTCAAATATTTGGCAATTTTTGTTGCCTTATGCAGCCATGCAGCTCCCCATAGCAGTTCATCCTGAGATCGCACAAAAAACAAATAATGAATTTAGCTCTGACATTTCATGGCAATATAATCTGAAAGCATATCACATTTAGTTTCTTTACCTGGTACCCAGAATGAGAGCAATAGAATGGACAGACTGCAGACTTAAGGGAGTCAATGTAAGATCCTCTGTGCTTATCAGCGAAATCAAACACCTAAGAGAAATGAAGTTTTATGAGCTACTGAATAAGAAACATAATTTATTAAGCTTTTAAGCTGCTGCTATTGAACCCTAGTGTTAAAAAATATACCATCATGGAAGCCTGAATTAATCTCTTCGAATAGGAAGGATCTGACTTCCTAAACACAAGGGATGCAGCTGCAAGTGCTGCAGCCGTTTCAGCAGCAACGTCTGAGCCAGGGTTTTGGCTATCTATTTTATATGCAGTTCTGTCAGTGTCCATATCCTCTGGCCTCTCCCAGCATTTGTGATCATTGTTAGGGTTTCCTACCTGCAAAATTTTCAGACAAGCTTCATTAATGATTAGAATTTATAAAGCCAGGAGATACTGAAATGAAATCATTCTGACCTGAACATATATGCTTCCCGGATAAGCAGTAGCTTTGAGAAGATAATCTGTAGCCCATCGAATGGCCATCTTTGCATTCGAGAGCTCCCTGCCCATGAATCCGCCGAATTCCCAAACACTCCATGACAGCATTGTGGTCGTGAATGCCATAGGAAATCCGAACTTCACATTGTCTCCGGCGTCATAATAGCCTCCCGTCAAGTCCACCTGCATTGCAAGGCCAGGCATTAACAGTCATCACATTTACAAACCAAGGAAAAAGGAAAACAAGAACAAGAAAGTAAACAAGAATGCATACATGGGCAGAAGAACCATCAGAAAGACCAGAATCTCTTCTCCATGTAATGCGTTGATTGGCAGGGAGGTTCCCAGAGCGCTGGCCTTCAAAGAAAAGAATGGCTTTTGACAAGGCATCTCTGTAGTTATGCAAACCACCAGCCCCTTGGTGATAGCGCAGAGAAGTGAAATTGGCTGTACCTTGTCTTATCAACATCAAAATACACAACACCACTAACCCACTGAAAAAACTCCTCATTTTTGCTTCAGCAAATACGTCGTAGCAAACTAAACAAATTGGGAGCTTGAATTGCAAGATGAAAGGCCTGTGCAAAAACATGGATTTATAGGGCAGAGGAGGGCCCATTAATAAATAATTGGGCACGTAGCAAGGATAGAAATTAAGTAGCCGTTTCGCCTATCACGAGGCGGAAGTTAGTTTCTGGTTTTATCCCTTGGACAGAGATTATGGGAAAAAGTGTAGGGAGTAGGGATCGTTGGGAGAGCGATTGGAAGGACATGGGTGGAAATCATAAGTGATAAGAATTTCCCTCGGAAGTCACAGCCGCCCAAGTCACGTTTCAGTGTAGCAGCGGTGAGAGATTAGGTATTCGGCCGCATTTGTGTTGGTGCTACGCGTTTCCAAAGTGCAATTAATAGGCGTGCTTCTTCTCTGTCTTGTTCTCTTTCGATTTTATTTTTCTTTATTGTGTTGGTGTTACGCGTCTGCCTAGGATTGCTTCATCTCTTTCCCCCTTTTTTAACCCTTTTTTACAAAGACATCATCATTGGATATTATGTGTAGGTATAACAAATTATTAATCTCATGAACGAGCATAAGATTTTAATTTTTGAATTGGTTTAGATATTTATAAAAGAATTATAGATTATATTTTTAAAGTTACATTTAAATAGTTTATAGATTATATAAAAGAATGAGCATAAGATTTTAATACATGTGTGGGCTATCTCATTATTTAAAGTTAATTTTAACACTTAATCTTATAATGCACGTACTAGCTTATTAGTACCTACTTTTTGCAAGTACTATTACAATGAGTTCGCACTTATTTAGTTATTAATCTATTGATTGTAAACCAATCCAAAGACATGATTATTTTTCTTGTCGGACAGATTTGATTTAAATTTGTACTTTTCCTATGTCAATATGACAAATTTTTAACAAAAAAATATTGAAAAATGATTTATCTGTATTGTCATTGGCTGAAAAAAAATGACCTCTTCTCTGCTGATTGTCTAGAGTGTAACAAAAAGCTATAAATGTAGAGAGAATTTTGGTTTGAGGAGAGGATGCAGTAGGTAAACAAATTATGAACACAAATTTTGTCTCCCACTAGTTAAGTCATGCCTGGATGGCAATAATTATGAGAGGGATTTCATTTTTTGCTTCATTAGCTAAACAATAAAAATTACTTTTTTATCAAAGGGACAAGGTTATAATAGTAATAATACTATTTTTTTGTCAAAGGGACAAACTTATAATATTAATAATACTATTAAAAATATACCGTTCTACACATTTTATTTTATGAAATTAAATTATTTTTGGGATTTCAATTTTATTTACTCAAAAGTTAAAAATCTAGTATTTCAATTTTATTTACTAAAAAGTTAAAAATCTACAGTATTATGAAAAATATTTCGCCGTGTTATTACATTTTTATTTTATTCTTCAAACATACAATATTTTAATGCATTTTAAATTATATAGTATTAATATTATTACATTTTAATATCTTAAGCAGACATTTCAAATCTCTATACACTCAACTAGGGCCAGGGCTCTCCACATACTACAAATATGCAAGCTTTGTAAAGTTCAGTTTTATAGTTAAGGAAATATTTGTGTTATTTAATAGGCTTTGTAAAGTTTAATTTTTATAGCTAACTAAATATTTTAGTGCTATTTTATTTTTACGAAATTAAATTATTTTTTAGATTTCAATTTTATTTACCCAAGACATTTCAAAACAAGTTCACATAATTTTTTCCTTATAAATTTAGTTCTGCAAATACAATAGTTTCAAATTTGAAATGATAAACAATTCTTTATCTTTAGAAAAAAAATTACTAAACGAGAATATTATAGTTAAATATGAATATGTTATTGTTATTATATTGTGTAATTATTCTTCAAAATCTAGGGTTTCAATTTTATTTAGTCAAAATATTTCACCATGTTATTACATTTTTCATTTTATTCTTCAAACTTACAATATTTTAATGCAGTTTAAATTATAAAATTATTAGTATTATTACATTTTAAGGAAATATTTGTGTTATTTGATAGGCTTTGTAAAGTTTAGTTTTATAGTTAAGGAAATATTTTAATCCTATTTTATTTTTACCAAATTAGATTGTTTTTTAGATTTCAATTTTATTTACCCAACACATTTCAACACTCTTCAAAATTATTTTTTCAATTATTGGAATGCAATTTGTCTATACAACCAATACCTAATCAACAAAAAAATTACAACTAAACAAATACTATATACAACCAATAGCTAATCAACAAACAAAATTACAACTAAACAAATACTATAACAACAACACTACAAGGCACACAAGTGAGGACTATCTTATGATTTGAAGTTGGATTTAATACTTAATCTTAAAATACACTGGACTATCTCATTATTAGTACCCCAGTACTAATGACCTCCTTTCCAACCTTTCCAACGTGCCTCTTGACCCCCTCGCTTTCAATTTTTTAAAACATGGTCTTGGCTTTTCCATCACGTTGCCCTTCATCCCCCATGTCGATTTCCTTTTTGGGATTGAAAATGCAATCTGTTCTCTCTTAGAAGTTGTCGCCGAGGAAATCTACCAAGACTGCGCTATCGCTCTAAGACATGCTAAACCACCTAAATGCAATTTACCTAAATATGAACTCCAGGTCTTTAAGAGTTTACTGAGCAACACCAGCCTCGTTATCATCAAGGAAGACAAAGGCAATGCCATGGTCATTATGAACAAACATGACTATGTCTCCAAGATGATCGATCTCTTGTCTGATTGTAAGAGCTATAAAATCTTATCTCAGAACCCCATCTCCAAAATTTTGAAAAAAGTCAAAATTGCCCTCTCCCACTCCTCCTTTGACGATGCCACAAAAAAAACATCTTTTACCCACCAAAGAGGTAACCCCCCGCATTTATGGCATCCCAAAAATTCACAAGAAAGACATCCCCCTTAGCCCAATTGTTGACACCATCGGTTTACCCACTTACAAGCTTGCAACCTATCTAACCAAACTTATCTCCCCTCTTGTGGGGAAGAGCAGTTCCTACATCAAGAATTCAACACATTTTGTGGAATTCATCATGGAAAAAAAAATAGAAGTCAATGACCTCCTTGTTAGCTTTGACGTGGTCTCCCTTTTCACTAAAGTCCCTATCCCCGACTCCATTGAAATTATTAGACTTAAGACCAATGATGAGATTGCCTCCTTAGTTGAACTCTGCCTCTGATCCACTTTCTTCACCTTCCAGGGAGTTGTTTATGAACAACTAGATGGAGTTGCCATGGGTTCCCCTCTATCCCCAATTGTGGCCAACCTTTACATGGAACACTTTGAAGACATCGCCCTTAACTCCTTCCCCCTCAAACCTAAATGGTGGAAATGTTATGTTGATGATACCAACATATGTTGGCCTCATGGCCCTGAAAAGCTTGAAGAATTCCACTCCCACCTCAACCACGTAGCTAATTGCATCTCCTTCACCAAAGAGCTTGAGACCAATAACAAGCTCCCTTTTCTTGACATCCTTCTCATCAAGAAACCAGATGGCTCCTTCTTTACCACACTGATCTTTACCTTCCTTCTTCTCACCACCACCCAGCCCAAAAAGAGAGTATCCTTAAAACTCTTGCTACTAGGGCTTTCCGTATTTGTGACAAGGATAACTTAGACCTTGAGCTTTCCCACTTGACCAAAGTGTTTGAGTTAAACAGATACAAGAGAAAATCTATCCTGAGAGCATTTAAACAAGCTAGATCACACCTGAGCCCCAAGCCTATGGATGCCAACTCCTCTAACCTCCCTCTTGCCACTCTTCCCTACATCGAAGGCCTTTCAAACAAAATCTCTAAGATTCTACTCAAGAAAGGCCTCCAATGTACCTTTAAACCCTTCTCTACTCTCATAAATTGGATTCCCTCACCAAAAGACCCTAGAGACCCCTTGCTCAACTCAGGAGTCTACAAGATTATGTGCTCATGCAGCACCCCCTATATTGGGGAAACAGGTCGCTCCTTTAGCACTAGGATCAAGGAGCACAGTGCAGACCTCAGACTTGAGCGAATCCATAAATCTGCCCTAGCTGAACACTCTTCCTTAACTAAAGACCACATTTGTTTAGAGGACACCCAAATTTTGGTTAGGGAAGACAACTTCTTCAAGATGAAACTTAAAGAGGCCATTGTGATTCACAACCACCTGGCCAATCTCAACCGTGATGATAGATGGGGTTTAAGTTCTGCTTGGAATCCTTTGCTCTCTCTCATTTGAAATTGTTCCAACCCCTATTGATCCCCTTCCTCCTTCCTTTGTCCCTTCTTCGCTTCTTCGCTTCTTCCCCCCTTCCTCTAGCTTCATTCTTCCTCGCACTCCTTTCCTTTTCCACCCTTGGTTTTCTTCTAGGCTTCTTCTTATTTGATCCTCATTCATCCTCCTCCCTTTCCTTCCTTCCTTCCAACCTTGGTCTTCCCCTAGTTGGCCTTTCCTTCCTTATATCCCCATTCCAGTCTTTCGCCCTGAGCTGTTTGTCACTTGATCCTGGTCTCGTCCTAGTAGCTTAGTTTTTGCCTGCCTCGTCCTTGGTTTTGTTTTTGTTCTGGGTAGTCTATAATTTGTGGTGTTCTTGTATTTTAGGGTTTACATGTTTTGGTTTCTGTTTGTTTGGGGTTTGTTGCCTTATTGGTTCCTCGTGCTTGTTCCCCCCTTTTCGGTCTTTTGTTGTTCTTTCTTCTTTTTGGCTTGCCTTTCATGTCCTTTTTCTTTTCACTCGTTCTCTTTTTTCTTCTCTCCTTCCTGTGGCCTTAGGTTCATTATGTCCTTTCCTTGGTGTTCTTTTGTTCTAACACTCACACTCACACACACACATATGTTCTCTTTTGTCTTTTATTTTTACATTTATTTGCTTGGGTTTTTTCTTATTATTGTGTTAGATTTTTTGAATTCATTTGGTTTTTTACTCCATGTTCTTTCCTTTGTTTTTATACCTCATTCATTTATTTATTTTCTTTGTCCTGTTTATTCTCTTTTGGTGCTTTTTTGTTTGTTTATATCTTGTTTTTGTTGGGTTATTCTTTGTTCTCCCCTTTTTTATTTTTAATTATTTTCATTTATTTCCTTTCATCTTTCCTCTTGTTCTCCTCTATTTTTCTTTTGGTTTTTATATTCACTTTTTTATGTTTATATATTTAAATTCCACCATCTTTTATTTTTTCTTTTTTTGTGTTGCATGTTGCTTTTTATGTTTAGTGATTTTTTAAATTGTTTCCTCCTTTAGTCTCTTGGTTCCCGCGCTGACCCATTCCTCTATTTAGTCTACTTTGTCTGCAATTTACATACTATCTCACTTCTCTTGTTCTCACTCCTGAGGTCTGCAATTTACATACTATCTCACTTCTCTTGTTCTCACTCCTGAGGATGGATCATGGAGTATGATCCGAAACGTTGAGGAAAAAACAAGCACATAGTTAAATCCAGAAATATTAATCTATAACTAGTGCATCCGTTGAAGCTTACTAGTTATTAATCTATTAACAGTAAACTGGGTCAATCAAAACATGGGATTGGGCAAACTTGATATAAATTTGAACTTTTTCTATGTCACTTAAAGCACACAAGTGAGGACTATCTCATTATTTGAAGTTGGATTTAATACTTAATCTTAAAATACTCTAGACTATCTCATTATTAGTACTCCAATACTATTGCATCCACTGAAGCTTATTAGTTATTAATCTATTAATAGTAAACTGGGTCAATCAAGGCACGGGATTATTTTTCTTGTCGGGTGATATAAATTTGAACTTTTCCATTTGAACTTTTTCTATGTCACTTAAAGCACACAAGTGAGGACTATCTCATTATTTGAAGTTGGATTTAATACTTAATCTTAAAATACTCTAGACTATCTCATTATTAGTACTCCAATACTATTGCATCCACTGAAGCTTATTAGTTATTAATCTATTAATAGTAAACTGGGTCAATCAAGGCACGGGATTATTTTCTTGTCGGGTGATATAAATTTGAACTTTTCCTATGTCAAGATGATAATTTTTTTAAAAAATGATTTATCTTTATTGTGATTGGCTAGAAAAATGGCCTCTTTCTCTGTAGATTTTGGAGAGTGCAAAAAACACTATAAATGTGGAGAGAAATTGAGGTGAGGATGTGGCAAGTAAAAAAATTATGAACACTAATCTTACGTCCCACGAGTTAAGTCATGCCTAAATGGATGGTAATAATTGAGTGAAAAATCCTCAATTTTTTTTAATTTAATTTTTTACTTCATTACCTAAACTTCAAAATTACTTTTTGTCAAAGGTACAAAATAATTATAATATTAACAAGTGTCACTTAGTGGCTAGTAGCTGCCTCGTAGTGTTGTTATTATAGTATTTGTTTAGTTCTAAATTTTTTTGTTGATTAGGTATTGATTGTATAGACAAATTGCATTCCAATAATTGAAAAATTAATTTTTGAAGAGTGTTGAAATGTGTTGGGTAAATAAAATTGAAATCTCAAAAATAATCTAATTTGGTAAAAATAAAATAGGACTAAAATATTTCATTAACTATAAAACTAAACTACCTATTAAATAACACAAATATTTCCTTAAAATGTAATAATACTAATACTTTTATAATTTAAAATGCATTAAAATGCAATATATATATATGATGGATTTTGGTGATATGTGGTGTATAATGATGGATGGACATGTATGATGTTTCTTTTTATGGGTTTATATTGTTTATGATATGACATGAATATGGATAGATGATAAAATGATACATAGATATGATTATGATTGGATAATGTAATGTTTATGATGCATGCATGATTATGGAAATGTATATATTCTTATATGAATGGATATATGTATAGAATGATAATGATATGTCTGACACACTTGTATTACAGGATGAAGATGATGAAAAGGTAGATGAACAGAAGAAAGTAGGTGAAATTTGATTGATCAATCCTTGTGAGAGCTTATGGGTTTTTATTACGGTAAATGAATGGATGGTGGATGATGAATGACAACTTTAACGGTTGCACACAAATTTAGAGATTGTAATCCTTATGTTTGATATAGCAGATGGATATTATGCACTAGGGTATGGAAGACCGAGGCATTTATGTATCCAATGTACACAACATAATACAATCTTGTCTATCGTATGAGGTTAAGATGTTGATCCAACATACACAAGATATGAATATTAGCTGATCCAAGATGGACTTTGACTCTGCAAGCAATGATTTGAACTTATTTCCACAAAACATAATGAAACCTTGTTTGTTATATGTATGGGAAATAGTCTTAGCATAGAATAAACCTAATACATAAAAGATTGTTTAGCTTCTCAGATGCAAAAGATATTGATATGCAAGATGCTAATCCCAATGCATACAAGATACCAATAATCACAGTAGGAGAATAAAATCATCTTACAAACATAGCATATGAAAGCAAATGACCATGCCCCACTCTATACTTGTAACATCCCGCTACGTAACCCCGAAGGGTAAGAGCCAAAAGGGGACAAGATTTTTTTTTTTTTACATAAGTAGACAACATACACATATTCGGTTGCCAATATGATAGATTGATAGCATTCATTTTAAACATGAAAGCAAATGTTCCTAATCCCATCTGATAAAATAAATGAATCCATAAGCATAAAATATAGGTAGATCTGATACCCACACTAGAATCCGTAAAGCAATAAAGGAACATCACATTTCTTCTCATTAAATACAAAGATTACAACTTCTCTCCTAAGAGAGTTCAATTATGTAACTGCATATACAATTGCAATGATATATTCTAGAATATGATACAAGTACATAACATAGTCCTAAATATGATACAAGGACTGAATGGGTACAATAACTAAATGAAGTAATGGAAAGAGAGATCATCTCCAACTAGTGCTCCAAAACCTGTTCGTCAGTCCCCAATGGTGGTGGCAATGCCTCCCAACCATGTGGAATCCTAAGAGACCACCCCACCATGCTCGGAGATAGTCACAAGGCCCAAATAGATGAACAACAACAAGTGGATACAAGATGGCCAACACTCACATCAGACATAGAGCAGACATAGAGAATAGTGCATACAATCAAAGTCATAATATAGGTATACTCATCTAAGTCATGAGTCGGGTACTACTCACAACCGCTAAGGTGCTAGATACTAGAGTGTAATCATATGGAGTGTCATCATGTGTACTTGAAGGGATGGCACACATGGGACCAAGTACCTCTCATACAGATGAGGAGACTCAATGGTGCCCAAATCCACGCCGCGTAGACAGATAGGCCTTCTCATAGCATCCTTAGCCTTTACAAGCGCTCAAGGCCATGCACGAGGTTTAATTATCTTATTAGTGTTTGTATAGCAATGTTTTAATTTAGTTATCACTTGTTACTATAACTCTACTACGAGTTCCCCTGGCAACCACTTATGAGCCCCGGGCCTATAGAGAGCCACTCTAGATGACCACTCTAATGCCTAGACCTAGTTCATCTCGTGTAACCAACGAGGAGTCCAAACTGACTAAAAATAGTGAGTCATAAATTTAAACTAGTAAAGATGAAAAATATGATCTACAAGACCCAAACTCTCGTGGGTAGTGTAATATGTTGAAAACGGCCTTTTGCCAGTTAGATTAGTTGTGTAATAACTCCAGTGATCCCAATTTAATCAGTCTTCACAAAGGAATGCACGAATATTAAAAGAAAAGCATGGAAAAAGGGTATAACAAGTCTTTTCACAGCCAAATTTTGCATATTGTTTACCATATTTAACCTGACAAAATAAAATGTTAAAAATAATTACAAAAGGGATCTCTTAATCATTTTCTCCTATAGTAGTTCCCTTAGATCCTTGTGTTGCAGGACAAATTTCTGAATTAAAGATTTTGGGGCTAATTTTTAATGCACATAAGCAGTTCGATATATCTAAGGCATTTTAGTGTCATATCCTTCTTTAACTCAAGAGGACATTTTCTGCAAGGATGGGAATTAGCAACAAATGATAGAAATAACCAAAACAACAGGATGTTCAATATTCATAAGAAAAGTTGAAATGAAAATCTTTTTAGAGAGGGCATCGTATAACAAAAAGGGTTCCATGGGACTGAGATTTCTTCAATCTCCATAACACATCCTAGTTTATTTGTATGGTTGTACTCATTCTATTCTCTATAAACTAAACCTCTATTTTTTTTTGAAAAAAAAAACTTAAAAATCAGAAGACACAAGATCTTTCTTTGAAGGCCCTTTTATCTACAGAACAAGGAAAAAGATCTGCATTTTAACTATCGATCCCATGTAAGAGGCAATGTAAATATTTAGCATTTAAGTCTATTTCTGGCATAGCTTTAGGAGAGACAGTAATGGAGTTTCAGTTTTCTGGGTTTAATGAAATATGCAACAAACATATATTAGTAATGGGGTTTCAGTTTTTCTTTGCTAAAGAAATAATAGAAAACGTATTTTAGATTTTTTTCAAAAGGCAATAATGGAGTTTCAGTTCTTCTGTGTTAATGAAATTGTAGCTAACAGACTTCAGTTTGTGTGTTGGAAGAATAGAAAGAGGTAAATACCTCTAAAACAATTGCACTCCCCTTCAGTTGATCACTCTCCACTTCAGCACACCTCTGATCTTCCAATTTGATATGCTTCCTTGAGTTATCCGCTCTATCCTCCCTCAATTCTTTCTTTGTCTTTCCTTGCTCTATTCTCTGAAAACCCCAAAATACCTCTCCCTCTTATTATTTTCTTTCACAGCCTAATTATTGTTCCCTGTTTACCTAGTAGAAGAAGAGCCTCCTTCAACACGCCACTTCCTCATTAATCTCCCACCAAACAATTTGATCCACCTCCCCCAGATATTTTTCTAGCATCGACTAACCTCTCCATCAGATATTTTCTACAATTACATTCTCACCTAACTTCTCCAAGGGCCGTCAACCAAGGCATCGAAAGAGATTCAAATAAATATCCTAAAAAATCTAACTTAGCTAACTTAACCCTCTAGATATTTTCTTGTCACAATAACTCCTTCCACCAACTCGCCACAACCAACGTAGCAAGGAGGGCTATTACAATACTTCATCGCAACATAACAAGATATGATGGATCAAGGCAGCCTAGATTACGTATTAGAAAGGGACAAAAGATAAATCAAAAGAAAACAAAAGACAGCCATCATGTTCTCTTGCCAAAAAAGGGTGCTCTTGGATGGAATGGATAGCACCTTGTTGTGAGGAAAGATATATCCTGTTGAAGGCTAAGATATTGGATTGGTATAGCAAATGTTGGCTAAAGGCATGGAGACAAACATCTCTAGTTACCTCTGATTTATTAAGTGCTTGAGCTATCATGACATGGATAGTTTGTTTTATGCTTGAGTTAGTCAAAGAGAAGAAGATGGAAGAGAGAAGAAATGAAATGAGAATGCAAGAATGGATCATCTGTGCTTGCATACTAGATACTTCCTTCATATGCCAGACTGCCTACATACCCTGTATCCATGGGATCAAAGCATAGTACGATGATGATGAGACATGATTATATGTAGTTCTAGGTGTTTATTGACGATGTGGGAGATAGACGATTGAAGAAATGTGAGATGGATGATGATTGATGAAGGTTGGATGAATGTATAGAAGATGGAAATGGTCTATCACCTATGCTTGAATCTGGGTACTTCCTTTATATCCTAGATTGTCTACATATCCTGTATTGATGGGATCAAGGCACTTAACGATAGAGATAAGATGTAGTTCCGATGGTCTTATTGATGGGATAGTGATGAAGATGGGTTGGATTGATCAGACTATGGATTAATGGGATTGGTTGATGTTTGATGATGTGTGAGATGCTTTAAGTATCCACTCCAAAGACTAGGTGCAAGCAAGTGCCCCTAGTGTAGAATAAACTTATCAAAAACAAACAAGGTATTGCCCCTATCAAGCTGTAAACCAATGATCAATCGATTGATTGATGATGATAGTGTTGTCATTGCGGGGAATGATATATCCCTAGATTAACACAAGGATGTGGGAATAATATATCCCATTGATGATGATTAATTGATTGATAATTGGGTTGATTTAGTTTATGACAAGATTAGGATCAAGACCATTGATGTGATTGGATAATTTGGACACGATTGATTGACTTGATTGGTATGGATGAAGGATGACTTGGATTTGGATCATTGCTTGGACCGATTTGACTTGATTGACTGAATGATTGAAATGAGGACATTGATTTGAAGAAGTGCTTGGATTGGAATGGTTTGATGGATTGATTTCATTGATTGATGAATGAATAAGAAGAATTGATTTGATTGGAGTGAATTGATTTGATGGATGTGATTTGAAGAAGAATTGGTTTGATGAATTGATTTGAAGAAATGATTTGATTCATTTGGATTGATTGCAGCAAGTTGTTTGATGATGATTGAATTTGTTACTGATTGATAGATTATTGCTTGGATTTTTGTTGGGTATTTGATTTTTTTGTGTTTTTGAAATGTTTTGATTTTTTTGGCTTTTTGATATGTGCTGATTTTTTTGGATTTTGGACATGTTTTGATTTTTTTTGGATTTTTGAGAATATTTGATTTTTTTGTATTTTTTGAAATGTTTTGGGATAGCACTAGATGACAATTTTGATTGTCTTTATGCTAGACACCAATGACAAGGGAAACCAAGTCTGGATGTAAGAATCGAGGTACGATGAATGGACAAAAGGATGACCGATAGTAAATGGGATGGAAGGCTCATGATAAATGGATGGGTAAGAGGATAGGCCATAGAATGGAAAGCTCATGATAAATGGATAAATACAAGGATAGGCTATAGTGGATGGATGTATGCCTCATAATGGAGCTAGGATGTGATCTCCAAAGACTATGTCACATAGGAATAACATGCCCCATTCTAGGTAGTAGACTTAGGATTTTACATGACAAATCTTATGACGAAAGGATGATTGGAGCGATTGCAAGAGATTAGGCATATCAAGAGATACCCATAGCATGTTTCAACATTTTTCCCCTTATGTCTTCATCAAGATCAAAAGGAGGAAGGGAGGATACACATATTCAATATGATAGGTATGTGGGTGTAATGGATATGGATGGTAGGATAGGATAGTATAGAAATGGTATGATGGGATAGATAGGAAAATGATAGATTGGATGAGACAACGTGCCCCCAAGTGTAAGTGACATAGATAATCAACCTACACATGATGTCTATTTGCCAGTTTTTCATCATGGTACTTATCCAAGGTGCCACCAAGGGTGGTTTTCATCGTTGGATGAAGGGATTTCTCTTTACTATTTTGATTTTTTTTTCTTTTTCTTTTCCTTTTTTGTTTTTTTGATTGTTGAATGGGAAAAGTGGATATGAATAGGAGGGACTCAAGTGTCTAGTGGCATGAAAGGTGATTGTCCCATTGGAGATGAATGTCATCGTATGGACCATGTCAGATGTCATTATGCTCATCGATGTTGGTAAGGGATTGAATTGAAGGAAGATGGATTGGGTAGATAGTGGATTATAAAAGGTTTATGCAAGGATGGATGGAGGATAGTGGATTATGAATGGAAATCTAGTGGATTATGATGTGGATTATGAATGGAAATATAGGGGATAGTGGATTATGCAAGGTTAAAAAGCTTATGCAAAATCATGGACCATAAAAATAAAATGGGGAGGATATGTAGGATTGACATGTTATAGGGACAAATTGGATTGGTATGCGGAAGTGTGGTGGGATGAAAGGGAACCATGACCAATGGTTGCACACACCATGTAAAACATTAATGTTTTTGATGGGCAGGTGGTGTAGGAAGTAATGGCAATGTTTGCTTAGGAGATGGATGACTTATTGATTTAGGTACCCACATAAACTTAGTATTTTTTAGGATTTTTGTTTTGCTTGTGGGATTTTTGGAATTTTTCAATGGAATGGGAATTTTAGATGAAAGGAGATTGTTGGGATTTTGAGAGGTGGATGCCTCATTTGACTTGATTGATTTTGCTTACGAACCCAAACCATTTTGCTTTTGGATTTTTCTTGTGACGGTATGGGTTTAGATATATTTCTGGATGTATTTTTATTTTACCCTTTGCATTGATATCCTAAGGCATTAGTCCTTTAGGATTTTTTCTATTATGATGGGAGGCATCCAAGTTTTCATTTTTGAATCCCATGGGTTTGGTGGAATGAGTGGAAGCTTTATGTTTAGACAATATGTGCATTTGTTGGTCATGATTAGGAATATGAGGGAATTTATGGATGATAGGGGGATAATTAGGTGTTGGAAGGAATAGTGGTAGAGTGGATGGTGGGATATTAGGAGTTGGAAGAAGTGGAGGTAAATTGGATGGTCTAAGGTGTATGGTTACATGCTTTTGACATTTGTAGGATAGTGGAGGTGGAATGGCAACATATGTTTTAGGGGTATGATGGGATTTATGATGGAAAGTGGACTTGAGATGCATGGAGGAAGTACCAACATCTTTAGATTGTTTACCTTGGCCATTCATGTTGCAACAAACAATGGGTTTAGATGTGGTTTGAACACTAGACTTGAACTCCTTATTGGATTGAGAAGGTGAGGTGGTAGACAATGGTGGTTTCTCCCCTAAGGAAGAGCATTCATGAATGAGGGTGGATAGACCAAGTGGATATGATGGTGGACTTGAAACATGGTCAATAGTGGATGTGGAAGGATCATTAGGATCTTGATTATGTTCATTTAGATCCAAGCTATTTGTTTGATCATCTATGTTTGCTTGAGGGCCAAGTGTCTCATCATGACAAGTGGAAGTTAGTGGATCATGAGTAGGGCTAGATGGATGATGGATAAGAGCAATTTAGATATCTTGCTTATGGATAGGTATAGGATTATGGATAAGATCAAGGTGCTCATGGATAGGCTCTTCATTATGAACAATATCTTGATCATGGAAATGATATATGTTAGGGATAGGTTGGATTTGGATTGTTTTCTCATGGATAGGTTCTTCATAGGTAATATCTTGATCATAAAAAAGGTATAGGTTGTGGATTGGTGGAATGAAAGGGATTTGATCTTGGTTAGAACTAAGGCTTGATGTTTCCACATGCTTATGATTATGCTCTTGACATAGCTATTGATTTTCTTCAATGAAAGTGGAAGGCTCTTGGATATGCTTGACATATTCTTGAGGTTTATTGACATGAGGGGATGATGGATATTCACTTGGACTCCTGGTGGGAGGCTCTTTAATGGACTCGAGGGGCTCTAGATGGTGATCACCATATGTACATGATAGAGTTTGACATGGACTTATGATGGGAGCTTCTTTAATAGGGTCAATGGGTTGTGGACTATATTAAGGATTTGGAGGACTAAACAAGATGTTTGAGGACTCTTCGATAGGCTTAATGAGTTGTGGACCACATGATGGGATTGAAGGATTAGACATGACCTTGAGAGATTTTTTGATAGGCTCATGAATGGGTATTTGACATGGATATTGTTTATTCCTTGCTAATAGCCAGTGGATTGAATCCTTTGCAAGTGTATGGGTGAAAGGACAATACAATGGGTCGACAATAAGGGTAGATATTATAGGCTTATAATTAGGATTAGGTGGAGAAATAATGGTATTGAACATATTAGGATTTGACTTGGATGGAGGGATAGTAGGATTGGATGGATTGGGATTTGGATTAAATGGAGATGGCACATGAGATTGGGATGAGTTGGGCTTAAGGATAATCTATTTGTTTATTATTATAGCCAATGGATCACATCCTTTGCAAGTGTATGGGTGAAAGGACAATATAATGGTGGACAATAAGGGTGGATATTATAGGCTTCTGATTAGGATTAGGTGGAGAAATAATGGTATTGAACATATTGGGATTTGACTTGGATGGAGGGATAGTAGGATTGGATGGATTGGGATTTGGATTAAATGGAGATGGCACATGAGATTAGGATGAGTTGGCATGCTTAAGGATACTTTATTTGTACATCTCGTAGAAGTGTGGCATAAATATAGGGCACTCATTTGTATCATGAGCTTTGATCCAATGGTATGCATAGTAGTCATATTTGTCATATGCACATTCTTCACTTGGTTTGACTTCAGAAAGTTCAATGAGTTTTGCATTAAGAAGCCCTTGTAAAATCATCTCAATCGCCTCTTTCAGTGAAGCATTGGAGCAAGATGGTGATGAAGGTAATGAAGGGCTTGGGGGATTATAAGGTTGGTGGATCAATGGACTAGGAGCAAGATCACATGGTGGTGTTGGGTTAGGACTTGTAGGCTAATGCTTGATCATTGGAGTGGATGGTGATGGAGAGTACTCATAGGATACATGATCTAGATTGGTATTTCCCTCATCAAAGGATATTAAGTCTTGTTGCAAAGGCATTTGATCTTGTTACAAGGGTTGAATTAGGTCTATCAACGATGCTTGATGGTCTTGGTGATTAGGTGAAATGGTGGGATAGGTAGATAAAAGGTCTTGGGGTATGAATTGATGTTGATAGTTGTTGATATTGGAAGAAATGGGTTATGGTGATGTAGAATTGACATGATATGTGGATGGATGAGATTGGTATGAAGTTGGATAAGTTGATGGAACATTGACTTCATAGGTTGGTATGAAGTGGATGGGTATGACACAGAGGATTGAGATGGCATTGGTTGATGGTGAATGGATAGAGGATGATGTGCTTGTTGGGTTTGACAAGTGGCTATATAGTGTCGGGCTTGAGCTATGAGGTGTTGTATTTGAGGTGATTGGCTTGTTTGAAGTTGAAGTTGTTTGATGAAGGCTTGTAGTTGTTGAATGAGTCGTTGGTCTAGGGGTTGTGGTGCTTGGTAAAGCTTTTGAATGAGGTCTTGGAATTGGGGTACTAGGTCTTCTAATGTTGGCATGTTTTATAGCTTAGGACCCTTTTGAAATGTGCTTGACTAGGATTATGATGGTGATATTCAGAACTTGGCTAGAAATGTAATTTTGTACTAGATAAATGAAGATAGTTTGTAAGTAACTAGAGGTAAGGCTGAATGCAACAAAGGCAATTGGAAATAGCTCAAAGGTGACTGGGAATAAGCCAAAGCTGAGAAATGTTGTTGATCAAAGGTGAGGTTGTATGGTTCAAAGGTGACCGACTGTAATTCAAAGGCAATTTTGGATAGCTCAGAGGTGACTGTAAGATATTCAGAGGTAAATCAAGTCAACTAAAGGCAAGTTGATGTTGATCAAACGTGATTGACTGCGGTTCAAAGGCGTCTGGCTATTGTTTGAAGGTGACTTTTTGTGTCAGTGAATGATGTTTGATAGTTTTTTGACAAGAAAATAGATAGCAAAAGACATAAAAACACACAAGACACTCACAAACATGTACAACCTAGGCTGGAAAGGATGCTACTTGTTAAATCCCTACTTGCATTTCTCCAAATACTGAAACAAAACTTGGATAGCCAGAGATGTTTGTGACATTGGCTCCCCCTTACACAGCACAAGCACATGAACTTCTCTTACCCTTTGGATCGTATGAACCAAGGGAATTTCTATCTCTACAATGAATAGTACATGTAGGGCAGATTCGGAGGTCCAACCTCCTACGTCAATAAGTAAAGGGATTTTGGCCTCTAAACAAATGGTTTCTAGTGAATATTCATGGGACCACCACATTACGTGCATCCAACAAGCCACTTAAAGCTATAACTAGCTCTACTAGGAGTCTCAAACATGCTAGGTACACCTCCTTTTGAACTAACACTGTACGGTAAGCGCTAATATCAGTTTGGACTTGGATTTTGCCTTATCCTATTTTATATAGAACACTAAATGGAAGTACCACTTGAGGTCATTCCCTTGGGGTGAGTACCTCTTTTCCCACCAAGGCAGACCTCTCTAAATATAATAACAAGTTCTCTTACACCCAAGATCCATTTGATATGCAAGGGGAGAGGATACTTTTGTTATTAGCTTAGGGTTACAAACATGCAAAACAAGTAAACAAAAAAGATAAAACAAACACAGAGCAAACAAGGTTCCTTTTAAGCACCAAAACAAAATGTTCCTAAATTAGTACAAAACATGATGAGTCTTTGACCGATCGATCCTACAACAGATTTGTTAGTAGTTTTAGATCCACCTTTCTTTGACAAACAATAAGATGCTACAACAACAAGCGTTAGCTGCTAAAGAAAATCAATTTGCAACAGTATAAACCAAAAGTGAAAGAATAATGATCAAATGCAACTGTTTGCAAATCAAATGTGATGATAGTTTTACCAAAGGTGACCGCCTACTGCTCAAAGGTGAGTTTGTATCATGCAAAGGTGATTAAGGATCATGCAAAGGTGATTTACTGTTAACCAAAGGCACTCAGACATGTAAAATTTGTAAAAACTCAGGATCCAATGTTAGGTAAATGATAAAAAGGCAAATATGAAGGCTCTGATAACCTAGAAGGATAGATTGCTTGAATTAGATCTTGGATTTTGCAACACAACAAGAAAAGGATTCCACTAGATGATGTTATTAGGTCAAAGAAAAATCAAACCCCAAATGAGCTAGCTTGAGGATGAGAAAAGACTAGTAGGGTTAGCAAATAAACCAAGTTGCAACCCAGATCAGACATAGAAAACTCAACTAAAACCCTAGAAGACCCCGAAAAAATAGAAAAATATTACTAAACCCTAGATAACCAGAGGCGATGCACTGTCGATCAAAAGTGAATGTCTGCAAACCAAAGGCAACTGAGGATCATACGAATGCAATTTTTTGTGTACCAACTACGATTCAAGATCATGCAAAAGTGATGATTTGCCATTCAAATACAATACTCTATGGATCAAATGTGCTCTGCATATCTATACTTGAAAATAACTTTCAAATAAAAAGATTAATCAAGGATGTGGGTCCCACTGAGCGTGCCATAATGTGTTAGCAGGAAAAAATGGGTTAATAAGATCAAGCATTACAATAAAAAATGCAACCCTACCACCTTAAAGGAATACATCTAAATGACACAAAATGAAAGCAAATCAGAGAACAATGTCACCTAGATTGGATTGATTCCTTAGTTGTAATGTGGATTGCTTCTCAATAGTTAACAACCATAGTTGTCAAAGATGCCATGATGCTAGATGATATGCTCAAGGTGCTCAACAGATGCTTAATGGACTTAATATGCATGAGATGATAATCTGGATGCTATAATGCTTGTGTGGGGTGTCATGAAATTAGATGAGAGGGTGTATATATAGCTTTCTACTAAGATTAATCAATGGTGCAGATTAAACAAGAAGCTTGGATGAATGTGTAGAAGACATGTGTCAATAGGAAAATCTTTTATTATTTATGATTGTAGTTGGTTTGTTGGTAATGGTACGATTGATTTTCTTAAAATAGTATGCTTTTCTATTTTAAGGATTGGATGATGTGGATGATTGATTTTAGAACCAATTAAATCATTTTTGTATTTGATTTAGGATATGACCTACCTTGTACACATAGAAGAAAGTGATAAGAGAGGGAAATGATAAGATAAAAATAAATTAAACAAATATATTGATTTAATTTATTTCTAAATGATACAGGAATGTGTTAAATATAGAAAGTTGGAAGAATCAACATAAATTAAATAAATAACCTTATTTAATTTATATGCATGATGAGAAAACAAATAAATAAAATTTAAAATTCATTTATTTTAGAGAAATAATGGGATAATTAAATAATTAAAGATTATTTAATTATAGATGAATAATAGAAGAAAATAGATGATGGAAATATATGATTTAGAAGAAAATAGATAATTGATACAAATGCGTTAGACAAAAGACATATGAGATTTAAGAAATTGACAAATGATGTGAAGGGTCAATTTTGGGTATCTACAATATAATTATTATTATTATTTATTTTATAACTATAAAAAATAACAATACAGGAAATATTTAATTAAAATATAAGACTGTTTATTTACTACATAAATAAAAAATTAGTGTAGTAAAGTATATTTAATTTGACTAACATTTTGTTTGAAATGAACTATGCCTTGTTATTGACAAGTCAAAGGCTTTTGGAATAAAGGAACCAGTTCCAAAACTTTTGGTGGGAGTTTGGCAAATAAGGCTTTTATTTAGTAAAACTTGACTTTTATTTAAAATGGAGAAAGTTTTGTAATTGTCAAGTCAAGATTTTTGAAATGAATTAGGCATTGTTATTGGCGTGTCAGAGGAATTAGGAACGACAAAAGCAGTTCTCAATTTTTTGGCTCTTCTGACCAGAGTTTCACCGATCAGGCTCAGCTTTCGCAAGACTGTAAATCTGTTCTTTCGATGTTGCCGATAAGGTTTTAGTTTAGTAAGATTGAAATAGCCTAAGTCATCTTATCGGTAAGTCAGGATATTTGGGAACTGAGGAACCGATTCTAAAATATGAATTTTCACCGATTACAGTTTTGTTGATAAGGCATTTGCTTAATCTTTTTTTGAAACAAATAAGGGCTTGTTGTCGGGAAGTCAGAAGAATTGGGAACAAAGGAAGCAGTTCTAAAGTGTTCGGTTCTTTCGATTGAAGTTTTACTGATAAGGCGTTGATTTCATAAAACATTAAATCAGTTCCTCGAATGGGAGTTTTTTTGGTAAGGCTTTGATTTAGTAAGGCTTGCAACTTTTGTTTGAAACAAAATCATTTTATCGGCATGTTGGGAGATTTGGGTTCTAAAAGATGAGGTAATGGTTCTAAAAGATGAGGTTCTGCCAATTATAGTTTTGTCAATAAAGTGTTAGGTTAACCTTTTTTTGAAACAAATTAGGACATTGATCAGGCAGTCCAAAGAATTGGGAAGAAAGGAAGTAGTTCTTAAATGTTCGGTTCTTCCAATGGAAGTTTTTCCAATAAGGTGTTGATGTAATAAAACATTAAATTAGTTCCTCTGATGGGAGTTTTTCTGAGAAGGCTTTGATTCATTTTATTGCCAAGTTGAAATGTTTGTGAACTAAGGAAGTTGTAATAAAAGGTGAGGGTCTTGCGATGATAGTTGTCGATAAGGCTATGTGTTCATTTTAGAGATAAGTGAAAAAGTATAAAATATGGCATAATTACTTGATTTTGCCAATAGTAGATTATATATAATTGTCTGAAGCCTTATGTAGTAGATAAAGTGTGTGTGTGTGTTCTTGGAAATAATTTATTATTAAATAATATGGTGTTAGGTTAAGTTTTGCATTAAATACAAGAGGTATTAAATGATGTCACTAAAGTTGTTTTGTTTATAAATCAATATCTGAATGGTAAAATTATTTTGTAAAGATTACAAGAAGGACAGATCCTAGAGCTTAAAGGAGCTAGTTGTGTTCATGTTGTTGTCAAAGTGCCACCATCTAGGTAAGTCTAGCCAGCTTCTTTGTGTTCAAAAAGTATTGCAAGATAGTGAAATATTGTGGGGTGGGGTAGAGATAGAATTTTGTGTGTGATATTGTTTATATGATTGCTGGCCCTAATTTCAATCATCAAAAGCCCTTGTGTTTGATGTGATGATTTGAAATTGACTTCCATTACCATCGCTGTAGTTTGAATTATAGAGCCTTGTTGTCTATCAGGATACTATTTCAAATTGCAATCCATTAGCACGAACTAAATTCCTTTACAGTGGTCCCCTACCAACTATGAACATGAAGTATAAATACAAGCCATTGGATATCTCTTACATAATTGGCAATGAATTATCAGGGATACGAGATAGATTTCATGGGTGTAATATGTGTGAATTCTGGTAGAGAATGAATACCAACCCTAGACCATCAATCACACAGAAAGTGTTTGATAGTGGATTGGCACATGTTGGAGGCTTCCCACCATCTATAAAATGCCTTGATTTGATAATGGCTTGTATATGAAACTATAATGCCAAAAATAGAGAGATCAAAACTGTGAACATGCAAACCATCATGTCACTGAACAGTGACTCAATTGCTGACAAATTGGGTTTGTTGAGTCATGAGGTTTATGCAGAAGTATTTGTAGAGAAAGTGATGAGTTTTTTATTGATGGTAATTTTAAGAAATGTAAATACATGATAGCAATGACATGGCTTAAGAATCCCAAGAAGGGAGGGTCTAAGTTACCTAAGAATTTGGTTAGGGGGTATTTCCTGGATGAGATTTCTGATATAATAACTTTGTTGCACAAATTTAGTAGAAGTCAAGAGTGTGATAGTTTTGAAAATTGGATGTGCCAATATATTATGATTATTTGTACAGGAACACAATTTGTTGACTGGTCTAGTCTAATAAGTGACTATTTACATGAACAATTGACCAATTTTGAAAATAAGAAAAAGTTTCATATGTGTTCTTATGTTATTTATTTGTTGGCAACAATTAAGCCCAGATGGCCACATTTAAAGGTGTGTGGTCCCTTGATAGCTGAAACCAAGGTGTATGACTATTTTCCTGAAATAAGGGAATCAGATGGGAACAAAATGTACAAAAGAGTGAGTGACACATTCTTGATGCTGATGGTTAGAAGAATATGGGAAAACCCAGAGGTTAGGATTTCCATAGAAGTTGCTAATTATGTTATGACTTTTGGCAATTATTTTATACAATATGAGAGGTTTACATACATCAGAATTGGAGGTTTTGAGTATCCACCACTGAAATTACCGAGATATGCTTCAGGCTATATATATTTTTTGGAAATATGCAAAAAATTGTATTTGGCAAGTCAAAGTTATTATGCTGCAAAAAAGAAGGTGTACCCATTTCACTTAAAATTGACACATCATATTTTTGCTAGACTAGAAGATACAAAGAATGATGATAGAATACTGGATCATTTTCATTTGGAAACATTTGGATCTAGAATCTTTTTTGATAGTAAATACTTTGTAAAAAATAATTTGTATTCATCTATGTCAAGAGGACATGTAGCCCATCTTGACGCTTACTGGGTTGATTGCATTGATGAATATGAAGTTCAAAGAAGAGAACAGTGCAGGTTAAATCTAGATCATAAGAGAAAGTATAAACTTGGATGGATAGTTCCTAAGATTGCTGATGACTATGTTGATATTGTTGATGCTACTTTTGTAGGAGAAGATGATAAACCTTTGGGTGAAATTACTTGGGATTTGCATGAAATTGATGATCTTAAAACTAGAACTCAGTCTATTTTAGATAGGAGTTTGGTGTGGTTAAATTCTAAGATTCGTAACAATGATGTAGGTTCATCTATACATCAAGACCAAGTTATGGATGCCTGTGAAGGTTCTACAACCAATCCTAATATAAGGAGATTTGTACAGTGTGACAAAGATACCAAGTCTCCCTAGAAAGATATGTGGAAAGAAAGGATCAGTGACAGAGTTTTGGATACTAGTGCTATGAAAAGACCTCCTCCGTCTCCTCTGTCAAATTCTTTGAGAACCCCATATCAATCGAAGGCGCCATTAGGAGATGATAGCCTAAAAATTGCTAAAGTACGTGATGCAAGTGTTAATGATTTTTCTATGAGTGGTACACCTTCGTGGTTAAAGACATTGGTGAGTAACAAAAGGAGGTATACATAGGTTATAGACAGAATTCGATGCAGTGGCAAGATTACTGAAAATGAACTCAGTGTCTAAAAGGCAAAGAAAATGTTGAGACTGATGGTTGACCCTATTTCCAAACATCAATATGTGGAGATTACTAAACCGATGGTGGATAAAGAAATTAAATATATATCAATGGATGACTTCCAAGTGAGCACTCTAGATCTAGGCCCTCCATCTATTCAGGGTGATATTGATAATGCTAAACTATTCATTAATATACTTGTTGCCTAAGTTGAAGAGAAAGAAAGAGAAATTGAAGTCTTAGAAGACCAAGTAGAAATTCTTACTTCGTACGTAAAGTCCATTGTAGATACTGAATCTTGGCCTTTAAGTATTATTTCTGGAACCCCTAAAGGTGTTAGTGCTAAGGTTTTAGACCAAATTAGTAGATATAAATATTTTGTAAGTGCAGTGGAAGAATGGGTACACAGAATCATATTTGATGGCACACGTTTTCTTCATGATGCTTATACTTTTTATGCTAAGTTTTTTGAAAAAAAGGTAGAAATACTAGATTATATATAAAATCAATTAGGACAGAACAGACAATGCTTGGTGCTGCTAAGAATAATTTTGAAGCCATGGTGAAGTTTGACACTAGCACTCTATTGGCACACTAGTAGAAATATGGCAAATAAATGACCAGGTGACTAAAACTTTTAGTCACGTGACCAACATTTTTTGCAACACAACTATAAATGACTAAATAATTGACTAATTTGGTCATCAGTTGAAATGACTAAATAAATGACCAAATAAATGACTAAATAAACGACTAATTTGGTCATCGGGTAAAAAACACAACTAAATAATTCGTCAGACAAATAAAAATGACTAAATAAATGACTATTACTTCTCTATTCTTTTTTCTTTCCAATTTGATCATAATCCATGAATTTAAAGACAATACAAGGAAATGCAATAAATGTCTACTTAGACCAAAGGAATAAAGGGAGAGAAAGCTCAGACGTTTCCCACGAGTGGAGCTAGATTATCTTAGCTCTTCAATCTATCTCAGCACACTAGCCACAACACAACATGCCCATTAATGATCTGCATGCTTCGGGGAAGTGACTATCCAGCCCCGACCTGCCAAAAACATCATTACTTGCCACCTTGCCAACATCTACCGAGGCCTTCAATCGCACTTTCTGACTATAGGAAAATAGAGCTAGCCCACATAAAATGTCGAGGGGCTATCTCTACCCCCTCTATGTGACCTCTCCTGTCTGACTAAAGATCTGACCCTTTATCAGATGATTATATAATATATATTATATTATATATTATTATATTATAATATAATATAATATTTATAATATAATATTATAATATTATATAATATTATATAATATTATAATATTGTATTATAATATATTTAATATTATATAATATTATAATATTACATAATTATTATATTATATTATAATTTAATATTTATGTAATATTATAATATTATATAATATTAAATATATTATAATATATTTAATATTATTTTTTGCTTGGTAAGTGAGGGATTTTTACATTGGCCCACTCTAGTGGAGGTCACAAGGGGGACCTCCTCCCCTATCGAACTACCACTGCCACTGTAGCACAGATCACCAATGGTGAGGCCCTGCTAAGTCTGCCACCATTGTAATCATTCCACTTGTGGTGCGAATAGCCACCAATGGATTTGTCATTGTACACCACTATTGCCCAGAGTACATCATAATTCAAACACACTCCATTTAAGGACCGCGGAGCACCAAGGGTCACCTACATAGAACCACAACCATTTAGAAGCCAAGATGTCTTAGGGGGGATTTGAACCTTGGTCTCCACAATAATGACCAACTGGTCTTAACCACTAGACCACACCCACTTGACTAATATTAAGACTAGGGATGTACCCCTTGGGCGACATGCAAATGCCCCACTCCACATATCACGGGTAAGTCAGGATACAAGATCCTAGGGGCCTCAGGAAATTTTACACCAGTCCAAGATGGTGGGGGGCATCTCATAGAGGACATGGGGGTGAGCTTGGTTCAATATAAAATAATATATATATTATATATTAATATTATAATATTATTGTTCTTGAACTTCGGAATCATAGTAAAAACTACTAAATATCCAATAACTTCAATAAAATGGATGCAAATACAATAAACAAAGATATTACCTTTGTAGATCCTATTCACCTCGTAACTTCTATTGTTGCCTATCTCGTATTGATCTTATGTATGATTTTAGCTCTCAAAAGTTGTACTTCCTTGCTGTTGAAGATGACAATAGGAGAATGGCTATGATTGGATTGTGTAATGGAGATTAAACTAACAATGCAACTCTAATGAAGATGGATGGTGGGGATATGGAGACATGATTGGATGATTATGATGATAATGAGGTTATACAAATGCAATGAGGATACTTTGCCAAAGGCACACTGGTAGAATTTCTGCAGAGTAATATTGCTAAAGCTTAAGTGGATCTAAAATGTGTCTGAGAACCATGTTTATATAGGCTGAGGAGAGGCCAAATCCAAGTTTCAATAGATCCATGTGTAGACATCACCTGCCAGTTACACTGGGGCATAACTTGTTTATCGAACGCATATCATATCTTCTTTGACACAACGCTCTATCGAACATTGTATCAAAGAGGGGCAAAATGTAGACACCCAAATTTGTCCCAACTTTGTTTATGTCTAGCAACACCATTTTAAATCATTATTCATTAAGCCAATTAATTAAATAAATTTTATTTATTTAATTAAAATCCCATCCTCATCCTACTTAGCCAATTAATTAAATAAATTTTATTTATTTAATTAATTTCCACATCATATCTTATCCCATTTTATTCATTTATCCTATTAATTAAATAAATTTATTTTATTTAATTAATATCCAACTTATTTCCCAACTAATTCAAATATTTTATTTGAATTAAACACTCATCTTTTATCATATTCCAACACTTGTCCAGTCAATCATGTGTTGTAAGACAACTTTCATTCATATCCTTCACATGCACAACTAATGGAACCTAAATTTAGTATCTTTCAATCCTAGCCATTCACATAGCCTCTAAATCTCCATTGTTGATTGATCTTGGTTGAGTCCTATATAAACACCCTCTCATTCCATATGAGAGGGGGGATCCAGCAATCATATAGCACCTACATTATCATCCTGAGCATTTGATCATCCAATTGAGCTTTCATCTTCCATCATGGCAGCTTTCAGCTTTGCAATTGTTCATTGTTGAAGAAGCAGTCCACATCCCTCAAACAAGGAATTGCACAGTCTAGGTGATGTTATGCTTGAATTGCATTGTTCTTTGATTTCATTTAGATTAGATTCCTTGATGATGGTAGGGTTAGGGTTTCATGACTTTGTCTGATCTGCTAAACCTGACTTTCACCTATCACATTTTGGCATGCCCGGTGGGACTCACATCCTTGATTAAGCTCTCTTGTTTGAGTTTTTTTTTATGAATTATAGATCTCTTGGAGCGCCAATCTTTCATTTTTGCAAGCTTTTGTAGCAAAAATTTGCATTTTTCTAACCCTAGTTTGCAAAGATTTGGCTAAAAATATATGTAGATGATCTCTTAGCCCAAATCTAACCTCACCATTGCATCCAGAATGCTGTTTCCATAAACTTTGAGTACAAATTTGCCTAAATTTGATGACAAATGGAGCGTTTAGTGAAGAAAACAACAACCGGACTGCAACAATGTGCTTCTGGTAATTCAGGTCGCTTCTGATTAAACAGCAGTCACCTGGGCTAAATCAGCTCGCCTTTGGGCAAACAACAGTCGCTTATGGTCAAATTTGGCCTACTTTTAAACAAACAGTGCTCACTTTTGAACAAAAAGAGACCGCATATGGTAAAATTGGTCGCTTATGGTTAACATTTGCATTCTGTCTCTTGAAACTCTCCGGATCGCTTTTGGGCTATTATGTCTCGCTTTTGGCTTTTTGTTAGTCACATATGAGCTATTATATGTCACTTTCATCCATTTTTGTATCACTTATTAGCAAAAATACGCCGCTTTCTGCATATCCGCGTCGCTTCTACACTGGGATCGGCCGCATCTATCATTTTCTGGATCACTTTTACATCGACAGTGATCGCCTCTGGTATGATTTGCATCGCTTTTGCCCTAATAGAACTCGCTTGTGTGTTTTCATTGTTGGTTGTTAGTTTTAAACTATATTGATTGCTTATGATCTAACAGTGACCGCTTTTGTACTCATTCGGATCGCCTTTGTAATAACAGTGGTTGCCTTTAGATTATGCACATCGCTTATGAATTGACAGTATTCACTTTTATACTGATATGAATCGCTTATGAAATGACAGTGCTTGCCTTTGAAGAATAGGGTTTTGTGTTTAGACTATCATTTTGCAGATACAGGTCACTTTTAGCACACAATCGGTTGCTTTTGGGTATGTCCGCATCGCTTGCAAGCTTACAGGAGCCGCATTTGGTATTTTTTTTTCTCGCATATGATTTGCAAGATCTCGCCTATTGAAAAATATGGATCACTTCTGATCGACAGTGGAATGCATCTGGTGCTTTTCCTAATCATATTTGAACTGCAAGTGATCGCCTTGGTAAAACAACTGTCGCTTCTGATAAACAGTTTGTTGCATCTGGCAACTGTAACTTGCTTTTGGTTGCTGTCATTGTGCATCTTGGTGTTTCTAGCATAACTTTCACATACAGAGGCGAAATCACACAAACAAGGACTCATTGGAAAGCTGGGAGGACAAGCTTCACAACTGTACCACTTTTGTCAGGTGACTATACTATTTTTTAGGCTTTTTCATCAGTCAAAGTTTAGGTTCTTTGTAAACTTCAATTGAGCATAACTTGAGCAATTTTGATCATTTTTCAGCGAATCTTTTTTTCAAATTGCTTAGAATCTCCTGAACTTTCTGTTTATGCAATCTATTCTCTTGTATTAGATCATTTTAATCAAAATTTTCATATTTCATCTTTTTCATGTAATCATCTTCTTTGCAAGTTTACTTGTTTCTTTTTGGAATTGGTGACTTGTAGAGGCATCTAAGGAGCTGGAACAGCATTGGTATCAACATCTATAGCAAATTGGAAAGTGATTGTATCAGGTGCACTCATTCTAATCTTTCATCTCTTAATCTTGTTTGATCACACATTTGGACTTTGGGATTAAAACGAACATTGTTTGCTATCACATCATCGAGAAATTGGGATAAAATGAACAAGTGTCTTTCATCACATTTAGATTTGAATCTAAAATGAACAAGTGCTTGAACTGTTTGATCACACATTGAATTTCTAAGGTTAATGAACACCATGCGAGTGTGACCAAGTAAATGTGTATGCTCTCTCCTCGCGTCCCAACACAAACTTGGAGATCAAAAATATTTACTTGTGTTGCTTTTGTTTAGCCTTAGAGAGGCCTGCCTTGGTATCCACCCCAAGGGAATGACCTCAAGCGGTACTTTCATCCGATCCGCTATAAAAATTAGAGGATAAGGTGAAAGCCAAGTCTAACCGGTATTAGCGCTCACCATACAGTGCTAACTTGAAAGGAGGTGTACCTTTGTGTATATTAAAACTCCTAGTAGGGTTAGTTAAAGTCTTAAGTGGCTTGCTGGATGCTCGTGGGGTGCCGGTCCCCCAGATTTTCATTAGAACCTCCTTGTGATAGTGGCCTTGTCTTGACTAGGACTTGTTGAAGTGTCTTCACATGCTTGCTTAACCATCATCACATTATTCCAAACTAAAACTTGCTTATGTGTCTTGCGTGAGTGATTCATGTGTGTATATGCATAATCATTTATTTGAATATTGCCACATCAAGCTCTAAACACCCAAAAACATAAAGACAAGTCATCCTACACATTCTTCCAATAACATTCAAACCCAATCACTTTCATCCCAAACATAGCCTAGTCATCATCCAACCCTTCATAGTCAAGTCATCCAAACAATCCACATCATCATCCAAATCCCTAAAACAAGCACTTGCTAAAAGGACTTAAGACAAACACTTGGTGACAACATGTCTACACTAGAAGACCCAACAATCAAATTCCAAAGATTCCTCCAAAATATTTATCAAGGATCACAACCCCTAAACCAAGATGCCATTGAAATACTACAATTTTTCATCCAAAGAGCTCAACCCCATGCAAGCCAATCACCTCAACTACAAAACTTCATAGCCCAAGTCCAACACCTTTTAGCCACTAGTCAAGCTCAACAAGTACAGCAATCGTTAGCCATTCACTATCAAACTAATCCACTTCATAGCCACATGTCATATCCATCAACTTCATATCAACCTAATCCAGCTATCCACCAAGTCAATGCCACATTAACCTATCAACCTCCACCTCAAGCTTATCCAATCCCTCATACCACCATTCCAATGCGCTACCAAGCCCATCCACAAGGCAACCAAGTGATATCACAAGAACAACATGCAAGTCCAAATAGCCCTTTGTACATAAATCAAGCAGGTCCAAGTACACCTTTTCAACAAGACCATCAAGCACCATTGATAGACCTAATTCCACCTCTCCAACAAGAAGCACATGCAAGTCCAAGTGGTCCCTTGTACATAAATCAAACAAGCCCAAATTATCCTATGCAAGATTTAATAACCTTTGACAAGAGAGATACCAATCTAGAGTGGCCTCCACCATCTAATCCCATGCCAACACATGACCCAACTAGTCCTATCCCAACATCACCATGTGATCACAATCATAGTCCATTGATCCCTTTACCTTCCAAACCCCCAAGCCCTTCATTACCTTCATCACCATGTCATTCTAATCATTCACCAAAGGATGCGGCTGAGAGAGTTTTACAAAGGATGCTTGAAGCAAAACTCATTGAACTTCCTAAAGTCAAACCATGTGAAGAAAGTCCATATGATGAACATGATTATTGTGCATACCATAGGACCAAAGGCCATAATACAAATCAATGCCCAATATTTCTCTCAATTGTTTACAAGGTATACCCACCTATAATGGGAAATCATGCCACATCATCCCCATCTAGTCCAAATCCTAATCCATCCAATCCAATTAGCTCTCAACCTAATCCTCATCCTAATCCTAATCCAACACCCTCTACCATTATCATCCATCCATTATATTTCCCATCCACCCATACACTTGCAAAGGATGTGATCCATTGGCTACTAGATAGGAATAAACTACCCCCATGTCAAACACCAATTCATGAGCCTACCGATGAACTTCCAAAGGTCATGTCCAATCCTATAATCTCATCATGTGGTTCACATATCCTTGAGCCTCTTCAAGAGCCTTCCATTAACATACCTAGCCCTTTAAGCCCATCATGTGACCTACAAGCCAATAAGTCTATTCAAGAGTCTCCAACCACAAGCCTAAGTCAAGAGCCATCATGCCTTCATGTTGATAACTATCAAGAGCCTATCAAGTCCACTCAAGAACCTTCCACTTCCATCCAAAGTCAAGAGGTATGTCAAGAGCATAATCTTAAACATGTGGAAATATTGAACCTTAATCTTAATCAAGATCAAAGCACCTCTAAGTTCCACCTATCCATGACCTACTTATGGGTTGCCTTCAAGCTATTAGCCATCACCATGACCTCATTCATGAGCAAATTTATCCCTTTTATAGCCCACTTAATCCTATTTTTGCTCATAGTTATGATCAAGGTTCTAGCTAAAATCATGAAAACCATGATGATCCATTTGGCAAAACTTTATCTATCTCATGATCAAGATGATATCTATGATGAAGAACCTATTAAAAAGTACCTTGATCATATCCATAATCCCATAACCATCCATGAGCAAGATATCCAAATTGCTCCTAGTCATCCTCCATCTAGCCCTATCCATAATGAGCAAGCATCCACTTGTCATAATGAGACATGTGCCTCTCAAGAACACATAAGCATAGAAGATCAAACAAATAACTTGGATCTTAGTGAACACAATGCTAATGATCCTCCCTCCACATCTACCATCGATCCCATTTCAAGTCCACCATCATGTCCTAGTGGTCTTACCACCTTCCTCCATGAATGTTCTTCCTTAGGACAACAACAACCATTGTCCTCCATTTCATTTTCTCCATCCAATAAAGAACTCAAGTCTAGTTCCCAAAACACATCTAGTCCCATAGTCAATCGCATCCTCCAAAACATGAACTACAAAGGTAAAGGCCTAGGTCTTTATGAACAAGGTATTTTGGAGCCAAACCATGTCACAATCCCTCCATGCTCATATGGCCTTGGATACACACCCCAAGGTAAACAAGGCCAAGATGTTGGTAATTCCTCCATCCATCCTAAGTCTAGTTTCCATCACAAACCCTATCATCTACACAAAACATATCTTGCCATTCCATCTCCATCATCTTATAAATGTCAAAAGCATGTGACCGTACACCTTCTGCCATCTAATTTGCCTCCACTTTTACCAACTCCAAATATCCCTCCATCCATCTTGCCACCATTGCTTCCAACACCTAACATACCTATCATTCATAAGTATCCTTACATCCCTAATCATGGCCAACAAAAGCACACATCGCCTAAGCATAAAGCTTCCAATCATTCCATCCACTCCACCAACCCCACTTCCATCAAACCCATGGGATTCGAAAATAAACATTTGGATGCCTTTATCTATAAAGCCAAAAATCCAACTAAAACTCCTAATGACCCTCATGCCTTAGGCCATCAATGTGAAAAGTCTCTAAATCATCCATCTTCTAAGCAAAGTTCCTTCAAAAAGCTATCCAAGCCCATACCTCCAAAAGCAAAGCCCAAAAGTAAAATGGTTTGGGTTCCTAAGGAGAAAGCTAGCAAAGCGAATGAGGCATCCTTATCCACATCTCAAGAGTCCCAACCACCTATCTCCATTCAAAAGCCTACTTCCATCCAAAACTTCCATTCCCTTCAACAATCCCACAAGCAAAACATCACAAAAAATACTAAATCTATGTGGGTTCCTAAATCACTTCGTCAACCATCTCCTAAGAAAACAACCCCATTGGTTCCTACACCACCATCCAATCAAAAGCTTCAATGTTTATCACGGTGTGTGCAACCATTGGTCATGGTTCCCTTCCACTCTGCAACACCTCCAAATAACATATCCCCATCTTCCATTCATTATCCTACATATCTCCCCCATGCTATCCAAATGGTCCATGCTTTGGCATAAAATTTTCATCCATCTTCATTCCATAAGCCTATATAAATCCACACCACAAGCCACTAGCCTACCCTTCCATAATCCACATCATAATCTACTATCCACCTAATCCATCTCTCATCCACACAATACCTTATCAACATCGATGAGCATAATGACATGGTCCATGCGATGACATCCATCTCTAATGGGACCACCAACATCCATCGAACTAGACACTTGAGTCCCTCCTATCCATTACCATGGTGAAAACCTAGCAAACAGGCGCCATGTGTAATTGTCAACACATCTAAAAGTAAAAAAGAAAACAAGAAAAAAAAAATCAAAATAGTAAAGAGAAAGCCCTTCGTCCAACGGTGAAAACCTGGTAAACAGGCGCCTTGGATAAGTACCATGATGAAAACCTAGCAAACAGGCATCATGTGTAGGTTGATCTTCTATGTCACTTACACTTGGGGGCACATTGTCTCATCCAACCTATCCATTTCCAAACTATCTATCCCATTATATCATACCATTACCACACCATCCTACCATCCTTAGCCATTACATAAACAAGCCTATCCTATTGAACCCATTTATCCATTCATCCATCCTTCTGCCTTTTGATTTTGATGAAGACATAGGGGCAAAATCTTGAAACATGCTTTGGATATCTCTTGGTATACCTCATACCTTCCTAATCAATCCATCTTATCATTATCCACCTATCATAAGCCTTGTCATGTAAAATCCAAGCATGTCATCCCTTGGTCATGAACTTTGTCATGTAAAAATCCTAAGCATTACCACCTAGAATGGGGCAAGTCATTCTTCCTATGTGACATAGCTTTTGAAGATCACATCCTAGCTCCCTTATGATCCATCCACTATGGCATATCCTTATCACAAGATTTCCATATTATAGCTTATCCCCATCTGTTTATCATGAGCTTTCCACTATAGCCTACCTATCCGTTTATCATGAAGCAAGCATCCATCCCTTATATGGCCTATCCCATCTATCCACCTATTTATCATGAGCTTTCTATCCCATTTAATATGAGCCCATCCATTTATCCATCCTTGCACCTAGACTTGGTTTTCTCCCTTGTCATTGGTATCTAGCACAAAGGCTACTCTAATTGTAAATCCATTGACATCCCAAAACATTCAAAAATCCAAAAAATTCAAAATATTTGAAAAATCCAAAAAAATAAAATATGTCAAAAAAACCTAAAAAATCAAATATCCAAAAAAAATCTAAGCAATAAAACCAATCACATCATCCAAAACAATCAACTCCTTCAACAATCAATCAAAATCAAATCATCATCATCAATTCTTCCTATCAATAACATTCATTCATCCATTTCAATCAATCCATTTCCAATCAAATCAATCTAAGCAATGATCTTAAATCCAAGTCACACTAATCCATATCAAGCAAGCCAATGAATCAAGGAACATTATCCAACCAAATCAACAGGTTTTGATCCTAATCTTGTCATGAGCCAAATCAATCATCATCAATGGGATATAGCGTTCCCACATCCATGTGTTGATCTAGGGATATAGCTTTCCCCGCAATGACAACATTATCTATCATCATCAATCAAACAATCAATCATTGGTTTATGACTTGACAAGGACAATACCTTGTTTGTTTTACATCCTTTGAGCATACTGAGAACATGATGTAGCACACAACATACACTCAACAGAATGGTGCCATTAAACATGAGAGACAAAAATTTAGAAGCTGAAACAAAACAAAATTTCTATTCCTCAACTCTACCGCTACAATGAGAGAAAAACTCTCTTATATCTAAGAAAACAAAAAAAACAAAAAATTACCTTTTTTTGGCAGATTTCGACAATTGTCAGATTTTGCCATTTTAGGTAATTTTACAATCATATCTTGAGAATCCAGTTTTTTCCAAAAAAACTCATAAAGCTAAGGTAGGACGAAAAAACAACTAACATCCTAAATTCGAAACATGAGTTTCGAGTTATTAAAAAAAGCAATTTTTAAAAAACTAGAAAAAAACACTAATTTGCCATTTTGAGGGCCAAGATGAAAGTTTGAAGCCCCGAAAAAGTGCCAAGACGAGGTCCAACCTGCTAGGGCAAGTTGGGAAACCACTGGCCACCTCATAACGCATCCACCTGTAAAATTTCGTAGAAAACCCACATCCGAGTCAAAAGTTATGACCTCCGGAAGTCCCTGCATCATTCTCCTCTCGTTGTAAAGAACGCAGCTCCTGCAAGTGAGTGTCTTCAAACTGATGCCATTGGACGGGATCTAACCGCTGCATTTCCCACTCTATAATCCATGTGCTATCTGTTGGTGGCAATCCTTCCCACTGTACTAAATACTTGTTGTAACGCCCGTGCCGAGTGGAGATAGTGTTCTTATCAAGAATCTGTGCAATCTTTTCCTTCTTCTTATGGGGAATGTGGTTGTGCCATGACACCTCTGGTTGACTATCTTCAGTAGCATCCTCACCATGGAATGCATATAAATCAGAAATATTAAACACGGGAGAAATAGCGAGATCATCTGGTAAACTAACCTCATATGCATTATCATTGATCTTCTTTGTAATTCTGCAAGGACCAATTTTCTTGTACTTCAACTTGTGATATGTCCCAGTAGGAAACCGCTCTTTTCTCAAATATACCATCACTAAGTCACCTTCACTAAATGTCTGATGTCGCCGACTAGGATCCACTGAATTCTTATACCTCTCATTACTGTCCTGCAACTTCTGTCGCACTTCTTGCTGCAACTGTTGAAGGTGTTCTGCAAATGCTTCCCCATCATCACTGACCTGATCTTTCATTGGTAGCTGTACCAAATCTAGAACACCCTGAGGATTCCTGCCATACATAATCTTGAAAGGGGACTTTCCTGTTGATCGGTTAATAGAACTATTATAGGCAAATTCGGCCTGGGGTAATGCCAAATCCCATTGTTTTGGCTTTTCTCCAACAATACACCTCAGCAAATTTCCCAGACTCTGATTAACTACCTCTGTTTGCCCATCTATTTGAGGATGATAGGCACTACTAAACTGTAACTTGGTCCCCATCTTCTTCCATAAAGTCCTCCAGAAATGACTGAGGAATTTGGTATCCCTGTCAGAGGTAATAGTCTTTGGAACACCATGTAGTCTAACAACTTCTGAGAAAAATAACTCTGCTACCCTCGTTGCATCATTAGTCTTCTTACAGGCAATAAAATGAACCATCTTGGAGAACCTATCAACAACTACAAAAATGGAATCATTACCTCATTGAGTATGTGGAAGTCCCAACACAAAGTCCATGCTCAAATCTGTCCATGGTGCAGCTGGTACTGGTAAGGGCATATACAATCCTGTATTCTGTGAATGTCCCTTAGCCACTTGGCAGATTCTACACCTTGTTACATACTTAGTTATATCCCTTTTCATCTTTGGCCAGTAATATTTATCTTCTATCAAGGCTATTGTCTTGTCCTTGCCAAAATGTCCAGCCAACCCACTACTATGAAATTCTCTGATAATGTTGTCCCTCATAGAGCCAGCCGGTATGCATAGTTATTTTCCTTTAAATAGATACCCATCTTGCATAAAATATTCACCCCTAAAGTGATCCAAGTTACCAGATATGGGTGCCTTCAATTGTTCCACAATCTCCCAAAAATCATCATCAGACTCATACAAATTTTTGATGGCATCAAAACCAATCACCTCAGCTTCCATTGTGGTCAAAAGTGCAACACGCCTACTTAACGCATCTGCAACCTGATTTTGTTTTCCAGACTTATGCTTCAACACAAAGTTGTAACCCTGCAAGAAAGAGACCCACTTGGCATGCCTACTATTCAACTTTTTCTGTGTGTTCAAGTACCTCAGTGCAATATGATCTGTAAACAATACAAATTCCTGGGGAACTAGATAATGTCTCCAATGCCTCAATACTTGGACAATTGCATAAAATTCCAAATCATAAGTAGAATAATTCTTTCTCACTGCATTTAGCTTTTCACTAAAGAAAGCTATAGGTTTGCTAGCTTGGCTAAGTACAGCACCTATTCCTACATGGGAGGCATCACATTCTACTTCAAATACTTTATCAAAATTTGGCAATGCAAGTATAGGTGCTTCTGTTACCTTTTTCTTCAAGTACTTAAAGCTCTCCTCAGCATCCTTGGTCCATACAAACTCTCTCCCTTTGGTGCAATCTGTTATAGGAGCTACAATACTACTGAAATTGCGAATGAACTTTCGATAGAAAGTGGCCAAGCCATGAAAACTTTTTACCGCTGTGATGCTGCTTGGACTAGGCCATTCTAGGATTGCCCTGACCTTTTCTGGATCCATTCTGACACCATCTTTAGAAATGACAAAGCCTAAAAAAACCAAACTGTCCTGCATGAACCTACACTTTTTCAAATTGGCATAGAGCTTCTCCTTCCTTAACACACCAAAGATGATCCTCAAGTGTTGTAGATGCTCTTCTCTGCTGTTACTAAATACCAAAATATCATCAAAATAAACTACCACAAACTTACCAATGTAAGGGCGTAGTATAGTGTTCATCAATCTCATAAATGTGCTAGGTGCATTTGATAACCCGAATGGCATAACCATCCACTCATATAATCCATCTCCAGTCTTAAAGGCTATCTTCCACTCATCCCCTTCTCAAATCCGGATTTGGTGGTAGCCACTTAGTTGATCCTAATCTTGTCATGAGCCAAATCAATCATCATCAATGGGATATAGCGTTCCCACATCCATGTGTTGATCTAGGGATATAGCTTTCCCCGCAATGACAACATTATCTATCATCATCAATCAAACAATCAATCATTGGTTTATGACTTGACAAGGACAATACCTTGTTTGTTTTACATCCTTTGAGCATACTGAGAACACTTGCTTATGCTTAGATTGAGTGGACACTCTAATCATCACACTATCACTATCGTCATTCAAAACAATCCAATCTTCAAAACAAATCAACCTAGCAATAGCAACCATCACAACCAAAGCACATCAATCCAACCATCAAAACACATCCTATCAGTCATCAGCATCAACACCAAAGAAAATCAATTCAATCACATCAACTCCCATCAAAACAAATCCAATCACTCCAACAAATCAAAAGCAGCTTAATCCACCACAAATCATCCATCCTTCATCAAATCAATCTAATTAGCATTTCATCATCTTCCAACCATTCCAAACAAAGATCCAAGTGCAAGCCCATCCTTAATCCATACCAATCAAGTTAATCAATCAAGCCAAGTTATCCAAGTGCAATCAATGGTCTTGATCCTAGCCTTGTTGTAAGCCAAATCCATCAATCAACTAGCCAACCAACTTAGCAAACAGCCCTTGTGTTGATCTAGGGATATAGCTTCCCCCACAATGACAACACTCTCAACTATCATCAACAAAACAATCAGCAATTAATCATTGGTTTACAGCTTGACAGGGGCAATACCTTGTTTGTTTTTGAATCATTTGTGCATGCTTGCTTGTGTGTGTTATAATTTTATCTTGCATTTGCAGGATGATCTTATCCTCTTCCTATGCGTATTGGTATCTTGTACGTGTTGGGATTAGCATCTTACATATCAATATCTCTAGCATCTGAGAAGCTAAACAGTCTCTTATGCATTTGAGACTATTCTATGTTAAGACTAACTCCATACATATAACCAACAAGCTATCATTATGTGTAGTGGAGATAAGCTCAAACCATTGCTTGTAGTGTCAAAGTCCAACACTAGCTGTTATTCATATCTTGTGCATGTTGGCTCAACATCTTGACCTCATGCGTTCAGACAAGATAGTAACACGCTAGTTGCGCATTGGATATCTCGACACCTTGGTCTCTTATACCCTGGTGCATAACATCCATATGCTATATCAAACATAAGGACTGCATTTCTTTTCATTCTGAGCAATTATTTGAAAGCTGCCCATCATCATCCTATCTATTCATTCTATCTATTCATTCCATCATACTCAGCCAAGATCACTCATTTCCATTTTCTTCGTGTCTGCCTTCTTTTTAGCTTTTTTTTTTCTATCGAGAGCCAACCCAGTCCTTCCTGGTTAGCCTAGCTTACCTCTCGAGGGGGCATCACCTGCCAGTTACACTAGGGCATAACTTGTTTATCGAACGCATATCATATCTTTTTTGACACAATGCTCTATCGAACATTGTATCAAAGAGGGGCAAAATGTAGACACCCAAAATTGTCCCAACTTTGTCCATGTCTAGCAACACCTTCTTAAAATATTATCCTAGACATCTTGTAGCATTTTGTCCTAATTTCCCCAATCCATTAAGCCAATTAATTAAATAAATTTTACTTATTTAATTAAATCCCATTTAATCCCATCCTCATCCTACTTAGCCAATTAATTAAATAAATTTTATTTATTTAATTAATTTCCACATCATATCTTATCCCATTTTATTCATTTATCTTATTAATTAAATAAATTTATTTTATTTAATTAATATCCAACTCATTTCCCAACTAATTCAAATATTTTATTTGAATTAAACACTCATCTTTTATCATATTCCAACACTTGTCCAGTCAATCATGTGTTGTAAGACAACTTTCATTCATATCCTTCACATGCACAACTAATGGAACCTAAATTTAGTATCTTTCAATCCTAGCCATTCACATAGCCTCTGAATCTCCACCGTTGATTGATCTTGGTTGAGTCCTATATAAACACCCTCTCATTCCATATGAGAAGGGGGATCCAGCAATCATATAGCACCTACATTATCATCCTGAGCATTTGATCATCCAATTGAGCTTTCATCTTCCATCATGGCAACTTTCAGCTTTGCAATTGTTCATTGTTGAAGAAGCAGTCCACATCCCTCAAACAAGGAATCACATGGTCTAGGTGATGTTATGCTTGAATTGCATTGTTCTTTGATTTTATTTAGATTAGATTCCTTGATGATGGTAGGGTTAGGGTTTCATGACTTTGTCTGATCTGCTAAACCTGACTTTCACCTATCACACCATGACTGGAGGAATCTCCTGTGACATGTATGATTGAGGAAGCTTGAGAGAATGTGAGAGAATTAGAAAAGGACAAGTGTCCAGGCATCTTTCATGAGTTATGGGAGTTAACAGAATAGATTGAGGAGTTAACTAAATAGACTGCCCAGTTAAGTGAAATGATTGATTAAATAACTGATTGATTAAATAACTGATTTGACTGATAAGTTAACTAATTTTGATTGGAGGATAAATAGGACATGTGGGTGAGGGGATATTAGCTAATTAAATATTTAAAATATTTAATTATGTGTGCAACATGGTGAGGTGGAAGATGAGGTGGAGGAATGACATGGATGAGATGATGTGGAATTATGGAATTTAGGACTTTGGAATAGAGGAATTTGAGATTAATTATATAATTTAGTACTACACATTCAATACTTATTTGAGATAAAATTTTTGTTTTAAGGACATCTTTCAACAAACAAAATTTGTTTTAAGGAATCAGTTTTTCGTTGATGAGTATTCTATTGAGTTTACGACAACACTGAGAGGGGAGTGAATCAGTGTTGTATTAATTTTACAATTTTAATCCTTTTGACTTACATGATAAAGAGAGAGAAAGACAAAGTTATATATTAACTCACAGATGTACAATTATAATATTGAAGGCATGAATGAGGACATTAAACTTAGATCATGAAGACACATAAGAAATATAACACAAGATATGGTGAGTGGAAAACCCTCAAGGGGAATAAAAACCACTTTGAAACTGCCTCATTTGCTTATTCAAAACCTCACTGGTTACATGAAGGTCTCACTGTCTACAATATGTGTCTCACTGACAAATGTAAGGTCTCACTGAACTACAAGCCCATACAGAAAGTATCACTGGCATTTTTACAAACACTTTGGGTCCACATACAAATCTTATCAGAGGATTACCCTGTTTCAATCAAGTGCAAAACCTTATACCTCCCCTTTATCTTTCACAACAAATTCACTAAAAAATTATATTCTTCATTCTGTGCAAAAGAAACAAATCATAAAAAATAATTCTCTCTGTGTCTGTACCAAATCACATCTCTAATCATCTGATCATTTGATTATATTTGCAAACTCTTCATCTCTCTGCTCATCTTCTTCTCTCTGTCAAAACATGATCTCACATACACAATGACACTCACCCATCAATGTGGAACCTGCAAAAATAAATCATATATATATATATATATATATATATATATATATATATATATATATATATATATATATATATATATATATATATATATATCTTTCTTCACTATATCCATGTAAGAGAAAATAAAAAATTTTCATATTCCATTGATATTTTCTCTTAATAGCTTTTCAACTCTCTCTGTATACTTTAATCAATTTTGCCCTGTTCAATTTCATCTTCCCCTATAAAATCACATTGTCTGTTTGCTAACAAAATCAATAAAGATTCTGCAAATTCTTTTATCATTTTATTTCAGCTTGAATGATTTTCATCTTCAATAAATTCCAATCAATTTTTGTCCCTATCCAAAAATAAAATCAGTCTACTACAATAAAAACTCTTCACATTCTCTTTGCAATTTTCTCTTTCAAAAAATCAAAACCCTTTCATAAAAAATACTCTTCAATCTCTTCAATCTCAAAAAAAACTTCAAAGAATTTTATTCAATCTGCTTTGAGTAAATAAAAATCTCTTCTTCATGGAAACCAAAAATCCTTAATCACCATTTAGAAAGAATAAAATCTTTCTATTATTTTCTCTCCAAAAAAATCATCTCCAAATTTCCTTTGTAAAAAAAATCTTCAATATTATTCTTAAAAAGAATAATATCATTATAAAGCAATTTCCTTCTTTATTTCCAATACATGAGATGGAGATAGAAAAATAGAAACAAAATCTTCTAAAAAGGCTCCAAAAAAATCTGCATAAAATCTTCCCACAAAAATCTCCATAAAAATATAATAAAATCTATTTTTATTTATGTCATAAAATATGACATTTTAAGGGGGTCAACAAAATAGGATAAAAAGCAAACTTTATATATTTAAATAAAGCAATGAAATGGCTTGTTCACATTTCCTCCAAAATCTTTGCTTTTTATATATTTAAATATTCAATGCTTTTGTTCCCCACTTTTTAAGCATATAAAGTCTACTTTATTTGATTTATAAGGAGATGAAAAAAATCAAAGTTTCTAAATTAAAGTAAGACTATTTTTATGCCTTATTCATGCTCCCCACCATAAAATAAGAACCTTTGAATATATTCAACAGGTAACTTCAAGTGGAATAACCTGCACTTGTAGGTTAACAATCATTTATAAAATAAAGTCATACTTTATGACATTTGATTTCCTTATATAAAGTTAGAGCTTATAGTTAGGATTTTAATATTTTAGGCATTTTGATATCAAAATCCTAACATAGTTAGAATAAGTGAAATGCTCAATTCACAATGATAACCATTGATTCTGCCATTAATAAGCATTAATGCCTCTGTCAACATTAATGTCTCTGTCAACCTCTTATATCTGTTATTAACAAGCCTCAATGTCTCACACTCATCAAGCATGAAGACAAGATGAACTTTATCAGCAACCTTGTATCATAAAACATATGCATTGTATCATACTTATCCTGATTGATGATTTTGATCCTGCAGTCTTGTGTGATTAAACAAGTTAGCATTTCCTGACTTAGAGAGCGGTCCCATGGCGCTGCTAAAGGATCTATTTTTGTGGAGCAAAAGGTCCCATGGAACTCATCAAGCATGAAGACAAGATGAACTTTATCAGCAACCTTGTATCATAAAACATATGCATTGTATCATACTTATCCTGATTGATGATTTTGATCCTGCAGTCTTGTGTGATTAAACAAGTTAGCATTTCCTGACTTAGAGAGCGGTCCCATGGCGCTGCTAGAGGATCTACTTTTGTGGAGCAAAAGGTCCCATGGAACTAAAAAAAGTCTGCTAATGTTTAAATCAGAATCTTCTCCTCCAAAATAGGAGCAGCTATTGTTTAGGGGGTTATTTTTCAGCTGGTGCAGATGGGGTGGGATTGAAACTTTCCCCCACCAGCTTAGGGAATTAACTAATAGTTTTCTCATTCCCACCATTTAATTTAGGGGAAAATTTGAAGGGCAGTTTCTATTTTTATTTCCCCAGCTTCCTAAAAAATCTCTACTAAATTATTTTGCATAAACTATTGTGTTAAAAACTTCATGGGACCGCCCGTTTCCCTAAAATTTGGAGCTTAAAATTTTAAGCATACCCACAAATACAAAATTCATGGGACCACCAGTTGTAAAATGCTCCTAAAAAATCTCAGCAGCACCGCTGAGTTAATTTAGGAAGCCCTCTCCCATGGGACCGCTTCCTTAGTCATGAAGCAACATATCAACCTAAAGTATATGAACAACTCCTGTCAATACCAACACCTTTTTGACATCAACGACAATCTTCTTTCATCATATTCTGCTTAAGAATCAGGGGCACTACTCCAGAGATAAAAACTGATTCTTTAACTAAAAACTGATTCCTTCAAACAGAATAATCATCTACTAAAGTTGTCAAACTGAACACACGAAAAAATAGAAAGTTTTTTCAAAGAGACATTAACAAATACAAAGAAATGACGGCGATCTCAAAAGTCCTTCATGCTTAGAAATCATTGTTTATTATTCAAAATTCAGTAAAAACGCAGCATCATCATATGGAGGATTAAGGCCATTAAGGCTAAGCTTTCGCTCCACATATATGCGGTTACTTTTGCTACATTCTCAGTCTATATCATTATAACTTGCTATACAATATAGTCTGCTAGCATAGTATTGATGAAGAGTAGTCTGTCTAATAGCGAGTAGAATGAGCCAAATAAGCAAGAGAGCCAACTAATGCAGCATTGATATAGGTTGAAGGTTCAGACTGCGCATAAACACTTCTGTTATAAGGAAAATGATCATTGGCATATGGGCCTCCCACAACTACTCCAACCAAAAGGTTTGGATTGGGGGCATTACTATGCAAAAATTGGAAGCCTGCACTGCACCCAATGGCCTGTGGGTGTTGGGCCACTGAAGGCAGAGATGAGCCTCTGTGGTGAATATGCTGTGGGTAGTTGGAACCATACCCAACCATGTATGACATCTTCAGAGGATTGGATCCAAGTATATACCTGCCACAAAATAGAATGTCAAGAGCAACATTCCTCAGAATCGAGACCTGGGTCACTTACTAAACAAATATAAAAAATCCCTTTCACACTTTAACTGCTATAGGTGTCCATCATTATACTTTTGACACCTCATTAATAACTGTTATTTATACCTGGCGTCTTGCGATTGCTCTAAGCTTGCGAGGAGTCACTGTCATTTGCCCACAAGACACTAGCTGTTTGGAGGAGCTGAGGTATTTAGCATAGGTCACAAGTAGAAAGGATGCAGATGTAACATACTGCAGATTAACGTCAGGCAATGTGTAGAGAAGTCCTCCTGTGCAAATATGGTCACTAGTATAAGTTACAAAATGATCACAACAATACTGTGCATTCAGATAAAGGTTTTTCACCTACCTGGTGTGTATTTAGACCCAGAAGATTCAGGCAGGATAGAGCAGATATAGTTCTCAGCATGAGCTTTGTAGTCTTGAAGAGACTTAATTTTCCCTATCAAGAATTCCTGCACGGTACAATACACATCCACTTGCAGTGAATCCAATCATCTATAAAAACATTTTGTAGCCCTATGATTAGATGCCAATTTACATAGTAGTGTCCACGATTAGGCCAGAAATGCATAAAGTGGGAGGGCTTAATCGTCAATAGAATGAGGCCAAAAAGTGAATCAGCAAGAAGGTAAAAAAATATTGCAGATGCAATGAAAAAAGTGAAGTTGCCACACTTGAAGTTACTATACCTTCGATAGAAGCACTCGGGCTCCAACATGTTTATTGTACGAACCAAATATATTGTCCGATTCATAAGCTCCTAAACTCTGACCGTTTGCTTGAATGTAGCTCAAATATTTGGCATTTTTTGTTGCCTTATGCAGCCATGCAGCTCCCCATAGTAGTTCATCCTGAGATCGCACAAAAAACAAATAAAGAATTTAGCTCTGACATTTCATGGCAATATAATCTGAAAGCATATCACATTTAGTTTCTTTATCTGGTACCCAGAATGAGAGCAATAGAATGGACAGACTACAGACTTAAGGGAGTCAATGTAAGATCCTCTGTGCTTATCAGCGAAATCAAACACCTAAGAGAAATGAAGTTTTATGAGCTACTGAACAAGAAACAGAATTTATTAAGCTTTTAAGCTGCTGCTATTGAACCCTAGTGTTGAAAAATATACCATCATGGAAGCCTGAATTAATCTCTTCAAATAGGAAGGATCTGACTTCCGAAACACAAGGGATGCAGCTGCAAGTGTTGCAGCCGTTTCAGCAGCAACGTCTGAGCCAGGGTTTTGGCTATCTATTTTATATGCAGTTCTATCAGTGTCCATATCTTCTGGCCTCTCCCAGCATTTGTGATCATTGTTAGGGTTTCCTACCTGCATAATTTTCAGACAAGCCTCATTAATGATTAGAATTTATAAAACCAGGAGATACTGAAATGAAATCATTCTGTTGTTATGCACATACTGACCTGAACATATATGCTTCCCGGGTGAGCAGTAGCTTTGAGAAGATAATCTGTAGCCCATCGAATGGCCATCTTTGCATTCGAGAGCTCCCTGCCCATGAATCCGCCGAATTCCCAAACACTCCATGACAGCATTGTGGTCGTGAATGCCATAGGAAATCCGAACTTCACATTGTCTCCGGCGTCATAATAGCCTCCCGTCAAGTCCACCTGCATTGCAAGGCCAGGCATTAACAGTCATCACATTTACAAACCAAGGAAAAAGGAAAACAAGAAGAAGAAAGTAAACAAGAATGCATACATGGGCAGAAGAACCATCAGAAAGACCAGAATCTCTTCTCCATGTAATGCGTTGATTGGCAGGGAGGTTCCCAGAGCGCTGGTCTTCAAAGAAAAGAATGGCTTTTGACAAGGCATCTCTATAGTTATGCAAACCACCAGCCCCTTGGTGATAGCTCAGAGAAGTGAAATTGGCTGTAGCTTGCCTTATCAACATCAAAATACACAACACGACTAACCCACTGAAAAAACTCCTCATTTTTGCTTCAGCAAATACGTCGTAGCAAACTAAACAAATTGGGAGCTTGAATTGCAAGATGAAAGGCCTGTGCAAAAACATGGATTTATAGGGCAGAGGAGGGCCCATCAATAAATAATTGGGCACGTAGCAAGCATAGAAATTTAGTCGTTTCGCCTATCACGAGGCGAAAGTTAAGTTTCTGGTTTTATCCCTTGGACAGAGATTATGGGAAAAAGTGTAGGGAGTAGGGGATCGTTGGGAGAGCGATTGGGAGGACATGGGTGGAAATCATTAGTGAGGGCTATCTTTATTAGTGAGGACTATTTCATTATTGAAGTCAGATTTAATACTTAATCTTATAATATATGTGTGGGCTGTCTCATTATTTAAAGTTAATTTTAACACTTAATCTTATAATGCACGTGTGTACTAGCTTATTAGTACCTACCAATATTTATTTTTCTTGTCGGACAAATTTGATTTAAATTTGTACTTTTCCTATATTAACATGACAAATTTTTAACAAAAAAATATTTCTGCAGATTGTCGAGAGTGTAACAAAAAGTTATAAATGTAGAGAGAATTTTGGTTTGAGGGGAGGATGAGTAAGTATCATTAGCTAAACATAAAAATTATTTTTTTGTCAAAGGGACAAAGTTATAATATTAATAATACTATACAAAGTTGTAATATTAATAATACTATTAAAAATATAGGGTTATACACATTTTATTTTATGAAATTAAATTATTTTGAGGATTTCAATTTTATTTACTCAAAAGTTAAAAATCTAGTATTTCAATTTTATTTACTAAAAAGTTAAAAATCTATAGCGATTGGGAGGACATAGGTGGAAATCATAAGTGATAAGAATTTCCCTCGGAAATCACAGCCGCCCAAGTGACGTTTCAGTGTAGCAGCGGTGAGAGATTAGGTATTCGGCTGCATTTGTGTAAAATGGGCAGGATGGGAAAAATGGAGAAACTTGCGAGTTTCCAAAGTGCAATTAATAGGCGTGCTTCTTCTCTGCCTTGTTCTCTTTCGATTTTATTTTTCTTCATTTTGTTGGTGTTACGCGTCTGCCTAGGATTGCTTCATCTCTTTCTCCCTTTTTTATTCCTTTTTTACAAAGATATCATCATTGGATATTATTATGTAGGTATAACAAATTATTAATTTCATGAATGAGCATAAGATTTTAATTTTTGAATTGGTTTAGATATTTATAAAAGAATTATAGAGTATATTTTGAAAGTTACATTTAAATAGTTTATATTATTTAAAGTTACATTTAATAAATCTTAGAATGTAAATGTGGACTATCTCATTATTTAAAGTTAATTTTAACACTTAATCTTAGAATATACTTGTGGACTATCTCTTTATTTAAAGTTAATTTTAACACTTAAGCTTAGAATGCACATGTGGGCTATCTTTATTAGTGAGGACTATCTCATTATTTGAAGTCAGATTTAATACTTAATCTTGTAATACATGTGTGGGCTATCTCATTATTTAAAGTTAATTTTAACACTTAATCTTATAATGCACGTGTACTAGCTTATTAGTACCTACCTTCATAAAGTACTGTTACAATGAGTTCGTACTTATCTAGTTATTAATCTATTGATTGTAAACCAATCAAAAGACATGATTATTCTTCTTGTCGGACAAATTTGATTTAAATTTGTACTTTTCCTATGTCAACATGACAAATTTTTAACAAAAAAATATTGAAAAATGATTTATCTATATTGTCATTGGCTGAAAAAAAATGACCTCTTCTCTGCGGATTGTCGAGAGTGTAACAAAAAGCCATAAATGCAGAGAGAATTTTGGTTTGAGGGGAGGATATAGTAAGTAAACAAATTATGAACACAAATTTTGTCTCCCACTAGTTAAGTCATGCTAAATGGATGGCGATAATTATGAGAGGGATTTCATTTTTTGCTTCATTAGCTAAACAATAAAAATTACTTTTTTATCAAAGGGACAAAGTTATAATATTAATAATACTATTTTTTTGTCAAAAGGGACAAAGTTATAATATTAATAATACTATTAAAAATATACGGTTCTACACATTTTATTTTATGAAATTAAATTGTTTTTGGGATTTCAATTTTATTTACTCAAAAGTTAAAAATCTAGTATTTCAATTTTATTTACTAAAAAGTTAAAAATCTACAGTATTATGAAAAATATTTCACCATGTTATTACATTTTTATTTTATTCTTCAAACATACAATATTTTAATGCATTTTAAATTATATAGTATTAATATTATTACATTTTAATATCTTAAGCAGACATTTCAAATTTCTATACACTCAACTAGGGCTAGGGCTCTCCACATAATACAAATATGCAAGCTTTGTAAAGTTCAGTTTTATAGTTAAGGAAATATTTGTGTTATTTAATAGGCTTTGTAAAGTTTAGTTTTATAGCTAAGTAAATATTTTAGTGCTATTTTATTTTTACCAAATTAAATTAGTTTTTAGATTTCAATTTTATTTACCCAAGACATTTCAAAACGAGTTCACATAAATTTTTCCTTATAAATTTAGTTCTGCAAATACAATAGTTTCAAATTTGAAATGATAAACAAGTCTTTATCTTTAGAAAAAAATATTACTAAACGAGAATATTAGATTAATTAAAATAATTAGAATTGTGTTATCTAAAAGTACTTACTATTATTACTTAAACAAAAAATTAAGCGACTAAGATAAAATACTATAGTTAACTATGAATATGTTATTGTTATAAATTTGAACTTTTCCTATGTCACTTAAAGCACACAAGTGAGGACTATCTCATTATTTGAAGTTGGATTTAATGCTTAATCTTAAAATACTCTAGACTATCTCATTATTAGTACTCCAATACTATTTCATCCACTAAGCAGTAAACTGGGTCAATCAAGGCACGAGATTATTTTTATTGTGGGTGATATAAATTTGAACTTTTCCTATGTCAAGATGATAAAATTTTTTAAAAATGATTTATCTTTATTGTGATTGGCTAGAAAAATGGCCTATTTCTCTGTAGATTGTGGAGAGTGCAACAAACACTATAAATGTGGAGAGAAATTGAGGGGAGGATGTGGCAAGTAAAAAAATTATGAACACTAATCTTACGTCCCACAAGTAAAAATCATCAGTTTTTTAGAATTTAATTTTTTACTTCATTACCTAAACTTCAAAATTTCTTTTTGTCAAAGGTACAAAATAATTATAATATTAACAAGTGTCACTTAGTGGCTAGTAGCTGCCTTGTAGTGTTGTTATTATAGTATTTGTTTAGTTGCAATTTTTTTGTTGATTAGGTATTGATTGTATAGACAAATTCCAATAATTGAAAAATTAATTTTTGAAGAGTGTTGAAATGTCTTGGTAAATAAAATTGAAATCTCAAAAATAATCTAATTTGGTAAAAGTAAAATAGGACTAAAATATTTCATTAACTATAAAACTAAACTACCTATTAAATAACACAAATATTTTCTTAAAATGTAATAATACTAATACTTTTATAATTTAAAATGTATTAAAATGCATATATATATATATATATATATATATATATATATATATATATATATATATATATATATATAATGAATTTTGGTGATATGTGGTGCATAATGATGGATGGACATGTATGATGTTTATTTTTATGTGTTTATATTGTTTATGATTATGACATGCATATGGATAGATGATAAAATGATACATAGATATGATTATGATTGGATAATGTAATGTTTATGATGGATGCATGATTATGGAAATGTATATATTCTTATATGAATGGATATGTGTATAGAAAGTTAATGATATGTCTGACACACTTGTATTACAGGATGAAGATGATGAAAAGGTAGATGAATAGAAGAAAGTAGGTGAAATTTGATTGATCAATCCTTGTGAGAGCTTATAGGTTTTTATTGCGGTAAATGAATGGATGGTGGATGATGAATGACAACTTTAACGCTTGCACACAAATTTAGAGATTGCAATCATTATGTTTGATATAGCATATGGATATTATGCACCAGGGTATCAAAGACCAAGGCGTTGATGTATCCAATGCACACAACATAATACAATCTTGTCTATCGTATGAGATCAAGATGTTGATCCAACATACACAAGATATGAATATTAGCTGATCCAAGATGGACTTTAACTCTGCAAGCAACGATTTGAAACCCATAATGAAACCTTGTTTGTTATATGTATGGGAAATAGTCTTAGCATAGAATAAACGTAATACATAAGAGATTGTTTAGCTTCTCAGATGCAAAAGATATTGATATGCAAGATGCTAATTCCAACGCGTACAAGATACCAATAATCATAGTAGGAGAAGAAGATCATCCCACAAACACAGCATACGAAAGAAAATGACCATGCCCCACTCTATACTTCATTGCAACATACCAAGATATGATGGATCAAGGCAACCTATATTACGTATTAGAAAGGGACAAAAGATAAATCAAAAGAAAACAAAAGACACAGCCATCATGTTCTCTTGCCAAAAAAGGGTGCTCTTGGATGGATTGGATAGCACCTTGATGTGAGGAAAGATATATCCTGTTGAAGGCTAAGATATTGGATTGGTATAGCAAATGTTGGCTAAAGGCATGGAGACAAATGTTGAGTAAAGGCATGATTGATGAAGGTTGGATGAATGTATAGAAGATGGAAATGGTCTATCACCTATACTTGAATCTGGGTACTTCCTTCATATCCTAGATTGTCTACATACCCTGTATTGATGGGATCAAGGCACTTAACAATAGAGATAAGATGTAGTTCTGATGGTCTTATTGATGGGATAGTGATGAAGATGGGTTGGATTGATCAAACTATTGATTGATGGGACTGGTTGTTGTTTGATGATGTGTGAGATGCTTTAAGTATCCACTCCAAAGACTAGGTGCAAGCAAGTGCCCCTAGTGTAGAATAAACTTATAAAAAACAAACAAGGTATTTCCTCTGTCAAGCTGTAAACCAATGATCAATCAATTGATTGATGATGATAGTGCTATCATTGCGGGGAATGATATATCCCTAGATTAACACAAGGATGTGGGAATGATATATCCCATTGATGATGATTAATTGATTGATAATTGGGTTGATTTGGTTTACGACAAGATTAGGATCAAGACCATTGATGTGATTGGATAATTTGGACACGATTGATTGACTTGATTGGTATGGATGAAGGATGACTTGGATTTGGATCATTGCTTGGATAGATTTGACTTGATTGATTGAATGATTGAAATGAGGACATTGATTTGAAGAAGTGCTTCGATTGGAATGGTTTGATGGATTGATTTCGTTGATTGATGAATGAATTAGAAGAATTGATTTGATTGGAGTGAATTGATTTGATGGATGTGATTTGAAGAAGAATTGGTTTGATGAATTGATTTAAAGAAATGATTTGATTCATTTGGATTGATTGGAGGAAGTTGTTTGATGATGATTGAATTTGTTATTGATTGATAGATTATTGCTTGGATTTTTGTTGGATATTTGATTTTTTTGTGTTTTTGAAATGTTTTGATTTTTTTGGATTTTTGATATGTGTTGATTTTTTTGGATTTTGGACATGTTTTGATTTTTACTTTATTTTTGAGAATATTTCTTTTTTTTGTATTTTTTGAAATGTTTTGGGATAGCTCTAGATGACAATTTTGATTGTCTTTATGCTACACACCAATGACAAGGGAAAACCAAGTCTGGATGCATGAATTGAGGTATGATGAATGGACAAAAGGATGAGCGATAGTAAATGGGATGGAAGGCTCATGATAAATGGATGGGTAAGAGGATAGATCATATAACAGAAAGCTCATGATAAATGGATAAATACAAGGATAGGCTATAGTGGATGGATGTATTCCTCATAATGGAGCTAGGATGTGATCTCCAAAGACTATGTTACATAGGAATAACATGCCCCATTCTAGGTAGTAGACTTAGAATTTTACATGACAAATCTTATGACGAAAGGATGATTGGAGGGATTGGAAGAGATGAGGTATATCAAGAGATACCTATAGCATGTTTCAACATTTTTCCCCTTATGTCTTCATCAAGATCAAAAGGAGGAAGGGAGGATAGACATATTCAATATGATAGGTATGTGGGTGTAATGGATAAGGATGGTAGGATAGGATAGTATGGAAATGGTATGATGGGATAGATAGGAAAATGATAGATTGGATGAGACAACGTGCCCCCAAGTGTAAGTGACATAGATAATCAACCTACACATGATGTCTGTTTGCCAAGTTTTCATCATGGTACTTATCCAAGGTGCCACCAAGGGTGGTTTTCACCATTGGACGAAGGGATTTCTCTTTACTATTTTGATTTTTTTTTTCTTTTTTTCTTGTTCTTTTCCTTTTTTCATTTTTTGATTATTAAATGGGAAAAGTGGATATGAATAGGACGGAGTCACGTGTCTAGTGCCATGAAAGGTGATTGTCCCATTGGAGATGAATGTCATTGTATGGACCATGTCAGATGTCATTATGCTCATCGATGTTGCTAAGGGATTGCATGGAAGGAAGATGGATTAGGTAGATAGTCGATTATAAAAGGTTTATGCAAGGATGGATGGGGGGTAGTGGATTGTGAATGGAAATCTAGTGGATTATGATGTGGATTATGCATGGTTAAAAAGCTTATGCAAAAGCATGGACCATAAAAATAAAATGGGGAGGATATGTAGGATTGACATGTTATAGGGAGGAATTGGATTGGTATGCCGAACTGTGGTGGGATGAAAGGGAACCATGACCAACGGTTGCACACACCATGATAAACATTAAAGTTTTTAATGGGAAGGTGGTGTAGGAAGTAATGGTAGTGTTTGCTTAGGAGATGGATAAATTATTGATTTAGGTACACACATAAACTTAGTATTTTTAGGATTTTCGTTTTGCTTGTGGGATTTTTGCAATTTTTGAATGGAATGGGAATTTTAGATGAAAGGAGATTTTTGGGATTTTTGAGAGGTGGATGCCTCATTTGACTTGATTGATTTTGCTTAGGGACCCAAACCATTTTGCTTTTGGATTTTTCTTGTGACGGTATGGGTTTAGATAGATTTCTGGATGTATTTTTCTTTTACCCTTTGCATTGATATCTTAAGGCATTAGGACCTTTAGGATTTTTTCTATTATGATGGGAGACATCCAAGTTTTTATTTTTTAATCCCATGGGTTTGGTGGAATGGGTGGAAGCTTTATGTTTAGACAATATGTGCATTTGTTGGTCATGATTAGGAATATGAGGGAATTTATGGATGATAGGGGGATAATTAAGTGTTGGAAGCAATAGTGGTAGAGTGGATGGTGGGATATTAGGAGTTGGAAGAAGTGGAGGTAAATTAGATGGTCAAAGGTGTATGGTCACATGCTTTTGACATTTGTAGGATAGTGGAGGTGGAATGGCAACATATGTTTTAGGGGTATGATGGGATTTATGATGGAAAGTGGACTTGAGATGCATGGAGGAAGTACCAACATCTTTAGATTGTTTACCTTGGCCATTCATGTTGCAACGGACAATGGGTTTAGATGCGGTTTGAACACTAGACTTGAACTCCTTGTTGGATTGAGAAGGTGAGGTGGTAGACAATGGTGGTTTCTCCCCTAAGGAAGAGAACATTCATGAATGAGGGTGGATAGACTAAGTGGATATGATGGTGGACTTGTAACATGGTCAATAGTGGATGTGGAAGGATCATTAGGATCTTGATTATGTTCATTTAGATCCAAGCTATTTGTTTGATCATCTATGTTTGCTTGAGGGCCAAGTGTCTCATCATGACAAGTGGAAGTTAGTGGATCATGAGTAGGGCTAGATGGATTATAGATAGGAGTAATTTAGATATCTTGCTCATGGATAGGTATAGGATTATGGATAAGATCAAGGTGCTCATGGATAGGCTCTTCATTATGAACAATATCTTGATCGTGGAAATGATATATGTTATGGATAGGTTGGATTTGGATTGTTTTCTCATGGATAGGTATTGGAGTAAGTTGCTCATGGATAGGTTCTTCATAGGTAATATCTTGATCATAAAGAAGGTAAAGGTTGTGGATGGGTGGAATGAAAGGGATTTGATCTTGGTTAGAACCAAGGCTTGATGTTTCTGCATGCTTAGGATTATGCTCTTGACATAGCTATTGATTTTCTTGAATGGAAGTGGAATGCTCTTGGATATGCTTGACATATTCCTAAGGTTTATTGACATGAGGGGATGATGGATATTCACTTGGACTCCTGGTGGGAGGCTCTTTAATAGACTCGAGGGGCTCTAGATGGTCATCACTATATGCACATGATGGAGTTTGACATGTACTTATGATGGGAGCCTCTTTAATAGGGGCAATGGGTTGTGGACTATATTAAGGATTTGGAGGACTAAACAAGATGTTTGAGGACTCTTCGATAGGCTCAATGAGTTGTGGACCACATGATGGGATTGAAGGATTAGACATGACATTGAGAGATTTTTTGATAGGCTCATGAATGGGTATTTGACATGGATATTGTTTATTCCTTGCTAATAGCCAGTTGATCGAATCCTTTGCAAGTGTATGGGTGAAAGGACAATATAATGGGTGGACAATAAGGGTGGATATTATAGGCTTATGATTAGGATTAGGTGGAGAAATAATGGTATTGAACAGATTAGGATTTGACTTGGATGGAGGGATAGTAGGATTAGATGGATTGGGATTTGGATTAAATGGAGATGGCACATGAGATTGGGATGAGTTGGCATGCTTAAGGATACTCTGTTTGTTTATTATTATAGCCAATGGATCACATCCTTTGCAAGTTTATGGGTGAAAGGACAATATAATGGGTGGACAATAAGGGTGGATATTATAGGCTTATGATTAGGATTAGGTGGAGGAATAATGGTATTGAACAGATTAGGATTTGATTTGGATGGAGGGATAGTAGGATTGGATGGATTAGGATTTGGATTAAATGGAGATGGCACATGAGACCGGGATGAGTTGGCATGCTTAAGGATACTCTATTTGTACATCTCATAGAAGTGTGGCATAAATATAGGGCACTCATTTGTATCATGACCTTTGATCCAATGTTATGCACATTAGTCATATTTGTCATATGCACTTTCTTCACTTGGTTTGACTTCAAAAAGTTCAATGAGTTTTGCGTCAAGAAGCCCTTGTAAAATCATCTCAGTCGTCTCTTTCGGAAAAGCATTGGAGTAATATGGTGATGAAGGTAATGAAGGGCTTGGGGGATTAGAAGGTTGGTGGATCAATGGACTAGGAGCAAGATCACATGGTTTTGTTGGGATAGGACTTGTAGGATAATGCTTGATCATTGGAGTGGATGGTGATGGAGAGTACTCATAGGATACATGATCTAGATTGGTATTTCCCTCATCAAAGGATATTAAGTCTTGTTACAAAGGCATTTGATCTTGTTGCAAGGGTTGACTTAGGTCTCTCAATGATGATTGATGGTCTTAGTGATTAGGTGAAATGGTGGGATAGGTAGATAAAAGGTCTTGGGGTATGAATTGATGTTGATAGTTGTTGATATTGGAAGAAATGGGGTATGGTGATGTAGAATTGACATAATATGTGGATGGATCAGATTGGTATGAAGTTGGATAAGTTGATGGAACATTGACTTGATGGGTTGGTGGATTAGGTTGGTATGAAGTGGATGGGTATGACACAGAGGATTGAGATGGCATTGGTTGATGGTGAATGGATAGAGGATGATGTGCTTGTTGGGTTTGACAAGTGGCTATAAAGTGTTGGGCTTGAGCTATGAGGTGTTGTATTTGAGGTGATTGGCTTGTTTGAAGTTGAAGTTGTTTGATGAAGGCTTGTAGTTGTTGAATGAATCGTTGGTCTAGGGGTTGTGGTGCTTGGTAAAGCTTTTGAATGAGGTCTTGGAATTGGGGTACTAGGTTTTCTAATGTTGGCATGTTTCATAGCTTAGGACCCTTTTGAAATGTGCTTGACTAGGATTATGATGGTGATATTCAGGACTTGGCTGGAAATGTAATTTTGAACCAGATAAATGAAGATAGTCTATAAGTAACTAGAGGCAAGGATGAATGCAACAAAGGCAATTGGAAATAGCTCAAAGGTGACTGGGAATAAGCCAAAGTTGATAAATGTTGTTGATCAAAGGCGAGGTTGTATGGCTCGAAGGCGATCAACTATAATTCAAAGGTAATTTTGGATAGCTCAGAGGTGATTGTAAGATATTCAGAGGTAAATCAAGTCAACCAAAGGCAAGTTGATGTTGATCAAACATGATTGACTGTGGTTCAAAGGCGTCTGGCTATTGTTTGAAGGTGACTTTTTGTGTCAGTGAATGATGTTTGACATTTTTTTGACAAGAAAATAGATAGCAAAAGACACACAAACACACAACACTCACAAACATGTACAACCTAGGCTGGAAAGGATACTACTTGTTGAATCCCTACTTGGATTTCTCCAAATAATGAAACAAAGTGGACAACTAGAGATGTTCATGACATTGGCTCCCCCTTACACAGCACGAGCACACCAACTTCTCTTACCCTTTGGATCATATTAACCAAGGGAATTTCTATCTCTATAATGAATAGTACATGTAGGGTAGATTCGGAGGTCCAACCTCCTACGTCAACAAGTAAAGGGATTTTGGCCTCTAAACAAATGGTTTCTAGTGAATATTCATTGGACCGGCACGTTACGTGCATCCAACAACCCACTTAAAGCTCTAACTAGCTCTACTAGGAGTCTCAAATATGCTGGGTACACCTCCTTTTGAACTAACACTGTATGGTAAGCGCTAATACCGGTTTGGACTTGGCTTTTGCCTTATCCTATTTTATATAGAACACTGAATGAAAGTACCACTTGAGGTCATTCCCTTGGGGTGAGTACCTCTTTTCCCACGAAGGCAGACCTCTCTAAATATAATAACAAGTTCTCTTGCACCCAAGATCCATTTGATATGCAAGGGGAGAGGATACTTTTGTTATTAGCTTAGGGTTACAAACATGCAAAACAAGTAAACAAAAAAGATAAAACAAACACAGAGCAAACAAGGTTCCTTTTAAGCACCAAAACAAAATGTTCCTAAATTAGTAAAAAACATGATGAGTCTTTGACTGATTGATCCTGCAATAGATTTGACAGTAGTTTTAGATCCACCTTTCTTTGACAAATGATAAGATGCTACAATGAAAAGTGTTAGCTGCCAAAGAAAATCAATTTGCAACAATATAAACCAAAAGTGAAAGAATAATGATCAAATGCGACTGTTTGCAAATCAAATGTGATGATAGTTTTACCAAAGGCGACCGTCTGCTGCTGAAAGGTGAGTGTGTATCATGCAAAGGTGATTAAGGATTGTGCAAAGGTAATTTACTGTTAACCAAAGGCACTCAGACATGTAAAATCTGTAAAAACTCAGGATCCAAGGTTAGGTAAATGATAAAAAGGCAAATATGAAGGCTCTGATAACCTAGAAGGATAGATTGCTTGAATTAGATCTTGGATTTTGCAACACAACAAAAAAATGATTCCACTAGATGGTGTTATTAGGTCAAAGACAAATCAAACCCCAAATGAGCTAGCTTGAGAATGAGAAAAAACTACTAGGGTTAGAAAATAAACCAAGTTGCAACCCAGATCAGACATAGAAAACTCAACTAAAACCCTAGGAGACCCTGAAAAAATAGAAAAATATTACCAAACCCTAGATAACCAGAGGTGATGCATTGCTGATCAAAAGCGAATGTCTGTGAACCAAAGGCGACCGAGGATCGTACGAATGTGATTTTTTTGTACCAACTATGATTCAGGATCATGCAAACCTGATGATTTACTATTCAAATGTGATACTCTACACATCAAATGCGCTCTGCATATCTATATTTGAAAATAAATTTCAAATAAGGATTGGATGATGTGGATGATTGATTTTAGAACCAATTAAATCATTTTTGTATTTGATTTAGGATAAGACCTACCTTGTACACATAAAAGAAAGTGATAAAAGAGGGAAATGATAAGATAAAAATAAATTAAACAAATATATTGATTTAATTTATTTCTAAATGATAGAGGAAAGGGTTAAATTTAGAAAGTTGGAAGAATCAACATAAATTAAATAAATAACCTTATTTAATTTATATGCATGATGAGAAGACAAATAAATAAAATTTAAAATTTATTTATTTTAGAGGAATAATGGGATAATTAAATAATTAAAGATTATTTAATTATAGATGAATAATAGAAGAAAATAGATGATGTAAATATATGATTTAGAAGAAAATAGATAATTGATACAAATGTGTTAGACAAAAGACATATGACATGCAAGAAATTGACAAATGAAGTGAAGGGTCAATTTTGGGTATCTACAATATAATTAATATTATTATTTATATTATAACTATAAAAAATAACGATAAAGGAAATATTTAATTAAAATATAAGACTATTTATTTACTACATAAATAAAAAATTAGTGTAGTAAAGTATATTTAGTTTGATTAACATTTTGTTTGAAATGAACTATGCCTTGTTATTGACAAGTCAAGAGATTTTGGAATGAAGGAACCAGTTCTAGAACTTTTGGTGGGAGTTTGGCAGATAAGGCTTTTCTTTAGTAAAACTTGACTTTTATTTAAAATGGAGAAAGTTTTGTAATTGTCAAGTCAAGATTTTTGAAATGAATTAGGCATTGTTATTGGCGTGTCAGAAGAATTAAGAACGATGAAAGCAATTCTCAATTTTTTGGCTCTTCTGATCAGAGTTTCACTGATAAGGCTTAGCTTTCACAAGACTATAAATCAGTTCTTTCGATGTTGCTGATAAGGTTTTAGTTTAGTAAGATTGAAATAGCCTAAGTCATCTTATCAATAAGTCATGATATTTGGGAACCAAGGAATCGATTCTAAAATATGAGTTTTCGCCAATTACAGTTTTGTTGATAAGGCATTTGCTTAATCTTTTTTTGAAATAAATAAGGGCTTGTTGTCAAGAAGTCAGAAGAATTGGGAACAAAGGAAGCAGTTCTAAAATGTTCGGTTCTTTTGATTGAAGTTTTACCGATAAGGCGTTGATTTCATAAAACATTAAATCGGTTCCTCGTATGGGAGTTTTTTCGATAAGGCTTTGATTTAGTAAGGCTTGCAACTTTTGTTTGAAACAAAATCATTTTATTGGCAAGTTGGGAGATTTGGGTTCTAAAAGATGAGGTTCTGCTAATTATAGTTTTGCCGATAAAGCGTTAGGTTAACCTTTTTTTGAAACAAATTAGGGCATTGATCGGGCAGTCTAAAGAATTGGGAAGAAAGGTAGCAGTTCTCAAATGTTCGGTTCTTCTGATGGAAGTTTTTTCGATTAGGCGTTGATGTAATAAAACATTAAATTAGTTCCTCTAATGGGAGTTTTTTGAGAAGGCTTTGATTCATTTTATTGTCAAGTTGAAAGGTTTGTGAACTAAGGAAGTTGTAATAAAAGGTGAGGGTCTTGCGATGATAGTTTTGTCGATAAGGCTATGTGTTCATTTTAGAGATAAGCGAAAAGTATCAAATATGGCATAAATACTTGATTTTGCCAATAGAAGATTATATATAATTGTTCGAAGCCATATGTAGTAGATAAAGTATGTGTTGTTGGAAATACTTTATTATTAAATAATATGGTGTTAGGTTAAGTTTTGAATTAAATAAAATGAGTATTAAATGATGTCATTAAAGTTGTTTTGTTTATAAATCAATATCTTAATGGTAAAATTATTTTGTAAAGTTTATAAGAAGGACAGATCCCGGAGCTTAAAGGAGCTAGCTATGTTCGTGTTGTTGTCAAAGTGTCACTATCTTGGTTAGTCTAGCCAGTTTCTTTGTGTTCAAAAAGTATTGCAAGATAGTGAAATACTGTGGGATGGGGTAGAAATAGAATTTGTGTGTGTGTTATTGTTTATATGATTGCTGGCCCTAATTTCGATCATGGAAAGCCCTTGTGTTTGATGTGACGGTTTGAAATTGACTTCCATTACCGTCGCTGTAGTTTGAATTATAGAGCCTCATTGTCTATCAGGATACTATTTCAAATTACCATCCGTTAGCACGAAATGAATTGCTTTATAGTGGTCCCCTACCAACTATGAACATGAAGTATAAATACAAGCTATTGGATAGATCTTACATAATTGGCAATGAATTATCAAGGATACGAGATAGATTTCGGGCACATAATATGTGTGAATTCTGGCAGAGAATGAATACCAACCCTAGACCATCAATCACACAGAAAGTGTTTGATAGTGGATTGGCACATGCTGGAGGCTTCCTGCCATCTATAAAATGCCTTGATTTTATAATGGCTTGTATATGAAACTATAATGCCAAAAATAGAGAGATCAAAACTGTGAACATGCAAACCATCATGTCACTAAATAGTGACTCAATTGCTGACAAATTAGGTTTGTTGAGTGATGAGGTTTATGCAAAAGTATCTGTAGAGAATGTGATGAGTTTTTTATTGATGGTAATTGTTTATGTATAAAATTGTGCAGGTTCCAACACCAACATGGGAAGTTTCAAGAATGTGGAACTTGCTACTTGAAACAACCTCCAGGTTTTAAAGAAGCTGGCTCTTCTCTATCTTAAATAGGTTTCAGGAAAAGGGTAGAAGATTACATAATTACAGATAAAATTTAAGCAAATCTAACAATGGCGATGCACCTGAATAAAAGTATCTCCTTCAAATTAAGCACAATGAAACTATTCTCAAGATTCAGTTATATTAAAGAGCAAATACTGCATGATTAACATAAACATATGCAATGAATATAATCAAAGGCTCACAATTAGACACTTTGCAATGACATAGATAATATCAACCAAGGCACAGAACAGAGTTTTTCTCATTAATTTTTTAGCAACATAAAAGGCACAGATACATGTATAGATACATTAACTTTCTAATCAAGAACAATAAAATAAATGCAAAATGATATCAACTGGCCACAACAAAGCCTCTAACTTCTCTTTTAGATTATGACTACAAAATTTATGAAAATTCTATATATATGTATCTTTGTATATCAATCTCTACATATCCCCTGATCTATTAGAAATGCTACATATTTATAACTAAAGATCCGGCCCTAGATTGTCTGTAACAACTAAATCCCAACGGCCCAATGGAACTGAAGATAACTGGAAGTCTCCGGTGGTTATGATCTTTCAAATCTGCAACAGTCTTTCCCTTCCTGTAAGCTCATTGGCTGGGGCAAAAAATAATGTGGCACAACTTCTTCATTAAGACACAGACACTTGGCGAGACCCGCGCACTTGAAACTGAACAGATTGTGATAGATGACATCTGTAGCAAAATGAGAAACTCCTTCATCTCTTAGGAAAGAACAAGAAAATGACACTTGTCACGTTCTGCAGCTTTCAAAACATCTATGTGTCTTCCTTCGCTAAACCCACAAAACTATGTCTTTATATTCAAGTGACCTCCGCTGTTGACAACTGTCGCAACCCGCATCGCTTCTTATGAAACACATTAAAAGATGGGACCTATAGCCTTTAGTGCTCACATTAGCTTCAAAAGAAGAAAAACTAGAATAGATGGCATCTTTCGCGCGCACGCTAACTAACATGTGGCGGCACCCGCATTACTGCTAGAAACATTAGAAACTTTTGAAACTCCCGTAGAAGCTGACACTTGGCGAGTTCCACGTTACTTAGAAACTTTTAGTTTCTGCCTGGAGAAGGCTCATAACCAAAACAACTTTACCTCTGCATCCACCACATGGCGTTCTCCACAGGCTTGAAACTTAACATCACTATAGCCCACCATCCTTCTTTACAAACAATAACATGATGCAGAAAGCAACACGCGGTGACCTTTGCGTCACTTAAAATGGACACATAGCGCACTCCGCACAAAACTTGAGACTTTAGGGGCTGCCTTTGCTTATGACATGTGGTGACCTCTGCAGCAAAGCTAAAACTTAACATTCTAAAACAATTTACTACGTGGCGAGCTCCGCACAAAAGTTATAGTTAGAAACAAATACTGTGGCTTAACTGGGGCTCGACACTTGGCGGCTTCCGCATTAAGCATAAGAAACCCACACAGCAAGATTTGAAACATGCACAAAGACAAAAGAAACCCGTGGAACAAGATTACGACTGATACAAAATGTAGAGTATTTGACATTGTACAGTTCTTGGCGACCAAGAGGACTTCTGACCCTACTCGGAAAGAACTCAAAACTGGCAAAAATATATGTATTGGAAACACAACTTAGAGCTATAAATTTTACAACGTTGTCACAGATTTTAATTGAAACTCCAACTGAGCCATTGATATCAACATAGCTTCCACTTCCTTGACTGATGATGAATCACTTAAACCTTGGAAAACTATTTGATCATTTTGCCTGGTCAAGAGCAAGGCCTTGATGTCGTCAATCATTAGCACTGTGTTATTGTCTAGGAATGGTGAAGGAAGCCCCAGTTGCACCAGGTCCTCTATATGTTTCTTCATTTCCTTCATTCCTTCCTTTACTATATCTAGGAGTTCTTGGCAATTTGTAGCTGCAGAATTGCAGCTCAAAACCTCATTGACCTTTTTAGTAGAGACCATTCTGTCATTGATTCCTGCTACTGATAGAATTTCATCTGTGGTGTCATATAATTTCTTCAACAAAAGTTGAGAGTCTAAAACTCTCAAAGAAACAGTTGACAAGGTGACTTGCACTGAAGTTTAAACCTTCTCACACAGCTGTTGAGCATTTGACAAAAATGTTAAAGATGGTCTTAGCTGAATAATCTCCTTAGAGATTCTTTCCCAAATTGAAACATAAAGCTCTTTAACTAGATTCAAAACTCTAGCATTTTGTGGCCTATTAGCTAACTCAATTGTTAGTTGTTTTGTTCTTTGTTGCTCTGCCAAGAGTTGTACCTGAATTGCACCATTAGCATTCTGATCACTCAACAACTTCTATTGAAATTGTGTGGCCTGCTACAACTTCTCTTGATACTTCTTCTCCAAAGTGGATTTCTCTTGTCTCAAAACAGTCACTGCAGCCTTTTCTTGTGCTAGCTTAGACTTAAGAGAAGCATTCTGGGCCTGAGTAGCCTAATGTATCTAGCAAGAAATAGTATTTTGCAACTATTTATTCAGACTCTCAATCTCATTCTTCTTAGATTGAACTTCCCCAGTAAGGTTGCTACTATTCATTTTCTCTTGAGCTAAATCAGTCTCTACTTTATGCAACCTCTTAGATACTTTCAGATAATCTGTTGCAACAACAGATGTAGTCTCATTTAGTAGCTCAACCCTGTCTTGTGGCCTGAAAAGAGACATATCCATAGCTACAACATTCATTGAATAGTCTTGGGGCTGCATCTATTCATTAGGTTTCACCACATTTGGAGACAAATGTGTGACTATCAGTTGTTGTTGAATGGGGTCAAAAAGCGACCTCATGTGTGGCACAGCATGGTTCTTGTTGTCCTTCTTCCTCTTCTTATCCATTCTAGCCTCTCTAGCCCTTTTTGTTGTGTCTTCTTGGGTTTGGAATGTGGGAGGTGATGCAATGTATCCTCCAGCAAAAGGATGACCTTGAGGCGGGCCATAGGGAATAGCCAATAATTGTTGGCTAGGAGAAACTTGAGGAGGGGCTCTTTTTGGCACAAATGGAGAAAAAAGTGGTAATGAAATGGCCTGTGAAGACATGGCCTGTGAACTGGCAATTGGGGCAAGGGCTGATGTAAGCACAACAGAAGTGGTAGGGGGTACAAATGTTTGGCTAATTGGGATTGCCACTCCTAAAGTAGAAGATAGAGACATAGGAGAAAAAGGAGAAGAAACACTTACCTGAGTGACTGAAGAGGTGATAGGCAGTTGTTGCTACTATGACTCAATTTCTTCCTCTGACTCCTCTGGCAGGTGCAATTTCCTGTGTTTCCTAGGTCTCTCTCCTATTTCTTCCTATGACTCCTCTTCTACTACCACATTTACCACCATTGGTGGTTGCAAAGGAACAAAATTGGAACCCCCAGAAGTTGAAGCTACTTGAGGCCCTATAGTTGGTGATGAGACCACACCTTTTTGCCTTTCTAATGTGCTGAGGGATTGGGGCCATGAGGATGCAGGAGTAGCAGATGAGGCCTGTCCTGTCTCTTGCATAGTGTGGGGTGACTCTGCTTCCTCCTCTGATTCCTCACCCTTCCTCTAAATTTTACTAGTTTTTGGGCTAGAGATTGGGGAGGGATGCCACTCATCCCAAATTGACTCCCTTTTCTCATCTATGTCAATATTCCCAAAAGAATGTGTTAACTCTGAAATTTCTTGCCTATACTTCCAATAGGATTCAATCTTCTCTGGCTTCCAATCTTGGGCCTTCAATGACTTCTTCAGACTAGTAGACATTCTTATCTTAGGGTCATAAACTTTTTCTTTAACATAAAAATTCTCCCATGGCCTAGGCCCTTCATAAGGCAAATCAGCTAGTTCAACATATAGGTCTAGGTTGTTTTCTTTTGGATTTCTCCTATCTTCCCAGAATGGCCAACCCTCATGTACCATTTTAGCATGGACTTTGTTATTCCTAATTTAGGAGTCTAGAAAGCTGTCTGGGTCATACTTCCATTTATCTTCAATGATGAAGAAACCAAGGGTAGCTAGCTTTCTTAGCAAAAGATGCTCTACATCTCTAACCTCTAGTGCCATATTTTTCCTGACCCATGGGATGTCATACATCTTCTTTTTCTTTTTCTTGGGGCCAAATACATTATCAACCACAGACACCTGTCGGGTCACTTATAAGAATACGACACTGGGGGTCAATATTTTAGGTAATAGCATGGGCTCCTCATTGAAACCATGGACTTTGATGATAGTATTGTGTGCCCCAAAGAAATAATCATAGGGAATTGGGTAGTTGGTCATAAATCCCCTTATACCCTGTGTCAATCTATGCTCTACAGGTTCAGGGCTTAATTGGCAAAAGGCAGGGGCTACAAAAAGTTCCCAAAACTCATAAGGGTTGGATTCCTCAAATAACACGTGTCCATGCAGACATAGGGATAGTTTTGTTTTGGCCAAAATCTAGGTCATACATGTTTAAATGCATATACGGTGCAAAAAGATTATGGTTCTGATATAGCATAAGATGGAATAGAAAAGCAGAATACCTAAAGACTCACTTGGACTTGAAATTCACGAGCTGATCAATCATGGTGTTAGCAATTTGCTCTGAGAAATCCATTCAGTACTCTTGTGATTTGTCTACAGTCTTTAATCTGAAAATGATAGCTATTTGCCAGTCATGAACTATGTTGTCCTCCTTCATCCCAAAAATGAAGGCTATCATTGACAGTGCGTCCTGAACAATTTGACTGAATTGTGCCCTCCTAGTGGATAGTGTGGGCATCTGGGTGTTATTATCTCCTAACTGCATCTCTAAATTGAGGAACCTGACTTTGTTGTTTACATTTGCCCATGTGTTTTACATTTTAGCAACAGTTGGAAATGTGGCTGTTCTATCATGTTGCAGGGCCAGCATGTCCCTTATGGCCTTGGGCATAATATGCATAATGAAAGGGCCCTATTGTATGGTATTCGATGGTGCATGAAATAGCTCTGCGCATAGCTCAATTAGCTTGGGACACAGGTGTACACTCAGAACTAGGAATTGTGCCAACCGCGAGGTCCATATTCTCATACCAAAAATTTCAAACTACCCATTTCTTGCCTTTTGAATACACCTCTGATGTGCTCCCTCCCAGAGAGTCTTGGTAGTCTTTTGAAGGGTCATGTCAAAAATTTTATCTGTGTAATCCTTCACCTTTACTGGATCGACAGAATACCCTACCTCAGGAACCCTTGTTCTTGGATAGGCTCTCTTTGGTTGCACAGGTGCTAAAGCATATGATTTGCTGCTCAACAACCTGTCAATTGACTCATTAATCCCAAGCCCCTCCTGAGGAGACTGTGCTTCAGACATATCTGTATCTGTGAGAAGAATGTGGGATGCTTGACACAGGAAAGGATGAAACTGCTTAACAACAATGACAAACAGCTAAAAGGCGCTTGCTAGGGATGGAAATTGGAGGCAACAGTGATTCAAAGCAGAGAGATAGAAACAAATGTGGGTTACACTTAGGATTTAACACTAATTCATTGGGGCTTTAATGACACATCTTATCTTATAAATGGCATTAACAATGAGAAACAGTTAGTGTATCTTTTTGAAATCTGCATGAAAAGGAGTGTCAGATACATTACGGGAGTGGCTATCCTTTCTAAAAAGCATGTACTTCTAGGGAATTTGGGGATTGCCGAACAACCTTAATACATGCAAGACTGAAAGAGAAGGAGCTTTGCACTACAGACACATGTTCACCAAACACTTATTTAAAGAGAAAGCAAGAAAAGAAAGTGGGAAAATAGGAAAGCAGGAAAAGAAAGCTAACTAACGATGATACATTTAGAGCCCCCACTTAATTGAAATGTTTCAGATAGATCCCATTTACAGGAATCTCTTTAGATTCCCCATCCATGGTCTCCACTTCAAATGAATTTTGTTTCTTGCAGGAATGAATTTTGTAAGGACCAATCCACAATGATTCAAATTTGCTGTGTCAACCTAGCTTAGTAGCTCTTTCATCCCATTTTAATACCAATGAGCCAACCTCAAAAAAGGGATTTGAAGTCTTCTTATCAAAACAGTCCTTAACTATTTTCTGATGTTTCATCAGTGACTCATGTACCTTTTCCCTTTTCTCCTGTACCTCCAATAGTTCAGCAAGTCTAACTTGCATGGAGCCATTCTCTTCAATTTCTATCTGCTTTAACAATTGCAAAGCAGGGATCTCTAAGCTCAGTGGCATTACTACTAGTTTACCATAAACTAATTCATAGGGAGACATTTTAGTCACTTGCTTTGGTGTGATCCTGTCAGCCCACAGTGCTATATTAAGTAGTTTATGCCACTCTCTGTGATAATTGGTCCCTATCATCTTAATGAGTCTGATTAGGTTCTTGTTAGTCAACTCTGCCAGACCATTACCCTGAGGGTAATAATTTGAAGAAGTCTTCAAATAAATCCCATTCCTTAATGCAAACTCTGATAGTTTGGCTCCTAAAAATGCTTTAGCATTATCTGATATAATGGTATGAGGAGGACCAAACCTAACAGTTATGCCTTCTAGAAACTCTAGTATAGTCTTTTATGTTGCCTCTTTGAGTGGCACTGCTTCACTCCATCTGGTAAAGTAATCTATTGTTGTGAGGATCCATTTGTGTCCCATACTTGACACTGGATTGATCATACCAATAAAATCTAGACCCCATTGAGCAAAGGGTTCATCCATAACTATGGGGCTTAGAGGCATTGCTACATTTCTCCTTTTTCCTGTATAAAACTGATAAGCCTGGTATTCTTTAACCAGCTGATAGCAATCTAAAAATAGAGTGGGCTAGAAATATCTTGCTTGAGTCACTTTGATTGCAGTGGTCCTTGCTGAAAAGTGTCCACCTGAAGCTCCATGGTGTAATTCATGTAGTATTCTTTGAGCTTCATCTTTCTCTATACATCTCAAAAGTATACCATCAACATTTCTTCTAAATAGAATATGGTCAATTAGTACAAAATGGGCCCCTTGTTGCCTATAGTATCTTCTCTTATCATGGGAGAGCTCATTTGGTAAAATCCCATGCTTCATAAATTGTATTCTATTGTTTACCCAGGAGTCTTGATCAACCTCTTGGATTTTCAATACATTTTCACTTTTTGTTTCTTATGTCATCATTTTCTCCATGTCTTGAGTCATATATTGGCACAATCCTTTGCCTCTAACTAACTTGGTGGGTCTTACTTCTACATCATATTCCAGAATTTTTGTGATCCAATCGGCTCTTTTCTTGGTGATCTCACCCTCCATAATATACTCTCTTACACTAGGATGAGCCACTAATATCAAGATCTTGTTTCCTGTTATCATATGTCTGAATTTTTTAAGGGTTTTTAGCATGGCATATGCTTGCTTCTCCACAAAATTGTATCTAGCCTCATATTCCCTAAGAGTCCCCTATTGGGTGTTCTCCTTCTTGCTAATCATCCTTTTGAGTTAAAACAGTAGCAACACTAAATTCTCCCCCATATAGATACATTATGAAATATTTAGAAAAATCTGGGTTTCTGAGTACTGGGGCTATTGAAATGGCTTTCTTGACTTCTTCAAAAGCATGTCTTCCTTCTGTAGTCCATTTGAAAACTAGATCCTTTTTAAGCAACAATGTCATTGGTCTAATTAGTCCTGCAAAATCATATATGAATCAGCTAACAAAGTTGATTTTCCCTAGAAAGGATTGAACTAATTTCTTGTTGACTGGTAGAGATAGATTCATTATGGCTGTGACCCTTTCTGGATCAATAGAAACCCCTTCTTTTGACACTATATGCCCTAAAAGTTTACCCTGGGGTATTACAAAGATACATTTCTTGGGATTCAGAGATATTCCAAACTCTTGACATTTCTTAAAAATAGCCTCCAAATGATCAAATGATCTATAGCATTTTTAGAAAAAATAGTGAGGTTGTCTAGATAGATCAGAATAATTTTATTTATAAGTTCCCCAAATGCTACATCCATTGCTCGCTGAAAGGTAGCTCCAACGTTTGAAAGGCCAAAAGGCATTTTAGCATATGCAAAGGTTCCCCACTTTGTAGTGAATGCAGTCTTATGCTGGTCTTCATCTGCTAACCAAATCTGATTATATCTAGAGAAACCATCCAACAAGGAAAACCTTTCTGACCTAGCTACAGTCTGTAGAATTTGTTCCATAGAGGGTAGGGGATAATGATCTTTCAAGGATTCTCTATTCAAAGCCCTAAAATCTACACAGAGTCTTATGTCACCATTCTTCTTTCTTACTAGCACTAAGTTTGATACCCAGGTTGAATGCTTTATTAGAAAAATAATCTTTGATTCAAGGAGCTTTTATAGCTCATCCACCATTAAAGGTTCAATTCTAGGATTCATTGGCCTTTGCTTCTGTCTAACTAGTTTAGATCCTTCAATAAGCTCTATGGTGTGTTAGATGATATCTCTATTATAGCCATGCAAGTCTTCATAGGTCCAAGCAATCACCCTATCATATTTTTCACACAAATCAATCAACCTTTCCCTTTGTTGCTGGGTTGTAGAATTTCCAATTTTCAATCTTCTTCCTTCACTAACTTAGATTTCAGAATAATCTTCCTTATTTGCCTGAAACCTCCTCTTCTCTAAGCTTACATCCTCTAGGTCAAACAAGTTTTCTAAAGTAATCAGTGCTTTAGGGAGTTTATTTGACTTCAGCTAGATAATTTGGTCCCCATATGCTTCTTCAATTTTGGGATGTAACTAATCAGCAAACTCACCTGATTATTCTAAGAATAAGAGTACTTGGAAATCATTATCAAATACTTGCCAATTTTGGTCATTATCTAGAATAGTTGGTCTGACTATAACTTTGATTGACTCATTGTTAACTAACAGATCATTTGCTAGGTCAAAATGTGAACCAGTCTGTGTCATTCTATTTGCCTCAGAATTTTGGGCTCTGGGAACTACCTCAATATTGAAAGCCTCAAAACCATCTATCAGGTTCCAAATTTGGTGCCTATAGGATCTCATTCTCACATTTTTGGCTATTGCCTTCTCTCTTATTTGTTTTACCACCAGTTCTGAATCTCCTCTTACTATCAGATTCTTTATTCCTTTTTTCTTCGCCAACATGAGTCCATGTACCAAAGATTCATATTCAACATCATTATTGGTACAGGCAAACTGAAAGCGGATGGCTCTTAAAATTTTCTCACCATTTGGGGCAGTAAAGAAAATTCCTTCTCCAACACCATTTTACTCCTAGCCCCATCAAAATTTAGGGTCCAAATTTCTGAGTCTTTTTCAGATTCTTGACTCTGTGATGCTTCTTTCCTTAAAACATTGGGGATCTCTTAGTCTTCTTCAAATATGACATAAGTGCCTAGACCTGTAGAGTCGTAATTTCCATAGGGATCACTATGCATCATAGTCAATAACTGATTATTCTCTTCTTCCTGTTCGTCATGTTCAGTCCAGTCACCTAACTCTTCAACAAAGATTCTCTCCTCTTTATTTAGCATGGCATGGGATGCTTCTAACTTTGGGGTTGGTTCATTTGTGATGTGGTCTTTGGATAACGACTCAGACAATATTTTCATCTTTGTTCCATATTTGGTTCTCAGGATGAGGTGTGACCAATCTAGTGACATGTAACGTCCTATTTTGGCTGTGAAATCTCTAGATAATCATAAACCAAATACAGGGGGAATATCTATGACTACCACATCCTAGTTGACAATTATATTGGGGCAAGTATACAGTTGTAGTGGAAGTTGTTTGATTTTTCCTATTGTTTGAACAGATTTCCCATCCAACTGCATGACCCCTCTTGTAAGTGGCTCATATTTTATCTTTAAAGCATCTGCTATTTGCTTTGGCATTACTATGGTACTGGCCCTAGAATCTATCATTGCATTATGTAGCAATTTTTTCCCAACTATTAGAATCAAATAAAAGGGATCTAGTTTAGATTTACCTACCTCAGGTGCATTGTTCAACAGAGCTTTTGTTTGTAGAGGTACAGTATATTTGAGCTGAGGCCTCCCTTTATCAATAGCTCCTCCCTTAGTACTAGTGTGTTTAGGGGCCTTCTTGACCATGCAGAGCTTCCTACAACAGTGTCTTCTGCTTAGGAATAGCTAACATATCCCAAGTTGATACACATGCTGGAGTTCTTTTCAGCTGGTCCACCACATTCACAAGTCCTAATGCTTGGGTCTTTGAATAATAAGGGTTCCTTGCCTTTTCTAGAACCTGTCCTGAGGCTACTTGATTCTACACAAGCTGAGGTATTTCCTGCCTAGAGACTGTGTTCTGATGATTTTGAAATGGAGGAGCTCCCATGATCTCATTATTAGTGACTTCAAGCTGCTCCGTCATTCTCCTCTTTGATCTGGTATAATAGTTTGACTGCACCAATGGTTTCTTTGAAGTGGATGCCTCATTTAAGAATACTGAATCTTCTTCTTCAATCCATGAAAATAAAGCATGCTCAAGAGCTATTTCCTCTTCCTATTGTATGGATATCCCTTGCATCTGGGCCACCATGACTATGTTTTGAACACCAGAAGACTGATATGATGGAGTGTTAGAAGTTGAAAATTGTCCTTCTAACCCTCTCTGTTTTGCTATCTTTTGCTACAAATTTCCTCTGGGATAGTCTCTGGGCATATGGGCATTGTTGCAGGGAAAGCACCAAGCATTTGTGCCATCTACAAAATTATTTTTCTCTGGAACAATTTCCTTGTTGGGATTAGGAGGAACAGTTTGCAAAGGTGTAGGGACTGCAACCAACTAGTTTGAAGGCTAAGGATTAGCCTGCCTTTGAGGGCCTTGATATTGATTTTGCTAAAAGGGAGGTCTATTTCCTTGGTAACCTTGATAAGGGGGCTTTAGATAGGGATTTTGTTGTCTCTTTAAATTAATTATCTCATTTGAGAAGGTCCTTAAAATGTTCTTGACATCATCCATTTTAGATGGTTGAATAGGGGTGATTACCTTAGCAAGTTGTTGAGGAAATGAATACATAGACATAGGTGGAGCTGTAAGATTAGGAGCTTCTTTTGGCAAAGGCAAGGTAATTTCTGGGAACATGGGTGTAGGAGGCCTTGGGGGCAATTTTCTCGCATCTATCAAGTTATTTTTAGCCTTGACTGCCAACTCATATGCTTCTAGTAGTGTCTAGCCTCCAAGAGACTGAATCATTACTGATATATCTGAGTTTAAAGCTTTAAGGTAAAACATAATAGCCATACCTATTAATGGTCTTGCTGTAGCAGGAATTCTCTCCCAAGTCTTTTGAAATCTTGAGTTGAAATCAGTCATAGCTTCTTGTGGTGCCCTTTTGATAGTGATCAATTGTTGCAGCAAAGAGGATTTATCACATTTTTCCTTAAATCTTGCAAAGAAACCATCCCCAAGCTGATCCCATGTAGATATTGTGTTTGGAGTGAGAGATCTGTACCAATCCAGAGCCTTCCCTTTGAAAGAGGCTGCTAACAATCTTATAGCCACATTTTGTTCAGTGATAACATGTACTGCACACAGATCAGATACATCTTGTAGATGCTCTTCAGGTGTCTTAAAATCTTCCCCACTAAACTTAGGTAGAGCCTTCAAAGCATTAGCTGGAATAGCATCCCAAGTTGCTGGTGGTACTGGGAGAATTAGAGGAGTGCCAGTATTCCAATTTGCATAGTTCCTTGGGGCTACTAGTGCTCCAATATTTACTCTTTGTGCTGCTACAAACTGATTCACTCTTCTCCTTGGAGTAACTATGAATGGTGGCAAAAGAATACCTGGATTAGCACCAGACTGAGCTCTTGTTGTAGGTCCATAGCTCTAGCTCCTTGTGGCTCTCTAGCTCATACGATCTTGACAAAAACTTCGAGAAAGGTCCCACCAGGCATGCCAAAAATTGTTGATGTATAAAATTGTGCAGGTTCCAACACCAACATGGGAAGTTTAAAGAATGTGGAACTTGCTACTTGAAACAACCTCCAGATTTTAAAGAAGCTAGCTCTTCTCTATCTTAAATAGGTTTGAGGAAAAGGGTAGAAGCTAACAGGATTACAGATACAATTTAAGTAAATCTAACTATGGTGATGCACCTGAATAAAAGTATCTCCTTCAAATTAAGCATAGTGAAACTATTCTCAAGATTTAGTTATATTAAAAAACAGATACTACATGATTAACATAAACAGATGCAATGAATATAAGCAAAGGCTCACAATTAGACACTTTGCAATGACACAGATAATATCAACCAGGGCACAGAATAGAGTTTTTCTCATTAATTTTCAAGCAACATAAAAGGCACAGATACATGCACAAATACATTAACTTTCTAATCAAGAACAACAAAATAAAGGCACAATGATATCAACTAGCCACAACAAAGCCTCTAACTTCTCTTTTAGATTATAACTACAAAACTTATGAAAATTCTATATATATGTATCTTTGTATCTCAATCTCTACATATTCCCTGATCTATTACAAATGCTACGTATTTATAACTAAAGATCCAACCCTAGATTGTCTGTAAAAACCATATCCCAATGGCCCAACAAAACTGAAGATAACTGGAAGTCTCCGGCAGTTATGATCTTTCAAATCTGCAATAGTCTTTCCCTTCCTGCAAGCTCATTGACTGGGGCAAAAAATAATGTGGCACAACTTCTTCATTAAGACACAGACACTTGGCGAGACCCGCGCACTTGAAACTGAACAGACTGTGACAGATGGTAGCATCTGCAGCAAAATGAGAAACTCCTTCGTCTCTCAGGAAATAACAAGAAAATGACACTTGTTGCATTCCGCAACTTTAAAAACATCTACGTGTCTTCCTCCGCTAAACCCACAAAACTGTGTCTTTATATTCGGGTGACCTTCGCTGTTGACAAATGTCGTAACCTGCATCACTTCTTATGGAACACATTAAAAGATGGGACCCACAACCTTTAGCACTCACATTAGCTTTAAAAGAAGAAAAACTAGGATAGATGGCATCTTCCGTGCGCACGCTAACTAACACGTGGTGGCACTCGCATTACTGCTGGAAACATTAGAAACTTTTGAAACTCCCGCAGAAGCTGACACTTGGCAAGTTCTACGTTACTTAGAAACTTTTAGTTTCTCTCCAGAGAAGGGTCATAACCAAAACAACTTTACCTCCACATCCACCACGTGGCGTTCTCTGTAGGCTTGAAACTTAACATCATTGTGGCCCACCATCCTTCTTTACAAACAATAACATGATGTGGAAAGCAACATGTGGTGACCTCCGCGTCACTTAAAAGGGACACACGGTGCACTTTGCACAAAACTTGAGACTCTAGGGGCTGCCTCTACTTATGACACGTGGTGACCTCCGTAGCAAAGCTGAAACTTAACATTCTGAAGCAATTTACTATGTGGCACACTCCGCACAAAAGTTATAGTTAGAAACAAATACGGTGGCTTAACTGGGGCTCAACACTTGGCAGCTTCCGCATTAAGCATAAGAAACTTGCGCAGCAAGATTTGAAACATGCATAGAGACAAAAGAAACCCACAGAACAAGATTGTGACTGATACAAAATGTAGAGTATTTGACACTCTACAGTAATTTTAAGAAATGTAAATACATGATAGCAATGACATGGCTTAAGAATCCCAAGAAGGGAGGGTCTAAGTTACCTAAGAATTTGGTTAGGGGGTATTTCTTGGATGAGATTTCTGATATAATAACTTTGTTGCATAGAGTTAGTGGCAGTCAAGAGTATGACAGTTTTGAAAACTGGATGTGCCAGTATATTATGATTATTTGTACATGAACACAATTTGTTGACTAGTCTAGTCTAATAATTGACTATTTACATGAACAATTGACCAATTTTAAAAATAAGAAAAAGTTTCACATGTGTTCTTATGTTATTTATTTGTTGGCAACAATTAAGCCCATATGGCCACGTTTAAAGGTGTGTGGTCCCTTGATAGCTGAAACCAAGGTGTATGACTATTTTCTTGAAATAAGGGAATCAGATGGGAACAAAGTGTACAAAAGAGTGAGTGACACATTCTTGATGCTGATGGTTAGAAGAATATGGGAAAACCCAGAGGTTGGGATTTCCATAGAAGCTGCTAATTATGCTGACTTTTGGCAATTATTTTATACAATATGAGAGGTTTACATACAACAGAATTGGAGGTTTTGAGTATCCACCACTGAAATTACCGAGATATGCTTTAAGCTATGTAGTTTTTTTGGAAATATGTAGGCAATCATATTTGGCAAGTCAAAGGTATTATGTTACAAAAAAGAAGGGGTACCCATTTCACTTAAAATTGACACATTATAGTTGTGCTAGACTAGAAGATACAAAGAATGATGATAGAATACTGGATCATTTTCATTTGGAAACATTTGGATCTAGAAGCTTTTTTGATAGTAAATACTTTGTAAAAAGTAATTTGTATTCATCTATGTCAAGAGGACATGTAGCCCATCTTGAGGCTTACTGGGTTGATTGCATTGATGAATATGAAGTTCAAAGAAGAGAACGGTGCAGGTTAAATCTTGATCAGATGAGAAAGTATAAACTTGGATGGATAGTTCCTGAGATTGCTGATGACTATGTTGATATTGTTGATGCTACTTTTGTAGGAGAAGATGATAAACCTTTGGGTGAAATTAATTGGGATTTTCATGAAATTGATGATCTTAAAACTAGATCTCGGTCTGTTTTAGATAGGAGTTTGGCATGGTTAAATTCTAAGATTTGTAATAATGATGTAGGTTCATCTGTACATCAGGAGCAAGTTATGGATGCCTGTGAAGGTACTACAACCAATCCTAATATAAGCAGATCTGTACAGTGTGACAAAGATGCCAAGTCTCCCTAGAAAGATATGTGGAAAGAAAGGATTAGTGACAAATTTTTGGATACTAGTGCTAGGAAAACACCTCCTTCATCTCCTCTATCAAATTCTTTGAGAACCTCAGATCAATCGAAGGTGCCATTAGGAGATGATAGCCCAAAAATAGATAAAGTACCTGATGCAAGTGTTAATGATTTTTTTTTGAGTAGTACACCTTTGTGGTTAAAGACATTGGTGAGTAACAAACAGAGGTATACATAGGTTATAGACAAAGAATTCAATGCAGTGGCAAGATTACTGAAAATGAACTCAGTGTCTAAAAGGCAAAGAAAATGTTAAGACAGATGGTTGACCCTATTTCCAAACATCAATATGTGGAGATTACTGAACCGATGGTGGATAAAGAAATTAAAGATATATCAATGGATGACTTCCAAGTGAGCACTGTGGATCTAGGCCTTCCATCTATTCAGGGTGATATTCATAATGCTAAACTATCTGTTAATATACTTGCTGCCTGATTTGAAGAGAAAGAAAGAGAAATTGAAGTCTTACAAGACCAAGTAGAAATTCTTACTTCGTATGTAAAGTCCATTGTAGATACTAAATCTCGGCCTTTAAGTATTATTTTTGGACCCCCTTAAGGTGTTAGAGCTGAGGTTTTAGACCAAATTAGTAGATACAAATATTTTGTAAGTGTAGTGGAAGAATGGGTACACAAAATCATATTTGATGGCACACATTTTCTTCATGATGCTTATACTTTTTATGCTAAGTTTTTTGAAAAAAAGGTAGAAATACTAGATTATATATAAAATCAATTAGGACAAAACAGACAATGCTTGGTGCTGCTAAGAATAATTTTGAAGCCATGGTGAAGTTTGACACTAGTACTCTATTGGCACACTAGTAGAATTATGGCAAATAAATGACTAGGTGACTAAAACTTTTAGTCATGTGACCAACATTTTTTGCAAAACAACTATAAATGACTAAATAAATGACTAAATAAATGACCAAATAAATGACTAAATAAATGACTAATTTGGTCATCAGGTAAAAAACACAACTAAATAATTGGTCAGACAAATAAAAATGACTAAATAAATGATTATTAGTTCTCTATTCTTTTTTCTTTCCAATTTGATCATAATCCATGAATTCAAAGACAATACAAGGAAATGCAATAAATGGCTGCTTAGACCAAAGGAATAAAGGGAGAGAAAGCTCAGATGTTTCCCATGAGTGGAGCTAGATTATCTTGGCTTTTCAATCTATCTTAGCACACTAACCACAACACAACATGCCCATTAATGATCCGCATGCTTCGGGGAAGTGACTGTCCAGCCCCGACTTGCTTAAAACATCATTACTTGCCACCTTGCCAGCATCCATCGAGGCCTTCAATCGCACTTTCTAATTGTAGGAAAACAGAGCCGGCCCGCATAAAATGTCTAGGGGCTATCTGTACCCCCTCCATGTGACCTCTCCCGTCTGACTAAAGATCTAGCCCTTTATTAGATGATTATATAATATATATTATATATTATATTATATATTATTATATTATAATATAATATAATATTTATATTATATAATAATATAATATAATATTATAATATTATATTAATATTATAATATTATATTATAATATATTTAATATTATATAGTATTATAATATTACATAATTATTATAATATTTTACACTAGTCCAAGATGGTGGGGGGCATCTCATAGAGGACATGGGGGTGAGCTTGGTTCAGTATAAAATAATATTTATATTATATATTAATATTATAATATTGTTGTTGTTGACCTTCTGAATCATAGTAAAAACTACTAAATATCCAATAACTTCAATGAAATGGATGCAAATACAATAAACAAAGATATTACTTTCGTAGATCCTATTCACCTTGTAACTTCCATTGTTGCCTATCTCGTATCGATCTTATGTATGATTTTAGCTCTCAGAAGTTGTACTTCCTTGCTGTTGAAGATGACAATAGGAGAATGGCTATGATTGGATTGTGTAATGGAGATTAAACTAACAATGCAACTCTAATGAAGATGGATGGTGGAGATATGGAGACATGATTGGATGATTATGATGATAATGAGGTTATGCAAATGCAATGAGGATACTTTGCCAAAGGCATGCTGGTAGAATTTCTGCAGAGTAATATTGCTAAAGCTTGAGTGGATCTAAAATGTGTCTGAGAACCTTGTTTATATAGGCTGAGGAGAGGCCAAATCCAAGTTTCAATAGATCCATGACTAGAGGAATCTCCTGTGACATGTACGATTAAGGAAGCTTGAGAGAATGTGAGAGAATCAGAAAAGGACAAGTGTCCAGGCATCTTTCATGAGTTATGAGAGTTAACAGAATAGATTGAGGATTTAACTAAATAGACTGACTAGTTAAGTGAAATGATTGATTAGATAACTGATTTGACTAATAAGTTAACTAATTTTGATTGGAGGATAAATATGACATGTGGGTGAGGGGATATTAGCTAATTAAATATTAAAAATATTTAATTATGTGTGCAACATGGTGAGGTGGTAGATGAGGTGGAAGAATGACATGGATGAGATGATGTGGAATTATAGAATTTAGGACTTTGGAATAGAGGAATTTGAGATTAATTAAATAATTTAGTACTATGCATTCAGTACTTATTTCAGATAAAATTTGTGTTTTAAGGACATCTTTCAACAGACAAAATTCATTTTAAGGAATCAGTTTTTAGTTGATGAGTATTCTGTTGGAGTCTAGGACAACACTGAGAGGGGGGTGAATCAGTGTTGTATTAATTTTACAATTTTAATCCTTTTGACTTACATGATAAAGAGAGAGAAAGACAAAGTTATTTATTAACTCACAGATGTACAATTATAATATTGAAGGCATGAATGAGGACATTAAACCCAGATCATGAAGACACATAAGAAATATAAAGCAAGATATGATGAGTGGAAAACCCTCAAGGGGAATAAAAACCACTTTGAAACTGCCTCACTGGCTTATTCAAAATCTCAGTGGTTACATGAAGTTCTCACTGACCAGGCAAGCCTCACTGGATACAAAGACGTTGACTACAATATGTGTCTCACTGACAAATGTATGGTCTCACTGACCTACAAGCCCATACAGAAAATCTCACTGGCATTTTTACAAATACTTTGGGTCCACATAAAAATCTTATCAGAGGATTACCCTGTTTCAATCAAGTGCAAAACCTTATACCTCCCCTTTATCTTTCACAAGAAATTCCCTACAAAATTATATTCTTCAATCTGTGCAAAAGAAACAAATCATAAAAACAAATTCTCTCTGTGCCTGCACCATCTCTGTAATCACATCTCCAATCATATATTTGCAAACTCTTCATCTCTCTTCTCATCTTCTTCTCTCTGTCAAAACATGATCTCACATACATAATGACACTCACCCATCAATGTGGAACATACAAAAATAAATCATATATATATATATATCTTCTCTATTGAGGGTTGAGGGTTGATAGTCGATGGATTAGGGTTAAGGTAGAGTGTTGAGGGTAGAGGGATTAGGGATAGGGTTTAAGGTTGAAGGTTTAGGGCTGAGGGATTAGGGTTTAGGGTTGAGGGCTTAGGGATAAGGGATTAGGGTATAAGTTATAGTGTCGAGGGTTTACGAATAGGAATAGCATTTAGGGTTTAGGGTTGAGGGATTAGGGATAAGGAATTAGGGTTGAGAGTTGAGGGATTAAGGTTTAATGTTGAGAGTTTAGTGTTTAGGGTTTAGGGATAGCATTTAGGGTTGAGGGAATCCGGTTGATGGTCAATGGATTAGGGTTAAGGTAGAGTGTTGAGGGGAGAGGGATTAGGGATAGGGTTTAGAGTTTAGGACCTTGAGGGATTATGGTTTAGGGTTGAGCCTTTAGGTATAGTGTTTAGGGTTGAGGGATTAGGCTTAAGGCTTTAGGGATAGGGTTTAGAGTTTATGGATAAGGGATTAGGGTTTAGGACCTTGAGGGATTAGGGTTTAGGGTTGAGTCTTTAGGGATATCATTCAGGGTTGAGGGATTAGGGTTGAGGGTTGAGGGATTAGAGTTAAGGTAGAGTGTTGAGGGTAGAGGGATGAGGATAGGGTTTAGGGTTGAAGGTTTAGGGTTGAGGGATTAGGATTTAGGGTTGATAGTTTAGGGATAAGGTATTAGGGTTTAAGGTATTGTGCCAAGACTTGAGGGTTTAGGAATAGGGATAACATTTAGGTTTTAGGGTTGAGAGATTAGGGTTTAGGGTTTAGGGATAAGAAATTAGGTTTGAGGGTTGAGGGATTAAGGTTTAGGATTGAGGGATTAAGGTTTAAGGTTGAGGGTTTAGGGTTTAGGGATAGTGTTTAGAGTTTAGGGATAAGGGATTAGGATTTAGGACCTTGAGGGATTAAGGTTTAGGGTTGAGGCTTTAGGGATAGAATTTAGGGTTGAAGGATTAGGGTTGAGGGATTATAGTTAAGGTAGAGTGTTGAGGGTAGAGGGATTAGGGATAGGGTTTAGGGTTAAAGGTTTAGGGTTGAAGGATTAGGGTTTAGGGTTGAGGGTTTAGGGATAAGGGATTAGGGTTTAAGGTATAGTGTCAAGGGTTGAGGGTTTATGAATAGGGATAGCATTTACAGTTTAGGGTTGAGGGATTAGGGTTTAGGGTTTAACGACAAGGGATTAGGGTTGAGGGTTGAGGGATTAAGGTTTAGGGTTGTGGGATTAAGGTTTAAGGTTGAGGGTTTAGGGATAGGGTTTAGAGTTTAGGGATAAGGGATTAGGGTTTAGGACCTTGAGGGAATAGGGTTTAGGGATAGAATTTAGGGTTGAGGGATTAGGATTGAGGGTTTAGGGATAGGGTTTAGAGTTTAGGAATAAGGGACTAGGGTTTATGAACTTGAGGGATTATGTTTTAGGGTTGAGGCTTTAGGGATAGCATTTAGGGTTGAGGGATTAGGGTTGATGGTTTAGGGATAGGGTTTAGAGTTTAGGGATAAGGGATTAGGGTTTAGCACCTTGAGGGATTAGGGTTTAGGGCTGAGGCTTTAGGGATAGCATTTAGGGTTGAGGGATAAGGGTTGAGGGTCGAGGGATTAGGGTTAAGGTAGAGTGTTGAAGGTATAGGGATTAGGGATAGGGTTTAGAGTTGAGGGATTAGGGTTTAGGGTTGAGGGTTTAGAGCTAAAGGATTATGGTTTAAGGTATAGTGTCGACAGTTGACGGTTTAGGAATAGGGATAGCATTTAGGGTTGAAGGTTGAGAGATTAGGGTTTTGGGTTTAGGGATAAGATATTAGGGTTGAGGGTTGAGGGATTAAGGTTTAGGGTAAGGGATTAAGGTTTAAGGTTAAGGGTTGAGGGTTTAGGGATAGGGGTTAGAGTTTGGGGATAAGGGATTAGGGTTTAGGACCTTGAGGGATTAGGGTTTAGGACCTTGAGGGACTAGGGTTTGGGGTTGAGGCTTTACGGATAGCATTTAGGGTTGAGGGATTAGTGTTAAGGTAGAGTGTTGAGGGTAGAGGGATTAGGGATAGGGTTTAGGGTTGAAGGTTTAGGGTTGAGGGTTTAGGGATAAGGGATTAAAGTTTAAGGTATATTGTCGAGCGTTGAGGGTTTAGGAATAGGGATAGCATTTAGGATTTATGGTTGAGGGATGAGGGTTTAGGGTTTAGGGATAAGAGATTAGGGTTGAGGGTTGAGGGATTAAGGTTTAGGGTTGAGGGATTAAGGTTTAAGGTCAAGGGTTGAGGGTTTAGGGATAGGGTTTAGAGTTTTGGGATAAGAGATTAGGGTTTAGGACCTTGAGGCATTAGGGTTTAGGGTTGAGGGTTAAGGGATTAGGGTTAAGGTAGAGTGTTGAGGATAGAGGGTAGAGGGATTAGGGATTAGGGTTGAAGGTTTAGGGTTAAGGGATTAGGGTTTAGGGTTGAGGGTTTAGGGATAAGGGATTAGGTTTTAAGGTATGGTGTCAAGGGTTGAGGTTTTAGGAATAAGGATAGCATTTAGGGTTTAGAGTTGAGGGATTAAGGTTTAAGGTTGAGGGAGAGGTAGATAGGTGAGGGGAAGAGATAGGTTAGAGGTAAAGAGGTGAGGGGGAGAGATAGGTGAGAGATAGAGAGGTAAGAGATAGAAGAAATACATGGAGAAATGAATAATATGGATTTTTCTATAGCAGGCCAAAATGCACTCACATTATACTATGAGCACATTATGGCTTGGTGTTGCCGAGCCTTAGGCTTGACATCACCAAGACATAAGGTGAGCACGTCATAATGTGCTCGCATTATGGCTTAAGTTTTTTTTTAAAAGTTGTTCAGTTTTTGGCCCCCAAATTTTTGCACCCGCCCCAATGGCATCTTGATCTATCCTCAAAGCACTTTCCAATGCTTCTTCATAGGATTTGTATGATAACTTCTGAATATCTTCTCTCCTGTCCTTGTTCAAGGCATGTTAGAAAAGATCGCATAACTCACGATGGTCCATGTTTGGGGCACTAGTTGAGGAATAGAGGACTTGTCTCCATCTGGTAACAAAGTGAGCTACAGATTCGTTCTACTCTTGTTTAATAGTTAGGAATTCTTTGATCCCTATTTTGATGAGTTTTTTCATATCAAATGCCATGGCAAACTCTCCAATCAGTTGTCTGAATGAGTTGATTGAAGATTTTGGTAAATGATAGTACCAATCCAAAGCTATTCCTTTGAGGGTCTTTGGAAAGATCTTAGCGACAACCCCATCCCAAGGGAGGAGTTCTCTTATCGCAGTGGTATAAGCTTTGATATGGGAATTTGGATCTCCTTCTCCTTTGAACTTTGGGAGATCAAGTAATGGTCAAGGCAACTGAACAATTCTTATGTTTAAATCGAGTGGTTCTTTTAAGTACTCCAGATATGTCCCAAGAAAGGCACTTTGTGATTGGGGGGTTAAGAACAATAACCCTGTAGGAGGGTTTTGGTAACCCACTATTTGATTTGCTTGATTTCCCAACATTGCTAGATTGTTTTGAATAGGAGGGTTCCCATTCAGACACATTTCTTTACTTGCATTTCTCAAACAATAGTTGAGATAGGGAGATTCTTAGATACCCCCTGGTCTTGTTGATTTCGAATGTTGTGCCTTCTTTCAGGAGCAACTTGCTCTACTTCCAAGGTTCTAATCCTTTGCACTAGAGTTTCAATTAGGCCTATAGGAGTGACATCTCTAGGTGCCTTCTCATTTCTAAGGTTTTCACTTCAAGTACTGTCATGATGGTGTGCTTCTTCTCACGCATCATCATCTCTTTGTTCTTCTTGTAAGGCAACTTTTAATGCTTCTTGAGTGTCTCGTGCCTGTTACAAGTGTCTTTCTAACCTTTTTACTTCCTCATCGAGATGAGTACATGAGGTACTTGTGGAAGGTTGATCAAGTTGATGTAGTTCTGACCTTAATTGAACTCTCTAGCCTTATGAGGTGCATTTGGTATGGCAGGGTTGTGTTCCCATGCAGGGTTGTTGAAAGACAAAGAATGCATGGGTTCTCTTTGGTCTTGTTCATAGCCAGAGTCTTTGTAATCATAACAATTTGTGATTGGTGCATCTGGGTGAGGTGGCACATACGTATCAAAAGGAGTTTTGGGTTCTCTAGAGGGAACATTCCCTAAATTTAGATAAGCTTCCATCATATTCAGGGGTGCCATAGACACCATAGAATAAATGGAATAGATGATGACGAAGGCGATAGAGGCTAAAGTGGTGGAAGAGGCTACGAAGAATAAAATAAAAATACTTGAGGATTTTTGTTTTGAAGTCTTGAATGTTTAAGTTTTTGATGTGAATGCATGTTTGGAATGCAAAAAGCATAAAAAAAAGTTTTTTCTCTTCATGTCAGGTTCACCAAAATATGTATACTCAAAATCGCGACGTTAGTGGCCTGGGGCCATCGAGTTAGATTTTGGCACGCACAGGGACCCTTCCCTCCTTGCCATGGGGTGAACTGTTGTGTCACTCTCATTCTCATGGAAGTAGCCAATTGAGAGGAGGCAAGACACGAGCGTGGTCTAGCTCGTTGGAGAGCTGGACTTTGCAAAGAGGGGTTGACATGTCTTGGGGCCTATGTTGTTGTGTGCTTGTGTAGATGTGTTGTTCAATGATCATGGTTGTAAAGATAATCATATGACCCGAAGGGTCACTAGTCACTATTCTCATATTAGGGTTTCTAATATTCCACCTTTGTGTGGGTAAGCTATTGTTCTCATTGATTGTCTGTTCATGTTGGCATTGTCTTTCAAAATGTTAGATGGATGCCTGTTGTACTAAGAGTTATCTAAATGCTTCTTGTTTATTGGATGACTAGTGGGTCATGTTGTGGTCTTGGATGGATTTTCTCTATCTTATCGAGGATCTCCATCACCCACTCACCTCTTAATCCTGGGCACATTTGTGAGCCGAGACAAGAGATAGGAGATTGTGAGCTAACCTTGACTTGACCTAGGGTTTGATTTAGGGTTTGATTTGACTTAAAGGTTTGATTATGCGTTGACTTCGTTTGACCTTGTGATGGAATCAAGGGTTTTGAACAATGTTTGACTATGGTTGACCTTGTGATGGAATCAAGGGTTTGCGAACTTTCTAGGTCCCTAATGTTTTTGTTTTTTTGGGGGTTTTTATGAATGCAAGCCTAAATGAAATGCAAAACTTCTTTTTGTGTTTTTTTTAATGTTTTTTGGAATTGAAGATGTTTCTTTCTAATCTAAGAATTGAAAGATTTATACAAGCTATAATGAATTTACCTAATGCAATGTAAACTATGTTTTTGGGGTTTTCTGAATATTTGGAATGAATTAATCTAAGAACAGGGAAATTGCTTTTTAAATTAATTAATCTATGAACTTTGAAAGCAAATTACTCTAAGAATGCAAGATCTATCTATCCTATCAAGGAAAAAGCAACAAGATTACTGATCCTAGAGTAATTTTAGTTATCTAATTACTATGAATTGAAACAAAACATAAAAGAACCTAGAGATGCGTGAGCCTCCACTATCCTCAGAAATCCTTGTGATGGGTTGTTGCCACAATAATGGGTTACACTTTCTGGGACATCCTGATTTTTGTTGCAATCACATATTTTTAGAAAATATAATGCTTTAAGCCTTATAAGGTTTCATTTAAAGGATTTTAATTGAAGAGGGTTTAATCAAACCCCCTTAGATTCAAACCCCCTTGGATAGAACCTTGCTAGTTTTAAACCATACCTATAATGGAGTCTCCTCTGCACCTATCAAAATATTGATAAAAAACCACTTTTGATTTACCTTTTGGGGGATCAAGTGAATTCATTTAAAATTTATGTTTTGTAAGTATGTAGTCCTTATTATAAGCTTCCCAAAAAGTATAATTTTAAATATATTTAATTTGATTACTATATTTATTTTTTATTTCTTGTGAATGTAGGTTTTTCACTGAACATCAAGTTCTATGTTCTACACACATGGAAAATTAGTAAATTAGTTTTTTTTTTTTTTTGAAAAATATCTATGCCCTAGGTATTGATGTCCTTGTTTCAAAAAAAAAAAGAAAAAAATGAGTTTCGATACATACATAAAAAGTTATGTTTTACGGAATATGCCTATGTCTAAATTATAATTGGTTTGACTTCAAAACTTAATTAAAAAAAAAATTCAACAAAACATTATGAAACCAAATGCATGCCCTATATATCAGTGTTACCAAACTAAATTCAAAAGAATCAAAATTTTATCCTTTGTAGAAAAAAAAGTTATGTGCTACAAAATACACATCACTTTAAAAAATGTTGTTTACTCTTAAAAACGAGTTATCAAAAGAGACGCAAAAAAATTTATAATTTAACTCCAATTTTTTTTAAAAATATATATTTAAAATCTACAAACAAAATCTCACAAATCACTAGTTCACATCATCTTCAAATTACTAATGGTTTAGCGACTATAGGTGGCAGAAAGTGAAGATTTAGTTTAGAATATTGATTTCAATGTCAAGTTTGGCCAAAAAGTGTAACCCATTATTATTCATGGCAACCTTGTATCCTCTTGTAGCAATGGGGAATCCTCTTGGTGATAAGATGACAATGGAAACAAAAGAACCTTTTGAATCTTTGCGAAAAGAGATCAAAGAGAGCTTTGTTGAGAACTATGGCTTAATATGAGAAGCATATGGATGCATGATGAGCTTTAGGTGAAAGCTAGATGAAGCAATGAATGAAAACAAAAGGCTCCTATGTCTTGTATGACCATGCGAGTGTTGAATGTGGAGAGCAATAACTTGCAAGAGTTGTTTGCACAAATAAAATTGCCTCCCTTTGTGCTTGAGGGAGGGGGTATTTATAGGTTAGAAGAAGGGATGAGAGATGAAGAAGAAGAATTGTTAACCCAATTTGATTGGAGAGTTAACACAGAGGATTGAAGAGTGATTTGGACTAAAATTGGAGTGATCTACCCAATAAAAGCTTATCACTCAAGAAGAAGTGAAGAAGGAGTGCATGGAAGTGCATGAGCTATTAATTTAAGATAAAATAGAGCTAATTATGCATGTGTAGGTGCATGAAATAGTTAACTCTATCTTTGGCATGAAAATCCATGCAAACATGAAGAAAAATGGGCAAAAAATGAGCATTTTTGAGTTAGAAACTCAAGTTTTTCTACAGTTGGAAACACAACAGGGTCACCCAAGGATCACCCCTTTCACCAGTTAGGTCACTCAGGGGGCAACCCATGGGTGACCCACTAAGGAGAGCACTTGGGTTGGCTTGCACGATGGGAGATGGAAATTGAGGAGAAAAGAAGGGGATCCACCTTTGGAAATAGGTTAGTCATGTGTGAAAATCCAAATCTCCACTTGTAAAGTATAATCTCCCAACGTGAGATCTAGAAATAATAGGGTGAGATTTGAATTGGTTGAGTGAAACTGAAAACCAAAAGTGGGAGATGGCTAGGGGGACCTCTAGAAGGCTTCTAGGGGGTGGAGAAGATGAAAAACACTACGGAGAGGTGAAAACTCACCTACAAGATGCATACAAGGCTTAGGAACAGGGTCACAAGCATAGAAAATGTAAATCGACAAGTGTCGAAAAGCGTCGACAACAAAGAGAGAGAGAAAATGACAAAGGGGAAACCACACAAGATGAAAGAAATGACATGTCACCAAGAGAATTGCTACTAATAGGATGTTATTTCATGCTTACATGTATGTGACAAGAATTAAAAATCATCATAGGGGTCCTTGTGGAAGCCATGCATGATTTTGGTGCTTACAATGCATGTGCATATTTATTGCTTCATCATTCTCGAACTATAGGACAAATTCATAACAAATAAAGATTTAATTTTACATGTGTATTATAGATCGTATCTTATTCACACATATGCTTTGACACCTATATATTAACATAATACACATTATTACATGATTCTATTAGGTCATTTAGGGCTATCTTATCCAATTATTACACTGACTATGAGATTAAATCAATAGATCTTTTGAGTTACATATGGGAGCACCATGTATCCCCTCTTTAAATTTGTGCCACTATTGTCATATCTTACAAAATGGGACATTAATCCTTCCTATTTTACGCATGGTTACACTTTATTACATTATTCTTCCCATACCAAGCCTCTTATTCAATAGAGCTTTCACACATACATCTTACATGGTTACAATTTGTCACATTTGGGGGCAATGTGCCAAGTGCTTCCCATTTGGATCAAATTTTGGGGTACTATGCTAAGCACTTAGTTTTCTTTTATATTTGGAGGTATTGTGCGGAGCACTCCCTTTTTATTTCTACTTTGGTGCATTGCGCTAAGCACTTCCCTTTCTATTAAATGTGGAGTTATTGCACTAAGTGATCTCCTTTATATTTGTCATTTGGATATACTACACTAAGCACTCTCCTTTCAATTACATTTGGTGGTATTGTGCTAAGCACTTCCCTTTATCAAGGCACTATGCCATTGTACTTTATATGGGTGTCCTTGACCGCTAAGAGTTGTAGCACCATACTTTTTGTCTATGTTGTGGACAACATTATTTTTAAGTAACACCATCTTCAACTCGTGTGCATACTTTCCAATCATTGTTTTATGATTATATCATTATTTGATTAGATGCTTATTGAATGGTGTGCTTGCATGATTACATGCTTAGATTACATTTATGTACTATTTCCATATTCCAATAGTTCCTTGTATCTTATGTATAAAACCAATTATTGGGGGCATATCCTACACTAATAATCCAATGTTTAGATATGCAATGATTGTATGAGATTATAGAAACTCATCTTATGGAGTGCATTGACACATAGACATATTGACAAATAACATAATCTTGAGCAAAGTTAAATCTAATCCTTTTTTGTCCAACAAAGTCATCCTGCAATCCCAAACTCATTATGAACATATTTAAATTTTTAAATTCAAATGTCACTAACTTCCCCCAATTTACCCTTCCCACCCAGAGTAACTAAACACAAATTTGTGATTGTATGGTTTAATTAACTAATACAACTCTTAGTTAACTAAGACGAATATAGATTAAATACATCTAAATATATATTTAAATAAAGCCATGAAATGGCTTGTTCACATTTCCTCCAAAATCTTTGCTTTTTATATATTTAAATATTTACTGCTTTTGCTCCCCACTTTTTAAGCATATAAAGTCCACTTTATTTGATTTATAAGGAGATGAAAAAAATCAAAGTTTCTAAATTAAAGTAAGGCTATTTTTATGCATTATTCATGCTCCCCACCATAAAATAAGGACCTTTGAATATATTCAATAGGTAACTTCAAGTGGAATAACCTGCACTTACAGGTCAACAACCATTTATAAAATAAAGTCATACTTTGACATTTGATCTCCTTATATAAACTTAGAGCTTATAGTTAGGATTTTAATATTTTAGGCATTTGATAACAAAATCCTAACATAGTAGAATAAGTGAAATGCTCAATTCGCAATGATAACCATTGATTCTGCCATTAATAAACATTAATGCCTATGTCAACATTAATGCCTCTGTCAACCTCTTATATCTGTTATTAACAAGCCTCAATGTCTGACATTCATCAAGCATGAAGACAAGATGAACTTTCCACTCTGATCAAGCATGAAAAGATGAATTTTATCAGCAACCTTGTATCATAAAACATATGCATTGTATCATACTTATCCTGATTGATGATTTTGATCCTGCAGTCTTATGTGATCAAACAAGTTAGCATTTCTTGACTTATCCATGAAGAAACATATCAACCTGAAGTATATGAACAACTCCTGTCAATACCAACACCTTTTTGACATCAATGACAATCTACTTTCATCATATTCTGCTTAAGAATCAGGGGCACTACTCCAGAGATAAAAACTGATTGTTTAACTAAAAACTGATTCCTTCAAACAGAGTAATCATCTACTAAAGTTGTCAAACTGTCACCAACACACTAAAAAATAGAAAGTTTTTTCACAGAGTCATTAACAAATACAAAGAAATGACGGCAATCTCAAAAGTCCTTCATTCTTAGAAATCATTGTTTATTAGCCGATAGGCTATTAGTGGGAGCTTTTAGCTCCTAGAAATTTCAGACGCTGGAATTGTCGGACGTCGGAAAATGTCTGACGTTGGAAAACATTTTCCCCGTTAGGGTTTGTCATTTTCTCTAATCTGACTCCCGTATTTATACTGATTGCCAGAATTTTACTATAGTCTGATTCCAAATAGCGTGTGAAAATTAAGAATAAAATAAAATAAAAAAATAAAGTGAATACCACCACGTGTCCTGCCCGAGCTCTTCAAACTCACCGCGTGTGTGATGCGAAAACAGGTGTTTGGAAGGAAACAGTCAGAGCCATATTGTGTAGTCCAATTCAAAATTGCAATTTACCCGTTTTACATTAACATCAGGGCTAAATTGCAGGAGGAGGCCGATTTACAGCATAAGCACGGTTACAGCTGGTTAGATCTAAAAATTTTATATGCACCACCTAGACTTGCTTCTGAATTCTGATTTTTCTTGCTATGCAATTTTTATCCATTAAATTTGAGATTGAGTAAACTTCCTTCTGATTTCTATTTTTTTTTTTGCTATGCAATCTTTATCCATTAAATTTTTGAGATTGAGGTTAAAAAATAAACTTGTCAACTTCTACATAGTTAAAAATAAAATGGATTGGTATCACAGAGACGCTGTGTGGTTGGTTAGATGAATGGTACATATGCTATGATAGATTTGTCCATATTATAATGAAAGATTTAATAGATTTTTTAAAATATCACAGTAAAATTGTATATTTAATCTAGGGTTTTTCCAACAATTTTAGTGCTCGGTCACATGGAAGCATTTGCTAGGGCTTTTAAATGTCACTTTGGCTGTAGGAATACAGCGGTTGCCGCGAAAGATCTCAAGTGTACTGTATGCTTAGATGTTCTGGATATCATATACGAGTCGGAAGATCTTTGTTCTACATTTCTGTCAACTGACATTGTTGTTGTCGCTGCAATTCTGGTAAGTACCCGTGTAATTAGGCCTGATTTTATTTAAAGAAGATGCTATTAACAGAAGTATTTTTTCAGGCAGTGGCATACATTCTGACGGTTCTGGGAATCAGAGTTTCCTATGCTTCCATGGCGTAATAATTGCAATTTTCACCTTATTCTTCACAAATTAGTTTTTTTTTTTAATTCTTCTTATTTAAAGAGAATTTTAGCGCTTATTTGAAATGGTATCAAGGCTATTATCTTGTATGTGTTTTGTAGTGAAAATTGTTTGCAGGTGTGAAGAATAAGATATAGAAACCTTGTGCGAGAGGATTTTGATGCATGTTGTGCAAAATCCAACATAATAATATGGCAAGTTCATGTCCATATACATATTATCCTTACATGATATTTGGTTCAACAAGCAAAAGTTCTAAGATGTCTGGTTTTGTTTTGTTCAATTTCATTAAAAAATAGCAGTCTACAGTTAATATTATAATGATTGTAAATATCCTTGTGAAGCATGCCAGAGCTCCCTCTATAGACAGTGTTCAAAGCGCTTCAAAATCAGAGACACGGAGGCATATTTTTTATTTTCCTTTTGGTGGGCGAAGCTGCAAGAATTTATTCAAACTCAAATCCAGTCTACTTTCTGCGGTGTTAGTGTAGAATTTCTATTCTAGGATATTCATCTAAATATATGGATCCTTTTCTATAACTGTATGGTGGAAAACTCATTTTCTAGCCTGTATTTGGGCATATGCTTTGTGGTGTAGTTGGAGATGGTAGTCTGGTAACTTAGTTTTTGTTTTTGTACTGTTAGAGGTCTAATGTTCAGAATCCTCTTTAGTGATAAGCTTTATTTGAGTCTATCTTCTAGATCCTTTTCCAGGATATGGTTTGTCGGCCAAAGGCTCTCCTAATTGGCCAATAATGGACATATAGATGATGGTACATTTTAGTTACCAATCTGCTAAAGTTTTCAGTGCTTTGTCCTGGACTTGGTCTTCCAAATTACCTCTTGCTGGCAGAGATATTATTGAATTTCAGAACATTGATGAGTTGGATAGACGGGGAAGCCATTGCTCAACCTTGGAGAAACTTCATGCTTGGGAGAAAAGGCTCTATGAAGAAGTCAGGGTATTTGTCTTTTTGCTTCCCCCTATCCCTTCTTTCAATAATATTGTCATTGATGCATATGGGAGAGTTGGTCATTCACAATCATTAGAACTACTTATTCAATATTGATTGCTTATATAGTATTTGTTGCACTTACAACAGAAAATAAATAGCCTTCAGCAGCAAGGAAGAAAATACAAATCACAGTGATTATACCATAGTTTTCTGACTAGTGTGCAACAAGAATGGTGCATCATTTTCAGCCATTGAATGCTTTAGGGATCACTGGCATCAATAATAGAATAGTCTGGAAAATCATCTGGAATGTCGCTAAAATCCCAACCTCTTGCATTGAGAATTTTGAGAACCTCTTCAACGACAATTAAATTACCATTTGGTGTAAGGTGTAAACCATGTCTATGCTACTGTTTTTGTTGACATTGCATTTTCTATCTATTCCTATGACCTTGACTCTTATTTTTAATTATATACAGGTTAATGGACACCACCACTTGCATTGCGAATTTTGAGAACCTCTTCAATGACAATTGCATTACCATTTGGTGTAAGCTGTAAACCATCTCTATGCTTCTGTTTTTGTTGACATTGCATTTTCTATCTATTCCTATGACCTTGACTCTTATTTTTAATTATATACAGGTTAATGGAGACCACCAAGAGTTCACTGAACACAATATTTAACTCCCATCAAAGTATTACCTCAGTCTTTTATGTGTTGAAGATTTTTCCCCATATATATAAGAGAGAAATCATCCTATTTTTGTCAGCAATGCTAGAAGCATGTGGCCATACAACTTCCACCGTCCACTTTACCTCCACTACTCCCACCTCCTAATATCCTTCTATCACTTTACCACCATTCCTCTCAACTCCTAATATCCCTCCATCAACTCTACCACCTTTGCTCCCAATGCCTAATATCCCTATCATTCAATCCCCTCATCCATTTATTCACAAATCCGCTTTCAATTCCTCCACCCATAAATAACCTCCAATTCCTGATCATGATCAATCAATGAACACATTGTCTAAACATGAAGCTTCCACCATGTCCATCGACTTCAAATATAAAAATTTGGATACATCTACCTATAAAGCCAAAAAACACTAAGCATTCTCATTCCTTACACCACAAATGCAAATAACCAAAGCAACATACATCCAAAAGGTTACCCAAACCCATATTTTCACAAGAAAATTCCAAAACTAAAATGCTTTGGGTGGTTAAGCAAAAAGAAAGTAAGTCAAATGAAGCATCCACATGTCAAAAATCACAACAATCTTCTTCCATCCAAAAATCCCAAAAGAACCACTCCATACAAAAAGTCCCAGAATCCTTCATCCCACAGGCAAAACAAACATTACAAAAATGCTAAGTCTATGTCAGTACCTACATTCCTACATCAACCATCCCATAAACAAACATCACCATTCCTTCCTACACATACTCCAAATCATAAAATAACATCACCATTCCTTCCTACACATACTCCAAATCATAAACTTCAGTGTTTATCATGATGTGTGCAACCATTGGTCTTGGTTCCTTTCCATTCCACATCAATCCCGCCTACCTCCACCTTTCCATCTTCAATCCATATTCGTACATATCTCCCCTACCAATATCCTATGGTCCATGCTATCCTAGAATCAACTGGTCAATAAACAAGAATGATTTCAAATACAGAAAATATATGTGTATATGTGTTCTAAGCAAAATACTGAGATGCAATATATTTCAAACTCCCAGATTGACGATCAATGAGAGTGAAGTATGTGGTAATTTTGATTTGTTCCAGTTTCTTTTTCTATACCTTGTTTCCTAAAAATTTGTTTCTTTAACGCCTATGTTTCTTTGTGTTTAATTACATTAAATATTATTTCTGATTTCTTACTAGATCTGCCTTCAAGATCAATGTACTAATAACTTAAATTTGTGTGGAAAACTATAACACAGCATTGCATCTATCTTTTAGATTTGCCTATTTTATGATACTTATGGAACACTTCAATAGAAATCACAATGTAATATTTCTGGTTTAGATAGGCTTTCTAGCATATTTATTGGTGTTCTGCGTTTATACTATTTTTGCTTTTTTTTGGGAAACTGTTGTTAGCTCTGCCTTTTAGTATGCTTTATAGATATTTGCATATAGGTGTTTATATGTTTTTGTTTTTGTGTATGAAGAGACTCATTTTAATATTTCAATTGTCATTTAATATTTTTGCCAACTGCCATTTATTATTTGAACTGTCACTTTATATTTTTCCCACTTGTAAGACTAACTTTTGGATGGTTCATGCAAATTCTGGTTAACATTTTTAGCAAGCCTAGAGACATACTATTAATTCGAGGATAAACTTTCCTGTTTATTTCTTAATACTCGCTGCCATCTAACTATTTTTGTCTTCATAAATATTAATGGCTAATATATTTAAATGTTTTACTTATGAGAAAAGGCTGCATGTGAAATGTTGAGCAGACTGAGAGGAACATGACTCAACTCAAATTAAAAAGAAGAAAATTGGAGCCACAGAAATCCTGTTGGTTTCTGAGTAAAATTCTTTCCTACATGAGTCAAGATGATTACAACAGGCCAAGCAATGCCACTCAACTTACACATCCACAACTCTCTTAGCCATGCAGTCTACTCAACTTTGGCCAATCATGTATACCAGCTTTGGAAATGGGCCATCTGCTCAAGTGTAAAAACAGAGGAAAAACTTGTCCTCATGTTGTAGATCACAAAATGAGGACAAGTTTGGCCATGTTTCCTCATACTACACTGCATGTGTGTGTAAAGGAAATGGCTTCAATTGACGTAGGAAAATTAGGGTTAGGCTGACTTTTATCAATGGCAAATGTTAGCTTTCAGATGTGTTTAATAATATTTCAGTGACTGAGCTATTTTAGAGTTTGCTTTGTAATGTGCTATTTTAGCATGTCATTTGGATAGGGGCATGTCCCATCCCATTCCTTCCATATAGTCTAGTCATTCTGGGCTAGGCTACTGAAGTTGGCCCCTTCTTTCACGAGCCTCCCGGCAACCATAATCTTGAAAGGTGGGCCATACTCTATCTTAATCTTATGTATGTAACATGAGCAGACCACAATATGGGGGCACCTCAGAGGTTTAGTTAGAGTGGATACGCTATGTCCTGTCTACTTATACCAATACTCACCCCTTTTATCAATACTCACCCCTTTTATCATTGTGATTTAATGTTGTCGGCAATTACCAGTTGAACTGCTGAACCGTTGAACCGTTGAACCAGTTCAATCCGTCAGTTCAACTATCGGCACCTCTTACTCCATTGAACCAATGAGCCAGTTGAACCATTGAACCTTTAATTATTCGGTTCAACATACACAACCGGTTCAATATACCCCCATCGCCTAGACTTTTCCAATTGAACCTCTGAGTTCATTGAACCATTGAACCCGATGCTCCTTATTGAACCAACGAACCGAACGAACCCGCTATATCCATGGAACCGTTGAACCATTGAACCAGTTCAATTGTCAGTTCAACTATCGACACCTCTTACTATGATGGACCGACAAACCACATGAACCTACTATATCCATTGAACCGTTGAACCTTTGAATTGGTTCAACCACCTGCAAACATCTATTATTGGTTTCCCCGATATGCTTCAACCCGATACACAGATGCTGGATACACACTGCTTATATATTCAGCGAACAACATGAACTTAACCCCAAAAAAAGGACTCTTATACATACCTTTCTTCATAGGATATACACAAGATGATACTCACATACAAATGCGATTAACTCACAGACTGTTCTGACCTGCAATTAACATGTATACATAAAATGTATATTTGAATCTCATGCCGATAACCTCCTCTGTAACAAATTTCGTAGTTTCTATTCTGCCATGACCATAAACAAAAAGAAAACAAAACAGAAAACTATTATACAAAGTCCATTCCACTGATTTCACAGAAATCCACTGGTGGAATGGTTTTAATCGTGCATCTCGACCACAGGAGACTAAATTAAATACAAAACTATTCTATACAGATAAGATACACAGAATAATTCGATATACAGAGTATTTACACTAAGGAGCATTGGGTTCAATGGTTCAATGAATTCGAAGGTTCAATCGGCAAAGTCTAGGCGACGGGGGTATATTGAACCGGTAGTGTATGTTGAACCGAATAATTAAAGGTTCAACGGTTCAATGGCCTCATTGGTTCAACGGAGTAAGAGATGCCGATAGTTGAACTGACGGTTGAACCGGTTCAACCGTCGGTTCAACTATCGGCACCTCTTACTACGATGGACCGATGAACCACATGAACCTGCTGTATCCGTGAACCGTTGAACCTTTGAATTGGTTCAACCACCTGTAAACATCTATTATCGGTTACTTTTACTACATTCTTAGTCTATATCATTATAACTAGCTATACAATATAGTCTGGTAGCATAGTATTGATGAAGAGTAGTCTGTTTAAGAGCGAGTAGAATGAGCCAAACAAGCAAGACAGCCAACTAATGGAGCATTGATATAGGTTGAAGGTTCAGACTGCGCATAAACACTTCTGTTATCAGGAAAGTGATCATTGACATCTGGGCCTCCCACAACTGCTCCAACCAAAAGGTTTGGATTGGGGGCATTAATATGCAAAAATTGGAAGCCTGCACTGCACCCAATGGCCTTTGGGTGCTGGGCCACTGAAGGCAGAGATGAGCCTCTGTGGTGAATATGCTGTGGGTAGTTGGAACCATACCCAACCATGTATGACATCTTCAAAGGATTGGATCCAAGTATATAGTCCACCTGCCACAAAATAGAATAGCAAGAGCAACATTCCTCAGAATCAAGACCTGGGTCACTTACTAAACAAATATAAAAAATCCCTTTCACACTTTAACTGCTCTAGGTGTCCATCATTATACTTTTGACACCTCATTAATAACTATTATTTATACCTGGCGTCTTGCGATTGCTCTAAGCTTGCGAGGAGTCACTGTCATTTGCCCACAAGACACTAGCTGTTTGGAGGAGCTGAGGTATTTAGCATAGGTCACAAGCAGAAAGGATGCAGATGTAACATACTGCAGATTAACATCAGGCAATGTGTAGAGAAGTCCTCCTGTTCAAATATGGTCACTAGTATAAGTTACAAAATGATCACAACAATACTGTGCATTCAGATAAAGGTTTTTCACCTACCTGGTGTGTATTTAGACCTAGAAGATTTAGGCAGGATAGAGCAGATATAGTTTGTCAGCATGAGCTTTGTAGTCTTGAAGAGACTTAATTTTCCCTATCAAGAATTCCTGCACGGTACAATACACATCCACTTGCAGTGAATCCAGTCATCTATAAAAACATTTTGTAGCCCTATGATTAGATGCTAATTTACATAGTAGTGTCCACGATTAGGCCAGAAATGCATAAAGTGGGAGGGCTTAATCTTCAATAGAATGAGGCCAAAAAGTGAATCAGCAAGAAGATAAAAAATATTGCAGATGCAATAAAAAAAATGAAGTTGTCACGCTTGAAGTTACTATACCTTCGATAGAAGCACTCGGGCTCCAACATGTTTATTGTACCAGCCAAATATATTGTCCGATTCATAAGCTCCTAAGCTCTGACCGTTTGCTTGAATGTAGCTTAAATATTTGGCATTTTTTGTTGCCTTATGCAGCCATGCAGTTCATCCTGAGATCGCACAAAAAACAAATAAAGAATTTAGCTCTGACATTTCATGGCAATATAATCTGAAAGCATATCACATTTAGTTTCTTTACCTGGTAGCCAGAATGAGAGCGATAGAATGGACAGACTGCAGACTTAAGGGAGTCAATGTAAGATCCTCTGTGCTTATCAGCGAAATCAAATACCTAAGAGAAATGAAGTTTTAGGAGCCACTGAACAAGAAACAGAATTTATTAAGCTTTTAAGCTGCTGCTATTGAACCCTAGCGTTAAAAACTATACCATCATGGAAGCCTAAATTAATCTCTTCGAATAGGAAGGATCTGACTTCCGAAACACAAGGGATGCAGCTGCAATTGCTGCAGCCGTTTCAGCAGCAACGTCTGACCCAGGGTTTTGGCTATCTATTTTATATGCAGTTCTGTCAGTGTCCATATCTTCTGGCCTCTCCCAGCATTTGTGATCATTGTTAGGGTTTCCTACCTGCAAAATTTTCAGACAAGCCTCATTAATGATTAGAATTTATAAAGCCAGGAAATACTGAAATGAAATCATTCTGTTGTTATGCACATACTGACCTGAACATATATGCTTCCGGTTAACCTTAACCAGCCGGTGCGTTGCAAACGACCGGCTGGTCGACGTTTGTACGGCAGAGTCAAAACAGCAGAAACAGCTTCGATGGATTGTACGTCTGCAAGGTCGTGAGGAGATTAGTCGATTTGGTAGTTTAATAGGTAGTTTAGTTTTATAGCTAAGTAATATTTTAGTGCTATTTTATTTTTACCAAATTAAATTATTTTTTAGATTTCAATTTTATTTACCCAGGTCATTTCAAAATGAGTTCACATAAATTTTTCCTTATAAATTTAGTTCTGCAAATACAATAGTTTCAAATTTGAAATGATAAACAATTCTTTATCTTTAGAAACAAAAAAATTACTAAATGAGAATATTAGATTAATTAAAATAATTAGAATCGTGTTCTCTAAAAGTACTTACTATTATTACTTAAACAAAAAATTAAGCGACCAAGATAAAATACAATAGTTAAATAAGAATATGTTATTATTATTATATTGTGTAATTATTCTTCAAACTCTAGTATTTCAATTTTAGTATTTCAATTTTATTTAGTCAAATCACTAAAAATATTTCACCATGTTATTACATTTTTCATTTTATTCTTCAAACTTACAATATTTTAATGCATTTTAAATTATAAAATTATTAGTATTATTACATTTTAAGGAAATATTTGTGTTATTTAATAGATTTTGTAAAGTATAGTTTTATAGTTAAGGAAATATTTTAATCCTATTTTATTTTTACCAAATTAGATTTTTTTTAGATTTCAATTTTATTTACCCAAGACATTTCAACACTCTTCAAAATTAATTTTTTAATTATTGGAATGCAATTTGTCTATACAACCAATACCTAATCAAGAAAAAATTACAACTAAACAAATACTATATACAACCAATAGCTAATCAACAAACAAAATTACAACTAAACAAATACTATAACAACAACACTACGCGACACTTGTTACTTAAAGCACACAAGTGAGGACTATCTCATTATTTGAAGACTATTGCATCTGCTGAAGCTTATTAGTTATTAATCTATTAACAGTAAACTGGGTCAATCAAGACATGGGATTGGGCAAACTTGATATAAATTTGAACTTTTCCTATGTCAAGATGATAAAATTTTTTTAAAATGATTTATCTTTATTGTGATTAACTAGAAAAATAGCCTCTTTCTCTGTAGATTGTGAAGAGTGCAACAAACACTATAAATGTGGAGAGAAATTGAGGGGAGGATGTGGGAAGTAAAAAAATTATGAACACTAATCTTACGTCCCACGAGTTAAGTCATGTTAAATGGATGGCAATAATTCTGAGAGTGAAAAATCATCAATTTTTTAGAATTTAATTTTTTACTTCATTACCTAATCTTCAAAATTACTTTTTATCAAAGGTACAAAATAATTATAATATTAACAAGTGTCACTTAGTGGCTAGTAGATGCCTTGTAGTGTTGTTATTATAGTATTTGTTTAGTTGTAATTTTTTTTTGTTGATTAGGTATTGATTGTAAAGACAAATTGCATTCCAATAATTGAAAAATTAATTTTTGATGAGTGTTGAAATGTCTTGGGTAAATAAAATTGAAATCTCAAAAATAATCTAATTTGGTAAAAATAAAATAGGACTAAAATATTTCATTAACTATAAAACTAAACTACCTATTAAATAACACAAATATTTCCTTAAAATGTAATAATACTAATACTTTTATAAATTAAAATGCAATATATATATATGATGGATTTTGGTGATATGTGGTGTATAATGATGGATGGACATGTATGATGTTTATTTTTATGGGTTTATATTTTTTATGATTATGACATACATATGGATAGATGATAAAATGATACATAGATATGATTATGATTGGATAATGTAATGTTTATGATGGATGCATGATTATGGAAATGTATATATTCTTATATGAATGGATATATGTATAGAACGATAATGATATGTCTAGTACACTTGTATTACAGGATGAAGATAATGAAAAGGTAGATTAACAGAAGAAAGTAGGTGAAATTTGATTGAGCAATCCTTGTGAGAGCTTATGGCTTTTTATTGCGGTAAAAGAATGGATGGTGGATGATGAATGAAAACTTTAACGGTTGCACACAAATTTAGAGATTGCAATCCTTATGTTTGATATAGCATATGGATATTATTCACCAAAGTATGGAAGACCAAGGCGTTAATGTATCCAATGCACACAATATAATACAATCTTCTCTATCGTATGAGGTCAAGATGTTGATCCAACATACACAAGATATGAATATTAGCTGATCTAAGATGGACTTTGACTCTGCAAGCAAAGATTTGAACTTATTTCCACTAAACATAATGAAACCTTGTTTGTTATATGTATGGGAAATAGTCTTAGCATAGAATAAACCTAATACATAAGAGATTGAACATTTAGCTTCTTAGATGCAAAAGATATTGATATGCAAGATGCTAATCCCAATTCGTACAATATACCAATAATCGTAGTAGGAGAATAAGATCATCCCACAAACACAGCATATGAAAGAAAATGACCATGCCCCACTCTATACTTCATTGCAACATACCAAGATATGATGGATCAAGGCAGCCTAGATTATGTATTAGAAAGGGACAAAAGATAAATCAAAAGAAAACAAAAGACACAACCATCATGTTATCTTGCCAAAAAAGGGTGCTCTTGGATGGATTGGATAGCACCTTGTTGTGAGGAAAGATATATCTAGTTGAAGGCTAAGATATTGGATTGGTATAGCAAATGTTGGCTAAAGGCATGGAGACAAACGTCTCTGGTTACCTCTGATTTCTTAACTGCTTGAGCTACTGTGACATGTGTAGTTTGTTTTCTGCTTGAGTTAGTCAAAGAGAAGAAATGAAATGAGAATGGAAGAATGGATCATTTGTGCTTGCGTACAAGATACTTCCTTCATATTCCAGACTGCCTACATACCCTATATCCATGGGATCAAAGCACAATACGATGATGATGAGACATGATATATATGTAGTTCTAGGTGTTTATTGATGATGTGGGAGATAGATGATTGAACAAATGTGAGATGGATGATGATTGATGAAGGTTGGATGAATGTATAGAAGATGGAAATGGTCTATCACCTATACTTGAATCTGGGTACTTCCTTTGTATCCTAGATTGTCTACATACCCTGTATTGATGGGATCAAGGCACTTAACGATAGAGATAAGATGTAGTTCTGATGGTCTTATTGATGGGATAATGATGAAGATGGCTTGGATTGATCAGACCATGGATTGATGGGATTGGTTGATGTTTGATGATGTGTGAGATGCTTTAAGTATTCACTCCAAAGACTAGGTGCAAGCAAGTGCCCCTAGTGTAGAATAAACTTATCAAAAACAAACAAGGTATTGCCCCTGTCAAGCTGTAAACCAATGATCAATCGATTGATTGGTGATGATAGTGTTGTCATTGTGGGGAATGATATATCCCTAGATTTACACAAGGATGTGGGAATGATATATCCCATTGATGATGATTAATTGATTGATAATTGGGTTGATTTGGTTTACAACAAGATTAGGATCAAGACCATTGATGTGATTTGATAATTTTGACACGATTGATTGACTTGATTGGTATGGATGAAGGATGACTTGGATTTGGATAATTGCTTGGACCAATTCGACTTGATTGATTGAATGATTGAAATGAAGACATTGATTTGAAGAAGTGCTTGGATTGGAATGGTTTGATGGATTGATTTGGTTGATTGATGAATGAATTAGAAGAATTGATTTGATTGGAGTGAATTGATTTGATGGATGTGATTTGAAGAAGAATTGGTTTGATGAATTGATTTGAAGAAATGATTTGATTCATTTGGATTGATTGGAGGAAGTTGTTTGATGATGATTGAATTTGTTATTGATTGATAGATTATTGCTTGGATTTTTGTTGGATATTTGTTTTTTTTGTGTTTTTGAAATGTTTTGATTTTTTTGGATTTTTGATATGTGCTAATTTTTTTTGGATTTTGGACATGTTTTGATTTTTTTTGGATTTTTTGAGAATATTTGATTTTTTTTTGTATTTTTTGAAATGTTTTGGGATAGCACTAGATGACAATTTTGATTGTCTTTATGCTAGACACCAATGACAAGGGAAAACTAAGTCTGGATGCAAGAATTGAGGTACGATGAATGGACAAAAGGATGAGCAATAGTAAATGGGATGGAAGGCTCATGATAAATGGATGGGTAAGAGGATAGGCCATAGAACAGAAAACTCATGATAAATGGATATATACAAGGATAGACTATAGTGGATGGATGTATACGTCATAATGGAGCTAGGATGTGATCTCCAAAGACTATGTCACATAGGAATAACATGCCCCATTCTAGGTACTAGACTTAGGATTTTACATGACAAATCTTATGATGAAAGGATGATGGGAGGGATTGGAAGGGATGAGGCATATCAAGAGATACCCATAGCATGTTTCAACATTTTTCCCCTTATGTCTTTATCAAGATCAAAAGGAGGAAGGGAGGATAGACATATTCAATATGATAGGTATGTGGTTGTAATGGATAAGGATGGTAGGATAGGATAGTATGGAAATGGTATGATGGGATAGATACGAAAATGATAGATTAGATGAGACAACGTGCCCCCAAGTGTAAGTGACATAGATAGTCAACCCACTCATGATGTCTGTTTGCCAGCTTTTCATCATGGTACTTATCCAAGATGCCACCAAGGGTGGTTTTCACCATTGGATGAAGGGATTTCTCTTTACTATTTTGATTTTTTGATTATTGAATGGGAAAAGTGGTTATGAATAGGAGGGACTCAAGTGTCTAGTGCCATGAAAGGTGATTGTCCCATTGGAGATGAATGTAATCGTATGGACCATGTCAAATGTCATTTTGCTAATCGATGTTGGTAAGGGATTGCATAGAAGGAAGATGGATTAGGTAGATAGTGGATTATAAAAGGTTTATAAAAGGATGGATGGGGGGTAGTGGATTATGAATGGAAATATAGCGGATAGTGGATTATGCATGGTTAAAAAGCTTATGCAAACGCATGGACCATAAAAATAAAATGGGGAGGATATGTAGGATTGACATGTTATAGGGACGCATTGGATTGGTATACGGAAGTGTGGTGGGATGAAAGGGAACCATGACCAACGGTTGCACACACCATGATAAAAATTAAAGTTTTTGATGGGCAGGTGGTGTAGGAAGTAATGGAAATGTTTTCTTAGGAGATGGATGACTTATTGATTTAGGTACCCCCATAAACTTAGTATTTTTAGAATTTTTGTTTTACTTGTGGGATTTTTGGAATTTTTGAATGGAATGGGAATTTTAGATGAAAGGAGATTGTTGGGATTTTTGAGAGGTGGATGCCTCATTTGACTTGATTGATTTTGCTTAGGGACCCAAATCTTTTTGCTTTTGGATTTTTCTTGTGAATGGTATGGGTTTAGATAGATTTCTGGATGTATTTTTCTTTTACCCTTTGCAATGATATCCTAAGGCATTAGGACCTTTAGGATTTTTTCTATTATGATGGGAGGCATCCAAGTTTTTATTTTTGAATCCCATGGGTTTGGTGGAATGGGTGGAAGCTTTATGTTTAGACAATATGTGCATTTGTTGGTCATGATTAGGAATATGAGGAAATTTATGGATGATAGGGGGATAATTAAGTGTTGGAAGCAATAGTGGTAGAGTGACTGGTGGGATATTAGGAGTTGGAAGAAGTGGAGGTAAATTGGATGGTAAAAGGTGTATGGTCACATGCTTTTGACATTTGTAGGGTAGTGGATGTGGAATGGAAACATATGTTTTAGGGGTATGATGAGATTTATGATGGAAAGTGGACTTGAGATGCATGGTTGTAACAGACAATGGATTTAGATGCGGTTTGAACACTAGACTTGAAATCCTTATTGGATTGAGAAGGTGAGGTGGTGGACAATGGTGGTTTCTCCCCTAAGGAAGAGCATTCATGAATGAGGGTGGATAGACCAAGTGGATATGATGGTGGATTTGCAACATGGTCAATAGTGGATGTGGAAGGATCATTAGGATCTTGATTATGTTCATTTAGATCCAAGCTATTTGTTTGATCATCTATGTTTGCTTGAGGGCCAAGTGTCTCATCATGACAAGTGGAAGTTAGTGGATCATGAGTAGGGCTAGATGGATGATGTATAGGAGCAATGTAGATATCTTGCTTATGGATAGGTATATGATTATGGATAAGATCAAGGTGCTCATGGATAGGCTCTTCATTATGAACAATATCTTGATCATGGAAATGATATATGTTATGGATAGGTTGGATTTGGATTGTTTTCTCATGGATAGGTTCTTCATAGGTAATATCTTGATCATAAAGAAGGTATAGGTTGTGGATGGGTGGAATGAAAGGGATTTGATCTTGGTTAGAACTAAGGCTTGATGTTTTCGCATGCTTAGGATTATGCTCTTGACATAGCTATTGATTTTCTTGAATGGAAGTGGAAGGCTCTTGGATATGCTTGACATATTCTTGAGGTTTATTGACATGAGGGGATGATAGATATTCACTTGGACTCCTAGTGGGAGGCTCTTTAATGGACTCAAGGGGCTCTAGATGGTCATCAGCATATGTACATGATGGAGTTTGACATGGACTTATGATGGGAGCCTCTTTAATAGGGTCAATGGGTTGTGGACTATATTAAGGATTTGGAGGACTAAACAAGATGTTTGAGTACTCTTTGATAGGCTCAATGAGTTGTGGACCACATGATGGGATTGAAGGATTAGACATGACATTGAGAGATTTTTTGATAGGCTCATGAATGGGTATTTGACATGGATATTGTTCATTCCTTGGTAATAGCTAGTGGATTGAATCCTTTGCAAGTGTATGGGTGAAAGGACAATACAATGGGTGGACAATAAGGGTGGATATTATAGGCTTATGATTAGGATTAGGTGGAGAAATAATGGTATTGAACATATTGGGATTTGACTTGGATGGAGGGATAGTAGGATTGGATGGATTGGGATTTGGATTAAATGGAGATGGCACATGAGATTGGGATGAATTGGCATGCTTAAGGATACTTTGTTTGTTTATTATTATAGCCAATGGATCACATCCTTTGCAAGTGTATGGGTGAAAGGACAAAATAATGGGTGGACAATAAGGGTGGATATTATAGGCTTATGATTAGGATTAGGTGGAGGAATAATGGTATTGAACATATTAGGATTTGACTTGGATGGAGAGATAGTAGGATTGGATGGATTGGGATTTGGATTAAATGAATATGGCACATGAGATCAAGATGAGTTGGCATGCTTAAGGATACTCTATTTGTACATCTCGTAGAAGTGTGGCATAAATATAGGGAACTCATTTGTATCATGACCTTTGATCCAATAGTATGCACAATTGTCATATTTGTCATATGCATTTTCTTCACTTGGTTTGACTTGAAAAAGTTCAATGAGTTTTGCATCAAGAAGCCCTTGTAAAATCATCTTAGTTATCGCTTTCAGCGAAGCATTGGAGTAAGATGGTGATGAAGGTAATGAAGGGCTTGGGGGATTAGAAGGTTGGTGGATCAATGGACTAGGAGCAAGATCACATGGTGGTGTTGTAATAGGACTTGTAGGCTAATGCTTCATCATTGGAGTGGATGGTGATGGAGAGTACTCATAGGATACATGATATAGATTGGTATTTCCCTCGTCAAAGGATATTAAGTCTTGTTGCAAAGGCATTTGATCTTGTTGCAAGGGTTGACTTAGGTCTATCAATGATGCTTGATGGTCTCAGTGGTGATTAGGTGAAATGGTGGGATAGGTAGATAAAAGGTCTTGGGGTATGAATTGATGTTGATAGTTGTTGATATTGGAAGAAATGGTGTATGGTGATGTAGAATTGACATGATATGTGGATGGATGAGATTGGTATGAAGTTGGATAAGTTGATGGAACATTGACTTGATAGGTTGGTGGATTAGGTTGGTATGAAGTGGATGGGTATGACACAGAGGATTGAGATGGCATTGGTTGATGGTGAATGGATAGAGGATGATGTGCTTTTTGGGTTTGGCAAGTGGCTATAAAGTGTTGGGCTTGAGCTATGAGGTGTTGTATTTGAGGCGATTGGCTTGTTTGAAGTTGAAGTTGTTTGATGAAGGCTTGTAGTTGTTGAATGAATCATTGGTCTAGGGGTTGTGGTGCTTGGTAAAGCTTTTGAATGAGGTCTTGGAATTGGGGTACTATGTCTTCTAATGTTGGCATGTTTTATAGCTTAGGACCCTTCCGAAATGTGCTTGACTAGGATTATGATGGTGATATTCAAGACTTGGTTGGAAATGTAATTTTGAACCAGATAAATGAAGATAGTCTATAAGTAACTAGAGGCAAGGTTGAATGCAACAAAGGTAATTGGAAATAGCTCAAAGGTGACTGGGAATACGCCAAAGTTGATGAATGTTGTTGATCAAAGGTGAGGTTGTATGGCTCAAAGGCGACCAATTGCAATTCAAAGGCAATTTTGGATAGCTAGAGGTGACTGTAAGATATTCAGAGGTAAATCAAGTCAACCAAAGGCAAATTGATGTTGATCAAACACGATTGACTACTGTTGAAAGGCATCTGGCTATTGTTTGAAGATAACTTTTTGTGTCAATGAATGATGTTTGACGTTTTTTGACAAGAAAATAGATAGCAAAAGACACACAAACACACAAGACACTCACAAACATGTACAACCTAGGCTGGAAAGGATACTACTTGTTGAATCCCTACTTGGATTTATCCAAATATTAAATTGAAGTGGATAGCTAGAGATGTTCGTGACATTGGCTCCCCCTTACACAGCATGAGAACACCAACTTCTCTTACCATTTGGATTGTATGTACCAAGGGAATTTCTATCTCTATAATGAATAGTACATGTAGGGCAGATTCGGAGGTCCAACCTCCTATGTCAACAAGTAAAGGGATTTTGGCCTCTAAACAAATGGTTTCTAGTGAATATTCATGGGACCAGCACTTTACATGCATCCAACAAGCCACTTAAAGCTCTAACTAGCTCTACTAGGAGTCTCAAATATGCTAGGTACACCTCCTTTTGAACTAACACTGTATGGTAAGCGCTAATACTGGTTTGGACTTGGCTTTTGCCTTATCCTATTTTATATAGAACACTGAATGAAAGTACCACTTGAGGTCATTCCCTTGAGGAGAGTACCTCTTTTCCCACCAAGGCAAACCTCTCTAAATATAATGACAAGTTCTCTTGCACCCAAGATCCATTTGATATGCAAGGGTAGAGGATACTTTTTTTATTAGCTTAGGGTTACAAACATGCATAACAAGTAAACAAAAAAGGTAAAAAAACAAGGTTCCTTTTAAGCACCAAAACAAAATGTTCCTGAATTAGTAAAAAACATGATGAGTCTTTGACCGATCGATCCTTCAGTAGATTTGTTAGTAGTTTTAGATCCACCTTTCTTCAACAAATGATAAGATGCTACAACGACAAGCATTAGCTACCAAAGAAAATTAATTTGCAACAGTATAAACCAAAAGTGAAAGAATAATGATCAAATGCGACTATTTGCAAATCAAATGTGATGATAGTTTTACCAAAGTGACCACCTGCTGCTCAAAGGTGAGTTTGTATCATGCAAAGGTGATTAAGGATCATGCAAAGGCAATTTACTGTTAACCAAAGGTGCTCAGACATGTAAAATGTATAAAAACTTAGGATCCAAGGTTAGGTAAATGATAAAAAGGTAAATATAAAGGCTCTAATAACCTAGAAGGATGGATTGCTTGAATTAGATCTTGGATTTTGTAACACAACAAAAAAAGGATTCCACTAGATGATGTTATTAGGTCAAAGACAAATCAAACCCCAAATGAGCTAGCTTGAGGATGAGAAAAAACTACTAGGGTTAGCAAATAAATCAACTTGCAACCCAGATCAGACATAGAAAACTCAACTAAAACCCTAGAAGACCCTGAAAAAATAGAAAAATATTACTAAATCCTAGCTAACCAGAGGCGATGCACTGTCGATCAAAAGAAAATGTCTGCGAACCAAAGGTGACCGAGGATCATACTAATGCAATTTTTTATGTACCAACTGCAATTCAGGATCATGCAAAAGTGATGATTTTCTATTCAAATGTGATACTCTACGGATCAAATGCGCTCTGCATATCTATACTTGAAAATAACTTTCAAATAAAAAGATTAATCAAGGATATGGGTCCCACCGGGCGTGCCATAATGTGTTAGCAGGGAAAATTGGGTTAATAAGATCAAGCATTACAATCAAAAACCCAATCCTACCACCTTAAAGGAATCCATCTAAATGACACAAAATGAAAGTAAATCAAACAACAATGTCACCTAGATTGGATTGATTCCTTGGTTGTAATGTGTATTGCTTCTCAGTAGTTAACAACCATAGTTGTCAAAGCTGCCATGATGCTAGATGATATGCTCAAGGTGCTCAAGGTGCTCAATGGATGCTTAATGGACTCAATATGCATGAGATGATAATTTGGATGCTATAATGCTTGTGTGGGGTGTCATGAAATTAGGTGAGAGGGTGTATATATAGCTTTCTACTAAGATTGATCAATGGTGGAGATTAAACAAGAAGCTTAGATGAATGTGTACAAGACATGTGTAAATAGGAAAATCTTTTATTATATATGATTGTAGTTGGTTTGTTGGTAATGGTACAATTGATTTTCTTAAAATAGGATGCTTTTCTATTTTAAGGATTGGATGATGTGGATGATTGATTTAAGGACCAATTAAATTATTTTTGTATTTGATTTAGGATAAGACCTACCTTGTACACATAGAAGAAAGTGATAAGAGAGGGTAATGATACGATAAAAATAAATTAAACAAATCTATTGATTTAATTTATTTCTAAATGATAGAGGAAAGGGTAGAAAGTTGGAAGAATCAACAAAAATTAAATAAATAACCTTATTTAATTTATATGCATTATGAGAAGACAAATAAATAAAATTTAAAATTTATTTATTTTAGAGGAATAATGGTATAATTAAATAATTAAAGATTATTTAATTATAGATGAATAATAGAAGAAAATAGATGATGGAAATATATGATTTAGAAGAAAATAGATAATTGATACAAATGTGTTAGACAAAAGACATATGAGATGCAAGAAATTGACAAATGATGTGAAGGGTCAATTTTGGGTGTCTACAATATAATTAATATTATTATTTATATTATAACTGTTGATGTGTAAAATTGTGCAGGTTCCAACACCAACATGGGAAGTTTTAGGAATGTGGGGCTTGCTACCTGAAACAACCTCCAAATTTTAAAGAAGCTGGCTCTTCTCTATCTTGTATGGGTTTTGGAAAAAAGAGGAGAAATTAACAGAATTAAAGATATAGTTAAAGAAAATCTATCTATGCCGATGCACCTGAATAATAAGTACCTCTCTCAACTTAAGCACAGTGAAGCTATTCTCAAGATTCAGTTATGTTAAAGAGAAAATGTTGCGTGATTCACATAAAAAAATATAATGAATAACTCAAAGGCTCACAAATAGACAATTTACAGTGACACATAAAATATCAACCAAGGCACAGAACTTTGTCTTTCTCATTAATTTTCCAGCAACATAAGAGGCACAGATACATGCATAGTTACATTTACTTTCTGAATCAAGAATAAGAAAAATAAAGGCAAAATGATATTCACTGGTCACAACAAAAAGTCTCAAACTTCTCTCTTAAATCTCTGATAGAAAAATATCTCTAACAAAACTATCTATGAATGAATCTAAATATCGATCTATACCAATGTTACATATTTATAGCACAAGAGCAACTCTAGATTATCTGCATAATTGAATCCCAACGGCCTAACCAAACTGGAGCTAACTGGAAGTCCCTGACACTTAAAATCTTTTGGATCCACAAACAGTTACAATAACTGCAAGTCCATTAGCTGTGGGAAAGATATGTGTGGCGCATCCCTTCTATAGAGAGAAGACACTTGGCGGCATCCACACTCTTTAAGAAATGAACTCTGAGACACATGGAAACGTCTGCACACATATAACTTGAAACTTCTTCATCTCTCGAGAGAAATAGGAAACTGACACATGGCGGTGTCTGTAGCAACTAGAAATAGATACGTATCTTTATTCGTACCTTCTCGTTGAACTATGTCTCTATATTCAGGTGGCCCCTGCCTATGACAACTGTCATGATCTGCTGCTCTGAAGCTTAAAGACATATTAGAAATGGGGTCCACAACTCTTCACTTGCTAGCTTTCAAATAGGGACAGGTGCTAGCTTCCGCAGTATCAACTATCTGGTACGTCGCAGCTTCTGCATTCTTCTTGAAACATTAGAACCTTTTTGAGACTCACACGAAGGTTGACACATGTCGGGCTCCGTGAAATTGAAGAAACATTTATTATCATTGGAAGAAGGGGCAAAAGCTTTTACTTGGGTGCTGCATCCACCACGTGGCACATTCTGCATCACTAAACCTTTACACTGGGGCCTACCTCCATTTATTAATTTGCATCAAAGGATATATAAACAGACACACAGAAGCTGACACTTGGCAAGCTCCGTGGCTATCACAAAATACACATGGCTTCTTCCGCAGGCACACTGAAACTTTATAACTGTGTCTCCACAGGTGACATGTGGCATCTTCCGTAGGGTCGCAACTTAGAATGTATTAGAGACATTTAATCCACGTGGCACGATCTTCTACAAAAGTTGTAACTTAGAAACAAAAGAGGCTTAAACCGTAACTTGACACTTGTCGGACTCCGCGGCACTAGCAAAAAGAAACCCACAGCAACAATAAAATGAAACCCTTGTAAACCCTAGCGGCCATTCTTAGAAACATTTATAGACACAGAAACTAAAACTCGTGGGCGCGCTGCTGAAAATAAAATATAGAGTTTTATATTCTATAGTTCTTGGTGACCAGTAGGGATTTTGAGCCTGCTAAAAAAGAACACAAAACTTGGCAAAATATATGTATGTAAAATACAAGACAGGGTCACAAATTCTACAAAGTTGTCTAATAGACAGACCATTCTGAATCCAAGAGTCCCTGCTTGCTCTGTAAATCCTGAAAGGAAAAATCAAGATTTATTACGTCCTTGTGAGAAAACTTCTACAGAATCTGAACCGTGGCCTTCAGTTGAAACTCTAATTGGGCCATCAAGATCAAGATAGCTTCCACCTCTTGTAGTGATGAGGAATCACTTAAACCTTGAAAAACTGATTGATCATTTTGTCTTATTAAAAGCAGAGTCTTAATCTCATCAATCATCAATACAATATTACTATCTAGAAATGGTGATGGAAGACCCAGCTGCACTAGATCCTCTATGTGTCTCTTCATATCTTTGACTCCCTCTTTAACAACATCCACGAGTTCCTAGCAAGTTGTGGCAGCTGATTTGCAACTTAGAACTTCATTCACCCTCTTTGCAGCTATCATTCTGTCACTGATCCCTGCTACCAACAATATTTCATCTGTTGTGTCATATAACTTCTTTAGCAACAATTGAGAGTTAGAAACCCTCAAGGAAATAGTAGACAGAGTGGCCTGAACTGAAGTTTCCACTTTCTTGCACAACTGCTATGCATTTAATAGGAACGTTAATGAGGGTCTGAGCTGGATAATCTCCTCAGAGATTCTTTTTCGCACTAACACATATAGCTCCTTGACTAGATTTAAAACTCCAGCATTCTGAGGCCTGTTAGCTAACTTCAATGTTAGTTGTTTTTTCATTTGTTGCTCTGCTAAGAGTTGTGCCTGTATTGCAGCAGCAATATTTTGCTCATTCAACAACTTCTGCTAAAATTATGTAGCTTGTTGCAACTTATCCTGATATCTCTTCTCTAGTGTGGCCTTTTCCTGCCTCAAAATAGTTACTGCAGTTCTCTCCTATGCTAGCTCCATCTTTAGAGAAGCATTTTGAGCCTGAGTGGCTTGATGAATTTGACAGGAAACAGTATTTTGCAACTGTTTATTTAGATTCTCTATCTCATCTGTTCTAGATTTCAATTCTGTAGCAAGGTTGCTACTATTTGCCTTCTCCTGTGTTAAGTCAGTTTCAACCTTCTACAACTTCCTAGACACCTTTAAGTAGTCAGTTGCAATAGCAGAAGTGGTTTCATTGAGCAGTTCGACCCTATCTTGTGGTCTGAATAGAGACATATCCATAGCTATTGCATTCATTGTAAAGTTTTGAGGCTGCATCTGCTCATTTGGCTTCACCACATTTGGGGACAAATGTGTGACAGTCAGCTACTGTTGAATAGGGTCAAAGAGAGACCTCATATGTGGCACATCCAGGCTCTTATTTTCTTTCTTTCTTTTCTTGTCCATCCTGGCTTCTCTAGCCTTCTTTGTTGTATCAGCCTGAGCCTAGAAAGTGGGAGGAGAGACAATATATCCCCCAGTAAAGGGATGACCCTGAGGTAAACCATAAGGAATAGCCAAATGTTGGCTAGGGGAGATTTGGGGAGGTGCTCTTCTTGGAACAAAGGGGGAAAAGAATGGCAATGAGGTGGCCTATGAAGACATGGCCTGTGGATTAGCAATTGGGGCAAGTGTAGATATAGGCACAGTAGAGGTGGCAGGGGATACTAATGTTTGGCCAATTGAGGTTGCCACCCCTATGGTAGAAGAAAGAGACAAACAGGAAAAAGGAGAAGAAACACTTACCTTAGGAGCAACAGATGTAATTGGTATTTGCTGTAGTAGGGGTTCTGCTTCTTCATCTGACTCCGGTGGCAGGTTTAGTTTTCTATGCTTCCTTGGTGTTTCTTCTTCTTGCTCCTCTGATTTCTTCTCTACAGCATTGACCACTACTGATGGTGGCAACGATACAAAACTGGAAGCCCCAGTAGCTGAAACTTTACGAGTCCCTCTAGGTGGTGATGACACCACACCCTTTTGTTTCTCTAAAGTACTGAGAGATTGGGGCCAGGAAGATATAGGGGCTGTAGATGAGGCTTCTCCTGTTGCTTGCATCGTATGAGTTGACTCAGCTTCCTCTTCTGACTCTTCACCCCTCTTCTAGATTTTGCTTGTATCGGGGCTGGAGACTGGAGAGGGATGCCACTCATACCAGATTGACTCCCACTTCTCATCTGTGTCGACCTTGCCAAAAGAGTGTGTCAATTCAAAAAGTTCCTACCTATATTTCCAATAGGCCTCAATTTTCTGTGGTTTCCATTCCTGGCACTTCAAAGCCTTCTTCAATCTAGTACCCATTCTGATCTTAGGGTCAAAGCCCCTTTGTTTAACATAAAAGGTCTCCCATGGCCTAGGACCCTCATAAGGCAAATCTGCCAGTTCCACATACAAGTCAAGGCTATCTTCTTTAGGGTTTCTCCTGTCTTCCCAAAAGGGGTGGCCCTCATGTGCTATTTTAGCCTCGACTTTGTTGGTTCTAACCCAGGAGGCTATAAAACTATTTGGATCATATCTCCATTTGTCTTCAATGATGAAAAATCCCAAGACAACTAACTTTTGTAGCAACAGGTGTTCAGCGTCCCTGACTTCTAGGGTCATATTCCTTATAACCCATGGGACATCATACATTTTCTTCTTCTTCTTCTTAGTGCCAAATTGATTGTCAACCACAGACACTTGCCGGGTTACCTCTAGAAACGCTAACCTAGGGGTCAAACTTTTAGGTAGCAGCATAGGTTCTCCATTGAAACCATGGACCTTGATGATAGTGCTTTGGGACCCAAAAAAATAGTCACATGGGAGTGGGCAATTAGTCATGAAACCCCTAATGCTTTGTGTCAGCCTATGTTCTACAGGTTCAGGGCTCAAATGGCAAAATGCAGGGGCAACAAAGATTTCCTAGAACTCATAAGGGTCTGATGCGTCAGATAGCACATGTGTCCATGTAGACACAGGAATAGTTCTATTTTGCCCAAAATCTAGGTCGTACATGCTCAATTGCATATTTTGTGCAAAATACCATAATTTTGATATAGTATTAAATGAAACAGGAAAGCAGAATACCTGAAAACTCCTTTAGGTTTGAAATTTATGAGTTGATCAGCCATGGAATAAGCAATTTGTTCAGAGAAATCTAGCCGGTATTCCTGTGACTTGTCCACAGTCTTTAATCTGAAAAGGATAGCAATTTGCCAATCATAGATTGCAATGTCTTCCTTCATCCCAAAAATAAAAGCCATCATTGACAGTGCCTCCTGACTGGCTTGGCTAAATTGTGCCCTTCCTGTAGGTACTGTGGGCATCTCTGTGTTCTCCTCTGGCAACTACAATTCTGAGTTGAGAAACCTAAGCTGGTTGTTGACATTTGACCATGTCTTTTGCATTTTAGCAATGGTGGGGAATGTGGTTGTGTGATCATGATATAGGGCCAACATGTCTCTTATGGCTTTGGGTGTAATTTGCACTACAAAGGGACCCTATTGTATGATGCTTGAGGGCACATGAAAATGCTTTGCACATATACCAATTAAGTCAAGACATGGATGCACACTTCGAACCATGAACTGTGCCAACTGTGAGGTCCAAATCCTCATTCCAAAAGTTTCAGACTCCCCTTTCTTTGCCTTCTGAATGCATCTCTAGTGTGCCCTTTCATGGAGAGCCTTGGTAGATTTTTGAAGGTCTAGGTTGAAGATACCATCTGCAAAGTCTTTAACCTTCTCTGGGTCGATAGAAAACCCTACCTTGGGAACCCTCATCCTTGGATAGTTCCTCTTGGGCTATGCGGGCACTGAGGTGTATGACTTGCTGCTTAGAAGCCTGTCGATTGATTCATAAATTCTGAGTCCCTCCTGAGAAGACTATGCTTCGGCCATATCTGTGTCTGCAGGGATAATGTAGGAAGCTTTGACACAACAAAGGTAGCATCTGCGTGATAGAAGTGACACCCAACTAGGAAGGGTTTGCTAAGGATGGGAATTGCAAGCAACAGTGATTTCACAGCGGAGAGTTGGATGCAAATGATAGCTGTAATTTGGGATTTTGACTCTTATTAATGAGGCTTTAATGACACATCATGCCTTATAAATGACATTAACACCAACAAACCATTAGTGTATCCTTTTAAATTGGCATGGGATAGAGTGTCAGACACATCATGAGAGTAGCTGCAAAAGTGCATACTTTCGAGGATTTTGGGGATTGGAGACAACCTTAAATGAATGCGAGGCTTTCAAAAAGAGAAGAGGCTTGCGCTATTAACACGTGTTCACTGAACACTTATTTAAAAGAAAAACGGGAAAAGAAAGCAGGAAAATAGGAAAACAATAAAGGGAAACTAACTAACTATAGTACATAGGAGACACTTCTTAATTAAAATGCTTCAGATAGATCCCATTCACAGGAATCTCTTCAGGTTCACCTTCCATTGTTTCAAGCTCAAAAGAATTTTATTTCTTACAGGAACGAATCTTGCAAGCACCAGTCCATAGTGATTCAAATTTACTGTGTCAACCCAGCTTGGTTGCTCTCTCATCCCATTTCAACACTATCGAGCCTACTTCAAAATGGGGATTTGAAGTCCTGTTGTCAAAAGAATCTTTAATTATTTTTTGATGTTTCATTAGTTACTCATGTGCTTTTTCCCTTTTCTCTTGCACTTCCAGTAGTTCAGCAAGTCTGACTTGCATGAGACTATTCTCCTCAATCTCAATTTTTTTCAATAATTGTAGAGTAGGAATATCTAAGCTTAGTGGCATTATAGCTAGCTTACCATAGATGAATTCATATTGAGACATCTTTGTCACTTGCTTAGGTGTAATTATGTTAGCCCACAGTGTTGTATTTAGCAGCTTATGCCACTCTCTGTGATAGTTGGTCCCTATCCTCTTAATGAGTCTGATTAGGTTCTTGTTAGTAGACTCTGCCAGACCATTCCCCTGAGGGTAATAATTTGAAGAAGTTTTCAAATAAATTCCATACCTTAATGCAAACTCAGATATTTTTGTTCCCAAAAAGGCCTTAGCATTATCTGATATTATGGTACGAGGAGGACCAAAACAAATAGTAATACCCTCTAGAAAGTCTAATATTACTTTTTATGTTGCTTCCTTGAGAGGCACTGCTTCACTCCATCTAGTGAAGTAATTTGTGGCTGTAAGGATCCATTTGTGTCCCATACTTGACACTGGATTGATCATACCGATAAAATCTAGACCCCATTGGGCAAAGGGCTCATCTATAATTATGGGGCTTAGGGGCATTGCTGCATTTCTTCTTTTTCCTGTATAAAACTGATAGGCTTGGTACTCTTTGACCAACTGATAACAGTCTATAAATAGAGTTGGCTAGAAGTATCCTGCTTGAGTCACCTTTATTGCTATGGTCCTTGCTAAAAAGTGTCCACCTGAGGTTCCATGGTGCAACTCATCTAATATTCTTTAAGCCTCATTTTTTTCTATACATCTCAAAAGTATGCCATCAACATTTCTCCTGAATAAGATCTGGTCAATTAGTACAAAGTAGGACCTTTGCTGTCTATAATACCTTCTCTTATCATGGGAGAGCTCATTTGGGAAAATCCCATGTTTCATAAATTGAATCCTATTTGTGACCCAAGAATTCTAATCAATCTCTTGGATTCTCAACACACTCTCACTTTGTGTTTCTTGTGTTATCATTTTCTCCATGTCCTGAGCCATATATTGGCACAATCCTTTGCCTCTTACTAACTTAGTGGGTTTGACCTCCACATCATATTCAAAGATCTTTGTTATCCAGTTAGCTCTTTTCTCAGTGATCTCACCCTCCATAATGTATTCTCTTACACTAGGATGAGCCACAAATATCAGAATTTTATTCCCTATTACCATGTGCCTAAATTTCTTAAGGGCTTTGACCATGGCATATGCCTGTTTCTCCACAAAATTGTATCTGGCCTCATATTCCCTGAGTGTCCTAGAGAAAAAGGCTATTGGGTGCTCTCCTTGTTGATCATCTTTCTGAGTTAAGACAGCAGCCACACTAAACTCTCCTCCATACACATACATGATAAAAAGACTTAGAAAAGTCTGGGTTTCTGAGTACCAGGGCTGTTGAAATGGCTTTCTTGATCTCCTCAAAAGCATGTCTCCCTTCTGCAGTCCATTTGAAAACTAGGTCTTTCTTTAGCAACAATGTCATTGGTCTGATTAGTCCTGCAAAGTAAGATATGAATCGGCTGACAAAGTTGATCTTCCCTAGAAAGGATTGAACTGCTTTCTTATTGACTGGCAGAGATAGATTCATTATGGCAATGAATCTCTCTAGATCAATAGAGACCCCTTCTTTTGACACTATATGCCCTAAAAGTTTACCCTGAGGTACTGCAAAGATACACTTCTTAGGGTTCAGGGATATTCCGAACTCTTGACACTTCTTAAAAACAACCTCTAAATGATCAATAGCATTTTTAAAGAAAATAGTGAGATAATCTATATAAATCAGGATGATCTTGTTTATAACCTCCCCAAATGCTACATCCATGGCTCGTTGAAAAGTGGTTCCAACATTTGACAGGCCAAAAGGAATCTTAGCATATGCAAATGTTCCCCATTTGGTAGTGAATGTAGTCTTATGCTGGTCTTCATCAGCCAACCAAATCTGATTGTATCTAGAGAAGCCATCCAACAAAGAAAATCTCTCTGATCCAGCCACAGTCTATAAAATTTGTTCCATAGAGGGCAGGGGATAATGATCTTTCAAAGATGCTCTGTTCAGATCCTTGAAATCTACACAGAGCCTTATGTCACCATTTTTTTCTGACTGGCTCTAGGTTGGATACCTAGGTTGAGTGTTTGATTGGAAAAATAATCTTTGATTCTAAAAGCTTTTGCAACTCATCCACCATTAGAGGTTCAATTCTAGGATTTACTGGCCTTTGCTTCTATCTGACTGGTTTAGATCCTTCATTCAGCTCTATGGTGTGATGTATGATATCTCTATTATAGCCATGGAGGTCTTCATAGGTCCAGGCAATCACTCTGTCATATCTTTCACATAGATCAATTAGTCTTTCTTTTTCTTCTGGGGTTGTGAAATTTCCAATTTTCAACTTCCTTCCTTCACTAACTTGGATTTTAGAATAATCTGCTTTATCTGCTTGAAACCTCTTTTTCTCTAGGCTTACATCTTCTGGGTCAAATAAGTTTTCTAAGGTAATTAGTCCTTTAGGAAGCTTATTAGACTTTAATTGAATAATTTGGTCGCCATATGCTTCTTCAATTTTAGGGTGTAACTGATCAACAAATTCTCCTGATTGTTGCAAAAATGAGAGGACTTGGAAATCATTTTCAAAAAATTGCCAATTTTGGTCATTATCTGGGATAGTTGGTCTCACTATAAACTTGACTGACTCATTATTTACTAGTAAATCAATTGCTAGGTCAAAGTGTGAACCAACCTGTGCCATTCTATCTGCTTTAGAATTTTGGGCTCTAGGAACTACTTCAATGTTGAAAGCCTCAAAACCATCTATTAGGTCCCAAATTCTATGCCTATAGGATCTCATCCTTACATTTTTGGCTACTGCCTTTTATCTGATTTGTTTCACCAGTAGTTCTAAATCTCCCCTTACTAACAAATTATTTACTCCTTTTTTCTTCGCCAACATGAGTCCATGCACCAAGGATTCATACTCAGCATCATTATTGGTATAGGAAAACTAAAAGCGAATGGCTCTTAACATTTTCTCACCATTTGGGGTAGTAAGGCAAATTCCTGCACCAGCATCATTTTTACTTCTGGCCCCATTAGAATTTAGAGTCCAAATTTCTGAGTCCTTTTCAGATTCTTGAGTCTGTGGTGTTTCTTTCCTTAAAACATTTGGGATCTCTTGGTCTTCTTCAAATATGACATAAGTGCCTAAACCAATAGAGTCATAATTTCCATAGGGATCACTTTGCATCATAGTCAATAACTGGTTATTCTCTTCCTCTTGTTGGTCATATTCAGTCCAATCCCCTAACTCTTCAACAAAGATTCTCTGCTCTTTATTTAGCATAGCATGGGCTACCTCTAATTTTGGGGTTGGTTCATTTGTGATATGATCTTTAGATAATGACTTAGACAGTATTTTGATTTTTGTCCCATATTTGGTTCTTAGAATGAGGTGTGACCAATCTAGTGACATGTAACCTCCTATCTTGGCTGTAAAGTCTTTGGATAGACATAGACCAAATACAGGGGGAATATCTATGACTACCACATCCTGATTTACAATTATATTATGGCAATTGTACAATTGCAATGGGAGTTGTTTAATTTTTCCTATTGTTTGCACTGATTTCCTATCCAAATGCATAACTCCTCTAGTAAGTGGCTCATACTTTATCTTCAAAGCATTTGCTATTTGTTTTGGTATTACTGTAGTACTGGCCCCAGAGTCTATCATTGCATTATGTAACAATTTCTTCCCAATTATTAAAGTCAAATAAAAGGGTTCTGGTTTGGATTTACCTACCTCAGGTGCATTGTTCAAAAGGGCTATTGTCTACAGAGGTATAGTATCTTTGAGCTACAGTTTTTCTTTATCAGTAGGTCCTCCTTTGGCACCAGTATGTTTAGGCACTTCTTGGCCTTGCAGAGCCTCTTGCAATAGTGTCTTCTGCTTAGGAATAGCTAACATGTCCCAGATTGATATGTGTGCTGGAGTTCTTTTTAGCTAATCCACCACATTCACAGGTCCTAATGCTTGGGCTTTTGAGTAATAAGGATACCTTGCTTTTTCTTGAACTTGTCTAGAGGCTACTTGATTCTGCACAGGTTGAGGTATTTCTTGTCTAGGAACTGCATTCTGGTGGCTCTGAAATGGAAAACCTCCCATGATTTCATTATTTGTGAATTTAGGCTGCTCCATCATTCTCCTCTTGGCTCTGGTATAGTAATCTGATTGGACCAATGGCTTCTTGGAAGTGGATACTTCATTTAAGAACACTGAATCTTCTTCCTTGATCCATGAAAATAGAACATGCTCAGAGGCTATTTTCTCTTCCTGTTGTAAGGACATTCCTTGCATCTGGTTAACCAGGACTGCAGTTTGTACATCTGAAGACTAATATTGTGAAGTGTTAGAAGTTACAAATTATCCTTCTAATCCTCTCTGTTCTGCTATCTTTTGCTGTAAATTTCCTCTGGGGCAGTCTATGGGCATATGGGCATTATTGCAAGGAAAACACCAAGCATTTGTGCCATCTGCAAAATTATTTTGCCTTGGAACAATTTTCCTGTTGGGATTAGGAGGAACAACCTGTAGAGGTGTAGGGACTATGACTAACTAGTTTGATGGCTGAGGATTAGCTTGCCTTTGAGGGCCTTGATATTGATTTGGTTGAAAGGGAGGCCTATTTCCTTGGTAACCTTGATAAAGGCCTTTGGATAAGGATTATGTTGCCTCTTTAGATTAATTATCTCATTTGAGAAGTTTCTTAAGATGTTCTTGACATCATCCATTTAAGATGATTGAATAGGGGTAGTTACTTTAGCAGGTTGCTGAGGACAAGAATACATAGACACATGTGGGGTTGTAGGATTAGGAGCTTCTTGAGGCAAAGTTAAGGTAATTTCTAGGAACATAGGCATAGGAGGCCTTGGGGGCAACTTTCCAGCATCTATTAAGTTATTTTCAGCCTTGGCTGCAAACTCATAAGCTTCTGGTAGTGTCTGACCTCCAAGGGATTGGATCATCACTAATATATCTGAGTTAAAGCTTTAAAGTAAAACACAATAGCCATACCTGGTAATGGTCTTGCTATGACAGGGATACTCTCCCAAGTCTTTTGAAATCTTGAAATCAGTCATAGCTTCTTGTGGTGCCCTTTTGATGGTGATCAATTGTTGCAGCAAAGAAGATTTATCACCCTTTTCTTTAAATCTTTCAAAGAAAGCATCACCAAGCTGATCCCATGTGGATATTGTATTTGGGGTTAAAGATCTATACCAATCCAAAGCCTTCCCTTTAAAAGAAGCTTCCAACTGTCTTATAGCCACATTTTGTTGAGTGATCACATGCACTGCACAGACATTAGATACATCTTGCAGATATTCCTCATGTGTCTTGAAATCTTCCCCACTGAACTTAGGCAGAGCCTTTAGAGCATTGGCTAGGATAGCATCCTAAGTAGCTGGTGGTATTGGGAGAATCAGAGGATTGCCAGTGTTCCAACTTGCATAATTCCTTGGCGCTATAGGTGCTCCCATATTTACTCTTGGTGCTACTACAAACTGATTCACTCTTCTCCTTGGATTAGCTACCAGTGGTGGCAAAAGAATGCCTGGTCTAGTTGTAGATTGAGCTCTTGTTACAGATCCATAGCTCTGACTCCCTATAGCTTCTTGGCTCATACAATCTTGACAGAAACTTCAAGAAATGGTCCCACCGGGCATGCCAAAAACTGTTGATGTGTAAAATTGCACAGGTTCCAACACCAACATAGGAAGTTTCAGGAATGTGAGGCTTGCTACCTGAAACAACCTCTAGATTTTAAAGAAGCTGGCTCTTCTCTATCTTGTATGGGTTTTGGGAAAAAGAGGAGAAATTAACAGAATTAAAGATATAGTTAAAGCAAATCTATCTATGGAGATGCCCCTAAATAATAAGTATCTCTCTCAACTTAAGCACAGTGAATCTATTCTCAAGATTTAGTTACGTTAAAGAGCAAATGTTGCATGATTAACATAAACAGATATAATGAATAACTCAAAGGCTCACAAATAGACAATTTACAATGACACAAAGAATATCAACCAAGGCACAGAACTCTATCTTTCTCATTAATTTTCTAGCAACATAAGAGGCACAGATACATGCACAGTTACATTTACTTTCTGAATCAAGAATAACAAAAATAAAGGCAAAATGATATCCACTGGTCATAGCAAAAAGTCTCAAACTTCTCTCTTAAATCTCTGATAGAAAAATATCTCTAGAAAAACTATCTATGAATGAATCTGAATATCAATCTATTACCAATGTTACATATTTATAGCACAGGAAAGACTCTAGATTGTCTGTACAATCGAATCCCAATGGTCTAACCAAACTAGAGCTAACTAGAAGTCCCTGACACTTAAAATCTTTTGGATCCGCAAATAGTTACAATAACTGCAAGTCCATTGGCTGTGGCAAAAATATGTGTGGCGCATCCCTTCTATAGAGAAAAGACACTTGGCGACATCCGCACTCTTTAAGCAATGAACTTTGAGACACATGGCAGCATCCGCGCACATATAACTTGAAACTTCTTCATCTCTCGGGAGAAATAGGAAACTGACACATGGCGGTGTCTGCAGCAACTAGAAATAGATACTTGTCTTTATCCACACCTTCTCGCTGAACTATGTCTCTATATTCAAGTGGCCCTTGCCTGTGACAACTGTCGCGATCCGCTGCTCTGAATCTTAAAGACATATTAGAAATGGGGTCCACAACTCTTCGCTTGATAGCTTTCAAACAGGGACAGGTGGTAGCTTCCGTAGTATCAACTATCTGGTACGTGGTAGCTTTCGCAGTCTTCTTGAAACATTAGAACCTTTTTGAGACTCACGCGGAGATTGACACATGTCAGGCTCCACGAAACTGAAGAAACATTTATTATCATTGGAAGAAGGGGCAAAAGCTTTTACTTGGGTGCCGCATCCACCACATGGCACATTCCACATCATTGAACCTTTACACTGGGGCCTACCTCCATTTATTACTTTGCATCGAAGGATATATAAACAAACACACAGAAGCTGACACTTGGCAAGCTCCACGGCTATCACAAAATACATATGGCTTCTTCCGTAGGAACACTGAAACTTTATAACTGTCTCTCCGCAGGTGACACGTGGCGTCTTCTGCATGGTCGCAACTTAGAATGTATTAGACATTTAATCCATGTGGCACTATCTGCTCCAAAAGTTGAAACTTAGAAACAAAAGCGGCTTAAACCGTAACTCGACACTTGTCAGACTCCATGGCACTGGCAAAAAGAAACCCGCAACAATAGTAAAATGAAACCCTTGTAAACCCTTGCAGCCATTCTTAGAAACATTTATAGACACAGAAACTCGCATGAACAAATGACCAAGTTTGAAAATAAGAAAAAGTTCCACATGTGTTCTTATGTTATTTATTTGTTGGCAACAATTAAATCCAGATGGCCACGTTTAAAGGTGTGTGGTCCCTTGATAGCTGAAACCAAGGTGTATGACTATTTTCCTAAAATAAGGGAATTGGATGGGAACAAAGTGTACAAAAGAGTGAGTGACACATTCTTGATGCTGATGGTTAGAAGAATATGGGATAACCAAGAGGTTAGGATTTCCACAGAAGCTTCTAATTATGTTATGACTTTTGGCAGTTATTTTATATAATATAAGAGGTTTACATATATTAGAATTGGAGGTTTTGAGTATCCACCGCTGAAATTACCGAGATGTGCTTTAGGCTATACAATTTTTTGGGAAATATGCAGAAAATCATATTTTGGAAGTCAAAGGTATTATGTTGCAAAAAAGAAGGGGTACCCATTTCACTTAAAATTGACACATTATAGTTGTGCTAGACTAGAAGATACAAAGAATGATGACAGAATACTGGATCATTTTCATTTGGAAACATTTAGATCTAGAAGTTTTTTGATAGTAAATACTTTGTAAAAAATAATTTGTATTCATCTATGTCAAGAGGACATGTAGCCCATCTTGGGGTTTACTGGGTTGATTGCATTGATGAATATGAAGTTCAAAGAAGAGAACAGTGCAGGTTAAGTCTAGATCAGATGAGAAAGTATAATCTTGGATGGATAGTTCCTGAGATTGTTGATGACTATGTTGATTTTGTTGATGCTACTTTTGTAGGAGAAGATGATAAACCTTTGGGTGAAATTAATTGGGATTTTCATGAATTTAATGATCTTAAAACTAGATCTTAGTCTGTTTTAGATAGGAGTTTGGCATGGTTAAATTCTAAGATTCATAACAATGATGTAGGTTCATCTGTACATCAGGAGCAAGTTATGGATGCCTGTGAAGGTGCTACAACCAATCCTAATATAACCAGATCTGTACAGTGTGACAAAGATGCCAAGCCTCCCTAGAAAGATATGTGGAAAGAAAGGATCAATGACAAAGTTTTGGATACTAGTGCTATGAAAACACCTCCTCCATCTCCTTTGTCAAATTCTTTGATAACCACAAATCAATTGAAGGTGCCATTAGGAGATGATAGCCTAAAAATAGATAAAGTACCTGATGCAAGGGTTAATGATTTTTCTGTGAGTAGTACACTTTCGTGGTTAAAGACATTGGTGAGTAACAAAAGGAGGTATACATAGGTTATAGACAAAGAATTCGATGCAGTGGCAAGATTACTGAAAACGAACTCAGTGTCTAAAATGTAAAGAAAATGTTGAGACTGATGGTTGACCCTATTTCCAAACATCAATATGTGGAGATTATTGAACTGATGGTGGATAAAGAAATTAAAGATATATCAATGGATAACTTCCAAGTGAGCGCTATGGATCTAGGCTCTCCATCTATTTAGGGTGATATTCATAATGCTAAACTATCTGTTAATATACTTGCTGCCTGAGTTGAAGAGAAAGAAAGAGAAATTGAAGTCTTAGAAGACCAAGTAGAAATTCTTACTTCGTATGTAAAGTCCATTGTAGATACTGAATCTCGGCCTTTAAGTATTATTTCTAGACCCCCTAAAGGTGTTAGTGCTGAGGTTTTAGACCAAATTAGTAGATACAAATATTTTATAAGTGCAATGGAAGAATGGGTACGCAAAATCATATTTGATGGCACACGTTCTCTTCATGATGCTTATACTTTTTATGCTAAGTTTTTTGAAAAAAAGGTAGAAATACTAGACTATATATAAAATCAATTAGGACAGAATAGACAATGTTTGGTGCTGCTAAGAATAATTCTAAAGCCATCGCGAAGTTTGACACTAGTACTCTATTGGCACACTAGTAGAAATATGGCAAATAAATGACTAGGTGACTAAAAATTTTAGTCACGTGACCAACATTTTTTGCAACATAGCTATAAATGACTAAATAAATGACTAATTTGGTCATCAGTTGAAATGACTAAATAAATGACCAAATAAATGACTAAATAAATGACTAATTTGGTCATCGGGTAAAAAACACAACTAAATAATTGGTCAGACAAATAAAAATGACTAAATGAATAACTATTACTTCTTTATTCTTTTTTCTTTCCAATTTGATCATAATCCATGAATTCAAAGACAATACAAGGAAATGCAATAAATGTCTATTTAGACCAAAGGAATAAAGGGAGAGAAAGCTCAGACATTTCCCACGAGTGGAGCTAGATTATCTTGGCTCTTCAATCTATCTTAGCGCACTAGCCACAACACAACATGCCCATTAATGATCCACATGCTTCGGGGAAGTGATTGTCTGGCCTCGACGTGCCAAAAACATCATTACTTGCCACCTTGCCAACATCTACTGAGGCTTTCAATCGTACTTTCTGACTGTAGAAAAATAGAGGGCTGGCTTGCTTAAAATGTCTAGGAGCTATCTCTACCCCCTCCATGTGACCTCCCCCGTCTGACTAAAGATCTAGCCCTTTATCAGATGATTATATAATATATATTATATTATATATTATATATTATTATATTACAATATAATATAATATAATATTTATAATATAATATTATAATATAATATATTAATATTATAATATTATATTATAATATTATATTATAATATATTTAATATTATATAATATTATAATATTACGTAATTATTATATTATAATATAATATAATATTGTATTATATAATAATATAATATAATATTTATAAAATAATATTATATTATATTATAATTTAATATTTATGTAATATTATAATATTATATAATATTAAATATATTATAATATAATATATATAAATATATTTTTGCTTCATAAGTGAAGGATTTTTAGGCTGGCCCACTCCAGTGGAGGTCACAAGGGGGACCTCCTCCCCTATCGAACTACCACTGCCACCATACGCACGGATCACCAATGGTAAGGCCCTACTAAGTCTACAACCATTGTAATCATGCCGCTTGTGGTGTGAATAGCCACCGATGGATTTGTCATTGTACACCACTATTGCCATGACTTGTTGAGCTGCGAAGACCAGAGAATATCATAATTCAAACACACTCCACTTAAGGACCACAGAGTGCCAAGGGTCACCTACATAGAGCCACAACCATTTAGAATCCAAGATGTCTTAGGGGGGCTTTGAACCTTGGTCTCCACAATAATGACCAAGTGGTCTTAACCACCAGACCTAACCCACTTGACTAAAATTAAGACTAGGGATGTACCCCCTGGGTGACATGCAAATGCCCCACTCCACATATCGCGGGTAAGTTAGGATACAAGATCCTAGGGGCCTCAGGAAATTTTACACCAGTCCAAGATGGTTGGGGGCATCTGATAGAGGACATGGGGGTGAGCTTGGTTCAATATAAAATAATAGTTATATTATATAATAATATAATATAATATTTATAATATTATTGTTGTTGAACTTTTGAATCATAGTAAAAACTACTAAATATCTAATAACTTCAATGAAATGGATGCAAATACAATAAACAAAGATATTACCTTCGTAGATCCTATTCATCTTGTAACTTCCATTGTTGCCTATCTTGTATCGATCTTATGTATGATTTTAGCTCTCAGAAGTTGTACTTCCTTGTTGTTGAAGATGACAATAGGAAAATGGCTATAATTGGATTGTGTAATGGAGATTAAATTAACAATGCAACTCTAATGAAGATGGATGGTGGAGATATGGAGACATGATTGGATGATTATGATGATAATGAGGTTATGCAAATGCAATGAGGATACTTTGCCAAAGGCACGCTGGTAGAATTTCTACAGAGTAATATTGCTAAAGCTTGAGTGGATCTAAAATGTGTTTGAGAACCTTGTTTATATAGGCTGAGGAGAGGCCAAATCCAAGTTTTGATAGATCCATGACTTGAGGAATCTCCTGTGACATGTAGGATTGAGGAAGCTTGAGAGAATGTGAGAGAATCAGAAAAGGACAAGTGTCTGGGCATCTTTCATGAGTTATGGGAGTTAATAGAATAGATTGAGGAATTAACTAAATAGACTAACTAGTTAAGTGAAATGATTGATTAGATAACTGATTTGACTGATAAGTTAACTGATTTTGATTGGAGGATAAATAGGACATGTGGGTGAGGGGATATTAGCTAATTAATTATTAAAAATATTTAATTATGTGTGCAACATGGTGAGGTGGGAGATGAGGTGGAAGAATGACATGGATGAGATGATGTGGAATTATGGAATTTAGGACTGTGGAATAGAGGAATTTGAGATTAATTAAAAAATTTAGTACTACGCATTTAGTACTTATTTCAGATAAAATTTGTGTTTTAAGGACGTCTTTCAAAAGAGAAAATTTGTTTTAAGGAATCAGTTTTTGGTTGATGAGTATTCTGTTGGAGTTCAGTGTTGTATTAATTTTACAATTTTAATCCTTTTGACTTACATGATAAAGAGAGAGAAAGACAAAGTTATTTGTTAACTCACAGATGTACAATTATAATATTGAAGGCATGAATGAGGACATTAAACCCAAAGCATGAAGACACATAAGAAATATAACACAAGATATGATGAGTGGAAAACCCTCAAGGGGAATAAAAACCACTTTGAAACTACCTCACTGGCTTATTCAAAACCTCACTGGTTACATGAAGGTCTCACTGATCAAGCAGGTCTCACTGACCAGGCAAGCCTCATTGGATACAAAGAAGCTGACTACAATATGTGTCTCACTGACAAATGTAAGGTCTCACTGACCTACAAGCCCATACAGAAAGTCTCACTGACATTTTTATAAACACTTTGGGTCCACATACAAATCTTATGAGAGGATTACACTGTTTCAATCAAGTGTCTATGCAAAAGAAACAAATTCTCTCTGTGCCTGCACCATCTCTGTAATCACATCTCCAATCATCTGATAATTTGATTATATTTGCAAACTCTTCATCTCTCTGCTCTTCTTCTTCTCTCTGTCAAAACATGATCTCACATACACAATGACACTCACCCATCAATGTGGAACCTACAAAAATAAATCATATGTATATGTATATGTATATGTATATGTATATATATGTATCTATATATATATACAAATATATATATACATATATATATCCATGTAAGAGAAAATAATTTTTTTTCATATTCCATTGATATTTTCTCTAAATAGCTTTTCAACTCTGTCTATATACTTTAATCAATTTTGCCCTGTTCAATTTCATCTTCCCTTGTAAAATCACATTCTCTATTTGCAAACAAAATGAATAAATATTCTTCAAATTCTTTTATCATTTTATTTCAGCTTGAATGATTTTCATCTTGAATAAATTCTAATCAATTTTTGTCCCTGTCCAAAAATAAAATCAGTCTACTGCAATAAAAACTCTTCACATTCTCTCTGTAATTTTCTCTTTCAAAAAATCAAAACCCTTTCATAAAAAAATACTCTTCAATCTCTTCAATCTGCAGAAAAAACTTCAAAGAATTTTATTCAATCTTCTTTGAATAAATAAAAATCTCTTCTTCATGGAAACCAAAAATCCTTAATCACCATTTAGAAAGAATAAAATTTTTCTATTATTTTCTCTCAAAAAAAATTATCTCCAAATTCCCTTTGTAAAAAAAACTTCAATATTATTCTTAAAAAGAATAAATCCTTCTTTATTTCCAATACATGAGATGGAGATGGAAAAATAGAAACAAAATCTTCTAAAAAGGCTCCAAGAAAATCTGCATAAAATCTTCCCACAAAAATCTAATAAAATCTATTTTTATTTATGTCATAAAATATGACATTTAAAGGGGTCAATAGGATAAAAAACAAACTTTATATATTTAAATAAAGCCATGAAATAGCTTGTTCATATTTCCTCCAAAATCTTTGCTTTTTATATATTTAAATATTCAATGCTTTTGCTCCCCACTTTTCAAGCATATAAAGTCCACTTTATTTGATTTATAAGGAGATGAAAAAAATCAAAGTTTCTAAATTAAAGTAAGGCTATTTTTATGCCTTATTCATGCTCCCCACCATAAAATAAGGACCTTTGAATATATTCAACAGGTAACTTCAAGTGGAATAACCTGCACTTGTAGGTCAACAACCATTTATAAAATAGTTAGGATTTTAATCTCAAATACTTTATGACATTTGATCTCCTTATATACGCTTAGAGCTTATAGTTAGGATTTTAATATTTTAGTAGAATAAGTGAAATGCTCAATTCACAATGATAACCATTGATTCTGCCATTAATAAACATTAATGCCTCTGTCAACCTCTTATATCTGTTATTAACAAGCCTCAATGTCTCACACTCATCAAGCATGAAGACAAGATGAACTTTCCACTCGGATCAAGCATGACAAGATGAACTTTCCACTCTGATCAGGCATGACAAGATGAACTTTATCAGCAACCTTGTATCATAAAACATATGCATTGTATCATACTTATCCTGATTGATGATTCTAATCCTGCAGTCTCATGTGATCAAACAAGTTAGCATTTCCTGACTTAGCCATGAAGCAACATATCAACCTGACATATATCAACAACTTCTGTCAATACCAACACCTCTCATGTGATCAAACAAGTTAGCATTTCCTGACTTAGCCATGAAGCAACATATCAACCTGACATATATGAACAACTTCTGTCAATACCAACACCTTTTTGACATCAATGACAATCTACTTTCAGGAACCGCATACCCCAGCATCCCCCAAATCATATTCTGCTTAAGAATCAGGGGCACTACTCGAGAGATAAAAACTGATTCCTTCAAACAGAGTAATCATCTACTAAAGTTGTCAAACTGTCACCAACACACTAAAAAATAGAAAGTTTTTTCAAAGAGACATTAACAAATACAAAAAAACGACGGCGATCTCAAAAGTCCTTCATGCTTAGAAATCATTGTTTATTATTCAAAATTCAGTAAAACCACAGCATCATCATATGGAGGATTAAGGCCATTAAGGCTAAGCTTTCGCTCCAAATATATGCGGTTACTTTTGCTACATTCTCAGTCTATATCATTATAACTAGCTATACAATATAGTCTGCTAGCGTAGTATTGATGAAGAGTAGTCTGTCTAAGAGCGAGTAAAATGAGCCAAATAAGCAAGAGAGCCAACTAATGGAGCATTGATATAGGTTGAAGGTTCAGACTGCGCACAAACACTTCTGTTATCAGGAAAATGATCATTGGCATCTGGGCCTCCCACAATTGCTCCAACCAAAAGATTTGGATTGGGGGCATTACTATACAAAAATTGGAAGCCTGCACTGCACCCAATGGCCTGTGGGTGTTGGGCCACTGAAGGCAGAGATGAGCCTCTCTGGTGAATCTGTTGTGGGTAGTTGGAACCATACCCAACCCTGTATGACATCTTCAGAGGATTGGATCCAAGTATATATTCCACCTGCCACAAAATAGAACGTCAAGAGCAGTATTCCTCAGAATCATGAAGACCTGGGTCACTTACTAAACAAATATAAAAAATCCCTTTCATACTTTAACTGCTCTAGGTTTCCATCATTATACTTTTGACACCTCATTAATAACTGTTATTTATACCTGGCGTCTTGCGATTGCTCTAAGCTTGCGAGGAGTCACTGTCATTTGCCCACAAGACACTAGCTGTTTGGAGGAGCTGAGGTATTTAGCATAGGTCACAAGTAGAAAGGATGCAGATGTAACATACTGCAGATTAACATCAGGAAATGTGTAGAGAAGTCCTCCTGTTCAAATATGGTCACTAGTATAAATTACAAAATGATCACAACAATACTATGCATTCAGATAAAGGTTTTTCACAATACTATGCACATACTGACCTGAACATATATGCTTCCCGGGTGAGCAGTAGCTCTGAGAAGATAATCTGTAGCCCATCGAATGGCCATCTTTGCATTCGAGAGCTTCCTGCCCATGAATCCGCCGAATTCCGAAACACTCCATGACAGCATTGTGGTCGTGAATGCCATAGGAAATCCGAACTTCACATTGTCTCCGGCGTCATAATAGCCTCCCGTCAAGTCCACCTGCATTGCAAGGCCAGGCATTAACAGTCAGCACATTTACAAACCAAGGAAAAAGGAAAACAAGAAGAAGAAAGTAAACAAGAATGCATACATGGGCATAAGAACCATCAGAAAGACCAGAATCTCTTCTCCATGTAATGCGTTGATTGGCAGGGAGGTTCCCAGAGCGCTGGCCTTCAAAGAAAAGAATGGCTTTTGACGAGGCATCTCTATAGTTATGCAAACCACCAGCCCCTTGGTGATAGCTCAGAGAAGTGAAATTGGCTGTACCTTGTCTTATCAACATCAAAATACACAACACGACTAACCCACTGAAAAAACTCCTCATTTTTGCTTCAGCAAATACGTCGTAGCAAACTAAACAAATTGGGAGCTTGATGAAAGGCCTGTGCGAAAACATGGATTTATAGGGCAGAGGGGGGCGCATTAATAAATAATTGGGCACGTAGCAAGGATAGAAATTAAGTAGTCGTTTCGCGTATCACGAGGCGGAGGTTAGTTTCTGGTTTTATCCCTTGGACAGAGATTATGGGAAAAAGTGTAGGGAGTAGGGGATCGTTGGGAGAGCGATTGGGAGGACATGGGTGGAAATCATAAGTGAGGACTATCTTTATTAGTGAGGGCTATCTTTATTAGTGAGGACTATCTCATTATTTGAAGTTAGATTTAATACTTAATCTTATAATATATGTGTGGGCTATCTCATTATTTAAAGTTAATTTTAATACTTAATCTTATAATGTACGTGTGTACTAGCTTATTTGTACCTACCAATAATTATTTTTCTTGTCGGACAAATTTGATTTAAATTTGTACTTTTCCTATGTTAACATGACAAATTTTTAACAAAAAAATATTGAAAAATGATTTATCTATATTGTCATTGGTTGAAAAAAAATGACCTCTTCTCTGTGGATTGTTGAGAGTGTAACAAAAAGCTATAAATACAGAGAGAATTTTGGTTTAAGGGTAGGATGCAGTAAGTATCATTAGCTAAACATAAAAATTATTTTTTTTGTCAAAGGGACAAAGTTATAATATTAATAATACTATTTTTTTTTGTCAAAGGGACAAAGTTATAATATTAATAATACTATTAAAAATATAGGGTTCTACACATTTTATTTTATAAATTTAAATTATTTTGGGGATTTCAATTTTATTTACTCAAAAGTTAAAAATCTAGTATTTCAATTTTATTTACTAAAAAGTTAAAAATCTACAGTATTATGAAAAATATTTCACCATGTTATTACATTTTTATTTTATTCTTCAAACATACAATATTTTAATTCATTTTAAATTATATAGTATTAATATTATTACATTTTAATATCTTAAGCAAACATTTCAAATCTCTATACACTCAAGTAGGGCCAGGACTCTCCACATAATACAAATATACAAGCTTTGTAAAGTTCAGTTTTATAGTTAAGGAAATATTTGTGTTATTTAATAGGCTTTGTAAAGTTTAGTTTATAGCTAAGTAATATTTTAGTGCTATTTTATTTTTACCAAATTAAATTATTTTTTAGATTTCAATTTTATTTATCGAGGACATTTCAAAATGAGTTCACATAAATTTTTCCTTATAAATTTAGTTCTGCAAATACAATAGTTTCAAATTTGAAATGATAAACAATTCTTTATTTTTAGAAAAAAATTTACTAAATGAGAATATTAGATTAATTGAAATAATTAGAATCGTGTTCTCTAAAAGTACTTACTATTATTACTTAAACAAAAAATTAAGGGACCAAGATAAAATACTATAGTTAAATAAGAATATGTTATTGTTATTATATTGTGTAATTATTCTTCAAAATCTAGTATTTCAATTTTATTTAGTCAAATCACTAAAAATATTTCACCATGTTATTACATTTTTCATTTTATTCTTCAAACTTACAATATTTTAATGCATTTTAAATTATAAAATTATTAGTATTATTACATTTTAAGGAAATATTTGTGTTATTTAATAGACTTTGTAAAGTTTAGTTTTATAGTTAAGGAAATATTTTAATCCTATTTTATTTTTACCAAATTAAATTATTTTTTAGATTTCAATTTTATTTACCCAAGACATTTCAACACTCTTCAAAATTAATTTTTTAATTATTGGAATGCAATTTGTCTATACAACCAATAGCTAATCAACAAAAAATTACAACTAAACAAATACTATAATTCATGAACACTAATCTTACGTCCCACGAGTTAAGTCATGCTAAATGGATGGCAATAATTCTGAGAGTGAAAAATCATCAATTTTTTAGAATTTAATTTTTTACTTCATTACCTAAGCTTCAAAATTACTTTTTGTCAAAGGTACAAAATAATTATAATATTAATAAGTGTCACTTAGTGGCTAGTAGATGCCTTGTAGTGTTGTTATTATAGTATTTGTTTAGTTGTAATTTTTTTTTGTTGATTAGGTATTGATTCTATAGACAAATTGCATTCTAATAATTGAAAAATTAATTTTTGATGAGTGTTGAAATGTCTTGGGTAAATAAAATTGAAATCTCAAAAATAATCTAATTTGGTAAAAATAAAATAGGACTAAAATATTTCATTAACTATAAAACTAAACTACCTATTAAATAACACAAATATTTCCTTAAAATGTAATAATACTAATACTTTTATAATTTAAAATGCAATATATATATATATATATATATATGATGGATTTTGGTGATATGTGGTGTATAATGATGGATGGACATGTATGATGTTTATTTTTATGGGTTTATATTTTTTATGATTATGACATACATATGGATAGATGATAAAATGATACATAGATATGATTATGATTGGATAATGTAATATTTATGATGGATGCATGATTATGGAAATGTATATATTCTTATATGAATGGATATATGTATAGAACGATAATGATATGTCTGGTACACTTGTATTACAGGATGAAGATGATGAAAAGGTAGATTAACAGAAGAAAGTAGGTGAAATTTGATTGAGCAATCCTTGTGAGAGCTTATGGCTTTTTATTGTCGTAAATGAATGGATGGTGGATGATGAATGAAAACTTTAACGGTTGCACACAAATTTAGAGATTGCAATCCTTATGTTTGATATAGCATATGGATATTATGCACCAGAGTATGGAAGACTAAGGCGTTAATGTATCCAATGCACACAATATAATACAATCTTCTCTATCGTATGAGGTCAAGATGTTGATCCAACATACACAAGATATGAATATTAGCTGATCCAAGATGGACTTTGACTCTACAAGCAACGATTTGAACTTATTTCCACTAAACATAATGAAACCTTGTTTGTTATATGTATGGGAAATAGTCTTAGCATAGAATAAACCTAATACATAAGAGATTGAACATTTAGCTTCTTAGATGCAAAAGATATTGATATGCAAGATGCTAATCCCAATTCGTACAATATACCAATAATTGTAGTAGGAGAATAAGATCATCCCACAAACACAGCATATGAAAGAAAATGACCATGCCCCACTCTATACTTCATTGCAACATACCAAGATATGATGGATCAAGGCAGCCTAGATTATGTATTAGAAAGGGACAAAAGATAAATCAAAAGAAAACAAAAGACACAACCATCATGTTCTCTTGCCAAAAAAGGGTGCTCTTGGATGGATTGGATAGCACCTTGTTGTGAGGAAAGATATATCTAGTTGAAGGCTAAGATATTGGATTGGTATAGCAAATGTTGGCTAAAGGCATGGAGACAAACGTCTCTGGTTACCTCTGATTTCTTAACTGCTTGAGCTACTGTGACATGTGTAGTTTGTTTTCTGCTTGAGTTAGTCAAAGAGAAGAAATGAAATGAGAATGGAAGAATGGATCATTTGTGCTTGCGTACAAGATACTTCCTTCATATTCCAGACTGCCTACATACCCTATATCTACAGGATCAAAGCACAATACGATGATGATGAGACATGATATATATGTAGTTCTAGGTGTTTATTGATGATGTGGGAGATAGATGATTGAACAAATGTGAGATGGATGACGATTGATGAAGGTTGGATGAATGTATAGAAGATGGAAATGGTCTATCACCTATACTTGAATATGGGTACTTCCTTTGTATCCTAGATTATCTACATACCCTGTATTGATGGGATCAAGGCACTTAACGATAGAGATAAGATGTAGTTCCGATGGTCTTATTGATGGGATAGTGATGAAGATGGCTTGGATTGATCAGACTATAGATTGATGGGATTGGTTGATGTTTGATGATGTGTGAGATGCTTTAAGTATCCACTCCAAAGACTAGGTGCAAGCAAGTGCCCCTAGTGTAGAATAAACTTATCAAAAATAAACAAGGTATTGCCCCTGTCAAGCTGTAAACCAATGATCAATCAATTGATTGGTGATGATAGTGTTGTCATTGTGGGGAATGATATATCCCTAGATTAACACAAGGATGTCGGAATGATATATCCCATTGATGATGATTAATTGATTGATAATTGGGTTGATTTGGTTTACGACAAGATTAGGATCAAGACCATTGATGTGATTGGATAATTTTGACACGATTGATTGACTTGATTGGTATGGATGAAGGATGACTTGGATTTGGATAATTGCTTGGACCAATTCGACTTGATTGATTGAATGATTGAAATGAAGACATTGATTTGAAGAAGTGCTTGGATTGGAATGGTTTGATGGATTGATTTGGTTGATTGATGAATGAATTAGAAGAATTGATTTGATTGGAGTGAATTGATTTGATGGATGTGATTTGAAGAAGAATTGGTTTGATGAATTGATTTGAAGAAATGATTTGATTCATTTGGATTGATTTGAGGAAGTTGTTTGATGATGATTGAATTTGTTATTGATTGATAGATTTTTGCTTGGATTTTTGTTGGATATTTGATTTTTTTGTGTTTTTGAAATGTTTTGACTTTTTGGATTTTTGATATGTGCTAATTTTTTTTGGATTTTGGACATGTTTTGATTTTTTTTGGATTTTTTGAGAATATTTGATTTTTTTTGTATTTTTTGAAATGTTTTGGGATAGCACTAGACGACAATTTTGATTGTCTTTATGCTAGACACCAATAACAAGGGAAAACTAAGTCTGGATGCAAGAATTGAGGTACGATGAATGGACAAAAGGATGAGCAATAGTAAATGGGATGGAAGGCTCATGATAAATGGATGGGTAAGAGGATAGGCCATAGAACGGAAAACTCATGATAAATGGATAAATACAAGGATAGACTATAGTGGATGGATGTATACGTCATAATGGAGCTCGGATGTGATCTCCAAAGACTATGTCACATAGGAATAACATGCCCCATTCTAGGTAGTAGACTTAGGATTTTACATGACAAATCTTATGACGAAAGGATGATTGGAGGGATTGGAAGGGATGAGGCATATCAAGAGATACCCATAGCATGTTTCAACATTTTTCCCCTTATGTCTTTATCAAGATCAAAAGGAGGAAGGGAGGATAGACATATTCAATATGATAGGTATGTGGCTGTAATGGATAAGGATGGTAGGATAGGATAGTATGGAAATGGTATGATGGGATAGATACGAAAATGATAGATTAGATGAGACAATGTGCCCCCAAGTGTAAGTGACATAGATAATCAACCCACTCATGATGTCTGTTTGCCAGGTTTTCATCATGGTACTTATCCAATATGCCACCAAGGGTGGTTTTCACCATTGGATGAAGGGATTTCTCTTTACTATTTTGATTTTTTGATTGTTGAATGGGAAAAGTGGATATGAATAGGAGGGACTCAAGTGTCTAGTACCATGAAAGGTGATTGTCCCATTGGAGATGAATGTAATCGTATGGACCATGTCAAATGTCATTATGCTCATCGATGTTGGTAAGGGATTGCATGGAAGGAAGATGGATTAGGTAGATAGTGGATTATAAAAGGTTTATAACAGGATGGATGGGGGGTAGTGGATTATGAATGGAAATATAGAGGATAGTGGATTATGCATGGTTAAAAAGCTTATGCAAATGCATGGACCATAAAAATAAAATGGGGAGGATATGTAGGATTGACATGTTATAGGGACGCATTGGATTGGTATACGGAAGTGTGGTGGGATGAAAGGGAACCATGACCAACGGTTGCACACACCATGATAAAAATTAAAGTTTTTGATGGGCAGGTGGTGTAGGAAGTAATGGCAATGTTTTCTTAGGAGATGGATGACTAATTGATTTAGGTACCCCCATAAACTTAGTATTTTTAGGATTTTTGTTTTACTTGTGGGATTTTTGGAATTTTTGAATGGAATGGGAATTTTAGATGAAAGGAGATTGTTGGGATTTTTTGAGAGGTGGATGCCTCATTTGACTTGATTGATTTTGCTTAGGGACCCAAATCATTTTGCTTTTGGATTTTTCTTGTGACTGGTATGGGTTTAGATAGATTTTTGGATGTATTTTTCTTTTACCCTTTGCATTGATATCCTAAGGCATTAGGACCTTTAGGATTTTTTCTATTATGATGGGAGGCATCCAAGTTTTTATTTTTGAATCCCATGGGTTTGGTGGAATGGGTGGAAGCTTTATGTTTAGACAATATGTGCATTTGTTGGTCATGATTAGGAATATGAGGGAATTTATGGATGATAGTGGGATAATTAGGTGTTGGAAGCAATAGTGGTAGAGTGAATGGTGGGATATTAGGAGTTGGAAGAAGTAGAGGTAAATTGGATGGTAAAAGGTGTATGGTCACATGCTTTTGACATTTGTAGGATAGTGGACGTGGAATGGAAACATATGTTTTAGGGGTATGATGAGATTTATGATGGAAAGTGGACTTGAGATGCATGGTTGTAACAGACAATGGGTTTAGATGTGGTTTGAACACTAGACTTGAAATCCTAATTGGATTGAGGAGGTGAGGTGGTGGACAATGGTGGTTTCTCCCCTAAGGAAGAGCATTCATGAATGAGGGTGGATAGACCAAGTGGATATGATGGACTTGCAACATGGTGAATAGTGGATGTGGAAGGATCATTAGGATCTTGATTATGTTCGTTTAGATCCAAGCTATTTGTTTGATCATCTATGTTTGCTTGAGGGCCAAGTGTCTCATCATGACAAGTGGAAGTTAGTGGATCATGAGTAGGGCTAGATGGATGATGTATAGAAGCAATGTAGATATCTTGCTCATGGATAGGTATATGGTTATGGATAAGATCAAGGTGCTCATGGATAGGCTCTTCATTATGAACAATATCTTGATCATGGAAATGATATATGTTATGGATAGGTTGGATTTGGATTGTTTTCTCATGGATAGGTATTGGATCAAGTTGCTCATGGATAGGTTCTTCATAGGTAATATCTTGATCATAAAGAAGGTATAGGTTGTCGATGGGTGGAACGAAAGGGATTTGATCTTGGTTAGAACTAAGGCTTGATGTTTTTGCATGCTTAGGATTATGCTCTTGACATAGCTATTGATTTTCTTGAATGGAAGTGGAAGGCTCTTGGATATGCTTGGCATATTCTTGAGATTTATTAACATGAGGGGATGATAGATATTCACTTGGACTCCTGGTGGGAGGCTCTTTAATGGACTCAAGGAGCTCTAGATGGTCATCAGCATATGTACATGATGGAGTTTGACATGGACTTATGATGGGAGCCTCTTTAATAGGGTCAATGGTTTGTGGACTATATTAAGGATTTAGAGGACTAAACAAGATGTTTGAGTACTCTTCGATAGGCTCAATGAGTTGTGGACCACATGATGGGATTGAAGGATTAGACATGACATTGAGAGATTTTTTGATAGGCTCATGAATGGGTATTTGACATGGATATTGTTCATTCCTTGGTAATAGCTAGTGGATTGAATCCTTTGCAAGTGTATGGGTGAAAGGACAATACAATGGGTGGACAATAAGGGTGGATATTATAGGCTTATGATTAGGATTAGGTGGAGAAATAATGGTATTGAACATATTGGGATTTGACTTGGATGGAGGGATAGTAGGATTGGATGGATTGGGATTTGGATTAAATGGAGATGGCACATGAGATTGGGATGAATTGGCATGCTTAAGGATACTCTGTTTGTTTATTATTATAGCCAATGGATCACATCCTTTGCAAGTGTATGGGTGAAAGGACAAAATAATGGGTGGACAATAAGGGTGGATATTATAGGCTTATGATTAGGATTAGGTGGAGGAATAATGGTATTGAACATATTAGGATTTGACTTGGATGGAGGGATAGTAGGATTGGATGGATTGGGATTTGGATTAAATGGATATGGCACATGAGATCGGGATGAGTTGGCATGCTTAAGGATACTCTTTTTGTACATCTCATAGAAGTGTGGCATAAATATAGGGAACTCATTTGTATCATGACCTTTGATCCAATAGTATGCAAAGTAGTCATATTTGTCATATGCACTTTCTTCACTTGGTTTGACTTGAAAAAGTTCAATGAGTTTTGTGTCAAGAAGCCCTTGTAAAATCATCTTAGTTATCACTTTCAGCGAAGCATTGGAGTAAGATGGTAATGAAGGTAATGAAGGGCTTGGGGGATTAGAAGGTTGGTGGATCAATGGACTAGGAGCAAGATCACATGGTGGTGTTGTAATAGGACTTGTAGGCTAATGCTTCATCATTGGAGTGGATGGTGATGGAGAGTACTCATAGGATACATGATATAGATTGGTATTTCCCTCATCAAAGGATATTAAGTCTTATTGCAAAGGCATTTGATCTTGTTGCAAGGGTTGACTTAGGTCTATCAACGATGCTTGATGGTCTCAGTGGTGATTAGGTGAAATGGTGGGATAGGTAGATAAAAGGTCTTGGGGTATGAATTGATGTTGATAGTTGTTGATATTGGAAGAAATTGTGTATGGTGATGTAGAATTGACATGATATGTGGATGGATGAGATTGGTATGAAGTTGGATAAGTTGATGGAACATTGACTTGATAGGTTGGTGGATTAGGTTGGTATGAAGTGGATGGGTATGACACAGAGGATTGAGATGGCATTGGTTGATGGTGAATGGATAGAGGATGATGTGCTTTTTGGGTTTGACAAGTGGCTATAAAGTGTTGGGCTTGAGCTATGAGGTGTTGTATTTGAGGCGATTGGCTTATTTGAAGTTGAAGTTGTTTGATGAAGGCTTGTAGTTGTTGAATGAATCATTGGTCTAGGGGTTGTGGTGCTTGGTAAAGCTTTTGAATGAGGTCTTGGAATTGGGGTACTATGTCTTCTAATGTTGGCATGTTTTATAGCTTAGGACCTTTCGAAATGTGCTTGACTAGGATTATGATGTGATATTCAAGACTTGGTTGGAAATGTAATTTTGAACCAAATAAATGAAGATAGTCTATAAGTAACTAGAGGCAAGGCTGAATGCAACAAAGGCAATTGGAAATAGCTCAAAAGTGACTGGGAATATGCCAAAGTTGATGAATGTTGTTGATCAAAGGTGAGGTTGTATGGCTCAAAGGCGACCAACTACAATTCAAAGGCAATTTTGGATAGCTCAGAGGTGATTGTAAGATATTCAGAGGTAAATCAAGTTAGCCAAAGGCAAATTGATGTTGATCAAACACGATTGACTGCTGTTGAAAGGCATCTAGCTATTGTTTGAAGGTAACTTTTTGTGTCAGTGAATGATGTTTGACATTTTTTGACAAGAAAATAGATAGCAAAAGACACACAAACACACAAGACACTCACAAACATGTATAACCTAGGCTGGAAAGGATACTACTTGTTGAATCCCTACTTGGATTTATCCAAATACTAAAACGAAGTGGATAGCTAGAGATGTTCATGACATTGGCTCCCCCTTACACAGCATGAGCACACCAACTTCTCTTACCCTTCGGATTGTATGTACCAAGGGAATTTCTAACTCTACAATGAATAGTACATGTAGGGCAGATTCGGAGGTCCAACGTCCTATGTCAACAAGTAAAGGGATTTTGGCCTCTAAACAAATGGGTCTAGTGAATATTCATGGGACCAGCACTTTACGTGCATCCAACAAGCCACTTAAAGCTCTAACTAGCTCTACTAGGAGTCTCAAATATGCTAGGTACACCTCCTTTTGAACTAACACTGTATGGTAAGCGCTAATACTAGTTTGGACTTGGCTTTTGCCTTATCCTATTTTATATAGAACACTGAATGAAAGTATCACTTGAGGTCATTCCCTTGGGGAGAGTACCTCTTTTCCCACCAAGGCAAACCTCTCTAAATATAATAACAAGTTCTCTTGCACCCAAGATCCATTTGATATGCAAGGGGAGAGAATACTTTTTTTATTAGCTTAGGGTTACAAACATGCACAACAAGTAAACAAAAAAGGTAAAGCAAATAAGGTTCCTTTTAAGCACCAAAACAAAATGTTCCTGAATTAGTAAAAAACATGACGAGTCTTTGACCGATCGATCCTTCAATAGATTTGTTAGTAGTTTTAGATCCACCTTTCTTCGACAAATGATAAGATGCTACAACGACAAGCATTAGCTACCAAAGAAATTTAATTTGCAACAGTATAAACCAAAAGTGAAAGAATAATGATCAAATGCGACTATTTGCAAATCAAATGTGATGATAGTTTTACCAAAGGTGACCGCCTGCTGCTCAAAGGTGAGTTTGTATCATGAAAAGGTGATTAAGGATCATGCAAAGGCAATTTACTATTAACCAAAGGTGCTCAAACATATAAAATCTATAAAAACTTAGGATACAAGGTTAGGTAAATGATAAAAAGGCAAATATGAAGGCTCTAATAACCTAGAAGGATGGATTACTTGAATTAGATCTTGGATTTTGTAACACAACAAAAAAAGGATTCCACTAGATGATGTTATTAGGTCAAAGATGTAAATCAAACCCTAAATGAGCCAGCTTGAGGATGAGAAAAAACTACTAGGGTTAGCAAATAAATCAACTTGCAACCCAAATCAAACATAGAAAACTCAACTAAAACCCTAGAAGACCCTGAAAAAACAGAAAAATATTACTAAATCCTAGCTAACCAGAGACAATGCACTGTCGATCAAAAGCGAATGTCTGCAAACCAAAGGTGACCGAGGATCGTACTAATGTAATTTTTTATGTACCAACTACGATTCAGGATCATGCAAAAGTGATGATTTTCTATTCAAATGTGATACTCTACGGATCAAATGTGCTCTGCATATTTATACTTGAAAATAACTTTCAAATAAAAAGATTAATCAAGGATGTGGGTCCCACCAGGCGTGCCATAATGTGTTAGTAGGAAAAATTGGGTTAATAAGATCAAGCATTACAATCAAAAACCCAATCCTACCACCTTAAAGGAATCTATCTAAATAACACAAAATGAAAGCAAATCAAAGAACAATGTCACCTAGATTGGATTGATTCCTTGGTTGTAATGTGTATTGCTTCTCAATAGTTAACAACCATAGTTGTCAAAGCTGCCATGATGCTAGATGATATGCTCAAGGTGCTCAATGGATGCTTAATGGACTCAATATGCATGAGATGATAATCTGGATGTTATAATGCTTGTGTGGGGTGTCATGAAATGAGGTTAGAGGGTGTATATATAGCTTTCTACTAAGATTGATCAATGGTGGAGATTAAACAAGAAGCTTGGATGAATGTGTACAAGACGTGTTAATAGGAAAATCTTTTATTATTTATGATTGTAGTTGGTTTGTTGGTAATGGTATGAATGATTTTCTTAAAATAGGATGCTTTTCTATTTTAAGGATTGGATGATGTGGATGATTGATTTAAGGACCAATTAAATCATTTTTGTATTTGATTTAGGATAAGACCTACCTTGTACACATAGAAGAAAGTGATAACAGAGGGAAATGATAATATAAAAATAAATTAAACAAAAATATTGATTTAATTTATTTCTAATTGATAGAGGAAAGGGTTAAATTTAAAAAGTTGGAAGAATCAACATAAATTAAATAAATAACCTTATTTAATTTATATGCATTATGAGAAGACAAATAAATAAAATTTAAAATTTATTTATTTTAGAGGAATAATGGGATAATTAAATAATTAAAGATTATTTAATTATAGATGAATAATAGAAGAAAATAGATGATGGAAATATATGATTTAGAAGAAAATAGATAATTGATACAAATGTGTTAGACAAAAGACATATGAGATGCAAGAAATCGACAAATGATGTGAAGGGTCAATTTTGGGTGTCTACAATATAATTAATATTATTATTTATATTATAACTGTTGATGTGTAAAATTGCACAGGTTCCAACACCAACATGGGAAGTTTCAGGAATATGGGGCTTGCTACCTGAAACAACCTCCAAATTTTAAAGAAGCTGGCTCTTCTCTATCTTGTATGGGTTTTGGGAAAAAGAGGAGAAATTAACAGAATTAAAGATATAGTTAAAGAAAATCTATCTATGGCGATGCGCCTGAATAATAAGTATCTCTCTCAACTTAAGCACAGTGAAGCTATTCTCAAGATTTAGTTATGTTGAAGAGAAAATGTTGCATGATTCATATAAAAAAATATAATGAATAACTCAAAGGCTCACAAATAGACAATTTACAATGACACATAAAATATCAACCAGGGCGCAGAACTTTGTCTTTCTCATTAATTTTCTAGCAACATAAGAGGCACAGATACATGCATAGTTACATTTACTTTCTGAATCAAGAATAAGAAAAATAAAGGCAAAATGATATTCATTGGTCACAACAAAAAGTCTCAAACTTCTCTCTTAAATCTCTGATAGAAAAATATCTCTAACAAAACTATCTATGAATGAATCTAAATATCGATCTATTACTAATGTTACATATTTATAGCACAAGAGCAACTCTAGATTGTTTACACAATCGAATCCCAATGGCCTAACCAAACTAGAGCTAACTGGAAGTCCCTGACACTTAAAATCTTTTAGATCCGCAAACAGTTACAATAACTACAAGTTCATTGGCTGTGGGAAAGATATGTGTGGCGCATCCCTTCTATAGAGAAAAGACACTTGGTGGCATCCACACTCTTTAAGAAATGAACTCTGAGACACATGGCAATGTCCGCACACATATAACTTGAAACTTCTTTATCTCTCGGGAGAAACAGGAAACTGACACATGGCGGTGTCCGTAGCAACTAGAAATAGATACGTATCTTTATCCGCACCTTCTCGCTGAACTATGTCTCTATATTCAGGTGGCCCCTGCCTGTGACAACTATCGCAATTTGCTGCTCTAAAGCTTAAAGACATATTAGAAATGGGGTCCACAACTCTTCACTTGCTATCTTTCAAACAGGGACAAGTGGTAGCTTTCGTAGTATCAACAAAATGTAGAGTTTTACATTCTATAGTTCTTGGTGACCAGTAGGGATTTTGAGCCTGCTAAAAAAGAACCCAAAACTTGGAAAAATATATGTATGTAAAATACAAGACAGGGTCACAAATTCTACAAAGTTGTCTGATAGACAGACCATTCTGAATCCAAGAGTCCCTGCTTGGTCTATAAATCCTGAAAAGAAAAATCAAGATTTATTATGTCCTTGTGAGAAAACTTCTGCATAATCTGAACCGCAGTCTACAATTGAAACTCTAATTGGGCCATCAAGATCAAGACAGCTTCCACCTCTTGTAGTGATGAGGAATCACTTAAACCTTGAAAAATTGATTGATCATTTTGTCTTATTAAAAGCAGAGTCTTAATCTCATCAATCATCAATACAATATTACTATCTAGAAATGGTGATGGAAGACCTAGCTGCACCAAATCCTCTATGTTTCTCTTCATATCTTTGACTCCCTCTTTAACAACATCTACGAGTTCCTAGCAAGTTGTGGCAGCTGAGTTGCAACTCAGAACTTCATTCACCCTCTTTGCAGCTATCATTCTGTCACTGATCCCTGCTGCCGACAATATTTCATTTGTTGTGTCATATGACTTCTTCAGCAACAATTGAGAGTCAGAAACCCTCAAGGAAATAGTAGACAGAGTGGCCTGAAGTGAAGTTTCCACTTTCTTGCACAACTGCTATGCATTTAACAGGAACATTAATGAGGGTCTGAGCTGGATAATCTCCTTAGAGATTCTTTTCCGCACTGACACATATAGCTCCTTGACTAGATTCAGAACTCTAGCATTCTAAGGCCAGTTAGCTAACTCCAATGTTAGCTATTTTTTTCATTTGTTGCTCTACTAAGAATTGTGCCTGTATTGCAGCAGCAATATTTTGCTCATTCAACAACTTCTGCTAAAATTATGTAGCTTGTTGCAACTTATCCTGATATCTCTTCTCCAGTGTGGCCTTTTCCTGCCTCAAAATAGTTACAGCTCTCTCCTGTGCCAGCTCCATCTTTAGAGAAGCATTTTGAGCCTGAGTGGCTTGATGAATTTGACAGGAAACAGTATTTTGCAACTGTTTATTTAGATTCTCTATCTCATCTGTTCTAGATTTCAATTCTGTAGCAAGGTTACTACTATTTGCCTTCTCCTGTGTTAAGTCATTTTCAACCTTCTGCAACTTCCTAGACACCTTTAAGTAGTCAGTTGCAATAGTAGAAGTGGTTTCATTGAGCAGTTCGACCCTATCTTGTGGTCTGAATAGAGACATATCCATAGCTACTGCATTCATTGTAAAGTTTTGAGGCTACATCTACTCATTTGGCTTCACCACATTTGGGGACAAATGTGTGACAGTCAGCTACTGTTGAATAGGGTCAAAGAGAGACCTCATATGTGGCACATCCAGGCTCTTATTTTCTTTCTTTCTTTTCTTGTCCATCCTGGCTTCTCTAGCCTTCTTTGTTGTATCAGCCTGAGCCTGGAAAGTGGGAGGAGAGACAATATATCCCCCAGCAAAGGGATGACCCTGAGGTAAACCATAAGGAATAGCCAAATGTTGGCTAGGGGAGATTTGGGGAGGTGCTCTTCTTGGAACAGAGGAGGAAAAGAATAGCAATGAGGTGGCCTGTGAAGACATGGCCTGAGGATTAGCAATTGGGGCAAGTGTAGATGTAGGCACAGCAGAGGTGGCAGGGGATACTAATGTTTGGCCAATTGAGGTTGCCACCCCTATGGTAGAAGAAAGAGACAAAGAGGAAAAAGGAGAAGAAACACATACCTGAGGAGCAACAGATGTAATTGGTATTTGCTGTAGTAGGGGTTCTGCTTCTTCATCTGACTCTGGTGGTAGGTTTAGTTTTCTATGCTTCCTTGGTGTTTCTTCTTCTTGCTCCTCTGATTTCTTCTCTATAGCATTGACCACTACTGATGGTGGCAACGATACAAAATTGGAAGCCCCAGTAGCTGAAACTTTACGAGTCCCTGTAGGTGGTGATGACACCACACCCTTTTGTTTCTCTAAAGTACTGAGAGATTGGGGCCAGGAAGATACAGGGCTGTAGATGAGGCTTCTCCTGTTGCTTGCATCGTATGAGTTGACTCAGCTTCCTCTTCTGACTCTTCACCCCTCTTCTAGATTTTGCTTGTATCGGGGATGGAGACTAGAGAGGGATGCCATTCATACCAGATTGACTCCCACTTCTCATCTGTGTCGACCTTGCCAAAAGAGTGTGTCAATTCAAAAAGTTCCTACCTATATTTCCAATAGGCCTCAATTTTCTATGGTTTCCATTCCTGGCCCTTCAAAGCCTTCTTCAATCTAGTACCCATTCTGATCTTGGGGTGAAAGGCCCTTTGTTTAACATAAAAGGTCTCCCATGGCCTGGGACCCTCATAAGGCAAATCTGCTAGTTCCACATACAAGTCAGGGCTATCTTCTTTAGGGTTTCTCCTGTCTTCCCAAAAGGGGTGGCCCTCATGTGCTATTTTAGCCCCAACTTTGTTGGTTCTAACCAGGGAGGCTATAAAACTATTTGGGTCATATCTCCATTTGTCTTCAATGATGAAAAATCCCAAGACAACTAACTTTTGTAGCAACAAGTGTTCAGCGTCCCTGACTTCTAGGGTCATATTCCTTCTAACCCATGGGACATCATACATTTTCTTCTTCTTCTTCTTGGTGCCAAATTGATTGTCAACCACAGACACTTGCCGGGTTACCTCTAGAAATGCTAACCTAGGGGTCAAAATTTTAGGTAGCAGCATAGGTTCTCCATTGAAACCATGGACCTTGATGATAGTGCTTTGGGACCCAAAGAAATAGTCACATGGGATTGGGCAATTAGTCATGAAACCCCTAATGCTTTGTGTCAGCCTATGTTCTACAGGTTTAGGGCTCAAATGGCAAAATGCAGGGGCAACAAAGATTTCCCAGAACTCATAAGGGTTTGATGCCTCAGATAGCACATGTGTCCATGCAGACATAGGAATAGTTCTATTTTGCCCAAAATCTAGGTTGTACATACTCAATTGCATATTTTGTGCAAAAATACCATAATTTTGATATAGTATTAAATGAAACAGGTAAGCAGAATACCTGAAAACTCCTTTAGGTTTGAAATTTATGAGTTGATCAGCCATGGAATAAGCAATTTGTTTAGAGAAATCTAGCCGATATTCCTGTGACTTGTCCACAGTCTTTAATCTGAAAAGGATAGCAATTTTCCAATCATAGATTGTAATGTCTTCCTTCATCCCAAAAATAAAAGCCATCATTGACAGTGCCTCCTGAATGGCTTGGCTGAATTGTGCCCTTACTGTAGGTACTATGGGCATCTCTATGTTCTCCTCTGGCAACTACAACTTTGAGTTGAGAAACCTAAGCTGGTTGTTGACATTTGACCATGTCTTTTGCATTTTAGCAATGGTGGGGAATGTGGCCGTTTGATCATGATACAGGGCCAACATGTCTCTTATGTCTTTGGGTGTAATTTGTAGTACAAAGGACCCTGTTGTATGATGCTTGAGGGCACATGAAAATGCTTTGCACATATACCAATTAAGTCAGGACATGGATGCACACTTGGAACCATGAATTGTGCAAACTGTGAGGTCCAAATCCTCATTCCAAAAGTTTCAGACTCCCCTTTCTTTGCCTTCTGAATGCATCTCTGGTGTGCCCCTTCGTGGAGAGCCTTAGTAGATTTTTGAAGGGCTGGGTCGAAGATACCATCTGCAAAGTCCTTAACCTTCTCTTGGTCAACAGAAAACCCTACCTCGGGAACCCTCGTCCTTGGATAGTTCCTCTTGGGCTATGCGGGCACTGAGCCGTATGACTTGCTGCTTAGAAGCCTATCGATTGATTCATAAATTCTGAGTCCCTCTTGAGAAGACTGTGCTTCGGCCATATTTGTGTTTGCGGGGATAACGTAGGAAGCTTTGACACAACAAAGGTAGCAACTATGTGATAGAAGTGACACCTGACTAGGAAGGGTTTGCTAAGGATGGGAATTCCAAGCAACAGTGATTTCACAGCGGAGAGTTGGATGCAAATGATAGCTGTAATTTGGGATTTCGACTCTTATTAATGAGGCTTTAATGACACATCATGCCTTATAAATGACATTAACACCAACAAACCATTAGTGTATCCTTTTAAATTGGCATGGGACAGAGTGTCAAACACATCATGAGAGTGGCTGCAAAAGTGCATACTTTCAAGGATTTTGGGGATTGGAGACAACCTTAAATGAATGCGAGGCTTTCAAAAAGAGAAGAGTCTTGCGCTATTAACACGTGTTCACTGAACACTTATTTAAAAGAAAAGTGGGAAAAGAAAGTGGGAAAATAGGAAAATAATAAAGGGAAACTAACTAACTATAGTACATAGGAGACACTTCTTAATTGAAATGCTTCAGATAGATCCCATTCACAGGAATCTCTTCAGGTTCACCTTCCATTGTTTCAAGCTCAAAATAATTTTATTTCTTACAGGAATGAATCTTGCAAGGACCAATCCATAGTGATTCAAATTTACTTTGTCAGCCTGGCTTGGCTGCTCTCTCATCCCATTTCAACACTATTGAGCCTACTTCAAAATGGGGATTTGAAGTCCTGTTGTCAAAAGAATCTTTAATTATTTTTTGATGTTTCATCAGTTACTCATGTGCTTTTTCCCTTTTCTCTTGCACTTCCAGTAGTTCAGCAAGTCTGACTTGCATGGGACTATTCTCCTCAATCTCAATTTGTTTCAATAATTGTAGAGTAGGAATCTCTAAGCTTAGTGGCATTATAGCTGGCTTACCATAGACCAATTCATATTGAGACATCTTTGTCACTTGCTTAGGTGTAATTATGTCAACCCACAGTGTTGTATAGCAGCTTATGCCACTCTCTATGATAGTTGGTCCCTATCCTCTTAATGAGTCTGATTAGGTTCTTGTTAGTAGACTCTGCCAGACCATTCCCCTGAGGGTAATAATTTGAAGAAGTTTTCAAATAAATTCCATACCTTAATGCAAACTCAGATATTTTTGTTCCCAAAAAGGCCTTAGCATTATCTTATATTATGGTATGAGGAGGACCAAAACGAACAGTAATACCCTCTAGAAAGTCTAATATTACTTTTTATGTTGCTTCCTTGAGAGGCATTGCTTCACTCCATCTAGTGAAGTAATTTGTGGCCGTAAGGATCCATTTGTGTCCCATACTTGACACTGGATTGATCATACCAATAAAATCTAGACCCCATTGGGCAAAGGCCTCATCTATAATTATGGGGCTTAGGGGCATTGCTACATTTCTTCTTTTTCCTGTATAAAACTGACAGGCTTGGTACTCTTTGACCAACTGATAACAATCTATAAATAGAGTTGGCCAGAAGTATCGTGCTTGAGTCACCTTTATTGCTGTGGTCCTTGCTAAAAAGTGTCCACCTGAGGTTCCATGGTGCAACTCATGTAATATTCTTTGAGCCTCATTTTTTTCTATACATCTCAAAAGTATGCCATCAACATTTCTCTTGAATAAGATCTAGTCAATTAGTACAAAGTAGGACCTTTGCTGTCTATAATACCTTCTCTTATCATGGGAGAGCTCATTTGGGAAAATCCCATGTTTCATAAATTGAATCCTATTTGTGACCCAGGAATTCTGATCAATCTCTTGGATTCTCAACACACTCTCACTTTGTGTTTCTTGTGTTATCATTTTCTCCATGTCCTGAGCCATATATTGGCACAATCCTTTGCCTCTTACTAACTTAGTGGGTTTGACCTCCACATCATATTCAAGGATCTTTGTTATCCAGTTAGCTCTTTTCTCAGTGATCTCACCCTCCATAATGTATTCTCTTACACTAGGATGAGCCACAAATATCAGAATTTTATTCCTTGTTACCATGTGCCTAAATTTAGTAAGGGCTTTGACCATGGCATATGCCTCTTTCTCCACAAAATTGTATCTGGCCTCATATTCCCTAAGTGTCCTAGAGAAAAAGGCTATTGGGTGCTCTCCTTCTTGTTGATCATCTTTCTAAGTTAAGACAGCAGCCACACTAAACTCTCCTCCATACACATACATGATAAAAAGACTTAGAAAAGTCTGGGTTTCTAAGTACCGGGGCTGTTGAAATGCCTTTCTTGATCTCCTCAAAAGCATGTCTCCCTTCTGCAGTCCATTTGAAAACTAGGTCTTTCTTTAGCAATAATGGCATTGGTTTGATTAGTCCTGCAAAGTCAGATATGAATCCGCTGACAAAGTTGATCTTCCCTAGAAAGGATTGAACTACTTTCTTATTGACTGGCAGAGATAGATTCATTATGGCAGTGACTCTCTCTAGATCAATAGAGACCACTTCTTTTGACAATATATGCCCTAACAGTTTACCCTGAGGTACTGCAAAGATACACTTCTTGGGGTTCAGGGATATTCTGAACTCTTGACACTTCTTAAAAACAACCTCTAAATGATCAGTAGCATTTTTAAAGAAAATAGTGAGATTATCTATATAAATTAGGTGATCTTGTTTATAAGCTCCCCAAATGCTACATCCATGGCTCTTTGAAAAGTGGCTCCAACATTTGACAGGCCAAAAGGCATCTTAGCATATGCAAATGTTCCCCATTTGGTAGTGAATGTAGTCTTATGCTAGTCTTCATCAGCCAACCAAATCTGATTGTATCCAAAGAAGCCATCCAGCAAAGAAAATCTCTCTGATCCAGCTAGAGTCTATAAAATTTGTTCCATAGAGGGCAAGGGATAATGATCTTTCAAAGATGCTCTGTTCAGATCCTTGAAATCTACATAGAGCCTTATGTCACCATTTTTTTCTGACTAGCACTAGGTTGGATACCTAGGTTGAGTGTTTGATTGGAAAAATAATCTTTGATTCTAAAAGCTTTTGCAACTCATCCACCATTAGAGGTTCAATTCTAGGATTTACTGGCCTTTGCTTCTATCTGACTGGTTTAGATCCTTCATTCAGCTCTATGGTGTGATGTATGATATCTCTATTATAGCCATGGAGGTCTTCATAGGTCTAGGCAATCACTCTGTCATATCTTTCACACAGATCAATTAGTCTTTCTTTTTCTTCTGGGGTTGTGGAATTTCCAATTTTCAACTTCCTTCCTTCACTAACTTGGATTTTAGAATAATCTGCTTTATCTGCTTGAAACCGCTTTTTCTCTAGGCTTACATCTTCTGGGTCAAATAAGTTTTCTAAGGTAATTAGTCCTTTAGGAAGCTTATTAGACTTTAATTGAATAATTTGGTCGCCATATGCTTCTTCAATTTTAGGGTGTAACTGATCAACAAATTCTCCTGATTGTTGCAAAAATGAGAGGACTTGGAAATCATTTTCAAAAAGTTGCCAATTTTGGTCATTGTCTGGGATAGTTGGTCTCACTATAAACTTGACTAACTCATTATTTACTAGTAAATCAGTTGCTGGGTCAAAGTGTGAACCAACCTGTGCCATTCTATCTGCTTTAGAATTTTGGGCTCTAGGAACTACTTCAATGTTGAAAGCCTCAAAACCATCTATTAGGTCCCAAATTCTGTGCCTATAGGATCTCATCCTTACATTTTTGGCTATTGCCTTTTCTCTTATTTGTTTCACCACTAGTTCTAAATCTCCCCTTACCAACAAATTATTTACTCCTTTTTTCTTTGCCAACATGAGTCCATGCACCAAGGATTCATACTCAACATCATTATTGGTACAAGAAAACTGAAAGCAAATGGCTCTTAACATTTTCTCACTATTTGGGGCAGTAAGGCAAATTCCTGCACCAACACCATTTTTACTTCTGGCCCCATCAAAATTTAGAGTCCAAATTTCTGAGTCCTTTTTAAATTCTTGAGTCTGTGGTGTTTCTTCCCTTAAAACATTTGGGATCTCTTGGTCTTCTTCAAATATGACATAAGTGCCTAAACCAATAGAGTCATAATTTCCATAGGGCTCACTTTGCATCATAGTCAATAACTGGTTATTCTCTTCCTCTTGTTGGTCATATTCAGTCCAATCCCCTAACTCTTCAACAAAGATTCTCTCCTCTTTATTTAGCATAGCATGGGCTGCCTCTAATTTTGGGGTTGGTTCATTTGTGATATGATCTTTAGATAATGACTTAGACAGTATTTTCATTTTTGTCCCATATTTGGTTCTTAGAATGAGGTGTGACCAATCTAGTGACATGTAACCTCCTATCTTGGCTGTAAAGTCTCTGGATAGACATAGACCAAATACAGGGGGAATATCTATGACTACCACATCCTGATTTACAATTATATTAGGGCAAGTGTACAATTGCAATGGGAGTTGTTTAATTTTCCCTATTGTTTGCACTGATTTCCCATCCAAATGCATAACTCCTCTAGTAAGTGGCTCATACTTTATCTCCAAAGCATCTGCTATTTGTTTTGGCATTACTGTAGTACTAGCCCCAGAGTCTATCATTGCATTATGCAACAATTTCTTCCCAATTATTAAAGTCAAATAAAAGGGTTCTGGTTTGGATTTACCTACCTCAGGTGCATTGTTCAAATGCGCTATTGTCTACAGAGGTACAGTTACAATATCTTTGAGCTACAATTTTTCTTTATTAGTAGGTCCTCCTTTCGCACCAATACGTTTAGGCACTTCTTGGCCTTGCAGAGCCTCTTGCAATAGTGTCTTCTGCTTAGGAATAGCTAACATGTCCCAGATTGATATGTGTGCTGGAGTTCTTTTTAGCTAATCCACCACATTTAGAGGTCCTAATGCTTGGACTTTTGAGTAATAAGGATACCTAGCTTTTTCTTGAACTTGTCCAGAGGCTACTTGATTCTACACAGGCTGAGGTATTTCTTGTCTAGGAACTGCATTCTGGTGACTCTGAAATGGAAAACCTCCCATGATTTCATTATTTGTGAATTCAGGCTGCTCCATCATTCTCCTCTTGGCTCTGGTATAGTAATCTGATTGGACCAATGGATTCTTGAAAGTGGATACTTCATTTAAGAACACTGATTCTTCTTCCTTGATCCATGAAAATAGAGCATGCTCAGGGGCTATTTCCTCTTCCTGTTGTAAGGACATTCCTTGCATCTGGGCAACCAGGACTACAGTTTGTACACCCGAAGATTAATATTGTGAAGTGTTAGAAGTTACAAATTGTCCTTCTAATCCTCTCTATTCTGCTATCTTTTGTTGTAAATTTCCTCTGGGGCAGTCTATGGGCATATGGGCATTATTGCAAGGAAAACACCAAGCATTTATGCCATCTGCAAAATTATTTTGCCTTGGAACAATTTCCTTGTTGGGATTAGGAGGAACAACCTATAGAGGTGTAGGGACTATGACTAACTAGTTTGATGGCTGAGGATTAGCTTTCCTTTAAGGGCCCTGATATTGATTTTGCTGAAAGGGAGGCCTATTTCCTTGGTAACCTTGATAAGGGGGCTTTGGATAGGGATTTTGTTCCCTCTTTAGATTAATTATCTCATTTGAGAAGTTTCTTAAGATGTTCTTGACATCATCCATTTCAGATGATTGAATAGGGGCAGTTACTTTAGCAGGTTGCTGAGGAAAAGAATACATAGACACAGGTGGGGTTGTAGGATTAGGAGCTTCATGAGGCAAAGGTAAGGTAATTTCTAGGAATATAGGCATAGGAGGCCTTGGGGGCAACTTTCCACCATCTATTAAGTTATTTTCAGCCTTGGCTGGAAACTCATAAGCTTCTGGTAGTGTCTGACCTCCAAGTGATTGGATCATCACTAATATATCTGAGTTTAAAACTTTAAGGTAAAACACAATAGCCATACCTGGTAATGGTCTTGCTGTGGCAGGGATCCTCTCCCAAGTCTTTTGAAATCTTGAAATCAGTCATAGCTTCTTGTGGTGCCCTTTTGATGGTGATCAATTGTTGCAGCAAAGAAGATTTATCACCCTTTTCTTTAAATCTTTCAAAGAAAGCATCACCAAGCTGATCCCATGTGGATATTGTATTTAGGGTTAAAGATCTATACCAGTCCAGAGCCTTCCCTTTAAAAGAAGATTCCAACAGTCTTATAGCCACATTTTGTTGAGTGATCACATGCACTGCATAGACATCAGATACATCTTGCAGATATTCCTCATGTGTCTTGAAATCTTCCCCACTGAACTTAGGCAGAGCCTTTAGAGCATTGGCTAGGATATCATCCTAAGTAGCTGGTGGTATTGGGAGAATTAGAGGATTGCCAGTGTTCCAATTTGTATAATTCCTTGGGGCTATAGGTGGTCCCATATTTACTCTTGGTGCTACTACAAACTGATTCACTCTTCTCCTTGGATTAGCTACCAATGGTGGCAAAAGAATGCCTGGTCTAGTAGCAGATTGAGCTCTTGTTACAGGTCCATAGCTCTAACTCCCTATAGCTTCTTGGCTCATACAATCTTGACAGAAACATCAAGAAATGGTCCCACCGGGCATGCCAAAAACTGTTGATGTGTAAAATTGCATAGGTTCCAACACCAACATAGGAAGTTTCAGGAATGTGAGGCTTGCTACCTAAAACAACCTCTAGATTTTAAAGAAGCTGGCTCTTCTCTATCTTGTATGGATTTTGGGAAAAAGAGGAGAAATTAACAGAATTAAAGATATAGTTAAAGCAAATCTATCTATGGAGATGCCCTTGAATAATAAGTATCTCTCTCAACTTAAGCACAGTGAAGCTATTCTCAAGATTTAGTTACGTTAAAGAGTAAATGTTGCATGATTAACATAAACAGATATAATGAATAACTCAAACGCTCACAAATAGACAATTTACAATGACACAAAAAATATCAACCAAGGCACAGAACTCTATATTTCTCATTAATTTTCCAGCAACATAAGAGGCATAGATACATGCACAATTACATTTACTTTCTGAATCAAGAATAACAAAAATAAAGGCAAAATGATATTCACTGGTCATAGCAAAAAGTCTCAAACTTCTCTCTTAAATCTCTGATAGAAAAATATCTCTAGAAAAACTATCTATGAATGAATCTGAATATCAATCTATTACCAATGTTACATATTTATAGCACAAGAATGACTCTAGATTGTCTGTACAATCAAATCCCAACGGCCTAACCGAACTGGAGCTAACTGGAAGTCCCTGACACTTAAAATCTTTTGGATCCGCAAATAGTTACAATAACTGCAAGTCCATTGGCTATGGCAAAAATATGTGTGGCGCATCCCTTCTATAGAGAAAAGACACTTGGCGACATCCGCACTCTTTAAGCAATGAACGCTGAGACACATGGCAGCGTCCGCGCACATATAACTTGAAACTTCTTCATCTCTCGGGAGAAATAGGAAACTGACACATGGCAGCATCTGCAGTAACTAGAAATAGATACTTGTCTTTATCCGCACCTTCTCGCTGAACTATGTCTCTATATTCAAGTGGCCCTTTCTTGTGACAACTGTCACGATCAGCTGCTCTGAAGCTTAAAGACATATTAGAAATGGGGTCCACAACTCTTCACTTGCTAGCTTTCAAACAGGGACAGGTGGTAGCTTCCGTAGTATCAACTATCTGGTATGTGGCAGCTTCCACAGTCCTCTTGAAACATTAGAACCTTTTTGAGACTCACACGGAGGTTGACACATGTCAGGCTCCATGAAACTGAAGAAACATTTATTATCATTGGAAGAAGGGGCAAAAGCTTTTACTTGGGTGCCACATCCACCACGTGGCACATTCCACATCATTGAACCTTTACACTGGGGCCTACCTCCATTTATTACTTTGCATCGAAGGATATATAAACAAACATGCAGAAGCTGACACTTGGCAAGCTCCACGGCTATCACAAAATACACATGGCTTCTACCGTAGGAACACTAAAACTTTATAACTGTGTCTCCGCAAGTGACACATGGCGTCTTCCGCACGGTCGCAACTTAGAATGTATTAGACATTTAATCCATGTGGCACTATCTACTGCAAAAGTTGAAACTTAGAAACAAAAGCGGCTTAAATTGTAACTCGACACTTGTCAGACTCCATGGCACTGGCAAAAAGAAACCTACAACAATAGTAAAATGAAACCCTTGTAAACCCTCGCAGCCATTCTTAGAAACATTTATAGACATAGAAACTCGCATGAACAATTGACCAAGTTTGAAAATAAGAAAAAGTTTCACATGTGTTCTTATGTTATTTATTTGTTGGCAACAATTAAACCCAGATGGCCACGTTTAAAGGTGTGGTCCCTTGATAGCTGAAACCAAGGTGTATGACTATTTTCCTAAAATAAGGCAATTGGATGGGAACAAAGTGTACAAAAGAGTGAGTGACACATTCTTGATGCTGATGGTTAGAAGAATATGGGATAACCCAGAGGTTAGGATTTCCACAGAAGCTTCTAATTATGTTATGACTTTTGGCAGTTATTTTATACAATATAAGAGGTTTACATATATTAGAATTAGAGGTTTTGAGTATCCACTGCTGAAATTACCCAGATGTGCTTCAGGCTATACAGTTTTTTGGGAAATATGCAGAAAATCGTATTTGGCAAGTCAAAGGTATTATGTTGCAAAAAAGAAGGGGTACCCATTTCACTTAAAATTGACACATTATAGTTGTGCTAGACTAGAAGATACAAAGAATGATCATAGAATACTGGATCATTTTCATTTGGAAACATTTGGATCTAGAAGCTTTTTTGATAGTAAATACTTTGTAAAAAATAATTTTTATTCATCTATGTCAAGAGGACATGTAGCCCATCTTGGGGTTTACTGGGTTGATTGCATTGATGAATATGAAGTTTAAAGAAGAGAATAGTGCAGGTTAAATCTAGATCAGATGAGAAAGTATAATCTTGGATGGATAGTTCCTGAGATTGTTGATGACTATGTTCATTTTGTTGATGCTACTTTTGTAGGAGAAGATGATAAACCTTTGGGTGAAATTAATTGGGATTTTCATGAAATTGATGATCTTAAAACTAGATCTTAGTCTGTTTTAGATAGGAGTTTGGCATGGTTAAATTATAAGATTCATAACAATGATGTAGGTTCATCTGTACATTAGAAGCAAGTTATGGATGCCTGTGAAGGTGCTACAACCAATCCTAATATAAGCAGATCTGTACAGTGTGACAAAGATGACAAGCCTCCCTAGAAAGATATGTGGAAAGAAAGGATCAGTGACAAAGTTTTGGATACTAGTGCTATGAAAACACCTCCTCCATCTCCTCTGTCAAATTCTTTGATAACCATAGATCAATCGAAGGTGCCATTAGGAGATGATAGCCTAAAAATAGATAAAGTACCTGATGAAAGGGTTAATGATTTTTCAGTGAGTAGTACACTTTCATGGTTAAAGACATTGGTGAGTAACAAAAGGAGGTATACATAGGTTATAGACAAAGAATTCGATGCAGTGGCAAGATTACTGAAAATGAACTCAGTGTCTAAAACGCAAAGAAAATATTGAGACTGATGGTTGACCCTATTTCCAAACATCAATATGTGGAGATTATTGAACCGATGGTGGATAAAGAAATTAAAGATATATCAATGGATAACTTCCAAGTGAGCACTATGGATCTAGGCCCTCCATCTATTTAGGGTGATATTCATAATGCTAAACTATCTATTAATATACTTGTTGCCTGAGTTGAAGAGAAAGAAAGAGAAATTGAAGTCTTAGAAGACCAAGTAGAAATTCTTACTTCGTATGTAAAGTCCATTGTAGATACTGAATCTCGGCCTTTAAGTATTATTTCTAGACCCCCTAAAGGTGTTAGTGCTGAGGTTTTAGACCAAATTAGTAGATACAAATATTTTGTAAGTGCAATGGAAGAATGGGTATGCAAAATCATATTTGATGGCACACGTTCCCTTCATGATGCTTATACTTTTTATGCTAAGTTTTTTGAAAAAAAGGTAGAAATACTAGATTATATATAAAATCAATTAGGACAGAATAGACAATGCTTGGTGCTGCTAAGAATAATTCTGAAGCCATCGCAAATTTTGACACTAGTACTCTATTGGCACACTAGTAGAAATATGGCAAATAAATGACCAGGTGACTAAAACTTTTAGTCACGTGACCAACATTTTTTGCAACATAGCTATAAATGACTAATTTGGTCATCAGTTGAAATGACTAAATAAATGACTAATTTGGTCATCGGGTAAAAAACACAACTAAATAATTGGTCAGACAAATAAAAATGACTAAATAAATAACTATTACTTCTCTATTCTTTTTTCTTTCCAATTTGATCATAATCCATGAATTCAAAGACAATACAAGGAAATGCAATAAATGTCTGTTTAGACCAAAGGAATAAACAGAGAGAAAGCTCAGACGTTTCCCACGAGTGGAGCTAGATTATCTTGGCTCTTCAATCTATCTTAGCGCACTAGCCACAACACAACATGCCCACATTGATCTGCATGCTTCGGGGAAGTGATTGTCCAGCCCCGACGTGCCAAAAACATCATTACTTGCCACCTTGCCAACATCTACCGAGGCTTTCAATCGCACTTTACGACTGTAGAAAAATAGAGGGCTGGCTTGCTTAAAATGTCTAGGAGCTATCTCTACCCCCTCCATGTGACCTCCCCCATCTGACTAAAGATCTAGCCCTTTATCAGATGATTATATAATATATATTATATTATATATTATTTATTATATTATATATTATATATTATTATATTACAATATAATATAATATTTATATTATATAATATTATAATATTATATTATAATATATTTAATATTATATAATATTATAATATTATGTAATTATTATATTATAATATAATATAATATTGTATTATATAATAATATAATATAATATTTATAAAATAATATTATATTATATTATAATTTAATATTTATGTAATATTATAATGTTATATAGTATTAAATATATTATAATATAATATATATAAATTTATTTTTTCTTCGTAAGTGAAGGATTTTTAGGCTGGCCCACTCCAGTGGAGGTCACAAGGGGGACCCGCTCCCCTATCGAACTACCCGCCACTATAGCGCGGATCACCAATGGTAAGGCCCTACTAAGTCTACCACCATTGTAATCATGTCGCTTGTGGTGCGAATAGCCACCGGTGGATTTGTCATTGTACACCACTATTGCCATGACTTGTCGAGCTGCGGAGACCAAAGTATATCATAATTCAAACACACTCCACTTAAGGACCACGGAGTACCAAGGGTCACCTACATAGAGCCACAACCATTTAGAAGCCGAGATGTCTTAGGGGGGCTTTGAACCTTGGTCTCCACAATAATGACCAAATGGTCTTAACCACCAGACCTAACCCACTCGACTAAAATTAAGACCAGGGATGTACCCCCTGGGTGACATGGAAATGCCCCACTCCACATATCACGGGTAAGTCAGGATACAAGATCCTAGGGGCCTCGAGAAATTTTACACCAGTCCAAGATGGTTGGGGGCATCTCATAGAGGACATGGGGGTGAGCTTGGTTCAATATAAAATAATATTTATATTATATAATAATATAATATAATATTTATAATATTATTGTTGTTGAACTTTTGAATCATAGTAAAAACTACTAAATATCTAATAACTTCAATGAAATGGATGCAAGTACAATAAACAAAGATATTACCTTCGTAGATCCTATTCACCTCATAACTTCCATTATTGCCTTATCTCGTATCGATCTTATGTATGATTTTAGCTCTTAGAAGTTGTACTTCCTTGTTGTTGAAGATGACAATAGGAGAATGGCTATAATTGGATTGTGTAATGGAGATTAAACTAAGAATGCAACTCTAATGAAGATGGATGGTGGAGATATGGAGACATGATTGGATGATTATGATGATAATGAGGTTATACAAATGCAATGAGGATACTTGGCCAAAGGCACGCTAGTAGAATTTAAAATGTGTTTGAGAACCTTGTTTATATAGGCTGAGGAGAGGCCAAATCCAAGTTTCGATAGATCCATGACTTGAGGAATCTCCTGTGACATGTACGATTGAGGAAGCTTGAGAGAATGTGAGAGAATCAGAAAAGGACAAGTGTCCAGGCATCTTTCATGAGTTATGGGAGTTAATAGAATAGATTTAGGAGTTAACTAAATAGACTGACTAGTTAAGTGAAATGATTGATTAGATAATTGATTTGACTGATAAGTTAACTGATTTTGATTGGAGGATAAATAGGACATGTGGGTGAGGGGATATTAGCTAATTAAATATTTAAAATATTTAATTATGTGTGCAACATGGTGAGGTGGAAGATGAGGTGGAAGAATGACATGGATGAGATGATGTGGAATTATGGAATTTAGGACTTTAGAATAGAGGAATTTGAGATTAATTAAAAAATTTAGTACTATGCATTTAGTACTTATTTCAGATAAAATTTGTGTTTTAAGGACATCTTTCAAAAGAGAAAATTTGTTTTAAGGAATCAATTTTTGGTTGATGAGTATTCTATTGGAGTTCAGTGTTGTATTAATTTTACAATTTTAATCCTTTTGACTTACATGATAAAGAGAGAGAAAGACAAAGTTATTTATTAACTCACAGATGTACAATTATAATATTGAAGGCATGAATGAGGACATTAAACCTAGAGCATGAAGACACATAAGAAATATAACACAAGATATGATGAGTGGAAAACCCTCAAGAGGAATAAAAACCACTTTGAAACTACCTCACTGGCTTATTCAAAACCTCACTGGTTACATGAAGGTCTCACTGACCAAGTAGGTCTCACTGACCAGGCAAACCTCACTGGATACAAAGAAGCTAACTACAATATGTGTCTCACTGACAAATGTAAGGTCTCACTGACCTACAAGCCCATACAGAAAGTCTCACTAACATTTTTATAAACACTTTGGGTCCACATACAAATCTTATCAGAGGATTACACTATTTCAATCAAGTGTCTATGCAAAAGAAACAAATTCTCTCTGTGCCTGCACCATCTCTGTAATCACATCTCCAATCATCTGATCATTTGATTATATTTGCAAACTCTTCTCTCTATCAAAACATGATCTCACATACACAATGACACTCACCCATCAATGTGGAACCTGCAAAAATAAATCATATGTATATGTATATATATATATATGTATATGTATATATATATATATGTAAGAGAAAATAATTTTTTTTCATATTCCATTGATATTTTCTCTAAATAGCTTTTCAACTCTGTGTGTATACTTTAATCAATTTTGCCCTGTTCAATTTCATCTTCCCCTGTAAAATCACATTCTCTATTTGCAAACAAAATCAATAAATATTATTCAAATTCTTTTATCATTTTATTTCAGCTTGAATGATTTTCATCTTCAATAAATTCTAATCAATTTTTGTCTCTGTCCAAAAATAAAATCAGTCTACTACAATAAAAACTCTTCACATTCTCTCTGCAATTTTCTCTTTCAAAAAATCAAAACCCTTTCATAAAAAAATACTCTTCAATCTCTTCAATCTGCAGAAAAAACTTCAAAGAATTTTATTCAATCTTCTTTGAATAAATAAAAATCTCTTCTTCATGGAAACCAAAAATCCTTAATCACCATTTAGAAAGAATAAAATCTTTCTATTATTTTCTCTCAAAAAAAATTATCTCCAAATTCCCTTTGTAAAAAAAACTTCAATATTATTCTTAAAAAGAATAAATCCTTCTTTATTTCCAATACATGAGATGGAGGTGGAAAAATAGAAACAAAATCTTCTAAAAAGGCTCCAAGAAAATCTGCATAAAATCTTCCCACAAAAATCTCCATAAAAATCTAATAAAATCTATTTTTATTTATGTCATAAAATATGACATTTAAAGGGGTCAACAAAATAGGATAAAAAACAAACTTTATATATTTAAATAAAGCCATGAAATAGCTTGTTCACATTTCCTCCAAAATCTTTGCTTTTTATATATTTAAATATTCAATGCTTTTGCTCCCCACTTTTCAAGCATATAAAGTCCACTTTATTTGATTTATAAGGAGATGAAAAAAATCAAAGTTTCTAAATTAAAGTAAGGCTATTTTTATGCCTTATTCATGCTCCCCACCATAAAATAAGGACCTTTGAATATATTCAATAGGTAACTTCAAGTGGAATAACCTGCACTTGTAGGTCAACAACCATTTATAAAATAGTTAGGATTTTAATCTCAAATACTTTATGACATTTGATCTCCTTATATACACTTAGAGCTTATAGTTAGGATTTTAATATTTTAGGCATTTTGATAACAAAATCCAAACATAGTAGAATAAGTGAAATGCTCAATTCACAATGATAACCATTGATTCTGCCATTAATAAACATTAATGCCTCTGTCAACCTCTTATATCTGTTATTAACAAGCCTCAATGTCTCACACTCATCAAGCATGAAGACAAGATGAACTTTCCACTCTAATCAAGCATGACAAGATGAACTTTATCAGCAACCTTGTATCATAAAACATATGCATTGTATCATACTTATCCTGATTGATGATTCTAATCCTGCAGTCTCATGTGATCAAACAAGTTAGCATTTCCTGATCTCATGTGATCAAACAAGTTAGCATTTCCTGACTTAGCCATGAAGCAACATATCAACCTGAAATATATGAACTTCTGTCAATACCAACACCTTTTTGACATCAATGACAATCTACTTTCAGGAACCGCATACCCCGGCATCCCCCAAATCATATTCTGCTTAAGAATCAGGGGCACTACTCGAGAGATAAAAACTGATTCCTTCAAACAGAGTAATCATCTACTAAAGTTGTCAAACTGTCACCAACACACTAAAAAATAGAAAGTTTTTTCAAAGAGACATTAACAAATACAAAAAAACGACGGCAATCTCAAAAGTCCTTCATGCTTAGAAATCATTGTTTATTATTCAAAATTCAGTAAAACCACAGCATCATCATATGGAGGATTAAGGCCATTAAGGCTAAGCTTTCGCTCCACATATATGCGGTTACTTTTGCTACATTCTCAGTCTATATCATTATAACTAGCTATACAATATAGTCTGCTAGCATAGTATTGATGAAGAGTAGTCTGTCTAAGAGCGAGTAGAATGAGCCAAATAAGCAAGAGAGCCAACTAATGGAGCATTGATATAGGTTGAAGGTTCAGACTGCGCATAAACACTTCTGTTATCAGGAAAATGATCATTGGCATCTGGGCCTCCCACAACTGCTCCAACCAAAAGATTTGGATTGGGGGCATTACTATACAAAAATTGGAAGTCTGCACTGCACCCAATGGCCTGTGGGTGTTGGGCCACTGAAGGCAGAGATGAGCCTCTGTGGTGAATATGTTGTGGGTAGTTGGAACCATAACCAACCATGTATGACATCTTCAGAGGATTGGATCCAAGTATATATTCCACCTGCCACAAAATAGAACGTCAAGAGCAGTATTCCTCAGAATCATGAAGACCTGGGTCACTTACTAAACAAATATAAAAAATCCCTTTCATACTTTAACTGCTCTAGGTTTCCATCATTATACTTTTGACACCTCATTAATAACTGTTATTTATACCTGGCGTCTTGCGATTGCTCTAAGCTTGCGAGGAGTCACTGTCATTTGCCCACAAGACACTAGCTGTTTGGAGGAGCTGAGGTATTTAGCATAGGTCACAAGTAGAAAGGATGCAGATGTAACATACTGCAGATTAACATCAGGAAATGTGTAGAGAAGTCCTCCTGTTCAAATATGGTCACTAGTATAAATTACAAAATGATCACAACAATACTATGCATTCAGATAAAGGTTTTTCACCTACCTGGTGTGTATTTAGACCCAGAAGATTCAGTCAGGATAGAGCAGATATAGTTGTCAGCATGAGCTTTGTAGTCTTGAAGAGACTTAATTTTCCCTATCAAGAATTCCTGCACGGTACAATACACATCCACTTGCAGTGAATCCAGTCATCTATAAAAACATTTTGTAGCCCTATGATTAGATGCTAATTTACATAGAAGTGTCCACGATTAGGCCAGAAATGCATAAAGTGGGAGGGCTTAATCTTTAATAGAATGAGGCCAAAAAGTGAATCAGCAAGAAGATAAAAAACATTGCAGATGCAATGAAAAAAGTGAAGTTGCCACACTTGAAGTTACTATACCTTCGATAGAAGCACTCGGGCTCCAACATGTTTATTGTACCAGCCAAATATATTGTCCGATTCGTAAGCTCCTAAGATCTGACCGTTTGCTTGAATGTAGCTCAAATATTTGGCATTTTTTGTTGCCTTATGCAGCCATGCAGCTCCCCACAGCAATTCATCCTGAGATCGCACAAAGAAAAAATAAAGAATTTAGCTCTGACATTTCATGGCAATATAATCTGAAAGCATATCACATTTAGTTTCTTTACCTGGTAACCAGAATGAGAGCAATAGAATGGACAGACTGCAGACTTAAGGGAGTCACTGTAAGATCCTCTGTGCTTATCAGCGAAATCAAACACCTAAGAGAAAAGAGGTTTTATGAGCTACTGAACAAGAAACAGAATTTATTAAGCTTTTAAGCTGCTGCTATTGAACCCTAGTGTTAAAAAATATACCATCATGGAAGCCTGAATTAATCTCTTCGAATAGGAAGGATCTGACTTCCTAAACACAAGGGATGCAGCTGCAAGTGCTGCAGCCGTTTCTAGAGCCAGGGTTTTGGCTATCTATTTTATATGCAGTTCTGTCAGTGTCCATATCTTCTGGCCTCTCCCAGCATTTGTGATCATTGTTAGGGTTTCCTACCTGCAAAATTTTCAGACAAGCTTCATTAATGATTAGAATTTATAAAGCCAGGAGATACTGAAATGAAATCATTCTGTTGTTATGCACATACTGACCTGAACATATATGCTTCCCGGGTGAGCAGTAGCTCTGAGAAGATAATCTGTAGCCCATCGAATGGCCATCTTTGCATTCGAGAGCTCCCTGCCCATGAATCCGCCGAATTCCCAAACACTCCATGACAGCATTGTGGTCGTGAATGCCATAGGAAATCCGAACTTCACATTGTCTCCGGCGTCATAATAGCCTCCCGTCAAGTCCACCTGCATTGCAAGGCCAGGCATTAACAGTCAGCACATTTACAAACCAAGGAAAAAGGAAAACAAGAAGAAGAAAGTAAACAAGAATGCATACATGGGCAGAAGAACCATCAGAAAGACCAGAATCTCTTCTCCATGTAATGCGTTGATTGGCAGGGAGGTTCCCAGAGCGCTGGCCTTCAAAGAAAAGAATGGCTTTTGACAACACGACTAACCCACTGAAAAAACTCCTCATTTTTGCTTCAGCAAATACGTCGTAGCAAACTAAACAAATTGGGAGCTTGATGAAAGGCCTGTGCGAAAACATGGATTTATAGGGCAGAGGGGGGCGCATTAATAAATAATTGGGCACGTAGCAAGGATAGAAATTAAGTAGTCGTTTCGCGTATCACGAGGCGGAGGTTAGTTTCTGGTTTTATCCCTTGGACAGAGATTATGGGAAAAAGTGTAGGGAGTAGGGGATCGTTAGGAGAGCGATTGGGAGGTCATGGGTGGAAATCATAAGCGAGGACTATCTTTATTAGTGAGGGCTATCTCATTATTTGAAGTCAGATTTAATACTTAATCTTATAATATATGTGTGGGCTATCTCATTATTTAAAGTTAATTTTAACACTTAATCTTATAATGTACGTGTGTACTAGCTTATTTGTACCTACCAATAATTATTTTTCTTGTCGGACAAATTTGATTTAAATTTGTACTTTTCCTATGTTAACATGACAAATTTTTAACAAAAAAATATTGAAAAATGATTTTATCTATATTATCATTGGCTGAAAAAAAATGACCTCTTCTCTGTGGATTGTCGAGAGTGTAACAAAAAGCTATAAATACAGAGAGAATTTTGGTTTAAGGGGAGGATGCAGTAAGTATCATTAGCTAAACATAAAAATTAATTTTTTTGTCAAAGGGACAAAGTTATAATATTAATAATACTATTTTTTTTTGTCAAAGGGACAAAGTTATAATATTAATAATACTATTAAAAATATAGGGTTCTACACATTTTATTTTATGAAATTAAATTATTTTGGGGATTTCAATTTTATTTACTCAAAAGTTAAAAATCTAGTATTTCAATTTTATTTACTAAAAAGTTAAAAATCTACAGTATTATGAAAAATATTTCACCATGTTATTACATTTTTATTTTATTCTTCAAACATACAATATTTTAATTCATTTTAAATTATATAGTATTAATATTATTACATTTTAATATCTTAAGCAAACATTTCAAATCTCTATACACTCAAGAAGGGCCAAGACTCTCCACATAATACAAATATGCAAGCTTTGTAATGTTCAGTTTTATAGTTAATTAAATATTTGTGGTATTTAATAGGCTTTGTAAAGTTTAGTTTTATAGCTAAGTAATATTTTAGTGCTATTTTATTTTTACCAAATTAAATTATTTTTTAGATTTCAATTTTATTTATCCAAGACATTTCAAAATGAGTTCACATAAATTTTTCCTTATAAATTTAGTTCTGCAAATACAATAGTTTCAAATTTGAAATGATAAACAATTCTTTATCTTTAGAAAAAAATTTTACTAAATGAGAATATTAGATTAATTAAAATAATTAGAATCATGTTATCTAAAAGTACTTACTATTATTACTTAAACAAAAAATTAAGGGACCAAGATAAAATACTATTCTTAAATAAGAATATGTTATTGTTATTATATTGTGTAATTATTCTTCAAAATCTAGTATTTCAATTTTATTTAGTCAAATCACTAAAAATATTTCACCATGTTATTACATTTTTCATTTTATTCTTCAAACTTACAATATTTTAATGCATTTTAAATTATAAAATTATTAGTATTATTACATTTTCAGGAAATATTTGTGTTATTTAATAGACTTTGTAAAGTTTAGTTTTATAGTTAAGGAAATATTTTAATCCTATTTTATTTTTACCAAATTAGATTATTTTTTAGATTTCAATTTTATTTACCCAACACATTTCAACACTCTTCAAAATTAATTTTTCAATTATTGGAATGCAATTTGTCTATACAACCAATACCTAATCAACAAAAAAATTACAGCTAAACAAATACTATATACAACCAATAGCTAATCAACAAACAAAATTACAACTAAACAAATGAAGGTTGGATGAATGTATAGAAGATGGAAATAGTTTATCACCTATACTTGAATCTGGGTACTTCCTTCGTATCCTAGATTGTCTACATACCCTGTATTGATGGGATCAATGCACTTAACAATAGAGATAAGATGTAGTTCCAATGGTCTTATTGATGGGATAGTGATGAAGATGGCTTGGATTGATCAGACTATGGATTGATGGGATTGGTTGATGTTTGATGATGTGTGAGATGCTTTAAGTATCCACTCCAAAGACTAGGTGCAAGCAAGTGCCCCAAGTGTAGAATAAACGTATCAAAAACAAACAAGGTATTGCCCCTGTCAAGCTGTAATCCAATGATCAATCGATTGATTGGCGATGATAGTGTTGTCATTGTGGGGAATGATATATCCCTAGATTAACACAAGGATGTGGGAATGATATATCCCATTGATGATGATTAATTGATTGATAATTGGGTTGATTTGATTTACGACAAGATTATAATCAAGACCATTGATGTGATTGGATAATTTGGACACGATTGATTGACTTGATTGGTATGGATGAAGGATAACTTGGATTTGGATCATTGCTTGGACTGATTTGACTTGATTGATTGAATGATTGAAATCAAGACATTGATTTGAAGAAGTGCTTGGATTGGAATGGTTTGATGGATTGATTTGGTTGATTGATGAATGAATTAGAAGAATTGATTTGATTGGAGTGAATTGATTTGATGGATGTGATTTGAAGAAGAATTGGTTTGATTAATTGATTTGAAGAAATGATTTGATTCATTTGGATTGATTGGAGGAAGTTGTTTGATGATGATTGAATTTGATATTGATTCATAGATTATTGCTTGGATTTTTTGTGGATATTTGTTTTTTTGTGTTTTTGAAATGTTTTGATTTTTTTTATTTTTGATATGTGCTGATTTTTTTGGATTTTGGACATGTTTTGATTTTTTTTCGATTTTTGAGAATATTTGATTTTTTTTGTAGTTTTTGAAATGTTTTGGGATAGCACTAGATGACAATTTTGATTGTCTTTATGCTAGACACCAATGACAAGGGAAAACCAAGTCTGGATGCAAGAATCGAGGTACGATGAATGGACAAAAGGATGAACGATAGTAAATGGGATGGAAGGTTCGTGATAATTGGATGGGTAAGAGGATAGGCCATAGAATGGAAAGCTCGTGATAAATGGATAAATACAAGGATAGGCTATAGTGGATGGATGTATGCCTCATAATGGAGCTAGGATGTGATCTCCAAAGACTATGTCACATAGGAAAAACATGCCCCATTCTAGGTAGTAGACTTAGGATTTTACATGACAAATCTTATGACAAAAGGATGATTGGAGGGATTGGAAGAGATGAGGCATATCAAGAGATACCGATAGCATATTTCAACATTTTCCCCCTTATGTCTTCATCAAGATCAAAAGGAGGAAGGGAGGATAGACATATTCAATATGATAGGTATGTGGGTGTAATGGATAATGATGGTAGGATAGGATAGTATGGAAATGGTATGATGGGATAGATAGGAAAATGATAGATTGGATGAGACAACGTGCCCCCAAGTGTAAGTGACATAGATAATTAACCTACACATGATGTCTATTTGCCAGGTTTTCATCATGGTACTTATCCAAGGTGCCACCAAGGTTGGTTTTCATTGTTGGATGAAGGGATTTCTCTTTACTATTTTGATTTTTTTTTTCTTTTTTTCTTTTTCTTTTCCTTTTTTGATTTTTTGATTGTTGAATGGGAAAAGTGGATATGAATAGGAGGGACTCAAGTGTCTAGTACCATGAAAGGTGATTGTCCCATTGGAGACGAATGTCATCGAATGGACCATGTCAGATGTCATTATGCTCATCGATGTTGGTAAGGGATTTCATGGAAGGAAGATGGATTAGGTAGATAGTGGATTATAAAAGGTTTATGCAAGGATGGATAGGGGGTAGTGGATTATGAATGGAAATATAGGGGATAGTGGATTATGCATGGTTAAAAAGCTTATGCAAAAGCATGGACCATAAAAATAAAATGGGGAGGATATGTAGGATTGACATGTTATAGGGACGAATTGGATTGGTATGTGAAAGTGTGGTGGGATGAAAGGGAACCATGACCAATGGTTGCACACACCATGATAAACATTAAAGTTTTTGATGGGCAGGTGGTGTAGGCAGTAATGGCAATGTTTACTTAGGAGATGGATGACTTATTGATTTAGGTACCCACAGAAACTTAGTATTTTTAGGATTTTTGAATGGAATGGGAATTTTAGATGAAAGGTGATTGTTGGGATTTTTGAGAGGTGGATGCCTCATTTGACTTGATTGATTTTGCTTAGGGACCCAAACCATTTTACTTTTGGATTTTTCTTGTGACAGTATGGGTTTAGATAGATTTCTGGATGTATTTTTCTTTTACCCTTTGCATTGATATCCTAAGGCATTAGGACCTTTAGGATTTTTTCTATTATGATGGGAGGCATCCATGTTTTTATTTTTGAATCCCATGGGTTTGGTGGAATGATTGGAAGCTTTATGTTTAGACAATATGTGCATTTGTTGTTGATGATTAGGAATATAAGGGAATTTATGGATGATAGGGGGATAATTAGGTGTTGGAAGCAATAGTGGTAGAGTGGATGGTGGGATATTAGGAGTTGGAAGAAGTGGAGGTAAATTGGATGGTCAAAGGTGTATGGTCACATGCTTTTGACATTTGTAGGATAGTGGAGGTGGAATGGCAACATATGTTTTAGGGGTATGATGGGATTTATGATGGAATGGCAACATATCTTTAGATTGTTTATCTTGGCCATTCATGTTGCAACAGGCAATGGGTTTAGATGTGGTTTGAACACTAGACTTGAACTCCTTATTGGATTGAGAAGGTGAGGTGGTAGACAATGCTGGTTTCTCCCCTAAGGAAGAGCATTCATGAATGAGGGTGGATAGACCAAGTGGATATGATGGTGGACTTGCAACATGGTCAATAGTGGATGTGTAAGGATCATTAGGATCTTGATCATGTTCATTTAGATCCACGCTATTTGTTTGATCATCTATGTTTGCTTGAGGGCCAAGTGTCTCATCATGACAAGTGGAAGTTAGTGGATCATGAGTAGGCCTAGATGGATGATGGATAGGAGCAATTTAGATATCTTGCTCATGGATAGGTATAGGATTATGGATAAGATCAATGTGCTCATGGATAGGCTCTTCATTATGAACAATATATTGATCATGGAAATGATATATGTTATGGATAGGTTGGATTTTGATTGTTTTCTCATGGATAGGTTCTTCATAGGTAATATCTTGATCATAAAGAAGGCATAGGTTGTGGATGGGTGGAATGAAAGGGATTTGATCTTGGTTAGAACTAAGGCTTGATGTTTCCGCATGCTTAGGATTATGCTCTTGGACATAGCTATTGATTTTCTTGAATGGAAGTTGAAGGCTCTTTGATATGCTTGACATATTCTTGAGGTTTATTAACATGAGGGGATGATGGATATTCACTTGGACTCCTAATGGGAGGCTCTTTAATGGACTCAAGGGGCTCTAGATGGTCATCACCATATGCACATGATGGAGTTTGACATGGACTTATGATGGGAGCCTCTTTAATAGGGTCAATGGTTTGTGGACTATATTAAGGATTTGGAGGACATGTTTGAGGACTCTTCGATAGGCTTAATGAGTTGTGGACCACATTATGGGATTGAGGGATGAGACATGACATTGAGAGATTTTTTGATAGGCTCATGAATGGGTATTTGACATGGATATTGTTTATTCCTTCCTAATAGCCAGTGGATCGAATCCTTTACAAGTGTATGGATGAAAGGACAATACAATGGGTGGATAATAAGGGTGGATATTATAGACTTATGATTAGGATTAGGTGGAGAAATAATGGTATTGAATAGATTAGGATTTGACTTGGATGGAGGGATAGTAGGATTGGATGGATTGAGATTTGGATTAAATGGAGATGGCACATGAGATTGGGATGAGTTGGCATGCTTAAGGATACTCTATTTGTTTATTATTATAGCCAATGGCTCACATCCTTTGCAAGTGTAGGGTTGAAAGGACAATATAATGGGTGGACAATAAGGGTGGATATTATAGGCTTATGATTAGGATTAGGTGGAGGAATAATAGTATTGAACAGATTAGGATTTGACTTGGATGGAGGGATAGTAGGATTGGATGGATTGGGATTTGGATTAAATGGAGATCGTACATGAGATCGGGAGGATTTGGCATGCTTAAGGATACTCTATTTGTACATCTCGTAGAAGTGTGGCATAAATATGGGGCACTCATTTGTATCATGACCTTTGATCCAATGGTATGCACAATAGTCATATTTGTCATATGCACTTTCTTCACTTAGTTTGACTTTAGAAAGTTCAATGAGTTTTGCATCAAGAAGCCCTTGTAAAATCATCTCAGTCGTCTCTTCCGGTGAAGCATTGGAGTAAGATGGTGATGAAGGTAATGAAGGGCTTGAGGGATTAGAAGGTCGGTGTATCAATGGACTAGGAGAAAGATAACATGGTGGTGTCGGAATAGGACTTGTAGGCTAATGCTTCATCATTGGAGTGGATGGTGATGGAGAGTACCCATAGGATACATGATCTAGATTGGTATTTCCTTCGTCAAAGGATATTAAGTCTTGTTGCAAAGGCATTTGATCTTGTTGCTAGGGTTGACTTAGGTCTATCAACGATGCTTGATGGTCTCAGTGGTGATTAGGTGAAATGGTCGGATAGGTAGATAAAAGGTCTTGGGGTATGAATTGATGTTGATACTTTTTGATATTGGAAGAAATGGTGTATGGTGATGTAGAATTGACATGATATGTGGATGTATGAGATTGGTATGAAGTTGGATAAGTTGATGGAACATTGACTTGATAGGTTGGTGGATTAGGCTGGTATGAAGTGGATGGGTATGACACAGAGGATTGAGATGGCATTGGTTGATGGTGAATGGATAGAGGATGATGTCCTTGTTGGGTTTGAGAAGTGGCTATAAAGTGTTGGGCTTGAGCTATGAGGTGTTGTATTTGAGGTGATTGGCTTGTTTGAAGTTGAAGTTGTTTGATGAAGGCTTGTAGTTGTTGAATGAATCATTGGTCTAGGGGTTGTGGTGCTTGGTAAAGATTTTGAATGAGGTCTTGGAATTGGGGTACTAGGTCTTCTAATGTTGGCATGTTTTATAGCTTAGGACCCATTTGAAATGTGCTTGACTAGGATTATGATGGTGATATTCAAGACTTGGTTGGAAATGTAATTTTGAACCAGATAAATGAAGATAGTCTGTAAGTAACTAGAGGCAAGACTAAATGCAACAAAGGCAATTGGAAATAGCTCAAACGTGACTGGGAATAAGCCAAAGTTGATAAATGTTGTTGATCAAAGGTGAGGTTGTATAGCTCAAAGGCGAGCAACTGCAATTCAAAGGCAATTTTGGATAGCTCAGAGGTGATTGTAGGATATTCAGAGGTAAATCAAGTCAACCAAATGCAAGTTGATGTTGATCAAATGTGATTAATTGCAGTTCAAAGGCATCTGGCTATTGTTTGAAGGTGACTTTTTGTGTCAGTGAATGATGTTTGACAGATTTTTGATAAGAAAATAGATAGAAAAAGACACACAAACACACAAGACACTCACAAACATGTACAACCTAGGCTGGAAAGGATACTACTTGTTGAATCCCTACTTGGATTTCTCCAAATACTGAAACAAAGTGGACAGCTAGAGATATTCGTGACATTGGCTGCCCTTTACATAGCCCGAGCACACCAACGTCTCTAAGCCTTTGGATCATATGAACCAAGGGAATTTCTATCTCTATAATGAATAGTACATGTAGGGCAGATTCAAAGGTCCTACGTCAACAAGTAAAGGGATTTTGGCCTCTAAACAAATGGTTTCTAGTGAATATTCATGGGACCGGCACGTTACGTGCATCCAACAAGCCACTTAAAGCTCTAACTAGCTCTACTAGGAGTCTCAAATATGCTAGGTACACCTCCTTTTGAATTAACACTGTATGGTAAGCGCTAATACCGGTTTGGACTTGGCTTTTGCCTTATCCTATTTTATATAGAACATTAAATGAAAGTACCACTTGAGGTCATTCCCTTGGGGCAACTACCTCTTTTCCCACCAAGGTAGACCTCTCTAAATATAATAACAAGTTCTCTTAAACCCAAGATCCATTTGATATGCAAGGGGAGAGGATACTTTTGTTATTAGCTTAGGGTTACAAACATGCACAACAAGTAAACAAAAAAGGTAAAACAAACATGAAGCAAACAAGGTTCCTTTTAAGCACCAAAATAAAATTTTCCTGAATTAGTCAAAAACATGATGAGTCTTTGACCGATCGATCCTACAACAGATTTGTTGGTAGTTTTAGATCCACCTTTCTTCAACAAATGATAAGATGCTACAACAACAAGCATTAGCTGCCAAAGAAAATCAATTTACAATAGTATAAACCAAAAGTGAAAGAATAATGATCAAACGCGACTATTTGCAAATCAAATGTGATGATATTTTTACCGAAGGCAACCGCCTGCTGCTCAAAGGTGAGTTTGTATCATGCAAAGGTGATTAAGGATCATGCAAAGGTGATTTATTGTTAACCAAAGGTGCTCAGACATGTAAAATCTATAAAAACTTACGATCCAAGGTTAGGTAAATGATAAAAAGGCAAATATGAAGGCTCTGATAGCCTAGAAGGATAGATTGCTTGAATTAGATCTTGGATTTTGCAACACAACAAAAAAAGGATTCCACTAGATGATGTTATTAGGTCAAGGACAAATCAAACCCCAAATGAGCCAACTTGAGGATGAGAAAAAACTACTAGGGTTAGCAAATAAATCAACTTGCATCCTAGATTAGACATAGAAAACTCAACTAAAACCCTAGAAGACTCTGAAAAAATAGAAAAAAATATTACTAAACCCTAGATAACCAGAGGCGATGCACTGTCGATCAAAAGCAAATGTCTGCGAATTAAAGGCGATCGAGGATCATATGAATGTAATTTTTTGTGTACCAATTGCGATTCAGGATCATGCAAAAGTGATGATTTGCTATTCAAATGCGATACTCTATGGATCAAATGCGCTCTGCATAGCTATACTTGAAAATAACTTTCAAATAAAAAGATTAATCAAGGATGTGGGTCCGACCAGGCGTGCCATAATGTGTTAGCAGGAAAAATTGGGTTAATAAGATCAAGCATTACAATCACAAACCCATTCCTACCACCTTAAAGGAATCCATCTAAATGACACAAAATGAACGCAAATCAAAGAACAATGTCACCTAGATTGGATTGATTCCTTGGTTGTAATGTGGATTGCTTCTCAATAGTTAACAACCATAGTTGTCAAAGTTGCCATGATGCTAGATGATATGCTCAATGTGCTCAATGGATGCTTAATGGACTCAATATGCATGAGATGATAATCTGGATGCTATAATGCTTGTGTGGGGTGTCATGAAATTAGATGAGAGGGTGTATATATAGCTTTCTACTAAGATTGATCAACAGTGGAGATTAAACAAGAAGCTTAGATGAATGTGTACAAGACATGTGTCAATAGGAAAATCTTTTATTATTTATGATTGTAGTTGGTTTGTTGGTAATGGTACGATTGATTTTCTTAAAATAGGATGCTTTTCTATTTTAAGGATTGGATGATGTGGATGATTGATTTTAGAACCAATTAAATCATTTTTGTATTTGATTTAAGATAAGACCTACCATGTACACACAGAAGAAAGTGATAAGAGAGGGAAATGATAAGATAAAAATAAATTAAACAAATACATTGATTTAATTTATTTCTAAATGATAGAGGAAAGGGTTAAATTTAGAAAGTTAGAAGAATCAACATAAATTAAATAAATAACCTTATTTAATTTATATGCATGATGAGAAGACAAATAAATAAAATTTAAAATTTATTTATTTTAGAGGAATAATGGGATAATAAAATAATTAAAGATTATTTAATTATAGATGAATAATAGAAGAAATTAGATAATTGATACAAATGTATTAGACAAAAGACATACGAGATGCAAGAAATTGACAAATGATGTGAAGGGTCAATTTTGGGTGTCTACAATATAATTAATATTATTATTTATATTATAACTATAAAAAATAATGATAAAGGAAATATTTAATTAAAATATAAGTATGTTTATTTACTACATAAATAAAAATTAGTGTAGTAAAATATATTTAATTTGATTAACATTTTGTTTGAAATGAACTATGCCTTGTTATTGACAAGTCAAGAGATTTTGGAATGAAGGAACCAGTTCTAGAACTTTTGGTGGGAGTTTCGTGGATAAGGCTTTTCTTTAGTAAAACTTGACTTTTATTTAAAATGGAGAAAGTTTTCTAATTGTCAAGTCAAGATTTTTGAAATGAATTAGGCATTGTTATTAGTGTGTCAGAAGAATTAGGAACGACGAAAGTAGTTCTCAATTTTTTGGCTCTTCCGATTAGAGTTTCACTGATCAGACTTAGCTTTCATAAGACTGTAAATCGGTTCTTTTGATGTTGCTGATGAGGTTTTAGTTTAGTAAGATTGAAATACCCTAAGTCATCTTATCGGTAAGTCAGGATATTTAGGAACCGAGGAACCGATTCTAAAATATGAGTTTTTGCCGATTACAGTTTTGTTGATAAGGCATTTGCTTAATCTTTTTTTGGAACAAATAAGGGCTTGTTGTCAGGAAGTCAGAAGAATTGGGAACAAAGGAAGCAGTTCTGAAATGTTTGGTTCTTTCGATTGAAGTTTTACCGATAAGGCGTTGATTTCATAAAACATTAAATTGGTTCCTCGAATGAGAGTTTTTCCGATTAGGCTTTGATTATTAAGGATTGCAACTTTTGTTTGAAACAAAATCATTTTATCAGCAAGTTGGGATATTTGGGTTCTAAAAGATGAGGTTCTGCCAATTATAGTTTTGCTGATAAAGCATTAGGTTAACCTTTTTTTGAAACAAATTAGGGCATTGATCGGGCAGTCCAAAGAATTTGGAAGAAAGGAATCAGTTCTCAAATGTTTGGTTCTTCTGATAGAAGTTTTTCCATTAAGGTGTTGATGTAATAAAACATTAAATTAGTTCCTTTGATGGGAGTTTTACCGAGAAGGCTTTGATTCATTTTATTGCCAAGTCAAAAGGTTTGTGAACTAAGGAAGTTGTAATAAAAGGTGAGGATCTTGCGATGATAGTTTTGTCGATAAGGCTATGTGTTCATTTTAGAGATAAGTGAAAAAGTATCAAATATGGCATAAATACTTGATTTTACCAATAGAAGATTGTATATAATTGTTTGAAGCCATACATAGTAGATAAAGTGTGTGTGTTGTTGGAAATAATTTATTATTAAATAATATGGTGTTAGGTTGAGTTTTGCATTAAATACAAGGGGTATTAAATGATGTCACTAAAGTTGTTTTGTTTATAAATCAATATCTGAATGGTAAAATTATTTTGTAAAGTTTACAAGAAGGACAGATCCTGGAGCTTAAAGTAGTTAGCTATGTTTGTGTTATTGTCAAAGTGTCACTATCTAGGTAAGTCTAGCCAGCTTCTTTGTGTTCAAAAAGTATTACAAGATAGTGAAATACTGTGGGGTGGGGTAGAAATAGAATTTGTGTGTGTTATTGTTTAGATGATTACTGGCCCTAATTTTGATCATCGAAAACCCTTGTGATTGATGTGGCAGTTTGAAATTGACTTCGATTACCATTGCTATAGTTTGAATTATAGAGCCTTGTTGTCTATCAGGATACTATTTCAAATTGCCATCCATTAGCATGAAATGAATTCCTTTACAGTGGTCCCCTACCAACTATGAACATGAAGTATAAATACAAGCCATTGGATATCTCTTACATAATTGGCAATGAAATATTAGGGATACGAGACAAATTTCGGGCATGTAATATGTGTGAATTCTGGCAGAGAATGAATACCAACCCTACACCATCAATCACATAGAAAGTGTTTGATAGTGGATTGGCACATGCTAGAGGCTTCCCGCCATCTATAAAATGCCTTGATTTGATAATGGCTTGTATATGAAACTATAATGCCAAAAATAGAGAGATCAAAACTATGAACATGCAAACCATCATGTCACTAAATAGTGACTCAATTGCTGACAAATTGTGTTTGTCGAGTCATGAGGTTTATGCAGAAGTAACTTTAGAGAAAGTGATGAGTTTTTTATTGATGGTAATTTTAAGAAATGTAAATACATAATAGCAATGACATGGCTTAAGAATCCTAAAAAGGGAGGGTCTAAGTTACCTAAGAATTTGGTTTGTGGGTATTTCCTGGATGAGATTTCTGATATAATAAATTTGTTGCACAAAGTTAGTGGAAGTCAAGACTATGACAGTTTTGAAAACTAGATGTGCCAGTATAGTATGATTATTTGTACAGGAACACAATTTGTTGACTGGTCTAGTCTAATAAGTGACTATTTATATGAACAATTGACCAATTTTGAAAATAAGAAAAAGTTTCACATGTGTTCTTATGTTATTTATTTGTTGGCAACAATTAAGCCCAGATGGCCATGTTTAAAGGTGTGTGATCCCTTGATAGCTGAAACCAAGGTGTATGACTATTTTCCTAAAATAAGGGAATCAGATGGGAACAAAGTGTACAAAAGAGTGAGTGACACATTCTTAATGTTGTTGGTTAGAAGAATATGGGAAAACCCAGAGGTTAGGATTTCCACAGAAGCTGCTAATTATGTTATGACTTTTGGTAGTTATTTTATACAATATGAGAGGTTTACATATATCAGAATTGGAGGTTTTGAGTATCCACCACTAAAATTACCGAGATATGCTTCAGGCTATATAGTTTTTTTGGAAATATGCAGAAAATCATATTTGGCAAGTCAAAGGTATTATGCTGCAAAAAAAAAGGGGTACCCATTTCACTTAAAATTGACACATTATAGTTGTGCTAGACTAGAAGATACAAAGAATGATGACAGAATACTGGATCATTTTCATTTGGAAACATTTGGATCTAGAAGCTTTTTTGATAGTAAATACTTTGTAAAAAATAATTTCTATTCATCTATGTCAAGAGGACTTGTAGCCCATCTTGAGGCTTACTAGGTTGATTGCATTGATGAATATGAAGTTCAAAGAAGAGAACGGTGTAGGTTAAATCTAGATCAGATGAGAAAGTATAAACTTGGATGGATAGTTCCTGAGATTACTAATGACTATGTTGATATTGTTGATGCTACTTTTGTAGGAGAAGATGATAAACCTTTGGGTGAAATTAATTGGGATTTTCATGAAATTGATGATCTTAAAACTAGATCTCTCTCTATTTTAGATAGGAGTTTGGCATGGTTAAATTCTAAGATTCGTAACAGTGATGTAGGTTCATCTGTACATTAGGAGCAAGTTATGGATGCTTGTGAAGGTGCTACAACCAATCCTAATATAAGTAGATCTGCACAGTGTGACAAAGATGCCAAGTCTCCCTAGAAAGATAAGTGGAAAGAAAGGATCAGTGACAAAGTTTTGGATACTAGTGCTATGAAAACACCTCCTCCATCTCCTCTATCAAATTCTTTGAGAACAACAGATCAATCGAAGGTGCCATTAGGAGATGATAGCCTAAAAATAGATAAAGTACCTGATGCAAGTGTTAATGATTTTTCTAAAGACATTGGTGAGTAATAAAAGGAGGTATACATAGGTTATAGACAAAGAATTCAATGTAGTTGCAAGATTACTGAAAATGAACTCAGTGTCTAGAAGGCAAAGAAAATGTTGAGACTAATGGTTGACCCTATTTCCAAACATCAATATGTGGAGATTACTAAACCAATGGTGGATAAAGAAATTAAAGATATATCAATGGATGACTTCCAAGTGAGCACTGTGGATCTAGGCCCTCCATCTATTCAGGGTGATATTCATAATGCTAAACTATCTGTTAATATACTTGCTACCTGAGTTGAAGAGAAAGAAAGACAAATTGAAGTCTTAGAAGACCAAGTAGAAATTCTTACTTTGTATGTAAAGTCCATTGTAGATACTGAATGTCGACCTTTAAGTATTATTTTTGGACACCCTAAAGGTGTTAGTGCTGAGGTTTTAGACCAAATTAGTAGATACAAATATTTTGTAAGTGCAGTGGAAGAATGGGTACGCAAAATCATATTTGATGACACACGTTTTCTTTAGGATGGTTATACTTTTTATGCTAAGTTTTTTGAAAAAAAGGTAGAAATACTAGATTATATATAAAATCAATTAGGACAGAACAGACAATGCTTGGTGCTGCTAAAAATAATTTTGAAGTCATCACGAAGTTTGACACTAGTACTCTATTGGCACACTAGTAGAAATATGGCAAATAAATGACCAGGTGACTAAAACTTTTAGTCACGTGACCAACATTTTTTGCAACACAACTATAAATGACTAATTTGGTCATCAGTTGAAATGACTAAATAAATGACTAATTTGGTCATCAGGTAAAAAACACAACTAAATAATTGGTCAGACAAATAAAAATGACTAAATAAATGACTATTACTTCTCTATTCTTTTTTCTTTCCAATTTGATCATAATCCATGAATTCAAAGACAATACAAGGAAATGCAATAAATGTTTGCTTAGACCAAAGGAATAAAGGAAGATAAAGCTCAGATGTTTCCCACAAGTGGACCTAGATTATCTTGGCTCTTCAATCTATCTCAGTGCACTAGCCACAATAGAACATGCCCATTAATGATCCACATGGTTTGGGGAAGTGACTGTCCAGCCCCGACCTGCCAAAAACATCATTACTTGCCACCTTGCCAACATCTACCAAGGCCTTCAATCGCACTTTCTGACTGTAGGAAAATAGATCCAGCCCACATAAAATGTCTAGGGGCTATCTCTACCCCCTTCATGTGACCTCTCCCATCTAACTAAAGATCTAGCCCTTTATCAGACGATTATATAATATATATTATATTATATATGATTTATTATATTATATATTATATATTATTATATTATAATATAATATAATATTTATATTATATAATAATATAATATTTATATTATATAATAATATAATATAATATTTTTAATATAATATTATAATATTATATTATAATATATTTAATAATATTATAATATTATATTATAATATATTTAATATTATATAATATTATAATATTACATAATTATTATATTATAATATAATATAATATTATTTTATAGATATTATATTATATTATTATATAATATAATATCTATAAAATAATATTATATTATATTATAATTTAATATTTATGTAATATTATAATATTATATAATATTAAATATATTATAATATAATATATATTTTTGTTTTTGCTTCGTAAGTGAGGGATTTTTAGGCTGGCCCACTCCAGTGGAGGTCACAAGGGGGACCTCCTCCCTAATCAAACTACCAATGCCACCGTAGCACAGATCACCAATGGTGAGGCCCTGCTAAGTCTGCCACCATTGTAATCGTGTCGCTTGTGGTGCAAATAGCCACTAGTGGATTTGTCATTGTACACCACTGTTGCCATGCCCTGTCAAGATGCGGAGACCAGAGTACATCAGAATTCAAACACACTCCACTTAAGGACCACAGAGTGCCAAGGGTCACCTACATAGAGCCACAACCATTTAGAAGCCAAGATGTCTTAGGGGGATTTGAACCTTGGTCTCCACAATAATGACCAAGTGGTCTTAACCACTAGACCACACCCACTTGACTAAAATTAAGACCAGGGATGTACCCCCTGGGCGGCATGCAAATGCCCCACTCCACATATCGTAGGTAAGTTAGGATACAAGATCCTAGGGGCCTCGGGAAATTTTACACCAGTCCAAGATGGTTGGGGGCATCTCATAGAGGACATGGGGGTGAGCTTGGTTCAATATAAAATAATATTTATATTATATAATAATATAATATAATATTTATAATATTATATTATATATTAATATTATAATATTATTGTTGTTGAACTTTTGAATCATAGTAAAAACTACTAAATATCTAATAACTTCAATGAAATGGATGCAAATACAATAAACAAAGATATTACCTTCGTAGATCCTATTCACCTCGTAACTTCTATTGTTGCCTATCTCGTATCGATCTTATGTATGATTTTAGCTCTCAAAAGTTGTACTTCCTTGCTATTGAAGATGACAATAGGAGAATGGCTATGATTGGATTGTGTAATGGAGATCAAACTAACAATGCAACTCTAATGAAGATGGATGGTGGAGATATGGAGACATGATTGGATGATTATGATGATAATGAGGTTATGCAAATGCAATGAGGATACTTTACCAAAGGTACGCTGGTAGAATTTCTGTAGAGTAATATTGCTAAAGCTTGAGTGGATCTAAAATGTGTCTGAGAACCTTGTTTATATAGGCTGAGGAGAGGCCAAATCCAAGTTTCAATAGATCCATGATTGGAGGAATCTCTTATGACATGTACGATTGAGGAAGCTTGAGAGAATGTGAGAGAATCAGAAAAGGACAAGTGTCCAGGCATCTTTCATGAGTTATGGGAGTTAACAGAATAGATTAAGGAGTCAACTAAATAGACTGACTAGTTAAGTGAAATGATTGATTAGATAACTGATTTGATACTGATTTTGATTGGAGGATAAATAGGACATGTGGGTGAGGGGATATTAGCTAATTAAATATTAAAAATATTTAATTATGTGTGCAACATGGTGAGGTGGAAGATGAGGTGGAAGAATGACATGGATGAGATGATGTGGAATTATAGAATTTAGGACTTTGGAATAGAGGAATTTGAGATTAATTAAAAAAATTAGTACTACGCATTCAGTACTTATTTCAGATAAAATTTGTGTTTTAAGGACATCTTTCTCATCTAGGCTAGTCTTGGGCATCTCCTCTAGGCTCTATGTGCTTTCATCGATGGGTATCATTTGTTTTGTTGTTAATCCTCTTACAGGGGTTGGTTATTGCCTAAGGTGTAGAGATTTTGTGTCTTGTGGTCGAGTTTAGCAAATCTTGTCAAAACCCCAACTAAAGCCTCTACAGACCATAATACCACCATCAAAATTCCCCATTCTTCCATGCCTTGGTCAAAATCCCCATCTCAAAATCCATTTGATGCCTTCATCAAATATCCTAAACCACCATCAAAAGCCCTAAATCACCAGTCAAAATCCCCAAACCACTCGTCAAAATCCTCTCTAGCACTGCGCATTTGAACCTATTGACTACCAGTTCAAAGAAGTCTGTAGCCATCCTTGTTCACTGATCACCACTACCTCACCATATGCATCGACCTCTGCCCTTCATACCTTGTCAAAGCTTACTCTGATGTGTCACCTAGGTTATAGTCGACCATCATATATTTGCTAGTCGCCACTCCTTACATGGTGGGTCACCACTTGTGAGGTGCCTATTTTAGAACCCTCAATCTCCGTCACTAGTGCTCTTCATAGTCAACACCTATTGTTCCTTCGATCACCATTCGCTAGAGGCAATCGCCACCATTCCTTTTGTTGTCGCCATTACCATCCTTGGTCACCACCAATGTCCTAAACTTCCACCTTTGTTCAAATCACCTGCCAACCTAACCTGTCGACTGAGCCTTCCTTTTGCTCATATATCTCATGGTCAAGGTCTTGTAGACAATGACAATATTTTAAGTTGACAATTGGCTTTAGTTTAGCATTTAGGGTTTTGTATGAGATTCTAGGGTTTTCTTAATAACATCTATCATAGGTCTTTCTTTTTTATTTGTCTTTTTGAGGCACTAAGCTATAACCACAACACATGTGACTAGAAAATCTTGTAAACACCTAAAAGTCAACAATCAACCTTGAGTCAACCTTGTTCTTTCTACATGCCATAAGGAGGGAGATATTTTTCTTTTCTCTATAACTGGAGCATATGCTATCAATATCATGCAAACAAGGACTCGCTGGAAAGATGACAGGACAAACTTCACAATGGTACAATTTTTGTTAGGTGAATGTGTCATTTTCTAGACTTTTTTTCACAGTCAAAGTTTAGCTTCTTTTTAAACTTTAAACAAGCATATCTTGAGAAAATTTAATCCAATTTCGACGAATTTTTTTTATAGTACATGAAATATTCTGAATATTCTATTTATCCAATCCATTCAACTAGATCAGATCATTTTATTCAAATTTTATCAAACTTCATCTTTTTCATATCACACTTTCTATGCAAGTTTACTTTTTTTTTTTCAATTTTATGGCTTGTAGGTGAATCAAAGGAGCTGGAGCAGCATTGGGATCAATCAAAACATCAACTTGGAAAGTGAAAAATAATCAAGTGCACATATTCCATCTTTCATCTCTAATCATTGCTTGCAAACACATTTGGATTTTGGGAGCTTAAAACAAACTCTTGTTTGTTGTCACATCATTGAAATTGGGTTAAAATGAACAAGTGTCTTCCTACACATTTGACTTTGGGATCTAAAAAGAACAAGTGCTTGAACTATTTGATCATACATCTCATTTTCTAAGGGAAATTAACAACTGTGAGTGTGAATTAAGTGGACATGTGTATGCTCTCTCCTCACACTGCAAGGTGATCTTGGAGATCAAAAACACCTCACTTGGTTCATTTTTGTCATACCCTTCTTAGGAGGCCTTCTTGGAGACACACCATTCCAAGGGACAACCTCAACCAAGGTGTGAATCGAAAGACACCCTCATTGGTAGTTAGAATCTTGTCACTCTTGGCTAAGCACCAAAGAACTTTATACCTTTGGGAAGTGAAGGTGAAGGGTGGGTTACCCCTTTCTCCCGGCTATGTGGCAGGATTTCACTTTCAATCCATTTCCTTAGTCAACCTTGTGCAACCTAGCTTAAGACCTAACTAGCTATACCTACTTGACTAACATTAGGCTTGTTGTTGTGTCTTCAAGTGTCTACTTAATCATAACATTTAATCTTGAAAAGAAAATTGAACATTGTGTTTGGTGTGTGTGTTCATGCATTTACATGTGATATTTTGTGTTTGATATTTCCAAAGTCAAACTATCAATAGACATTTGCCACATCATCCAATCTTTCCAAGCTAAATAATCCTATTCATTCAAGCAATCACATACTAATCATTCTAAATCATCATCTTAATCCTAATCAAACATTTGCTAAAAGTGACACCATGCCAATATTAGAAGACATAGTACCCAACTTCCAAGACCTCCTCCAATCACTTTATCAAGCACCACAACCCTTAGGTCAACAAACTATACAAAGGCTCCAAGGCATCATCCAACAACTTGAACCTCAAGCAAGTCAATCACCTCAAATGCAACATCACATAGCACAATCCCAATACCTCATAGCCACTTGTCAAACCCAACAAACACATTCCCTATCTATTCAACATCAACAAATTCCATCTCATTCCTATGTGAGATCACCCTCCATTCGTTACCAATCTAAATCATCCACATCTTTCCACATCAATCCTTCATCAACCTATCACACTCCTTCCAATATCAACCCTTATCCATATCAATCCATATCTCAACAACCATTATCCTATGCAACCCCTCCATCATCATCACATCAACACCTTCAACAACAACAACTCATTCAACAATTCCAACCATAAGATCAACAACAAATCATACCACAACAACAAAACATACCACAACAAGTCCAAACATCATTCCAACCTCAACACAGTCTATCTCAATTCCATTGTCACCTCTATCTACATATCATGTCAATGCCATATCAACCTATCAATATCCATCTCAAGATCATCTAGCTACTTGTTCCAACATGCCAAGACACCACCAAACCCATCCACAAGGAAACCAAGTGTCCTCACAAGAAGCATATGCAAGTTCAAGTAGCCCTTTGTACATAAATCAAGCGAGCCCAATTCCACTTTTGTAGCAAGACCTAATAGACTTAAGTCCACCTATGTTACAAGACCTAATTACCTTTGATGAGGGAGATACCAATCTAGCCAATGCATCCTATGAATACCCTCCATCATTATCCAATCACATGCCAACACATGAGCCAACTAGCCCTATCTCAACACCACCATGTCTTCCCAATCCTAGTTCATTGGTCCCTCAACCTTCATCATCTTCATCCCCATGTTCCATTAAACCTTCATTAAAACATTCCATGGAGATACTTTTTGGAAAAATTGGTCCAAGAAAATTTGATTGAGTTGCCACCGATAAAACCCTTTCGAGAAATCTACTTTAAACCCAATTGGTATAAAGATGATTAATATTGTACATACCATAGGGGTAAGGGCCATGCCATATCCACTTGTACAAGGTTTAAGAGATTGGTAAAAACCCTAGAAGATGGTGGTAAGATTGTGTTAGATAAAACCAATCCATTTAATCCCATTATCCTTCCATCTAGCCCAAGTCCTAGCCCATCTCATCCCATTATCCATACCACAAGCCCTAATCCTAAACCTAACACTCCATCCACCCTTTTTATCCATCCATTATATTATCCATTCACACATACACTTGCAAAGGATGTGATCCATTGACTACTAGCAAGGAATAAAACATCGCCATGTCATCAAACACCTATCCTTGAGACTATCCAAGAGCCCTCCATTAACATGCCTAGCCCTTCAAGACCATCATGTGACCCACAAGCTATCAAGCCTATTCAAGAGCCTCTTATCATGATCCCAAGTCAAAGTCCATCATATTCTCTTATTGATGAATATCAAGAACCCATCAAACTTACCCAAGAGTCTCCCACTTCCACTTCCATCCAAAACCAAGAGGTATGTCAAGAACATAATCTAAAGCATGTGGAAACATCAACCTCATGTCTAAGTCAAGATCAAATCCTTTCTATTCACCCCATCCATAACATATATCTTTTCTACAATCAAGATATTACCTATGAAGAATCTATCTATGAGCAACTTGATCCTGTACTTATCCATGAGTAAGTTATCCCAAATACATCTCCACATAGTCCTATCCATGATCCCTCAACATCCACTTGTCATGATGAGACACATGCCTCCCAAGAACACATAAGCATAGAAGATAAAACAAATACCTTGGATCCTAATGAGCATAATCAAGATCCTAATGATCGTCCATCACCCATTATCAACCATATTTCAAAGCCATCATATCCATTTGGTCTATCCACCTTCATTCATGAATGTTCTTCCTTAGCAAAGAAACAACCATTATCCACCACTTCACCTTCTCCATCCAATAAGGAACTCATGTCTAGTGTCCATCCCACACCTAGTCCCATTGTCTATTACATGATCCAAAATATGAACTACCAAGGTAAAGGCTTAGGACTTCATGAACAAGGTATTTTGGAGCCCATGCATGTCAAAATCCCTCCATGCTCATATGGCCTTGGATATACACCCCAAGGTAAACAATCTCAATATGTTGGTACTTCCTCCATGCATCCTAAGTCCACTTTCCCTCCCAAATCCTATTCGTCCTATCATACCCCTAAATCATATGTTGCCATGCCATCTCCATCATCCTACAAATGTCAAAAGCATGTGGCTTTACATCTTCCACCATCCACTCTACACCATTGCTTCCAACTCCTAATTTCCCTCCATCTAATTTACCACCACTTCTACCAACACCTAATATCCCCATTATCCAATCCCCTTGTCCATTTATCCATAAATCTTCTAAAATTCCTAATCATGAGCAATCAATGCACACATTGTCTAAACATAAAGCTTCCACTCATTCCGCCATGTCCATGTGATTCAAAAGCAAAAATTTGGATGCCTCTACCTATAAAGCAAAAAATTCTAAGAGTCTTCATGCCTTAGGACACAAAATAAAAGAATCAAAGAAAAATCCATCTAAAAAGATATATAAGCCCATACCTCCAAAAGAAAAGGCTAAAAATAAAATGGTTTGGGTTCCTAAGAAAAAGGAAAGAAAGTCAAACAAGGCATCCACATCTCAAAAATTCCATCCATCCACTTCCACCCCACATTCTCACTCCATTCAAAAATCTCAAATTCCTAAATCCCACAAGAAAAATAAAACCCATAAAAATACTAAGTCTATGTGGGTACCTAAAGCACTTCATCACCCATCTCCTAAGCAAACATCTCCATTGCTTCCTACATCACCTCCTCATCAAAAGCTTCAATGTCTATCATGGTGTGTACAACCATTGGTCATGGTTCCCTTCCATTCTATGCCATTCATCCACTATCCTACATATTTCACCCATCACCTTCCTATGGTCCATGCTTTTGGCTAAGCCTCCCCATTCATCTTTTGCATAAGTCCTACACAATCAACATCATAAACCACCATCTTCCCTACATAATCTGCATCATAATCCACTATTTCCTTCCATAATCCATTATCTACCTACTCCATCTACCTCTTTCATGTTATCTCTTACCAACATCTATGAGCATTATGACATTTGACATGGTCCATGCAGTGGGACTATCACTTTTCATGGAACTAGACACTTGAGTCCCTCCTATCCTTCTCCTATCCAAAAATTAAAAAGTCAAAAAATTAAGAAATTAAAAAAAAAAAGTAAAGAGAAATCCCTTCGTCCAATAGTGAAAATCTAGTAAACATGCACCTTGGATAAGTACCATGATGAAAACCTAGCAAACAAGCATCATGTGTAGGTTGATCTTCTATGTCACTTACACTTGGGGGCACAATGTCTCATCTATCCAATCTATCACATCATACCATTTCCATCCTACCTTACCATCCTTATCCATCATACATACCTATCATATTGAGTCCACTTATCCACCCTTCTCCTTTTGATCTTGATGAAGACATGGGGGCAAAATGTTGAAACATGTTTTGGATATCTCTTGACATACCTCATCCTTTCCAATCCAATCCTATCACCATCCTATTGTCATAAGTCTTCTCATGAAAAATCCTAAGTATTGTATCTAGAATGGGGCATGTTGTTCCTATGCGACATAGTCTTTGGATATCACATCCTTACTCTTTTATGCATACATCCATCCCATCCACTATAGCATATCCTTTCATTCATCCATCTATCATGAGCTATCCATCGCACCTGTTATTGCCTATCCTTTTATCCACTCATCCCTGATGAGTTTTCTATCCCATTTACTATCACCCATCCTTTTATCTATTTCATCTATTTATCCAATCCTACCTTCCATCCTTGCACCTATACTTGGTTCCCCCTTGCCATTGGTATCAAGCACAAAGGCTACCCATATTGTCATCCAATACCATCTTAAAACATTCCCAAAAAACCAAAACATTCCAAAAATCCAAAAAAAATCAAAACATTCCAAAATTCCAAAAAAGTCAACACATTCCAAAAATACAAAAAAAAATCAAAACATTCCAAAAATCCAAAAAAGTCAAAACATTCCAAAAAAATAAAATCAAAACATTCCAAAAATAAAAACAAATCAAAATATTCCCAAAAATCCAAAAAAATCAAATATCGAACAAAAAACCCAAGCAATAAAATTTCATCAAATCATCAAAATAAATCCAAATCCAAATCCAATCATCAATCACATTAATTAAATAATTCAATCAAATTAAGCCAAGCTATCAATCAATCAAAATCACATCAATCTAATCCATATCATCCCATCAATAACTTCATATATCATCAAACATCACATCAATCCCAATCAATCCATAACTTGATCAATCTATCCACCTTCATCATCAACATCATCACTAAAACACAAATCATAACTACATCTCATCTTTATTGTTAAATGCCTTGATCTCGTGGATACAGGATATGTAGGTAATCTAGGATATGAAGGAAGTACCCAGATTCAGGCATAGGCGATAGCCCATTTCCATATTTCATCCTTTTTCTAATATTCCCCAATCATCATCTTTATCCATCTCATTTCTTCTATCATCTATCTCCCACACCTAAAATCCAATCAATCATCACTTCATTCCAATCAAATCACTTTCTCAAATCATCAATCCATCACTTTTTCCAATCAATCTTATCATCAATCATCCAAGCAATAAACTCAAATGCAAGTCAATCTTTAATCCATACAACCAAATTAATCAATCTTGCCAAATTATCCAATTGCATCAATGGTCTTGATTCTATCCTTGTTACAAACCTAATCAATTAATCAATCAATCAATTAATCAATCATCCTTGTGTTGATCTAGGGATATATCATTCCTTGCAATGACAACACTATCATCATCATCAATCAATCAATTAATCATTGGTTTATAGCTTGACAGGGGCAATATGTTGTTTATTTAGGTATCATTTGTGCATGCTTTCTTGCTTGCTTGTGTGTGTTATCATTTTTATCTTGCATTTGCATCAAATATGTATCTTTCCAGCTAATATTCATATCTTGTACCTAGATAAGGTTGTATTATGCTGGGGCATGAGACACATTGACACCTTGGTCCTTATACCTTGGTGCATAACATCTAGTGCTATATCAAACATCATGGTTGCTCACTTTCATTTCAACATAACGCATCATTCATTTCTTCTATCCATTCCCTTATCTTTCTTTCTTGACCAATCTATTTCATTTTGAGAGCCTACCCGTGTTTGTCCAACCTGCCTATCCTCTCGAGGGGGCATCCTCATCCTATCTTTCCATCATCATTCTATCTTTCCATCATCCTATCATTACATTCCTTGTCCTATCTTTCCATCATCATCCTATCTTTACACCATCATCTTTTCTCCTCTATCCATACCTTAGCTTCTTTGAAATGATGTTACTCAACATAAATCTCATCATCTCGAACATCATCTCAAAGAGGGGAAAAATGTAGATACCCAAAATTATCCATGTCATAACATTACCTAGTCGATACATGACCTTGTAAGACATCTTGTAATATTTTACCCTAGGTCACTATATTATCCCAGTTATTTCCTCGCATACTAATTTTAGCCTCATGTCATAACCCACTTAATGTGTGTCATAGGCACTAAAATCAACTTTTAATCCTAGCCATACACATCACATAATTGACTTTAAATCTTGGCCATTGAATCCCATCAACTCTTGCCTATAAATCTTGCCTCACACAAGCCATATAGGATCCATCTTCTTCTAGTATCCTCACTCTGCCAAAATTCCTCCAATCTTCTCATCTATCTTCATCTATCTATTTTTTTCTATCATCTTTCATCTCAATGTTATGTTGTGAAAATGAGCAATCAACATCAACATATCAAATCATCCAATCAATCAACGATCTTGCATGCATCTATCATTCAAGATATCTAAGGTATCAAAAAGTTTGGATTGAGGTAATGCACTTGTATTGTTTTATCTTTTTCATTTGTCCAAATTTTTTGTATACATTTCTGGCACCTAGACTTGGTTCCCTCTTGTCATTGGTATTTAGGTCAAAGGCTACCCAAATTGTTATCCAATACCATCCCAAAACATTTTCAAAATCCAAAAAAAATTCAAACATTTTCAAAATCCAAAAAAATCAAAACATTTCAAAATCCAAAAAAATCTAAACATTTCAAAATCCAAAAAAAATCAAAACATTTTCAAAATCTAAAAAAAATCAAAACATTTCAAAATCCAAAAAAAAAACATTTTCAAAATCCAAAAAAAAATCAAAACATTCCAAAAATCTAAAAAATTAAAACATTCCTGAAATACAAAAAATCAAAACATTCCAAAAATCCAAAAAAATCAAAATATTCCCAAAAATCCAAAAAAATCAAAATATTCCCAAAAATCCAAAAAATAAATATTGAACAAAAAACCCAAGCAATAAAATTTCATCCAATCATCAATCCAATCATCAAAATCGATCCAAATCAAAATCCAATCATCAATCACATTAATCAAATCATCCAATCAAATTAAGCCAATCTATCAATAAATCAAAATTACATCAATCTAATCCATATCATCCCATCAATCTAATCCATATCATCCCATCAATCTAATCCATATCATCCCATCAATAACATCATATATCATCAAACATCACATCAATCCCAATCAATCCATAACCTGATCAATCCATCCACCTTCATCATCATCATCAATAAAACACAAATCAGAACTACATTTCATCTTTATCCTTAAATGCCTTGATCCTATGAATACAAGGTATGTAGGCAATCTGGGATACGAAGGAAGTACCTAGATTCAGGCATTGGCGATAGCCCATTTCCATCTTCCATCCTTCTTCTAATCTTCATCAATCATCATCTTTATCCATCTCATTTCTTCTATCATCTATCTCCCACACCTAAAATCCAATCAATCATCACTTCATTCCAATCAAATAACTTCCTCAAATCATCAATCCATCACTTCATCCAATAAATCTTATCATCAATCATCCATCCAATAAACTCAAATACAAGTCAATCCTTAAAAGCATACCAACCAAGTTAATCAATCTTGCCAAATATCCAATTGCATCAATGGTCTTGATTCTAGCCTTGTTGTAAACCCAATCAATTAATCAATCATCCCTGTGTTGATCTAGGGATAAATCATTCCCCACAATGACAACACTATCATCATCATCATCAATCAATCAATTAATCATTGGTTTATAGCTTGACAGGGGCAATACCTTGTTTGTTTTTGAATTATTTGTGCGCTTGCTTGCTTGCTTGCTTGTGTGTATTATCATTTTTATCTTGCATTTGCATCAAATCTGTATCCTCCTAGATGATATTCATATCTTGTACCTAGACAAGGTTATATTATGCTAGGGCACGAGACACATCGTCACCTTGGTCCTTACACCTTGGTGCATAACGTCTAGTACTAAATCAAACATCATGGTTGCTCACTTTCATTGCAACATAATGCATCATTCATTTCTTCTACCCATTCCCTTATCTTTCTTTCTTGACCAATCTATTTCATTTCGAGAGCCTACCAGTGTTTGTCCAACCCGCCTATCCTCTCGAGGGGGCATCCTCATCCTATCTTTACATTTCTCGCCCTATCTTTCCATCATCATCCTATCTTTACACCATCATCATTTTCCTCTATCCATACCTTAACTTCTTTGAAATGATGTTACTCAACATAAATCTCATCATCTAGAACATCATCTCAAAAAGGGGTAAAATGTAGACACCCAAAATTGTCCATGTCATAATATTACCTAGTCATACACATGACCTTGTAAAACATCTTGTAATATTTTACCCTAGGTCATTACATTGTCCCACTTATCCCACTTATCCCACTTATAAATTCCACTTGATCACCTTCCCAATTAATTAAATAAATCTCATTTATTTAATTAATTCCTCTTCACATGTCTCAAAATAATTCAAATTAAATATTTGAATAAATCCCTCACTTATTGTCACATTGCAACATGTGTCACATGACTACAACTCTTCACATGCATAAATAATTTAAATAATTTTATTATTTAAATTATGAGATTCCCACTCACATCCTATTTTTAGCCCTCATTATGCATCATAGGCATCTTTTCCTCCAAATTAAATAATAAAATCCCACTTATTCCCTCACATCCTAATTTTAGCCTCATGTCATAACCTACATAATGTGTGTCATAGGCACTAAAATCAACTTTTAAGCCTAGCCATACACATCACATAATTGACTTTTAATCTTGGCCATTGAATCATATCAGCTCTTGCCTATAAATCTAGCCTCACACAAGCCATTTGACATCCATCTTCTTCTAGTATCCTCACTTTGCAAAATTTCCTCCAGTCTTCTCATCTATCTCCATCTATCTATTTTCTTCTATCATCTTTTATCTTAACGTTATGCTACGAAAATGGGCAATCAACATCAACATACCAAATCATTCAATCAATCAACGATCTTGCATGCATCTATCATTCGAGATATTTGAGGTATCAAAAATTTTGGATTGAGGTAATGCACTTGTATTATTTTATCTTTTTCGTTTGTCCAAATTTTTTGTATACATCTAGAAGATCATGTGGTAAAAGGTCTAAAAGCATATAAAAACAACACAATAGAGGCCAATATTTAAGCCCATCATTCCCCCAACTATCCTTTTGCTTGTCCTCAAGCAAAACATTGAATTAAACATTTAGGGGAAAAGATTGTAATGCAAGGTAATCTGCCTAAGGTCCATCACTTCTTTGACTCCCTCCCCATGCTTAAGATAGAAACCATTATAACATAAAAGCCTATCCATCTTGACTAATTCTGCATTCATACATTCATCATTCTTTCCTCCTATCTAGTGTGGTATTGGATAGAGAGAATAGGAGGATGATAAGTTAGTGGCAGCCATCCCACTCCTGTTTGTTTTGAAATCTAGATGTACTTGTGCAATCTTTCAAACATGTTCATAAAATTATGGAAAGAGTGAGGCTCTTTCCTTTGCAATGCTGGGGTCAGACTATTCCATCTATTTTGTACATACCTTAGGCAGTTTTGAAGCATAGGTACTTCCAACTATTGTATCCTTTTGTAATCTCAGATTCTCAAATCCATAATTATCTTTCCTGGACCCTTTTGAGAAAGGAGTGTCAACCATTGAGTAAGGATTACATCAAAATTCCATGCTTCTTTTTCTGATCTACAGTGCCACTATTTTTTCTTGTTCCTCATATTTCTCCATTAATTCACCTCTGAGCTACTCATTTTTGAAATTGGATGACAATGCTCTAACTTGTAAATCCCCAACATAAATTGAGGGGTTCCATTTTGTATCCTCTGCCATTAGATAGTTGTGTAAAAAACACTCACATAGTTGATCTTGCTCCACCAGGCTGACTTCTCTGAAATAGCTGAAAAAAATATGCCTTGAATGTAAAGAAGACTAATCATTAATGAACCTATTGAACTGAAAACTAGGTGGAGGTTTACACTCAATGATCTAAATGGCTCTATCTATTACCTCTATCAATTTCCCTTCCAACCTTTTCAATTCCAAATTCTTACCTTTCAGTGATGCATTAAGAGTCTGTTCTTCTTTCTCCCAACTTTCTTTTTCCTATTTGGATTTGTGAGTGAGTTTCATCAATTCAAAGCCCAAAGATAAAGTGAAGTGATTTATTGGAGACATTGATACATGAGGTTGCAGATTTAGTGCTTCATTCTCTTCAATTTTTGTTTTACTCTCAGCCATTTGTGCTAACAGATCCAAGTTGGTTCCATGGTCGTAGGTTTGGATTTTCTCCTCCAACTCCTGTATTCTTTTCTCCTTCTCTTTGTCCATTTCCTCATATCCTTTTACTTGTTCTTCCAATTGTTTTATCCTATCAAGAGCTTCTTGAAGCTCTTTCCTTATATTCCTATCCTCTAATAGTTCTTTTTCCTTTTCAAAATTTAAACCTTCATCAACATCATCCCCAGTGATAACAAAAATTTCCTTAGTAGAGCTACTAGGAACTGACTTTCCCATCTTCTTTGCAATAAACATATCTTTTGAGTCAGAATCAGAAGATGAAGAAACATACCTTCTCCTCTTAGTAGACACATTGATATTTTCATGAGCATCAGCAGGGACATTCTCAGGGGCATTCCCTTCTTTGTATAAGTCCATGTCCAGCAACATTGAATCATGGTGCTACTATCCTTCATCTTTTCCCTCCTGCTCCTATTCCTCAACAATTCTTTCTTTAACACTCTGCCTTTGCAACCTTCCTAAGCACTTGGGAGTAATAGTTCCCTGTTTGACTTCACTTTTTCTCTTCTTTTTACTCTTCTTTTTCTTCTCCTCCCCTACATCCTCTTCTTTTACAGTGCCCTTATGTTTCTCGACACCTTTCCTATTCCTCTTTTTCTTAGAAGATATTGAAGCAGTGCCTCTCATAGCTTTAGGGTTTGTAGAAGATGAGGGTTTCTCTATTGCCACCGGCCTATCTTCTAGAGTATTTTCCTCCTGTGGCTCTTCTTGCTCAGGTTCAATCTCAAGTTCAGGTGTAAACTCAGGTTCTGATTCATGTTGAGGTTCATCCTCTACTTTAGGTACTTCCAACAATGTTGTGCTATCTGTGAATTGTTTAAAGGCATTCCAATCAACCTATGGATGTTGAATTCTTAGGCTTCTCTTAACCAATAGAGCTATTAAGCAGTGATAGGACAACATGGTGTCCATTTGTTTCCTTTGATATTCAAATGCCATCCTCTTCAACATGTTATAAAGAAAATTGGGAACATTGACTAACTTATCATGGTGTAAGTGATTTAGCAACTTAAAGTGCACAATATATAACAAATTGTGTTGACCATCATAGGTAAAGTATTTAATGATATAAGAAGTACATTTTCCCCAAAAGAATGGAAGCGACAATCTCTTTGTACCTTGTGATGTTGAGTCTAGGTTTTCTCCACGCTCGCAAAATGCTTCTCTTGATGTAGTTGCATCAGCATGAGATGGATATTCAATCCCTATACGCGACAATCCTATAAATTGGGCAATGGCCATTTCAAAAGCATCTACAACCAATCCCCTGACTATTGCCTCATCATACTACAATGTAGCTGCAAATTCTTTCACCATTTCATTGTCATATTCTATTAAATTCAAGAAGTAGTCCCACTCTAGTGAAGAGTGACAGAACCATCACATCCTCTAATATTTCCTTGTGCGTAGATGGTTCTCATCTTGTCACATCACCTCCCATTGTCTCTATATTCTACAACCTCAAAAAGTTTCAATTTCTGCTCAACTCTGATTCCACCACCTTCAGAAGAACCTACAATTTGTTGCCTTCTCCTATTCCCCCCAACTATAACTTTTGGAGCTCTCTTGTTATGCAAAGTTTTGTATCTCAGATCACTCATAGGGTAATAAGTTCACAATTTGGATAAAAAAGGGTAGGTTTACTATCTTTGAAAAAATGGCATAGAATTCTATCTGATAACTCTAAAGACTTGGGTGGTGAGAATCAAAAATGAATAAAAAAATTTAACCCCTCCCCTCAACTAATGGGTGAAGTGACCTCACTTCACATGTGAATTGATATGGAAGAAAGAGTAATTATGAAATTAAATGGTGATAGATATTTTTACATGCATGAATTAAATGAAGAGTAATAATGAATATAGAAACAAATCTAAGTTAATCATTTTAAGTTACCTTTTGTACATATGTTATAGAAGTAAATGATCAGCGTGCCTTGGAACTAGAGAACACGTATTTGTCATTTATTTGATGTGAGTAGAATGAAATGCATGAGAGTGAATGATAAGGCGGTGGGTGCTTCAGAAGTGATGTGAGGTGACAACTTGAAATGCTTGATTGAACAACTCATGAGTGTGAGTTGAACACTTTTGTAGTGGTGTTTGATTTATTCAAAATGAATGAAGCATGTGTAGAAGAAATAGAATGTGCTAGAAAATAGTTTACTTTTTTCCAAAGTGTTGAAGACGTTTGCAGACAGGTGTTGCTACAGGTACCTCTAGTACAGGTCCCGACTAAATGTTTACATATCTAATATTTCAGGTCCCAACTATACCAGGCCCCAACTAAGAATGAAGAACAGGTCCCTCTAGAGCTAACTGTGTTAACCATGGGTAGTATGCAGAGTGTGCATGTGATTTGCAAAGTAATAGAAATTAAGTCTCAGTGACAGGGGTTGAGTCATACAACTCAACCTCTACATCACTAGATAGGATTGGTGGATCACTTTCTATCGGTATATCATTGTGTGTTTTAGAGCCTTCATCAATATCATTGTGAGCACCATACTTATTTGTTAGAGAGACAATAAACTCATCTTTTTGAAGCAGTTTCTTATAAAGTTTTATCCTGTGTCCATTTACCAGTAATGAAAATTAGATCTCATCAATGGTTTGTAATTGGATTACACCATTAGGGAATACCTATTGAATCTCATATGGTCCCAACCATTGAGATTGAAGCTTGCCTTTGAAATATTTGTATCTAGAATCATAGAGAAGGGCTCAATCACCAACAATGAACTCTTTAGTCTTTATATACTTATCATGCCATTTAATTCTTTGTTTCTGAATAACCTCTGTGTGGTGGATGGCTTCTAATCTAATTTCATAAAGAGCATTCAAATGTTGTAACCTTTCCTTTTGAGCCTCTGTCAAGTCCATCCCCAATTCCACTGTTGTCCTTAGTGTTTTGTATTCAAACTCGATAGGAATTACTACTATCTTGTCATAAATCAATTCATAAGGAGTGAATCTGATAGTTCTCTTCCATGTGGTTCTGTATGCCCAAACAAATTTTGGTAACCTAGAAACCCAATCTCTTCTATGAAGCTGTACTATTTTTGTCAATATTTTCTCAATCTCCCTATTTGTAACCTCAACTTGACCATTAGCCTGAGGGTGATATGGGGTAGACTTCTTGTGTCTAATATGATATTCCTCCACCAGTTTGGTGATTAAGTTTGATGTGAATTGTGGTCCTTGATCAGTCACTATCTCCCTAGGTACACCATACCTAGTGAAGATTTCCTCATATAAGAATTTTACCACATTGCCATCTTTGGCAAACTGCAAAGCTTTAACTTCCACCCATTTGGTTAAGTAATTAGTGCATACTAGTATATATTCCTTGTTATTTGAAGTAGGAGAGATAGGTCCAACAAAATCTAACCCCCATTTATCAAAATGAGCTAATGCTATTTGGGGCTGCAAAAGCATTTCATCACTTCTTATAGATCTCCCCATTCTCTGGCACTGATCACAGCTTTTAGTATACTTGACAGAGTCTTTATGAAGTGTTGGCTAGTAATATCTTGTTGTCAAGATCTTGAAAGTTGTCCTTTTGGCTGCAAAATGTACATCGCAAGGTTCATCATGACATGCCTTCAATATAACAAACACTTCATCCTCCCTGATACATCGTCTCATAATGTTATTTGGGCCAATGTAGAATAATAATCCAGAAATCCAAGAATAAGGGAAGCATTTGTGAACTAACTATATTTTCTCCCTTGGAGAAAAGTAACCTAGAATAGATGCTCCTTAGGAAAAGAGTCATCAACCACTCCTTCTACTGATTGTGTATGTAGTCTAGACAAAAAATCAGCAACTACATTAGCCTTTCCTAGTTTGTCAACTATTATTATGTCAAATTCTTGCAATAACAACAACCATGTTACAAGTCTTCCACCCACTATTGGCTTATTCATCAAATATCTAATTGCTATATGATATGTATGTATGAATACTTTATAGCCAGTAATGTAGTGTCTAAATTTGTTAATGGCATAAACAGCAACTATCGTTTTCATTTCTGTCATAGTGTAGTTCAACTCAGCTCCCTATAGGTTTTTGCTGATATAGTATATTGCATATTCTTTACTTCCTTCCTGCTAGCCTAAGACTACTCCAATGGAAAAGTCTAATGCATCAGTGTCGATATGAAAAGGCAGTATCTAATTTGGACCTCTTAGAACTAGAGTTTGTGTCAAGGTTGCTTTTAGCTTCTCAAATGAATTCTGACAATCTGGGATCCATTCAAAGTCAATATCTTTTGTCAACAGAGTAAACAGAGGGGCAACAATTTTTCTAAAATCTTGAATGAACTACCTGTAATAACCTACATGTCCAAGGAAGCTCCTTACATCCTTCTATCTCTGTGGAATAGGCAGGGTAGATACAATTTCAATCTTCTTTGGGTCAACTTGTATTCCTGCACTTGAGATAAGATATCCCAAGACAATGCCCTGTGTCATCATCATAAAATATTTTTCATTGCTTGAAAAGATAGATTGTGCTTTGTGCATCTCTTTAAAACTTTATTCAATTCTTTAACGCTTCATCATATGTCTCACCATATGTGGTGAAGACATCCATGTAAATTTCCAAGCTGTCATGGGAAAAATCAGAGAAAATACTGAGTAATGCTCTTTGAAATGTTGCTGGAGCATTACACAGACCAAAAGGCAAGGCAAAATATGCATAGGTCCCCCAAGGGCAGGTAAACATTGTCTTATCTTGATCCTCTGGTGCAATCTTGATTTGGTTATAGCCACTAAAACCATCAAGAAATGAGAAATATTTCTTCCCTACCAAAGAATCAAGAACTTGGTCAATAAACAACAATGGGAAGTGATCCTTCCTAGTGGCAACATTTAATTCCCTATAATCAACACAAACTCACCATTTGCCACCTTTTTGGGGAACTATTACCAATGGTGAAACCCATTCACTATTTGAAATGGGGTATACAAATCCTGCATCCAAAAGCTTTTGAAGTTTAGATTTCACTATCTCTCTGAGAGCAGGGTTCATGCATCTCTGCTGCTGCCTTATAGGACTATGGCCATCATCAATGTAAATTTTGTGCATACATAATGCAGGATTAATGTCTTTCATGTCACTATAATCCCATGCAAATGCTACTGAGTGTGCCTGCAACACTACATGCAGGGATTGTTGTTGTTCATCAGTCAATGCATTATTAACAGGCAACATCTTTTTCAACTTGATTTCTAATTGTTTAGACATTTCTTGTACATAGGATAAATCAAGGCTAGGTATTATTGGTAAACATTGCTGGGATAATAAAGTATGAAATATTTGGGATACCTCCTCTGAGGAACTGGTGGGTATTATGCTTCTCAAGGGATCTTGCAAGCAGGATAAATAGTCCTATTGCTGTGGGTGCCTCCTGCAATTATTTTGTATAATGTGAGCTATCAACTCACCTTCATCCTGGATATCCAGCAAGGAGCTATGTTTAATAGTCATTAAGGTTTGAAGTGAATAGTTGTCCTCATCATCCAAGGTAGGCCAGATGATCTACTCAAGTTCATGGTATGGTTGGGCTGCTAGATATAAGACCAACTTCTTCATCATAGTCCCATTGGATATGATCATATTTCCTGACTTGCAACCTATAAATGCATTTGTTGTGGCAAGCCATGGTCTGCCTAGTATAAGAGGATAACCAGTGAGATTGACCTTGGGATGTAGTACTATAAAATTAGTAGGTCATTCCTAGGAATCTAATGCAATTACCAAGTCCTCAATGACTCCTTTAGGTTTAACTGTACACCTAATAGCTAATTGCAAAACTATTTGAGTATGCCTAAGGTTGTTTAACTGTAGCATCTGCATTGTCTGCTTGGTCATTACATTAATTGTAGCACCCAAGTCTATCAAAATATTCTTGATCATAGTCCCATTGATGTTTACATCCACTACTAGACTACCTAGATATGTATATTTGGGGACAATTATATTCCCCAACATTATGTTAGCAAGGTTACCTAAAATGTGGACTATATTTGGGTTCGTTCTCTTCCTTTTTGGTTTCTTTATACAGAGATCTCTAATAATCTTAGTATAGATAGGAATACCTTTGATATCTTGGATTAGGGGAATTTTTATGCTTATATCTTTTAACTGGCCTACAAGGTTAGTTTCAGCTTGTACTGGTTGCTTCTAGATAGCCAAGCATTCAAGGAAAGGAGGCTTCGTATGTAAAGTGGTCTAAGGGTCTTGATTTGATTCAAGCTCCAAAGGTGGCTTATCTGAGGCTTCCTCTGTGGGTTATTCATCTTCAAGTTCTATAATTTGGGGAGATGAAGGGCCCGCAAGTTGCTTCCCTGATCTGAGATGAACATTACTCACCTCTACCCCATAGGTGGGGTATTGCATCACCTCATTAGTATAAGCCTGTTGAATAGGCTTGTTGTTAGGGTTAGGTGTAGGTTGGGTAAGGAGTTGGGTAGGTCTAGGAGGTTGAGTTTAAGGAGTGGATGGAGGCATTATTATTGGTTGCTAGGGCTGAGATGGAAGCATAGGTTGTTGGTAATTTGCATTTTTCTTCCATTCTTGGCCCTTGTTCCATTGGGGCTGCCACTGAGGTTGCTATGCAGGCCACTAGGGGTTATAGTTGGAACCTTAGAAAGTTTGTTGGGGCCATGGGTTTGGCTACTATTGGCTCCAATTGGGTTGTAGAGTAGGCCATTGTGGGTTTTGCCAAAGATTTTGATTACTAGGCCATGGTTGAGTATTTCAAGCAGATAAATTTTGGTTTGCAACTGGAAAGGGTGAATTGAAACTAAGTGGATCAGATGGCATACCTTGTCTTTGTTGCCAAGGTCTCCTGTGAGCTATGTAGAAAACTTTTCCATCCTCTCCTTCAAATGACTGAAAATCTGGCCTTTCAATCTTCTCTTACTAGATACTAGACACCCTTTTGCATTTACAATTGGCCTTCCTTTACCTATAGCTGGGATAGTACTCAATAAGCATTGCATCTGTCTCTTCTTGTTTCTTCTTGATGTGAAGAGTGTCCAATTGTGTAGCCATATGGCCGATGATATCCTCCTTCGTGTTGGACAACAAGTTATTGATTTCTACTCTTGAAACCCCATTGGTTACTTTGCTTGTAATGGATGTCCTTTCTCCCCTTGGTCATCTGGTGAAAGTTCTTGAATAATTTCTGCAAACCTTACAAATTGATTCAAAAGGTAATTGAGAAACATCACCTTGGGCAATAAGAATTAGGGCATCCATGCAATCATCCCTAATCCCTCTCAAAAAAACCAACTTTGATGATTCTTCAGACAATATGTTTTGGGGATTTCTATATAAGGCAAACTGGAATCTTTCAACATAATCTTCTAGTGGCTCCTCCTCTTTTTGTGTCATCCTGAAGATGTCATCTCTCCTCCTGTCATGTCCTCTGACATAATCTTGGTATTTCTCCAATAATTTATCCTTCATTGTATCGCAGTCTAGAATGACATCTTTTACTAGCCCCATAAACCATCTCAAGGTTGCATCCTTGAGAGTGGCAGGAAAAAGTTTATGCCTGTGAACATTTGAAGTGTAGTCATAGCTCCTACACAGGATATCAAACTCAAGCAGAAATGTATCTAGGTCTTGTGTCACTAGGCCATAGAAAACTAGTAATGCTAAAGGTGGAATGTTCTTTAACACTATAGCCCTCTCCTAATCAGTGACAGGGAAATCAAATGTTGCTTGCTCTGGTGGATCCTCCATTGCAGCATCTGTCATGGTTCTAAAGGTCCCTTCTATAGTTGTGGAAGAAGTTGATGAAGATGCAGAAGGTATTCATGAAGATGTAAGAACAAGTCCATCTCCCCCAGCAATTCCTATTGTATAATTGATAAAGTCAGCAATATCTTCTTTGTCCTGATAATTTGAAGGGAGGAATGTTCCTCAGTTGTCTCTCTGCCTTTGCATACAATGGATTTATCATTATATATGTTACCATTTTTTGACCACAACTCAAAAATTGGCTGAGCAGATGTAACATTATCAGTTTGAGTGAGGTTTGATTTACTTCTGATATGAGTTAGTTGCATAGTTATTATGTTTCAATGTTAAATGCAATTCAATTGTTCAAGAAAGAAGGAAAAGTTTCAGATCAATCATTGCATTGCAGAATAGTCAAGTGAGATAAGTATTTCATTCATCATAATGGCTATTCATTTACAAGTTGAAATACATAAAGGAATAAGCATTACATTGAAAGAAATGATGACATATCAGATGTCCCACACAGGCCATGGGTTATAGATGAACACATGCAGATATAAATAAAATACTATGCATCTAATGAATGAGAAAGGAAAGACATAGCCATCATTGCCTTGTTTTGTTGATCTTCAAGGTAGCCTCCTGTCCTACTCCTAATCTCAACATGTACCTAAAAAATGTGGGAAGTGTCCTATTAGAAGCTCCAGTTATGAAAATCCTTTATCTATTAGAAGAGGCATAATATTTTGATTAGATGAACTTCATCCATATGCAGAAGGAATTGAAAAAAAGAAACAACCATGGAGCATCATTGTTTTATTCTAATCTCTTTGTTTCATGTGCAGGTATAGGATAAGTCATGTAGCTGATTGAAGACATTCAGCATGTGGTGTCAAGTGGGCTCCCATAAGGGTTGAGCCCAACATGTTGCTTCCCCTTAATCTCAAAAGGGATGAATAGAAAAGAAAGAATCATTACTCACATTCACATGACAAGCTAAAGGAATAATAAAAGCCATCATATGCATCAGTTCTCTTCCAGGACATAGTCATGATTATAGCTCAAGTAATGAAATGCAACCATGAAAATGAACTAAACTGTAAAAAAGGGACTGCATTTAATGCAGATGGTAGCTGTCATCATCACTTCAGTTGACATTGGAAAAGTGACATTCACAAGTATTTCACTTGTATATCTTTCATAGTATTTTGATGCATCAGAGAGAAATGAGAATATTAAGGTACATTGCATCAGTTGAATGTCAAAAGTTGTCAGTGAATATTAAAGAGGCAACTGTATATGATTGTTTGATGATAACATAACATTAGAAAATAGGTATCATTTGTACATCCATGTTTTGAATAAACACTATCATAAGTGCATATATAGATCAACCTGTTGCCATGCCATAATGGTGGAATAGAATGTAGATTGCATCACAAGGAGCTATTTCTTTTAGAGTATGAGAACAGTTACATCATGGAGGAACAAACAAGTTCTAGCAAACAGTGCTAGAAAAGGAAAGAAATGGAACAACAGGAACTACACAATCCACATTGGATAGTATCTCATTCATGAGATAGTCCTATAATTCCAAGTGATTACCATAGTGACAAGTAATCAAATATAGTTGTGCCTATTCAACCTATAGAAGTACAATAATAAAGCTTGTTCATAAATGATAGAGACATCTATTCAATCCTCCATCAGAAGCAGGTCATTTGAAACAGTGAGTTGAAGCAGCTAGTCAAGAGAGCATTGCACATCAACTAGCATCTTATCATATCAAATCATGAATAATAATCAAGTTGCACATTTGCATGATGAAGAAATAATGCCATGGTGTCATCATCTAATAGTGCTATCATGTTTTGTTTGAGACATCATAAATATGCTACAATGACAAGAGTGTACAAGTGTTTATAGATATCAATAGGATATCATATGTTGCAAATCAAATAACATCTTGTTACAAAGTTATGATAGCCAACCTGTTTGATATATCATCTGTCATTATACAGGAGGAAGTAACTACCATATAGAAAGAGAGGTCTCAAATGCATCAGAATGGAGAACAAATACAAAAGTAGCAGCCATGCATTGATCAAAATGAACAACTACAAAATAATGTGGACTGGTTATGAATGTAATGTTGAAATGATCAAATGATAAACTAGATAGTTAAGAAGGAGCTACAAGAGTTGTTTTAAGTAGAGTAATCATTTTAATACATGTGTCATTTCCATCTCATAGGATAATATGCCATGAACAGTTGACAAAGATTTTTGATAGAGTGCTATGAAAGATATGATAGCATACAGAAGATCAAAATTCCAAGCTACAAGTAGAGTGACAGAAGGAGGCTTGCATACAGAAGTGAATAAAACTCTTGTTTCATTTTTATCTACTGATAAAGAAAAATACACAGTGCAAGAAATGACAAAGTCACAAAGAGGGTTTTATGCATTGTGAAACCCATGTTAATTTCTTTGAAACCCTCATCATTTTCTAACAATTCTTTATATTTACAGCAAGGATGAAGCATGGGTATTACAGGAGAGGCATTTTTTCTTAAAAGATTGCAAACCCTTCTCAGTTTTTACAAACCCTAGTGCTATTTTTGCACTTACAGTCAAGGAGAAGTGAAATAATGCATATACAACCATAGCCCTGCTAGGGAAGAGCTCTTTTATGTAGAGAAAAGTAATACCCATTTTTTAAATTCTTCAAACCCTTGTTACTTTTTTAGTTACAGTCGAAATGATCTTACAAAAGCAAGAAAAGGAATAGCCATGACCAATGGAGTTTCTATATGTGTAAAAGTACAAAACCCTTGTTCATCCTTTACACAGTCAAAATCAAAATCCATGAAAGAGGTTAAAAGAGCTACAGAAAGTAGAGAGGGTTGGCCGTGGTCAAAAAAGCCTTTGTAAAAGAGAAAAGATTAAACCCTTGTCATAAAATTGAAGCCCTCAAAGTTCTTGCACCTACAGTCAAAGGAAGATAAAAATAATATATACACAGGCATGACTAGAGGAGATTTGTCATTTTTTGTAAAAGAATACAGTATCCACTTCTTCATTTTAAAGAAACCTTATCTTCTTTTCTTCACGTCACAATGAAAGAAATAGGACTCAGGAAAGTAAAAAGAGCTAAAGATTTTACTTCATGAGTTTACAAAAGAAAGAGACTATAGGAGCCACAGCCTCAAATTTTTATCAAACCCTCTGTATACAGGTTACCAAATTGTAAGAAAATATTCATAGAACAAGAGAAAGGTTGTTAGAAGTTGCAAGAAGTACTCAGAAACCATGGTCGTAGCCATTGAAGGAAGTAAAAGCTACAGAGATAGTAAAATGCCAGTCAAAGAAAAACTTGTATTCCATACTTACCATGTTCAAGGCTTCCTTCTTACATAGAAAATGCAAGATTTCGACCACCGAAGAGCTAAGGAAATGGAGAAAAAGACCAGAAAACTCAAACCCTAAGTCGGCCATCATGAAGTTGCAGAGCTGAATGACAGGGGAAGCAAAATGAAATGAGATAGATTTTAGGGTTTGTTTCTTTGTTTTGTTTGATGGGTCGTTCTTCATTTTTCATTTTGACGTTGCAAATACAAACATCATTACCTTATCTAAAATGCAAACCATGGTCAAGACTTCAAACATTGAGATCCCCTAGTGATCATTACTTGAAGGGGCCAACAACACTGACAACACATGTTACAATTTGATTATTTGCTAAAGTCGATGGTCGACATCATTAGGAAGAAAGGCTCATGGCCTTATAAACTTTCAACCTCTTTATTCCATGTGGTTGAATAACAACATTCCAAAGATGCGAGTGTGATACTTTGTTATCATATGCCAATAGGTCAAAGATACCTTATCATTTTTGTAACACAGAGATTCTTCTTCACAATGGATGGTGACTGAATGTGGTCAAAATGTTCTTCATGCCTTATTCATCTCCTAATGCATCAAGTGTCAAAGGTGAAACATCATGTAAAGTCAAGATAACATGCATGGAGAAATGACAAGCAGGATAAGGTAATTTTTTGCATAGAGCTATTGATATAGCAAGGTAAGAGTTTGTGTATGAGGACAAAGGAATGCATACAAGACGAAGACAAGATATGCATACAAGGTGATGACATTATGAGAAGGGTTGATTTTGGCATGAAGGTGCTTGTATAGGCAATGGGGTGGCATTTTGCGAGGCATGGAGACAAAGATAAGGTGACAAGATATTGACACATGGACAAAGTATGTATAGAGATAAGAGCCATGGTGTTAAGCCTTCAAGGCTTTGATTTATTTTACAAAATATATAGTGATATGCTCATATTTTTATGATTTTTATAGAAAATCAATTGTAATGCCTTGTAAAATATTTGGCAAAATTATGAGCTAGATATTATTTATTTTTGAAAAAAAAAAAAATCAAATAGGTAGATAGATCAAATTGCCATAATATTGTGAAGTTAGTTTTAAAGCAATTATTAATAAATTGCTTTTAAAACTTAACTATTTTTAGGCAGTTTATAGGCTAATAAAACAAATTAGATATTCTTTTGGATTTGTTTTATTTTGAGTCATATAGGACAAAATTTGGGGATTCCATGAGCAGAAGAAAGCAACTTTGTGGTGGGGACACATTAGGAGATCCTTTGGCATCATGATTTGGTAGTTTGGACTATTTTTTAGAGCTTTCATATATGCTTTTCTGAGTGGCTCAAAAATGGACTTGGAGTCTATTTTTAGGAGCTTTATTCCAACTTTCAAGGGAGATCTTTCACAACATATATCTCAGATTTTCCTTTCTTTTCAGGGGTTCCAATTTCTAGTTACCAGTTTTCAGTTAGAGTTTTAGAGATCAGAGTGCAGAGAGATAGAGTCTTCCTCTCACATCAAGAGTGTTGTACTCATTTTCATTGTATTCATTATCCTTCAGTTATTGAGCAATAACTTTCCTTCATATTTTGTCTAATTATTTGCAAGTTAATCTGATGTTGCATTGTGATGAAAGTTTGTCCTTTGCTTTGTCTTAGCTTGAGATTTTTTTGCAAAATATTTGTTTAATCCAGGTTGCATGTTGTGTCTATCAGACCTTCATGTGAAATATTTATGAGTTAAATGATCTAAGTGTTGTGAGGCTCAGAGTTTAATAATCTGTTTGTGAGTAAGATCTGTTAGGTGATTCAATCTTCAAGTTAATTAGGATTCATTTATTTTAGTATATCCTTCTATCCCTTTTCCCTACAAGTCCTTAGATTAGGAAATCATAAGGAGAACCATCTCACTCTGGAGATTCATTCTCATTATAGGAAACCCACATCCTAAGAATGATTCCATGTTTCAACAGGTAGCTAAGTTTCTACGAACTTAGCAGGGTGCATATCTGATTGTTAATAGTATATTAGCGGTCCTGCATAATGTTAGTACAATTTCTAGTGTTTCTTGAAAAGTGAATGTATCAACCCTAATGCTGGAATCAAAATTTAAGCTATGAAAACATGTAAAATGAGCCTATGAAGGTAGCACCATCCCTGACAATGGCGCCAAAAATGTAGAGGAAAACTAATGCATTGTAGACTTAACATAATTCAGGGGTAAACCTATCTGAACAGTCCACTTGACATTGTACTCCCACATTAAATTATCTACCAATGAGCATAATCTTATGATGGCACTACACTGTATGTGCCTTCAGGGGCTCATATTTTCCTAAACTATCCTATCCAAACCTACTCAGATTAGTCTACTTTGCTAGAATTCATAGAAATGCAAGAACAATAAAAATAATTACAAAATCTAGTGGCTATGGGTACCTTCAGCACAAGCTATAGATAACTTCTAAAAACAAGAAAATATAGAACTAATCCAAAACCATTCAAAATGATAAGAAAGCTAATGCTAACCTCCCGAGGACTAAGATGGATCAATTATACAATTTTTCATGAACCACAGCTACTATAATTATCAACAAGAGTATTCTACTTAACTCACAATGCATTTATAAAAGAATAGAAAATTACTTTAACAAGAATACATAAATGTTTAAGAAAATAAATGAAGAGGAGATCAGTACCTTGAGTGGCTGGCTCAGGGGACTGACTCACTTAGCTAGAAATCAAATCTAACTTAGATACTCATGCATTCACATAAAACATAGTTCCATTCAATTCATTTCACAAATAAAATCTTCTTTTTAGATTGTGTTCAATAATTGCATTTCAACAATTCATGTCTGGAGCTTCTAATATTGAATAAAAACACCAACTGAGTAATTGGATAATGAAGTAACTAACTTGACTCTGAGCTCATCCCTTAACTTATACAAAAGAGTAGAGTCTTATCAACTACCAACTAACTACAATCATTAATCCATTCCTAGATATTAGGATACAAGGATAAGATTGATTTACTAATTCAAAACTGAACAGAGGAAGGAGAATCCTATTGAAATAAGAATTCCTATGCAATGAATCATATGAGAAACACATAAACTACATTTAGAATCTTGGAACAAGTCTAATTCTACATTTATTCCTTCCCATAATAGTTCACGTTCATCTTCTAGCTGCCTGCACTTTTGGCGGCTTGACTTCAACTTCCTTCAATTCTCATGTTCTGCAACTTGCTACAAATTCTCCTCTCCTTGATGCCATGTGCTTGTTGATGCACAGGGGTTAATCCACAAAACATATGCATGCAAATAACCTCCATAATTAAACCATAGAATTTCATCTATATTGCATACATACTCATGTTCAAATCATTCAATTGGTAAATATCATCACCATATTTCATATTAACAAAATAGGTTCAAGGTCTTGCAAAGTATATAAAATACAATATATCATGATGGTAATGTTTGAAAAGTATCTAGAAGATCATGTGGTAAAAGGTCTGAAAGCATATAAAAACAACACAATAGAGGCCAATATTTAAGCCCATCAACTAGGCCCATGGGGCCGGTCATGAATGAAGTTAAGGACATCAAGTCACAACTTAAGCTTGGAGTGACCGCCTATCTCTCAATTTAAAATTATGTCACAAGCTTCTGAAAGTCACAAATTAGGCCAACACTTAGAGTTCAAGACCAATGAATAAAGAAATTATGGGAAGGGTCCACCAACATTTATCCTAGATTAAGTATTAATTTTCTAAGTCAGTTTGACTAGGATTTGAGTTTAGTGAAAATAATTCATGTCTAGAGATTCTAGTCAAGCAAGTCAAACTACAGGATGTTGTAGTTTCCAAGTTGAGTTAGAGGTGTGTGAACACATGACTACATTTATCAAGCAAATATCTATTTATAGAGAAACATTGGCCAAAGTGATGCATTTGTCTCTACATGCATTAGTCAGTTCACTGTGTCTAGATTGCATAACCTATCAAAATAATCATACTTAGCTAGAAGATTGGTTAGATTTGTATGGTCAACTGAGTTACATAGGACACAACACAAAAACTCAAATTGCAACCTGTTGGTTCCTTATGTCTATACTCTTCGTGAAGAGTAGGGCTACTTCCAAATGAAAGATGAGTGGGGAACCGCTAGTCTATGGTTGGAAGAAAAGTACTCGGATGATGCTCGCCCTCTACAGAAGAAGACTCGTTGAGACTTGTGAGACAAATACTAGATTCTAGATGCAATATGCTTCATGGTATGACTTATGATTTTCAAACTTATGTAAAATTATTCATATTTCCAAGTGCAAATTATTTGTAAATGTAAAGTGAAATGATTTCACTGTGATTTTTATCTTTGAATATATTATAATTTCAAGGTTGGAAAATATTCAGAAAAGATATACATTTAATTCTATTTGATTATGCAATGTTATAAAATAAAAATTTCACTCATGGCTAAACATGTTTTTTTACTTAGTAAATTTTGTGAGCAATTCCAAGTTGTGTGAGTTGGTATGTTACACGAGAAAAGATGACATTATCTTGCATCACATAATCAAGATTTCTAATTAATTTAAGAAAACTTTAAAGAAAAGTTGTACCGTACTACCAGATGTGAGATCATCATCTATAAAATTTTCATTTAATTTTACACACGTGAACTATCTATCTGAATGGTTTTTGAGATGCATATAAATAATATCTGGATATCTATAATATTATGTCTAAGACAAAAGGCCATCCTTTCACTCAAATTATTACATAGATGAAATTATTGTATTCTTATTTGTTTTCCTCAATTTAAATAAAATATTCATTTAATTTAGCTTTAAATTAAATAAATGAAGACATATCTAATTGCACACTTGACCAACCATTATAATCTTCCTTTGTTCTATTCATTTTGTGTAAATCTTATTGATGTCTTCAAATCCTATCCTATGAGATCATAGAGCCTCTCTTCTTCTTGTATTCTAATCATCGAGAGACAACTTTCTATGGACCAGTGTTAAGAAGGTTAAAAATTATCTTCAATTTGCCATTGGACTAGGTAAAGGTGGCCATTAAGGAAGTCATTGGTATCAACTATCTTGAACTTGATATCAGGAGTCTTAGAAATTCTAACGTAGCATCTTATTTCCTATCAAATGTCCTACATGTTACACAATCCACATCATCAATGGTATTGGTGGTGAAAACATTTGTCTAATCATAGTACTAATTAGGGTTTCCTACAATGAAAACAATGGACTAGCACTTCCCGCAAGATACTTTACCATTTGTTGGAGATGAGTTCTGAGGAATCACTTGGGTAAGTGCAAGAAGTTGGGTCCACATAGAGGGGAAGTCGCGGGCAAAAAAAAATCCTGACAGAAACAGGTACCCATTTAGGAACGGGTGCCCGTTACTAAACGGGTACCCGTTTAGGCTTGGGCACCCATTCCTAAACAGGTACCCGTTCCTAAGATGTTTAAATTTTAAAAAAAATAATGCGCGCTTCTTTTTGCCACACAAAAGGAACGGGTACCCGTTTTAAAATGGGTACCCGTTTATAACGCGTACCTATTTTAGAACGGGTACCCATTCCTAAAAGATTAGGCTCGGGAAAGGCATGGAATTCAACCCCTTGCCTTGGACCTGCAAGTATTTTTCTAAGTACAAAACAAGAGAAAAGACTGAGTTTACCTCTATGGCTGACGACATTTTTTTCTGAATTTTTTTACTAAATTAAAACCCATTACAGATGACAATGTCTAGTTTTCAAATATGCAAAAAAAAATTATTGGACTTGTTTTTCTATTTATTATTTCATTTATGGCAAACTGGTCCAAAAACTTGAAATGACAGGTGTTTGTATTTTTTTAATAACTTTTAATTTTTAAAATTTTTTGAAAAAAAAATTATGTCATCAATCTACACATCATTCTTTACATAATGAAAAAAAAAATTCATTTTATGATTAGTTTTGCTCAAATTATGTTGGTTGTACATGAGGGTTTTCAAAAGCAACAATTAGGGCCAATAAAAAATTAATAAAAAAAATATTTGAAAAAAATTATAAAAAAATATCCTCATCAAACTTCAGTGTACTACACATCTTTCCCCAAAAGGATATAGAAAAATACTTTTATTTAGGTCAAATTATGTTGGCTGTACACATGCATGGTATGGTAAAAAAAAAGTGACTTTTAAACAGTGGTTTTTAGAAATATCTATTGAAAATCAATTTGTATCATTTGGGTATTAAAATAAATTACATATTTGGAAACTAGAGTCTGAGTACTACATTTAATATTACTAACTTTTTCAAGATTCAATCTTTAAGTGCCTCAAATGTTTAGGTCAAATGTGACAAATTCTGAAAATCAAGGAAAACACTTCCACTTTTTGGCCAAAAAGTGGACCCAACTTCTTGCACTGACCCGCTTCTATTGGAGCACTCTGGGAGTTGGAGAATAGAATGATGAGGCTTTTGGAGAATCTTCAAACACTCTGGGAAGTCATACTCACTAATAATTTAGGAATGTCACTGTGAGTGTTATGGGTATCCTAGATGAAATGAGAACTCCTTCCATTAGTTCTCATTCCTTTGCAGATAGAGTGTGTTTCGATAATGCCCATTGGGTAATGCTATTTATTCTAGGTTTAGCTCACAATGATAGCCCCAACAAAGCCTAGAGGAAGGTTACTAAGATATTTTTTAGTAATTAGTGCATAATTTTGTAAATATTATAGTAAATACTATAGTTTTTTGTAAGCCATTTAGTAGTTTTAAGATCTTTACTTCAGAAGGCAAGGAACTTCAAGTTCAATTCTTGAACACATCTAATATTTTTTTGAAGCTCGAATATAATACAAGTATACAAGTTAATTTAATATAGTTATTTCTATTTGCCCCTTTGAAAGAATGATTTCATTTGAATTATAGTTATTTTAATATAGTCTCACCAATTGGCATGTCACCTTCTCTAGCCAATGGTGTTGCACAACTATGCCGATTTAGTATTAGATTTAATTTAAATAGACTTATGGTTCAAGAGGAATTTATTAAATTTTAACTTGGTTAAAACTTAAAGTGCAATTTCCCTATTGGCTTCTATTCCTACAAATGTATTATGTGATGGATGATGTGCCATCTATACAACCCAAATTGAGGACACATCAACCTTTGACCTATTGGCAAGGGTGCTATAGCCTATCTTGACCAACATCCATTTTTACTTTGACACTCATATGTCGTTGATGTGGTTAAATGGTTTGATCTGATGGGGTGGGATCAATACAATATATGAATGAGATGACATGGAAGATCTTATCATAATAATATTCAGTTGAAATATTACCAAAAAATAGTGTAAAAACCTAAATAAATTCATGCACACTCAGAAAATCAACCAATGGCATTACAGACCATGACATGCCCTAATGAGGTTAAACAATTTGAAAAGATGGGAATTAAATGACATGCAACATCATTGTGCAATAATATATGATGCATAATTATCCAAAAAGATTATAATTATGACCATAAATTTTAATGCATAGGACTACACAAAAGGATAGCTTTGCTACAGGCCTAAAAAATTAATCCATTGGCCAATTGCACAGCTACCTGCCCTCACCAACTTATGTTTTTACTACCAACAATGTGTGTCGTTGATGAGTTTAAATACTTTCATCCAATGGAGCAAGATGAATATAAGATGTGAATTAATTGAGATGTAAGATCTTTTCACAATAATCAAAGATTTTCTCATAGTAATTATGGAAAAAAATGTACTTCCTGATAAACAATGGCAGGGCAGTAGGCCATCCAACTGAACATTGATTATATTAAATAGTTTCATCTGATGGGGTAAAAGATATGAATTAAATGACATCTAATATATTCTCAAAATGTAACCACATGTGAGTAATAAATGCATACAGTATAGATTTACTTTCAATTTCTAATCTAATTAAAAATTACTCACGAGACATTAATTGAATAACATTACATGTAAACAAGTGGCAATTTTTAATGATCCCATATGTACTTCAACTTGCCTAATTTGACACTCGAGTGAGTCTACATTACAAGTAAACATGTATAGATAAATGCATAATCCCATTTAATTTTATGTTTATCTTGTAGTAGCTTGTAAAACACGTTAACTTTACCATTACAGTTTATAGTATGTAGTATTCCTATAAGAAGAGACATTAAAAACAAGTTTGAAGCTGAGTTATTCCTATAGCACTTAGGACAAGAAATAGTTGTAAGGAGTAATTCAGTTGATCATAGAAGCTATGCGGAGAAGGTAATTCAACTTTTAGTTCTGTTTGAATTTTTCATTAAATAGTCAAGTTCAACAGTTGATTTTGAAGATGATAAAATGTACTGAAGATGTTAAAATGCAAAGTAAAAAAATAAAGGATATACCTTCAAATCTTCACTCAATTTTATTCTCCTTGATAAGGTGGAGGAAATGCATGCACCTAGCTACAAATCCTAGCTTTACCCAATACAAATTGAATGTGGATTGCTCAAGTATAAACCAACATAATGAGGGCAAGGGACTAGCTATGATTTGAGGATAATTTGGCTATGATAATGGGATTATGAGAGCATGAATTCTTGGATTTTTAGAGCTTAGTTCATGGTTAATGGTTAGTTAGAGCTTAAAATGCTTGGAGAGGCTCTTTATTTATAGATTTTTGGAGGATTTTAGATCAATGTCTAGAGTTCAAATGTGAGATCCAATGGATGAGATTTCATATAAAATCAATAGATAGGATTTCTTCAACAAAGATGGAGGGCTCACAATATTTTGGAATTTTTAATTTCATCTTGGGAGGGCTTTGCATTAATGAGGATAGATACATGTGAATAAATTAAAAATTTATTTAATGGGTGAGTGGGATGAGGTGGGAAAAGTGCATGGATTGGAAAGCGGGAGGTGGAGACACATGTGAGTTTAATTAATTAAATAACATATATTATTTAATATATTATGGAGAGATGTGTTAATGAGGGTTAGATAGATGCACATATCACATCTAGGTCTAGTTGAAGCCTATACTACTCTTAAATGGTTGTATCTCTCTTGGCCTATACTCTTGCTTTCTCTTAAGACATCAATGTTATCTCTATAGGCCATAGAGATCTAGATCATAGGATCCAAATATGGGGTAAACCATCTAGCATGAATGTGATCACATGCTATCTACTCTATTGGTAGAGTTGGTACTCCTTGATTTAGGTGCTCTACAGTAAGAGAGATGAATCCTAATCACTCAGCTACATTCCCTGCATGATCACATCTTTTGTAACCATATGTTCATAGACAATAATAAAACATAAAGATAAATTTAATATCATGATAAATTATATACTTGGGTCTCCTTCCTACTAGTCTACATCACTATCTATCTACTATAGGGAGCAATGTCTAGCATGGCCTATAGACTAGCCTCTCATATTGTAGGTCTGGTTATTAGTGTATGTAGAGGATAGAATGAGGATGGCCTCTCCGTCACTCCCCATTCATCATAGTTTATAGAGAACCCCACATCATCTTGATTTTTTGCTTGCACTAGGAGTTTCTATCAACATCATCTATGTCCACTTGCTCTATCAAATATACACCTCAACCTCTCTCCTTGCCAATATAGTGATGTGTGATGTCATATATACGCCACTAACTTAGGGGCACTAGCTAATGGAGCCTAAACTAATGTAGCACCTCCTCATAGTGAAATATCTCCATCACTATGTAATATAAATGCCAAAAATCCACTTAGAACACCTAATTCTACCAAGATAATACCTATCATTGATGTCCATGGCCAACTACCTATATAACCTCAAATTCATGTCCATTGGAGGTAGCCTATCAAAAACCTATCTCCATGCTTGGAGGGTCCTACCCTATCTCCACCAACTAACATCCATAGTGTTCCATTAGGCCACCAATGCTACTTTTAGCCTTGTTCTTGGTAGAGCTAATCATAGGGGAATGACACCTGTATCATACAATGATCATTAAAGTAATGATGCTTTGCACACAAACATAGCACCCTCATGCACAAATATGTGGAGATCATCACAGAGTTGGGCTAATAGGTAGTAGGCCCATGTAAATATTATATGTTGCTCCTCTACCTCTTGACACAATTGTATCAAACCATAGGCTATATTTGAGAACTATCCATCAAGAAGAATAAATAAGCCAATGACGTATAGTAACCACTTCCATGCTTGAGACTATCACCCATCATTATCTTTGTGAACAAAACTCCACCTTATTGAAATCCCACCTGACCTATGCACCACTAGTACAACTCTTAGTCCTACAACAATGTGGTGGTGCATGCCTATACTCTCCTCCCTCTCATTGGGATACAATCAATCCTCCACCTCCACCATCACTACCATTTCACTTATAGGTAGGTGAAATGTGGTTGTATCAAAGTCACACCACTTAACTAGCACAATGAGCATACATGTGTTACAAAACAATGTTAGTAATGTAACCATAGGCCTAAGACCTATAGCTTCTAGAAGTGTTAGCTATATGCATCATCCTTGATCAATAAAGCCTATGGGCTAGCCACTTGTAGATTTCACATACAATTGTAGATTTGTACCTTAGATCACAACACAGAAAAATAAAAATATCAAATTAGTATGTACTCAATGATAAATTAATTGAAATTTTGACATAATTTTATTCTATGACATGATTGTGGTGCCTTAGGATGAGTTTACAAGTTGAGACAAAGCTATCAGACACATCTAGAGGCATGGGATGGGTCTACAAGATGAGTTTGTGAATCACAAAAACCATGCAAATGAAATCATTTTTACCCCTAAAATTTTTTGAACAACTTTTCAAAAATTAGAAAAAGACAAAATTAGGGTTTTGAGGTGACTTATGATATCCACAACCTAATCATGCTTAATATGTGCATGTACTTAGTCACATTTGTAGGAAAATCACTTTGCTAGACCACTATTATTGTTGAATTCAAGATAAATATAAGCTCTAAAATGTATTGATTTCATGGGGGTCATCGCACAAACTTTTGGTAACTTTTCTTTATTCATCCTCTCTATTATAGTTGAGTGTGTAACTTACAAATTATAACTTGTGCATCCTATGATATCTATTTTCAAAATGATGTGATTATATTCATGATGATATTCATTATTCAAATTAGCATTTGATTTGTATGCAATTGTGCTCATTTTTCACATACAATACATTTATTCTAGCCCCTTTCTCCCACAAATGATAATTTTGACATATTTTGAGGACCGTATTGATACATGATGCTTATCTATACACATTGACATGTCCTAACACCATAAATTTGTTGATTTATCATAAGTTTTATCATTAATGTCATGTGCCATGTATATTTATTGCTTCATCATTCTCAAACTATGGGACAAATTCATAACAAATAGAGATTCAATTTTACATGTGTTTTATCAATCATATCTTATTCACACATATACTTTGACACCTATATATTAACATAATACACATTATTACATATTCTATTATGTTATTTAGGGCTATCTTATCCAATTATTACACTATGACTATGAGCTTAAATTAATACATCTTTTGAGTTACACATGGGAGCACCATATTTCCCCTCTTTAAATTTGTGCTACTATTGTCATATCTTACAACATGGGGCATTAAACCTTCCTATTTTACACATGGTTACACTTTATTACATTATTATTCCCATTTCAAGCCTCTTATTCAATAGAGCTTTTACGCATACATCTTACATGGTTACATTTGGAGGAAATGTTTCAAGTGTTTTTCCCATTATGATTTAAAAGATTTGCACCAAAATATCTCAAAGAAAATGTTATCTCAAGGAGATAAACACAATTTTTTTCTTTTTTTAATATATATTTTCTTATTAAAAAACTTAGAAGCACATCTACTACACATATTTTTTCTTTTAAATACCCATGTCAACATCTTACTATGCATTCAATACTTATTTTAATCATAGTACCTTCAAATTTTAGATCTTTTTAAATCAGTGTTGTATTAATTTTACAATTTTAATCCTTTTGACTTATAGGATAAAGAGAGAGAAAAATAAAGTTATTTATTAACTCACAGATGTACAATTATAGTATTGAAGGCATGAATTAGGACATTAAATCCAGATCATGAAGACACATAAGAAATATAACACAAGATATGATGAGTGGAAAACCCTTGAGGGGAATAAAAACCACTCTGAAACTGCCTCACTGGCTTATTCAAAACCTCACTGGTTACATGAAGGTCTCACTAACCAAGAAAGCCTCACTGGCTACAAAGAAGCCTCACTGACTACAATATGTGTCTCACTGACAAATATAAGGTCTCACTAACCTGCCTCACTGGCACACAGAAAGTCTCACTGACATTTTTACAAACACTTTGGGTCCACATACTTATCAGAGGATTACCTTGTTTCAATCAAGTGCAAAACCTTATACCTCCCCTTTTATCTTTCACAACAAATTCACTACAACATTATATTCTTCAATCTGTGCAAAAGAAACAAATCATAAAAATAAATTCTCTCTGTGATAATTCCTACACCATCTCTATAATCACATCTCTAATCATCTAATCATCTAATTATATTTGCAAACTCTTCATCTCTCTGCTCATCTTCTTCTCTCTGTCAAAACATGATCTCACATACAAAATGACACTCACCCATCAATGTGGAACCTGCAAAAATAAATCATATATATATATATATATATATATATATATATATATATATATATATATATATATATATATATATATATATATATATATATATATATATATATATATTTCTTCTCTGTATCCATGTAAGAGAAAATAAAAACTTTTCATATTCCATTGATATTTTCTCTGAATAGCTTTTCAACTCTCTTTGTATACTTTAATCAATTTTGCCCTGTTCAATTTCATCTTCCCCTGTAAAATCACATTCTCTGTTTGCAAACAAAATAAATAAATATTCTTCAAATTCTTTTATAATTTTATTTCAACTTGAATGATTTTCATCTTCAATAAATTCCAATCAATTTTTGTCCCTGTCCAAAAATAAAATCAGTCTGCTGCAATAAAAACTCTTCACCTTCTCTTTGCAAATTCCTCTTTCAAAAAATCAAAACCCTTTCATTAAAAATACTCTTCAATCTTTTCAATCTGCAAAAAAAAAACTTCAAAGAATTTTATTCAATCTACTTTGAGTAAATAAAAATCTCTTCTTCATGGAAACCAAAAATCTTTAATCACCATTTAGAAAGGATAAAATCTTTCTATTGTTTTCTCTCAAAAAAAAATCATCTCCAAATTCCCTTTGTAAAAAAAATCTTTAATATTATTCTTAAAAAGAATAATATCATTATAAAGCAATTTCCTTCTTTATTGGAACAAAATCTTCTAAAAAGGCTCCAAGAAAATCTGCATAAAATCTTCCCATAAAAATCTAATAAAATCCATTTTTATTTATGTCATAAAATATGACAGTTAAAGGGGGTCAACAAAATAGGATAAAAAGCAAACTTTATATATTTAAATAAAGCCAGGCTTGTTCACATTTGCTCCAAAATCTTTGTTTTTTATATATTTAAATATTCAATGCTTTTGCTCCCCACTTTTTAAGCATATAAAGTCCACTTTATTTGATTTATAAGGAGATGAAAAAAACTAAAGTTTTTGAATTAAAGTAAGGCTATTTTTATGCCTTATTTTCAAGTGGAATAACCTGCACTTGCAAGTCAACAACCATTTATAAAATAAAGTCATACTTTATGACATTTGATCTCCTTATATATACTAGAGCTTATAGTTAGGATTTTAATATTTTAGGCATTTTGATAACAAAATGCTAACATAGTAGAATAAGTGAAATGTTCAATTCACAATGATAACCATTGATTCTGTCATTAATAAACATTAATGCCTCTGTCAACATTAATAACAAGCTTCAATGTCTCACACTCATCAAGCATGAAGACAAGATGAACTTACCACTCTGATCAAGCATGACAAGATGAACTTTATCAGCAACCTTGTATCATAAAACATATGCATTGTATCATACTTATACTGATTGATGATTGTGATCCTACAGTCTTGTGTGATCAAACAAGTCAACATATCAACATGAAGTATATGAACAACTCTTGTCAATACCGACACCTTTTTGACATCAATGACAATCTACTTTCATCATATTCTAAGAATCAGGGGCACTACTCCAGAGATAAAAACTGATTGTTTAACTAAAAACTGATTCCTTCAAACAGAGTAATCATCTACTAAAGTTGTCAAACTGTCACCAACACACTAAAAAATAGAAAGTTTTTTCAAAGAACCATTAACAAATACAAAGAAATGACGGCGATCTCAAAAGTCCTTCATGCTTAGAAATCATTGTTTATTATTCAAAATTCAGTAAAAACACAGCATCATCATATGGAGGATTAAGGCCATTAAGGCTAAGCTTTCGCTCCACATATATGCGGTTTTGCTTTTACTACATTCTCAGTCTATATCATTATAACTAGCTATACAATATAGTCTGCTAGCATAGTATTGATGAAGAGTAGTCTGTCTAAGAGCGAGTAGAATGAGCCAAATAAGCAAGAGAGCCAACTAATGGAGCATTGATATAGGTTGAAGGTTCAGACTGTGCATAAACACTTCTGTTATCAGGAAAGTGATCATTGGCATCCGGGCCTCCCACAACTGCTCCAACCAAAAGGTTTGGATTGGGGGCATTACTATGCAAAAATTGGAAGCCTGCACTGCACCCAATGGCCTGTGGGTGTTGGGCCACTGAAGGCAGAGATGAGCTTCTGTGGTGAATATGCTGTGGGTAGTTGGAACCATACCCAACCATGTATGACATCTTCAGAGGATTGGATCCAAGTATATAGTCCACCTGCCACAAAATAGAACGTCAAGAGCAGCATTCCTCAGAATCATGAAGACCTGGGTCACTTACTAAACAAATATAAAAAATCCCTTTCATACTTTAACTGCTCTAGGTTTCCATCATTATACTTTTGACACCTCATTAATAACTGTTATTTATACCTGGCGTCTTGCGATTGCTCTAAGCTTGCGAGGAGTCACTGTCATTTGCCCACAAGACACTAGCTGTTTGGAGGAGCTGAGGTATTTAGCATAGGTCACAAGTAGAAAGGATGCAGATGTAACATACTGCAGATTAACATCAGGAAATGTGTAGAGAAGTCCTCCTGTTCAAATATGGTCACTAGTATAAGTTACAAAATGATCACAACAATACTGTGCATTCAGATAAAGGTTTTTCACCTACCTGGTGTGTATTTAGACCCAGAAGATTCAGGCAGGATAGAGCAGATATAGTTGTCAGCATGAGCTTTGTAGTCTTGAAGAGACTTAATTTTCCCTATCAAGAATTCCTGCACGGTACAATACACATCCACTTGCAGTGAATCCAGTCATCTATAAAAACATTTCGTAGCCCTATGATTAGATGCTAATTTACATAGTAGTGTCCACGATTAGGCCAGAAATGCATAAAGTGGAAGGGCTTAATCTTCAATAGAATGAGGCCAAAAAGTGAATCAGCAAGAAGATAAAAAATATTGCAGATGCAATGAAAAAAGTGAAGTTGCCACGCTTGAAGTTACTATACCTTCGATAGAAGCACTCGGGCTCCAACATGTTTATTGTACCAGCCAAATATATTGTCCGATTCATAAGCTCCTAAGCTCTGACCGTTTGCTTGAATGTAGCTCAAATATTTGGCATTTTTTGTTGCCTTATGCAGCCATGCAGCTCCCCATAGCAGTTCATCCTGAGATCGCACAATAAAAAATAAAGAATTTAGCTCTGACATTTCATGGCAATATAATCTGAAAGCATATCACATTTAGTTTCTTTACCTTGTAACCAGAATGAGAGCAATAGAATGGACAGACTGCAGACTTAAGGGAGTCACTGTAAGATCCTCTGTGCTTATCAGCGAAATCAAACACCTAAGAGAAAAGAAGTTTTATGAGCTACTGAACAAGAAACAGAATTTATTAAGCTTTTAAGCTGCTGCTATTGAACCCTAGTGTTAAAAAATATACCATCATGGAAGCCTGAATTAATCTCTTCGAATAGGAAGGATCTGACTTCCTAAACACAAGGGATGCAGCTGCAAGTGCTGCAGCCGTTTCAGCAGCAACGTCTGAGCCAGGGTTTTGGCTATCTATTTTATATGCAGTTCTGTCAGTGTCCATATCTTCTGGCCTCTCCCAGCATTTGTGATCATTGTTAGGGTTTCCTACCTGCATAATTTTCAGACAAGCCTCATTAATGATTAGAATTTATAAAGCCAGGAGATACTGAAATGAAATCATTCTGTTGTTATGCACATACTGACCTGAACATATATGCTTCCCGGGTGAGCAGTAGCTTTGAGAAGATAATCTGTAGCCCATCGAATGGCTATCTTTGCATTCGAGAGCTCCCTGCCCATGAATCCGCCGAATTCCCAAACACTCCATGACAGCATTGTGGTCGTGAATGCCATAGGAAATCCGAACTTCACATTGTCTCCGGCGTCATAATAGCCTCCCGTCAAGTCCACCTGCATTGCAAGGCCAGGCATTAACAGTCATCATATTTTCAAACCAAGGAAAAAGGAAAACAAGAAGAAGAAAGTAAACAAGAATGCATACATGGGCAGAAGAACCATCAGAAAGACCAGAATCTCTTCTCCATGTAATGCGTTGATTGGCAGGGAGGTTCCCAGAGCGCTGGCCTTCAAAGAAAAGAATGGCTTTTGACAAGGCATCTCTATAGTTATGCAAACCACCAGCCCCTTGGTGATAGCTCAGTGAAGTGAAATTGGCTGTACCTTGTCTTATCAACGTCAAAAAACACAACACGACTAACCCACTGAAAAAACTCCTCATTTTTGCTTCAGCAAATACGTCGTAGCAAACTAAACAAATTGGGAGCTTGAATTGCAAGATGAGATGCCTGTGCAAAACCATGGATTTATAGGGCAGAGGAGGGCCCATTAATAAATTATTGGGCACGTAGTAAGGATTGAAATGTAGTCGTTTCGCCTATCACGAGGCGGAAGTTAGATTCTGGTTTTATCCCTTGGACAGAGATTATGGGAGAGCAATTGGCAGGACATTGGTGGAAATCATAAGTCATAAGAATTTCCCTCGGAAATCAGTGTAGCAGCGGTGAGAGATTAGGTATTGGGCCGCATTTGACTCGATGGCCAAGGATGGGGAAAAATGGAGAAGCTTGCGTATTTCCAAAGTGCAGTTAATTGGTGTAGGCAAAAGTTGCGAGTTTGAACAGGCGTGCTTCTTCTATGTCTCGTTCTGATTCCATTTTATTTTTCTTTATTTTGTTGGTGTTACGCGTCTGCTAAGGATTGCTTCATCCCTTGCCTCCTCTTTTACAAAAGACATCTGTCAAGTTACGGAACCTTACAATGAAAGTTTTTAATGACGTCTACGAGTCACAGTACAGCAGACCGCACAAAACACGGAGAAACCAACAAGTGGCCCCCAGCTAAGCTTGGCTGCTGCTCTTAATCTCCTTGCTGATCGCCATTCTTCTTCTATAGATTCTGCCAGATACTCTGCCACTCTGACTATCCTCGTTTCTTCAAACAAGGCCATTGGATATCATGTAGGTATAACAAATTATTAATCTCTAGAATAAATGCATGAATGAGGATAAAATCTCAACATTTTAATTTTTGAAATGATTTAGATATTTATAAGATTATGTGGGTATATATATAAAAATTGAAGTTAATTTAAATATTTATAAAAGAATTATAGACTATATATGTGTTGCAAATTTTTTACTTTTATATGATGTTTATATCAATAATTTATTATATATTATTTATAATATGTAATGGTGTTCTAAAGTTTTATAATTTTATATGTGAGATATCAATATTAGAACACAATTTTATTAGTTAAAGTCAATTTAAATATTTAATTTTAGAGTATGTGTGAATTATAATATTATTTATAAATAATTTTAACACTTAATCTTAGAATACACGTGTGGACTATCTCATTATTTAAAGTTTTAGATTTAAATAGTCCACATTATTTAAAGTTAGATTTAATAAATTTTAGAATGCACCTGTGGACTATCTCATTATTTAAAGTTACATTTAAATAGTTGACATTATTGAAAGTTAGATTAGATTTAATAAATCTTTAGAATGAATATGTGGACTATCTCATTATTTAATGTCAATTTTAACACTTAATCTTAAAATACACATGTGGACTATCTCATTATTTAAAATTAATTTTAACACTTAATCTTAGAATGCACGTGTGGACTATCTTATTATTTAAAGCACACAAATACACTTAATCTTAGAATGCAGGTGCGGGCTATCTTATTACTTAAAGCACACAAGTACACTTCACAAGTACATTTAATCTTAGAATACACGTGCAGGTTATCTTATTACTTAAAGCACACAAGTGAGGACTATCTCATTATTTAAAGTTAGATTTAATACTTAATCTTATAATATAAGTGTGGGCTATCTCATGATTTAAAGTTAATTTTAACACTTAATATTATAATGCACATGTGTACTAGCTTATTACTTAAAGCACATAAGTGAGGACTATCTCATTATTTGAAGTTGGATTTAATACTTAATCTTATAATACACATGTGGATGATCTCATTATTTAAATTTAATTTTAACACTTAAATCTTAGAATGCACATGTGGAATATTTCATTATTTAAATTAATTTTAACACTTAATCTTAGAATACATATATGGACAATCTCATTATTTAAACTTAATTTTAACACTTAATCTTACAATATATGTGTGGACTAATTCATTATTTAAAATCAATTTAAACACTTATTAAAAAATCATAAAATCTATATGTAAACTACTATACTGTTTGTAATTAATTTAAAACATTTATTTAAAAAATAAAAAATACGGGTGTACTATCTCATTTATTTAAACCAATTTAAATACATTGAAAAACATGTATATAAACATAACACACAAAACATTAAATTTATTATGAAACACAACCATTACTCAATACACATTATCATGGGTTGCACATTAAACCTACTTGTTAACCTCAAATTCTTTTTCTTTTCTAAGAGATAAAAATGCCCATAACTTAGTAAATAAAAACTTAAGACTTTCACTAAACCTTATTCCTATTTCTTTCTTCCAAGAAGGGAGCCATTATTTAATAGAAAATTAGAGGTTAGCACACATTAATTTTTAAAAATTTAGTAAAATTACCTAAAGTACTATTGGATGGTACATAGGCACATATATAAATAGAATAGTTTTATTGGCCAAACACTATAGTTTATGTTTTCTTGTCAAAGTCATTTCATGCAATGCTTGTCCCACAAGACTATTTAGAACAATTTAATACGTACAATAATTTAAGAGATTTGGATGAATATACTTTGAATGTCTCAACCACAAGATTTTTTCTATTAAGAAATATATTTTTATAATAACACTATATACTTAAATTCCAAAACAATGGATACATTAATTTTTTATGCCATACTCATATACAGTTGCAATATCTTGTGTATAATACAAACATATGTTACAAAAATATTGACCAAGACATTCAAAAGACAATCACATGTATTATAACAACATTAAAATACATAAACATCATTAATATACTCTATATAAATTCAATGTGTAATTATAATATAGTCATTAAAGGAGGCAAAATGTGACATATTGATCCAGGTGCATCCCTATGCACTATGGAAATGCGGTACCATGTCTAAGAAAGTGGAATTTGTGGTAGTTTGTGTGTCTACAAGTCTATGGTTAATAGTTTGTGGTAGAGAGAGTTGGCACATTTCACTGCATTGAGGAATTAGCTTATGCAATTTTGATTATAGTTTTGTTTATGGTTTTTTTATCTTCTATTAAAATTTGAGGTTCATCAGATAAGTAAAACCTAGTAATTTAGTTCGTAAAGTGTCTACGAGTTACAGTGTGTTTAGTTGGAATTGATTCTATTTGTAGAAAGTTTATTTTGGGTTTGTGCCAAAGGTGAATATTTGGGAAGTATGTAATAATCGTTGTGAAGGTATGTGGTGTACCACATGGAGATTCTCCATCATTTAACCATTGTAATTTGTAAGTTTGTTATTTTCAATTGGTGACACATTTTATGTGGTTTCAGGCTTTGCACCATCTTTAGGCTAACACAAATCATGTGAGGAGCTTGAGGATGAATATATAATGTCTCTTACATCAATTCAAAGCCAACAAAGAAGACTAGGGTGGACTACAATCATGGAAGGTAAGTTACAACAGTGAGGGAGTGAGGCTTGAGAGGTTGAGCAAGGTAACAAAGAGTACATAATGTGGAGTGTGATCATGTGGAGCTAATAACGGTATGTCATGGATGTCACTGCCATAAAATAGCATCAAGATTTAGAGGTTGTAGCTTGAGGGAAGAAAGGTAGTGCTATGTTCTTGTACTAGAAACCATTATATGGCTGATGCAGCCATCATTACAATAGGGTAACAGTAAAATTCTATAGTTATATTGTACTTCAAATCATTATGCAAATTTCCTAGAAGTGGTGCTTCCATAGTTTAGTGAGTATTTGCATGTAGGAAGCATGTGGGGTGACTATACATTTGTGTAATCTTGTTGTAATCAAATGATTGTGGCCTGGCATGTAAGAGGGCCTGTTATGAAAAAACTCATGGATACAATTCAATGATAATTGCACAAACTATCTAATCAATAAATGTGGTGTTTTATGTGAATTTCTATGGTTTGTAGTAATCTATATGTGGGTCTTATTATAGTTGGTTGCACAACTAGACAATCCTTTATTGGACCCTCCGACCATGACTACATCATGATGAGATCGGATACAAGGTGATTTTGTAAGTATGTGGATTGAGACATGTTTGTATTTTATTGGTGCCTAATTTAGACCAAGTGACTTTATAAGTGTATGCATGTATTTATATACACATATATTCAAATTATATGTCATAAAATTTGAAATAAATCCATTTTATTTATGCATAATAGACAATTCCAACTTCAATTATTCATAATGATGAAAGATATTTGCTTCAGTTATATGCATTATCATTGAACACACAGAAGTATTGAGAGGGGGGTGAATCAGTACTTAATCAAATTATTTTCTTCCAACAACATTCAAACTAATGTAAGCATTTAAAGCATGAGAAACACAAGAACACATAAGCACACAATCATAACACCATATTTACATGGAAAACCCTAGAAGGGAAAAACCATGGTGGGAAGCTGCTTGGATCTACTATCCAAATCTAGCCTCAGAAATAGAAACAAGATTACATTATCATTTATGGGCTACAACCCGAAGGAAGCTGCAACTCCCTGAACTGCTACAACAATTACAACTTTTACACAAAGAGGCTCCAACCTCTACAACAAAAATACTTATCTGAGCCACACTTACTACTCCAACCTTCTGCTGACTATTCCAAACTCCGCACAACTATTTCACCTCTAGACATTCTCAATACCAAGTTCTGCAACATCAAAACACCTTATGAAACTCTTCTCTGTCATCACATCACCTACAATCACCTCTGCAACACTATCACTTTACATAAACTAATCCTCTCCACATTTCATCATCAAAACTACTTCTATGGTTAGTATATTCACACATTATCATTTCTATCACACAATACACACACACCATTCATCATTCAACAACTTTGATCTTATATTTATATCATCTGCAAGCTTCAAAAACTTTCTCCTTTGTCAGCCAAGATGAAACGTGTAACATGAAACATGTAATGGCCACAACAGTCGACTCCCAAACATTTGCGGTAAGTAGAAATCCAATGCAGTTCAAAAGCAAGAGTTAATCAAGACCTAATTTACTTTAGCACACTCTTCTACACTAGCACACACTTCCAAACACTCGTCATAATCATCAACATACACCTAGTCAACCCAGCAAACACTCATCCTTTCTTGTATTTAGCTTCAGACCTAAAGTGGTACCAGAGGAGACAAAATTACATCATGCGGACCACACAATGAACATTATATGACTTGCAAATCAATCTTATACTTTCCTTTTATCAATCCATGTTGTTTTATGCTGACACAAACACTTGAACATTGATTCTAGTATCAGGGATAACTTTAAGGAACCCCCCTAAAAAAAACTATAAAATCCTAGAGAATCCTAGTTAAGTGTTATAATTTTCCTACTGAATCTTTCCATTTTTTGAAAAAACTATTAATTTTCAGGTGGCAAATCTATGCACATTATTAAAAAATTGTAAAATTGTGGTGAATCCTAGTGAAAACTCACTAAGAAAAATAAAACCAATGGAAAATCCTAAAAAATAATTACTAAAGAAATTAATTGTAATTGTGAATCCTTCCTTTAAAAATTTGCATATTTGGTTGACACAATCCCCATATATATTCTTTTGTTTTTTTTATTTTGAAGCGGGGGCCTGGGGGTGGCAGCCACCAATGGGGTCAAGGGGCAGCCCCTTGTGCCACTGATTATCATTAAATTAAATTCTTACCATTGATTATCATTTTGATCAAATGGATGTGATTGAATTTTGTGGCCCTATTAACATGTGCCCTTTAAAAGGCTTGTTGGGGCCTGAAATTTGTTTTGGGCCACACGATCATAATCTAATCGTGTGGCCCAAAATAAATTTTGGGCCACACGATCATAATCTAATTGTGTGGCCCAAATTAAACTTTGGGCCCTAGTAAGCCTTTTAAAAGGCACATGTTAAGAGGGTCATGGAATGAACAACCACAACTATTTGATTAAAATGGTAATTAATGGTAATGAGTCAAAGGTATATTAAAAGTGAAATCAGCCCTAAAGTATAGGATAATTTATTAATAATGGTGATATTACCCTGAAAGTAATGACAAGAATATAATTTTAATGGCAAATCCAATTAAGATTTAGAATTATATTATAAACTATTGGCGAATCATCTCTAATGATGCATAATTTACTTGGTTAAACAATTTAATTTATTGGTTTAAAAAAATAATTATCAGGCGATTTAACCAAGAAAAAAAAAATTGTAAAAATCAGGAGATTTAGCCCCTCGATGGTTGCAATATATTCACCAAATTTGAATTTCCATATTTGAACTATTCACCAATTGGTGAAGATTTGCCACTAAAAAAATCCCTATTTGGTATCCTCAACATACTCTACTTATATAGACTTGATGTAAACAATAGAAGATCATACTTGCGGTAAACAAAAACTATTGAAATTTTGATTTGAGCATATCAACCGGCCATATGAGCTTATCATTCAATTAGTAGGGCCAAATACTAGTGTGCGATGAACTACGGTGATATCCACTATCTCCCTTTACTTACCATAACTATCAATAAGGCTTATCTTTATAGAGTTGACTCCAAAGAAACATTTGCAGTACATATTATCACTTGAAACTTGAAAAATACATACCTTTCACTTAAGTCTATCTTTCTTCCAAACCACAATGACATATCCTCATCTATAGAGAAATGCAGAGCACTCTCTCATCTCTCTGTGACTGCACTTACCCTGTTTCAGTACTACCTTCACTCTTATGACTCTAAAACACTTTGCGATAGACTTTTTGATCTCAAATTTGAACCATAGATACTTGACAGCAAAATCTAGCCATCTGTTCAATCCATAGGCTCATATCTTCAAATGTGATAGAATGCGGTACATTATTTTGAGCCCGTGACACCTTTCCAGACTGAACCAACACTTAGATAATTTTCCTTCAATCTTTTTGCAACTCTCTTTATCCAACATTAAGCAATATGAATTTATATCCTCCAAAGGACAACATATCCAACCAACATAACCTCCATGACATTTATTATTAATACAACACATTAAGGATAATGGTAACATACACTTATCATGAACTTACATATGAACTTCAAAAGATAAGGTATGATTGTGTACAAATCATATTGATCCTTTGTCACACATCACCATTGATCCTCTGACTTCTCAACATATTCACATTTTCCTTTGCTTTCCACATTGCCACACAATTGACATCAATGACAACACATATGCAACAATTACTGCCTAACTTCGGTATTTGTATTGTAATCCAATCATCAAGGGATGTAGAATGTGACATATTGATTGAATTCAAGGTGATTTTGTAAGAATGTTGAATATGACTTCTTGAAGAGATTGAATTCAAGAATGAGACATATCTATATTTTATTGGTGCTGAATTTGGGCCTGGTGACATTTAAGTGTATGCATGTATTCATACACATGTATATTCAAAATGTGTGTCAAAAACATGAAATAAATCTATTTCTCTTTATGTAAAATAGAAAATTCCAACTAATTATCAATAAAGATGGAAATTCTTTGTTTCATTTATGCTAATATCAGAGAGATGGTAAAATTACTAGCATATATTGAAGACATGTATTTTAGGTGGTGGAGGCATTTGAAATTAATAAATTTTGGAATCCTCTTAAAAATGGAAAACAAAACTAAAATTCAAAGTTACATCAATAAACAATCCCCTGAATTAATAGTTAATGGGGTTTATGGCATCATTACAAGAATCTATAACAATAATGAACTTAAAAATATATTGGAAAATTCATTTCCTTTGTAACTAAGTTAGCTAGATCCATAAGTTAGTGTCAAATTTCCTATCAAGTTAGTGACAACAATATTTAGTCAGATGCCTTCTAAAGATTTCCATTCCAACCCCAACTTGTTTTCTATTTTAGTTGCACAACACAATTGTAGAGAGAAGTTTTGGAATGAAAACATAAGAAATTTATATGTCAACTACATTGCTTTGCTTTTGAATAGAGAGATCATTATATCACCAATAAAAAAAATATCAATGCCATCTAATTTAAATTAATTATAGTTTCATTCAATTTATAAGAAAATGGCTACATACTAAAACAATGAGTACACTTCCAAAAACATCAAAGCTCAGAGGATGTATATACTACCAAACATAAATTCTTGCATTGATCAAATTCCTAAGATCATAAGCATAAGTCATATTGTATTAAAATGGTTTCCTACGAAATCCCATTCAACTCCCAAGAACAAGAGTCTCTTGGTTTAAACACATATTCAAATAATGATCATTTATGCTCCATAAACTACCACATGTAGAATAATATTCCACATATGAAACCAAAGGCACCAAAAGACATGATTCTAAAGCTAGGATAGTATAAGCCAACAATTGAACATGCCATTTAAATATTAACGATGATGAGATAGAACTTGATTCCCAACATGACATAACTCCTACTTTATATGGTAGCCCATATAGCCCCTAATCTTATTGTAAAATCTTGTTCTCATTTATCCCCATCTCTCATAAATTCATAAATTTTATGCCCTTCATATATTGTAACTTGAGAAGATCCATATAGGTAATGCATTTTTTCATTACTTTATTCCATCAATCTTGTCGACAAATTTAATTTGTCTAGAAATGCTACTTGAATCAAGAACTACAAATTTATTTTTTTCCTATCATTTATCATTATGACATAAAGCATATGCAAAAATAGATAAAGATGCAATACCTATGTAATAATGTGTGCTATTGCACCAAAACCATAATTGGAATTCACTTTTTCTTTTCAAGACCCTATGAAAAGCCTATTTTTAATGATTAAATACCAATAAGGCTAACACATAAAAGTGAAGCAACCTCAATATCAAGATAGACTTTTGGTAAGGGAAAATAACAAGTTGCATGTGCAATAGCATACTCTACATATCCTTCATCAATCTGATACTCTATAAATTAGGAAACTAATGAATATATCATGTTTTTATTCTTTACTATAATTAGAACTGAAATTAAGGGAATTGCAGTTGAGGTCAAATTGAAGGACTATTATCCTTAACTAAGCAATCAAATTTAGTGACGTTTAAACAAAAAATAAAATGCTTAAGTGTATAGTCATGTGCAAAAGTTTTAAGCTTTAAAGTTCTTCAAGATAATGTTTCAAAGAATTTATTCTATCCAACATAAATTAACTTACCATACCTATGAAACCTAGATCATAATAGAGATTTTCTACTCCCTCTAATACAAAATATAATACAAATTGTTGTGTTAGAAAATGTCCCCTTTGGGGCTTTTTCCTCTTAAGGTTTAGCTCCCAGGCCTTTAGAATTCATTTGGAGCATCTTGCATGTTAATTTTGACTCCCGGTGAGAAAGCCCCGAAATCTTATCAAAAATAGGACCTAGGGGGTGGTATTTTGATGATCCCTAAACAAAAATAGCAGGGTGGACTTGGGCACTAGTACCCTAGTCCTGCCCTATTTTAGGTTTGCCCTAAATTTAAATGTCGATTTTATGACAGTTATTTAGGTCCTATGCCGACATCTCAAGTTTGAATTATGAAATTCTTAGTAGGAATCTTTGTAGTTGCATATATAACAATGATTAGGTTTCATTTGTAAACTAGAGATGGAAATTAGATGAGCATTGTGATTTTGTGATTTTGTGATTTTGATTCAAGGCATTCATTGTGTTGTAGAGTAGTACTTTGTTGTTATTGTGTTTGTATTTGCAAATTTTACTCCATCTCCTCATGGCATGAAGAGCATCTTTCTTCCATGAGATCTACACTTCAAGGTGATATCTATTGTGTTTTCAATCATTTATAATTTTTTGCCTCTATCCCACTAGGATACACACTCTTATCTGACAATGGTGTTTAGAAGACTTGAATTTCTCTCTGGGGCTTGACCGAGGCAAGCCTCTAAACAACACAACCCCCTCCCACACTCCTTTGTGATTGCAGGTTACAAGTACTGAGTTTCATGGAGTGGAGTTACAAAAAGGAGGTTATAGACAATAGGGATTCAGGATCCAAAAGAAAGAGGACAGTGTGCAACATTTTAGGACAAGGGCGCTAGTCCCTGCGTCCACTTTTCCCAGGGTAGAAATGGGAGATACAGTGCATATCAATGTCGGGAGGAGATTTAGATTCCATGACAAAAAATGTATCTTGGACTAGGGTGCTAGGCCCAGTGTCCCCAACAGTTCTGCATCCTGAACTTCAAAAAATAGTGAGTTAATAATCTTTGTCCTTCACCTTAGTCTGAAAGGATGTGTCATAATTCATTAACGTGCTTAGTGTTTTTCTTATTTAGGTTTTTAAGAGTAATTGAGAATTAAATTGAGATATTGTTTGATACATCTAAACTTCTGCATCATTCCAAGTGGCAGCCCAACCTAATAGGTGATTGCTCTCACTTAGTGGAGATTCAACTCGGTTGATATGCCCTTGAATGTTTGGTGAGAAGGGAGGATTTGCCTTTGAAACTTAAACCAAAATATATCCCCGCTTTTTCACCCTAAACATATTGGTGAACCTATGTTTTTAGACTTTTTGGCACATTTCTAAGTGTTGTGTGATAGATTTGCATTCATTCATTTTATTACATTTGAAAAACTACAAAAATTTTGAAAATTTTTCAAAAATTTCAAAAAGATTTGCATTTTAAGGTTTACATTTTCACATAAATTGCATTTATTTAGTTGCATTTCATTGAATTTCTGATTTTTCATTAAATCTGAAATTTATTTTTCATTCATCTTATTACATTTGAAAAATTACAAAAAAAAAATGAAAATTTTGAAAAAATTGAAAAAATTGGCATCTCAGGCTTGCATTTTAGAATATTTAAATTAATTGGCATTAAATTTCATTTAATTTCTATTATATTCATTATATCTTATCTAAATTACATAAATTCATCATTTAGTATTCATTTGCATTACATTTTCATGCTTAAATTGTCAAAAATTGCTTGAAATTATGTATTTTTCATAAAAACCTAGTTTTGCATTAGCTAGGGTTTGTAGTCAAAATCTTGTTTCAAATTTTACTACCCTTTTAAAACACTCATTAGGACTTATTTCTAATTGCAGTGTTGAATCATAGTGGTCTTCTTGCAAAATTTCATGTCTAGGGTTTGAAAACCTTGCACTTTCACTAGATTTGGCCTTATCATCTCTCTAGAAGTGCATTACAAGTGTGTTGTGAGGGATTTTTCTACATTAATTGATTGATATCAGGATTATTATCTACTGTCCCTCCTCAAATTCCTTACAACACCCTTTCTACTAGACATTTGCATGGGAAATTTGTGAAAATTTGCATATTTTAGCTATATTTTCACTAGGGTTTGACTAGTCAACTCTCTAGATTGGCATTATAGGTGTGTGACTGATGTAACTATTATAATCTACTATCCATCACAATTTTCCTCACAACACTGCTTCCTTTACTCATTTACATTGAAAATTGGTGAAAAATCACATATTTTAGGTGTATTTTCACTAGGTTTTGACTTGTCATCACTCTAGATTTGCATCAAAGGCATGTTGTGAAAGATATTGCTGCATCATTGGACTTTTCTTAGCCATTTTATTCTCTATCCCTCTTGAAAATTTTCACAACACCTCTTCTATCATTCGTTTACATTGGAAAAAGTCAAAAAATCAAGCATGTTAGGTCATATTCATACATAGTTTTGCATTCATGGATTCTCCTTGTCATTCATCTTTGGAAGATTTATTTGAGTACATTATGAATTTTAATAACTTTTGCAAATTTACTGATAAACATCTTCAAGTCTTGCACCAAATAGCATACATCTATGGTATTGACATGATTGTAAGCACTGCCTGTGATATCCTTCGAACAATAGCCTACTTTGAAAGCTTTCTCACTATCGTGGTGTTTTCCCTTCAATCTTGGAAAATATCACTCATTTCATTTATAAAAATAAACATGGGGAAAGTATTAGTGAAAACATCATTCCCTCTATCCCTTTGTTTCATGATGACATAATGGACATTCTTTCTGAGACCTATGAGAATGGTATAGCACTGGGTGATTCATCGAACAAAGAGACTTGTCCCAACATAACCCCACTTAGTGAGGATATTTTGGCACAAGAAGAAGATATCATTGACACATTCCTTAACACTACTCTGCCATCCCTTCATGTTCTACCTAGCCAAGATGAAACATTGGACGATGCAGGTTCCCTTTGTGAATATGTGCTTCAACCTGTTGAAACTAAAAATTTACCAACTGATGTTCAAGAACTCGTCAACTACATCTTAAACAAAGAAACAAATCATGCACCTTTACCTGAACATTCACATACCTTGGGGAATAATGAAAATTCACATGACATTGAAGAACAACCTATTCCTCACAACCAAGGTATTCCAACACCCTATATATGGACTGAAATGGGCACTTTTTGGGTTCCTCAACAACCTCACTCAACTGGAATAGGTACTATTGAAGCTCCTGCATTAACCCATTTAATTGACATCAAAAATTGTGAGCTGCCTTCCACACCATCATGAATAGACACATTTCCATTGACAAATCCCACAATTGTCGCCCCATGAACTCATGAAAATGTGGAAGAGAGAAGAAGAGATAAAAATTTAACCATTACAGTAAAGATCAAGATTCGTGATGACCTCTAGCCCGGTTGTCCCTACATGTAAGTATTTCTAACTCTTTACCTCTATGTTGTGTTTCCCCCGTGATGTGTTATGTGTTGTTTAGGCCTCCTAGGATGACCCTTGATACTCTTGTAAGGTTAAGGATACCGGGAGACCATCTCTGTTGTGACCCTTCTATTTGTATCATCATTCTTCTATATTGCTTCTCCTCTTTTTTTATTGTTGTGTGTTGTGTCTTATGGACATAGCATCATGGTTGGTGACTTGGGGGCACCCTCCTATGTGATTGTCCCTAAGGCAATTGTTCTCCTCTCCTAATTTATTGTTTACCTTCCTCTAGTGGTTCTATCTAGCTTGAGGATGATGAAAAACATATTATACTAATGCGGACCTATGTCCCTTCGGTGAGAAATCAAAAAATTGACCTAGTCCATACATGACGATAGGGTTGTTATATATTATCCGATTCTTGGCTAATAGAATCACTCCATGTGATATCTTGATGTTGTCTTATCACACTTACAAAACATAACAATACTGCTGCTCCATGCACTTTGTCTATCTTGGATCTTGTTTTCCTCAACTCTTTTACATGCATTGTTGTTTATAATGATTATATGGATCCTAACACCTTTTCTTGTAGGAAATTGTATGTTTGTGGGAACATTTGGCAATCATAAAGTGCATGTCACCTTTGGGGGGCATGGGCTTTGCAAGATCTCATGTTCCCTTGTGTGTTTTCCCTCTACCTTAACATGCTTGATATCAGTACACGATATCAACCACCTTAAGGTGGGGGCATATATAAGGTAAGCTATCTAATTTAGATGCTAGTAAAGTGTGTTTATAAAACTTGAATCTATTACAATCATTTAAGACCTCTGTAGAGGCAAGATATCATGCATATAATTTTTATCTTAAGCCCTCTGTAGAGGCGGGTATGGTGTATTTCTTGAAGAGATTGCACATCCTATCATTTTTTAAAAGTCCTCTACAGAGGTGGGGTAGATCTGAGACTATCCTAACCCTTAAGCATCTTCAACGATTGCTATGGCGATGCCCAATTGTCAGTATGTGCCTATAGCATGACTGATATGGTTGTGAACCTAGCAATAGGTTTCTTGCATCACTTGTCTATCATGTTTTCTCTGTGTCTTCCATGTGTGTGTATGGCATGTTTGTTCCCAAGCATAGTTTCAAGACCGGTGGTGATGAGCTCCTCCTATGCTTTGGGATTTGTATGGCCTATCTGTTCTCAAGTGTAGTTTCAAGACTAGTGGCGATGAGCTCTTCCTACACTTTAGGATTTGTTTGATGTGTCTGTTGCCCCTTATATAGTTTCAAGACTGTTGGCGATGAGCTCCTCCTGCATTTGGGTTGTGTGTTTACTTTCCTTGTACTTGCATCTACATTTCATATATATGAGAAAAAGAAAATGAAATAATCACTGCATTCACTATATTCATTGTGTTTTGTGTGTCTTCAATGTTGTCTTCTCCATGTTTTGTGTGACTGTAACTGTCTTCTCCATTTTTTGTGTGCATGTTACTGTTTGAACTATGTGTTTAGCGTGTCTTCACCATGCTTGGTGTGTTTGTTGTGTTTGTTGACCTTACTTTAATGCATGTATTGGCCTTGCATTTATACATATATTAAAGTGGGGGCTAAATGTTATGTCAGAAAATGTCCCCTTGGGGGCATTTCTCTCTTAAGGTTTAGCTCCCGGGCCTTTAGAATTCATTTGGACCATCTTGCATGTTAATTTTGACTCCCGATGAGAAAACCCTGAAGTCTTATGGCAAATAGGACCTAGGGGTGCTATTTTGAGAATCCCTAAACAAAAATAGAAAGGTGGACTTGGGCACTAGCGCCCTAGTCCTTCCCTATTTGGGTTTACCCTAAATTTAAATGTCAGTTTTATGACCGTTATTTAGGTCCTATGCCAACATCTCAAGTTTGAATTATGAAATTCTTAGCAAGAATCTTTGTAGTTTCATATATAAGAATGATTAGGTTTCATTTGTAAACTAGAGATGGAAATTAGATGAGCATTGTGATTTTGTGATTTTGATTCAAGGCATTCAATGTGTTGCAGAGTAGTACTTTGTTGTTATTGTGTTTGTATTTGCAAATTTTACTTCATCTCCTCATGGCATGAAGAGCATCTTCCTTCCATGAGATCTACACTTCAAGGTGATATCTATTGTGTTTTCAATCATTTATCATTTGGATTTTGCCTCTATCCCGCCTGGATATGCACTCTTAGCTAACAACGGTGTTTGGAAGACTTGAATGTCTCTCTGGGGCTTGACCGAGGCAAGCCTCCAAACACCACAACCCCCTCCCACACTCCTTTGTGATTGCAGGTTACAGGTACCGAGTTTCATGAAGTGGAGTTGTAGAAAGGATGTTGTAGACAACAGGGATTCATGATCTAAAAGAAAGAGGACAGTGTGCAACATTTCGGGACAAGGGTGCTAGTCCCTGTGTCCTCCACTTTTCCGAGGGTAGAAATAGGAGATATAATGTAAATCAATGTCGAGAGGAGATTTAGATTTCATGATGAAAATTGTACCTTGGAGTAGGGCGCTAGTCCTAGTGTCCCCAATAGTTCCGCATCTTGAACTTTGAAAAATAGTGAGTTAATAATCTCTATCCTTCACCTTAGTCTGAAAGGATTTTCTATAATTCATTAATTTGCTTACTATTTTTCTTATTTAGGGTTTTAAGAGTAATTGAGAATTAAATTGAGATATTGTTTGATACATCTGAACTTTTGCATTGTTCCAAGTGGCAGCCCATCCTGATAGGTGATTTCTCTCACTTAGTGGAGATTTAACTCGGTTGATATGCCCTTGAATGTTTGGTGAGAAGGGAGGATTTGCCTTTGAAACTTAAACCAAAACATTTTCCCCCTTTTTTACCCTAAACACAAATTTAAAATAGAATTAATAGAGAAATAGGTACAACCACCATTTGAAAATAAAAATGTAGATCTTTATTGCTAACTACTCTTCCATTTATAGATTTCTACCTTACATGTTGGTGATGCCTGTCATATATGGTCAATATGAAATCACTAGTAATTAGACCAAATCCATTAATAAACCCTACACATAGTAAAATGTGTTTGGTGGCATACAACAACATTGTTATTTATTCTACTTAAAATCTACATGGATGCAATGTGGAAATATGTACAAGGATTTTTTTCTTATCTTTTAATTCCTCTAGTTTCTACTTTTGTAGATCAGGAAGAAAATATTTATTTCATAAAAATAAGTTAACAATTCTTGTAGAGCAATGGTTAGACTAACTCACCTAATTAGAAGAGGCAAGGATTATCTTAATATCTATCGAGAATCTTGTTGTGACCAAACACCCTTCTCAGTTGGATCGATTATTTTTCACATCTCTTTCCTTCTTTCTTTCCAAATAGATAATTGAAACTCATAAAAATTGCTACATATGAAAGATGATAAGTACAACACTTTCTATCAAATATTTTGGCCTGCTTCTTGCACTTTTTCCCTCCCCAAATGAATGTAAATGATAGTATATTTGGTAGTTATAGATGTATTTATAACTTTTCTTTTGAAGTGTTATCAAGAATTTATCCCAAATATTTAGTATTTTTCATTGGAAAATCTAATAGGTGATGCAAAGATGACCAAGTAACACAGGTTTGACAAAATCTAGTAAATAGTTTGCTTAACTTGAAGTAACAACCTATCCTACTTAACTTAGCCTTAATTTTGTTCTCAATAATTTTATCTTGTGCAAGAAAAGAGACAACACATGGAAGTTGTACAAAGAACACCATAATTACACAACTCTAAAACCATTAGAAGAAAGATTTGTTTTATTATACAACATGGAAAGTAGGTAATAAAAAGATACACAAATAATACGCATATATGACATAAATCTAATAAAGAAAAGAGGGTAAAGAAGCGAAGTCACTTGGCCATCATGATAGTGACAAACCCCTCATAGTTGATTTGGTCATCACCATCAACATCAGTTTCATGAATCATCTTATTAACTTCTTTTTCTGAGAGATTCTTATCCAAATTGATCATCACATGGTGGAGCATAGAAACAAAGATGAAGTCATTGTCATACTTGTCAAACACTTGAAACACCTTCTTTAACTCCTCCTCCAAGTTGTTCTCCTTCATCTTGCAGGCCATCAAGTTCAAAAATTCTAGAAAATTGATTGTGTTGTTACCATTAGCACTCACGTCATTAATCACATCTCCTGAAGTTCTACTTCCATAGGGTTTTTACCTAGTTACCTCATTATTATTTCTAGTTCCTTTGTGGTGATGCATCTTGTATGAGTAAAATAAAATAAAAATCATTGTGAAACCCTCCATCCAACTCTTTCAATAATAGAGAATAATAGAAAGGGAGGCTACTCTTACTACTCACCATCTTTGTCTTTCTCGAACAAGTTGAATTCCTTCTTGTATTCTAACATTTTCTCATCCATTAGATACTTGACTGCCATTCTTCTAACACCACACTTTTCTTTTGAAGCTTTATTGAGAAGTTATCACATGATTATTTTGTGTTTTTTCATTAGCAAATCTAATTAATAGCAATCATAATTTTTTAGTGTCTTTAATGACAACTATTTTTAAAGGCTTTTGGACATCCAAAAAACTTTTAAAAAAATATTTTGGACTACCGAAGACTATTAAAATGTGGGTCTTACCAAGAAATTTCACATAATAATGGCCTTGAATATCAACCAAATAAATATGATCCTCCTTAATTTAGCATATCTTTATTAATTTCTAAAGGATGTATAGATATAAATCTTAGCTTTTTTATATGAAAAGATTATATACTAACATAGATATCTTAAATACATCTATCTAAAAGATGTTGAGAGATATCAATCTTGAGGTGAGGTGCCTATACTAATATATCTAGACATTTTTTAGGTAGATGTATTTAAGATATCTATGCTAGTTTAAAATATACATGTTATTATATATTACTTCATCATTTGAAGCTATTATGAATTAATCTACATTGAAATTTGTCTAATTGTGGGAATTCCTTTAATTAGCTTAGATTAACATAAGGAAACTATTTTTCTTTATAATATGAATATTATTTTTAATATCTATCTAAAATACTACATACACACATAGGCACATAAATAGGTAAACAATAGATAAGAAAAAACATATAGAAATTATTTATTTTAACTTTTATTGAAAGATATTTTATTTAAACATTATTTACTTTATATTTTATTGAAGAGTTATTTTAATAGGGGTTCTTAGCTCTGCTAGGATTTCTTGGCCTTGTTGCATTTATGTCAAATGACAACTTTCTACATGAACTTTCTAGTGCTAGCTTGCATTTATTATGGCGTGTTTTACGTCACTAAGACTGCAAACAATTTTTTCCCACTTTATATGGCCTCAAACTTTCATTCCTCCACATTTTCTACTATTAGAGAAGAAGGTTTGATGATGACTTCCAATGGCAACTTTGCTCAAATGCCCTCAGAAATTTGTTCCTAAGGTGTTCCACAAGGTACGTCCCCTAAAACACCTCTAGATGTTGTTCTTCCCATTCCTGAGTTTGACAATGCTTGAAAATGGCTTGAAAATTTTACATTAATTAGTTATTTTGTGGGTAGAGTACCCATGAAATCATGCTTAGAGAGTAGGTTGGCAGGGCCTAGACCCCACATGGGATCTGGCTTCTTGCCGTACAAAACCTCACCAAAGGGTTTTTCCTTTTCCATTTTACTGAGGCCAACCATGTTGAGGATGTCCTTAGTCAAGGCCCATGGTTAGTCTACTCCTCCTTACTCATTTTCAAACCCTAGACTCAAGACTTTGTCATCTCTAATGAAAATTCCTTTCAAGTCCTTGTCTGGGTTGAATTTATTGGTTTACCCTTGCCCTGCTAGAATCTTCTAAGTCAAAAACCCTCTTCCTTAGGTTATGTGGTTTATATAGAACCTAAGAAATTCTAGTCAACTCATCCTTAGTAGTGAGTCTATGTGGAGGTGGACCTCTCCAAAGATCTCAAATATTTGGTGGACATCTAGGTTGGCCAAACCCTTTATACTCAATGTGTCTAATATATCAATCTTCCCAACACTTGTTATTGGTACCAATCATCTGAACACAAGATTTAGGATTACCTTTTGGCATCTCCATAAACAAAATGCTCTGCTCGGCCCTCATTTGAGCCGTCACCTCATGCAAAACAAGAAATTTTGGTCTATAGTGGTTACTCACAAAGCCAAGAACACTAGCACCTCCAATCCCACCCCCAAACCTATGGGTCTAAGGGCTTAGGCTTTGAAGATTGTTTCAAAACCCTTTGACACAGGAGTGTTGAATGTGGCAATAGTTTCCAAATCTCCACTAGCGGCCTCAATTGTTTCTCAGATGCTAGTTGTCATTTCCTAGCATGATTCCCCTCCTCTTGTTGGGAAGAGGAGGTCCCGAAGCCCGCTTAAGAAATTGGAGGAAAATGAATATATGCCAAAAAAAAATGGTAGCCTATGCAACTTATCTTCTAGATTGGGAGCTTTGATGCAAATGATGTGTTGTTATAGAACAGTTATTGTGCTCTCAAGAAGAGATGGATAATGAAGAGATGACTCTTGACACTTGTTAAATGAACTTTATTTATTAGAATATTCAAGGTCTTATAGACTTCCCATGGAAATACTCTATTCATGATGCTTGACTTCAATTTCTAGGTTTAGACATTCTTTGCTTCTAGGAGGTCAAAGTATCTAGTTTTTTTCTTTCCTCAACTTGTCCTGTTATTCGGCATTCCAACCATTTTATCTACAATAATCATGAAGTTGGTTTTACACTTTCTCTTTACCATGTGGCATCAACTTTTGGTTGATCATGGATGGGATCCCACTAACTATGCATTATGGGCTATTTTCACATTAATAATCATTCCTTTGATATTATCAATGTTTATGCTCCCAATGATGTCGTAGAGTGATCTTACCTTTAGAGATGGATTGCAAATTCAATTCTTGCAGCCACTTGGGTTTTTTGAGGGGATTTTAATATGATCAAGATGGCTTATGATAAATGTAGAGCCTTGCCTATATGCTGGACAAATAGTGAAAGGGAGGCTTGGTTTGTTATGTGTAATAAATTGGGTCTTTTCAACCCCAATGTTGGCCACCACCAAAATCATATGTGTTATGGAGTAAAAAGTAGCCACATGTGTTTTTACCTCCTTGTTAAGCTCCTAGGTCCCTGTGATTACATTATACATTCTAAATATTCATCCTGGTGTAAAATTGCTCGAAACCAATGTAAATTGGGAATAAGGGGCCATGTTTTACCTTATCCTAGACCTAAAAGAGGCTCAAAGACTTGGGCACCACTGCCAAAGTCTCCCTTGATTGGTCAGGGCTAAAATCAACTTATGCCAGCCTAAGACCTTTCAAAAGGTTTCTCTTTGTTGGATCTTTTCATTTTATTTCATGAATGTTAGTGGGAAAGAATATATAATTGTGTTTTTGAACTCATTATGAACCTAGATGGAGATAGCCATCTTGAAGCATTGGAATAAAGAGCATTCAAAGGATTCATTGTGAGTCTAGAGTAGATTTGTGTTGTCATTATGTGTTTTGTTGTAGCTTTTGAAGTTATCATCTATCTCTCCTTATGAGATGACGATCCTTCATCCTCCTAAGGGTTTCATCACATAGGTGATATCTTTGTTGTTTATCATCATTTGATTCATCATATTGTTATTGTGTTTAGCCTCTATCCTACAAGGGCATGCTCTCTTTATCTATCAACGGTGTTGGGAAGCTTGAATGCTATCCCCAGATTTGACTAAGGCAAGTCCCTAAACACCATAATCCCCAAACCCCTTCTCTTCTTCTTGTGTGCAAGTTACATGAGCAAGATCTGGGAAATATGAAAATACAAGAAGACTGAGCATAGATTAGGGTTTTGGGATCTGATAGCAGTTACAAAATATTCCTTTGTGCAAGACTTGGGAAGTGGTGCCCTAGTCTTTCTACCCCTGCTAACTCTAGATTTGGCATCAAGGCAACTTCTGCAACATTTCTCCAGTTTATAGTTTTGGTAGATTCTATCTTTCAGGACTTGGATGGTCTCAAAATAGTCCTTTGACACCTCTACTTCTGGAACACCAGTTCTATTATCTTCCTAATCATGTCTCTGCAATTGGTTTTTGGATATTTGTTGTACATCTTCTACTATAGTTAGATCATCATAGAACTAGGGTTTAGTGCATTATTGACCTAGGGTTTGATCAAGAGACTTGATTAAATATGATCTTGTTAGATTTAGGGCAGACAACTGAGAGTGGGGTGAATCAATTGTCCAAAACTTTCTTCGAATTAAACACTTAAATCCACTTTGTAATTCAGCAGCATAATGATAAATCAATCATGAAAATATAATGCATTAAATTAAGAGCATAAACACATTAACATGCAAGACACCAAGATTTTGACGTGGAAACCTGGTTAAGGGAAAAACCACAAGGTGATTAACCCAAGATTGTATTCTCTGTTAGAAGAATAGAAAGAACAAAATGGCACATGCCAATTAGGGCTCACTACCCAAGTACACTGCTCACAAGAGGCCCACTACCTACAAGAGACACATTGTCTACAATATAATAAGTATTACATACATGAACTGGAGAATAGCATCTTCACCATGCTTGAATCAGTTCCATTTAAGTCTAATACTTCTACTCCGCCTTTCACTCTCCTCCTTGCTACCACACTCACATCTCCACAAGACACACTTTGAAATGACTTTACAACTCCATATATATACAAGACATCGACTTAGGAATAATCATCTAAGTTGGCAAACATCTACGAGAACATCTGCAAGATGTGTAACTCATCCGGTCAGCCAATCTCAGGAAGAACACCATCATCCAGAAGTTATTCTTCAATTGCAAGCTCCAACTCTAATATGGACCACAAACATGAACTAGACACGATCTAAAGACCTCCACAAGATTGTCTGAATCATCAAGAACATCAACACTTCATCTGCTTACTGAAATCCTTCTCTCCTTCATCTGGAACCTCAAGAATACAGTCTGTCATTACTGTCACAAAGGAATAGATTCTTGCAAACCTCCAGACCACTAAGCAATTGAGTTATCACTTCACATGGACTTCCTAAACACTCCACTAAATCTGCAGAATAGGATATTGTAATTTTGGATCCCACCGGACCTATCTGTGTCACTGTCACCTCTGAACACCTACTGGAACCAGTTTTACTTGAGCGGATACAACTTCTTCAGATCTTCATGTGGACCTCTGAAATCATTACTGGATCATCTTAAGACTCATATCTACAAACCATTTAAACCGTATCCTCTGATAGTCATCTTATCTTGGATATTTACGTTATTGTCTTCACTATTCTTCTTTGTTCCTGATATGACTAATTTTTTCAATATCCTCAGCACATAGCTCATCCAATCCTTATCATCAATACAACAGGAGTATGTTGACATCAATGACAACACTGGTTAGGCCCATACTTGCAACAACCTCCCCCTTTGTCATTGATGGCAACATATGATGTGAAAAACTATTATAACCATCAAGATAAAAACTTCTCCTTACTGTCACAACTCCCTCTATCAGCAACAACCATTCAGATGTCTTCTCTTCCTTTTTTGCTCCCCTTTGATCAACAAACACTTGTTTTTCACATTTCTCTCCCCTTTTGACATCAATGGCAAAGGGAACATACTTGCAATTCCACCATTTCAGAATCATATCAACTACTCCCCCTAAGTAGCAGCTCTCCATCATCAATCTGGATCATAAGATATGACTGTGATATCCACCAGACCGATGCACATCAGTGCACATTAGTTCATCACCGGAGGGGCAATAACCCCTAACTTCTCCCTGAGATACTCAAAAGAGTCCTTAGGTAGAGGTTTAGTAAAGATGTCTGTAATCTAATCCTTGGAAGGCACAAAATCCAATCTGACTTCATTCTTGTTCAATTGTTCTCTCAAAAAGTGAAACTTGATGGATATATGTTTAGTCTTTGAATGCAACACCGGATTCTTAGATATATTTATTGCACTTGAATTATCACAGAAGATTGTGATAGGCTCCTCATACTCCACTCTTATGTCTCTTAGCATTTGCTTCATCCACAAAACTTGAGCGCAACTACCTACTGCTGCAATATATTTTGCTTCTGTAGTGGACAGCGCTATTGCCTCTTATTTCTTGCTTAGCCAAGAAACCAATCTCTTCCCCAAAAAGAATGCTCCACCACTGGTACTTTTCCAGTCATCCACATCTCCTACCCAATCTACATTTGTATATGCATGAAGAGAGAAATCATGATCTCTGGGATACCACAATCCATACTCAACTGTTCCTTTTAGATATCTAAAAATCCTCTTGATTGCCATGACATGAGATTCTCTAGGATCATCTTGAAATCTAGCAACAAAACTCACAACATTCATAATGTCAGGTCTAGTTTGAGTGAGATACAACAATCCTCCAATCATTGACCTATACTTTTTTTGATCAGCCTTAGGAGAGTCATCTTTGCCCAATTTACATCCAGTTGCCATGGGAGTATTCATTGGTTTTGAGTCTTCCATCCCAAATTTCTTCAACAACTCTTTCACATATTTGGTCTGAGAAATGAAGATTTCTTTCTTTGTTTGAGTGATTTGTAGACCCAAGAAGAAATTCATTTCCCCAAGCATGGACATCTCAAAATCACTTTTCATTTGATTTGAAAAAGTTTTACACATACTATCTCTTCCTCCAAAAATGATATCATCAACAAACACTTCAACAATCAAGATGTTTTCATGATCAATTTTGAAATACAAATTACTGTTAGCAGTACCTTTGTTGAAACCAATCTTCAAAAGATGCTTATCCAATCTTTCATACTAGGCTCTTGGGGCTTGCTTTAGTCCATACAGTGCTTTCTTCAACTTGCAGACCATATCACCATGATCAGACAATTGAAATCCATCCGGTTGCTCAATGTATACTTCTTCCAAGTTACCATTCAAGAAGGCAGACTTGACATCCATCAGATATACTTTGAAGTCCTTGAAGGTGGCAAAAGCAAGAAATAATGTGACTGTTTCAATTCTTGCCACCAGAGCAAAAGTTTCTTCAAAATCAACTCCTTCTATTTGAGAGTAACCCTTGCAAACCAATCTAGCTTTATTTCTGATTACTTCACCAACTTCATTCAGTTTGTTCCAAAAGACCCATTTTGTTCCAATCACATTCTTATTTCTAGGTCTGGGAACAAGATCCCAAGTGTGATTTTTCTCGATTTGCATCAGCTCTTCCTCCATTGCTTTAGTCTAGTTTTCATCATTGCAAGCTTCATTTACTATCTTAGGTTCAATCTTTGAAATCAAACAATACTCATCTGAATCTTGAGCAATTCTCCTTCTTGTTTGTACACCTTTTCTTTTGTCACCTATGATCTGATCTTCAAAGTGGGTCAGTCTTACATACTTGGGAACTTTGGGAGTTTCTTGCACTTCTAATTCTTGATCAGGGTCATTAAAACTCATCTCTTCTTCCTAATTTACCGGATCAGTTTGAATCTAAATTTTAGAAGGGGCTTGGGCTCCTTGAATCAGAACACCATTCTGATCATCTTCATCATATTCATAAAACCTTGAGGGTTTTTCAATTCCTTTATCAACCTTCACATTTGTACTTTCTATAATCTTTCTCAATCTCTTGTTATAACACCGATATGCTTTTCTTTGAGTAGAGTAACCCAAGAATATTCCTTCATCACTTCTAGCATTAAACTTGCCTAGATCTTCATCTCTTTTGATGTAACATTTTCTACCAAAGACTCTGAAATACCTCATAGTAGGAGTGATGCCAAACCAAAGTTCATAAGGAGTCTTACCAGTATTACTTCTTATTTGTACTCGATTGAGAGTATAGACTGCAGTGCTGACAGCTTCTCTCCAATAGATCTGAGGAACATTTGCTTCCATCATCATTATTCTAGATGCTTCCTGGATTGTTCAGTTCTTTCTCTCCACTACTCCATTCTGCTGTGGAGTCCTAGGAGTAGACAATTGTCTCTTTATTCCATGTTTCTCATAGAATTTTATGAACTCACCAAATGTGAATTATCCACCTCTATCATACCTCAGACATTTTAATTTTAATCTGGTTTCATTCTCTACCATAGCCTTGAATATTTTGAATTTCTCAAGAGCTTCTGATTTCTCTTTCAAAAAAGTTGTCCACATCATCCGGGAGTAGTCATCAATTAGTAACATGAAGTACCTATCACTTTGCACACTCTTGATTCTTGCCGGACCACATAGATCAGTATGAACTAAGTCTAATAATCTAGTAGAAGATTGTTCCTTGCTTTCAAATGAGACTCTGCTTTGTTTTCCCAACTGACATTCTTTGCACAAACTATTTGTAGGTTTTACCAATTTTTGAAGATCTCTTACTACCTGAGTATTGCTTATCTTGATGATATTATCAAAATTTACATGACACATTCTCCTATGCCATAACCAACTCTGATCAATTTGCACAAATAGACAACTTTTACCAATACCAACTAAATGGAAGATATTACCTTTTCTTTGAGTACCGGATGCAATCTCTGTTTTGGAACTCTCAAAGATCTTGCAATTTCCATTCTTGAATTAGAGATCATAGCCTTTGTCCACCAACTATCCAACACTGAGACGATTGTGCTTCAAACCTTCAACATACAATACATTACCGGTTTTGTTCCTCCCATCAAAAGAAATAGTTCCTCTACCTCTAATTCTACCAACAGAATTATCACCAAACTTTACCACTCCTCCTTCATACCTTTCCAAATCTATGAACTTATTTTTGTCACCTGTCATATGGTGAGAGCATCCACTGTCAATGACCCAATCATCTTTTTCTTCAACTTGGGCAGCCAAAGCTCTTTCTTCAATTTTATGATTGACAGATTTAGAGGGTATTAGATCTTCTTCCTTGATGGCAATAAACACCCAATCACTTCTAGATTTGTTTCCTATCTTTGATTCATCATTTGTTACTCCTTCATTATCATCTTCTTCATGAACATAGTAACAATTCTTTTGGAACCTTGATCTATTAGGATTTGGCCTTGAAAATCTTTCCGGACATCTTGAGGAAAAATGACCAATCTTATTGTAGTTAAAACACTTAAAAGGCAATTTTCCTTCATACTTACCGAATCCTCTTGGCAGTCTTCTTGCAATAAGGGCTTCAAGTTGAGCAGTTTCTGCTTCTTCTTCTTCCAGGTCTTTTCTTACTTTTTCATACAATGATAGTTTCCTTGAAGAGTTCTCTCCCAGATCAAACCTTTGTTTACCTTTTATAGAGGCACTGGCTTTGAATGTAGATTCAATCTTGGGAGGAGATCTCTGAACTCGGTCATTTCAAATGCAGCCAATTTACCAGCCAATTGATCTCTTGTGACAGTTGTATGGGCTCTGAATTCTTCAATGGCAGCAACCTTGATTTTATAAGAAGCAGGAAGGGATCTGAGAATTTTTCCAACAATTTCATCTTCATCCAAGACTCCACTAGCACATCTAATTCCACAAACAAGCTCATTTACTCTTGGCATAAAAGTAGTGATATTTTCATCTTCTCTCATCTTCAGATTTTCAAATTTCCCTTTCAGACTCTGTAGCCTTGCACATTTAACATAATTTGTCTCCTTCATGCAGAAGTTTCAATTTTTCCCAAATCTCAAAAGCAGTTGGTAGGTCAACAACATTTGAAAGCTCTAAATCAGATAATGCACTTAGAAGAGCTTCTATAGTCCGCAGATTGTTTTCAGCATCTATGATTTCATTTGGGGCTTTCGGGCCACCCTGTGGAGGAGTATACTTCGTTGAAGCCATGGTCTAGTATTGCATTCCCATACATTGCAAGTGACATTTTATGTGACTTTTCCAAAGATTAAAATTGGTTCCATCAAACTTTAGACTATCCTTCTTGTAGGACGACATCCTAGATCTCCTCAAGTGGTTAAGCTCTTTTAGAGAAACTTAGCTCTGATACCAATTGTTAGATTTGAGGAAAACAACTAAGAGGGGGGGTGAATTAGTTGTCCAAAACTTTCTTCCAATTAAACACTTAAATCCACTTTATAATTTAGCAACATAATGATAAATCAATCATGAAAACATAATGCATTAAATTAAGAGCAGAAACACATTAACACGTAGGACACCAAGATTTTGATGTGGAAAACTTGGTTAAGGAAAAAACCATGAGGTGATTAACCCAAGATTGTATTCTCTGTTAGAAGAATAGAAAGAACAAAATGGCACATGCCAATTAGGGCTCACTGCCTGAGCACACTGCTCACAAGAGGCCCACTGCCTACAAGAAACACATTATCTAGAATATAATAAGTAAATTACATACATGAACTGGAGAATAGCATCTTCACTATGCTTGAATAAGTTCCATTTAAGTCCAATACTTATGCTTTGCCTTTCACTCTCCTCCTTGCTACCACACTCACATCTCCACAAGACACACTTTGAAATGACTTTACAACTCCATATATATACAAGACATCAACTTAGGAATAATCATCTAAGTTGGCAAACATCTACAAGAACATCTGCAAGATGTGTAACTCATCCGGTCAGCCAATCTCAGGAAGAACACCATCATCTGGAAGTTATTCTTCAATTGCGAGCTCCAACTCTAATGCAGACCACAAACATGAATTGGACATGATCCAAAGACCTCCATAAGATTGCCTAAATCATCAAGAACATCCACACTTCATCTGCTTACTAAAATCCTTCTCTCCTTCATCCAGAACCTCAAGAACACAATCTGTCATTACTATCACAAAGGAATAGATGCTTACAGACCTCCAGACCACTAACCAATTGAGTTATCACTTAACATGGACTTCCTAAACACTCCACTAAATCTGTAGAATATGATATTGCAATTCTAGATCCCACCGGACCTATCTATGTCACTCTATCGCCTCTGAACACCTGTTGGAACCAGTTTTACTTGAGCGGCCACAACTTCTTCAGATCTTCATACGGACCTCTGAAATCATTACTGGATCATCTTAAGACTCATATCTACAAACCCTTTGAACCGTATCCTCTGATAGTAATCTTATCTTGGATCTTTACCTTACTGTCTTCACTATTCTTCTCTATTCCTAATATGACTAATTTTCTCAATATCCTCAGCACATAGCTCATCCAATCCTTATCATCAATGCAACAGGAGTATGTTGACATCAATGACAACACCAATTAGGCCCATACTTGCAAGAAATATTTCAATAGCACTCCTAATTACAAGACCTGTAGCTAATTCCACCTCCATTTGGTACTAATTTGGCTTGGTCTTGTCCTTGAATGTTATTGTGAAAGAGGGTTTGATCTAGTGTGCATGCTAGTTGTCATCATTCTCCTTTTTTACACTTAACATTTTGGTGACCCTGTAGTATCTTACACTTTTACATCCTTCTTGAATTAGATCTAAGCTATTTTATGCCTTATATCTAATTATATTCCATTCATCCATCATTTTTTACATAGTTACATAGCTCAATTTCATTGTTAGGGTTTCAAAAATCCTTGCATTTTTAGGAAATCTAGTTAATCTTCAACCTAGGGTTTCAAGATTGGTGTGTTGTGGTAAATATTGTTGCATTATTAGATTGATTAAAGGGTTTTAGGTTGTTGTACATTATCATCCTTTCTATTTTATGACATCTTTTGCGTGTTTGCATTGAAAAAGGTGAAAATATCAAGCATTTTAGGCATGTTTGTGCATTGTTTCATTGAATTTGTTGCATATCATCATAGAAAGATTTAAATCTCTAATTTTTGCATTAGATCTCATTCACATTACATTATATAATCATTTCATGGTGTTTCATCTTGCATTTAAATCTCTCATTTGCTAGGGTTTTGTTGAAAAAGTAGCATTTTTAAAAACCTAGACAAATTCAAAATCTAGGGTTTGTAGTAAAAATCTTGTTTCAAATTTTGCTACTTTCCTAAAAATTTCAAATATGATATTGCATTGCTATGTCATTTCATAAATTCCACTTAAATTAAAAAATAAGGCTTGCATTGAAAAATTTTGGTCTAGAAGTGAGCATCCAAGATCTAGGGTTTGATTGCAAAGCCCTAGATAGTCTTGCATTTTAGTATGTATCCTTTATCAAAGAAAAGTGTTATAAATCATTGGTGCATTCAATTGGATACATTATTTGGACACTTCTTTTGCACATACTTCACATCCTACATTTACAAGACTAAGTTGTTGTGGTTGCCCCACTTCTCTTGCACTTGTAGGCTTTTGATTGCAATTATTCATATTGGTGGTACTTGATAAATGAATAGATCTGATTATACATTGTTGTCCCAAGACATTTCATTATGGCATCTTTATGTCATTTCTCTTTCGTATCTTTGCATGCATATATCATATATCTTGAATATTTTTACAAATTCATTAATATGCATCCTTATGTTTTAGATATTGATATTCTTGAAGGCTCTTTATATGAAATCCTTGGTTGCATATCTGATTTTGATAGCTTCATAACCCTCATGGGTATGTATCCTTCAATGTTAGAAGATCTAACTGAATTCATCTCCATGAATTGTCATGAGAAAGGTGATGGTGATGATTCTTCTTTTACTTTTACTACATTTCATGATGATATCATGGACATCATCTCTAGGACATATGACGGTGACCTAGCTTTGTCTTGTTAGGGTTAGCTGACAGAAGATATTAATTAAATGCAAATAAAGATTAAACAGAGGATTGAAAATACACAATTTTTAATGTGGTTCACCCAAACCTAGGCTACATCCACCAACAGAGAGTCCAATATTATTATCCAGTAAATCAAATTGATTACAACTAGTAATCCTTGCAACTCAATACTATTGTCGAATGCTACAATACATCAATTGAAACCCTAACCCTTAGCTTCTTTTATCAAGCCTTATGTCGATTACAAAAATAGGGTTTTCTTTATGTCGACCAATAGAAAAATAACTCCTGACGCCTTAATAAAATAGTAAAAATTATTGGAGGTTTCGGGGGTACTGCCCCTCGACCCCATAAGGGGTGCTACCCCTTGACCCCATCTTGGGGGCACTGCCCCTTGATCCCGTTAAATAATTTGGGGGGAAACTGCGCCAATAAAAGTGGGGTAAATTTAACCTCTGAGTCTGATTAGGCTCCATATAACAATAATCTCCCACTTGGAGACTGATCAGACTCCACACCATATCATCTCCCACTTGGAGACTGATCATAACATCACTGACCCTATAGCTCCCACTAGAAATAAACACCCTAAACTCTGTTGTTTTGATTTTATTATTTTCAGTCTTGAAGACCAACTGAAGCTGAAGAGGATCTCAACTTCTCCCTTGTCACTGCCTTCGTAAACATATCCACTGGATTTTCATCTATATGTATCTTTTCCAGTTGTAACTATCCATCATCCAACACCGATCGAATGAAGTGATACTCAACTGTATGTGTTTGGTCTTTGAATTCAAGGCAAAATTCTTTGCAAGATGTATGGCACTCTGGTTGTCTGTAAACAAATAACTATTATCCTATTGTTTGGCCAATTCTTCCATGAAAGATTGTAGCCATATCATCTCCTTGCTTGGCTCTACTATAGCTACATACTCTGCCTCTGTGGTAGATAAAGCAACCACCTTTTGTAACCTGGAGATCCAACTCATCGATGTCCCACCTACAGTAAAGACATAACCTATAGTACTTCATCTGGTATCAATATCCCTTGCCAAATGTGAGTCTACATAACCTTCTAAATCAATATTAGAGCCCCTAAAACGTAAGTGTTTATTGGATGTACCTCTCAAATATCTGAGAATCTATTTTACTGCATTTCAATGCTCCAATTCGGGATTACTCATATACTTGCTTACAACTCCTACTGTATGTGCAATATCCAGTCCCGTGCATACCATGGCATACATTAAACTTCTTATAGCTGAAGCATATGGTACCTTAAACATTTTTTCTTCCTCCTCTTGTGTCTTCGGACACGTCTCCTTAGTCAATTTTAAATGACTAGAGGCAAAGGTGTGCTAACATCTTTTGCATTCTCCATATAGAATCTCTACAACACCTTTTCAACATAATCATCCTGAGATAGAGTCAATTTTCTATTCTTCCTATCTCTGCAAATTTGCATACCAAGGATTTGTTTGGCTACCCCCAAATCTTTCATAACAAATGACTATGCTAACTACTATTTTAACTCTATTATGTGATCCATGTTAGACCCTGCTACAAGCATGTCATCAACATATATACATAAAATAATGTAGATGTCATTATCCGACCTCTTAAAATAAATACAATGGTGAGAATTACACTGACTATAGTCTTGCTCAGCCATAAAACTATCAAATTTCAAATACCATTGCCGAGATGTTTGTTTCAAGCCATACAAACTCTTCTTCAATTTGCACACTAGTTTCTCCTTACCTTTGACCTCAAATCCTTGGAGTTGTTCCATATATATCTCCCCCTCCAAATCACCATAGAGAAAGGTAGTTTTCACATCTAGTTGTTCCAAATGCAAATCTTCAGCAGCCACAATACTTAAAATAGTATGAATAGAAGTCATCTTAACAACCGGAGAAAAAATCTCATCAAAATCAATGCCCTTTTTCTGTGCAAATCCTTTTACAACTAACCTGGCTTTAAATCTTTTCTTACCTCCATCTTCCTCTTTCAGCCTATAAACCCATTTATTTGGTAAAGCCTTTTTACCTCCATGCAACTTACATAATTCCCAAGTCTAATTTTTCAGCAAGGAGTCCATTTCTTCTTTCATTGCAAGCTCCCGGTGAACCTTTGTATCCACCTACATAGCTTCATCATACCCTTCCAGTTCACCAGCATCTATTAACAAAATAGAATACAAAGAGGGAGAAAACCTTTCAAGAGGTCTACTTAGCCTTGTTGACAGTCTAACATTCACTTGAGTTTGTGGTATTTCTTGTTGTTGTTGTGGAGCATAAGAAACCACTGGAACATCACTATTTGGAGTATCATCTAGCACCACATAATCATTTTCTGTCTTCTCATGTTGCTGCAACTGATCTTTGTACAACACCTTCTCATTGAATGTAACATCCCTACTTCTCATAATTTTCTAATTTTCAAAATCCCAAAGCCTATAACCAATTCATCAATGCCATATCCAACGAAGGTACATTTTTTTGATTTTACATCTAGCTTAGTTCTATTTTTAGAATCTACATGTGCAAATGATTCACATCCGAAGGTTTTGAGAAAAGAATAACTCACCTTCTTACCTATCCATGCTTCCTCTGGAATACCATAGCCAAAGGAATTGAAGGACCTCTATTAATTAAATATACAGCGGTGTTGATAGCCTTTGCCCACATGTTTAAAGGCAGCCCAGTATGCAATCTCATGGTCCTTGCATGCTCCATTATTGTCCTATTCATGCATTTAGCCACTCCATTCTCCTGTGGAGTCCCTAGAACTATTTTCTACCTATGAATTCCATTAAAGGAACAATAATCCTCAAATTCTTTGCTACAATACTCACCACCATTATCAGATCTGAGACATTTTAATCTTTTACCTGTCTCATTCTCAACCAAGCTTCTCCATTTCTTAAATGTTTCAAATACATCATATTTTTGCCTAAGGAAATAAATCCAAACCTTCCTAGTTGCATCATCTATGAATGTAACATAATATCGAGAGCCACCAAGAGAATATACCTGAGCTAGTCCCCATACATCTATATGCACAAGCTCCAACTTTTCATCTTTCTTTTGCTTCCCATCCTTGAGAAAACTAACTATCTTTTGTTTGTCATACACAACTTTCACAAAAATCCATATTAATACATTTCAGACCTGGTAAAACTTTCTTAGAATGAAGTACCTTCATACCTTTTTCACTCATATGCCCAAGTTTGTTATGCAACAGTGTTGTCTTAGAACATGTAGCAACTGTTTCAATCTCTTCTTGCGAACCTGCAGCAATTGCTCCTAAACCTGTTTGTTTTTTCTCTACAACAACTAAAGTAGAAGGAACAGTATGATATATAAAAAGATATAAGGTACCTACTTTCACAACTTTTTCTACTATTAAGGCACCTCTTGTAACCTTCCAATTTTTATCAGTAAATGTAACAATGCAACCTTCATCAGCTAGCTGCCCTACTAAAATTAAATTCCTACTCAACCTTGGAACGTGCCTTACCTCTTGTAGTAGCCAATGATTCCAATTCTACAGCTTAATCTTGATTCTTCTCTTTCCAACAATCAGACAAGGTTCGTTATCTCCCAAATAAACCAACCCAAAATCCCCTTAGACATAATCAAGAAAATAACTTCTATGGAGCATAGCATGAAATGAGGCCCCTAAATGTAAAACCTATGAATCATCAACATTATCTAAGGAAAGAATCAAAGCATCATCTTTAGATTTATTACTTACCACATTTGCCTCCTTATTGCCTTCTTATTTGTCTCCTTCTTTATTCTTCCGAGACCAGTAATCTTTCTTCAGATGACCTAGTTTCCCACAATACTAGCAATCCTTTTGTCCTCTGGATTGAGACCTCTTGTCCTTTGATTTTCCTCATGACTTCCCATGACCTCTAGAACCTTTTCCTCTCCTTTGATATGCCCCTACTTTCTGCATTCAAAACACTACCTGATGTGGACCCTCCTAAGCTTTTCCATCGCATTTCCTTGCTAAGGATAACACCAACAACATCATCAAATTTGAAAGTGTTTGAACCAGAGACAGAGTTACTTATAGCCATTACCAAGCTATTCCATCTTTCTAGAAAAGAACATAAAACTAAGAAATCCCTCACATCTTCATCAAATTTCACTTTTATAGAAGTTAACTGATTGGTAATCATATTAAATTTATTTAAATGATCTGTCACAGATCCACCTTCAATCATTTTCAGATTAAACAAATGTTTCATGAGAAATACCTTATTTGAGGCTAAGGGTTTTTCATATAATTTAGCCAAAGCTTTCATCAATTCACTTGTTGTCTTCACTTCTATTATATTGAATGCCACAGATGGTGTCAAGTACAACCAAATGGTTCCCAGTGCCTTTCTATCCAGAAGTTCCCAATCCTCATTAGTCATTGTTGTCAGTTTCTTGGCTATTCCTTCTAATGGCCTCGATAAATCCTTCTGATAGAGATAATCCTCCATCTACATCTTTCATAACTAATAGTTCTGCCCATTGAATTTATCCACCTTCAATTTACCCTCATCTGCCATTGCTCCCACTCAACCGTGAGACCTTCCTGTAGATGACAATCGAAACACAACCTGCTCTGATACCACTTGTTAAGTTTAGCCGGCAGAAGATGTCAATTAAAAGAAAATAAAGATTAAACAGAGGAATGAAAATACATAGAAATAATAACAGCGAGAGACAAGTTTTAACGTGTTCACCCAAACCTAGGCTACATCCACCAACAAAGAGTCCAATATTATTATCAAGTAAATCAAACCAATTAAAACTACTAATCCTTGCAACTCAATACCACTGCAAAATGCTACAATACATCAACCGAAACCCTAACCCTTAGCCTCTTTTATCAAGCCTTATGTTGGTTACAAAATAGGATTTTTTATGTCGACCAATAGAAAAATAACTCTCGACAACGTAATAAAATAATAAAAATCATTGGAGGTTTCAGGGGCGTTGCCCCTCAACCCCGCCCTGTATCATGATAGGGAGCGCACCAGGGCACTGTCCCCAAACCCACACAAGGGGCACCGCCTCTTGACCCCATTAAATAATTTGGTGGGAAACCGCACCGATAAAAGTGGGGTAAATTTAACCTCTGAGTCTGATTAGGCTCCATATAACAACATGTCTATCTCATCTTATGATTTGGATCTCTCTCCCAAAATGGTCCCCACTTGTGAGGATATTTCGGGGCAAGAGGATGAAATCCTTGATACATTCTGTAGCATCCTTACTCTCTCTAGTAAACTTGGTGAAAATCACACAATTCAAAGGAAAAACCTAACTGAACAGTCCACTTAGACCTTTGGAAAGACCTTCATTGAATTATCGACCAGGGCTAGTAAGGTTGTGATGGCACTGGCAATGTATGTGCTTTCAAATATTCAGGACTACCTAACTCATCCTAATACAGTGTTACACTTGCTAGGAAATCTCAAAACTATATAATAGTATGGAAAGTAATTCTCGTACTATTGCTACGGGTGCATACAATAAAAGATTGTAACTAATTTATGTCAAGGAATGAACGCTACTTAAGGCTTAACTTAATATTGATAATCTAACATACACTCTACACTCTGGTGTACAACAAGTTGAAGCAAACTAGTATAATAGTTTAGATATATATAACGCAAGAATCTAATTGATCATGCATTTACGAAATAATTGTTATAGCAATGATAACATGCAGAAAATGAAGTGGGATAGTTACCTTGAGTGTCCCTTACTCAAGTAACTATCTCCACTGATCTAACTCAAACCTCGTTTCTTAGATTGACACAATCATACTAATCCCAAATCATTCATTGCACAATCTTTTCAATATCACAAGAGATTCTGCTAGAATATTTTATTCATGAATTCAACATCAAATAAACATTATCTATGTAACTAACTAGAAAAAGATTTGGTAACTATATTTGTGAATTGAACAGAAACTAACTTCAAACTTTAACTACCTCAACCACTGAGCCATACATATAGGCATGGGGGATTTTATTAAAATAGGGTCTCTTAACCAAAATCATAAATCACCACTCCCTACATACCAAAGTGTGATAAATGCCAAGTAACTAATAACTAAAAAAGAAAGAAAGAAGAGCCAAATGAAATTGAGACTCTTGCTGTAACAGAACTGGAACACATTGACTAGTTGAATCAGTCACGTTAGACTCCTAACTGCAACATAATTCTTTCCCTTCAATCATATTGATTAATTTTCACCACGATGCGTAATAATCTTCATCAAGTGCCTCCATGTTGTAGTTGTTGCACTTAGTTTATTTTGAAACCTCCCCTGCTCTACTATATGGGAACTCTTTGGCTATAGGTTGTACCTTACAGTTGATGCAGGCTACAGTCCATCTCCTCCAGCTGCAAGATTTAGTTCACAAAACATGCACACAATACTAACAACCATAGTCAAGCACAAATATCCTTTATAGTCCATACATTCTCACACATAATCATGCAATATTCATCATATTATAACCATATTTCCATATACTTAATAATCAGGTTCAGGTTTGCATAATGATCATAAGAGATAGCATAATGTAGAAATATGTGTAAGATTATGTCTGAGAATGTCTATGAACTTGCATGAAACCATAAGAAAACTAGCTAATAACTAGACTCGTCATTTCCTCCCAACTACCCATTTGCTTGTCCCCAAGAAAATTAACTAGGGCTAAAGGTTGTAGTGCAAAGTGATTTCTCTGAAGTCTATAATAGAATCTCTCCTTCAACCTGTTCCACATAAAATCCATTGTGATATGCCAGTCTATTCATTAGATAGTAACCTTTGCCTTCTCACACTCCACATTCTTCTTCCCTATCCAATGTGGTACCTGGTATAGAAGCATTGGTGGCTAGAAGGTAAGTGGTACCTATTCAAGTCCCTATCCTCTAGAAATATCCAAATATTTCTGTACTCTTTCGAACATGGCTATAAAATTATGAATAGAGTGGGGTTCTTTTTTCTGCAACTCAGGGGTTAAACTATTCCATCTTTCTTACACAAATTGATAACAATGGTGGATGAGTCCAACAGTTAAATGTTGCATTCTTTCATAATCCTACAGTCTCAAGCTCATGAATTTTTTGCCTACACCTTTATGATCCAAAAGTTGTTTCCATTCTTCAATGATTAAGTCAAGGGTTTTAGATTCTCTCCTTATTGGAAGAGCAATTGACTTCTCTCTCTCTCTCCATATATATTTGCATAATTTCACCCCTCAACTTCTCATTTCTGAAGTAGGATGTAAGTGCCTTTAATTGTAAATCCCCCACAAAACATAATGGGTTTCATTCTGCATCTTTAGGCAAAACATAGTTATGTAAGTAGTACTCACATAACTGATCCTATTATTCTGGTGTGGCATCAGCAAAATTTTTTAGAAATTTCATTTTTCTACTCATAGCAACTGGCTTGTTACTAATCAACTTACTGAATTGAAAACTTAAAAACTTTTTTCTATAAAAACAAAGCATATGTTCTAGCTAGAGGTCTGTATTTAACAATTTGAGCAGCTTTATCTACTACCTCTTCCGTCCTGACTGCTAATCTTCTCAATTCAATATCTTTTCTCTCTAATGCCTAAGTATGCTCTGCAATCATTACTTTTTTTTCTTTCTTCCACTCCTCTTCTCATTTAGAAAAGTTTTTAGTAACTTTCAATAGTTGGTACCCTAGGGACATGATTGTATGACAAGTTGGGGTTTTTGTGATAGGGGGTGTCTTTTCCTTAGCTACCAATTCCTTATTTCCTACTACAACTATTGCTAGTTTTGCAAGTATATCTAATTTTTACCCCTACCCATGAGTATTGACTTTTTCCTCCAACTCCTAAATCTTTGCTTCTCTTTCCTTGTCCCTTTTCTCATATGTTTTGACCAATTCCTCCAGTTGCTTGATCCTTTCAAAAGATTCATGTAATTCTTTTCTAACATTTCTTTCTTTTAACAATAATTCTTCATCTCTTAAAGACTATTCATCACCACCCCCTATGGATTCATAACCCTCACTATTAGGGTTATCTAGGGTTCTCTTTCTAGTTTTCTTGGCAACAAAAATATCCTCTGATTTTGATTTAGAGGTGGTGGATATATACCATTTCCTTTTAATGGGAACTTGCACATTTTTCAGTCTGTCACAACATCTTCTTTCTCTTCTCCTTTTTTCTCCATACTACTTCCCATAACACCTTTTCTTTTTAGGCGATGTGAACACCTTAGTTGTATGGGTTTCTTCTTTGGCCTTTTTGAAGGAATGAAAGAAGAACCACCTTTTGTCTTTCTAGTTTTTGGTGTTCTGGTGTTGGGTGTTTTATTAGAGATGGGGTTTGATATACCTCTTCTTCTACAGGTTGGTCAAATGTTTCATGTGGTGAATTTTGCACATCTTTCTCCCTTGTTTCTCCCTTGTTGTGGGTGAGTGAAGCAACAAGTGGAACAGGAGGAGTTTCCCTTAAAGATGTAGCAGGTGATTCTATATTCCCTAGTACTATTGGCTCCTCAAAAATATCATTAATGTTTCTACAGTTCAAAAATATTTCCTAGGGCACCTATGAATACTAAACCCTAAGGCTCCTTTTCACTAACAAGGTAATCAAACAATCATGTTACAAAGCTAAATTATTTGACTTCTATTGGTATTCATATCCCATTCTTTTTAACAAATTGTACAGAAAATTGGATACATTGACTATTCTACTATGGCAAAGGTGACTCAATAGCTTAAGATGCACAGTATATAGAAGGGATTGTCTACCATCACAAGTAATGTACTTAATAATATGAACAGCACAAGAAGCCCATACCCGTGGAAGTGATAATCTCTTAGTACCTTATGGCGTTGAGTCTATGTGCTCCCCCATCTCGCTGAACTCATCCCTGGTAGCTATTACATTTGCCTTGATAGGGAATTCTTCTCCATTCTTGGTAGACAGACACTTCTGCAATTGTAGCCTCTGAAGCATCCACTTTCAAACCTTTGATAGTGGCTTCATCATGGTGTAATATGGTTGCAAATTGCCTTGTCATGCCTTCATTATATTCCATGAGCTTCAAAAATTAATCGAGCCACATCCCTACTCTTGTGAAAATTGGCAAGGCTAAATGGTCTTCCAATATTAGCTTATGTGTTGTCGGTTCCCTTCTAATAAGATCACCTCCCATGCTGCCAATGTAAGTCAAGGTTCAAATTTTTAACAACCTGCTTAACCTCCTATTATACTTGCATGCATTTCAAATTCAACAACCCTCTACTCAACCCCCTGTTATACTTACATGCACTAAGCTTGAGTTCTATCCTGAACTAACTCAGGATTTAGGAAGTTGATAAGACAAAAGGTTATAGATGCAGGAAGGCCAAAGGAAAAAGGTTGTATCTATCTATGTTTTGGTGGCTTTTGGTGGCAAACAATACTTTGGTTTGAAACATACGCTATCTCCCCCACTCCCAACTAAAATTTGGAAGTGACCTCACTTCACGCATTGTACAGAATGAAGGGGATAATTATAGAATATGGAAATAAGATTAATAATGAGAATTATGCTAAATTAAATGTGAGAACATATAGAATGTATTGAAAATATGTCTTAATTATGGAAGGTTAGTATGAGTACCTATTGAGGTGTAGTGAACGGAACTCCACACAAGTGTAGCTTTGTGAAATGCATCTGCAACATGAATTGATTGGACATGGAATAATTATTATGAGAGATGGAGTGAATGAAATGTTGGCATGTTTGAATAAATTGAGTAAGCTCACATGTAGTGATAGGACGGATGATGGTTGCATGCGCTGGAAAAGTGGTGTAAATGCTAAGTGAGTGCACTTAACTCGACGTGAAATTTGAATGTTCTGACAGATAGCTACTAAAAGTACCTCCATCAATAGGTCCTGAAGTGAACTATGGTAGCTTTTATTTTGCTTGCTATAGGTCCCTACAAAATAGTGAAGTAGTCTCCATGAATATTGTGGCACCGGTGCTATATGTGCATGTGAACAAGGTTAAGGAATTATAACTGAGTGACCTTAGGAGGTGAGCTATGTAGCTCGTCTATTGAGTCACTCTGAGAACTAGTAGTGTCTACTGCTGAGTTTACGTCAGTATCAAAATTAGGACTTGGACCATAGAAATGCATTAGAGAAAGAAGAAAATCATATCACTTTGCTGGCTTTGTGTATAACTTCAATCTGTGACCATTAACTAGCAATGAGAACCTGACTGCGTCCATGGTCTGTAATTTGACTACTCCATTAGGAAATACTTGTATTTCATAAGGGCCTAACCATCTAGACTATAGCTTGCCCTTATAATCTTTGTATTTGGAATCATACAATAAAGCCCAGTCACCCACATGGAATTCTTTAGTCTTGATAAACTGTGCATGCCATTTAGTCCACTATTTTTAAACTATCTCTATGTGATGGATAGCTTCCATTCTAATTTTATCTAGCCCATTCAAAATATGTAGCCTTTCTTTCTATGTTGTTGTCAAGTCCATGTCAAGTTCTACTACTATCCTCAATGTCTTATATTCAAATTCAATTGGCATAACTACTATTTTTCCATACACTAATTCATAAGGTGTAAAGCCTGTAGTTGCTTTCCATGTTGTCTTGTATGCCCACACTACTTTTGGTAATCTGGCTGCCCAATCTTTTTTGTGAATTTGCACTATTTTGGTTAGAATGTTTTCAATCTCTCTATTTGTAACCTCCACCTTCCCATTGGCTTAGGGGTGATAAGACACTCTTGACCTTTTATGTATAATTTCATATTCTTTAACCAATGCAAAAATGAGTTCAGAAGTGAACTAGGGACCTTGATCAGTTACAATTTCTCTAGGTATTCCATATCGAGTAAAGATGTCTTCATATAAGAACTTGGCTACACTTCCATCTCTTGTAAATTGAAATGCTTTGACTTCAACCCACTTTGTCAGATAATTTGTGCAAACCAAAATATATTCCTTGTTATTAGCTACTAGTGAAATTGGCCCAATGAAGTCTAGCCCCCATTTGTCAAATAGTGCTAGTGCCATCTGTGGCTGCAAAGGCATCTCATATGTCCTTGTTCATCTGCCCATTCTCTGACATCTGTCACAGCTCCTTGTATAATTTATGGAATACTTATGGAGATTTGGCCAATAGTAGCCTATTGTTAAGACCTTAAATGTTGTCCTTTTGGCTGCAAAGTGACCCCCACAGGGCTCATCATGACAAGCTTTTAGGATGTCAAAGACCTCATCTTCTCTTATACATCTCCTCATAATATGATCTGGACCGATGTAGAATAGATAACCAATAACCCAAGAATATGGAAATCTTTTATGCAATAGTTTTATCTTTTCTCTAGGAGAGAAATGTGATGGTATCTACCCTACCACTAACTAATTTGCAATGTTAGCAAACCATGGTGTGTGTATATTGAAAGCAAACAAATGCTCATCTAGAAGAGAGTCATCTAAAACACCTTCTTCTAATTGTGTGGGCAATCTAGATAGAAAATCTACCACCACATTAGCTTTCCCAGGCTTATCCACTATTGTTATATCAAACTCCTGTAATAAGAACAACCATTTGACTAGTCTACCTCCAACCACAGGTTTTTTCATTAAATACTTGATTGTAGTACGATCTATGTGTATAAAGATTGGATAACCAATGATGTAATGCCTAAACTTGTTAATGGAATAGACAAATTCTAACATCTCTTTCTTTGTGATAGTGTAGTTAAGTTCTACTCCTTGTAAGTTCTTGCTGATATAATAGATAGCATACTCCTTATTACTTTCCTTTTGTCATAATACAGCTCCTATAGAAAAACTAGAAGCATCAATGTATATGTGGAAAGGTACTATCCAATTTGGTCCTCTCAAGATAGGTGCTTGAGTCAAAGCTATCTTAAGTGTCTCAAAAGAGTACTGACATTCTGTGGTTCAATCAAATTTTTTGTCTTTGTGAGTAGAGTAAACAAAGGTACTACAATTTTGTTGAAGTCCTGAATGAATCTCCTATAATAGCCTACATGGCCCAAAAAGCTCCTGACATCTTTTTGCTTCTGTGGCACATGATGTGTAGAAATGATCTCAATTTTATAGGGATCCACTTGAATTCCTTCACTTGATATAAAATGTCCTAGAACAATCCCTTGAGTCATCATCATAAAACATTTCTCATGACTCAATGATAGATTGTGTTCTTGACATCTTTTTAGAACTTTCTCTAGATTGTTGATTGTTGTTTCATATGTTTATCCATAGGTGGTGAAGTCATCCATATAGATCTCCATGGAATCATGAGCATAATCTGAGAAGATACTTAGCACTTCCCTCTAGAAAGCGGCTGGGGCATTACATAATCTAAAGGGAAGAATAGAATAAGAATAAGTACCCCAAGGGCATGTAAATGTAGTCTTATCCTGGTCCTTTGAAGCTATCTTTATCTGGTTATAGCCACTAAATCCATCTAAGAAGTACTTTTTACCTGCTAGAGAATCAAGTACTTGGTCAATGAAAGGTAGTGGAAAATGATCTTTTCTAGTGGCGGTGTTTAGATCCCTATAGTCCATACATACAATCCATTTGCCTCCTTTCTTACGGACAATGACTAAAGGTGAGACCCATTGGCTATTAGAAATAGGGTAAATGAAGCCTACATCAAGTAATTTTTGTAGCTCAGTTTTAACTATTTCTCACAAGGTAGGTGTTGATGATGATTGTTAGTCATAACAACATGCATAAAAATTTGCACAACAAACCTTTATTATCTTGTAAAGTATGATCAATTTAAAATAAATTGATGACTCCAAGGCTCCGTTGATCAGGTCATGATCATCTGACGTTACTCAGAGGTTGATGTGACATGTTTTCCATTTCAAGGAAATTTACACTGATTGAAAGATTGATTGTATACCTGCCTTCTATAAATTCACTTCACAAATGATGTTATTTTCACTATGCTCAGCAAACTATGATTATATTTATAAGTTTGATCAATTCTTTTGAACATTTATCATCATGAACTTATACATACTTCTACACTGTGTATTTATTAAAATAATGTGTCTGCAACTGGATATCCATATGTTTATCATGGATGTCTATCTATATTTGCATGATATTTATCCATTTGACATGCTTTTATTCAAAATATGCTCTGTATTTTCAATTATTTACGGGATGTAGGCATATTTCATTGAGACATTATAATGCTCTATCAAGTGGTTCAGGGGGTCCTCTGCAGCCTGCTTGAAATTATCATGGAAGGCCTTAACCACAAAATCTACATCTTGATTTCCAATCTTCCCTTTTGCTTTTCCTTCCAAAGCCTCTAGGGTCTCTGCCTCATGTGCCATCAAGTTATGCAGCTTGACACTTATATCTCAGAGCTTTCCACTGCATCTCTTCAATATATCACATTCAAACCCAGTATCTTCATACCAGATACCTAGCAGCTGGGATGTGTTATTATCCAATATATTATGACTTATCAGGATCTATGTGTCTATCCTCTTCATTTCACATAGTGCATCTAGATCTTTATCTAGCCTGAATGACCTCCTGCCCGTTTCATTTTACATTTTATCTACCTTTCTCTTCAAGGTAATTAAAGAATTCCACCTCTCCAAAGAGGTTTTCACTACATCCTTTGCTTCAAAAATGGATGTCAGCATCCAATTCTCCATTACCTACACCTTATGTCTCATCGGGTCCAATCTAGTAACCTCATCTTGTGATATAATGGATAGTGGGGTAGGAGGATCAACAAGGGTATGATCATGGTTAACTAACCCTTTAATAAAAGAATGCAATTGAGAAATGTACTCTTTATGTTTTTTATTCTTCTCCTTTTCTCTCTTCACCCTTTGTGTTAGAGAGTCAATGATGTCCTTTCCCTCTTGACCTTCCTGGTCCTCATTCGCAAAACCTAGATCAACATTAGTGATCTAAAAATTTTCTAGGCCTATCTTGCCTTTCTCCTTCTCTACTATAGGTAAGGCTATTTGTGAAGTTCTCCTACCTATTGTAGGGTCTCTTTTTATTGTTGATGTCAGCCTAGTCTTTCTTCTGGGTTTCATCATGCTCCTAGCAAACAATGTAGATACATCAAAATCTTGTACCTCCTCAACTTGTTGCAAATGTATCTCTCATTGCAATCAATGAGGTACATCACCCTTAGGCTCCTCATGATCACCCCTATATTTTGGGTGTCCTGTGCTCCTATGTTAAATTATGCCCTTGGCGGTGATGGTTCTTTCCTGATTTCTTCCTCATGCACCTTATCATGAGGGGGATCTTGTTGGGGTTCCTCCTATTGAGGGACTTCCTTTTGTGGAGGAGGCCCTTGTGAAGTATTCACATTTTGATTTTGTGCCTCCTTTTGTAAGCTCTCTTCTGGGATTTCTTGAGTTTTCTCCTTAGGCTCATTTTGTGACATATCGGCCTCTTGAGGATTTTGTCTATTTTGACCTTGGAGATCATCTTGATCACCCTTGGCCAAATTCTCTATCTCTTTCTCTTTACCGTCACCTTGCGACAAACTTTGTTCCTCACCCTTAGATATATCAGCTTCTTCTGTATTAACTTCCTTTTTAGGTGATTTTTCCTCTGATGCTGGGCCTCTACTCTAATCACCCCCACTTTGTTGTTGTGATTCTAATTGTTCTAATCTTGTGGGTGCCTTATTTTGGTCTTGGTCTTGATCTGGGGCTGAAATGGTGTCATTATACACCTTCTTGTCCTCATATTCATTGGACATTATCTTTCCATCATCATGATGTAGCTGTGCGGGCACTAGGATGCAATCAAAGGTCTTGATTTGATTCAAGGTGAGCCTTTGATACTTTCTTCTTCTTACCTCTACCTCATCATCATAGTCAAACCAAAAGTCCTCCAGATGCTTTTGATGTATCTATTTTCCTAATAGCTTCTGCATCTAGCCATAAGGGTCATATGGCCTGGCAATGGGGAATGGTTGTAAGTACATGAGTTTCAACCCTCCAATAGCATGCTTGATGCTCTATCTATCTGGGCATAAGTACCATCCTATATACACTAGGAATAGTACAGGGGGAATCTTTTTTTTCTCTTTGTAAGTTTCCACTAGAGTAGACACTTGCCTAATGAATTCCATCAAGATGACCCTATCAGTAGGGTATCTTGGCAACATGAGGGGCTATCCCTCAAATCCTTCAATCCTCATGTATGAAAAGGTAGAAAACTAGATGAACCAAGCTCTATATTTGTAAATAATTTCCTGAGCTTCCATGTTGAGCCTCTTGGTCTAGTCCTCTTCCATCGTTCTAACTAGGTGCATCGAAAATGCATCATTTACTATCTTGTAGTCTTGGAGGTAAGCCCTCTTTTGTAGTTGGGGATAATGATCCCATATATGCACATCATCTGCATCACTCCCAACCTTACCTACTATTTGTAGGGCATCAAAAGTTCCTTAGAATGAACATGAATACACAATATAAGAGGTCATGTAGAATAGGCATGCTTGACCTCCTATCTTCCTCATGCCCTCATCTAGTGAATCACTGATGATCTTGGCCCATAGGGGTTTGTTATCCGAATACAATACCATCTGGATGATATTGAACATCTAGTTCTCAAAGTTCCCAGCATGAGGTTTTCCAGTCATCTTGCTCAACAGGGCAATTATATATTGGTATTCATCATCAAAATCAAATTTGAATAGGTACACAGGCAATTTAGCCGAGGCCGTGTAGGTGTTGTTCTTTGCCCTCCACTAATACATTCTCTTCCTGTCATCTTTCTTATTATTGTTATATTCTTTCTCCGGTTTGTTGAGGTCCACACTAACTATCTTGCTTCCCACTGGCAGATTGAAGGTAGCAGTGATACCCTTGACTAAAAAGTCAGCATATATCCTGCCATGTTTTACTACCCTCCTGGTTGCAAGGTTATAATTTCTAGCACATTCTACCACCAGCTCTATGGCATCCATGGCATACGGGAATCCAGCTACGTACCACATACCTATTGTAAATATCTTGTCGAGTATCAAAATATCAGTATCATTGTCTAATTTCCTTGATCATACATCTAATTATGTACTTCCTTGATGTGTATCACTAATGACACCATATCTGAACTGTACCCCTTCGGGCTGCACAAACATAGGCTTCAAAAACTTAGCCTCAGACCTATTCCTTCTGATGTCTGCCATCAGATCCTGCAATAGACATGATACATCTTACCCTATGGTATTCGTATGCACTTTCAACAATATCATGCATCTAATCTTTATTACTTATCACTTTAAAACTTTTCATGCATCATCATGTGGATTTACACTGTTAAAGAATTATTTATCTGGATACTGCATAAAATGACAATGAAGAGGGTTTTGAAATTACTTACCTGATATCGCTTTCCCCTTTGGATTATATGACTGATAACAAGAAGCATTGTAAACTTGTGGGGTCACCCATTCCATTCTGTTATGTTGAATATCACAATCTACTAGCAGGTGACTAATAAGGGTTTGACTTCCAAAGCTCTATAATTCATGATTAATCACAAGGTAAATAAAAATAACCCTCAAATTTTAATTTTAAATAGATCAATACGACGAATTAGGGCATAGTGTGCTGTTCTAATCTGATCTGTTGATCACTTTCATGGAGTTTAATAGATGTCGCCAAGTGTTTGATCTATATTTAAAATTGGTGGGGCTTCATCTACCACTTTAATTACATTTAATGCCAAGGGTGATCTTTGAAAGATCAAGGATATTTGAAAATATGACCCCTAATGGATAATATGACCCCCCCATCTGGCGCGAGATAATCGTTTACTAAAGATCAGGGGGATATAGTCAACCTTTGACCGTAAAGCATATCGGGTCATGAAATTAAGATCAGGGGTACTTCAAGATATGACCCCCCTTGAGAATAAATTGTGATCACATCATCATGTCATCGATGTTCTTTAGTTATCAAGTATTGGTGATGTTATCATCATATTGAAAAATATGACAGATATTTGGATAAATGACCCTCCGTGGGTTGAGTGAGATGATGACATCATTATCAAGGTGATTTGTTTCACTCATTAGAATTAAATGACATCATAGTCATATTGGTGTAGGGTGATATTTGGTAAGATGACTGATATTAGAAATATGACCCCCCCGGGCGAATACATGAGGTTCCTGATGGGTAGATACGTGTTCTTATTTAATTTTGACGTTCACGTATCGGGCATCGGGCATCGGGCATCAAGTGATAACTCTAAGTTTGGGTGATGTTAGTGAATATGACCCCCTATGGGAAATATCAAGGTTGACCAAACTTTGACTCAAGAAAACTTTCTACCCTTAGACAATATTGGGGTGATCCAAAAGGCAAACCTGCCTAGAATTTTGTACTTTTCCATCTGTGAGGTTTATAATAGCAAATGCTGACTTTGACAACTGACCTCATCCTGAAGTGCATCTACCTTAGCAAAGGCAACATGCATGACTGATTTTACCAAACCGCCCAAAACAGCCAAGCAAGCAAGAAAAAGCAAAAAGAAAAGTTGGGTCCCTGTTTTGCTGAGGTAAAATGGGGCATGTTGTGTAACCACACAACAGTAGGGTTCATTATTTTTTTAGATTGTCTAATTGGCTTGAAACCATGATTTATGTAGATCCTATGCATGCACCGGTCTCAATCAATTCCCTTCATGTCATTGTAGTCCCATGCAAAGGCTCATGAGTGTGCCTCCAACATAGTGGTCAGGGAATTTTGTTGTTCTTCAATTAGGGCATTGTTAATATTCAACATTTTACGTGGAGTGATTTCCAATGTTTTGGAAGATGATTGCACAAATGAAAGGTCATATCCACTAATGTTGGGGACACATTCTTGTGGTAGTAAAGAGTGGAAAAGTTGGGATATTTCTTCTAAGGAATTTGTAGGTATGATGTTATGCAGTGGGTCTTGCAAACATGATAGACAGCCTTGTTGATGTAGGTCCCTACCGCAGTTATTCTGTATGATGTGGTCAATTAAGTCATCCTCATCTTAGTTTTCCAACAAGGGATTGCATTCAATGGTCATGAGGGTTTGCAAGGAATAGTCATCTTCTTCTTCCAAGGTAGGCCATATAACTTGCTCTAGATTTTCATGAGGTTGGGATGGACGATAGAGGACCAATTTCTTGGTTATAGTTCCATTTGAGATTATCATGTTCCTAAACCTACAACCTATGAATGCATCAACTATTGCTAACTATGGTCTTCCTAAGATAAGTGGATATCCTGCAAGTTTGACCTTTGGTTGTAAGACTATGAAATCTGCAGGATACTCCCAGGAATCTAATGCTATGACTATGTCCTCAATGATCCATTCAGGTTTTACTGTTGACCTATCTGCCAACTGTAAAATAGTTGGTGTAGGCTTGAGGTTAGATAGCTAAAGTAACTGCACTATTTCCTTAGTCATGAAATTAATGGTTGCCCCTAAGTCAATCAAGGTATTTTTGATAAGGGTACTATTTATTGTAACATCCACTACTAGACTGTAGGGTCTATGTATTTAGGGACAACTATATTCCCTAGCATAATATAAGCAAGGTTCCCTAAGACATGTATTGTTTGAGGATCCTTCCTTTTTCTCCCTAGATTTTAAGGTAAAGGTCTCTTAGTGTCTTGGTATAAATTGGGATATCCTTGATAGCTTGAATGAGGGGGGATTTTGATACTGACATTCTTGAGTTGTCCCAATAGATGTGTCTCAGCTTGGGTATGATGTTTTGCAATGGCTAAATGCTTAGGAAAAGGAGGCTCTGGACTTGAGATAGTTTGATTTACCTGATTTGACTTAGGCTCCAGAGGTGACATGTCTAAAGCTTTAAAGCTATGGGTTCCTCATCCACCATCATAGTGATTTGAGGGGATGAAGGCCCAGCTAGTGTTTTCCCTGACCTGAGGTGGACATCACTCACCTCTACCCCATAAGTGGGGTATTGAATAGCCTGTTTAGTGTATGCATGTTGTACGGGCTTGTTATTGGGGTTAGGTCCAGGTTGGGTAGGCAATTGTGGTGCTCTTGACGGCTGAGATGTTGGGTTTGATGGATTGGGCATGATAGCATGTTGTTGTGGTTGAGAAGGCAGCAAAGGTTATGGGTAATTCATATTTTGGTTCTGCCACTACTGTTCCTTTTGCCATTGTGGCTTACATTTACTTTGGTGTACTGGCCATTGAGGATTCTAATTGGGACCTTGGAAATTTTGTTGTTGTCATATATTTGGTTGCTACCAATTCCAGTTTACTAAGGGTTTTTCCATTGTTGAGGGTTTTGCCATTGGTTTTGTGTATTTGGCCAAGGATGGGGGTTCCAACCAAAGAAACTATGATTACCAACTAGAAATGATGCATCGAAACATAGAGGATCTTGTGGTATACCTTGTCTTGGTTGCCATGGATTTTTTTGTCCAATATAGAACAGCTACCCATCTTCACTTTCAAATGGTTGAAAATGTGGTTTCTCTAATCTGTCTTCTATAATACTAGCCACCCTTTTACACTTGTAATTAGATTTCCTTTGTCTACAGTTGGGGCAGTATTTAGTAATTATTGCTTCAACCTCCTCCTACTTCTTCAAATGTAGAGTGTCCAACTGAGTAGCTAGGTGACTTATAATATCTTCTTTCATGTTGGTCATTAGGTTGCTCAACTCCACCCTTGAAACTGAATTAGATGTCTTTCCAATGGTAGATGTTCTTTCCCCTCTTATCTTCTTGGTAAAGGACCTTGAGTAGTTCCTGCAAACTTTGCAGATATCATCAAAGGGTAATTGAGACACATCTCCTACCCCAATAAGGTTAAGGGCATCCATGCAATCATTATAGACTCCTCTCAAAAATACAAGCTTTAGGGATTCATTTGAGAGTCAATTCTATGGGTTTTTCTTTAGGTGGACTTGGAACCTTTCTGCATAATATTCCAATGGTTCATCCTCTTTTTGAGTCATCCTAAAAATGTCATCTCTTCTCCTATCAATTCCTCTTTAATAATCTTGGTACTTCTCCAAGAATTGTCTTTTCATTGTGTTCCAATTTGGAATAGCATCTTTGCCTAGTCCCATAAACCATCTCATAGTAGCATCCTTCAAACTAGCAGGAAATAGGTTGAGACTATGAGCATCAGTTGTGTAGTCATAGCTTCTACATAAGACATCAAACTTGAACAAGAATGTATCTGGATCCTTAGTCACCAAACTATAGAAGACTACCAATGCTAAAGGAGCAATATTCTTCATAGCAGCAGCCCTCTCTTTGTTGGTAATTTGAAATTCAAAAGTCACATGTTCTGGTGGATCATCCACTGCATCAACCATTGTTTGGAAGGTCCTCTCTATATTATCAGTAGATGTTGATGAGAGGGAAAATTCTTCTTCAATAATACCCTCACTCTGATCATTGTAGTCACCAATATCTTCTCTAGCTTATTGGGTTGATGGGAGAAACCTTCCCAAAGCATCTCTCTAGCTCTGCATACAATAGGTATGACTTTTTATAGCAACGGCTCCTATACAATGTTAGTGAAACATTCTGGTATTTGCGGGATGAAACCTAAGTATCTATTTTCTGAAAAAAAAAAGTTTAAACTAGAAAAACTTGGAAATAATAGGAACTGATCTCTAAAAGTAGCACCATCCTTGACAATGGTGCCAAAAATGTAGCTTCCTTACTATGTCTAGTAAACTTGGTGACAGTCACACAATTTAGAGGAAAAACCTGAAGTCCATCTTGGACTTCTTGAAAGACCTTCATTAAATTATCAACTAGGGCTAGTAAGCTTGTGATGGAACTAACACTATATGTGTTTTCAAAGATTCAGGACTACCTAACTCATGCTAATACAATGTTACACTTGCTAGGAAATATCAAAACTGTATAATAGTATGGAAAGTAATGCTAGTACTATTGCTACGGGTGCATACAATAAAAGACTGTAACTAATTTATGTCAAGAAATGAATGATAAGGGTTAACTTAAAATTGATAATCTAACATACACTCTACACTCCGGAGTACAACAAGTTGAAGAAAACTAGAATAACTCAAGAATCTAATTGATCATGAATTTATGAAATAACTATTATAGCAATAATAACATGCAAAAAATGAAGTGAGGGATAGTTACCTTGAGTGGCCCTTGCTCAAGTGACTATCTCCACTAATCTAACTAAAATCTAATTTCTTAGATTGGCACAATCATACTAATCCCAAATCATTCATTGTATAATCTTTTCAATATCACAAGAGATTCTTCTAGAAGATTTTATTAATGAATTCAACATCAAATAAACATTTTCTATGTAACTAAATGGAAAAAGATCTGGTAACTATATTTGTGAATTGAAAAGAAACTAACTTCAAACTTAAACTACCTCAACCACTGAGCCATACATATAAGCATGGGGAGTTTATTAAAACAAGGTCTCTTAACTGAAATCATAAATCACCACTCCCTACATACCAGAGTGTGATAAATGCCAAGTAACTAATAACTAAAAAAGAAAGAATAGTCAAATGAAATTGAGACTCTTGCTATAACAAAACTAGAATGTGGACTGGTTGAATCAGTCATGTTAGACTCCTGACTATAACATAATTCTATTCCTTCAATCATCTTTATTAATTGTCATCACGATGTGTAATCATCTTCATCAAGTGCCTCCATGTTGTAGTTGTTGCACTTAGTTTATTTTGGAAACTCCCCTGCTATGCTGTTTGGGAACTCTTTGGCTACGGGTTGCACCTTACAGTTGTTGCGAGCTATAGTCCATCTCCTCCAGCTACAAGAGTTAGTTCACAAAACATGCACACAATACTAACAACCATAGTCAAGCAAAAATATCCTTTACAATCCATACATTCCCACACATAATCATGCATTATTCATCATATTATAGTCATATTTCTATATACTTAATAATCAGGTTTAGGTTTGCATAATGATCATAAGAGATAGCATAATGTAGAAATATGTGTAAGATAATGTCTGAGAATGTCTATGAACTTTTATAAAACCATAAGAAAACTAGCTAATAACTAGACTCATCACATTCCTTAACATGATCACCCTACCCTCTTTTCATTCCAATGATCTCCCTTTGAAAGATGAAGCGTTAGTACATGAAGAGCCTCCTCTCAAAAAGGATCCTCCATGGGTAGATAATGGGCATTCATATAATAATCTTAAATCTTTTATTAACAATGTAATACATGAGGGTTTGGGGGGGGGGGGAGAGAGAGAGAGAGAGAAGCTAGGAGGTAGAGAGGGGAGGGAAGTAGAGTGAGAGAGAGGGTAGGAGGTAAAGAGGTGAGAGAGAGAGGAGGGGAGGGAGAGAGAGAATAATAGAGAGGGGTAAGCTCGAAGGGAGAGATGATTCTATTTCACCATAATGTGAGCATGTTATAACACACTCACATTATGTGAATGCACATAACGTGAGCATGTTATAATGCACTCACTTTATGCTTTTCTTTGGTAATTTCCAAGCCTTTGTCTTGGATTTTCCTTGGGCTTCCAAACCAAAAGCTTGGACTGTGTTTTAGACATCCAAAGATGTGTTTTTCCAGATTGTAACAAAAATTACATAATCTGGAGCGTGCTCCCTAACAGGTTGTCGTAAGGTCCTAATACTTTAGTTAAAAATATGTCAATTATGTCGACCAGGTAGTGTCCAAGGCTGTATGCAATAGGGGATATTTTTGGACATCTCACTTAGTAACAAATTTTCTGAGTTTTTGAAAAGCTTAAAATAGAATCTATACTAGAAAGCATGAAAACATTAAGTTAGAAAGCATTTGAATTACTAATCTAGAAAGCATGTAAACTAACTAAGAATCAACACTTGCGGTTTAACTATGAATTAAAAAATAAAGCAACTAACTACTACCTGAAAGTACATTTGACATTTTTAATCAATAACTAACAACAGATTTATGAATGAAGTGATGCTCCAGAAATTTCAAGTGAATAGAATTTCAAAGATCATTAACATAAAAACCACAACGTGTAATAACACATAACAAAGCTAAACACAAACTAACATTGATCTAAATAGAACATGCACAAAACATAAATAACAACACCAACAATAAAAATACTTATCTATTCTATAATCCCTCAAGTTGCCAGCTCTTGGGAGATCCTATTATCGATTCAAATCACATTCAGTACTTCAACAACTCCAAAGTAAATCCCATTCATATTACTTCCATTGCTCAGAAAAGATTACTCGGAATAAAACTAGTGATATTCATTTATGTCATAAAATTATCACAGAACATAGTTGAACAACTCTTTTGCATTGTATATTAGAACATAACATAACACAAGATAATATCCTTGTTTTGAGAAAAAACATATATATAATGTACTACTACAAAATCCTAAATTTTAGATGGCGGGTAAATGCCATTGAAGAAGTCTTTAAAGAAAAATAGAATTATAAACTAACTAGATGTCTTTGAAATTAAACACATTAAAGGCTCTGAGTGGAGCTATAAAGTCTTAAGTATGCCCAATAGAAAATAACAGAATTGCTAACAAAGTCTATGATGTATACCTAAATTTCTGGCACCCTAAAATTCTGGTGCTCTGACTTCAGCTACTTTGAAGTCCACTCCTTCCGTTAGGCCATACATGGAACCTTGCATAATTACACAAGCTCTATGGAAATTAAGTCAACATTAGTGGCTAATTTCAATAAATTTGAAAGTAAAGATTTATACATTATTTTATCAAAAATAGATAAATGTTTCTTATAAAAATAAACAAATTGGCATGGCTAAGGTGATTGGTCAGGACAAAAAGGGTTATATGGCTTGTTATACAAATGAGGTTGTTTATACCTCATCACCCTCCCCTTCCTAAGCCTGAGTAGGTCCTCCTACTCTCTGATGATCCCTCTATCTTTGTACATCCCTCTTTCTGTTCAATTCCTCATATTTAGAGATGAGATCATACATGTCCTCGGCCTCCTCATCCAAATGATCAAGGTACTTAAGAAAACCTTTGTTCAATCTAATCCTCATCTACCATGCATGTAAGTCCCTAGGATCCTCCTCTACAATTACCAAAACTGCAAGGGGTAGCTGAAGGAGTAATGGAGGTCTGTATTGCATTCATATCCACTTGGTCTTGAGTTGCTGTAGTATTTCTATCAAAGCTTTTACTCTTTTATAAGACCATCTGAGATTGGTTGGAGAAATCATCTCCCTTCATTTGAGATACATAGGTAGGGGAGTATATCGCTCCTCATAGGCACTCCATGCTTTGTCTATTAATTGTGGCCCATTAACTTTGAAATCTTCAAAATAAATCCTAATACATTCATTATACTTGTTCTTCATAGATTCATAACTTTCAATCCTTCCGAATTGAGCTTTGAAGGAAAAGGGATTATGGTTAGGGTATCTCATTTGGAGCCCTACAATTCTCTCTGCCTGAAGATATTCTCTGGTCCTATCCTGCTAATGGAGTTGATTTTACATATTAGACATGAAGGCTCTGAACTGTACTTCTCCCACAAAAATCTTAATGAAGAAATTACTATATTCTTCTAGAAACAGATTATGTATGAAAAATTCACACAATAGATTTTGCTGAACAGGGGGTGCCTCTTTGAATCCTTCTAGGAATTGTTTGTCATTTGGATCATGGGGTAAGTTGTAGGAAATTCTTAAAATTTTCCATCTCAATAATTGTTCATTGAGGAACATAGAATATAATTTGGATGGCTTCCTACATGCTAATAACAACTCTCTAATCTTGGATGCATCAATTTTAGCTTGGTAGAGTTTGTCATAGGATTATTTCAACAATATCATTTCCTTCTTGAGTCTGGCATTTTCTACCCTAGCTTGTCTTAGGAAATAACACCTTTCCATCCACTTGGCCAACATGGGAGGAATGTGAACTTGAAACCACTCCATTTTGGTCAATTCAGTTTGTATCTCTTTTGATTCCATGGTTGGCTTAACACTAACTTCTTGCAATTCCTATTCCAGCTCTACAGTTTTACTAAGGGCTAAATTAAGTTCCAATTTCTATTTCTCATGTTCATCTACAAACGATTTTAAGGAATTGCCCCAAATTGACAGTCAAATATTTGATTTGTTCATCCCTTTTTGATAAACTAACCAAATGTTCCTTATCTTTCTCCTCAATTTGTTTTATTTTTTACTGCAATTCCTTAATGAATTTATCCTTCTGTTCCAATTGAATTCCTAGAGTTTTGATTCCCTGATCTTTTTGATGCAAAAGTTTGTCTGTGTGTCCATTTCCTTCTATTATCTGGCTATTTGTTCCTCATTTTGCTGGAGTTTGTTTTTCAACTATGCTATTTCTTCCCTTAATTCTTCTAATTCCACTTTTAAGTGATCACATTTTTCATTTTCTATATCATTGGAAAGAGGGGGAACAAAAAATTCCATATCATTGGCAGACACATGTCCTTCATTATTCACTTCCAGTAGACCTTGTTCTATGTCATTGACAGTATGCAGATGGAATGATTGTCCAATTTGAGGGACTGTATCAATTCTGTGTTCTTCTTATGGCTATTGAGTGGGAGAAAATGTTTCCATGAACTCATCCTCTTGAGCCTCTTCTTCTTCAACAAGTACATAATTTGGGACTTGTTTTATTATTTCTTCTTGATCCTTCTCAGGTGGACCACTCTCTCTCTCTCAGATGCAGCCTAGACATCATTACTTCCCAAGGTTTGGTATTCACTTGACTGGATTGGGTTCTGACTTGGCTTCCTATCCTGTCTTTTCTTCGTAGGTATATGTAGTTGGTCACAAGCTACAACACATCTAAAAATGATAGCCAATCTTTTACTTCTTAGAGGGAGAGGTCTCTTCAATTTCATTTTAGACCTCTTTTTCTTTTTGTCAGTCTGACTATTTTCATCCTCAAAGTCCACTAAATCCACATTTTCCTACTTTTCTGGGGTTTATGATACTCTATGTGGCTTGGATAGTTCTTCAGGCTTTGGAGGGTTTTCCAGTGCTTCGTTGTCAGGAGCTTATGTGGTAGTTTGAGGCTTAGGGGAAGGTTCTCTTAGGTTTTGTGCCACCAACCCAGATGACTCACCTTCCTCAAAATGTCTAGAGGGTGCATGTTTTTCAAATTTCTTAATAATTTTTTGCCATTTCTCATCTGTTTCTCTCTTCTTAAGGATCTAGTGTTTGCAAATTAAAGAAATAAGGTCATGGTGTTTTAATGGCCCTGACCCAGTTTTGAACCTCTCTATCATATGGACAAGGGAATCACTTAGGAAGGCAAGAAGGTTAACCCTCAATTTAAGGTTTTCACCGCCATGGCGCAAGTGAATGAGTAGATGGAAGGGAGGACCAACTACGGTAGCACATTGTCCTTCACATGTGAAATACTTGATTATCCAGGTTATTGTTGTGCTCCATCACTCTGCAATAGACATTCTTTGAAACCCTTTATTCTATCATCAAGTATTCACAACTAGTAATGGTTGAGGTTCCCCTTCCCTTATGAAAAGTTATATCAGTTTCTAGTAAGAAATATTTGTAGTTTTTGATAGATTTAAACCTTCATTTTTAATACCAGATAAGATAGAAATAGTTTGGGGACTTACCTTAAATTTCTTTCCTCATACAATCGACTGTCCATGTGAGAAGTTCTCGATGAACTCTTTAACTAGCTATGTATTATGCTCCTCAAACTTTTTCATGAATTCTAGCCATCCCACCCTTTGAAATAATTTTGAAATATTACTAAGTGCCAATAACTTATCTACAGAAGTTGGCTCTGATTTGCACTTTGCTCCTCCCATTCTATCCTTTGTTGGTAACTCTGCTAAGTGTCTATTGAATTTTGTGGCACACCAAGGTGAAAATTGTTTCAGACAAACTAATATGTAGATTAAGCAAAACTCAATCTTTATGGCTACTTGTACTATGATAATGCTGATAGGACACAAATTAATTCATGGCATTCAGCCACTTTGTATCTAATTATTACCTTGCATGGAATGGAATGAATGAGCCGCCACCTCTTCTAGTGAAGGAATAATTTGAACAATTTACTAAATTTGGAAAAGATGGGGCAACATGCCAATTTATATAATTATATTCACAATAATTTACCTACTTAAGACACAAGATGTACGTACCTTACATTTTGTCATTGATTTAAAAGATGACGTAATGGCATCATAGATGGTGGTGTTATTAGATTCAGATGGGATGGTAAAGGGTGGTAATGGATTTATTATTAATGAAGATGGGGTGGCTAAAAAGTGTCCTAATTATTATGATGATAGGTTGTCACAATAATATCATTTACTATGGTAAGAGATGGCAATATAGGGCATGAATTTATGAGGTGGCAGTGGTATGGAAAAATTTAGTGATGACAATGGGTATGTTGTTGAGGATGTCAGAGCATTTGCAAAGAAAGGGAAATCATGAATCCAGAACATCGGGAAAAGATGCTCATGGAATGAGAATAAGGACCAAAATTTTGGAGCATCACTGAAAGATGTAGCTAGAATGCAGGAACAAAATTCCACAACATCACTGAAAGATGTAACTGGAGTGCAGGAACAAAATTCCATAGCATCGTTGAAAAATGCAACCAGAATGCAGAAACAAAGTTCAAGAGCATTATTGAAAGATGCAGCTAGAATGCAGAAACAAAGTTCTAGAGTATCACTCAAAGATGCAGCCAAAATGTGGAAACAAAATTTAGGAGCATCACTAAAAGATGCAGCTGGAATCAAAGAACAAAGTTTTGAAGCATCACTGAAAGACGTAGCTGGAATGAAAGAATAAAGTTTCAGAACATCATTGAAAGATGCATCAGAATGCAAGAACAAAGTTCTAGAGCATCACTGAAAGATGTGCCTAGAATGAAAGAACAAAGTTCCAGAGCATCACTAAAAGATGCAGCCAAAATGAATGAACAAATTTTTGGAGCATCATTGAAAGATGCACCAGAATGAAGGAACAAACTTCTGGAGCATCGCTAAAAGATGTAGAGCTAGAGTGAAAGAAAAAAGTTCCAGAGCATCGCTGAAAGATGTGCCAGAATGCAGGAATAAAATTCTAGAGCATCACTAAAAGATGCAACCAGAGTGAAAGAACAAAGTTCTAGAGTATCACTGAAAGATGCAGCCAGAGTGAAAGAACAAAGTTCTAGAGCATCACTGAAAGATGCACCGGAATATAGGACCAATATGAATGAACAAGTTCTAGAGCATCGCTGAAAGGTGCAGCTGAAATGAAAGAACAAAGTTCTGGAGCATCGCTAAAAGATGCATCAAAATGTGGTTCTTGGTCAAAGATGAAGCCTTGCAAAACAATAATGAAATTTAGACAAGTACAAAGATGAAGATACAATAAGAATTCTCTGAGATAATCATGAATACATACACATCATATATATATATATATATATATATATTAGCTTAGAATTATACTACCTCTACTAAAGCAGAGTCAATATATTGGGTTTCTCCTTGCATTTCTACCATTCGCATAATTTTTTCTTTGTTAATAGGTTTGTGGTAGATTTGTAATCGATAATCGTTGACTAAGAGAGTTTGAGTGTCACCGTCTATTGGTTTAAGTTGCACTACTTCATTTGGAAATACTTTAAAAATCTCATATGGACCTAGCCAATGAGTTCTTAGTTTACCTTTCTAGTCTTTATATCTAGAATCAAATAGCAATGCCCAATCCCCATTATGGAACTCTCTTTCTTTTACATGTTTATCACGTTAGGCCTTTCATTGTTGTTGAACTAACTCAGTCTAGTGAATGGCTTCCAGACAAAGTTCATCTAATTCACTAAGTTGTAGGACTCTTTCAACCTAGGCTCGATCAAGGTCCAGGCCTACCTCCATAGCTTTTCTAAGCATTTGAAGTTTTAATTCAATGGGTAAAAGAGGTTTCTTCCCAAAGACTAACTCATAAGGAGTAAGACCAGTAGTTGATTTCCAAGTTGTATTATAGGCCCAAACAACTTCAGATAATTTTTTGGGCTAGTCTCTTCTTCTGGATGAAACTATTTTTGTCAAAATATTTTCAAGCTCCCTATTAGTGGCTTCCACTTGACCATTTTCTTGTGGGTGATAAGGCGATGACTTCTTATGGATTACCTGGAAATGATGAGTAAAGGCTAGCAAGACTTTGGACATAAACTGGGGTCCTTGATCTGTGACAATTGATCTAGGGGCTCCAAATCTAAGAAAAATTATGTTATACAAGAAGTTTGCAACTTGTTCTTCCCTAGCAACTTTCAGTTCTTGGACTTCTACCCACTTAGTCAGATAGTCAGTATAGACCAGAATGTATTCTTTGCCTTGTGAAGGAGGATCTATGGAACAGATGAAATCCAATCCCCACTTTTCAAATGGTTCAAAAACTACTTGCAGTTGTAGACGCATCTCATTGGATGCCGTGGGTCTTCCTACTTGTTGGCATTCATCACAATGGAAAACATAGTTTTTTACATCTTTATGCATAGAGGGCCAATAATATCCTGCACCTAAGATTTTATGGGATGTCCTCTTGGCAAAGTAATGACCTCTAGAGGGATCATCATGGCAAGCTCTAAGGATGTTGTATGTTTCATCTGATCTGACACAATGTCATAAAACTAGATCAGGGCCACATCAGAATAGCATACCATTAATCCGCTTGAACTGATCACTTTCCTGAATGAGGTGTTTCTTTTGTTTTGACATAAAGTTTGGTGGCAACTCAGAAGTGGGAAGATAGGTGGCAATGTCTAGAAACCAAGTGGTTTTAATGGAGATGGAAAATAAAATTTCATCTGGGAATTCATCTTGTACAGGGGCACAATCTCCATTGTCTTGTTTGATCTGGGATAGAAATTTGTGACTACGTTGAACTTTTTGGGTTTATCAATGACAGTCACATTGAATTCTTGGAGAAGCAATAACCATGTGATTATTCTTCTGTTTACTACAGGTTTGTTCATTAGGTATTTGATAGCTGAATGGTATGTGAACATAGTTACTTTGTACCCTATGATGTAATGTCAAAATTTATTGATTCTATGAACCACAGCTAAGAATTCTTTCTCTGTAGTGGTATATTTTCGTTCTATGGGATTCAAATTCTTACTGATGAAATAGATGGCATATTTCCCTCCATTCTCATCTTCCTGACCTAAAATTTCTCCAATATCATCATTGGAAGCATCTGTGTAAATATGGAAAGGAAGGTTCTAGTTAGGTCCACGTAGGACTGGAGTAGAAATGAGTTTCTCCTTAATGATCTCAAATGATGTTTGAAATTCTATTGTCCAGACAAAGTCTATATCCTTTTGGAGAAGGGAGAACATGGGGGCTACAATCTTGCTAAAGTTTTCTATGAATCTTTGGTAGTATCCAACATGTCCTAAGAAACTTCTGACATTAGTTTGGTTCTTTGGAGTCTCCATTTGTTGTATCACTTTGATTTTCTTAGGATCCACTTTTATCCCTTTAGTTGAGATATGGTGTCCCAACACTATCCCTTTCTCTACCATTATTAAACAATTTTTGTGACTCAGGGATAGCTGATGGTCCTCACAACGTTACAACACCTTGTCCAAATTTGTAAGAGCTTCATCAAAAGTGGAACCATACACTGTGAATTCATCCATATAGACTTCCACAGAATCATTTACTAGCTCAGCAAAGATGGCTAGAACAGCTCTCTGAAATGTTACAGGAGTGTTACATAGCCCAAAGGGAAGAACTTGATATGCGAATGTTCCCTAGGGCCAGGTGAAATTTTTTTGTCTTGGTCCTCTACTACTACTTGTATTTGGTTATATCCACTGAATCCATCCAAAAATGTGAAATACTTCCTTCCTACTAGATTATTCAAGATCTAGTCTATGAAAGGTAAAGGAAAGTAATCTCTATAAGTGGCTTCGTTGAGCTCTCTATAATCAATACACACTCTCCACTTCCTATTTTTCTTTGGGACTACTACCAAAGGTGAAACCCATTTGTTGTCAGAAATGGGATAGATGAATCCTACTTGCAGGAGTTTCTCAATCTTTGTTTTATCAATATCTTTGAGAACAGGATTGAGTCTTCGTTGTGGTTGACAAACAGGTCTAACATCTTCAATATAGATGTGATGGGTACAAACACTATGGTGTATTGCTCTCATGTCTGTATAATCCTAAGCAAAACATTTGGTCTATTTACCAAAACATCAAATAATTTAAGTTCATCTAACTCTATCAACCAACTATTGATATTTAAGGTTTTTCCTAGTAGTAACATGATAGTTTTGGTTTCGGGGTAGTTGGAGGTGACAATATGAACTTCTCTCATTAAGGTGTTGAGAGGATAGCTATGTGGTATAGATGTGATGGGTACAAACATTTGGGTGTATTCCTCTCATGTCTGTATAATCCCAAGTAAAAGATTTGGATCTATTTACCAAAACATCAAATAATTTGAGTTCATCTGACTCTATCAACCAACTGTTGATATTTAAGGTTTTTCCTGATAGTAACATGATAGTTTTGGTTCCGGGCTAGTTGGAGGTGACAATATGAACTTCTCTCATTAAGGTGTTGAGAGGATAGCTATGCAGTATAGTTTTGTGGAGTCTAGCAATATCTGCAAAGAAGTGATCTATTTTTAGAATGATATTAGCTAGAGGACAAAGTAACGTTGTGAAGTTGGTGTAATCATGTTCCATATCATCAGTGTGGATCGAGTGTCCTAAAATCTCTTCTACTTCTAAAATTTCTTCATCCCCTGAGTCTATGGCAAGATCTTGTATGTTGTTTTCCAATTCATCTTCCAAATCTTCACCATGTTGTTTGATGACTACCATAGCAAGTGAGGCTAGATTCTCTTATTTGTTAGAACCATCTGGTTCATCAACCCAAACTTGGTTATGCATAGCAGGTTGAGCAAGGGGATATAGGAATAAGTGTTTTCTATTGGAACCATTTGAAATGGTCATTCCTCGTGCTCTGTAGTAAATTTTTAGCTACAACTATAGCCAACCAAGGAATGCCCAATATTAATGGGTAACTATCGTTGGGTGTGAGGGACTGGATTATTTGTAAATCCGCTGGGTATTCCCAATCATCAACCTTGACAGGAACATTTTCTAAGACACCTTTGGGATAGCTATGGATTGATTTTCCATTTGCAGTATGGTGGTTGTGGAATGTAGAGCACTGAGTCCCAATTTTTCCATAACATCCACTGTCATTATGTTAATGGTTGCTCCCAAGTCCACAAGTGCATTAGGTATTTCTACCTCATTGATTGTCACTGTTATGAGTGGACTGCCTAGGTCACCATATTTTGGGGTTGAGGTTACTCCAACCAAAAGGTCAGCTAAGTATCCATTGATGTGGACAATATTAATCTATTTTGGTTTCCTTCTTGGTGTTTTTATGCACAACTGTTTAACTAGCTAGTTTAGTTCAGGAATTTCTTTAATCACCTGTAACAAGGGAATCTTGATGTGGAGTCATTTAATTTCTTGTTTTAATGCAGTTTTAGTGGGTAAGATCATTTCTGGAGGGTTTTTCAGAGAATTTTCTTTGAGAAATATGGTCTTTATAATTTTTGGGCTTATGGTCTCTTTGCCACATCATTTGGTTAAAAAGATGAAGCTATCAAGGTAATCTTCTAGGCTCTCATCTTCTTTTTTCCTTAGTTTGAACAATTCCTCTTTCTTATCACTAACTCTACAGTAGCTCTGATATTTGTCTAAAAAGACAGATTCCATTTCATCCCACATGGTTATAGACCTTGAAATTAATCCCATGAAGTAACGCATTACAACATCTCTCAAAGTGGAGGGGAAGAGTTTGAATTTTTGGTTATCATTTTTGTATTCATATGTCTGACACATGACTTTGAACTCAAAGAGGAACTATTCAGGGTCTTCAAAGGATAATCCTCTGAAAGTTGGTAAGATGGAAGGTGAAATGTTTTTCATGGGTGCATTGTCATCTTCATTGAGAGAAATAGGATAGGTAGATGTCTATGCTGCTCTTCTTGGGTTATCACCATCTCCTTGGTTTTCTCTCCTTCCATTGAAAGGGTTGTCATTGTGATTGTCATCCATGATGTTAAAAGGAATATTCTCCTCCCCAAAGATTGGGTTTGTTGGTTGAATGCTTTCCTCTTCAAAGGTCTAGTCTAATGGATGAACTTCTGGGGTTTTTTGGGAGGTCTCGGGTTGATCCTGATCGATCAATTCATAACTAAGTTCTTCAGCTGAGACTTCTACCTCCCTATTTATGGTTGGAACTATTATTGGGGGGAAGTCTTGGTATGAATCTTCCACGTGGACCTCGTTTCCTGACCATGTAGAAAAAGAAGTCTGACAACTATTTTTTTCTAAAAGAAGTATCCAAGTAGTCTCCTATTAACACTAGAAAAGAAGGTTCCCTGACAACGGCACCAAAAAGTGGCAAGCTGTCAGAAGGTCCTAACACTTTAGTTAAAAATATGTCAATTATGTCAATCGGGTAGTGTCCAAGGCTGTGTGCAATAGGGGATATTTTTGGACATCTCACTTAGTAACAAATTTTTTGAATTTTTGAAAAAAATAGAATCTAAACTAGAAAGCATGAAAACTTTAAGCTAGAAAGCATTTGAATTCCTAATCTAGAAAGCATGTAAACTATCTAAGGATCAACACTTGCAGTTTAACTATGAATTCAAAAATAAAGGCAACTAACTACTAATTGAAAGTACATTTGACATTTTTAATCAATAACTAACAACAGATTTATGAATGAAGTGATGCTCCAGAAATTTCAAGTGAACAGAATTTCAAAGATCATTAACTTAAAAACCACAACCTACAGGAACACATAACAAAGCTAAACACAAAGTGACATTGATCTAAACAAAACATGTACAAAATAGAAATAACAACACCAACAATAAAAATACTTATCTATTCTATAATCCCTTGAGTGGCCAGCTCTTGGGAGATCCTATTATTGATTCAACTAACATTCAGTACTTCAATAGCTCCAAAGTAAATCCCTTTCATATTACTTCCATCGCTCAGAAAAGATTAAACAGAATAAAACTAGCGATATTCATTTATGTCATAAAAGTATCACAGAACAAAGAACATAGATGAACAACCCTTTTGCATTGTATATTAGAACATAACATAGCACAACATAATATCCTTGTTTTGAGCAACTACATTATATACTATACTACTACAAAATCCTAAATTTCAGATGGCAGGTAAATGCCATTGAAGAAATCTTTAAAGAAAAATAGAATTACAAACTAACTAGATGTCTTTGAAATTAAACACATTAAAGGCTCTGAGTGGAGCCATAAAATCTTAAGTATGCCCAATAGAAAATAACAGAATTGCTAACAAATTCTATGATGTATGCCTAAATATTTGGTGCCCTAAAATTTTGGCACTCTGACTTTAGCTACTTTGAAGTCCACTCCTTATGTTAGGCCATACATCGAATCCTACATAATTACACAATCTCTATAGCAATTAAGTCAACATTAGTGGCTAATTTCAATCAAATTGAAAGTAAAGATTTATACATCATTTTATCAAAAAAAGATAAATATTGCTTCTAAAAATAAACAAATTGGCATGGCTAAGGTGATTGGTCAGGACAAAAAGGGTTATATGGCTTGTTATAAAAATGAGGTTGTTTATACCTCATCACTCCCCATCAGGTTTGTACATGTTTCAATGACAGGTTGAAAAAATACCACCATAATCTTAAGCTCTCTCTTAGCTTTCTAACCATATAATTTTTTCACATTTTGAGTATGTTAAGGATTTCATCTTTAATTTCTTTTGTTAGTGTATCCATTTTTTTTCAAAACCTAGTGTGTGGTATTTTTGACTTTTTTTTAACCATTCATCAAAATTTCAAATAAATTATATTTTTAGAACTAGACTCCATTCTACACGTATTAAAAAAAATTGGATTTTCAATTAGTTTTCAAAAATTTTAGGGGGGGAGCATGCTCAATTTTCTATTTTTTAGGATGTGTCCACTTAGAAAATTAGTAAAAAATTAATTATTCATGAAAAAAATTATCAGAAAAAATAGGATAAACTACATGGTGTTAGCTAATTTCTCACCAAAGTGATTTTTGAAATTTAAAAAAAAAAGTTAAAATATTTTAGGGGGAGCACACCAAATGTTATGTTATGTTTTTATGAAAAAAAGGACCAATTTGTGTGCTCCCCCTTTTTGAACCCCTTAATCTCAACCATTTTTGATAAAAAAAATAGTAGTTTAGAAACTAGATTCGAAGCACTACGACTCTCATTTTTGTTGTATCTTCAAATCCTAAGTGTAACTATCTTCAATTTCTTATCCAACATCAGTCTTTCCTGATTTCAGAAAAAAAGTGGCATCTTAAGACCCCCTTTTGGTGCCCCATCTTTGTGCACTTACCCTATTATATCCTCATGACATCCCACATCACAAATGGGAAGTTGTCTCAATGGAATTTATAACTAGACTTCCTATCACTTGTTATCAACATGATAGAATCCTTGTGGTTGTAGATAGGTTAACTAAGGTAGCCTATTTCATACCTAGAAATAGTCCTTGCCACTATGGCATCTATATTTGTAAACGAAGATATACATTTTCATGGTCTACCCATTGTCATGATTTTAGATAGGGATAAATTGTTGACATCAAGGTTGTGGATTAAAAACTATTGCTTTCAGTACAAACCAAACTTTTGTTCAACATGCCATCCTAAAATAGATGGCCAACCTAAAAGGATAACCCAAATTCTTGAGGACATGTTGCATATGTATGCAATGGACTAGCATTGAAGAGGTGCAAGCAATTTTAAAGCCTTCAATGTAGTTAGAAGTGTTATTGTAAATAAGGACATTACATAACTAGTTAGCCTGTAGCCTATCTAGAAGATTCATATTCACACTTGTTAATTCTAAACTAATGAAGTTTTACCTTTTTATTGTTCCAAGTATGTGCCTAATCGATGTTGTCATTAATGTCAACATATTCTTGTTGTCATTGGTGTCAACTATATCCTATTCCATTACTTGTTTAGAAGACTTGTATGTTGAGGATATTGAGAAAATTAGCCTCTTCGGAATAAACAAGTAAGCCACAGTGAAGTGCAGTACAGATAGTGAGTTATATGCTGAAGAACAGTCCAGTAAATTGCTCTGCATTTGTTCCTACTTGAAGATCGTGGTCTTTGGATTCGAAGTAAATTAGAGGTATGTCTGAGGATGCTACATTTTGGGTCTAAGCCGTCCACATAAAGATCTGAGTGAGTTGTGTTCACCAGAGTGAAGCCTACTTTTTTTGTAAGTTCAGTTGAGACAGGAAGACAGTATTTGGCTCCGCATTCCTCCGCAATAAAGTATTTTGCTATGCGGTTCTAGAGGGAAGTCTGGGATGATGTTAAGTGCCTACAATTGTAATGGTTCGTGGTTTGGTGGTCTACAATCTATATTTCTTTTATGACAGTTGAAGACAGTAAAGTTCATGTACTTCAGTGAGAAGATTCCTATGAATTAAGTGGTTAAGGTTCGTGTGGTTGCTCCTAATGATTATAATGTGCTCGTGGATGTCTCCTAATCATGTTCCTATCTGGACTTTGGTCCATGTTAATAAATTGAGATGGTGTGTGAAGATTGCTCCCAGATAACGTAGTGTGTAACCAGTCTTGGCTAACCTGGTTGATCCCAGTGATTGCGGAGATCTCTAGAAGATTGTGGAAGCATGTTGTGGCATGGAAGATCATGCTTGAGTCCCATGTAAGGCATGACATGATTCTCTTTTCATTCCCTTTGCATTATATTGAAATAGGTCAGGACCTATTTTATAAATGTTTGTAATACCGACCTTGGAGATTGTTCCAATGGTTGATGCCAACCATGATGATCATTCCAAGGTTGATGTAGTGTATAAATACTTGTAGCTGAGTCATGGAAAAGTTGTCCTTGAGCGAAAATGAGAATACATTAAGAAAGGTCCAAAGGCAGAGTAGAGAAGAGGAAGGGGAAAGAAGAGGAAGAGCAGAGCAGAGGAAGAGCAGGGCAGAGGAAGAGCAGAGCTGAGGAATTGTTTATTCACAATAAAGAAATGTGTTCAAAGTGGCAGTGAATTTGGAAGTAAGCCATTAGTAGGGTTTAACAGCCCTTATTGTAATCTTGCTAGGTTTAGGGTTGAGGCAGTGAGCCTACTAGACCTAGTTGTTCTTCATGGAAGTAAGCCAGTATGTTTAGGCCCATGGGGTGACCAAGCCTGAACATCACTATTTCAAGATTGCAATATATATTGAGAGTTAATCCTCTCCATGGTTTTTCCCCACCTTGGGGTTTTCCACATAAATCTAGTGTCTCTTGTGTTTGATGTTGTTAAGTTTCTGATTTCATGCACTCATTGTTAAATCATAATAATTGAGGATAAGTGATGAATGTTTAATTGCAGAAAGTGTTTAATTTTTTGTGACAATTGATTCACCCCCTCTCAGTTGTCCGGTGCATATCAACAATTGGTATCATAGCTAAGTATCTGAAGAAAGTTTAATAGCTCTAGGAAGATCCAAAATGTCTTACAAGAAGGAAATGTCACATTTTGATGGAACTAATTACATTCTCTGGAAGGCTCAGATGAATGTTGCAAGTATGAGGTGAGCCAGTGTTGTCATTGATGTCAACATACTCATATTGCATTGACAAGAAGGATTGGATGAGCTGTGTGCTGAGGATATTGAGAAAATTAGCCTCAGTCAGGAACAGTGAAGAACCGTGATGAGAAGAAGGCAAATGTATTGTATAGGTTGAGAACCAGAGGATGCGGATTAAAGGGTTTGTAGATATAAGTCTTGAGATGCCTCAGTTAAGATTTCAGAGGTCCACATGAAGATCTGAAGGAGTTGTGGCTGTCGGTGTAGAACCGGTTCTGGCAAGTATTCAGAGATGACAGAGGATCACAAAAAGGTCCGGTGAGGTCCGGAACTGTATAATCCTAATCTGCGGATTGGAAGGAGTCTTTGGGATGTCCTTGTGATGTGCCATCTCAAGTTGTGTATGATTTGGAGGTCCAGAAGTACCTCTTGCATTATGATAGTGGCGACAGACAGTGTTCTTGAAGTTCTGGATAAGGAAGAGAAGAGATTCCAGTAAGTAAAGAAAGTGCGGATGTACCTGGTCATTCAGGCAGGCTTGTGAAGGTTCTTGGATCATGTTGAGGTTGTGTTGTTGGTCCGCATTGATAGTAGAGCTCGAAATTGAAGTTATTCTTCCAGATGAAGTTCTTGCTCTGTTTAGCCGACCGGATGAGTTGTTCATCCTGCGAATGTTCTTGTGGTGGCCGACCGGATGTGTTATTCATCTTGCGGATACTCTTATGGTTGTTTGCCGACTTAGATGTTTGTTCCTAAGTTGATGTCTTGTATAAATAACGGTTTGTGAGTTCATTTCGAAGTGTGGATTGTGTGGATGAGTGTGGCATAGCGAAGAGAAGTGCGAAAGGCAGAGCAGAGGTTTTTGGGCTTAAATGGAACTGATCTGGACATGGTAGAGATGTCATTCTCCAGTTCAAGATTGTGATTCTTATCACTTTGTAGACAGTGTGTCTCCTTGTAGGCAGTGGGCCTCTTTGTGAGCAGTGTGCTCGGGCAGTGAGCCCTAATTGGCAAGTGCCATTCTTTTTCTTATTCTTCTAACAGAGAATAATCCTTGGGTTAATCACCCCGTGGTTTTTCCCTTAACCGGGTTTTCCACGTCAAAATCTTGGTGTTCAATGTGTTGATGTTTATCTGCTCTTGTGTTTATGTATTATGCTTTCATGGATGATTAATTGATATGCTGTTAACTAACAATGAAGAATCAAGTGTTTGAAAGAACAAGAAGTTTTATACAACTGATTCACCCCCCCTCTTAGTTGTATGCCTTAAATCCAACAATTGGTATCAGAGCCAAGTTCCTCTGAAAGGAGCTTAACCGCTTGAGGAGATCCAGGATGTCGTCATACAAGAAGGATAGTCCGAAGTTTGATAGAACCAACTTCACTCTCTGGAAAGGTCGCATGAAGTGTCACTTGGAATGTATGGGAAAAGCATACTTGGCTATGGTCTCAAAACCATATGTACCTCCACAAGGTGGTCCGACAACTCTGAATGAAATCACAGATGCTGAAAATAATCTGCGGACCAAGGAAGCCCTACTAAGCGCATTGAATGATTCAGATCTCTCAAATGTTATTGACCTACCAATTGCATATGAGATCCTGACTAAACTGGAACTTCTGTATGAAGGAGATGAGTTTGTCAAAAGTGCAAGGTTGCAAAGTCTGAAAGGGAAATTTGAAAGATTGAAGATGAGAGATGATGAAAATATCACTACCTTTATGCCAAGAGTGAATGAGCTGGTATGTGGAATTAGAAATGCTGGTGGAACTCTAGATGAAAATGAGATTGTCTGCAAAATCCTAAGATCCCTTCCTGCTGCCTACAAAATCAAGGTTGCTGCCATTGATGAATTCAGAGCCCACACAACTGTCACAAGAGAACAACTGGCTGGCAAACTAGCTGCATTTAAAATGACCGAGTTTGGAGATGATCCTCCCAAGACTGAATCTGCTTTCAAAGCCAGTGCCTATGTGAAAGGCAAACAGAGATTTGATCCGGGAGAAAACTCATCAAGGAAGATGTCATGGTATGATCAAGCAAGAAGAGACATGGAAGAAGAAGAAGCCGAAACAGCTCAACTTGAAGCCCTCATTGCAAAGAGACTGCCAAGAGGATCTGGTAAGTATGAAGGAAAACTACCCTTTAAGTGTTTCAACTGCAATAAGATTGGTCATTTTGCTTCAAGATGTCCGGAAAGATCTGCAAGGTCTAATACTAACAAACAAAGGTTTCAAAAGAACTGCTATTATGTTCATGAAGAAGATGACAATGAAGGAGTAACAGATGATGAATCAGAACTAGAAAGCAAATCCGGAAATGAATGGGTGTTTATTGCCATCAAGGAAGAAGATTCAATATCCTCTGAATCTGTCAATCACAAGGTTGTGGAAAGAGCTTTGGCTGCTCAAGTGGAAGAAAAGGATGATTGGGTTATTGATAGTGGATGTTCTCACCATATGACTGGTGACAAGAATAAGTTCTTAGATTTGGAAAGGTATGAAGGAGGAATGGTAAAGTTTGGTGACAATTCTGCTGGCAGAATCAGAGGTAGGGGAACTATTTTCTTTGATGGAAAGAGCAAAACAGGTAATGTACTATATGTTGAAGGATTGAAGCACAATCTTCTCAGTGTTGGTCAGTTAGTGGACAAAGGCTATGATCTCCGATTCAAGAATGGAAAATGCAGAATCTTTACAAGCTCCGGAACTGAAATTGCATCCGGTGCTCAAACAAAAGGTAATATCTTTCATCTGGTTGGTTCAAACAAAAGTTGTCTGTTTGCTCAAGTTGATCAGAGTTGGTTATGGCATAGAAGAATGTGTCATGTGAATTTTGATAACATCATCAAGATAAGCAATATTCAGGCTGTAAGAGACCTTCCAAAATTGGTGAAACCTACAAATAGTTTGTGCAAAGAATGTTAGCTAAGTAAACAGAGTAGAGTCTCTTTCAAAAGCAAAGATCAGTCTTCTACCGGATTGTTGGAATTAGTACATACTGATCTCTGTGGTCCGACAAGAATCAAGAGTCTGCAAGGTGATAGATATTTCATGTTGTTAATTGATGATCATTCCCGGATGATGTGGGTTACCTTTCTAAAAGAAAAATCAGAAGCATTTGAGAAGTTCAAAATCTTCAAAGCTATGGTAGAGAATCAAACCGGATTGAAACTAAAGTGTCTAAGGTCTGATAGAGGTGGTGAATTTACATCTGGTGAGTTCATTGACTTTTGTGAGAAGCAGGGTATAAGGAGACAATTGTCTGCTCCTAGGACTCCACAGCAGAATGGAGTAGTTGAAAGAAAGAACCGGACCATCCAGGAAGCTGCCAGGACAATGATGTTGGAAGAAAATGTTCCTCAGATGTTTTGGAAAGAAGCTATCAGCACTGCAGTCTACACTCTCAATCGAGTTCAAATCAGAAACAACACCGGTAAGACCCCCTATGAACTCTGGTTTGGCATCACTCCTACTGTGAAATATTTCAGAGTATTTGGTAGCAAGTGTTATATTAAAAGAGATGAAGATCTAGGAAAGTTTGATGCTAGAAGTGATGAAGGAATTTTCTTGGGCTACTCCACACAAAGCAAAGCATACAGGTGTTACAATAAGAGATTGAGGAAGATGATAGAAAGCACCAATGTGAAAGTTGATGAAGGAATTGAGAAGCCTTCAAGATTTTATGAGTTTGATGAAGATGATCAAGATGGTGTTCAGGTTCAAGGGACTCAATCCCCTCCGGTAAGTCAGAATCAACTTGATCCAGTAAATCAGGAAGAAGAAATAGGTCAGAATGAACCTGATCAAGGAGCAACAGTGCAGGATATTCCCAAAATTCTAAGGTATGTAAGACTAAACCACTCTGAAGATCAGATCATAGGTGACAGAAGCAAAGGTGTGCAAACTAGAAGGAATGTTGCTAAAAATCAGGATGAATGTTGTCTGATTTCAAAGATTGAACCTAAAACAGTAAATGAAGCCTGCAATGATGAAAACTGGACTAAAGCAATGAAAGATGAATTAATGCAAATTGAGAAAAATCATACTTGGGATCTTGTTCCCAGACCTAGAGACAGGAATGTGATTGGAACCAAATGGGTCTTCCGGAACAAACTGAATGAAACTGGTGAAGTTATCAGAAACAAAGCTAGATTGGTCTGCAAAGGCTACTCTCAAATAGAAGGAATTGACTTTGAAGAGACCTTTGCTCCGGTGGCAAGAATTGAAGCAGTCAGATTATTTCTTGCATTTGCTGCCTTCAAAGACTTCAAGGTATATCAGATGGATGTCAAGTCTGCTTTCCTAAATGGTGATCTGGAAGAAGAAGTTTACATTGAACAGCCGGATGGATTTCAATTGTCTGATAATGATGATATGGTCTGCAAGTTGAAGAAAGCATTGTATGGACTAAAGCAAGCCCCAAGAGCATGGTATGAAAGGTTGGATAAGCATCTTGTGCAGATTGGATTCAACAAAGGTACTGCTGACAGTAACTAATATTTCAAAATTGTTCATGAAAACATTTTGATTGTTGAAGTGTTTGTGGATGATATCATTTTTGGAGGAAGAGATAGTATGTGCAAAAATTTTACAAATCAGATGAAAAGTGAGTTTGAAATGTCTATGCTTGGTGAAATGAATTTCTTCTTGGGTCTGCAAATTACTCAAACAAAGAAAGGAATCTTCATTTCTCAGACCAAATATGTGAAAGAATTGTTAAGGAAATATGGTATGGAAGATTCAAAACCAATGAACACTCCCATGGCAACCGGATGTAAGTTGAGCAAAGATGATGACTCCCCAAAGGCAGATCAGACAAAGTATAGATCAATGATTGGTGGATTGTTGTATCTCACTCAGACTAGACCAGATATAATGCAGGCTGTTGGTCTTGTGGCAAGATTCCAGTCTGATCCTAGAGAATCTCATGTTATGGCAATCAAAAGAATTTTTAGGTACCTGAAAGGAACAGTTGAGTATGGTCTATGGTACCCTAGAGATCCGGATTTCTCTCTTCATGCTTACACAGATGCAGATTGGGCAGGAGATGTGGTTGACCGGAAGAGCACTAGTGGTGGAGCATTCTTTTTGGGGAAGAGATTGGTTTCTTGGCTAAGCAAGAAACAAGATGCAATATCTCTATCTACAACTGAAGCAGAATACATTGCAGCAGCAGGTAGTTGCACTCAAATCTTATGGATGAAGCAGATGCTAAGAGACATTAAAGTTGAATATGAGGAGCCTATCACAATTTTCTGTGATAATTCAAGTGCAATTAATATTTCTAAGAATCCGGTATTGCATTCTAAGACTAAACACATATCTATCAAGTTTCACTTTTTGAGAGAACAAGTGAACAAGGAAGAAGTCAGATTGGAGTATGTTCCCTCAAAGGATCAGATTGCAGATATCTTTACTAAACCTCTTCCCAAGGACTCTTTTGAATATCTCCGGGAGAAGTTAGGGGTCATGGCCCCTCTGGTGATGAACTAGGATGCACTGATGTGCATCAGTCCGGTGGATATCACAGTCATATCTTGTGATCCGGATTGATGATGGGGAGCTGCAACTAAGGGGGAGCAGCTGGTATGATTCTGATGTATGAGAATTGCACGTATGAGTCCTTTGCAATTGATGTCAAAGGGGGAGAGAAGACATGTGAAAAACAAGTGGTTGATGATCAAAGGGGGTGCAGTAAAGGAAGAGAAGACATGTGAAAAGTTGTTGTTGATAGGGGGAGCTGTGACAGAAAGGAGAAGTTCTTGTCTTGATGGTTTTTCACATCATATGTTGCCATCAATGACAAAGGGGGAGATTGTTGCAAGTATGAGGTGAGCCAGTGTTGTCATTGATGTCAGCATACTCATATTGCATTGACAAGAAGGATTGGATGAGCTGTGTGCTGAGGATATTGAGAAAATTAGCCTCAGTCAGGAACAGTGAAGAACCGTGATGAGAAGAAGGCAAATGTATTGTATAGGTTGAGAACAGGAGGATGCGGATTAAAGGGTTTGTAGATATAAGTCTTGAGATGCCTCAGTTAAGATTTCAGAGGTCCGCATGAAGATCTGAAGGAGTTGTGGCTGTCGGTGTAGAACCGGTTCTGGCAAGTATTCAGAGGTGACAGAGGATCACAAAAAGGTCCGGTGAGGTCCGGAACTGTATAATCCTAATCTACGGATTGGAAGGAGTCTTTGGGATGTCCTTGTGATGTGCCATCTCAAGTTGTGTATGATTTGGAGGTCCGGAAGTACCTCTTGCATTATGACAGTGGCGACAGATAGTGTTCTTGAAGTTCCGGATAAGGAAGAGAAGAGATTCTAGTAAGTAAAGAAAGTGCGGATGTACCTGGTCATTCAGGCAGGCTTGTGAAGGTTCTTGGATCATGTTGAGGTTGTGTTGTTGGTCCGCATTGATAGTAGAGCCTGGAATTGAAGTTATTCTTCCGGATGAAGTTCTTGCTCTGTTTAGCCGACCGGATGAGTTGTTCATCCTGCGAATGTTCTTGTGGTGGCCGACCGGATGTGTTATTCATCTTGCGGATACTCTTATGGTTGTTTGCGGACTTAGATGTTTGTTCCTAAGTTGATGTCTTATATAAATAACAGTTTGTGAGTTCATTTCGAAGTGTGGATTGTGTGGATGAGTGTGGCATAGCGAAGAGAAGTGCGAAAGGCAGAGAAGAGGTTTTTGGGCTTAAATGGAACTGATCCGGACATGGTAGAGATGTCATTCTCCAGTTCAAGATTGTGATTCTTATCACTTTGTAGACAGTGTGTCTCCTTGTAGGCAGTGGGCCTCTTTGTGAGCAGTGTGCTCGGGCAGTGAGCCCTAATTGGCAAGTGCCATTCTTTTTCTTATTCTTCTAACAGAGAATAATCCTTGGGTTAATCACCCCATTGTTTTTCCCTTAACCAGGTTTTCCACGTCAAAATCTTGGTGTTCAATGTGTTGATGTTTATCTGCTCTTGTGTTTATGTATTATGCTTTCATGGATGATTAATTGATATGCTGTTAACTAACAATGAAGAATCAAGTGTTTGAAAGAACAAGAAGTGTTATACAACTGATTCACCCCCCCCCTCTCAGTTGTATGCCTTAAATCCAACAATGAAAAGCCATCTTCTTTCTCTTGGTATCAAAGTTTGGAAAGATGTAGAAACAGAATACACCATACCTCAAAATGGTCTGACGATTGAAGATGAAATCAAAGAATATGAGATAAATATCAAGGCAAGGGATGCTCTACTAAGCTCATTAACCAACTCAATACTGACGAAAGTGGTAGATCTTGAAACTACAAATAAGGTATGGGAAAAGTGGAAAAATATATATGAAGGAGATGACTTTGTGAAGGAAGACAAGTTACAAAGTTTGAAAGTGAAATATGAAAGCTTGAAGATGAACAATGATGAAAACATATCAGCGTTTATGCAAAGAGATGATGAACTTGTTACAGGAATAAAATCCATAGGTGGAACTCTCGATGAAAAGGAAATTATCACAAAAATACTCAGATCTTTGCCCAAGTCCTACTATCACAAGGTGGCCACGATTGAAGAATTCATGCAAGTAAAAATAGTTAACAAGGATCAGTTGCTTGGTAAGCTTATTGCTTTTGATATAAGGGAGTTGGATGATGCTCTGCCAAAAGATGAGACTCCCTTCAAAGCTAGTACTCCTGGAAGTACCTCCAGATCATAAAAGTATAAGATAGAATCTGATGATGAGATAGATGAAGTTGAAGCCAACTTTATGGATAGGCTACAAAGAGGATCTAGTAAGTATAAACAAAAATTACCTTTCAAATGTTTCTCCTGTAGTAAAGTAGGTAATTTTGCTTCCATATGTCCTAAAAGAATTGAAAGAAATAGAAGAAGTTATGAAAACAGGCCTAGGACCCAAAAGAAGTGTTATTATGTTGAAAATTTTGATGATGATGAAGTATCAGATAATGGTGACCCAGATAATGCTAATTCCTCTATAAATGAATACTTGTTCATTGCTATTAAGGAAGATCTTGTGTCTACTAATTCTTCTAGTTGTATGAAGGAGGAAAAACTAGTGGAAAGTGCTTTGGCTACTCAGGTCATCAAGGACAAAGATGAATGGGTTATTGATAGTGGTTACTCTCACCACATGACTGGTGACTTGTAATTTTGGAAAGATATGATGGTGGGCTAGTTAGGTTTGGAGATGACATAGCTGGTAGGATTTGTGGAAAAGGATCTATTTCTTTTGATGGCAAGCATAATACTGAAGATGTCTTGTATGTGAAAGGATTAAAGCACAATCTTATGAGTGTGGGTCATATGTGTGACAAGGGCTATGACTTAAGCTTCAAGGAAAATGGATGCAAGATCAGGGAAAGATCTGGAACAATCATTGCAACTGGTAAGAAGACTAGAGGTAATATCTATCACTTGAAAGGAACCAAGAACTATTGCTTGTTGACTCAAATTGATGAAAGTTGGTTATGGCATAGAAGGTTGTGTTACATAAATTTTGACAATATTATGAAGATAAGTACTGCACAGATTGTTAGAGATTTGTCTAAGCTTGTGAAGCCTGCTAAACTAGTTTACAAGGAGTGTCAATTTGGGAAATAGACAAGAACAAGTTTCAAAAGCAAGGATTAATCAGTTGGAGGACTACTTGAGCTAGTGCATACAGACTTGTGTGGACCTACCAAAGTAAGAAGTTTGCAAGGATATAGGTATTTCATGCTACTCATTGTTGATTATTCTAGAATGACTTGGGTCACCTTCTTAAAAGACAAAGCTGAAGCTCTAGATAAATTTAAGGCATTTAAGGAAATGGTTGAAAATGAAATGGATTTGAAAATTAAATGTTTGAGATCTAATAGAGGAGGAGAGTTCACATCAAATGAATTCAATTTCTTTTGTGAAGAGCATGGAATAAAGAGATAGCTATTTGTGCCCAGAACTCCACAACAAAATGGATTAGTTGAAAGGAAAAATAGAATAGTTTAAGAAGCTGCAAGAACCATGATGAAGGAAGCTCATCTTCTAGAACCATATTGGAGAGAGGCAATTCACACCGCAGTATATATCCTAAACAGAGTTCAAGTAAAAGGTAATAGTTCAAAAATTCCCTATGAATTGTGGCATGGTAGAGTTCCAATTGTGAAATACTTCAAAGTCTTTGATAGCAGATGTTATATCAAAAGAGAAGAAGATTTAGGCAAGTTTGATGCTAGATGTGATGAAGGAATCTTCCTTGGTTACTCCACCAAGAGTAAGGCCTACCGGTGCTATAATAAGAGACTGAATAAAATCATTGAAAGTGCAAATGTCAAATTTGATGAATATAAAGAAAGGTCTTCAGAACCAAGTGAATATGAGTCAGATGATCCAGATGTTTCAGAAGTAGTGCAGCATGAAGATAGCACAGATGAAGAAGAACAAGCTCTGGTAAGTGCTACAAAAAATCCAAGATATGTAAGAATTGGTCATTCTAAAAATCAAATCATAGGAGATAAGAGCAAAGGGATCTTAACCAAAAGAAAAGTTGCAGAAGAACAAGTAAATTTCTATTTAATCTCTAAGATTGAACCTAAAACTGTGGATGAGACATGCAAAGATGAGAATTGGATAAAGGCCATGGAAGAAGAATTGATGCAAATAGAAAAGAATCAGACTTGGGATCTTGTTCTCAGACTAGCAGACAAGAATGTAATTGGTACAAAGTGGGTCTTCAGAAACAAAATGAATGAGAATGGTGAAGTGGTAAGAAACAAAGCAAGATTGGTATGCAAAGGCTACACTCAGGTTGAAGGAATAGACTTTGAAGAAACTTTTGCTCCGACAGCAAGGATTGAAGCAATAAGGATGTTTCTAGGTTTTGCAGCATACAAAGATTTCAAAATTTATCAAATGGATGTGAAGTATGCTTTCTTAAATGGAGAGTTGGAAGAGAAAATCTATATTGAACAACCAGAAGGATTTCAGTCATCAGAGTAAGGGGACATGGTATACAGATTGAAGAAAGCATTGTATGGATTAAAGCAAGTTCCCAGGGCATGGTATGCATGGTTGGACAGGTACCTGATGCAGATAGGGTTTAGTAAAGGTACGATAGATAGTAACCTCTACTTCAAGATCAATGATGAACAAACTCTGATTGTTGTAGTTTTTGTTGATGATATTATTTTTGGAGGCAATGAAGGTATGTGCTCAATCTTTGCTAGAGAAATGCAAAATGAATTCAAAATGTCTATGTTTGGGGAGATGAACTTCTTTTTAGGTATGCAAATAAGTCAATTAGATAAGGGTATCTTCATTTCTTAGTCCAAGTATGTTAAAGAGTTGTTAAAGAAATTTGAGATGGAAGACTCTAAACCAGTATGCACATCTATAATAACTAGTTGTAAGTTGAGAAAAGATGATAACTCACCCATGGCAGACTAGAAAAAGTATAGATCTATGATTGGAGGATTACTTTATCTGACTCAAACTAGACCTAACATAATGCATACAGTGTGTCTTGTGGCAAGATTTTAGGCTGAACCCAAGGAATCACATGTGATGGCAGTCAAGAGAATTCTAATATATTTAAAAGGTACAATAGATACCCCAAGGACAATGACTTTATTCTCAGTGCATATACTGATGCAGATTGGGCTGGAGATGTTGATGACAGAAAAAGCACAAGTGGAGATGCATTCTTCTTGGGAAAAAGATTAGTATCTTGGTTAGGCAAGAAACGGGATTTAATATCCCTGTCTATTGTTGAAGCAGAATACATTGTAGCAGGATGTAATTGCACTCAAGTGTTATGGATGAAGCAGACTTTGAAGGACATCAGAGTTGTGTATGAAGATCCAATTACAATCTTTTGTGACAACACAAGTGCCATCAATATATCAAAGAATCCATTGATGCATTCAAGGACAAAGCACATATCCATTAGGTATCATTTTTTGAGAGAAAAGGTGATAGAGAATGAAGTGAAGTTGGAGTATGTTTCAACCAAGGATCAGATTGCAGACATATTTACCAAGCCTTTGCCCAAGGATACTTTTGAGTATCTTAGAGAAAAGTTAGGGGTCATCACCCCTCCTGATCTAAACTAATATGCACAATGGTGCATCATTCTGGAGGTGTTCAGAGGTCTGGATTGATGTTTTTTAGGGCTACTTCTAAGGGGGAGTAGTCAAAAAGTTTAGAAGAGAGATTATATCATAGTAGGAAAGTGCAAGTATGTGCCCTTTTCCATTGATATCAAAGGGGGAGAGAAGTCATGTGAAAACTTAAAATGCAGATGTGTAAGAGAAAGAGTGCAAATGAGTGCAAATGTGTAAAAGAAAGAGTGTAGTTGTGAAAAGAGAAAGGGGGAGAATCTTGTCTTGATGGCTGTTGCAGTTTTTCACATCATATATTGCCATCAATGACAAAGAGGGAGATTGTTGCAAGTATGTGCCTAATCGGTGTTGTCATTGATGTCAACATATTCTTGTTGTCATTGGTGTCAACTATATCCTATTCCATTACTTGTTTAGAAGAGTTGTATGTTGAGGATATTCAGAAAATTAGCCTCTCCAAAAGAAACAAGTAAGCCACAATGAAGTGCAGTACAGAAAGAGAGTTGTATGCTAAAGAACAGTCCAGTAAACTACTCTGCATTTGTTCCTTCTTGAAGATCATGGTCTACGGATTGGAAGTAAGTTAGAGGTATGTCTAAGGATGCTACATTTTGGTTCTAAGCCATCCACATAAAGATCTGAGTGAGTTGTGTTCACCAGAGTGAAGCCTACTTTTCCTGTAAGTTCAGTTGAGACAGGAAGACAGTATTTGGCTCTACATTCCTCCACAATAAAGTATTTTTCTATGTGGTTCTAGAGGGAAATCTAGGATGATGATAAGTGCCTACAATTGCAATGGTTCGTGGTTTGGTCATCCACAAGCTATCTTTGTTTTATGACAGTTGAAGACAGTAAAGTTCATGTACTCCAGTGAGAAGATTTCTATGAATTAAGTGGTTAAGGTTCATGTGGTTTCTCCTGATGATTATAGCATGCTTGTGGATGTCTCCTAATCATGTTCCTATCTAGACTTTGGTCTGTATTAATAAATTGAGATGGTGTGTGAAGATTGCTCCCAGATAACGTAGCATGTAACCAATCTTGTCTGACCTGGTTGATCCCAGTGATTGCGGAGATCTCTAGAAGATTGTGGAAGTGTGTTGAGGTGTGGAAGATCATGCTTGAGTTCCAGCTAAGGCATGATGTGATCCGCTTTTCATTCCCTTTGCATGATGTTGCAATAGGTCAAGACCCATTTTGTAAATGTTTGTAATACCGACCTTGGAGATTGTTCCAATGGTTGATGCCGACCTTGATGATCATTCCAAGGTTGATGTAGTGTATAAATACTTGTAGATGAGTCATGGAAAAGTTGTCCTTGAGTGAAAATGAGAATACATTAAGAAAGGTCCAAAGGCAGAGCAGAGAAGAGGAAGAGGAAAGAAGAGGAAGAGGAAAGAAGAGGAAGAGCAGAGTAGAGGAAGAGCAGCACAGAGGAAGAGCAGAGTTGAGGAATTATTTATTCACAATAAAGAAAGGTGTTCAAAGTGGCAGTGAATTTGGCAGTAAGCCACCAGTAGGGTTTAACAGCCCTCAAGGTTTAACAACCCTTATTATAATCTTGCTAGGTTTAGGGTTGAGGTATTGAGCCTGCTAGACCTAGTTGTTCTTCATGGTAGTAAGCCAGTATGTTTAGGCCCATGGGCTGACCAAGATTGAACATCACTATTTCAAGATTGCAATATATATTAAGAATTAATCCTCTGTGGTTTTTCCCCACCTTGGGGTTTTCCACATAAATCTGGTGTCTCTTGTGTTTGATGTTGTTAAGTTTTTGATTTCATGCACTCATTATTAAATCATAATAGTTGAGGATAAGTGATGAATGTTTAATTGCATAAAGTGTTTAAGTTTTTGTGACAACTGATTCACCCCCCCTCTCAGTTGTCCGGCACATATCAACATTTATCTCTCTTCATAGATACTTTAAAAATATCATCAAACTTTTCCTGAGTGTTCTAACATGTGTCACACTCTTGGAGGGTTAGTTTTTTACTCCCACCTTTCTACCTCCTCCTTGCCCTACTTATACAAGGAGTGTCATTGAAAATTGGAAGCTTCACATTTGATTCACTTTTTTTTTATAAAATATACCCTAGTTAGGGACCAGGGACCCATCAAAAAAGGGTCAAGCCCAAGATGTCCATTGACACTATCACCACAAACATCCATTAACCACATAAAATTAGAGGGAAAATTACAACGGCCCAACCCTGTGAGAGTATTCATTGACTATTACAGACTAGAGTCACCAAAAACTAGGGAGGCAAATTACATCGGCCTTACCCTGCTTCAAAGTTTTCAAAACAGACAAAAAGAGAACATAACAGTACTGGAGATCATACTTAACTAGACTTTCCATCGCAACATACCACACCTTCCTCATCACATGTTCACATATACTGTGGACGCTCAAGATCTGGCACCTCCACCCCCATCTTGCCCACAATCCCAGCCACCATCTTCCGCGTGTCCAACACTTCCAAAAGAATGTCATGCAAGTGCGCAAGTTCTGATTCATGAAACTCTGTAGCTTGGCTAGAGCTTTCGACCATGTCCTCGTGTGTGAGCATAGACGTGGTTGGAATGGAGAGGAGAGTCATCACCACCATCAATTGCACCACTCCAAATACGTTCCAACGCCCCCTGGATGACCTCGGGTCTAAGAGTAGGTTTACCATGGCTTCCCTAACATGGACCTCCTCCTTTCCATCCACCTCTTTAACTACCATAAGCAACTGAAGGAGCCATTCTTTCAAAATGGGGTTCTTTATTTCCTTCTCCAATTCATGAATGAAGCCCGCCATGGCTTCTTCCATTAGGAGCTTCTTCAGTTGCTTCCTCTGCACATATTTCCATTTCATTATTCCCCCCACACTAGCGTTGGGGACTTCTCTGGGGATTTTCCTTCACCTAGGAGCACCTGACACATTCTTCCTCTTTAGATTCAGATCCTCTCCCCCTCCCTGAGCTCCCTCCATGTCATCGAAGGGTTACAGAGTTTTTGTAGAGAGGACTTGAACAAAATGCACTGAACTGACAAAGTCATCAAAACTTAAAAGGCTACTTGCCTTCATTTACACTCCTTGCTATATCATGATTGATACTGAGCCAAGCACCCGCCACCTTTCTAATCAATTCTCTGGCCTTAATGCCTTGTAAATGCTATGAGTGACTCATTCTACATGCTAGCCCATTATTGGGGGGAAGGATTTGATGTCCTCCTGAATAAGAAGAAGTAGATCTCTTGGAACCTCCTCATTCCAAACCAAACCACCATGGGAGTCTCTAGCGGCTAGGTTAACCCCATAGTTTGTCACCCAGTCAGCTACCTTGTTACCTTGTCTTTTGATGTGGGAGATGGAAAAACCACTAAAGGCTTCTATCAGGCCATGGATTTTCTTCATAATCTTCTCTAGCCGCCAGCATCTAGCTTGCCCATTCTTCACTAGGCCAACTATAATTCTTGAGTCCCCTTCCACCCATAATTTCTCCCAACCCTTTGAGATTGCCACCTCTAATCCTTTCCAAAGGGCTCTCACTTCCACCAGATTGTTAGTGTCAATTCTTGCATCCAAAGTATAGAAACCAAAAGGCTGCCCCCCGTGATCCCTGAATATCCCTCCTCCTCCTACCTTACCGGGATTCCCTTTAGCCACCCGATCAAAGTTTAATTTGACCCATCCTTGCTCCGGCAGCTTCTAGAAGACTTCTAGTTTGCATGACCCCTTGATGCCTTGGTTCAGATGCCCAAGGCATCTGGGGCATGTCTTCTATCCAAGGTCCCTACCAGAATCTTACTTTGTCTCCCATTCCAATCCACCAAGTTAATTCTAGTTTTACTAAATCGATGCATGTCTTTAAGAAGTTCCAAAAACTAGAACCTCTGGGGAGTGCAACAATCTAATTGAATAGGAGGCTAATATCATTCTAAAGGTATTTGGCTTGAATTGCTTTGCTCCACATTCTTCCTTTTTCTTCATAGATTCTCTAGACTAGCTTTTCCCCTAGAGCTTTGTTGACCGATTTGATGTTTCTAAGACCCAAACCCCCTTTCCTTTTGGGGGAGCATACCTCTTCCCATTTTACCATAAAATACTTGAAGGAATCCTCAGTTCCACACCATAGAAAATTTCTTTGATCTTTCTATAAAGACAGGGTCACCTTGCTTGGGATATGAAAAACGGACATAGTATAGATTGAAATTGCAGCTAGAGAGGCCTTAATTAGGGTAATTCTACCTACCAAAGAGAGCCACTTGCCCTTCCAGGATGCCATCTTGCTTTGCATGTTGTTCACCACTTTTTTCCATTCCCGATCAAAAGCCCTCTTGTCCACCAACAACATTCTGAGATAGCTATTCAGCAAAGATCCTTTTTCAAAGCCCAAAATCTGGTTTACCTCTATCTCTTCTGCACATAGATCCTTGAGAAAGAAAATCCTAGATTTTCCCAAGTTCATTACCTGCCCTGATGCCACCTCATATCTTTGCAGGATCTTTTTGATCCCTCTAACTTCTTTGCTTATGGCTTCACCAAAAAGCAATGTGTCATCCACAAACTATAAATGAGTCAGATTGGGACACCCTCTAGAAACTTGTAAACCTCTAATTTCCTTAGCCCTTATGGCCTCATTTATTGTGTGCGCTAAGGCTTTGGCTACTACCAAGAACATGATTGGGGAAAGGGTGTCTTTCTACCTGAGGCCTCTCTTCGCTGGGAAGAAATCTGAAGCAATCCCATTGATCAACACTGCATATGAAACAGAGGAGATGCAACTGAAGGTCCAATCACACCAATCCTCACAAAAACCTAGTTTCTTCATAATTCTCATTAGAAAAGGCCACGATATTCTAACATAGGCTTTATTCATGTCCAACTTTAAAACCATTCCTTCTTTCCCCTTTTCCTTAATCGAGTGGATCATCTCATGTGCTAACACTACCCCATCCAAACTTTGTCTATTTTTCAAGAAGCTGCTTTGTTCATCTCCTTTCACATCCTCCAAACAAGCCTTTAGTCTGGAAGCCATCGCCTTAGTTACTATTTTATAAATAGTACTGCATAAGGTGATAGGGCAGAATTCATCGAAGTATTTTGGACTTCTATTTTTAGGGATGAGGGCAAGGTATGTTACATTCTAGGCCTTCATCATTGTTCTTCTACTTCTACATTCTTCTGCTTCCAACCAAAAATTTTCACCCACCACTTCCCCATACCTTTGAAAAAAAATTGGCCTGAAATCCATCTGGCCTCGGGGCTTTGAGTGGACCCAGGGATAAAGTTGTTTTTTATTTCTTCTTTAGAAAAGGGGGCCATTAGTCTTGCATTCTTATTTTCATCTATTAGCCTCGGGATGTTTCTAAGTAAATCTCCTTGCGCCTCACCATCACATTCTCCTGTGATGCCAAGTAGCTCCTTGAAATATCTTACCCCTTCCCCTCTTATAGCCTTTATATCTTCTAGGACTGATCCCCCAGGGGGAAGTATACTCTGGATTCTATTTGCATTTCTTCTGATGTTAGTTGAGATATGAAAGAATTTCATGTTTTTGTCTCCCTCTCTTAGCCACTTAACCCTGGATTTTTGAAGTCAAAAAATCTCCTCTATTCTGAGAAGTCGATTGAGTTATTCCATCAACCCCCTCTCTTTCTCTCTACTTTCTTCAGTCAGACACTTCTTTGCTATGATTTTTTCAACATCAGATATGTCCTCTTCCACCCTAGCATTGGTCGCAAACAAGTTGCCCATAACTTGCTTGTTCCATAATCTGGTTGCTTTCTTTATCTCTTCCAACTTTTTGAGAAGCACAAACCAGTGATTACCCTTTATAGCCTTCCCCCACCAGCCTTCCAATTTTTTTTGGAACTCTGAGTGTTCATACCAAAAGGCCTGGACATTTTGAAGGGCAATCTTTTGGGATTTTTTCCAGTAGTCCAAATAAGACTTATTGGCCGGTGATTCGATCCTCTGAACTCTACAACCTCTGAAGTGAACTAAATAGGGGATAGTAATTAGTCTAAGTTTGCCAAGAATCTATCCAATCTACATAGAATACTATCCTCTCCCACCCTTCTGTTGGTCCAGGTAAACCATCCTTTTCTAGGAACTAGATCTATTAGGGATAGCTCTTCATAGAACTTCCAAAAACCAGCAAAACCTAGGCTACCTAGGGATCTACCACCTTTCTTTTCTTTCGGGCAGAGGGTAGTATTAAAGTCCCCACTCACAATCCAATTTTCTTCTTGAAAAGACTTTCTCAACTCAACTAAGTTCCCTCAACACACCACTTTGTCCTTTTCTAGATTTGGTCCATGAACATTGGTTAAAACACACCTACCTTCACCCTTGGTGGATTTCATTCTAACAGAAAGATGCATCTATAAACTGGAAAAAAGTTCCCCATTTAGATTAATCCTGTTCCAAAGGATTTCTAGACCTTCAGCTGTTCCAGATGCTCCTACTGTCACCCCGTCCCCAAACTTCCACAATCCTCTAATTAAATTGACCATAGTACTTGAATCTAACTTAGTTTCTTGTAAAAAACATACATCAGGAGATTCTACCTCAATCAACCGCTTCACCAAGCGCCTCTTCTCCAGGCCATTGAGGTCCCGCACATTCCAGCTAATGATCTTCATTTGTTCCTATAAAATTAGAAAATGTCCCCTTGGGGGCTTTTCCCTATAAGGTTTAGCTCCCAGGTCTTTAGAATGCATTTAGGACATTTTAGTTCATATTTTGGCATCCTGATGGAATGAGACCTAGGTTCTATGGCAAATTGGACCTAGGTGGACCCCTTGAGATGTACCCTACCCAAAATAGGGGGGAGGACTTAGGCTCCCATGCCCTAGTCCGGCCCTATTTTGGGACAGCCCTAATTTCTAGGTGTCAATTTATGACCATTATTAGGTCCTTTTGTCGACACAGTAAGTTTTGATTTTTAAAATCTTGGGGGGAGTGCTTGTAGTTGCATATATAAGCATGCTTAAGCATTCATTTGTAAACTAGATTTCAATTAGATGATTACTAGAAAGCTATTGTGTTCTCAAGGTGATTCAAGGCTTCTATTGTGTTGCAAGAGCAGACTTATGTGGTTTGTGTGTTGATATTTGCATATTTGAGCATCAATTTCCTCATGGAATGAAGAGCATCTTCCTCCCATGAGAGCTTCACTACAAGGTGACATTATATTGTGATTTCATCATTGATTCCTTTAGTTTTTTCTTCTGCCTCACAAGGGTACACACTCTTTATCTGACAATGGTGTTCAGAGACTTAAGTGTCCTTCGGGGCTTGACTAAGGCAAGCCTCTAAACACCACAACCCCCAAACCAAGTCTTGTGATTGAAGCTTACAGGTGTTGCATTTGGGAAAAGTGGAGTTGTAGGAAAGATTAGCAAGCATCAAGGATTCAAGATTTGAAGAAAAGAAGGAAACAAGAGCATTTCTAGGACTTGGGTGTTCGCTCTAGTGTCCTCTGCATCTGAGTTTCAGGAAATAGAAGTTATAGGGTTGATCAGTGTCAGAAGGAGGTCTAGATCCCGTGAAGAAACCAGTACCTTGGAGTTGGGCACCTACTCCAGTGTCCCCAACTATTCTGCTTCGGAACCCTAAAAATAGGTATTCTGTAATTTGGTATTTTACTCCTGTCTGCAAGAGCTTTTTCTGTCATTCATCAATTTGTTGTCGTATTTGTATAATTAGGGTTTTACTGGTTAATTGGACATAAGAGAAGGAAAATTAATAATTAAATTCCCTAATCCAAGTTTCCCTACATCTGCAAGTGACCTAGGGTATGATAGTGCTCGTCACTCGATCCTAGATCCTTGAATGTAAGGTAGAAAGGAGGATTTAAACATCTAAACACTAGAACGTTAACAAATCTAATTTTCCCCTAAAAATTTTGGTGAACCCATGTTTTTGGAATTAAATTGTAACTTGTTGAGTATGTGTCTTCAAATTTAGATTGATTTCATTCATTCATATAGTCAATCATTTTATTGCATTGAGAAAAATTCAAAAAAATGGCATTGTTTGGCTTACTAAATTACATCAATTCTTCCTAAATTTTCCTAATTCATGATTTTTGCATCAGATCTGATATAAACTATAGAAAAATCTAAAAATTCAAAATTTTGCCTTGCATTTTCATCATTTAATTGCTAGGGTTTTGTGAAAATTTTGACAATTTTATATAACCTAGTAATTCAAAAATCTAGGGTTAGTAGGCAAAATCTTTAATCAAATTTTTCTACTAATTTTAGAGTCTCATTAAAATTTTAATTTGGCTTTAGTCTTTCATTTTAGTGTGAATTTGCATTTAGATTTAAAATATTTGCATTTTTACATAGAAAATTTCAACAAAAACTAGCAATTTTGATTCATTTTCATTAAATTTGCATGCGCATTTTGCATTTTAAGGCTTGAAAATCATTTTCATATCTAATATTAAGTGAATTTCATCATAAATCAGACTTAAAATCATTCACATAGAATTTTATCCCAAGATCTCAAACCTAGGGCTTCAAAAACAACAATTTTCACTAAAATTGGCATTGTCGACTTTGTAAACTTGCACCATATGTGTGTTGTGAAAGGGATTTTAGCATTAGTTTTCTGATATTAGGGTAATAATTTTCTTCCCCTCATAAAAATCTTCACAACACCCTTTTAACGGGCTCTTGTAGTGAAAATTCAGTGAAAAACTACATATTTTGGCTATTTTTTGCCCTAGGGTTTGACCTAGTTTGCACTCCAAGCATGTTGCAATCAATTTTATGGATTAAGGTGACTGATATTATTTATATTCTTTGATGTACCTCCTAAAATTCCTTACAACGCCCCTTTTGCTAGGTCTTGGAGTTGAAAACCTATGAAAAATAGCCTATTTTTGCTATATTTTCACTAGGGTTTGACCTTAAGAGTCACTAAAAGCATGTTGTGTTGGGTATTTTTTGCATCAAGTGGCTGCTATTACTGATATTACTTTCTTTCCATAATCATTTTCCTCACAACACCCTTTGTTATGCTCTTTTTCATTGAATTTTGGTGAAAAAGGTGCCTATTTTGACATATTTTCACTATATTTTAACTTGGCATTATCTTGGATTTGCATCAAGAGTGTGTTGAGAGTGATTATATTTCTGTTTTGGACTAATATCAGACATATAACTTGCTTCCCTCGATCAAAATCCTTACAACATCATTTGTTTCATTCATTGGCATTGAAAGAGTATCGGAAAATCAAGCATTTTTGCATATATTTTGCATTTATGGATTCTCCTAAGGATACATCTTTAGAATACTTATATGAGTACATTATCAACTATGATAATTTTTGCAAATTCACTGACAAATATCCTCAAGTCTTGCATCAAATTGCATACATCTATGGCATTGACATAACCAATAGTGCTACATGTGATATTCTTCGAATAATAGCCTACTTTGATAACTTTCGTGATACTATGGACATTTTTCCTTCAATCATGGAGAATCTCAAAACTTTTATAGCTAAAAACAATCATGGGGAAAGTAGTGTTGACAACTTTACTCCCACTCTCCCTTTGTTTCATGATGATATAATGCAAATCCTTTCTGAGACCTATGAGAATGAAATAGCAATGGGTGATCTATCAAACAAAGAGACTTGTCCCACAATAACCCCACTTGGTGAGGATATATTGGCACAAGAAAAATATATCATCGATACATTTCTCCACACTACTTTTCCATCCCTTGCCGCTCTCCCTAATCAAGATGAAGCTTTGGATGATGCAAATTCTCTTTGTGACTATTTTCTTGAATCTAATGATAATTTGCCACCTAATGTTCAAGAACTTCTCAATACATTCTAAACAAGAAAATAGATCATGAACCGTCACATACTTTGGAAATAAATGAAATCCTACATGTTGTGGAAGAACAAGCTATCCCTTTGACACAAGCCATTCCAACACCCTATATAGGGACTGAAATGGATATCTTTTAGATGCCTCCACAAGCTCATTTAAATGACATTTCAAATGCTCCTATAGCTGACACAGACAATGAGAACATCCCCTCTTAATCATCATTAAGAGAAACCTTTCCTACACGTTTAACCCCACAAAATCATGAACATATGGAAGAAAGAAGTGATAATGCCTTAACCCTTAAGATAAAGATCAAGATTCGTGATACCCGCTAGCCTGGCAAGGGTCCTACAGGTAAGCATCTCTAACCCTTAATCTCTCTCGTAATGTGCTTCCCCCGTGATATGTTATACGTTGTTTAGGCCTCCTGGGATGACCTCAGATTCTGCCATAAGGTTCGGGATACCAGGAGACTACCTCTGTTGTGACCTTCTATTTGTATCATCATTCTTCTAAATTGCCTCTCTCTGATTTCATTGTTGTGTGTTGTGTCTTACGGACATAGCATCATGGTTGATGACATAGGGGAATCCTCCTACATGACTATCCCTAAGACACTTGTTTCTCTTCTCTTATTTATTGTTTCCCTTCCTCTAGTGTTTCCATCTAGTGGGCGGATGACGACAAACATTTATACTGATGCGGACCTAGTGTCCCTTTCGCGAGAAATCAAAAATTGGACTTAGTTCCTAATATGATGATGGGGTTGTATATCTTATTTGATGCTTCGCTAGTGGAAGCATTCATGATTTTCGTATAGTGAATCTGATGATGTTTCTATTGCATTTACAAACCTTAACAATACTGCTGCTCTATGCACCTTTGTTTGTCTTTGAATCTAGCCTTGGCAGTACTCGATTCGGAGAGCTTTGTGATATAGCCCCATAGTTATCCTCAAACTCTGAATTCTTTGTATAACCTTGGCTCTTTGTGTGGTTAATCATATGCATTGATGTTGTTGTTTATCATGATGTTGTAGACACTAACATGTTTCTTGCAGGGATGTGTTTGTGGGAACATTTGGCGATCGTAAAGTATATGTCATCTCTGGGGGGCATGGACTTTGCAAAAGTCGGTGTTCCCTTGTGTGTTTTCTTCCTACCTTAATGTGCTTGATATTGATAATTGATATCAACCACCTTAAGGTGGGGGAATTATAAGGTAAGTTGTATGTTATAGATGTTAGCAATGTGTTTGACCTCAAATGGAAAGACTTGCACCCCAAAGTAGTGCATCGTGCATCCTAAGTTTGTTTGAAATCAATCAATCAATCATGTAAGCCATCTGCAGAGGTGAGATATTGAGCATATCCTTTTTCTTAATCCCTCTATGGAGGTGAGGATGGTGTATTTCTCAGAGCAGATTGCATCATCCTGTCATTTTCAAAAGTCCTCTACAGAGGCGGGGAGCAGTTCTATGACTAACTCAACCCTTAAGCGTGTCTTCGATGATTGTTGTGGCAAAGTCCAATTATTGGTGTGTGCCTGTAATGTGCATGAGATAGTGTTGGACCTAGAAATAGGTACACTCCATTGCTTGTCTGTTGTGTTTTCTCTGTGTCTTCAAGTGTGTGTGTTTTGGTGTGCTTATTTTGTGTGGCATGTTTGTTGCCCCATATGTAGAGACCAACACCTTCAAGTAGTGCTTCCTACATTTTGGGAGGTTTTGTGTGTTTTGCATTTCTATTGCCCCATTTATACAAAGACGTGTGCCTTACGGTAGTGCATCCTGTATTATGGGAGGTTTGTTTACTTTCTAGTACTTGCACTTGTATTTCATATATATAAGAAAAAGAAAAGAAAATATATCATTTCTATCTTCCATGCATTAATATGTCTTCTATGCATTAATTGTCTTCTCCGTGTTCTACATGATTGTAACTATCTTCTATTTGTTTTGTGTGCCTGTTCCTGTCTCCTATGCGATTGGCATGTCTTCTCCATGCTTGATGTGTTTGCTATATTTGTGACCTTACTTTAATGCATGTATTGGCCTCGCGTTTATACATACATTAAAGTGGAGGCTAAAAGTAACGTCAGAAAATGTCCCCTTGGGGGCTTTTCCCTCATAAGGTTTAGCTCCCAGGTCTTTAGAATGCATTTAGGACATTTTAGTTCTTATTTTGGCACCCCGATGGAATGAGACCTAGGTTACATGGTAAATTGGACCTAGGTGGACCCCTTGAGCTGTACCCTGCCCAAAATAGGGGGGAGGACTTGGGCACCTATGCCCTAGTCCTGCCCTATTTTGAGGCAGCCCTAATTTCCAGGTGTCAGTTTATGACCATTATTAGGTCCTTTTGCCGACATGGTAAGTATTGATTTTTAAAATTTTGGCGAAGTTTTTGTAGTTGCATATATAAGCATGCTTAGGCATTCATTTGTAAACTAGATTTTAGTTAGATGATTACTAGCAAGCTATTTTGTTCTCAAGGTGATTCAAGGCTTCTATTGTGTTGCAAGAGCAGACTTGTGTGTTTTGTGTGTTGATATTTGCAAATTTGAGCATCAATTACCTCATGGAATGAAGAGTATCTTCCTCCCATGAGAGCTTCACTACAAGGTGACATTATATTGTGATTTCATCATTGATTCCTTTAGTTTTTGCCTCTGCCTCACAAGGGCACGCACTCTTTATTTGACAATGGTGTTCGGAGACTTAAGTGTCCTCTAAGACTTGACTGAGGTAAGCCTCTAAACACCACAACCCCCAAACTAAGTCTTATGATTACAGGTTACAGGTGTCACATTTGGGAAAAGTGGAGTTGCAGGAAGGATTGGCAGGCATCAAGGATTCAGGATCTGAAGAAAAGGACACAGGAGCACTTCCAGGACTTGGGCACTCATTCTAGTGTCCTCCACATCCAAGTTTTAGGAAACAGAAGTTACAAGGTTGATTAGTATCAGAAGGAGGTCCGGATTCCGTGAAGAAACTAGTACCTTGGACTCGGGTGCCCGCTCCAATGTCCCTAATTATTCTGCTTCAGAACCTTGAAAATAGGTATTCTGTAATTTGGTATTTCACTCCTGTCTACAAGAGCTTTTTTTGTCATTCGTCAATTTGTTGTCATATTTGCATAATTAGGGTTTTAATGGTTAATTGGATAGAAGAGAAGGAAAATTAATAATTAAATTCCCTAATCCAAGTTTCCCTCATTTGCAAGTGACCTAGGATATGATAGTGCTCGTCACTCGATCCTAGATCCTTGAATGTAAGGTGGAAAGGAGGATTTAAACATCTAAACACTAGAACATTAACAAATCCAATTTTCCCCTAAGCAGTTCCCTTTCTCATGGAGGTGCTTGCCTCCTTGTTTGATGAATTTGTGAAGGGTGTCCTGGGTCCCCTTTCCAATATCCACCATGGCATTGTGTTTGGTTTTGCCAACCTCTATCTTCCTCCCCCTAACCACTGGCGCGCCAGCATCCATAGCTACACTATATTTCCCTTTTCTTCCACTCCTTGTAACTATCCTCCACTCATTCTCCTTGTCTAGATCCTCCTCCCCCATCTCCTTTGAAGATTGCACCCCTTTTTGAGGAGCTTTCAAGGCTTCCTGATCTATGATATGAATCTCTGTAAGAGGTGAGGGGATAAAGTTATTCCTCTTGTCACCAGTTGAGTTAATTATCAGGTTGAGGGAATCCCCATAGCAAGAGATGTCATTGCCTTTGAAATTTTAGCCTAGATTTTCAGGCTACTCGATTACTACCTCCAGATATTCCTGGCCCTTATCAATGTAGGGAGGAATGTCTTCCTTGTCTTTCAAAATCCCTACCCCCTCGGATGGCTTCTCATCATGAACCAAGTGATCAAGACCCCGGGTTTTCTCCGCTTTCCTTTCAGGCTGGGAAGAACAATTCCTAGCTATATGTCCAACCTTCCTGCAATTAAAACACTTGATGGGCAGACATTCATAATCCAAATCTTGAGCCCAATCTCTAATCGCATAAGACAATCTAATAGCATGTCAAAGGGGCTTGCTTAAATCTAATTTGACATAGATCCTGGCATAGGTTGCTAGTCTTCCCTTTTGAGCCACCTCTGAACTAAAGATGAATTTACCTAGGGAGTCGCCTATGAGTTTGAAAATTTCTTCATTCCATAATTCTTGAGGCAACTTGTACATCTAAATCCAGATCGGGGAGTCTTTGATCAATTTCAAATGTGGGTCAAAACCAGGCGTCCACACTCTAATGAATAGCCATGCATTGCCCATAAACCAAGGGCCTCCCTTCAAAATGTTGTCCCTCTCTAATTCTAAGTCAAACACAATCTGGACAAACCCTAACGGTATAAAACTCAATTTTGGTTTCAAACCTAACCACTTGTGTTCGATCCATTCCTTGATGCATTTCATCGATGGCCAGATGTCGATAAATTTTTTTATCACTGCTTGTCTCTTGTGTTTTTCCACTTTAGAGTTGAGGAATTCTTCTGGGATTTTAATCACTACAATTTCTTCTGATACCTAGATGTTGACATTCCCCACTGCCATCAGTTTCTTGCCCAGATGAGCCTCCTCTAGACAGTTTGTCTCCTTAAGCATGACCTTTCCTACCTCTACCCCTGATGAGGAGCCAAAAAGAATAAATATTTTTACTCTTTCAACTTAGGAGAGGATGGGTAAATATTTTATGTCCTTCTTATAGTTCTATTAGAACTTCCTTCTTATTGCCATCGGCAATGGAATAGACTATCGGTGACTTTTGGAAAAGTTTTTCCAAACACCAAGTCTGCCTGATACCTCCTATCGGCGAGACTTCTTCTTCGTTTGGCCAACAGTTAGTTCAAAAGTACCCAACCTCTCATCGCTATGACCCTTATCATCGGCAAACACTTACCAAATTAAGCTAATGCACCGAATGGACCAACCACTCATTGACCAGATGAATGCTATCGGCCATGTTAGAATTTGCTTCACTGATACATCGATGACTTTTATCTTTAGTGAGACTCTTCTCGTCGGTGAGCATTTACAACCTCTAGCCGATGCGCCGATAGACCAACCCCCTCAACGAGACTTGATCTGTCGGCGGGACTTACTTTGGAGTTGCTGATACACTGATAGACCTCTCGTGCTTGTCTTCGGCGAGACTGCTCAACTTTGGTGGACTTGTTTTGAGTCCCAGCGATACGTCGATAGGGTTGTCACTCTCACACAGTCTGATCTATACTCTACGCCTAGTACATAGAGATGCTAGGGCATACTACTATGCACACTCCTCAGTCTGGAACCTCTGCCCTGCCAATAGATAAATGAAAGGAAAAACAAACAGAAATATGTACAGACTGACGCCATTCCACTAATTTCTTTGGAAATCGACCAGTGGAATGGTTATCGACTCATCTTTGACAATTTAGACTAACCTATTTCGATTACAGAGAACAGAAAGCTATTATGAACAAATAGGAAATATTTACGGCACAAATCAAACACAGAAAATGATGGACAGAAGTTATTATTGCTCAGATGATTTCTGAATCACAATCTTTGAATTTTTAGAACCCCCTCTCGGTTGCTCCTTTGTGCTTTTATTAAGCCAGAGTTGGAAGATCAACGGTTGCGCAAAGGTTAAGGAAGGCCAACTGCCTTGAATCCCAACTGACTCTTGTTGACCATTTCGGATTCTATTAGATACAAAATGTGTCCATTATTTACCAAATGGAATACAAAGACTTCTAGGTTTTAGAAAACAAAAACATGAACAAGATGACATGGCCAAATAGGCCTTATTTCAACATAGTAGATTTTACTATGGTGCCCCTGCACCATACTCCCCAGAAGAAAAATGTCTCAAGTCCTCTTAGAGACCAATTCTTGTACATCTCCACCTTGCTTTAAAATGTCTTCCTCCAGTATCCATTTAGCTTCTAAATCTGGAAGCCCTTGCCACTTAACCAGATGTTCAAAGTATGTTTTGTGCCTTGTCTTCCTAGCTTCTCTACTTTCCAAAATGTACTCCATTTTTGGCAGCTCCCAAGAAGGTAAGTGCTTCAGCCAGCCTTCATTTTCCTAGATAGGGTCTTCTACATTCTCCCCTGTATTAGGACTTCTGTACAATGTCAAATCAGTAATGTTGAATAAGTCTTGCCAAAGACAAGTGCGAGAGGTCTATCAATGTATCAGCAACTCCGGAGTAAGTCCCGCCGATAGGTTAAGTCTCGCTGAGAGGGTTGGTCTATCGGCACATTGGCCAGAGGTTGTAAATGCTCGCCGACGAGAAGAGTCTCACTGAAGACAAAAGTCATCGGTGTATTAGCGAAGCAAATTCTAACGTGGCCGATACATTTGTCTATCCGATGAGTGGTTCCAGTCCATCTGTGCATCGACTTAAGTTGGTTAGTGTTCGGCTATGATAAGGGTCACAGCGATGAGAGGTTGGGTACTATCGAACTAACTATCAGCCAAACGAAGAAGAACTCTCACCGATAGGAGGTATTGGGCAAACTTGGTCTTCAGCAAAACATTTCCAAAAGTCACCGATAGTCTATTCCATTGCCGATGGAAATAAGAAGGAAGTTCTAATAGAACTTCCAGAAGGACAAAATATTTACCCATCCTCTCCTAAGTTGAAAGAGTAATAATATTTATTCTTTTTGGCTCCTCATCAACCCCTTCATCATCGTGGTCTTCCTTGAGCGCTTTCTCCTTCTGCCCTGCTTCTCCTTCTCTACTAATATTCTGCCCTACTTCTCCTTCTCCACTGATATTCTGCTCTACTTTTTCACTTTGCTCCATTCTCTTTGGTCTTACACTTTGAACACATAAAATAATGTGAAGCTCTATAATTGTGGGACTAATTCACAAATGCATCCATTTAATTTGGAAAGCAATTCAAAATACAATCTAGATTATTCAAATTTATTTCTTGAAGTCTAATTTATTTGAAATTAGTCTAGATTATTTGGAATATCTCTAGTTTATTTGGAATAGGACAAGTTTATTTGAAATATGTCCAATTTATTATCTAATATTTTTTATATATTTACACAATAATTTTAAGTCAATTTTATTTTTAAAATAATCTTGGTTCCATTTAATTTGGAATAAAGCTAGGTTATGTGGGATATAATCTAGTTTATTTGGATTTAAAATCAAATTATTCTTGATAAATTTTGGAGACCTAGACTTAGAATAAGTCTAGATTATTCAAAATAGTTCATTATCCTTATATTACATTTACATTTCATGTACTACTTTTTCGTCTCTTCCAATTCCTTACATCATATGGATGCAACAAATTGTATGGGGGCATATCCTATCATTAACACTCCAATGTTGAGACTCTAGATAGTTACAGATGCCTATTTAGAGACTCATTGAACTATGTCTAGACAAAACGTTGCCACATAGCAAGCCATTATCTTATATGTCACCTAGTAGCACATTGTATCACTTTTGTATAGGTATAATTTCCTAACTCTATCATTTTTCATTTCCATGATTTTCAATCTCTTAAATAGTTAAGAAAGTTTGTATTTTGTGTGTATTGTTCACCTATGAGATAGGAGTTATCATTACACATTTTTTCTTTGTCTTGTAGGTCCCTATGGAGCACACATGTCAATGGATGAACATACATGATGACATTTAGTGAGGGCCACTACTTTACATGGACCCAGGTATCCTCTTTATGTATGAATATTTACTTTACATGTATGAATATTTACTTTACATGCATGTTTGTGAGTGTTTACATACTGCGAGATACATGATCATGCTAGGATTTACATGCACCTCAAAGTAGGGGAAAAATGTAATGGTGAAATTTGCATATCCATACCAATTCCTTTTTTTTTTTGTGCCCATTTTGAGAGAATGAATTAGTACAATTACATACTGACAAATGGTGTAATCTTGTGTGAACTTGAGCTCATTCCTCTATACTTTACCTATCCCCATTTACACACAATATCATGCAATCTACCTTATCACATTTGTATCTACACACTCACCCATATATTATACAATTTATTATGCATATTATTTTCCCCATGTCTAAACATTCATTCCCTACCTAGCTCTTATTGGCCAATTCCCACAAGAGTGAGATCAACCATGCATATAAGGATTTGACCCCTAAAACTCTAAAATTCAAATTCAAATTTGGCCAAATGTTACCCTTTTCACTAGCCATTGTGAACTAACTAAATACATGTTTACACGATTTATTGTTATGTTTGTATTTAAATTCATTCAATTGTATTCATTTCGCATACTCTCTCATCCTAGATCATTCACACAGTTAAAGAAAATTCATGGAGCATTTATTAGAAGAATACTTCAATTTTCACTAAAAAATAGCATTTACTTTAGCATCATGTTTGCTTGTTGCATATTGATCCTTAGCATGATTGTAAAGCTAGTATTTTCCAAGGGTTGCCCTCTAGGAGAATGTGTCCCTTGGCAATTCAATAGACCTCTAAAGGTATTCTTAAATACTACCAGTCTTTTCAACAAAAACCAAAGAGTAAAAGTGCACAAATTAGATCCCCACCCACATAGGTGAATTCAAATAGGATCTAATTATAATTTTAGGACAATCAAATTCAAAAAATACATAAATACTTATCTTTCTTCATCAAATCTAAATCTAAACCTAAATACACTTTATCTATTACATTTAATTTCCTTTAATTTAACATTTAATTCTAAATTATATGGTTTATTAATCTAAATTAATTTATTCTGAATTATTATGCATTTTAGTTAATTGGTTAGTTACACTAAATTTAAAGAAAAGTTAATTTCCTTTGCACAAATATAAGTTGTGAGAACAGTTGTCATAAGCTAATTCAACTACAATAGTTATTGAAGCAGACCATTGGTTATGCTTCTTTCTTATTCATAAATATTGTATCGTGTGAGTTGAGTGTAGGGAGATGTCATTGCCTAGCACGAGTCAAGAGTGACCTAGCATAACTTAAGAATCGCCTAGCACATTATCACAAAATATAAATAGCTTGTAATTTAATTTCAAATAGTTTTCCAAATACTTTCACATGAGATGGAAAGAAATTAACTATAGATCTAGAGAGTTCTCAATATTGATGATCATTTAAATTATTTTTAAATATTAACAACAATAGGGAATGAATTCTGAAGCAAGCTGTTGGAAGTTAGAGTTTTCTGAAGTTTTATGTTTTTAAATTGTTTGCTAAGTTTTGTATTTGAAGGTTTTTTTATGGAATTATAAGTGGGCTGTATGTTTTATATAGAAATTAGTCTCAACAATATGTTTTGTTGATATTTTCTTATTGTCCTTTTACTGTTAGTTTTGAGTCTATTGCTGATTGTTTTCAGTCTTTGTTAATCGTTGTTTAAAGTTTGATTGTCCACTCTACTATGGTGGATTTGAATGGTAAATCTGTACTAATCATTGTATAAAGATTTGGACTCTTTAAAAAACCTTCCTTACCCTCTAATAAAATAATAATAAGAAATTACTATATTGACACAACTTAGGTAAATTGATGTTGATTGTGGGATCTTAGAAATAAATGCTATAAAACACAAATTCAGCTCATGTTAGGCATAGAAACAAATACAGCTCACTTCATATAACATCGATCAAATTTGATATAGATATGGTAGCATATATACTATATGCTATCACTAGTCAATTACTAACATCTCAACCCTGATCATCTTTCTTAATGAAAATTCTGGCGAAATATTTACTACCAACATGTACCTATAATAATATATGAAGCCCAGACCATACATACCATTATTGGAAAAAAGGCTGGTTCCATAAACCAGGAGGAGAACCAATGCCAAAATTGCTTTTAGGTGCTTGAAACATACCCATTCCTGGTTTTGTTGCAGTTGAAACAGTCTGACTCTCATGACATTCTTCATTGTTATAAGTTCTTTTAGAACCGAAACCTGCACTCACAGTGTTCTTATTGCCAACACACAGATTCTGATCTCCATGAACAAAGATATTTGTAGAAGCAAAGACTGGTGACTGAGTTCCTACGTTCTTACATGTATAGCAATCACATAAAAATCCTGGAGAATTAGTCTCTGGAATTATTGGAGTGATTTGTTGCAGTGACTGAATTGATGGTGGAGGATGTCTCCACTGTGGGAGTGGACCTGACACAAGGAGGGTCTGCAGGAGAGGGCCTGCCTGAAGAACTGCTTCTAGCAATTTTCCTCTCTCTGGTAGGGGTTTCACATTTTCATGTATGTTGCTGCTGCTGCTTAGGAAATTATTATTATTATTCAATGCAGACCCTACTGAATAGTTATAAGCAGGGGCAGTACTAATACACTTGTTATTATATTCAGTGTCTATGACTCCTGATTGAATGTACTTTAGCTTGTTGGTGAGCCTCACACATTCCTCTCTTATTTCATCTCTTTCTCTCCTTACTTTCTCCAGAAGCTCTTCCAGGTGGGCTATTTGGGCTTCTTGAATCTGCATCTGAGATTGTGCAGAGCCTCTTATGGAATCCAGTTCAATGGCTGCGCAGATCAGAAGTTGCTTCAACTCTGCTTCACTATATTTTCTCTGCCCAATACACACATTGGTATTCAGAACCTATAAGTAAATGAAATCCTAGTTCAATGAAATCGATCAAAAATGTGGATGAATTCATTTTAAAACTGAATATAAGTATATAGGAACAAAAAGATGCAAATAGACTTTAATGATAAATCTAATGACCCACTTTTAATAGAGACATCAAAGACATTTGGTATCATACACCAACACATCAGAGTCCAAACAAAACCAACGAGATAAACTTACACAGACCTGTGTTTGCAGTAATAACATAATACATAAAATAAAATCTTAAATCAAGATAGTCAAACCAACTTAAAATTTTATTTTAATATTAGATATCCCCTCCCATTTTAACTATCATCTAAACAAGTAAACAAATATATATTTCATTGGTGCTACAAATTAAACCCAGTATGAGAAATTCTATATCATAGACAATCAAATAATAAAATGGAGAGAATTTTTTTTTTAACTGCACCCAATGGGATTATACTTTATCAGACCTATTTCTGGCAGAGAGCTCAACATGATAAATTAAATTACAAACACAAACCAATCGCATAACTCTCAAACACATTACTGCAATCACAATCCCTTGAATTAAGACAATCAAATCAAGGATGAAATTTTTATTTTAAAACTTTGAAGTCATCGAACAATCACCTAAACAACTTCATAAATATACTTTCATGGGTGTTGGAGACCAATTTGACCTCAACACAGATATTTGCAATCACAACTTTATACAGAGAATCTATGAAATCAAGGCATTAAACACTTTGAAAGAGATATCTATTGACTATAAATTTAGGCGTGGAACAGTTCTCACTCCAGCCATTCTTTGGAACAGATATCACTCAAAGACATTCTTTTGATGACCCAAATCCCTATATTTTAGATGGTCACTTACACTCACTGCATTATGTGATCTGCTAACACAAGTAAAGAGATGGATGCTCAATTTTTTATTTCAAAGCTTCTTGCACTCTTAATAACAATGAAGTAGTAAACAAACTTTCATAGAATTTATCAACAAACTTGACCTAATTGAAAACATTTGAAGTCATGTCATCAAATCAATCAACATGTTAGAGTGCCATCAAAATAAAAAAAAATGTGACTAGTGTACTCAAAGTTCTGTCAAGCTATATGTATGAAAGGCATTTTTTAATAAATGCATTGTATCATACAAGGCAAGGATAGTCCAACTTATCAAACGTTGAATTAGAGGTTCCATCTCCCATATCAACCAATGCTGAATTCAACAACCACCCATTTGACAAAGGAGCAATATAAACTATGTCAACTAAAACATGGGTGTAAGGAGCTTCCAGAACCAGCGATTGACTTTTAAGGAATGTCCTGCTCTTGAAAACAGGGGCTAAGTCGGCAAGTATTAAACTTTAGCTTCAAAAAGAAATAAAATTGACGACTTCATCCGAATGAGAAGCGTGTACACAAATTTAGCCGGGAGATGATCTGATATTAATAAGTGAGATCAGATACTATTCCAAATAGCTATATATTTGGAAATGCTTTTCGTGCTACAGAAAGTGCACTTACTGTGATGTAACTGCACCATAACTGCACTCAAGAAACTTGTGTGATGGTTTTTACTTTGTAGAATTTAGTTCTCTTTGTCATTTTGCCATTAAAAAAGATTTGGGGTCTAGACAAAGAAATTGTTGGGTTTTTGTATTCATCAAAGTTAGAGAGGTCACAATCCAAGGACCAAAAAATTCAAACACCAAAAATTTGAACACGGCACCTGAGGTTCCTAAAATACAGCAACTTACAGATAATGAAATTTTTTTCTTAGACATTCCATTGAAATTGAAAGACGGCTGTTTATTTTGAGACTATTCTTAAATATCATCCATTTCAATAGTCAAAGATCAATTTTAACCAATAAAAATGAGACAGATATTTACCACTTTTTATTGTGAATGAGGTGTAAAATTGCTAGTGACTGTTTGACCATTGAAGTAGATGATATTTAAGTAGAGTGCTTCAAAACTCATGCCTTTTTAATAGTATATACTCTATGACTTCTCGTAAGTGTACTATATACGAGCTATGTGCTGCTACCTATCATGGTGGTCGTGCCATGGATGACAAAGCTTCGTGATATATACACCTAAAGTAGCATTACTAAGTTAATTAGCAAAGGATGAGGTTTGTTCATATTTATTTATTTTTTAAATAAATTAATTCAAATATATAAGGAATGTCAAGGTTTATTTTAGGAAATTACACAAACCTTATCTCTTTCAAAAATTTGTAATGTTCATAGCTCGACATTAAGGAGATTATATGTTGTCAGGAATAGAGAGCTTTGCTAGCTCCTATAGAGGAGCTTAGTAGGCTTAGAATTAACTCTAGAAGCTTTTCTAGACATTCGCACAAGACAAACTTTGCTACAAAAACTATGCTAGCACGCAATTGCATTTCAAAATTAGGGAATGATTAGATTTCTTAAATAAGTTAGACCTTGCTATAAGAGACTTGTCATGCAGTTAGAAATAGAGGTTTGAGTTAAGAGATGTATGAACTCACAACTTTATGTATATAGACTGGATTCACAAGGTGGAAATAAAAAATATATAGATAATCTTGTGGAACAAAATGGAACTCAAACAACATACTTTGGTTAAATATCAACATTTACATTTAAGCATTGACTCTAATGACTACAATTCAAAAGTTACAACATAATGCTATTAGAAGTCATACTCTTATGACACTTATATAATGTTCTAATATACGGTTATAAAACTTTATATTATAAAGCATATACCATTTAAAATTAATAATCTAATAACTATTAAATTATTAATTATTTACAAATAGTTGCTTTGAATGGGTGTGACTAATACCCCTTTAGGTATTATGCCACCCCTTCTTTATTTCAGGGGTTTATATCTAACTTGAAAGTGTGTGTATTTGGAGTTTTATAGTGAATTATATCACTATGCACATGAGGTATTATTGACCATGTGGAAGTATGTAGAGGAGTATATCTCAGGTTTAGTCTATTCTTTAATATACTATATTTTGTAAGTGTTTTCAAAAATGATGTTTTATGGGGGGTTTTCCCCATGTATATATTATGTAATGTGTTAGCTAGATATGGTTGTATAATGCTCATTCTATTTATTTTATATTCAATCAACACCTGTGCAAGGCCATTTGTACGAGACATCTAGTTTGTTTTTTTCTATTATTTTTAAAATTAATTCATTAAAAATAGGTTAGGAAATGCTAATCATTCTTATAGGTGATATCAAAGAGAATTTTCATACTAATCTTTTTTCTAACATACTCATGGAAAAATTTTCCCTAATGGCTTCTTCTCTTTGTGTGGTGTTAAGTTGCAAGGCAAGGTTGTCATTGATTTTCCCCTCATCCTTGAATACGTCTATCATTATCTTTTTATTAGTCCTATAAATTATGGTTCTTCATTCAACAACTAAATATTTATATCATCAAATGATTTAAAATTACCAGTTAAAAATCATGCATCATATCAAACAATCCTATTAATCATACACAAATATATAACCTCATCAAGTTCAACAATGGTTTAATTCACAAGTGAGACTACTGTTATAAACATTTACAAGATTGAAGAGGAAGTGATGGAACACACAGGCAAGAAGTTTGAATGGCTGGGTGAGTTTGTGAAGCATGCAACTGTTCATGAATGCGAGCAGGGTGTGTGTGTCGATGGACAGGATACAGGTCTTCTTCTCGAAGGCGTTGCTGGGGATAAGGTTGGTTTAGGGCCTCCTAAGCAAACAGTTCTGGCCCCTAGAAATAGCACTCTAAATCAAGCGAACGGTTGTTCTAGACTCTACTCTGGGGCTCTTGGTTGCCCCCAAAAATCTTTTATTGAGGATGTTAACAGTTTGGGAACTCAAGCCCACCCATCACAAGCTAGGGTTAGGCCTTTGCCATGTGTCTATTCTACTCATGTGGTGGTGTGTGGCCCTAAAGTTTCAGAGGATGAGGAGTTTTAACTAAAGCGTAGAGTGATCTACATATTCAATGGGTTTTGGCCTTCTCTCCTTGATCTACAAAACTGGGTTAGGGATTCGTGGAAACCCTTTGTGGAGGATAAGATAGAGCTTTATCCCAATGCTAAGGGTTTTTTCATTACAACCTTTGCTTCCACAGAAGAGCAGGACTTAGTGTTGGATGATAGGGTTTGGATGCAGGGAGAGTATTTTCTCTCCATCAAACCTTGGGCTCAGTCCTTCAACCCTCACCAAGCCACTTAATATCAGATCAATATGGGTTCAACTTCCTAATCTCCCTCTTCAATTTTGGGAGGATTCTTGCTATGAGGCCATCGACAACGCTATTGGTTATTTCTTAAAGGAAGATTCTACAACCTCAAATATTGGGCATATAATGGTTGCTCGTATCTTAGTGGATATTGACATTTCCAAAGCCCTCCATGGAGATGTAGTGTTGATGGTAGGGGAGAGGCCTTAGATGCAATAGCTAGACTATGACGGCCTCCATTTTAGGTGCAAATATGTTTCTCTATTGATCACTTGGCCTCAAGTTGTCCTCACTCTCACCACAAGGGTGCGACAACTTGGTGGAAGAATGCACTCATGGATCATCTAACAGTTAGCCTTTCTCCGAAGGATGGTTCCTCCCAGGGGGACAACTCTTCCCAAGAAACTTTGTATGTTCCCTCTGCGATACCCAAAGGTGTGGTAGTGGATATAGCTATTGATTCCTATTCGTCTGATCATGTCGAGGACCCTGTGTCGGCTCCCATTATTTCTTTAGCTCCTATTCATGGCCAGATTACTACTTCGATAGTCCCGATCATATCTTCAATTTTTCCTTCTTCTGGATTAGCTTCTTTGAGTGAGGCTTCTTTGGCTACAATGTCTAGGGAGGATCCCCTCCTCTCGCCATGTTCTAAGGACTTTGACTCAAAGATTTCATGGACTGCATGGTCCAATGTAGAAATTAAGGACTCCCCAAATCTATCGTAGATTTGTGCCCTAGGGCCAAGGGAGTTAGATTTACTTGTTTGGGATCTGGTGTTGTTGAAATCCTTTGTTTGGTTTTTCTTTTTTTTCTATAGGTTCTTCATTGTTTCGTAACTTGCTTTTGTTTTCCCGCTATCGATGTGCATCTTGTGCACTGTTGTGTTACCCTTTGGGCTTTTTGTAAAGGGATCAACACCCTTGTTTTGTTACTTATCTTAATAAAAAACAATGGTTTAATTCACTTTGAGTCCAAAATCTTAACAACATAGCAAGGCTTAACAAGCATAATCCCATTATATACTCCTAACCAAACATATGGACAAACTCCATTTTAACACCAACAAACTACTACACCACTTTAATCTCATGAAATTTAATCAAACAACATAATATGATACAATAAAAATTAATTGTCAAAAACTAATTAAAACTCTAACATTAGTGGTGATCCTCCTTAAAATTAACCTAAAAAAATGGGGAAAAAAATGAAAATTCTAACACTTTTTTTAAGTTTACCTTAATATCCTTTATTAAAAGGATAACTTACTTTTATATATTATATGAACCATATATACTTTTTTATTAACCCTATTTTATAAGTTTTCCTTTTAAGTGATACGTATCTTACTAAATATGACTTCCTTTTTATAAGTAATACTATCCAAAAAGGCTAAGGGCCATATTTAAGGAACGGTCATATTAAAAAAAAAAAAAACCTTCCGAACTAGTATGAATCGATAGTCTATGACCATTACACCCATAGTATGGGTCGTGACCACTATATAAATGTATGTTTATTTATTAAACATTCAATAAATCATGTTTAAACTCATATACCTAACCTCGTATTATGTACATCTAATCCTAATTTCTAACATTTTCAATTTCTTTATATATCAGGTTAACATGTTTCAATTTTAGGATAAGCTATATAATACATATAGTAGCAACCTATATATAATTGTATTTAGTTTGATTTTTCTTTAGCTACCACATATGATAAAGACTTTTTTCATGTCTATAGTTTCAAGAAAACACGCACCCCACATCTACATTTGTACTTCATTCTCTCCTGGACTGTGTAGTATATGGAATAAGGTTCAAAATATTAGATTTATTATGTGGACTAAAAAATTTACTACACTAGGCACTTTATCAGTGAAATGTTGTTAAAACCACCTATGTACACTATTAAGGTCCACCATACTATAGGATGTCGTAGTTATTTTATAAAAGCAGAGCCGTGCATTTTTATAAAGAGAGTTGCATCTTTATGCAAGACTCGTCCTTAATAAAAAGTACTTTCTTTAAGTTTTTATAAAACTCACAAGTTTTATGGAAGTCTCACATCCTTAAGTAAAGCCATTAGTCATTAATATTAGTACCCCTTTAAATTTGAAACCTTCATGTACTCTCATTCTCTCTAATCTAAGTTGTGTTTTTTTCTAAATGTTCTTCTAAATGAAAGTCAATTCTTAAAGAAATTTAATTGTCATTTATAAATGGAAGTAGATACTCCATTAAAGGAGGTCGATTCTGATTTTAAAAAACATCTGATTTAAAAAAACATAAGGTCAACTCTTTAAAAAACTCTCAATAAAATAACATTTCTTCTAAGGAGATTCACATCCTTATATCCTTTATATGGAAGTCATATCATTTATAGAAAGTTGTTTTTGAAAGGTTGTCATCTCAAGATATCACTCTCTACGAAGTCTCCAACATACTAGAATTGTTCATACTATGATATAATTTGTGAAAACTTAACAATCATATTCTACTATATATGTTTAATTTTGTTAGTTGATAATTCATGTGGCATAGGTTTAGCTTCATCATTCTCAAATTCCTAAGGTTGTCTTTTTTCAACATATCCTTCTCTCACTTCATATTCATGCTTTATAGAATTAAGGAGTTAAACCCAAAAAACACTCTTATTAGTGCTCTTCATTATGCCCTACAATCATTTCACATGCTTAAACAACTCAAAGTTCAAATTAAGTATATATATTTCACCTCCAAGTGACTCACTTGTCAAGATTTTTTAATATCAAACCACACATATATGTGAATATTGTATTCTCTTCTCTTGAGAAAAGAAACCTAAAACAAGTTTTTATATTTCTCTCTTCAATTTACATTACAATCCTTGCTATTGACAAAATGATATTAAGAGGCAACCTGATGATTGGAGTTCTGACTTAATGAGATCCAATTGTCTATTGAAGGTAGAACTTATTGGCTAACTTCCTAGAAGGCAACATTAAACCTCACATTCTCCATCATCAACTTCTAAAAGTACAACCATATTATTATTATTATTATTATTATGTTAAAGAGAATCATCACCTCTAAAATTAAGAGATGTCACATAATTGCATTGTCATATATAGAAGATAGTGTCATATGTAAAAGCTACAATTTTAGACATATTATCTTTTATATGAAATAATTTGATAAAAACCTTGTATAAGTTTGCATGGCTAGGGAATTGATAAATTTTGATATTAGTTAATTAAATATTGTTATAATCAAGAAGCAATTTTACCCTATATGTCATAGAGAAGAGAGGTTCATAAGGGGAAATACTACAAGTTAAAAAGTTATGTCCAAATGGATAAAGACATCCAAGATGACATTTTGATACTATATATAAACATTTTTCATAACTATCTAAAGTAGTCAGAATTTTCTCTAAAAACTATAAAATTCTTGGTTATAAAATACCTACTTGTAATGGGTGGTTGTCGCCCTAATACATTGTCCGAGGAGAAAGCCTATGTCCAAATGGATAAAGACATCCAAGATGACATTTTGATACAATATATAAACATTTTTCATAACTATCTAAAGTAGTCAGAATTTTCTCTAAAAACTATAAAATTCTTGGGTATAAAATACCTACTTGTAATGGGTGGTTGTCGCCCTAATACATTGTCCGAGGAGAAAGCCTAGACATGATAGCTCACCTATTGCTTTAATTTTTATGGATCATTTCTATATGTTTAATGACTATTTATTTTCCTTGTAGAAACATGGCAAATTATACATACTTATACTTATGAAAATCCCATATGATCTCCTTAATAAACTTTTAGATCATTTTAAAGTATTGTCATAGCATATTATATGATGACTTATTTAATTATGGGCTTTTATTATTTTTGCACCAAAAATAAATTTTATTGATTTTATATTGCTAACTATGTTGGTAACCTTATTGATAGGACATATACCTCAATCTATGTCTTCAAGATATGGTGTAGCTACTATCACATTGATGGAGTAATATTTAAATAGCTATCTTATATAGCTCTTTAATCAAAAGTTGACTACAAAATCAATGTACTTAGGAGATTATTGGAAATAATTTTCATCTGGGTGCTATTACAGGTCCTACCTTATTATATGATAAATCTATTTACTCTTACTCAAGACTCCTATTTCTAGAAATAAAACACATTTGAAGTTCATGGGCACTACCTTCAAAGGAAAGTCCTTCCATCCTAATATTATTCTTCAATTATGTAAGAGTGATTATCAAATGACACATATACTATGTCAAGAAGATCTAAGCTAGGCTCCCAGTAATCATAAAAAAATTATATATGTAAAATAGCATCAAACCTCTGTGCAGTACTAAATTCTCTAAATTCAAATCAATGCTTGGCCATCGATAGGGAGTGTGCATGCCAATGCTAGCACCTCTAGATGTAAGACCTAAGGCATAAGATAAGACCTTAGGCATTTTAATGCCTTTGGATGTAAGGAGTTTTCATTGATGGGGAAAGAGTATGGGTAAATGCACAAAGATGAGTCCACTTAAGGTGGAAGTTTTAGACTTAGAAAAAAACCCAAAATTGAGTAAACCAAAATGGGATCCTACTTTATATGAAACAGGATACCATTTAATGCTTCAGGATCCCAAGCCAAAAGCAGGATCTCGTTTTCTAGAAACGGGATCTCGTTTTTTAGAAACGGGATCCCGTTTTTTAGAAACGAGATCCTATTTCTCGAACAGGATCCCGTTTCATAAAATTTAAATTTCTAACCCCATTTTTGCTATGGGTTTTGGGTCAGAGAAAAGACTTGGGAACCCAACCCTTGGCTTTGGACCTAGTTTGACCTGCAACTTGAAGGTCCTGTCAATGTCACAACAAAATAGTGACTTTGGGCATATGTTCGAAGGCCTTTTTTGCAGAATTTTTTGATGAAATTAAAACCCATTATAGATGAGACAGTGTAGATTCCAAATATATATTCTTTTTACAATTAGATTATTTTTCTATTTTTCAATTAATTTATGATGAAATAGCTCCATAAACTTGAATTATTAGGGTTTTTTGATATTTTAATAACTTTTTATCAAAATATTTTTTGTAAAAAAAATTGTACAAAAATGTACTTCAGACAATTTTTTTCAATTTGAAAAAAAAATTAAAAAATGATAAGTTTAGGTCATCTTATGCGTGACATACACGACAATTTTTTAAAACACCAAAAATGGCCAATAAAAAATTAACAAAAAAAAAATATTAAATAAAAAATTACAAAAAATATGGAAAATGTGCTTCAATGAGTTATGAATCTTTTCCCAAAAGGATTTAGAAAAATATGACTATTTAGGTCAAAATATGGATGATGTACACGTGCATGGTATAGTAAAAAAAAGTGACTTTTAAACAGTGATTTTCAGAAATGCCTTTTAAAAATTAATTTGTATCATCTGAGTATTAAAAAAAATCACATATTTGGAAACTAAACTTTGAGTACTACATTTCATATGTACTGACTTTTTCCAAGATTCCACCTTTAAGTGCTTCAAATTTTTAGGTCAAATGTGACAAATTCTAAAAATCAAGGAAAACACTTCCACTTTTTGGCCAAAAAGTGGACTTAACTTCTTGCACACACCTGTATGTCTAACAATGGCAGCTCTATGTAAAACCTAAAAGGCAAAAAGTAAGACCTCTAGGAATCATTTATGGTTAACTCCTTGTATTATATGTAAGCCCTATGGGTACATTAAATTCTTCTCTCTATAAATCTTCCACTTGTAAAATCATTGTATTATGTAAGACCTACATGCAATATGTAATGAACCTAAAGGGGGGCTAGTTTGAGGAGTTCCATGTTGAACACCTAGAATACTGAGGGGGTTTGAATCGGTATTCTCTTAAACTATTTGCTCTTCAACAATTTAATCCATTTAGCATGAACAATTGTAGTAAAGGAAATTAAACATAAAACAAGCAACCACAACTCATAACACATGAACACCAAGATTTTTACGTGGAATACCCAAAAAGGGAAAAACCACAGTGAGGATTAGCTCACAATATATATTAATAAGGCAACCGGTTAAGGTTGATACAATTGGTGGACTCACTGTCCAAGAATGCTCACTGCATGTGGCTCACTACCAAAGGACTCATTGTGCTGAAAGAAAGAAATAGAAGAAGTGGCTCACTGCCAAAATTTGAATTATTATAATTGCATCTAACATATGCATGGAATACAGTTCCAACGAAGCTCAAGTTACAGAACAATACTCAGTACATTGTTCTGAAATACCGCACTGCTCTGTATTCACTCCATTCACATCCGTAAGCACCTTTCGCATCACACTGATCATATCTCTGACTCATACTTCTCAAACATCAAAAACAATCCTTCATATATATCCATTTCTTTTACAACAACATCAATTAGGCTGGCCTAATTGGATGTAACATGCAAAACATGCCATATAGCACTTATCGGTCCCAAAACTTCACACACGCTTTGCACCAAGATTCAAACTTTGAGATAGGTCAGCATGGACCTAAAATAGCTCCCACTTAACTCCGCAAAATATATTTACCCTCTGTACAACATTAACACCTTCATGCCAGCGCCACTGGCAAGACAACAACAATATAAACTATCTATCATTTCGCAAAACTATATGCGGACCTCCAAATTGCTTAAATCTTGGAATATGCATGCTACAGACATTCATTATCTTATCCTCAAATCCACATAGCAAGCCATTCACTTGCAGTGAAATGCAAAATATCTCACATCGTCACTGGTATTGTCAATGCACTGTTTATATAGAGTGTGATACTTTATCAACTCTAACTCTCATTCCAGAGGACTTCAGGACCTGAAACTTTGGATTTGGACTCTTTGAATATTCACTATCAACACCTTACAACCACAAAGAAAGATATTTCATGCCAGAGGAATGCAGATCCATTTACTTACATGCTCTGTGCCAGAAACAACTGTGCCCTATTAAGTTGGCCTTCTAATGTTTACATCTTTCACACCGAAGATTATTAGTAAGCAAAATTATGGATTTAGATGTATCCAATGATCAATAACCATATGCTATAATTGCAAAGCAAGATCTTAAATAGTAGACCAATGTAGACCAAATTACCAGAACTCTGTAGCTTAGTGTTACATGTTACATCCCTAATTTTGGATTTGACTTTACTATTTATTTTTACGTAAATAGAAGTGAAATTATGGAAAAATGTTTTGACATTATGTTATAATGACAGAGTAAATCATTGATTTTCTTATAATCATCTCATGTGATTAAGTATAATCCATGAGATTGAATGATTTAGTAATTTATATTATGAGAATTTGATTTGTTATTCAAAAGATTTAAGAATGGACTAACGATGCACTGATCATGATCTGGTGATTGCAAGATATATGCAGTAAAATAGGTTTTGATTCCTCTCCAATAGAGAGAGTATCTTCTGAGGAGAGGAGAATAGACCTTTCGTTATGAACTGTTCATTTGCCATCTGAGTATAGTGTACTTTCAGTTAGTAACCCATGTTGATTGAGGTAAGTCATGTTATTCTGGTGGTATTAGTTTGTTGATTGACTCAAAAAGTTATCAATGTTGTTTAGAATCCTTTTGATGTCTTTTCACGTCAATCTTGACGTTTTGTGAAATTGACGTTGTCAAGGAAGAACGATAGCCATTTTGTGACTAACGCAACCTTCTGTCGATCATGTCATAAAGAGATCACATTTGCATCTTCATGGCATAGTTGGTTAAATTGTTAGCATGTTTCATGTTTATAATTTTAATGTCGAGTATTTCATTGATGTCAAAATGAAATCGACGTGATATGCTTGTATACGTGAAGGGGAGATGAACTCGACCCAAACACACTTGTGCGTAAGTCTACATCACATTATTATAAGCCTTATTTTTATTATTATTTATGTTTGTTTTTATATTATTATATTATGTAAATATCTTAAGTGGCTAATTCAGGTTGTTAGTAAGTTATTCGATAACAATCTTCTTTAAAGAAGTATCTCTTCTTAACAAACTCAACAACTTTGAATGTCATAAAGGGATTCATTGTTGGTTTGTTGAGTGGTATATAGTAACCATGTTCCCCTTTATCTGCATGCAGGAGCTTTGAGCAAAGAGAGGCTTTTTACTAGGAGCTACCCGTGGCTAGTGGGAAGAATAATAGCAACTCAAGAATGAAGTCATTAATGGACGGTAGACTTAGTCGAATAACAGTTTTAGAGTATGGTCTTAATGATAGTTAGTCATGGGTGTTAAGGGGGAAGCAGATAGCATTGTTATAAAAAAGTAAAAAGGTTTTGGGGTGATAGGAGATCGATGCTGATAAAGTCGATACAGGGAGGAGAGTGAGTGAGTTGTCGTGGAAAGAGGATATAACAAGCAGCAAAGGAAGGGAGATCTAGCTCTTTGTGGGAAAACATAGACTATCATCAAAGGATCCTCTGTTTATATCTAATCAGGTTTATTCCTTTCAATTGAAGTCTTTAAATATTACATGAGATGCATGTTTATATTCTTGTCTTTGAATAAATTTGAGTCGATGTTCTTTCAATGTGTGGCCGACATCTTTGAATGATAAAATGGTCGAGTACTTTTATCATAAGAATGTTAATGTAGCTCAGTATATTACTCTTCAAAGTTGTACAATATTGTGAAAAAAAAACTTGTAGCTGAAGATTTAACTAAAAGCAATCATTATTACTCGTTATCTTTGGAAGATAGTGATGGGCTGCAGAATTAGTCTCTTTTATGCTACTTTATATACTTCAAAGACTTCTTTCATAGCATCCTTTAAGACATTTATCCATGTTTGCACTATGACATGTTGACCTTCTTTATACTTCTAAGACCTAAACTTATAATATTAATATGGAATGTGATGATCATATTATCTAATGAATGAATTAGATATAGATATGTATAAAAGTATAAATGAGATGTTTTTATGGTTAGTCATGGAAAATGCTTGTGGTATATGCTTTGGGAACTAATTCTATGTGTATAATTGGACGTGTCATGATGAGATCAAGCATTTGTAGCAGGTTGCAGACAAAGGAGTTAATAGAAGTATAAGTTTCAACACTAAGAATGTAGAGATAGCTGAAGACAATTATGGAGCATGGATAGTAATAAATTAAGGAGTGGATTTGTTTCAAATATAATTATGGACGTTGTTCATGCATCAGACTTCTAATTTGATTTTAATTCTTCTTCTTATTTTTAGTTAGAATAAGAATGTGATCTTGACTCCACGACCTAGTATCTAGGCACGGTAAATGATCAGAGTCAGTTAATTAATAAATAAGGCTCTCTCTCCATTTTTGTATAGTAAGGGGAAGATAAGATATATAAGGTAGAAAAGTCAAGTTGTAGAGAGTTTAGTTATCATTTCCTTTTCTATGTGTAAAGACTCAAGTATGTTACATTTATGGAATACAATCTGGATATGACAGAAAAGATTTCATTGTTGAACAATTTGATATGAGTTGATTCTATGCATGGAATAAGTTAAGCTTCGATATATGTTACAAAGATATGTAGAATCTGGATTAGATTTGGTTTCAGTTAAGGAAGACAGTCTCTTGAGCTGGCCACTCAAGGTATTGATTCTCTCCTTGTTTATTTCATTTCAGTTAATGTTGGTTTATTAGTTTTCTATTAATCATAATTTAAATTCAAGTTAGTATTATGTTTTGATCAAATAGATATGGTTCATGAACAAATGCATATTAGTGTGTTTACAAATCTTCTAGAGGTCAGCAGTTAGTCATTTCATTCTTGTCAATTCATTAAGTTAATTCTATAGTTTCCCTATTGTAATGGTTATCTACAGACCTTGCTGTAGGTACTCGTAGCAACTAGGATTTCTAGTTGTTTCCACTGTTTTGTAATTCTGTCAATTCCAGTAAGGTAGATTTTCTTGTTTAAAGTTAAGATAGAATGATTTAGGAACCATACGAGCCCTGAAGGCATATACTTTGCAAGTACCATCATAAGCTTACGCTCCTTGGTTGATAATTCAATGTACGAATGCATAGTGATAGAGTGGACTGTTCAGATAGGTTTCCCCTGAATTAGTTAAGTCTACAACACATTAGTTTTCCTCTACATATAGCTTAGTTATGTATATATTTAAGGTCGTGGGAGACAAAGATTTTAGGAATGTTTAAGTCGAGAGGTTTCTCAATTTACATTATAAACATATTCTTATTCTGAATATTATATTTCACAAGACTCTATCCAATCAGATTATATGTCTCTATACTCTTGTCTCTTGTCGTATACTTCTTTTTGGAATAGTACAAACAAGAAATACATACTTATGCAAGTCTTAAGGTTCTTTGATTATTGCATTCTTATGTTCTTGTAAGCCATGAGTCAAATATACTCGTTGGGTGCTAGAGTCTTCCTATTATTCAATGAAATCATATTGTCAGTAACACCAAATAGCTAGTGGAATATATATATTATAGTCCTTGAGTTACTCGAGAGGTTTTAGATATTTATATTGTTCCAATGACTTCATTGGTTATATTATATAAGTAGAACAACTTAGATAGTAAACTAAAGTTGATGGAAACATAAAATAAGTCTTTTTAAGGATACATCGAGTGAGATGGTTTTACTACATAAAGTTTAGATGAAAGTTCTTGTATATTGTTGCTTCAACTTAGCTTATTTGTAAGAGAGAGAGACTCGGACATTGAAATCATGTGGATAGAAAATGGAATTTAGTTTATCATCTTTTTGGAACTCAAACTAAACTTAGAAGTTTAAACTTGAATTTGTTCTTTTAGCTTTATTTAAACTAAAGTATACTTGTATACTATAATCTAGTCAAGGTTTGTGAGATTTAAACAACCGCGTAGTCAGAATATGACTAGAGGATAATCTAATTCTTGCTATATTCTTACTTTTTAAGAATAAGTTTGTTTGTTATTCCACTATCATAGAAAAGAGAAAGACAAAAGATTAACCCAATGGGGTAAAGTCATCTAATTTACCCTTGTGGTTACATCTTATCTTAACTATTTTGATTGACAACGAAAAGGCAAGTTCCTTATTTATGATTGTTAATTATATTTAGTCATAAAGGAGATTTTTACTATGCATTTATGCTTATTCTTGGTATAAAAGAAAACATATTTGGTTGTTTGCAAATCGACTTAAGTTATAAGTGTCGATAAGTCATGGATCTCGGATGTTGCAAGTATGCAAGCAGATACCCAAGTGTAGATGGTCATTCCATAAGGTCTTTGGAACAATGATGGTGTCTTGAAAACTCTATCTAAGTTGGGAAGACTAGTTTTGAGTTAAATAAAACTCTATACTCAAACCTAGTTGACCAAGTCATATTGTAGGATGTGATAGTATCCAAGTCGAGTTGGAGGGTGGGTGGACATTACAACTACATTCATTGAACATCTATTTATATTGAATCTTTGGCCAAAGTAATGCATACATCTTTGCGTGCATTGTCAGTTCACCATATCTGGATTGCAACCTATTGGAAATATCATACTTAGCTAGAGGTTATCTAAGGTTGTATGATTGATAGCATTATGTAGGATACAACACTAGTACTCAGATAGAAAATAACCATTGGTTACCTTATTTCTATACTCTTCATAAAGGGTAGGGCCACTTCCAATTGGAATATGTGCAGGGGACCGCCGGTCTGTGTTGGAGGTAAAGCACTCATAAGATGCTCTCTCTGTCTCTAGTAGAAGACATGTCAAGGCTTGTGATAAAGATGTCAGAATTCTAGATGTAGCATATCCATTGGATATGTGACTTGGGTTTCCTAAACTATGCAAAACTTTATCTGTTGCAGATTATTGTAATTGAAAAGTTAGAATGTTGACTTTGTAAATTATAACATGTTGTATATTTCAGAAAAGTAATTTTGAATTATTTGATGTATCTTGATTCTTTGATATTATTTCAAATAAAAAAAAAGTTTTATCTTTTTCACCTTATGTGTTTTATCTAATGGTAAATATTTGATTTTAGTCTTGTTTAAGAATTGGGATATTACATATGGTATTAGAGCAACTGGGTTCGGCACTGGGGCTTATGATTCCACTATGCTAACCTGTTAATCAACATTCAGCAGATAGCTAATGTTTGAAATTGGTTTTATGCTAGAATGGCATGGAGAAGAACCAAGAAAACTACTAGAAAATTTGTTCCTAAGATAATAGATAAGAAAGAACCTATCAAGGAAGTTAAACATAAAGAGCATATTAATTATGTTGAGGATGCATGGCTAGAGGATTCAGAGACTTTAGCTAATGCACTTAAGCGTATACAGCTAGACAGTAAACAACATTTTGAACTAGCCAAGAATCCTATTGTTTCTACTTGTGTAGTTAAACCTAGTAAATTGTTTGCTAGTCACAACATGTCATTTGAATGTGGTTATGATGCACCTATTTTAGGAAAAAAAGGTGATGCAGGAGTACATACATGTACATCCACCCTCTAAGTTTATTTAATTAGAATATCCTTTAACTGACAGTGACATGTAGTCTTGTCGTGTTAATTATATAAACAAGGATGTAGTTACTCCTAAATAAACTATAATAAAGATGAGATTGTTTTGTACCAATCTATTGGTTGTCTTGAGTTAATTATGTTTGATTTAATGAGTCATATTAAATTTAGAAAACTATTAGATAACTTAGTATTCTCAGGTGTGAGAAAAATGACAACATGATTCATACAGAAACAAACTAGGGTGAGAGTCAAGAAGAGAGTAACCCTCTAATTAATCCCATGGCAAGTTAGATCAAATCCTAACCATGCTTATGGAAACCAAGGAGAGACTGGGTAACTTGGAACAGAAGGTAAGAGATCAGGAAAATCCTAAAGGGAAAACGAGATTTCTCATGGGATGAGTAGGGAAAATCACCGTGAGCATAGTGTGAGTAGTGAGAATCCTAAAAACCGTAGACCCCAAAAGGAAGCAAAGGATAGGCTTGCCTTAGAAATTTCTAAAGATATGAAGAAAGTCACACAACCTAAGTTTGATGGAACAATGATTGGAGATGCAGCTGAAGCTTAGTTAATAGTTATGGAAGAGTATTTTGAGATAAGAAATTACTCAAAAGTAACCAAAGCAGTTTGGGGAGCCTTTCAATTGACAGGAGAAGCATCCACTTGGTGGATGAACAAGAAAATGGAACTAGGCTTAAGTTCCTTAAGGGTAACTTGGTATGAGTTTGTTAAGCTCTTTCATAAAAGGTGGTTGCTGCAACTTTTCTTTGACCAGAAGTTGACAGATTTTTAGACTCTTCATCAAGGAGACATGTCAGTACAGTTTGAATATGGGGAGAAGTTTACCCATCTTCTAAAATATATACCTCAATATCAGAAGGATGAAATATTTTGAATAAGGAAGTTCATCATGGGTTTGAATGCCCAGATTGGTGGCAAAGTGGACATGCATGGTCCTACAACAATGGATCAAGTTTACGAGAAGGCAATCAAGAAAGAAAAAAATTTGAAATCCATCTCAATTTATCATGATAGGAATCACAAAAGGTTTAATAAGGCTTCAACTTCCCAACCATCCAAGAGAAGAAATGATAAGGGCTTTGAGAATAAAAGAAATGGTAAAGGAATCCAAAAGTATAAGAGTGGGTCTGGTAATGAGAAAAAGAATGGTAATTTCAAAAAAAAGAGGTCAAGATTTGACCAATCTCTATAAAGTAATTGAAAAAGAGCTAGATGAAAAGGATGTCAACTCTTTGCAGTAAAAATGGAACAAATTGAGGAAAGTCTTTGAAAGCAAAGTATGTCTTTTGAAGAAAGGTATCCTTTTCTTCAAGGTTTCCAGGATTACCACCCAAAAGAGTTTTTGATTTTGCAATTGATATTAAACCAGCATCTAAGTCTATATTAAAAGCACTTTATTGTATGACTATTACGGAATTAATGGAATTAAAATCTCAATTGCAAGAGTTGTTGGTTAAATGCTTGATTAGACCTAGTGTTTCACCATGGGGTGCACCAGTTATCTTTGTCAAGAAAAAGGATGAAACTCTACGATTATGTATTGATTATCATATGCTAAATAAAGCATCAATAAAGAACAAATATCCTTTACCATGTATTGATGATTTGTTTGATCAAATGCAAGGAGCATTTGTGTTTTTGAAGATCGATTTGCGATCAGGATATCATCAGTTAAGATTGAAGGATGGGGATATCCATAAAATAGCTTTCTGGACAAGATATGGGCACTATGAGTTCATAGTGTTGCCATTTGGACTTATGAATGCCCTGCCACATTCATGAACCTAATGAACAGTGTGTTTAGAAATTGTTTAGGCAAGTTTGTTCTAGTCTTTCTAGATGATATTCTTATTTATTTTAAGAATGAAGAAGAACATTTGCAACATTTGTGAACTATATTGCAGCATTTGAGAGAGCATAAGTTATATGGAAAACTTTCTAAGTGTTCTTTCTTCCAAAAGGAAATTTAATATCTAGGATATATAATTTCTACTAAAGGAACATCTATAAATCCAACAAAGATCAAAGCTATCTTAGATTGGCCTATAACCAAGAATGTGCATGAAGTGCATAGATTTATAGGTTTGACAAGATACTATAGAAAGTTTGTTCTAAAATTTTCTAAAATTGCAACTCCAATCAATTCCTTCCAAAGAAAAGGGAAACATTTGATTGGTCAGACAAATGTCAGGAGGCATTTGATCTATTAAAAGAGAAATTGACAATCGCACAATTCTGAAAGTCCCCAATCCCAAAGGTCAATTTGAAGTAATAACTGATGCCTTAGGTTGCACATGCTTTGCAAATATGGTGTCACTATTTGTTAGGGAAAACCTTTGTACTGAAGTCAGATTATCAAAATCTTAAGTACATATTTTCTCAACCACATCTGAATGCTCAACAAAGGAGATGGTTAGAATTGATATCTGACTATGACTTTGAGATAAGTTATATCAAAGGAAAAGAGAACATAGTAGCTGATGCTTTGAATCAGAGGTGACATATTTCTTCAAATGTATCTATTCATGCAAACTTTAAGGATTTAGTGTTGCAAAATTTATCAGGAGATGAATACTATGAGCAGGTCAAGCAATCTCTTATGATAAATCCTAAAGATTCAAGGTATGATGGGTTTAATTTTGAATCTAATGGACTATTGACATTCAAAGGAAGAATGTATGTTACTAATTCTACTGATTTAAGAAATCTTGTGTGGAAAGAAATTCATTCTACACCATACTCAGAACACCCAGGGGTAACCAAACTTCTAGCAGATGTAAAACTTCTTTATTTCTGGAAAGGAATGAAGAATGATGTTGCAAGATTTGTAGCAATTTGCTTAGAATGCCAGATAATTAAGGCAGAATATCAACATTCTGTAGGATTTTTGTATTCACATGATATACTATAATGGAAGTGGCAAGTCATAAGTATGGATTTTGTTCAAGGTCTTCCAATGTCTAGGAATAGACATGATGCAATCTTAGTTGTGGTAGATAAATATAGAAAGGTAGCACATATCATACCAGGAAATTTAACTAATGGAGCACCAGTATTAACTCACAAATTTGGTCAAGAAGTGTTTAGATTGCATGGAGTTCTTGAGAAGATTATCTCAAATAGAGATGTGTGAATGACATTAAGGTTTTGGCAAACATTATTCTTAGTGCTAGGAACTAAATTTAATGTGAGTACAACTTATCATCCTGAAATAGATGGTTAAACTAAAAGAGTTAACCAGGTTTTGGAGGATTTGTAAAGAATGTATTGCATGGATTAGCAATATAAGTGGGAAGCGTACTTACCACTGGTGGAATTTGCTTATAACAATTCCTATCATTCTGCTATCAACATGACTCCATTTGAAACATTGGACAGAAGAAGATGCCGAACTCCTATAAGCTAGGTAAGCTAGAAGATAGGATTAGCATTAGTCTAGAAATATTGTCAGAAATGGATGAACAAATCAAACTGATCAAAAAAGATTAGCGGAAGCTAATAATAGATAGAAAAGTTATGCAGATGCAAGCGTACACTAAGACCATTCTCAATTAGAGAAGAAAAGTTCTTTTGAGGGTCAAACCTCAGAAAAGTTTTATAAAATTGGAAAGTCTTCCAAATTCACTCCTCATTATGTAGCACCCTTCGAAATTCTTGAAATGATCAATCTAGTTGCCTACAAGATTGCTTTACCACCAACCTTAACTAGAATGTACAATGTTTTTCATGTTTCTTATCTAAAAAATTATATTGTAGGAGATAACCATATTCTAAATTGGAATGCATTACAGATACAAGACCCAAGAGTGGTCATGATCGAGCCTCTCAAGGTGCTCAAAACATGTAAGCTCTGCTTGCGTAATAGAGAGGTTATGCAGTGCAAGGTCCAATGGGACTATATGTAGAGGATAATGTTACATGGGAAGATTACCATGAATTCTATCTGAAACTTCCTCATATATTTAATAGCACTTTTAGTAGTTAAACAAAAAAATTATTTTAATTATATTTTGATACATTGAATCATCGAGGACAATGAATCTTTAGGGGAGAGATATGTTATATATCCCTAATTTTGGCTTTGATTTTACTATTTATTTTTACGTAAATAGAAGTGAAATTATGGAAAAATATTTTGACGTTATGTTATAATCACAAAGTAAATCATTGATTTTATTATAATCAATTCATGTGATTAAGTATAATGCATGAGATTGAATGATTTAGTAATTTATATTATGAGAATTTGATTTGTTATTCAAAAGATTTAAGAATGGACTAACGATGCACTAATCATGATCTGGTGATTGCAAGATATATGCAAGAAAAAGGTTTTGATTACTCTCCAAGAAAGAGAGAGTATCTTCTGAGGAGAGGAGAATAGACCTTTGGTTATAAACAGTTCATTTGCCATCTGAGTATAGTGTACTTTCAGTTAGTAACCCATGTCGATTGAGGTAAGTCGTATTATTCTACTGGTATTAGTTTGTTGATCAGCTCAACAAGTTGTTGATGTTATTTAGAACCCTTTTGATGTCTTGTCACGTCAATCTTGAAATTTTGTGAAATCGATGTTGTTGATGAAGAATGATAGTCATTTTGCAATTAACGCAACCTTCTGTCGATCGCATCATAAAGAGATCGTGTTTGTATCTTCATGGCATAGTTGGTTAAATTGTTAGCATGTTTCATGTTTATAATTTTAACATCAAATATTTCATTGATGTCAAAATGAAATCAACATGATATGCTTGTATACGTGAAGGGGAGATGAACTCGACCCAATCATGCTTGTGCGTGAGTTTACGTCACATTATTATAAGCCTTATTGTTATTAATATTTATGTTTGTTTTTAGATTAATATATTATGTAAATATCTTAAGTGGCTAATTCAGGTTGTTAGTAAGTTATTCGATAACAATCTTTTTTAAAGGAGTATCTCTTCTTAACCAACTCAACAACTTTGAATGCCATAAAGTGAGTCGTTGTTGGTTTGTTGAGTGGTATTTAGTAACCACATTCCCCTTTATCTGCATGCTTGAGCTATGCACAAATAGAGGTTTCTTACTAGGAGCTACCCTCGGCCAATGGGAAGAATAATAGCAACTCAAGAATGAAGTCATTAATGGACGGTATACTTAGTCGAATAACAGTTTTAGAGTAGGGTCTCAATGATAGTTAGTCATGGGTGTTAAGGGGGAAGCAAATAGCATTGTTATCAAAAAGGAAAAAGGTTTTGGGGTGATAGGAGATTGATGTTGATAGAGTCGTTACAAGGAGGAGAGTGAGTGAGTTGTCATGGAAAGAGGATATAATGAGCAGCAAAGGAAGAGAGAGAGCTCTTAGTGAGCGAAGATAGACTGTCGAAGGATACTCTATTGATATCTAATTAGGTTAATTCCTTGTATTTGAAGTCTTTAAATATTACACGAGATGCATGTTTATATTCTTGTCTTTGAATAAATTTAAGTCGATGTTCTTTCACTGTGTCGCTGACATATTTGAATGTTAAAATGGCCAAGTACTTTTATGATAAGAATGTTAATGTAGCTTAATATATTACTCTTCACATTTGTATAATATTGTGAAAACAAACCTGTAGCAGAAGATTTAACTGAAAGCAATCATTATTACTAGTTACCTTTGGAAAATATCTTAGTTATGTATATATTTAAGGTCATGGGATAAGCTTAGACAAATATTTTAGGAATGTTTAAGTTGAGAGGTTTCGAGCTATTTACATTATAAACATATTCTTATTTTGAATATATATATTTCACAAGACTTTGTCCAATTAGATTATATACATCTCTATACTCTTATCTCTTGTCGCAGACTTCTTTTTGGAACAGTGCAAACAAGAAATACATACACAAGTCTTAGGGTTCTTTGATTATTGCATTCTTATGTTCTTGTAAGCCATGAGTCAAATATACTTGTTAGGTGATAGAGTCTTCTATTTATTTTGTGAAATCATACTATGAGTAATGCCAAACAGCTAGTGGAATATATATATTATAGTCCTTGAGTTCCTTGAGAGGTTTTAGATATTGATATTTTTCCAATGACTTCATTGGTTATATTATGTAAGTTGAACAACTTAGATAGTAAACTAAAGTTAGATGGAAACATAAAATAAGTCTTTTTAAGGATACATCGAGTGAGATGGTTTTACTACATCAAGTTTAGATGAAAGTTCTTGTATATCATTGCTTCAACTTAGCTTATTTGTAAGAGAGAGAGACTCAGACATTGAAATCATGTGGATATAAAACAGAATCTAGTTCATCATCTTTTTGGAACTCAAACTAAACTTAGGAGAAGTTTAACTTGAATTTTTCATTTAGCTTTATTTAAACTCAAGTATACTTGTATACTATAATCTAGTCAAGGTTTGTGAGATTTAAACAACCTCGTAGTCAGTATATGACTAGAGGATAATCTATTTCTTGTGATATTATTACTTTTTAAGAATAAGTTTGTTGGTTATTCCATTGTCATGGAAAAGGGAAATACAAAAACCCTAGATTAACCCAATGGGGTGAAGTCATCTAATTTACCCTTGTGGTTATGTCTTGTCTTAACTATTTTGATTGACAATGAAAAGGAAAGTTTCTTATTTATGATTGTTAATTATATTTAGTCATAAAGAAGATTTTTCCTATGCATTTATGTTTATTCTTGGTATAAAAGAAAACCTATTTGGTTGTTTACAAATTGACTTAAGTTATAAGTGTTGATAAGTCATGGATCTCAAATGTTGCAAGGATGCAAGGAGATATCCAAGTGTAGATAGTCATTCCATAAGGTCTTTGGAACAATGATGATGTCTTGAAAAATCTAAGTTGGGAAGACTAGTTTTGAGTTAAATAAAACTCTATACTCAAACCTAGTTGACCAAGTCATATTGTAGGATGTGATAGTATCCAAGTCAAGTTGGAGGGTGGGTGGATATTACAACTGCATTCATTGCGAACCTCTATTTATATTGAATCTTTGGCCAAGGTAATGCATATGTCTCTGTACAGTGTTATTTCCCACAATAATGGGTTACTTTTTTGGCCAAACTTGACATTGAAATCAATATTTTAAACTAAATCTTCACGTTCTGACACCTATAGCCACTAAACCATTAGGAATTTAAAGATGATGTGAACTAGTGATTTGTGAGATTTTATTTGTAGATTCTAATTTTTTTTTTTAAATTTGGAGTTAAATTGTAATTTTTTTACCATCTCCTTTGATAACTAGTTTTTAATAGTAAACAACTTTTTTTTAAAGTGATATGTATTTCGTAGCACATAACTTTTTTTCTACAAAGGATAAAATTCTGATTATTTTTAATTTAGATTGGTAACACCGATATATAGTGTATGCATTTGGTTTTATAATGTTTTATTAAATATATATTTTTAAATTAATTTTTGAAGTCAAACCAATTATAATTTAGACATAGGTGTATTCCGTAAAACATAACTTTTTCTATATGTATCAAAATTTATTTTTTTTCTTTTGTTGAAACAAGGACATCAATACCTAGTGCATAGATATTTTTTAGAATTTTGTTTCAATAATTTACTAAGTTTCCATGTGTGTAGAATAGAGAACTTGATGTTCGGCGAAAAACATACATTCACAAGAAATAAAAAATAAATATAATAATCAAATTAAATATATTTAAAATTATATTTTTTGGGAAGATTATAATAAGAACTACATACTTACAAAACATAAATTTTAAATGAATTCATTTGATCCCTCAAAAGATAAATCAAAATTGGTTTTTTATAAGCATTTTGATAGGTGTAGAGGAGACTCCATTATAGGTATGGTTTAAAACTAGTGGGGTTCTATCCAAGGGGGTTTGAATCTAAGGGGGTTTGATCAAACCCTCTTCAATTAAAAGTCTTTAAATGGAACATTTCAAAGCCTAAATCATTATTATTTCTAAAAATATGTGATTTCATCAAAAATCAGGAAAGATCATACTTAGCTAGAGGTTATCTAGGATTGTATGATAAATAGCATTATGTAGGATACAACACTAGTACTCAGATGGAAAATAACTATTGGTTACCTTATGTATATACTATTTGTGAAGGGTAGGGCCAATTCCAATTGGAAGATGTGCGGGGGACCGCCGATCTGTGGTTGGAGGTAAAGCACTCAGAAGATGCTCTCTCTCCAACAAAAGACATGCCAAGGCTTGCAATAAAGATGTCAGAATTCCAGATGCAGCATATCCATTAGATATGTGACTTGTGTTTCTTAAACTATGCAAAACTTTATCTATTGCAGATTATTGTAATTGAAAAGTTAGAATGTCGACTTTGTAAATTATAACATGTATATTTCAGAAGAGAAATTTTAAATTATTTTGTGTATCTTGATTCTTTGATATTAATTCAAATAAAAAAAAGAAGGTCTATCTTTTTCACCTTATGTGTTTTTATCTCATGGTAAATATTTGATTTTAGTCTTGTTTAAGAATTGGGATGTTACATTACCAGACAAACACTTAGCCAAATTTCAGAACATATCTTCTTACTAGATCAAATCTTCTTACACAGTAGTCTTTATGAAGAGTAAATTCATCTTGTGAAGAAGAGGATCAAACCCTCTTGCAAAATTACCTACCAAGTTAATCTACACAACAGTCTGTCTAGTTAACACTTTCTGGATCACAGTACCGTTATCATTTGTTGTCACTATCTCTATCCTATGAAGTTGTTGGCTTTGCTAATCTCTGGACCATTATATCTTTACTCTTTGAATCCAACCTTTATCCTTATCTCTTCTCAACCAATTGACACTAATGACAACACCAGACTAACATGTTGACATCAATGACAACACTAATTGTAGCAGCTGCCCATACTTGCAACAACCTCCCCCTTTGTCATTGATGGCAACATATGATGTGAAAAACCATCAAAACTAAACTCTACCGCAAAATTACTCTCCCCCTTTCTTTTACACATCTTGCTCTCTCTTCCAAAGCATCTTTTTCATATTGCTTTCTCTCCCTCTTTCACATCAATGGAAAAGGGACTATTTCAAATCAAAAACTTCTTTAACTTTTCATTACATGGCACTCTCCCTTACTATCTTATTTTTATATCCCAAGATATCAAAATTATTTCCATCTAACCATCTGCATGTGTACAAGAGATCAGAAAATAAGAAACTTACTAATTTGTAGGAAAGATATCCTTGTAGATATTCTTCAACTGGATCACAACTGAGTCCCAATGCACTTTGGAGAGTATAGTATCTATTTTTGTCCATTTATCTGCAGGAGTAATTCTTCTGCTTTATCCACTGTCGTAGGGACATCAGACATCTTTCCAACCTTATCAGCCTCTTTTAACATACCAATCAAAGAAGTCATTTTAAAGCTTACTATCTCTCTCATCTAACCCATTTGATCATTTATCGACACCTTTTGGCTTTGCAATTTCCTTATTATGGCATGAGTCTTCTCTACTTTTGCTCTTAGATTTCCATTTGCATCTTTCAAGGGATTATAGGTTCTGGAGATTTTTAGCAATTGTGTCTCAAGGCCTTCAATTTTGTCTTTTATTTCTTTAGTAGTTATGGGCTAGGATAAACAAAATCGATATAATGCATTGGCATCACTTAAAGCATTGTGAATACTTTTTATACTATTGTCTAGCAAAATGTGTGCCTTGGAGCACTTATCTGTCAATTCTATTAACCTCTTCTTATCTATTTCTTCTCTTACTTTCTTCTCTTACTTTCTTCTCTCCTACTTCTTCAAAAGATTCAAAGTGATTGTTGATAGCCTCCATTAGTTTCTTCATTTACAATGTAGGGACTAGAGAGACATCTCTTTTAGCATCAGGAAGTATCTTTTCAAAAATTTCCATGACCTCTTCCATAAGCTCATTTCCTTCTATATGAGATTGTAGGATTTCTACCTGTACAGACGCCTAAAATATTATCCCCAACTGAATCTTTTGCAAAGGACATATGTTGGACAAGTTAATCTATCCATCCAAGGATTGTACATGTAGTAGTTGTGATGAAGACATGGTTTGGATTTGCCTTTGCTTTGCCAAGAACTCTCTAATGGAGTCTATTGGAGAAACTCCAGAGCCTTCACCAACATTATCCTTGTTCTCCTCTACAAACCTCAATCTAGAATCAGAGTTTTTTGGAGATTGTTTTCCATCATATACTTCTTCTTCTTCAACATTCTTCTTGATCTCCCTCTCTCTCTTTGTGCTTAAGATGCACCTTAGTAGATTTATCTTCAAAGGTTCCAAGTCTTTCTTCAGAGGTGTTTCTAGGCTTGCTCAGCATTAGTTTTGCAAGTCCTGTAATGATATCTTCAAACACTTCATATCCCATTTCTAGAATCCAGATTACCCTAGGTTCTACTACCTCAATGTAGCATCCATCTTTGCTTACCATAAAGAGTATATCATCTTTGTATTTATCTACAACTTTCTTAGGGATCCTTTCCCTAGAATTCATCTTCTCCTAAAATATTTTAAAGTAACCTCAAAGTGCAGCATTTTGAGCTTGAATGTTCCTAATTCTTCTCAAATGGTCTCTAATCTAGGTGGCTACTAGAATGTGTCTTAACCACATAATGTTTTGTGCACCTAAAACTTCCTCGAGGAAATAAAACAGCAATAAAATGACCAAAGTACCAAACTTGAAAGGATATTTTGAATCCTTTGTCTTCTGCAAGTTTTAGGTAATTATTGTTTTAGTAGCTCACATGGGTCATAATCCATACTCTTTTTTACCATCTCATATACAATGTATATAGCAGTAGTTGAGACATAGTTTTCCCTATTTGTGAAGTAGATCTTGTAACCTATCATCATAGATGCATATTTTATTGTTGGATCTTCAATATTTTTTACCTGGTCAAAGCTCTCTTATCAAATTTGGCTCATGTGAGTTTCATCACAACATTGTTTTTAACAAATTTAAGTGTTAGAACAGCTTCGGTGGAGCACAACCCTGTTACATCCCTAATGGCTTCCTTGTTTATCATGTGTGGAAGGTTCAACCACATGAATCTATCATGAATGTGGCTCAATATATACCTTACCCATGCATCTTCGTAACACAAATTGGGAAAATCATTCCAAACATCTAACTTTTTCTCAGTTAGAGCACTGTATTCATGCTTCAGATCAAAATTGTTATATGTTAACTCACTAACCCAAATATCTCCTAGTTTTGCATGGTTGTATTCTTCCATCTTTGTATGTATATACATTCTTACATCCTCTGTATGTAGGACACCATATGGTATATCTAAGAAAGCACCTTTCAGATCCCTTTCCATGGATTTGAAGGGGTGTTTCTTAAATTTAGGTCGTGGGTGCTCAATAACCTTTACAACTTGTGGTGTATCCATTGCAAGTGAATTCAAAACTCCAATACACAATACAAACTGAAATAGGACAAACTAGAAAATATCTTTTCTTTGCTTTTGCCAGACTAGGGTTTGTATCCAATAAACTTTGAATCACCTTGATTCCTTCTTCTGCTCAACTAAGCTCTTGATCTACTCTTCGAATGATTTTGTGAATGATTTTTCTAAGTAGAATCCCTTTTAAATCCTTTAGATCTGACCTAATTTGCATTTAATTCTTGAAATAATAAATTTGTCAAACCTTTCTCTGTATACATAGTCACCTTCAAATTGTCATGCCCACATTTTCCTTGTGGTCACAACACACATCACACGTGTCATAGCCACATCTGTTATGTGGTTATGACACGAGAGATGAAAAACTTTTCTCACACTGTCCTACAAACCCCCTCGCATGCGTAAGCATGCTCGGCGGTGTTCTCTCATGGCGAAAATACTATAGCTTTTGGCGGGATATAAGTACAATTGCGTGCAACCAGACGCAAGCAGACCAACAAGAGGATCTCTACGACGCCGCTAACGTCATTGCAAGAGTGAGATTACCAAAGTTCCTAAATCTAAACCTCGGCAATTTCTGGCAGCATAACGCCTTACGGCGTTAGTGGGAATTACGCAGCACTCATTTACGCACGTGGTTCGCTGATAGATTAACAACTTCCCACGACGCCTTGTTCCGACTAAACCGACTAGTGATCTCCCTATTTAGTCAATTTTCAGCAAGGCACAGTTGTCTGTCTCCTCTCTTGTTTCCTGAAACATACTCCTCCTACAACTTAGCATTCTCAACAAGGCGGTTTGTTTGCTCTCTCTTCCCTTTTCTCTGGGTCTTAATTTTGATTGTATTTTTATCGCGCTCACCTTAACTATTTCTATGATAATTTAGTTTGTTTATATTTCGGTCTCTCTCTCTTTCATTTTCCTTTCTTCATATTGGGCATCAATCAGGGTTATCACTGTTTCTATTGTTAATATTAAACCTAACATCTGGATGATCCAGGTCACATAGGCTGGTTTACTACTTCGCTGGACTCGGTCTCCTAGTCTTCTCCGATCTAGGTTTCTTCTCTTGTATCTATTAATTAAACTTGTTCCTAAGCAAATTTTGGCTGGAGGGTCCATCGACTTAGTTCTCTTATCCCATGTGGGAATTGTCGCGCATTTTCTCCTCTGTGTTTTTCCAATGTTACTTTTTCTTCTTCTGACTCTCTTACAGGTTTACTTATATGGACGTTTACTACAGTTGAGATTAAAATGGTCTCACATGAAATGTCTGTGATGGCTCCTTAAGTTTATTTCCAGTGATCTTTTAAGCAAGGTGACGTGTAATTTTCCTCTTCATTTTCCTTCATTTTCCCGGTTATTGACATTACGTTGGTAGTGGAAACTTCCGAGAAACTCTTTCCGGAGTATTACGGAATAGTCCTTTACGCTCTCTTTAAATTATAATTTTATTTTCTCTTATTTATACTTACTGTTGTTATTATTACTACTAATCAATATTAATACTCTTAGTGTGAATCGTATACCGTTGTTAATAGATGTAGGAGGCTCTCCTCTTTATAAAACCCTGATCATGGAAACATAAATTCTTTGGTTGTTGTGTTCAACACTTAAATAAACCTAACTGTGAAAATATATTTTGTTTTTAATTAATTTTGCACATCTCCTTGTTATGAATGATAGAGAGGGCCTCATAAAATGGCCCAAGACACCTCTTCTATGTATATATATATACCATATATATAAATATATATATGTAATCTATATACATATAGAACTATATAACTAAATATATCTATATTTATTTACAATTCCCCTTCAAAACATAATATATATTTGTTTTGTTATTTAATGAACCAGGTGTATATATATATATATGACATATATTATGCCAACATATATATATATAGATATATATATTTTTGTTTTGTTATTTAAATGAACCATTGCATGTATGTTAGGGCTAAATAGCCCTAACATTTTTTTTTATACTTAACATTTTATGTTTTGTTGTGACAGGGGACTGGCGGTAGGGGTCGGCCACACAGAGGGACGGGGGCAGGCTCGACCGAGGGCAGCGAGGGCCATGTCCATGGCTGCGGGGAGCACACATGGTGGCGGGGGCTAGGGGTTCTGCGGCGGTCGCAGTGAGGGTCGCGGCAGAGCCAGCGTAGCAACGGAGCTCCGCGGGGTGTAGCGGCAGGGGGATGTGGGGAGGGGCGGAGCCCCACCCACATCCCATGATGTGGGGTGTGGGTGGGGCTCCGCCCCTCCCCACACCACTAATATACAAAATAGTGACTGCGGTGGGGATTACTCCCCACCGCCCACCGTGAACTGGCCTCGGCTGTGTTGAAACACACAGCGACCTCTTTATATTTCGAATTTCTAGTTTGAATTTCAAACTCATTCAATGAAAGATATTTAACAATTATTATATATATATATAGATATATATCTATATATATATATATACACTTCAGTTTCATAAGTTACTTCATTTTCTCAGTTACAACAATATATATTCAGTATCTGTTATATGATAATTTACTAACAATTATTAAATATATATATATATATATATTTTATCTTCCCAGTATCACTTATATTTTTTTTTTTTTTTTTTTTTTAAAGTTAAGCCATTTATTCAATTTCCCATAATGCTATTAAAAATGATAAATAAGTATCAACTATATATATATATATATATATATATATATATATATATATATATATATATGTTGCATAATTTTGTCACATTAAACAAGTTATTCAGTTTCTTTCAATCAGTTAAAATGATCAAGTAAGAATTAAATAAAGATTATATATATATATATACACTTAAGAAAATAAAGTTTTAATCAGTATATTTCAGCAATTAATATATGTCCATTTCAACTCATTTAGCAATTCTATTCTTATAATTACATCAACAACTCAGATTAGATTGCAAATAAGTAATGAAATTGCTATTTCAAAAGATTTACAAAGCAACAAACTTGAAAATTTAAGGTATTTGTTTACCACATTCATCTTATAGAAAAGTTAATTCTTCCACTACAAATAGCAAGAGAATAAATTTTAAACCATGGATATAACAACTAACTTCCCAGATATGAACAATATACAACTGATAGCTTGTGACAACCAAGTAAAAGTCCATCAATAACAAGATCAGGGAGGTGATTTCCTTCACTCCCAGGGTAACAATAAATTACAACAATATCGAGAGAGGTGCTCTCTCTTCAACTCTTATGAAATGAACCAGGCCTAATTCTCATGACAAAGAAAAATAAGCTGTTTCTTCATACATATCCAACCAGAAGCTCCAAGAGAAAACCTGCGTATCAAAGACAAACAAAGAAGAAAACACCACTCATCTAGCTCTCCTCCCTTCCATAGACGCGCAAGTGGGTCACCCCCGAGCTAGGGAGACCATACTCACACCTGGGTAACTCAAGCACTCCACTTCACAACAGTAACAACAACAATCCCAAAGCACACAAACACCCGTGGGTAATTTACACAACACAGAAACTCAACTACAGTGAGTTTCATAAGGGGCAGGAGAGTGGACACACTCGACTCCAGAGTGTCACCCTGACAGATAAGTTAACCAATACAATTTCTCTTGGTCTCAAACCAAGTTTGATCACAAATTTTTTTAAGAAATCTGTATATGACTCTCAAGTCAAAGATACAGACACAGATACATGCCCTCAAGGCTTTCAACATCCCAAAAGATGGAAACAGGTATGCACCCGAGGAGGATCTCTCCTCCCCTACCCCAAACTTGATGAGCATTTCTCCCAAGTGGGAGAAGCTCTGTCAAACAACCCGACAACAAACCCCACAGAAAACAAATCTAAACACAAATTCACACACTTTACATACACATTCAGCTATACGAAACAAAGGTAAAATTCAACCAACCTTATAAAGCCTTCCTGGAATGAAGCTGTTGCAGAGCCCACAGAGTTCTCTTCCAACCTTAGCCACCAACTCCCTCTCCCTTCTCTCTCCTGCAAGCTAACTTTTCTATTTTTGGTAAGGCAAAATGAAAGTTTTCCCCAAAATTCAACTAACTTCCTCTCCTCTCAAAATTGGAAACAAATAACCCCATTTCTTTTCAGTTTTGAGGAATGGGGAGGTGACACTTGTCACCTCCTCACCCTTCCCCAAAACCACTATTCTGTCCTGGTGGCTTATGTCACTCACCCATCCCTAGAGTACTCCTTATCCCTTTCCTCCTGTCATTTCTCTTTCGCATGGGAGAAATAAAAGGAGTTAAAGGAGTAAAAGACAGGTGACCCATGCCTCTTCTTCCCTCCTTCACATGGGTGGCCCCACTTCACATGGGGGAATCTCACTAATGGAGAAGGTGACTTCAAGTCAATCCTTCAATAATGGATGGCATCTCTTACCTTGGGGATTGTAGAGGGGATGGATTGGGTGTTGGTACAACCCATCATGTCCCCTCCATACCTCCAATTTTCGCCACTTAACTTCAGGGGGAAGTTAAGTTGACTAGATGGAGGTTACTCAAGGGTTACCCATGCCAAATGGGCCCCTGGACCCATGGGGTATAACCCAGGGTCAACTTTAACTCATACAAGACACCCCTAGTCAAGGTAAAGCACAAGAAAAGGCCTCATAAATTTAAATTAAATAAGGAAATTCAATTTCAATCCTTTTTACAACACAAATTATAAAATAATGTTACATGAGGGTAACCTAACCCACTCGACCATACGAAAGACCACATTACATCATTACATCAAACACAAAGAGATCTTGGTTCCTCGTGGAATCAGATCGACTTAACAGGGAATAACAAATAACAAGGTGCGGAATGATCTCCGAAATCTGTGGTTCGATTAGTAATTCCTGCACACTAAATTACAAGATCAGTAACCACATAAAATCATCATAGCCGAAGCAACTTAAAAAAAAACATGCATTATCATGACATAGTACTAATTAACATAAATGAAATCATATTACAATTTACCATCATCACCTAATTCATTTTTCTGAAATGTAAACTTATCCAAACATCACCCAATTAGTTTTTCCGAAATCATAATAAAGTTTAATAGTTTGACAATTCCGGGAACTGCTATCCCACAAACATAAAAAGTAACAATAACAGTCATGTAAATAGTCATAACAACAGAAGTAAAAAGGGCGGTCCTCACACAAATGCTCCACAAACTTCAGCATTAGGAGATTTTCTACTGCGGTCTTCACCAAATGATTAAGCATGTCAATATTCATCTCATATCTTCGTGTTAAGGCATCAATGTCATTCCTTTAGTAGGGGAGAAAAAAAATTTCAATGAAGCTCCCCTAAGCCAAAGCTCTAATCTTAGTTTCTGGAGGGAACATTTGCACTAGATGTCGGCACATTCTCATGCTTAACCTCTATTACATCCTTCTTTATCCAAAGCTTATTCATTTCCTTCTTTTGTGGAGCAAAATCAAAGGGTTTCTTATATCTTTGAGGGTATCTTGCTTCATTGCACTCAAAATAGTTGCACGTCTTGCTGAGCATTTCCACTTCTTGCCTTTGATCTATAGTTAACTGCTTTGTGGCCAAACTTATTACATGTGTAGTAGTATCCATAAAATGGTTGAGCATTATTCCTGTTATACCTTGGGATTTTTCTTTTGCACTTATTTTATCTATGTACCACCTTATTGCATGCATAACACCTAATAGAGTTCTGACTTACTTTACTTATGCATTCAATAGCTCTATGACCAACTTTATTGCATGTAAAGCATTGACCAAAGAAAGATGGAATATTTTGATTCCTTCTACTTCTACATTATATTACTTTGTGTCCATACTTACAGTAAAAAATGATAAAAACCATTGAAATTGTTAGATCTAGGGCACACAACTGAGAGGGGGGGAGTGAATCAGTTGTACAAAAACTTGCTTCTACTTCAAACACTTAATTCTTCTTTGTTAGTTAACAGCATGTCAATTAACCATTCATGAAAACCAAAACATAAACACCAGAGCAGATAAACATCAACATAGTAGACACCAAGTTTTGACATGAAAAACTCAATTAAGGGAAAAACCACAGGGTGATTAACCCAAGGATTATTCTCTATTAGAAGAATAAGAAAAATGGATGGCACATGCCAATTAGGGCTCACTGCCCGAGCACACTGCTCACAAGGAGGCACAATGCCTACAAGAGACACACTATCTACAAGATAACAAGTATTACAAACTTGAACTGGAGATTGACATCTTTACCATGTCTGGATCAGTTCCATTTAAGCCTAAGACACACCTGCTCTACCTTTCACTCTTTCGCTATACCACACTCATCCACTCCACAAAACACTTCAAAATGGATTCACAAACCTTTATTATACAAGGCATCGACTTAGGAACAAACATCTAAGTCGACAATCATCCACAAGAACATTCGCAAGATGAATAACTCATCCGGTCGGCCACCACAAGAACATTTGCAAGATGAATAACTCATCTGGTTGGCTAGTCTGAACAAGAACATCTTCATCCAGAAGTATATCTCCAATTCCAGGCTCTAACACTAATGTGGACCGACAACACAACCTCAACATGATCCAAGAACCTTCACAGGCTTGCTTGAATGACTAGGTACATCCACACTTCCTCTATTCATTAGAATCTCTTCTCTTCTTCATCTGGAACTTCAAGAACATAGTCTATCACCACTGTTATACCAAAAAAGGTGCTTCTGGACCTCCAAACTAGATACAAATTGAGATGAGACATCACAAGGACATCCCAAAACACTCCTTCTAATCTGCAGAATAAGACAATGCACTTCCAAATCTCACCGGACCTTTTTGTAACACTCTGTCACTCTGGAGCATCTCCCAAAACTGATCCTACTTGATTGATCACAACTTCTTCATATCTTCATGTGGACCTCTGAAATCTTAACTGGAACATCTCAAGACTCATATCTACAAACCCTTTAATCTGCATCCTCTGATCCCCAACCTATTGAGTACTTTTGCCTTTTTCTCATCACTATTCTTCACTATTCCTGATTGAGACTAATTTTCTCAATATCCTCAACACACAACTCATCCAATCCTTCTTATCAATGCAATATGAGTATGTTGACATCAATGACAAAACTGATTAACCTCATACTTGCAACAATCTCCCCCTTTGTCATTGATGGCAACATATGATGTGAAAAACCATCAAGACAAGAACTTCTCCTTTCTGTCACAGCTCCCCCTATCAGTAACAACTCTTCACATGTCTTCTCTTCCTTTACTACTCCCCTTTTGATCATCAACCACTTGTTTTTCACTTGTCTTCTCTCCCCCTTTGACATCAATGGCAAAGGGCCTATACTTGCAACTCTAACACATCAGAATCATACCAGCTGCTCCCCCTTAGTAGCAGCTCCCCATCATCAATCTAGATCATAAGATATGACTGTGATATCCACCGGACTGATGCACATCAGTGCATCCTAGTTCATCACTGGAGGGGCCATGACCCCTAACTTCTCCTGGAGATACTCAAAAGAGTCCTTGGGAAGAGGTTTAGTAAAAATATCTGCAATCTGATCCTTGGAGGGTACATACTCCAATCTGACTTCATCCTTGTTCACTTGCTCTCTCAAAAAGTGAAACTTGATATATATGTGCTTAGTCTTAGAATGCAACACCGGATTCTTAGAAATATTTATTGCACTTGAATTATCACAGAAAATTGTGATAGGCTCCTCATATTCTACTTTAATGTCTCTTAACAACTACTTCATCCATAAGATTTGAGTGCAACTACCTGCTGCTGCAATGTATTATGCTTCAGTTGTAGACAGAGATATTGCCTCGTGTTTCTTGCTTAGCCAAGAAACCAACCTTTTTCCCAAAAAGAATGCTCCTCCACTTGTACTCTTCCGGTCATCCACATCTCCTACCCAATCTGCATCTGTATATGCATGAAGAGAGAAATCATGATCTCTAGGGTACCATAGACCATACTCAACTGTCCCCTTTAGATATCTAAAAATCCTCTTGATTGCCATAACATGAGATTCTCTAGGATCAGCCTAAAATCTTGCCACAAGACCAACAGCCTGCATTATATCTGGTCTAGTCTGAGTGAGATACAATAGTCCTCCAATCAATGATCTGCACTTGGTCTGATCTATCTTAGGAGAGTCATCATCTTTGCTCAACTTACATCCGGTTGCCATAGGAGTGTTCATTGGCTTTGAATCTTCAATTCCGAATTTCCTCAACAATTCTTTCACATATTTGGTCTGAGAGATAAAGATGCCTTTCTTTGTCTGAGTAATTTGCAGACCCAAGACAAAATTCATTTCACCAAGCATTGACATTTCAAACTCACTTTTCATTTGATTTGCAAAGGTTTTACACAAACTGTCTCTTCCTCCAAAGATGATATCACCAACGAATACTTCAACAATCAAGATGTTTTCATTATCTATTTGGAAATATAGATTACTATCAGTAGTACCTTTGTTGAAACCAATCTGCACAAGATGCTTATCCAACCTTTCATACCATGCTCTTGGGGCTTGCTTCAATCCATATAGTGCTTTCTTCAACTTGCAGACCATATCATCATGATCAGACAATTGAGATCCATCTGGTTGTTCAATGTATACTTCTTCCAAATCACCATTTAGAAAGGCAGACTTGACATCCATTTGATATACCTTGAAGTCTTTGAAGGTAGCAAATGCAAGAAATAATCTGACTGCTTCAATTCTTGCCACCATGGCAAAGGTTTCTTAAAAATCAATTCATTTTATTTGAGAGTAGCCTTGGTAGACCAATCTGGCTTTGTTTCTGATTACTTCACCAACTTCATTTAGTTTGTTCTGGAAGACCCATTTGGTTCCAATCACATTCTTGTTTCTAGGTTTGGGAACAAGATTCCAAGTGTGATTTTTCTCAATTTGCATCAACTCTTCCTCCATTGCTTTGGTCTAGTTTTCATCATTGCAAGCTTCATTTATTGTCTTAGGTTTAATCTTTGAAATCAGACAGTATTCATTTGAATCTTGAGCAGTTCTCCTCCTTGTTTGTACCCCTTTGCTTTTGTCACCTATGATCTGATCTTCAAAATGGTTTAGAGTTACATACCTTGGAACTTTGGGAGTTTATTGCACTAATGTTTCTTTATCAGGGTCATTCAGACAAACCTCTTCTTCCCGATTTACCGGATCAGTCTGAATCTGAATTTCATAGGAGGATTGAGCTCCTTACATCATAGAATCATTCTGATCATCTTCATCATATTCATAAAACCTTGAGGGCTTCTCAATTCCTTCATCAACCTTCACATTTGTACTTTATATCATCTTTCTCAATCTCTTATTGTAACACCGGTATGCTTTGCTTTGAGTGGAGTAACCCAAGAAAATTCCTTCATCACTTCTAGCATCAAACTTTTCTAGATCTTCATCTCTTTTGATGTAACACTTGCTACCAAATACTCTGAAATATCTCACAGTGGGAGTTATACCAAGCCAAAGCTCATAAGGAGTCTTACCTGTATTGCTTCTGATTTGAACTCAATTGAGAGTATAGATTATAGTGCTGACAGCTTCTCTCCAAAACATCTGGGGAACATTTGCTTCCATCATCATTGTCCTGGATGCTTCCTGGATGGTCCGGTTCTTTCTCTCAACTACTCCATTCTGCTGTGGAGTCCTAGGAGTAGACAACTGTCTCTTTATACCATGCTTCTCACAAAAGTCTATGAATTCACCGGATGTGAATTCACCACCTCTATCAGACCTCAGACATTTTAGTTTCAATCTGGTTTGATTCTCTACCATAGGCTTGAAGATTTTGAACTTCTCAAAGGCTTCTTATTTCTCTTTTAGAAAGGTAACCCACATCATCTGGGAATGGTTATCAATCAGTAACATAAAATATCTATCACCTTGCATACTCTTGATTCTTGTCAGACCACATCGATCAGTATGAACTAATTCCAATAATCCGGTAGAGGACTAATCCTTGCTTTTGAAAGAGACTCTGCTCTGTTTACCTAGCTAACATTCTTTGCACAAACTATTTGTAGGTTTCACCAATTTTGGAAGATCTCTTACAGCCTGAGTATTGCTTATCTTGATGATGTTGTCAAAATTCACATGACACATCCTTCTATGCCATAACCAACTCTGATCAACTTGAACAAACAAACAACTTTTATTAGAACCAACTAGACGGAAGATATTACCTTTTGTTTGAGTACCGAATGCAATCTCAGTTCTGAAACTTTCAAAGATCATGCATCTTCTATTCTTGAACCGGAGATCATAACCTTTGTCTACCAACTGACCAACACTGAGAAGATTGTGCTTCAATCCTTCAACATACAGTACATTACCAGTTTTGCTCTTTCCATCAAAAGAAATAGTTCCCCTACCTCTGATTCTACCAGCAGAATTATCACCAAACTTTACCATTCCTCCTTCATACCTTTCCAAATCTAAGAACTTGTTCTTATCACCTGTCATATGGTGAGAGCATCCACTGTCAATAACCCAATCATCCTTTTCTTCAACTTGGGCAGCCAAATCTCTTTCTACAACCTTATGATTGATAGGTTCAGAGGATATTGGATCTTCTTCCTTGATGGCAATAAACACCCATTCATTTTTGGATCTGTTTCTTATTTCTAATTCATCATCTGTTACACCTTCATTATCATCTTCTTCAGGAACATAATAACAGTTCTTTTGGAACCTTTGTCTGTTAGAATTGGACCTTGCAGATCTTTCCAGACATCTTGAAGCAAAATGACCAATCTTATTGCAGTTGAAGCACTTGAAGGGTAATTTTCCTTCATACTTACCGAATCCTCTTGGCAGTCTCTTTGCAATGAGGGCTTCAAGTTGAGTTGTTTCTGCTTCTTCCTCTTCCATGTCTTTCCTTGCTTGATCATACCATGACAGCTTCCATGAAGAGTTCTCTCCCGGATCAAATCTTTGTTTGCCTTTCACATAGGCACTGGCTTTGAATGCAGATTCAGTCTTGGGGTGATCATCTCCAAACTCAGTCATTTCAAATGCAGCCAGTTTGCCAGCCAATTTCTCTCTTGTGACAGTTGTATGGGCTCTGAATTCATCAATGGAAACAACCTTGATTTTGTAGGCAGCAGGAAGGGATCTGAGAATTTTGCAAACAATCTCATTTTCATCTAGCACTCCACCAGCATTCTTGATTCCACACACCAGCTCATTTACTCTTGGCATGAAGGTAGTGATATTTTCATCACCTCTCATCTTCAGTCTTTCAAATTTCCCTTTGAGACTTTGTAGCCTTGCACTCTTAACAAACTCATCTCCTTCATGCAGAAGTTCCAGTTTAACCTAGATCTCATAGGCAGTTGGTAGATCAATAACATTTGAGAGTTCTGAGTCGGTCAATGCGCTTAGAAGAGCCTCTTTGGTCCACAGATTGTTTTCAGCATCTATGATTTCATTCAGAGTTGTCAAACCACCCTGTGGAGGAACATATGCTTTTGTGACCATGGACAAGTATGCTTTTCCCATACACTCCAAGTGACATTTCATGCGACCTTTCCAGAGAGAGAAGTTGGTTCCATCAACCTTCGGACTATCCCTCTTGTATGACGACATCTTGGATCTCCTCAAGCAGTTAAGCTCCTTTTAGAGGAACTTGGCTCTGATACCAATTGTTAGATCTAGGGCACACATCTGAGAGGGGTGGTGAATCAGTTGTACAAAAACTTGCTTCTACTTCAAACACTTGATTCTTCTTTGTTAGTTAACAACATGTCAATTAACCATTCATGAAAGCATAAACATAAACATCAACACAGTAGACACCAAGATTTTGACGTGGAAAACCCAGTTAAGGGAAAAACCACAGGGTGATTAACCCAAGGATTATTCTCTATTAGAAGAATAAGAAAAATGGATGGCACATGCCAATTAGGGCTCATTGCCTGAGCACACTGCTCACAAGGAGGCACACTGCCTACAAGAGACACACTGTCTACAAGATAACAAGTATTACAAACTTGAACTGGAGATTGATATCTTTACCATGTCTAGATCAGTTCCATTTAAGCTCGAGACACACCTGCTCTGCATTTTGCTCTTTCACTATACCACACTCATCCACTCCACAACACACTTTGAAATGGATTCACAAACCTTTATTTATACAAGGCATCAACTTAGGAACAATCATCTAAGTCGGTAATCATCCACAAGAACATTCACAAGATGAATAACTCATCTGGTCGGCCACCACAAGAATATTTGCAAGATGAATAACTCATCCGGCCGGCTAGTCTGAACAAGAACATCTTCATCTGGAAGTATATCTCCAATTTCAAGCTCTAACACTAATGCGGACCGACAACACAACCTCAACATGATCCAAGAACCTTCACAAGCTTGCCTGAATGGCCAGGTACATCCGCACTTCCTCTACTTATTAGAATCTCTTCTCCTCTTCATCTGAAACTTCAAGAACACAGTCTATCACCACTGTTATACTGAAAAAGGTGCTTCCAGACCTCCAAACTAGATACAAATCAAGATGACACATCACAAGGACATCCCAAAACACTCCTTCCAATCCGCAGAATAAGACAATGCACTTCCGGATCTCACCGGACCTTTTGTAACACTCTGTCACTCCGGAGCATCTCCTGGAACCGGTTCTACTTGATTGATCACAACTTCTTCATATCTCCATACGGACCTCTGAAATCTTAACTGGAACATCTCAAGACTCATATCTACAAACCCTTTTAATCCGCATCCTCTGATCCCTAACCTATTAAGTACTTTTGCCTTCTTCTCATCACTATTCTTCATTGTTCCTGATTGAGACTAATTTTCTCAATATCCTCAACACACAGCTCATCCAATCCTTCTTATCAATGTAATATGAGTATGTTGACATCAATGACAATACTGATTAACCTCATACTTGCTACAGAAATATGGACACCTTTGAGCATTTGATTGTCTGACTAGTGGTTTTCTAACTTTATTCCTTTGTTTCAGGAACTGCTTGTTATTATTCTTCCTATTTTCAACATTTGATGTCTGACCTGATTTTAAGCTTTCACCTTTTTCAAATCCTAAACCCTCGTTATCATTTGTACCTTTCTGATTCACAATGATTTCATCAAGCATTGTAGAGCTCATCTCAAATTTGTCTTCATGAATCCTTGCCTTCTCCAAATCTAATTTTAGAGTCACAACTTCTTGTTCAAGTCTTGAACATTCTTCTAATTTGCCTTTCATCATCAAATTCAAACATTCCACAATTCTTGTCTTCTCCTCAACTTGCACTTGCAGACCACTAATAAATTTATTTGCATGCTTCAATTGTTCACTAACTTCCTTATGCCTTTCTTTAAATTTTTTGACTTGCTCTCACAATTTTCTAATGAATTCATCTTCTTTTATGACATTTTCCATCATGACTTTGATTTCACCTTCAGTCCTTTTAAGATCTTCAAGAGTAGCACTAAGTTCTCCAACTTTGTCAAGTATGCAGTCTTCTCCAATGTATTTAGCACCAGGAATCTCTTTCGAAGGAATAGGTAATCTTCTAGCACCCATGTGTTCAATCTCTAAGCTCTTCCTTGAGTGGTTAAGCTTCTTCCAAAGGAATTGGCTCTGATACCAATTGTTGAACACCCATAATACTAAGAGGGTGGGTGAATCAGTATTCTCTTAAGTCATTTACCTTTCAATAATTTAAACCATTTAGCATGAACAATTGCAGTAAAGGAAATTAAGAATAAAACAAGAAACCACAACTCATAACACATGAACACCAAGATTTTTACATGGAAAACCCAAAAATAAAAAAACCATGGTGACGATTAGCTCACAATATATATTAATAAGGCAACCAACTAAGGTTGATACAATTGGTGGACTCACTATCCAATAATGATCACTACATGTGGCTCACTGCCAAAGGACTCACTATCCTGAAAGAAAGAAATAGAAGAAGTGGCTCACTGCCAAAATTTGAATTGTTATAATTACATCTGACATATGCATGGAGTACATTTCCAATGAAGCTCAAGTTACAAAACAATACTCAGCACACTGTTATGAAATATCGCACTGCTCTATATTCACTCAATTCGCATCCATAAGCACCTTTCACATCACACGGATCATATCTCTAACTCATACTTCTCAAACATTGAAAACAATCCTTCATATATATTTGCTTCTTTTACAACAAGATCAATTAGGTCGGCCTAATTGGATGTAATGTACAAAACACGCCATATAGCACTTGTTGATCCCAAAACTTCACCCACATGCTTCACGTCAAGATTCAAACTTTGAGACAGGTTGGCATGGACCTAAAATAGCTCCCACTTAACTCTAAAAAATATATTTACCCTCTGCAAAACATCAACACCTTTAGGTCGACTCCACTGGCAAGACAACAACAATACCAACTATCTATCTTTAAAAAAACTATATGCGGACCTCCAAATTGCTTGAAACTTGGAATATACATGCTATAGACATTCATTATCTTATCCTCAAATCTGCATAGCAAGCCATTCACATCTAGTGAAATATAGAGTATGTCACATCATCACTGGTATTGTCAATGCACTATTTATACAAAGTGTGATAGTCTATCAACTCTAACTCTTATTCTGGAGGACTTCAGGACCTGAAACTTTGGATTTGGACTCTCTGAATATTCACTATCAACACCTTACTATTGGAATTAGTCTAGACAATTGAGAGTGGGGGGTGAATTAGTTGTCTCTAAATCTTTAACCTTTTCTCCGTTTTTAAAACTTCTTCTTTAATTTACAACCAGATTAATGATTTAAACATTTAAGCATAAATCAACACATGAGCAGAACAATATGCATAACACACAAGGGAAAGCAACACCACACATCCTTCTCTCCTCCCTACCATAGACCCGCAAGAGGGTCACCCCTGAGCTAGGGAGATCATCCACAAACCTAGGGAATCCAAATCCACTTCACAATAAGATAAACAAACATCACAAAAACACTAAGTTACACCCATGGTTTTTTTTACAACACACAACTCAACCAAGTTGAGTCTAAATAGGGGTAGGAGAGTGGACTCACTCAACTCTAGAGTGCCACTCCCAATTATTTCAACACAATTTTTCTCATGGCCTCAAGCCAAACAAATTAACAACATTTCCAAAGGAGATCATATTTTGGCTCTCAAGCCATGTGACAAATTTACTCAGAATTACACAAATGCCCTCAAGGCTTTCAACATCCCAAAACATGGCCATGACCTCGAGGAGGATCACTCCTCCCCTACCCCACACTTGATGAGCATTTCTCCCAAGTGGGAGAAGCTCTTTCAACACCCTAATAAAATTTCCCACAATAACAAATATAACACAAGCAAAATACTTCTCACACATCCATCATACAAGCATTTTTTGAAGAAAACAAGGGGAAGACCTTAGCCTTGAAAACCAACCTTTAAAGCCCTAATAATGGAAGAAGTTGATGTAGAGCTCCTCTAAAGTCTCCTCCAACCAAAGTCACCAAACTCCCTCTATCCTTTTTCTCCTAAAAACAATTTCCAATAATCAAGATTCTAAAAAAAATTCAACAACCCTTCTCCCTATCCCAAGTGGGATTAAAATAACCCAATCCATGAGCTTAGAGGAATGGGGAGGTGACACTTGTCACCCCCTTACTCTTCCTCCCAACTACTATTGTGTCCCAAGGGTTGGGTGTTGACACGTCACTCACCCATCCCCAAAGTCTTCCTTACCCCTTACCACATGTCCTCTCTCCAACACATGGGAGAGAAAAGGGGAGTTAAAGAGGGAAAGGGTGACACATGTCTCCCCTTCCTTCCCTCTCATGAAGGACCACACAACTCCATGGGGACTCTCACCAATTGTGAGAGAGACTTGAAGTCAAGTCCTCCACAATTGGTGGATCTTGGAGTCATCTCTAGCCTTGGGAATTGAAAAGGGATGGGCTTGAGTGTTGGTACCACTCATCCTATCCCTCCCATACTTCCAATTTTGTCACTTAACTTCACTATGAAGTTAAGGTGACCATATGGAGGTTAACCAAGGGTTACCCAAGTCAAATGGGACCCTAGACCCATGGGGTATAACCCAGGGTCAAGTTAAAACACAAGAAAAGGGTCTCCAAAAAATTAAAATTTAAAAATGAAATTCAAAAATAATTCTTACAACACAAATCATAATTCAAATTAAAGGAGGGTAGACCTAACCCGTTCAACCTCAAGAAAATTAACATTACAACATTTCATCAAACATAGAGTTGATCTTGGTTCCTCATGGAACCAAATCGGCTTCACAAGGGATTACAACATAAGGTGTGGGATGATCTCCAGTATCTGTGGTTTGTTAGCAAAACCTGCGCACTCAAATGCAAAGTTAATTCCACATATAATTATCATAGCTGAAGCAATTTAAAACTTGCACTCACATAAGATATCACAAGTCCTCTTAAGCATAAAGGAAATCACATTACAATTTTCTATCTAACGTCACCCAATTAGTTTTCCTGTAATGTAAACATTAATCAAACATCACCCAATTAGTTTTCCTATAATTTAAACATCTATTTAACATCACCCAATTAGTTTTCCTACAAAATAAATATCTATCTAATATCACCCAATTTGTTTGCATCTATCTATCCTCACCCAATTAGTTTTCCTTTAAGATAATAAGGTCTAAAAGTTTGGAAATTCAGGATCAACAGTCCCACAAATATAAAAGTATCAATGACAGTAAGGTAAATAGTCACATGAACGGAAAGAAAAATGTAGGCCTCACATCCTCCCCCTAAGACTGTACTTCCTCCTAGAAGTCGTCAAAGAGGTGAGGATAAAGAGTCCTCAGTCTCGCTACATCATCCCATGTCGCAGTGACCTCATCATACATGTCCCACTGGACCCTAACCTGGTCCAACTCTCAACCTCTAAGGCCTAGCGTTTGACGATCTAATATGCGAATTGGCTCCAAAGCCAGTTGTCCATCTGCCTCTACCTGAAGAGCACTCCAATCCAACACATGAAATAAGTCAGAGATGTAACGACATAAAACTAAAACATGAAAGACATCGTGGATATGTGACAGGCTAGGTGGCAAGGCTAGACAATAGGCTACAAGTCCTATCTGCTCTAAGATCTCAAAAAGTCCTACAAACTGAGGTGCGAGCTTAGAGCCCTTTCTGTAATGGATTTGACTCTTGTGCGGTCATACTCTCAAAAATACCCTGTCACCCAGTGAGAAGCTCAGATCAGTTCTCTTAGCATCAACATACTTCTTTTGTCTATCCTGTGCCTCTTGAAGCCTCTGTCTAATCAGTGTAACCTGCTACTCCATATCTTGAACTATCTCTGGACCAATGGCAACCCTATCCTCTATCCGATCCCAACTCAATGGTGTCCTGCATGGTTTATCATAGAAAGCTTGGAAAGGAGGCATACCCAACGAGCTGTGATGCCCATTATTGTAGGCAAACACAACCAGATACATATACTCCTCCCATCTAGACTGATGGTCCATAACATACATATGAAGCATGTCCTCCAACACCTGATTAACTCTCTCTATCTGTCGGTCTCCAGATGGTAAGCTGAACTGAAGTTGAGCTGTGTGCCCAACACCTGATGTAAGGCTCTCCAAAATGATGAAGTGAATACAGAGTCTCTGTCAGAAATGATGCGGTGAGGTACTCCATGAAGTCTAACAATCTGATCTAAAAACACTCCCGCCACTGATGGTGCATTGTACATCATGCGTATAGGTGAGAAATGTGCCACCTTGGTCAACCTATCAACTGTCACCATGATGGCATCATGGTGACGTGATGACATAGGTAGACCAATGATAAAATCTATGGAAATGGTGTCTCATTTCCACTCAGGTATCTCGTGAGGGTACAACAGTCCTGCTGGATGCTGATGCTCGACCTTGACCCTCTGACACTCAAGGCAACAAGCAATATATTCTACAATGTCACATCTCATCCCAGCCTAATGATATAACTGTTGCAAATTAGCATGCATCTTCTTCACTCCTGGATGTGCTACATAGGGTGCTCTATGAGCCTCTAAAAGAATCACTGTACATAGATCACCCACATGGGGTACATAGATGCACTGCAAACAAACCATCAGACTCAAGGGAATATCTTGTGAATTTGCCCTTAAGGGCCCTCTGATTCTAAATTTTTTGCTGCACCTCAAGAAACCACTCGTCCTCAGGCAAATGCTGTAGGATACGCTCTCTCAAGTCCACCCTCAATGTCAAGGTCAGAATCTCGTGGCACCTTCGACTCAAAGCATCAGCGGCCACATTCTCCTTCCCTTTGATGTAGTGGACATCAAAGTCATACTCGCTTAAGAACTCCATCCAACACCATTGGGGGGCATTCAAATTGGGCTGTGTAAAAATGTACTGTAAGCTATGATGATCCGAGTGAAGCTCAAAGTGTCGACCTAAGAGGAAGTGTCTCCAATGAATAAGAGCATGAATAACTACTGCAAGCTCTAAATCGTGAGTAGGGTAGTTTATCTCATGTGTCTTAAGCTTACGTGATTCGTATGCAATCGCTCTACCACCTGCATAAGCACGGCTCCCAAATCCTCTAATGATGCATCTGTGCAAACAACAAAATCTTTTGCCAGATCTAGAACTGCTAATATGGGAGCACTGGTAAGATGCTCCTTGAGGACCCCAAAGGCCCTCTCACACTGCTTGGTCCAAGTGACACCTTTCCCTTTCTGCTGAAGGGAAGTGATGGGATGTGCTAATCTGGAAAATCCTTCAATGAATCTACGGTAATAATCAGCTAATCCCATAAAGGTCTTGACCTCTGTCACGCTGGTGGGTACTAGCCAGTCCTGAATTGCTCTGATCTTTGATGGATCTATGGAGATGCCATCGCCTAATAAGATGTGCCCCAAATACTACACCTCTGTCCTGAAGAAGGCACACTTCACCAGGTTGCCATAAAGCTGCTACTCTCGTAAGCACTACAACACCTAATGCAGATGGTCCACATGTTCCACTTCAGTTCGTGAATAGATCAAAATATCGTCAAGAAATATGATCACGAACCAATCCAAATAAGTACAGAACACCTCGTTCATGAGACTCATGAACACTGTAGGGGTGTTCGTCAAACCGAAGAGTACTACTGTAAACTCATAATGGCCATATCTAGTTCAAAAAGTAGTCTTATGAATGTCTGCCTCTGTGATGCGTAATTGGTGATACCCAGATTTTAGATCAATTTTTTAGAACACTTTGGCTCCCTGTATCTAATCAAAGAGGTCGTCAATCCTAGGCAGAGGATAACAGTCCTTCACTGTCACCTTGTTCAATTGCCTGTAATCCATGCATAATCGAAGAGACCCATCCTTCTTCTTCTTGAAGATAACCGGTGCACCCCAAGGTGAAACGCTAGGTCAAATGTGTCCCTTCTCAAGTAACTCCTCTAACTGCAATTTAAGTTATGTAATCTCATGTGTAGTCATCTGATAAGGTGCATGAGACACTGGCTCTGCACCCGGTACTAAGTTGATGTAGAAATCAACCTCTCTGTGTGGAGGCATACCTGGTAATTCTGGTGGAAATACGTCAGCAAAGTCTCTTAGGATAGGGTGATCATCTAGGGTATCCTCAGGCTCATCCTTTGATCTATCACTGACCGTGATAGCAAATATCTAACAACCCTTTTGCAAGAAGTGCTTAAGCTATTGAGCGGATATCATATGAACAGCTGTGGGCTTCTGAATGCCCACTATCTCAACTGGTGAACCATGATCGTCTAAGCAACTAATCATCCTCTGGCAACAATCTAGCTTGGCTCTATGAGCCGCAAGCCAGTCCATACCCAGAACTACACCGTAGGATCCTAATGGCATAACCTTAAGATCACATGATGTAGTGAAGGAACCCAAGGTAATCTTGCAATTTCTAACCAAGGTATCAACTGACATCCTGGCCCCAGAGGCCAACTCAACCTCCCACCTAATGTCCTGCCTAGAAGCCATCAGCCTGCAACGTTCCACTAATGATGTAGACAGAAAAGAGTCGGTAGCTCCAGAGTCAAAAAGAATAGAAATGGGGAAATCCCCAATCATACCTTCTATCTCAATAACTAAAGCCTGGAAGTCAGCCTGGCGGTTGTCAACCACTACAAACATGCAATGGGACCTGCCCACGTCACCTACAGTCTGCTTAGATCCTCCTGAACAGGGTTGTCCCCCTGCTGTAAATCTTTGTGGACACTCTCTAGTCATATGCCCTGCCCCACCACATACATAACATAGGCCCCTAGCCTATAACTGTCCTGACTGAGTCCTACCCGACTACTACTACCCAGTCCATCCAGTGGACCCCTGTGAACCTCTGTAAGACTGCTGAGACCTTGCAGGTCCCGTAGATGATCCCTGTTGTCTCTGATCTCTACGCGGGCCCTGCTGCTGCCAACCACAGTTCTGTCCTCCCTGAATCCTCTGCTGGGGTCTAGACCTCTGCTGATGCTGCTACTGTTGTGGAGACCTAGGAGGTAATGATGAGGAATTAAATCCTCCTCTCTATTGTGTGGATTGTGGTCTTCGAAAGTTCTGTTGTTGTTGGTGATTGCGGTCTTGAAACTGCGGGCATGAATTCTACCCTCATCCCTGAATTTCCTCTACAATAAAAGCCTTTTTGATAGCCTCACTCATAGTCTAGGGGTTTGCCATATGCACTGGTCCTACTATCCCATGATTCAGTCCTCTAATGAATTTGTGCACTAGGAGTTTCTTGTCATGGAGATACTCTACATAATGAGAAAGCTCAATGAACCGGCTCTCATACTTAGCAACCATGAGACCTCTCTGTTGTAAGTCATGGAACTCATCTATCCGATGATGTCTATAATGATCTGATAAATATCATGCATTAAAGCACTCTATGAATGTGTCCCATGTGAGTGTATCTAAGGATAAATGGTGCTTGCACTCCTCAGTGTGCCACCAGGTAGCTGCTGCATCTCTCAGAAGGTGTACTGCCACTTGTGCTTTCGTGTTGCTCCCATAAGGTCGCAACGTGAAGCACCTATCTAAATTAATAAGCCAAGCCTCAGCCACAGCTCCCTCTGTAGCTCCTGCGAAGGTAGGTGGATTGAGCCTAAGCAGGTCTCTGATGGGGTCTCCTCTGTCTCTCAGTCCTATAACCGGCTCATCCAACCCATACTCATATGATCCATGATGTATCTGCTCTACTCTCATGGTCTCATCTCATCTTGAAAGTCTCAGAGGACTCCTACTCTGTGCTCGGTAGGCTGACCCTACCTCCTCTACTATAGTATCAGGGATTTCTACGAAAGGCTTCATCTGTGGCACCTTTTGCGGATCGACGCGAGGCTCATCACATGGCTCAACACGCTACTCAACACGTGGCTCCTTACATGGCTCCTCTCACAGATCAATGCGAGGCTCATCACGTGGCTCTGGAATAGCTGGCGGTAACCTCTCTAACATGGCCTACAATGTTTGTAGAATCTGTGGACCTATGTCAAATACTAGTGGTGCCTGTGGTACTAGTGGTGCCTATGGTACTGGTGGATCTGCTATGACTGCAAGTCCCTATCCCTCAGCCGAGGAATCACTATGCACCTCAACGAACGCCGTGTTGCATGATCGTGCTCGTCGAACACGTCAAGGAGGCATCCTACAAAATAAGGTAGGCACTAATTAATCAAAGTTGCGAAATAAATAATGTGCCCAAATATGCCCAGTGTTTAAACTTAGGCTCTAATACCAAATGTCATGCCCACATTTCCCATGCAGACACAACACGCATCACATGTGTCATGTCCACATTTGTCATGTGGTCATAACACGAAATATCAAAAAAATTTCCATGCTTCCCTAAAAACCCCCTCGCACACGTAAGCGTGCTCAGTGGCGAATGCTTAAGGCGTAAACAATACAGTTGTCAACGGGGGAATACGCACATGTACGCATTCCCAAACATAAGAAGGCCAACAAGGGGGTCATCATGATGCGGTTAACGTCGCTACAAGGGTTACACTTACTAAACTACTAAACCCTAAATTTTGGAAAATTTTGGCAGCATAACACCTCATATGGGTGTGAGTGGGATTTATTACACTAACACTAATCTTGAAACGAGGTTTCCCGATAGGGTTAACAATTTTCTTACAACTCCCTAATTACAATGAATTTATAGTTGATCTCTTTAATGGAACATTTTTCAACAAAGCCCGATCATCTGTTCTCTTTCACATTTTCTAAAATTTAATATTAATTTCTCCTCCTTCAGATTTTAGCATTTTCAACAAAGCCTGTTCATTTGTTCTCCTTTCCATTTCTCTGAAATTTAATTTAATCTGCTCTCTTTGACATTCTTTATCAATCAGAGTTATCACTGCATCCTTCTCATTATTCCTAATTTCTTGGTAGATTAGATCTCTAGAAATCAGAGTTATCTCTGCATCCTTCTCATTATTCCTAATTTTTTGGTAGATCAGATCACTTAAACAGGACTTACTAACTTCATCAGAAGTCCACTAGGTTTCTACTCAAGGTTAATTCAATGTTTCGTATTGATTTTGCTAATTAATTAGCCCCTAATCATGATTAACGGAAAGTTAAATCTTAATAGGTTCTCTTAGCCTATTTTTGGAAATGTCACACATTTTCTCCTCTTTATTTTCACCTTTACCTTACTTTCTCTTTTCTCTCATTTACCTCAATTGGACATCTTCTCAATTTGCAATTTGAGTTTACAACGACCACATATGAAATGCATATGATGGCTTAATAGCATTTATAAAGATACGCATATCTATATAAATGCAAATAAGCATATATATATATATATATATATATATATATATATATATATATATATATATATATATATATATATAAGCTTATTTGCAATTATATTTCTAAGTTTCTTTTGTTAAAATAAAAGAATATATTTTTCTTTTCATTTTCTTGATGTTTCATTTTTTTCAAAATATTTTATAGCCTTAAGTAACTCCATGTCAAAAATTGAATAAGTTATCTACACAATCTAGAAATAAGATAGTAATAAAAGTTGTAACAAATTGAATGTAGTTTATGGGTTACTACTTTTTTTTTTTTTTTTTAAATAGTTTGGTGAAAATTAGATATTTCAATGAAGCACTACTACAATATTCAGAAAAAACATAAAAAGTATGTGTCATTCTGACCAACCTAAGTATCAGAAAAAGATAATATTTTTCCTCCATGATTTGGATTTAAGTAAAGGACACATGAGCATATGTGATGCATATTTTTTTGAATTTTTTAAGTAAATAAATAATTATTTATGAATTTTTTACTATGAGTTTTTTAAAATATTAAAATTAATTTTCTAGCTAACCTAACTTGGTCAAAAATATATGAAAATCAGAAATTTTAAATTTTAATGTATACCCAATAAATCCTAGAATGTGACACAGCTTTTGGATTTAAAAAAGGATTAATATGTTGAAAGTTATGAATGTTTTTCAATATGTATATCTATTAGGAAATTAGACATAGCATCTGTAGAAAATTAATAATAATTACCTATTAAAATTATTATGAGGCGTACATATTATATTTTAAGAATCTCAATAGCTTCCTTTATAAACCCTTTTCATTTGATTAAATTTAGTTACAAAAAAGTTTGTCAGCTTCAAGGATGAAATTGTGAAAAAAATCAGGATAACACTAAATGGGTGGTTTTGTAAGTTTCTTTGGCAAGTTTTGGGACTCCCACTTTCCTAAATATGATGTAATCCCATGGAATTTTTGGAGGGAATCCATATTTGAGCTAGAAATATTAACACTCTTTCCATCCAAATCTAAATATTAGTCTAAATGTTTGCACATTTTCATCCAGCAAGTTTTTTCTCCATTGCCACTGTTTGGCCCATCATGATCTCGCACTCACCTGGCACCTACAAATATTTGGTCTAAACCTACAATTAGGCATTAAGTCAATCTACAAAAAATTCTAATTTTCCCCCAACTCCTAATGGTTTTCTTTTAGTGGAAGCAAATGCAATGTTGGAAAAAGTGTTAGTTTGCTTCAACGTTATGGTCTTGAGAGTACTATCTTGCAATCCAAACCTCATGGAATTGCATCAATAGCACCAACATGTTTAGGTGGGTTGGTAGATGCTACTAGAAGTGTCATTTCATTGCCTAGACATCTTGATCATTTTGGGATACATTATTCTAATGATGTCTCTTAAGAGCCCAAAAATGGTGTGAAGACTAAATTCATTCTTGACATGTTTTCACTTTGCAATGTGAATAAAGTGAAGCTATTAGATTTTAGCTAGTTCCTTTCCCTTTAGGCATTAGTTAAAAATATGATTACTAGAACAAATAATTGAACTAGATGTAGTAAAATTCTAATACTTGATGGAAACACTGCTTTAGAAGATAGGGAAATAATAAATTTGACAAAATCAACAAGTAAAAGGACATACAATTTCTTTTTGCCTCAATTTAAGCATGTGGTTAAGACATTAAATGTACATGTGCTAGTCTTATACGAAATAGAAGCCTTAAATGTATCAATTCTAGAAAATATTCATTATGCCGAGAGGCATTCTACAATCACAACAAGGGTGGAGTTGAAGAGCTAAAATATTCCAAGATTCCATGTAATTTTATAAGATTCCAATCTAAAAAAATATTTATATGCATGAGATTATTAAGATAGAGGATCATAATGAAACGCCACAATAGATACACCACTAAAATTGACACCACTTGCAAAGATGCTTTTGCTATTTTAAACTAAAATGCAAATATTCTAGCTGCGAGTAATTTATAAATGCAAAGAATAAGAAATAAATTTAATGGGAAAAGAAACACTTGCATTCTAGTTGCCAATAATTATAAATAATAAAAAATAAAAAATAAAAAACCAAAAACCAAAAAAAAGAATTGGAAGATATCTCTCGGTGTATTGTAGATATATTTTTTAAATATAAATATACTAGTATTTTATCACTATCAACAAAGTTTCTATAAAAGAAAAAATGAAGTACCCCAATAACGTAGGTCTTCTTTGACGATGATAAATAGGGACACAAATATATGCCAAAATGAAGAGCATGTATTCTAGACTACATGAAAGTCATCTTGTCACAATTTATAAGAGTGTGTTTTGAAAAATGATGCAAGGTCTTACAATGTTTGTGTTGGAGCCCAGAATGTTGCAAGTATGGACAGCTACTACAATTAGTGTTGTCATTGATGTCAACATGTTAGTCTGGTGTTGTCATTAGTGTCAACTGCTTGAGCAAAGATAAGGATAAAGGTTGGCTTCAAAGAGTAAAGATACAATGGTTCAGAGAATAGCAAAGCCAACAACTTCACATGACATAGATAGTGACAACAAAGGATAATGGTACTACGATCCAAAAAGTGTTAACCAAACATAAGGAGACAGTTATGTAGATTAACTTGGTTGGTAATTTTTAAGAGGGTTTGATCCTCTTCCTCACAAGATGACTTTACTCTTCATAGAAGACTACTATGCAAGAAGATTTGATCTGGTAAGAAGATATGTTATGAAATTTGGCTAAGTGTTTGTCTTGTCAGACTAAGCTACAGAGTTTCAATACTTTGGTCTGCATTGGTCTGCTATTGAAGATCTTGCTTTGTAGTTATAGCATATGGTTATTGATCATTGGATACATTTAAATCTAGAATTTTTCTTACTAATGATCTCCGGTGTGAAAGATGTAAACAATAGAAGTCCAACTTAATAGGGCACAATTGTTTCTGGCATAGAACATGTAAGTAAATGGATCCACATTCCTCTGGAATGAAATATCTTTCTTTGCGGTTGTAAGTGTTGAAAATATGTGCCTAAGAGATGTTGTCATTGATGTCAACATATCCCTATTGTCATTAGTGTCAACTATGCCTTATTTTGTTACATATTCAGGAGACTGAAATGTTGAAGATATTGAGAAAATTAATGAAGACTCATGTTTGCAGACCTTATGGATGTGTATAGGATTGTCAGAGGTTGCTCTAGTTAAGAATTGAGAAGTCTACATGAAGATTTGAAGAAGCTATGACCATCTGAGTAGAACCAGTTCCAGCAATACTCAAGAGAGATAGAGTGATAGGAAAGAGGTCTGAACTACTCTAGTAATGTAAAATTGTGATCTACGGATCTGAAGGCATGTTTGGAAAGTCAGTGTGTATCATCATCTCCAATGGTTCATGGTTTGGAGGTCTACAAGCTATCTTTCTGGTTTGACAGTCATGGCAGACAAGGTTCTTAAGGTTCCGGAGGAAGGTAAAAATGATTCTGTTAATTTGGTATATAGTGGATGTTGTTGGTGAATTCAATGTACTTGTGGAGATCTCTGGATTGTGTGGCTACTGTGTTGGAGGTCCGCATTGAAGTTTGAGCTTGTTGTTAAAGATTTCTTCTTTGAGGTTGCTATTCTTCCCAATCTTGGCTGACCAAATGTTCCTAGCATGTTGTGGATGATCTAAAGAGCATTTTATGAAGAGTGGCATGTTAATAGAGGAAAATTCAAGTCTCAGCTATGTTTGGCCAGCAGTGTAAAGATCCACATTTATTTTAGCCAACCTTGTTGATCATTCCAAGGTTGATGAAGTGTATAAATATTTGTTGAAGAGTTGTTAAAAATCATCCTTGTATGAAATGAATTAAATCCTAAGAAAGGATCAAAAACAGAGCAAAGCAAAAGAGAAGCGAAGGGAGTTTAGAGTGAAGATTCAATGAAGAAGTATTTGAAGATGGGAGAAGAAGTTCTTGTGAGCCTTCAAAGGGACTGATTTAGGCATGAATGTAGATGTTATATCTCAGTTCATTATCTCTATGTAAATCATAATTTCTTATAGGCAGTGAGCCTCTTCCTCTTCTTGAGCAATGAGCTCTAGGTAGTGCGCCCGAAGGCATGTGCCTTCTATTTTCTTAAGTACTTTTAACAGGGTACAAATTTTTGTGGGTTAACCCCCACTGTGGTTTTTCCTTAACTAGGTTTTCCACATCAAAATTATGGTGTTGTGTGTTCATGTTGTTTCTGCTCATGTGTTGATTTAAGCCTAAATATTTACATCATTAATCTAGTTGTAAATTAAGGAAGAAGTTTTAAAAATAGAGAAAAGGTTAAAGATTTAGGGACAATTGATTCACCCCCCTCTCAGTTGTCCAGACTAATTCCAACAATTGGTATCAGAGCAAGGTTCCTCTACAAGAAGCTTAACCACTCGAGGAGATCCAAGATGTCGACTTACAAGAATGATAGTCCAAGATTCGATGGAACAAATTATTCTGTTTGGAAGAGTCACATGGAATGCCATTTACAATGCATGGGTGATGCTTATTGGTTAATAACCAAAGATAAGTATGAACCTTTGGAGAGAGGTCCTTCAACTCCAAATCAAGTCAAAGATGCAGAAAATAACCTTCAAGCTAAAGCTAGTGTTTATGGTAAACAAAGATATGATCCAAGTGAAAGCTCTTCTATAAGATCAAACAAATTTATCAAGACAAGAAAGGATCTTGAAGATGTTGAAATAGAAACTATAGATCTTGAAGCTCTTATTGTGAAAAGAATACCAAGAGCATCCAATAAGTATGAAGGAAAATTACCACTCAAATGTTTTTCTTATAATTAGATTGGTCATTTTGCCTCAAGATGTCTCGAGAGGTTTTCAAAACCAAACCCTAATAGATACAAGGGTCAGAATAATTGTTACTATGTCCAAGAAGCTAGACAAGAAGGTGTCACATATGATGAATCTGATCATGGAGGTTCCTCTAAAAATGATTGGGTGTTTATTGCTATCAAAGAAGAAGATCAGGTCTCTATTGAATCTGCTAGCTGTCAAAATGTAGAAAGTGCCTTGGTTGTTCAAGTTATCGAAAAAGATGAATGGATGATTGATAGTGGATGTTCTCATCATATGACTGGTGACAAGAGTAAGTTTGTGAGTTTTAAAAATTATGAAGGAGGGCTTGTGAAATTTGGAGACAACTCAGCTAGTAGAATCTATGGCAAAGGATCCATCTCTTTTGATGGTAAGAACAACACCAATGATGTTTTGTATGTGGAAGGACTGAAGCATAATCTTCTTAGTGTTGGACAGTTGGTTGACAAGGGTTATGATATTTGATTCAAGGACATAAAATGTAGAATCTTGGAAAGATTTGGAACTAAATTTGCATCCAGTACTCAAACAAGAGGTAACATCTTTCAATTAAGTAGTTTTGGCAAAATTTATTTGATTGCTCAGATGGTTCAAATTTGGCTATGGCATAGGAGGATGTGTCATGCAAATTTTGATAACATTGTCAAAATAAGTTACACTCAAGCTATAAGAGATCTTCCAAGGCTTGTGAAACTCGATAGCATATGTAGAGAATGTGATTGCAACTGGTACATACTAATCTTTGCAGTCCTGCTAGAATTAGGAGTGTGCAAAGAGACAGATATTCATGTTGCTGATTGATGATTACTCCCGGATGATGTGGGTAACCTTCGTAAAAGAAAAATTAGAAGCTCTTGATAAGTTTAAGGTGTTCAGGATGATGGTTGAAAATGAGATTGGTGGGAAATTGAAGTGTCTAAGATCTGACAGAGGCAGAAAATTTACTTCCAGTGAGTCTGATGCTTTCTATGAAAAGCATGGAATAAAAAGACAGTTATCTACTCCTAGGACTCCTTAGCAAAATGGAGTTGTGGAAAGGAAGAACTGGACCATTCAAGAAACTACCAAGACCATGATGATGGAAAGAAATGTTCCTCAAGTTTATTGGAGGGAAGCTGTAAGTATTGTTGTCTACAATTTTAACTGGGTGTAGATCAAAAGAAATTTCGGTAAGACCCATTATGAACTATGGTTTGGTCATCCTCCTACCATGAGATATTTAAGAGTTTTTGGTAGTAAATGTTATATCAAAATAGATAAGAATTTAGGTAAGTTTAAGGAAAGAAGTGATGAAGGGGTATTTTTGGGATACTCAACTCAAAGTAAGGCTTACCGGTGCTTCAACAAAAGGTTGAAAAAGATTGTTGAAAGTGCTAATGTTAAAGTTGATGAAAGCAAAGAAGGACATTCCAAGTACTCCAGATATGATTCAGATGATCAAGATGAAAGTCAAAGTCAAGGAAGGCAAGTCCAAGTCCAAACTCAGATTCAGATTGAACTGGTAACTCTAGAGGTTAGTGCAGATGATGAGGAACAAATTCAAGAAACAAAAGTTCAAACAATTTCCAAAACTCCCAGGTATGTAAGGATAAATCATCTTGAAGATCATATCATAGGAGATAAGAGTAAAGGTGTTTGAACTAGAAGAAAATTTTCTAAAGATCAAGAGGAGATTTGTTTGATTTCAAGGATTGAACCTAAATCAGTAAGTGAAGCTTGCAATGATGAAAACTGGGTTAAAGCAATGGAAGAGGAATTGATGCAAATTGAAAAAATCACACTTGGGATCTTGTTCCTAGACTCGAGGACAAAAATGTGATTGGGACCAAATGGGTCTTCCAGAATGAACTAAATAAAGATGGTGAGGTTGTAAGGAATAAGGCAAGGTTGGTATGTAAAGGATACTCTCAAGTGGAAGGAATTGATTTTGAAGAAACTTTTGCTCTGGTGGTAAGGATAGAAGCAGTTAGATTATTTCTTGCATTTGTTACCTTCAAATATTTTAAAGTATATCAAATGGATGTGAAATCAATATTTTTGAATGGAGATTTGGAGGAAGAAATCTACATTAAGCAACCGGAAGGATTTATGTTGTCTGATCAGGGAGATATGGTTTGTAGACTGAGAAAATCCCTGTATGGACTCAAGCAAGCTCCAAGAGCCTAGTATGCCAGATTGGATAAGCATTTTCTTAAGCTAGGATTTAACAAAGGTACTACTGATAGTAATCGATACTACAAGATTAATCATGAGAACATTCTAATTGTTGAGGTCTTTGTTGATGATATCATTTTTCGTGGAAATGAATGTATGTGCAAAGCATTTGCTGATCAAATGAAAAGTGAGTTTGAGATGTCAATGTTTGGTGAGATGAATTTCTTCCTAGGTCTATAAATTGTTCAGTTAGATAAAGGTATCTTCATATCTTAGTCCAAGTATGTGAAAGATTTGTTGAAGAAGTTTAGAATGGAAGATTCAAAGCTAGTAGGTACACCTATGGTAACTAGATGCAAGCTAAGCAAAGATGATGACTCCCCCAAGGCAAATCATAAAAGGTATAAATCAATGATTGGATGATTGCTCTATCTGACTCAGACTAGACCTGACATCATGAATGCACTTGGACTTGTTGCCAGATTTCAAGTTGATCCAAAAGAATCCCATGTTATAGAAGTCAAAAGAATTGTTAGATATCTAAAGGGGACAACTGATCATGGACTATGGTATCCAAAAGACAATGACTTCATGGGTGTGTGCAAGAAGTTGAGTCCACTTTTTGGTCAAAAAGTGGAAGTATTTTCCCTAATTTTCAGAATTTGTCATGTTTGACCTAAAAATTTGAAGCACTTAAAGGTGGAATCTTGAAAAAAGTTAATAAATATGAAATATAGTACTCAGAGTTTAGTTTCCAAATATGTATTTTTTTAATACCCAGATGATACAAATTAATTTTTAATAGGCATTTCTAAAAACCGCTGTTTAAAAGTCACCTTTTTTTTACTATACCATGCACGTGTACGTCATCCATATTTTGACCTAAATAATCATATTTTTCTAAATCCTTTTGGGAAAAGATGTGTAACTCAATTAAGCACATTTTACATATTTTTTTTGTAATTTTTTATTGAATATTTTTTTTCTTAATTTTTTATTGGCCATTTTTGGTGTTTTAAAAAATCATCGTGTACGTCACACATAAGATGACCTAAACTTATCATTTTTTGAATTTTTTTTTCAAATTGAAAAGAATTGTCTAATGTACATTTTTTGTAAAAAACTTTTACAATTTTTTTGATAAAAAGTCATTAAAATATTAAAAAACCCTAATAATTCAAGTTTATGGACTTGTTTCATCAAAAATTAATTGAAAAATAGAAAAATAATCCAATTGTAAAAAAGAATTACATATTTAGAATCTACATTGTCTCATCTATAATAGGTTTTAATTTCGTCAAAAGATTCTGAAAAAAGGCCTTCAGACATATGCTCAAATTCACTATTTTGTTGACATTGACATGACCTTCAACTTGCAGGTCAAACTAGATCCAAAGCCAAGGGTTATGTTCCCAAGCCTTTTTTCTGACCTAAAACCCATAGAAAAAATCAATTTAGAAATTTAAATTTTATGAAATGGGATCTCATTTCATTAAAGATTAATATTTTAACCTTTTATGAAACGGGGTCCTGTTTTAAAATGGGATCCCATTTTTGGCTCGGGATCCCAAAGCATAACGGGATCCCGTTTCATAAAAAATGGGATCCCGTTTTGGTTTACTCAATTTCAAGTTTTTTTCTAAGTCTTAAACTTCCACCTTAAGTGGACTTGTCTTTATGCATTTACCCTCATTCTTCATGCATATACAGATGTTGATTGGGCAAGAGATATGGATGATAGAAAAATTACTAGTGGTGGTGCATTCTTCTTGGGGAGAAGATTAGTATCTTGGATAAGAAAAAAGCAAGAGGTAATATCTCTATCTACTACAAAGGCAGAGTATATAGCAGCAGCAAATAATTGTACTTAGGTTTTGTGGATGAAGCAAATGTTGAAAGACATCAGAGTTGTGTTTGAGGAGACAGTCACAATTTTCTGTAATAATTCTAGTTCAATAAGCATCTCAAAGAATTCAGTATTGCATTCAAAGACAAAGCATATATCTATCAAGTTTCATTTCTTGATAGAGAAGGTAAATGAAAATGAAGTCAAGTTCGAGTTTGTGCCTTCCAAAGATCAGATCACATATATCTTCACTAAGCCTCTTCCCAAGAATACTTTTGAGTATCTCAGAGAGAAGTTAGGGGTTCTTACCCCTCCAGATTAGAACTAAGATGCACTTATGTGCATTAATCTGGTGGAATTCACAGACATATCTTGAGATACGGATTGATATTGAGAAGATACTACTCTAAGGAGTAGTCAGTATGCAATTGTTGGGGATCAATATGAAATAAAAAGGAAAAGAAAAGATAGCAAATTTGTGCCCTTTGCCATTGATGTCAAAGGGGGAGAGAAGTCATGTGAAAAACTTGGAAATGAATAGTTGCTGGTGAAAGGGGGAGCAGTGAAGAAAATGGTTACAGGTGTGATAAGAGAAAGGGGGAGAAGTTCTTGTCTTGATGGTTGAATTCAGTTTTTCACATCATATGTTGCCATCAATGACAAAGGGCGTGTGAGGCCTACATTTTTAATTCTGTTCATGTGACTATTTACCTTATTGTTGCTGATACTTTTATATTTGTGGGACTGTTGATCCTAGATTTCTGAACTTTTAGACCTTATTATGTTAGAGGAAAACTAATTGGGTGAGGATAGATAGATGCTTACATTAAGAGAAAACAAATTGGGTGATGTTAGATAGATGTTTATTTTATAGGAAAACTAATTGGGTGATGTTAAATAGATGTTTAAATTATAGAAAAACTAATTGGGTGATGTTTGATTAATGTTTACATTACAGGAAAACTAATTGGGTGATGTTCGATAGAAAATTGTAATGTGATTTCCTTTATGCTTAAGAGGACTTGTGATATCTTATGTGAGTGCAAGTTTTAAATTGCTTTAGTTATGATAATTATATGTGGAATTAACTTTGCATTTGAGTGCGCAGGTTTTGCGAACAAACCACAGATATTGGAGATCATCCCACACCTTATGTTGTAATCCCTTGTGAAGCCAATCTAGTTCCACAAGGAACTAAGATCAACTCTATGTTTGATGAAATGTTGTAATGTTAATTTACTTGAGGTTGAATGGGTTAGGTCTACCCTCCTTTAATTTGAATTATGATTTGTGTTGTAAGAATTGTTTTTGAATTTCATTTTTAAATTTTAATTTTTTGGAGACCCTTTTCTTGTGTTTTAACTTGACCCTGGGTGTCCTAACTAGGTTAAAATTGACCATGGGTTATACCCCATGGGTCTAGGGTCCCATTTGACTTGGGTAACCCTTGGTTAACCTCCGTATGGTCACCTTAACTTCATAGTGAAGTTAAGTGACGAAATTGGAGGTATGGGAGGGATAGGATGAGTGGTACCAACACTCAAACCCATCCCTTTTCAATTCCCAAGGCTAGAGATGACTCCAAGATCCACCAATTGTGGAGGACTTAACTTCAAGTCTCTCTCACAGTTGGTGAGAGTCCCCATGGAGTTGTGTGGTCCTTCATGAGAGGGAAGGAAGGGGAGACATGTTGTTGATAACTGAGAGGGGGGGTGAATCAGTTATCCTAATTATTTCCCTTATTGAACTTTCTTATTAATTAATGCAGCATTGAATCAAACACAAAAACATTACCATGAAATAAGAAACACATAACACAGTATTTTTGACGTGGAAACCCTGTTAAGGGAGAAAACCACGGGGTGATTAACCCAAAATTATTCTCTGTTAGAAGAATAGGAAATTACAAAATGGCACTTGCCAATTAGGGCTCACTGCCCGAGCACACTGCTCACAAGAGGCCCACTGCCTACAAGAAGACACACTATCTACAAAGTGATAAGAATCACAGTCTTGAACTGATTGGAAGCATCTGCATATGCTGGAGTTCAGTTCCGGTTAGGCTCAGTACACTGATCTGCTGCACTTCATCTTTCCTCTGTTCTTTATTCTGCTATCTTTCACATACCGGATCCTTTTTGCTACTTCTGCTCTGTTCTGTACTTCTTCGCATATATCTTCACACGATCACACACTTCACAACTAAATCCATCCTCTATATATATCCGCACAAGTAATTTCATCACCTTTCTAGTCGGCATCCGGAACAGTCTAGTTTCTTACAAACTCTTGTTCTGTCGGCTGAATCCTTCCTCACCAAGCAATGCGGATCAAGCATATACTTGTAGATATCATTAATCATGTCGGCCAAACATGATTCATGCCTTCACAACCTCTATCATCAACAGTAACACATCCGGAAAGTAGTCTGATACTCTGTCAGTCAATTCTTCCTCTGTTTTCACTGTCTCTCAGGAATCCGGTACTCAACTATTCATATCTTTTTCCTTGTCCATCACCGGAGGCTAAATCCTTGGAATATACCACTCAAGGTAGTCCTCTTGACTTCCCCAAATCCGTACTGCACCAAGACACTTCCTCTGAGAGATCCGGACCAATCTGTCGGACCTTGCCACATGCTCTGTTCTTGTTCACTGGACCACAACATTCTTTATTCTGACTTCCGGTAGAGACACATCATGACTTGCGGATATGTGGGATGACCTTTGTTGCCATCAATGACAACAACCATGAATCCATATAGTGTCTCTTGCCAACAATCTCCCCCTTTGGCATTGATGGCAACACTTAGTGAAAAATGACTAAGTGTTTACACTATGCTCCCCCTTTGCTGATGCTCTGTCTTTATATACAATTTCCGGAACTCCCCCTTAATTGGATTCCTCATTTTTCACTGCTCCTCACTCCCCCTTTGACATCAATGGCAAAGGGTAGGGTCCGCATATCAAAATTTTCAAAAATTTTCTATACATAGCCGCATATTTACATACTCACATATACTGAAGAATGTCTGCAAAGGATGTCTGCAATTGGATCATTTCTGTAGCCCAACTTTGCTTCATTCTATCCAAAATTGAAATGTGACCACTCAACAAAAATGCAAAAGCTTCTGCCCTCTTGAGATCTGTCGGATCATTTGTTTGGGCGGTGGTCTGAGCATCACTGATGGCCTCATGCATAGTTTCCAACTTAGGGATTATAATCCGTCTAAGTTCTCCCATCCGGTTAGTGATGTTCTTCCTTTCCTTCTCAAGATTCTTTATTTCATTCAAGACTGCAATAGTCTGACATTCTTGATTTATTATGGAGGAAGAGAGAGGATCAAAACTTTGAGATAAGCTTTGTAGCTTGTCCTGTTCCTCTTTTATTTTCTTATCAATTGCTGTTGTTGCCTTTGACCAGGATATACAAAATTTGTAAATGTCACCGCCATCCTTAAGAGCATTCTCTAAGCTCTTTATTCCAATACTCACAATCTTCCTATCTTTAGAGATTAATTCTAATATTTCTGAAAATCTCTTATCCAAAAATTCCTTCCGGACCTTTTCTTCAGCTGATTTTTCTAGAGAATCAAAATGTGTATCAACACTGCTGACTGAGGTTTTTAGATTACCGGAAGAGAAGGCTGTCGGATCTATCTGGATTGATGGCATAATCTTTAAAAGTACTCCGGAAGCAGCCTCTATCAACTCACAGTCTTCCATATGAGACTTCAGGAGTTTTTCATTTGCCTTGGCATTTGCAAATGAAGCTATCTTCATTGTTTGTACCGGAGAGAGAGAGTCAAAGTCGAATGGGCCTTTTAGAAGCTCTGGTTCATCAATCTCTAAAGTTTCTTTGCTCAAAAATTGTTGAACAGTTTGTGCAGTGTCTCTTGCCGGAGACAGATGTTTCTTTTCTTCTACAGTCTTGGAACTGTCAACCTCTTTGTCTTTCACCACTGCTTCCTTCTCCTGTAATTTCTCTTCTTCTTTGGATCCGGAGACTGTAGGGGAAACCGGAGGAGAGATGCTAGCTTGTTCATAGGCCACTTCTTCTGGAGCAGAGGGTTCCAAGTCCTCAGCTATTTCTGTACCTAAGTCCTCTACAACAGGAAGATTGAACCTTTTGAAGGCCTTCCGGAGGATCTCTTCTGTCTCTTGGGCCACTTTGTCAGTCTCACCAAGCATGAGTTGATTCATCCTGGCTTTACTTCTGAACTCATCTTTGCAGTCCTTGAAGATTATGTTCATTGTCTTGGGATCAATTTGAGGATATAGCTGAATAGCTATCTGCTCCCGGATCTCAAGATCTTTTGCATGAGCATTGTTCTTTCTTACTTCCAATTCCTTTTCTAGGCTTTTAGGAATAAGAGTTATGATCTCAATGAAAGCCTTATTATATATGTTTAGATATTTGACTGTGGCTTCCTGCAGAGTCTTTTGGTCAGCCTCACTGAAGTCATCATAAGATTCAGTCATTGGTTGAAGGTTTCCATCCACCGTGACCGACTTGATTACATTCTCTAGAGACAGAGTGGGCTTTTCAACAGATACCTCTGCCACTTCATCCTTGTCTTGTCCTGAGGAGGGTTTACCGGATCCTTTCTTCTTCTGCTTCTTTATTTCTTTTACTCCCTCATCTGACTCTGTTTCCTCTTCATCCTTTTGGCTTTTATAAGCCCTTGTGGCTTTTGTCTTGGATCTTTTACTGGATGCCTGGACTTCCGGTTTTGAACTTTTGGTTGAGGGAGGTGCAGATCTTTTTGATGATCTGGTCCGGGTGGGAGCTTCAACCGGAACACTTTCTTTACTTTTCTCTTCTTCCTCAGCCTTCCTCCTCTTTTCCTGGCTGGCATCAAGTGCCTCTTTTGAGATGCCTAGGCCTTGAGCAATATGCTCAACTTCTTTTCTTACCTTCCTCTTTATCTCCGGTTCCCTGAGTTCTACATGTAGTTTTACACTCAGTTCCTCAAAGGTTCCGAACCTTTCTGCCTTAGGATCTTTGGGCTGGCTTAGCATGTGTTGAACATGCAGCTCTACTATCTGTTCATCCACTTCATACCCCATAGGCATGATCCAGACAGTCCTTGGCTCCACTGCCTCCATCAGACATTGATCTGTTTCTACCATGAAGCATACTGTGTCTTTGTATTTTTCAACAAGGGATTGGGGTATTCTTTCTCTTGCATGCATCATGCTTTGGAAGTTCTTGAAGTAACCCCATAGAGCTGTATTTCTTGCTTTTGCATCCCCAAGTCCATGCAAATAGTCTCTGATTTGAATGGCAACCGGTCTGTCATTCTGCCATATCCATCCACTGGATCCGGGAAGCTCATTCATGTAGTAAAAGAAGAGACAAAGGATCAGATTGCCATATTTGAAGGAGTTTTTCTTGTCCTTCTTAATCTTCTGCAGATTTTCAAAGAGTTGGTTTACTAGAAGCTCGCACAAGTCATAGTCTGCATTCTCCTTTAACATCTGATAGGCTGTGTAGATTGCAGTTCCCGGTACTGAATTTTCCCTACTGGAGTGATAGATTTTGTAACCAATTATTATAGCTACAAATTTGACATCCGGTTCAATGATATCATCAACTGTCATAGCTCTCTTGTCAAATTTGGATCCGGTTGCATCACTGACTGTCTGATTTTTGACAGATTTGAGAACAGGTAATCCACCGGATGAGTGCAGACCGGTTACAGCCCTAATTGCGTCCTTGGTGATCTTGAAGGGCTTGTTCAACCATAGGAAGTTGTCATGTACTCTACTTAGTACATACCGGACCCATTCATCTTCTTCAAAACAGGGGAAATGAATGCACTGTGCAAAGTGTTTGTCCTGGATGGCTTTATACTGAGGTTTGATCTCAAAGGAGTCATCTATCAATTGTTTGTGATAGATATCCATCAGTTTTGATTCTCCAAAGTCTTCAAGATTTGCATGGATGTAAACCCTAATATCTTCCGTATGCAATACACCATGAGGAACACTAGAGAAGGCTCCTAGTGGATCTACCTCCAATGATTTATAAGGATGTTTCTTGAATGAGGGGCGAGGTCTATCAGAGATCTTAACCATATTTGGAGTAGCCATTCTTCAAAGATTTGCAGTGAGGTAATGAAAAACGGAGAATACCTTATACGCCTTCGATTTGCACGGAGTGATTGGATTGATTTCTTTCTGCAATGACTTCGGCAGGAGATCCTTGGTGTGCTTGATGAATCTTGTTGCAGAGCTCCACTATTTGCTTCTAGAATGAGCAAATGACTTTTGAGAAATCCCTTATATTGCTCCGCGAACCCTAATATCTGTCTGCAATAAATGCTTCACCTACATTATTCCGGTTTGCCTTGTCTGGATAGCTTGGAGTATCCCGGATTAGTCCTGATCTGTGAATATCATCCGGATCTTTTAATCATGAATAAATTGAAGTAACATATTACAAGAACATCCCAAACACTTTGTCCAATCCGCAGAACAAGATAGTGCACTTCCGGATCTCTCCGGACCTTTTTGTAATCCTTTGTCATACCGGAGCATCTCCCTGAACAGGTCTTATTTGATCGATCACAGCTTCTTCATAACTCCATGCGGACCTCTGAAAACTTGACGGAAGCATCTCAAGACTCATATCTACAAACCCTTTAATCTGCATCTTGTGCCACATCCGGCACCACTTGTTTGGCTGGGGGAACAGGATTTTCTTTGAGTCTCCCCCTGAGCCTGAGCTCACTTTTTAATTTCCGGAAGAAATATCAGCACCAGAGTTTGGTGCGGATCCAACCTCTACATTCTCTAAACTTTTCTTCACCCAAATCTTGCTCATCTGATTCCTAACTTCATCCGCATTCATCTTTTGTTTACCCTTGTCTTGATTCTGATTATACACCGGACCTCTTTTGTCCTGATACTTGTTTCTGCAGACTTTAGCATTATGACCGGACCTATTGCAGATTTGGCAAATAACATTTCTTTACATATTTGACTGATATCCTCTTGATCTGCATTGATTAGCCATATGACCTACTCTATTGCATGTAAAGCATCTACCTTTGAATGATTTGTTTACTTGCATAATTCTGCATTCATGGGATTTGTGTCCATACCTTTTGCAGTTGAAGCACTGTCCGGAGAAGGATGAATTAATCTGATTCATTCTCATTCTGCACTGATTAGCTTTGTGACCAAAGTGGTTGCAGCTATGGCAGTATCCATTGAAGGATGGATATCTTTGAGCATTTGGCTGTCTAACCGGAGGTCTTCTAGGCCTGCTCCTTGGATTTTCTGATCCAAGATTCTTCTGACCGGATCCAGAGCTTTCTCCTTTCTCATATCCCAAACCATACTTGTCATCTGTCCTCTTTTGACTTCCAAGAAGAACTTCAAGTTGAGCAGAACTTATCTTGAATTTCTCTTTATATTCATTTGTTGTTTGAAGGTCTCTTTTGAGAGAGGCAATTTGATCCTCAAGTTTTTCTTCATTAGCTTTGGCATCTTCAAGATCAGATTCAAGATGTCTGATAATCCTGTCCATCTGGTGGCATTCTTCTGATTTTTCTTTAAGAGATTGTCTTAGATTGTCTTCAGCCTTTCTTTTTTCTTCAATCTCTTGAGTAAACTTTATAGTTCCTGATTCCATTTCATGTCTTAACATAATGACTTCTTTTGATAACTTTTCACATAACTTGGTTTGCTCAGTCAATTCTTCATTTGTATTGCTTTCTTCACTTTGTCTTGCCAACTGTTGGAGCAGCTCCTTTCTCTTTTTCATAGAGAGACTTAATTTGTCTTTTAATTCTCTCATGAATTCATCAGCCTGTTTGAGTCTTTCCTTTAATTCATTGACTTCAGAATTTGACTGTTCAAGATCCTCAAGAGCAGTCTTGAGTTGCTCCCTTAAACCATATGCATCCATTTGAACTCCCAGATCTTCCTCAAGCTGTTAGGCTCTATTAGGAGGAACTTAGCTCTGATACCAATTGTTGATAACTGAGAGGGGGGGGGTGAATCAGTTATCCTAATTATTTCCCTTATTGAACTTTCTTATTAATTAATGTAGCATTGAATCAAACACAAAAACATTACCATGAAATAAGAAACACATAACACAGTATTTTTGACGTGGAAACCCTGTTAAGGGAGAAAACCATGGGGTGATTAACCCAAAATTATTCTCTGTTAGAAGAATAGGAAATTACAAAATGGCACTTGCCAATTAGGGCTCACTGCCCGAGCACACTGCTCACAAGAGGCCCACTGCCTACAAGAAGACACACTATCTACAAAGTGATAAGAATCACAGTCTTGAACTGATTGGAAGCATCTGCATATGCTGGAGTTCAGTTCCGGTTAGGCTCAGTACACTGATCTACTGCACTTCATCTTTCCTCTGTTCTTTATTCTGCTATCTTTCACATACCGGATCCTTTTTGCTACTTCTGCTCTGTTCTGTACTTCTTCGCATATATCTTCACACGATCACACACTTCACAACTAAATCCATCCTCTATATATATCCGCACAAGTAATTTCATCACCTTTCTAGTCGGCATTCGGAACAGTCTAGTTTCTTACAAACTCTTGTTCTGTCGGCTGAATCCTTCCTCACCAAGCAATGCGGATCAAGCATATACTTGTAGATATCATTAATCATGTCGGCCAAACATGATTCATGCCTTCACAACCTCTATCATCAACAGTAACACATCCAGAAAGTAGTCTGATACTCTGTCAGTCAGTTCTTCCTCTGTTTTCACTGTCTCTCAAGAATCCGGTACTCAACTATTCATATCTTTTTCCTTGTCCATCACCGGAGGCTAAATCCTTGGAATATACCACTCAAGGTAGTCCTCTTGACTTCCCCAAATCCGCACTGCACCAAGACACTTCCTCTGAGAGATCCGGACCAATCTGTCGGACCTTGCCACATGCTCTGTTCTTGTTCACCGGACCACAACATTCTTTATTCTGACTTCCGGTAGAGACACATCATGACTTGCGGATATGTGGGATGACCTTTGTTGCCATCAATGACAACAACCATGAATCCATATAATGTCTCTTGCCAACACATGTGTCACCCTTTCCCTATTTAACTCCCCTTTTCTCTCCCATGTGTTGGAGAGAGGACATGTGGTAAGGGGTAAGGAAGACTTTGGGGATGGGTGAGTGACATGTGTCAACACCCAACCCTTGGGACACAATAGTAGTTGGGAGGAAGAGTGAGGGGGTGACAAGTGTCACCTCCCCATTCCTCTAAGCTCATGGATTGGGTTATTTTAATCCCACTTGGGATAGGGAGAAGGGTTGTTGAATTTTTTTAGAATCTTGATTATTAGTAATTGTTTTTGGGAGAAAAAGGATAGAGGGAGTTTGGTGACTTTGGTTGGAGGAGACTTTAGAGGAGATCTACATCAACTTCTTCCATTATTAGGGCTTTAAAGGTTAGTTTTCAAGACTAAGGTCTTCCCCTTGTTTTCTTCAAAATTTGCTTGTATGATGGATGTGTGAGAAGTATTTTGCTTGTGTTATATTTGTTATTGTGGGAAATTTTATTAGGGTGTTGAAAGAGCTTCTCCCACTTGGGAGAAATGCTCATCAAGTGTGGGGTAGGGGAGGAGTGATCCTCCTCGAGGTCATTACCATGTTTTGGGATGTTGAAAGCCTTGAGGGCATTTGTGTAATTTTGAGTAAATTTGTCACAAGGCTTGAGAGCCAAAATATGATCTCCTTTGGAAATGTTGTTAATTTGTTTGGCTTGAGGCCATGAGGAAAATCATGTTGAAATAATTGTAAGGAGTGGCACTCTAGAGTTGAGTGAGTCCACTCTCGTACCCCTATTTAAACTCAACTTGGTTGAGTTGTGTGTTGTAAAACAATCCATGGGTGTAACTTAGTGTTTTTGTGATGTTTGTTTATCTTATTGTGAAGTGGATTTGGATTCCCTATGTGTGTGGATGATCTCCCTAGCTCGGGGGTGACCCTCTTGTAGGTCTACAGTAGGGAGGAGAGCAGGATGTGTGGTGTTTCTTTCCCTTGTGTGTTATGCAGGTTTTCATGGAGCTTAGAGTGAAGTTGAAGAGTTTTCTTGTTTTGGGAAAATATTTTATTTTCCTTTAGTTTGAAGGCTCTTGAGAAGAGTTTGGTCTTATTAAGGAATTTCACCCTTGTTGGTTTTAAGAGGAGAACTTCTCTCTCTCTTGTTGTAATATTTGGTCTTCTTGACTTGGGAGAAAATCTTCTTTCAATGTATTGATAGTTTAAATTATAGTGTTTATTAAGTTTTACCAATTATGAAATGATCAAGGAAAGAAATTTGTTTTTAAAAGGATATTAAAATTGTTTATTTCCTCATACTTCTTGTAGCAAAGTTGTGATTTGGTTGTTGTGGTAAACAAAGAAAGTTAAATTTATTGATTTGCATTTTACCATTAAGTAAAAGGAATGAAGAATTTTGTGTTATAAGCCAATTTTATTGTTTGTTAATTCTAAATTTGTCAAATAGTGAAGTTGTGGGTTAAATTTTAGTCAAACAAAAAAATTGCAATTTAGTCCTATGAAGAAAAATATACAAAAAGTTATAACCTTCCAATGAAATTATTTAAAAATAAGTTATTGTTTTGCAATTAGATTTGAGTTAAACAAAAAAATATATATTGGTTCATTTATTTATGTGAATGGTATAAAAGAAAAATTAAAATTTTATTTTTGAGGTGAAATTGAAAATATAAATGTATATGCTAATTCAATATTCTACCCTACCAATTAATTGACAGTGATTATTTAATATATATATATATACACAGTTAAGTGATTAATTTATGAAATTGTGATTTTGGTTAACTGTGAAGTTCTGTGTATATAATTATATATATATATATATATATAATTTTATATTTTTATATATAAAAATACAATGGGGGAATAAATTTTATTTTTACAGTTTTCATGTTTGAAAACACTGTCAAAAAAAATGTTACAAGAAATGGTGGGGGGAATCAAACCCCCACCGTTGTTATACAAAAGGGTGTGGGGAGGGGGGGAGCCCCCACCCACACCCCACTAAGTGGGATGTGGGCGGGGGCTCCGCGCCCTCCCCACACTCCCCGCTACTCCCATTATCCCCCACGGCCATTACATAGTCTCCGTCGCCCACGCCCACCGCTCGCCCTACACACAACCTCTCCCGCGACCTCCCTTCACCGCCCTAAGCGGCCACCACCACCCTTCCTCCATCATTCCCCCTTCTCTGCTCCCACAGTCTACGGCCCTGCACACAGATCCACCTCCCCTCACACAGAGCTGACCTCCATTATTGCCGCTACCATTCATTGGACCCTGCCACAGCCAATGCAAAGCAAAAAAAAAATATGTGTTAGGGTTCTCCAATAAAATTTAAAAGGAAATATATGGCAATATAACAATATCCATTTTTATTTATAGAAAAATATAATATATAATAATAAAATAAATTATATATATATATATATATATTATCTATTGATAATTTTGTAAAAAATATATATACATGTAACAATTAAATTAATAAGAATATATATATATATATATTCTAACTATATGAAAATTGTATTTTGGCGTTAAAACATTTTTCAAAAAATGAAACATCAAGAAAACGAAAAGAAAAATATGTTCTTTTATTTTAACAAAAGAAACTTAGAAATATAATTGCAAATAAGCTTATATATATATATATATATATATATATATATATATATATATATATATATAAGCTTATTTGCAATTTTGTATATATATATATATATATATAAGCTTATTTGTAATTTTATATATATATATATATATATATATACACATATATATGTGTGTGTGTGTGTGTTTATTTGCATTTACATAGATATGTGTATCTTTATAAATGCTATTAAGCCATCATATGCATTTCATATGTGGTCGTTGTAAACTCAAACTGTAGATTGAGAAGACGTCCAATTGAGGAAAATGAGAGAAAAGAGAAAGTAAGGTAAAGGTGAAAACAAAGAGAAGAAAATGTGTGACATTTCTGAAAATAGGCTAAGAGAACCTATTAAGATTTAACTTTTCGTTAATCCTGATTAGGGGTGAATTAATTAGCAAAATCAATACGAAACGTTGAATTAACCTTGAGCAAAAACCTAGTGGACTTCTGACGAAGTTAGTAAGTCATGTTTAAGTGATCTGATCTACCAAGAAATTAGGAATAATGAGAAGGATGCAGAGATAACTCTGATTGATAGAGATCTAATCTACCAAGAAATTAGGAATAATGAGAAGGATGCAATGATAACTCTGATTGATAAAGAATGTCAAAGAGAGTAGATTAAATTAAATTTCAGAGAAATGGAAAGGAGAACAAATGAACAGGCTTTGTTGAAAATGCTAAAATCTGAAGGAGGAGAAATTAATATTAAATTTTAGAAAATGTGAAAGAGAACAGATGGTCGGGCTTTGTTGAAAAATGTTCCATTAAAGAGATCAACTATAAATTCATTGTAATTAGGGAGTTGTAAGAAAATTGTTAACCCTATCGGGAAACCTCGTTTCAAGATTAGTGTTAGTGTAATAAATCCCACTCACGCCCGTGAGGCGTTATGCTGCCAGAATTTTTTGAAATTTAGGGTTTAGTAGTTTAGTAAGTGTAACCCTTGTAGCAATGTTAACCGCATCGTGATGATCCCCTTGTTGGCCTTCTTATGTTTGGGAATGCGTACGTGTGCATATTCCCCCGTTGACAAATGTATTGTTTACGCCTTAAGCATTCGCCACCGAGCACGCTTACGCGTGCAAGGGGGTTTTTAGAGAAGCGTGGGAAAATTTTTGATATTTCATGTCATGACCACATGACAAATGTGGACATGACATGTGTGATGCGTGTTGTGTCTGCATGGGAAATGTGGGCATGACAGGGTGAGATTGTTGCAAATGTGCCTAAGCGATGTTGTCATTGATGTCAACATATCCTTGTTGTCATTAATATCAACTGTACCTTATTCTATTACCTATTTAGGAGACTAAAATGTTGAGGATATTGAGAAAATTAATGAAGACTCATGTTTGCGGACCTTATGGATGTGTATAAGATTGTCAAAGGTTGCTCCAGTTAAGAATTGAGAAGTCCGCATGAAGATTTGAAGAAGCTATGGACATCTGAGTAGAAACAATTCTTGCTATACTCAGGAGAGACAGAGTGATAGGAAAGAGGTCTAGATTGCTCCATTAATGTAAAATTATGATCTGCAGATTTGAAGGCATGTTTGGAAAGTTAATGTGTATCATCATCTCTAGTGGTTTGTGGTTTGGAGGTCCACAAGCTATCTTTTTGGTTTGACAGTCATGGTAGACAATGTTCTTCAGGTTCAGGAGGAAGGTACAAATGATTCTGGTAATTTGGTATAGAGTGGATGTTATTGGTGAATTTAATGTGCTTGTGGAGGTCTCTGGATTGTGTGGCTACTGTGTTGGAGGTTCGTGTTGAAGTTTGAGCTTGTTGTTGAAGATTTCTTCTTTAAGGTTGTTGTTCTTCCTAGTCTTGGCTGACCGGATGTTCCTAGCATGTTGCAGATGATCTAAAGAGCATTTTATGAAGAGTGGCATGGTAATAGAAGAAGATTCAAGTCTCAGCTATGTTTGGCTAACAGTGTAAAGATCCATGTTTAGTTTAGCCGACCTTTGTTGATCATTCCAAGGTTGATGAAGTGTATAAATACTTGTTGAAGAGTTGTTGAAAATCATCCTTGTATGAAATGAATTAAATCTAAAGAAAAGATCAAAAGTAGAGCAGAGAAGAAAAGAAGTGAAGGGAGTATAGAGTGAAGAGTCAGTGAAGAAGTATTTGAAGATATGAGTAGAAGTTCTTGGGAGCCTTCAAAGGGACTGATTTAGGCATGAATGTAGATGCTATATCTCAGTTCATTATCTCTGTGTAAATCATAATTTCTTATAGGCAGTGAGCTCTGGGCAATACGCTCAAAGGCATGTGCCTTCTATTTTCTTAAGTACTTTTAACAGAGTACACATTTTTCTGGGTTAACCCCCACCATGGTTTTTCCCTTAACCAGGTTTTCCATGTCAAACTTTTGGTGTTGTGTGTTCATGTTGTTTCCACTCATGTGTTGATTTATGCCTAAATGTTTACATCATTAATTTGGTTGTAAATTAAGGAAGAAGTTTTAAAAATGGAGAAAAGGTTAAATATTTAGGGACAACTAATTCACCCCCTCTTAGTTGTCTAGACTAATTTCAACAATTAGTATCAGAGAAAGGTTCCTCTGGAAGAAGCTTAACCACTCAAGGAGATCGAGGATGTCGACTTACAAGAAGGATAGTCTAAGATTTGATGGAACAAATTACTATGTTTGGAAGAGTCGCATGGAATGCCATTTACAATGCATGGGTGATGTTGTTGGATTCAGGACAGACAACTGAGAGGGGGGGTGAATCAGTTGTCCATAACTTACTTTTAATTCAAACACTTAAATCCTCTTTGTTATTTAATAGCATGTCAATTAATCACTCATGAAAGCATAAAGCATAAACACCAGAGCAGATACACATCAACACATGAGACACCAAGATTTTGACATGGAAAACCCGGTCAAGGGAAAAACCACGGGGTGATTAACCCAAGGATTAATCTCTGTTAGAAGAATAAGAAAAAATAGATGGCGCATGCCAATTAGGGCTCACTACCCGAGCTCACTACTCACAAGAGGCACACTGCCTACAAGAGACACTGTCTACAAAGTAACAAGTATCACAAACTTGAACTAGAGATTGACATCTTTACCATGCCTGGATCGGTTCCATTTAAGCCTGAAAAACCCCTACTCTGCCTTTCCCTCTTTCGCTATACCACACTCATCCGCTCGAAGACACACTTCAAAATGAATTCACAAACCTTTATTTATACAAGGCATCGACTTAGGAATAGTCATCTAAGTTGGCAAACACCTACAAGATCATTCGCAAGACGTGTAACACATCTGATCGGCCAGTCTCAAGAAGAACACCAATACTCGGTGGTAATTCTTCAAAAGCAAACTCCAACTTCAATGCAGACCACCAATAAGAATTATACATGATCCAAATATCACCAAAACCTTTCCTGAGTCATCAAGAACATCTGCACTTTTTCATCTTACTGGAATTCTTCTCTTCTTCATCTGAAACTTCAAGAACACAGTCTGTCATCACTGTCATAATGAAAAGGTGCTTCCGGACATCCACACCATGAACAAATCTAGTTGTCACTTCACATGGACTTCTTCAACACTCCCTCCAATCCACAGAATGAGATAATGCAATTCCAAATCTCACCGGACCAATCTATGACACTCTATCACCACTGAACATCTGTCAAAACCGGTTCTACTAGAGTGACCATAACTTCTTCATATCTTCATGTGGACCTCTAAAATCTTGACTGGAGCATCTCAAGACTCATATCTAAAAACCCTTTAAACCGCATCCTCTGATCTTCATCTTATCTTGGACTTTTACCTTAATGTCATCACTATTCTTCATTGTTCCTGATTGAGGCTAATTTTCTCAATATCCTCAGCACACAACTCATCTAATCCTTCTCATTAATGAAATATGAGTATGTTGACATCAATGACAACACTGGTTATCCTCATACTTGCAACAATCTCCCCCTTTGTCATTGATGGCAACATATGATGTGAAAAACCATCAAGACAAGAACTTCTCCTTTCTGTCACAGCTCCCCCTATCAGCAACAACTCTTCACATGTCTTCTCTTTCTTTACTGCTCCCCCTTTGACATCAATGGAAAAGGGCTCATACTTGCAATTTTATCATATCAAAATCATACCAGCTGCTCCCCTTGAGTAGCAGCTCTCCATCACCAATTCAGATCACAAGATATGACTGTGATATCCACCGGACTAATGCACATCAATGCATCCTAGTTCATCACCGGAGGGGCAATGACCCCTAACTTCTCCCTGAGATACTCAAAAGAGTCCTTGGGAAGAGGTTTAGTAAAAATATCTACAATCTAATCCTTGGAGGGCACATACTCCAATCTAACTTCATCCTTATTCACTTGCTCTCTCAAAAAGTGAAACTTGATAGATATGTGCTTGGTCTTAGAATGCAACACCGAATTCTTAGAAATATTTATTGCACTTGAATTATCATAGAAAATTGTGATAGGCTCCTCATATTCTACTTTAATGTCTCTTAGCATCTGCTTCATCCATAAGATTTGAATGCAACTACATGTTGCTGCAATGTATTCTACTTTAGTTGTAGACAGAGATATTGCCTCTTGTTTCTTGCTTAGCCAAGAAACTAATCTTTTTTCCCAAAAAGAATGCTCCACCACTGGTACTCTTCTGGTCATCCACATCTCCTGCCCAATCTACATCTGTATATGCATGAAGAGAGAAATCATGATCTCTAGGGTACCATAGACCATACTCAACTGTCCCCTTTAGATATCTAAAAATTCTCTTGATTGCCATAACATGAGATTCTCTAGGATCAGCTTGGAATCTAGCAACAAGACCAATAACCTGCATAATATCTGGTCTAGTTTGAGTGAGATACAACAGTCCTCCAATCATTGACCTATATTTTGTCTGATTCACCTTGGGAGAGTCATCATCTTTGCTCAACTTGCATCCGGTGGCCATTGGAGTGTTCATTGGCTTTGAGTCTTCCATCCCAAATTTCCTCAACAATTCTATCACATATTTTGACTGAGAGATAAAGATTCCTTTCTTTGTTTGTGTAATTTGTAGACCCAAAAAGAAATTCATTTCTCCAAGCATTGACATCTCAAACTCACTTTTCATTTGACTTACAAAAGTTTTACACATACTGTCTCTTCCTCCAAAAATGATATCATCAACAAATACTTCAACAATTAAGATATTTTCATGATCAATTTTGAAATACAAATTATTGTCAGCAATACCTTTATTGAAACCAATCTTCAAGAGATGCTTGTCCAATCTTTCATACCAGGCTCTTGGGGCTTGCTTCAGTCCATACTGTGCCTTTTTTAATTTACAGACCATGTCACTATGATCAGACAATTGAAATCCATCCAGTTTCTCAATATACACTTCTTCTTCCAAATTTCCATTTAGGAACGCAGATTTGACATCCATCTAATACACCTTAAAATCCTTGAAGGCAGCAAATGCAAGAAACAATCTGACTACTTCAATTCTTGCCACCGGAGCAAAAGTTTCTTCAAAATCAACTCCTTCTATTTGAGAGTAACCTTTGTAAACTAATCTGGCCTTGTTTCTGATTACTTCACTGGCTTCATTCAATTTGTTCCGGAAGACCCATTTGGTTCCAATCACATTTTTGTTTCTTGGTCTGGGAACAAGATCCCAAGTGTGATTCTTCTCAATTTGCATCAGTTCTTCCTCCATTGCCTTAGTCCAGTTTTCATCATTGCAGGCTTCATTTACTGTCTTAGGTTCAATCTTTGAAATTAGACAATACTCATCTAAATTTTGAGCAATTCTCCTCCTTGTTTGTACCCCTTTACTTTTGTCACCTATGATCTGATCTTTAGAGTGGTTTAGAGTTACATACCTTGGAACTTTGGGAGTTTCTTGCACTACTGTTTCTTGATCAGGCTCATTCAGACCAACCTCTTCTTCCTGATTTACTGGATCAATCTGAATCTAAGTTTCAGAGGAGGATTGAGCTCCTTGAACCAGAGAACCATTCTGATCATCTTCATCATATTCATAAAACCTTGAGGGCTTCTCAATTCCTTCATCAACCTTTACATTTGTACTTTCTATCATCTTCCTCAGTCTCTTATTGTAACACCGGTATGCTTTACTTTGAGTGGAGTAACCCAAGAAAATTCCTTCATCACTTCTAGCATCAAACTTTCCTAGATCTTCATCTCTCTTAATGTAACATTTGCTACCAAATACTCTGAAATATCTCATAATCAGAGTGATACCAAACCAGAGTTCATAAGGAGTCTTACCGATATTGCTTCTGATTTGAACTCAATTGAGAGTATAGACTGCAATGCTGACAGCTTCTCTCCAAACATCTAGGAAACATTTGCTTCCATCATCATTGTCCTGGATGCTTCCTAGATCATCTGGTTCTTTCTCTCTACTACTCCATTCTACTGTGGAGTCCTAGGAGCAGATAACTGTCTCTTTATACCATGCTTCTCACAAAAATCTATGAATTCACCGGATGTGAATTCACCACCTCTATCAGACCTCAGACATTTTAGTTTCAATCCGGTTTGATTTTCTACCATAGCCTTGAAGATTTTGAACTTCTCAAAAGCTTCTGATTTCTCTTTTAGAAAGGTAACCCACATCATCCGGGAATGGTCATCAATCAGTAACGTGAAATATCTATCACCTTGCATACTCTTGATTCTTGTCGGACCACATAGATCGGTATGAATTAATTTCAATAATCCGGTAGAGGACTGATCCTTGCTTTTGAATGAGACTCTGCTCTGTTTACCCAGCTGACATTCTTTGTACAACCTATTTGTAGGTTTTACCAATTTTGGAAGATCTCTTACAGCCTAAGTATTGCTTATCTTGATAATGTTATCAAAATTTACATGACACATCCTTCTATGCCATAACCAACTCTGATCAACTTGAACAAACAGAGAACTTTTAGTAGAACCAACTAGATGGAAGATATTACCTTTTGTTTGAGTACCAGATGCAATCTCAGTTCCAGAGCTTTCAAAGATCTTGCATCTTCCATTCTTGAACTAGAGATCATAACCTTTGTCCACCAACTGTCCAACACTGAGAAGATTTTGCTTCAATCCTTCAACATACAGTACATTACTAATTTTGCTCTTTCCATCAAAAGAAATAGTTCCCCTACCTCTGATTCTACCAGCAGAATTATCACCAAACTTTACCATTCCTCCTTCATACCTTTCCAAGTCTAGGAACTTGTTTTTGTCACCTGTCATAAGGTGAGAGCATCCACTGTCAATAACCCAATCATCCTTTTCTTCAACTTGGGCAGCCAAAGTTCTTTCTACAACCTTATGATTGACAGATTCAGAGGATATTGGATCTTCTTCCTTAATAGCAAGAAACACCCATTCATTTCCGAATTTGTTTCCTATTTTTTATTCATCATCTGTTACTCCTTCATTATCATCTTCTTCATGAACATAAAAACAATTCTTTTAGAACCTTTGTCTGTTAGAATTTGACCTTGCAGATCTTTCCGGACATCTTGAAGCAAAATGACCAATCTTATTGTAGTTGAAGCACTTAAAGGGTAATTTTCCTTCATACTTACCGGATCTTCTTGGCAGTCTCTTTGCAATGAGGGCTTCAAGTTGAGTTGTTTCTACTTCTCCCTCTTCCATGTCTCTTCTTGCTTGGTCATACCATGACAGCTTCCTTGAATAGTTTTCTCCCGGATCAAATCTTTGTTTACCTTTCACTGAGGCACTGGCTTTGAATGTAGATTCAATTTTGGGGGGATCATCTCCAAACTCGGTCATTTCAAATGGAGCCACTTTGCCAGCCAATTGGTCTCTTGTGACAGTTGTATGGGCTCTGAATTCATCAATGGCAATAACCTTGATTTTGTAGACAGTAGGAAGGGATCTGAGAATTTTGCCAACAATCTCATTTTCATCTAAAACTCCACCAGCATTCCTAATTCCACACACCAGCTCATTTACTCTTGGCATAAAGGTGGTAATATTTTCATCTCTCATCTTCAGTCTTTCAAATTTCCCTTTGAGACTCTACAACCTTGCACTCTTAACATACTCATCTCCTTCATGCAAAAGTTCCAGTTTAATCCAGATCTCATAGGCAGTTGGTAGGTCAATAACATTTGAGAGCTCTAAGTCAGTCAATGCACTTAGAAGAGCCTCTTTGGTCTGCAGATTGTTTTCAGCATTTGTGATTTCATTCAGAGTTGTCAGACCACCCTGTGGAGGTACATATGCTTTTGTGACCATGGACAAGTACGCCTTTCCCATACACTCCAAGTGACATTTCATGTGACCTTTCCAAAGAGAGAAGTTGGTTCCATCAAACTTTGGACTATCCTTCTTGTATGATGACATCTTGGATCTCCTCAAGTGGTTAAGCTCCTTTTAGAGGAACTTGGCTCTAATACCAATTGTTGGATTCAGGACAGACAACTGAGAGGGGGGTGAATCAATTGTCCAAAACTTGCTTTTAATTCAAACACTTAAATCCTCTTTGTTATTTAATAGCATGTCAGTTAATCACTCATGAAAGCATAAAGCATAAACACCAGAGTAGATACACATCAACACATGAGACACCAAGATTTTGACGTGGAAAACCCGGTCAAGGGAAAAACCATGGGGTGATTAACCCAAGGATTATTCTCTGTTAGAAGAATAAGAAAAAATAGATCACTGGTCACAAGAGGCACACTGCCTACAAGAGACACACTGTCTACAAAGTAACAAGTATCACAAACTTAAACTGGAGATTGACATCTTTACCATGCCTGGATCAGTTCCATTTAAGCCTAAAAAACCCGTACTCTGCCTTTCACTCTTTCGCTATACCACACTCATCCGCTCCAAGACACACTTCAAAATGAATTCACAAACCTTTATTTATACAAGGCATTGACTTAGGAACAGTCATCTAAGTCGGCAAACACCTACAAGATCATTTGCAAGACGTGTAACACATCCGGTAGGCCAGTCTCAAGAAGAACACCAATACCCGGTGGTAATTCTTCAAAAGCAAACTCCAACTTCAATGCAGACCACCAATAAGAATTGTACATGATCCAAAGATCACCAAAACCTTTCCTGAGTCATCAAGAACATCTGCACTTTTTCATCTTACTAGAATTCTTCTCTTCTTCATCTAGAACTTCAAGAACATAGTCTGTCATCACTGTCATAATGAAAAGGTGCTTCCAAACCTCCACACCATGAACAAATCTAGTTGTCACTTCACACGGACTTCTTCAACACTCCCTCCAATCCGTAGAATGAGATAATGCAATTCTTGATCTCACTGGACCAATCTATGACACTCTGTCACCACTGAACATTTGTCAGAACCAGTTCTACTAGAGCGACCATAACTTCTTCATATCTTCATGCAGACCTTTGAAATCTTGATTAGAGCATCTCAAGACTCATAATTGAAAACCCTTTAAACTGCATCCTCTTATCTTCATCTTATCTTGGACTTTTACCTTAATGTCATCACTATTCTTCACTGTTCCTGATTGAGGCTAATTTTCTCAATATCCTCAGCACACAGCTCATCCAATCCTTCTCATTAATGCAATATGAGTATGTTGACATCAATGACAACACTGGTTATCCTCATACTTGCAACAGATGCTTATTGGTTAATAACCAAAGATAAGTATGAACCTTTAGAGAAAGGTCCTTCAACTCTAGATCAAGTCAAAGATGCGAAGAATAACCTTTGAGCTAAAGAAGCCTTGTTGAGTGCCCTGACTGATTCAGAAATGACAAATGTATTTGTACTAAAAAATTCTCATGAAATCTAGATGAAGTTGGAGAATCTATATGAAGGAGATGAATATGTCAAATGTGCCAAACTACAAAGTCTGACTGGAAAATTTCAAAATCTGAGGATGAGTGAAGATGAAAACATCACAATCTACATGCAAAAGATAAATGAACTTGTGTGTGGGATTAGATGTACTGGTGGAACCTTGGAAGAATTAGAGATTCTGTCAAAAGTTCTTAGATCTTTGCCTAATTCATACAAACATAAGGTTGCTACTATAGAAGAGATCAAGACTATCTCAGATGTTACAAGAGATCACCTAGTTGGCAAAATTTTAGCTTTTGAATTGAGTTAATTTGGTGATTCTCTTCCTAAGTTTGAATCTACATTCAAATCCAATGTTTATGGAAAACAAATGTTGATTATTGATGCTCATAGACATGCAAAAGTACGAGAAGTTTTTTAAAGACTTTTATTATTTAGGAATGCATGCATGAATTGTATTGTTAATACAACTATTTTTAGAGTTCATGGTGATCATGCATTAATCACAGTGATCATGCATCAATTTATTTTTAGACTATAAGTTGCATGCTGTATGCATGAGCAGCAATTACCTCATTTATTTTTAGACTATTTTCTTCTTTTTTCCCTATGGGCTGCGAACTCTATTTAATAGAGAAGTTGTTCTCTATTTGAGACAAGTCTATAATGCATGAGAAGAAGACAGAGTCTACTCTACAGTTTTTTCCAGAAAGATTAATATAAGTTTCTTTGGTTGTTAAGACAGTAAGATTATTTTCTGAATGTTAATGATATAGTAAGCTTTCTCATATGTTGTAAGTGTTTTTTCTTATGGTGATTTAGTTTTAGATTCTACGTTTGGTATCAAAGTTGGGTTAAAGATTTAGTGGTTGGAATTTTGCCAAATATTTATCATGTCAAGTTCTAACTCCTTGCCCATTCCAGAATTTGATGGAGATGAGTATGATTATTGGTGCATCAAGATGATGACCTTTTATATAGGGGAGGACTTGTGGGAGATTGTAGAAATAGGTTCTGTTGAGCCAACTGATTGGAATACCCTTATAGCTAAGGATAGAATAGCTAAGAAGGAGGCTAAAAAGATGAATGCTCAAGCTTTATTTTACATTCAAATAGCTCTAGATAAGAGTCTATTTCCAAAAATTGCAGGTGCAAAGATAGCCAAGGATGCTTGGAAGACTCTACAAGATGCTTACCAAGGTGATAATCAAATCAAAGTTGTCAAGCTATAGACATTGAAAAAAGAATTTGAGAATTTGAAGATGGAAGAAGATGAGAGTGTAAGTGATTATTGTGTAAGAGTAAAAGATCTGGTCAATAGGATGGCTATTCTTGGAGAAATTGTGGACAAAGAGGTTGCGGTAAAAAAGGTGTTGAGGTCTCTAACACCTAGGTGGAATAATGTTGCAATAATCATAGAGGAGAGTAAAAATTTATCTACTCTCAAGTTTGATCACTTAGTTGGATCTCTTATGTCTCATGAAGAGAGACTCAGAGACACATTTGGAGAAAGTGATGAAAAAATATTTTCATGTTTTGAAGATGCATGTACTAATGAAGTTTGGGTGCAAGCAATGTAAGAATAGATAGATTTTATTCATAGAAATGATACTTGGGAGCTTACAGAGCTTTTGCATGACAAGAAAAAAATTGGAACTAAATGGGTCTATAGGACTAAGTACAACAGTGATGGAAGTGTTGAAAGACACAAGGCAAGATTGGTTGTGAAAGGCTTCACACAGAGGTATGAGATTGATTATGAAGAGACATTTGCACTAGTTGCAAGACAAGAGACCATCAAAATGTTGATTTCATTAGCAGCTCAAAATAAATTGAGCATACATCATATGGATGTGAAAAGTGCCTTCTTGAATCGGTACTTAGAAGAGGAAGTATAGGTGGAACAACCACAAGGATTTGAAGTGCAAGGAAAAGAAAATCATTTCTACAAGTTGAAGAAGGCTTTGTATGGCCTCAGGCAAGTACCAAGAGCATGGTATGCTAGGATTGATGGATATTTTCAACAGAATGGCTTCAAGAGAAGCAAGAGTAAGTCTACTCTTTACTACAAGCAAAAGGGTAATGATATTCTCATTATAAGTTTGTATGTTGATGATTTGATATATGTGGGTAGAAGTCCTCAGATGAAGGATGAACTCAAAATTACTATGATGAATGATTTTGAAATGAAAGATTTAGGTCTCATGCAATATTTTCTAGGAATGGAGATTCATCAGAGGATGGAATTTTTATTTGTCAAACAAGGTTTGCAAAGGTCCAGTTTTTGAAGCTTCAAGATCATCTTGTGAGTCCACTTCACATCAAAGGGGAGTATGTTGATTATTGATGCTCACAGGCATGTAAAAGTACGAGAAGTTTTTTAAAGACTTTTATTATTTAGAAATGCATGCATGAATTGTATTGTTAATACAACTATTTTTAGAGTTCATGGTGGTCGTGCATTAATCATGATGATCATGTATCAATTTATTTTTAGACTATAAGTTGCACGTTGTATGCATGAGCAGCAATTACCTCATTTATTTTTAGACTATTTTTTGCTTTTTTCCCTATGGGCTGGGAACTCTTTTTAATAGAGAAGTTGTTCTCTATTTGAGACAAGTTTGTAATGCATGAGAAGAAGACAGAGTCTACTCTGCAGTTTTTTCTAGAAAGATTAATATAAGTTTCTTTGGTTGTTAAGACAATAAGATTATTTTCTGAATGTTAATGATATAGTAAGCCTTCTCATATGTTGTAAGTGTTTTTTCTTATGGTGATTTAGTTTTAGATTCTACAACAAAGATATGATCTGAGTGAAAGCTCTTCTACAAGATCAAACATATTTATGAAGACAAGAAAGGATCTTGAAGATGTTGAAATCGAAACTATAGATCTTGAAGCTCTTATTGCCAGAAGAATGCCAAGAGGATCCAATAAGTATGAAGAAAAATTACCACTCAAATGTTTTTCTTGTAATAAGATTGGTTATTTTTCCTCAAGATGTCTTGAGAGGTTTTCAAAACCAAATCCTAACAGATACAAGGGTTAGAAGAATTGTTACTATGTCTGAGAAGCTAGAGAAGAAGGTGTCACAGATGATGAATCTGATCAAAGAGGTTCCTCTGAAAATGATTAGGTGTTCATTGCTATCAAAGAAGAAGATACGGTGTCTACTGAATCTGCTAGCTGTCAAAATGTGGAAAGTGCCTTGGCTGCTCAAGTTATTGAAAAGGATGAATGGGTGAATGATAGTGGATTTTCTCATCATATGACTAGTGACAAGAGTAAGTTTGTGAGTTTTGAAAATTATGAAGGAGGGCTTGTGAAATTTGGAGACAACTGAGCTAGTAGAATTTGTGGTAGAGGATCCATCTCTTTTGATGGTAAGAATAATACCAATGATGTTCTGTATGTGGAAGGATTGAAGCATAATCTTCTCAATGTTGGATAGTTGGTTGACAAGGGTTATGATCTTCGATTCAAGGATAGAAAATGCGGAATCTTGGAAAGCTCCAGAACTGAAATTGCATCCGGTCCTCAAACTAGAGGTAACATCTTTCACTTAAGTAGTTCTAGAAAAAATTGTTTGATTTCTCAGATGGATCAAAGTTGGCTATGGCATAGGAGGATGTGTCATGTAAATTTTGATAACATTGTCAAAATAAGTTCCACTCAAGCTGTAAGAGATCTTCCAAGACTTGTGAAACCTGATAGCATATGTAGAGAATGTCAATTGGGTAAATAAAACAAAATCTCATTCAAAAGTAAGGAACAAGGTTCAAGTGGGAGATTGGAACTAATACATACTGATCTCTGCAGTCTTGCTAGAATTAGGAGTGTGCAAAGAGAAAGATATTTCATGATGTTGATTGATGATTACTCTCGAATGATGTGGGTATCCTACCTAAAAGAAAAATTAGAAGCTCTTGATAAGTTTAAGGTGTTCAAGATGATGGTTGAAAATGAGATTGGTGGGAAATTGAAGTGTCTGAGATCTGACAGAGGTGGAGAATTTACTTCCAGTGAGTTTGATGCTTTCTGTGAAAAGCATGGAATAAAAATATAGTTATCTGCTCCTAGGACTCCTCAGCAAAATAGAGTTGTGGAAAGGAAGAACCAGACCATTCAAGACGCTGCCAAGACCATGATGATGGAAAAAAATGTTCCTCAAGTTTATTCAAGGGAAGTTGTGAGTACTGTTGTCTACACTCTTAACCAGTGCAAATCAAAGGAAATTCTAGTAAGACTCCTTATGAACTGTGGTTTGGTCATCCTTCTACCATGAGATATTTCATTATTTTTTATAGTAAATGCTATATCAAAAGAGATGAGGATGTAGGTAAGTTTGAGGCAAGAAGTGTTGAAGGAATATTTTTGGGATACTCAACTCAAAGTAAGGCTTACCGGTGCTTCAACAAAAGGTTGAAAAAGATTGTTGAAAGTGCAAATGTTAAAGATGATGAAAGCAAAGGACATTCCAAGTACTCCAGATATGATTCAGATGATCAAGATGAAATTCAAAGTCAAGGAAGGTAAGTTCAAGTTCAAACTTAGATTTAGATTGAACTGGTAACTCCACAGGTTAGTGCAGACGATGAGGAACAAATTCAAGAAACAGAAGTTCAAACAATTTCCAAAACTCCCAAGTATGTAAGGATGAATCATCCTGAAGATCATATCATAGGAGATAAGAGTAAATGTGTTCAAACTAGAAGAAAAAGTTTTGAAGATCAAGAGGAGATTTGTTTGATTTCAAGGATTGAACCTAAATTGGTAAGTGAAGCTTGCAATGATGAAAATTGGGTTAAAGCAATGGAAGAGGAATTGATGCAAATTGAAAATAATCACACTTGGGATCTTGTTCCTAGACCTAAGGACAAAAATGTGATTGGAACCAAATGGGTCTTCCGAAATAAACTAAATGAAGATGGTGAGGTTGTAAGGAATAAGGCAAGGTTGGTATGTAAAGGCTACTCTCAAGTGGAAGGAATTGATTTTGAAGAAACTCTTTCTACGGTGGCAAGGATAGAGGCAATTAGATTGTTTCTTGCATTTGCTGTGTTCAAAGATTTTAAAGTATATCAAAAGGATGTGAAATCAGCATTTCTGAATGGAGATTTGTAGGAAGAAGTCTACATTGAGCAACCAGAAGGATTTTAGTTGTCTAATTAGGGAGATATGGTTTGTAGACTGAGAAAAGCCCTGTATGGACTCAAGCAATCTCCAAGAGCCTAGTATGCCAGATTGGATAAGCATTTTCTTAAGCTAGGATTTAACAAAGGTATTGCTAATAGTAATCTATACTTCAAGATTAATCATGAGAACATTCTAATTGTTGAGGTCTTTGTTGATGATACCATTTTTGGTGGAAATGATGTATGTGCAAAGCATTTTCTAATCAAATGAAAAGTGAGTTTGAGATGTCAATGTTTGGTGAGATGAATTTTTTCCTAGGTTTACAAATTGTTCAGTCAGATAAAAGTATCTTCATATCTTAGTCCAAGTATGTGAAAGAATTATTGAAGAAGTTTGGAATGGAAGATTAAAAGCTAGTAGGTACACCTATGGTAATCTGATGCAAGCTAAGAAAAGATGATGACTCCCCCAAGGCAAATCATAAAAGGTATAGATCAATTATTGGAGGATTGCTCTATCTGACTTAGACCAGACCTGACATCATGAATGTAGTTTGACTCGTTGCTAGATTTCAAGCTGATCCAAAAGAATCCCATGTTATGGTAGTCAAAAGAATTTTCAAATATCTAAAGGGGACAATTGATCATGGACTGTGGTATCCAAAAGACAATGACTTCACTCTTCATGCATATACAGATGCTGATTGGGCAGGAGATGTGGATGACATAAAAAGTACTAGTGGTGGTGCATTCTTCTTGGGGAGAAGATTGGTCTCTTGGATAAGAAAAAAACAAGAGGCAATATCTCTGTCTACTGTAGAGACAGAGTATATAGCAACAACAAATAATTGTACTCAAGTTCTGTGGGAGAAGCAAATGTTGAAGAACATCAGAATTGTGTTTGAGGAGCCAGTCACAATTTTCTGTGATAATTCTAGTGCAGTAAGCATCTCAAAGAATCTGGTATTGCATTCAAAGACAAAGCATATATCTATCAAGTTTTGTTTATTGAGAGAGAAGGTAAATGAGAATGAAGTCAAGTTGGAGTTTGTGCCTTCCAAAGACCAGATCACAGATATCTTCACTAAGCCTCTTCCCAAGGATACTTTTGAGTATCTCAGAGAGAAGTTAGGGGTTATTACCCCTCCTAATCAAAACTAAGATGCACTTATGTGCTTCAGTCCGGTGGAATTCATAGACATATCTTGAGATCCAGATTGATGTTGAGAAGATACTACTCTAAGGAGTAGTCAGTATGCAATTGTTGGGAATTAGTCTGAAGTAAAAAGGGAAAGAAAAGATAGAAAATTTATGCCCTTTGTTATTGATGTCAAAGGGGGAGAGAAGTCATGTGAAAAAATTGCAAATAAATAGTTGTTGGTGAAAGGGGGAGCAGTGAAGAAAATAATTGCAGATGTGATAAGAGAAAGGGGGATAAGTTCTTGTATTGATGGTTGAATTCAATTTTTCACATCATATGTTGCCATCAATGACAAAGGGGGAGATTGTTGCAAATATGTGCCTAAGTGATGTTGTGATTGATGTCAACATATCCTTGTTGTCATTAATGTCAACTGTACCTTATTCTGTTACCTGTTCAGGAGACTGAAATGTTGAGGATATTGAGAAAATTAATGAAGACTCATGTTCACGGACCTTATGGATGTGTATAGGATTGTCAGAGGTTTCTTCGATTAAGAATTGAGAAGTCCACATGAAGATTTGAAGAAGCTATGGCCATCTGAGTAGAACCAGTTCCTGTAATACTCATGAGAGACAGAGTGATAGGAAAGAGGTTCGGATTGCTCCGGTAATGTAAAATTGTGATCTATGGATTTGAAGGCATGTTTGGAAAGTCAGTGTGTATCATCATCTCCAGTGGTTCGTGGTTTGGAGGTTTGCAAGCTATCTTTTAGGTTTGACAGTCATGGTAGACAGTGTTCTTAAGGTCCCAGAGGAAGGTACAAATGATTCTAGTAATTTGGTATAGAGTGGATGTTATTGGTGAATTCAATGTACTTGTGGAGGTCTCTGGATTGTGTGACTACTATGTTGGAGGTCCGTGTTGAAGTTTGATCTTGTTGTTGAAGATTTCTTCTTTGAGGTTGTTGTTCTTCCCAGTCTTGGCTGACCAAATGTTCCTAGCATCTTGCAGATGATTTAAAGAGAATTTTATGAAGAGTGGCATGTTAATAGAGGAAGATTCAAGTCTCAACTATGTTTGGCCGATAGTATAAATATCCACATTTAGTTTAGCCAACCTTGTTGATCATTCCAAGGTTGATGAAGTGTATAAATACTTGTTGAAGAGTTGTTGAAAATCATCCTTGTATGGAATGAATTAAATCTAAAGAAAGGATAAAAAACAAAGCAGAGCAGAAGAGAAGTGAAGGGAGTATAGAGTGAAGAGTCAGCGAAGAAGTATTTGAAGATAGGAGCAAAAGTTCTTGTGAGCCTTCAGAGGGACTGATTCGGGCATGAATGTAGATGCTATATCTCAATTCATTATCTCTGTGTAAATCCTAATTTCTTATGGCAGTGAGCCTCTTCTTGAGCAGTGAGCCAGGTAGTGCACCTGAAGGCATGTGCCTTCTGTTGGTGCCTACACATGGAGTCAAGGTTTTAAGAAGAAATTGTGTTAAGGCAAAGTTTCTATTAGGCCTGATATTCTTGCGGGGGGTCATATTCCAGGTATCAGTCATCTTATGGAAGATCACCTTGATGCTGCTGCAAAGTTTCAATATGACCTGATATTCTGAGGGGGGGTGATATTTTGAATGTCTGTCATCTTAGTGAAGATCACCCTGATGTTGCAATATCACCCTGATGTTGCTTTATCACCTCACAATCACTTGATCCACGAAGTGCCTGTCTAATGGCTTCATCGTATTCCGCAGGGGGTTCATGTTTCAAATATCACCTCATCTTACAAGATCACCCCGATAGTGCGGACATCAATTTTATGTGAGGGTTGATATCTTCCTATCAGTACGACTTCATATTTCTTATGGAGGGTCATCTTGTCAAGCATCAGTCATCTTACAAATATCACCCTGCCGCTGAATATCACCTTATGCCAATATGACGATGACGTCATCTGGATCGACGGGATGCATCATATGCTCTTCGGCATGACAGTTATTATCAGTAGCTTTGCTAAGGGTCCCACCGATCATTGATGAGGACATGAATATGATGAGGAGGATCTTCCTCTGATGCATAAGGTTGCGCGGATGGAATATCAGGGTGATATTTTTCATATCAGGGTGATATTTTTCATATCGGGGTGATATTTCATATCAAGTATGTAGGCAGGTGGTTTGCCGATGTTGGGGGTCTAGCCGACAGGATATCATGCATGAGGATCATTAGTGGGGGAAGCAATGTTGGTGTTAATGAGGAGTGTTTTTCCGATGGCATGAGCTATCATGATGGGGTCTATACTGGCGTCATTGGGAGAAAAATTGCCGACATCTACCTTTTGGTGTGGTCATGAATATAAAGTGTTGAAGAGTTCACTGCGGGGTGAATGTGGGATAATGGTTCTCACATAGTTTGAAAAGTCAGCGGTCAACATGATACATTCGTGTGGCATGATCTGATTGGTCGACAGATTGCCTGTTCATTTTTAGGCCGCAGATCTTGGTGGGGGGAGATAAATTGACTGCTATTAGCCTTACATTACCATGAGCTACCATAGTATTTAAGGTATCTTCTAAAGTTATTGTGGCCTTTGTTTCTGTAGGCTCTAGTTTCCTTGACTTCTTACTTTTTCCCTTACCGGAGGTCTTCTCTTGTTTGCTCCCAAAGACTTCACTAGCCTTAGCTTTTATTTTCTCTACTTCATTTGTTTCAGTCTCCTCTTCATCAACTCCAACACTAACATACATCCTTTTGCCTTTAGTTTTCTTTCTTTTATGCCCTTTGTCTGTGGATTTCTTTGTAGATGCTTCCATACTTACTAAAGGAGTATGACCAGAGGACTTAGATGCTATTTTAGTAGAGGTTGAGCCTCTTGTTCTTCTCTTTGGTACTATAGGCTCTTCTGATTCTTTCTCAGGCTTTTCCGGAGCCTTTTCTGGTTTATCTCACTCCTTTTCTCTAGTAACCTTTTCAGCTTCTAACCTTGCTCTTGCAATTTGTTCTTTCGTAAACCCCTTGCCCTGTGCATATTCCTCTACCATTTTCCTAGCCTTCTTTATAGTTTTAGGCTTCTTCAATTCAACATGTACCTTAACTAAAATTTCCTCATATGTTCCAAATAATTCCTTAGTGGTATCTTTGGGCTTTCTCAACATGAGCTCAATCGAGACAATTAACACATCCTCAGTTACTATGTACCCTAAAGGAGGGACCCATACTGTCCTTGTCTCTACAGCTAACATCACACACTAATCTTTATTTACAATAAAACATATATCATCTTTGTACTTTTCCACTATTGATCTAGGTATCCTTGCCCTAGATTGTATGGCCTTTTGAAAGTTTTTGAAGTAGCCCCATAGAACTACATTTTGTGCATCATGACTGCCTATGTTGTTCAAATGATTCCTAATTTGTATTGCAACAAGTTTTCTATCAAACCAGACCAAATTCTTCATTCTGGGAAGTTCTTTTAAAAAATAGAAGAATAGGCAAATAATCAACACACCATATTTAAAAGGATATTTTGAATCTTTGGTCTTCTTTAGGTTTTCCATCAACTGTTACCAGAGAAACTCACAGAGGTCATAGTCAATGTTCTTCTTAACCATCTCATACACAGTGTAGATGGTGGTACCAGAGACAAAGTTCTCCTGCTTGGTGAAATACACTTTATACCTGATCACCTTTGATGTAAATCTCACTGCATGGTCTTCAATAGAGTTCACTGTCAATGCCCTTTTGTCAATTGAGCACCGGTAGCCTCTATTATAGAGCTATTTTTCACAACCTTCAGTACGAGTATAGTTCTGGTGGATTTCAATCTAGTTATAGCCGTTATTGCTTCCTTTCTGATCATGAATGGTGTTTCAAACCATAAAAACTCATCATGAATCCTGATAAGCACATACCGAACCCATGCATCCTTAGCAAATGTCAGAAAGTCTAGATATTGTATGAATTTCTTCTCTATCAATGCCTTATATTCTTCCTTCAATTCAAATCCATCACCACTCAAATGTTTGAGGTATAGCTCCACAAGTTTGCTATCACCATGTTCTTCTAGGGCAACATGAATGTATGCCCTAATGTCTTCCTCATGCATTATGCCATATAGCACTTCTGAAAATGCACCATTAAGGTCAACTTCCATTGATTTGAAAGGATGTTTCTTAAATTTTGGATGGGGCCTTTCTGTGATCTCTATTACTCATGGGACTGACATTTTTTGGCAATAATTCAAGTAATTTCACAGAGAGTTTCAACTATAAATACCTCTTTTCACTGAATTGGGGTTTCTTCACTTTGAGTCACTGGAAATCATTGAAATTGCTTAGGGTCTCACTTCAGATCTTCTTGGATACTTGAAAACTTGAATGCAAAGTGATTATTCCTTCAAATGCAAGACTTTTATCCTTTATTCACCAAAACCTAATCACAATAAATGCCAACTTCCAAAAAGTTGTCAAACACTTCATTGTCAAGCACAGTCAATCTAGATTGCTCCACAATTTACTGCATTATATCATTCTTTGTCAAAATCTTCTTCATAAGATCTATCATTCAACCTTATAACTCATATATTTGTGTTGGATATAAGCACCACTTTTCTGGCTAGGGGTTTTAGAGTTTTTACTGAAGTTCCCCCTGAGCCAGAGCTCTTAATTTACTTCCCAGAGGAAGTATCTGCACCAGTGGCTGGTGTGGACCCCTCCTTGACCTCTTGTACCTCCTTTTTAACCCATATCTAGTTCATCTCATTTTTTATTCCTATTGGATCAACCTTTTTCTTTGGTTTCTTCAAGTCTGCCTAATTATCCCTCTTTATGTTTTTACTTATACAGAACCTTGCAATATGTCCAGGCTTGTTGCAGTTGAAGCATACAACATTTCTCTAATTATTGTCTCCAAATTATTCTTGACCTGCATTGGTCATCCTTGTGCCCAAATCTATTACATGCAAAATAATTTCCATTGAAATATTGAGCATTCGTTCTATTGTTATAGTTGTTATTAATCTGATTTCTACAATCATTAGCTCTATGACCAAACCTCTTGCAATTAAAGAAGTTACCTTTGAAGGTTTGAACATTCCTTCTATTGGTGTAACTATTCCTTATCTAACTTCTGCATTTGTTAGCTTTGTGACCTAATTTGTTGCAAGTGAAACACTAATCGAAGAATAATGGAACATTTTGATTCACTCTTCTCCTACACTGAGTAGCCTTATGACCAAATTTATTGCATGTATTACAATAACCATTGAAACAAGGATACCTTTGAGCATTTGGTTTCCTTATCAGTGGTCTTCTAGGTTTGTTCCTTTAATTCTAGATTTATTTGCCTTTGTCCTTCTTGATTTCAACATTCTTTTCTTGACCGGTTTTGGAACTTTCACCTTTCTCAAATCCCAAACCTTCTTTGACATCAAGACTCTTCTGACTGTCAAGCATTTCATCAAGTTTTGTAGAGCTTATTTTGAATTTTTCTTCATAACTCTTTGCCTTTTCCAAATCATACTTTAGGTTCCCAACTTCCTTTTCTAGCTTGGCATATTCTTCTAATTTATCTTTCACAAGTTGATTTAGATATTTTTCTACTTTTTCTCTTTTCACAATCTCCATTTTTAGATCATTCAAGGTCTCATTTTCTGATATTAGTTGCCCATTAGCCTCCTTGTATTTTTCTTTGAATCTCTTGACTTGCTCCCTCAATTTCTTGATACACTCATCTACTTCCTTAACATTATCTTTTAGATCCTTCTTTTCCAATGAACAACCTTTTCAAGGTCTTCAAAGGAAACCCTTAATTTATCTTCATTAACAAGTAAGCATTTTGATTATATGGTTTCAAATGAATCAATTTCTTTAGGAGGAGTAGCAAACCTTCTTTCTGTCATGTGTTCACTTTCCAAGATCTTCCTCAAGTTGTTAGACTTATTCTAAGGAACTAGGCTCTAATACCAATTGTTGAACACCCAAAGTACTGAGAGGGGGGTGACTCAGTACTTTATTAAACTTCTTACTTATTGAACTAATAATACATTTACCACATGCAATAACAAATAAAATTAAACATAGAACAAACAACCAAAATCCATCATACATGAACACTAGGATTTTTACATGGAAAGCCCAAAATTGGGAAAAACCACAGTGAGGGTTAGCTCACAATATATTATATAGGATCAATACCAAATTACAATAAAGGTTCACTACCTTAGGGCTCACTACCCAAAAGAAGTACTCACTGCAAGAAGGCTCACTGCCTAGAGAAAGAAAGAAAGAAGAAGGGTGACTCACTACCAATTTAAACTACTCAAATTACATCTACTCATGCATGGGTGTAGCTCCAATAAATACTCAAAATACTATCTCAAAACTCTTCATCTTGACTGCTCTATTTCACTGCTCTGCTTTTACATTAGACAAGATTTTTCTTCTTTTGCTCTAGTTGCCTGCTCTGTACTTTCACATATTCCATGCATTCATATTTTCAAAACTCTACTCAAACACTGAATTCAATCTCATATTTATATCGGCAACAAACAAAAACCTCATACTAGGTTGGCAAGATAATGTGTACCGTGTAGTCATACATTACATACTCTGTTGGCCAAATTCATTCTCCAAAACCCATAGTGGACCCAAACAATATTTGAAACACCATCACACATGTCAACCTTAATTGTTTCACCACTTAGGATTAAGTTCCAAACATCAAAACTTACCGCACACACATCATACTATTACGTCAGCTAATACCACTAGTTTACTTCCTCTGTCAGATAGCAACTTTTATTATAGACCACAAGATGCTTCCAAAATCATATCAAACACTCTTTACACACCATAGATCATACTTTTAGAACCACAAGATGAAATATTCTTATGCGGCAAAATGCAGATCTCTGAACTATTGTCTCTGTCACTGTGAAATATTGTCAACCTAAATGTCGATACTTAGACACTTGTAGATGATCATCTAGTAAATCTCAGACTCCCCAAATCTAGAATTGGATGCTCCTAACATGTGTTTACAACACCTCCAAACCACAAATTGAAACAACCAATAGCAGAGAAATGTGGACTAAAATACTCAAGTATTCTACACTGTTCATGATTGAACTTTGTTAACCCAGACTTAAGCAATTCAAAGTGTAGCTTCTGGAGATTGCTAGGACATGAAACTTGAAATATAGCATCATCATACAACTAAGTACAACATACCAGAACCACATACCAGAATCTGCATCTACAAAGGAATACCAACCAACTCTCTGTCGCTAACTTAGTAAGTTGCCAACACTTAGTCAATTTGACTAAGTCATTCTTCCCGGACCCAAAAAGATTGTACAAAACTTATCTCAAGATCTATTCCCAATCATATCTAACTCTTTCCATCAATGACAACACCATATCACAATCATATCAGCAGTGTCTCGTGACTATGTTGCAAACACTAACAAATTTTAAAATAACGGATGCAAATGTTAGGCAATTAGGACCAAGAGTCAAAGTAGGGGTGGTGATTTCATGATGAATATGGCCCCAACAATAGGGTTGATTTTAATGGAAATGGAAAGTTGGAGTATAATTAAAATGTGTGCCAAATGAACTATATCAAACAATTTGGACATATTACATACAGTTTATTATTAGATCATATTTGAAAAATCTATATGAAATAAACTACTCATTCAATTGAAATAAGTTAGAACCATTAGAAATAAAGTTGACCAATCCTAACATTTTGAATTTTTTGAGAATTCTAGTTTATTTTAGATATATTTTAAAATCTAGTCTAGTAATAAGTTAGTAACAAGTCTAGATTATTGGAAAGAGTTCATTCAAAAATTCCAAGAGATTATTCATCAATCATGCATAGATTATTGTGGAAAAAATGATTTGATGTAAATTATTCATAAACAATGGGGAGGAAATTTAACAACCATTGGACCAATTTTAAGTAAATCATGGTGATTTGGTTGTCCTTATGTTCAATGTTATTCACCAAATATTGATGTACTAATTTGAATAATATTCTAATTAGAAAAAAACACTACTAATACAATATTTGGTTCACAAACTCACTTCATTACACAAAGTTTTGTAGATAAACTTGATTTGAGGACTTTTTAATAGCCTAAGCACTACAGTCTAGGTTAGATAGAGAAGGTGCATAGATGTTTTTTGATAAGCAATGTAAGTTAAAGTTTATTGTTGGCTCTAATTTTGTTGATGAGATTGTGATATATGTTTCTCTTGTGGATATTTTTGGTGTTGTCTTTGGAACCTCATACTTGTGTGACTAAAAGGAAGTCTTCTATAGGAGAGGAACAAATACAAGGTCAGAAAATGGTAAATCTTTCATGTTGTATATTTTTTGTGGTAGGAATCATTTTACTAACATACTAAATCTTTATGAGAAGATGATTGGTAACACATGAATTGTAGCTATGGAGAAAACTAATGTTGAAATAGTTACTCCATGTTCAAGCAAATATTCATTGTATCATCTAAACACTTGAAAGTATAGATGCACTAAGTTTTGGTTTCCTTTTGTATTTTGGTGTGGGATGACATGGCACATATTTCATTAATTGAGGGGTTCTTATACCCCCATTCATTGAGTTCATGAACTTTTGGGGACCAAAAGCCTCCATAATGGGAGGTGTGATCCAAAAGGATTTATTTTTTGTTCTAATTAGCATGTTTTGGGATAAAGGCCAACTTGATAACTATTGAATAATGTTCAAGGTGGTATGAGAAATCCATGTGCAAGCTTTAGTATGTGAGAAGGTATTTGATATAGAGTATTCTACAATTTTTTTGAAATAATCAATTGAAGTAAGGAACAAAAATGTAAACATTGTAGTGAGTTCATCATCCACTAAAGAAAATTTTCTATAACCATAATGAATACAAAAATTTCTTGAATTGGTAAATTCACCATGTTATGTCATGGCATCCAATGATGTTCCAAATCTTAAATTTTTCCACTTCCTCTTCTTCATGAATTTTTGTTTGAGCTTCCAAATGGTAAGAGAATCTATTTATAACATGTTTGTATTTGAAAATTGAAAGTATGAGTCTTTAATCTCTTGTTGGGGGTTGTTCGGTGCTTAGGTTTTCTTCTTTTAGTCACATGTTCATGATTATTGTGAAGCGTAGAGGGAAGGGAGTCTATTTGGTAAAGTTTGATTGGTTCTTAGGGAGTGAGAGAGCTTGTTGATTTTCTTGTAGATAGACCAAGAAGTTGTGAATCAATATGTATCCATTTTTTAGCACTAAGTGAATACACAAATATTATTGGAGTGTTTTATCTGTAAGGGGTTTCTCTAGTGTATATTGGTTTCTTTCATGAAATTTTATCTCCTTAATGTTTTTTATTGTTCTATTTAGTTTCTCACTAGAATAATAAAAATTCCATAAGGCAAGGCTACCCGCTTACCCCTTCACTTTTTGTCATTTCTTCTGAAGCTCTTTTTTATTTATTAAGAACAGAGTTGATTGAAGGAAAATTGAAGGGGATTTCACTACCAAATGGTGATTTCACTTCCAATTTGCAGATGATACAACACTTTTTCCTATCCTGGAAGAAGAAAATTTAAGAAACATGGAAAACAAATTACAAGTGTTCTGTAAAGAATTAGGGGTAAACATTTCAAGCTCTAAATCCATTCTTCTTTGTTGGAGAGATAGCCCCCCTGAGTGGTTGGACCTAGAAAAGTGGCAGTGGGGTAATGATCAAAAACAAGTCAGATTTCTTGGTATACCCTTTGTAGTGAATACTTCACTAAAAAAGATGTAGCAATGAATGTGTTAAAAATTTTATAGGAAATTAAGTTGCTGGAACAATAATAATCTATCTCTAGTAGGTAAATTGCAAGTTTTCCAAAAAATATTGTCAACATACTCTATTTACTATGCCTAAATGTGGCTTTTTGCTAAGTATCAAATGTAATATATTCAAAAAAGGATTAGAGATTCTTGTGGTTAGATAGAAAGGGGAATAAGAAGAGACATGTAATGAAATGGGAATGGTGTTGCATGAGTAAAGAGTTAGGGGGACTTGGGCTTAAGGATTTGAGTGCCCAGGGTACAGTATTAGCTTCAAAATGGGTTCTCAAATCCTTGGAAGGATATGAACCATGGAAAATATTGATTAGAAACAATATAAAAAACTTTGTTCCAAAAAATGAAAAAGGATGGAAATACTTGGATACACAGGAAATAATTTTGGGTAAGTTTTAGGTTAAGGCTTTAGGGTCTGTTGTCTTCTCCAACTTCTGGAAGGCCTTGGAATTTGTTAAATATGACATTGGAGATAATGAGGTAGTGGATAGAAGGAAAAGTATTATTCAAGGTAAAAGATCAATTTGGTGGAACTTGAAACATAAATAAAAACACTTGGGTCTCTTGCAGGGATACTCTACCTTGAATTGGAGCAGACATGGCATAGTTTGTTTTAAAGACAATTTTTATAATAATTCATTAAAAGGGTAGATGTAAATCAAATATGAGTTTGGTATTCAAGATACTCATAAAATAAATTATACAATTGTATGCAATTCCATCAAAGGGGATTATCACATATAGAATTTAAAAATGATGACAATTTTTACATAATATAAAATGGATGGATGGTACAAAACTAATCAAAATGAATCCCAAAAAGTTATACAGGTTGATTTCTGATTCCTAGGAGGTGTACCAACATATAAACCTAGTTTGGAAACTCTAAATGGATCATAAAATGTTGTCAAAGTCTCTTAGAACTCTTTGGTCTCCCTACCTTGAGCCTAAAAAATGTTGTTTCAGATGGTTGTTGTTGCTTAGGAAACTTGCTATAGGTTTTGATAATGCCATGTGTTCTATTTGCAAGGTTATTAAGTCTTTTGAACATGTTTTTTTAGTACAAATTTTTTGTCAGTATATTAAAATTTGTTCTTGGGTAACATCAAGGGATGGTCTAGTAAAAACTGTTTGAACTGGAAAGAGATTCTTTGTGGTTTTGTATGTTGTCTGGATACTAGGTCTAACTTGTTTTGGTTGATTCTTTCTATTGAAATTCTTTGGTTTATTTGGAAAAATAGAAATGAGGAATGCTACCAAGGAAAAAAGAGGGAACTTACGGGGTCTACTAGTAAACTCACTGTGTACAAAGTTTTTGAGTAGGTAACTGTTACAATGGAGGTTCATACTAACAAATTTAGGAGGATTATTGATGAAGGAAGTGCAATGATGTACACATTAGAGATAAAAATGGCAGAAGTCAAACCTTGTGACCTTAAGGAGATTCATTCTAAGGTTCACAAGGAATATATAGAGTTTTAGAAATAATTTAGCAAATAAAATAGGTTGTTATGATGAGGGATGAAGAGGATAGAGATCTCAGGATCACAGGACAAACTTTCAGTGTTAGAGATTGCCCATCATTCCATCTTGGGATAGAACATGTTGTTGTTTAGCCAAATGTAGAAGATGATGTTGGATGCGCAGAGAAGATATGGTTCCCAGAACATTATGCATGGATAGTTGGATGAAGTAAGAACCAATAGAAGCAAGAAAAATGGATTGCAAAGAACCTTATAGGAAGATGAACTTAATGAACTTTTCTCATAATCAACTATTTTGATGATTTGAAACTAGAAAAAAATATATTGTATTTTGATGTAATGGACAGATAATGCGATGTAAAAAAAATAATGCTATATTGTAAGTTTAGAAGTGGCATACTTAGCCACTCGAAACTATAATTGGCTCTTTTTTAAATTGGTAATAGATATGCAATTCAAAACTTTAGTTTCTCAAGTTTTTGACTCATCTTGCTCACAAGTTCTAAGATTGATTGATTGTAATTGCTTCTAGAAAAAACTGTGTAGAGCTTTTTTGCATCAATGTTTTAGATCACACTCTATGATCTATCATAAGGAGAGGATATTTAAATGATACACAAAATGCAGAACTAGCTCCTTAAAAAGAAAGAGAAAAGGGGGGTTGACACAGAAAAACAAGACAATGTGGAGAATAAATTAAAATAAATAGAAAATAATAAATATAATAAAGAGAAGATTTGAAGGAAAAAAGAGCAAGATGATATAAAAGGGTAAATGAGGAGTTAGGTCACATTAATAAATAAAAATAAAGAAATAAAAAATAAAAGAGGATAGATAAAAATGGGAGATAAGGTCAAAAAAGGAAAACAAAAGAAAAGAAAATTCACAAAGAAAGAAGACAATGAGGGGAGGGGGAAAGAGTAGAGAGGAGTCAAAGGGAAGGCGAGTTAGTTTGGAGGGAATTAAGAAGAGGATTCCAAGTTAATCTTTGGCTCCATCCATCTTCTCAGTTTAGGTTAGTGGGGTGGTTTCTGATAAAAATAACTTCTTTAAGCTTTCTCCTAAAGAAACTATCTTATTTGACTAGAACATGAGCATCTTCAAGGCATATGTGGTGTTTTATGTTAGAGGAATGCTCTGCCAACACAAATTTTTGGATTCTTTAATGTCTGATATCCACAGCATGTTCCTTGATTTTGGTGATGATAGAGTGACCTATCTCCCCAATGTAAGGAGTCCCACAAGAGCAATCAATCTTGTAGGCCCCTACATTGAGAAGAATGTTTTTAGGGTCTTTGGTGGTTGGGATAAGGTTTCTAATGGTCGCCATGGGCTTGAAGGCACAAGTGAGACCTTTTTTATGGAGGATTTTGGTGATCTTATTAGAGATTCCTTCAATGTAGGGGAGGGTGGCGCCAACGACTCCAAGAGAGTTTTATTGGTTGGTCTAGAAATAAGACGGGCTTTGGCTTGCTTCAAGGCTTTGATAATCTGTTTGTTATTGTACCCATTTAATTTGAAGACCTTGGAATGGTGGGAAAGCTCTTGATTAATGTGTTTGTCATCACAAATACAAAGGGCTCTAGTGGTGAGAGTCTTGAGGATACCTGCCTTTTGAGCGGGGTGGTGATGCAAGGAAGCATGTATGTAAAGGTCTGTGTGGGTTGATTTTCTAAAGACTCAGCGACCGAGGGAACCATTTTTTTATGAAAAGAATGTCTAGGAGGGGGAGTTGTTGGTTGGATTCAAGTTCTTTTGTGAATTGGATACAAGGAGAAATATTGTTTAAGTGAGAGTGGAAGTTTTCTAACTAGTCAAGGCCATGGGCCCAACATATGTTGGTATCATCAACATAGCACTTTCACCATTTTATTTTAAGGGGAAAGAGTTAAGGGCTAGTTGTTCAAAATGTTCCATGTAAAGGTTAGCGATGATAGGAGACAGTGGGGATCTCATGGCAACTCCATCACATTGTTCAAAGACTATGCCTTGGAAGGTGAAGAAGGTGGATTTATGGCAAAGCTCAAGCAATTTCATCATTAGTCTTTTCTCTAACTAACTCGATGGAGTCATTCAAAGGGACTTTGGTGAAAAGAGAAACCACATCAAAACTTACTAAAATGTCATCATCCTCAACTTTTTGGTCCTTGATGAAGTCAACAAAATGAGCAGAGTCTTTGATGAAGGAAGAGGAATTTCCAATTAGGGGAGAAATTAATTTGGCCACAAGTGGCAAGTTTGTAAGTTCTAAGACTAACAAAATATGTTATTGATGAGATAGTAGAGGAATATCCTTGCCAATTTATGGATTAGTACAAGGAAAATTTTAGCTAAGAGGAAATCATCATATATAAAGTCAAGACATGTGGCATTAAATGATTAAACATGTATCGTGGGGTCCCCCTTACTATTATACATTTCAAATATTAGGTTCACAAACTCTAAAGGGAAATAGTCAGAAAGAATATGAGGGGGAGAGGGTTGTGATGGAGGCCTACCATCACCTCTCTCCTATAAGAATAAGGAATAGATTCTATCTTATCTTGCATGGCCCCAAGGTGTTGTAAGACATGTTGGCAAGGATAAAGCTAATTTTGAGGATTCCTAATAATTTAGTTGAAAACCTACAAGGGAAGATAATATATTCCTATTAGGCTGAAAACCTAAAAGGGTGGCCTGATAGAGGCTGAGTGAAAAGCTTTAAGGGTTCCAAAAGTTAACCCCAAGGGAAAAAGGAAGCAAAAGCCACAATAGGAATATGAAAGTAGCATTATGGTATAGTCCTATGATTTGAAATGGCTCTATAAGGTCATGGCAATGATGGAACAAGTCTAGTGACATGTCCCCATATTTAGGAAGGCTATAATAGCATAGTAGATGTACCGCACATAGGTAGTAGGGTAGAAAAATAAGAAAATAGAGATAAAAGAGGAATATATGATATAATGAGATGATGCAATGAGAAATGAGAGGATCACCCTATTTCACAAGCATTACTTTAGGGTTGAAAGGAATTTAAAAATAAAAACATAATATTTTAACTCTTTTCATATATTAAAGTTTTCTTTTAAAAAGTGCATATTGACACAGTTAAAAAAATAAAATTATATTAATTTAATTTATTGCACTGAAAAATATTCTTTTTCTAGAGAAATTTTTTTTTAAAAATGAAACAATACAAGTCATTTATTTTTTTATGTTTTGTAATAAAATCATAGTGTTTGTATAAACAGTGTCTCTTTTCACTTACAAGTAAATTCATTGTGATGGATTACTCAATATAATGCATAATAAAGTTGCAACATGATGTCTATAGAATTGACCCTATAAAATGTTAGGGAGAAATAAGGGAACAAAATTAATTTGCAAATTTTTTTATTTCATACCCTAGCCATTTGTCTCTATTGTTAGTCATAGATCCTATTAGCATAGGTTTTTATTTTCTTTAGTTAAATATTATTGTTTTTTTCTACATATTTACTTTAGCTTGCTTAAGTAGATAGAGTGGGTCATCATGAGGGTATAAGGCATCTTTCATGAATGTAATTCCTACCTATTTTTTAGATAGTTGGAGTTGCATCTCTCATTGGTCAATTTTGACTCCTCTCTTCTCTATATATTTATCATCTATCATTGCATATTATAGTTATATTATTGTGAGCTTTCTTTATGCTATTTTGCATATCTCTTATATTTTTGGGAACTAAGTTCTCTATTTTTCTATTTTATTTATAAGATCATCTATTAACAATTTTATTGTATATAATCCTTATACTAGGTTTTGGGGAGCTTTTTTCTTATTTATAGAATGTAACATGGTATCAAAGCCATGGTGTTAGAATAGATTCATTATTTTGAGAGATCTAAGAGGGTAATCACTTTGTATACATTTTTTCTTAAAAATCCTTATGCTCTTCTATTGCATCCTTGAATGAACTAGAGAATCAGAATGGTTTAATGAGAAAAATAATGTCTCTAATGTTTCATTCTTGGCATTCTGTATTCTAGATGTGAACAGTTTTTTGGTAATCCAATGAGCATTTTTATTGTTCCATAATATCAATGAGGCTCAAAAAAGCTAGTTTTGACTTTTATTTTTCTCAAATTAGAGACTGGGAACCCATTTTACATCAAAGAGTTTGATCATGCTCATTGGAAAACAACATGATTTTTAGGCATTTTAGGGCCAAATAGACAATTCCATTGCATTCAAAAGGTGTCAAAACCCTAGGCATGATTGTATTTTTGTCAAAATTTGGGTAGGGGCATTCAACCCTTTTGGCATGTGGCCCTCTTGGAAAAGGTTCTATGGCAAGGCCACTTGTAGCCCTTAGAATAAGTAAAGGGCCTTTGGGGGCTCAACTTAGCCCAACCATTTAACACTAAAGCATATCTCTAACACTACCCTCTTATAGCTCGCTGACCACTATGTAGTTGACTTTGCACCATCACTATACTACTCCTATGACCATCTGATGTAACCAAACTTCACAACATAAAATTCAGCAACATTATTATTGCAAAAGAATTAAAAAAAACTCAAAACTATTTTCAACTTCCTTCTCATTCCTTTCCATCCTCCTACAACTGAAAAAATACCAAGTTTATACAAAACGAAAATTACCATTTTTTGGTAGATTTTAGCAACTTTCTAAAATTGTCGTTTTTGGTAACTTTGCATCCTTATCCGTATGACTAGGAAAGTTTCCAAATATTTGAAACTTAGTAAAAGATGACTAATCATCAACTTTCTAATCTAATTGCAAGTAAAGTTCAAAAATAAATTAGAAAAAACTTGGAAAATCCTAAAAAAAACATTAAAACCTCATTTTGAGGCCCTAGATGATTGGATAAGGTCCCAAAAAAGTGTCAAAATGGTGACCTACTGAATTTACCAAATTTCAATATGCATTTGTCCACAAAATTTTAGCTCCAACATACCTTGGGTCAAAAGTTATGACCTCCAGAAGTTCCTGCATCATTCTCCTCTAGTTAAAAAAATGCAACTCCTGCAAGTTGTTTTCCTGGAACTTGTGCCACTTGTCTTGATCTAGCTTCTTCACTTCCCATTCTAGAATCCATGTATTATCTGCTTGTGTTAGAGCCTCCCACTATACCAGAAACTTGTTGTATTGACCCTGTCGAGTGTCTGTGGTCTGCTTGTCCAAAATATGTGCAATCTTTTCCTTTTTTTTTGGAAACTATTGTTTCCAATCTACTTTAGCCTCACCTTCATCATCATTATAGTCACCATGAAAAGCATATAAATTAGTAACATTAAACATAGGAGAAATGTCTAATAGCTCTGGTAAATCTACCTCATAAGTATTGTCATTGATTTTTTTGCAATCTTGCAAGGGCCAATTTTCTTGTATTTCAACTTGTAAGTTCTGGAAGGAAACCTCTCTCTTCTTAGTGAAACCATTACTAAGTCACCTTCAATGAATACTAGATGTCTTCTACTAGAATCTACTATAGTTTTATACTTTTCATTACTTTCTTGGAGCTTCTGCCTCACCTCTTTCTGTAATTGTTGAATATGTTATGCATATGCTTATCCATCATCACTAATCCTGTCTCCAATTGGTAGCTGCACCAAATCTAAAACACCCTTAGGATTCCTACCATAAACAATGTGAAATGGTGATTTACTTGTTGATCGATTGACTAAACTATTATATGCAAATTCAGCTTGTGGTAAGGCCAAGTACCACTGTCTGGGTTTCTCTCCAACGATGCATCTTAGCAGGTTTCCTAAACTCTGATTTACAACCTCTGTCTGGCCATCTATTTGGGAGTGATAAGAACTACTAAATTGGAGCTTGATTCCCATCTTTTTCTATAGGGTACTCCAAAAATGACTAAGAAACTTGGTATCCCTATCAAATGTGATAGTTTGTGGAACACCATGCAATCTAACAATTTCTTTAAAGAACAATTCTGGCACCCTAGTTGCATCACTAGTCTTCTTGTAGGCAATAAAATGAGCCATCTTAGAGAACCTATCAACAACAACAAAAATGGAATCATTACCTCGTTGTTTATTTGGTAGACCTAACACAAAGTCCATGCTTAAATTAGTCCATGGTTCAATAGGTACTGGTAATGGCATATACAACCCTGTATTTTGTGAATGTCCTTTAGCCATCTAAAAAATTCTACACCTTGTCACATATCTTGTTATGTCTCTTTTCATCTTTGGCCAATAGTACTTATCTTCTACCAGAGCTATGGTCTTATCCTTGCTAAAATGTCCAGCCAACCCATTGCTATGAAGCTCTCTTATAATATTCTCTCTCATGGACCCAATTGGAATACATAATTGATTTCCTTTAAAGAGATAACCATCTTGCATAAGATATTCACCTTGAATGTGGCCCATGCTACCCACTACTGGGTTTTCAACTATTCCACAATCTCCCAAAAATCATTGTCAGATTCATATAGATCTTTGATGGCATCAAAACCAATCACCTCATTTACCATTGTTGTCAATAGTGTAACACATGTACTTAAAGCATCTGCAACCTGGTTCTATTTTCTTGACTTTTGCTTGAGAACAAAGTTGTAGCCTTGTAAGAAAGAGACCCATTTTGCATGCCTACTATTCAATTTTTTTGTGTGTATTTCAAGGCAATAGGGTTTTTAAATAACACAAACTCCTTCAACACTAGGTAATGCCCCCAATGTCTTAATGTTTGTACAATTGCATAAAATTCTACATCATAAGTTGAATAGTTCTTCCTTACCTCATTCAACTTTTCACTAAAGAAGGCTATGGGTTTACCTTCTTGGCTAAGTATAGCTCTAATGCCCACATGTGAGGCATCACAATCCACTTCAAATACCTTATCAAAATCTGGTAATGCCAAAATAGGAGCTTCTGTCACCTTCTTCTTCAAAAACTTAAAATCTTTCTCATCTTCCTTGGTCCACACAAATTGCCTTCCTTTGTTGCAATCTGTTATGGGTGCTACAATACTACTAAAATTTCAAATGAATTTTTAGTAGAATGTGGCTAACCCATGAAAACTTCTTACCTTTGTTATGCTCCTTGTACTAGGCCACTCTAGAATTACACTGACCTTTTTTGTATCCATATTTTGACACCATCTGCGGAGATGACAAAGCCCAAGAAGACTAGACTTTCTTACATGAATCTACGCTTCTTTAAGTTTTCATAGAGTTTCTCTTTTCTCAACACATCTAATATGATCCTCAAGTGTTGTAGGTGCTCCTCTTTGCTCTTGCTAAAAACCAAAATATCATCAAAATAACAAACTTACCAATATAAGGATGCAGTATAGTATTCATTAGCCTCATGAAGGTGTTGGGTGCATTAGATAACCTGAATAGCATAACCATCCACTCATATAATCCATCCCTAGTCTTGAAGGTTGTTTTCCATTCATCCCCCTCTCAAATCCAGATCTGGTGATAACCACTACATAGATAAATTTTGCTGAAGTATTTAGCTCCTACAAGCACATCCATCATGTCATCCAAATGAGGGATGGGGAACTAATACTTAATGGTGATTTTATTGATTTTCATGCTATCTGTGTACATCCTCCACATTTCATCCTTCTTTGGAGTTAATAGTGTGGGTACAGCACATGGGCTCATACTCTCCCTCACCACACCTTTCCTTATGAGGTCTGTCACTAGTCTATTGAGTTCTGCATGGTGGGTAGGGCTCATTCTATAAGTTGTTTGATTAGGTAGAGATGCCCCTGGGATCAAATCAATGTGGTGTTGAATATCTCTATTTGGTGGTAGATCATTAGGTAACTCATCTGGCACAACATCAGCATATTCTTCTAGTATCTTTCTTGCTTATGCTGGTACTTGTATTTCCTCGTCATCTTCTTTTTGCACCACTAGTGCATAACAGAACCTTGTCACCTTCATTTCCTTCATAAGTTCTCTTGTGGACAACATACTCTCAATCTTCCTTTCATCCTTAAGAGGCAATAAAATCACTTTGAAACATTCTTTCCAAAAAAGTGTATGTATTCTTTTCTCCATCAAGCATTACCTTCTTTTCGTATTGCCACGATCTTCCCAACAACACATGGCATGCATCCATTGGAATGACATCACGCCATATTTCATCCTTGTAAGTCTTTCCTATGAAAAACTTAATTAAACACCTCATATCAATAGTGACTTCATTTCCCTTTTTTAACCATGCAATATGACAAGGATGGGGATGTTTTCCACAATGTAGATTTAGTTTATCTACCATTTCTCTAGAAACCATATTTTCACAACTGCCACTATTAATAATAACTTGGCATACCTTTCCTACTGAGGTGCACCTGGTTTGAAAAATATTCCAGTTCGAAGCCAAGAATCATCACAACCTTGTATTTTCTCCTTTTCTAGAATCACCATTGCTCTTCTCATCATGATATTCTCACCCACATCTAGTGGAACCTCTAGTTTTGCCCCTTCTCTTTCATCCTCAGCTTGAACCAAGTTCAACCTGGGTTGTTCTCCTTGTTTCCTTTCTTGCATGTGATAGTTTGGATAGTCAAATGCCCTATGACCCTCTTCAACACACCTATAACAAATGAAAGGTTTCCGTGGCCTTCCCATCCTCTGCCACCACCGTAACCTCTACCCCTCTAAAATCCTCTTCCTCTTTGTTGACTTTGAGGATCTTGTCGAATATCTTTTGGTTTCTCTATTCCTTGGGATGATTCTCCCTAACTATAATTCAAACTACCTCGCAAGGGAGATGATGTCCCTCTCCTTTCTCCTCTATTCCTTTGAAAATATTGTCTATTTTTCTTTTCTTCTACCTTTAAAGCTAATTGGTATGCCTCTTCCATATTGTTAACCCTATGCATGCTCAATTCATCTTAAATAGAGAATTTTAGACCATTTACATACCTTACAGTCATCTGTTCATCAGTTTCTTGATGCTCCACACAAATGGACAACTTGTAAAATTCATTTGTATAATCTTGCACAGTAGATAAGTTTTGTTTCAAATTTTGAAATCTATGAAAAAGAGTTTGTGCATAGTCTACAGGGATAAATTTCTCTCTCAGCTTCTCCTTTTTGCTCCAAGTCTTAATTTTATCCTTTCCCTTTCTAGTTCTTTCCTTTTGCATATGATCCCACCAGATCATTGCATGACCCTTTAACTTGGTGCATGCAAACTTCACCTTCTTTTCTTCTGACATAGTCTTCCATTCAAAGAATTTGCCCATGGTGTTCAACCAATCTATAAACTCCTTTAGTTTGGGACTACCTGCATACTCAGAAACTTCAATTTTAATCCCATCATTTTTTCCCTCTAATGCTCTAAGCATCCTTTCTTCAAAAGTCAGGCACTCTAATTGTGCTTCCTCTTCATCTCCTACATGTTGATCTTCATCTTCTTGTCCTATTTCTTCATTAGAATCATCTCTTCGTGGTCTCAATCTCTGATTGGACATCATACCTACAATTTCTTGTACTTGTCCTTGTATATTTTGCATATCCCTCTGCATCTGGGCAATACCTGCTCTTCCTCTTCCTCTCCCAGCCATCTTCCCGCTCTGATACCAGATGATGTAACAAACTTCACAACATAAAATTCAACAACATTATTATTGCAAAATAATATTAAAAAAAATAGAACTATTTTCAACTTCCTTCTCATTCCATTCCATCCTCCTACAACTGAAAAAAATACCAAGTTTATACAAAATAAAAATTACCATTTTTGGCAAATTTTAGCAACTTTCTAAACTTGTCATTTTTGGTAACTTTGCATCCTTATATGTATGACCATGAAAGTTTCCAAATATTTGAAACTTACTAAAAGATGACTAATCATCAACTTTCTAAGCTAATTGCAAGTAAAGTTTGAAAATAAATTAGAAAAAACAACTTGGAAAATCTTGAAAAAAAAAAATTAAAACCTCATTTTGAGGCACTAGATGATTAGATAAGATCCCCAAAAAATGTCAAAATAGCGACCAACTGAATTTCATCTCCAACAGACCTCCGAGTCAAAAGTTATGACCTTTAGAAGTTCCCGCATCACCATCATCACCTCCTCATCACCAGGGTACCTCTCATCCAACCTACCACCATTGTGCCATAGTTCTATCACCTGTACCTAGCCAAAGAGCCACCTTCGCTAACAGTGACACCCATCTACAACTCAAGTGATGTAGGAACATCCAGAAGTCATTCAAATAAATTGAGACAGTTAATGTTGAGTTGTAGAGTGCCAAGAAGAGACATTGGAGATTACCACATTTTACTACATTTTCACATCAGAGTGTGTGGAGCAAGAATTAGCATCTACCTATAATCGTCTACATCATATTCAAAATTTAAATCATTTGGATTTGTCTACTAAAAGTTATCACTGTCATAAGATCAGTAGTTTTTTCATAGCAGAGCAATCAGTGTTCAGTTGAAGCCTAATGGGTTTGCAAAGAAATTCCATGACTTGCGGAGCCTAATGGAACATCATTCAAGGTAATTTGGGATCTAGTCAACCTTCATGGAGAACTGCACCAAGTTTCATCCATTTGCAAAGCAATACCATATGTTTTAGGCCAACCTACTTGTTTCCTACACATTTCATATTAGATGTTACAATTAGGCCAACAAGATAATGTTTTGAAGGCTTGTGGAGGATATAAATGAAGAATAGAAGATTGTTTCAAGGTAGTGATGAAGTGTGTGAAGAAATTATGTGAAGAGATGAATATTCTAGAAGATGCAGAGGTGTTTTAAGTCTAGAAGATAGCATAGCAGTAGCAGAAGACATAGTAGAGGGTAAAAGAAGATACAAAGCAATGAATGGTGAAGGAGAAAGGAAAAGAAGCCATGGAAGAATGATGGTGTAGGAATAATATGTAAGTCTTGACTTCAGCCTAGCATCTAAAAAGCCCTAGAGGCATATGTAATGAGATTTAGAGTTTTAATATAATGAAGTGAGCTTTTGAAGGCTAGGTTTTTCCTTTTGAGGGTTTTCCCAGGATAAATCTTGTGTTATGTGTTTATGAATATCTCTTATCATTCTATTGTTATATGTATGCTATTGTTACATCTTTGTTATGATCATGGTGTTAGTTGTTTAAGGCTGCAAGGCAGGATAGTCCTTCATTGGACCCTCCTACCTCGACTGCACCAAGTGGTATCAAAGCAAGTTTTGAATCTATTGGGATGGTTGTGGATCTACCAGGAAGGAAGAGTGTGTTGGAAGAAAGTGTGAAATCCTAAAGTGTAATAGGAATCACCATAGAAGAAAGAGCAAGGCAAGAAAGATCCAGGTAAGCTTTTCACATTAAGTTGCTTGTATGATTTGTTTCAATGGGGAAGACTGGAAAAAGAATGAAGAAAGAAAATGAAAACTTAATATGATAGAAGGATATTCTATAAGAAGAATTGTGTGAAATCAAAAGGTATAACTCAGAGTTGGAAGTGAAGATAAAGGAACTAGGAGAAGACAAATATGATGCTCTTGAAGAAGAACTAGAAAATGTAAAAAGGAGGAATGAAGAATTAGAAGAAGAATTGAAGTTATTTGAGTATGTCAAAAAGATTTTGAAGAACAGGAAGAAGGATGCAAGTTGTTTGGTCAGATTGAAAAGAGGAACATAGATTTGAAGGAAAGTTTGGAGAAGTTGAAAAAGGAAAATAGTTTACAAGGGAGTGAAATATCTAGATTGAAAGAATAAGTTAATCAATTAGAGTAGTCACTTGTAGCATGCAGGGAAGAAAATGAAAGTCTACGAACTAAGCCTAATATTTTGTGATGTTTCTTGTGATACTAATGATTTGTGTGATATTGTAGAAGCTTCTTTACAAGGAGAGATTGAAGATAACAATGTAACTGATTCTCCAATTGTTGGTGGTGATGTTGACAAAGACAGTTCTCAAAACAATGTTGGTTACAAGATCATGAAAAGAATGGGATATGAAGGAAAAGGATTGGGAAAATATTAGCAAAAAAATTATAGAGCCTATTGAGATGGTAATGAGATCCAGAAATGAAGGCCTTGGGTATATTAGAGGTAAATAGGATAAGTTTGTTGTCACAAGTTCAAACAAATCAACTCAGGGAAGGAAAGGTATGCATTGTTCTTATTGTAATAGACATGGACATGGACATGAAAATGAAATGTGTTGGGATCTATACCCTTGTAAGTTCTATGGATTAAGGAATCACTTTGAAAAGATGTGTTGGAATAAAATGTGGAGGAGAAAGTCTATGGCAAGTTATATACAGAAGGATTATGGATGGATTGATCGACTGGAATGGAAACATGTTACTTGTATGTTCAAAAGGAAGTATAGGCTAAAGTATTCATGTGGTGGAGAGAAAAGAGGATATGGATGTACAGAGAGAAGACCACATGTGGAGAAAAACAAGGATAGTAATTTTTACCATAGAGGGAGAGCTGGCAGAAGAATCTATTGCAGCAATAGAGGAAGCCATAATTATTACCTCAATGAAGGATACCAGAGAGATGAAAGATTCAAAGGAACTTGTTTTCAAGTATGGAGGCAAAAAGCATCAAAAATTAAATGTCACCAAGAGGATATTACCATAGGAATAGTAAATAAAGAAGAGATAAATTATGCAGAGGAAGAAGAACCTATTGAATCATCAAGTTCAACAAAGAAACTAGAAGAGGGTGAGACATTGATCTTAAGGAGAATTTTGTTGTAGACTAAACAACTGAGGAACCAGTGCAAGAGAAATTTTGTGTACCGGAGTAAAGGAAATATGGATAAATAAATAGAGAGGAGTTGCAGAGTGCCAGGAAGAGACATTGGAGATTATTGCATTTTACCACATTAGAGCATTAGAGCATGTGAAGCAAGAATTAGCATCTACATATCATCGTCTACCTCATATTGAAAATTTAGATCATTTAGATTTGTCTACTAAAAGTTATCACTATCAAAAGATCATCAGTTTTCTCAAAGCAGAGCAGTTAGTGTTCAGTTGAATCCTAATAGGTTTTTAGAGCAATTATGTGACTTGTAGAGCCTAATGGAAAATCATTCAAGGTAATTTGGGATCTAGCTGACCTTCATGGAGAACAGCACCAAGTTTCATCCATTTGTGGAGCAATACCATATGTTTTAGACTGACCTACTTGTTTCCTACACATTTCATATTACACGTTACAATTAGGCCGACAAGATAATGTTTTGAAGGCTTGCAGAAGATATAAATGAAGAATAGAAGATTGTTTCAAGGCAGTGATGAAGTGTGTGAAGAAAGTATGTGAAGAGATGAATAGTCTGGAAGATGTAGAGGTGTTTTAAGTCTAGAAGACAGCAGAGCAGTAGAAGAAGACAGAGCAGAGAGTAGAAGAAGATATAGAGCAGTGAATGGTGAAGAAGAAAGGAAAAGAAGGCAGGGAAGAATGATGGTGTAGGAATCTTTTGTAAGTCTGGGTTGTGGCTGAGCATCTAAAAAGTCCTAGAGGCATATGTAATGAGATTTGGAGTTTTAATATAATGAAGTGAGCTTTTGAAGGCTAGGTTTTTCCCTTTGAGGGTTTTCCCATGACAAATTTTGTGTTATGTGTTTATGAATATCTATTATCATTCTATTGTTATCTGTATACTATTGTTACATCTTTGTTATGATCATGGTGTTGGTTGTTTAAGGATGCAAGGCTGGACAGTCCTTCATTAGACCCTCCTACCTTAATTGCATCATCAAGTGCTACCAATCCACCTCTAAGGTAGGGACCCCCTCTCTATTGCAACTTTTAGTTTGAGAGACCAACTTTAGGAGACCATAACTTGCTTAAATGGAAGTATTTTTTCAAGCAATTTTTTAAATGGGGAAAGATTTTATGTTCTTCACAATGGTATGATTAATTTTTAATTTTGACTTCCAAATTTACCATAAATTTTGTTTTCTAAAAGATTTTGTTGTCCAATCATGCTTTTAGGACCTTTAGAAGTTCATAACATTCTCAAAATAGCTCCTTTTTAGCTCCATTTTTTGAAAGTGAATAGTTTTTCAAGCTCTACAATTATGTACTATTTATTTGGTTCATATTTTGTAGCATAGTTTACTTTCAATGTTATTAGTCATTTGGTTGCACTAGAAAACTAAATCTTACAATGTAAAATGTAGCAAAATAAAATGTTAAACTTTGTAATTGTTGGGGGGGTCATTTCTCATATAATATCAAGGGTTTTATTGAGAGGTGATAATTATTTGGCCTACAAAACTAAGGTCCAAACTCAACTTGATTTTACAGATTTCTAGGATGTTGTTGCTAGAAGAATCACCAAACCAACAAAATTTGGAAATGGGTAGAGAATATTTGATAAGGACAACTAAAAAGATAAATTGATCATCATATTTGGTGCTTCTAATGAGGTTCAACCTCCCATTATAAAAGAAACAACTACTAAAGAGGTTGGGGATCATCTCAAAACGATTGATGAATTAAAAATTAGAATCTTGTAGAGTTAGTTACATTGCTTAAAAATGTAAAATGGTGAAAAGTTAGAGATTTTTTTCATAAGAGTAGTAGAATTGAGGACATAACTATAAGCATTAAGGAGATAGTATTAGATAATTCTCTTATATCCAACATGTTGAGAGCACTACCCCCTACCTTTCAAGTGTTTGTCACCTATCCAAATTTTGTTAGAAAAAAACCATCATTTGATGAGTTGGTAAATTTCCTTCAACAAGAATAGGTAATTTATGGTGATAGCTTAAACTCCCATGAAAATTCGGTCCTTGCATCTTAGCAAAAGGAAAATAAACCTAAAACATCAAAGTGGTCCATCAGGTTCATCAAAAACCAAACAAGATAATTCATTTGAAAAGAAAAAGGTGCCCCATTTGTGGGAAGAAGGGACATAATTTCAAGGAATGCTAGTACAAGTTTTTTGTTAATGGTGAATCAAGCCAACAAAAGCCACATAAAAATTCTTAAGGGGACTAGAAGACTCTATTGGAAAAAAAAAGCACAAAAAGCAACAAAGGAATGTTGCTTCCACAAGTAATTCTAATAAAGAAGAGTTTATGTGTGCTATAGAAACTCAAGCCTCTAGTTCTATAAGTCTTGTCTAGTATGTTGATTCTAGTGCATCTAGACACATGACAAAAGAACAAGAGTGATTCTACAACTTCATATGATCAAAGAGCATCCCAGGTTGAAAGGTAATCTTGCATCAACCAAAAAAATATTTTGTTTCTTTTCATTTCTTGCATTTCACTCAGTTCAATCTTAGTAGATTGTAATAAATTTTACTACATGACCACTTCACATCTCATGGCATAGGATTAGGATTCTACAATGGCTCATCTACATCATATGCATATTTCAAGATATTTGCAATTGTCTATACAAAGCTATCACTGTCAAAAGCTTATCAGGATTCATTATTCAGAGTAGTCAATATTTAGATTAGCATATGGAGTTTGTGGCACCTTCCCATGACTTGTGCCACCTAATGGAACATCTAACAAGGCATTATGGGACCAAAGGCACTTTCAACCAAAACTACAACATGATTCATCAATATTGGAGGTTTCACCATTGGAATTAGGTTGACCTACATATTTCATCAAGCATTAGGATTTGGAACCTCTTGCAACTGACGTGGATCACTCCAAGATCTTGGAAAGGATATATAAACATTTGCTAGATTCATTTGGAAGTAGTTATTATAGAGGATAGTCTTGATTTTGTAGTTCTAGATTCAGTAAGGCAAACTTGCCCAATTGTCATATCTTTTGCATCTAATTGTTAGGGATTGTAATGCCCATGCGGCAAGCCTGTGAGCCCTATTGTAATCATTTGTGAAGTTGAATCAATTAAATTTCTAATTGTCATTTCATTCATTGTGTTTATTTCAATGTGTATACTCTGAGGTTACACAATTTGATAGTCATATTCATAGACCCTCCATCTGTGACTGTACCAAGTGGTATCAAAGCAAATTTTTTGAATCCTTTGGGAGACAAATCTTAAGGTGAACAGATTTCTACCCTAAGGTAGCCAGCAAGTGTTTGTCAAGAGAGCGCCGAATGTGAGGTGTTTGTAACCTTGTAGTCAGATCATCGAATTGAGGCAGTTTCACAGGATCTGAGGAAGAGATGCAACCAAGGAGGATGTCTGGTATGGCAAATATTGCTAGAAGAATGGAAGAAATGTTAGAAATGATGAGAACAATGAAAGTTTGATTAGATGTTGTAGAAGAGGATAGGAAGAGAGACATAAAGCCTAGACATGAGGATGAGAGTGATGATGATGAATTAGGAATTCAAGTTGCAAATCAAAATGAGGAAACCCTAGAAGAAGAAGAATTAGATTAGGTAAAGATGTTGAGTTTTATTTCTAAAATTGATAAGAGGCCTAGAATTGATATTTTAAACTATGCAAGTAATTTGAACCTTGAGGAGTTGATTGATTGGATAAATGGTATGGAAGAATACTTTGAGTATGAAGAAATTGAAGATCTGGAAAGAGTGAGATTTGCAAAACCTAAGTTGAAAGGACATGCTACTATTTGGTGGAAAGAAATTTAGATGGATAGAAATAGGAGAGGAAAAGAAAGAATCACAAAGTAGGATAGAATGGTGAGAAAATTGAAGAATCAATTCATACCTACTGATTAAGAATTAGAAATGTTGAAGAGATTGCAAAACCTAAGGCAAAAGGAGAAACAATAAAGGAGTATACTAAAGAATTTCATAAGATGATTATTAGGATTGGACATAGTGAAGAAAGCAAGGGGAAAGTGGTGCGGTACATCAATGGACTGAGAACAAACATTCAAGAAGAACTAATCCTGGTAAGCATGACAACGGTGGAAGAGGAATATCAGTTTGCACTCAAAGTTGAAGAAAACTTGAAAAAGAGATTTGAGCATAGATAGAGAAGTAGAGGAGGAAGATCCCAGAGAGGTAGAACACAATGTGGTGAAGGAAGATCATATGCCAAACAAAACAAGGAGAGTAATCCATACTGCAAAGAAGAAAGAGACAATAATTCATATCACCAAGGGAGAGATGTCATGAGTTTCTATCGCAATAACAAAGGAAGTCATAATTCTTACCACAATGAAGGATACCAGAGAGATGAAAGAGGATTTGACAAAATATCATTCAAAAGGAACCTATTTCAAGTGTGGAGGCGAAGGACACCAAGCATTTGAATGTCATCAAGGAAGTACTAACAAAAGGACAGAGAACAATGCAAGGATAGCATATGTAGAGAAAGAACTAAGTGGATCACCAAGTTCAGCGGGGAAACTAGAAAAGGGTGAATCATTGGTTATGAGGAGAGATTTGTTACAAGCAGAAACAACTGAGGAGCAACTACAAATGAAAAGTTTGTTCCAGACAAGATGCAAATCAAGAGGCAAGTGTTGCAAAGTTATCATTGACAATGGTAGTACTAAAAATTTGGTTTCAGAAGAGATGGTAAGGAAGATAAATCTAAAGAGGTTGGAACTTATAAAATCCTACAAAATAGAATGGATTCAAGATGAACACAAGATACTTGTGAGTGAATAATGCTTTGTGAAATTTCATATAGGATCTTATAATGATTAAGTATTGTATGATATTATGCCAATGGATGTATGTCATAGATTGTTGGGAAGACCATGGTAGTATGATAAAAAGGCAATACATGATGGGAGAAAGAATGCCTATACTGTGACATCAAATGGGTAAAGACATATATTAATACCTCTGGAAGAAGAGAACAAGAGTGAAGTATGTGGCAATGCTAGAATCTATTTGGTAGATGGAAGGCAATTTTTGGATGGATTAAGACATGAGAACTTGTGATTTGCATTGATTCCAAAGAAGTGTGGTACCCGAAGTGCAGAGAAGACCACTGCAAAAGGAGAAGAACCACCACAGAAGGAAGTAGCAGAATTATTGATAGAATACCAAGATATTATATTAGAGAATGTGTCAGAAGGATTACCACATGTCTAGAGTATCATTCATCATATGGATCTCATACCTAGAGCTAGTTTTCCAAACAAAGTGGTGCATAGGATGAAACCAGTAGAAAATGTGGAGCTAAATAGATAGATACAGGAGATATGGAGAAAAGGATTGATTAGAGAAAGCTTAAGCCCATGTACTTAGCACTGAAGAAGGATGGAGAATGGAGGATGTGTATAAATTCAAGAGAAATCAATAGGATTATAGTCGAGTATAGATTTACATTGCCAAGGATGGATGTTATCATGGAGTGTTTAAGCAAAGTAAAGTATTTCATAAAGATAAACCTAAAGAATGGATGTACCCTCAAATCAGAAACAAAGAAGGAGATGAATGGAAGATTGCATTTAAGACAAATGAAGGATTGTATGAGTGGTTAGCCATGCCTTTTGGATTAACTAATGTACCAAGCACATTCATGAGATTGATGGACGAGGTACTAAAGAAATTATTGGGTAAGTTTGTTATTGTCTACTTGGATGATATTCTGATTTCCAATAGAACCAAAGAAGAACATTTGTGGTATATTAGACAAGTATTTCAGAGGCTGAGAGAAGAGAAATTGTTGATAAACATCAAGAAATATAGTTTCATGAAGACAGAATTGGTATATTTGAGATTTGTCATTTCTGTGGAAGGATTGAAAATGGATCCAAAAAAGGTAAGAGCAATTGTTGAATGGCCAACACTTATGAATATTGGAGAGGTAATATCTTTTCATGCACTAGAAAGTTTCTACCGAAAGTTCATCATAAATTTTAGTACCATATGCACACCAATGACAAAGACAATGAGAGGAGACCAGAAAGATAAATTAAGTGGAGATCATGTCACGTCTCGAATTTGAATTTCATTTAATTTCTATAATTTTGGGACTCAATTAGATAAGATCTATGATGATTAGTTAAATTAAGGTGAAAATTGCATGTGAATGTGTTAACTGCATTTGATTAATTGATTAAAGATGCTTATTTATTACAGAAAGATGAAAACTTGTGCTTCGGCTATGATTTCTTAGAAACTAACCTATTAATGGTGGAATGAGTGCACATGATGCAGGTTGTCGAATACGAGAACATGGGTTAGAAAGAGGAGTCCTAGCCCTCGGTAAGAATAAGGTGGATGTAATTGGTGTATCACACACACTATCACATAGTTCATGATTGCCTGAAAGTTACATTGTTTGACTATCTTGCATACTCGTGTTTGCTCTTATCATCTCTATGCATTGGTTAATTTTCGTCATGCTGTTCAAGGTTACTCTTCATCATTTTATTCTAATGGTTGTTTTTGTCAATGTATTCCAATATTTCTCGTGTGTATTTACATGTTTATTTTCCCGTCAATGAATTTGACGTTTATCTCTTATGGATAGTAATCTTTTGGCTACTTTTCGTCATTATTCAATGTTTACTTCATTATGTATATACATGTTGGAAAGGCAATTAATCATCATTTTGGGTAAATAGCTTAATGCATGATTATTCTTCCATGTTGAATATTTAAACATATATATACGGATAATTATTTTATATAAATCTAAATATATTTATATATATATATACATATTACATATCTAAATATATATAAACTCAAAATATCATATATTAAAATTTAAAAGAAAGATATTAAATGTTTTATATATATAATATATATATAAAGTAAATTAAATAAAAGTTAATTTAAATTCTAAAAAAAAAGATATCTTACATGGGGATATAAAAAGGAAGGCTTTTAAGAGTTATAAGGGAGATAACTTTAAAAGAAAAAGGTCGAAGAAGAACATGTAATGCATTGAAATAAAACGCATGCAGCTTTTTAAAAAAAAACCTCATGCATAGGAAGGTATGTAAGACAACAGAAAGGGGAAAAAAACCATGCAAAATAGGAAGATGGATGGGGTTTTAAATGCTAAAAATAGAAGAATTTAGGGCTCTCTTTTGGACGCCAATTTTAGGGTTTGTGAATGCTTTTTAGGAAGGAAAATATACAAAATAAAACAGCAGAGGGAATTAGGGGAAAAACACAACCATATACACAGCAATTAGAAGGAAAAAGAAGGAAGAAAGAGGGCAGAAGTAAGAGGAGATCGTATATAGAAAATGGAAAAGAAATATAGAGGAAAGCAAGCAAGGAAATGGAAGGAAAAAGGAAGAAAAAAAACTCCCTTCACCAGACAGAGGTCTTCTTTTTATAGGTTCATCTTTTTTATTTATCTATTACAAGGAATGGCATATAGGAAAGAGGTATTGTATTTGATTATCTTATTGTTTTGAACTTCTATGGGCATGTAAAAACTCCATTTTAGCCTCCATGAGTAATTTTATGCTTTTATTTGGTAGAAAAATGTAGATCAATGATTATATATGCACATATATATGTATATGTGCCAATATACTATATATATCTGTATATATTACTATTCACATGGCTGTACGATTCCTTTGTTGACATGAAATTAGTGCTATCATGCTAATTTAAAACATTTGAGACCAAAAATTCTTCTTGATATTGTATTCTAAACCTATACATTATTGAGACAGCTAATAATACTACTGTAGCATGCATATGCACTGATGTAGCATGCATATACACTGCTACAACATGTATAAGTAGTGTTGTTCCAACTTTTTCTACGATCTATATTGTTGTTATAACATATAGAGACATTACCTACTGCTGATATAAAACCAGAGATGTTATTATGACTGTTATTAGACTTTAGAGAATATTTTTATTGCTGTCATAAACTGTTGTGACTAAACTTATGCTATTCTAACGCAAAAACATGGATGATGGGGAGGAAAACACTATTGTTCCAACCATTTCTACTGTTGTTCCAACCATTTAATTCTATTGTTCTAAACTTTTACCCTGCTATCCCAAGTTAAAACATTGTTGTCCCAAGTTAAAACACTATTGTTCCAAGCTTTTAATAGTTGTTCCAACTTCAAACATTGATGTTACAAACATACACACTGTTGTTATAAACTTCTAAGAGATTTTTAGAGTGGACAACAATAGCAAAACAAGTGTGGACAGCGAGAGTTAAACTCATAATTGTGAGCAAACAAAGATCTTTAACTATCTTTTGGCTTATTTTGAGTATTTTATATATCATTGAAACTTATAGTTATTGCAAGATCATACATCTATTTTAAAACATGACTGAAACATGGTATTTATTTTTAACATACGAAATCAAACCATATAAACCATTTCATGGAGATAGAAGCTGAAAATATTCATTTGATTTACCATATGCATTATTGGTTGAACAAAGGCATTCATGTGAAAGAAAAATTGCATTGAATACTCAGAAAGATTGTCTAATTTCCATTTATGAAACAAAGAGAAATGAATTTTTATTGAAAGAAACCTTATTGCTTTGTTGTTATGATTGTTCTAGTTTTGGAAAAAGAAATACAAAAGTATGCTGAAATCAAACATGATGATTTGTTTATTTCCTAAGTCATGCTTTAATGAAAAAAGAATATTTTACTTTGAAAAGGAATTGAATGCATTGCTTGATATGCTTTGTGTGTTTTGGGGAAAGACACCTTCCAGGACGAGTGCCGAATGAGGAATAACAGATAAGTAGGTTTTCTTTTTCAAAACCTACACTACGTTATAATCAGTTTCATACTTTGATCAAAGTTAACTTTTTGACCATTGAAATAGATGGATTTATGCCTAGTTGTTTTATTTCTCTACCTCATCCTATTAATGAGATGTTGTATTCATGTTATGGATGCATGTAGGTTAATAGGCATGCACCAGATTCCATCCTACTTATTGTTACATATTTCTAGGCTCTTCATGCAAGGTCGGGTATCCTTCTTGTTGAAGGATTTTGGGGAAGCATATGATTCGTGGTTGGGTGGAAAAGCACCCAATCCATGTTCTCATCCTTGGCTTGTGGATGGAAAACTGACTCGTCAATAGCTAGAGAGACTTTTGGATTTGATTGACATTATTTTTATTTCCATACTTGTATTATATTGAGATTTCTTCATTGATGATAGTATATTTGGATGGGCTATAAGCCTAGGATGTATAGATATACAGAATTTGTAATATATTATGAACTTCTAAGTGGTATTTAGATGTATTCATGCAAAAAACTGATAATATGAATGAAAGATGTATATTTTTATTGTTTTATTTTGAGATTTATGAACTAGAGTTTAATCGTTGACTATGGTTAAGTTAATGGAACTTTTAGGACCTTACATTTGGTATCAGAGCACTAGGTTCAGCACTAGGGCCTTTGTGTCTATTATGCTAATGTGTGGAACTTTGAATTTAGAATAATTTAACCTACCAAGAATAATACATGGGAAACTCTAGAGTGTTTGCTCTGCTTAATTGACTGCGAATGATTTGGATACTTGTTTGTCAGTGTGTTGTGAATAACATGTGTCATCTTCTAATATGTCTTCCTTCTTGTGTGTTGGAAAATAATACATTCTTATAGGGATAGATAGGCCTTGGTGAATTCCAAGAGGTTGCTTATGTGTGATTACCTTCTCGATGTTTTGATTGTTTGGCATGAACACTTGCAATGTATGTAAGTTATGAAGTGACCTTTTGTAGAGTCATGTTCATGCTTGTGAGACCACTTTGATAGTGGAGTTTTGGAAACCATTGTGTAAAAGGTGTTGATAACTGAGAGGGGGGGGGTGAATCAGTTATCCTAATTATTTCCCTTTTTGAACTTTCTTATTAATTAATGCAGCATTGAATCAAACACAAAAACATTACCATGAAATAAGAAACACATGACACAGTATTTTTGACGTGGAAACCCTGTTAAGGGAGAAAACCACGGGGTGATTAACCCAAAAATTATTCTCTGTTAGAAGAATAGGAAATTACAAAAATGGCACTTGCCAATTAGGGCTCACTGCCCGAGCACACTGCTCACAAAGAGGCCCACTGCCTACAAGGAGACACACTGTCTACAAAGTGATAAGAATCACAGTCTTGAACTGATTGGAAGCATCTACATATGCTGGAGTTCAGTTTCGGTTAGGCTCAGTACACTGATCTGCTGCACTTCATCTTTCCTCTGTTCTTTATTCTGCTATCCTTTCACATACCGGATCTTTCTTGCTACTTCTGCTCTGTTCTTGCACTTATTCGTATATTCCATCACATAATCACACACTTCACAACTAAATCCATCCTCTATATATATCCGCACAAGTAATTTCATCACCTTTCTAGTCGGCATCCGGAACAGTCTAGTTTCTTACAAACTCTGTTCTGTCGGCTGAATCCTTGCTCACCAAACAATGCGGATCAAGCATATACTTGTAGATATCATTAATCATGTCACCCAAACATGATTCGTGCCTTTACAACCTTTACCATCAACAGTAACACATCCAGAAAATAGTCTGATACTCTATTAGTCAGTTCTTCCTCTGTTCTCACTGTCTCTCAGGAATCTGGTACTCAACTATTCATATATTTTTCTTTGTTCATCACCAGAGGCTAAATCCTTGGAATATACTTACTCAAGGTAGTCCTCTTGACTTCCCCAAATCCGCACTGCACCAAGATACTTCCTTTGAGAGATCCGGACCAATCTGTCGGACCTTGCCACATGCTCTGTTCTTGTTCACCGGACCACAACAGTTCTTTATTCTGACTTCCGGTAGAGGCACACCATGACTTGCGGATATGTGGGATGACCTTTGTTGCCATCAATGACAACAACCATGAATCCATATAGTGTCTCTTGCCAACAATCTCCCCCTTTGGCATTGATGGCAACACTTAGTGAAAAATGACTAAGTGTTTACATTATGCTCCCCCTTGGCTAATGCTCTATCTTTATATACAATTTCTGGAACTCCCCCTTAGTTGGATTCCTCATTTTTCACTGCTCCTCACTCCCCCTTTGACATCAATGGCAAAGGGTAGGGTACGCACACCAAAATTTTCAAAAATTTTCTATACATAGCCGCATATTTACATACTCACATATACTGAAGAATGTCTGCAAAGGATGTCTTCAATTGGATCAGTTCTGCAGCCCAACTTTGCTTCATTCTATCCAAAATTGAAATGTGACCACTCAAAAAAAATGCAAAAGCTTCTGCCCTCTTGAGATCTGTCGGATCATTTGTTTGGGCGGTGGTCTGAGCATCACTGATGGCCTCATGCATAGTTTCCAACTTAGGGATTATAATCCTTCTAAGTTCTCCCATCCGGTTAGTGATATTATTTCTTTCCTTCTCAAGGTTCTTTATTTCACTCAAGACTGCAATAGTCTGACATTCTTGATTTACTATGGAGGAAGAGAGAGGATCAAAACTTTGAGATAAACTTTGTAGTTTATCCCGTTCCTCTTTTATTTTCTTATCAATTTCTGCTGTTGCCTTTGACCAGGATATACAAAATTTGTAAATGTCACCGCCATCCTTAAGAGCATTTTCTAAGCTCTTTATTCCAATACTCATATTTCTTCTATCATTAGAGATTAATCCTAATACTTCGGAAAATCTTTTATCCAAAAATTCCTTCCGGACCTTTTCTTCAGCTGATTTTTCTAGAGAATCAAAATGTGTATCAACACTGCTGACTAAGGTTTTTAGATTACCGGAAGAGGAGGCTGTCGGATCTATCTGGATTGATGGCATAATCTTTACAAGTACTCCGGAAGTAGCCTCTATCAACTCACAATCTTCCATATGAGATTTCAGGAGTTTTTCATTTGCCTTGGCATTTGCAAATGAAGCTATTTTCATTGTTTGTACCGGAGAGAGAGAGTCAAAGTCGAAAGGGCCTTTTAGAAGCTCCGGTTCATCAATCTCTAAAGTTTCTTTGCTCAAAAATTGTTGAACAGTTTGTGCAGTGTCTCTTGCCGGAGACAGATGTTTCTTTTCTTCTGCAGTCTTGGAACTGTCAACCTCTTTATCTTTCACCACTGCTTCCTTCTCCTGTAATTTCTCTTCTTCTTTGGATCCGGAGACTGTAGGGGAAACCGGAGGAGAGATGCTAGCCTGTTCATAGGCCACTTCTTCTGGAGCAGAGGGTTCCCAGTCCATAGCTGTTTCTGCACCTAAGTCCTCTACAACAGGAAGATTGAAACTTTTGAAGGCCTTCCGGAGGATCTCTTCTGTCTCTTTGGCCACCTTGTCAGTTTCACCAAGCATGAGTTGGTTCATCCTGGCTTTACTTCTGAACTCATCTTTGCAATCTTTGAATATTATGTTCATTGTCTTGGGATCAATTTGAGGGTATAGCTGAATAGCTATCTGCTCCCGGATCTCAAGATCGTTTGCATGAGCATTATTCTTTCTTATTTCTAATTCTTTTTCTAGGCTTTTAGGAATTTCAGAAATAATCTCAATAAAAGCTTTATTATAGATGTTCAAGTACCTTATTATGGCTTCTTGTAGGATCTTTTGATCTGCCTCATTGTAGTCATCATAGAATTCAGCCACCGGTTGAAGGTTCCCATCCACAGTGACTGATTTGACTACACTGTCTAGAGACAAGGTGGGCTTTTCAGAAGGTTCTTCTGTCATTTCTTCCTTGTCTCGGCCAGAAGAGGATTTACCGGATTCTTTCTTTTTCTGTTTCTTTATTTCTTTCACTCCTTCATCTGACTCAGTTTCTTCTTCATCCTTTTGGCTTTGATAAGCTCTTGAGGCTTTTGTCTTGGATCTTTTACCGGATCCCTGGACTTCCGGTTTTGAGCTTTTGGTTTTGATAGGTGTGGATCCTTTTGATGATCTGGTCTGGGTTGAGGATTCCACCGGAGCACTTTTCTTGCTTTTCTTTTCTGCCTCTTTCTTTTCTTCCTCAGATTTTCTTCTCTTTTCCCGGCTGGCATCAAGTGCCTCTTTTGAGATGCCTAGGCCTTGAGCAATGTGCTCTACTTCTTTTCTCACCTTCCTCTTTATCTCAGGTTCCCTGAGTTCTACATGTATCTTTACACTCAATTCCTCAAAGGTTCCAAACCTTTCTGCCTTTGGATCTTTGGGCTGACTTAGCATGTTTGAACATGCAGCTCCACTATTTGTTCATCCACTTCATACCCCATGGGCATGATCCATACAGTTCTTGGTTCTACTGCCTCCATTAGACACTGATCTGTTTCTACCATGAAGCATACTGTGTCTTTGTACTTTTCAACGAGGGATAGGGGTATTCTTTCTCTTGCATGCATCATGCTTTGGAAGTTCTTGAAGTATCCCCATAGAGCTGTGTTTCTTGCTTTAGCATCCCCAAGTCCATGCAAATAGTCTCTGATTTGGATGGCAACCGGTCTGTCATTCTGCCATATCCATCCACTGGATCCGGGAAGCTCGTTCATGTAGTAAAAGAAGAGACAAAGGATCAGATTGCCATACTTGAAGGAGTTTTTCTTGTCCTTCTTAATCTTCTACAGATTTTCAAAGAGTTGGTTTACAAGAAGCTCACACAAGTCATAGTCTGCATTCTCCTTTAACATTTGATAGGCTGTGTAGATTGCAGTTCCCGGTACTGAATTTTCCCTATTGGAGTGATAGATTTTGTAACCAATTATCATAGATGCAAATTTGACATCCGGTTCAGTGATGTCATCAACTGTCATAGCTCTCTTGTCAAACTTGGATCCGGTTGCATCACTAACTGTCTGATTTTTGACAGACTTGAGAACAGGTAATCCACCGGATGAGTGCAAACCGGTTACAGCCCTAATTTCATCTTTGGTGATCTTGAAGGGCTTGTTCAACCATAGGAAGTTGTCATGTACTCTACTTAGTACATACCGGACCCATTCATCTTCTTCAAAACAGGGGAAATGAATGCACTGTGCAAAGTGTTTGTCCCGGATGGCTTTGTACTGAGGTTTGATCTCAAAGGAGTCATCTATCAATTGTTTGTGATAGATATCCATCAGTTTTGATTCTCCAAAGTCTTCAAGATTCGCATGGATGTAAACCCTAATATCTTCTGTGTGCAATACACCATGAGGAACACTAGAGAAGGCTCCTAGTGGATCTACCTCCAAGGATTTGTAAGGATGTTTCTTGAATGTGGGGCGAGGTCTATCAGAGATCTTAACTATATTCAGAGTAGCCATTCTTCAAACATTTGTAGTGAGATAATGAAAACGGAGAATACCTTATGCGCCTTCAGTTTGCACGGAGTGGTTGGATTGATTTCTTTATGCAATGACTTCGGCAGGAGATCTTTGGTGTGCTTGATGAATCTTGTTGCAGAGCTCCGCTTTTCACTTCTTCTTGGATGTGGAATGATCAAATGATTGTTGAGAATCCCTTATATCATTTCGCAAACCCTAATATCTGTTTGCAATAAATGCTTCACCTATATTATTCCGGTTTGCCTTGTCCGGATAGCTTGGAGTATCCCGGATCAGTCCTGATCTATGAACATCATGCGGATCTTTCAATCATGAATAATTCAAGATAACACATCACAAGGACATCCCAAACACTCTGTCCAATCCGCAGAATGAGATAATGCACTTCCGGATCTCTCCGGACCTTTTTGTAATCCTCTGTCATTCCGAAGCATCTCCCGGAACAGGTCTTACTTGATCGATCATAGCTTCTTCATATCTCCATGCGGACCTCTAAAATATTATCTGGATCATCTCAAGACTTATATCTTTAAACCCTTTACTCCGCATCTTGTGCCACATCCGGCATCACTTGATTGGCTGGGGGAACAGGATTTTCTTTGAGTCTCCCCCTGAGCCAGAGCTCACTTTTTAATTTCTGGAAGAAATATCAGCACCAGAGTCTGGTGCGGATCCAACCTCTACATTTTCTGAATTTTTCTTCACCCAAATCTTGCTCATCTGATTCCTAACTTCATCCACATTCATCTTTTGTTTACCCTTGTCTTGATTCTGATTATACACCAGACCTCTTTTGTCCTGATTCTTGCTTCTGCAGATTTTAGCATTATGACCGGACCTATTACAGATTTGGCAAATAACATTTCTTTGCATATTTGACTGATAACCTCTTGATCTGCATTGATTAGCCATATGACCTATTCTATTGCATGTAAAGCATCTACCTTTGAATGAATTGTTTACTTGCATATTTCTGCATTCATGGGATTTGTGTCCATACTTTTTGCAGTTAAAGCACTGTCCAGAGAAGGATGAATTAATCTGACTCATTCTCTTTCTGCACTGATTAGCTTTGTGACCAAAGTGGTTGCAACTGTGGCAGTATCCATTGAAAGATGGATATCTTTGAGCATTAGGCTGTCTTACCGGAGGTCTTCTAGGCCTATTCCTTGGATTTTCTGATCCAAAATTCTTTTGACCGGATCCGGAGCTTTCTCCTTTCTCATATCCCAAACCATACTTGTCATCTATCCTCTTTTGACTTCCAAGAAGTACTTTAAGTTGGGCAGAACTTATCTTGAATTTTTCTTTATATTCATTTGCTGTTTGAAGATCTCTTTTGAGAGAGGTAATTTGATCCTCAAGTTTTTCTTCATTATCTTTGGCATCTTCAAGATCAGATTCAAGATGTCTGATAATCCTGTCCATCTGGTGGCATTCTTCTAATTTTTCTTTAAGAGATTGTCTTCAGCTTTTCTTTTTTCTTCAATCTCTTGAGTAAACTTTATAGTTCCTGATTCCATTTCATGTCTTAACATAATGACTTCTTTTGATAACTTTTCACATAACTTGGTTTGCTCAGTCAATTCTTCATTTGTATTGCTTTCTTCACTTTGTCTTGCCAATTGTTGGAGCAGCTCCTTTCTCTTTTTCATAGAGAGACTTAATTTGTCTTTTAATTCTCTCATGAATTCATCAGCCTGTTTGAGTCTTTCCTTTAATTCATTGACTTTAGAATTTGACTGTTCAAGATCCTCAAGGGCAGTCTTGAGTTGCTCCCTTAAACCATATGCATCCATTTGAACTCCCAGATCTTCCTCAAGCTGTTAGGCTCTATTAGGAGGAACTTAGCTCTGATACCAATTGTTGATAACTGAGAGGGGGGGGTGAATCAGTTATCCTAATTATTTCCCTTTTTGAACTTTCTTATTAATTAATGCAGCATTGAATCAAACACAAAAACATTACCATGAAATAAGAAACACATGACACAGTATTTTTGACGTGGAAACCCTGTTAAGGGAGAAAACCACGGGGTGATTAACCCAAAAATTATTCTCTGTTAGAAGAATAGGAAATTACAAAAATGGCACTTGCCAATTAGGGCTCACTGCCCGAGCACACTGCTCACAAAGAGGCCCACTGCCTACAAGGAGACACACTGTCTACAAAGTGATAAGAATCACAGTCTTGAACTGATTGGAAGCATCTACATATGCTGGAGTTCAGTTCCGGTTAGGCTCAGTACACTGATCTGCTGCACTTCATCTTTCCTCTGTTCTTTATTCTGCTATCCTTTCACATACCGGATCTTTCTTGCTACTTCTGCTCTGTTCTTGCACTTATTCGTATATTCCATCACATAATCACACACTTCACAACTAAATCCATCCTCTATATATATCCGCACAAGTAATTTCATCACCTTTCTAGTCGGCATCCGGAACAGTCTAGTTTCTTACAAACTCTGTTCTGTCGGCTGAATCCTTGCTCACCAAGCAATGAGGATCAAGCATATACTTGTAGATATCATTAATCATGTCGCCCAAACATGATTCATGCCTTTACAACCTTTACCATCAACAGTAACACATCCGAAAAATAGTCTGATACTCTATTAGTCAGTTCTTCCTCTGTTCTCAATGTCTCTCAGGAATCCGGTACTCAACTATTCATATCTTTTTCTTTGTTCATCACCGGAGGCTAAATCCTTGGAATATACTTACTCAAGGTAGTCCTCTTGACTTCCCCAAATCCGCACTGCACCAAGATACTTCCTTTGAGAGATCCGGACCAATCTGTCGGACCTTGCCACATGCTCTGTTCTTGTTCACCGGACCACAACAGTTCTTCATTCTGACTTCCAGTAGAGGCACACCATGACTTGCAGATATGTGGGATGACCTTTGTTGCCATCAATGACAACAACCATGAATCCATATAGTGTCTCTTGCCAACAAAAGGAAGTATCGTGTTCTTGAGTATTGTTTGAACCTAGTGTATTCAATCTTGGGATAGGCATCCGCGTGTAAAAGAGATGAAACTTTGAGCATATGCATGTTATTTGTGGAAGTTATTTTGAAATGCTTGCATGAGATATATCTTGCATTGTCATCTCTTAAGGCATGTTCCTGTGTGTGAATCATTTATCTTGGAGCAAGAAAGAAAGTATTGCATTGCATAGGAAAAAGTGAAAGAGAAAAGGGGTTGTGAAAGGATTCATGCATAATTATTTGTGATGCATGATGTGTTTGAATCATGAGAGAATCAGCACACCTTGCATCTTGTGACTTAAGTTGTGCTCTTCCTGTTGTATGGAATGCATTTGACCTTGGAATGATTGTTGGGTTGGATTGTACTAAGCCCCAAACCCCTGTCATTCTCTTGTGAATCATGTTAGTGTGATTAACTTTGTTCTTGAGGACATGTTCTGAGTATTGTTTGACGTAAGTCTTCCTTTTGAGTGAAGATGTCATATTGTACATTGTAGTTATAGGTGCATTCTAATTAAGTATGCATGTCATGTCATGTTGTGGAGAAAGTGGGCCATCATGTGGATGGAACATTGGATAAGATATTAATCACCAACCTAATTCTCCCTCTTGCTTTGTTTGCTCTATATGTGAGTGTCGCATTAATACATTACCCTTATGTTTGGGAGAGATGTGACTGCTCCTTGTTGTGTGAGTGATGTGCTTAGATATGCTGGTGTATGAACCTAATTCTGTCTTGGCTTGATTATTGGTGCTAATGTATGACTATGTGTGTGTCATTATGGTGATTGTGATTTCCTTGAACAGAATGCAACTTTTGATGCTTGGCATCTTGAGTGATGTTGGGTTGTTCAAGTAGAAAGAATCTCTTGTTTTTGTGTGATTGGAGTCTTAGAAGACTCATTTGCTTGATTTGATTAAGTGTGTTCTCTTACTTACCTCAAATTTTGGAATCTAGGTGTAGTATCGTATGATACTCCCTTTCTTGTGACTAGAATTAGTCATGTAGTTCATGTGAAGTGTAACTTTTGAAATTTTGGATACTTTATTTTATTTGAATTCGATGAAATTGTTAAATGTTGTCAAGACCAGCATTGATTTTTTTTAATTTCTTGTTATGAAGGAGTATACCCATCAAATTCTGGAATTTATTTATCTTGTGACCTTTATGATCATGTTTGAATTATTGTTGAAATCACGCGTATTCTATGCCTTATTGTTGGAATCAAATTTTTCTTACACTTTAGTTTTGATTTATTTCTAAATGGTGGTTGTGCTCGAATGTTTTAAACTGCTAGTCATGTATCATGTTATGTTCTCTATCATGTCCATGATGGGCCTCTGATGGATTTTATATGGGACTAGAATATGAAGGATGTACTAATTCTTGGTGTGTGTGTGTGTTATTTTTTTATTTTTTGTCCGATGCGAGTGAGTATTGTGTGAAGTGTCAAAAAAGTTTTGGAATAGTTTGTGTTGCTTTGGATTACTTGACGTGAGTATCTTGCCAATTGGTATGATTGTCAACTTGGATAGTAAGGAAGGATGTGAATGGAATTCAATAATAAGATAAATGTGACTTCTAACTATATTTATGTCAATGAGATATGAGACAACTTGTTTTGGTTATGATAAAATTGCAAGTAATGGCAGAAAGAATGTTAGTTAAGAAAATAAAGAAATTGTGTACCAGACTTCAGTTAAAGTTGGAAGAGTAGAGAAAGAAGGATAACAAATTCTAAGAAAAGAATAAATGACATGAAGCAAGTAAATAGGAATTTGTGTGAATTTAAGTTTAGATATAAGATAGAAGAATGTCAGATACTAGTGCATTAACCAGAAGATAAGATAACAAGATACAAGTAATGTAAGAACTGGAATTGGAAGAAAATGGTTTAGAAAAATGTAGAATGTTAGCATGAAGTAAGACAAGTTGTTCCAATGGGAGAAGCGGTAGTTGAAATAGACTTGTTTAGTTGCCAACCTTGGGAATTTGATTGCTTTGGAAGTTTCTCCTTAGTAGTTTAGAGGTTTCCTAGCTTGATGCTGGAAGGGATGCAATTCTTGTGAGAAAAGGTTTGTTGTTATTTGTGATCTATTTTATGGATACTTGGTGTTTAGGTTGTGATAAAGTCATGTATTGCCTAGCCAATCATGAATTCATGATCGTGTTGTGTTGTTTGACCTTTGAGTCCAGCTTAGATAAGAATTAAAGTGGTGTTGCAAGTTGTGAAAAGATAGAATAAAGGGAAAATGTAGGGAGCATGAGTTGCTAAATAAAAAGTAGATACTTCTAGTACTTGAAGAATAGGAATGATGATTGAATGGGATGGGGAATTCCTCATAACTATGTGAAGAATAGGATGTGGAATGTTTTAGTAGCACAGAGTTAGAATGGAAGAATGAAAGACTAAAATGACAAGATAATAATATAAGAAGTTGAAGGTGAGAAGAAACCCTTGAGACAAGAAGATTTGTGTGGAAATGAGAGGAAAAGATAAGATTAAAAGAGTTGATTGAAGTTTGACAGATAGAGTGTAGAACTAAAAATGGATAAGGAAGTTATTGGAAGGTACTTTAAACTAGAATAAACCAATAGTTGGTAATGGAAGTAAAAATTAGAAGATAGGAAGGATGAGTATAGATTGGTTAAGGAATATATAATATAGCAAGATGGAAAAGATGAATTAAAAGAAGTATAATTCAAAATAAGATGAAGATATGATTCAAATTTGAACTGAGGCACTAAAACATAAAGAAGAGATAGTTCAATAAATGAAGATACGAATGTAGATAATGATAGAAATGAGAGAAGTACAAAGAAGGTACAAGTTAAGATGTCTGGAAAGTTCAAAACCATAATTAGAAAAAAAAAATGGATAGCGAATGTCCTAGTCTTACAGGAGTGGGTATGTGTTGTGATGTTCACAACACGCCCCATTTTGCTCCTTAGCAAAACGAGGACCCCTGCTGATGTCTTGCTTCTTGCTTCTGCTTGTGTTTTTTCTGCTTCTGGCGGTCTGGTAAAAATGAAGGTCAAGTGCATCATCATCATGATATATGATAAGGTAGGTCATCATCATGAGGTCTGTTTGTCAAAATTCATATTTTGTTTCTGTGACCTCATATTTTGAAAGAGCTTGAAATTTCATGCAGGTTTGCCTTTTACTTCACTTGAAAATTCGACCATATGTGGAAGTTATGCACGGTCAAAGTCTTGGTCAAACCTGATATTCGCAGGAGCATCATCATCATCATTTTTTTATTCTAAGTCATGTTGACAGGATCATCATGATCTTCGCATTATGCAGCATCATGATATCTTTTAGGAAGGTTATATTATAAACTCGGTTTTGCTGAAGAGCATCATCATCATCATATTTGAACCCCCCCCCGATAATATCCTGAGGTTCGAATTATCATGATGACGTTAACTTTAAGTCGAGGTAAGTTCCCCCCGTCGAGCGGCCTTTGTATCGCGAGCATCATCATGATATCCTTGCATCGCCTGATCTTAAAATATCATGCTGATGGTATAGGATCACCCTGACTTAACAAAATCACCTTCGGCATATTTACATGCGCACGTTCAAAACCTATTGGAGGGTCATCATCATGATATTTGCTGGCATTCGAAATATGATGATGACGACGACTTCATATCCTCCTGGTCTCCCTTTCGCAAGGTCATCATCATGATATTTGCTGAACTTCGAAATATGATGATGACGGCTTCTTGATCATCATCCTGATCTTCCACTATTCGCTGAATTCGCTAAGTGCTGGAAACATCATCATCATGATAATTTCGCAGGAGCATCATCATCTTTATATCCTCCTGATATCCATTTGCCGAAACATCATGATGATCAGCCTATCTATTAAGAGGTGGTCGATATCGCATTTCTTCAACAGCATCATCATATTTTGCAATATCACCCTAGCGATTTATCATGATGACCAACTTATCCTTGTACTTCGAAGACAAATTATCATGATGACGTCATCATGATAAATCGATGAGAAGTAAATATCCTGATGAACGGCATCATCATATTTTACAATCACCCTAGCGCGAATATGATGATGACGTCATCATCATCATTTTTATCCTGTCCTGTTAACGTCATCATCATCATTTTTATCCTGTCCTGTTAACAACATCATCATCATGATCTTGTTTGTGCGCCCGATATTTCGCCAAGTCCTCCTGCCGAAAATGCAACCTTTTTTGAGAACATCCTGATCATCATCATCATCATATTTTTATCCTGATCATGCTCATGATCATCATATTTTCCTTTCGGCAGGATTTTTCTCAAACATGATCCGGTTGGCGAAATATCATGATGACGTCATGTTTCAAGTTTAGTGAAGGCTCCGGATATCATGATGACGTCATCCCGATCTTATAATGAAGAGGTAAATATCCTGATCATCATCATCATCATTTTCTTTCTTTCAGCAGGATATTTTCCAAGACCCGATCCGGTTCCCAAATATCATGATGATGTCTTCTTCTGTGTTCGACAAAACAAATATCCTCCTGATGGTCATCATCATCATTTTTTCCTTCGAGCAGGATATATTTTCCAAGCGCGATCCGGCTCCCGATTATCATGATGATGACGTCCTTTTCCCAGTTCGACATACGCCCCAAATATGATGATGATCTTCATCATGCTGATTTTCTCGAGAGGGTTACCTTGGCCGCGAAAGGGTCATATCCACTTCATCATCCTGATCATGTTCCTCAGGTAACCCGATATTGCAATTATCCCCCTGATCTTAACCGAACATGATGATGACGTCATCGTTAGCATTTCAATGAAGCCCGAATATCATGATGACGTCACCATCATCTTCCTTTCCTCAGCAGCATGATTTTAGTCGCATCCTCCTATTCTCCTTCAAATATGATGATGATGTTGTTGTTCGTTTCTCCATATGCAGAAGTCAAATATCATGATGACGTTCATCTAAACCTTCAGGAGGGAAAGCATCATATTTTCCGAAATATCATGATGATGAGGTATATCGACTAACCTGTTTTTTTTGACGCACCGACTGCGAATATCATGCCGATGGGCGGGAAATGAAGCGGTGGAGTTTTGAAGTGTTTTTTTTGGCGCCTCTGACATTTTTTCAGTCAGCGATGGTTGACCCATCAATTTTGAGCAGCTTGGGCGCATTTTTGACGCGTTTTGAGCGGATTCTAGATCTGATTTCCACGATCTTGCGCAGTCACTTGGATTTAAACGCTTATTCTAGTTTCCTGCTGTTTTTTGTGATAAATGTGAAATTTATTGCTTGTCTTGTCTTGCAGGCTTGCAGTTGAGGAAGCAGCTGGAAAGTCAATACAGTGACCTCATGGAGGCAGAAGATCAGATCTCAGGAGCAAGAAGATGGAGATGAAATGCAAAAAGTCAAAGCCATTCAAGTGAAGAGGAAGGTCGCAGCTGGAGATATTATTGCAAAAGACAGACAGAAGTTATTGCCCAGCTGCTGGAACTTCTCAGAAGGGGCAATATTTCGCCCAGATTTGACCACAGCTCAGAGATATTTTTGAGAACTGGTTCACCTGCACTTATTGCTGTAACTAGAGGTTTGAACCAGGAGTTCAGTTAGGTTTTTGCTGTAGTGAGGACAATCAGAATGTTATATATTGTGCCTCTCTACACTGTAATACTTTACAACAGGGGCTACACAACAGAGATTCTAGGAAAATACAGCAAGTTAGCTTAGCATAGTTTAGAAGTAGAAGAAGGAGGTCGCCTGTTTGTCTGCAGTAAGGTGCGCGTGGAATGTCTGGCTGCCTTACTGTATATGTAAAGCTTGTAAGTTCTCTGTAGTATGATCAATGAAACTAAGAGTCATTCTTACATTGTAAATCATGTATGGCTATTCGTTTCTAATGCAATAGAATCTGGAGTTCTGCATCTATCTTCTGAGTGTTCTCCTGCTCTTCTTTGTGTTTTGAAATATCTTCTTTGAGAGCTTGCAATTTTAAATGTATGTTTGTGAAAATGCTCAGGACTTACATTTAAGGTTTTTACTGTGGATTTGATCAGATTACTGTGGTATTTACATAGTGGATAACAGAAACACTTAGATCCTTCGGTAGATTAGATGAAGTATAGATTAGATCTCTCTAACTTTTCCCAACCCATCTGAATTATCTAGCTAAAAACGCAGAAATCTAAAGGAAATTGTCTCAAATCTGAAGAAGCATGCATAACAGAGTCTAAGTAGACAGTTTTCATAAGTACATGAAGAAGGAAGCTGCATAAATCAAAGAAAAACATCTGAAACTTGCAGCACAGTATCACTCTTATGCAAAGGAATGAAAAGCATTGACATATCTCATGACCTTTTTGCATATTCTTAGGCCAGTAAACCACAAAACAAACCTAAACTACGTAAGGCCCCTTGAACATTACAGCTTCACATTGACCAACTGAACTTGACCAACCGAACCATTGTAGACTTGGGATTAGTTGAATCACCAAATGATTCCTTCTTGTCTTTCAAGTATAGTTACAGTTCATGTCATGTGAATTTTGACTTATTGTTATGATTGCATCAAAACAGTCATCAACAGTTTTCTGGCGCTAGAAGGAGGGCCGCCTGAGTTAGGTTTCATTTCAAACTGGCTAACGACAGTAACAGAGTGACTAGGTCTAGGTCCAGTTCAGGAGATATCTTTGTGCAACTACCTGATACAAGGCGAAGTAAAAGCCCTTTAATCTGGAATCCAAAAATATCGCAAGCAGGAAGTTCATCTGGAACACCTCCTGGGTCACCTTTTAACATCCGTAGTATTGTAAGTCCTGATAGATCACTGTTCAGATCTTTAAATCTTGGTTCAGGCACTTCTGGAGGTCTCAATCCTCCTCTAAATCCTAATCCACCAATCAATCCAGGTATTTCTGCAAGTTCAAGTCAAGCTCAAACACCTGCAATGGCTTATTTCGATGTCAATTCTCCCATATTCTTCAATGATTATCATGACATGCCAAAAAATCCAGAAAAGATATGTCCCAAATACCAGTTGCATCAAGACCCAGAAGATCATATTAGAATATTTAAGGAAGCATGTTTTAGGGCTATGTTAGAGCACGAGGATGTTGTGTGTAGGTTGTTTCCTTACACCTTTAATGAGCAGGCCTCTAGCTGGTATGTAAACTTACCCAATAGTTACATTTCTTCCTGGGCACTTATGGAAGAAGCATTTCTGTCAAGATTTAGAGGACCCATTGACCCTTGTGCTTTGTATCATAAGTTGGCTGCTATAAAACGAGGTGAGGGAGAGTTAATTGATAATTTCAATGACAGATTCCAAAAGGCCTATTCTAGGCTAGCAGCCCCTTATACCATAGCTGATGCTCCCTTGTTGGCTATGTACTATGCTGCTTTGGATCCTTTAACTGCCATGTTTGTCAAAAGGAAACCTGACATAGATTCAGTATCCAAAGCCTATAAAGAGGCAGCCTCAGTGAACCAAGAAATGAGACATACAGCCTACAGTCCATTTGGAGGAAATTTTGGGGTGCAGAATCAGGCACACCCATGGAATGGAGTCCCTGTGCAGCATGCTCCACTAATAAATCCGGTTCCTTCTTACACACCTGTGTATAATCCTACTCCAATCCAGGCTATAACTCCTTACACGGCTAGTACTTCCAATAACAGTCAAAATAATGGTCAGCCTTTCTTCCAACTTCCTAGGGATGTAACTGTGGCAAAAGCACAAGATGATAGGGAAGACATCAAAGAAATTACTGCACATCTGAAGAGATTAACAACCGAAGTGACACAGCTAAGAAATGAGAATCTCTATGGCAGAAGCAACCAAAACTACAATCCACCTCAAGGTCACAACCAAGGCCAAAATCAGAATTATAGTCTCAACCAGAACCAGCAGTACAATCAGAACCAAAACTACAATCAGCATCAAGGCCCCAGTCAGGGGCAACCAATGCAAAATAGGGGGCCAGTGACAGATAATAGGACCTGGGGCAATAATAACAAGAACCAGAATCAACCTAGGCCACCCAAGACATGGAACACTGGGCCCAACAACGGTACTCTGGCTTCTCCTTTCGAGAATACGGATAATCATGGTGCAAAACAAATAACTAACATACAAATGGCCAATATAGCACCCAAAAATTGGTGCAGATTTCACAATACTAATGCCCATGCTGAGCATGACTGTCCACAGTTCCACTTGGCAGCTAGTATCTTCAACGTAGATGTACAGCCTCCTACCTCAGAATTTCTCATTCCTAAGGGTAATGAGGTAGTACCCTCAGAATATGACACAGCATTAGTCTTAGAAACGTTTACCTTTGCAACTGCAGAAGAGAGGGAGGATGAATTGCTAGAGGATGAACCATACTATTGTGAAAGTCTTTATCCCGAATCAGCCTTTGTGTTAAATGCTTTTCAGTTTCCTTTTGAATCCGAAAACGAGATATTAAATGAAACAGAGGAGGTGCAGGCCTTTCAACAGACAAATAAAAGCCACACCTACCATTTGAGGAACAACCCTAGGCCGGGAGGACCTTTCACCACTTCCACTCCTCCGAATAACATCAATACACCCCCAGATCAGAATGCTAGCAACAATCCTGCCATACTTAAAGCTAGTCAGCACACAAATAACGGAACAGCAGTGCAAAAGGATCAAACAAATAAGACAGAAGCAGTAGAGACAACAAGACTAATGAATTACTTGTCAGAGGAAATAAAGAAAATGAAGGTCAGCATACCTCTAAATGAATTATTGAAGACCCCAGGGATCAGAAATGCTTTTTTAAAATCCCTGGATACATCCATAACAAACATGGTGTCTGCTGATATAACTGTTCCTAGTAGTGATTCACCACCTAAGGAGAAAGGTAAGAAAGTTGAGCAGCCTTCCAACACAAATGTAGTAATACATGCGGATAAGAGGGATACTCAACCTTTCTTGTTAACTGTTAGGTTGTGTGGGAAGAATATACACAATTGCATGGTAGATTCTGGTGCTTCAGCCAACGTAATGCCCTTAGGAATATGTAAAACTCTCGGGCTGACTCCCACCAAATCTGCCAAGGTTGTCACACAATTAGATAAGACCGAGGTTAGTGTGATAGGAGAACTCATGAACATACAGGTGCAGTTAGCTTCAGACCCTAGGGTGAGCCAAATCATTGACATCCAAGTAGTGGATATACCCGTAAATTATGGAATGTTGCTGAGTAGGGATTGGTCCAAGACATTAAACGGGTATATGGCTACTGACTTTTCACACATGTGGTTACCATGGAGAGGCATCCCAAACCAGATCAGAATAAAGGCAGAGCCCAGAATGAAACATATGATAACAGAGTATAATCGAACTAATGAAATCTTATATGCTGCTGTTGAACCAGGTGTTTATAGAGTTACCAACAATGGGATGCAGATTGAAGAGATCATGATGTTAAACATTAGGAAGAAGTATGTCAGCAATAGAACAGCACTATTCATTGAGTCTGACGGAAATTCTTCAGATGAGGAAAACAATGCAATAGACAGATTTGGTCATGACATTAGACAAGAGGTGGAAGAGTGCGTTACATACAATTTCCCAGTCCAATATGTGTATAAGGCTGAAAGTTGGCAAGGAATTGAGGAGATTATTGAGCGACAGAAGGATGCAGCAGCGGCGGTCATTAAATGTGTAGAGGATACAACGATGGAACCAATGCTAGGAATAAAGGATAATAAGATCTCTCTCCAGGAATCATGTGATGATCGTTGCAGGTTAATAGAAGCAGACTCCACACTGGACGATAACTGTGAGTCATCTGACAAACAAATCTTGAAAGAAGAGGATACAGAGGATCATGTAGCTGCTGTGCATAATCAGACATCGCCCCAGCACCATGTTGAAAGTAAAACAGGGGAGTATTCCTATCAATCAAAAGATGTCATCCCACCTTTACTCTCAAGTGATTTAGAAATGATTAATTTCTGTATGTCAGATTATGATGATGAAGATACTTACTTAAGTGCTGATGTGCAGGAAACTAATGAGAACATTGAGAGATGTGCTAAATTTGAGGATAAACTGAATATCCAGAATGAAGGAACAAAGCTGGATGAAGATGAAGAAATGATACATCTAGAGTCATTCATCTTTCAACTTGAAAAAGGACTAGACATAGAGCTGGGCAATGAAAATGCAGAGCTGGATGAAGAGCCAGCTACTAATAAACAAGTGTGTTCCACAGAGCTAAAGGCACATCAGGTTGTCTCTTTCCTTTCCTTAGTAAACAATGGTAAATGCTATTTTGATTATGGGAATTCAAGAGATAAGACATGCATATGGATTAATCATAAACCTGATGAGCAGCCTCAGTTACTAGTTAAGAGCTATTCTGATAAACACAATGAATCTAGAATATCAGATTTTTTTTCAGAATTCAAAGATAAATCTGCTAGGATGAGAACCATCACCAGTACCCTGTTACTCCTGCACAACCTAAAGAAATATGCAAGTAGGGGTGTTCTTGGGTCTTTTTTCCTGGGTTTCAGTTTGCCTTGGAGAGGCTGGTATATAGTCTGATGGGGTAGTTGTTAGTTGTTCTTCTTTTTGTGGTCTTCTTTTGCTGTTTTTTCCTTTTGGTTGGTTGTTTGTATAGCTTGTTTTTTTTGCTTTTTTGTTTCTGTCTGTTTGTACAGTTTTGTACAGTTTTTTCTTTTGCTGTGTTGTTTGTACAGCCTGTTTGCTTGGTCTGTTTGTTGTCTCCTCAGCAGGGATCTTTATTTTACTGTAGAGTATTAGGGAGCAGAACTAGCAACCATTCAAAACAGTATATAATTTAGGATATTCAGGTTAACCATTTGCAATTTACACATAACTTGTCACTGTCATGAATGTAGAGAGTTGTTCATCTTCTGAAGTTTCGTATTCAATAAATGTGATCGAGAATTCGAAGCAGGTTTCTCACGATGACACACCTAAAATCCTTGGGTTTGTTGAACCTACCAGTGTAGATATTAGGTGAAAAATCAGAGGTCACCCTTGCTACCATTACAATTCTCAGCTTAATTTCAGCAAGTGTCCACTCCTTGCATCATCATGAAGTTACAAATTGCTATACCTTATGAAATCTTTCCAAATTAGAAAACAAAAAATAAATGAATAAATGAATAAAGTGGATTATACTGAAAATCCAGATTAAGCCATCTAAGTAACTCTACCGGGGCTATGGACGCTCGCTGGCAGTGGGGCTCTACTTAGGAGAATTGTAACGATAACCTTGCCGGGGCTATAGACGCTCGCTGGCAGCAAGGCTCTATCCGGTCGGCTATGAGGGAATATCCTCACTTACGTAGGCTAATGTCAGTCACTGGTTTGTTCAACCGATCTTCAAGATGAGGATAATTAATCACATGCACACAACTAAACTGAAAATGGAAATTCATGCATCTTTATTGAACACTTTGAGTCTCAAGCTGAATAGTAATTTGCAGGAAAAGATAGTTGGAAGTTATGAGTTCATTACATCTAGTTTCCTTGAACACTCTGAATTTAATTGTTTTGTTTTGGTTGCTAGTTGTTGTGATGTTCACAACACGCCCCATTTTGCTCCTTAGCAAAACGAGGACCCCTGCTGATGTCTTGCTTCTTGCTTCTGCTTGTGTTTTTTCTGCTTCTGGCGGTCTGGTAAAAATGAAGGTCAAGTGCATCATCATCATGATATATGATAAGGTAGGTCATCATCATGAGGTCTATTTGTCAAAATTCATATTTTGTTTCTGTGACCTCATATTTTGAAAGAGCTTGAAATTTCATGCAGGTTTGCCTTTTACTTCACTTGAAAATTTGACCATATGTGGAAGTTATGCACGGTCAAAGTCTTGGTCAAACCTGATATTCGCAGGAGCATCATCATCATCATTTTTTTATTCTAAGTCATGTTGACAGGATCATCATGATCTTCGCATTATGCAGCATCATGATATCTTTTAGGAAGGTTATATTATAAACTCGGTTTTGCTGAAGAGCATCATCATCATCATATTTGAACCCCCCCCGATAATATCCTGAGGTTCGAATTATCATGATGACGTTAACTTTAAGTCGAGGTAAGTTCCCCCCGTCGAGCAGCCTTTGTATCGCGAGCATCATCATGATATCCTTGCATCGCCTGATCTTAAAATATCATGCTGATGGTATAGGATCACCCTGACTTAACAAAATCACCTTCGGCATATTTACATGCGCACGTTCAAAACCTATTGGAGGGTCATCATCATGATATTTGCTGGCATTCGAAATATGATGATGACGACGACTTCATATCCTCCTGGTCTCCCTTTCGCAAGGTCATCATCATGATATTTGCTGAACTTCGAAATATGATGATGACGGCTTCTTGATCATCATCCTGATCTTCCACTATTCGCTGAATTCGCTAAGTGCTGGAAACATCATCATCATGATAATTTCGCAGGAGCATCATCATCTTTATATCCTCCTGATATCCGTTTGCCGAAACATCATGATGATCAGCCTATCTATTAAGAGGTGGTCGATATCGCATTTCTTCAACAGCATCATCATATTTTGCAATATCACCCTAGCGATTTATCATGATGACCAACTTATCCTTGTACTTCGAAGACAAATTATCATGATGACGTCATCATGATAAATCGATGAGAAGTAAATATCCTGATGAACGGCATCATCATATTTTACAATCACCCTAGCGCGAATATGATGATGACGTCATCATCATCATTTTTATCCTGTCCTGTTAACGTCATCATCATCATTTTTATCCTGTCCTGTTAACAACATCATCATCATGATCTTGTTTGTGCGCCCGATATTTCGCCAAGTCCTCCTGCCGAAAATGCAACCTTTTTTGAGAACATCCTGATCATCATCATCATCATATTTTTATCCTGATCATGCTCATGATCATCATATTTTCCTTTCGGCAGGATTTTTCTCAAACATGATCCGGTTGGCGAAATATCATGATGACGTCATGTTTCAAGTTTAGCGAAGGCTCCGGATATCATGATGACGTCATCCCGATCTTATAACGAAGAGGTAAATATCCTGATCATCATCATCATCATTTTCTTTCTTTCAGCAGGATATTTTCCAAGACCCGATCCGGTTCCCAAATATCATGATGATGTCTTCTTCTGTGTTCGACAAAACAAATATCCTCCTGATGGTCATCATCATCATTTTTTCCTTCGAGCAGGATATATTTTCCAAGCGCGATCCGGCTCCCGATTATCATGATGATGACGTCCTTTTCCCAGTTCGACATACGCCCCAAATATGATGATGATCTTCATCATGCTGATTTTCTCGAGAGGGTTACCTTGGCCGCGAAAGGGTCATATCCACTTCATCATCCTGATCATGTTCCTCAGGTAACCCGATATTGCAATTATCCCCCTGATCTTAACCGAACATGATGATGACGTCATCGTTAGCATTTCAATGAAGCCCGAATATCATGATGACGTCACCATCATCTTCCTTTCCTCAGCAGCATGATTTTAGTCGCATCCTCCTATTCTCCTTCAAATATGATGATGATGTTGTTGTTCGTTTCTCCATATGCAGAAGTCAAATATCATGATGATGTTCATCTGAACCTTCAGGAGGGAAAGCATCATATTTTCCGAAATATCATGATGATGAGGTATATCGACTAACCTGTTTTTTTTGACGCACCGACTGCGAATATCATGCCGATGGGTGGGAAATGAAGCGGTGGAGTTTTGAAGTGTTTTTTTTGGCGCCTCTGACATTTTTTCAGTCAGCGATGGTTGACCCATCAATTTTGAGCAGCTTGGGCGCATTTTTGACGCGTTTTGAGCGGATTCTAGATCTGATTTCCACGATCTTGCGCAGTCACTTGGATTTAAACGCTTATTCTAATTTCCTGCTGTTTTTTGTGATAAATGTGAAATTTATTGCTTGTCTTGTCTTGCAGGCTTGCAGTTGAGGAAGCAGCTGGAAAGTCAATACAGTGACCTCATGGAGGCAGAAGATCAGATCTCAGGAGCAAGAAGATGGAGATGAAATGCAAAAAGTCAAAGCCATTCAAGTGAAGAGGAAGGTCGCAGCTGGAGATATTATTGCAAAAGACAGACAGAAGTTATTGCCCAGCTGCTGGAACTTCTCAGAAGGGGCAATATTTCGCCCAGATTTGACCACAGCTCAGAGATATTTTTGAGAACTGGTTCACCTGCACTTATTGCTGTAACTAGAGGTTTGAACCAGGAGTTCAGTTAGGTTTTTGCTGTAGTGAGGACAATCAGAATGTTATATATTGTGCCTCTCTACACTGTAATACTTTACAACAGGGGCTACACAACAGAGATTCTAGGAAAATACAGCAAGTTAGCTTAGCATAGTTTAGAAGTAGAAGAAGGAGGTCGCCTGTTTGTCTGCAGTAAGGTGCGCGTGGAATGTCTGGCTGCCTTACTGTATCTGTAAAGCTTGTAAGTTCTCTGTAGTATGATCAATGAAACTAAGAGTCATTCTTACATTGTAAATCATGTATGGCTATTCGTTTCTAATGCAATAGAATCTGGAGTTCTGCATCTATCTTCTGAGTGTTCTCCTGCTCTTCTTTGTGTTTTGAAATATCTTCTTTGAGAGCTTGCAATTTTAAATGTATGTTTGTGAAAATGCTCAGGACTTACATTTAAGGTTTTTACTGTGGATTTGATCAGATTACTGTGGTATTTACATAGTGGATAACAGAAACACTTAGATCCTTCGGTAGATTAGATGAAGTATAGATTAGATCTCTCTAACTTTTCCCAACCCATCTGAATTATCTAGCTAAAAACGCAGAAATCTAAAGGAAATTGTCTCAAATCTGAAGAAGCATGCATAACAGAGTCTAAGTAGACAGTTTTCATAAGTACATGAAGAAGGAAGCTGCATAAATCAAAGAAAAACATCTGAAACTTGCAGCACAGTATCACTCTTATGCAAAGGAATGAAAAGCATTGACATATCTCATGACCTTTTTGCATATTCTTAGGCCAGTAAACCACAAAACAAACCTAAACTACGTAAGGCCCCTTGAACATTACAGCTTCACATTGACCAACTGAACTTGACCAACCGAACCATTGTAGACTTGGGATTAGTTGAATCACCAAATGATTCCTTCTTGTCTTTCAAGTATAGTTACAGTTCATGTCATGTGAATTTTGACTTATTGTTATGATTGCATCAAAACAGTCATCAACAGTATGCACGTTGGTCGGATAGCGAATGTCCTAGTCTTAGAGGAATGGGTATGCATGTTGGTCGATTTGGACCTAGTTGGTGCACCTTTGGAGTTTGTTTTGTTATTTTGTGACCTCAACCTACTGATGGTTAGGAGGTAAGATCTTTTGAAAATATGTTGTGTTTTGTCAAAATTTGAGATGATTGTTTCATGCTTAAAGTACTATTGATGGATTATGATTTATGCATTGAAGGTGTGATTATTCCCTTATACTTGATATTATGATGTCATTCTTTTATGCTTTGGCAAGTGTGTCATATGGTACTTGAACTCAATTAGATGGTAGTTGTACCATGTGTGAATTATATACATTGTATTGGTAGTTGTGCCATGTGTGTCGTTTGCTTTGATTTGGCATGCTTTTCAGGAAGAGGATCTAGAAGTGGTGCTAATTGTTGCAAGTATGAGGATAACCAGTGTTGTCATTGATGTCAACATACTCATATTACATTAATGAGAAAGATTGGATGAGCTGTGTGCTAAGGATATTGAGAAAATTAGCCTCAATCAGGAATAGTAAAGAACAGTGATGACATTAAGGTAAAAGTCCAAGATAAGATGAATATCAGAGGATGCGGTTTAAAGGGTTTTCAGATATGAGTCTTGAGATGCTCCAGTTAAGATTTCAAAGGTCCACATGAAGATATGAAGAAGTTATGGTCGCTCTAGTAGAACCAGTTCTGACAGATGTTCAGTGGTGATAGAGTGTCACAGATTGGTCTGATGAGATCCGGAATTGCATTATCTCATTCTGTAGATTGGAGGGAGTGTTGAAGAAAGCAGTGTGAAGTGACAACTAGATTTTTTCATGGTTTGGAGGTCTGGAATCAACTTTTTCAATGTGACAGTGGCGAGAGACTGTGTTCTTGAAGTTCTAGATGAAGAAGAGAAGAATTCCAGTAAGCTGGTAAAGTGCGGATGTTCTTGGTGACTCAGGAAAGGTTTTGGTGATCTTTGGATCGTGTACAATTCTTATTGGTGGTCCACATTGAAGTTGGAGTTTGTATTTGAAGAATTATCACCGGGTATTGGTGTTCTTCTTGAGACTGGTCGACCGGATGTGTTACACGTCTTGCGAATGATCTTATAGGTGTTTGCCGACTTAGATGATTATTCCTAAGTCGATGCCTTGTATAAATAAGGGATTGTGAATTCATTTTTAGTAGGGTCTTGGAGCGGATGAGGGTGGTATAGCAAAGAGAAGTTTGAAAGGTAGAGCAGGAGTTTTTGGGATTAAATGGAACTGATCTAGGAATGGTAAAGATGTCAATCTTCAGTTCAAGTTTGTAATACTTGTTACTTTGTAGACAGTGTGTCTCTTGTAGGTAGTGTGCCTCTTGTGAGCAGTGTGCTTAGGTAGTGAGCCCTAATTGGCATGTGCCATCTATTTTTCTTATTCTTCTAACAGAGAACAATCATTGGGTTAATCACCCCGTGGTTTTTCCCTTGACTGGGTTTTCCACGTCAAAATCTTGGTGTTTCATGTGTTGATGTGTATCTGCTCTGGTGTTTATGCTTATGCTTTCATGAATGATTAATTGATATGATATTAAATAACAAAGAGGATTTAAGTGTTTGAATTAGAAACAAGTTTTGGACAATTGATTCACCCCCCTCTCAATTGTCTGTCCTGAATCCAACAATTGGTATTAGAGCCAAGTTCCTCTGAAGGAGCTTAACTGCTTGAGGTGATCCAGGATGTCATCATACAAGAAGGATAGTTTGAAGTTTGATGGAACCAACTTCTCTCTTTGGAAAGGTCGCATGAAATGTCACTTGGAGTGTATGGGAAAGGCATACTTGTCCATGGTCACAAAAGCATATGTACCTCCACAGGGTGGTCTGACAACTCTAAATGAAATCACAGATGCTGAAAATAATCTAAGACCAAAGAGGCTCTTCTAAGCACATTGACTGACTCAGAACTCTCAAATGTTATTGACCTACCAACTGCCTATGATATCTAGATTAAACTGGAACTTCTACATGAAGGAGATGAGTATGTTAAGAGTGCAAGGTTGTAGAGTCTCAAAGGGAAATTTGAAAGACTCAAGATGAGAGATGATGAAAATATTACTACCTTTATGCCAAGAGTAAATGAGCTGGTGTGTGGAATTAGGAATGCTGGTGGAGTTTTGGATGAAAATGAGATTGTTGGCAAAATTCTCAGATCCCTTCCTGCTGTCTACAAAATCAAGGTTGCTGCCATTGATGAATTCAGAGCCCATACAACTGTCACAAGAGACCAATTGGCTGGCAAACTAGCTACATTTGAAATGACCAAGTTTGGAGATGATCCCCCCAAAACTGAATGTGCATTCAAATCCAGTACCTTTGTGAATGGTAAACAAAGATTTGATCCGAGAGAAAACTCTTCAAGGAAGCTGTCATGGTGTGATCAAGCAAGAAGAGACTTGGAAGAGGAAGAAGCAGAAACAACTCAACTTGAAGCCCTCATTGCAAATAGACTGCCAAGAGGATCTGGTAAGTATGAAGGAAAATTACCCTTTAAGTGCTTCAACTGCAATAAGATTGGTCATTTTGCCTCAAGATGTCCGGAAAGATCTACAAGGTCAAATTCCAACAGACAAAGGTTCCAAAAGAATTGTTATTATGTTCATGAAGATGATGATAATGAAGGAGTAACAGATGATGAATCAGAAATAGGAAACAAATCCAGAAATGAATGGGTGTTTATTGCCATCAAGGAAGAAGATCCAATATCCTCTGAATCTATCAATCATAAGGTTGTAGAAAGAGCTTTGGCTGCCCAAGTTGAAGAAAAGGATGATTGGGTTATTGATAGTGGATGCTCTCACCATATGACAGGTGACAAAAACAAGTTCTTAGACTTGGGAAGGTATGAAGGAGGAATGGTAAAGTTTGGTGATAATTCTGCTGGTAGAATCAGAGGAAGGGGAACTATTTCTTTTGATGGAAAAAGCAAAACTGGTAATGTACTGTATGTTCAAGGATTGAAGCACAATCTTCTCAGTGTTAGACAGTTAGTGGACAAAGGTTATGATCTCTGGTTTAAGAATGGAAGATGCAGGATCTTTGAGAGCTCCAGAACTGAGATTGCATCCGGTACTCAAACAAAAGGTAATATCTTCCATCTAGTTGGTTCTAATAAAAGTTGTCTATTTGTTCAAGTTGATCAGAGTTGGTAATGGCATAGAAGGTTGTGTCATGTAAATTTTGATAACATCATCAAGATAAGCAATACTCAGGCTGTAAGAGATCTTCCAAAATTGGTGAAACCTACAAATAGTTTGTGCAAAGAATGTCAGCTGGGTAAACAGAGTAGAGTCTCATTCAAAAGCAAGGATCAGTCCTCTACCAGATTATTGGAATTAATTCATACTGATCTATGTGGTCCAACAAGAATCAAGAGTATGCAAGGTGATAGGTATTTCATGTTACTGATTGATGACCATTCCTAAATGATGTGGGTTACCTTTCTTAAAGAGAAATCAGAAGCTTTTGAGAAGTTCAAAATCTTCAAGGCTATGGTAGAGAATCAAACTGGATTAAAACTGAAATGTCTGAGGTCTGATAGAGGTGGTGAATTCACATCCGGTGAATTCATAGACTTTTGTGAGAAGCATGGTATAAAGTGATAGTTATCTGCTCCTAGGACCCCACAGCAGAATGGAGTAGTAGAGAGAAAGAACCGAACCATCCAGGAAGCATCCAAGACAATGATGATGGAAGCAAATGTTCCCCAGATGTTTTGGAGAGAAGCTGTCAGCACTGCAGTCTATACTCTCAATTGAGTTCAAATCAAAAGCAATACTGGTAAGACTCCTTATGAAATTTGGTTTGGTATAACTCCTACTGTGAGATATTTTAGAGTATTTGGTAGCAAATGTTACATTAAAAGAGATGAAGATCTAGGAAAGTTTGATGCTAGAAGTGATGAAGGAATTTTCTTGGGTTACTCCACTCAAAGCAAAGCATACCGGTGTTACAATAAGAGACTGAGAAAGATGATAGAAAGTACAAATGCAAAGGTTGATGAAGGAATTGAGAAGCCCTCAAGGTTTTATGAATATGATGAAGATGATTAGAATGGTTCTCTGGTTCAAGGAGCTTAATCCTCCTCTTAAAGTCAGATTCAGACCGATCCGGTAAATCGAGAAGAAGAAGTTGGTCTGAATGAGCCTGATCAAGAAATAGAAGTGTAAGAAACTCCCAAAGTTCCAAGGTATGTAAGATTGAGCCACTCTAAAGATTAGATCATAGGTGACAAAAGCAAAGGTGTGCAAACTAGAAGGAAATTTGCTCAAAATTCAGATGAATGTTGTTTGATTTCAAAGATTAAACCTAAGACAATAAATGAAGCTTGCAATGATGAAAATTGGACCAAAGCAATGGAGGAAGAGTTGATGCAAATTGAGAAAAAACACACTTGGGATCTTGTTTCTAGACCTAGAAACAAGAATGTGATTGGAACCAAATGGGTCTTCCGAAACAAACTAAATGAAGTTGGTGAAGTAATCAGAAAAAAGCCAGACTAGTCTGCAAAGGCTACTCTCAAATAGAAGGGATTGATTTTGAGGAAACCTTTGCTCTGGTGGCAAGAATTGAAGTAGTCAGACTATTTCTTGCATTTGCTGCCTTCAAAGGTTTCAAAGTGTATCAGATGGATGTCAAATCTACTTTCCTGAATGGTGACTTAGAAGAAGAAGTGTGCATTGAACAACCAGATGGATTTCAGTTATCTGAGCATGGTGAAATGGTCTACAAATTAAAAAAGGCACTGTATGGTCTAAAGCAAGCCCCAAGAGCATGGTATGAGAGGCTGGACAAACATCTTTTGAAGATTGTTTTCAACAAAGGTATTGCTGATAGTAACCTACAATTCAAAATTGATCATGAAAACATTTTGATTGTTGAAGTATTTGTTAATGATATCATCTTTGGAGGAATAGATAGTACATGTGTAAAACCTTTGCAAATCAAATGAAAAGTGAGTTTGAAATGTCAATGCTCGGTGAAATGAATTTCTTCTTGGGTCTTCAAATTACTTAGACAAAGAAAGGAATCTTTATCTCTCAGACCAAATATGTGAAAGAATTGTTGAGGAAATTTGGAATGGAAGATTCAAAGCCAATGAACACTCCCATGGCAACCGGATGTAAGTTAAGCAAAGATGATGACTCTCCTAAGATAGATCAGACCAAGTATAGATCAATGATTGGAGGATTATTGTATCTCACTCAAACTAGACCAGATATAATGCAGGCTGTTGGTCTTGTGGCAAGATTCTAGGTTGATCCCAGAGAAACTCATGTCATGACAATCAAAAGAATTTTTAGGTACTTAAAAGGAACAATTGAGTATGGCCTATGGTATCCTAGAGATCAAGATTTTTCTCTTCATGCATATATAGATGCAGATTGGGTAGGAGATGTGGATGATAGGAAGAGTACAAGTGGAGGAGCATTCTTTTTGGGAAAAAGGTTGGTTTCTTGGCTAAGCAAGAAATAAGAGGCAATATCCTTGTCTACAACTTAAGCAGAATACATTGCAGCAGCAGGAAGTTGCACTCAACTTTTGTGGATGAAGCAGATGCTAAGAGATATTCAAGTAGAATATGAGGGGCCCATCACAATTTTCTGTGAAAATTCAAGTGCAATAAATATTTCTAAGAATTCAGTGTTGCATTCTAAGACCAAGCATATATCTATCAAATTTCACTTTCTGAGAGAGTAAGTGAACAAGGGTGAAGTTAGATTGGAGTATGTGCCCTCCAAGGATCAGCTTGTAGATATTTTTACTAAACCTCTTCCAAAGGACTCTTTTGAGTATCTTAGGGAGAAGTTAGGGGTCATTAACCCTCCGGTAATGAACTAGGATGCACTGATGTGCATCAGTTTGGTGGTCACAGTCATATCTTGTGATCTAGATTGGTGATGGGGAGCTACTACTCAGGGGGAGCAGCTGGTATGATTCTGATGTGTTAAAGTTGCAAGTATGAGCCCTTTGCCATTGATGTCAAAGGGGGAGAGAAGACATGTGAAAAACAAGTGATTGATCAAAGGGGAGCAGTAAAGAAAGAAAAGACATGTGAAGAGTTGTTGTTGATAGGGGGAGTTGTGACAGAAAAGAAAAGTTCTTGTCTTGATGGTTTTTTACATCATATGTTGCCATCAATGACAAAGGGGGAGATTGTTGCAAGTATGAGGATAACCAGTGTTGTCATTGATGTCAACATACTCATATTGCATTAATGAGAAAGATTGGATGAGCTGTGTGCTAAGGATATTGAGAAAATTAGCCTCAATCAGGAATAGTAAAGAACAGTGATGACATTAAGGTAAAAGTCCAAGATAAGATGAATATTAGAGGATGCGGTTTAAAGGGTTTTCAAATATGAGTCTTGAGATGCTCCAGTCAAGATTTCAGAGGTCCACATGAAGATATGAAGAAGTTATGGTCACTCTAGTAGAACCAGTTCTGACAAATGTTCAGTGGTGATAGAGTGTTACAGATTGATCTGGTGAGATCCAGAATTGCATTATCTCATTCTGCGGATTGGAGGGAGTGTTGAAGAAAGCAGTGTGAAGTGACAACTAGATTTGTTCATGGTTTGGAGGTCCAGAATCACCTTTTTTAGTGTGACAGTGGCGATAGACTGTGTTTTTGAAGTTCTAGATGAAGAAGAGAAGAATTCCAGTAAGCTGGTAAAGTGCAGATGTTCTTGGTGACTCAAGAAAGGTTTTGGTGATCTTTGGATCGTGTATAATTCTTATTGGTGGTCCGCATTGAAGTTGGAGTTTGCATTTGAAGAATTACCACCGGGTATTGGTGTTCTTCTTGAGACTAGCCGACCGGATGTGTTACACGTCTTGCGAATGATCTTATAGGTGTTTGCCGACTTAGGTGATTGTTCCTAAGTCGATGCCTTGTATAAATAAGGGATTGTGAATTCATTTTTAGTAGGGTCTTGGAGCGGATGAGGGTGGTATAGCGAAGAGAAGTGCAAAAGGTAGAGCATGAGTTTTTGGGCTTAAATGGAACTGATCTAGGCATGGTAAAGATGTCAATCTCCAATTCAAGTTTGTGATACTTGTTACTTTGTAGACAGTGTGTCTCTTGTAGGTAGTGTGCCTCTTGTGAGCAGTGTGCTCAAGCAATGAGCCCTAATTGGCATGTGCCATCTATTTTTCTTATTCTTCTAACAGAGAATAATCCTTGGGTTAATCACCCCGTGGTTTTTCCCTTGACCAGGTTTTCCACGTCAAAATCTTGGTGTTTCATGTGTTGATGTGTATCTACTCTGGTGTTTATGCTTATGCTTTCATGAATGATTAATTGATATGATATTAAATAACAAAGAGGATTTAAGTGTTTGAAATAGAAGCAAGTTTTGGACAACTGATTTACCCCCCCTCTCAGTTGTCTATCCTGAATCCAACAGTGGAGCCCATTCAAATCCTATAGTCATGTAACGTTAAGTTGCGTAACAGAGATATTGTGTGCAGTACAAGGTCCAATGGGACTAATATTCAATAGATAATGCAACATGGGAGGATGTTGAGGTGATTGACAAATCATTTCCTCATTTGAGGAATTAGTTTTGATGCTTTGTTTTCTTAGATTAGATGCTTGTTGTTTATGAGATACTTTGTTCCACACCATGTCACTTTTGTTGACATGAGTGAGATACTCTTTTACCATGATATGTTGTGCTAAGACATTGAGACGATGTCTCTTCCAAGTGGGGAAGGATGTCATGTCTTGAATTTGACTTTCATTTAATTTCCATAATTTTGGGACTCAATTAGATAAGATCTATGATGATTAGTTAAATGAAGGTGAAAATTGCATGTGAATCTGCTAACTGCATTTGATTAATTGACTAAAGATGCTTATTTATTACAAAAAGATAAAAACTTGTGCTTCGGCTATGATTTCTTAGAAACCAACCTATTAATGGTGGAATGAGTGTGCATGATGCAGGTTGTCAAAGGTGAGAACATGGGTTGGGAAGAGGAGTCCTAGCCGTCGGTAAGAATAAGGTGGATGTAATCGATGTATCACACACACCCTCACATAGTTCATGATTGCCTGAAAGTTACATTGTTTGACTATCTTGCATACTCGTGTTTGCTCTTATCATCTCTATGCATTGGTTAATTTCTGTCATGGTGTTCAAGGTTACTCTTCATCATTTTATTCTAATGGTTGTTTTCATCAATGTATTCCAATATTGTTTGTGTGTATATACATTTTTATTTTCACGTCAATGAATTCAACATTTATCTCTTGTGCATACTAATCTTTTGGCTACTTTTCATCGTTATTCGATGTTTACTTCATTATGTATATACATGTTGGAAACACAATTAGTCATCATTTTGGGTATATAGCTTAATGCATGATTATTCTTCCATGTTTAATATTTAAACATATATATATTACGTATCTAAATATATATAAACTCAAAATATCATATATTAAAATTTAAAAGTGGTGCAGGAGCACCTACCTGACAGCTGGCCTCCATGAGGCAGTTAGTTTGTTATAGGTCTGGTTAATGTTTCCAAGAAGGTCTGATAAGACCAATGCTTGTAATAAGGTCATGTTGACCATACTTTACTATTTTTAGGTAGTTTGTTATGACAGCTGTTATGCTGTATGTCCGGTTGGATCTCCCAGCCGCCTGGAGAGATTTCCCAGCCGCTTGGAGTCGGGTCGGTAGTACTCGCAACAGATCCTATTTATGCATTAGGATCGGTTGGTTTTAGGCAGTATTGCAAATCATCGATCAGACTTTGCAGGGAGTGAGACAGAGGGAGAGACTGAGTACTATATTTGCATCTTTTGAAATCAATAAAGAGATCCTGTTTGTGTCAATTCTCTGTTTGGATTCCATTGTGTGATCGATTTGCTATTCTGGTGGTTGCATGGATTCACTGATCCATTCCACCGGTTGATTCGTCGAATCGGTGGAATGGCCATGTATAATAGCTTAGGGTTTAGTCTGCATTTTGTGTTTGTTTGCATGCATGTTTGCAGGATCGCCATCAAGAGGTGTTGAGAACCCTAGCATGGGCATGTGCTAGGTCGTGCTGATAGTTCAAGTCTAGAAAGTTGTCCAGGAAGCAGATCGGGTCACCCCAGGAGGTTCGGCGGATCGAAATTTGCTAAGGTTAGAAATTTGTCACAACGGCATCATCAGGATATTTCTGTGTATATCCTGCAGTTACTTCAAGCATCATCCAAGTAGATGGAGGTGAGCATGATGCAGTAGATTGCATAAGGTAAATGTGCATTGGGGTGATCATCATCAGGTGTTGCCGAGGAAGAGCGTATCGGCATAAGGTAGAAGATCGGGTTGATAAAACCATCGCGGGCCGATAATGTTATGTTTGGCCGACAGCAGGATATTGGAGGAGCTGCATGTGACGTCATCGTCATCAGGATAATCGTCATCAGGATATCAGGGTGACGTAAGCATCGAAGGAAAGGTGCGTGAAGTTGTCGTCATCAGGATATATGGAGGGAACCGGATATTTTGTATCCTGCTGATGAACATGATGTCGAACATCATGATGCTGCAGATAGAGGTTGGCAGTAAGATGAACAGTGAACATCAGGAGGAGGTTTGCGCTTGCCGAATATGATGATGCTGCTGACAGGCGAAAGGTCGAAGGTTTGTCTGCAGGAGGATATCGGTCGACAGAGAAAATATGATGATGCTGACAGTGTTAAGGGAAATATGATGATGATGATGAAGGGTTGTAGACATACATGCTGTATGTCAAGGTTTTAGTGTGGATGCCTCTGCATCATAGTGGTATCAGAGCTCAGCAAAAGGTCTGGGCTGTTGTGTGTTGATTCTGTCACCGAAAGGGCAGAGGTAGAGTTGATTCTGTCACTGAAAAGACAGAGGTAGAGGAGTGAGAGGTTGACAAAATGCCTCTGAAAGGTAATGGTACTGCAAGGGAATTGCAGGAGATGAAGGAAAAACATGCCAGAGAGATGAGGAAGATGAAGGAGCTTGCTGAAGCACTTCAAGCCAGGCTTGTAGCCCTGGAAAAGAACAAAAAGAGGGAGGTGGAAGACAGTGAATCAGAAGAAGATGAAGATGCTGTTGAAGAGTATGAAGAGGTAGCTGAAGATCTGGATGCTGAAGACCAGAGATTTGCAAAACTGTTAAAGGCAGTACAGAGTGATAAACCTAAGGTAAAGGTTGATGTTTCCAAGTATGATGGAAGTTTGAATGAAGATGAGTTACTGGATTGGATTGCTGCACTTGATAATCACTTTGAATGTGAAGATGTTGCTGAGGATCAGAAGGTAAAGATTGCAAAGACCAAGTTAGGAGGTCATGCTTTGGTATGGTGGGATTATGTACAATCTGAGAGAAGGAAACAAGGGAAGTCAAAGATCACTTCATGGGATAAAATGGTAGCAAGGATCAAAGGTAAATTCTTGCCCAAGGATTATGAGATTCAGATGTTTAAGAAGTTGCAATTTTTACGGCAGAAGGAAATGGATGTGAAGGCATATACTGAGGAGTTTTATAAGTTGAGTATGAGATCTGGTCATCATGAGAATGAGGTAGAAAAGGTGGCTAGGTACTTGGCTGGTTTGAGATTGAACATACAGGATGAGTTAGTTTTAGCTAACCCTAAGAGTGTGGAGGATTGTTACCAAATGGCAATCAGGATTGAAGAAAAGATGAATAGGAGACAAGATAAGTCCATGAGAGGAAGAGGAAACAATATGAGGGGAAGAGGAGCAGCCCCTACAACAAGGCAAACCAATGAGGGTCAAGAAGACACTGGTAAAGGACAGGGACAATCTGATTTCAGAGGTGGATGGAAAGGTAATAGAGGTAGATTTGGAAGTGGTAGAGGTTCTACTACATTTTCAGGAAAGTGTTACACCTGTGGTGAGTTTGGTCATCCATTTTTCAAATGTCCAGAAAGCAAAGGTTCATCATCCAGAAATGATAGAACGAATGACAAGAGAGTACAACTTGTGCAAGAAGAGAAAGTAGAGGAATGTGTGCAAAGTTCAAACACTTATCAAGGAGATAGAGTTCCTGACGGTTATGGATATCCTGAGGAGGGAGAAGCATTGATGCTGAGGAGAATTAGTTTGCAGGCATCAAAGGATATGATGCAAAGAAGAGCTCTTTTCAAGACCACATGCAAGAGCAAAGGTAAGGTATGTAAGGTTGTCATTGATACTAGTTCAACAGATAACATGGTATCTCAGGAAATGGTGGATAAACTGAATTTGGAAAGGATTCCACACCAACACCCTTACAAGGCATCTTGGGTGAGTGATAGTCAATCACTTTTTGTCTATGAACAGGCATATGTGGATTTTCAGATTGGAGCATATCAGGATAGAGTTTTGTGTGACATTTTGCCCATGGAATGTTGTCACCTACTGTTGGGTAGACCATGGCAATTTGATAGGAGGGTACTGTATGATGGGTATGCTAATACCTACACCATCAAGAAAGATGGGAAAACTATTATGTTGATGCCATTACAGGAAGCAGCTGCAGCACAGGGGGCAGCCAAAATCATTTTAGTGGGAAAGAAGGAGTTTGTGCAGATGCCTATAGGAGCAGGCATAAAGGCAGTTACAGACACTGCAGGGAAAGGAGTTGTTAAGGACAACAGGTTGAAGAAAGTTTGAGTTTTGACTGACAGAGGTCAGCAGCAGGTTCAGAAACAGGTTTACAAACAACCACCAGTTGAGAGGAATGACAAGGATGTTGTCATAGTTGGGACTATTGTTTGTCCTATAAAGGTTGAAAGAAAGACAGAGTTGAACATTGCAGAAGTTCAAGAGGCAGTTCAGACAGAGGTTCTGGTCAGACAACCTGACAAACACAAGGTATGTGAGAGAAGGGCCTACATTGACAGGCATGAGGGTTTACTTGCAAGAAAGCAAGTTACAGTTCAGAAGTCTTGGAGCAGCCGAGAGCCAGCAGAGGATAAAGCTGGAACAGGTCAAGACACTGCAAAGGCAAAGTGTAAAGGTGGAGGACTTCCACAACCTAACTCATGGGACATGAGTTCTTTTCTATTGGGGAGTATGGTGCAGGAGCACCTACCTGACAGCTGGCCTCCATGAGGCAGTTAGTTTGTTATAGGTCTGGTTAATGTTTCCAAGAAGGTCTGATAAGACCAATGCTTGTAATAAGGTCATGTTGACCATACTTTACTATTTTTAGGTAGTTTGTTATGACAGCTGTTATGCTGTATGTCCGGTTGGATCTCCCAGCCGCCTGGAGAGATTTCCCAGCCGCTTGGAGTCGGGTCGGTAGTACTCGCAACAGATCCTATTTATGCATTAGGATCGGTTGGTTTTAGGCAGTATTGCAAATCATCGATCAGACTTTGCAGGGAGTGAGACAGAGGGAGAGACTGAGTACTGTATTTGCATCTTTTGAAATCAATAAAGAGATCATGTTTGTGTCAATTCTCTGTTTGGATTCCATTGTGTGATCGATTTGCTGTTCTGGTGGTTGCATGGATTCGCTGATCCATTCCACTGGTTGATTCGTCGAATCGGTGGAATGGCCATGTATAATAGCTTAGGGTTTAGTCTGCATTTTGTGTTTGTTTGCATGCATGTTTACAGGATCGCCATCAAGAGGTGTTGAGAACCCTAGCATGGGCATGTGCTAGGTCGTGCTGATAGTTTGAGTCTGGAAAGTTGTCCAGGAAGTAGATCGGGTCACCCCAGGAGGTTCGGCGGATCAAAATTCGCTAAGGTTAGAAATTCATCACAACGGCATCATCAGGATATTTCTATGTATATCCTGCAGTTACTTCGGGCGTCATCCAAGTAGATGGAGGTGAGCATGATGCAGTAGATTGCATAAGGTAAATGTGCATTGGGGTGATCATCATCAGGTGTTGCCGAGGAAGAGCGTATCGGCATAAGGTAAAAGATCGGGTTGATAAAACCATCGCGGGCTGATAATGTTATGTTTGGCCGACAGCAGGATATTGGAGGAGCTGCATGTGACGTCATCGTCATCAGGATAATCGTCATCAGGATATCGGGGTGACGTAAGCATCGAAGGAAAGGTGCGTGAAGTTGTCGTCATCAAGATATATGGAGGGAACCGGATATTTTGTATCCTGCTGATGAACATGATGTCGAACATCATGATGCTGCAGATAGAGGTTGGCGGTAAGATGAACAGTGAACATCAGGAGGAGGTTTGCGCTTGCCGAATATGATGATGCTGCTGACAGGCGAAAGGTCGAAGGTTTGTCTGCAGGAGGATATCGGTCGACAGAGAAAATATGATGATGCTGACAGTGTTAAGGGAAATATGATGATGATGATGAAGGGTTGTAGACATACATGCTGTATGTCAAGGTTTTAGTGTGGATGCCTCTGCATCAAAAAGAAAGATATTAAATGTTTTATATATATAATATATATATATAAAGTAAATTAAATAAAAGTTAATTTAAACTCCTAAAAAAAAGATATCTTACATGGGGATATAAAAAGGAAGGCTTTTAAGAGTTATAAGGGAGATAACTTTAAAATAAAAAGGTAGAAGAAGAACATGTAATGCATTCTTTTAAAAAAAAACCTCACCCAAGGAAGGTATGGAGGACAACAAAAAGGGGAAAAAAACCATGCAAAATAGGAAGATGGGCAGGGGTTTTAAATGCTAAAAATAAAAGAATTTAGGGCTCTCTTTTGGACGCCAATTTTAGGGTTTGTGAATGCTTTTTAGGAAGGAAAATATACATAATAAAACAGCAGAGGGAATTAGGGGAAAAACACAACCATATACACAGCAATTAGAAGGAAAAAGAAGGAAGAAAGAGGGCAGAAGTAAGAGATCATATATAGAAAATAGAAAAGTAATATAGAGGAAAGAAAGCAAGGAATTGGAAGGAAAAAGGAAGAAAAAAAACTCCCTTCACTAGACAAAGGGCTTCTTTTCACAAGTTCATCTTATTTATTTATCTATTACAAGGAATGGCATATAGGAAAGAGGTATTTTGTTTGATTGTCTTGTTGTTCTGAACTTCTATGGGCATGTAAAAACTCCATTTCAGCCTCCATGATTAATTTTATGCTTTTATTTGTATGTATATGTGCTAATATACTATATATATTTGTATATATAACCATTCACATGGCTGTACGATTCCTTTGTTGACATGAAATTAGTACTATCATGCTGATTTAAAACATTTGAGACCAAAAATTCTTCCTGATATTGGATTTTAAACCTATACATTGTTGAGGAAGCTAGTAATACTATTGTAGCATGCATATACACTACTACAGTATGCACAAGTACTGTTGTTCTAGCTTTTTCTATGATCTATATTGCTATTATAACATATAGAGACATTACCTACTACTGATATAAAACTAGAGATGTTATTATGACTGTTATTAGACTTTAGAGAACATTTTTATCGCTGTCATAAACTATTGTGACTAAACTTATGTTGTTCTAACCCAAAACATGGATGATGGGGAGGAAAACATTGTTGTTCTAAACATTTCTACTGATGTTCCAACCTTTTAATACTGTTGTTCTAAACTTTTACCCTATTGTCCCAAGTTAAAACATTGTTGTTCCAAGTTAAAACACTATTGTTCCAAGCTTTTAATAGTTGTTCCAACTTCAAACATTGATGTTACAAACATACACGCTGTTGTTATAAACTTCTGAGAGATTTTTAGAGTGAAAAACAATAGCAAAACAAGTGTGGACAGCGAGAGTTAAACTCATAATTGTGAGCAAACAAAGATCTTTTAACTATCTTTTGGCTTATTTTGAGTATTTTATATATCATTGAAACTTATAGTTATTGAAAGATCATACATGAGGAAACATCTATTTTAAAACATGACTGAAACATGGTATTTATTTTTAACATACGAAATCAAACCATATAAACCATTTCATGGAAATAGAAGTTGAAAATATTCAATTGATTTACCATATGCATTATTGGTTGAACAAAGGCATTCATGTGAAAGAAAACTTGCATTGAATACTCAAAAAGATTGTCTAATTTCCATTTATGAAACAAAGAGAAATGAATGTTTATTAAAAGAAACCTTATTGCTTTGTTGTTATGATTGTTCTATTTTTGGAAAAAGAAATACAAAAGTAAGCTGAAATCAAAAATAACGATTTGTTTATTTCCTAAGTCATGCTTTAATAGAAAAAGAATATTTTACTTTGAAAAGGAATTGAATGCATTGCTTGATATGCTTTGTGCATTTTGGGGAAAGATACCTTCTGGGACAGGTGTTGAATGAGGAATAACAGAGAAGTAGGTTTTCTTTTTCAAAACTTACACTACCGTTATAATCAGTTTCATACTTTGATCAAAGTTAACTTTTGGACCATTGAAATAAATAGATTTATGCCTAGTTATTTTATTTCTCTGCCTCATCCTATTAATGAGATGTTGCATTCATGTTAGGGATGCATGTATGTTAATAGACATGCACTAGATTCCATCCTACTTATTATTACAGATTGCTACTTCTAGGCTCTTCGTACAGGGTCAGGTATCCTTCTTGTTGAAGGATTCCAGAAAAGCATATGCTTCATGGTTGGGTGGAAAAGCACCCAATCTATATTCTCGTCCTTGGCTTGTGGATGACGGACTGACTCATCAGTAGCTAGAGAGACTTTGGGATTTGATTGACATTATTGTTATTTCCATACTTGTATTATATTGAGATTTCTTCATTGATGATAGTACATTTGGATGGGATATAAGCCTAGGATGTATAGATATTTGGAATTTGTAATACTATGAATTCTAAGTGGTATTTAGATGTATTCATGCAAAAAAATGATAATATGAATGAAAGATGTATACTTTTATTGTTTTATTTTGAGATTTATGAACTAGAGTTTAATTGTTGACTATGGTTAAGTTAATAAAACTTTTAGGACCTTACACATCAGGAGCACACAGGAGTTTTGAAATATTGATGCAAAAGGTGATAGAGCAACTAGTGTTAGCATTACCCAGTTTTGACAAAGTATTTTAGGTTGATTTTGATGCTAGTGGAAATGTAATAGGATCAGTGTTAAGTCAAGAAGGGAGACTAGTAGCATATTTTAGTGAGAAGTTGAATGAGGCAATGATGAGATATTTGGTATATGATCAAGAGTTCATTCAAGCCTTGAAGAACTTGAGACACTATTTGTTGTTGAAGGAGTTTGAATTGTACACTAACCATCAAGATTTGTAGTATTTGAATAGTTAGGGTAAGTTGAATCAGAGACATATGAGGTGGATAGAGTTCATGAAGAGTTATGCATTTGTATTGAAACACCAGAGTGGAAAGTCAAACAAAGTTGCAGATACATTTAGTAGAAGGATAAACTTGTTGACAGAAATGAGGGTAGCAGTACTAGGTTTTGAAGAACTCAAGCACATGTATGAGGATTATCTCAAGATTTTATAGAAGCATGGCAAGCATGTAGAGAACCAATTGTAACAGATAGGAGCAAGTGGTTGGATTACTTCATTCAAGATGATATGTTGTTCAAAGGGAATCAGTTATGTATTCCACGGAGCTCAATGACAGATAATTTGATCAAGATGAAGCATAGTGGTGGATTAGCAAGACATTTTTGTATTGATAATATAGTAGCTTTAATGAATGAACATTATTTTTGGCCTCAAATATATAAGGATGTAAGGAAGTTTGTTCAAAGTTGCAAAACTTGTCAAGTTGCAAAAGGTAGTAGTCAAAATACTAGACTGTATAAACCTTTAATAGTACCGGAAAGACCTTGGGAAGATATAAGCATGGATTTCCAAGAACGCAAAGGGGACATATTCTATATTTGTAGTAGTGGACAAATTTTCAAAGATGGCACATTTGATTCCTTTTAATAAGACAAATGATGTTGTACATGTTGTTGACCTATTTGATAGGGAGATTGTGAGATTGTATAGATTACCGAAGAGTATAGTTTCAGACAAGGATACAAAGTTCATAGGATATTTCTAGAGGACATTTTGGAAGAAGATGAAGATAGATCTAAAGTTCAGTTCAACATTTCACCCATAGATAGATGGACAAAAAAAGTGGTAAATAGGAGTTTAGGCAATTTGTTGAGATGTTTGGTAGGAGAAAAGGTAGGAAATTGGGATATAATTCTACCACAAGCAAAGTTTGCATACAATAATTCAATGAACAAAAGTACAGAGAAGACACCATTTGAAGAGTTGTGAAACTTAGAGACATTAGTATGGAGAACAAAAGGAGTACAGAAGTAGAAGAATTTGTAGGATACATGGAAACAGTACACACTCAGGTCCAGAAGCATTTGGAAGAGATGAATGGCAAGTATAAGGGATAAACAAATGAGCAGTGGAGACATAAGGAATTTTTTGTTGGGGATGAAGTTATGGTATATCTCAAAAAGGAAATATTTCTAGTAGGGACATACAACAAGGTGAAGATGAGGAAGTTTAGACCATGTAAGATTCTCAGGAAGTTTGATTCAGGGAATGCATATGAAGTGGGGTTAAGTTAGGAGCACTTGGAATATCACCCATATTCAACATTACAGATCTATATCAGTATCATGAAGGAGAATCAAATGATAGTACTACATAAGTTGGTTTGATGAATCAGATACCGCAGATCAACAACAGGAGAAGATAGAGTAGATTTTAAACAGCAAAGCTGGGTGCAACACCAAAAGCAAGCAATACATTGAGTACCTAGCTAAGTGGAAAGAAAGACCAAAAGAAGACTCATCATGGATTTCTCAGGTGGAGGTAGACCACATTGGCTTTCCTCTAGCCCCAAGAAAGTGAGGGACTTGCTTTTCAAACAACCTCAGATGTCTGATGCAAGAGCATCCCAGGTTGAAAGGCAATCTTGCATCAACCAAAAAAAATGTTTCTTTTCATCTCTTGCATTTCAATTAGTTCAGTCTTAGTAGATTGCACTACATTTTATGGCATGATCACTTCATATCTCATGGCATAGTATTAGGATTCTATAATGGTTCATCTACATCATATCCATATTTCAAGAGATTTGCAAATGTCTATAGAAAGTTATCATTGTCAGAAGCTTATCAAGATTCATTGTTCAGAGTAGTTCGCATTCAGATTAGTATATGGAGTTTGTAGCACCTTCCTAGACTTACAGAACCTAATGGAACATATAACAAGGCATTATGGGATCAAAGGCACATTCAACTAGAACCACAACACGATTCATCAAAATTGGAGGTGTTGTTGGAAACAAGGCAGATAACTGAGAGGGGGGGTGAATCAGTTATCTTAAATTTCTTAACTTTATTTTCTTCTTTAACAATAGTGCAGTATCAAAACATATAAGCATAAATGAACATGAAAGTAGAAATGAAATCAACACACATAACACAAGGATTTTTACGTGGAAAACCTTGCTAAGGGAAACACCACGGGGTGACTAACCCAAGATTGTATTCTCTGTTAAAAGAATAAGAAGTACAAAATGGTACTTGCCAATTAGGGCTCACTGCCTAAGCACACTACTCACAAGAGGCTCACTGCCTACAAGAGACTCACTATCTACAAGGTATATAGAAAGTAACCAGGTATTTGAACTGATAAAAGGCATCCACATATGCTGAGGTTCAGTTCTAGTTAGGCTCAATATACTAATCTGCTGCACTTCATTCTTCCTCTGCTTAGTGCTTATGTTTTGTCACATATCGGATTTGTATAGCTACTTCCACATTGCTCTCTACTTTTCTTCGCACTCCACAACACACCACACAAACTTTCACATCAAAATCCATATGGTATATATATTTGCACCAAGGATTTCAACATCTTTCTAATCAGCATCCAGAATTCTCAAGATTTTCCCAAACTCTAGTCTGTCGGCTGAATCCTTGCTTATTAAATGATGTGTATCAAAGAGATAGTTATAGAAGTCATCAATCATGTCGGCCAACCATGAATGATTCCTCAAGAAGCTTGATCACCATCAATTCCTCATTCGTATTAAGGTCTGATGCTCTATCGGTTAGTTCTTCCTCAGTCTACTCTGCCAAACAGGAACCCAACACTTAGGTGTTCATATCTTTTCAGTCTTTCATCACTGGAGGCTCAATCTCTAGAATGTAGCAATCATGGTACTCCTCTTGACTTCCACAAGTCCACACTTTACTGAGATACTTCCTCTGAGAGATCCAGACCTAATTGTTGGACCTTGCAGCATGCTCTATTCTTGCTCATCGGACCAAAATACTCTTCAATCTAACTTTCGGTATAGACATACCATGTGCTATGGATGTGTGGAATAGACTTTGTTGCCATCAATGACAACACTCATGAAGCCACATAGTGTCTCTTGCCAACAATCTTCCCCTTTGGCATTGATGGCAACACTTAGTGAAAAATGACTAAGTGTCACACTACACTCCCCCTTGGCTGATGCTCTGTTCTTATGTACACTTTTTTGGAGCTCCCCCTTAGCTAGATTCCACATTTTTCACTGCTCCTCACTCTCCCTTTGACATCAATGGCAAAGGGTGAAATCTACACACCAAAATTTGCAAAAAGGTAACCTATACATAGCCACATAAGTATATATACAATTTATACTTACATATACTTAAGTATATCCGCAAAAGTGGTTTTCAATTGGTCAAATTATGTTACCCAACTCTGCTTCATCCTGTCCAAAACTGAGATGTGACCACTTAACAAAAATGCAAAGGCTTCTGCCCTCTTTAAGTCTATCGAATCACTGGTCCAGGCTATAGACTGAGCATCAGTTAGGGCCTCATGCATTGCCTCTAACTTAGAGATAATTATCCCTCTTAGTTCACTCATTCTGATTATTCTATTTTTCTTCTCCCTCTCAAGCCTCTTTATCTCATTTATAGTGGCAATAGTCTGGCACTCTTGATTCATTATAGATGAGGTGAGAGGATCAAAACTCTGGGATAAACTTAATAGTTTGCCCTCTTGTTCTTCCACCTTCTTTGCAATGTTTGTTGTTACTGTGGACCAAGATAAACAAAATTTGTATAATTCTCTGCCATCTTTAAGAGCATTTTCTAGGCTCTTTATTCCAATATTTAGATTTCTCCTATCATTTGCTATTAGCCCCTGTACTTCAAAGAATCTCTTACCCAAAAACTCTTTCTGGACTTTCTCTTCTGTTGATTTCTCCAAGGAATCAAAATGTGTGCTAACAGAATTAACAAAAGATTTTAGATTACCAGATGAAGAGGCTGAAAGATCCTTTTGGAAGGATGGCATGATCTTCTCCAACACACCGGATGCAATCTCTATCAGCTCATAGTCTTCCATGTGAGACTTTAGAAGCTTTTCTTTTGCTTTGGCTTGAGCAAAAGATTCTACCTTCATTGTTTGGACCGGAGAGAGAGAGTCAAAATTGAATGGTCCTTGAAACAACTCTGATTCATCTAATTCCATCATTTCCTTGGTCAAGAAGTCTTTAACTACTTCTGCAGTGTCTCTTGCCAGAGATTTCTTTTCTCTTGCAGCCTTAGAGGTGTCAACAGAGATCTTCTCTATTTTTTCATCTTCTCTTCCCTTTTTCTCCACTTCTTGACTTGCTTTCTCCTCTTTTCTTGCTTCTCCTTCAGTTCCAAAGTCTGTTGGGGGATCCGGATGAAAGATATTTACTTCTTCATGGACTTCCTCTTCTAGAGCAGAGGAATCTAGGTCCTTAGTCTTCTCCTCACCTATCTCCTTTGATTCTTCTACAATTTTCTAAGTAGGATCTTCCTTTGATACACTTAGTCCTTCGACATCCATGGCAGAAGTTTCATCACTTATGTCCTCTATAATAGGAAGATTGAATCTTTTATATGCATTCTGGAGGATGTCTTCAGTCTCTTTTGCCACCTGACCAGTCTCTCTGAGCATAAGCTTGTTCATTCTGGCTTTGCTCCAGAACTCATCCTCACAATCCTTGAAGATCATGTTCATTTGTTTTGGAGTGATGGAAGGATAGAGCTGAATAGCTATCTGTTCCCAGATCTCCATATCTTTTTCTTTGGCATTGTCTTTTCTGAGTTCAAGTATTTTCTCTAAACTCTTGAGGATTAGAGAAATGATTTCAATGAATGCTTTATTATAGATATTCAAGTACTTGACTATGGCTTCCTCCAATATTCTTTTGTCAGTGTCATTATACTTATCATAAAATTTAGTTAATGGTTGCAGATTTCCATCCACTGTGACTGCCTTGATAACATTATCAATAGAAGGAGTGGACCTTTCAACAAATTCTTCTACCTCTTCTTCTTTATTTGTACCGGCAGAAGATCCACCTAATGTTTTCTTCTTCTTCTTCATTTTCTTAACCTCCTCATCTATTTATGTCTCTTCATCATCCTTCTAACTTATATAGGTCCTTGTGGCCTTGGTTTTTGTTCTCTTTTCTTTCTGACCAGATGTCTTGGCTTCTAGTTTGGAGGCCTTTTGGCTCTTAGAGGTGGCAAGTGTAGAGCTTTTGGAGGATCTGGTCTGGGAGGGGACTTGCACTGGATTACTTTCATTCTCTACTTCTTGTCTCTCCTTCTTAGCTCTTTCTATTTTTTCTCTGTTTGCATCAACTGCTTCTTTTGAGATGCCATATCTTCTGGCAACTTCCTCTACTTCCCTTCTCACTTTTCTCTTCATTTCTGGTTGTCTTTGTTCAACATGAATTTTCACACTCAGTTCTTGAAAGGTTCCAAACCTTTCTACCTCAGGGTCCTTGGGCTGACTCAGCAAGTGTTGGATATGCAACTCTAGGATTTTCTCATCTACTTCATACCCTATTGGCATAATCCATACTGTCCTTCACTCCACTGCCTCCATTAGGCATTGATCAATGTCTACCATAAAGCACACTGTATCCTTGTATTTTTCAACCATGGATTGGGGAATTCTTTCTCTGGCCTGCATCATACCTTTGAAATTCTTGAAATATCCCCAGAGAGTTATGCTTTGAGCCTTGGCATCACCAAGCCCATGCATATAATCTTTGATCTGTATGGCAACAGGTCTGTCGTTTTGCCATATCTAGCCACTAGTTCCAGGTAGCTCATTCATATAGTAGAAGAATAGACATAGTATCAAGCCACCATACTTAAAAGAATTCTTCTTATCCTTCTTTATTTTCTACAAATTCTCTAACAGTTGGTTTAGGAGAATCTCACAAAGATCATAATCAGCATTTTCCCTTAGCATCTGATAAGTAGTGTATATTGTTGTTCTGGATACAGAATTCTCCCTGCTAGAGTGATATATCTTATAACCAATTATCATAGAAGAAAATTTGATATCCGGATCTATGATATCCTCTATTGTCATTGCTCTCTTGTCAAATTTTGATTTGGTAGCCTCACTTACAGTTTGGTTTTTGATTGATTTGAGAGCAAGCAACCCACCGGATGAGTGCAATCTAGTTACCGCCCTAATGGCATCTTTTGTGATCTTAAATGGCCTCATCAACCACATGAAGTTGTCATGCATTCTTCTCAGAACATACCGGACCCATTCATCTTCTGCAAAATAGGGGAAATGGATGCAATGTCCAAAATGCTTATCCCAGATGGCCTTGTATTGGGGTTTAAGTTCAAATGATTCATCTATTAGTTCCTTGTGATAGATATCCATCAGTTTGGATTCTCTAAATTCCTCAATATTTGCATGTATGTAAACCCTAACATCTTCTACATGTAGAACTCCATGCAGAATGCTAGAGAAGGCACCTAATGGATCAACTTCTAGGGATTTGTAAGGATGTTTCTTGAACTTAGGGCGTAGCCTATCAGTAATCTTAACAACATTTGGAGTAGCCATCTTACAAAAGATTCAATGAGAGATATCCAAGAATAGAAATACCTTTTTATGCTTCTAGGGTTCACGATATCAGCCTGAAAAGATCACTGGTTGAATCAGATTCTACGGTTGATCTTCGAGAGGGTTGAAGCAATCTTGTTTGTAGAGCTCTTTCTTTCTTCTTCTCGAATGCAAATGTGCAAATGATGATTAAAATAACCATTTTATTTCTACGCAAACCCTAATTTCATATTGTAATAAATGTACAACTTAAGTCATTCTGGTTGCCTTGTTCTGAGAGATATCTTTCCAGATCACTGAGATGCACTTAGAACAATGTATCTCCCTTCCTTGAATCATCCCATTAGATCAAGATATTTCAATTTTTGAAACATACCAGATCTAACTGTGAAGATCCTGCTTTTGCCAGATGACTGTCAAACTGGATTAATTTGGGATGATTAACCTTTTCAAACTCCTTGCAAATATTTCATATTTTTACCGAGGGTTAATTAGATATTTCTCTAAGAACCCTTTTATTTTCAACTTTCCATGTGCCAATTTCAGGCACCAATTGACTGACTGGGGGAATTTATTTTCCTTTGTGACTCCTGAGCCAGAGATCATCTATTTAATTTCTGGAAGGAATATCAGTACCAGATTCTAGTGTGAATCCATCCCCAACATTTTATGTATTTATCTTCACCCAAATCTTGTTCATTTCCCTTTGAATTTCATCCGCATTCACTTTTCCTTTTCCTTTGTCTTGATTTTGGTTATGATGCACTGGACCCTTTTTGTCCTGATTCTTACTTCTGCAGAATTTGGCAATATGACCAGATCTATTGCAATTGTACAAAACAACATTTCTTTGCATATTTGACTGGTATCCTCTTGATCTGCATTGATTAGCCATATGTCCCATTCTATTGCATGCAAAGCATCTACCATTGAATGAATTGTTTATTTGCACATTTCTACATTCATGAGATTTGTGACCATACCTTTTGCAGTTAAAACACTATCCAGAGAAGGATGAGTTAGTCTGATTCATTCTTCTTCGGCACTAATTTACTTTATGACTGAAGTTATTGCAATTTTAGCAGTATCCATTGAAGGATGGATATCTTTGAGCATTTGGTTGCCTTACTGGAGATCTTCTAGGTCTGTTCCTTGGATTTCCTAATCCAGAGTTCTTCTAACCGGATCCAGAGCTTTCACCTTTCTCATATCCCAATCCATGCTTGTCATCTACCCTCTTTTGGCTTTCAAGAAGAACTTCAAGTTGAGAAGAGCTTATCTTGAATTTCTCTTTGTATTCATTTGTTGTTTGAAGATCCCTTTTAAGAGTGTATATCTGATTCTCAAGTTGTTCTTCATTATCTCTAGCTTCTTCAAGATCAAATTCCAGATGCCTGATTATTCTATTCATTTTATGGCAGTCTTTTGATTTCTCCTTGAGAGATTGTTTTAGATTATCTTCAATCTTTCTTTTCTCTTCAATTTCTTGAGTGAATTTCATAACCCCTTATTCCATTTCATGTCTTACCATAATGACCTCTTTCAATAGCTTCTCACATAACTTGTTTTTCTCATTCAGATCTTAATTAGTATCATTGGCTTCACTTTGACTTGCTAATTGTTGAAGTAGTTCCTTTCTTTTCTTCACTGAGATACTTATTTTTTCTTTGATTTCATTTATGAAATCATCAGCTTGTTTGAGTCTTTCCCTCAGGTTATTGACTTCAGAGTGAGATTGCTCAAGATCATCTAGGGCAGACTGAAGTTGTTCCCTCATACCATACATATCCATTAAGATTCCCAGATCTTCCTCAAGTTGTTAGGCTCTGTTAGGAGGAACTTAGCTCTGATACCAATTGTTGGAAACAAGGTAGATAACTGAGAGGGGGATGAATCAGTTATCTTAAATTTCTTAACTTTCTTTTCTTCTTTAACAATAGTGCAGTATCAAAACATATAAGCATAAATGAACATGAAAGCAGAAATGAAATCAACACACATAACACAAGGATTTTTAAGTGGAAAACCCTGCTAAGGGAAAAACCATGGGGTGACTAACCCAAGATTGTATTCTTTGTTAAAAGAATAAGAAGTACAAAATGGCACTTACCAATTAGGGCTCACTGCCCGAGCACACTGCTCACAAGAGGATCACTACCTACAAGAGACTCACTGTCTACAAGGTATATAGAAAGTAACCAGGTATTTGAACTGATCAAAGGCATCCACATATGCTGAGGTTTAATTTTGGTTAGGCTCAATATACTGATCTGCTGCACTTCATTCTTCCTCTACTTAGTGTTGTTGTTCTGTCACATACCATATTTGTATAGCTGCTTCCACACTACTCTCTACTTTTCTTCACACTCCACAACACACCACACACACCTTCACATCAAAATCCATCTGGTATATATATCTGCACCAAGGATTTCAACATCTTTCTAGTTGTCATCCGGAATACTCAAGATTTTCCCAAACTCTGGTATGTCAGCTGAATCCTTGCTTATTAAATGATGCATATCAAGGAGATAGTTATAGAATTCATCAATCATGTCATCCAACCATGAATGATTACTCAAAAATCTTGATCACCATCAATTCCTCATCCGGATTAAGGTCTGATGCTCTGTCAATTAGTTCTTCCTTAGTCTACTCTACCAAATAGGAACCCAACACTTAGGTGCTCATATCTTTTCACTCTTTCATCACCAGAGGCTCAATCTTTGGAATGTAGCAGTCATGGTACTCCTCTTGACTTCCACAAGTTTGCACTTTGCTGAGATACTTCCTCTAAGAGATCTGGACCTGATTGTCAGACCTTGCAGCATGCTCTGTTCTTGCTCACCAGACCAAAATACTCTTCAATTTGACTTCTGATATAGACATACCATGTGTTGTGGATGTGTGGAATGGACTTTGTTGCCATCAATGACAACACTCATGAAGCCACACAGTGTCTCTTGCCAATAGGTGTCATCATTGGAATTAGGTTGACCTACATGTTTCATCAAGCATTGGGATTTGGAACCTCTTGCGGCTGACCTGGATCACTCCAAGAGCTTGGAAAGGATATATAAATATTTTCTAGATTCATTTGGAAGTAGTTATGATAGAGAGGATAGTCATGAGTTTGTAGTTCTAGAGTTAGTAAGGCAAATGTGCCCAATTGTCATATCTTTCACATATCTAATTGTAAGAGATTGTTTAATGCCCATGTGGCATGCTTGTGAGCCCTATTGTAATCATTTGTAAAGTTGATTCAATTTAATTTACAATTTTTATTTCATTCATTGTGTTTATTCCATTGTGTTTACTCTAAGGTTGCACGATTAGATAGTCCTATTCCTAGATCCTTCAGCTGTGACTGCACCATCATCCCTTCAACTCATATGGGAAAATTTCACTTGGTAATGAAACATATTATGAAGTGCAAGGTATTAGGGAAACTTACTTACCACTTAAGTTTCACAAATGTCAACTTATGAAAGTTCTTTACATTCCAATGCTCATGAAGAACCTATTGTCAATTAGTCAATTACTAGAGCACAACTTGAAGGTTGTGTTTGACTAATATAATGGCGAGAAACTTTTTATTATTTAAGATAGGAATCGCAATGATGACATTGTAGCTGATGCCTTAAGGGTTAGTAAAATATTTTAGTTGATTGGTGTCACCCATGAAAACAAGGTCCTTTTAATAAAGACATTCATCCACTACTCTTTGGCATGAAAGGTTTAGTCATCTTAGTTCGAGCTATCTTCCATTGGGTAAACATGACATGGTGTGAGGACATCCCTCCATGAAGAAAATAAATGTTATTTGTTCCAACTATCTTGTCAAAAAATGGCATTAGGATCCTTTTCTTTTTTCAGAAACATAAACCTTAAGTCCCCTAGATTTGAGGCATACTAATTTATGTAGACCCATGACACCCAGTCATAAGCATGCCTGGTATTTTCAACTTTTTGTGGATGACTACACTAGAAAAATGTGGTTCTAATGATTGACTAGAAAAGATCAAGCATTTTAAAAATTCAAAGAATTTCAAACCCTTGTAGAAAGGTCATCTAGTCACTCCCTTAAGGTCATTTTCTTAGATTGAAGGGGAAATTTACTAGTATAGAATTCATAAACTACCTTCAACATAGGATCAAAAAATAGTTGACCATAGCGTACATGCCTCAATAGAATGGTGTTGTAAAGAATTATAATTGTACCATCATGGAAATGGTGTGGTGTATGTTGAATGTAGATATGGTTCCTACATTCTAGGCAAAAGTAGTTTATATAGTTGTGTATTTGTTGAATTAAGCACCCACCAAAGTGCTCAAAAACATCACTCCTTGTGAAGCATGGACTAGAAAAAATCCCTCTATTTAACATTTGAGAGTGTTAAGATGTACATCCTCCATACACATCCCCAGAGTGAAAAGGAAAAAGTTGGATGAAAAATCCTTGAAATGTTGTTTTCTTCAATACAGCTCAAAATCAAAGGGATATCGGCTTCTAGATCTTTCTATAAACAAGTATATTAATAGGGATGTAGTTTTTGATGTGGAAAATTTTGTAACACATCTCCCTAACCATCACTTTTAAGCCACCAAACATGTAGAATTATTGATATTGAAGAAGGGGAACTTAAGGATATTTACCGTGTAGAAGAATCTTGTTAAAAATCAAGAGAAGAGGTCTTGTTTCCAATTGACCAATTTTCACCTCTATCTCTATAAGTATAGAAAAAGGTACACAGGCTAACATGGAAATCTAATGATGATATAGAGATCTAAATCATGATTCACGAAGCTATGAATTATACTCCTCTCAGAAATATCACACTTGGAGACATGTCCCTTAATGTTTTTCCCCTTTTGTCCATCTTTTTCAACATCTGAACTAGGTTCTAGGAATTTGCAAATGCGAAACAACCATTTTCAAATCCTCAATAGGAGGGCCTCCTAAGAGACCCTAGGGTCATCTAGGTGACCTATCCTTAAGTTGCAAGATCACCTAGGTGACCTACCCTAGCAAAAGGGGTGACCCACTTCCCAAAAGGGGTAACCCTGTCATGTTTTGGCATGAATGATTTCTTCCAATTCTACCTAGTTTATTTCTATTTTTATATTTTGATTCAAAGTTCCTTCATGCACAAATGAATTATTATTTCCACTAACTATTTGTCAACTCTCAATCACTCTTTTGTTCGCTCTTGATCAATTCATAGTGATCTTCTCCTCTCTATCTCTTGTGATCTTCTAATCAAACTCAATTATCTCCCAAATTAATCCCTATTAACTCCCCAATCACCCCCACCTATTTTTCCCATTTTCTACCTATAAATATCCCCTCTATTATTTTAGGGGAGGTTGAGAATTACTCTTACATTCTTGTGCTATTCAATCTTATGCATAGGGAACCCCCATATAATTCTTATGCTCTTGTAGGACTATGTGAGCCTTTTACTTTCATTTTGTCATTTCTTCTAAGCCCAAATCCATTTCCTCATATTCCCACCTTTATCCCTATCATCAAGAGTAGGACCGCATTGCTACAGAGGAGGAGATGGTTGTCACAAGATCTCTAAGGACAAAAGCTTGGTACTAGTGCCCAAATTATACAAGTTCTTTAATTTGTTTTAGTAGTAATTAGCTCATCATCTTGCCCTTGAGGAAATAAAATTTATGTTTATTTTCTCTTGGTTAGTGTGGAATTTATTTCTTTTCATTTCTTGTCTAGATTAGATTCATTTCTTATTGTGCTTAGAGTAATTACAGATTTCATCTTCTTAGAATACCTTACATAAAAACACAAAAAAATAAAGAAACATAGATAAATTGCATTTAGGAACAACCATTTAGACTTGTATTCATATTTCAATTTTTAGTAGTAAATTAGTTCATATCAAATTTTGAGAAAAGAGCAAAAAACTTGCATTCATCTAGTATAAGTTCATTTACAAAATCATAAAACATTTGAAAACACTCAAAACAACAAGGAATCCCATGATCTCATCATGAAGCACAAAACTCAACAATTTCAACAAACAAATGTTTAAACAAGGAAGCCCTTGATCTTGTCATGAGGTACAAAACACAAAATTCAACAAAGTCAAATCAAAATAGAAAATAAACATCCATCTCCTCCACTTAGCATTTGATGTGTCCAAGTGTGAGGGAAGATTTGATCCAAAAAGTCTTGGAAGAAATTAGGGAGAACCCCACACACACAATAAAACTCCACTAAGGAAACAGCCAAAGAGCAAGAAGAAATTTCAAGGCTTATTCAACAATAAAATGAACAAAGAAGACAAGAGAGGAGCTTCATAATAGAGAACTTAGGCTCTATGAAGAGATCATTAAGATAAAACAAAGGATACTAGATACATTTCATCTTTATGCAACAAATGAGCTAAATAGGCTTAGAGCAAGTGACCCTCTAGGTGATCATAAGAATAACAACAACAACTCCAATCCAATGTTTCCATCAACAATCACAATAATCAACAACTACACACTCAAGCCATAACATGATCAATTTAACTTCCATCTATTATATTCTGCTTCCTCTAGAACAAAACACCCCCTCAATTCCACCACCACTAGACTGGTTATTGTCAAGAGAGCAAGAGTGACCAAGTGGGTGACTTTAGCAAGAATACGGTTCATGTGTTGCATCAGAGTCTAACTCACTAGAATAAGATTGAGTTGATTTTAAACAACACATGTTGGTAGGATATAGAAGGTTGTGAGGCACCACATGTGTAATTTGGGTCATTTCTAGACCCATATATCCATTATATACAACTTAAATAGCCTTAAAAATACCTATGATATGCTTAAATAAGTTATAAAAGAGTAAAATATCATAAATAAAAAGGTAAATTTGAGAGAGGGAGATAATTAAGTGTTATTATGAAAGGATATGATGGAAAGGCATTATGAAGAGGCATTAAGAGGCTATATAAAGAAGGGAAAAGTGATAAGTAAGAGCATGGATCATATGAATTATATATGTGTGAGAATAAGGAAGATGATAAGTGGGAGTAAAGCATGAGGAATTAATTATAAGATATTTAAAAAGTATATTAATATATGATTTTATGTATATATTGGTGTATATATATGAATATATAATTTCTTATAATTTGGTTTATACTTATTGCATATCTAAGTTCTCCCATTTTATTGCACTAGGTCGAGGTTTACTACATATAACAGAGTATAAAACCTTAGACTTTGGTCTAGGTTTTTCTATCATCATTTGGTTCCGTTGCAAGGACCTCGGTTATTATTGTATAAGGAGGGAGAAATTAGTGTTAAAAAGTTGAGAAGTGAAAATTTTTAATTTTTTTTAAATTATACATGTTGAAAATATTTATAATTAAGAGGTGTGGTAATACACAATAATCACTAGCCCTCAGGGAAAAAGGCACTAAAGTGATGGCATACATAAGGGGGGAGATCCAAAAAACATGAATTGTAGTAGTTGATTGAATCATAGTCAAGTGTAGCATCACTTGCTCAATTCAAGTAAATAAAGAAATTATTTATTTCAATGGGAAAGATTGGAGAAAGAGTGAAGAAGAAAAATGAGAATTTAATGTGTGTAAAAGATATACTGGAAGAAGAATTGATTAAAGTTAAAAAGTGTAATTCAAAACTAATAGAAAAGATAAAATATTAAGAAAGGATAATTATGAATATTTATGTAAAAATAATATTCTAGAAAAAGAAAAATGAAGAATTAGAAGAGGAAAATAGTTTAGAAGAGGGAATATCAAAGTTGAAAGAATATAATAGTATGTTGGATCAATTTCTTGCAACATTTCAAAAGGAAATTTATAATTATCTAAGACCAAAGGCTTCACTATGTGATATTTCATGTGATATAAATGATTTATGTTGCTCATTTGATAAATCATTTGGTAGATGCAATATAGCTCAAGTTTCTATAGATAAAGAATGTAAGGTTGGAAATAATGTGTTGGCATCTGCAAATATTGCTAGTTGTGATGATAAGAGTAAAAGACATTTTGAAACGAATGTTGGTTTCAAGATGATGAAAAGAATAGGATATGCAAGAAAAGGTTTGGGAAAGTATGAAAAAGGAATTAAAGAGCCCATTAAACCAAGAGTTTAGCTAAAGAATGAAGGTCTTGGATATGGAAAAGTAGATGATGTTACAAGTAAAATAGGTACTAACAAATCAATTCAAGAAATACAATGCTCTCATTGTCATAGGCAAGGACATAGAAAATACATGTGTTGGGATCTTCATCCTTGTAGTTGTTGTGGATTGAAGAATCATTCTAAAAAGATGTGTTCGAATAGAGAGTTGAAGAAAGAATCTATCATGCCAACATTTCCCATGTGGTCACGACACACAACACACATGTCATGTCCACATTTTCTATGTGGTCATGACACGAAATGTCAAAAAAATTCTACTCGCCTCTAAAAAACCCCTCACATGCAACAAGCGTGCTCAGTGGCATATGCAGAAAGGTGCAAAACGTTAATCAAATGTCGGGGTAATGCGAACACTTTTCGCAACCCCTGCGAGATGTAAGCCTACTAAGGGGTTGTGCGACGTGGGAAGTGTCGCTAAGAGGGTAGATTCCAAAATAGGATCTAACCCTAGTTTTCTTAGATGATGTGATGTGATTTCGATAGGTTTCGAAATCCAACTCTAAGAACTATAACAAAAAATGAGATTAATTATTTTCATCAAAACTTAATTTCAAATTAATCAAAGATAATTAATGTGATAGATTAAACACATGAAATAACCACTTAATTACCCCTTTCTTAATCTAGGAAAAATTTGGCAGCATAACGCCACCTCATTATTAATGGGGAAATAATTTTTAAATACACAACCTTTATTACAACCTTATCAAAAGGAAATATGAATTAAATCTAATTACACCTATAAAATAATTTATTTTAACATTCACTCAAGGCAATGAAAATAAAATACATTCACATTAATTAATTAGATCAATTAATTAAAATTTGCACAAGGTTTGCACAAGTACAAAGATGAAGGGATAAATAAATTAATTTTCAAATAAGACAACAATATATTTCACACCAAAATTCCCACTAAAAAAATCTACTAATTAAGTTAAAAAGACTAGGGTTAAATTTAAACCCACTTACCCAATAAATCAAAAAAGCAATTAAATAAGGCAATAAAAGAATTTAAATTAAATAAATTTAAACCCACTTAACTCAATAAATCAAAAAGCAATTAAATAAGGCAATAAAAGGATTTAAATTAAATAAATTTAAACTCGCTTAACTCAATAAATCAAAAAGCAATTAAATAAGGCAATAAAAGAATTTAAATAAAATAAAATTCCAAACATTATTTCCCAAATCAAAAGGCAATAAAAGGATTTAAATTAAAATAATTTAAAAATAACACCTCTAGTTAAAACCATTTATAAAAGAAATTAATTTAAATCGAAATATACTCTTAAACCTAATTTACTCCAACATTCCTTAATTGACCAAGGCAATAAAATTAAAGTAATTTATTTGCAATCTCTAAAGTCAATAAATAATTAAAAATCGCCTATAAGCTAAGAACTAGCCAAAATAAATTTAAAAGGGTTTAAATTAAATAGTTTTCTAACATCAACTCCACACCCCAAACTCATTTTTAAAAAGCCCACTAAAGTTGGGTAAAATTTAATCCCGCTAACTTAATAAATCAAAAGGCAATGAGATAAAGCAATTAAAATGGCTTTATGAGAAAAGAAAAATTTAAAGAAAGGAAACTCACATGCACCAAAGGAGCAATATTTTAATCTCTTATAATTGCCTAGGATAAATAATTTCTCCTCTTTTCTAACCCTAATCTATCTTTTCCTATTTCCTTGTTTTAGCAAAACCCTAACTCATTTTGTATTTTGCTTTCTAAGTTTTCCTTTCTCTTCTAACCTAACCCTATTTTTCTTCTTTTTGTTCTTATTGTTTTCCTGTAGGTTTCTCATGGTTGCCATGGAGGTCACTACATTTAGGAAGGTAACACAGGGTTTTCTCTTTGAATGCCACTGTGTGTGTGTATAATGTTGCAGTGTTAAACTTTGAACATATATGTTGATATAATCTCTTTTTTGTTTCAGATCAAAGATGAAAACATGACAGAGAAGGAGGCGTTGATAAATATACATATATTTTTTTGAAATGTCACAGGTTGAAAGAGACGGCCGAATAGGGTATCGATGGCCATTACCAAACTGAGGATGCAGATCATAGGTTTTAATGGGGCACTGAGTGCCATAGAAAAGGAAGAGGAGAGCGGGAGTGGGGGTGGCCTCCCCGCCATCCATTGCAGAAAAACCAGTGGCAGCGGCCATGGCCGCCGCCCTTCATTTGATCTTTTTTTTGTTTGTAGCAAAAAAAAATGTTTAGGGATGCGAAACCCTAACACAAGAAAATGTTTTATATTTTATTTTTTAAATGTGTTTTTTGCCAATAGTTAAAAGATATACAATATATAAATATATGCATGTATAAAAATATATATTCATATATAAGATGAAAATAAAGGGTTTGTGTGTCTGTATATATATACATACACAGGTATATATACTCAGCTACATTGCCGAAGTTAATTTTCTATAATGAAAGAAACATAGTGAATATAAAATAGGAGATGTAAAGAAGATTTATATATACCCTTTTTTTTACATAACTTTTGCAAGTATTTTTCTGTCTGTATTTTTTTTTTTAAAAACAAATAGCAAACTAAAATATCATATTTTACTTTTGAAAACTAAGGAATATCATCTATTTCTTCCCAACCTTCAAACAATTTTCATTCAATACTATATAAAAGCAATAAATTGTACATTTCACACAGCAGGCCTTTTAAATAATTTTCTTTTCTCAAGCAAACAGGCAGTAACATGAACATTCTCTTTTCTCCACAATATCTATATTCACATATTGCATATGTTTATTTTTGAGACTATAACAAGAAATAATACAGTATACTTTGTTTTGAAAACTATTACAAGAACCATACAGCATTTTTTTAACAAACTACTATAGAAGTAATGCAGCATTCATTTCTTTTGAAAACCACTACAATAGATAAACATCAACTCCACATTGGAAATAACTTGAATACATAAATATATTTTCTATTTACAACATATACACAAAGCGAGTTCATTCTCTTACAATGGTTACAACAAGGCCACAAGGGCCATGGCTTCCTCATAGCCATACATTACAAAAATAATAGAATGTGCAACTCCCACCAAAGCTCCAAAACTCCAATGTCATCAAACCTATCACAAAAATAGCAAAGGCTTTCACATGTCCATGGGATGCTCACCTCCCTGCCAAAGACTCGAGAAGAGTCACCCCTGATCTTGGAGGTCACCCACAAACTCAGTTTCACACCACAACAAGATTCACATAAAAACACACACAAACAATTTTACACCCTCCCAAGGCTTGCACACAACTAATCTATTTTCATGGAATTTGAGGGTAGGAGAGTGCACTTGTAAAGCCTCACAAATCATGTAAAAGAATTTACACCAACTCAAAAATAAATGAAGTAAATAATCCACTTAAATACAACATCGCAATAACCAAATTCAAAAAGAAGTAAATAATCCACTTAGATACAACTTTCAAAGATAAAAGATGCAATTAATCTTCTTAATCACAATATCTCAAACAAAAGATACTCTTATAAATACAAATCTTAATGTCAATAAATCTTACATATTTGCGTTCTTAATCCAAGTAACAAGCACTATAAAATAATATACATAAATCATTTGGCAAACATGCCTTAATACATCCAAATAGGTACAATAAACAAGTACATCAATAACAAATAAATCAAATACACTCTCCAGCTGCACGAACCTAGTGGTCCACCACCTGCAAAGTGAGAGATGGGAACATGGCTCAGGTGCTTTTCCACTCAACCATGAAGTATTTACACTTCCCTAGATCCCTCCCTGAAATGAAGGAAACCCAGCCCTACATGAAATGTCTAGCTACCTGGTAACAACTGTAGGAGGGAACACCTGATGCAACTCTGATGTCTAAATGTGCAATTCTAACTAATGAAAAGCAAATTGTCTCACAATAGGATGTGGCAGAGATATCAATAAATAAGTTTTCTAGACAATAAACATCTATTTCAATGTCATTCCGATTAGATCTAATCATTTCAAGTAAATTGGTCAATTCCCAAAAAGAGGAAAATCCATCTCTGATATGTCCACATTCGGCACTGCAATCCCAAAAGTAACCCAATACATTTCTATATAAAAACTATTTCTTTTCCCAAGAAGCAAGAAATATTAAAGTAAAGAATCGAAAGTACAAGTTTTCAATCAATCCAATTCCCTTTTCCCAAAACATTAAATAAGGAAAAATACACTTTCAAACAAAAATTGATCTCTTTATACATACAATCTACAATCATAAGTTTATCAGTTTGATATAGTTTCCAATCTTGCATTTCAGTCACTATGTCTTCCATAAAAATTATTCTAAGGTATTAATCTATCTTGCTATTATTTTTGTGACAGAAAGTTTTAAAAACAACAAAAACAATAAAACCATAAAAAATAGACCTCCTATCACCACTACAATAGGAACTTTTGCAGAAATAAAAGATGAACAAAGATCATAGTATAATCTAATTTTTTATCATAAAAACATTATAAAAATCTCATTCTCAGATTGCTCTAACTTATTTGTCATTCTAGTGACAGGAAACGAGTCTATTTACACATGCAATTTTTAAGCACATATATCTTTCTAAAACATTCATGTCATTGTGGTAACAGGAAATTTTGTAGAATCTAACAGATAATCAACTGAGTTTATAAAAAATCTACTGTCATCCATTAAAAATGCTTCAACAAAGTTTTGAACAACAATTTTCATGAGAAAAGTATCTACAGAAATAAGATAGTTTCCTCTAAATCTTTTGAGTTTGAGTTTTATCAGAGAAAGGTTGATTTGCTAATCTACCATTGTTTTTAGCCATCATAAAAAGAAATACAATCATACTAATGTTGACAGAGAATTTACCTACGGCGATCTAGAGATTCTAAGGTCTACAAAGAACGTTTATAGCAGCCATAGAAGATCTTATCATTAGTTTCCATTAATCTTAAACATCAACTCCTGAGAATAGAGACTTTGTTTCTAGTTGATCTAAACAAGAAATAAAATAAAAATGACTGGGTCAAACCAGTCATCCATTCAGATGAATCAAGGAAAATAGTCAATCGACCATATAATGGGACGGCTCAACTAAGGTGAAAAGTCCAAACTAAGGAATGGTTCAAGCAAATGATGGGTTGATTAGGAAGAGTGGCCAATTTAAATGCAACGGCCAAGACAAACATCTAGGATAAAAGGAGCAGCGACTAGCCTTTCTGCACTTTGATTCCATGAGAAGAGAGTGATAGGTCAAAGGTAAAGTTAACGGCACACACCAAAATGGACTTAAGCAGGAAAACATAAGGTATAATATAACGCCAATCTTAAGGATGGATAACAAGTGGCTAGGAAAAAAAAAAGAAGAAACAGCCCAAAAAGATGTACAGCCAGTCTCAGCATGGATCAACCTAAACACATACAGTCACCCTCTAAATCAAGCAGATAAAATTGACCTCAGAACAAATATAGCCAAGTTTATTTAGATGCAACAAAAGAAATTCAAAGAAAACCTGGAGATAGCAGTCGAATGATAAGGAATTTACAGTTTGAAGTCATTGCCTCAGTTTCTTTCTCCTATCGCAGACTCCAATTCTTCTTCCTATCGCTGAGGTAAAACCATTCTCTCTACAATTCGTAGTGCCTTCTCAGCTGAGCTATATGTTCCTTTATTAAAAAAATTTCCTCTTATTTTTTAGCAATCAGAATTTAGTTTTTAAAAATTGAAGTTATATTTCAGTTTACATGATATTTCTACCAATAGAATTTGAGAAGAAAGTTATTTAAAACAAATAAATAATATCTTCTTTTGCAACTTATTGTCGCATGGGTGACAATAATAAATTTAATTCTTTTGTTTACTCATCTAAATATAATAACACTATTTTTAATATTATTTAAACTATTTTACTAAAATACTATTATTCAAATAAGTCAAGAAGTAATAAAATAAATTAATACAAAAGTACACACATTTTTTAATATAATATAATTATTTAAATTTATTTCACATATTGTCTTCCAAACATCTTATAAACAATATTTTATTTTTTATTTAACTAACACACAATACATCATTTGAGAATATTTCAAAAAGATATTAAATTAAAGTAATCACATCATGCATTCAAAAATGATTAAAATTGTGCATTAAAGAAATCAAAGCCATTCAATAATGCATATGCAACTACATGATGTGTGTGATTGCATCAGGGTAATCCATCCATCAGTTCTTGCCAAGTGGCTAGAACATCTCTACCTCAGCCATGCTCTCATCTTCGACGAGTACCTGCATCTATTTGCACCCAACTCGACGTCAATAGGTTAGTGTCTCCAAAAACATATTTGAAGCAATTCATTACATCAATATTCAATATTTAAAACAAATTTCCAATTTTCATCAATATAACTCATAATAATTACCTCCACGTATGTAAAATTACTTAAAGTAAAGTCAATCAAAATAATTGTTCACTAAACTAGAATAATCATATTAGTTCATAAAAACGAGACATGACATCCTTCCCCAATTGGAAGAGACATCATCCTGATGTCTTATTAAACATCAAAACAATAAAGTGTCCATCTACCACCAATAAAGTATCAAGGTGTCATAAAATAATAACATCAACTCAAAGTATCAAAAGATCATAATCACAACTCAAAGTATCATAAAATAATAATCAAACTCAAGTATCATAATCCATGCATGAGTAAGAAATCTAAGCTATATCCTCAAATAAGGAAAAGATCTATCAATCTCCTCTGCATCCTCCCATGTGGCACTGTCCTCAGAATATTGATCCCATTGGACCTTATATTGTACCACATCTCTGCTACGCAACTTAATGTTGCACTTCCCCAGAATTTGAGTGGGCTCCACCAGCACCACTCTTGGATCCTGAACCTATAATGCATGCCAATAAAGAATATCTGACGTGTTAGGATGATAAATCTTAAGTAAAGACACATGAAAAACATTATGGATTCTATTAAGTGCAGGTAGGAGAGCAAGTCTGTAAGCTGCAAGATTAATCACTTCCAGAACTTTGAACGGTCCCACAAAACAAGAAGTAAGTTTGGACACTTTGCCAAATGACACTAAACTCTTATGAGGTTTGACACTCAAAAAGACTTTGTCACCATCTGAAAACTATCTAAGAGTTCTATTCTTATTTGCATAACTCTTTTGATGACCTGAAGCTTGCTTCAACTTCTCCTTGATCAATTTTATCTGATCATCCATTTCTCTTAACATTTCAGGACCAATCACAATTTTGTCCTCCACTTTATCCCAACTGATAGGTGTTCGACACCTACGCCCATAAAGAGCTTTGAAAGGTGTCATTCCCAAAGATGCATGGTATGAATTGTTATATGCAAACTCAACCAATGGAAGGTACTCTTCCCATTTATACTACTGATCCATACAATACATTCTGAGAAGGTCTTCTACTGCTCGATTAACTCTTTATGTCTGACCATCCATTTGAGGATGATAAGTTGAACTAAAATTCAACTTTGTACCCAAAGCTGCATTGAGAGTTATCCAAAATCTAGATGTCATGCAAGTGTCTCGATCTAAAATGATCATCTCAGGAACTCCATGCAATCTGAAAATCTCCTCTACAAACTTCTTAGCTAAGATCATAGAACCATCTGAAAGATTCCCTAGAATAAAATGTGCTACCTTTGTCAACTTGTCTACAATCACTAAGATGACATCATACCTATTCTTAGACATAGGTAACCCTTGAATAAAGTCCATGCTTATTACTTGCCACTTGTGCTTAGGGATATTGTGCGGATACAACAATCCTGCTAGATGCACATGCTCAGCCTTAACTCACTGGCATTCCAAACATTAAGCTACAAATTTCATCACATCCCTCTTAAGTCTAGGCCAAAAGTATAAAGGTTTCAAACCTTCAACCATCTTTGTCACTCCAGGGTGACCTGAATAAGGTGCATTGTGAATCTCTTCAAGCACTGACTTCCTCAACTCTCCTGAGTTAGGAATATACATCCTTCCCTAAAATCTCAAAAGTCCATCTAATTCTATAACATAACCATCAAACCTGTGATCTAAGGGGTCTACTTCCAAAGCTTGCTTTACTCTTTCATAATGCTCATTCCCTTGAAGATTTTGAATCACTTTCTGTTTCAAACTGGATCTCATAGTAACAATGGTAGCCAGATGTCTTCTCCTACTAAGAGCATCTACTACTCTATTTTCCTTTCCTTTTATATACTCAATTCCAAAGTCATACTCACTAAGGAATTCTAACCATCTCTATCATGCATTAAGGTTAGGTTGAGTAAATTTATACTTGAGCCTTAGATGATCTGTCTTTAATTCAAAGGGCTTACCTAGAAGATAATGCCTCCACATCTAAAGTGTGTGAACTATGGCAGCTAACTCAAGATCATGTGATGCGTAGTTGAACTCATGTTGCTTTAACTTTCTTGACTCATAAGAAACCACTTGCTCATTCTACATAAACACTCCTCCTAATCCTTATCCTAAAGCATCTATTATAACTGTAAAGTGCCCATTAGGATCTGGTATGGTCAGGATAGGAGCAGTCGTGAGCTTTTCCTTTAACACTTGGAAAACTTGCTCACACCTTTCTGTCCATTAAAATTTCTTACCCTTCTTTTGAAGTGTAGTAATTGGTGCGACTGTGGTTGAGAAACCTTCCACAAACTTTCTATAGTAACCTACAAGTCCCATAAAACTTCTAACTTCTGTCACACTCTACGGTGCAGGCCATTCCATTATTGTATTTATTTTTTTAGGATCAACTACAATCCCTTCAGCTGAGATCACATGACCAAGGTAGTACACTTTATCTTCAAAGAATGTACACTTAGATAATTTACCATAAAGCTTTCTTTCTCTCAATAGCTGCAAAACAATTCGGAAATGCCTTTCATGTTCTTCCACTAATTTAGAGTATATCAATGTCATCAAGGAAGATTAACACAAAATCATCTAAACAATCTCTGAAAATGCTATTCATTAAATTTATGAAATCTTTTGGAGCATTAGTCAACCCAAATGGTACTACTATGAACTCGTAGTGACCATATCAAGTCCTAAAAGTTGTTTAAGAGATGTCCTCATCCTTAATCCGCAATTGGTGATAACCAGATCTAAGGTCTATCTTTGAGAACAGTGTTGCTCCTTTCATCTGATCAAAGATCTCATCTATCCTTGGAAGTGGATACTTGTTCTTTATAGTATCCTTGTTAAGCATCCTATAATCAATGCATAATCTCAAAGTACCATCCTTCTTCTTTACAAAGATGACCAGTGCGCCCCATGGTGACACACTAGGTCTAATAAACCCTTGATTTAGCAACTCCTACAATTGTGCCTTAAGCTCTTACAACTCTGTAGTAGTCATTTTGTAGGGTACCCTAGATTGCAACTCAGTCCCTTGTAGCAAGTCAATCAAGATGTCAAATTCTCTCTTTGGCAGCAATTCTATCAACTCTACAGGAAATACATCTCTGAGATCTCTAAGGATTGGATAGTCATTGAACATTGTTCTTCTTTATCAAGGTCCTTTACTTGGACAACATAAATGGCACATCCTTTCCTTTTGGATTTCTTCAATTGCATAGCTAAGATTTATCTAAGCTCTAAAGGTCTCTTTGTTCCATTAATTTCCACTTGGTTCCCTAGGTCATCCAAACATCTAACAACCTTGTCTTCACAATTTACTAGAAACTTATGTTTAGTTAACCAGTTGATTCCTAGAATTACATCATAAGAGCCTAAAGGTGCTACATACAGATTCACTTGTGTCTGAAAACTAGGAAGCTCTAACTCACTGCAAGCTAGACATGAGTCTACCCTCTTTTCTGCACTATTGTCATATTGTATCATCCAAGAGTTTTCCATATGTCTGAGTCTAATAGATAACTTAGATACTACTCTAGGATCAACAAAACATTCTGTGGCACTAGTATCAATTAAAATAGAAATAGGTAGTCCATAGAGCTTACCTTGGAACTAAATAGGTGTTGCTTGAAACTTTGCTTGCCGATTATCCATTGTGGCATGAATCTGATGCTGCAGTGCTCCTTGTTGATTCTTGATTCCTCTTTTCTGTGGACATGCATTTGCATAATGCTCTCCTCCATAGTTGTAACATCCACCCTTAGGTGCTCTTGGTCCTTCAGCTCTTTCCTTCTGATTGTTGTTTCTGTTATTATTGCCACCTCTTTTTTTTCCACCATTCCCATCCTCAGAATTAATGCCTCTCTTCAAATTCATAATCTATCTATTATTGCCTTGGTTGTTATTCTTTTGATAGTTCTGTTGATTATTCTATGGTTTCTTATTTAAAAACTTAGCATCTCTTTGCTTATGGTAATTAGTTGTCTGTTGCAACCTCTTCTCTTGCTTTATTGCTTTCTCAAAAGTGGCATCCATAGTGAGTGGGTTATGAATATCTACCATAGCTCCAATTTGTGGCTTTAATCCCAAAATAAACTTTCTAATCCAAAATCTCTCATTTGTCTGATACTGTGGAACATACTTAAGTAGATGAGAAAACCTTTCCCAATAACTGGTCACTAACATACCTCCTTGGATCAAGTTCTAAAACTTTGTCATCTTCTTGTCAAAGAATAACTATGGTAACCATCTTTTTCTAGATAGTTGTAAGAATATCTCCCAAGTTATTTCACTAGGTAATAGCTTTTTATCCACCTTCTCATTATCCCACCAAGTTGCTGCTTCACCAGTCAACTGGTAAGATCCCCATATAGCCTTAGTGTGATCTAAAAGGTTTTAGAGTTCAAAGTACTCCATTTCTATTATCCAAAACTCAGCTCCATCTCCTATGGTCTTTCCATCAAATTTTGGCACTCATACTTTCTTGAGGTCTTTCCCCAATTCTTTAGCTATCTTTGCTTGATTATTAACACTAGCTCCAACTTTAGGAACTATAATTTCTGCCCTTAGATTCTCATTTTGTATCTCAATGCTTGGTTTTACATTAGCATTCTGACCTCTAGGAATTCCTCTGATCTCCTACTCAAGAGTATTCATCCTCATGTCCTGTCGGGCCAAGAGATCAAGAATACAGTCAAATCTTTGATCTTGGTCATTACTGGCATCTCCACAATCCATAGTAGTTCGACCACCATGAGCACCTCCACGTGATCCTCTACCTCGACTACTTCCTGATCTGTCACCACGATCAGTGTTTCTTGTATTCATGATGGATAATCTATATAAAGTTTGCAACTTTAGCACAATAGTCCCAAAAACAAAGGCCCTAGTGTTAAACCTAGAGCTCTAATACCAAATGTTAAGACTCACAAATTATGTAAAAACATTTAAACCAACTCAAAAAATAAATGAAGTAAATAATCCGCTTAAATACAACATCGCAATAACCAAATTCAAAAAGAAGTAAATAATCCACTTAGATACAACTTTCAAAGATAAAAGATACAATTAATCCACTTAATCAAAATATCTCAAACAAAAGATAATCTTATAAATATAAATCTCAATGTCAATAAATCTTACATATTCACATTTTTAATCCAGGTAACAAGTACTATAAAATAATATACATAAATCTTTTGGCAAACATGTCTTAATACATCCAAATAGGTACAATAAACAAGTACATCAATAACAAATAAATTAAATACTCTCCAGATGCACAAAACCAAGTGGTCCACCACCTACAAACTGAAAGACGATAACATGGCTCAAGTGCTTTTCCACCCAACCATGAAGTATTTACACTTCCTCGGGTCCCTTCCTGAAATGAAGGAAACCCACCCTGCATGAAATGTCTAGCTACCTGGTAACAACTACAGGAGGGAATACCCGATGCAACCTTGATGTCTGAATGTGCAATTCTAAGTAATGAAAAGTAAATTGTCTCACAACAAGATGTGGCAGAGATATCAATAAATAAGTTTGCTAGACAATAAACATCTATTTCAATGTCATTCTGATTAGATCTAATCATTTTAAGTAAATTGGTCAATTCCTAAAAAGAGGAAAAGCCATCTTTGATATGTCCACATTTGGCATCGCAATCGCAAAAGTAACCCAATGCATTCCTATATAAAAACTACTTCTTTCCCCAAGAAGCAAGAAATATTAAAGTACAAGTTTTCAATCAATCCAATTTCCTTTTCCCAAAACATTAAATAAGGAAAAATACACTTTCAAGCAAAAATTGATCTCTTTATACATACAATCTACAATCATAAGTTTATCAGATTGATATAGTTTCCAATCTTGCATTTTAGTCACTATGTCTTCCATAAAAATCATTCTAAGGTATAAATCTATCTTGCTATTATTTTTGTGACAGAAAGTTTTAAAAACAACAAAAACAATAAAACCATAAAAAATAGACCTCCTATCACCACTACGACAGGAACTTTTCTAGAAATAAAAGATGAACCAAGATCATAGTATAATCTGATTTTCGATCATAAAAACATTATAAAAATCTTATTCTTAGATTGCTCTAACTTATTTGTCATTCTGGTGACAAGAAACGAGTCTATTTAAGCATACAGGTTTTAAGCACATATATCTTTCTAAAACCTTCATGTTGCTGTGGCGATAGGAACTATGGTAGAATCAAACAGATAATCAACTGGGTTTATAAATAATCTATTGTCATCCATTGAAAATGTTTCAACAATTTTTTGAACAGCAATTTTCATAAGAAAAGTATCTACAGAAATAAGGCAGTTTCCTCTAAATCTTTTAAGAGTTTGAGTTTTATTAGAGAAAGGTTGATTTGCTAATCTACCATTGTTTTCAGCCATCATAAAAAGAAATACAGTCATACTAATGTTGACAGGGAATTTACCTACGGTGATCTGGAGATTTGAAGGTCTACATAGAACGTTTATAGAAGTCATAGAAGAACTTATCATTAGCTTGCATTAATCTTAAACATCAACTCCTGAGAATAGAGACTTTGTTTCCGGCTGATCTAAACAAGAAATAAAATAAAAATGACTGGGTTGAACCAGCCAGCCATTTAGATGACTTAAGGAAAACATCTAATCAACCATACAATGGGATGGCTCAACTAAGGTGAAAAGCCCAAACTAAGGAACAATTCAGGAAAATCATGGGTCGATTAGGAAGAGCAGCTAGCTTAAATGCAACGGCCAAGTCAAACATCTAGGATAAAAGGAGCAGTGGCCAGCCTTTATGCACTTTGATTCCATGAGAAGAGAGCAATGGGTCAAAGGTAAAGTCAATAGCACACACCAAAATGGACTCAGGTAGGAAAATAGAAGGTATAATATAACGCCAATCTTAAGGATGGATAACAGGCGGCTAGGAAAAAAAACTACCCAAAAAGATGCACAGTCAGTCTCAGCATGGATCAACCCAAACACATATAGTCACCCTCTAAATCAAGTAGATAAAATTGACCCCATAATAGATACAGCCAAGTTTATTTAGATGCAACCAAAGAAATATCAAAGAAAACCCAGTGATAGTAATCGAATGATAAGGAATTTGCAGTTTGAAGTCGCTGCCTTGGTTTCTTTCTCTTGTTGTAGACTCCAATTATCCTTCCTATTGCTAAGGTAAAACTGTTCTCTCTGCAATTCATGGTGCCTTCTCAGCTAAGCTATATGTTCCTTTATTAATTTTTTTTCCTCTTATTTTTAGTGATCAAAATTTAGGTTTTAAAAATTGAAGTTATATTTCAGTTTGCATGATATTTCCAACAATAGAATTTGAGAAGAAAGTTATTTAAAACAAATAAATAATATCTTCTTTTGCAACTTACTGTTGCATGGGTGATAGTAATAAATTTAATTCTTTTGTTTACTCATCTAAATATAACAACACTATTTTTAATATTATTTAAACTATTTTACTAAAATACAATTATTCTGATAATTCAAGAAGTAATAAAATAAATTAATACAAAAGTACACACATTTTAATATAATATAATTATTTAAATTCATTTCACATATTGTCTTCCAAACATCTTATAAACAATATTTTATTATTTATTTAACTAACACACAATACATCATTTGAGTATATTTTGAAAAGATAATAAATTAAAGTAATCACATCCTACATTCGAAAATAATTAAAATTGTGCATTAAAGCAATCAAAGCCATTCAATAATGCATATGCAACTATGTGATGTGTGTGATTGCATTAGGGTAATCCATCCATCAGTGACTAGAACATCTCTACCTCATCCATGCTCTCATCTTCGACAAGTACCTGCATCCATTTGCACTCAACTCGACGTCAATAGGTTAGTGTCTTCAAAACATAGCTGAAGCAATTCATTGCATCAATATTCAATATTTAAAACAAATTTATAATTTTCATCAATAAAACTCATAATAATTACCTCCACGTATGTAAAATTACTTAAAATAAAGTCAATCAAAATAATTGTTCACTAAACTAGAATAATCATATTAATTCATAAAAATGAGATGTGACAGGACTGATCTCAACTCTAGAGGTGCACCCAAAATCTCAAATAACTCATATTTATCATAACACAAGGCCTCTAGCCTTAACATTTCTCATAATACAAGGCCTCTAGCCTTAACATTTCTCAAATATCACATTTCCAAGGCACTCATGCCTTCACAAAAATCTCAATGCTTCCCAAAATACTTCATGGCCATCAATACCTTAATAAAATAGTGAGGGTGACCTCGAGGAGGTTCACTTCTCTCCCACCCCAACAAGATGAGCTCTCCTAAATGGAGAGCTTCATCGAAACACCCAACAAAACAAACTCACACAACAAAACATCAAGACTCAAAAACACACAAGCAAGATTTCCAACACATTGAAATGTAAAAACCAAAAGGGAAGGCATCTAGCCTTGAAGCTTACCTCTAAAGCCCAAAATGTGAAGAGTTGGTGGAGAGCTTCCCAAATCTCCCTCCAAGCTTCTTGCCTTCAAACTTCTCCAAATTCAAGCTATCTCTCTCCCAAGCAATAATCAAATAAAAACAAGCCCCCCCCCAAAAAAAAAAACTCTCTCCCTCTCTCAAAGAGGGAGTTTAATAGGCTACACACAAGAGCCTTGAGGAATGAGAAGGTGACACATGTCACCTTCTCCTTCCTCCTCACAATCCCATTCACCAACTCCAAGGGATGAGGAGGCAACACATGTCACACTCCTATCCCTCAAAACCTCACTCTCTCACAAGTTCTCTCACACGTGTGAGAGCATAGTGGAGAGGTGAGCCCCACTTGTAGGCTCCATGAGGATAAGAATGAGACACATGTCCTCATCTTGTCCATCAAGGCAATCCCATTCCCTCCACAATGCTCTCAAACATGTGTGAGAGCATAGGGATGGGGCCTCTCACACTTGAAGGCCTTGGAAGCTTCCCAAGCCTTCAAGATAAGGTAGAACATAACCAAGGGTAATGGCAATGGTCAAGGTGGACCCTTGACTTGTCTACCCCATAACAAAATTTAAAAATTCGTCACTTAACTTTAGGGTAAAGTTAAAGTGACTCATGAAGGTAAAACTAAGGTTTAGCATGTCCAAATTAGCCCTAGACCCTAGAGGTATGACCTAGGGTCATTATTTAGCCAAAATAAACATCATATGGTCCATAAAATCACAAGAAAAGGCCCAATAAAATAAATGACACCAAAATGGTGCAATTTAAACAATACACATTTACAACACATCAATAAAATAAATAAAAAGGGTAAACCCTAATCAGAATTAAATATAAATGCAGACATCACAAAATCATCATGTCCAACACAAGTGACCTTGGTCCCTCTTGGGACTAGATCAACCTAAACATGGATATCACATAGCGTTACGGGATGGCCTCTGATTTTCCATGGGCATAGAAAATCACATGCACACTTTCACAAATGGATTAATAACACATGTTCATCATAGCCGAAGCAAGAGGAAATGCACACACACACACAATGTCATATTATCATCTAAATCCTAAATAGTAACACATAGCCTTATTGACAAGATTCATAATTTATTGCATTTCTAAGCAGCAAATCAAGATCAACATTACATAATAATTTATTCATTTACTCAACAACTAATATCCCAATTAGCTTCAAAGTGAATATCACATATCATATAATCATCACATGAAATCTAACATGTAAGATGTAACAACATCACAACATACTCTATCTAATTAATCAAAACATAGGGAAAGAGTCCTGAAAGTCTGAATAATGGGATTAGCAATCCCAAATGTCTATATGCTAAAGATATGCTCAATAATAAGTCTCATAAAATAAAACAAAAAGTACAACACATGGTAGCCTCGCATTACAACACTAAAGGTTCTAATTTAAACACAACAGGTGATATTCCACTCTACACTACATTGTCTCGAAGATAGAGTCACACTCTCATAAATCAAACCCTTAGCTAGGGCAAGGCAAAACAACATGGTCTACAAGTGCAACAAATCCAGACGCACAAGGTGGGTCTCACAGAATCTATGAAAGATTGTATGCAAATGAATTGTTGATGGATTGATGGATTTAATTGGAAAAAGATTACATATGTTTAAATAGTTGTATGAGTATAATTATTCATATGTCAAAAATGATAGCAATCAAGAAAGTTTAAATGTTTGCATAGGATGATTGATATTTTGAAGCAAAGGATTTCATTGTCTTGAAATACATCATGCAAATTGGAAAACTAGGAGAAAAAGGAGAAGATGAAGTTAGAGTGCACTAATGAGTGTGTTGTTAAGCATGCCAAGAGGGTTTTTTCTAAGGAAGAATTAGAGCATGCTAAGAGGGTTGTTGTTAAGGAAGAATTAGAGCATACAAAGAGGGTCATTGTTGAGGAAGAATTAGAGCACGCCATAGGGGCTGCTACTAAGGAAGAACCATGGCAAGAAAGATAATCATGAAGGATACAATTAGTTTCACCAGGTTGTCTTGAGGAGAAGATAATGTTTTAGGCTTGGGGAGAATGGTGGCAGGATATAGAAGGTTGTGAGGCACCACACATGTAATTTGGGTCATTTCTAGACCCATATATCCATTATATACCACTTAAATATCCTTAAAATGCCTCTAATATGCTTAAATAAGCTATAAAAGAGTAAAATATCATAAAGAAAAAGGTAAATTTGTGGGAGGAAGATAATTAAGTGTTATTATGAAAGGATATGATGGAAAAGCATTATGAAGAGGCATTAAGAGGCTATATAAAGAAGGGAGTATGGATCATATGAATTATATATGTGTGAGAATGAGGAAAATGATAAGTGGGAGTAAAGAATGAGGAATTAAGTATAAGACATGTATAAGATATTAAAGTATATTAATATATTATTTTATGTATATATTGGTGTATATATATGAATATATATAATTTATTATAATTTGTTTTATACTTATTGCATATCTAAGTTCTCCCTTTTTATTACATCACACCAAGGTTTAATACATATAACAGACTATAAAACCTTAGACTCTGGTCTAGGTTTTTCTGTCAATGACACATATTTTGATGAACCCAACATGAAGAGAAAATATATTTGAATGATATTTTTGCATCTCTATAGTCTTCTTCCATTTCACTTTCATCATTCTCTTTCATTCATCCATTCCATTTATTCTACAATATTTCTTATACCCCTAGAATATGATAGAATCAGATAAAGTCCAGGGGAACATCTCCTCAAATGAACCTCTAATTCCATCTTTTAATAGATACATCCCATTGGATTCATTAGTGCCAATATCAAGTCACTATGATTTCAAAGATTCAAATTCAAAGGATGCCAAACAAGAGCCCACAACTTCTTGACATTTAACAATCCAACTTGAAATCAAGATACAATCATCCAACCCAACTATTCTGATTAAGGTAAAGCATGTTGAGTTCTTGTTCAATCTAAAGTTCATCAATAGGATTGTCCTATCACAAGCTATAGGGAAATAGCCACTCAAATGGATAACAAGGTGAGCCACCTAGAAAGAAACTTGCAAGAATCTTGGGAAGCATGAGAAGATCTCCACATTGCTTATAAAGTTGAATGATCTATGACACATTGTGCATTGTTAGAAAATAATCCCAAAGTGAGTGAATGAAGATACTCAAAACAACCCACTATAAGGTAGTGAAGTTCAAAGGACAAAGGTGGCAACACCTGCCAACCTTATAGCCATGTTGATGTAACAGATCAAGATTCTAGAGAGTGGAGGCATTAAATAGGCCCAACCAAACAAAGTTGAAAAAATACCTAGAGCACAAGCTAATCCTTTTATCACTAAGGTTGAGAAAAGCCAAGAAGAAACTTGAAACCCCCCTTATTTGAACTTCTGTTCTCAAAACTCTAGTCACAACATAATTTCACCTTTTCAATAGCCTAGATGAGTCTATTCAATGCAAAAGAAAAAAAGTGATCAGAAAGAAATATATCTTTGCCAGAGATAAATCTACAAGGAATATATCCCTAGAAAGACAAATAAATATACCACTATAGTACAAACAATAGATATCAGCAAGAGATAAATATATATTATAGTAGAATAAATAATTGACATTGACAAGAGAAATGTATTGCAGCCATGGATCATAGACATGTCAATCCATCCAAGGAAGTAGAAATAAATAAAGAATATGAAATATTCCAAGTAAATATTACATCAGATGTATATTAAGAGTTGTGACCCTTCTATAAAGGTAGCCACCTATGAAAGGTTGTGACTATTTCCAATAAGAGATATAAAATAAAGAGGCAAGCAATCTTCATTGGAGAAAAGAAATATAAGAATCCATCAAAAGGAAATATATCATTAGTAATATATATTTTCTATATTCAATGAAAAACTAGTAGGTTTGCCTAGCATACCAACCCATCAATGTCTAACGGACGCATCCAACCATGCATGCATACCCAACAAACATTCAAAATTAGAAAGTCTCATTCATGGGGCCCATGTTCGCAAGAACAATGCTAGATTCCCAAAACTGATTTTTAGGGACATACCTAGAGTACTTAAAAGAACCCCTCAATTACAACATCTACAATGTTTTATTATCATATCCCCTTCTAGACTTACCAAAATTCAAGGGAGAGTGAGACCCAAATTTGCATATCAAAGCATACACAACAGTTGTGAGGGAACTCCTCCCATGGGATGGAGTTGTAGCTAGGATATATTTCCCAAGACCCTCGAAGGAATCACACTATATTGGTACTATTTCCTCCTAGAGGCCTCCATACATTCCTTCTGACAATTCATTGGTGAGTGATGAGTGCCAAGTTGCACTCATGAAATACATCTTTTTGCCTCTCTTTTTCTCCTTCCTAAGTCCATCTTTCCTAATGTTTGCACCCAAATAAGCTAGCAAGATCGTTCTATTTCATGATAAATTGAGACAGATTACTTAAGATTGTAATTTTTGATTGAGTGACTAATGTGCATGGAATTGATGGAAAAATGTAGAAACTTCTCTCTTTTTGATTCAACAGGTGTAGATGCCAGAGACAACAATTTTGTGCATCTCCAGAGATAGTCTTCAATGATCTCCAGAGACAATACCAAAGTGCCATGACCCCTGAAGTTTTGAATAAATGAAGAATGCCTCTCCAGAGCTCTGCAGGAGTCTAAAGCATCTCTAGAGCTAAACAGAGAAAGCTAATGTATCTCTGGAGCTGCAGACATATCTTCAGAGCTGCAGACAGTGAGTTTATGATAGCTTTTGATATGAACAAATTGGTCGAGACATACATTCAAGAGTTCTTAACTACAAAACAAGACCCAAATGAATTAGTGTAATACTTTTCCATGTGTTGGAGGCAAGTCCTCTACTCATCAACAAATGCCCAAAATATGGATCATAGAGAACTATACGACCTCTTCTTATATGCCTTAATAGGGATATGAGGGAGGAGGTTCAAATGTTACCTTATAAGTCTTACAAGGAAGCTTTAGAAAGTGCATTAATAATTGAGAAAGCTACTATCAATAGTGGGAAAAAGGTTTACGAAACAAATGGATGGTTGATAACTTCCCAAACTAGTGACAATAAAGGAAACAACCCTTCCATTGTCAAGATCCTGAAGAATAATCTCAACACAATGAGAGATGGGGTGACTGACATGTACGCCCTACAAAAGGAAATTATCAGATTGGGAAAGGTTGTCTCAAACCAATGAACAAAAATGTTAACATCATTGGACATTTGTAGAATGATAGAAAACCTTACCAAAAATCACAGAAAAATTTCTGAGGATCGTATTGTCATCCCTATGATCCCGCCATATACTATTTATTTCACAAGGTGAAGGAGCATGACATGAAGATGTGCTATAATTTTAACAAGTGCATCTCAAAACTCTCTGATTAGTACCATCAAAAATTTATGATTGGCCTTCTATCTCAAGAGAACAAAGAACATAAATCAAATAACCAGCAACAAAGTCACCAACTCATTTTTTATCAAAGCATGCTAAGTCACGTAGATTTGGACAAAGGTTGAAAATTTTGTGTTTCCCATGAACCAGATGTCAACATGCTAGACCTTCTCAAAAGTTCTCCTACTCATAAACAAGCTCTTCTCAATGTCCTAGATCATGTACACCTAGTTTAAACTTCTTCACATAGGAAACTCAATCTCCACACATTTAATATTGAGAAGCTACCCTCAGATGATGGCATCACTAAACAAGTTGATCTCCCCCTTTACCTAGAAATCCAAGTTTATGATTCTTCTATTAAACATGTCATGATCGATGATGGGTATGTAGTCAATGTAGTCCCTCTTTCTCTCCTCCAAAGGATGTTTATGACAAATCTCACATCACTTGTGACACTAGCACCCTTAGAATTCAAACCAATCTTAACATTCACACCATTGTAAAAATCAACCTTCTTATTGATGAGGCGTTGTCAAACCTCATACTTTAATATAGTGTTATGTTATCAAACCAAGTGGTGTCTGATGGCTATATGCAATAGACAATCAAATATCTCATCCCGATGATGGTTTTAAAACTACGGAATAAAAGAAATACTTGTGCAAAAATAAAATATTAAACTATGAAAGCATTTAAAATCTAATCTAAGAAAGCATTTGAAATATAATTATAAAAACATTCAACATTCAAAAATGATTAAAGCAATGAAACAAAATATTAAACTACTTGGTTTTTTCTGAGAAATATATACTACTAACTTTCAAAACAACTGTAATGAATTAAATTTTAAGAATAAAACTAAAAACATAGCTTTCTAGCACGCTATAAGATTACCAAACAATACATAGCATTGAACAATACAGATAACACAAAACATAACAAATTGACCTATAGGTGAAAACTAGAGCAACTTATTTCATTTGCTAGAACAGAAACAGAAATAGAAGAACTCATAAATAATATCACTTCAAAAAGACATAGTATTCACAATATCATCAAAAATTATCAATACTTATCTATGAATATTATTTTTCCTCCCCAAGTGAGTGGCCAGCTCTTTAGAGATTGAAACTCTCAAGAACTCAAAATATCATCACACAAATTTTCCAAATTGAAAGTAAACATAGAGCTATATATTTTCCATTAATTCAAAATCATCTATCTATCATAAACATCCAACACTATATTTTTTAAATCTCCTAAATACTAAGTTCTTTACTCATACCTAAAATCTAGCATTGTGTAGTTCATGCACGACTATTGTTTTAAAGTTTTAAACAAAAAATCATAAATACTAAAAGGGTTTGTTTCATTATCAACAATAAGAAATTGGGGAAACCAATGATATGGATTTCATTAGGAGTCTTGTTTCTTGTGGAGTGCTTTTTGAGCCATTTATGGATCATGTCACTAGGTATCTTAAACCATTTTATCAAACAAGGGAAAGGTGTGCTAAACATGGGATAGGTGTGTGCTGATCAGTTTCTCTAGAGTTGTCTTTAGAACATGGTCTTTCTAGATCCATCAACATTCCAAAGTGTACATTAAACAGCTATCTTTGAAGCATGATCATTCCAGAGCCATGAACATTCTAGAGCATCTATTTCCATTCCCTCTGAAGTCTAGCTTCTAGAGCTCAAGCCTGTGTTCTGGAGCTAGATAAACTTTTCCAGCTTCTTATTACCATGTTTCATCAAAAATGATTTTTTTTGGCACAATTTGTTAGCATTGGAATTATTTTTAACATAGAATGGGAAAATGAAATATATACATCATTCCTAGTTAGGATAACCAATAATTTATCATATAATCAGATTAATAATAGCATGATAGGGTTTTTAGGTTATAAAGGAAGGTAATTTAGTCAAAATAGGATGATTTCAATCTTCACCTCATCACTTATTACTATGGGTCCCAAAACCTTACGTACATAATTATTTATCTTAAATAAAGAAACCACTTACAATGTGATTGTGGGGAGACCCTAGATTCATAGGATGAGGGTTGTTCCCTCCAAGTTGTTTCAAGAGCTACATTTCCCCCATATGGATCAAATCCACATCATTAAAGGGGACCCTAATCCTTTTAGAATTTTCATAACAAACAAGCCAAAAAGAAGGAATATTTAACAAAAACTACCAATGAATCAAAATCAGAAGTTTTGAAAAAAGAGAGAAATCTAAACAAATCATGAGCATTTCTAAGACCCCAAAATCTATAAGGGAAGGGACCATAGTAGAGTTCCCCTTTGATCCCCACTCAACAAAATCTTATGCTCCATTCATACCTAGCAACCATTCCCATTGAGCCAGATATGAGCATCCATATGGTTGAAATCACCACTAAGAAGAAGAAGAACTAAAACATATAGGGGAATTAGGAGAGTCATTATTTTGATAGTATGTGTTGACAATCTAGTAATCACTAGGACTTCCTAGTGAACAATTGAAGCAATGAATAATGATCTCAAATGATCTTTGACATAACAAATCTTGGGATTCTATATTATTATCTTGGACTAGAAGTGTGGAAGAAGAAGAATCAGATTTGTGTGTCTCAAATAAATATGCCAAGACATTTCTCAAGAAATTTAGGATGGAAGATTAAAATCCCATGTTAACACCAATGGAGACATGATTGATTCCTTCTAGACATGATCCCTCACCTCGAGTGAATATCTTTATTTCCAACTAATTGGGAGTCTCATTTATCTAACCTAAACTAGGATCCATATTAGTTATGATGTTAGTTATCTTTCAAGGCTTATGCAGGAACCTAAGGTTTAACATTTCAATTCTTGTAGCAAAGTGAGTTTTGAGATACATCTATGATACAATAGAGTATGAATTGGAATATAAATAGAATGAACATTTTTCTTTACAAGGATACATAGATGTGGACTATGCAAGATCTTTGGATGAGAGGAAGTTTACTTCAGGCTTTATTTTCTTTTGAAGATCTAATCCAATATCATGGGGGAGTAAAAAGAAAACCACTATTGCTTGCTCTTTCATAGAAGTAAAACATCATGCCATAGGTGGAACTATTTATGAAGCAATATTGGTTATTTTACATCTTAACAAGAATGCATGTACTTGAGAACCATCTTACAAATTTGTTTTGTAACAATTAGGGAGTTTCAAATCTTGTCTATAGTCCATTTTTTTGTGAGTACACTAAACACATTGAGGTTTAGTGCCACTACATCTATAAGCATGGGTGACAACAAAATATTCAACTCCAATATTTTTTAGTTGAAGAGCAACATGCTAACATCTTTACCAAATCACTTGCAATAGTGAAATTAAAAGCTTTTCAAACATTCTTGATTTTTACTCTTGCAAAAATAATGTATTAAGAGGGGATTGTTACAATATAATATTACATTTAAATGTTTACACAATATTAAACAATACTAATATTTTATTATTATTGTTTAATATTGAATAGTGGTTGGTTGATCGGTTATTTGGTTAGTTACATGTTAACCATCTGTTTCATTTGAATCTATTGCAAACTTCTTGCAATAATAAAATTGTTCAATGCTTCTCCCAATTTTAATATCATATTTGTTGCTAACACTTACAAGTTTTAGCTATCAACTACTCTATATACATTAACATCCAACTCCTCCATTTCTCTATTTCTATCATTATCAAACTAGTCTTGGGACTTGAATGCTAAGAAGGAAGTCAATTTCTCTTACCCACTATTAAAGAAACTCCTAATGATGATTCTTAGCACCACCCATTTTTTCCTTAAGTAGATACACATCAAGAAAACATCTTATGTAGGTACTAAAGGTCCATCTCTACTCAATACAAGATTGTCATCAAGACAAAATTGTTTTTCTTGGACTAGATCGCAATAGTGTGATTACATCCCAAGATATCAAACTCTCAGGTCTAATTGTCATAGGCATTTGACATTAAATCCAAATCCAGTTTTCAAATATCAACTATTTGTTGTAGTGTCTTAGTAGCCAAAGTTCATATTGTACAGCTTTCAATATAAGCCCTAACTCCATCTCATTCTATTTTTAGCACATGTCTATTTATAATGTTAGCTAATACACCTCAATCAATTTATCACACACAAACTCTTCAATTTATCTAGGGTTTGAATAATGATTAATTACTATCTCTAGATATATTTATTGAGTGTGGTTTGTTCCACACTTCTAAACTATAAAAAATGTTGGAAAAAGTAAGAAAATGTACCTATTTATTGTCAAATACCAAATACTCACACAATGAGTGCATAATTTAGAATTTAAAAAATTAGAAATTCTAGATTCCCAACTTCGATGAACAACAAACTATGTTTTTCCATAAGAGCCCAAAAAAGAAGTTGATTGATATCACTTTGGAGATGCTTCCTCAAACATGGACTATACTATTTCTAAAATATCCCTTAAAGTCTCAAGGGAACTTAGGCCCCATACATGAGTCATTTAGTCCACATTCTTGTGTGGAAAAGAAAATTGATCACTAGTCTATAGATGGATTTCTAACCCCAAAGCACTTCATTTTAGAATGGTCAAGTACATAGTCCTTGAGTAGAAAGGTAGGTAATAGAGAATGGAAAGGTTGTTGAAGCATTGTCACAAAATAAGAGATGGACTTGATGGAAATCATAAATCCTTTAAGCAAGAGGTTCGTGAATAGGAGAATGGCTTGCCTCTTATGATAGAATCACAACACGAAAATAAGAGTGGAGAAATGTTGGATGATGACAAATAGTATTCTCAACCTTGTATGGATCAACTATAGTACTAGTAAATGATTTTTTAGTACTGATGCAATTTAAAATCATGTTTAGACAATAATCACTATACTTGTACAAGTCAGTTGAACATGAGCTAGGGGATAATTTGAGATCTATCATCATCTATAAAAATGTATCTAATTATTTGAGGGATAGAACATCATCATCCCTACTTGAGTAGGATAAGATCAAGTATCCAAGTATCCATTTAAAGTGAGTATGTCAATTACAACATGCACGCCACCATGACAACAATTGTAGTGAGATAGATAGAGATACTATTCGGTTGTGGATTTCCTTTATATGGGTTTTGTTTGTCCAACAAGAGCAAAAATCTGTATCCAAATGTAAGTATACTAAAAATAATAATTTATTATCAAAACTATAGTCATGAAGACTCTTATACATTCTTTATTGTAACATGAAATACAGATCACCATCCAAGGGATTCAATTAGACTAGGAAGCCCTTGCCAAATATCCTAGAGTTTCTAATTTCTAGTTTTAAATAATCTATATGTATAATTTTGCATTTATAAATGGAATTCCACATGGTCATTGGCCTACTGTAGCGACCCCAACCGAAAACATGAAATTAAAAAAAAAAAATAGTACTTGATGTAGAACAAAAAAAATTGTTACCTAAGTAATTTAGGTGTTAAGATTTTACAATTAACAATTTTTATATTACCATGATGGTTTTAATCCTCACATAATCTCGGTACCTAAGTACTGGGAACATACTTCATTTCTCAGACTGCCTGCATACCCTATATCCATGGGATCAAGGTACACAAGGATTCATTATTGAGTGATATGTAGTTCTGGTTGTTCTATGTTTATGTAACTAGTTGAGTGGATACACAACCCTTTCTAAGGTCTAATTTCTCCAAACATTTCTTTGTTAGCTACCACCCACTTAGGTGAAATAGGGATGGAATTAATAAAAAAAAGAAAAGAAAACACCTAAAGTGGGTGTTTGATGTTTAATTTTTGTTTATATGAAATGGTTTACCTAAGATTCACATGTCCAAGAAAGAGTTCTTGTTCGCTTGGACTTAGTGGTTTTATTTGAAAGAACTCTTACTGTTTTCTGTATTGCCAAGATCCTCAAAGGTAAGGTGAAATTATATGTCAGGGAATATTATCGATCCTATTATTCCAAAAAAAATTGATCCTAAAACTATAGTTACCAAGGTTAATATATGTCTCTTCAATTACCAAGAATATAAATACTACCTATAATAGCGATCTACCAGAAATTTCCTTATTTACTAAAATAGACTAGAACTAAAATTTTAGATATCATTTCCATAGGCATAATAAATTTATATCCCATCAATAATCATGAGATTTAATATTTGTGCATATGCACACCTAAATTTGACCAACTAACAAGAAGCATTGGAAAACATGGTTAAGTGTTATATGATTGATGGAAACCTCTTTGTATTTTTTAGAGATATATTGGTGTGTTTCATCTATTTATGACAGTACCAATACAATGTCGTATTTATCCAACATTTACAAACCACAACCCCATCCATCAAGCCTCTAAGAAAACTATTGGTGATAATGCCTTCATCAATGTACTAGAAGATGTATAATCATAATTATAACATGCAATATTACCTAGTAATTAATCAATTCTATTATCCCCCTTTTTCCCTTTTTAAGAAAGGTGTTTCTAAAAGCAATAAAACTACAAGGTGAATTCAAAATTTCTTATTAAACCAAATGATGGAAGGTATTTCCTTAATCAGATTAATTCAATTAATTATATTAGTTTGGTGTCCAAGGGAGATTTCTCATCCCTATGTTGCAGCTATGTTAGGCAATAGGTGCAATAGTTCAAATGCAACAACATTGCCCGTAAACATGAATCAGAGGCACCGTGAAAACCAGACACTGCGATTTAGTTTTTGGGTTTCCTCCTGGTTAAGTTGTTTATATAGAACAAGAAAATGACTAGAATCCAATTAAACAACTTAACCCAGAGCAATTATCATTTTGAAAGTTTGAAGTACATAAATTTACACAATGACTTACAATATATTCAACAATAATGATATTATCAAACTTTAGCCATTCAACAAAAAATACATTTTGATGAAATAAAACTACTAACTAACTACTACACTCTAGATGGTTAAACTAAATAATTTAATCCAAGTCAACAACTTATAAAGATTTTTAACATGTATAAGAATGTGATGTGGGAGCATCCAGTGGTGTAAGGGCAATCTTGCATCACTCAAAAAAAAGATGTGTTTCAAAATTGTTGATGTTCTTTCCATTTCTTTTCAAAATTTGTGGTTCTGGTTTCATAATCGCTTGAATAATGATGTAGAACTTTCAGTTTTTTCAAATTGCTAAAAATAGTGACCTGCTATTTTTAGAAAGTTTGCATTTGGGCACGGATTGAAGTGAAAATTTACAGGAAGCTTCATAACTAAAAAATAAGACCTTTGGCGAAGGAATCACACAAAGATCATTTGCAAGCTAAAAGATATTAAAGTTTATGTTTCCTGAAAAATGCTTGAAAATTATTCAAACTCAAGTTTGAGGCACTAAACGGCCTCGTACGGACTCGAAAATGGTCGAAATCAACAAAGATGGTTCTAAGCACGTAGAGCACTTTGCGAGGTTTTTGACGCATAAAATAGTTTGTCAATCAGACACCTAGATGGCTCCCGAAAGTTGACCTATTTTTGGAGGGAGATGCAAATTTCAAAATTAAGTTGTTGGTCGCCAAAAAGGCTATTAATAACCATTTTTGGGAACCCTGGGCAATAGTAGAGTTAAGGGGGAAAGTGTAGATTTAGGAATAGGCGGGCAAATAGAAACCCTAGCTAATTTGGGGTTACAGAAGGTTGATGATTCCAGAGTCTTGTGATAGGAAGTTGTAATGTGTTGCAGCCTGTGGAAGGTTGATTCCTCTAATTGTATTTGAGCTTCTGTAATGTAATAAGTTGTCCAAATCAATAAATAAAGTTCTATTTTCTATGTGCAATTTCTGTTGTTGTGTGTTTTGTGATTTACCCCCTTCATCAAGTGGTATCAGAGCAAGGGCTCCTGAGTGTGTAGACAGACCGCTGACCATGAGGCAGTTTGCACCAGGACCTAAGGTTGTGGGTTTGTTGTGGAGATCAAGATGCCTCCATGAAGAAATTGTATTGGGAGGAATGCTTTGACGGAAGAAGGTTTTAGAGCCCTGCAAAGGCAAATCAATCCATTGCAAGAGGAGTTGTGAAAAGGGTTTGATCCGAGAACGAGAGAAGAAAGTGAGGATGAAGCTGAAGAAGAGCTATCTAAGGAAGAACAAGAAGTTGCAGGAGATCCTGTAGAAGTTAGGTTGTTAAGGGCCATTTCTAAGATTGGAAAGAGGCCCAGAATCAAAGTTTCTACATATTCTAGAGATTTGAATCCAGAACAGCGTATTATTGGATCAATGACATGGAGGAATATTTTGAGTATGAAGATGTCGAGGAACCAGATCGGGTCAAGTTTGCAAAAACAAAGTTGAAGGGCCATGCTAATATTTGGTGGAAGGAGGTCCAGTTAGAGAGGAATAGAAGAGGAAAAGGAAAGATCACCAGATGGGATCAGATGGTGGAGAAACTAAAGAAGTAGTTCATTCCTGTGGACTATGAGATGGAGTTGTTGAAGAAGCTTCAAGGATTGAAGCATGGAAATAAGTCTGTTAAGGAGTATATAGAAGAGTTTTATAAGATTATTATCAGAACTAGTCATACAGAGGCCAATAAGGAGAAGGTAGCCCATTACATTAATGGGTTGTGGCCAAGTATTCAAGAGGAGTTGAACCTGGTTAGAATGACCACCATAGAAGATGCATATCAATTTTCCCTGAAGGTGGAAGAGAAGCTAATTAAAATATTTGACAGCAAGCAAAGGGGAAGAGGTCAAGGTGAAAGGACTGGTGGAAGACCCTATGGGGGGTGAAATGAAGATTCAAAGAAAAGTGAAGAAGCCGGCACCAGTCAAATTCAAAGAGGAGATAATGCCTACCACCCTCGTGACTAGAACAATGGTGAGCAAAGAGGAAGAGGAAAAGGCAGACTTGGGTAAGGACCTGGAAGAGGAGATTTCAGAGGAACCTGTTTCCAATGTGGAGAAGAAAGGCATCGAGCATACAAGTGTCTGTAACATTAAGGAAGGACAAATAGAAGACCTAAAGGTAATGCACGAGTTGCACATATAGATGAAGATGCGAAGTCTAAGCATTTTGAAGATACTGAAAGGGGAGAAACCCTAGTTGTCAGAAGAATTTTATTGAATGAGGAGAAAGAACCCAATCAGAGGAAGAGTCTATTCCACACAAGGTGCAAATGTGAAGTTAAGTGTTGTAATATTATTATCGACAGCGGAAGCACTGATAATCTTGTTTCAGAGGAGATGGTTGATAAGTTGAAGTTGATAAGAAGAAAGCATCCACATCCATATCGGATTGCATGGTTGCAGAAGGACCATAGAGCTTTGGTCAATGAGCAATGTTTAGTGAAGTTTAAGATTAGGGACTACCATGATGAGGTGCTATGTGATATCATACCGATGGATGCATGTCATATGCTATTGGGGAGGTCGTGGCAGTATGATAGGAGCGTTGTCCATGATGGCCATGCAAACACATATTCCCTAACAAAGGATGGAGTTCATCATAAGTTGAAGCCCTTGAAGGAGGTGGAAGAAAAGGTATGTAGTACTGCTAGAATTTGCTTGGTAGATGGTAAAAAAATTTTGGAGGGTATGAAGCATGAGTGTCATTATTTTGCATTGATTCCTAAGATTAGTCAAGAGAAATGTGAAGATGTACCAGCAAAAGTTTCCGATATGTTGGAAGAATTTTAGGACATTATCTTTGATAATTTACTAGAGGGTTTACCACCAGTGAGGAAGATAAGTCATCAAATAGATTTGATACCAAGAGCTAGTTTGTTGAATAAGGCAGCCCATAGGATGACTCCAACAGAGAGTGAAGAGTTGAACAGGCAAGTTCAAGAGCTGTTGAGGAAGGGATTGATAAGAGAGAGCCTAAGTCCATGTACGGTACCTGCAGTACTAGCACTAAAGAAAGATGGAGAGTGGAGAATGTGTATAGACTCTTGAGCCATCAATAAGATCACAATCAAGTATAGATTACCATTGTCTAGAATGGATGACATAATGGACTGTTTGAGTGGAGCCAAGTAATTCACGAATATTGACTTGAAGAGTGGGTATCACCAGATCCATATCAGAGAAGGAGATGAGTAGAAGACAACCTTCAAGATAAAGGAAGGTTTGTATGAATGGTTAATCATGCCATTTGGGCTAACCAATGCACCGAGCACATTCATGCGGCTCATGAACGAGGTACTGAAAGAATTTTTAGGAAGGTTTGTTATTATTTATTTGGATGATATTTTAATTTTCAGTAAGACTTGGGATGAGCATCTGATGCATATCAGAAGAGTTTTAAAGAAGCTGGGGGAGGAGAAGTTGTTGATTAATCTAAAGAAATGTAGTTTTGCAAAGGAGTTGGTATACCTAGGATTTGTTGTTTTAGGGGAAGGTCTTAAGATGGACCTAGAGAAGGTGAGGGCTATCATTGAATGGCCTATGCTGAGGAGTGCTTCCGAGGTAAGATCTTTTCATGGTTTGGCAAGTTTTTACAAAAATTTTATCAAAAATTTTAGTAGCATATGTGCACCCCTAACTAAGACAATGAGAGGGGATAGAAAAGAGTTTAGATGGACTAAAGGAGCAGACAAGAGCTTTGATACATTGAAGTAGAAAGTCATAGAACAACCTATTTTGGCACTTCTAGATTTCAATAAGGTATTTCAAGTAGATTGTGATGCTAGTGGTAGTGGTATAGGAGTTGTTTTGAGCCAAGAAGGTAAGCACATTGCCTATTTTAGTGAGAAGCTTAATGATGCCAAGAAAAAGTATTTTATTTATGATTAGGAGTTTTATGCAATAGTTTAGGCTTTGAAGAAATGGAGGCATTATTTGTTGCCCAAGGAGTTTGTTTTATATACTGATCATCAGGCTTTGCAGTATATTAATAGCCAAGGAAAGTTGAACCAGATGCATTTAAAATGGGTTGAGTTTTTGCAAAGCTATACTTTTGTTTTGAAGCACAGGAGTGGGAAGTCCAACAGAGTTGTAGATGCCTTAAGCAAAAGGCAAAATTTGTTGACAGAAATGAAGGTAGAGGTTGTTGGGTTTGATGAGCTCAAAAGTTTGTATCCTGAAGATCCAGATTTTGTAGAGGCTTGGAAAGCTTGTCTAGAACCTGTTACTTTGGACAGGACAAAATGGTTGGATTTCATAATCCAAGATGGCATGTTGTTTAGAGGAAGCCAGTTGTGCATTACAAGAAGTTCCATGAGAGAGAACCTAATTAAGGACAAGCATAATGGAGGATTAGCTAGACACTTTGGTAGAGATTAGACCATTGCTATTGTTGGTGAAAATTATTATTGGCCACAATTACAGCAGGATGTGAGGAAATTTATGCAGAGTTGCAGAGTGTGTCAAATGGCAAAAGGAACAAGTCAGAATACAGGTCTATATTAGCAACTGCATGTACTAAAGAAGCCATGGGATGATATTAGTATGGATTTTGTTCTTGGTTTACCAAGGACACAGAGAGGACATGATTCCATTTTTGTGGTGGTGGATAGATTCTCGAAGATGGCACATTTCATTCCTCGCAAGAAGACTAATGATGCTATCCATATTGCTAAATTATTTTTCAGAGAGGTGGTGAGATTACATGGTCTACCAAAGAGCATAGTTTCAGATCGAGATACCAAATTTGTTGGTTATTTCTAGAGGACATTATGAAAGAAGTTGAAGACATATTTGAAGTTCAGTTCTGCACACCATCCATAGACTGATGGATAGACCGAAGTGGTGAATAAGAGTTTGGGTAACCCGCTACGATGTTTAGTAGGAGATTAGCCCAAGGGATGGAATTTAATTTTACCACTGGCAGAATTTGCTTACAACAATTCTGTCAATAGGAGTACTGGTAAATTACCATTCTAGATTGTATATGGGAATAGTCCAAGAAATTCTTCAGAGTTAAGGAAGCTGGACCAAGGAGTAAAGAAAAGTGCTGAGGCTGAAGACTTTGCAGAACACATGAAGAATTTACATGAAGAGGTGAAAAAGCACATTAATAAGATGAATATTCAGTACAAAGCTAAGGTAGATCAAAAGAGGACATATAAGGAATTCCAAGTAGGAGATGAAGTCATGGTTCACTTGAGAAAAGAAAGGTTCCCAATTGGAACATACAAGAAGCTGAAAGTGAAGAAATTTGGACCATGCAGAATTTTGAAGAAATGAGATTCAGGAAATGCATATGAGGTAGAGCTACCGAGTGCGATCAACATTTCCCTTATTTTCAACATTGCTAATTTATCAAAATATCATGAAGGTGGAATGGAGGATGGACCAACAAAAGATCAGTGGAGTATTCTAGTATCTACTTCAACAAAAGAGATGGAAGAGATCTTGGATAGCTGTGTGGGAAGAAGTACTTGGAACATGCAATATGAAGAATACCTGGTGAAATAGAAAGGAAGGCCTGTTGAAGAGTCTTCTTGGTTGTCTAAGGCAGAGGTTGACTGTTTGGGTTTTCCTCACACAAACACCTAAGACATGACAGGGTCACTTCTCAAATTACCCTAGGTGTCTGATGCAAGAGCATCCAGTGGTGTAAGGGCAATCTTGCATCACCCAAAAAAAATATGTGTTTTAAAATTGTTGATGTTCTTTCTATTTCTTTTCAAAATTTGTGGTTCCAATTCCATAATCGCTTTAATAATGATGTAGAACTTTTAGTTTTTCCAAACTACTAAAAATAGCGACCTGCTATTTTTAGAAAGTTTGCATTTGGGCACGAATTGAAGTGAAAATTTATAGGAAGTTTTATAACTAAAAAATAAGACTTTGGTGAAGGAATCACATAAAGATCATTTGTGAACTGAAAGATATTAAAGTTTTTGTTTCCTAAAAAATGCCTGAAAATTATTCAAACTCAGGTTTGAGGCACTAAATGGCCCCATACGGGCCTGAAAATGGACAAAACTGGCATAGCAAGTTTTAAGCACGTAGAGCACTCTGTGAGCTTTCCAACGCATAAAATGGTTCATCAATCGAACACCCGGATCAAAAGTTATGGCTCCCGAAAGTTGACCTATTTTTGGAGGGAGATGCAAATTTTGAAATTAGGTTGTTGGCTGCCAAAAAGGCTATTACTAACCATTTTTGGGAACCCTGGGTAGTAGTAGAGTTAAGGGGGAAAGTGTAGAGTTGGGAATAGGTGGTAAAATAGAAACCCTAGCTGATTTGGGGTTACAGAAGGCTGATGATTCTAGAGTCTTGTGATAGGAAGTTGTAATGTGTTACAGCCTATGGAGGGTTGATTCATCTGATTGTATTTGAGCTTATGTAATGTAATAAGTTGTCTAAATCAATAAAGAAAGTTCTATTTTCTATGTACAATTTTTGTTGTTGTGTGTTTTGTGATTTACCCCCTTCATCAGAATGATTACTTTTAACATTAATAGCTATGACATACTTAACATCTTATTATTGAGAAAGTTTACAAGATTATCTTACATACAAGATATGGTCTAAGTACCCTAATAATTCAATATGTAACAAGAAACTAAATCAATTGGGTACCCCTTGCATATCATTAAATGGTAATTATAAACAACATAAATAAAATAATCAATAATCAACAATGTGGAGTCACTCACCCATTAATTTTAACAATCTTACCATGTATCACTATCAAGACTAAAATAAGAGGAAAAGATTCTCCAATCTAAGAATGTTGTTACCATTTAAGTAATAGAGTGAGAAATAAATTTTCATTACCACACTGAGTTGTGATTTGATGAATAGGGAAAAGACTATAATATCTATTAAATAAAGCAAAAGAAGTCCTCATAATGCAATGCTTATAGAACTAGTTATCCCAAAGGATTTTGTGATATATGTAATCTTAATATTTAAGATTCATGCAGATGATCACGTATATGGGTCTTCATGCATATAATATGGAAGAAATAAATTAGTGACACCAAAATGAGTATTACCAAATTGCAATGATTAAGAGATAGGTATCAAATTAGAGTGTACTAAAAACATTATGCTAGTTGTATACATAGCCAAACTTATAAGCCAATATGACTTTAACCAAGGATCATTCTAATTTTAATATGATTATTATTCTAAAAAGAAATAAAGATATTCATATTTGTTATACTACCTACAGCAAGAATCAAGAGTTATCTTCGAGTCACTGTAAAGAATTTAACACATATTATAATATCTATGATAGGGTACAAAAGTCATCCCAAGTCAAAAATAAATAAAGATATTTCCATATATTGGAAATGCATGTGACAGGGTGTAAAAGCCATCGCCAATTCGAATCTAAATAAAGATATTTGCATATAATAGTATGTATGCAATAGGGAGAAATAAGTCATCATAGAATCAACTAAGATACAGACATTTAACATATATTTGAATACACATAACAAGGCACAGGGATCCATTATGGTGTCAACAAAGATAAGGATATATCATGTACAAAAAATATAAGTGTCAGCGAATGGCAATCACCAAATCAGTTAAAACAAAGATATTATTATATGAAGAATGCATGCAATAGGGCACAGAAAACTGTTAGATTCCCCAAATCATCTGCAGGAAAACTTCTACAAGAGAGAGTTGCAAGAAAATATTGCAAAAGCCAAATGCATGAATTAGTGCTTCACATTCCCCTTGCATTATTCAGATATGAATACAAAGGATATACACAACCACTATCCAAGAATAGACAAAGTGTGGAAAGAAAGCATGTGACACATGTCACAATGCTTTCAAGAGAAAAGAAAGCCTATGATACATATCATGAGGCTCAAAATAGAAAAAGAATCTCCCTAATTAACTTATGTAAAAGTGAGAATATGATTTTTCACCAACACCCCCCCCCCAATAAGTGCAACTTAGGGAGATTACACAAGCTAAAAAGAAAGAAAGAAAGATGGGTCCTGAAAACAAAGCCATGTTAGGTACCCATGAACAACAAGGATCTCTCATAAGGTGAAGAAAAGGAGAAAAACCCAGTGGGAGAAAACTCATCTCCAAAGGATAGAAAAAACAAAAAGAAAGTACAAGAACATGTGATGGAAGGACACTAAGACCCATGAAATGAATCCATCACAATGTACAATCATGAGTGCCCCCCCATAAGAGAGAGTGAATAGAGAATATGAATCCCCTCCAAGAAGAAGCTCCAGAACCAATGAAGAGATCTTGAAGACAGAATCCAATCCATTACCTGCAAACAACATTTCTCCCTTTCAGAAGAAACAAATCCACTGGTGAATGTAGAAGCCATTCCCACATCTTAGATGAATAGGGAATCCATAGTGAAACATGTGCCTCTAAATGCAACTCAAGTGACCTCATATTGGGAAAATATGTCTTCTCCAAAATAGAAATTGTCTGCCCAATTAGAGAAGAAGAACCAGGAGAGGATATGATCTGAACTGCATCTAGAAACAGAGAAGATGAAGGTGGTGATGCAAAGCCACCTAAGATAGCATCAAACAAGAGAGATAAACCCTCAAATGTGTCCTCCAAATCAGCAATGTGAGACTCCACAAACAGAGATGATATGTCTGCAAGATAAGAATCCCAATGAGGTGGATCTGAAATACTGATATTGACTTGCTGCAGAGAATCAATGGAAGCCAATGATGATGCAACACTAAACTCTGAAGTCACAACAGGTGATGGAGATGATGTGATCCCAATAGGAGGAGAAGAGGGAGCAAGAGAGGTCTCTATCTCTAAACATTCAAGACATAACATATACTCAAGCTCCTCTAAAGTATCATCATAATAAGGTATATTATCTGCATCATCAAGTGGAATGAGACAATCCATTGTAGGATCATTTGGAAATGGTGAGACATGAGGGTCTCCATACAACTCCCAAATTTTTTTCCAAAGTGTGTGTGGGCTCTCATAGATGGGAAAATCACATGCAATATCATAATCAACAGTGGTACAAATTAAACCTACAACATGATCTTGATTGTTACCCCAAACAAATTTCTTCATAGGTGTCTCTGGTTCAGGTATGAGCCCATAAAAATGAGGCAAAAGATATAGCCACCTCAGATGTGTTAGGATGCCTCTTTGCCAGGACTCATAATTGTCCTGTAACGCCCCGCCATGAAACTTTAGAGAACAACACATTTATGCTATATGCAACAGGATAATTTTTTTTTTATAGAGATAGAAATAACAAAGTAATATTAACACATCATTTAAACTAATGACTTGTCCTCTAAGATAACATGGTTGCATTACTTGACAAAATAATTAACATAATCTAACACACATCATGAATTAACATCAGTAACTCATTGTAAACCTAATGCACTAAATCAATAAACATTTACATTTACATAACATCATATAAGTATTCATCAAGATCTAGTACATAGTCACAATTTCTCCTGACATATGAATACAACATTACATTGTTACATTATCATCTTCTGAATACATATGAATACATACATTATGAATAATCTGATACACAGGATAGCACATGAGCATAATAACTGTCTCCATAAACAGGTACATGATCTAAATCTGCTACAGGAGTTACCACCTTCTTGCACATGAACAAAGGCAAGGAGAAACCAATGGAGATAAAGCACATCCACCCGACCATGTGGAACCCTGAGGTCCACCCCCCGTGCTAGGAGATAACATAAGGTCCCAAAACGTCATACAGTCAGGTAGACAATTGCCTAATAGGAACAAATACCAACCAAGACTCCATTACAACACATGACAACACGTCCAAAGGCAACACATGATGAATGGAGAGAGTACAACTAGGGAATGCTAGGCTGCAGTAGGAAGAGTGTCATCGCATGGTCCTGACATGGGTTATCCTGACAACCTCTCACTAGGCTCCGGCCCCCATCTATGGTTATCCTGACAGCCTCTCACTAGGCGCCGGCCCCATAGGGTGACACATGCGGAATCAACTTTCCTTTCGTGAGGACAAGGAAGTTGATCTTGCCAACCAGGCCTTCTCTACCCATCCTTAGTCTAAATGTGCACTACAGGCATGGGAGAGGAAATCCAACTATCTTGTTAATGTGTAAATTACCCTTTTCCCCCCAGTTCATTTTTAGGTTTTCACTTAGTTAACAACTTTCAATGGGTTATCCTGACAGCCACTTTGGGCGCCAGCCCCACATTGAAAGCCACTCCCCTACCTGCATCTAGAAACCCTAACCATCAAGCAAGACAATCACTATCATACTGATAAGTATATATAAACAATGCAAGGCATTTACCTTCTTGCATACAAAACATAATCACAATGACCAACCTTTACTTCATTGTCCCAAAACTTTTAGTTGATCAATTATAATAACCATAACAACACATATCCAGAGCAAGGTATAGGTCATCTTGCTCACAAATCTCAACCATGAACAAAATAGTTTCTCATTATGATTTCCAAGATCTCCCCATTACAATACTAAACACAAGCTCGATATCAACACATACGTGAAGGAGGTTTAATCCCATCATAATATATTCACAACACAGTATGTACATCATCTCACATTATTGTTTACCAAGACCCACATACATAGACAAAAGAAATCATGTTCTTACAACAACTTCATCTCAAGACAACTATGAATAGAATACATACAACCAAATCATATTACTTTATGCCTTTGGAACCTAAACTTGACAATTTACACATAGACCAACTCACATGAAAATTTTGCTTGCAATAAGCAATTTCAACTAATCAACTCATTGACAACATAAATTCTTCTTACTAGAGCAATTCTATTTAATCAAATTAGTAACTGGATTCAAGTTATATCTCCACCAAGAATTTCATAAAACCTAGGTCTAGTTTAATTAATATTAATTCTATCTATTATATTAATCACTCATCAATTACATATAACCGTCAAGCTAAACAATGTATAGATAATATTAATTACAAATACTTATAACTTAAATGCTAATTACAACATTTATAATCCAAACCCATATATCATATTTCTACTAACAAAACCATTATAATAGAATCAATGCCATATTACAGTAAATATGCGATCATATCGATTAGTTTAATAAACATTCGTATTAAACTATAACAACTACATTTCTTTTGTTTCATAAGTTAATATCTATATCATATATATATACTCCAACAAACTCATCTACTAAATCGTGTATCTTAACTATGCATGGATTCATATTTAATTTATAATTAATAATTGGTACCTATACAAATATTCATATGACATAAATGTTTATATACAATCTACTATAAGAATTGGATCCTGAAGAATCTATGCAAAAGTGGGCAGTTTTATATGATCCAAAGTCCATATTTATTTGAGACCTTAATGCACATAAGAAAAACATTTCCATCTAGATCTAATAGAAGGCAGAAGTAAGGAATACTCTAATGGACAAGGTACTTGAACTGTGTGACAAGGTTCAAAGATACTTACGTACACAAAGAACATCATTAGTTTATCTATTAGAGGATATGAACAAACTAACAGATCCTTAGCAAGATAACTTCGTAACCCCTTTTAAAAACAAATAAAAACTATCATTTCTAAGATCCAACGCCAACATTTAGCAATTATAAGATTATATAGAAATCTTAATACTAATATATAGATAACATATGATTATATGCAAACCTTAATGCCAATATATATGGCGATTACTATCTTATAATTATAGGAAGATCTAATGTAAAAATCAAAAATATAATTCATGCTATGATGATCTAGGTTTATGACATGCAAATAAGGCAACAAATATGCTTCTTTCAAGATTTACATTGAAATGTTTGCTTTTCCAATTTCACAAACAACCACCCTTAGAAAAATAACCTTTACATTTAATAAATAAAGGATACATATAATATTTAGAACATACAATATTTACATTTAACCAATAAAGAAAAATATATAATATTTATATTTAATCAATAAAGAAAAACGTATAAAATTTACATTTATTCAATAAAGAAAAACATATAATATTTATATTTAATTAATAAAGAAAACATGATACCTCAATCGCAGTATCCCACTAATGGTAGAATCCTTGAATACAAATCATAAAATGAGCAAGTCACCCCCACTCCATGAAGAGTTTTTAAAGAGAAGGAAAGAGTAACTTCCTACCCAAAACTAACTCAACCACCCAACTAATTCAACCAACCACCTTCCCATTTTCGTCACTTTTGTAAGTGGGGCTTAAAGGAGGGTCTAAAAACCTTTTAAAATATTATAAATGACAAAAATAAACTTCTTACCTATGTACCTTGGACATAAGACAATTTTCCAAACATAAAATACAACTTAGACCTCCTAAAAACACTTAAAAATCATTTTAAAAGTTACAAGGTTAAATCCCACACAAGAACATAATTATTTTATCACATAAAACTAAAAATAATATTTCTTAACATCATGGTTAATAGACCTTAGGGCCCCATGCCTAGGTCAAACATCACAAAGAAAGACATATAAGTGGCTAAATGACCACCATCATCCATTGACATAATAATTCTACATGTACACTCAACAAGAAGTGTTAGTACAATATATAGCCAAAATATATCCATCATAAATAACATATTATCACAAATCTATTAGTAACCATAGTGTAACGCTGAATCAATACACTTTTGATCCAATTGTTAGGCTTCGTCAATTGGATGATAGGACTGTCTCCTCTCTACTCTAGGGTCTGGTTAGTGCGTTTACTAGTGTTCAGCGACCTTCCCTTAATTAAATCAATTTAATAGTAGTAATAAAATAATTCATATTCAAACAAATTTAAATAATTATTTGAACTAGGTAATTATCAATTACCAATTTAATCTTATTAAATATTAATAATAATAATAATAATATTATATGACCTTATTAAATATTAAAGTGGGTCAAATATTAGTATGACTATATAATGAAATATAGGCATACAACATAACCCACTGAGTAGGACAGTCATTAAAAGCCAAATCAAACATGTTCACAAGCCAGGGCCAAACACGCACTTAACCAACAGGGTCCATCAAATATCAATCAGTTGCAAGACCTGACATACTGACAGAACTGACAGGTTAAACTAGACATGTCGTGCATCCTGATTGAGGATGATGACTTGGGATGTGGGACCTTAAGTTATCTCTGGAACAACTTATCCATTGGGTTTAGGGCACGCTCAGACCTGTTAATTCAGGTGGAGTCGATGCCTGATACCTGCATCAAGCAAGTGATGCGACATCGTCCTCTCCACATCATATCAATCTAGATTAGATAACACGTAATCATAACCGAATCGAATCTACCTCATTATCTGAACAGAACCATACACTGAACATATAGGTGCATGAAATTGAACAAGTCTCAGAAGTACCATCATAACAAATAAATCTAATAGAATCCGTCCATGAGATCCATTCTAACATATAACAATTGTAGTAAGATCGGCATCTTAATCATTGGAATGTAAAACAATGTCAAAGCCTGCATTATCAGTGTCGCAATGGAGATTATCAATAGAACACATTAACTATCATATGAAACCACACATGGATGAAACATCTATTAATATTGTACAACATCAATTGTTTACCTTACCTTAATTATTCATGTTATTATACCTTCATATTCATGCACCTTGATCAGTTCACCTGTACATCCAAGGTGTGAACGGAGGGGCACTACATGTCCTTAGTTAGATTGACCACATAAGGATGAGTGGCAAAACACATGATACCTCCTCAAAATGATAGAGATCAAAACATGCAAATAGATTTATGCTGATAATAGAAGCCTATCAAAGCAAACAAAACCTTTCTAGAGGCAGCATGTCCAGAATATCTAGCAGAAGCCATAAAATCGACAAACTCAATAAAAGATACCTGCGGCTGAATTTGAAAAAATTACATAAATGGTTGTGTAGAGCTTATTGATACCTTTCCAATGCCTATTCGTTTTCAAAAAATGGAGATTCTAGGCACAAGAATAGAGCTCGGAAGCCAAAAATGATGCTTTGACTTCAAACAACAAAAACAGGTTTCAAATAGAAAAATTTGGAAAAAAGCCCAGCATTACTGGATAGTACTCAGAACTAGTTTTCTAAGGATTTTTTGTTTCCCAATTTTCAAGTCTGTATGCTCAAGTTATGGCCTCTAGAAGAAAACTACCTTTTACGCCTGCACATAAACGCGATACGGAAAACGAGGCAAATTCAGAGATTGAGTGGCACGAAAATCGAAGCAGACAAAAATCAATCGGCAAGGAAATTGAGGTGAATTTGAATTTTTTGGCACGTAAATCGAGGCAACTCAAAAATCAAAATATTGTCAAAAAATTGGCACAAAAATCAAGGCCGTTGTACAAGAAATTTGGCACAGAAATCGAGGCGGTCATACATATTTCCTGCACATAAAAACCAAAACCCCAAAAAATGCCCAAAACTTTTTTTCGGCAAAATATAGTGTCTTATATGAAAATAGGGGTTTTGAGACCTTTTGAGCGTAACCGTGAGGTCTTTTTTGCTCCAGGATCCACAAATTATCTGCTCATAGCTAAAACCCTCTCCGATTAGAGAAGAAACTGACAGATCTGGAGCTTTGATACCGTGTTAGATTCCCAAAATTATCTGCACGAAAACTTCTACAAGAGAGAGTTGCAAGAAAATATTGCAAAATCCAAATGCACGAATTTGTGCTTCACATTCCCCTTGCATTATTCAGATATAAATACAAAGGATATACACAACCACTATCCAAGAATAGACAAAGTGGGGAAAGAAAGCATAAAGAAAGCACGTGACACATGTCACAATGCTTTCAAGAGAAAAGAAAGCCTATGATACATGTCATGAGGCTCAAAATAGAAAAAGAATCTCCCTAATTAACTTATGTAAAAGTGAAAATATGATTTTTCACCAACAAAAACTATCACCTAGTCAACTAGAAATATGAATATTGGCATCTACAAGGATGCATGCAACAAGGCATAGAGAACCCTCACAAATTGGAAAGAAATAAAGATCTAAATATAAGCTAGAATGCATGTGACTAGGGTGCAAGAATTGTCACATTATCGACTCATTAACTCATTCAAATGAACGTAACCATAACCTCATCAAGGTGTGCTTGTTTTAACAGCAATAATGCGGTTTCATTTAACAAAACAAAGGTTAAAGCATACAAGAATCATGAGGGTTTATAGCAGAGAAGAATCAAAAGGAATTGGGTACGACCTTCATTCATTGATTACAAAAATATAAGTGCATATTTAGACAAGCAGGGATCACAAGTAATCGAATTCCAAAACATGATAAAAAAATGTTGACACAGAAGAATTTGATCACCAGAAACACACAAAACTAAATAGATCAGCTATGAACAAATGCAGTGGAATTAACATCACTAAAAGTAAAATAAGAAACTAGAACCTTTGTTTTTATGCTAACATTGAAGTACAAAAATCTATAGGTAAAAGGCCTCAAGAAAAATCAACTCATACAGAAGTATAAACATCTACCAACAATCAAAGAATTTTGCAAACTTGCGGATTGATGTGATCACTGGTGAAAAGCAAATTTCAATTAGATTAGTATCTTCTTTACCTTGATTCCTTCCAAATACCTACCACTTTCTAATCTAAATACATTGACAAAAATGTTTTATGTATTTTCTTCCAGAGCCTCTTCCATCAATTTCTCCATTGATTTCATTGTAACACACAGCAAAAATCTAAAAATCCCAGTCATTAAATGAGCTTGCCCGAAAAATATAAATTTTAATTAGGGTTCCCCTCAAATCACTCACCTTCTATTTATTTTAATCAATTAATCCAACCTAATTCATTTTAATATGAATTATTTAATTCTTTTTATTTGATACCAATATAAATTTTAATTAGTAATTTGTTTGTTACTTACTCATCCCTAAAATCTAGCTTTTTAAATTAATTTAACTAATTCATGAATCTAACATTTTGACTATTTATTTGTTTGTTATTATTTATTACTTATCATTTAATTTTATTATTGCTTAATTAATTCTTATAAGCTATTTAATGTATTTCCAAGAGTGTTTAGTCTACTCATAGGAATTACGATGCAAAACTCTAAATTAGGGTTGTGACACTTATAATAGAGTTGGTTTTTGGTGCAAGAATTAAATTTAAAATTATATAACTGGATTTTTGCATTTTAACTTTTTCCTTAAAATATGGTCATTGGAAAGCCAATCATATAAGGGTAAAATTTAAAATCTACTCAAAAAAAATTGAAATAAAAGGTAAATGATTCCCCTCTTCTCACTTTCCCTCCCAACATGTGAAACATATAATATTGTAAGCCAACAAAATGAGCAATTGAAAATGAAAAATGTCTTCGCTAGATTTTAAAATTTCTATAATGGCGATACACTTTCGTTCAACAAAGACATGAGAAGGGCAAACTTTAAGAAATGGCCCCTAGAAAATTCTATAGAAGTCCTTGCAAATCCCCGATGTTGATATAATCAACTTGGTGATTTGTTCCAAAAATTGAACTGAAGTCATAATGAGGGTGGCTATTTTATGTTAGAATATCATTTTAAAAATAAATTGTTGGTGATTTGAAATCCAAAATTTATTCTTGTTTTTAATCAATTTTGTGAATGAAGACCTAATTTTTTCATAAAATATTAATTTAGTTGGCCAAATAAGGCTAATTTTGTCCTAATTTTTTAGTGGCAAATTAATCTAAAATTTCCAATAAATTTTTTAATGCAGGTGGCAAATTAACACCTAATGTAATATAAATTTTTAATCGTGATGGTGAATTAAAACCTAATGTAATATAAATTTTTAATTCTAGTTTTGCACTTTTTGTTTTTGATTAATACCAATGCTGATTTGAAAGTGTTTTTTAAGAAAAAGGTGTAGAGCACCTATACTATATTAATATCAAAAGTCATCAAAAATTACATCGAAGGGCTCCACAAAGCCAGAAAGGGCACCATGACCATTGTGAAAGCATACAAGGATATTTTTTTACAATCAAATAATCAAAGCCAAAAAGGGCACTACAGCCACCATGAAAGCATATAGGGATAAGCTTTTACAATTAGATAATCAAAACAAAAAACAACATATGCTTAATGCCAACTAAATGTAGTACTAAATCTAAGAGAACACATCCAAAAAACCACACCACCTCGAGACACTTACACCCTTACTCAAGGTCTTGAGAATCTATAGTGTCATCAATAGGAGACAAATGAACAGGAGGAAACAATATATTATCATTCCCGAGCCAAGGAGAAGCATCTGGCACATGCATTCACAGGAAGTGAATGGCATTAAATATCTCTTTTATGTGAACATCAAATCTCAGTGGTAACTAGAATTTGTGCATTTCTGGCACCAAATTCAGAGCATTCCCGCAACCAGAATGAAGCCCCTTTTGGAAAGTGTTATAAATGCACATTAGAGAAGGAGAACTTTGAATGAGTTGGATGGAAAATAAAACACCCATAGAAGCCTCACCTCCATACATGTAGTTTTCTATCACCTGTCAGAGTTTTTATACGGTGATAAGATATTGATGAATGTAAGAGAAGGCTAGAGTTTCCACGAACTCTACGTCTTACACCAAATCCATCATGTTGGAGAGAAAGATGGATGCAAGCTTCGAGTAGAGAAGAACCCATGGGAATTCCTACAATAAGCCTTCCCCAACCACACATCATATTGCAAATTCAACTAGAACACAATCAAAGTTGAAAACCTTCCCCAACCACACATCATATTGCAAATTCAACTAGAACACAATCAAATTTGAAAACCTTCTCCAATTTGGTGGATTCATAAGCCCCCAATTCCATGGGTTCCCATTTATGGGGATGGATATAAATACATTAGTTCTTTATAACATTGTTCATGGTTATGCAGAGAGAGAAGGGAAAATATGAGGGTGGGGAATAAAGTAACAAGTGGAAGTTGCAATTGAAAACCCAATAGTTGATGATATTTAAAGCGAATGATGCTATTAGTACACACATGTAGTATTGGATCTCATGCACAGCTGACAGTAGGAAATAAGATATCAAAGATTGTAAACATAAATGTGAATTTACTCCCAAAATAATCACGAGCAAAGATGATGTTGTGTCCATATATCTTGCATCACATAATCAAGATTTCTAATTAATTATGCCCACGTGAACTATCATCCGTGATATCATCATCTATAACATTTGCATTTAATTCAGCACACATGAACTATCTATTCAAATGGCTTTTGAGGTGCATACAAATAATATCTGGACATCTATAATATTATGTCAAAGCCAGAAGGCCATCCTTTCACTTAAATTATTACACAGATGTGATTATTGTATTCTTATTCACTTTCTTCAATTTAAATAAAACATTCATTTAATTAAATAGCTTTAAATTATATAAGTAAAGACATATCTAATTGCATGCTTGACCAACCGTTATAATCTTCCTTTGCTCTACTCATTTTATGGAAATATTATTGAGCTCTTCAAATCCTATCATATGAGATCATGGAGCCTCTCTTCTTCTTGCATTCTAATCATACAGAGACAGCTTTCCATGGACTAGTGTCACAAAGTAGGTTAAACATTATCTTCAATTTGTCATCTAAGGAGTTAAAGATAGCCATTAAGGAAGTAATTGGCATTGACTACCTAGAACTTGATATCAGGAGTCGAGTCAATTCTAAGGTAGCATCTTATTTCTTGTCAAATGTCCTGCATGTTAGACAATCCATGACATCAATGGTATTGGTGGTGGAAATGTGTGTCCAATCATAGTTCAGAGTAGGGTTGCCTATAGTAGCAACAACGGATTGGCACTTCCCTCAAGATGCTTTACCAATCATTGGAGATGAGTTCAGAGGCATCGCTTCTATTGGTGCACTCTGAGAGCTAGAGAATAAAATGCTTATGGAGAATCTTTAAACACTATGGGAAGTCGTACTCACTAGTAATTTGGGAATTTCTACTACAAGTGTTATGGGTATCCTAGATGAAATGAGAACTCCTTCCATTAATTCTCATCCCTTTGCAAATAGAGTTCATTTTAAGTGCACCCGTCAAGCAGCACTATTTCTTCTAGATTTAGCCCACAATGCCAACAACAACAGAGCTTAGAGAAAGGTTACTAAGATAGTTTTTAGTAATTACTGTAGAATTTTGTAAATATTATAGTAAATATTGTAGTTTTTTGTAAACCGTTTAGTAGTTTTAAGATCTTTATTTCAAAAGACAAAGAATTTTAAGTTCGAGTCTTGAACACGTAATATTTTTGTGAAGCTCAAATATAATATAACTATACAAGTTATTTTAATATAGTTATTTCTATTTACCCCTTTGAAAGAATGATTGCATTTGAATTATAGTTATTTTAATATAGTCCCACCAACTGACATGTCACCTTAGTTGGCCAATGGCATTGCACAACTATGCCAACTTAGCATTGGATTTACTTTAAATAGACATATGGTTCAAGAGGAATTTATTAAATTTTAACTCAATTAAAACTTAAAGTATAATTTCTCTATTGGCTTTCACTCCTACAAATTTGATGATGATGTGCCAATTGTATAGCCCAAATCTAGGACACGCCAGCCTTTCAACCTATTAGCCAATGGTGTTGTAGTCTACCCCAACCAACGTCTATTTTTACTTTGACACTCGTATACATCATTGATGTGGTTAAATGGTTCGATTAGACAAGGTGGGATCAATATAATGTTTGAATGAGATGACATGGAAGATCTTATCAGAATAAGATTTGGTTGAGATAATTATCAAAAAATAATATAAACACCTAAATAAATTCATGCATGCTCAGCAAATCAGCTAATGGTGTTGCAGGCCGCGGCATGCCCTGATGAGGTTAAATAGTTTGAAAAGATGGGAATTAAATGACATGAAAGATCTTCATGCAACAATCTATGATGCATAATTGCCTAAAAAGAATATAATTTTGCACATAAACTTTAATGCATAGGACTGCACAAAAGTTCGGCATTGCCGTAAGCCCCAAGAACTATACTATTGGCCAATCGTGTGGTTGCTTTCCCTCACTTACATTTTTACTACTAGCAATGCATGTCATTGATGAGTTTAAATAGTTTGATCCAACAGGACGAGACAAATATAAGATGGGAATTAATTTAGATGTAATATCTTCTCACAATAATTGAATATTTTCTTAAAGTAATTACGGAAAAAGAATGTAATTCTCAAGCAAATGATTGCAGGGTAGGAGGTCACTCCAACTAATCATTGATGATGTTAAATAGTTCCATCCGATGAGGTTAAAGATGTGAATTAAATGACATCTAATATATTCTTGAAATATAATCACATGTGAGTTATAAATGCATACAGCATATCAGAATTACAGATTTACTTTCAATTTACATTCTAATTAAAAATTACTCATGAGACATTAATTGAATACCATTACAAGTAGACAAGTGGCAATTTTTAAAAATCCCATATGTATTTCAACTTGCCTAATTTGACACTCGAGTGAGCCTCCATTAATACTCAACACATAAATGCATAAGCCCATTTAATTTTATGTTTATCTCATAATGGTCCACAAAACACATTAATTGTACCATTATAGTTTACACTCTATAGCATTCCTATAAGAAGAGACATTAAAAACAAGTTTGAAAGATGGGGTATTCCTGTAGCAGTCAGAACAAGAAACAGTTGTAAGGAATAATGGTGTTTATCACAGAAGCTATGCAAAGAAGGTAATTCAACTTTTAGTTGTGTTTGAATTTTTTCATTAAATAGTCAAGTTCAATAGTTGTTTTAACGATAGTCCAAAATGTCTTCTAGTTATAATAGTTTCTTTGCACTACATTTCTAGGCTACGTAGAATATTATCTATTTCCAATGACAGGAATGAATAATTGCAATCTTTTATGCATAGTGATATAGTATGTCAAGAGTTAGCAGTTTTGGATTTGGCCAATGAGTCATACTACTATGGATGGTCAGTTGAGTTCAACCGATTAGACCCCAGACAAGACAAACTTAGAATTGAAATTAATGTGCAGATGTGGTGTTCTAACGTGAATGACAATGACAGTTAGAAAGAGTTGATAAATTTAATCCTCCTTTTCTAGTGTCATTGTTACCCTCATCTGGTGGTGTGTTGTATATTATATACTTCAAAATTCAATGGGATACTAGTCACTAACATTGTGAATGAAAATATTCTTCTATATGCCACAGAAAGGTTCCCCATCAACTGGCTCATTTTGGATTACACTAAAAAATTCGTAAGACATCACAGAATTCATGCTCATAGATGAGAAAGATTTTGGAGGACAAGGGCAAGGATGAATTATTCTTGAAGATCCAAGGATGTTTTAAAAATTTTCCTCTAGCTTGTTTTGAAGGCCAAGGATAAACTATTCTAGGTTTCAAAGTTGTCTATAAGTGTAGTAGTGCAACTTGTAACTTGTTACTATGTTTCTGTGACAAATGTAAATAATGATGTTAGGGTTTGCTAGCATTTATCCTCGAAAGAAATATGGTTTTGTGGCTTCAAATTATTCAACAGTTTTGAGAAAGACAAATATAAATGCCCATTTCGTTTTGAGTTATTGTTTTGTTTAAAAACACAAATACATTTCAAGCTTTATAAATACTAAAACTAAATCTATTTCAAGATTATCTTAAATATATGTGCAATATATGTGTGTGTGTGTCTGTCTATGAAATGTACAAACTACAATATAAAGATAACTGCTACAAATTTGACTTTAGTCTGAATAATAATAACCTAGTAGACATGATATTTCCACGGTCCATGATATCAGATTGTTAAGATTCTAGAAAAACTGCATTGTTAACCTAGTAGACATGATATTTCCTCTCCTCCTCTCTCTCCTTTTAAGGATATCTCTCTGCAATTTTACTTACTCTCATTCTCCTCTTTTCATCCTGATGATGGATCATAGAGTGTGATTCAAAATGTCAATGCAAAAAAAGCAACACAATTTTTCCAGAAGCTTAACAATCTAATAATAACCTTCTCAAAATGCCATGCCTACAAAAAAACTCAGCTTCAAAACATGGGCCTGATAACAAATCCAATCAATCGGTGAGGTAATGGATGAGACTTTCCTTTAGGGTGGTGATAACCCATGTCTTCTATGTATCCTGCCATGAGCTATGGATAATATTCCCTATATTTACATTTGATTGGGTTTCTTGCCATCCTGGCACAGGTGTCCAAATGATTGAAGGGTACCACTTCAATCCAATCCATCAAATACCCTTCTCCTTCATGCCCCTTATATATTGTCTTGCCCTAGTAATAGCTAGCTGAAAATTTAGATAACCTAAGGGCTCTTTTCTTTTCAATCTAGGTGTGAGCTCATCCCATCGATCCTTACAATGGTCTCTATTATTTGTGATATGTAGTAACATTCCTTCAGCTACCTCAACCAATTTATCCTTGGCTCCCTACATCATGTCCATGGTTTCTTTATTATTTGTAAATCTATATAGATTATGAAACACTTCCCTCACCAAAATATGTTCCCCTCTTATCATAATTTTTGCATCTCTCTCCATGTTGTCATACCTCTTCTTCTCTGATCCTCTTTCTATTTTTCCTTAGACAAAAGAACAAAATGCTCTCAAATGAACATCTCCCATGTAGGGATTGGGATTCCGATCTTTATCATCAGATAAAATAAAGTTATACAAATACAACTCACATAGCAGATTCTTTTCTATTTTAATTTCACTTCTTAAATAAGATTCACAAAATGCTACAGATGTATCTAGGTTTTCTGATGATCCTTCAATCACCCTTTTTATTTGTAGCTTGTCAAACTGTTCTTGTATCCATAATGCATGAACTCTTGTAGGGGGCTACAAATTGTAGCATTTTACTCGCAAGCATTGAAATTAACTGAATTATGTCCCTTAAAACCCTATTTTCCTCATTCAACTTTTCATTTTCTATTTTTTCCTTTCTCAATTGCTACAATTTATCCTTTTGATTGGTATATGTAATGAACCAATTAGTTTTTAACTTCTCCAATTTGCTCTCATGTTCCTTTACAAGATATGTTTCTTTATCCTTTACCTGCATTATAGTAACTTCTAATTCTATAACATTGTTGTTAAGTTCCCTTATCTCATCTTCTTATTTCCTAGTCAACTCATGAGCCTCCTCTAACTCCATAAGACATGTAGAAGACTCATCGATCCCTGCTATAGGTCCATCATGTTCAATATCTTCAGCAACAAGATCAACAGGTTCTTCTCCCTATTCTACCATAACTGCCTTTGCTACAGGTATCACTAATTTAGGCTCTCCTAGAACAAAACCTTCTTCTATAGGCATTTTTGTTGCAGGATTCTCCATCACAAAACATTTGGCTACAAGTGTTCTTCTATTTCATTTAGTGCTTTAGGACACTATTTCCTCCAAAATCTCCACCTCCAAATTAGATTGATCTTGTTTCTCTAATCCTGTAGCATTTTTACTAGTCATGGATGCTAAATTGTTAAGTCTCACATATGACCTTATATTCAATTTTGGAGTAGGGTGTTTTGTGTGTTGTTCATCCCCGTGATTATATTCTCATGTCAAAATATGTTGTCTCGTTCACTTTCTAGTATATCTTGTTGCAATTGTAGAGGGCCCTGTTTTATCTCCTAGAGCCATGCCTATAGGAGGTATATTACTCATTTTGATGTGTACATCATGGACAGGGTTGCAATCGTCTTCCTCTACAACATCCTCTCCTTGTACGGCATGTGTTGCAACAAACACTTCCCAAGTTAATTGTGGTTGCCTTCATTTCAAGGCCCCTGTTACCACCAACTTACTTAACCCATGATGCGCCAGGTATTTGACTTTTCCATTTTGCACTTCTAGAGACAACTTTCTCAAGGATTTGAATAAAAAATAAGGAACATTCATGATTATTTATTGTCTCAAATGCACCATTAAATGAAAATGAGAACTATAGATAAATGAGTACCTTCCTTTGCAAGTATGTGAATGAGAGCATACACCACCCTCGACCATAGTTTTGATAGTGAGGTTTGCAAGATGCCTTGACCAAACATCATTTGAGTTCACTCTCTCAGCTTCAAAAACTCCTTGCAAATGCTTTCAAAATTTGGCCTACCAATGAGAAAATATTGCTCCCCAATGGTAGGCAACCCTGTAGCAACTGCGACCATCTCCACATCAAAAGGAAAATCAATGCCCCTCATTACAATTTTATCCTTCCAGCATCCCATGCTAAAATCAAGGGCATCTTGGTTGCCAAATCCCCAGGGCAATTGTTTAAAAACTTTAATCCAACCTGTCGCCTTAAAAATGTGATATATGTTTGGCTTTTCCTTCAACTGGTCAACACCTCACGACTCTCTTCAATTATGTACACCACCCATTGTGTTCAAATCTCTAGCCCTTGGCACCTTTCCCTTTTCAACCCTACTTGCTCAATGTGGTTCCACACCATGCCTATTATTATTTTTTATCAGACAAGTCACAGATAAAAATAAGAAAAAGTGGCACATGTAAGGTGTCTACGTTGGGATTGGACAACTCACAACCATCATACTAACTTAGTAACTTGATAGAACAGGTCATAAGTACATAGTACTTTCCCCAAAAGTTAAAGAGTTGTACAAGATTTTATGAATTTATCTTGTAACTTCCAATTTTGCATCATACACATGTTGATTGTTGATTTTTGAATATTAATTTCTCTTCATAATTCCATGTTGCCTTCTTCCCAATTTTTTAGAGGAGTTAGGACAAACCATCATCACGGCTGATGTTTGTAGTATAAGGTCCAATCATTGTGTGCATCTAAATCTTTTAGAGCCTCGTAAATGGACCTTCAGCACTTCACTATGAGTTAAAATATTGAATATCATATATTTGTTTTGGGTTTTCAAATACTAGGGTTGTCATTGTAATATCTTTGTGTTTTTGATACTTTGGTTATACTCCAACTGGGAGATATTTCATCGTAATCTAATGATACCATTTATTTTTGTTACTTCAAGGACTTTTTAATATAATTATCAATGTTTACACATGCTATCAAAAATATAAAAAGAAATGAAGACATCCATAAATATAAATTATAATAATGTTCATGTTAATTGATTATATTGACTATATTTTCAAAGACTGAGTTGGCAATTATAAAAAACAAATATCTAGATTTTAAATTTTCTAGAAATTATCTGTAACAGGGTTTATTAATCAAGTTCATGAATTGCCAAATATCTAGGTTGTTTTTTTTTTACATTGGTTGAGAATCATCTTCCTATTCTTCATCCTATGGTTCAATCGGATCCTCTGAAACCCTATTTGAATTCTCTAGTTGATCCCCTTCTGACTGAGACAAAATATTTGTCACACCTCTCGTTCACAACTTGACTTCTAACTTGCAATAGCTCTGTCAAACATAAATGTTTAAACATTGTACCAGCTTGTATAGAGCCTCAAACAATTCTCCAAATTTTTTTCAAGTTTGTTTCGCAACTTTGACTTCAAAAATGATAAGGCATTGAAAACTCTTTCATCCTCTACTGAACCTAGAATCATTATTTTGCATAAATTTGTAAGTTTGAAATATTCTAAAATAAAATATCATAGAATTTCGCTCAAACCTAATTATTTACATAACCTGGTTATTGATCCATGTTCCAAAGGATGGTCAAGCAATTTATACTATTCAATCATTATTGAGTGAACTGAGCATATTGTTCTACCAGCTTTTTCTTATCTATTATTTCTTCTATCTGTATGTCATTTATTTCTATAGTTCTACTAAAATGGTCAGCCAAGTACCTCACCTTGCCCTAAAAATACTGTGGTAAACTAACAAAAGACACACTAATGGCATTCCAATATTGAGGATAAACTATAGCCATTACTTCTAGAAGTTTGAATCCCGAGGAAAGCACTCTCTTATCTCAGAAGATAGATTTCTCACAATTTCTTGTAATATATCCCTTACAGAAGACATGAGATTAAAATCATTCCTTGTAATACTTTTTTGTCTGACCCGAGAGCTTCGTCCAACTTTACTAAAGTAGTGTAATTCTATCATATACCCACACATTGATGCACATAAATCACCTACATCATTATACCCTAGAATGTTATCCAAGTGTTTAATGTCTCTTGTTATTTTTCATCTTGCAAACTTTGGATCCATAAATGTTTCAGATTGATTGATATATAGATTTCCAGAGTAAAACATACCATTTTCCATAGTTTTGAGTATTCTGCAATGTACATTGTTCTATCTTGTGCCTTCTTTGATAGAACATTCATTTCATCCAATAAGGGAAGAATCCCAGATAGGATCAATAGTGTCTCAACATCAGTGAATAGTGCAAACATATTTGCCTAATATACATGATTTTTGTAGAATAGCCCCAGCAATGATCGGTAGGTACTCTTCAAACAATCTATTTGTCAGTCTGTGTAACGATATCCACCTAGTATCTTCATTCTTAAGTAGCTTATTACTTAGAGTAATTCCTTCAGCAAATATTTGATACTCCAAAAATCTTTTTGGACTTGTACAAAAATATGTATACACCTCGCATACAAGCTATTCAACTTTGGAAATAGATTGAAACTAGCTTACAATTTTAAAATCTAAATTCATTTTGTGAGCCATACAGTGTATGTCAATCATTTACAATGAACATGATCTCTATAAATTAACAATAAGCCCATTTTTGTGACCCTGCATGACTGATGCCCCATCCACACCAATGCAGACCATCTTCCTTGCTAATGCCAAATCATCCAAGCCTTGAATATCAATCAAGCTATTTTTTACTATTTCCATAAGGTTAGCAAAGGTAGAATTTTCTTTCATTTTATGAACTGCAGTAGATGAGGTTGGAAAATATGATTTTCTACAATATAAACATGCATACACAGCCAAGAAGTATTTTCAATGGTCGTCACCTAGTTCAGAGACAAGGAAAAGAAATTCACCTAACTTAATTTCTCTGCTATATCTTGTCTCTCCACCACAAGTAGACACTAAACCCATTACCAACCATTGTTGATAGACCAATAGGAGAGTGGGAAGTTGGGAACTCCAATAAATTGCATTAAATTCCTATTCCAGAAAGTCTGTCAACAATCGGTCTATGTTTAAAATATAGTAATTGTGATCTATATAGTTTTGGATAAATGACTCAATTCCATGACCTTTCCAAATAGAGTGGATATGGAACCTCCAACAGTAGCAAGGCATGCCTATGATTGCATATATTCTTCATACTCAGTTGCATTCCAAGCATGAGCACATTCATCTTTCATTTTCCAATGCGTCACTGACTTCAACTCTCCATTTACATTTACCTTTTCATAAACTTTACCTACATGCTTCTCAATAGTGTCTAGTTTCAGTTGCAACATCTTGTCTTTCTTTAATTTCTAGATACAAATATTACAGCAACATAGTTTTAGCATGCCCTCTCCATCTTCATTCTTCAAAAGTTAATGAACAGATACTTAGAAATCCATTCGAGATGAAAATTTCTTGACATGTCCCACTGATGTGAGTTACATTTGTTCAAAAAGCTTTCAGACTCAAGTTCACCACCACCACTACCATGGACATTTTCCCCCTATGTGATCATCATCACATTATTCATGCTTTCACTCCCAAGATGAACCACATCATTGCTACCTCCTTCAAGATTTTCATTTGACACCTCTTCATCCTCAAGGTCGTTCCAATAGGATTCCTCAATCTTAGGTAAATTGTCCTCATTATTTAATCTTGATGGGCCCTCACCCGCTATAGAATATCATTGTTTTTTATTAAAATAGGACTTTATGGTTGCCTTCTTTCTCTTTAATGGGACTCCTCTCATTCTTTGATTTTCTAGATTTGAGGATGTCATATTTCTCTAACATTGTTAAAAAAGTGTTAAAGCACTGTTCTCAAAGATGCAAATTAAATCGCTACTAAATGAAATGAAGAAAATTGAACTTCTTATAGAGAAAGAGAAGAAGATAGTACATGTATTTCAATATTTAATCACTATCACATTGAATTGAAGTGTTAATTTAATCATTAAATTTAATTAAGAATACTCCACACATAGCTAATTGTCACGTCACCATTTCTTAACAATGGTGCGGCCTCCCGCTCTAACTATCTTCATTTTATGCTCGAAGCACTGTGAGTCGTCAATGTTGTTTGATCACACACTACGGAATAAATAAAACTTTTGGCATTTTTTAATACTATGGGCTCCTAATAAATAATCAAATGAACAATATAATAATGAATATATATTTATAAAAAATAATTAAAAATATATATAATAAAGAACATTTAATTTCAAATGAAATACTATAGGACGTGACTTTTGACATGTCACTTTTTTTATTGAATGGTGCTGCCCACAGCTTTGACCATCTTTATTTTCTCATTGAGGCCCTGCGAGCCATTGTTACAGTTTGATCCAACAATTTTGAATAAATAAAAATGTGTGGCTTCAATTGATTAATACAAGTTGATTATGACCCATGAGCATAAATAAATCATTACAAGTGGGGCCCAACAACTAGGACAAATACACCAAATAATGCATCTCTGCCAACACACACATCACCTTTTTTATCCAATGGCACTATTTCTCGCTTGCATAATATTCATTTCAGCGTTTGAGCCCCGCTAGGCATTGATGTAGCTTGATCCGATGGCCTGAAATAAATAACAGATATTCGTTTAGATATACGGTATCTTCATAAATTTATATAGGTTGGACTTGCCAAGACCTATACACCTATAGCTTCTATTATACACTTGTAGGTATGACCTATACACCTGTAGCAATGATCAATACACTTAATATTGCAAGCTCGATGACTAACACATCGTCTTTTCTAGCCAATGGCATTGTCGACGGCTTGTATAATCTTTGTTTCCTCATTTGAGCCCTGCGAAGCATTGATGTAGTTTGATCCAACAACCCAAGACAAAACATTTATCATACTATTGAATTATATTACTATGGGCATGGTGATATTACACGTTTTCCCAAAATTCAATACTATGGGCATGGTGATATTACACATTTTCCCAAAATTCACTATAATATAATTGGTGAATGCAACACCGTTTGCCCTTAATTGATTATAATTTCACTGGCGATCATGCCCCTTTTCCCTAATTCCATATTATTTCATTAGCAATTGCACCACCTTATGCCTGTAATTTATGTAAAAATCTCAACGACTGAAACCTAATTAAAAGTAGATCAACCTCTATAATATGTTGGCAATCGGGACCAAATTGTAATAAATTGTATGGAGATATAATGCTATTTTAGGATTTTAAAATATCAATTCACGGGTAATCTGAAGCTACAGGCTTGAAAATACAATCAAATTTGTGTAAAACCATATACTATCAAAGCCAATAATATTTGCCATTTTCAACTCCTCAAAAGTCAGAAAATCACCATTTGGTGACAAATAACCACTAAAATTTTCCCTAAACATGTATTATGTGTTAAGTGTAGATGATGCGATTTGATTAAAAAATATTCTAATATTGAGCATTAGATCCTTGGGACTTTCTTTGGAAAATGGTGGAATAAAACTAGATGTAATAAAAGCATGCTTATTTAATTACACGTGTATTGTTCTTAATCATTGGAGGACCTAAGAAGTTGAGTAATAAAAATTTAACAATCTAAATGATGAAAATAGACAAATAGGTAAAAGTCAATCAAATTACTTAGAATATGACAAGGCCTAAAGCATCTTAATTGACACTACTTGTTGCAAAGTATAAGATGTTAGGATCAAATTACTTACAATATGACAAGAACTAAAGCATCTCCATGTACACTACTTGTTGCAAAGTATAGGATGTTAGGAGCATGTCATCCACATTTTGGTGATATGACAATTTTGTTGTTAATTTCAGTGAAGGATCCCATGCTTAAGGCCACTTAGGATAATATATATTGAATAAGGGAACCAAATTTTGAAATACAACTCAAACCAAGTTCCAAAGGTTGTTTTTTGAATACATGGTATTATTGTGAAAAAATGATAGGTCTAGCTAGGTGAATCCTAGGTTTGACCATCCTACTATACTACAAGTCAAAATGGCACTTGGGAAAATTGATAGTCTTCAATTACTCATATTCTTTTGCCAAGTAATGCTATTATGGCTTACTAGATTTTTTTTCACAAAAAAAATGTAGCTTACATGGTTCACAAATAGCTCCTTGGGCTAACTTCCCATTCCAAATTTAGAGAATCAAGAAAAGAAAAACCAAAACCACCCAGTTCATGTTAGGTTGAATAAACATATTAAGACCAAACAAATCATACTTTCTTAGTTCTAAAGTGAAAGAGAAATGTAAACACCAGCAATGAGATGAGAGAGAGTGTTATGCCCCTAACCCATTGATTTTATTGGTATATGTGTAGCTAACTTGTGTCTAGCATAATCCTGAATTAAGTTATATATTCATTTATATAGTCTTATATAGGTAGTTTGGTCACCTTAGGTAGAATTCAAGGCATAAGTATGGTATATAAAAGAGGTAGTGAGTAATAGCTCATCATCTTATTATGAATTTTATTCTTGTTGAAGACTTTTAGAGGTTCGCCCCTTGAAGTGGTTGATTATTATCAATTATTTACGAGTATTCCTATTATATTTTCATTTATTGTTGTTCAAGATGAGAAAATATTAGAAGACTTAGATAAACAAGAAAGTAACTCAAATAAGAAGATATTATACCTTCACAAGCTCCCAATCTCCCTCACTCCTTGATAAGGTGGAGGAGATGCACCCAAAGTCTCCTTGCTTTACCCAAGTTGATGATTTGAATGTGGATTACTCCTTGTTTGTCCAACACAATATGGATGAAGGGATTTGGCTATGGATTGATAAGGGATTTTGATGGAGATTGGATATGGATCGAGAGGCTAGAATGATTTTGGCATTATGATGGCATGATGAGAAGATTTAAGAGAAATTTGGGCATAGTTATGATAGGATAAGGAAGTTATGATAATGGGGGTGAGGGCTCTATTTATAGGCCAATTGAGGGGGATTTGAATCCAATTGCCAAGATTGAAAATAGAGATCAATGGTTGAGATGAGAGGATCAGATCAAAGGCTAGGATCTTATCAACAATATTCGATGGATGAGATTAAATGTGAATTTTAAATTCATATGGGGAAGGGTGATGAGAATTAATTCATTTTGGGGAAGAGTTGGATATGACAAGTGAATGAATTAAAAAATCATTTCATGGGGGAGTGTTGAATTAAAAATTAAGTTTTATTGAGTGTAAGGACATGTGAGGTGAGTGTTTTATCATGAAAATAGAAAGATGAGTTGGAAAGGTCATGTGACCTTTTGAATAAAAAAATAATTTTTATTCAAAGTGTGTGGGAGGATGGGTTAAACAAGGTTTGACCAAGTTAATCAAGTGATTAACTTAATTAATGTAGCTGGAAAAAATTAGTTAGTGGGCTAATAGAGGATTGAAATTAATTAAATAATGATTTATTTAATTAATTTAGGTATAGGGGTCATGTAAGCTAGGGTAGCTAATTAAATAATTGTTATTTAATCAACTAGGCTAGGTTTAGGTTGATTAGTATGATGGATTAATCAAATAAGTATGATTTATCTAATTAATTGGGATTAGGAGATAGAGAAATTACCTAAATAAATATTGAGAATATTCATTTAATCAATGAGGATATAGTTATAAGGTATAGTGAGAAATTAAATGAATTAATTGATCACAAAGGATAGATAAATGGCTAAGGGTAGATGATTAGGGATAAATTAATTAAATAAATTGGATTTATTTAATTAATAGGAGGGATGATTGGTAGTGTAGAGATATGGGAAATTGGATTGAGGAGTAAGTCAATTTTAGGTGTCTACAATTGTATTCCTCTATTGTGCAATTTATTTCATTACAAGTGGTATCAGAGCATGATCTTAGCATCTAAAAGGTAAGAAACAAGACATTTTTTTCAATTTTGGAGGTTAGATTGTGAAGCACGTCTCTCTCAATTTAGCAAAAAAAAATTGATTTGTGGAGGGTTGATCAAGGACATATTTTGAAGTTGCCATAATCCAAATGACAAGAATTGAGATGAATTTCCTAGTTTTTCATGCATTTCTAGTCAAAGGACAAGATATTTGAGCTATGTAATTGCATGCATCATCACCACAATTGGTGAGTTCTCATCAAATGTAGAAGATTCTAAAAAAAGATGTAGATGGGTTTGTGGCTCAATTATTTTCCATAGAGGCACAACTAACAGAGTCTACAACACCAAACCTACAGGCTATTATGGAGAAACATCCAGTAATGTTTGGAGCTATGCCAAAAGGACTTCCTCTCAAAAGGGATCATGACCATGCAATTCAACTAGTGCCATGGTGTCAACCACTTAACATTAGGCCTTACAAGTACCTATATGTCCAAAAGAGTGAAATTGAGAATATGGTACAAGAGATGTTCAAAGCAAGTATTATCCGGCATAGTCAAAGTGCTTATTCCTCTCCAATGTGTCCAAACTTATAGAGAATTCACCAAGTACGTCAAAAATAAGTTTCCTATTTTGGTCATTGATGATTTGTTAAATGAATTAAATAGAGCTATGTTTTTTACAAAACTTGATCTTAGATTGTGTCCAAGTTAAAATTAAGTAAGAAGATATACCCTAGACGGCATTTAGACTCATTAGTGTCATTATGAATTTTTGGCGATGCCATTTCATCTTACTACTACTCCTACATTCCAAAGTTTGATGAATTCCATCTTTAAGCCATTTTTTAGGAAGTTTGTATTAATGTTCTTTGATGATATATTGATTTATAACAAGACATGGGAAGACCATTTGCACCATGTTGATTAGGTATTACAATTTCTCCAACAAAATCAACTTTATGCTAAAAATTTTAAGTGGTGCTTTTGGACTCAAAGAGGTGGAGCACTTGAGTCACATTGTGTCTCATGGAGGAGTAAAAGTTGATCCAAACAAAATCAATGCTATGATAGAGTGGGCATTTTCTAAAATTGTCAAGAACTTAAAGGGTTTCCTAAGACTCACTTGATATTATAGAAGATTTGTAAAGAATTATAGCCGCATAGCAACACCTCTCATGACATTTTTGAAAAGGATACTTTCCAGTTGAATGAAACTGCTAATATAGCATTTGAGAGACTAAATAAGGCCATGTGTACCACTCCAATTCTAGCTACACCAAATTTCACCAAGAATTTTATTGTGGAGTGTGATGCTTGAGATATGGTATAGGAACAATTCTTATGCAATAAAGTAGGCTCATTGCTTTTGAAAGTCCTCATCTTCAGAGTAAAAATCAACTCAAACTTTCTTCATGCAAGCGATATCTAATGGGTAGACACTTCAAAGTGAAGACAATCATAATAGCTTAAAATATTTCTTGTAAGAGTAGTTAATCATTTGAAAAACAAAATGGGCTACTAAAATGTTGGGATATGACTTTGAGATCATTTATAAGAAGGGGAAGGAGAATGTAGTGACTAATGCACTATCCAAAAAGGATGATAAGGAGACATTATTGTGTGTCATTTCAATATTACAAGCATATTGGGTTGAAGAAGAGAGATTGAAGTGGCAACAAGATGTCGCTACTTGAAATCTCATTGAACAATTGTAAAATGATTCAAGAAGCTCAAATAAGTATTGTTGGAAGGGAGATTCTGTTGGTAGGTGGCGACTGATCAGGAAAGTACTGTACACTAGCCATGTATCCTCGCCGGGGTTCGGGCCGACTTAAAAAAAAAATTTAGGGCCGACTTAAAAAATCCTAGGGCCGACTTAAAAAATCCTATTTTTTATGACCGACATAAGAAAACCCTAATTTTTGTAACCGACAAAAAGGCTTGATAAAAAGTGGCCAAGGGTTAGGGTTTGAGTATTGTATTGTAGCATTTGCAGCGGTATTGAGTTGCAGGGATTGCTGATTGTAATCGGTTTGATTTACTGGATAATAATATTGGACTCTCTGTTTGGTGGATGTAGCCCGAGTTTGGGTGAACCACGTTAAATCTTGTCTCTCGCTGTTATTAATTCTGTGTATTTCCATTTCTCTGTTTAATCTTTATTTGCATTTAATTGATATCTTCTGCCGGCTAACCCTAATAGATTCCCTATGGTATAAAGAAAAATTGTATCTATGCAAGAACTCTATGCTCAAATAAAGATTCTACAACAACTCTATGGTTCTTTGGTCGGGGTCATTCAAGGTTTTTGAAGACTTATCATAAAATCAAGCAAGATTTCTTTTGGGATTGGCTCAAAGGGGATGCCCAAAAATTTGTAACAAAATGCATGGTATGCTAGCAAAATAAAAGGTAGACAATTATCTAAGTCCCTTACAACCCTTATTTATTCCAAGCCAAAGAGGAGGTATCCATAGATTTTATCACAAGTTCACCCGTGTCTAAAGAAAAAAATGTCATCATAGTTGTTGTAGATTGACTCACCAAATATGCATATTTTTGTGCTTTGTCACACCCATTTGTAACAAATACTATATATAGCAACAACATTTATGGATACCATTCAAAAGCTACATGGGACTCCAAAAATCATAGTAAGTGATCCTGATCCTATATTTACAAGTAATTTTTGGACTTACTTATTCTCATGTTTGGGCACTCTGCATGCTCATAGATCGACATATCATCTCCAATTAGGTGGACAAACAAAGGTGATCAACAAGTGCTTCGAGGGCTATCTCTAATTTTTTGTGTCAAATAAACAAGAGAGATGTGTGCACCAGTTGCCACTGGCAAAATGGTGGTATAACACTTTTTCCCACACTTCATCCAAAATGTCTCAATTTTTCACACTATATGGGTGTCATCCACCATCAATAATCTCTTCATTACAAGCACACCTGAAGGTTAGAGCAGTTAAAGAACACATTTAGCACCAACAAGAAGTACTCTCTAGTCTTAGAAAACTTGGTAATAGCCCAAAGCAGAATAAGTAGCAAGCTAATCAACACCATAGTGAAAGGACTTTTAAGTAGGAGATTAGCTCTTTGTGCAATACAATCATATAAGCAGATGTCACTAAACCAACAGAAGTAAGATAACAAATTGACACCCAAGTATTATGGTGCTTACAAGGTTTTGCAAAGAATTGGCAATGTGGCATAAAAACTGGAGTTACCTAAGTCAACAAAAATATATCTAGTCTTAAGACATTTTCTGCTTGAAGAAGGTTATTGGACAAAGAGTTTCAACCCAAATAAAATTACCAAAACTTCATGAGGGCAAAATGATTTTTAAACTTGAGAGAATCCTTCAAACACACACCAAAAGGTGTAATGTCCCTTTTAGGAACAATACTAATTTTACCCTAAATTATCAATTTCCAAGCAAACAAAGGTTTAGGGAGTACCTTGGTTTGATTTAATTCCTGCAAACAAGTTATAAAACACTTACAATATTACATTAGCCTTATGAAGTATAGACTTGAATACAAAGAGTATACACTCAAATACACATAATCCACAAAGTATACACCTGAATGCACTTAAATACACATAAATCACAAATGAATACACGTAAGTTGCATTATACATGTAAGTATACCATCGGACAATTGGAAAGGGGATTCGGTGCATCCCATACTACACTGTGGACCCGTCCACCATCCTAAGGTCACCAAGTATACACATGAATACACAAAATACTAAAGTATAAACAGCAAAGGAAGATCATATATAGCAATGTAACAAGTCTCTAATGTAACAAGTCTCTATGACTATGCGGGTTCAACCATAAAGAGTGGGGGAGTGAAACGTGATGAGGTGTCCCAAGTTTCCTCTACCCTAGGCCCAATGGCAAGACCTTATCCTCCATTGGCCTCATGTGGTCCTTAACCATCATCATGAGGTGGCGTACCTAGTGAGGGCTTTACGCCGTTCCCCTCCATCACACCATCCTTTCCTTTTATGATTGAAGATCCTCCTTTTATTTAATTCAACAATTGATTCAAGTGAGGATAGTTCGGGAGGTTGCAATAGGGTGTTCTAGATCCTCCACCCTAGGCCCAACAGCAAGACCTTATCCTCTGTTGGCCTCATGTGGTCCTCAACCGATGGTCCTTAACCATCATCATGAGGTGGCGTGCCTAGTGAGGGATCATTTGCCGTTCCCCCTCCTTGCAACCCTGCCTCAACCTTCCTTGACCAATCAATGCCAAAATCAAATTATTATTATCCATAAGATCAATAGTATTGGCATCAATTATCAATGCTTTTTATTGATATAATTATAATTGCATTTGAACATATTTATTCATTTCTATATTCATTAAATAAGCATAACTACAATTATTCAAAGGGGTAGGTTACATTACCATTCTGTTGTTACCTTTTTAATTATGTATACCACTGCTGTTATATACATACCTGACTGCCTTTATTGCTTGCTCCTGCTGTGTATTTTTCCAATACTAAATATTGCTTGCTTGATGTTGAATATTTTTCCAATGCTAAAATACTTCTTGCTTGATGCTTTCTATTATGTATTTCAATGGCGGATCTGTAGGTGTGAATCTGATTAATCTTCTTAAACTTATCTTTTTTCCATATATACAAGAGCAGATCTGAATATATCAGAAATACATATATTTCAAACTTAGAATATATCCTTCTTTTGCTAATCACAAAACAATTATATATCTTCCAAGATCCAATAGACACAACCTTTTTCAAAGAGGCAACTCCTCCTAAATAGCAGCCTTTGGTGATTAATCTCTGCCTCTTCATTAGTTACTATCTTTACTAATTCCTACCTTACTAAATATAATAATCTGACTTTTTATTTATCTTTTGTCTTATATGCTATCAGAATTTTGTCTTATTACAAATGCTAATTGCATTATATATATACTTGGTTTATAATATTTTATTTAAGTATATTTTATTTATAATAAATATTTATGTATATAAAAATAGATCTGATTTATATAATATTTAATTCAAATATATTTGATTTGTACTATAAATTAAGTATTTTCTATTTAAGCCAAATATAATTATTTTTATCTTATTTTAATTTGAATATATTCAATTTACGATTTATAAATAGATTCAAGTGAATAATACATAATTGATTTAATTATAGGGACTTGACAAAAGGCTACGAACAAGGGCAATCACAAAGAACTTGATCAAGTGGAAGAATTCTCCAATCAAAGATGATACACGAAAAAATGAAGATTTTGTGCAAAAGCATCCACAATTGAACTGTATTGAAGACAATACTTCTTTGAAGAAGGGAGGCATGCTACACCCTTAACCCGTTGATTGTATTGGGATATGTGTAGTCAATTTGTTGCTAACATAATCTTTAATTAAGTTATATAATCACTTATATAGTCTTATATAGGTAGTTCGGTTGCCCAAGGTGGCATCCAAGGCATAAGCATAAGACATGGTAAGTAGCTCATCATTTCATTCCAGATTCTGTTTCTTGTTGAAGACTTTTGGAGGTTCGTCCCCTCGTAGTGGCTTATTATTATCAAGTATATGGCAATATTCCTATTATATTTCCAATTATTTGTTGTTGCATTCCTTCCTCTATTGTGCAAGTTGTTTCATTATAGAAATAAATATTTAAATCTTCACAATTATCAAATGCTCTAAACAAATATATCATATGGCTGCATTTCAGCAGTGCATTACCGTTGACCTCACAGATATCTCGGTCAAATTCTAGAAAAAAATATTAAGATATTGGCAATTATCATGTGCTCCTAAGCAAAGATCTCATATCGCTGCATTTCAGCAACACAATACTGTTGAACTCACAGATATTTCAGTCAAATTCTAACTTCTTTGGTGGCCAAAAAACCATAGAAACACGTGGCATTCATAATAGCAGGTGTTGATTAATGTCCATTAACCGTCAAAACACTTCTATGAAACAAAGAAACTTCTCCGAAAGCATTGCTTTCATGACAGTACCATAAGAAATCCCAAAATAGATAATATGCAAATCCCAATCAATGTGACCTTCAACTGCAAAGTTCGGAGGGCAGAATCTTCAAGTCAGAATAGGGAAAAGTCTAGCAACATGTTCCACAGGAATACTGTCAGCTGTATTCTTCTTCAACTCGGGATGATTATATTCGTTTGACGGAAGAAGAACAAGCTGTCATGAAATGAAAACATTGTCTTTTCACTAAGCAAGACCATACATAAGCCATAGAACCTACCACGTGAACTGTAACAAACATTACCTGCCCCTTTCCGTGTCCTTTTTCTAAAGACCAGCCATCTTCATTCACTCGAACCTCTAGATACTTGTCTAGTGATAAACCTTCAATATTGATTGCCTGGCAAGTGAAACATTAAAAGCATGTTAGCAAGAAGATTACTTTAAAGATCAGAGGCTAGTAATTCTTCAATATTTAATGCAATACAACAATAAACAGACTAACCAACCTCTGCAAGGACATGCCGTGGTAATTTTTGATAAGTAAGGGAAAGCACATGAATTGCATATTTCTGAATAGCCTTCTCAAATCCTGTGAATTCACAAAAAGGCAATGGCATGAGACTGCAACAAAGCCAGAGCAGGCATGTTAACACAACCAATAAATCATAGCTTGCCCACTTTATTTTAAACAGCATGCAGTACTGTATCTTAGATATGCTGTCATGAAAGGGGCAATGTTATACCAGGAACAACTTCCAATATATCACGATTCCTTGCAGCCTCATCCCAGAACTCTCGGAACCTTGCAGTCTGAGATAATAAAATATTCTCTTAGTGCGTGACAAACCAATATAGCCTATTGCTTCAAACAGGATTTCCTGGGCACTTAGAAACAAGATTATCATTCACATAATTATCCTGTACGTTTTCAAACAATGAAATACCTATGCATGTACTATTTGCTTACCTCTAGGTAGTGGGAAAGGGTAATCAGAGTGAGAAAAGGCTCCATCATTTGCTGTATACTTGGTTAAGGAATATAACATTGAAACAGTCATATGTTCAGATGGCCTTGACAGTCAATTGCTCCTACCATAACAAGTTGCAACTCATTATGCTTGACAGTCATCATCCTGTTCAATAAATTCCACAACCGTACATGGTGTATTTTCATTCTTATAAGAGATGGTTGTACTTTTAATCAAAGTAAAGGATACAAGTCTTTCTGGAATCAAGAACATGCAAAGGTTGAAGTCAGGAGCTGGCATTGCCATGAGGGCCTGCCACATAAGAAACATAACACAGTTCGTAAATACAAGTATATGAAACCAAAAAATGCACTCTAAAATCAGTTTAACAAACCTTTATACCTTGCTAATTAGCAAATAAATGATAAGATAATTAATTGCTGATTTATTTGGAATTTTAGACAAAATGCAAAATGGCAATATCTAGGATGTAGAAAATCTAAATGCCAGGGAAACGAGTGCAGAGGTCTAATGTCATGTCCCCTTTTTCAGGTTAGAATAAATTAATTATATTATTTTGTAATTTGTAATACAACAGGATATTTTGGAAAAGTTGGACCCAATATTTTTTAAATTTAAGGGCAACTTAATAATATTATTATTGAAATAAGAAGTGTTTTTCAACACTAGTTAAAATATAATAAATTAAAAAATAAATTAAATATATATAAAATAAAAATAAAAGCAATTCCAAATTTTGGCACCAAAATAGGGCCCATGAGTCCTAATTGATAAAGGTATATTTACAAGCTTCAATTGTTCATTTTGATCATCCGAATTTTGATATTCCCATTTCCTTTTGGAGTTTTCCGAATAATCCAGCATTAAGGACAAAAACCCTTGATTGGATTTGACAAAGGTTAGGATGAAAACCCTATCCTCTCCTTGGCAATCTCTGCTCAGGAATTGCGGGTTGGACTGAATTGAAGATCCCTATGTCAATTGCGGGTCTAGGGCGAATTGGATTTGCAAGCAAATCCTGGGTCACCATTGTCAAGAGTTGAGCTCATTGGTGTTGATTTGGAGCTCCACCCTTCGGAGGAAAAAAATCAGTCATTTCAAGTGTGGATCAGACAACCCTAGCTGAGCGCCACCCTTGGAGAAGTAAATTGTCATTCAAATTTGTCATCATCGTATGTTGAGGCATCAACATCATTTCAGAGTATTAGTGTGGTGTTCATAATCAACAAGGGTTGAGATTTGAGGCGCCACCATCATTTTACCGAACCCTTGTTGCTGCACCATTTCCAGCAGTCGCTGTCACATTCAGATTGCAAGGGGTTACTGCTGTCTGTAAAACATTTGTGAGTGATGGTTTATTCATTTTAAAATTCTTAAAGTGAGTTCCAGCATCATTGAACAGCAATGCAAAATTGGTTATCATTTGCAACTGAATAGATTCAGTTTGGAGGATTTAGGTTGCTATTACAAATCAGATCTGAGTTTATTTAGCCTCCTAGGGTTTCACACTTGATTATCATACCACAAATCAGCATTGAATTGAATTGTATCTTGGATAATATCATTTGGAACTGTTGTTTTACATTTGTGGTTGACTATCAATACTGGGAGGGTTTGAATCTTGTAATCAGAATTCTCAGTTTGCTGTTTGGTTTCATTTTGCTTCATAAAATCAGAAAACTACAAAAAAGAAAAGAAAATAACAAAACATTACAAAAAAGGATATTACATCTAATGCAGTAGGAGCTAAAGATATTATGAACAGTAAAATGAAAATGTTCAACTTCAAACCTTGGTATAGACTCCAACAACAAACTACAAATATTATAGATCTCATTGGAAGCCCTAAAACGTGTGTCAGTTCATGTTGTGTAGGCTGCCAAAATGAAAAATTGCCCGTTCCCAAAACGATTTGGTCTCTTCTAAAATCTGCAAAACTTTGACCCCTGGATAGCAAACAATTTTAGTTTCCATGACTAACTGGTAGTAGTTGCGTCCTTCTGAGATGTGTGTGCTTTTTAAGTATGGACAGGAGAATGAATTGCTTCAACATTTAAAAAGTAAAGCATATCAATATTTACAAACCTAATGGTTTAAAATTAAGTTGCCGAATCGGAATCAGGTATGGGCATAGGTATGTGTATACGTACAAAAAAACATATAAAAATCATAAATATATACATATTTGCAGCCTAAAGACTATACTATATTTAGCCAAGAGGCTTTTATATGTGAGCATTATAGTGCTCGGAATTGTCTCACACCGGAAAATTTTCTAAACTCTCCGGTTGTTCCCATCAGTGTATTCCTTGAACCTCCTATGGGTGCAAGTGCTAGTAATACCATATTAGCATAAAGCTATATTAAATTTACTTTTTTAACATATTAAATATTAATAATAAATATGTTATGGAGTAAAAAGTATCCCTGTGCCTTTTTACCTCCTAGTTTAGTTCCTAGGTCCCCGTGTTTACACTTTGCAAGCTTAATACTTATCCAGGGCAATTTCCCCCGAAACCCATGAAATGGGACTTAGGGGCCCACTCTAAATGTTAATCAAATGTAATGTCCCCTATCCCGATTTGCCCTAGAATTCACCTACTGATCACAAAGGGCAACAAATTAGGGTTAGGGTTTCACCTTGTTAAATAAATATCTTCTTAATGAAGTAATCTTGGAATCCTACATTCACCACATGAACAATATATGCAAATATGTACGTATGCTAGTTAGGGTTAGACCATTGCATCACATCCATAAATCATCAACAATGCAACATAGTTGGGAGAAGGGGCATGATGGGTCTGCCCGAAGTCATATGCCAAGCCTAAGAAGGTGTATCCCAGAGTCATCCCCCTTGGCGACTTAATACCTGCTTTCCCCATTCATGACCTCGACTCCCGGAAGACACTTGCCACCTTGAGGAGTTAGGCGGGGGCCATAAGTGGGTAACTTGGCTCTATGTGTACGGCCCTCTGGTTGGCTACCTACTAGCCTCATTTACCCCTTTTGCTTACACCCTAGGCCCTTCCTACAAGGTGGATTTCAAACAGTCAAACGCATCTTGCATGTATTAAACATTCATCTATTATGTATGGCAATGTTTATACAGGTATAAGATAAGAAATAACAGAAATACACCTGAATATGGGTTATATCTGTTTTACTTCTATTGTGTATATGTATATTTCTGATATAGTCTTAATTATGGATGGTGCCTCTGATATACTGTTCGCTGTGCTGGGTTGCATGAGTTCCTTCTTCGATCTGCTGTGCCTTTGTGTCTTTTATATTCACTAGAGTGTGTCTTGTTAAGAATCCAATTTAAGGGGTATATCTTTGCTGTCCTTAACAGTCCATATAACTGTAAATATATATGCTTCTGCAGATCGAATGTCTGCTTAAGATTCCAAATGATCCAATGATTAATATTCCCTGTGATTGATCGACTGCCCCCCCCTTCAACACATACTCCCTACTCACCGTTTTATGCAACTCAAGAGAGATGACCTTTCCTATTGGTTATGTCTTTTACAAATATGAATGACTCTTTAATGAGTCACATCTCCTCATAAAACAGATCACACGTCTATATATCACTAGTCACACCTTTTGTTGATGATAATTACCTCTACGATAACAACTATCATGCATCGTTATCCTTAGCATAACAATTCGTATCATATTTTCCTTTATTTATCAATGGCCACTTCATATATTTAACAAATGTCTATAAGCCCCTATAAGGTTACGTTTGGAGACCAAACTTTAGCTTGTCAGAAATATTGTCAGTTATGTCTCCTTTATCAAGCTAGGTGATGTACCTTTGTACGGCAGACCTAGTTCTCAAACTTCAGACAAATACTAATAAGGAAATCCTCCTTATAAACACATTGATCACTTCTTCTCTTATTGCACCATTTCTTAATTATTTTGAATAAGACAATTTATATGTAGGGTTCCATATTAAAGTCTATATCATCACTGACTTAGTATAGGTCCATCCATTGATCGTTGTTTTCCTATAAATTAAAATCACTGCTCTTTAATTGTTCTATGTATGTAATCAGCGCTGCCCTTGTCTTGTTTACTAATTACAAGGTAATGCATATTGAGTGTTAATAGTATTATATAAAAGTAGAGAGATTGTAGAATATGTTTAGAGAATTATGAAATGAGATTTAAAAGAGTTTTAGATTAAAATGTGGTAAATGGGAAGGGTCATGACATCAAGACCAAATAAAGGGCCTTGGGACCAGCCATGGTAATTCGCCGGGATCAAAATTTAAATGTGTCGGCATAGGACCTTTAAAAAGGTTTCCCTCTGTCGGCCTTTTCAATTTAAATTACGAAAGTTAGCGGGAATGCATATATAAGTGAGTTTAGGGCTTCATTTCACACCTAGATGGATAATGTGAACTTGTTATATTGAGCTAAGGGATTTCAAAGCATTCATTGTGTTGCAGAGCAAAATTGTGTTGTTATTGTGTTTGTTTGTTGCAGATTTGGCTTCATCAATCCATCTCCTCATGATTTGAAGGATCTTCGTCTCCGTGAGGGCTTCACCTCTAAGGTGATATCTATTTGTGTTTCAATCATTCTATTTCATCATTGGATTTGGCCTATGCCCTCTTTGGGCACGCACTCTATCTAACAATGGTGTTGGAAGACTTGAATGTCATTCTAGGGCTTGACTGACACAAGCTCCTAAACACCACAACCCCCAAACCCCTCTTTGTGATTGTAGGTTACAAGTGCAAGATTTGGAAAAGTGCAGGTATAGAGAAGCAATTCAGAGGATAAGGATTTGGGATCTGGAAGAAACTTGCTGATATTTTACCCTACTAGACAAGGGCGCCGGCCCCATAGTCCTCCCGACAAGATTTTCCCCGAACTCAAGAATAGGTTACAGTCCAACACTGCTCACTGCTCTGGATCTACAGAAATATTGCCCTATTAGACTTGGGCACCTGCACCATAGTCCGCAAAGTCTTCAATTCCGGAAATCCAACTTCTGGTATGTTTCTGATCCTTCCTGGGTATCTTCCTATCCGATTTTTTGTAGCATTTTGTTCCTTTGTACCCGATTTCATTACAATTAGGGTTGGAGGCTTATTCGAATTAGGGTTTGACAAATGTCTCAATCTAATCAATTTTTCCATATCATTCCTAAGTACGCCAACCTGTAGTTGAGTCCTCATTCATCCATAGTGACTTCGCTCAGTTGTTGTCCTTGAGTGTTATTGTAAAATGAGGGTTTGATTTGATAGATCTTAACACTATCTACCTTCTTCCCACTTTCCATACATAACAAAATATTAAAATATATTTAAAGTCTTAATCCATAAAAATTAAAAAAATTATTTCATTAGATAAAAGTTAAAGCTGTCCATTTTGTTATGTTGACTCGGTTTTGAAAACAGAATGCATGTCATGATACCAAATTGAGAATACAAACCAAGAGACCTACTATCTATATAACATTCAATGATTTAGGGTTTCATTACACTTTTTGCCCATAAAATAGCCCCCCAACAGGTGAGGGCAATCATCCTCATATGTTGTTATGATACCCGGATGCAGTCAATTTAAGTGGATTGATGATTGCCGGCTGGATGCAGCAGCATATACATTGTCGGATGCCGTGATACCAATTGGGTTCAAGCTAGGGGCCCTCATCAATAAGGGGTGGGAGGTGAGGGAACCCATAGGGAAATTAGGCAGACATCGCCTGATAAGCCATGGATCGTGGACCATATCTCCCCATGGTTGTTCATCTTTGGGAGCACACTATCTTTTCCAATTGAAATCAGGCCGACCCTCAAATACAAGCCTGGTTCGAGCAAAAAAGTTCTCTGTTTACTGTGACTCCTTTGCTGTTGGCTGTTGGCTGTTGGCTGTGACTTGTCAAACACACATCGAAAATGTTAAATGACTGTTGTTTAAGGTTTCAGGAACATGTTTTATGATCAAAAAGTCAAAAACAAAATGTGTCAAAATTTTTACCCACTGCTGGAACCACTGTGGAAATGCTCTGAAAACACCTCATCCAACCTGGAATCACCTAGGTACGCACATTGACAACTCCAAAAAATTCCGACCCAAAAAATGTACCCTGCCTGATTCCACAGGCATTTCGTACAGAAATCCAATTCCAAAACAAATTGTACCCGGGTATGCAGATTTTATCTGCCGATTCAGTAGCATGGATTTAAAAACAAAAAAAGAATAGTGACCTACAGAAGAGCATACTGTGACATTATACATTACATGGCATATACATATACACTTCCATTGAGATGGCAAAACACTAGATCAAAAAATGGAGCACCTGCAACAGAATAAATATACAACATAATATAAAATCAGAAGAAAGGAGCTAATCCTTGTTATTCAAATTGCAAAAAATATATATTAATGCTCATCTATAAATTCCTTTTAATTTCTTTACTAGTTTGACTTCTGTGCCTTAATAAAAGATTTCATCTATAAGATAACATTTAAACGCTTCATATTTGAATCTACGAATCCAGCTTCTGCCATCCAGGGTTCCATACCTGGACCGGGTCCCGATCCTGGGTTGATTCATGAACCCAGATGAACCCAGGGCACCCTGTGCCCTGACCAAACCCAGGGTCCCACAGCCCAGATTTGTTTAAAAATTAATTTGTAACGAAAAAAACCAAAAAAATACAATAAGTTGTCCTAACTCTAAAAGCAACTACACTAACAACCTAAACACAAAACAAAATAACTTTTCTTACATTTCATTCCTCACTCACCCAAAATCCCATTTGCTACTCAGTGGCCAAGGCTGCAACTTTGATTAGTGTTTGAACATTGTTATCTTGCTATTCCTACACATCTACAGCTATGAAGCCAGGTTCTGCTGCCCAGAGCCCTGTACCTAGACCAGGTCCACGTCCAGTCCCATTCCCCAGTTAGTTCAGGGAACCAGACAGCATTGAATATAACCGTTTTGATTTATCATTTAACATTTGGCATTGAGTTATTGATTATAAATTTATAAGTTGTGTCTTGAGGTTAATTTGAATAATTTGTGCATATTATGGCTATTTTTATATTCTATATATTTTTTGCACAAACGTGCCAATCCATTCCAAATTTCCAAACCCAAGTCAATAACAAATCAGCATACTGTACCCCAAAACCAAACCTGTACCCAAATCTGAACCAGCAACTTAGGTTTCAATGGAAACTTGAGATGAATGAATTCAATCCTAAAACTTAAGGCCACTATAATGATGTTATCTATATCCCAGAATTCACTCCTATATAACTTTCTATAAATCTATATGATATTTTCCTATCTCAGAAAATTTTGATATTTAGAGTTGAATTGAACAAAATAGCCAAACATAAACACTAACACAAAACCTAAATAAACAAATCCATGCACATTCCATCACATATCCATTATTATAATGTTTCCTATATTCCTATACATGTTCCTTTAGTACTTTTCTATAAATTTATGAAATTTTCCTATTTTGGAAAAATTAGAAATTTAGAGTTGAATTTAAAGATACAGCTAAACATAAATCTAAATGGATAAATCTGTGCACATTGCATACCATAACCATTGTACAAATAGTTACATAAGAAAGCCCCTTAAGAGAACAATATAAACAAGATAGAAAAAACCTTGACCAAAATCCGTGCAACAATTTGCATACTCATCCTCGCTGGTTCAAACTGCATGCAAAACAGAGAGAGCGTGGAGAGAGAATGAGTCAGTCCACATTACATACGCAGAGACACATAAATATGACTTTGAAACATTGACAGAATACAATACAGAAAAAAGCCTTTTCACTTTCTGAATGAAACCTTTTTAAGGAAGATTAAAGCTTCTAACATGGTCAAAGAAAATATTCCACGAGATGATGGTGAGTATGAAAGAAGAAAAAGACACTTCACAATCAGCAACTATTGTTTGACAAAAGCTCATCATGTCACACTTCAACTACAACCCATTTCATTTTACGAAGCACAGATAGGAGAAACACACCCATAATTGATAATAAGAACTGAATACATATATCCTAGAAATATATAACACACAAGATCTGAAATGCTTTTAAGCTGTGTGCAGTGTAGACTTTGTATGGTGATACAAAAAGGCTTTGAGATATTGATAGGAATCAAATCAACTACCATACAAGTTCACAAAGAAAAATAACAAGAATAGCAAACCTGGTACAACCGCAAGAGGCACAGATTGGCATCCAGGCTGTATGTGTTAGACAATACCTGCAACAGAAAACACCATCGTTAGACTGCAAAATTGAAAAGATTCTCCTTCCTTTCTCAGATTGAACAGATCATACAATCTCTTAAGCTGCCTATTGTATTCAGCATCTTGGAGACTCTTATTAGTTTTGAATTTTATCTAGTGACTCTGTGATTTCTTCACTAAAACATTTTGCACTCTTTTATAGGTTCCTTTAGTCCACTGTCCTATTTACAATGCTCCTATCACGATTGCCAAATTTTGGATGTGAATAAAGATTTCAAGTACCAATTACCAATTTGAGGAAAACATTATCAGACCTGTAGATTTGGAAAATTGGTGTTTCTAGATTTTAAAAAAAGTTACATACACAAACATGACTTCATATATACCTCTAACAAACTGTTTTCTACATCATAATAAGTCAGTAAAAGGCATTCTAAAGTCTTAAAAATATATAATAATGGTGTGACCATCACTGCATTAACTCAGAAAATACACAGAACCCACAAGAACCTAACTAAGGAGTCAAGAACAACAAACCCAATTAGTGAACCGATATGCTGAGTTTGATAAATTGGCTATAATGCATATTATCATTTTACAATTATGTAACTCAAATTTACATAATGGAACATCAAAACATAAAGTAGTAAACAATGGGTAGGGTTGGATCCCCTCTGGTCACAAAACTTTCTTCAAGGTGTTAAATCAACAATTTTGCAAACATATAGAAATATCCAACAGCCATCAATCAAACAAATGTATCAGTAATATTCATTGCAAGATTATCTAATTACATATAGAGACACCATAATGGGAACTTGCTCAACTGTAAAGAAGAAAACAGAAAGAGTAAAGAGAAAAACAGGGACTATGTTCTAGGGGAAAACCCAACCTACCTCTCAAAGGAAAACAGATAAACAGAGCTTGCCTCTTCAAGGAGAATGGATGGTTTTTATTTTATAAAAAAGTCCAACAAATACAATTAGTGGCCAAAAAAATTGTTCATTTTTGTATTTACTCTTTTAGGATAAAGAAAAAGCTACCTAGATCTGTGAATGTAATGTAAAAGTGACTACATGAAATTAGCATTAATAACTAAGGGTTTAAATTCTGATACGCAATAAGCATAAAAAACCAAGGGCTTAGTACATTAAAAGGGTGCAAGTCATTTACATTTTACTCCATATTTAAGGATAGGAAATGGTTCCCAATTTCTATCATACTTTTGATTAAAAGTGATTTGAAAAGCAATTCATTGATTCATTATGGACAAAAAACAAGCATTTCATCTTTCAGCATGAATGTCTTCACAATGTTGAAGACTGATAAATTCTGGAGATATTGTACAGTATTCAAAACTTACAATGGGCTGCCTACTTGAGAATGGCTTTCAACATAAATGGAGAGGTGCCGACCTGATCCTTGAAAAATTTTACAGAGAAGCAGAGATAAGAGATAGTTTAGCCACATAAATCTTCCAAGTTCAGTCTAGGTCTAATGCTGTAGAAGATCAATATTACTGAGGCCACATAAGTTTTCCGAGCTCAATCTTGAGCCAATGCCATGAAAGATCGTTATTTCTGAGGCAGCATAAATTTTCCAAGCTCAATCTGGATGCAATGCTGTAATAGATCATTATTACTTAAGAATCACACACTTGATATTGGGAAGAAGCGTACTGATTCTTATAAGGTTCGTGTTAAATGCTATGATTTGGAAAATTCTTGCTGAAATTAGCATAGTTGTTGATCCGAATGGATCATTATAAATGTAATAAAATCATGCACAGTCATGGTATTTTTGTAAACAGTAAGTTGGATCTGGAATAACTAAACACAGAGACCAAACCACGGATGAATCAGCATCCAGGACTGTACTGCAGGTGTGGTAATGTCCCCAAAAAGTACATCCCTCAGATCTCAAAATCCGAACCTTCTGTGATAGTAAAAATTCTACTTGGGCCCAGGAGAACTCTGCTGTGCATAAGTTTCTATAAACATGTGCTTGTATTGGTTGTTAAAAGGCAAGGGAGGATTGAATGATATTGTATGAGCAAGAATAGGAGTTTCCAGCTGTTCATAGTTGTTTTGCAAAGGCTGTCACAGCAGTGTAGCCATTATTGGAGTAAGGGGCAGATTACATCCAAACATACCACTGTACTTCGTAATCTATTTGTCTAATAAAGGTAGTAGGTAGTTGCCAGTTGCCACTAGCAATCAATCTGGTTTTCTCTATAAGTAGAGTTTCCAGGATAGAATCTTGTGTTTATTCTTGTGACCAGCATATATATTTTCTGCTTGTTCAACAATTCCCTCTCTCTCATTTATTTAACATTAACAACTATCATTTGAAATTGCAAGTAACATAGTATGCTGATTCTTGGTTTGTAAATTTCCAAGTAAGAGTTTAAAGATAAATTTTGGTACCAAAACAGTTTTGATCTTGTGGGATTTGTGGATAAAGTGTGTGCATGACAGTCACAAGAGCACAAGCAGCCCAAATGGAGAAGATGAATGCATGGGTAACTGCATTGGAGAACCACAATATAGGTGTAGTGGAAAACCAACAATGATTGAGCCAACAACAAGAGTTAATGCAAAGGGAGCAAATAAAGATAGCACAAGAGAAAACCTCGATAGGTAATTTGGTAAGATCTCTAGCCAAGAAATTTGGCATAGGGAAGAGAAAGGTATGGCAAATGAGGAGTTCTTGGAAGAGTCAATTAAAATTCCATTTAAAGTACAAACTAAGGTGGAAATTAAAGCTTACGATGGAGAAATTAATGCAGAAAAATTGGATTTATGGCTAAAACAATTAGAAGTTTAGTTTAGTGTTCACAAAATTAATGGGGCACAAATAATTAATTCTGCACGCCTCAAGATGATAGATCATGCTCTTGTATGGTGGGAAAATTATGTAGCTAATTGTGGAAAGAGGAAAAAGAGAGTTATAAGCACTTGGGAAGAATTCAAAGAACTAATTCAAAAGAATTTCTATCCCATAGGCCATAGATATGAACAAAAAATTAAGTGGATTTTCTTGAAACAAAATGATCTGTAAAGTGTGCAGGACTACACCACAGAATTCCGAAGACAAGCCATGTTGATAGGCATGGACTTGGAAGAGGAGGAGATGTTGGTCAAATGCCTTGGAGATCTCCAACCTCATATCAGAAGGAGAATAGCCAACACCAACCTGCAAAACTTGGAAAAAGCGTGTGTTCAAGAAGATTATGTGGAAAGTGAAAGTGACCACCCTGCAGGTAGGAGGAAGAGGTGGGAGAATCTTCTCCTCCCCTCAAGTCTCACTAAGCTTTTGTGGGACCAAAAGCCTCTCTAATAAGAGAGGTGTGATCCAAATGGATCATTATAAATTCAATAAAATCATGCATAGTCATGGTATTTTTGTGAACAGTAAATTGGATCTGGAATAACTAAACAAAGACCAATCTGCAGATGTGTCAGTCTAAACGAATGACATGGTTGCGAGACTGTACTGCAGGTGCAGTAATGTCCCAATGTCCCCCAACAATACACACCTCAAATCTCAGAACCCGAACCAAACAGGCACTGTTTTAGCTTCCTGTGACAGTAGAAATTCTTCTTGGGCCCGGAAGAACTCTGCTGTGACTAAGTTTCTATAAATATGTGCTTGTCGTGGTTGTTATAAGGCAAGGCAGGATTGAATGATATTGTATGAGCAAGAATAGGAGGTTCCAGCTGTTCATAGTTGTTTTGTAAAGGCTGAGACAGTAGTGTAGCCATTATTGGAGTGAGGGGCAGCTTTACATCCAAGCATACCACTGTATTTGGTAATCTATTTGTTTAATAAATTATAAAGGCAGTAGGTAGTTGGCACTACCAATCAGTCTAGTTTTTCGCTCTATGGAGAGATTCCAGCATAAAATCTTGTGTTTATTCTTATGATCAGCATGTTTATTTTCTGCTTGTTCAATAATTCCCTCGCTCTCTTCAAATTGCAGGAAGCATAGTATGTTGATTCTTGGTTTGTAAATTCCAAAGTAAGAGTTTACAGATCAGTTGTCGGCATGAGTGTATGCAGTTATGGGTTACATGGATAAAGAGCTATCACAGCTCAGACAAGGCCTACGCTGTTTCACGAAGCAACTAATTGCATCCTCAAAACACTAAATGGAAGTCCTGCTGGTTGAACCTAATGCAACCTACTTAAGAGGGAAAAGCTGAAACGAATTTTAATTTTTTCATGAATTTTAATGATTGCTGAAATAGCCAATATCACGCTAGCATCAACCGACCCAGAAACTTAAATGCATTCATAATGAATTATTCTGCTAGCTCAAAAAGACCTTTTTCATGATCAGCCTGCAATTTGGGTCTTCATTTTCTCCAGTGAACTTGCAATCAACTCTGCAAAAGAGGAAGCTGTGCACTAGCTGGATTGTACAAAAGGGTGATATCATCCATAGAGACAGGTGAAACCAACAGCCTAAAAATGAGTTCTTTGTGTGTAATTTGTATTCTCTTTCTTGGCCCTAAAATTTGCCACAATGAAATTAAGGTATTTACTTGCATTTAGCACTGAAATTACTCAATTGATACTGTATTTTCTTTTTCATTTATAGTTGCTGAAATTTTCTATACTTTAAGTTTTTGTTATAAACTCTAGCTTCAAAATCCTGTCCTTAAGGCCATTTTTCTGTTTTTTGACTACCATGATGCCCTAGTGGCCATTATTTCCTTCCATGACTTACTTGTTTCCAAGGCAATTATTGTGCTCCTGTAGTCATTCTTAGCCTTTGTGGATATCACTTAAATTTATGTCATTACTTATTTTAAGGCCATAATTCAAGTGAAACTCCAAAACTCATATCTTATTTTTTGTTAAGTGTAGTTAAAGGGCATTAGTTGGTAATCGCAAAATTAGAAACCTAAAGCATACATCAAGATAACTGATGAGATATTTAAAGGGAGCAACTATATGAATAGGTTTGATATTTATGACCCTCCAACTGATCCTTTTATTTTGTTCCTTTGACATTATCAAAAAATTGCATCTTGCCATTATACGCAGGTATCGTGAAAGGGGGCAATATGTAATAAAAGAAAAGTACATGCGGCATGATAACTAGTGAAGAATGTGAAGGGACACCTATTTGCAAATAGAATTGATATTGATCATCCTCCACATCAATCCTTGTGTTTTTTCCATTGCATTTAAGTTTTTAACCATTGATTATAGATGTCATGAAAGGGTACAGTACATAACAAAAGGCATGTACACCCATCAAGAAAATTATAAAAAATATAAAGAGGCACAGTGGCACCTATCTATGAACAGGTTTGATCTTGGTCATCCCCACTAATCCTTTGGTTTTCATCCAATATTATTGATAACTAATTAGTATTTTCCAAATTACCATTGGGTGCACCATGCACGTATCCTGCAAGGGGCTGATATGTATCAAAAGAAACATACACCAATTCCCAATTCCCTGTTCCAAAAGAATTGATGTAAACTTGTGCATTTTATTGACAAGGCATGGAGAATGCAGCATAGCCCTAGACAACTGATCTTTTATTATTTTGCACCTTAACAGATTTCTTGAGAAAAGCCTGGAGAATGATATCAATGCAAAAGTACTAATGACTATCTACATTGAAATGGATTGCAAATTAGTAAGTCTGTTGGTTTCATGGCATCATGCACAGTGAAAATGGAAGAAAAACAGTTATTCCAAATATCAATTTGAAAACAAATTGAAATATCGAGTTGGGATGTCGATTCAGGAGAGCAATATAGGCCAAGTGGCCAATTATGCAATCAAGAAGGAATAAATAAGCTGCAACTTAAAGTGCTAAAATGAATGTTCATTCCTGGGTGCAGAGTCATAGACACACCTTTACTAAGCTTCAATATTAACCAATATGAACAAAGCAACATGAGATAATATAAATCTTTTAAATGCAATGTGCAAAACAGAACTTGCTCGAGAATAAGAGAATTTGTTATTGTTGGCAGTGAGCCAGCATCTCTCGCGGGATTCGTGACATGGCTTAACTGCCTCCCGTGAATTCATTAACTCTGGCGGTTGTATCCGGCATTAATAGGTCGATCTTTTGGTGCAACAGCAACTGTGTTTCCAACAATTGGTATCAGAGCCAAAGGTTCCAAGTTCGAATCTCCCCTGCGAGTGACGCTGGGGGGGGGGGGGAGATTGTTGGCAGTGAGCCAGCATCTCTTGCGGGATTCATGACATGGCTTAACCGCTCCCGTGGATTCTTTAACTCTGGCGGTTGTATAGGGCATTAACAAGTCGATCTTTTGGTGCAACAGCAACTGTGTTTCCAACAGTTATAACTTATTCACAGAGAATCCCTCCCAGCCTTCACATGGAAAATGAGCATCCCAACTATAGAAAACAAGCTCAACTAATACAATTAATGACCTAAAGCTTATCTCCCTTTCTCAGACCTACGCACCTGCTAGTTTGACAAATGTTGAAAGGATGACCTGGATTTATGGGAATAACAACTCCATAACATGTTTCGATGCACAATGCACATATCAAACAATAAGAGCCTAAAATTCAATAAGAGTGCCCATCAAATATACTTACCTATCAAATTTACTAGCAACTTTGAAGTTTTGTCCTAATATTCTTGATAAATGATTATTTTTCCTAATTTTAACAATCATTTTTTCAGCAGTTTCATAGTTCATTCTTACAGTTTTAGAATTTTCAATTACAGAAGTATTATTTTTAGATTTTAAACTCTACAGCAGATTCAAAATATTTTATTTTAGTTTTCAGTTGCAATTTGAAGTTTCTGACATAAAGTTTGTAGCAGAAAATTCAATATTGTCAAAACTCCAATTTTTGTCCATTTTCGGACCTAAGGTTTCTACCTAGAGTTTACAGTAGTGCAGCCAGCTACATCTGGGGTTCATAACATGCTCCTTATAAGCAATAAGAGATAAATCAAAACAAAACAAAAAAAATCTGGTGAGTTTGACCCTTTCCAGCAAGCAACATTGAGCAATAAATTCCTATGGTGGATTAGAATTTACCTTCTTCAAAGCTTAAACCATATATCAAATGGCTTTTGCCAAACTTGTCAACAAAAACAAGTGTTTGGCAGATAAAAGTGAGAGCTTCCTCTACACGCTTTATAAACCATATGTAGTTTGAGTATACGCCCAATCAGATAGCACAAACTTTCTTATGGGAAACACAGAGGCAAGACTGGCGAGCTTTTACCATTTGCAGGGATGGCATGATTCCTATTGTATTAGCCTGCCCATTCAGGTAGGGCAAACCCCATTGCCAGGCCCACAGGGATGAGACTGACTAGTGGACCTTTTACCGTTCCCAAATCTGCAGTTATTCTTCTTGTGATTACAAGCAATCTCAATGTCACCATCAGTTAAAATGTGTACAAAGTGTACAGCTCTTGCTAGAGAATTTCACTGCAACTATGTTTTATGTTGGTGTTTAAGCCCCGGGCTAAACTGCTAAAACTCAAACTCTCGCCATCATATGCCTGATATAGAGTAGCTCAAAAAGAATCTTTCCCTCATATGCTTGATGTATTGTTTATTTTACATAGAAATATTGTAATGATTATGTGAGGGTGAGTCTGTTTGGACGTTTTTTTTTTTTTTTAAATATAGTTGGGATTAAGGATATACAATAAAGTAATGGCCTTTTTTTTTTTCAAATATGAATCTTTCGAACAACAAATTTATGTAACCTTCAAAATCAGAACCCATTTGAACAGAAACCCTAATTCTCGAGGGAAGGAAAACAAGATAAAAGTAATTATGGTATAGAATAAGATAAATACCTGTTCTTGGACATAGGATTCGAGATCGGGAAGAATATCGGGGTTATAAGGATTCAGAGCCACAAGCTGTTCTACCGTAAAGGACGCTGTCTGCTGTTGTTGCTTCTGCATTTCGTTTTCTCTATCCATGGAGCCTGATATTTTAACACAAAACTGTTCTCTCCACTCAATAAACCAAAACCTCCTTCGACAAAAGGGCTTTGCAGAAAAAAGAAGGAAGATGTTAACGGTTGCTGTGTTTTTTATACTTTAGGTTAAATTGATCACAGTGACATCACTTAGAGCTGAATGGCAAACTTACCGAAAAACCAAAAACCTTTATATCTCCCTTTAAGTAATTTAGAGGGCTTTATGACTCATGGCCGATTAGACTAGCGTAACTAATAAAAATAATATTTCTCTATGTGCTAGAGTTTACTTTTTAATTATTGTAAGAGAAAAACACTAAGGGACAGGGCCCAATTCCCCAATAATCGCTATGTTCTTGTGCACTTGACCCCTAATTAAAATTTTAAAAAGAAAAAATATATGTAAAATATCAACCTAATAAATTAACACAAATGTACCAATACATGTTCACGACATTTGTACATGTTCACAAATGCACCAATACATGTTCACAACTCCAATAAATTAACCAATGAAATTAAGACAAGTGCAAAAATGTGATGGCGAGCGATTACTGGCACATTGTTGCGCATGTATGGGGCGACATGTTGAAATGACATTTTTTTGACCCATGTGCACATAACGCATCCTACAAGGAAATGTATAAGTGCCTAAAAGCTGAAAGAATAGCTTTAAGCTCTTTGGTCGCATACGGAGAAACCTAAAAAAAATCATCGAAATCTGATATGTCTAGCTATGAGCTTGACATGCGCGAAGTTAGGGTGGGCGGCTACTGGCCCCTCTCCCTTACTTATATAAAATATCTTAATAAATAATTTTGATCTAAGATAATAAGTTGGGATTGAAAAAAATAAATGTTAAATTAAGTGTGGAAATTAAAAGAATTTAAATGTGACATTTAGTTAGATTCTAAGGATGAGAAAGTGAAGCTGAAGATGTTAGGTATCGATTCGTCATAGGACTAGATTTCAAGGACAAAGCAAATAGGTGTCTCAGAATCTACTAACTATATTTCGTTGTGGTTCACCTAGGCAAGTGTAGACTTGATCTCTGAAAGTGTTGCCCTAAACTTGATGCACATATATGAATTGTAAGTCATGGGACTAACCTAGTAGAAAATGAATTATCGAGATTCACTCACCTCAATCTTCTAATATCTAAATCTTTGGTAAGGAATAGTGGTGATAGGAACACATTTGAGAATCTGCTAAATTGTGAGAATCACATTCTCCTCAATCAAACCCTTTGTTTGACTGATTCAATAGCTTTGGAATAAGGATCAAGGACAACAAGCAAGCATGCAATGGACCTAGGATGGCATATATTGATACAATGCTCTAATAATGTTTTATGGTAATGCTATTGAATGACTCATAGGTTATCCTTGATTAATCCTAGATGATTCCTTTAGATGCATTCAAATGAATGAATGAATCTCTTTAAATACAATAGCCAAGCACACAAATCAACAAAAACATACACTAGGTCAGTTCACAATGACTAGTAAGAGGGAGATGGCAAGATTTATTTTGAATTTGAATTTTAACTTCAAGGTTCAGATCCATGACTACAAAAATGACCTAAGTTAAGTCTACATCCACAAATTTGATCCAAGGTGATGAATGGGGAATTTAGGGATCAAGACCAATCTTTGGGGATGAGTGGTAATGGAATTAGGATATGGTGATGCCATGAGTTGAATTCATGCAAGAATATGCAACTTGTAAACTAGTTATTGCATTTAGGACATTGTAATTAAAGTGGGCCCAAAACATAAGGGAAAAGTGCATAAGTATGTGGTTTTCAACATGTTACAATTATCAATATGTTTAACTATCTAAACTCTAATATAAAACATTTAAATAAAAGCATCAAATACATGTTTTAGATTTAATTCAAATAAATAAATAAAGAGTTGAGTTTGTTTATAGTTTTTTAAGCTAGAAATTCAAATGAGAGTAAAGGGAGAGAAGGCATGTCTAACTCAAAGGTTAAAAAGCTATGACGAGTTGAGAAGAAGACAAGAAGAGGTTTTCATGTCATCATATGTTGATTATCGAACTTTGTTTCTATGATAGGACAAGAACACATGCAATAGTGTCTATTTGGACATGGTAATGTCATATATGACACACTGGGGTCTCCTAATACAGAGTAGTGTCCCTTGCACATGGTTGCATCCTCTATGCCTTTTCAGAGCCAAACCTGCAACTTGTACCTAAAGGGAAAAGGGGGACTCAAAAGCTATTTTTTGGATATACAATCAAATACTAAGGCTAATTCAACAATTTATTTTTGAAACAAATTGGATAAGTGAAAGTAGGTGCTAGTGTGAAATGGTGGTGTGTGCAACAAAGATGAAGCTCTAATGGAGGTCACTGCAAGTTTAGATGTCCATGGAAGCTTCCAAAAAGGTGTGTGATTGGATGTGCAAGTGCTCCTTCCTATTGCCTAGTGGATCCTTTATTTTCCATTAAAAAACCATTTTTAGAAACATGCAAGTCATTTCTAGTTGTTTTTAGTTGTTTTTAGCATTGGAGACAAGTTAGGGTTAGGGTTGTGTGAGAGGGAACCTATGTTTAGGTAGGAAAAGCAAATTTTAAATGTTGGAGACACTGTACTCCTCAAAATGTGACTCGGGCACAAATGCAGATGAGTCAGCTTCGATACAGCACATGGACCCTCTCCTTGCCTTGGGCGACCTCCAAGTCACTCTCGCTCTAGTGGCAAAAGCCAATCAAATAGAGGCAAGACCCAGGAGTGGTTTTGTTCTCGTGGAAGTAGAACATCGCGAAGAGTGGTCGGGCAGTCCTAGGGCCTGTTGTGGATTGCAATGTGTCTATCCCTTTATGTGGTTGTTGTGATTGAGATAGTAATATGACCCAAAGGGTCACTAGTTATCAATCTCCTATTTGGGTTCCTTAGGTTCTCGCGCCTAAATGGATGTTGATTTTGATCGTTGATGATCCTAGTGCATTGTAACCTATCCTCAATGTCTTGAATATGTTGTTTTATTTGATCTCTTTGTTGAATTACCCTAAGAGTGTGTTCTTGCTCTTCTACCGTTTGTTGTGGCCTAGGAAGTATTTCATCTAATTCCTCAAGGATGGCCCTAACCCACTCACCTCTAATTCGTGGGCACATTTGAGTGCTTGGATAAGAGAGAGTTGACTAGAGTTGACCTTGTGTTTGACTTGAGTTGACTTTGATCTAAAATCAAAGGTTTATTTTTTATGTTGAATTGTGAAGTGTTCCTTGTGATGAAATCGAGGGTTTTGACTATGTGTAAATGGATTATACCTCATCATCGAATTAAGGGTTTAAGTTTTCTAAGTTTTCTAATGTTTTTGGTATGGATTCAACTAGTATGTATGCAAAGCACTTTTTGATTCTTTTTTTGGAATTAAATAACAAAATGAACTAATTATCTACGAATTTAAATATGAATGCGCCTTAATAATGAAATTACCTAATGCAATTTAAACTATGTTTTTGTATTTTTCTGAAATGATTTTAGATCTAAGTTATGAATTTGTAAGTACTTGGAATGAAATTAATCTATGAATTGCAGTAAACTAATTTAACAATGCTAATCTACTCAACTTGAAATAAACCTATCAAGGAAATTGCAATAACAATATTACTTTTTCCAAGAACAAATTTGTGATTTAATTACTATGAAAGCATAAAGAACATGTATCCTTTGGCACATTAGCCTGACATATCCTCAAAAATCCTTTGTGTGGTAACCTTTCCTCTCCTTTGCAGTAGCAGGGTACTCCTCTTGGAAACAAGGATGGATGGGCAATTGATTGTAATTGAAAATTGGCTTTTGAAAGTAATTGGGAATTGGCTATAAAAGCTATGATTGAAATGAGCTTTTGTAAGCTATAAAGCACTTGAGATTGGAAATTCTTGAGCGTAACAACGTTAAATGAAGCCTTTGAAGGCTTTGGCAACAATACTAAAAGCAAAAGGCACCTACATCCTACGAATAGCATAAAAATGCTAAGTGGAGAGCAAAAACAAAGCTAATGAATGGCTACAATAATGAATTTGTCTCGTTTATTGCTTAAGGGAGGGGGTATTCATAGTGTTGAAGAGCTCACAATGGGTGGGATTGATTGGGAAGGTAACTCAATTTGATTAGAGAGTTAACAAGGTTGATTGAGGAGTGAACTGGGTTGATTGGACAGTGAACTCAATTGACTAGGCAGTGAACAAAGCTTGATAGCTTATCACTCTTGGAGGAAGGAGAGTTACTATGAGAGTGAGATGAGATAAGAATAGATCAATTGAGTTAAATATGGATGATTGAAATAGAAGAATGAGTTAAGAATAGGCTAGGCTCAGTTAAGGTCAAATTTGCATGCAAATTGGAGTGAAAACAGAGCTATTTTGGGCCTGAATTGAAAAAGGAAATCGCATTTGAAAACACTACAAGGTCACCCATTTTATTAGTAGGGTTTCCCATGGGTAACCCAAGGGTGACCCTAGACTGAAGGGTGGCCCTAGGAAGATGAAGACCTAGGAGTGGTTTGAAAGGCTAAGAATGACCTTGAGAGGGTGAAGAAGACAATTGGCCCCTGAAACTAGGCAAAATCATGGATTAGAAGGGATCCCCCCTTTTGATAGTAGGGTTGCACAGGGGGGATCTAGAAATAAAAAGGGTCGACCCAGAGAGGGAAGAAGACAGATGAAAATTGAAGGTTGGGGAACGTGTAGGAGGTCAATTGGAGGCATCTAGAAGATTGAAATGAGTGAAATGGCTTGAGGAAAGTTGAATTTCCTAGGTTACGACACTAATGGGTCATGTTGACAGGGTTATAAAGTGAAAAAGATGAAATGTCGACAAGGGGGAAGTGAAGGAAAAACAAGACCAAGAAGGGTTAGCCAAGGGGGAGGAAAAGAAAGAATGAATGAGGGAAGCCCATCCACGTGTCACCAAGAAGAAAGCTTTCTAAGAGGTCATATTTACACACTTACATGTACATGTTTAAGATTATAGCTCATCATAGAATTACCATGTAGGCCGATGCACTTTTTAGTGCTTACAGACACTACCACGTGTTTCTATCTAAGAGGACAAGAGTGTGCACAATAATGTCTAAGATAGGTGAACAATCAAGAATAGGGTATCAGGTAGTGTAGAAGTGAAGTGGGCTTAAAATTAGGTGTGTGGCATGATCTAGAAGATAGATGAGAGCTCAAAATGGTCATAATGGTTGCAAATCATGTTTATAAATGGAGAGTACAAAATGAGTGGGAAAAGAGTGAAATAAGCACTTTTTGTTGCTACATTTTATACCCACTTTAGTGTATGTGTAAGCTATAATGAAAGTATGTGAAAGTAAATAGAAATAAAATGATTATACTTTGCAAGAGGATACCAAAGATTCTATTGGACATCATTGTTACGTCGTAAAGTGTGTACACTAGTTGTGTAGGCACAATTTCACTATGTTTAGCTCCTCCCTTTAGTGATCCCAAGCCTAGTGTTATGTTGTAAAATGTGTACACTACCATTTTACACCTAGTTTAGCACCTAAGTGGACCTAAAATATTTATACTTGTTAATTAGGACCTATTATAATACCTTTTTGAGCATTAAGCATGTAATTCTTGATCCCAATGCATAAAACCTAGAAAATAATTATAAGGCAGGGCTAAGCACACTTAAAGTGCCTTATTCCAGGGGTTATGTGGCTAAAGGACCAAGGCTCCCAAGTGCCCTTGTCCCCTCTTTATCCCTAACCTAAATTGGTGGCTTGTCAGCTTAGGACATCTTAAATGATTCCTAATGTCGGCCTCATGTGGTTTAATTCTCCAAAAATCAACGGGAGCACATACAAAAGAAATTAAAGTCATTCATTTGAACATCTAAGCAATCTAGGCACTCTGGAACTCTCTCTTCTTCTCTCTCATGCTCTCTACTCTTCTCTAAAGCTCTAGATATTGTGGATTATTGTTGTGGTGTTAACATATTGCAAGTCTTGTGAAGATCTTTCTACTTCTTTGGGCTACATCAACTTCTTGAGTCAATTTGTGACGTTGCTTCAAGCATGCTAGCATTTCCATGCTCATGGTGACTTCTTTCCTTCATTCTTTGTTCTAGCATTCCATTCTACTTCAAATTTGTCTCTGCCCTCCTAGGGCACACAATCTTTTTATCTATCATCTTTGCTATTGTGGAGGTGGAAACACCATTCACGGAGCTTGACTTAGGCAAGCTCCTAAATAGCACCCAACCCTTTTCTCTTTCCTTGTGTGTAGGTTAGAGAAACAGGTTTCTGAAGGTGATCTCCAAGAAGAAGACATAACTTACAGGTACAGACTTGGTGAAGGCATCAATTTCTACAATCCCTAATTAGGGTCTAGGGCGCCCAAGTGCCCTTATCTTTTGACCTCCTAACTCTGGATCCAGGTTCTCCTCTGTTCATTGGTCTCTATGGTGCTTTTAGATTGTCTGTATCTATTTCTGATAGTCTGTTATGCTCTGATCTTGCTCAATTAGGGTTTCATGTTTTGCCCTACACTAGTATAGAAACAACAATATATTACTAAAAAAACTACTAAAAACTACTTATAAATGACCAAACATAGTCACATGACCATTAGTAGTTTATTGCCAGTCATTTATAACGCAACCAAATTGATGACTAAACCATTTTTAGTCGTTTATTGGTTGTTTTGATTCATCGATTTCATAGTATATTTAGTCATTGATTTAGTCATTGATTGTTGTAATCTAGTCACTTATTTAGTGATTTTTTATTCACTGATATATTTAGTCATTAATTTTGTCATTGATTGTTGTTAACTGGTCACTTATTTAGTCATTTTTATTCACTGATTTTTGTCCATTGGTAGTGTATTTAGTCATTAATTTTAATCATCATTTTGATCAATTTGGTAGTATATTTAGTCATTTTTATTCACTGATTTAACACTGGTCATATATTTAGTCATATTTATTCACTATTCACTGATTTTTGTCAATTGGTAGTATATTTAGTCAATTTAATTATTAATTGACGTCAATTAGTAGTATATTTAGCCATTTTAATTGACTAATATTTGAGTATTTGAACATAAAACACAGAAATACACATCAATCATCAATTGCACACAATATAAAGACAGCGATTGTGAAGGCAAAATTGCTTAACTTTATTAAAAGAAAGGTGTTCTTACAACTTGCACAAGTCTAAAATATCTATCTTGCTTGAAAAATGCTTAGAAATAGAGTATTACAATTTTTATTTTTAGTCACAAAACTGAAAATCTAAGTTACAATGCACATAAATGACAAGAAAGCTGAAACTTCTCTAAGTTTACAATGCTTTGCCAAAAAGTGAACTACCAATAACTAATTCTCAACCAGCCTAACTACTGCCATAGGTCGTCTAATCTGACCCATCAGTCTAGCAATTGTCCTTCTTGACTACAACCGAAGGAAATGCACTATCATATGTAGTCAGGTCTGTGATAGGATATTCATAATGTGAAACATGGACTAGATCAAGCTTCCTTAATGAAACATCGTTGTATTATTGTGTCTTGTACTGTCATCAGCACTGCTTATGGGACATGTTTTTATTGAGTTTAAAGATATCAGTTCCTCTTATGGTATGGAATCAGATTCTTCCTTCATTAATGCATCTTCAAAAGCCTCTTTTTGAGTCTAAACCATTCACTTACCCTACCTCTATTACATTGGACACTTGGTAGGAAAACATATTTAGTGTCCTTGGTCTTCACTCATTGTGGTGACTAAACTATGCATACTTGCTTTCTAGATGATTGCCCTGCAACTTTCATATACTTGCCTTTTAATGCTAACACGGTAGTCCTTTGTTCCTTTGCTCATGCCACTGCAACCATGCTTACTATGCCTGTATCCCTGGGAACCATTGACCATTGCCACTCACCATGAACATCTTACCTCTATGTACTCATTATCTCTCTGTTATAGAATAGTCACCCATAAGTATTGTTGACCCATTTTTCCTGTGACCAGAGCCAAACAGTCAACCTGGTATTTTCCTTGAAAAGCCTTTGGAAAATGTTGCCTAAAAATGAAAAGTGCCAAATTGCCTAAAAAAACTTACCATTGGAAAGAGCTTGAAAAAATAGGCAGGTTTGCTTTTTACATCACCTTGAAATTCAGCCAAATAAAGAAGTTATTGATGGTTAAAGTTTTGGTCAACATACAGTTCAAATATGCATTTGGCGGGCTTGAAAATCTCCATCGGCCTTAGAAAATATGAAAATTTTTGAGTTATATACATTTTCTAAATGTATATCGAGTCAAGGAAATGCATATACATTTAGGGAATCTTCTGCAGATTCTCAGAATATTCGCTAAATGTATATCGGGTCTGCATGTACATAGGGGCTTGTATATTCAGATATACAAATGGAGATACAAAGAAATGTGCAATGCAATATACAAGGCCAATATGCATTTGCTATAATGCCGCAGAGGGAGATACAAATGGTGGGTCCCATGGAGATACAAAGGATCACATGAATAGTGCTTTGTATATCGGCTTGTATGTTCGCACATACAAACCAATATACAAAGCAGATATACAATCCGGACTGGAATATAGGTTTCAATTGGTTCTATAAAGCTTTTAGGTCTACCTTGTATATATGGGTGTTTGTATATTTCACACATGCAAGGAAACATACAAACTGAAAGATACATTGCGGGCATATTCCATAAAGATTCCCTGTTTGTATGTAAGGGAGTTTGTATATTTGTGTTTGTATATTCGCATATACAAACAAATATGTATTTGCTACAGTGCCGAAGACAGAGATACAAATGGTGGGTCCCGCACATATACAAGCAGGATTATATGTTTCGGCATACAAAGGGAGAGTGAACAGTGGAGTGTATATCGGCTTGTATGTTTGCACATACAACCTGATATACAGGACAATATACAAAGGGGTTTGTATATCGGGAATGTACAAACAAAGATACAAGTCGGTGATACAAGCCGGACCTGACAGGGCAATCAAATATACTTAATGGTCTTTTGGGGTCCGACTTGTATGTATATGGCGCTTGTATATTGCGATATACAAGTCAAAGATGCATTGCGATATACAAGGCGGATTTGAATCAAGGATCAGTTTCGGCACATAAGAGTTTGGAGTCCGCCTTGTATATATGAGTGTTTGTATATTTCGATATGCAAGGCAAGATACAAGCTAACATACAAGTGGTAGGGCCCGCAATATACAAGGGGAAATTGTATGTATATGCAATTTTTGAAATACAAAGGGATGTACAGGGGCTGAAATGTAAAGTGCCATGTATGTGCAGAAGGAGATGCAGGATGAGTTTTGAATGCTGATTCAGGCGCCAAGATGTAGCGATATACATAGAGATCCAAAAGTGATATATACAGGCAGTTGACCGAAAGTTTAACCACCTGTATCTCCTTCATTTTGGTGAATTTCGGCATGCTCCAAGAGGCAAAGTTGCATATTTTGGCCCCCTCTTTCATTTGGCAGGGTTTTTCAGGAGCTTTATCACTTTTCAAGTTTCAGATCTGGAAATGCATATTTGTGAGCGTTGAACATTTTAGAGACGACTTTTGGCAGATGAAGATATTTTTTGGGCATTCATTGCAGCAGACAGAACAAGCAGCTCGCATTAACAACAAAGAATATCTTTCCACCTCTTCATCTCCAGATTGACGATGAGTAAGCAGCTGCAATAAACACTCTAATATCTCCTCATCTGCCCAGTTCTAGATTTCAACACCATAACTAATGCAGCTGGGCTATAATAGATGGAGATCTTTTTCTATGACAGCTCATAGGGCAAATTTTGTAACCGACTTGGGAATTTTTGGAATGCTATAAGTATGCATTCAAATGTTGTAAATAGGTTGGAATTTTTTGGCATTAAGACTTTTTTGTTTCCAAATAGAGTTTTCATGTACTGTAATCGTGCCTTTCCATTGAATATATGCAAGTTAATTTTACCTCTTTAACTAATTTTTCTAGTTCTATGTGAATCTGCATATGGTTTGTCTGTGAATGTTTTATTCCTCTCAATCATATTGCTTCTCACCTTTGCTAGAGTCATCTAACCTGTGTATGCCTACTTGCCATATTCTGATTGTATTGTGCATCCTTCAATTCTGTGGAAGTTTATTTAAATCTGTCTGGTGCATCACCCTTGTTTTCAAGCTTTTATTTCATTTCCATTACAAGCTTTCTCTCTCCCTTTTCCCCTCAAAATTCAGTAGTTTTAGGTGATAACTAGACAAGGAAGTCGGCCTTCTTCGGAGGTCTGATCTCACTTAGCAAAGTCCCACACTTAGAGATCAGTCCCATGTTATTCCAGTTTGCAGAGGTTTCACAACTGTATGCAAGGGTGCAAAACTGGGTGATAACAACTTTGGCACGCCCGGTGGGACCCGAAGTCAGAAGAAAACAATCAAATTAACAACCATTATTTGCTTGTTTTGATGTGCACCAGTAATTTTAGACCTTTAAGAGGTTAAAATTTATACATCTAGTGACTCAGACTAAGGAAAGACAAACAGACCAGTTTTGTTGATACATGTTTTATGAGAAAGATAGCAACTAGGAGTTCAAGTTCGGGCTCATTCAAATATTTGCAGCTGTCTCCACCCAAAAGACCGAGCAGAGCTGCAGCAAGGACTCCAGTTTCTAAAAGAGTACAGTCAACTCCACCAGGTTTCAGACCAGTTGCTTCTGTAGTTCCTATAGTAACTCAAGCAAATCTACCTACAACTCTTCAGATGGCAAGAAATTAGCCATTTGTGACTTTTGATGGGGGTAGTCCTTTAAATCTAACGGTACATGATGTGATACCAATGGTAGCTTTGAAGAATCTACCCTATTTCACAGGGGAAAATCAGACTACTCCGATCGAGCACATTAGAGACATAGCATCTCTGTGTGGGGTTCATCATGTCACTCAGGAGAATGTAGCCATCAGATTGCTGGCTGCCTCTTTCAAGGGGAAGGCATTGCAGTGGTTCAAGAGTCTACTAGTGCAAACTATTACAACTTGGGATGATCTAGGAGAGAAATTAAACAGACAATTTCAAGACAAATCAGATAATCTATCATTGGTTGAATCAATGACCACTATAAAGAGAGCTCCTCAGGAGCAAATGATGGATTTTAACTTTAGATTTCAAAAGACATGGGACAGAATCCCTACCATGGTAAGACCTCTAGCTGAATATGCATTTATATATTTTTTGAAAGCCCTAAATAGTGATATTTCAGTAATGATTCAATCACTAGGAGGTAATAGTTTACCAGATGTGTATGAATTAGCAATTAGGGCAGAGAATAATCTCATTCAGGCCGAAAAAATAGCACCCAGACCACCAGTGCCCATCTTTCCTGAGATTCAGGCTTCTATGCCTTTGCCAATTCCATGTTTTACCCCTGTGCCTACTATCGCAGCATTACCTAATACTATCAATTCTAAACCTTCTGCCCCTAGTTCATCTCAAGAGTTAAAAGAGATTAAAAATAGTCAACAAAAGATTGAGGGCATCCTTCAAACTTTTGGAAATGAGCTGGTGAACATAAAGAAACAACAGTCCCAAAGGCCCTTTTAGTCTTATGAGTAATCTAGCCAGGGGCAGAATCAACCGTTTCAAGGCCAAAATCAGCCGTATCAAGCTAATAGGCTGCTTTATCAAAGCAACTATCAAGGTGCCAAACAGAGTGTAAATCAAAGGCCTTTTCTGCCTTATAATCCAGCACCTATTAACACCGTAAGGGACCTTGTCCCTGCTCAGAACAACCTAGCTGCTAAATATGAGTGGTGCTACCCATGCAATCAGCCACACAGTCAAGCAGCCTACTCAAATGGAGTCATAAATCAGGCTTTAATGGTGTAAAATGTGTCAGCCTCACAGCCAAGTACACCAAATGATGGGGCTGTGCAACAACAAGAACAACCTCAGAGTGATTCTGCTTTCATGAACTGGCAAGAAAGTGAATTTTGTGGCATAAACAGCGATAACACCTCAGTTGCAGCAAATACAAGAGCAAAGAAAAGGGGTTATGAGGTAGAACAAGCATCAAATAAAGGAAAAGCGTTTGCTAATTTTCCTGCACCCCAAATTCCCCATATTCTACAAAGAAATGACCCAGCAAAAGCAAGGGAGATACCTCGTTTGCAACCAGACGTTGCTGCTACAAAATCAAATCAGAAGGTGAGTGCCATTCCACCTTTCAATATTATTGAAAATATGAAAAAGATGAATGTGACAATGTCTATGTGGGATTCTTTAGCCATCCCGGGCCAAAAAGACCTATTGCAATCTGCCTTGTCTGATTTGAAGGTGTCCAAAGATACAACTGTTGACCCAAATAGGGTTGTCCTTACTAATTCCTCTGAGGATAACAACAAACAGCCTAACAAAAGCACTAAGCCACTCCCATTCTATATATCATTGATAATTGGAGATAAATTAGTTCATAATTGCATGGTGGATAGTGGAGCAAGCAGTTCTATGATGCCTAAACAAATTGCAGATCAATTAGGGCTCAAGTACCAGCCTCTTGAGAAGGGTGTACTCCAATTAGACGGCACAACTGTTAGTACTATGGGTGTAATAAAAGACCTAGGTCTTACTCTACATACCTGTCCCAATGTTTCCATCTTCCAAGAGGTCTTCATTATTGATTTGCCTCCCTGTTTTGCCATGTGCCTATCAAGAGAATTCACAGCCAAAATAGGAGTATACCTATCCTCTAACTGGTCCCATATGTTTTTTAGGACTAGATATGGCACTAAGGTGACCCTAAGATCTGAATTGCTTTCAAACCATCACATAGAGCCCTATACACCAAGTGTGGTTAATGCAAATCACATTATTTCTGATGATCCTGAACTTGTGGTAGCTCAAGAGTTACAAGCTGAGAGTATACCAAAAATGTTATTAAGGGAATGGTCCTCAGAAGATGTTGTAGATGATCCTGAAGCACATATTCAAGAAAATGGTATGGGGTTCTATATACTTCAGGAGCCTGAGGCAGCAATTCCAAGTATGGTAAAGGATGCAGAACAACAGACAGAGCAGCAAGGAGGAGTATGGAAAATGTACTTTGATGGCTTAAGGAGCAGAAATGGATCCGGTGGTGGTGCAATGCTGGTGTCACCACAGGGTGAAAAATATTATGCTGCTTTCCGTTTTGCCTTCTCATGCACCAATAACACTACTGAATATGAGGGATTAATTCAGGGTTTGCAGTGGGCAAGAAAGAGAAAAATAGGTTGTTTGCAAGTATTTAGGGATAGTGAACTAATTGTAAATCAGGTAAGAGGACTGCATCTTACCAAAAATGATACCTTGAAGCGCTATAAGCATAGGGTATGGAACATGATTGAGGAGTTTGATGCTTTTAATCTAATTTCCATTCCAAGAAATCAGAACTCCCATGTTGATAGATTGGCTGCAATTGGGGCACAGTTTGACATCCCTAGTGACATTCAAAAGGAGAAAATGCAGCCTCATGTAAAAATAGTTGACAGACCCTCTATCCCCGACAATAATGTTCATTGGCAGGTCTTTGAAAGTGATGAACAGATTCTGAGATTCCTGTTAGAGGAAGATGAGTTTTCCATGATGAATCAGGATAAACTCAAACAACAGTATGGCAATGATCAGATTATTCAGCTGAAGACAAACAAGCTGCCCAAGGGATTGGTGACTTTGGAGTCTATTTTTGGCACCAATGATCAGATGAAGAAGACTAAGACCGGTATGCAAATAAAAGAGGAACATTATGAGGAGTTAGAAATTTTTAAGGGAAAACTCCTCAAAATAGGTAAAATTTGTTCAGCTGAGGAGCTTTTATTGCTCTTTGTCAGGAATTTAAGGAGGTATTTGCTTGGGATTATTCAGACCTAAAGGGATTTGATCCTCATATTGCCCAGCACACCATAGAATTGGAACCAGGTGTAAAGCCTGTAAGGCAGAGGCAGAGGCCCCTAAATCCAAAGCTAGAGCCCCTGATGATTAAAGAATTGACTAAGCTAGTTGAGGGAAAGATCATTTTTCCCATCAAGCATACTTCTTGGGTCTCAAATCTTGTCCCTGTGAGGAAGAAGAACGGAGAAATCAGGTTGTGCATTGATTTTAGGGACCTGAACAGAGCCTCCCTAAAAGAGCACTACCCACTTCCATCAATGGAACAGATTTTACAAGTAGTGGCTGGCTCGGAGAGATTTTCTTTGCTTTATAGATTTTCTGGTTACAATTAGGGGTTAGTCAAGGAGGAGGATCAGTTCAAAACTGCTTTCACTACCAAGTGAGGCACTATGGCCTATAGGAGGATGCATTTTGGTCTCTCTAACGCTGGCTCGACCTTTCAAAGAGCCATGGATATGGCATTCAAGGGTTTGCTATATAAACTGGTGCTGGTGTACTTAGATGATATAACAATTTTTTCCAAGAATGCATCTAAGCATTTATCCCACTTAAGGCAAGTTTTTGAGAGATGTCGAGAGTTTGGGATATCCCTTAATCCAAACAAATGCATTTTTGCTGTCCATGAAGGCAAGCTGTTAGGGCATGTTGTCTCAAAAGAAGGCATTACTATTGATGCTGAAAGAGTAAGGGCCATTTTGGAGCTGCCCTTACCTAGTCATAAGAAGGGATTACAAAGTTTTATTGGCAGAATTAATTTTCTGCGAAGGTTCATCCCTAATATCGCAAACCTTTTGAAACCTTTGACATCCATGTTGAAAAAGAATATAGCCTTTAATTGGACAAAAGAGGCCAGACTCAGTTTTGAGTCTATAAAAGAAGCATTGTCAGTTGCGCCAACCTTGGTACATCCTAACTTTTCCAAAGATTTTATTCTATATGCTTATGGTGGCCTAGATACAATCTCTACGATTTTAGTGCAGAAGCAGAGTAGCGGCTTTGAGCAGCCAATTATTTTTTTCAGTCAGGGGCTAGAAGAATATGAACAGAAGTATAGCTTTATTGAGAAGTATGTCCTTGTAGTGATAAGGAGCCTCAAGAAATTTCAGCATCTTGTTTCTAATAACAAGATAAATTTGATGGTGGCTCATCCCAGCGTGAAGGAGTTCCTGTTGAGCAAAGATATAAATGAGAAAAGAGCCAGTTGGATCACCAAGGTCATGGAATATGACGTGGATATCCAAGTAACCAAGCTTGTCAGAGGCAGAGGACTCAGCGAGTAGCTCGCTACTAGTTCTAACAAGGAGGATGAAACGCTTTTGACCATTGAGGATGCACCTCAAGATAATGCAGCAGTAGCGAACATAGGCTGGGTTACTGATATGACTAAATTTTTGCAAACTGGCAAATGTCTAGCAGGTCTAGATAGGACTAAAAGAAGATATTATAGACTGCAATCAGTTCCATATGTTTTAATAAATGACATCCTTTTCAGAAGGGACTTTAATGGTGTATTGTTAAGGTGCATTGATAAAGATCAGACTGACAAGGTACTACATGAATTTCATGATGGAGCAGCGGGAGGTCATTTTGCCCCAAAGACTACCGCTCGGAAAGTAATGAGAGCTGGCTATGACTGGCCCAGCTTATTTAAGGATGCCCATGCATGGGCAAGGAAATGTGTAAAGTGTGCCATTTTTGTAGGAAAGGAGAGGCTGCCAGCCTTACCTCTACGACCAATTCAAATAGAGCAACCCTTCATGAGATGGGGTGTTGACTTCGTAGGACCCATTAATCCACCATCAAGTGCAGGCCACAAGTGGATTCTTACAGCTACAGATTTTTTCACAAGATGGACTGAAGCAGTAGCTCTAAAGGAATCAAAAGAAAATGCTATTTTAAATTTTTATCATGACTTGATTTCCAGATTTGGAGTGCCTGAGTCAATAATTTCTGACAATGCTTTAGCCTTTGTTGGACTAAAGATAACTGATTGGGCTGTCAAAAATGGGATCTATCTGATTATTTCTTCTAATTATTACCCATAGGGTAATGGTTTGGCTGAGTCTACCAACAAAAATCTCATAAGGATTATTAAAAGATCAATGGAGGACAACCAGAGGACCTGGCATACTAATTTGAAGCATGCCTTATGGGCAGACATAATAACTCCTAAGAGGTCCATTGGAAATTCTCCATATATGTTAGTATATGGGAAGGAAGCAAGATTGCCTATCTCTGTAGAACTGCCAGCACTAGACATCATGAATCAGCTAGAAATGTTTGAAGAGGAAAATCCCATGGCTATCAGATGTGCTCAGCTTATGGAGCTTGAAGAAATCAGAGACAAGGCTATGAAGACTATGGAATATCATCAGCTTCAAACAAAAAGAAATTTCGATCAAAAGGCCACCCCCAGAAGCTTTAGAATAGGTGACATGGTGCTTAAATGGGATGAATTAAAAAATAGACCAGGAAAGCACTCCAAATTTGACAACATGTGGAGTGGTCTATTTCTCATTACTGAATGCAAGGAGCACAATGCATTTCAGTTATCAAAGATGGATGGACAAAATCTGCCTATCCCAGTCAATGGGATACACCTAAAGAGGTGTTTTGAGGTATGAGTGCCTTGTAAATCAGTAAATTAGGTCTCTATGCTTTCAATAAGTGCTGCTACACATTAGTTTAGATCTGCTTTTGCTTTCCTTAAATGTTGTCTAGCATAGTTGAAAGAGTTTGCTTTCAACATTTTGTCTTGGTTTGGCCTTCCAAGTGTTCTTCATTGCTTCTATCTTATTTTGCTAAGGTCAGAAATATCTATATTTCAGTCTCTGTGTGACTCTATGCCCAATAGATGTAGAGGCCGCTGATCTAACTGTTTAGCAGGCAAACATCCCATAGAAGTCGCCAAATTGTTGACCCATTTTTCATCTGACCAGAGCCAAACAGTCAACCTGGTATTTTCCTTGAAAAGCCTTTGGAAAATGTTGCCTAAAAATGAAAAGTACCAAATTGCCTAAAAAAGCCTTACCATTGGAAAGAGCTTGAAAAAATAGGCAGGTTTGCTTTTTACATCACCCTGAAATTCGGCCAAATAAAGAAGTTATTGATGATCAAAGTTTTGGTCAACATATAGTTCAAATATGCATTTGGCGGGCTTGAAAATCTCCATCGGCCTTAGAAAATATGAAAATTTTTGAGTTATATACATTTTCTGAATGTATATCAGGTCAAGGAAATGCATATACATTTAGGGAATCTTCCGCAGATTCTCAGAATATTCGCTAAATGTATATCAGGTCTGCATGTACACAGGGGTTTGTATCTTCAGATATACAAATGGAGATACAAAGAAATGTGCAATGCAATATACAAGGCCAATATGCATTTGCTACAGTGCCACAGAGGGAGATACAAATGGTGGGTCCCGTGGAGATACAAAGGATCACACGAATAGTGCTTTGTATATCAGCTTGTATGTTCGCACATACAAACCAATATACAAAGCAGATATACAATCTGGACCGGAATATAGGTTTCAATTGGTTCTATAAAGCTTTCAGGTCCGCCTTGTATATATGGGTGTTTGTATATTTCGCACATGCAAGGAAACATACAAACTGAAAGATACATTGCGGGCATATTCCATAAAGATTCCCTGTTTGTATGTAAGGGAGTTTGTATATTTGCATTTGTATATCCGCATATACAAACAAATATGCATTTGCTACAGTGCCGAAGACGGAGATACAAATGGTGGGTTGTGCGCATATACAAGCAAGATTGTATGTTTTGGCATACAAAGGGAGAGTGAACAGTGGAGTGTATATCGGCTTGTATGTTTGCACATACAACCCGATATACAAGACAATATACAAAGGGGTTTGTATATCGGGAATGTACAAACAAAGATGCAAGTTGGTGATACAAGCTGGACCCAACAGGGCAATCAAATATACTTAATGGTCTTTTGGGGTCCGACTTGTATGTATATGGCGCTTGTCTATTGCGATATACAAGTCAAAGATGCATTGTAATATACAAGGTGGATTTGAATCAAGGATCAGTTTCGGCACATAAGAGTTTGGAGTCTGCCTTGTATATATGAGTGTTTGTATATTTCGATATGCAAGGCAAGATACAAGCTAACATACAAGTGGTAGGGCCTGCAATATACAAGGGGAAATTGTATGTATATGCAATTTTCAAAATACAAAGGGATGTACAGGGGCCGAAATGTAAAGTGCCATGTATGTGCAGAAGGAGATGCAGGATGAGTTTTGAATGCCGATTCAGGTGCCAAGATGTAGCGATATACACAGAGATCCAAAAGCGATATATATAGGCAGTTGATTGAAAGTTTGACCGCCTGTATCTCCTTCATTTTGGCAAATTTTGGCATGCTCCAAGAGGCAAAGTTGCATATTTTGGCCCCCTCTTTCATTTGGTAGGGTTTTTTTAGGAGCTTTATCACTTTTCAAGTTTTAGATCTGGAAATGCATATTTGTGAACGTTGAACATTTCAGAGATGACTTTTGGCAGATGAAGATATTTTTTGGGCATTCATTGCAGCAGACAGAACAAGCAGCTCGCATTAACAACAAATAATATCTTTCCACCTCTTCATCTCCAGATTGATGATGAGTAAGCAGCTGCAATAAACACTCTAAGTATCTCCTCATCTGCCCAATTCTAGATTTCAATGCCATAACTAATGCAGCTGGGCTATAATAGATGGAGATCTTTTTCTATGATAGCTCATAGGGCAAATTTTGTAACCGACTTGGGAATTTTTGGAATGCTATAAGTATGCATTCAAATGTTGTAAATAGGTTGGAAATTTTTTGGCATTAAGACTTTTCTGTTTCCAAACAGAGTTTTCATGTACTGTAACCGTGCCTTTCCATTGAATATATGCAAGTTAATTTTACCTCTTTAACTAATTTTTCTAGTTCTGTGTGAATCTGCATATGGTTTGTCTGTGAATGTTTTATTCCTCTCAATCATATTACTTCTCACCTCTGCTAGAGTCATCTAACCTGTGTATGCCTACTTGCCATATTCTGATTGTATTGTGCATCCTTCAGTTCTGTGGAAGTTTCTTTAAATCTGTCTGGTGCATCACCCTTGTTTTCAAGCTTTTATTTCATTTCCATTACAAGCTTTCTCTCTCCCTTTTCCCCTCAAAATTCAATAGTTTTAGGTGATAACTAGACAAGGAAGCCGGCCTTCTCCGAAGGTCTAATCTCACTTAGCAAAGTTCCACACTTAGAGATCAGTCCCATGTTATTCTAGTTTGCAGAGGTTTCACAACTATATGCAAAGGTGCAAAACTGGGTGATAACAAGTATACAGAATTTAGACTTTCATTTGTAGACTGTCATAGGTTTATGAAACTGTCATATTCCTGCAACTATACTGCCATGTAGAATATATGCCTTGTAATAATAGCATTATTAGTGGCTGTCCTTTTTGCTATTTAAGACTTCTATAAATTTGTCTACTGGTTAATTCCAAAGTCTTGATGAAATGCTAACATCATCACCTTATGACTGTAATCTTCCTCATTGATCTTTGTGCATTGCCAATTGCCCTTCCTTTCTCAAAAACTAACACACCACCCTTGATCACAGCAGCTTAAGACTCATCTCACTTTGTCTATGGCATGAACTATGTACTTTATCTCTTGCTCACTATCATTTATGCTCCTTGAGTCTTCATGACTGGTGCGGAGCAGCTACAAAGTCATGTTTTCGTTTGTAATAAGGTCTATTTGACCAATGCATTTTCATTTCAGTTGTAGCTAGGTCTATTTTGTATGTCCCAAGTGACTTAGGAGACATTTGTCAAGTTGTAATCGCATAATACTAAAAATAGCAATAATGCCAAAATAAGGCAGTAGGGTAGTTTTGGTCGGTTGTCTCCCAGCCGCTTGGATTGTTCTCCCAGCCGCTTGGAGCTAGTGTGGTACTACTCAGGGCAAGTTGATAAATGCCCAGAGAAATGATCAAATGATCATCGAATGTAATTAGATTGAAGTAGTGGAAATCGAATGTGATTGCACTATGCTCAGGAGAAATAAAGCAATTATGTTCTGTCAATTAGTTTTCTGTTTCCTGTAACTGTAGATCGTGCAACTGTAGATTTCCATTCATTTTTGCATTTTCCCATTGTTGCCATATGTGGTCATGAAGCATTCCACTGGTGAGATTTCTGTCGAAATCAATGGAATGGCTTCAATGTATTAGTATTTGTTTTGTTCTTTGTTTTGTATTTCCTGTTCGATAGTGCAGTTGATCCGGATCGAGGGGTTTGCATAGTAGAAGGACCTAGCATCTCCATGTGCTAGGGTTTGTGGGAAGCAGATTGTGTGATGGTGTGTTGGTACATCAGCCGAGGGTTTCAAGTGTTCACCGGCGGAACGAGTCACATCAAAGGCAAATGCCTTCGGCACATAGGAAGAAGGATGAGGAACTTGGCCGATGGAGTTGAATAGGTGGCTCATTTGACTACAAGGAATTAAGGCACCGGTCTGTGGTATCCGTTGTACGCTCCCCATCATATTGGTATCAGAGACTGAAAAGATTTGGGCAGTAAATCGAATTGAGGATTTGCAGGAGTGTTGATGTTTGGGTGCTGTCCATGAATGTTTATGTCAGATAGAGACAACGAAACATAGGTAGTGAGGATGCCTCCCAAAAGTATGTCACAGGACACCGTTAAAAAGCTGATCAAGGAGATGCTTGCATCCAAGTTGGGAGAGTTCAAGCAGTCCAAAGGCAAAGACAGGGAAGATGAAAGTGACAATGATGAAGGCAATACAGAAATTGGGGAAACTAGTAAAAAGGCAGAGGAGATACCAGTAGACCAGAGAGCATTTTTAAATGCATTAAAGTCAGTCAATAGGGACACCATAGATGGGTTGCCTATGTACAGTGGAAGTATGGAAGCTGAAGAGGTGATTGATTGGATTGAGGCATTGAACAATCATTTCAAATATAAAGAAATCCCTTATGATAAGAGGGTTAAGTTGGCAAAGGCAAGATTGCAGGGGTCTGCTCTTGCATGATGGAATTATGAGCAAGGAGAGAGAGTCAAGGAGGGGAAGAATATGATAACTTCCTAGGAAAGGATGAAGACCAAACTTAAGGCACAATTTTTACCTTTGGACTATGATGTGCAGATGTATAAGAAATTGCAAAACCTCAGACAGAGGGACCTTGATGTGAATGCATACACACAAGAGTTTCATAAACTCAGTCTCAGATCAAAGATACAAGAAGAAGAGTCAGAGAAGGTGGCCAGGTGTTTGAATGGCCTAAGGATGAACATTCAAGATGAGATCAGCATCTTAGCACTAGACACAGTGAACAAGTGTTTCCAAATGGCCTTAAGGGCTGAAGAGAAGATAAAGAGGAAGAATGAGCAGAACAATAGAGGTAGAGGTGGAAGGAATTTTAGAGGCAGAGGCAGTTTTGGAGGAAGAAGTCCTAACCAGAGGCCTAGTGGTGAGTCTGGCCAAGAAGAGCAAGTTGGGGACTCAAGTAGCAGAGGAGGCTACCAAGGAAGAAGGCCTAATGGAAGAGATGGGACAAATGGATCAGGTAGAGGATCCAAATTTTCTAATATGAGATGTTATAACTGCAATCAGATAGGGCACCTGGCATACAAGTGTCCAGAGAAGGCCTCAACTTCTCATGGTGGTGAGAAGAGAACCACTTTGACTCAAGAAGATGCAAGGAGTGTGACATCTCCTAAAGTGAATTTAGCATCAGAAGTAGGAGAAAATCTGATGATCAAGAGGACACTGCTCAAGGAACCAGTGCAGGCAGAACCATCACAAAGAAGGGCTTTGTTTAGGATCAATTGCAAGATCCAAGGTAAGGTTTGTAAAGTCATTATTGACTCTGGTTCTATGGATAATATCATATCTTTGGATTTAGAAAATAAGTTGAATCTAGAAAATGATACCCCACAGCAGTCCATATAAAGTTAGTTGGTTGAATAAGGGGCAGCACATACTCATCAATGAACAAGCATGGGTAGAATTTAGTATTGGGGGGTATAGAGACAAGATTTTGTGTGACATCCTTCCTATGGATGCTTGCCATCTTTTACTAGGCAAACCATGGCAATTTGACAGAAAGGCTCAGCATGATGGAGAAAAGAATGCTTACTCATTTCAAAAGGATGGTATGACTTATAGGATACAATCATTGGTAGAAGAGGATCCACAGCATGTAGGGTCTAGTGTAATGCTGATAGGAGAAAAAGAATTCATGGACACATTACAGGAAGGTGATGGAGTAGGTTTTGCTTTGATTATGAAGCCTAAGGGGGAAAAGAAGCAAAGTGTGAGAGAAGTAGGGCCTAAAGAGGTAAGAGATTTGCTTGAAAGTTACAAAGGAGTGATTGCAAAGAATATACCTGATTCCCTACCACCAATCAGAGACATTAGCCATCAGATAGATCTCATACCAGGAGCAGTACTTCCTAATAAGGCAGCATATAAAATGACCCCTCAGCAGAATAAGGAGATAGCCAGGCAGGTTCAAGAACTTTTAGATAAGGGGTTAATAAGAAAGAGTTTGAGTCCATGTGCAGTCCCCACCGTTTTAGCACCAAAGAAAGATGGAAAATGGAGATTGTGTACTGATTCTAGGGCCAAAAATAGGATAACAATCAGGTATAGGTTTCCTATTCCTAGAATAGAAGATCTAATGGATTGTTTGGGAGGTGCTACCTATTTCTCTAAGATAGACTTGAGGAGTGGGTACCATCAGATAAGGATAAGAGAGGGGGATGAGTGGAAGACAGCTTTCAAAACTAATGAAGGATTGTATGAGTGGCTTGTGATGCCGTTTGGACTTTCAAATGCCCCTAGCACCTTTATGAGGTTGATGAACGAGGTGTTACAGGATTTCATCAGAAAATTTGTGGTAGTCTACCTTGATGATATTTTGGTGTTCAGTAAGAGCAAGGAAGAGCACTTGAAACATTTGGAGATAGTCTTGAAAAGGCTGCAAGATCAGAAGTTACTGATAAATTTGGAAAAATGTGACTTCATGAAGCAAGAGTTGGTGTACCTAGGTTTTGTCATCTCTAAGGGTGATTTGAAAATGGATCCTTCCAAGGTAGAAGCTATTTTGAATTGGTCTACACCCAGGACAATAGGAGCGGTCAAAAGTTTCCATGGTTTGGCCACATTTTACAGGAAATTCATTAAGAACTACAGTGACATCTGTGCACCTATGTTGGAGACCATCAAGGTGGAGGTAAGATAAAGTTTGCGTGGATGAGAGAGGCAGATCAGAGTTTTGAAATTCTGAAACAGAAAGTTGTTGAATTCCCTGTTTTGGTGTTACCTGATTTTAATAAGGTTTTCACAATTGAATGTGATGCAAGTGGATTGGCCATAGGAGTAGTATTGAGCCAAGAAGGCAGACCAGTAGCCTTCTTCAGTGAAAAGTTAAATGAAGCCAAGAAGAAATACTCCTCTTATGATCTAGAGTTGTATGCTATGGTACAAGCTCTAAAGAAATGGAGGCACTACTTGCTTCCTAAGGAATTTATTGTGTACACTGACAATCATGCTCTTAGTTTTTTGAATGGACAGGAAAAGCTCAGTCATCGGCACATGAAATGGGTGGAAAGTCTTCAAGCCTACACCTTCATCATCAAACATAAGAAAGGAATAACCAATAAGGTTGCTGATGCTTTAAGCAGAAGAGTGTTGACAGTGCAAGAAGTGCAGCTATAGAGTATGGGTGTTGAGTCACTCAAAGGATTGTACAGAGAGGACGAAGATTTTAAGGAAATTTACAGGGTATGTAGTAAGTTCGCCAATGCCTTCCATAGTGAGTTTTCAGATTATACATTGCAGGATGGACTTTTGTTTAAAGGTAGTCAACTATGTATCCCTAAGTGTTCAATGAGGGCTAATATAGTGAAGGAAAAACATAGTGGTGGTTTAGGAGGACATTTTGGGCTCAATAAGACCTTAGATCTTGTCCGAAGGTTTTAATTTTGGCCAAAGATGCAATCTGATGTCAGAAGGTTTGTTGAGAGTTGTATGATTTGCCAGAGAGCAAAGGGAGTTTCAACCAATGTAGGACTATATCAACCTTTGCCCATACCAAACAGACCTTGGGAAAGTTTGAGTATGGATTTTGTGATGGGATTGCCCAAAACAAGGACGAGTTATGACAGTGTGTTTGTTGTGGTAGACAGGTTTAGCAAAATGACACACTTTATGCCTTGTAAGACCACCAATGATGCTAGTTACACTGTAGGTTTGTTCTTTAAAGAAATTGCCAGGATTCATGGATTACCTTTGAGTATTCTATCTGACAAAGATAGCAAATTTGTGGGACATTTTTGGAGAACTTTGTGGAAATGATTTGGTACAAATTTGTCTTTTAGTTCAGCCTATCATCCTCAGACTGATGGCCAAATTGAGGTTGTCAATAGGTCATTAGGCAATCTGTTGAGATGTTTGACAAGAGAACATGGCAGTAGTTGGGATGTGGTATTCCCACAAGTAGAATATGCCTATAATGATTCTACAAATAGAAGTACAGATTTAAGTCCTTTTGAAGTTATCTATGGTAGTCATCCTAGAGGTATTTTTGGATTGCATGATGTTCAGGGGATGGACAAAAGGAGTGGACATGCTGATACATTTGCAGAGGCTATGCAAGAGATCCATCAACAAGTTAGAGATGCTCTACACCAGAACAGTCAGAAGATCAAGGCTAGAGTGGATCAAAGACAAAGGGATGTGCAGTACCACATAGGAGATATGGTCATGGTTCATCTCAACAAGAACCGACTACCCAAGGGAAGCCACAACAAGTTGATGATGAGGAAAATTGGACCTTGTCAAATTCTAGAAAAATATGGTTGTAATTCTTACAAAATTGAACTCTCTAATGATATTGCTATTTCACCTATCTTTAATGTTGCTGATCTGACCTTATATAGGAGTCCTGATACAGGCACAGGGACAACCAATTCTTTCCAAGACAATGCAGAGTGGGTGCAGTCTTTACCACCTATGGAACCACAGAAGATGGAGTGTATTTTGGATAGCAGGATAGCCAAGAAGACCAGAAATCAGACATATTTTGAGCACTTGGTCTAATGGCAAGGACTTCCAGAATCAGAAGCCACATGGATGTTGGAAGAAGACATCAAAAAGTAGGGTGGTGATTTGCAACAGTTAGTCTCTAAGAGGACTTGAGACAACTTTCACCCAGGGAGTATGGTGCGGAGCACCTACAAAGTCATGTTTTCATTTGTAATAAGGTCTATTTGACCAATGCATTTTCATTTCAGTTGTAGCTAGGTCTATTTTGTAAGTCCCAAGTGACTTAGGGGACATTTGTCAAGTTGTAATCGCATAATGCTAAAAATAGTACTAATACCAAAATAAGGCAGTAGGGTGGTTTTGGTCAGTTGTCTCCCAGCCGCTTGGATTGTTCTCCCAGCCGCTTGGAGCTAGTGTGGTACTACTTAGGGCGAGTTGATAAATGCCTAGAGAAATGATCAAATGATCATCGAATGTAATTAGATTGAAGTAGTGGAAATCGAATGTGATTGCATTGTGCTCAGGAGAAATAAAGCAATTCTATTCTGTCAATTAGTTTTCTGTTTCCTGTAACTGTAGATCACGCAACTGTAGATTTCCATTCATTTTTGCATTTTCCCATTGCTGCCGTATGTCACCGTGAAGCATTCCACTGGTGAGATTTCTATCAAAATCAGTGGAATGGCTTCAATGTATCAGTATTCATTTTGTTCTTTGTTTTGTATTTCTTGTTTGATAGTAAAGTTGATCCGAATCGAGAGGTTCGCGCAATAGAATGACCTAGCATCTCCATGTGCTAGGGTTCACAGGAAGCAGACTGTGTGATGGTGTGTTGGTGCATCGGCCGAGGGTTTCAAGTGTTCACTGGCGGAACGAGTCGCATCAAAGGCAAATGCCTTCAGTGCATAGGAAGAAGGATGAGGAACTTGGCCGATGGAGCTGAATCGGTGGCTCATTTGACTGCGAGGAATTAGGGCACCGGTCTATGGTATCTGTTGTGCGCTCCCCATCAATGACTGTCTTCATGACATCTCATATATGAAGCTCTCTCATTTATGCTCCTTGAGTCTTCATGATTATCTTCATAACTGAGTGTTGATCATGTCCTATATATGAAGCTCTCTCCTTCAATGTAGCCAACAATAACCCTAGAATCTTTTCATAAAGGCATATAAGGTAGTGATGCTGAATGTTTAGGGAGGAAAAGCAACATAAAGTCAAGTCCAAAAAACCCATACGACTTAAATATGTGTCTTTGCTTTGAAAAATATGTTACAAAGTGTGTTTCTCAGTGCTGTGACTGAGAAAATTGAGTTACAATGCCTTTTTTTGCTTATACAACTCCAAAACAGACAAAAAACACTAAGATCCCTGAATAACACATTCAAACTATTACATAAAATAGTGGGCCAAGTTATCTAACAGCTAGTACATGATAAACATCAACTATGTCATTTTTTTCAAATATTTTAGTGGTCACCATGTGAAGGTCCCTTCTTTCTCTTTCAGACGGACAACTCCATCTATTTTGTCTTCATAGGCAAGGGGTATGTTACTTGTAACCTTTAAAATATCTACATTTGCATCTCCTGTTCCTTTCAATTTGACTCCATGTACCATAGATAGTGAGTGAATCCACCCAATGCCCATGGCAACACCATCAAACGGATCCAACACCCCAACTTTATCCCCTTCTTGGAGTTTATCAATATTAAATGTCTACAAAAACAAAAAAAAATACACATTATATTGAGATATAAAACACACATTATATTGTTTTTGACAGCTATATGTAATGTCTTATGTCTTGGAACAAATTAGTTTTTGTATGTGCTTTTTTTTTATTTTGTTGAATAACAAAGAAGCAACTTTTTACTCTAAAAAAAAACTAACCCATTGCGAGGTACAAACAAATGGAGGGCAAGACTACAATAGTGCTAGATTGTATGAGTACTCCAAAAAGAGACATGGATTGGCAATGAAGCCCCCCCAACTGAGGACCATGACATGCCCGAACACAATGTACTAATGCATTGTCAAAATCTATGTATGCACTCTATTACAACTAAGCTCTAAGCTTCCATATGTAAGTTATATGTTCTCCCTTATTTCCATAATCTATGTATACTAGCTAATTACACTTCACTACTATTCTAACCAACTTCTATCAAATAGGTAATGATTACCCTTATTTACATAATAAAACAACCATTACTTACTTGAATAGTACTTGCATGTGGTTTCATAGCACTCACCTTGAGTTCAGCATGACTACTACTATGAATATCATGTGCATGCGAGCGTCAAGTTCATCATCATAATTATCACTATCAACATTGACATGAAGTTGTACAGTTTTGTAGAGAGCTCTATTGACATGGCCTTTTTCTTTTCGTTCTACTTTCATATAATTACTTTGCATGTGATTTAATCATCATGCAAAAATTAGTATGTCAAGTAAAGAATGTAAAAGCTATAATTTTTTGTCCAAAAAAACATTTTAAGCATGAAGAATTAATGACAAAACATTGGGACAGATTAACTTACAACTTAAAGAATGCAAAAGCTATAATGTTTTGTCCAAAAGAACATTTTAAGCATGAAGAATGACAAAACATTGCGACAGATAACTGATAACTATTATATTACCTCAACTTTAGCATAACTATGACGACTGTGCTGCACATTCTTGTCCAGTTCATCATGATCACTATCAATATCAATAGCTCTGTTGACATCATGAGGGTGTTTTCATTTTCCTGTTGCTTTGATAAAATTGCTCTGCATGTGGTTTAACCATCATGCAAAAAAATATACAAAGCATTCAATAGTCAAGTAAAGAATGCAAGCTATAAATTTGTCCAAAAGAACATTTTTTGGATCACTCCAACAATAAAGAAACTAGGTTGGATTCTCCTACGCTTAGATTTCAATAATCTACATATTAAGAGGCATTTGTATATGGAATTGCCAAACAAGAAGAAATGAGATCAATAAAGCCTCTTACCTCATCTAAATCCGTGGATTTATGCTAATTCCATGCAGAAACTATAGGGTTAATAGAGGCAACCAACTGCGAAACTTGTTAACTAAGACTGCATATGCAATTCATTACATGTTGGTACCCTTCATTTGAGTTGACATGATCTGGAGAGGCTGATGCTACTGGGCATGTAACAGATGGCTGTGAAATCTCTATTGATGAACTAGATTTCCACTTCATCCTACTCTTAGATTTACTAGGATCTAGTGTTGCCAGGGTATGTGTAGGATCATGATGGGCCAAACTATACCTCTAAGTGGTAATAAAAAGACAAACAATTAGACTTAATCAAGTTCATGTGAAAATTTGAATGGATTATCTACGCAATTTGAAAGAGATGTAAAAATGAAATTTGTAGAGAATTGAATCTAGTTTATGGGCTACTATTTTTTTAAAACTAAATTTACCTAGTGAAAAATGAATATTTCAATGAACAACTATTAAATTTTTCAGAAAAAAATAAAAATAAAAAGTGGGTGTCATTCCAGCCAACCTAACTATGAGCAATTTTTTTTCTTTTTGAAACTTTCAAAATAAGTAGAGGACTCGTGCCCGGATGTGACGCATTTTTTTTTTAAAATTCCAATAAAATAATTAGTTATGATTTTTTACTAACTTTTTTAAAAACTAAAAAGTAATTTTCCAACCAACCTAACTTGATAAAAAAATCAGAATTCAATTTTTTTTAAAAAAACCTATAGCCAGAAAAGCATAGTGTGGCGCAACTTTCGGATCTCAAAAAGGTGAAACAATTTGAAAGTTATGGATGTTTTTGAATCAGTGTGTCCATTAGGATTTCAAGCACACACTATATAGAAAATTATATTAATAATTATTTCATAAAATGATAACCAAACAAATCTTATATTTTTAGAAAGCTGACAATTTATTCTATAAACCCTTTTCATTTTATCAATTTTGCATTAAAAAAAATCGTCAGCACGAAGGGTGAAGTTTGAAGAAGAGAGTGAAACTTGCAAAAATGTTAGAATTGAGAGAAAGTCAACTATGATAGTCCCAAGCCTACATACAAGGCAAAAGTGAAGCAAAATAGATATCCGTTATTAATGGATATCCATTTTGCTTTGGTAAAATATCATTTTCCCTTTTTTTATGTTTTGCAATATGGATATCCGTTTTAGGTTGCTCAAAATGGATATTCATTTTAGGTTCCCCAAAACGGATATTCATTTTGCTTTACCTTATTCCTTTGTCTTATTTAAGTATAATTATATATATTTATTATAATATATAGATATTTATATATATTAGTTTTATATATTTATGATTATTCAAATATTTATATTTATATAATATATATTGCTAATTAAAATAAATATATTATATAAATTAATATATTATGTTATAATTATTTTTAATTATAATAATATTTAATTTGATAGTATTTATATTTATTATTTATAAATACAATGAATATAGTATTATTTTTTAGTTTGTTACTAACTATCAATAGTTTATTACTAACTATAGTCAATGTATTCATGTCTTCTTGTATAACCACCACTACCAACCATAAGCTTGTGGTAACACATACAACCATCTAACCAATTCTTTCAACTTGTAGTATTGTAGAACATTCTCTTAACATAACCAAGCCTCTAGATTGTTCCACATGAACTTCAACTCTGCTACAAGTGCACCTGCATTATTATTTATGCTTCTACTAGCACAATTAAATATGTAGTGACTACTTCTTCAAATGTCTCATGGTTAAATTTCCATAGCATCACCACATGTAGACATATCTCCATGCTATATCGCAACATCTAAAACTCACCACATCCTACCACATTACATTTTATCATTGTTCAATAGTTTTCATATAAACTCTCTCTCTCTCTCTCTCTACCCTCTCTTCCTCTTCGTCCCTATCCATCTCCCTTATCGACAAAGCACATGGAAACAAGAAAACTAAGACATGCAAAGAGGAAAGTGAGGACATAATGCAAAGTTAACATGGCATGAACTCTCTTGGAAGGCTAAGCATGGACTATAAGAAGATTGAACTAGTTGGATCTATTAGGCTCACCAAATGAAAGAACCTTAAAGGTTAACCTTAATTAGGCAAGGTTATTTTTTAGTGTGGTTGTTTGTACAACAATGTGTAAATTAATGTTACCTAAGGATAAATCTAACTATACTAACATTTTAATAACCATGAGAGCTAGGACTAACAATTAGACTAAAAACTTGACAAACAATACAACTTGGACACATGTAGGACTTGGAAAATGGAAAAGAATAAGTATTAAATGTGGAAAACAATGAAAAAGTGGTATAGCAAAACAATTAAATGTGAAGAATTGGGTAAAGCAAAATGGATATCCGTTTCAAAACCTATGAAAGTCAAACCTGGCCAAGTCGCGAATTTAGCTAAGTAAAAACATGATTTTTTTTCTATTGCCACTATTTGGCCCGCGATGATCCTGCACATACCCGCCATATAATTTACATTGAGACAAAAAAGCAAACATAGTTTTTCCAGAAATCACTTGCACTAAAATATAATGTCAATTTCAACATATAGTTAGTTCAATAAAAAATCAAAATAAATAACACAATGTAAATTGAACCAAAAAGCCATACACTCACTCCAAATTTGTCCATTTTGGCCTGCAACCTACCTCGGCCAAATGTATATCCATCCGTCACATTATCTCTTGCTCTCTTGCCTCTGTTACTCTTTGCCAAATATTCTTCGAAATGCATAGTTTCTTTCAATGCCTCCCACTATTTGGGAGATGGATTGGAGTCTAACCTCTCTTTTCCCTCCATGATTGTTTTTCTACAATTGTATCTAAAATTGTTCATCAAAATTCTCATCTTTTGCTTTAATATTTTCTAGAGATTTATCCACCAGTAGTCTCAAAAGCATTTTCCATTTTTTGTATAACTTTTTCCACACTTCGTGGATCTTGCTCTACAAAATTTGATTTACAAATATCCAAATGGGCCCTACATCTTACACCCAACTTGGAGGCCCTCTTTGTAGTATTTGGCCGAATGGGCTCACCATCTCTCGATACCTCAAGCAAGAATGGCTACTTGCCTTCTAATTTTCTTTCTTTTGCATTCCTCTCTGTAGATCTGTACAAATCTTGACTCAATCTTTGTCTTTTGACAAAAGCATCCACATCTTCTATTAAACCACTACCAGTATTTCTGGTTGATCCACTAGTTCCATCAAAAGTTCTAGATGCAACAGGTGCACTCTGAGGCACAACAGATGCAAGCGGTCTCTCTTCATGACTTTCATTAACTGGAACTTCATGCTCCTTGGCCACATTAGGTGTGGCATGAGTAGGTAGATCATGACTACTAGTCTTTGTAGATTTCACTTCAAACACATCCTTTAATCTTGAATAAATCATCTACAGACCTATTGTTCCTTTAATGCTCTAATGTTTTTTAATAATCTCTCTTAGACTTTGTTCTAAGAGATCATCATAACGTTGCACATCACCATGTGCTATATCAGGCTGCACATGATCACCATGTGCTATATTAGGTTGCACATAACCATGTGATGTATAAGGCTGCACATCAACATATGCTATATCAGGCTATACATGATCATCATTGCAACTATTGTTTTCACCAACTGCATTTGTTGAATCACAAAAGCGGTGGCTTCTACGAGATGGTGGCATTGTATCTTTTCTTTCCTTTTATTTTTTTCTCTACATTTTCTTTGCACTCTTTTTGTTGCCTATAAAACAAAAAATAATATCATATTATGTCTTATATACATAAAGCTCTTGCCTATAAAATTTCATTAAACACTATTAAACAAATAATATACTACTTAGTGGATTTACAACTTGTCTGTTTGTCAAACCAAGACTTAATAAATATTCATTATTTTTGGCCACTTTTTCTCTACGAAGGCACTCATAATTTGCCAGTGAAGTTTCAACATTATGATCACTATCATCTAATTTGCACCTTACAACCCTTCTCTTCATTTCTTGAAATCCAAATAAACAATAATGTATAAATCAACAACTTGAATCAGTAAAACTTTATTGAGTTCATAAGTTGATAACTGTTGACTTTCCAATCTACTGATAACTGCAAATGAAAACTTAAAATAGAATTCAGTTTACGGATTAAAAAGAATTTGCAGTCAAAAACCAAGAAGATGTTTACAATTATAGGTATCAAACAAATTTTTCTTAGGGATATATTCACAAGAAAAGAACTCATAAAAACATAACACAAGCAGGATGAAGGAAAAACATAGTCTAGTTCATCATGAGGTGTGTTAGAACCATTCAAAATTTCACATAGTCCCACTCTATTTCATACATTTTCCTTTCATAAATCCATAATTAGGGATTCATATTCCTTTTAGAATTGTTCTAGGAGTCATTTATGAGCATCTCATATCAGGTCTATGTGAAATAAATTTATACTTTTGACCATTGATGTGTTTTTGTCTCTTACTGCAGCCCCGCAATACATGCAAACAACCTTGGTAGGTGTGTAGGAATTAGAGGATGTGAATACATAGTTACTGCTTCCCCACAGCATGTAGAAAATTTAGTTGCAGTGTTGCAATATAAATTCAAGCGACACATAATATGTTACCATGCCCTCGTGGCAGGTAAAGAGATGACTAGTGGCAATGCGGTAGGAAGGAGTCAGGATAAAGTGTTCACTGTGCCCCCACGATAGTTTCAATTCGAGCCTACGGTGTTGCGGTATAAGGAGTTCAAGTGATCAGTAATGCTACATACCGCAGCCCCGCGATGCTAATAACTTCGATTGGCGATAATGCGGTAAACAACAAATGGGAGACCAAAGGCTCCCACAGCCCCATGACAGCTAGGACAAAGCTTAGCGGTGGAATGGTAAAAGACATAAGGGATAACATGTATCCCACCATCTCACAATGGTGTGCAACAAGGCTTGCAGGGTGGCGGTAAGTGGTGAAGATGAACGTAATTGTCCAAGAGGTCTCGCGGTCCCTTGATTGGCCTAAGTTGGTCTTGTGGTGATGCGGTAAGGAATTAAATGTCAAAATGACTTCAGTGCTGCCTCGCAATGGTTATCATTGATGCCTGCGGGATTTTGGTTGTTGAGGAAAGGACTGCGAATCTTGAAATAATCACCTAGCCATTGGATTGGATCAAATCAACGGTCTATGTTTGAAAAGAATTGAATGCTAAGATTTGTTGATTTCGTGGCATGAACCAGAGTTAATGGTGAAATGACCAGCTTCATGGCACGATAAAGCTTGGGATTTCTTTGTATTTATTCATTCCAGCGAATTCAGTGTTGATTGCAGAAGGCAAATTCAAGCTTTGTGTGCTCTCCTCAGGCATTTTCTGACTGGGTAAGTCTGCCCCATCACTCATTGCATAAAAGTTGGTGTTTGGTTTGTGCTCTATTTTCAACTAGTCTGGTAAAGCAAGTAAAATATCAAAACCCTAGTTCATAGAGGCACTAAAATATGGCACCTAAGAAATCTGAGTCTATGAGTAAGAGCACTGACCCCCTGCTCCCAAGAAATGATCACTTCAACAATCATTGTTGGACATCCTGCCAAATTCAGTTGACAAGGGGTCTAAGAAATTGTCCAAGAATGTTGCAGAAGGATGTCGGGATGCTGCAATCCCTATCTCTGGATGGAACTTTTTTTGATATTTTTGTGAAAAGAAAGATGGATAGGGAACAATTGGAAAGCCATGGAATTTGGATTTGGCAAAGCTTGTGGTGCCAAATGTATTTGTTGATGTGGATTTGATTAGAACATTGGCACAACAGTATCACTCAGCCACCAAAATAGTCAAACTACCAAATGGGTCACTATTAGTGGCTGCGGACATGAATGCACTCATAGACTACTTCATACTGAGCAAGCAAGGCCACACACAAGTAGATCCGCAGAAGAGTGAGCAGGAGTACAATAGTTTGAGAAAAACGCACAGAAGGGATGAGCTGCCCATGTACATGAGGAAAGGGGCAAATAACAGAAGAATTGAAATCCCATCCATTGCAATTTAACCTTTCTTTGTTGAAGATTTTGCTGTCTATTTCAAAAAAACATATTTTGGTTTGTGTCAGGTGTTGGGTATTGATGCCCAAGGTAGAATGCCTATCGGCCTAATGATGATGGCCATGAGAATTCAAAATCTAGAAGTTAATGTTGAATATGATTTTGTATCATTCATTGAAAATAAACTACATGATGGATTTTTGCAAATAAGAGAAAATAAAAATCCCATGAATTTCAAATACTACTCTTTGTTATGTCATTTGATTTTGTATCAAAATAGAAGGAAGTGGCCCAGCAGAATGGATCTGAGCATGATTGATGAAAAGGGACAAAGATTGCCAACACAGTGCTAGTGATACAAATGGGATAGCCATTGCAAGAATTGTGACTATGTTGTGTTTCATGATGAATTCTCATTTAAATAATGAATTCTCTTGGTAGCTTTTCTTCTAGATTGACAAAAGAGATCATGGAAATGTTGAGACCTCTTGCCCATAGGCCAGAACAGGGTCAAAAGCATAACTATGTTGATTAGTTTTTCTTGCCAGATCATACTATAATCAAGGTATATGGGTGTACTCAGCCACCCCATGTGTTTCCCAAATTTGTGCCAAACAGAATTGCATTCCTTGAATTCATGTGGCAAATGATGTGGATGGAGAAGGATGTAATGAAGAAACAAAAGAAAGGCACATTTCTTCCTAATTCCACAGTGTTTGGTGATTAATCCATTGGTTCTAATACTTTAGAGGATTTGCAAGCCTATTTGAAGACTAAATATTCTTTGAAAACAGGTGTAGAGAGGGTTTGTGATCCAAAGGGTCACATGAAATTTGTCAGACAAACCATCCTCACAAGAATGGGAATATCCCATCAAATCAATTTTGTTGAGGATGTGATCAGAAATCTTGTCAGCTTTCAAGAAGTGTATAATAGGAAAAGAAAAGGGAGATTTTGAAAAGGATTGAGGATGATAGGAGAAAACAAAATCCTAATTTTTCTAGATTCTTTGTTGAAGAGAGGGACCCTGTGAGAAGAATAGATTTGATAATTAACAATTTCGAAAGAATATATAGCAAGTCTGAGAAGCAGCATTCAAAGGCTACCAAGCTTAGTGTCAAAAGACCACCAGGAGTTGTGATTCAAGAGCCTACACCAGATGTAATGTTAGTACAGGATCCAACTCATGTCAATGATTCACCACCTTCCAAAAGGTAAAGGATTGAGGATGTTTCTCCACTGGTTCCATATGAATTGACCGAAGGAGGGGGTGACACTGATGAAGTGGCTAGTATCCTATGAAATATGGGATATGAAGGAGAAACAGATCAGCCACTTGTTGGCCAAGAAATAGAAGCACACAAGCTAGAGGCTAGAATGGGCGAACAGGCACAAGGGGAGCCTGAATTGGAAGAAGATGAAAGAAATGTGGCTTCTTTGAGATTTATGGAGGATGATGATTTTATTAATTCTCATGAATTCAAAGATTTTTGGATTAAGATGAAGATGAAAGAATTTCAAGAACAAGTGGAAATAAATAAAATGGGTGCTGATGAATCTTAGCATGAGCAAATTGTTTCACAAACTTTCAAGAATTTGAAAATAGATGAAATACGTGTCAGCCCTTATTAGGCTAGACAAATGGTATTAAGGAGCAACATGCTGATCATTCTTGGGCTTGAGTTGAAGAAAATGTTTTCGTTAGGCCAAGTTAGGAATCAAGATGACCCCATGCTAGTTTCTAAATTTGACTATGAGGATGGTGTCAATGGTTGCGGTTTCAATCCAAAAATAGAGACTTTGGCAATATGGGCAACACAAAAGAACACCAACAAACCAAGATTACTTGATGTGGTCTAAGAAATAAGGAGAACAACTATGGTCAAGACATTCTAGGACACATCAATAACTGAAGAAGCTACCCTCATGTGCATTCTGCAATGTTTATGCAAGCTATTGTTAAAAATCTAGAGCAAAGATTGTTTGATTATGAGAGAACTCAGATGGAGATGAATGATGAGGTAAATAGATTGTATCTTGAAAATGTAAAGCTGAAAGAACAACTGAAGGGTGAGAGTTCTTCTCAGATTCAAGCCATTGTGCCATTTCAAACACCTATGCCACAAGAGACTAGTGATACCACAGTGACTACTGAACAATTCAATGTTTTGAAATTGAAGTTGGAAAAAGAAATTGAGGAATTGAAAAGCCAAAACAAGAAAACAAAGAATGAGGCAAAATTGAAAATTCTTGAAGTGTTTGAGAAAATTTTGGAATATAGAGTGAAAATGGTTGTTGACAAGTTGAGAGATGTGCATGAATGCCATCCTTCCTTGTCTCAGGCCATGGAACAGTTGAAAGTAATTTTTTCTATTTTAGATCCCTTGTATCAAAGATGGCAGTCAACACATCACACGATCACTCTGTGTAAAGTTCTACAATAGAATCCAGATGCTCCTATAGCTCTAAAGCCAATAGAGAAAATTATCAAGATGATATTGGATGAGTATCAATATGTGAATGGTGAGAATCAAAAAATGCAGGCAAAGATTGATTCTTTTGCCACTTTCAAACACAATTCATTCCATCAATCCTAATAGAGGATGAAAAGATCAAGGATTTTGATGCGTGGAAGGATGAATTTGGTCATAAAGTTTCTAAGGTCATGGAAATTTTTAAAAAGGATGAAGTTCTCAGTATTCTCAGCTTCAACATCATTCTAGACAGAGTAATTGCTTTGGATGTTGGATATACAAAGATTGTAATTGATGTCAAAGCATTATTGGACAAAAGGTGGAAGGATCACCTGGCCAACTTGCTCCAAATTCAAGATTATAAGTGGCCTAGTGATTATGTTGTGTTTCAATGGCAACAAAAGTATCTTGCAACTAATGAATAGACAGGCTATAAGTGCAGGGGAGCAACGAGCATCATGGCCTCATGACTACACAATATACCAATGGGAGAAAGAGTATTTGGCTCCTCTAGAAGAATAGGGCCTCAAAGATGTTGTAGTAGAAGAACTGAGCCTTAAAACACTCTATCATGGAGAGGGGGACTTTGCAAGATCAGGATGATCATGAGTCTCCTATGTTGATTAACAAACTACAAGTGTATTGCAAGTGTTGTGGGCTTCCAATCAATATTGTCTACTTTCTATGTTTTCTCTTAATTATGTTTTAAGCAAAATTAATGTTTAGTTTATACAAAGAGGCATGAATTTTGAAAAGATGCCATATTTTGTAACGGTATGAAGCTTGTTGCTTCTCTAATAAAAGAGAAACCAAGACCAAATTTTGATATCATCATCATAGGCATTTATAGAAACATATATGAGGAGACTTCTGTTATATTGTAATATCTATTTGAAGCAATCAATGGAGAAGAAGATTAAATCTGGTGCTCAAATTCTGGTTAAGATATCTAAGAGATCATTTCTTTGTTTGTAATGAGGAGGCTTAGTTCACCTAATGTTAAGATATCTATATGTATTATTAAATCACAGATGTTCATTATTGTTTCCTTCACACAAGCATATTCAATGCATGTGGAGGCTAGAATCTATATTACAAACTAAAGCTATCATCTAGGACATACAAGAAAAGTCTAGCATCTAGAAAACATATACGACATACAAGAAATTATATTCTAACTAAACAAAATTAATTTCAACCAAAGTAAGAAAACTAAGAAGAATGATTGAACCTAACTTTAAATGCACTTCAAATCAATAGTTGTATCTTTGGGTTTGCTGAGAAGGATATCAACATAGGTCTTTATCTCCTCTGCGAAGACCTCATAAGGCAATCTAGGGATCCAAGCAATCCTAGGCTCAACTGCTTCCATGTAGGTATAATTCTTATCAACCAAAAAAGTAATTTGTCCCTCATATCTTTGTACAATGTTGAATGGAATTCTGTCCCTTGCTTGCATTTCAGTGTGTAGGGTTTTGAAGAACCCCCAATACATTGTGTGATAATTCTTTGCATCTCTAAAACCTCTCATGTGATTCTTAATTTGTGCAGCAACCAGAATATGTTGTTGCCAGACCTTTCCTTTAAACCCAAGCAGTTTATTCAAAAAGTAAAATGCAAGACAAATAATGAGGGTGCCATACCTGAAATTATATCCTATTTCTTTTGTCCTCTTCACATTCTCCAACAATTGTTCTCTCATGACCTCACATAGGTCAAAATCTTTGGCTTCCTTTACCATCTAATAAGTAGTGTGAATTGTTGTACTAGTGGCAGATTCTTCTTTGTGTGTGAAATAAACCTTGTAAGCTATACACATTGCAGCATACTAGACACCTAGATCTATTATGTCATTTACACTAGGGTCATCTTATGGATTTCATCAATGGAACTGATCCGGTTGAACTCAAACTAGTAACTTCCCTAATTGCATCCTTAGTGATCCTGAATTCATCATGATTTTTTCTCAAAATATATCTAACCCATTCATGCTCATCACAAAAATCAGGGTAATCCTTCCATATGTCTAGTCGCTTGGTCCCCACATTAGCATATTTTGGTTTGTAGTTGTCATCATCATCCAACAATTGATCTCTAAGTTCCTCAAACTTCACATGATTAATCTCATTCAACTTGGAGTGAATATAAACCCTCACATCTTCTGTGTACACAACATATGCTAGAATGTTGGAAAACACTCCTTCCTTATCTACCTCCATAGCTTTGTAAGGAAATTTCTTATGTTTCAGCCTTGGTTTCTTAGTAACATCCACCAATTAAGGAGTAGCCATTTCAAAATTCTTCAAATTCAAAAACTAGGGTTTTATGAATAACAACTTTGAAAAATACCTTTGTGTTCTGTCACTAGTGTTTCTCCTTCAGCTATTTTCTTCTCAAATTCACCAAGTATTCTAAAATTCTTCTTCTCTTCTTAGCTCCGGATGCAAATGCTTTGGTTTCAAATGATATTTGATCAGGCAAATGAAGCATAGGTATCTTACATTTGCCCTAACTTTCCACATTTAATGCACCTTTATCTGATTAGGTAAACTGCTATTGGAGTGCTCTATAAATTCATAGAGACCCAAATCCATAATCCTCCGCATCTTATGGTTTTGTTCCAGAAATTTGGGGGAAAAAACTATCTTGCTTGATCAACAATTTTATCTGTTAATTTCATGCGAATTCATCTATATGTCTAGGTTCCATTTTGTAGAAGCCATAATTATTTAGGGGGGAAAGGATAGATATGCAATGGTTAGCTCCCCTTAACCCTATGCCTTCTCTTAATCAATGATGAGGTATTTTGCATAAGGCAAAAGCTCAGGTTCTTCCTTCTTCTCATTATCTTGTTTTGTCTTCTTTCTCCATATCTTTGTTATTTCCATCTTTTGTTGAGTCACAATTTCCTCTATCTTCTTGTGCTGAATAGGTGGTTTCACATAACCACACTTGCAGAATCTTGCTTTATGCCTAAAGTTGTTGCACTTGTAGCAAACAACATTGTATGAGTTTTCACCCATATAATCATTTCTCCTCACTTTGGTTCTACATTCAACAGCCCTATGACAAAACTTATTGCATGCATAACAATAACCATAAAAGGAATGAGAGATCATGGCATTAGGTTTTGGAGGCACAAATGAATTCTTCCTCATGTAATCATTTCTTCTTGGCTTAGTTATATAATCAATAGAATTATGACCAAACTTATTGCAAGAGTAACAGTAGACATAAAAGAATTGAGAGAACCTGGGAGTAGCAACCTCTTTAGGTGGAGATCTCTTAAAAATTTTCTTCTCACCACTGACTTTTATGAAATCATCATTCAACTCCTGCTCCTCATCTTCAATCATCTCATAGTCTTCAATGCCCCTCACTCTTCCTTTTTCATTTCAAACATGCCTTCAGGTATATCTATTTTTGAAGTTTGACCTTTCTCAAATCCAATACCACCTTATTCTTTAGAGGTCTTTGACTATAGATTATCTCATCAAGGATATTGGTGCTTTTCTTGAGTTTTAGACTTTTGTCTATCTGATCCTTTGCTTTCTCCAATTTTTTCTTCAGAAAGACAATTTCTTCTTTTGATTCTTTAAGCTTGGACTTATATTATTCATTTTCTCTCCTTACAGCATTTAGATCTTCTAGGGCAGAAATGAGTTCTTCAAAATCAACTTCACAATCTTCTTCATTAATGGCTATCATATCTTTATCATCTTTCAGGGTATTCTTATCATTAAAAAAGTATTTCAGTTCCCATGTGTTCCACTCCAAGATCTACCTCAGCTGTTAGACTGCATCAAGGAACTTAGCTCTGATACCAATTGTTGAACACATAGAAGTACTAAGAGGGGGGGTGAATCAATACTTAATAATTCTTTTTCTTCCAACAACATTCAATTAAATGTAAACATTTAAACCGTGATAATAAGAGAGAAAACATAAGCAAACAACCATAACACTAGATATATGTGGAAAACCGTAGAAGGGAAAAACCATAGTGAGCAAGCTTCTTAGATCTACTGTCCAAATCCAACCTCACAAATAAAAATAATATTACATTAAAATTTATGGGATACAACCCAAAGGAAGCTGCAACTCCCTAAATCATAGTTTTTATGGCTTCAACCAAAGGAAGCTCCAACTCCCTACAATGCTACAACACTTACAAAAGAGGCTTCAACCTTTGCAAAAAAAGTACTTATCTTGTTCAGATGATTCTTTCACATACTGACTGCTTCAACCTTTTGCTAACCTTTCCAAACTCTATACAACTATTTCATCTCTTCACGATCACAATACTGAGCTCCACAACATCAAATTACCTTCAAAAAATCTTCTTTGTCATCACAACTCCTACCAATAGCTCCACAACAACATTACTTTAACAGAAATCGATCCTTTCCACATTTCATCATCAAAACTACTTTTGCAGTTAATTTGTCCGCACAATATCAATGCTATCACTCAACACATCTATATATATTTCCTTCAACAACTTTGATCTTACATTTATATATTCTGCAAGCTTCAAAAAATTTCTCCTTTGTCAGCCAAGATGAAACGTGTAACATGAAACGTGCAACAACCACAACTAGTCGGCTCCCAAACATTTGTAGTTAGTAGAAATTCAATGTGGTTTAATCCAAGAGATAATTAGGACCTATTTAACCTTAGATTATTCTTCTATGCTGGTGCACACTTCCAAACACATGGCATAATCATCAACATACACCAAGTCGACACAACAAACATTTATCCTTCCTTGCAATTAGCTCTAGACCTAAAGTAGTACCAGAGAGACCAAATAACATCATGCGAACCACTCAATAAGCATTATATAACTTGAAAATCATTCCTATACACTTCTTTTACCATTTCAAGCCATTTCATGTTGGCACAAACAATCAACTACTGATGTCAGTATTCTTAACACACTTTGCTTACACAGTCTCGATGTAATACATTGAAGCTCATAATTGCGGTAAACAAAAAGATTTGAAATTTAAACTAAGCAATCCAACTGACCAATTGAGCTCATCTTTCCATCAACAAAGACAAATACTAATGTACGATGAAGTGTGGTGGCTTAAACTATCTCCCTCTACTTACGTTAACTAGCAACAAGACTTGTCTTCATACAGCTGACTCCAGAGAACTTTTGTTGTACATATTATCACTTGAAACTTGAAATATCCATACCTTGCACTTATATCCAGCTATCTTGCAAACCACAATGCCATACCTTCCAATACAGAGAAGTGTGAAGCAATCTTCAGTCTCTTTGTGCTTGCACTTACCCTGTTTCATTACTACCTTTACTTTTTTGACTCTAAAACACTTTGCAGTAACTTTCATGCTCTGAAATTTGGAATATATATTCCTCACACATGTCTCTACTTATCTTCCAAACCACAAGGCCAAATCTTCAAATGCGGAGATATGTGATACATCCTTCTAAGCCTATGACATCATTCCTGACTGATCAAACACTTAGACAAATTTTCTAATTGTCTGCAACTTTCTCCATCTAGTGCCAAACATCGTCAGTTCATATCACCAAAAGATAGCAAGTGAACTCAACATAACTTCCATGACATTCATTAACAACACAACACATCAAAGATATTGATAGCATACACTTATCATGAACTTACACATGAACTTCAGAAGATAAGGTATGACTGTGTATAGATGATACTATCTCATCTCTCCTTTGACTTGCTCCTTTGATATCACATACAACAGTATGCCTTCCACACCACTACTTAGTTGACATCAATGACAACACATGCAACAAAATATGTATTAACTCTATATCTATGCTCATAATCCATGAATGCATCCCCTAAAATCCACTAAATAGCATAAATCAAAAGACTACTACAAGTTTTGAACACACACTTCATCCTTTTCTCTGTAACCTTTCCCAAAAAGGACATTTGTCTATACCCACACACCAAACTAATAGGATTATCCATACTGAAAATATAATGCTTACCGAGAATGAGAGCGGGCTCCATAAAACTAAAAAAACTCAAGAATGTCATCATTTCCCTGGCAACACAAGAACTGGTTGTAGCCCATGATCTCAGTTTAACATGGTGGAACAGTAATGAATAATGAATGAACATATCTGCTCGAGACAAAATCCATCTCCAACTTCCTTGAAACCATATGAACTCTACCTTGATTATTAATGATTGTCCTTCCCCCCTCGAGCCTTCGAGAAGTCTTTTTAGAGAAGGCCATGAATCCACCACTATGTCCATAATCAACACCTCCTTTTTGTCGACTACCAAGTTGGAAAGCATGTCTACCTCCACATTGATCTCCCTATACACATGGTTAATTATATATTCATCCAATGCATTAAGTAGAGTGAGTGCAGTTGAGAGAAGATTATTAATCTTCCAACAAGGAGACCCGATTTAGATCTAATAGCATTAAATTTTATAGCCGAGTCTCCTTCAATATTTATCTTTTTTAGCCCATATTTTTTGCATAATTGATCCAAGAATAAGAGCTAACTTGATATATTCTTATTTTTGGTATAACCTAAAATCTAAATTTTTACAAATCCTAAATAGTATTAGACAATAGTAAAGGGTAAAGAGTTACTAAAATAAGAAAGATGTATTGTGAGTATGTGAAAATTCTTCTTGCAGTTAAATGTATGATCTTTTGTTAGATGGTGGTCAAAGTACCATGATGCAACTCTCTTCCCTAGATCATATCAAGTGAAAGGAACAAGTTTCAAGCATTGATGAAGTTGTATTCAGTACAAATTGTAATAGTTGATTAAACAAAAAGTTATGCATGGTTTTATCATTGAGGTAGTATGTGCCCTCTTATGTGTACTTGGTAGATATTAGAAGAAACATATTGAATGCTAGCTTATGAAATTAATATTTTTTGTTATTCAATGTGTTGATATGCACCAGGCAACTGAGAGGGGGGGTGAATCAGTTGTCACAAAACCTTAAACACTTTCTACAATTTAAACATTCATCACTTATCCACAATTATTATGACTTAACCATGAGTGCATGAAATCAAAAACTTAACCACATATACAACATCAAACACAAGAGATATCAGATTTACGTGGAAAACCCCAAGGTGGGGAAAAACCACAGAGAGGATTAACTCTCAATATATATTGCAATCTTGAAATAATGATGTTTAGGCTTGGTCACTCCACGAGCCCAAACATACTGGCTTATTGCCATGAAGAACAACTAGGTCTAGCAGGCTCACTACCTCAACCCTAAACCTAGCAAGATTACAATAAGGGCTGTTAAACTCTACTGGTGGCTTACTACCAAACTTACTGCCACGATCAACACCTTTCTTTATTGTGAATAACAATTCCTCTGCTCTGCTCTTCCTCTTTTCTGCTCTTCCTCTTCTTTCCTTTGCCTCTTCTTAGCTCTGCCTTTGGACCTTTCTTAGTATCTTATCATTTCCACTCAAGGACACCTTTTCCACGACTCAACTACAAGTATTAATACACTACATCAACCTTGGAATGATCATCAAGGTCGACATCACAATCATCAACCATTGGAACAATCTCCAAGGTCGATATTACAAACATTTACAAATTAGGTCCTGACCTATTGCAATATCATGCAAAGGGAATGAAATGTAAATCATACCATGCCTTAGCTAGGACTCAAACATAATCTTCCATGTCACAACATGCTTCCACAATCTTCCAGAGATATCCGCAATCACTGGGATCAACCAAGTCGGCCAAGGCTAGTTACACGCTACGTTATCTGGGAGCAATCTTCACACACCATCTCAATTTCTTAATGTAGACCAAAGTCAAGATAGGAACATGATTAGGAGACATCCACAAGCACTCCATAATCATCAAGAGCAATCGCATGAACCTTAACCACTTTATCCATAGTAATCTTCTCACCGGAACACATGAACTTTACTGTCTTCAACTGTCATAAAAGAAAGATAGCTTGCAGACCACCAAACCATGAACCATTGCAACTGTAGGCACTTATCATCATCCCAAACTTCCCTCTAGAACCGTAGAGCCAAATACTTTATTATGGAGGAATGCAGAGCAGAATACTTTCTTCCTGTCCCAACTAAACTTACAGAAAAAGCAGGTTTCACTCTGGTGAACACAACTCACTCAGATCTTCATGCGAATGGCTCAAACCTAGAATGTAGCATCCTCAGACATACCTCTAACTTACTTTCAATCTGCAGACCACAATCTTCAAGAAGGAATAAATGCAAAGTAGTTTACCGGACTATTCTTCAACATACAACTCACTATCTGTACTGCACTTCTCTATAACTCACTTGTTTCTTCCGAAGAGGCTAATTTTCTCAATATCCTTAACATACAAGTCTTTTAAACAAGATTCTCCCCCTTTCTCTTTACACACCTACACTCTTTCTTTCTCCAAAATTCTCACCCTTTCTCTTACACATATGCACTCTAAGTTTTTCACATGACTTCTCTCCCCCTTTGACATCAATGGCAAAGGGCACATACTTGCACTCTTTTGCTCTGATCTAATCTCTCTTCTAAACTTTCTTCAACTGACTGCTCCCCCTTACTTGATGCTTTCTAGACTGCAACTTTGGTTCTTTATGTGAAGTTCTCTCCTTCTTGGTTTGTCAATTCTCACCTTAGAATCTTGGTGCTATTGCCCTGTTTTCTCTACCAACAACACTGTAATACTTATTGCTCTTAATCAAGAATTCATATTTGTTGGTATTGGAAATAAGCCACACCCAGACCGATAATGGACTAGTCCAAGAGGGGCCAGTAGCTTAGTGGTAGAGAACTCCAACAGCAAAATGGAAGGTCCTAGGTTCGAGTCCTAGATGGTCCATGTCTCAACATGGTATCAGAGCAAGGCCCAGGCTAGGAGCCCCAAGCACACAAGAGGTGTGGCTTAAGGGGGGGTGTTGGTGTTAGAAATAACCCACACCCAGACCAACAATGGACTGGTCCAAGAGGGGCCAGTAGATCAGTGGTAGAGCACTCCAGCAGTGAAATGGAAGGTCCTAGGTTCGAGTCCTAGCTGGTCCATGTCTCAACAATATTAGCATCATTTACCTGCTTCCCTTGGGAGATAATTTCATAATCTTCTTGATTTCAGCAACCATCTCTGATTATTACCTGCACTGCTACACATTTTTCCTTTTATTGCTTATCCTCTCATACCTCATCTAGAGATTTATCTATTCATTTGTAATTCTTTTTCTTTGCCGATGCACCTTAGCTCTTTTTACCCAAGAACTGGTCTTCAGTGTGGTACTTCTACACAATCTCTAGGGATCTCAAGAATTCTTTCTAGAACTTCTTCTTCTTCTTCAACTTGACTATTTTCTTGTTCAATAGGTCCATTTAATTTATAGCTACTCAGATATTATATTCTTTCTCTGATTTCATCAACCTTCACAATAGCACTCTCAATGATCTTTCCCAGACTCTTATTGTAGCACTTTTGACTTGAACTCTGTTTTGAATGTAGATAGCAGTATGTATATCTTTTCTCCAATATGCATCCAGTAGGTCAGCTTCCTTTTATCATTGATCTAGCAGCCTTTTGGACTGTCCTATTGTAACGTCAGAAAATTTCCCCGTGGGGGCTTTTCCCTCATAAGGTTTAGCTCCCGGATCTTTAGAGTGCATTTAGGACATTTTAGTTCATGTTTTAGCATCCCGATCGAATGAGACCTAGGTTCCTTAGTAGATAGGGCATAGGTGGACCCCTTGAGCTATACCCTACCCAAAATTGGGGGGAGGACTTGGACGTCTGCACCCTAGTCCTGCCCTATTTTGGGGCAGCCCCAATTTCTGGGTGTCGGTTAGTGACCGTTATTAGGTCAATTTGCCGATACAGTAAGTTTGAATTTCAAATATCTTGGCGGGAGTGCTTGTAGATGCATATATAAGCATGTGTAGGCATTCATTTGTAAACTAGATTATGTTCATGTGATTTTGGCATCCTAAAGGTGATTCAAGGCTTTCTATTGTGTTGCAAGAGTAGACTTGTGTGTTTTGTGTGTTGATATTTGTAGATTTGAGTATCAATCTCCTCATGGCATGAAGAACATCTTCCTCCATGAGAGCTTCACTACAAGGTGACATAATATTGTGTTTTTATTATTGTTTCCTTTGGTTTTTGCCTTTGCCTCACAAGGGTACACACTTTTTGGCTAACAACGGTGTTTGGAGACTTAAGTGTGCTCCGGGGTTTGATTGAGGCAAACCTCTAAACACCACAACCCCCAAACCAAGTCTTGTGATTGTAGGTTACAGGTGTCGCATCTAGAAAAAGTGGAGTTGCAGGAAGGTTGGGAAGACATCAGGGATTCAAGATTTGAAGGAAAGATGGACAAAGGAGCACTTCCAAGAGTAGGGTGCTTGCTCCAGTGTCCTCCGCAGACAGATTCCAGAAAATAGAAGTTACAGGGCTGATCAGTGTCCAAAGGAGGTCCAGATTCCCTGAAAAAGTAGGTACCTTGGACTTGGGCGCCCGCTCCAGTGTCCCTGACTGTTTCACATCGAAACCTCAAAAATAGGTATTCTGTAATTTGGTATTTTACTCCCGTCTGTAAGAGCTTTTTCCGTAATTCATTAATTTGTTGTCGTATTTGCATAATTAGGGTTTTAATGGTCAATTGAGCATAGGAGAAGGAAAATTTGATAATTAATTCCTTAATCCAAGTTTCTCTACATCTAAAAGTGACTCTAGGGTATGATAGTGCTTGCCATTCGACCCTAGATCCTTCAATGTATAGTGGAGAGGTGGATTTAAACACCTAAACATTAAAACATTGACAAATCTAATTTTCAACTAAACATTTTGGTGAACCCATGTCTTTGAACTTAAATTGAAACTTTCTGAGTGTTTGTTTGCAGATTTGGTGTGATTTCATTCATTCATTTGGTCATTTAATTTATTGCATTGAGAAAATTTAAAAAAAAATTGAAAAATTGGAAAAATACAAAAAAATTGTATTGTTGGGCTTACTAAATTGGGTCAATTCTTCCTAAAATTTCCTAATTCATTATTTTTGCATTAGATCTGATATAAACTACAGAAAAATACAAAAATTCAAGATTTTTCTTTGCATTTTCATCATTTAATTGCTAGGGTTTTGTGGAAATTTTGTCAATTTTATATAACCTAGTAATTCCAAAATCTAGGGTTTGTAGGCAAAATTTTTTATCAATTTTTTATACTAATTTTAGAGGCTCATTAAAATTTTCATTTGGCTATAGTCTTGCATTTTAGTGTGAATTTGCATTTATATTTAAATTATTTGCAATTTTGCATAGAAAATTTCAATAAAAAACTAGCAATTTTGGTGCATTTTCATTAAATTTGCATGGGCATTTTGCATGTTTAACCTTGAAAATCATTTTCAGATCTGAGAGTATTTAATTTCCATCATAAATCAGACCTTAACTCATTCAAATAGCTTTTTGTCCCAAGATTTCAAACATAGGGCTTCAAAAACGACAATTTTCACTAAATTTGGCCTTATCAACTCTCCAAACTTGCACTAAAAGTGTGTTGTAAAAGATATTTTTGCATTAATTTTCTGTCATCAGGGTTATAATTTTCTTCCCCTCATAAAAATCTTCACAACACCCTTTTATTAGGCTCTTGTAGTGAAAATTTTGCAAAAAACTACACATTTTGGCTATTTTTGCCCTAGGGTTTGACCTAGTTTACACTCCAAGTGTGTTGTGATCAATTTTATGGATTGAGGTGACTGATATTATTGATATTATTCACTGTACCTCCTAAAATTCCTTACACCACCCCTTTTTCTAGGTCTTGGAATTGAAAACTGTGAAAAATTGCATATTTTGCTATATTTTCACTAGGGTTTGACCTTAAATTGCACTAAAATCATGTTGTGTTGGGTATTTTGGCACCAACTAGCTGTTATTACTGATATTATTTTCTTTACATCATCATTTTCCTCACAACACCCTTTGTTATGCTCTCTTGCATTGAATTTTGGTTTAAAAAAGTGCCTATTTGGACATATTTTCACTATAATCGACTTGGTATTATCTTAAATTTGCATCAAGAGTGTGTTGAGAGTGAACTTATTGCTATTTTGGACTGATATTAGACATATACCCTTCTTCCCTTGACTGAAATCCTCATAGCATCCTTTGGTTCATTCATTTGCATTTGAAAATCATCGAAAAATCAAGCATTTTTGGCTACTTTCGCTCTTATCTTTTGCACTAATTGTGAAAAGCTTTCAAAATCTGATTTGGCATTAGTTTGAGCATAAATTCATGGCCTCTAATAATAATAGCAACAATAAATTCCCTCCTAGACCTTACATGAAAAGAAAGGCTCCTGAACTTGAAATTGTATTCACTCCTCATGATAGAACAATCGGTGATTACTAAGGACCTCTTTACATCACTGTGCAGATAATGGGAAATAATGTGGAGGGAACTCTGATTGATCCTAATTTCATGACTAATGTTGCCACTGAAAAATTCCTCTTTTCAAATCGATTAATACAAGGCCCTTATAGCCCTTCGAACTTGATGATTAAGACACATACGGGAGCTTTAAAGAAACCACTGGGTAAGATATCATTGATAGTAACCGTATTCGAGAAGCATGTTGAGAAATGGTTTGATATTACTCCCAATTCTGATTCCTTTGACATAAAACTTGGAATCCCTTGGTTAAAGGTTATGAAAGCGGTTCCTTCAACTATTTATAAATGTGTTAAATTTCCTTTGAATGGACAAGTGCATGCCATTCATCGAAATACATGCAAACCTTCAATTACACAACACTTCACATTGGATTACTTTTGTAACAAACATACTAGCAATAAATTAGAGCTATGAACAGACTTTACATTCTTGAGCTATAGAAATTACAAGGCAAAACTATTGCATCCAGCACCTAGCCTCCTACACAAGAAATGACAAAAGAGAAACAACCCGCATGTGAAGAGAACTTTAGACCAAAAGGACAAAGTCCCTATGCTGAGGTTCCTCCCCCAAAATCCTTACAAGGATTGGGAGACCATTATCAACAACAAAATGTTCCACCACGACAAATGAGGTTTGATCCCGGTGCTTCATCTTCTAATTTGCACAAGCCTATGAAAGAGAATAGCCCTATTTTACAAAAGATAAGTGGTAAAACAAAATGAAATAGAAAAGCAAGAGAAAGAAGGAGAAGAAGACAAGAATATGCTATAAACCTTGCCTCTCAACAAGAAAACATCGATCCTAACATTCAACCAAACAAAGACAATCCTAACGATGAACAACATGATGAACAAGATATGAATTTGGCTATGGTACCATATGTCCCACTATCCTCCATCATTAGGGAATGGGACGATGACGACGACGATTTGCTTATAGATAATTTCTAGCCCATAAGGGGCCCTACAAGCAAGTATCTCTAACCCTTTATCTCTCTTGCGATGTGCTTCCCCTTGATGTGTTATATGTTGTTTAGGCCTCCTGGGATGACCTTGGATTCTCCCGTAAGGTTTGAGATACCAGGAGACCGCCTCTGTTGTGACCTTCTTCTATTTGTATCATCATTCTTCCATATTGCCTCTCTCTCTAATTTCATTGTTGTGTGTTGTGTCTTACGGAAATAGCGTCGTGGTTGGTGACTTGGGGGCACCCTCCTACGTGATTGTCCCTAAGACACTTGTTTTCTCCTTTGTTATTTTATTGTTTCCCTTCCTCTAGTGTTTCCATCTAGCGGGCAGATGACGACAAAAAATTATATTGATGCAGACCTAGTGTCCCTTTTGAGAGCAATAAAAAAATGGACTATAGTTCCTAATATGATGATGGGGTTGTATATCTTATTCGACGCTTGGCTAGTGGAAGCACTCGTGCTTTCCACGTAGTGAATTTTATGATGTTTCTGTCACATTTACAAACCTTAACAATACTGCTACTCCATGCACCTTTGTTTGCCTTTGAATCTGGCCTTGGTGGTACTTGATTTAGAGAGCTTTGTGATATAGCCCCTGGTTATCCTCAAACTTTGAATTCATTGTATAACCTTGGCTCTTTGTGTGGTTAATCATATGCATTGATGTTGTTTATCATGATGTTGTAGACACTAACATGTTTCTTGCAGGGATGTGTTTGTGGGAACTTTTAGCAATCGTAAAGTACATGTCACCTCCACGGGGCATGGACTTTACGAAAGTCGGTGTTGCCTTGTGTGTTTTCTTCCTACCTTAACATGCTTGATATCGATAACTGATATCAACCACCTTAAGGTGCGGACATATAAGGTAAGCTGTCTGCTATAGATGTTAGTAATGTGTTTGACCTCAGATGCAGTGACCTGAACTCTTGAGTTTGTTTGTAATCAATCAATCAATCATGTAAGCCCTCTGCAGAGGTGGGATATCAAGCATATCCTTTTTCTTAAGCCCTCTATGGAGGCGGGGATGGTGTATTTCTCATAGCAGATTACATCATCCTATCATTTTCAAAAGTCCTCTGCAGAGGTGGGGAGCAGTTCTGTGACTTACTCAACCCTTAAGCGTGTCTTCAATGATTGTTGTGGTGAAGCCCAATTGTCGGTGTGTGCCTGTAATGTGCCTGAGATGGTGATGAGCCTAGAAATAGGGAACACACCATCGCTTGTCTGCCGTGTTTTCTCCATGTCTTCAAGTGTGTGTGTTTTTGTGTGCTTGTTTTGTATGGTGTGTTTGTTGCCCCATATGCAGTGACCAGCGCTCTTGGGGAGTGCTTCATGCATTTTGGGAGGTTTTGCATGTCTTGCATGTGTTGACCCATATACAGAGACATGAGCCCTTAAGTGGTGCATCATGTATTATGGGAGGTTTGTTTACTTTCCAGTACTTGCATTTGCATTTCATATATATGAGAAAAAGAAAAGAAAAGATATCATTTCTGTCTTCCATGCATTAATTTGTCTTCTATGCATTAACTGTCTGCTCTGTGTTCTGTGTAACTGTAACTGTCTTCTCCATGTTTTGCATACCTGTTACTATTTTCTATGTGATTGGCGTGTCTTCTCCATGCTTGGTGTGTTTGCTGTGTTTGTGACCTTACTTTAATGCATGTATGGGCCTCGTGTTCATACATACATTAAAGTGGGGGCTAAATGTAACGTCAGAAAATGTCCCCTTAGGGGCTTTTCCCTCATAAGGTTTAGCTCCTGGGTCTTTAGAGTGCATTTAGGACATTTTAGTTTATGTTTTAGCATCCTAAAGGAATAAGACCTGGGTTCCTTGGCAAATAGGGTCTAGGTGGACCCCTTGAGTTGTACCCTACCCAAAATAGGGGGGAGGACTTGGGCGCTCATGCCCTAGTCCTGTCCTATTTTGGGGCAGCCCCAATTTCTGGGTGTCGGTTAGTGACCATTATTAGCTCCCTTTGTCGACACGGTAAGTTTGAATTTCAAATATCTTGGCAGGAGTGCTTGTAGATGCATATATAAGCATGTGTAGTCATTCATTTGTAAACTAGATTATGTTCATGTGATTTTGGCATCCTAAAGGTGATTCAAGGCTTTCTATTGTGTTGCAAGAGCATACTTGTGTGTTTTGTGTGTTGATATTTGTAGATTTGAGCATCAATCTCCTCATGGCATGAAGAACATCTTCCTCCATGAGAACTTCACTACAAGGTGACATAATATTGTGTTTTTATTATTGTTTCTTTTGGTTTTTGCCTCTGCCTCACAAGGGCATGCACTCTTTGGTTGACAACAGTGTTAAGAGACTTAAGTGTCCTCCAGGGTTTGATTGAGGCAAACCTCTAAACACCACAACCCCCAAACCAAGTCTTGTGATTGCAGGTTACAAGTGTCGCATCTGGAAAAAGTGGAGTTGCAAGAAGGCTGGGAAGACATCAGGGATTTAGGATCTGAAGGAAAGACAGACAAAGGAGCACTTTTAGGACTAGGGCGCTTGCTCCAGTGTCCTCCGTAGATAGATTCCAGAAAATAGAAGTTACAGGGTTGATCAGTGTCTGAAGGAGGTCCAGATTCCCTGAAAAAGCAGGTACCTTGGACTTGGGCACCCACTCCAGTGTTCCTGACTATTCTGCTTTGGAACCCCAAAAACAAGTATTATGTAATTTGGTATTTTACTCCCGTTTGCAAGAGCTTTTTCCGTAATTCATTAATTTGTTGTTGTATTTGCACAATTAGGGTTTTAATGGTCAATTGAGCATAGAAGAAGGAAAAATTAATAATTAATTCCCTAATCCAAGTTTCCCTACATCTGAAAGTGACTCTAGGGTATGATAGTGCTTGCCATTTGACCCTAGATCCTTTAATTGATAGTGGAGAGGTAGATTTAAACACCTAAACATTAAAACATTGACAAATCCAATCTTCCAATAAACACCTATATTTCCTTTTAACAACTTCATTCTACTGAGGAGTCCTAGTAGACAATTGTCTCCTTATCCCTTGTTCTTTACAAAAAATGTTGAATTCATTTGATGTGAAATCACCTCCACTATTAGAGCTTAAGCATTAGATCCTTAGTTGTATCTCATTCCCAATCATTGCCTTGAAAGCTCATCTAGTTAATAATCATTCAACTATGAGTTCATCTGTAGATTTTCAAATCATTTCCAAAGAAAATTGCTTTGTACTGAAAACAATCTTGAACTTCTGTTACTCATTATTCTCAAGCTAATTATCAAGATCAGACAAATTTATGGATGTAGATGTAATCACTAATCAATAACCATATGCCAGAACTGCAGAACATTATCTTCAATGACAGACTCAAGCAGACCAGAATACCAGAGCCCTGTCACTTGATGACCTGTCAGCTTGTCCCTTAAGTACATACTTATCTATAACATCATAACTCCTAATGTGGACCATATGAGACTCCAGAATTCATATCCAACAATCATCATTGACCTCTTAACATACTTTTAGAACCACACATCAAAATACTCAATAGTGAAAGAATGTGGACAAAAATAATCAGATGCTTTATACTGTTTCAGTATTAACCCTGAACCACATATAATGATCATCAACCGCAGAAGCATACTAATTCAATCTTTGTTACTTACTTTATATATTGCTCACACTTTAGTCATTTTGAGCTTCTGGACCATAATCCTTTTGTGCCTTAATCTACAGTTCCTTTCAAGCAATCTGCCAAGTAAGTCCTCATATCTTTGTGTCGAATCTCAGCACTGACTATCTAGCTGGGGGATTTAGAATTTTCAATGTGGCTCCCTCTGAGCCATGACTCACAATCTACTTCTTGGAGGAGTAGCTGCTCTGAAGCCTGGAGCAGACTCATCTCTTCCTTCATTTGTTTCCTTCCTAACCCAAACCTTGTTCATTTCTTCCTCGACTTTTGCCGGATCAACCTTTTCCACTGATTTCTTCAATTCTTCTTGATTATCCTTCTTCATGTTCTTGCTTCTACAAAATCTTGCAACATGTCCAGGCTTGTTGTAATTAAAGCACTTAGTATTTTTCTGACCATTGTTCCTTTCATTCATCCTTGACCTACAAAGGTTAGCTTTATGCCCAAATTTATTGCATATATAACAGTAGCCACTAAAGGATTCCATTTTCCCATTTGTCTCATAGCCTTTTCTCACTTGACTTCTACACTCATTAGCTCTATGTCCCATTTTGTGGCAAGCATAGCATCGAATGGAATTCTGACTATAGAAGGATAGGATATTTTGATTCACCCTATTTCTACACCAATTAGCCTTGTGACCAAATTTGTTACATCAATTGTAGTAACCATTGAAAGAAGAGTACCTTTGAGCATTTGGCTATCTAATTGATAGTCTTCTACTCCTCTGAGTCCATCTAATCTTGTCCTCTTCCTAACTTGTTTTGAATCCTTTGTCTTTTCCAAATGTTATGCCTTCTCTATCATTTTTTTGTTCTACTATTATCTTATCATATCTGGCAGCACTCACATTGAATTGATCTCTTTGAGCCTGTACATGTTTCAGATCAACTTTCAAGTCTTCAACCTCTTCTTCAAGCTTCATGTAGTCTTTAATTTTGTCTTTCAGACAATTCTCAATCTTCGTTTTCTTCAATGTTCTCTTTTAGAGTTTGCTGTAACTGCCTAATTTGCCTTCTTAAATCTTCTTTCAAATCCATGTCTTCATCTGCAGTTCTTGAGTTGTCTCTGTCAATACTAGCAATTAAGCACATATTCATTTGATTCATAGCAGCTTTGTGATCTTCCATATCACATTCGGTGGTCTGGGAACCTTCTTATTTTTCAATTTGCAAACCCTTGTTGGTTGAGATTGAATTCTCCTGGATGTTTTCAATAACCTTAACTTTTGTACTTTCTATGATCCTTCCCAATCTATTGTTGTAACACTGGTAGGCTCTGGTCCAGGATAAGTATCCAAGAAAAATGCCTTCCTTACACTTAGCATTGTCATTTTCCATTCTAATAAGGCATTTTCTTCCAAAGATTTTGAAATATTTCATAATGGGTATTTATCCACACCATAACTCAGCAGGGGTCTTTCCTTCTTTGGTTGTTACCTAAACTCTATTTAATGTATAGACAGTGGTTTGTATTGCCTCCTTCCAAAATACATCTGGTAAATTTACTTCTTCCATCATTAATTTTGCATTCTCCTGAATAGTTCTACTTGCTTCTTCCATTATCTTAATTTTGGTAGAGAGCTATTTTTCTATCCCATATGTTTCACAAATTATACTAAAATCATTTGAGATATGCTCTTCTTCTTTCCCAATTCTTAGGCCTTTGATGTTCATGCCTAGCTCATTTTCAATGGTTTCTTTAAAAAATTTGAGTGCCTCCAGAATCTCTGATTTATCTTTTAAAAACTGACCCAAGTCATTCTAGAAAAGTCATTAATGAAAAACATAAAGTACCTTTGACCATGGAGGCTTGGTATTCTTGTAAGACCACAAAAGTTTGTATGAATTAATTCCAATCGTTCAGTGGATGATCTTTCTTTATCTTGCCATGCTTTTCTTGACAATCTTTGACATTTCCTGCAACTGATGTTGCTTGAGTAATCAATCTCTAGTAGATCCTTCACAGTCTGAATTGAATTTGTTAAGTCATCAAGATTTATATGGCAAAGTCTTCTATGCCAAACCTAGCTTTCATTTGACTGAGATGTGTATCCAAGAAAATTACTTTTTTTGAGATGATAGAGGTTCTTTTCAATTTTATTTGTAATTGCTATTGTAGCTCCAGATTTTTCTTTGACTTCAAGAGAGTCATTCTCAAATACAAAATTGAATCCCTTCTTGCATAACTGTTCGATGCTTAAGAGATTTTGTTTTAAACCTTTTACATAAAGAACATCTTTAGAAATTTGTCTGTTGCCAAAATTTGTCGAACCTATTCCACATACTTCAGCAGTGCAGTCATCTCCGAACCTGAGTAGCCCTTCATTGTATTCTTCCATACTAATGAACTTACTCATGTCACCAGACATATGGTTTGAGCAGCAACTATCAATAACCCTATAATCTTCATCACTGGTACAAGCTTCAGACCATCTTCGATGGTTGTCATTTTGTTCTTCGTGAATCGATTCCTTGGACAATCTGCTCTTGATATCTCTTGATGAGCATTCGGTTGTATCAGAGAGTATTTGTTTTCCTTTTGTCTCCATTTGGATCTCCCTTGAGTTGTTAGACTCTTTCCAAAGGGACTTGGCTCTGATACCCATTGTTGATATGCACCGCACAACTGAGAGGGGGGGTGAATCAGTTGTCACAAAACCTTAAACACTTTTTGTAATTTAAACATTCATCACTTATTCACAATTATTATGATTTAACCATGAGTGCATGAAATCAGAAACTTAACCACATATACAACATCAAACACAAGAGACACCAGATTTACGTGGAAAACCCCAAGGTGGGGAAAAACCACAGAGAGGATTAACTCTCAATATATATTGCAATCTTGAAATAATGATGTTCAGGCTTGGTCACTCCATGGGCCCAAACATACTAGCTTACTGCCATGAAGAACAACTAGGTCTAGTAGGCTCACTGCCTCAACCCTAAACCTAGCAAGATTACAATAAGGGTTGTTAAACCCTACTGGTGGCTTACTACCAGACTTACTGCCATGATCAACACCTTTCTTTATTGTGAATAACAATTCCTCTGCTCTACTCTTCCTCTACTCTACTCTTCCTCTTCTTTCCTTTGCCTCTTCTTACCTTTGCCTTTGGACCTTTCTTAGTATCTTATCATTTCCGCTCAAGGACACCTTTTCCAGACTCAACTACAAGTATTTATACACTACATCAACCTTGGAATGATCATTAAGGTCGGCATCACAATCATCAACCATTGGAACAATCTCCAAGGTCGGTATTACAAACATTTACAAAATAGGTCCTGACCTATTGTAATATCATGCAAAGGGAATGAAATGCGGATCACACCATGCCTTAGTTGGGACTAAAACATGATCTTCCACATCACAAAATGCTTCCACAATCTTCCAAAGATCTCTGCAATCACTGGGATCAACTAGGTCGGCCAAGACTGGTTACACGCTACTTTATCTAGGAGCAATCTTCACACACCATCTCAATTTCTTAATGCAGACCAAAGTTTAGATAGGAGCATGATTAAGAGACATCCACAAGCATGCTATAATCATTAGGAGCAACCACACGAACGTTAACCACTTTATCCATAGGAATCTTCTCACCGGAACACATGAACTTTACTGTCTTCAACTGTCATAAAGGAAAGATAGCTTGCAGACCACCAAACCATGAACTTTTGCAACTGTAGGCACTTATCATCATCTTAGACTTCCCTCTAGAACTGTATAGCTAAATACTTTATTGTGGAGGAATGCAAAGAAGAATACTTTCTTCCTATCCCAACTGAACTTACAGAAAAAGCATGTTTCACTCTGGTGAACACAACTCACTCAGATCTTCATGCGAATGGCTCAAACCCTGAATGTAGCATCCTCAGACATACCTCTAACTTACTTTCAATCCACAGACCATGATCTTCAAGCAGGAATAAATGCGGAGCAGTTTACCAGACTGTTCTTCAGCATACAACTCACTATTTGTACTACACTTCTCTATAACTCACTTGTTTCTTCTGGAGAGGCTAATTTTCTCAATATCCTCAACATACAAGTCTTCTAAACAAGTAATAGAATAAGATACAGTTGACACTAATGACAACAAGGATATGTTGACATCAATGACAACACCGATTAGGCACATACTTGCAACACAATGGATTTATAATTACGAATCCTTGAAAACAAATCATTATTTAAAAATGAAATGTTTGCAATTAGTTAAGTGGAATAGCTTAATAGATTTCCTTTAATATTATGGAATTTAATTTCTAGTTTAGAGATTGTGTGTGTGTACACAAAGAGAGAAGATTAAAAAAAGGACCTAAAATGTGTATGAAATTAGGAAACATGTTAGAGTTTCACCTAATAAATGATATGATGTGGTCTTAAAATTGATAATGGATGTTGGTAATAACATGTATAAGCATCCCAAAAGATTCCACCTATTGACCTACAAGGGAAGTGCTAAAATGAACAATATATTTTCTATTATTAAATAATAAAAAGAGATAAAATGTAGCAAATGGACCACTTTCACCTGATAAGTTTTAATTTTTTTATCATGTATTAACGCCAAAGACTAATATAGACCCATGACATAAAATTAGACCTTAAAAACATTATTTTGGGCCTCAAATCAAGAAGTGGTGCTCTGGTGAGCAAACTAGACCATTTTTGATAGCTAACAGAGTGACCTTGACCTTGTCTAATAGTCACCTACAACTTTTAGGAGAGTTTCTTCATTATATTTAAAGGGTACTTTCCTTCTACAAGTGAGTCTAGAAGTGTTTAGATTTTTGTATAAATGAGGTTGCAAGATAATAATGTAAGTGAAAACCCTACAAAAACAAATGGTTAAAGGAGACTTTTCCTTAGTTAGTCCCCTTGTGGGATTTCAATCTTAATCCACATCAACATATAGATGGTAAGTGAATCGATAAACTAATCTATGCAATGAAATTATCCATATTCAAAGCATAAACAAGTAAAACCTATGTGATAATGTTAATGGGTAATGGAAAGAATATAAAGCAAGTGGGGTAAGAGAAGGATTTGGGAAACAAGATGGAAACACCAAAAAAAAGGATAATGTGGCTTCAAGGATGACTAAAATAAGAAGGGAAAACATAATTCTAAAGCACAGGGATGAGAGTTTGATGGGAACAACACTCGAAGAGGGCAAATAAGGGTGTGAGCACACAAAGGAAAGATAAAAGATGACAAAAAAATGATTCAAAGGAAAAATAGCAAGAGGAGGGTTAAATGTAAATGGATAAGAGTAAGATGAGGTCTAAAAAACAAAAAAATAGAAATGGTTATATGAATACTTTAAAGGAAATGGATAGGGAAATGGAAGACACACACACACTAAAGCTTGACAATGGAGAGGGAGAGGGTAGGAGATGGAAAAATAGGATCAAATTGGACTCTAGAAATCAGCTCTCTATAGATGAAGATTTGTTACAACAATGTCCAAGGAGCTAATAAAAATATCCCAAATGTTATGGATGAAGCTAAATCACTACTTTAATTTTTGAAACTCTATGGAAGTGGCATCTATTAGCAAAGTCAAACAACTAAAAAATTCATGTTTCTTATGTAAAAATGAGGTAAAGGATGCTTGATTTAAAGATATTGTTAAGGGAAATCAAGGATTGAAACATAGTAGGTGGGAAGCCCTAGAAATTAATAAGTTTGAATTAAAATTTAGTGGTAGGAGGATAAAAAAAATCAAGGCTAACCTAGTGTGTTTCTAACTATAGGCAATGATCTTGAAGGCAACTAGGCTCATTTTTTTAGGAAACCTTAAGCTCAAAGGGGGCCATCTTATGACAAGTGCTCACACTAAATGTAAGCTTGACAAAGCAGGTTTTAGGAAGGATAAAGTGGGCATTTTGACCTAGGATAGGGCTAGGCTTGATATTTAATGGTTTAACAAAGGGGAAAAGGGGGATAAATTAAAGGAAAAATAAAGAGGGCATAAGGACATAAAAAGGGGATAACATTAAATGAAACAAACACATTGGAACACCAAACAAAGCCATAAGAACAAGGGAAAGGGGACATGGGTGACTAGGTAGGGTATATTCTATGAATAAGAGGTCAAAATGACATAAAAACACACAAAAATAGGATTAGGCTAAAATGGACACAAAAACATAATAACAAAGTTGCAAGGTATGCAATTTCCATTATTACATTATGAAGGAGCCTACACAAGTAACTAAAACATGGCTACAAAAGAAGTTTGTACAAGTAGAATATGGTTATGAAAGAGCTTGCATAAGTAACACGAGATGAGGTGTTGTTGACAAAGGTAGTCGTAGTGATGGTATTATATGCTCCCATAATATGTAAATAAAAGGATCCAATTTGAGGTAAGAGAGAAAGTATCAAGAAAAGGGGAATGCCAATCTTAGTGAGGTTCAAAGAGAGTAGTGCATCCCCTAAGGAGCACGCAAGAAGGGGAGTGGGAATGTGAGAATGCAATAAACAAGGTAAGAGATGGAGTTTGGCCCCATAATATTGACCCCAATGGAAAAGTGAAAGAGAAGATGAGCGAGGAAAGGATAGACAAAAAATATATATATATATAGAAAGGAGGCTTAAGTGTATAAAAAAAAAAAGAATTTGAGAAGAGAGGATATGATACATGTAAGGATTCAAGTAGTGGAGAAAGAAAACAATTATCACTTAGAATTGGCATCAGATCAAGAGAGAGAGGAGGAGGAAAAAATATAAATTTGAATTTAATAAAGATAATTTTGAAAATAAAAAAAGGTAAGTAGAAAAAGTAAAAATGTAATTTCATTTTGATCAGTCACTTTCGTATTTTGAGATCAAAGAGATAGACTCAATGTTTCATATATAAGAGTATGTACAAACAAGAGTAGAGTGGGTATGATCTCGAGTGGTCATCAATGATAAGATAACACAAATTGAAGAAATTTTAGTAATCCCTAATTTTTTTAATTTTAAAATTGGATTGAAATGTTGAGAAATTATGGGGAAATGTTTTTGTGGGTGGGTCAAGGGGCACAACAATGTCTGAAGGTTGCATTATTGCCTAAACCAGTGCAGCCACATCATGCGATTGTGACTAACCTCATATGCAGAAATGTCTATCACCTCAAGCAAGTGTCTCACATTGGGGTTTGTGGACCATAAAGTTGATTCATGGCCATATTTTAGAGGGTGCTTCCATGTCTAATGGGGAACAAAAAATGATGATGGCATTTTTAGATTATGTGAAATTTGATTAACGAGGTTACCAATGGGTTTTTATGGTATTTATTTTTGTTTTTAGTGTGTAGGATGTGATAAATATGTGAGAGAGACTACATTATGTAGTCCTATAGTAGATTTGGAGGTCACATAGGAGGATAGGGCATTGTTGGAGAGAGTGGGGTTGCACCATATGCATCAGTTACTTCACATGTAATGCCATGTTTAGATGTTGATTTCATTGGTGGAGAGGTGGGATTCAAGTCACCCACATGGGAGATGAGAGTGACCTTGGAGAATTTGTGGTGCATCCTTCAATTACCTTGATATGCAGGAGGTCGGTAGCATTCTTATGGGAGATGTTAGATAGAGTATAACAAGATGTGCATGTATATTGCATTGATCATCTAGGGCATGTAGGTAGTGGGGGAATCCCACTGCAGGGGATTATGGAAGTTAATGCACCCTAAAGGTGCAAGATTATGATTGTCTTAACAAACATGTTACATCCATCACAAGAGGCCCACTTCCATGTATATAGAGTATAGAGAAACATGGGACAATATTATCTTGGTTTAATGTATACTAGTCCATCTTTATCATGACATGTAGAGATACATGTGGGGTGGGGTTAGATTTATCATGGTAGGAATGCTCCTATAAGTGTAGGTGTATCAGCATATTGCAATTACTAGGCCCACACGATTGCCCCTAAATGTGGGTGAGTATATTCAAATCATATTAATGAGAGGCAAGATGACTATGATAATGGAGCAAGACTCTAGATGACTAGAGAAGATAGGTAGATATGCTGAGAGATGAGATATACAATGGAGACTATTGACAAATAATAACCAAAAATAGGATAGACCAACTTACAATCATTGCAAGGCTATTGTGATATCTGATGATGTGCAGTACTATTTGAAGGATGATGAGGCACAAAGACATGCAAAAGGAGATGTCCTTACACCACTAAGAAGATAAATTAGCTCCAAACCCTACTATAAGAAGAAAATAAGAAAGGGGTGAAATAGGCAAAGCATAATAGAGTACATGGTGAACTGAAGAAATATATGTAATGAATGAAATATAAGTAGAAATACTACCTATATGTGATGTTTATATATATATATATTTGATAACCTAGGGTGATCCCCGTGACCCCCTCCTACCCAGCGTCACCTAGAGGCGAGCGAGAGAGGGGCGAGACTAGTCCCTGGGGATGCACGCAATAGCCCACAAACCACGTGCATTGGTTAAGTCCGGGCCTCGAAGTCAAACTTGAGACCTTGGGGAGCATACCCAAGACTCAAGCCAACTTCGCTACCTGTGCGGGCTATGTGATGTTTATATATATTCTTGTGGTACTGTAGATACAAAAATCATGTCAAGCCAATATGGTGGTTCTATTATGAGATGGTGGTCACAACTCATGACCCTTGAAGGTGTGATTTTACCTCTCCCAATAGTTTCATGTCTTGATGACTTTCCCTTTTTATTTGTTGTCTTTGTCCCCCTTGATTTGCCTTTCTTTTGACCTTTTTCATCTTTTGTGTTGCCTAGCTAACCCCCCATTTTGCCTATTTAGGGTTGCCCCTGGTCTTTTTAGGGTCACTCCTAGTGTTTCTAGGTTGCATGGGTGACCTTGATTGGAAAAAAGAGTGACCCTATCATTTTTCAATCCACACGTCATTTCATCTTTTTAGATTTTTGACTTGGTTTTTAGCTCATTTTAACTCACGATTTTTTTTGCCAACTCACTCCTTGTTTCGCTTTCTTTCTATTATGAACTCATGATCAATTTTTAGCCCTTTTAAATTCTTTTAAATTTTTCTTTGAGTTCACTTTAGTTTTCGTGAGTTCTCTTCTTATCTCTTTGGTTATTTATGAGTTTGTTTCTATTTCTTCTTGAGTTGAGCTTTCTTTTGATCATATCTCTTCTCTCATTCCCCCCCATTTTAACCTATAAATACTTCTATTCTCCTCATTATTTCACATGCCTTTATTTGCCTTCGAGTGCTCTCATAAAGATTTTCAATTTCTTCAAGCTTCTTGCAAGCTTCTATATAGGCCTTGAGACTTTTTCTTATTGTTCTTAGTTTAGATATCTTTTAGGATAGATATCTTCAAAAGCCTTAGCCCAACCAAGATTCTCATACAGGCCTTGAGCCTCTTTTGCTTTTCAGCCTCACAAGCCACAAAGCTTCTTTCTATACAAGCCATAGAGCTTCTTGTTATTTCAATTTCTTGCATTTGGTTTCTTCTTCCTGTCATCACACAGAGTACCCCATTGTTGTGGAAGAGGACATTCAGATAAAAGATGGACCTTTAAGGTTAATTTTCCTAGCACTAATGTGATTGAGTATAGGTTCATTTTTATATTTCAGTAGTAATTAGAGAATATTTTACATGTAGGAAAAATAGTTTGCATTTTCAAATAGAGAAAAGAACATTTCTTCTTTCCCTTTAAATTCATAGATTAGTTGCATTTCTTCTTCTTAACCATTTTTGAATTTAGAAAAGTAATTTGTGTTTCATTAAAAATCTTAAAAAAAAGAAAGTTATTAGCATAGATTAAAAATATTACTTCTTCTTTTTGCAATCATAAATCAATTTGCACTTCAAGAAGTAGATTTGCATTTCTTAGTAATATTGTAAAGAATAGATTACTTCTTCCCTCTGCATTCATAGACCAATTTAAAGAAGTAGATTTTCATTTCATTTAAAAATTTCTTTAGTATAGGGAAAGATTGCTTTTCATCCCTAGATTAAATTGCATTATTCTTTTCAATTACTCTGATATCAAAATTGAAAACACAAAAAGTATAGTTAAATTACATCTAGGAAAGAAACCATTTAGTTTGCATACATAACTTCTTCTTCATAGTAATTAGCCAACATTGAAAAATTAGGAAAAAAGGAAAAAAACGAATTGCATGCATGCACATATAGTTAGATTGCATTTAGAAAACTCATAATTAAACCATGCATAACTTTCACAAATACTAAGCCCTCAAGCTTGTTACGAGGCAATCAACATAAAACATAGGTAATTAAGCCCCTGTTTTCACCACGAGGCATAGCAAAACTACATCATAAGACACAAACTCTTAGACACCTATATTCTCTTTGCTAAGCACCTGATGTGCCCTGGTGAGAGAGAGAATTGGGTAGAACAATCTAATTAGAGAAAATCTCCTTGAAACACAAAAGACATAAAATCAAGAATAAGAAGAATTGATTGAAGAACAAATATAGGAACAAGAAAACATCTTTACGTAGATTCATCTAGAAAATTAAAGTAGACATTTATAAGAACATAAAAATAGAGAACGCAAACTTCTTGAGGAAATCCTTGAGCTAGAATGAAGAAGACTTGAGATTTTTTGACTTTACATTGCTAATGAACTTGATTGTCTTAGAGCAAGTTATACTCTAGGACACATTGTAATTACAACAACAACCATCTTACAAAGAGTCCAACAAACATAACAACAACAACCACAACACCAAGAAGAAGGAGAAGAAATCAATGACACTAATTGTGGCGAGACTAATGAAGATGCCTCACCAATAGACATGATCACTGTGATCAGGTCCTATGAAGTTCCACTCCTGAGGGAGACAGATAGACCCTTAGTGCCACTATTGCTTCATTGGCTCTTGCCACTAGAGTAGGAGTGACTAGACGGTCACCTTTGCAAGGGTTCTTGGTCCCCTCGTGTGTCACCTAGGTGCCTAAATCATTTGCGTTGTGCTTGGGTCTGGTTCCAAACATCACATATTTTGGTGAACTTGATGTGAAATACAAAATATTTTGCTAGATTTGTTTGCATCCTTGCTACTCATATCTCATTCTCATTCTCACTTTTCACTTTTTTCCTTTTTCGCTTCATCTCACCTTCTCGTCACTCTTTTGCATCCACTCCATTTATTCTTAGGTGTTTCATAACTCTCAAATATGAGGGATATGGATAGACCTCAGGGGATGTCCCCTAAAGTGACCTGATCACTCCCTCCTTTGAAAGGTATGTACTACACCCTTAATCTTTAGTGTGTATAGGGTTATGAGTGGTTGGCTTGTGGATACCTTAATTCTTAATTAAGTTATATAATCATTATTATAGTTAAATATAGGTACTTAGGTTGTCTTAGGTGTTATATTTAAGTATCTAAGTCGACCTGGGTGGAAACCATGACATAATTAGGTATATATAGGAGCTAGTGGTAAGTTTATTATCATCATATTGTGAATTGTGCTCTCATTGGAGATATTTGGAGGTTTGCTTGAAGTGGCTTGTTATTCTCAATTATTATCAAATATTTGTAGCATACTTCTTATTATATTCTACTCTTGTGCAAGCTATTTCATTACAAGTGGTATTAGAGCATGATCTTGTCACCATGAAGGCAAGAAATAAGGCAATTTTTTAAATTTTGGAGGTCATTTTGGGAAGCACATATATCTCTCATTTTGGTGAATCTTTTCAAGATTTTTGGAGGGTTTTTAAAGGACATGTTGAAGCTACTACAATCTAGATTTGACGTCAATTGGAGTAGAATTAACGGCTATTATAGAATTAGGGCTTCAACCATTTTTACTCTTAGGGATGCAATTCCATGAATTTTTTCCTAATTTTTGGAGGTTGAATTGGGGCACTTTGATACACCTATAGTCTTGATTTGGAGGAATTTGGAGTCATTTTTAGTAAGTTAAATTATAATTTTAAGGTATTAAAATTTTCTACATAGGCTGTAATTTGTGGAATGTTTTAGATTTGTTTACATTTTTAGAAAGCTTGTATAAAATAATTAGGGGTCTTCTTTTTGAAATTTTAATTTTAGGGTGACAAAAAATAATTACAAGAGAAAACATTAGATTTTGCACTATATGGCTAGACCATAAACTAGAGGCAGGGGCAACAATTCATATACTCCTAGTAAAACTTCTAAAAAAGGTGACTCATCACTAGAGGATATGGATAAAATATCCATGGAAGAAGATACCAAAAGGATGAAGGAGGATATACATCACTTGGAGGAAGATTGGATGCCATAATAGGAGATATATCTAGCATCCATAACACATTGGCTAATCTTAGAACTTATATCTATAGTCAATTAGGCTCACAACCAGATGTTTCAAGAAATCATGGTGGATCATCTAGGTTAGATCATCTAGATCCAAATGCTAACACTCAAATGGGATCTAGGGACTAGTTACCAAAGGTGGACATGTGCAAGTTTGATGGCAAGGATCCACTGACTTGGATTAATCAGATGGAGAAATTTTTTGATGTTCATCAAATTCCAAGTGGGCAAAAGGTGACAATGGCTTCCTTATATCTAAAACATGAATAATTCATTTGGTATTGATGGCTATGTGCACAACAGAAGAAAAAGGGTATCAATGTCACATGGACAATTTTTAGGGAGGAGTTACAATCACAAGATGGTGATAGTGTAGCAAATAACTACTTTATCTAGTTAGATTAATAACAACAAATAAGATCAATTAAGGAGTATATTCAACAATTCTAGAACCTATCTATGAGAGTAGATACAATTTCAGAAGAGAACTCGAATGACTTATTTTGGGGTGGTCTCAAGGATCACATCTAACATGAGGTATAGATGTTTATTACTAATTCTATATCCGAGTCTTTTGTTCTAGAACACAAGGCAGAAGAGAAGATTTTTAATTCCTAGAAGGCATGGGATCAATGGCATAAGAGAGAAGAGCGTTTCAACATAACCATTCCCTCAACCTACTAGACTGACTCCTCAACAAACTAAAGAAAAGAAGGCAAAAGAGTTATGTTTTAACTATGACAACAAATATAGTAGGGGACATAAATGTGTAGAAAAGAAATTATTCTACATTGAAGGGCCAATCGAGGAAGAATATGAAGAAGGAGAAATATTAGATTTGGGAAATTTGCCAGGTGAGGAATCAAAAGATCTCCAACCGATCATTTCTTGTCATGCACTTTCAAGTTTTAGCACCCCACAAACTCTCAAGATAGTGGGTTTCTTAAAGAAAGAGAGAGTAACAATGTTGATAGACTTAGGAAGCACTCATAAATTCATCAACAAAAGGTTGGCTACTCATCTAAATTGTTTTATATTTCCAAAGCTCTAGAATTTTAGGCCTTGATTGCAAATGGTGGTACTGTTAGTTGTTTAGGAAAATGACATAGCATTAAATTATCCATGGGATATATCATCTTGATTGCCCAATGTTTGCTATCTCCATGGGTGCAATAGATATTGTTTTGGTAGTACAGTGGATTACTACTTTGGGAACAATTGAGATGAATTTCCAGGAACTATTAATGTGCTTTCAATTAGAGGGAAGGATAGTAGAACTAAGAGGGTTGTGTGCAAAGTCTCTACAGATGGTAAGCTCTTACCAAATGCAAAAGATGCTTAAGAAGGGGGCAGATGGGTTTGTTGCCCAATTATTTTCATTAGAAGCATATCAGTCAAAGGCTTCTACATCACTAGATCTACAAGAAATTGTAGATAAGAACTCCATAGTTTTTGGGGAGATGCCAAAAGGATTGCCTCCTAAAAGAGATCATGATCATGTCATTCAACTAGTAGTAGGGAGACAATCACCCAACATCAAGCCCTACAGATATCCATATGTACAAAAAAGTAAGATTGAGAAGATAGTTCAAGAGATGCTAGAGTCATGTATTATCAGGCATAGTTAGAGTGCTTACTCAACTCTTGTGGCAATGATGCACAAGAAGGATGAAACTTAGAGGATGTGTTTAGATTATAGGGAGCTCAAAAAGTACACCATAAAAGATAAGTTTCCTATCCTAGTAATTGATGAATTATTAATTGATCTTAATGGTGCTACTTATTTTACAAAACTTGATCTTCATTTTGGTTATCATCAAATCAAAGCTGAGATGAGGATGTACATAATACAAATTTTCAAACCCATGAGGGCCACTATGATTTTTTGGTAATTCCTTTTGGTCTCACAAATGTACCATTAACATTTCAAAGTTTGATGAACTCTATCTTCAGGCTATTTCTAAGAAAATTTGTTTTGGTATTTTTTATGACATTTGAATATATAGTAAAACTTAGGAGGAACACTTGCAACATGTAAATCAAGCTTTGGACATTCTGGAGTAGCATTAGTTGTATGCTAAGCCATCCAAGTGTGTGTTTGGATTCAAATAAGTGGAGTACCTACATATCTACCCTCATAAGATTTGGGTTATTGTAGAGTAGAAAATTCCTAGGACCCTCAAGAATCTATGGGGTTTCTTAGGGCTTATAGGTTATTATCATTGATTTGTAAAGAATTATAGTAGCATAGCATCACCTCTCATAACTTTGTTGAAGAAGGATTCCTTCTAGTGGAATGAAGTAGCTACAAGGGCATTTGAGTAGCTAAAGGAAGCCATGTGCACAACTCTAGTCCTAGCTACTCTAGATTTTTCTATAACATTCATTATCAAATGTGATGCTTTAGGACATGGCATAGGAGTAATACTCATGCAAGAATGAATACCCATAGAATTTGAGAGTCCCTAACTTAAAGGTAAGAATTTGTTGAAGCTAGTTTATGAGAATGAAATGTCGGCTATCTTGCATGTAGTCAAATAATAGAGACCTTATCTAATGGGAAGACACTTTAAGGTAAAGAAAAATCATTATAGTCTCAAATATTTCTTGGAATAGAGGTTGCCATCTGAAGAACAACAAAAATGGGTGACAAAGATGTTTGAATATGACTTTGAGATCATATATAAGAAAGGCAAGGATAATGTTTTGGTTGATGCTCTATCAAGGAGGGATGAACCCATAGAGTCACTTTTGTATGCCATTTCCATATTACAAGAAGATTAGGTAAATGAGGCAAGAGAAGAGTGAGAGAAGGACATATATACACAAACTCTCATTGAGAAACTCCATCAAGATTCAAGTGTGTCAAAAAAATTTGCATGGAAAGGAAATGTTTTAAGGTATAAGGATAGGTTGTACCTTTGCAAGAGTTCAACCCTTAAGTTTAACATGTTGGAAGAACTACATGCTTCTCCAATAGGTTGGCACTCTAGATTTTGAAAAACTTATCATAGAATCAAGCAAGATTTCTTTTGGGAGGGGATAAAAGGGGATGCTCAAAAATTTGTAGGAGAATGCATGGTATGTCAACAAAATAAAGGGGAGACAATTAAGACTCCAAGTCTTCTACAACCCTTTTCTATTCCAAGTCAGTGGTGGGAGGAGGTATCTATGGATTTCATCTTAGGTTTTCCTAAATTAGAAGGAAAAAATGTCATCATGGTTGTTGTGGATTGTGTCACCAAATATGCACACTTTTGTGCCTTGCCACACCCATTGGTAGCAAGCACTGTAGCAACAACATTTATGAATACTATTCAAAAACTGCATAGGACTCCAAAAGTTATAGTAAGTGATTGTGATCCTATATTTACAATTAATTTTTGGACTAACTTATTTTCATGTTTGGGCACACAACTTACTCATAGTTCTTCATATCATCCCTAATCTGATAGATAGATTGAGGTGGTCAACAAATTATTGGAAGTGTACCTTCAATGTTTTGCTTCAGATAAACAAGAGAGATGGGTGCAATGACTATCACTAGAAAAATGGTGGTATAACACGTCCTTCCATACTTCTTTCAAAATGTCTCTATTTTTAGCACTATATGGGTACGAACTGCCATCAATCACCTCTTCATTGTGGCCACAACCAAAGGTTGAAACAATTGAAGAACAAATTCACCATCAACAAGAACCTGGCAATGGCACAAAATAGAATGAAGCAACATGTTGATCAACACCATAGTGAAATAACTTTTGAAGTAGGCGATTGGGTCTTTGTGATATTACAATCATATAAGAAAATTTCTCTAAAACAACAAAAAAAGATAACAAGCTTGCACCCAAGTACTATGGTCCTTATCAGGTGTTGCAAAATATTGGCAGTGTAGCATATAAATTGGAGTTACCTATGTCAACAAAAATTCATCCAGTTTTCCATGTTTCATGCTTGAAGAAGGTTATTGGGAAAAAAGTTGTAGCATAGATTGAGTTACTAGATCTTGATGAGAAGGGAAGAATAGTTTTGGATCTTTAGGGAATTCTTCAAACATGAACCAAGAGGTTGTGGACAAGAGATATCACAACTTAGTATTTGATAAAATGGAAGAACTCACCAGTTGAAGAGGCTACATAGGAAAATGAGGTTTTTTTGCAAAAGCATCCACAATTGGTTAGTGCTAAGGACAATGCTTCTCTAGGTAGGAGGCATGCTATGCCCTTAATCTTATAGTGTGTATAGGGTTATGAGTACTCAGCTTGTGGCTACCTTAACTCTTAACTAAGTCATATAATTGTTATTATAGTCAAATATAGGTAGTTAGGTCATCCTAGGTGTTATATGTAAGTATCTAAGTCAGTTTGGGTGGTAGCCATGGCATAATTAGGTATATATAGGAGCTAGTGGTAAGTTTATTATCATGATATTGCAAATTTTTCTCTCACTAGAGATATTTGGAAGTTTTCTCCCTTGAAGTGGCTTGTTATTCTCAATTATTATCAAGTATTTGTAGCATATTTCCTATTATATTGTACTCTTGTGCAAGTTATTTCATTACAATATGTGCCTACTAGCCCTCTAGCACTGATGATGAATTATTTTAACTATGAGGAGTCAAACTATGAAGGTCCTCATCAAGAACCATGAAGATTCTTAACTTTCAACAATCCAACTTGGGGTCAAGATTGTCCCAATCAAAACTAACCACATTGACTAAGATTAGAAGTTCATATAGATGGCCATCCTATTCAAATGCATAGAGAAATTACTATGCAATTGATGACAAAGTTGGTCATCTAGAAAAAAATTTGCAAGAAGCACATAAGGTGTGATAATCCTTCCATGTGTCTTATCAAGCTAAAAGATTTACAGCACGACAAGTGTCGATAGATCATGAAATAAATAGGGCCACTTGAAACCAAATCCAACATGAGCCATTACAAAGTAATAAAAATCATAGAACAAAAAGGGCCACTCTTGCTATCATTATAGATACATTAGGTTGAAGAATCAAGACATTAGAAGCAGGAGATGCCAAACAATCCCAACTAGAAAGACCCAAAATGCAAAGAAATCTATCTGTAGAACAAAGCCAGGGGAAATTCAACTTCCCCCATACACTTAAACTTTTACACAAGAAATATTAGAAATGAGGCTTTCATTTTGTGTCAAAATAAAAAAAATCAAATAAGTGGTATTAATACAACACAAAACTTTACGATGCCACCAAACTTTCAACTGACACATCAACAAAATCAAACTTCTACTCCCATAGGGCTGATGTTTGTTGGTACGAACCCAACATTTCAAAATCAATTCACTAAAGCGTACCTCTAATATCTCAAAGAGCCTATGGATTATAACATTCATAATGTCCTGTTGCCTTGTCCTCTCCTAGACTTGCCTAAATTTAAAGGAGAAGGTGACGCAAATTCCCACATAAAAGAATACACCATAATGACAAGAGAAATTATCCCATGGGACAGAGTTTTTACAAGGATATTTCCAAATATGCTTTGAGGAATAGCTCTTGATTGGTATTATTACCTCCCTAAGGTATCCATTCATTCCTTCAGACAACTTATTGGGGAGTTTTTAGTAGCATTTGACATAAGAAAACTAATCAAAATAGGAATCAAAGAGTTTCTAAACATGAAACAAGACAATAATGAGTCTGTATCTCACTTTGTAACAAGGCGGAGGCAAGTCCTCTACTCTTCAACCAACGCACCAAACATGTATCATATGGGGCTTTATGACCTCTTATTGCATGCCCTTAACATGGACACTAGGGAATAAGTTCAAAAGCTGCCCTACAAATTGTATGAAGAAGCCTTGGAAAATACCCTAAGGATAGATCAAGTTGACATAGACAATGGGTAAAAGACTTATGGAACAAATGGAAGACTTGTAGTGTTGAATGACAATAGTGGGAACAACCAACCCACTATTAGGATTTTGAAAAATAACAAAAATGCCACAATTTATGGGGTGATTGATCAACCCCCTATAAGGAGTAAGGTAAAAGATTTTATAATGGAAGAGATTACTACCCATAGAATGTTAATGCTTTATAATAACCTTGAAACAACAATAGTTACCCTCAATGAAATAATCAATAACAGGGTAACAAAAACAAAAAAAGATATGAACGTTATCATCGACCATACAACCCAAATCATTTCTATGAATTTCACAAGGTAAAAGGGCACAATATAGAAACATGTAGGGAGCATAATAGATTCATTGTGAGGTTCCCTGAGGAACAACAACGTATGTTCATAGAAATGTTTATGAATTTGCAAGAAGTGGCACCCAAAAATGAGAGCAATTCTAGATAGACACCTATAGCTCCCTAGAATATAAACATGATGATTTTTTAAAACCCTTTTCCACCACACCAAAATGATGAGACAAGTACATCAATGTAAACAAATACAATGAATACAACAAAACCTTCAACATCAACCTAGCTAGGACATAAAGGTGAAACAAAAATGGTAGGTGTGGTGAAGGTTATCCATGATGAAGTCAAAATATGAAGTGATGTGGTCCAAGAGACAAACTATTATGGAAGGGCCATATCAATAGTGGAACCCTCCCCATTTCCAATTAGACCATATGATCTAATTAAGGATCTTAAAATGAATTACGCTAAGATTCCCTTTATAGACCACCTAAGAAACTCACCTTCACATCATGCAGTGCTTCTAGAAGGCATTAGTTTAAAGAATCTTGACAAGATTGTGCCACCTCTACACGAACAAATAAATCAAGTAGATCTAGACCTAGATCCTCCTAACACCAAATTATAGGATCTTGGGTTCTTCTTTGATCTCATGCAAATACTGACATAGGTAGAGCTAACAAAGAAGGGGGATCTATCCTTGTATCTACAAGTTTGGATCTATGACACATGTATCAAGAGAACTCTAGTTGACAAAAGTGTAGCCGTCAACATAGTGCCATTCTCTCTCCTTGAAAGAATGGGATATGGACATAAAATTATTATAGCCTATTGAGACATGCTAAGAGGCTATGATAATTTGAAAGCTAGAATGATTGGGAAGATTACCCTTCTGACTTCTCTAAGTCCAAAGACAATTTTGATAGTGTTCTATGTTATTGACAAGGACACTAGATATAACTTACTCCTTGGAAGACCTTGGATTCACCAAATGAAGGCAATCCCTTCCACTTTATTCCAAGATGTATGTTTTCACCACCTCAGAAGAGTCTACGTTGCAAAGAGAGATCATGTACCATTCAATATGCTTAAAATGGATAAAAATAAAAAGAAAATTGCTATCCCAATCAACTATGAGTTATTAACAAATAGGATTGTGATACCCGAGCCAACACCACAAGTTTTACCACCAAAACAAAATGATAGTCAAAGGACAACAAATGTGGAAATCAATAATATCAAAAAAGGGGAATTGTCAAGACAAAAACCAGTAGTCTCTAAAGAAATGTTGGCCAAAATCATGGAATTACTTGAAAAAGATAGTCCTTTACAATTTACCATTGATATATTTACAATTGGAGTAACAAATGAAGAGAAGGAACAACAACCAAAACAAATAGATCAATCAAGAGAATCTCCTCCTCTTATTTAGTTTGAAATAATATATTTGGCGAGGATCGACCATAATGCTTTCATCAATGCCGATGAAAACATGATAGAAGGGTACACTCCTTTAATTCCACTAGGGGAAGCAATGTAGAGGAAATCCTACAACCCTTTGGAACTTGAATACTTGTACACACCACTCACACCCCTAGTGAGTCGTACACCCCTCTGACTCTGTCAATGAAAGTAAACTTAGAAGATCACTTCTGTACAAACTCTATTGACAATAAATTAACCAACAATCCAGAGGTGTCGTTAAGAGATTTTAGAGATCCTAATAATCAACCCTTATTGGATGCCTTAGTACAATCTAGCAATGCTTCGAAACTGTCTCAGGTCTAATAGAGTTGGTTGAAAAATTACCAAATGAAGATGAACCGAGGGAAGATTTAAGAAAGCAAAGAAATTACGGGTAATCATTGGAGAAGAAAATCCTATAATTTTTGAATCACCTGAGAGATATATTGGTTACTTGATGGATTTAAGACCAAAACCCAATGGAAGGACAACTCTAACCTTTGTCCCTCTTAAAGAACATAGGGAGCTTGAAACTACCTCTGAGTTATTTCAATTTCTACAATAAATTCAAGAGAGACTCGAAGTAGGGGTTTATATGTAGGATGAGTTTTATCTCTTGACTAAGATTTTATCAAATGATGTAACCTTTTATTGGACTCCATATCATCATCAGGCATGGCAATGCCTATCTCGCTTAATAATTACTTAGCCTATGTAAGAGGATATTCCTGTAGCACAACAAGGAATGATAGGTCCTTTTAGAATTGGAGAATCTTGATCTTTTTTCTTAGTTTAGCTATCTTTTAGGAGCATCTAGAGTTTTGGATCCTTTTCATTACCCCAAGTCTATCTTGTTGGCCATCTTTAATCTAAGTCTAGAAGGTACCCACAAAATTTGTTACTCGTCTAAGTAGAAAACTAGTCAAATTGATTTGTCTAGATAAGGATTAGTGTTTAGCTTTCTACAAAACCAAGTTTTGAATTTATTTCATCTCCTTTCCCAAATCCCACCTAATTCCCTTATCCCATCTTGAAAAGTTTAAATAGTTCTTCCTATAGTAGGTCAACTCGCAATCCCTTAAGTCAAAAATCCTACTTAAGATCATTCACATTGTTAAAACCATTTAAATACATACATATGATGAAACATGCCATTTCATCATGACATTCATAAGCATCAATTAGAACATAGTATTTTGAAATTTTCATAAATGTAAAACATCTATTGCATACATCATAAACAAAAAAGATAAAAAAAAACAATATCATTTGCATTTTCATATGTAATCATCATAGGCGTGCATAGACATAGACATTTGCATTATACAAGTCTTGACCAACCATGTGTATCAAGAAGGAAGAAAAGTACATAACATGAAATGAGAGAACATATAGATTGATACAGTCTAGTCTAAAAATTTAAGAAGTTTCATGTACAACTTGCTCCATCAAGGGAGCTAAAAAAGGAGTAACAACTATGCACACATGAGTGCTAAATCTTCCCCATGCAAGGGGGAAACTATCTCAAAAATGAAGTAATAAAGAGGGTCCCTCAAGGACATCTCTAATTGATGGAGCCACTAGGGCTCTTGCTTCGATGTTGTCTCATACTATCTGCAACATCCAAAGGTCTAGAGGCCTTGTGAGTGTGAATTGGCAAAGGAAAATGATTGTGCATCTGTGAACTTGACGGTCCTACAAAAGTAGGAGCTCAAGAAATTGAAGAATGTCTTTGAACACCGAGACATGCCATCTATTGAAGTAAGGCATTATTAACCTCCAAAGTAGTAACACTAGTATGCTGAGAAACCAAGTAGATTGTCCTACATGATAAGTCAGAGCAAGAACATCATGTGACAACTTGCAAGGGTAGGATATCCAACATCAACCAAAAGAGCCTTACTAGTGTGTCCACTAGTAGGGACTAAGATGTTCAATGGAGCATATCTGATGAAGTATCTCCACTCATCAATAGTTCTTGAAATAGAGAAAAAGAGAAAGAGTGAAGAAATCAGTCCACATTAAGATGAAAATATTCAAAAGGAAGTGCTAAGGAGTAGACAGATTTAATACTCATGAGGATCACCAGACTACCATGATGGATCAACTCTCCTCATCTCCTCCTTTGATAGCTCTGTAAGCAAAGTATAGTGATGTCTAGGAGCAACATCCATTGTCACTACCTCCACATCCTCTTGATCCTCTAATGCTACCTCATCTATCTCCTCTCTAGGTATGCAGTCCTTGTTAAACTCAACCTCAAGCTCCTCAGGCTCATTGGATTCCTCAAGTATGTAGTCCTTGCTAGACTCATCCTCAAGCTCCTCAGGCTAGTGGTAGTGAGATTAAGACCCTTGGTGTAAGTGTGACTCATTGAAGTGTCCCACATTGAGAATCAATTGTCTCCTGGATAAATATGTAACAAGGGGTCACTAGGGGTAAGTCATTTCAAATCTCTCCACTAAACTACTGAGGCACTCATGTTGTAGGATGCTCCTCTATTATACCATTTAGATTTGACAGGTGGACAACACCTCAACAAAAGACTCGAGTAGCTCTCACTTGGCCATAATCCCTCCATCTCTTTATAGGGATCTGTAATGAAGTCCCCAGATTTGTCAAAGTAGCCAATGCTCATGTAGTAACATCAAAAGGACCCATCCTACCCCATCACATAGCTCTAGGAAGTGTTGGATCCAAAGGGGGCATCTCACACTGATATGGAATAAGATTCTTATAGATCCATGATGACATGATGAGAAAGGATGGTTGAAGGCAAAATCTCCCCATCGTGCTATCCAATATAGGTCTTGATAGATGAGGGCCAGCATGTCAATGCCCCATGCAAAGACTATGCCTCACTCTAAGAACTATATGATTGGTGCCCAGTACCATTGAAGCATAGGCATATTCTTGCCTTTGGATAAGCGGGAAGAAATTAGACCTATCAAGACCTTCTAAAGGGGTAGAATATTGAGTCCAGAAACTAAAGTGAGTCAAACCCCCCACCAATTTCTAGGATGAGTCACTCCCATCACCACAATCCAACTATGTCTCTCTTGCTCTGACTCACTCTTTGGAATAATAAGTGGTTCCCCTTTGACAAGAACCCCAAGGATTCGATAGACATCATATAGAGAACTGGTTCACTCTCTAGAAAATAGAAGAAATTAGAAAGGATTCTGATATGCATCCTAATACGCAAGAATGTCACAACAAATGCATGCAGAAGGATGAACAATCTAGATGCGAGCAATCCTAGAACGACATCTATTGTGAAGAATAGCATGGTATGTATTGGATAGAAACTCTAGAGACCTCTAGAACTAGGCCTTCTCACATGTAGCATTCCATCAGATATATGTGTCTTATAAAAGAGAAAATGCCAAGTCACACCTTTGTAAAGAAAAAACCCTAAAAATCATAAAACTTCAAGAAAACCCCTAAAAATTAGATAATGTCTTAGAAAAATTGCAATAAATGAGAAGTTGGTTAGAATAAGATAAGTGACCAAACCTAGGTGTTTAAAAAAGAAACTTTTACCTTCAATTTTGCCTCAAAAAGTCCTGGCAAGGTCTCCTGGGCAACCTCCTTTGGTCTCTTGAGTGACCTCCCCTGGTCCCTCTAGTGACCTAGGATGGACATGCAGGGTTGCTTGGGTGACCTACCCTGGTAAAAGGGGTGACCTTAGGTGACCCTAGAGACCCCTAGTTGACCTAGAAACTAAAAAATCAATAGAAAATAGAAAAAATGAAAGCACAAAAATAATAGAAACTAAAATTCTAGTACAATGCTTTAGATGATTTCAAATTTGACAGGTAGTTTTAGGAGAAAATAGTAAAACAAGATCTAGGGTTTAGAGTTTAATTTTCTCATTTTTGTACCTAGGGATCCATTCAAAGCTATGTGACGATACTAATCATGATCTCCTCAAATCAAGGTTTCTATCAACTCTCCCCATGTAGAGTCTCCCCTTTGTTTCATGCCTTTCTCTCATTTTCTTCTCTCTCCTCACCTCTCTTTGTTACACATATGGTTCCTAGGGTTGCCATTGATGTCAACACTGTCACTATGATGTCATTGATGTCAACACTATCATGGTGGTGTGATGGAGTTCATGGTTAGATGTCATGTCCCATCCAACAAGAGAAGAAGATACAGTTCATGGTTGAATGTCATGTCACATCCAACAAGAGAAGGGAGAAGATATAGTTCATATTAATATGGGAATTAGAATCACAAAGATGATCAGATGTATTGATGATGTTACTGATGACCTAAATCATGTATGTTCCAAGTTCCATGATGATTGCATTACAGAAAGAGTGTTTTACTATTGACTGATTGAAGACAGTGTTGTCTCTATGAAGATATTCTGTGTAGGACAATGGAATGCAGATCACAGATTGTTCCCAGAGTTCATGATTGAAGATGTGTGGCATAATTATTTGATGTGCAGTGGAAAAGGAGTGCTTGGGGATGTTGTATGAGTCATGTGGACTCATTTCCATAAAATTTTCATGAAGATCTTTCTTGTTTCTAGTACTGCACAAGGTTTTCAAGTTGATGTGGTTGTTATACTTCAAGTCCTCATGTGTTTTGCTTAAAGCTATCCTATTTTCAAATGAGAGGAGTGTATGGATGTAATTCCTTAGTGCTTGAAGCTGTGAAGGATGTTTTGGACCTAGTTAAGCAAGTGCTAGTGTCTGTAAGGCATGGATCTTCTGCTGGTGTAATGTGTGGCTTCACTTAGGACCTATCTTCTACACGTTTCATAATGTGTGTTGTCAGGTCGACTTGTAAATGTATTTTTCATGTTCTATCTGGTTGACAAGCAATGTAATCAATGTAATATCATGTATAAATAATGAATCAAATTGAGTTAGGAGGGTGTGATTTCAAGTTGATTCAAAAGTTTGCAAGCAGATAAAAGATAGAATGAATGTATTGTTGATGTGCGACTGAAGGAGAAAGAGTAGAAGTTGTTGATGTTGTTCAGATTCATCTTGAAAACTTATATGTGATAGTGATCAAGTTTAGAGTGTGCCTAACTAATCAGATCATAAGAAGAAAGTGTGAAGAGGCAAAAATGAAATCATCAAAAGTGTGAGTTTCAATGTCAGTTTTCAGACAGTAGAAGGACTGTCATACTATAATCTCTTGAAAGTGTGTTCTCAATTCAGGGAGTAGTAGCTTCCTTGGGAGTGACCCTAAAACAAAGTCTTTAGGGAGTAGTAGCTTCCTTGGGATTGACCCTAAATCAAATTTCTTCAGGGAGTAGTAACTTCCTTGGGTTGTAGCCCTAAAACAAAGTTGTTATTTGAGCTTCATTTATTGTGAGTTAATCCTCACCGTGGTCTTTCGCTTCTAGGGTTTTCCATGTATATCTAGTGTTATGTGTTGATGTGCATTGTGTTAATCTTTCATGTTCATGTTAATGCTGTAATGATTAAGTTTTAATCTGCTCTGAACAAGTTGAAGTTGTTAGAATTGAAGATTGTTTAGATACTGATTCAACCCCTAGTATCTTGGTGTGTTCAACAATTGGCATCAAAGCCAAGTTCCTCTAAGGGAAGCTTAACCTCTTGAGGAAGGTCTAAGATGGCACAAAATGGATCTATCAAGATACCTAGGTTTGATGGAACAAATTATGCTTTTTGGAAGCTAAGGATGGAAGCTTATATCAATTCTCTAGGGTGTGGTGTTTGGGAATTTGTCAAGTCTAGGGTTACACTATTCCTGCTACTATTTCGACAAATGCAAATGAAGTTAAGAAGTATGATAACAATGCCAAGGAAAAGTTTGCTATCATGAGTGGGTTAGCTGATTCAGAACTTTCAAAGGTGATGAGTTGTAATTTTGATCAAGAAGTTTGGGATAAACTTAAAAACATTTATGAAGGAGATAAGAAAGTAAAGCAAGCCAAGATGTAGATCTTCAAGAGCAAATTTGAGAACCTAAAAATGTCAGAGGATGAAGAGATTGCTGGATAAATGCTTTAGGTGAATGAAGTGGTCAATGACATTACAGGTCTTGGTGGAGAAGTAAAAGAAGATGAGGTTGTGAAAAAGGTTCTGAGGTCTCTTCCCAAATCTTATAGTCATAAGGTATCTTCCATTGAGGAGAATGCAGACTTGGATACTTACATTGTAGACAAATTTTTTGGTTCCCTTACTGCTTTTGAAATGAGAGAGTTTAGCAGTGATGCTCCAAAGAAAGAAGTTGCTTTCAAAGCCAATGTGAAGACAAAGGAAGAAGTTGCTGATGAAGATGAAAGATCTTATGCAGTTTGTGAGAAGATTGAAGAAAGGCACTAGCAAATACAAAGGTAAGTTACCCTTCAAATGTTTCAATTGTGGAAAATTTGGTCATTTTGCTTCTAAATGTCCTTTCAAAGAATCAAGGAGTAGTAATAGAAGAGACAAGTTCAAGAGAAGTTTGTATTCCATAGAAAGCAATTATTCTTTAGAAGATAAGGATCATGATGATTCAAATGATGAAACACTTTTCATAGCCTTGAGTGTTGGTGAAAAAAAGGATGATGCTAGAAAATGTGAAGATTGATGCCTTGCAAATAGAATAGAACACTGAAAGATCAATGGTTGCATGGACTACCTTTCATGCAAGAGAAGAATACAAGGCTTGGGTAATTGACAATGGATGCTCAAATCATATGACTGGTGACAAGGAGAAGTTTATCAGCCTTGAAAAGTGGGATGGTGGTGCTGTCAAGTTTGTTGGTGATGAGTCAGCACAGATTTGTTGAAAAGGTGCTATAACTATTGATGAGAAGAATAGTACTAAGGATGTCCTCTATGTCAAAGGGATAAAACATAATCTTCTTAGTGTCAGTCAGATGTGAAGCAAGGGGTATAATCTCACCTTTCATGCCAAGGGTTATGAAATCAGGAAGGTAGGGTACAGAAAACTAGTTGTAGAAGGTATCAAGACATATGGTGACATTTATCATCTGAAGGAGGTAAATGGAAGAACATGTTTGTTGGCTCAATCCAGTGAGTGTTGGCTGTGGCACAAGAGAATAGGACACAACAATTTTGATAATATGGTAAAGATAAATTCTACTCATGTAGTGAGAGATATGCCTAAGATAATCAAGCCTACAAATGCAGTATGCAGGGAATGTCAAATGGGAAAGCAGATAAAGACAAACTTCAAAAGCAAGGAGTATTCTTCGTCAAATCCATTCGAGCTGATTCACATTGATCTATGTGGCCCTACCAGAGTAAAGAGTCAACAAGGTGAGAGGTATTTCATGTTTCTTATTGATGATTATTCTAGAATGACTTGAGTTACTTTCTTAAGAAAAAAAAAAGATGCCCTTGATAAATTTAAAGCGTTCAAAGCTATGGTTGAGAATGAAGTTGATGCCAAGATTAAATGTTTGAGGTATGATAGAGCAGGTGAGTTTACTTCAAATGAATTTGAAAAGTTTTGTGAAGATAATGGTATTCTGAGACATTTGTTAGCTCCTAGGACCCCTTAGCAAAATGGGGTAGTGGAAAGAAAGAATAAGACTGAGCAAGAGAAGTCTAGGGCAATGTTGAAAGATGCAGATCTGCCTGATATGTATTGGAAGGATGTAGTTCATACTACTGTCTATCTAATTAATAGAGTGCAACTAAGGGTCAACAACACTAATACTCGTTATGAGCTATGGTATGGAAGACCTCCCACAATCAGATACTTCAGGATCTTTGGCAACAAATGCTATATTAGAAGACATGAAGATGACCTAGGAAAGTTTGATTCAAGAAGTGATGAAGGAATCCTTCTTGGCTACTCAACTAGAAATAATGCTTATAGATTCTATAACAAGAGGTTGGAAAAGATGATTGAAAGCACAAATGTCAAGGTAGATGAAGAACTGTATCAGATCTCACATGAATCAAAGGACTCTGAATCTAATATCTTTTGATGCATTGTAGATGAAGAAGAAGAAGTGAAAGAAGAAAAGGAACAAAAACCAAAGCAGATGCCTAAAACTCTAGCAAAGTATGTTTAGAAGAACCACTCAACAGATCAGATCATTAGAGACAAGGATGAAGGAGTGTAGACAGGAGAAGGATTGCTAAGACACATGAGCAAGTAAACTTATGTTTGTTATCAAAAGTGGAACCCAAAAACTTTGCTGATGCTAGCAAGGATGATGGATGGATAAAAGCCATGGAAAAAGAATTAGATCAGATTAAGAAGAATTAGAGATGGGAATTGGTTCCCAGACCAACAAATAAGAATGTTATAGGAGCAAAATGGGTGTTTTGGAACAAACTGAATGAAGAAGGTGAAGTTGTAAGGAACAAGGCAAGACTGGTATGAAAAGGATACACACAAGTTGAAGGTATTGATTTTGAGGAGACTTTTGCTCCAGTAGCAAGGATAGAGGCAATCAGGATGTTCCTTGCTCTTGTTGCTCATAAGAACTTCAAGGTATATTAGATGGATGTTAAGTCAACATTTTTGAATGGTGACCTAGAGGAAGAGGTTTATATTGAATAACCATATGGTTTCTATATATTGAAGTGTTACACATATGGTTCCTAGGGTTGTCATAGAGGTCAACACTATCATGGTGGTGTGATGGTGTTCATGGTTGGATGTCATGTCCCATCCAACAAGAGAAGAAAATACAGTTAATGGTTGGATGTCATGTCCCATCCAACTAGAGAGAAAGATACAATGCATGGTTGGAAGCCATTTCCCATCCAACAAGAGAAGGGAGAAGATATAGTTCATATTAATATGGGAATTAGAAGCATGAAGATGATCATATATATTGCTGATGTTACTAATGGCCTAAAGTATGTGTGAGCATAAAAATATAAATTTGTAGCACAAACCTTAAAATCTATATTAATGCCACATTAAAGATTGCAACAAAAGATCATAACGAACTATTAAAAATCAAATGAAATAAATGTTACCAAAGATGTTTGGAATGTGGTTGCTCAGAAATTCTACATAACTCCAATGTGAATTTTGCTGGGGGGGGTAAATGAGAATGAAATTGATTTTTATAAAAGTTGGTGAAAATTGGTTTGGGTAGTTGCACGGAAAAAGGTAGGTATATTAATAGGTTTGAACAGTTTTTAATTTATTTTTGCAAATGAATTTAGGTTTTGGATTAAAATAATAAATTAAGTTTATTTAATTTATTATTTTCGGGAGGTTTTTGGGTTCATAGGTAAATAATAAATTAATTTTAATTTATTATTTACGGGATATGGTAAAATGAAGGATTTAATTAATTAACATTAATTAAATCACATGCAGGGTAATAATAGATTAAATGGAATATTTAGGGATTATTAGGGATAATTATGGATTTGGGGATAATCAGGGATAATGAAAGATTTGGTCAATTTTGGATGTCTACATTTTGCCACTCTTTGAGACGATATTGCGAAGCAATGTCATTTCAATGAAGATTAAAACATAAGTTAGAATAGATTTCAGGTAGGCTGGGAATGGGACTTGTTAGCACTCATTTTGACCTGGGGTTGATTTTTCATGATCAGGGGGTTTCTTCATTTGAACCCTTTATCTTCTTGCCCATTTTCCTAAGTGTTGGACCTCCTCAGCATTTTTCAGCTGCAGCATCATATTTTCCTGAGGAGGAGGTCATCATCATCATCTTGTCTTCGATGATGGTCTGCATCATCGTGTTCTCCGTCGACCGGTTTCTCATCGTCATCATCATATTTTATTATCGGGTGATGTTTGGATATCATCCTGATCCTGCTGATGAGCTACAGTGCGCCCTGATTTGCTTGCGGGGGTGATTTTTCAAGTATCCGGTGATCTTCCATTTATCACCTTGCCCAAACATGATGATGATGTTGCCCCGATATTCTGAAGGGGTTATTCTCTAAGTTGTTCGACCTGACTTGTTTTTTCTTAAGGGTCATCATCATCATCATCATATTTCCAGTTATCACCGTGTTGCTTGCGAGGGTCATCATATTTTCTGCCTTCATGATATTTCGCCGGGGTGATATTTTTATCATCGGGTGATCTTGGTTATGATCATCCTGATGATGTTGTTGAAGAGTTCTAAGTGCGACCCGATATTCACTGGGGTCATCATATTTTGAACGTCAGGATGATCTTAGTCAATATCATCCTGATGATGTTGTATCACTTCATGTTCGCTGTTTTATCATCCTGATGATGCTGACGTCATTCTTATGACAGGGTGATATCTTTCTGCCTATCTGCATCATGATATTTCCGAAGGAGGGGGTGATATTTTCATATCACCCGGGTGTATGTTTGTTCCAGCGTCATGATGATGCTGATATCAAGGAGATATCCGCCTGTCGGCTTCGTGCATTATCTAGTGGGGGTGATCTTTTCAAGCATCATCATATTCGTCTATCGCCCCGATCTTATAGTGGAGCTACAGTGCAACCTGATATTTGTGCATCAGGATGATATTTCCAAATATCCGGTTGTCTTCCGAATATCATCCTGATGTTAATATGATGATGACGTCATCAAGGTCCAGGGGGGGTCATATTTCTAACATAGATCATCTTGTGGAGATCTCCCGATATTTGCAAACATGATGATGACGTCATCCGGATATGAGGAGGTGCGCAGTAGGTAGATATGATGATGACGTCAGCAGGATATGATGATGACGTCATCAGGATGTTCATCGGCCAGACTTTTGGTATAAGCTCAGCAGGAGGATGTTCCTCCGATGGATCAGGTTGTGCCGATGAAGGCAATTATCATGCAGGTTATATTGCGATATGATACTGACGTCAGGGTGATATTTCAAGCAACAGGATATCATGCTGCTGGAGGATGATGATGATGAAGTCTTATACTAGTGTCGTCAGGAGCAAAAGCACCGACATCATATATGCTCATGACCTAGTATATAAAGTGTTAAAGAGGTTGCTGCGGGGTGCATGTGGGATAATTGATATCTTGCATTTTCAAATATCATGATGATGAATCTCGGCGGGAAATGGTTGCGATCGACTGTTAGATGTTTTTCCCAAGGCCGCGGGTTGGTGCGCCATTAATGGCGAAGGTTGCAGAGGTATGGGCGGATCTGGTACCCGATTGAAGGTGTACATCAGTGGACAGTGGCGCAGGGCTCGAGATATCTTCCTGTCTCCTCCCCTACCTGCTGCATTCATGTTTGGGCGCCAATCTGGTAGTGTTTGAGCGCCATTTTCCTGATACTGTGTATCTGGCAGGATTTTTGGTCAACCATGTAATTAATTGCTGTGGTACACTACCTGGCTGTTATAAGCAGGAAGTGTTACTCATTTGTGTTTGTTGAAAGTTGAAGATTTTTGGCTCTGTAATTCAAAACAAGCTGATCTAGTTGTTCTGTACAGCTTAACCTGTGAGTTTATGTATCTCTTGTTGTATGTTCTTAGCATGAACCCACTGATTTCATGATTAATCTTATATGAGAAATGCTATCTTTGCATGTGTTTTGTTAATTCTGTCTCCAGTATTGCATGTATTCTTCTTCTGAATTTGGATATTTGGGTAATGTTTAGATTCTAGAGCATAGAATTCCTATGTTGAATGTCTGATCTTTTAACTTCTGCTCAAGGGGTAGATTAAACTGTTTTCAGGTTGAACATTGGGAAGGGTATACTGCAGTAGGGATGCCATAAGTAGAGATAACTTAACACTCTATATTGGGAGATATCTGTAAGGCAGGTATCACATATATCCCCATGAAATCCAGTTTTAGCTGCTCATGCTGATCATTCACAGGTGTATGTCTACTGACTCCAGGCCCTGGATAGGCACCAATCTTGCTTTGTGTTTGTGTTACAACCATGTCCAGCTTTGCATCCAAACTTAAAATCTAAATCAAAATCTAAAACAACCATTAGGACATTAGAGTTAGTTTTAGGATCCTCAGTCCTCTGTCTACAACTGTAAATAGGCCCAAAGCTAGCCCCTTTGCTCTTATCTTTCAGTTTTGGTCTACTTACAGGAGGACTTATCTGCTTTCTGTCAGCATCCCAGCCTTGTATGCATATCCTCATGGATGTTGAGTAGGGAATACCCCCCTAGGTCTTGCAGAGCCTGAAGAAGAAGAGGAGATAAAATATAGAGTCTATCTCCTATACTGTTGGCCCCTGGCCCAGAGATCCTGTTGATCACTGATGGCTACCTTGTAGGGAAATCTGGGAATAAGCATCCAGTCTGGGAAAAAACCAACAGAAATTGGCGACTCTGCTGGGGAACCTTGTGAAAGAACCCTGGTTTTCAGAAAAAAAAAAAAAAAAAAACAGTTCCTAGTAATAGGTGGCGACTCCGAAGTAATCTCCCAATCGGTCAAAGTAAAATTTATATGCAGGGGAGAAGATCCCAACAAAATCCTTTATTTGAAGAGTTACCATTAACAAAAAGAATGATGTACAGAAGAAAGGGAACTGTCTCAGTTAGTCACGAGAGCTCCCCCAGAAAAGGTGATGATATACAAGATAACCCTAGGCCATCAGGACAGCATGCGCCTTATTTTTCAAATGCAGAAGCTGATATTCAAGGTGCATATGAGAGGCAACAGGGTGGTAGCATGAGAATGAGGTCAGAGGTGTTCCAAGAACGCCCATTTCTAGACCCAAGTGAAAGGTTTGAAGAGGCAGAGTCTCTAAGGGATGATGAAGATGATGACCAGAATGGTATGAGACCATCTACCTCCAGACCTAAGGATGAACAGTTAGCTGAAGAAATCAGAAGTCTAAGAGCAGAACTAGAATACCTACAAGCCATGAAAATCAGAGATGATATAAAGCAGAAAGTGCAAGCCTTAAGAACTGCCCAAAATGATTCAGTTCCTACCCTAGAGAATGCAAATGTGCAAAGACATCAGCAAAGATATGAAGTGCAACATCAGCATCATGATGAGAGACAAAATGTGAATGATGCTAGGATACCACTGAACAATGCAGGAAACTAGAATGCGAACAGAAATGTTAATGTTAATCAATTAAACAGACAGCCCATGCAGTTAGATAGATTCAGGCAGCTGGTGTTTGATGGTATTCCTGGGTATCCTAACCCCATTGATAAGCATCTGAGACTGCAAGTGCCTAAATTTTCAGGAAACAACACAGTGTCAAGAGAAGATCATCTAAAGGCCTTTCAAAATGTCATGGATAACTTTGAGGTTGAACATGAGGACGTTTTCATGAAGTCATTCATGCAATCCTTAGTAGATGAGGCAAGAGAATGGTACAAGAATCTGCCTGACCGGAGTATTTCATCATGGGATGATTTTAAAAGGATGTTCAAGGAGCAATACGGTGATAAAACTGACCCTAGCTTTTTTGTAAATGAGTTCACTAGTATCACTAAAGGGTCAAATGAGCAGGTTGCAGACTTTAATGCAAGATTTACTAAAGTGTTGAACAAATTGCCACATCACATGAGGCCAAATGAACCAATGTGCATAATTCTGTATATCAATGCCTTTGATGCAAAGACTGCATATGGACTAAGAGATAAAGGTCCTGCCACTCTCAGGGATGCTTTCAGAATTGCAGTAAATATTGAAAACAATAGGAAAGCATTAGGCAAGACAAATAGAAGGGATGATATAAAAATTCTGCAGAACCCAAACAAGCCTCAGAACACTCAAGGTAGTACATCTGCCCCTGAAGATAAGATAGACAAATTGGCAAATGTTGTTAAGGACCTAAGCTATAGATTAGCTAGAAGTGAAAAAGGGATGGGTCCTGATAGGCAAGTCTATCAAAGGCAGGAAAAGAGGCCATCATTACATGATATGCCTTATAACACCAATTGGCATGATGGTAAGCCTGTATTCCCACGTAACAACACAAATCAGAGGGCTCAACATGTCAAAGAAACTCCTGATCCTCTAAAGAAAGCTATAAATATTGCTGATGATGCTCCGTGGTGTATAATTTGTCAGATGCCGCATTCACAGTCACAGTGTATGATTGCTCAATCCTTGTATGATAATGCTACATCTTGTAATGAATGCAATGAGCCACATCATGTGCAGGATGATGATGTTAATATGATGTCCATAGGCAATGGATACACTCTTTATGATGCTGATGAGAATACAGATCATCAAATTCAGGCCTGCCAACAGTCCCCATATGATGAAGATAATGAAGATAACTATGTGTATGCTCAGAACTCACACAATTTTCTGAGTAACTTACAACGACCTTCTGATGAGGAAATTAGAGCCTTCACAGCTGCAGCAGTTGCTCAAGTCAAAAGCAACTACAATCTCAGAGGTAAAAATCAAGTAGGCAGCCCACATCAGCCAGAAGATATTTCTGCAGGTCAGCTAGTGCATGGTCATAAAGGAACTGAACCACAAAAAAGGCAGTGGGTAAATAATAAACAGAACTTTAGACATAGAACAGGTCATGAATTTCAAGGACCAGAAAACAAAATCCCTCAGGCTGAAGATCAAAGTAAAGGTTCCCAAGACAAGAATGATGATCAGGGAACTATGAAAATGAAAGCTAAATCAGCTCAGGATAAAAGCAAGATTGTGGAGCAAGCTACAACTGTTATACAAAATTGTGCTCCATTTGATATAGCCCAGATCCTCTCTCAGGTAAAAGTCTCTGTTCCACTTATGGAACTCATGAAAGTGGAAGAGATCAAGAATAGGACAATATCCCTAATCTCAGGGGTACCTTTTCAAGCTAAACAAAATGATCAGACCCAGGGTGAGAAACATATCATGTGTAATGAAGAAGATGAGACTCCTGAAGTCTATTTGGGAGTGACTATGACAAAGTGTCCTTCACAAGTGGAACCATTTTATGTTTCCCTGGTTATAAATGGAAAAATAATTAGAAATTGTATGCTTGACTCTGGAGCATCTACAAATGTCATGTCTTTGGCCATCATGCAACAAACTGGATTAAAAATTGACAAGGCATGTGGAAAATGTTATGCTATGGATGCCAGAGAGGTACCAGTTATTGAAATCATGAAGGATGTAGATTTCAAACTGGCAGCATTTCCTGAAAAAAGATATAAAATGAATATAACAGTGGTTGACATCAAGCCACAATATGGTATGTTGTTGTCAAGGAGATGGGCAGCACTAATTGGTGGAAGTATGCAGCTGGACCTGTCATATGCCATGATTCCAATGAATGGCAGGGATGTCAAGCTAATCAGAGAGCAAAGATCATCAGAGACAGTGGAAGACCAAGAAGCAGAGGAACAAGTATGCTTTGTAGACACTAACTGTGATAACTTCAAGGTTGTCTCAGATGATACAGAAGATAAAAAGAAAAATGTCTGCATTGAAGAGCTGGATCAGCAAGGCTTATGGACCATGTTTTTTGATGGAGCTTGTGCAAAAGAAGGCTCTGGAGCTGGAGTTGTTTTCCTGTCTCCAACTGGTAAGCTCCTCAAATTCTCTTTCTTGCTGAGGTTTGATTGCACAAACAACATTGCAGAATATGAGGCTTTACTCTTAGGCCTAAATATTGCTCTCAAACATGGAATTAAGATGTTAAGAGTATTTGGGGATTCTGAGCTGATTGTATCCCAAATTAGAAATAAGTATGCTACAAAAAATAAAAGACTGAAACAATACAAGCATGCTGTTTGGGATACCATTGAATTATTTGATGCATTTTCAATAGGCTGGGTAGAGAGGTCAAAAAATGTTATGGCTGATTTCTTAGCCAATGTTGCAATAAGGCCAGATGACATCACTCTGTCAGGTGTTACAAATGTAGAAATTAAAATTAGGCCTGCAGTACCAGAAAATATATGTAGTTGGCAAGTGTTTAATGATGATAGGGATTTGCTGAAATTTTTGCACTGCATAGATGAATATGAGAATCAACAAATTGATTTCCAAGCTTTTGTAGAGACTGTAGATGGAAAAGAAACTCTTGTGGGAAAAGAGATAATTCAATTGAAGACTAATAAAATCCCTAGAGGGTTGGTAGCTTTGGAAAGAGTTTTTGACAGTAGAGATAAAATGGTCACAAGGACATCTCCCACAAATAAGGAGGATTTAGAGGAGATAAATTTGGGGACATCTCAGGCCCCTCAGAAGGTATACATTGGTAAACAGCTCAAACCACACATTAGAAGTATGCTGATTGCATTACTGAAAAAGTATAAACATGTTTTTGCTTGGTCATATGAGGACCTAAAAGCTTATAGGGAAGATTTATTCCAGCATGAAATCCCATTGAAGCTTGGAGCTAAGCCATTTAGACAAAAGCAAAGACCTATTAATCCTACCTTAGCTCCCAAGATGCAAGAAGAACTCAAAAGGCTCAGGGAAGCTGGAATAATTGTGCCAATCAGACATTCAACTTGGGTGTCTAACCTTGTCCCAGTCAGAAAAAAGAATGGTGATATTAGGCTTTGTGTTGATTTCAGGAACTTGAATGTATCCTCTTTGAAGGATAACTATCCACTGCCTAATATGGAAGCTATGTTGCAGAGAGTGACTGGTTGTGAACTCCTATCCATGATGGATGGATTTTCAGGATATAATCAGGTAAAGGTAAAGGAATCAGAACAGTATAAAACCGCCTTTACCACTCCATGGGGAACTTATGTGTATGTTAGAATGCCATTTGGACTAACAAATGCAGGTGCTACATTTCAAAGAGCAATGGATGTTGCTTTTGCAGGGTTGATTGATTCAATCCTGGCTGTATATCAGGATGACTTGACTGCTTACTCAAAGAAAGAAGAGCAGCATTGTTTGCATCTGGAGCAGATTTTCATAAGAGCACTAGAGTATGGTATTTCTTTAAATCCAAAGAAGTGTGCCTTTGGGGTAGTTGAAGGAAAGCTTCTGGGACATATTGTTTCCAAGGATGGAGTCAGGATAGATCCAGAGAGAGTGGCTGCTATTGACAGGATTCAAATGCCAAAAACTGTGAAAGGAGTTCAGTCCTTCTTTGGACAGATAAATTTTGTTAGGAGATTTGTTCCCAACTTTGCAGAAACCACAAGGAACATTTCCAAGATGATGAAGAAGGATGCAACTGTCAACTGGGAAAGGGAAGCAATAGAATCATTTCAGAATATCAAAGAGGCAATCAAGATGGCCCCTGTTCTTAAATCTCCTAATTTTTCTAGGCCATTCCAAGTATTTTCATTTGCTTCCTTTCATACTGTTGCTGCATGTTTGTTACAGAAAAATGAAGATGGTTTTGAACAGCCCATCGCTTTCTTCAGTATGTCCTTGCAGGCCTCTGAGTTGAAGTATGATATTATGGAAAAATAGGCATATGCACTAGTCAGAGCCATCAAAAGTTTCAGACCTTACTTGGTAGGATCATATATAATTGCATATGTACCTCATGCAGCAGTCAAAGACATATTCACTCAGCAGGAGGTGACTGGAAGAAGGTGCAGATGGATAAACAAACTGCAAGAGTTCAACATAGACATACAAGTTACTAAGTTGATAAGAGGACAAGGATTAGCCAAGATGATGGCACAGTCAAACTTGGAAGCATGCCAAGTTAATGCAGTCCAAGATGAGAGTGTAAATGTATCAGGATCTGAATGGTACAAGGATATTATCTATTACTTGCAAAATCTGAATTGTCCTTCCCATTTCAGTGACAGTCAAAAGAGGACTTTAAAGTTACATGCAATCAGGTATATTATTGTTCAAGGTGAGCTATACTGGAAAAACCCTGATGGTGTGCTGCTGAGATGTGTGGATGAGGATATGGCTAACAATGTTTTGATTGATATGCATAAAGGATTGTGTGGTGGACATTATACTGCCCAAACAACAGCTCATAAAATTCTCAGGGCGGGATATTGGTGGCCTACTCTCTTTTCAGATGCACAAAGGTTAGTGAGAAAGTGTGACCCTTGCCAAAGATTTTCAGGAAAGCTGAAATATGATGGTGCTTTACCCCTCAGAACTGTAACTGTGGATGCTCCATTCCAGCAATGGGGAATTGACTTCATAGGGGAAATTGCAGACAAATCAAGTGGGGGACACAGTTGGATTTTGGTGGCAACTGATTACTTTACCAAATGGATTGAGGCCATTCCAACTAAGAGAGCTACAAGCAAGGTGGTGACAGATTTCATACTAGAAAACATCATCATCAGGTTTGGAGTACCATTCAAGATAGTCACTGATAATGCTATGTGCTTCAGATCAGGTGAATTTGTTGATTTTTGCAACAGGTATGGGATAAATCTGTCATATACATCACCATATCACCCACAAGGAAATGGTCAAGTAGAATCAAGCAATAAGAGCATCATGAAAATTATCAAGAGGATATTGGACAAGAACAAGAGAGCTTGGGACTCAAAGTTGAACTTAGCAATATGGGCTGACAGAGTGACAGTGAAAAGGGCTATTGGGAAGTCACCTTTTGAGCTAGTTTATGGTGCATCGGCTAGATTGCCCATAAACAATCTCCTACCAGTTTACAGATTCATTCAGGAAAATGATGAGGAGATTGAGGATTCCATGACAGAAAGAGTGAATCAGCTGGTTGCATTGGATGAGGACAGAAGGAAAGCCCACCAGATCAATCTCAAAAGACAACATGATGTGAAATATCAGTTTGACAGGAGAACTACAAAAAGGAAGTTTCAAGTCAATGATCTGGTGCTCATTTGGAATGCTAAAGGTCAGGAAAAGGGTAAACATGGTAAATTTGAACCCTTATGGATGGGCCCATATTGGGGAGGATTCTTATTTCCTCCAGGCCCTAGATGGTGAAGTTCTGGAATTGCCTGTGCATGGCCAATTCCTTAAGTTCTATTTTGCATAAATGACTTGTTGCTGTGCATATTTGTAAAAACATGTATGTAGTGTAAATGCCTTGTACAGCTCGCGCTTTTTGGCTTTTTGTCTGGTCTGCCCGGAGATCTGGTTCTCGCTACAGGTTTTCACCTGCACGTCCCCATTCGGAGCCACTGTTAGCACTCATTTTGACCTGGGGTTGATTTTTCATGATCAGGGGGTTTCTTCATTTGAACCCTTTATCTTCTTGCCCATTTTCCTAAGTGTTGGACCTCCTCAGCATTTTTCAGCTGCAGCATCATATTTTCCTGAGGAGGAGGTCATCATCATCATCTTGTCTTCGATGATGGTCTGCATCATCGTGTTCTCCGTCGACCGGTTTCTCATCGTCATCATCATATTTTATTATCGGGTGATGTTTGGATATCATCCTGATCCTGCTGATGAGCTACAGTGCGCCCTGATTTGCTTGTGGGGGTGATTTTTCAAGTATCCGGTGATCTTCCATTTATCACCTTGCCCAAACATGATGATGATGTTGCCCCGATATTCTGAAGGGGTTATTCTCTAAGTTGTTCGACTTGACTTGTTTTTTCTTAAGGGTCGTCATCATCATCATCATCATATTTCCAGTTATCACCGTGTTGCTTGTGAGGGTCATCATATTTTCTGCCTTCATGATATTTCGCCGGGGTGATATTTTTATCATCGAGTGATCTTGGTTATGATCATCCTGATGATGTTGTTGAAGAGTTCTAAGTGCGACCCGATATTCACTGGGGTCATCATATTTTGAACGTCAGGATGATCTTAGTCACTATCATCCTGATGATGTTGTATCACTTCATGTTCGCTGTTTTATCATCCTGATGATGCTGACGTCATTCTTATGACAGGGTGATATCTTTCTGCCTATCTGCATCATGATATTTCCAAAGGAGGGGGTGATATTTTCATATCACCCGGGTGTATGTTTGTTCCAGCGTCATGATGATGCTGATATCAAGGAGATATCCGCCTGCCGGCTTCGTGCATTATCTAGTGGGGGTGATCTTTTCAAGCATCATCATATTCGTCTATCGCCCCGATCTTATAGTGGAGCTACAGTGCAACCTGATATTTGTGCATCAGGATGATATTTCCAAATATCCGGTTGTCTTCCGAATATCATCCTGATGTTAATATGATGATGATGTCATCAAGGTCCGGGGGGGTCATATTTCTAACACAGATCATCTTGTGGAGATCTCCCGATATTTGCAAACATGATGATGACGTCATCCGGATATGAGGAGGTGCACAGTAGGTAGATATGATGATGACGTCAGTAGGATATGATGATGACGTCATCAGGATGTTCATCGGCCAGACTTTTGGTATAAGCTCAGCAGGAGGATGTTCCTCCGATGGATCAGGTTGTGCCGATGAAGGCAATTATCATGCAGGTTATATTGCGATATGATGCTGACGTCAGGGTGATATTTCAAGCAACAGGATATCATGCTGCTGGAGGATGATGATGATGAAGTCTTATACTAGTGTCGTCAGGAGCAAAAGCACCGACATCATATATGCTCATGACCTAGTATATAAAGTGTTAAAGAGGTTGCTACGGGGTGCATGTGGGATAATTGATATCCTGCATTTTCAAATATCATGATGATGAATCTCGGCGGGAAATGGTTGCGATCGACTGTTAGATGTTTTTCCCAAGGCCGCGGGTTGGTGCACCATTAATGGCGAAGGTTGCAGAGGTATGGGCGGATATGGTACCCGATTGAAGGTGTACATCAGTGGACAGTGGCGCAGGGCTCGAGATATCTTCCTGTCTCCTCCCCTACCTGCTGCATTCATGTTTGGGCGCCAATCTGGTAGTGTTTGAGCGCCATTTTCCTGATACTGTGTATCTGGCGGGATTTTTGGTCAACCATGTAATTAATTGCTGTGGTACACTACCTGGCTGTTATAAGCAGGAAGTGTTACTCATTTGTGGTTGTTGAAAGTTGAAGATTTTTGGCTCTATAATTCAAAACAAGCTGATCTGGTTGTTCTGTACAGCTTAACCTGTGAGTTTATGTATCTCTTGTTGTATGTTCTTAGCATGAACCCACTGATTTCATGATTAATCTTATATGAGAAATGCTATCTTTGCATGTGTTTTGTTAATTCTGTCTCCAGTATTGCATGTATTCTTCTTCTGAATCTGGATATTTGGGTAATGTTTAGATTCTAGAGCATAGAATTCCTATGTTGAATGTCTGATCTTTTAACTTCTGCTCAAGGGGTAGATTAAACTGTTTTTAGGTTGAACATTGGGAAGGGTATACTGCATTAGGGATGCCATAAGTAGAGATAACTTAACACTCTATATTGGGAGATATCTGTAAGGCAGGTATCACATATATCCCCATGAAATCCAGTTTTAGCTGCTCATGCTGATCATTCACAGGTGTATGTCTACTGACTCCAGGCCCTGGATAGGCACCAATCTTGCTTTGTGTTTGTGTTACAACCATGTCCAGCTTTGCATCCAAACTTAAAATCCAAATCCAAATCTAAAACAACCATTAGGACATTAGAGTTAGTTTTAGGATCCTCAGTCCTCTGTCTACAACTGCAAATAGGCCCAAAGCTAGCCCCTTTGCTCTTATCTTTCAGTTTTGGTCTACTTACAGGAGGACTTATCTGCTTTTTGTCAGCATCCCAGCCTTGTATGCATATCCTCATGGATGTTGAGTAGGGAATACCCCCCTAGATCTTGCAGAGCCTGAAGAAGAAGAGGAGATAAAATATAGAGTCTATCTCCTATACTGTTGGCCCCTGGCCCAGAGATCCTGTTGATCACTGATGGCTACCTTGTAGGGAAATCTGGGAATAAGCATCCAGTCTGGGAAAAAACCAACAGGACTCATACATAAAAATGAAGGATTGATAGATAATGCCCCCTCAAGAGGATATACAAGGATGAAAGAGATGGATATGCTCTTGAAAAAGGAAACGAAGGGAAGGAGATGGAGTTACGTGGAGTAAACTTTGAGAAACCTGATGTTTGATATAGCACGTGACGTTATGCACCAAGGTATAATGACCAGGGTGACAATGTGTCAAATACACCTAGCGTCATACAACCTTGTCTAACATATGAGGAAGTAAACTTAGAGCATTAGTCCTAATGCACAAAAGGTATGATATGACCTTAGATGCAAAGGATAATGCAAAAAGCTATTCCAACATACACAAGATATGAATATTAGCTAGAATGATATAGATGTGATTCAAATGCAAGATGAAATAATGACACACACAAACAAGAAAGCAAGCACACATGCACAAATGATTCAAAAACAAACAAGGTATTTCCCCTGTCAAGCTTAAAATTGATGATCAATGGGATTGATTGATTCTGATAATGATTGACGATTGATTGATAGCGTTGTTGATGTGGGAATGATTTATCCTAAGAACAATGCGAGGATTGTGTTTTTGATATGGGAACGATATATCCTGAAAACAACACTACGATTGGGAATGATATATCCCATTGATGGTGATGATGATGATGTGATCGATCGATCAGTTTCACAACAAGGCTAGGAACAAGACCATTGATGTGATTAGATAATTTGGCTAGATTGATTGACTCAATTGGTATGGATTAAAGATACTTGCATTTGAATGATTGTTGCTTGGAATGATTTGATTTATTTGATTGATTGAGTTGGTGGATTGAAGAATTGAATGAGTTGGATTGATTGATTTGGTGAATGAATTGATGTGATGATTGGAGAATTGATTGGAAGAATTGATTTGATTTATGATTTGAGTTGAATGCTTTGAAGAATTGATGTGATTGGTTTGATTTGATGATTGGAGAATTGATTGGAAGAAGTAGTTGGATTGGATTTGGAATGAATTGATTTTATTGCTAGGATTTTTTGTTGGATATTTGATTTTTTTGTATTTTCAAAAGTTTTAATTTTTTTTGGATTTTCAAATGTTTTGATTTTTTGGTTTTTTAGGAGGTTTAGCATTGGATATGCTTTAGATAGATACCAATGACAAGGGAAAACCAAACCGAAAGGCAAGGAGGATGATAGGATACAAATGAGCAATAATGGATGGGATGGATAAAAGGATTGGATGGATGGATAAGAGGATGGGCGATAGGATCAAAGTAGGATTAAAAGATTGGTAATGGGATAAATGTAGGATTGGATGGGTGGATAAAAGGATGGACAATAGGATGAAAGTAGGAGTATGGATGGACACAAGGAGTGGCGATAATATAAAGGTAGGAGTATGGACAGATACAAGGATTATTGATGTGATAAAGGTAGGAGTATGGACAAATACAAGGATTGTTGATATTATAAAGGTAGGAGTATGGACAGATACAAGGATTGTTGATAGAAGGATAATGGATTGGAGATATAGGATAGATGGATGGAGGGAGCCTAGGATGTGATCTCCAAAGACTACGTTGCATAAGAATAACCTGCCCCCACTCTAGATATTATACTTGAGGATTTGGCGAGGTGATGCTTATTAGGATGTATGATGGGGATAATGCTTGGAAGGGATGAATGGACTTAGGATGTATGGAGGATATTCTTAGAAATGGATGGGTGGAATTTGGAGTATGACAAGAGGTGTCAAAAGTATTTTTCAACATTTTACCCCTACACTCATAAAGATCAAAAGGAGGAAGGGAAGATGGATGGTGTAATGAGGAATGTATGATGGATAGATGCGACAACATGCCTCCAAGTGTAAAGCACATAGATAATCACCTACACAAGATACCTGTTTGCCAGGTTTTCATCATGGTACTTAACCAATGTACCTGTTTACCAGGTTTTCATCATGGTACTTATCCAAGGCCCCTGATTACTAGGTTTTCACCATTGGATGAAGGATTTATCTTTACTATTTTTGTTTTATTTTTGAGAATAGTTGGATGGAATAGGCAAGGACTCAAGGTTTTGTTCCCATAGCAAGATGATAATGTCCCATGATGGATATAAGTCACTCATAGACCATGTCAAATGTTAGTATGCTCATAGATGTTGGTAGGGAGATTGCATGAGAGAGAGACATGTTATTAAGTCGATAGTGGTTTATGATGTGGACTATGAAAGGTTCATGCAAGGATGGATAAGGGATAGTGGATTATGATGTGGACTATGATGGAAGGATAGTAGATTAGGATGGAAGGATAGTTGATTAGGATGGAGATAAAGAGATAAATAGGACTTATGCAAAAACATGGACCATAGGGATATGATGGAAGAAATAAGTAGGATAGTAGATGGGAGATGGGGAGATGGAGGTATGTGGGAATGTTGTGGAGTGGAAGGGAACCATGACCAACGGTTGCACACACCGAAATGGATTTTGAAGCTTGGAAGGGGGTTTTGGGAGTAATGGAGATGTGTTATTAGGGAATTGCTTAGTTAGGTCTTTAGGGACCCAAATGTACTTATGAATTTTAGGGTTTTGTGATGGGAAGCGAGATGTGTGTATAGGAAAAATTGAGACGTCGAATGATAAAATCAAAGCAATGATAATAACAACTCAGTTACCCATAACATAAAGAGATCGATCTAAGTAAAATCTAATATCAATGAATAAATCAATTTAAAAGAAGAAAGACTTCACCTAGATTGTATAGTTCTCTTTGTATGAATGTAGATTGCTCAATAACATTGTGAAACCATATTTGCAACAAGCGGATGTAGGTAGTGTTCGTACTCAAAAGATCGATGTGCTCAACGATGCGATGTATGCTCAATTAGATGTTAAGGAATGCCTGAGAATAAATGATCGAAGAGCATTTGTTAAGAGATGATGGGGGTTTATATAGGTTTCAATAAAGATCGATCAACGGATGAAATAAATCCATAGAATGAATGGTTGAGATAAATCAAATAACTCATGCTGAATGTGCACACGACACGTGTCACTCCAAAAAGGTATTTTTATTAAGATAATTGCTTTTTTGATAAAGATAGATTTGATTTCATAAATTAGAATATTTTTTCTTCTAATTCATGAGTTGATGAAAATAAGATAAATTAAAGCCAATTAACTTAACTTTAGATTTGCCTTTTTTATATTTCTAAAAATAAGATTGTTTGTGCACATGAGTTAACATGATATTTTTAGAGGAATTGGAAAGATAATTGAAATTAAATAAATAAATTTATTTAATTGATTGTTCATGATTTTGAAGAATATATAAGATATGAAGATTATAAATAAAATACTTGATTATATTTTATTTTTAGAGATTGAGATAATTTAAATAAATTTGCATGATTTATTTAAATTTGGAAGAACAATTTGATTTAATTAAATAATGTAAATTATTTAATTATAGACAAGAGATGATTTGTGATGAATTAATTAAATAATTAGATCTATTTAATTAATGTAGACTTGAAATTTGAAAAAAGGATAATGATTTAATTAAATAATAAAAATTATTTAATTTTGAAAGAAAATAGAGGAATTTAATGAAATTAATTAAATAAAGAGGATTTATTTAATTAATGTTGAAAATATGTGATTTGGACAAATTTGATGAAATTAATTAAATAATTAGATTATTTAATTAACATTGAAATGCAGGTGATTAGACAAAAATGTAAGTGATGTGATGACTTGGTCATTTTTGGGTGTCTACATTTTGTGAAAGGAAGCTAGGTGTGCGGAAAACGCTTCCTACACTAATCTAATGAGGAGAGGGCTATGCAAATTCAACTTTATCCTAACTATTACAACAATGTTAAACCATTAACATGAGATATTGCAGCAAAACACAAGAACCAGAATGAAGACAAAGAGAGAGACAAGATATACGTGGGGAAAACCCTTACGGGTGAAAAACCCCACACTCCAAAACACAGCTCAAATGTATTACAATAAACAATAACAGATTACAATACAATTTCAGAGCCAATGCTCTTTTAGGAGTCTTTAAATGTTGAATCTGGAGATATTTTGACAGCATAACAGTACTCGTACCAAAGTTGTCTATCTCCCATCCAAGCACCTATTTATATAGAGTTTACAAGGAAAATATGGAACCTTCTAGAGATGGGCGTCCATCTTGGACTCATGCCCCAAAACCCACGCCTAAGGACGCTTGTCCAACATCCCATCCCAAAGTGGGCGCTTGGTCCCAAGATAGGTTACGACAGATGCTCTTACGCACCTTATAGCTGTCAGAGAATCTGTCATACACTGACTAAAATATCATATTCCTCTTACATGTCATAACCTCCTTTGACTGCCCAAAGATGCCTTTCTCTCGTGCAGAGATACTCACTGACACTTGTCATTAATTAAAAATCGTTTGAGGTTTCAGGGGCGTTGCCCCTGAGCCCCCACGAGGGCACTGCCTCTCGACCTCGCCCTGTACCATGATAGGAAGTGTGCCAGGGGCGTTGCCCCTAGACCCCGCAAGGGGCTACGCCCCTTGACCCCATCTTGGGGGCGCTGCCCCCAAACCCCCGTTAATTATTCAAAGGGGAAACCGCGGCTGCCAAAGTCACCAAAATTTATCCTCCTGCATATACACAAGGTACTAACTATGCCAACTCAACTTGGGATAAATAAATACAACATTAGGAATTTGCAAAGGTTGAGACACCTTAATTCCCAACATTTTTCCCCTCTTTGATGTAATGCAGTTTACAACATTGCATCAAAGAAATTGATTGTTGAAGACATGATACAATTTTTGATGCCCCAGTGTAGCTAGCTGCCCCTGTGTAGCTGGCGTAGGATGCCCCCTCGAGAGGAAAGATAGGGAAGTGGCAGAAGGATTGTGTTGACGCTTGACTAGAAGATTGTGTTGGAGATAGGCAAGGTTAGGTAGATGGAAGAGAATATGAGAGAAAGACTATTGATCGATCTTTTCTTGAAAGTCTATATGATGATTTGGATAAATGGATGAGCTTGTTGCAACAGTTTCACAAATGTTTATAAAGAGCAATCCTTATTTTTGATATAGCATGTGGATGTTATGCACTAGGGTATAGAAAACCAAAGTGATGATGTATCCAATGCATAGGATGTTGACTCTGCAAGCAAGCGGTTTAAACTTAGATCCCTTAGACATAATATAACCTTTTTGGATATGTGAATGAGCCATAGTCTCGAACATAAAATAAACTTCAATACATAAATGCAAGAAGAATATTAATATGTAAGATGCTAGGTTGTAACACTCACACAAGATAAATATGCTACTAAGAAAGATACTAAAGATCATTCCTCAAACACGGCACACAAAAGCAATGACTATGCTCCTAATCCATACTGCATCACAACATACCAAGATATAGATAAATCAAGGTAGTCTTGAATTGGTAATGGACAAAGGAACAAAAGATAAACCAGAAAGCAAATTGACTGACTTACAAAGTAAACATACAACCAACATATTCTCTTTCCAAAAAGGTTGCTCAAGATAGATTGGATTGGTTGGGATAGATAACAACCTTATCATAGGAATGATGTGTCCATTAAAGGGTGTTATCTATTGAAAGGATAATGTCTAGTTTTAGGAAATGCAACATGTCGTATAAGACGTTTAGTCTGGTTTCGATCATGGAACATTCTATATAAGACAAGTGTGTTGATCTGTTGCTTGGTTGAGATTGATTTAGATGATGTTGGCAATCAGTATGTAGCACATCATATGGCTCTATAAGTAAGTTGCATTGCTTCAGGTTTGTTTAAGGACTTTTGCTTTGAAAGGATGCGTTGGTTGTTTTGCTGCTTGAGTTAGTCAAGTCAAGGTGAATGGATTTTGATAAATGGAAGACTAGAAAGATGACATGATAATGGATTGAGCTGGGTGAAGAATGATGAATTGTATGTGCCCAAGTACTAGATACATCTTTCATATTCTAGACTGCCTACATACCCTGTATCCATGGGATCAAGACATATTACGAGGAAAGATGACAAAAATGATAATATGTAGTTCTAGGTAGAGTGATGAGTGGGTCAAGGTGTTGGAGTTTGGGTAGGTGAAATGATGAGATATTATGTACCTGAGTACTGGATACTTCCTTCGTATGCCAGACTGCCTACATACCCATATCCATGGGATCAAGGTACCTTAAGATTGAGATGAGATGATATGTAGTTTTGGTAGAGTGATGATGTAGGATAGTGTTGGGTAGATAATAGCCTTATTGTAGGAGTGATGTGTTTGTTAAAGGGTGTTATTTGTTGAAAGGATAATGTCTGGTTTCAGGAAATGAAATATGTCGTATAAGACGTCAAGTCTGGTTTCGATGATGAAACATCCTGTATAAGATAGTTGATATGGTTGATTGGTTTTGGTTTGGTTTGTTTGAAGTGTTTATTGTAGTGAACCAAGAACAAGGATCCATTCCTAGACCTAGGTTAAGGAAAGAGTTGCCCCCATTTTGGTAGAGGTTTTTGTGATGGTTGACTAACATAGGATAACCATGGATGATCAAGAAGACATAGAAAGTTTGACGTTTTGTGATGGTTGGGGTTGTATGACATTGTTTGGGTTAATGATATAGAGGGTTGATGATGGTGGGGGTGGTGTTTGTGATTGAAAAATGGCTATGAAGTGTTGGGCTTGGGCTATGAGGTGTTGTATTTGACGTGATTGGCTTTGTTGAAGTTGAGTTTGTTGGATGAAGGCTTGTAGTCATTGAATGATTCATTGGTCTAGGGGTTGTAGTTCTTGGTAAAGTGCTTGGAGAAGGTCTTGGAATTGAGGTACTAGGTCTTCTAATGTTGGCATGGAGTTACAAAGGTGTTGCATTCTTCATATTTCGGCTTGTTTCTCAAGATATGCCTCATAATATAAAAGGTTCTCATGATCATTATTAGAGCTAGAAGGAGGGATTCCTTGAAGTATGACTTTGGGTTTTGGATTTGACCTAGGTTTGTTGATTATGAGGACCATTTTGATGAGGATTTGTATTGGTAATTTTTTCAAAGCAAGATTTTGATAGTATTTTGGTTTGATTTTCTTGGATTTACTTTTGACAAGAGAAAACACATAAAATAAAGTACCAAAGAGGACTGACACAACATATAGTGTATGTTCAAGGCTCACGAAAAAGCCCAATGTTTCCATGGGTATAAGACAATTGCAAATAATTTCAAGCACTTTTATCCCTAGAAACAAGCTTTCATTGAGATAGTTTAGCCCACAACTTGAAATCTCTATCGACTAAATGTCATTCCATATAGCTGTCATACATTTGAATCTTTGCGAGAGATGATAGGTAGGGATATCTCACCCTCCCCTCAGAAAGCCACAAGCAGGTCACAAGTTCCTATGCTAGCTGATGGAATACTATCTCTTCTCAAGGGATGCAATGGTGAGTATCTTGGGGGTAAAACCAGCTATGCCCTTGCACTGAAATTTAATCACAATGTTCAGAGGTGAAACAGGTAGTCAGTATCTAGATGGTTCTTAGCTGCTTTGAGGGACCAATGCCTTATGAGCAATGTGACAATCTACTAAAAGCTGTAACCAATCCTACTAAGAGTATCAAACACTTCACACAATGTGAAATCACTTTCACAAAGAGCTAGTACACCTCTTTTTGATTTGGCACCACAAGGTAAGGCTGACATCAGTTAGGACTTGGCTTTCACCTTATCCCTTTTATAGAGCGGTTCAAAGGAAAACTTCGCTTAGGTTCATTCCTTTTGGATGAAGCGCAATCCAAAAGTAGGCCCTTCTAAAGGAATAACTAAAATTGAAGTTCAAGCACGTCAAACAAAGGTTCAATTATCCCGTTATAAGAAAAATAACTTGTGCAACTAGATTAGGCACACACATGATTGTAGTTATCAATTGTCCCTTATGAAATTGAAGTGTTTTGCATTCATGTCCTTTGTCCCTTAAGAAATCAATATGTTCCTAAGACTTAGATTGCAAAAAATATGTTTTGTCCCTTAAGAAAGCAATTTGTTCCTAAGACTTAGATTGATAGATTTGGCAATTCTTCAAAGCTTGTCTTGCATGAACACGTTAGAAAAACTCATTGGTTCTATGTGATAAGATGCTGTAACAAGTGATATTAGTTCCACACAAACCAAGTAATTAGCATGTGCTTGAAATCATAGATTGAGGATGGGCCAATAAGTGGACTTAAAGATAAAATAAAAAAATCCTTGAAATGATATTACCACTGTGTAGAGGATAGAAAAATATTAACTTTAAAAAAAACATCACTTGAATTCGAGTCTGTTTTTGAAAGTTATGAAGCTTGGAAGGTCTAAAAACTATGACAAGACAGAGACATCAGTGAGAAAATGATTTTTATGAAAAACTAGAGAATCTTAAGAAAAAACCAATATCAGCACGATGTAGAGCATGAAATTTTAGCCTATTTAAAAAAAAAAGCACTAAAAAACATGTCCGTATGACCAAGATAATGAGGTTTGAAAATTACCTTCTTGATTTGAAAGCTCGATGAGGAGGGGTCTTACTTAGCCCCCTTTTACTAATCCTTGGTCACTGATGTGACCTTCTGTTGGACTAGAAGGTCTTTTATGTTTAAAAAAAAATAAATAATAAAAAAATGAAAATAAATTTCATCCTTTATTTTATTAAGATAGATCGATCAATGGATGAAATAAATCCATAGAATGAGTGGTTGAGATAAATCAAGTAACTCATGTTGAATGTGCACACGACATGTGTCACTCCAAAAAGGTATTTTTAGTAAGATAATTACTTTTTTGATAAAGATAGATTTGATTTCATAAATTAGAATGCTTTTTCTTCTAATTCATGAGTTGATGAAAATAAGATAAATTAAAGCCAATTAACTTAAATTTAGATTTGCCTTTTTTAGAGTTCTAAAAATAAGACTAATTGTGCAAATGACTTAACATGATATTTTTAGAGGAATTGGAAATATAATTGAAATTAAATAAATAAATTTATTTAATTGATTGTGCATGGTTTTGAAGAATAAATAAAATATTTGATTAATAACAACTCAATTACCCATAACATAAAGAGATGATCTAAATAAAATCCAATATCAATGAATAAATCAATTTAAAACAAGAAAGACTTCACCTAGATTGTGTTGGTTTTTTCCCAGACTGGATGCTTACTCCCAGATTTCCCTACAAGGTAGCCATCAATGATCAACAGGATCTCTGGGCCAGGGGCCAACAGTATAGGAGATAGACTCTATTTTTATCTCCTCTTCTTCTTCAGGCTCTGCAAAACCTAGGGGGGTATTCCCTACTCAACATCCATGAGAATATGAATACAAAGGCTGGGATGCTAACATGAAGCAGATAAGTCCTCCTGTAAGTAGACCAAGACTGCAAGATAAGAACAAAGGGGCTAGCTTTGGGCCTATTTTCAGTTGTAGACAGAGGACTTAGGATCCTAAAACTAATTCTACTATCCTAATGGTTGTTTTGGAGTTTGATTTTGATTTTGTGTTTGGATGCAGAGCTGGACCTGGTGTATAACCTCAACACAGAGCTAGATTGGTGCCTATCCAGGGCTTGGAGTCACTAGACATACACATGCAAATGTTCAGCACAAACATAACAAGACTGGATTCAAGGGGATTTCATCATATTTGCCTTACAAATATATCCCAGAACAGAGTGTTTATACATCTCTACTTATGATATCCTTACTGCAATATACTTTCCTCAATACTTAACCTAAAAATAGTTTAATCTATCCCTTGAACAGAAGTTAAGAGATCAAGCATTCAATATAGTAAACCTATAGCCTAGAACCCAAGACACCCCTTAGATATCCAGATTCAAAAGGAAAGCATATTCAATATAGGAGACAGACAACAAAACACATGTAATATAGCATTACTCATCTAAATCAGCATGAAACCAATGAATTTATGCACAAAACATAAGACATGAGACTCATAAACTCACAAAATCCACTGCACAGAGCAACTAGGTCGGTTGTATTGTATTACAGATCCAGAAGATGTCCAACTTTCAACAACCTTCAATTGAGTAGCATCATCTGCTCTTTATAGCAAAACTATGTACTGGACGAATTAATTACAAGGGAGGCCAAAAATCCCGCCAGATACACAGTATCAGAAAAATGGTGCTCAAAATCAGTAAATGTAGTCGGTGGAGGAGAAGACAAGAAGGGGCCTCGAGCCATGCGCCACCACCTGGGATTGATATCTTCAATCATACCGTAGATCCGTCCACAGTCCTGCACCAAATGCCATTACTGCTTCACCTACCCATAGCCTCTGGAAATGCAATAGCAGCACGCCCAAGGAGTTTTCCCACCCAAAAACAATCGTAGAAACTCAAGAAAAAACCCTCGCTGTAGGTTCAAAACATGGCCGTCGATGATTTCCCTCCCGTCGCTGCGATCAACGGTGTCAAAAATGTTGAAAAGTCACCAACCAATGAAACTGTGCCACATAGGCACCTCAAGTTTCCAACGCTAGGTCATCGCTTACCTTTTCCCTTTACTTCCCTGCCGAGAGTCTATACTGGAACCATGTGCAGAAGCCACCACGTGGCAAGCTCCGCGGCACCCATAAAACATTAGAGACCCTCTGTTTTAATTTTGAGAAAGGGACATGTGGTAGCCTTCGCAGTGTCTCTGAAACATAAAGACCCTCCCTGAAGCTCATGCGGGTGCCGACACATGTCGCCTTCCGCGACACTGAAGAAACATTAGGAAGCAATTCGGAAACTTACGCAGAAGCAGACACTTGGTGCTGTCTGCGGCACTTGAGAAACACTTCACTAGGACCCACCATCGTCTTCGCTGAATATTGAAACATGTAGAAACTTGAGAGAAATAGGCTAAAGTCCCGGGAGCCTCCGCCATGTGTCACACTCTGACACATTTGATACATATTCTAGGGCCCACCTTAGTGTTTCGCTTATCATTGCAATAAAAAGAAACAAACCTGTGGAAGCTGACACATGTCACGCTCTGTAGTAACTATGAGGGACACACAACGCTTTCCGCGCACCCGTTGAAACATATAGAAACTGCCCCCACCGTTTGACACTTGGCGCCTTCCGCTCATGCAGAAACATTAGAGAAGGGGCCCTTGAAACTTCAAGCAGAGGCTGACACTTGGCAGCATCCACGGCCACCAAAGAAATTGAGAAACACTTTTGAAACTCCTGCTGAGGCAGCCACTTGGCATCATCCGCTGCAGCTTAGAAACTTTAATGGGACCCACCATGTCTGTGCCAAACTATGAAACAAATAGAAACAAACGCGGAAGTTGACACTTGTCGGCTTCCGTAGCAGTTACAAGGGACAGATGGCACTTTCCGTGGCAGCTTAGAAACTTTTTAGAAACTCAAGCGGATAGTGACACATGGCAAGCTCTGCGTTGTCGTGAGAAACATTAAGGATCTTTTAGAAACATATGCGGAAGCCGCCACTTGGCACAGTCTGTGGGCCTTTAGTTACTTTCCTTTGTGTCCCTCGGGTGCCTCCACGTGGTGCCCTCCGCGCCACTCTCGAAACATATAAGAAACTTGATGAAACTTTGGCGGAACCCGACACGTGGCACCTTCTGCACATTCAACTTGAAACACAAAGGAAATGCTTAAAGGGTCTTTGAGACTCAAGCAGAAACTGACACATGTCGAGTTCTGTGGCTAGCAACTTAAAGCAACACTAGAAACAGCTTCTGCCACGTGGCACGCTCTGCGCTACGGTTATCGGTTAGAAAGAAAAGTGCGGCATGAATCAAGGCTCGACACTTGGCGGACGCTGCGATACTAGCAAAGGGAAACACTCATAGCCATACTCAGAAACAATTTTAGACATAGGAAACTAAGACCTGATACGCATCTAAAATGCATCTGACTCAAATTTTTATCATTTTCAGGGGCCGATAGTAATTTTAGCAACAGAACAAGATCCCGCAACTCAGAAATTTTAGGGTTTGGAGGAAAAAATTAGCAAACATTCAAGATTAAAACCCTAGACATAAATAATTACCAACATAGGCTCCGATTGGGGATGTGCAGGCGCAAGACTGCAGCGAGGACCAGACAACTCCGGGCAGACCAGACAAAACCCAAAACTCAAAACACAACCGGCCACACAAGGTATGTACAAAATATTTATAACTATTTTACATTGTGCACACAAGTTACTCATTTATGTGAAAAAGGCTTTAAGGAATTTGCTATGCACTGGCAATTCCATTAATTCACCACTTAGGGTTTGGAGAAAGTAGGAGTCTCCTCCATAGATATTGCTAATTTGGTATGGGCCTGTCCACAAGGGTTCAAATTTGCCATGTTTACCCTTATCCCAGCCCCTTGCATTCCACATAAGGACCATATCACCTATCTGAAAACCTCTCTCTGTAACCCTTTTATCAAACAGGTACTTCACCTTTTGCTATTTCTTGATGTTTATTTTTCATGCCTCTGCTCTGATTTCATCTAGCTCAACCAGCTGATTTATCCTTTCAGTCATTGAATCATTAACCTCCCCATCATTCTCTTGTATGAACTTATAAACTGGCAGGAGGTTATTCACAGGCAATCTAGCTGCTATACCATACACTAATTCATAAGGTGACCTTCCAGTGGCTTTTTTCATTGTCACCCTATCAGCCCATAATGCCAACTTCAGTTTTGAACCCCAGGATTTCTTATTTTTATCCATTATCCTCTTGATGATTTTCATTAGGCTTTTGTTGCTTGACTCTGCTTGACCATTTCCTTGTGGGTGGTATGGTGATGTGTGAGACAAGTCAATTCCATATTTATTGCAAAAATCAACAAATTCACCTGATCTAAAGCACATTGCATTATCTGTGATTAACTTGACTGGTACCCCAAACCTGATAATAATATTCTCCAGGATAAAATCCATCACCACCTTACTTGTAGCCCTTTTACTTGGAATAGCCTCAATCCATTTAGTGAAGTAGTCAGTGGCAACCAGAATCCAACTATGTCCTCCACTAGATTTCTCTAAAATCTCCCCTATAAAATCAATTCCCCATTGCTGAAATGGAGCATCCACAGTTACAGTTCTAAGGGGCAATGCTCCTTCATATCTTAATTTTCCTAAGAATCTTTGGCAAGGGTCACATTTCCTTATCAACCTTTGTGCATCTGAAAAGAGAGTGGGCCACCAATATCCTGCCCTAAGAATCTTATGAGCTGTTGTTTGGGCAGTATAATGTCCACCACACAATCCTTTATGCATGTCATTCAAAACATTGTTAGCTTCAACTTTATCCACACATCTCAACAACACACCATCAGGGTTCTTCCAGTACAGCTCACCTTGAACAATAACATACCTGATTGCATGTAGTTTTAAGGTCCTCTTTTGACTGTCACTGAAATGGGAAGGACAATTTAGATTTTGCAAGTAATATATGATGTCCTTATACCATTCAGATTTTGATACATTGACATTCTCATTCCGGACTGCATTGACTTGGCATGCCTCTAGATTTGACTGTGTCATTAGCTTTGCTAACCCTTGTCCTCTTACCAATTTTGTGATCTGTATCTCTATGTTGAACTCCTGCAACTTATTTATCCATCTGCATCTCCTTCCAGTTACCTCTTGCTGAGTGAAGATATCTTTTATTGCTGCATGAGGTACATATGCAATTACTTGTGAGCCTACCAAATAAGGCCTGAAGCTCTTGACTGCTCTAACCACTGCATATGCCTGTTTCTCCATAATGTCATACTTTAATTCAGCAGCCTGCAATGACCTACTAAAGAAAGCAATGGGTTGCTCCAAACCATCCTCATTTTTCTGAAGTAAACATGCAGCAACAGTATGGAAAGAGGCAAATGAAAACAATTGAAATGGCTTGGAAAAATTAGGAGATTTCAGCACAAGAGCCATCTTGATTGCTTCCTTGATGTTCTGAAATGATTCAATTGCTTCATTCTCCCAATTAACAATTGCACCTTTCTTCAACATCTTGGAAATTTCTTTTGTGGTCTCTGCAAAGTTAGGAACAAATCTCCTAACAAAGTTTATTTGTCCAAAGAAGGACTACACACCTTTTATTGTTTTAGGGATCTAAAATTTGTCAATTGCAGCCACCCTTTCAGGATCAATCCTAACTCCATCCTTGGAAACAATGTGTCCAAGCAATTTTCCTTCCACAACCCCAAAAGCACATTTCTTTGGGTTGAGAGAAATGCCATACTCTAGTGCTCTAATGAAAATCTGCTCCAAGTGCATACAATGCTACTCTTCTTTCTTTGAAAAGGCAGTCAAATCATCCTGATAAACAACCAAGATTGAATCAATCAACCCTGCAAAAGCAACATCCATTGCTCTTTGAAATGTAGCACCTACATTTGTTAGTCCAAATGGCATCCTTACATATACATAGGTTCCCCATGGAGTAGTGAAAGCAGTCTTAAATTGTTCTGATTCTTTTACTTTCACTTGATTGTACCCTGAAAAACCATCCATCATAGATAAAAGTTCACAACCAGTCACTCTTTGCAACATGGCCTCCATATTTGGCAATGGATAGTTATCCTTCAAAGAAGATACATTTAGGTTTCTAAAGTCTACACACAACCTTATATCACCATTCTTTTTTCTGACTAGGACAAGGTTAGACACCCAAGTTGAATGTCTGATAGGCATGATTATTCCAGCCTCCCTAAGTTTTATAAGTTCTTCTTGCATTTTTGTAGCTAAGGTTGGGTTGATAGGCCTCTGTTTTTGTCTAAATGGTTTAGGTCCAGGCTTCAAAGGGATTTCATGCTGAAATAAATCTTCTCTATAGGCTTTCAAGTCCTCATATGACCAAGCAAAAACATGCTTATACCTTTTCAGCAATGCAATCAGCATGCTCCTGATGTGTGGTTTGAGCTATTTGCCAATGTATACCTTTTTGGGAGCATGAGATGTTCCCAAGTTTATCTCCTCCAGATCATTCTTGTTTGTTGGAGATGCTTTTCTAACAAATTGGTCCCTATTGTCAAAAGCTCTCTCTAAGGCTACCAGCCCTCTAGGGATTTTGTTAATCTTCAGCTGAATTACTTCTTTCCCTAAAAGGGTTTCTTTTCCATTTACAACTTCGACAAAGTTCTAAAAATCTATTTCTTGGTTCTCATATTCATCAATACAATGCAGAAATCTCAGTAAATCCTTATCATCATCAAACACTTGCCAACTGCATACATTATTTGGCACTGCAGGCCTAAGCTTGATTTCAACATTTGTAACATCTGACAAAGTTATATCATCTGGCCTTATGGCTACATTGGCTAGAAAATCTGCTTTGACATTTTTTGATCTTTCTATCCAATTTATTGAAAAAGCATCAAACAATTCAATTGTATCCCAAACAGCATGCTTGTATTGTTTCAACATTTTATTTTTTGATGCATACTTATCTCTAATTTGGGACACAATAAGCTTTGAATCACCAAACACTTTGAGCATCTTAATTCCATGCTTCAAAGCAACATTTAACCCTAATAACAGAGCCTCATACTCTGCAATATTATTTGTACAGGCAAACCTTAACAAGAAAGAAAATTGGAGAAGCTTACCAGTTGGAGATAGAAAAATAATTCCAGCACCAGAGCCTTCTTTTGAACAAGCTCCATTAAAATACATGGTCCAAAGACCTTGTTGATCCAATTCTTGAATGCAATTTTTTTCTCTTTTATCTTCCTTATCATCTGAGACAACTTTGAAATTTTCACAGTCAGTGTCTACAAAACATATATGCTCCTCTGATTCTTGATCCTCCACTGTCTCTGATGATCTTTTTTCTCTGATCAGTTTGACATCCTTGCCACTCATTGGGATCATGGCATATGACAGGTCCAATTGCATACTTCCACCAATCAGTGCTGCCCATCTTCTTGACAGCAACATGCCATACTGTGGCCTGATATCAACAACTGTTATGTTCATTTTATAGGTCTTTTCAGGATATGCTGCCAATCTAAAATCAACATCCTTCATGATTCCAATGACAGGTACCTCCCTAGCATCCATTGCATAGCATTTCCCACATGCCTTATCTATTTTTAATCCTGCTTGTTGCATAATGGCCGAAGGCATGATATTCATGGATGCTCCTGAGTCAAGCATACAATTTCTAATTACTTTCCCATTGATAACAAGGGAGACATCGAATGGTTCAACCTGTGAAGGGCATTTTGTCATGGTCATCCCTAGATATACCTCAGGAATCTCATCCTCTTCAATACACAGCTTGTTTCTTATCCTGAGTCTTAATATTCTGCTTGGCTTAACATGGTACTCTTGAAATCAAGGATATAGTCTTATTTCTGAATTCTTCAGCTTTCATCAGCTCCATTAGTGGAATAGAGACTTTTATTTGAGACAAGACCTGAGTGATGTCAAATGGAGCATAATTTTGAATAACAGTTGTAGCCTGATCCATAGTTTTACCTCTATCCTGAGATGATCCAGCTTTAGTTTTTATGGCTTTCTGACTATCATCCTTGTTCTGAAAATTCTTATTTTGATCCTCAACATGGGGAACTCTATTTTCTAGTCCTTAGGGATCATAACCTATTTTTTGCCTAAAATTTTGCCTATCATTGTTCCATTGCTTCTTTTATGTCTCATTTCCTTTATGACTGTGTACTGGCTGATTTGTAAAATTATCCTCTGGTTGGTGTGAGTTACTTGCCTGGGCTTTACCTCTTAAGTTGTAGTTGCTTTTGACTTGAGCAACTGCTGCAGCTATGAAGGCCCTAATTTCTTCATCAGAAGGTCTCCTCAAGTTATTTAGAAAACTGTGTGAATCCTGAGCATAGGCATAGTTGTCTTCATCATCTTCATCATATGGGAACTGCTGGCAGACCTGAGTTTCACCATTTGCATTTGCATCAGCATCATGAAAAGAGTATTCTCTATTTGTAGACAACATGTTGACATTATCATCTTCCATGCAATGAGGCTCATTACACTCATCATAGGCCATGACATTGTTATATAGAGACTGAGCAATCATACATTGTGACTGTGAATGAGGCATCTGACATATTATACACCAAGGGGTGTCATTAACAATATTAACAGCCTTCTTCAAAGGATCAGGGGTTTCCTTTGGATTTTGAGCTCTTTGATTTGTATTGCTGTGTGGAAGGATAGGCTTACCATTATGCCAATTGGTATTAAATGGCATATCATGTAATGATGGTCTCTTTTCCTGTCTTTGGTAAGCTTGCCTATCATGACCTATCCCTTTTTCACTTTTAGCCAATCTATAGCTTAGGTCCTTAATAACATTTGCCAATTTATCAATTTTGTCTTCAGGGGCAGATGTATTACCTTGAGTGTTTTGAGGTTTGTTTGGATTCTGCAGAATTTTCACATCATCCCTTCTGTTTGTTTTACCAGATGCCTTTCTATTATTTTCAATATTTGTTGCAACTTTGAAGGCATCTCTGAGGCTGTGAGGACCCTTGTCTCTTAATCCATAAGCTGTCTTGGCATCAAAAGCATTTATGTATAACACTATGCACATAGGTTCATTGGGCCTCAAGTCCTGTGGCAATTTGTTCAATACCTTCATGAATTTAGCATTGAAATCAACAACTTGTTCATTTGACCGTTTAGTGATACTAGTGAACTCATTTACAAAAAATCTAGGGTCAGTTTTGTCACCATATTGCTCCTTAAACATCCTTTTGAAATCATCCCATGATGAAATGCTTCTGTCAGGTAGACCTTTATACCATTCCTTGGCTTCATCAACTAAAGATTGCATAAATGATTTCATGAAAACATCCTCATGCTCAACCTCAAAGTTGTCCATGGTATTCTGAAAAGCTTTTAAATGGTCTTCTCCTGAGACAGCATTGTTTCCTGAAAATTTAGGCACTTGCAGCCTCACATGTTTGTCAACAGGGTTTGGATAACCAGGAATCCCATCAAAAATAAGCTGTCTGAACCTATCCAACTGCATTGGGTGCCTTTCAAATTGATTAACATTTACATTTCTATTTACATTTTGACATCTCACATTATTTAATGGAGCTCTGATGTTATTTGCATTGTGTCTTTGATCATTGTGCTGATTCTGTACTTCATTTCTTTGTTGATTTCTCTGCATATTTGTATTCTCAAGGGTAGGAATTGAATCATTTTGAGCAACTCTCAAAGCCTACACTTGCTGTCTTATATCATCTCTAATTTTTACTGCTTGCAGATATTCTAACTCAGCCCTTAAGCTCTTAATTTCATCAGCTAGTTCTTCCTCTCTAGGCATAGAAGAGGATGGTTTCATCATATTCTGATCATCATTATCATCATCCCTTAAGGATTTAGCCTCTTCAAATCTATCAGGGGAATCATGAAAAGGACGTTCTTGAAACATCTCTGACCTTATTCTCAAACCATTACCTTGCTGTCTTTCATACACATTCTAGATTTCAGCCTCAGTGTTTGAAAAATAAGGTACTGTCTTCTCTGAGGATCCTAGATTATCCTAAATAAAATCATTTTTCTTGGGGCTAGGAGAACCATCTTGATTGGCTCAAACAGTCCCCTTTTTTCTATACATCATTTTTATGGGTAACTCTTCGAATAGAGTATTACGCTGGGATCTTCTCCCTTGCATACAAATTCTTACTTTACCGGTTGGGAGATTAGTTCGGAGTCGCCACCTATTACTAGGAACTGTTTTCCTTTAAAAATTAGGGTTCTTTCACAAGTCCCCAGTGGAGTCACCAAAATTTGTTGGTTTTTTCCTAGATTGGATGCTTACTCCCAGATTTCCCTACAAGGTAGTGATCAATGATCAACAGGATCTCTAGGCCAGGGGCCAACAGTATAGGAGATAGACTCTATTTTTATCTCCTCTTCTTCTTTAGGCTCTGTAAAACCTAGGGGGGTATTCCCTACTCAACATCCATGAGAATATGAATACAAAGGCTGGGATGTTGACATGAAGCAGATAAGTCCTCCTGTAAGTAGACTAAGACTGCAAGATAAGAACAAAGGGGCTAGCTTTGGGCCTGTTTTCAGTTGTAGACAAAGGACTTAGGATCCTACAACTAATTCTACTATCCTAATGGTTGTTTTGGAGTTTGATTTTGATTTTGTGTTTGGATGCAGAGCTAGACCTGGTGTATAACCTCAACACAGAGCTAGATTGGTGCCTATCCAGGGCTTGGAGTCAATAGACATACACATGCAAATGTTCAGCACAAACATAACAAGACTGGATTCAAGGGGATTTCATCATATTTGCCTTACAAATATATCCCAGAATAGAGTGTTTATACATCTCTACTTATGATATCCTTACTACAATATACTTTCCTCAATACTTAACCTGAAAATAGTTTAATCTATCCCTTGAACAGAAGTTAAGAGATCAAGCATTCAATATAGTAAACCTATATCCTAGAACCCAAGACACCCCTTAGATATCCAGATTCAAAAGGAAAGCATATTCAATACAGGAGATAGACAACAAAACACATGCAATATAACATTACTCATCTAAATCAGCATGAAACCAATGAATTTATGCACAAAACATAAGACATGAGACTCATAAACTCACAAAATCCACTGCACAGAGCAACTAGGTCAGTTGTATTGTATTACAGAGCTAGAAGATGTCCAACTTTCAACAACCTTCAATTGAGTAGCATCATCTGCTCTTTATAGCAAAACTATGTACTGGACAAATTAGTTACAAGGGAGGCCAAAAATCCCGCCAGATACACAGTATCAGAAAAATGGTGCTCAAAATCAGTAAATGTAGTCGGTGGAGGAGAAGACAGGAAGGGGCCTCGAGCCATGCGCCACCGCCTGGGATTGATATCTTCAATCACACCGTAGATCCATCCACAGTCTTGCAACAAACACCATTACTACTTCACCTACCCACAGCCTCTGGAAATGCAACAGCAGCGCGTCCAAGGAGTTTTCCTGCCTAAAAACAACCGCAGAAACTCGAGAAAAAACCCTTGCTGTAGGTTCAAAACGTGGCCGTCGATGATTTCCCTCCCGTCACTGCGATTAACGGTGTCAAAAACATTGAAAAGTCACCAGCCAACGAAACTGTGCCACATAGGCACCTCAAGTTTCCAACGCTGGGTCATCGCTTACCTTTTCCCTTTACTTCCCCACCGAGAGTCTACTGCCGAAACCATGTGTGGAAGCCACCACGTGGCAAGCTCCACGGCACCCATGAAACATTAGAGACCCTCCATTTTACTTTTGAGAAAGGGACATGTGGCGGCCTCTGCAGTGTCTCTGAAACGTAAAGACCCTCCTTGAAGCTCATGTGGGTGCTGACACATGTTGCCTTCCGCGACACTGAAGAAATATTAGGAAGCAATTCAGAAACTTATGTGGAAGCAGACACTTGGCATTGTCTGCGGCACTTGAGAAACACTTCACTGGGACCGACCATCGTCTTCGCTAAATATTGAAACATGTAGAAACTTGAGAGAAACAGGTTGAAGTCCCAGGAGCCTCCGCCATGTGTCGCACTCTAACACATTTGATACATATGCTGGGGCCCACCTTAGTGTTTCACTTATCGTTGCAATAAAAAGAAACAAACCTGCGGAAGCTGACACATGTCACGCTCCGCAGTAACTATGAGGGACACACGGCGCTTTCCTCGCACCCGTTGAAACATATAGAAACTGCCCCCACCGTTTGACACTTGGCGCCTTCCGCCCATGCAAAAACATTAGAGAAGGGGCCCTTGAAACTTCAAGCGGAGGCCGACACTTGGTAGGATCCGCGGCCACCAAAGAAACTGAGAAACACTTTTGAAACTCCTGCTGAGGCAGCCACTTGGCATCATCCACTGCAGCTTAGAAACTTTAACGGGACCCACCATGTCTGTGCCAAACTATGAAACAAATAGAAACAAATGCGGAAGCTGACACTTGTCGGCTTCCCAGCAGTTACAAGGGACAGATGGTGCTTTCCGTGGTAGCTTAGAAACTTTATAGAAAATCAAGCGGATAGCAACACATGGCAAGCTCCGCGTTGCCGTGAGAAACATTAAGGATCTTTTAGAAACATATGCGGAAGCCGCCACTTGGCACAGTCAGCGGGCCTTTAGTTACTTTCCTTTGTGTCCCTCGGGTGCCTCCACATGGTGCCCTCCGCGCCACTCTTGGAACATATAAGAAACTCGATGAAACTTTGGCGGAACCCGACACGTGGCGCCTTCCACGCGTTCAACTTGAAACACAAAGGAAATGCTTAAAGGGTCTTTGAGACTCAAGCGGAAACTGACACATGTCGAGTTCCGCGGCTAGCAACTTAAAGCAACACTAGAAACAGCTTTTGCCACATGGCACGCTCTGCGCTACGGTTATCAGTTAGAAAGAAAAGTGCGGCATGAATCAAGGCTCGACACTTGGCGGATGCCACAATACTAGCAAAGGGAAACGCTCATAGCCATACTCAGAAACAATTTTAGACATAGGAAACTGAGACCCGATACGCATCTAAAATGTATCTAACTCAAATTTTTATCATTTTCAGGGGCCGATAGTAATTTTAGCAACAGAACAAGATCCCGCAACTCAAAAATTTCAGGGTTTGAAGGAAAAAATTAGCAAACATTCAAGATTAAAACCCTAGACATAAATAATTACTAACAGATTGTATAGTTCTCTTTGTATAAATGTAGATTGCTCAATAACATTGTGAAACCATGTTTGCAACAAGCGGATGTAGGTTGTATGCGTGCTCAAAAGATCGATGTGCTCAATGATACGATGAATGCTCAAAGCGCTGGAAGGATGCCTAAGAATAAATGATCGAAGAGCATTTGTTAAGAGATGAGGGGGGTTTATATAGGTTTCAATAAAGATCGATCAACGGATGAAATAAATCCATAGAATGAATGGTTGAGATAAATCAAATAACTCATGCTGAATGTGCACACGACATGTGTCACTCCAAAAAGGTATTTTTATTAAGATAATTACTTTTTTGATAAAGATAGATTTGATTTCATAAATTAGAATTCTTTTTCTTCTAATTCATGAGTTGATGAAAATAAGATAAATTAAAGCCAATTAAATTAATTTTAGATTTGCCTTTTTTTAGATTTCTAAAAATAAGACTGATTGTGCACATGAGTTAACATGATATTTTCAGAGGAATTGGAAAGATAATTGAAATTAAATAAATAAATTTATTTAATTGATTGTTCATGATTTTGAAGAATATATAAGATATGAAGATTATAAATAAAATACTTGATTATATTTTATTTTTAGAGATTAAGATAATTTAAATAAATTTGCATGATTTATTTAAATTTGGAAGAACAATTTGATTTAATTAAATAATGTAAATTATTTAATTGTAGACAAGAGAGGATTTGTGATGAATTAATTAAATAATTAGATTTATTTAATTAATGTAGACTTGAAATTCGAAAAAAAGATAATGATTTAATTAAATAATAAAAATTATTTAATTTTGGAAGAAAATAGAGGAATTTAATGAAATAATTAAATAAAGAGGATTTATTTAATTAATGTTGAAAATATGTGGTTTGGACGAATTTGATGAAATTAATTAAATAATTAGATTATTTAATTAACGTTGAAATGCAGGTGATTAGACAGAAATGTAAGTGATGTGATGACTTGGTCATTTTTGGATGTCTACAGGATGTTTGGGATTTTAGGAGGGTGGATGCTCCACTTGCATTAGGTGCTTTTTGCTTAGGGACCCAAACCATTTTGGTTTTGAAATTATCTTTTGGGGATGTGCATTTGGGTAGTCTTTTTGAGTTTTGATTTTGCTTTGATTCTTTGTATGGGTGCCATGTGGCATGAGGGTTATTAGTATTTTTTTCCTTTATGAGTGGAGACATCAAAAGTTTGATTTCTGAATCCCATGGGGGTGTTTGGGATAGATTCATATTTAATCAATGTGTGCATTTGTTGATCATGAGTATGAATTGTAGGGGATTTATAGAAATGAGATGTATGGATAGATTTGTGGTTGAAGTGATAAGGGGATGTGAGGATGGGAATATTAGGATTTGGAAGGAGTGGAGGTAAAGTGGATGGAGGGATGTTAGGAGTTGGAAGAAGTGGAGGTAAATTAGATGGAGGGAGATGGATGACCATCACATGCCTTTTGGGTTCGTAGGATGATGGAGGAGGGATGGAAACATATGTTTTATGGGTGCGATGAGGTGCACCTAGTTTGGGCATAGATGAAGTGGATTTAGGAGGTAGGGATGTGGTACCAACATATTTGGATTGACTTCCTTGAGATATATAACCAATACCATATGGTTTGGGAGAGACTTTGACATAGATGGGTTCCAAGTTACCTTGCTCATGAAGGCCTAAGCCTTTGCCTTGATAATTCATTTTTTGGAACATACGATGTGCAATGGGATGCTTATTTTTGAGGATACAAGACATGAGTTCTTTATTGGATCACAAAGGTGAGGTGGTAGACACAGGTTGTTCTTTTCCTAAGGAAGAACACTCGTGGATGAAAGTAGCCAGACTATGTGAATAAGTTGATGGATTTGAAATGGGATCACTATGAGATGGTGAAGGAGCAATAGTATCTTGATCATCAATATGCGTATTAAGATCCAATGTATTTGTTTGATCATCTATGTGCTTGTGGGGACCAAGTGTCTCATCAATGAAAGTGGATGTTGTGGGATCATGGATAGGAGTGGTGGAGGTTTCTTGAGCATGGATATTATTGGGACCATGAGTGGAAGGAATGACAAGCTCTTGATCCTAGAATGCATAAAGTTGACTTAGAGGATCATCATGGTTTTCTTGATCATAGATAGGATCTCGATCATATATGGGAGCTTGATCATAAATAGGATTAAGTGTGCTAAGGATGGGATCATTTTGCTCAGGGATAGGTTCATCCTCATAGGTAATATCTTGATCATAAAAAAGGTATAGGTTGTGGATGGGTTGAATGGAAAGGATTTGATCTTGATTTGGTAAGGAGCAAAGTTGATCATGCTTTGGATTTGACTCTTGACATAACTCTTGAGTTTGAATGGAAGTGGAAGTGGGAAATGCTTGGATAGGCTCAATGGATGATGTGGGATGAATTGGGTTTATGGTAAGTGTATCTTTAAGAACATTTGAAGGTTCTTGGATAGTTTAAAGGATAGGGATATGATGACATGAGGGTGGTGGTTGATTCCTTGCTAGTATCCAATGGATAACATCCTTCATTAGTATATGGGTAAATGGACATACAACAGATGAAGAATAATGGTAGACGGTGTAGGCTTATGTATAAGATTAGGATTGCATGTACTAGATGGGGATGAAATTGGATGAGTGGATTTGGATTTCTCCATATCTTTTCTTTTGCTTTTAGAGTTTGCAAAGAATCTTTGGAGAAAATCGTTCAAGGATTTATTGGTGGATGGATTAGAGCTTGGAAGGTTTGATGGTGGTGCTGGTGTAGGACTAGTAGGGTTTGGTATACGCATTCTATTGGATGGTGATGGAGTTTCCATATGAATGGAGGGATGAGGGAAGCTAGTAGATGGATATATGTATGATTCCAAACTTGAGGTGGTATTTCCCTTGTCAAGAGTATCATTAAGATGGCTTAAGGATTCTGCAAAGTTCTCATCATCACCTGGATCTACAAGATTCTCATCATCACTAGGAACAAATTTTGGGTCACCTCGGAGTACATATGGTTTTGGATTTAGCCTAGATTTATTGATGGTCACAACTATTTTGACGAATGAAGATTGGACTAGGTCCAAGGATGAGAATATGAGAGGTCTGACAAATGATTATGTAGGCAATGATTTCTTGTGCTATGATGGATAGACACAATGATGTAATAATCAAGAGAGGGTATGCTAAAGTAGGAGATGATGAACTCCAAGCAAGTTACCCTATCCTAAGATGATGATATGTTCCCTAACTCAAGGATGATGAACCTCAAGTGATACGGGAGATTAATAGCCAAAGGTTTGATTTCAAGACCTAAGAAGAGCAACCTAAGTGCAAGCTAAAGGTTTTTCTTGAATAGTGATGGATATGCAAGTGTGTATGACTGACTGGGATGTTTTAGATATGCAATGACTCAAGACTGAAACCCTAGAAGATCAGAATTGAAGAATGATGCCCAAAAGACTGGATATGACTGTGTTTTCACTTCTCTTTTTAGGAACAATGGACTGGTGTAGAGGGATAGTTTTGCAGTTTAATTTTTTTGAAGTTTCGCAAGGTTGAGATGTTGCAGATTCCTAGGTGTGATGTTTGGTTGAGATTTGTTTCAAGAACACACATCAATCATAGAAGACACATGGCAATCAAATTGGCTATTTTTGATGACATCTTGATGTTTTACAAACACTTGTAGACATGCACAATCCTAGGCTAGGCAAGGACAATACTTGCTGAGTTCCCACTTGAATTTCTCTAGTTGCACCTATTTAAAGTGGATAGCTCCATAAACTTGGTGGCACGGGCTCCCCCTTACAGTGCACTCACTTCTCAGGCACACCAAGTTCTACGAGAATGTGGGATGACTTTAAAGGTCTGACCTTTTGCGCCAGTAAGTAGAGGGATTTTGGCCACTAGACAAAGGTTTGTAGTGAATATCCAAGGGACTGGTACCTTACGAGCATCTAGCAAGCCACTTAAGGCTTTAACTAACCCTACTAGGAGTTTTGATATACACAAAGGTATGCCTCCTTTCGAGCTAGCACTGTACGGTAAGCATTAATATTGGTTTGGACTTGGCTTTCACCTTATCCTAATTTGTATAGCAGATTGGATGAAAGTGCCTCTTGGGGTCGCAAATGAGTTCTCCTTACATATGTGTCTCAAGAGTAGGCCCACTATAAAGGATAACACAAAAGCAAGACAAGTACATGTTTTTGATCTCCAGGCTCGTACTAAGATGTAAGGAGAGAGCATACACATGTAACTTGCTCACACTCGCATGGGGTTCATTTTAAGTCCAAATCCAAATGTGTGGGTGGTTATACAAAATGTCAAAGGAATGCTTTTAGATCACCGAGTGGTGCAAGAGAAGAGCATACACATTCAATGACAAAAATGCAAATCACAAGACATGGCAAACACTTTGTTAATTTTAATCCTTGCTTATGATGGGACAAACACTTGAGTTTATTTTTATACCAATGAATCCAAATGTGATCTAATCTATAAAAAGAAGACACAATGTTTCAAGATTAGATTATTTGACAATCGAACCTGCAACACACTGATTAGTACTTTGCAAAATAGTCTTTGACAAGTGTAAAGCTGCAAGTAAAATAAATGAATCTAGAGAATTTGCAATGTTTTTGGACAAATGGCTTGCACCACAATGTAGTTCTCCAAGTTAGCTTTCTGATGCCTATAAAATCATGAAAATCTGATAATAATTGAAAAAGTTATGCCTGTTTGCACAAAACAACGTCCAAGGATTAGAAATAGGCACTCTGGACAATGTGCTAGCTTCGTGTTTGACAATTTGGGTAGATTAGGGTCACATGCAAGAAGTTAGGCTGAATATTTGATAGTTCGTTATGGTTTGCAGTAACCGTTATGGCGTGGAAATGATGGTCACATACCATAGTTTGTACAATTTTACAGTTAAGAAATGTTATTTACTTGCATATCATGATTTCCAAGTTGACAATCAACCATATGACTGTAGTCACAAATAAGAATGCCAATGACTGAATTTATGATCACGTAAAGTAGTTTTTGATGGGTGGTTTAAAACCCATGGTCCAAAGTCTTATGCCAAAAATGTGACGGTTAAGGTAATAATGATCAATGTTAAAACAGTCATCGCCTAGGTCAAAACAAATATTACAGCTGACAGCACAAAGTTTGTATTAACACTAACAAGATATCAAATATTATATCCAATCATTGTTTACAAAGGAACCCTAACTAATTACCAAGAAACCCACGAACAACTTAGTAGGTGTAGGATTGCAATTTAATCACTGAAAATAGTACAAAGATCTAGACCTTTCAAGGTTGCAACCATTGTAGAAAGGAGTTTTATGTCGTAGGAAATATGAAAATCCACGAAAATGAGTGGGCATCTAGCACATAGTGATGTTCCTACACCTAAAGAAAGATGACATTAAATAACCACATAAACACAATGTGGCGTTCTGATTTAAACAACCGTTGCCCGAATCCAAATTATTTACTAGCATTTGCACCCATAGGATGTTCAAGGAATACATTGATAGAAACAACAGACAATGTTAGAGAATTTTCCAAGATGCATTATTTTTTCTTTAAGATGTGAGATAATGTTTGAGTGTTATAACGATCACTTATAATTGGCAGATAATGAACCTGGCATCTGCAAAACAATATAGTAATGTGGTACTAGCTCCAAGAACAACTAACAACAATTGAATGCATATGACACTCAGTGCATTACAAAGCTGAAACAATAAAATGTTAACCCTAATTTCAAGAAACTAACAAACAACAATGATTGCGATATGTAAACTCAACCAATCTGCCATAAGTTTGGAATCATACACAATATTGCGATATATAAACTCAATCAATCTGCCATGCCTAACAGCTAGAATTCCTCCAAAACAAGGTAAATGTTAGGGTCGATGCTATCAAATGCAAGATTAATATGCTATTAAAAGAACATGGTCAATAAATCCATAGCAAACAATGTCATCATCTGGCGAACAACTCAGGTAATCAATGATTAATGAAGTGATTTTTTTGCAATAAAAAAGATGGGGACAAATATCCTGCAATTGTTCTAGAAGTAATATGAAAGAATATACTAATACTTAATAGTGCAATTGGTAGTTATAAATGACTCTTGTAGTTATATATGCAAAAGTATAGGAGCATGGCGCACAAATGCAAAGCAATTTAAAAAAAACTCCATTATCAATCGATTACAAAGACTCAGAAGAAGAAGCATTACAAACATAAATCATCAATAAATAAAACCTTACAAATGAAAATAATTCTCTTGTTTGTCCTGCACAATGTTTACACAAACGATGGGTTAGCAAGAATTCGTTCACATCAAGTTCAATAAATGTGAGCATAAAATATAAATTTGTAGCACAAACCTTAAAATCTATATTTAATGCGACATTAAAGATTGCAACAAAAGATCATAACAAACTATTGAAAATCAAATCAAATAAATGTTACCAAAGACGTTTGGAATGTGGTTGCTCAGAAATTCTGCATAACTCCAATGTGAATTTTGCTGGAGGGGGGGGGGGTAAATGAGATTGAAATTGATTTTTATAAAAGTTGGTGAAAATTGGTTTGGGTAGTTGGATGGAAAAAGGTAGGTATATTAATGGGTTTGAATGGTTTTTAATTTGTTTTTGCAAATGAATTTAGGTTTTGGATTAAAATAATAAATTAAGTTTATTTAATTTATTATTTTCAGGAGGTTTTTGGGTTCATAGGTAAATAATCAATTAATTTTAATTCATTATTTATGAGATATGGTAAAATGAAGGATTTAACTAATTAACATTAATTAAATCACATGCAGGGTAATAATAGATTAAATGAAATATTTAGGGATTATTAGGGATAATTATGGATTTGGGGATAATCAGGGATAATGAAAGATTTGGTCAATTTTGGATGTCTACATTATGTATGTTCCAAGTTCCATGATGATTGCACTATCGGAAGAGTGTTTTGTTGTTGACTGCTTGAAGATAGTGTTGTCTCTATGAAGGTGTTATGTGTAAGACAATGGAATGCTCCCTATTCCTCCACAATTGTAGATATGGCCATGCGGTTCTGGAATTGTGTTTGGGATGCAGTGAAGGTGATAAATCTAAGTTTTCAGATCATTTTTCCTTCCACTATGAAATTTATGCATGATAGAGTATTGGCATGTGTTCTGGAAGAGTATGCTAGTGTTGAAGGCCTGTTGGAATGCTCTGCATTCCTATGGAAATGAATGATTACCCTTGTGGTTTTGAGGACTTGTTTATGGATGTGTATTACATGATTCCTTGTAGTTTCAAGGTTCTTGGTTGTTCACAACTCAATTTTTCAAATGACATGTAGCAGTGTGTTCTAGATGATAGATTATTCCCAGAGTTCATGATTGAAGTTGTGTAGCATAATTCTTTGATGTGTGGTGGCAAAGGAGTGTTTGGGGATGTTGTATGAGTCATGTGGACTCATTTGGAAAAGTTTCATGAAGATCTTTCTTGTTTCCAGTACCGCACAAAGTTTTCAAGTTGATGTGGCCATTATACTTCAAGTCTTCATGTGTTTTGCTTAAAGATGTCCTATTTCCAAATGAGCAGAGTGTGCAGATGTAATTTCTTGGTGTTTAAAGCTGTGAAGGATGTTTTGGACCTAGTTAAGCAAGTGTTAGTGTCCACAAGGCATGAATCTTCTGCTGGTGTAACATGTGGTTTCAATTAGGACATATTTTCTACATGTTTCATAATGTGTGTTGTCCCGCCGACTTGTAAATGTATTTTTCATGTTGTATCTAGTTGAAAAGCAATGTAATCAATGTAATATCATGTATAAATAGTGAATCAAATTGAGTGAGGTGAAGTGTGATTGCAAGTTGATTGAAAAGCTCACAAGTAGATAAAAGGCAAAATGAATGCATAGTTGATGTATGACTGAAAGAGAAAGAGCAGAAGTTGTTGATGCTATCCTGATTCATCTTAAAGAATTATATACGATAGTGATCAAGTATAGCTCGTGTGCCTAACTGATTAGATCATCATAAGAAAGTGTGAAGAGACAGAAGTGCAATCATCAAAGGTGCGAGTTTCAATGTCAGTTTTTAGACAGTAGAAAGAATGTCATACTGTAATCTTTTGTAAGAGTGTTCTCAATTCAGGGAGTAGTAGCTTCCTTGGGAGTGACCCTGAAACAAAGTCTTCAGGGAATAGTAGCTTCCTTGTGAGTGACCCTAAATCAACATTCTTCAGGGAGTAGAAGCTTCCTTGGGTTGTATCCCTAAAACAAAGTTGTTATTTGAGCTTCATATATTGTGTTTTAATCCTCACCATGGTTTTTCCCTTCTATTGTTTTCCATGTATATTTGGTGTCATGTGTTGATGCACATTGTGTTAATCTTTCATGTTCATGTTAATGCTATGATGATTAAGATTTAATCTGCTCTGGATAAGTTGAACTTGTTAAAATTGAAAATTATTTAGATTCTAATTCACCCCCCCCAGTATCTTGGTGTGTTCAATAATTGGTATCAGAGCTAAGTTCTTTTGAGGTAAGCTTAACCAATTGAGGAAGGTCCAGGATGGTACATAATGGATCTAGAAAGATACATAGGTTTGATGGAACAAATTATACTTTTTGGAAGCTAAGGATGGAAGCTTATATCAATTCTCTAGGGTGTGGTGTTTGGGAATTTGTCAAGTCTGGTTACATTGTTCCTGCTACTATTCCTACAGATGGAGATGAAGTTAAGAAGTATGATAACAATTCCAAGGCAAAGTTTTCTATCATGAGTGGGTTAGTTGATTTAGAACTTTCAAAGGTAATGAGTTGTAGTTCTGCTCAAGAAGTTTGGGATAAACTTAAAACCATTTATGAAGGAGATAAGAAAGTAAAGCAATCCAAGATGCAAATTTTTAAGAGAAAATTTGAGAATGTAAAAATGTCAGAGGATGAAGACATTGCTGGATACATGTTCCAGGTGAATGAAGTGGTCAATGGAATTATAGGTCTTGGTGGAGAAGTAAAAGAAGACAAGGTTGTGAAAAAGGTTCTGAGGTCTCTTCCCAAATCTTATAGTCATAAGGTATCTGCCATTGAGGAGAATGTAGACTTGGATACTTACATTGTAGATAAATTATTTGGTTCCCTTACTACTTTTGAAATGAGAGAGTTTGACAGTGATGCTCCAAAGAAAGAAGCTGCTTTGAAAGACAATGTGAAGATAAAGGAAGAAGTTGCCGATGAAGATGAAAGCTCTGATAAAGTTGAAGCAAATTTTGTGAGAAGACTGAAGAAAGGTACTGGCAAATACAAAGGTAAGTTACCCTTCAATATGTTTCAATTGTGGAAAAGTTAGTCATTTTGCTTCTAAATGTCCTTTCAAAGAATGAAGGGGTAGTAACAGAAGAGACAAGTTCAAGAGAAGTCTGTATTCCATAGAAAGTAATTATTCTTCAGAAGATGAGGATCATGATGATTCAAATGATGAAACACTTTTCATGGCCCTGAGTGTTGGTAACAAAAAGGATGATGCTAGAACCTATGAGAAGACTAATGCCTTGCAAATAGAACAATGAAAGATCAATGGTTGTATGGACTGCCTTTCATGCAAGAGAAGAATCCAAGGCTTGGGTAATTGATAGTGGATTCTCAAATCATATGACTGATGATAAGAAGTTTATCAGCCTTGAGAAGTGGGATGGTGGTGCTATCCAATCTGGTGGTGATGAGTTAGCACAAATTTGTGGAAAAGGAGCTATAACTATTGATGGTAAGAGCATGACTAAGGATGTCCTCTATTTCAAAGGACTAAAACAAAATCTTCGCAGTGTCAGTCAGATGTGAAGAAAGGGGTATAATCTCACCATTCATTAATGGCTGTGAAATCAGAAAGGTAGGGTTTGGAAAACTAGTTGCAGAAGGTATCAAGACATATGGTGACATCTATCATCTAAAGGAGGTAAATGGAAGAACATGTTTTTTGGCTCAATCCAGTGAGTGTTGGTTGTGGCACAAGAGAATAGGACACAACAATTTTGATGATATGGTAAAGATTAGTTCCACTCATGCAGTGAGAGATATGCCTAAGATAATCAAGCCTATAAATGCAAAATGCAAAGAATGTCAAATGGGAAAGAAAATAAAGACAAACTTGAAAAACAAGGAGTATTCCTCTTTAAAGACATTAGAGCTAATTCACACTGATCTATGTGTCCCTACAAGAGTAAAGAGTCAACAAGGTGAGAGGTATTTCATGTTGCTTATTGATGATTATTCTAGAATGACTTGGGTTACTTTCTTAAGAGAAAAATCAGATGTCCTTGATAAATTTAAAGCGTTCAAAGATATGGTTGAGAATGAAGTAGATGCCAAGATCAAATGTTTGAGGTTTGATAGAGGAGGTGAGTTCACTTCAAATTAATTTGAGAAGTTTTGTGAAGATAATGGTATTAGGAGACATCTATCATCTCCTAGGACCCCTCAACAAAATGGGATAGTGGAAAGGAAGAATAGGACTATGCAGGAGATGTCTAGGGCAATGTTGAAATATGTAGATCTGCCTGATATGTACTAGAAGGATGTAGTTCATACTGCTATCTATCTAATTAACAGAGTGCAATTGAGGGTCAACAACACTAAGACCCCTTATGAGCTATGGTATGGAAGACTTCCCATAGTCAGATACTTCAGGATCTTTGACAGAAAATGCTATATCAGAAGAGATGAAGAAGACCTAGGAAAGTTTGATTCAAGAAGTGATGAAGGAATCTTTATTGGCCACTCAACCAGAAGCAAGGCTTATAGATGCTACAACAAGAGGTTGGGGAAGATGATTGAAAACAAAAATGTCAAGATAGATGAAGACCTGTATCAAATCTCACATGAATTAAAGGACTCTAAATCTGATATCTTTCCATACATTGTAGATGAAGAAGAAGAAGTAAAAGAAGAAAATGAACAAGAACCAGAGTTGATGCCTAAGACTCCAACTAAGTATGTTCAGAAGAACCAATCAACAAATTAGATCATTGGAGATAAGGATGAAGGTGTGCAGATAAGAACACTTGCTAAGACACATGAGCAAGTAAACTTGTGTTTGTTATCAAAGGTGGAACCCAAATACTTTGTTGATGCTAGCAAAGATGATGGATGGGTAAAAGCCATGGAAGAAGAATTGGATCAGATTGAGAAGAATTAGCCATGGGAATTGGTTCCTAGACCAACAAATAAGAATGCTATAGGAACAAAATGGGTGTTTCAGAACAAACTAAATGAAGAAGGTGAAGTTGTAAGGAACAAGGCAAGACAGGTTTGCAAAGGATACACACAAGTTGAAGGTATTGATTTTGAGGAGAATTTTGCTCCGATAGCAAGGATGGAGGCAATTAGGATGTTCCTTGCTCTTGCTGCTCATAAGAACTTCAAGGTATATCAGATGGATGTTAAGTCACCATTTCTGAATGGTGACCTAGAGGAAGAGGTTTATATGGAACAACCAGATGGTTTCTAGATATTAGAAGATCTGGACATGGTGTATAGACTCAAGAAGGCTCTATATGGTCTTAAGCAAGCACCTAAAGCTTGGTATGCTAGGTTGGATAAGTAATTACTTCAGCATGGATTCAAGAAAGGTACTACAGATAGCAATCTTTACATCAAGGAAGAAGGAGACATGATATTGATAGTTGTAGTATATGTTGATGACATCATCTTTGGTGGAGATGATGATATGTGTAAGAGGTTTGCATAGGAGATGCAAAAAGAGTTTGAGATGTCTATGATTGGTGAAATGTATTTCTTCCTTGGGCTTCAAATTACTCAGCTAGATGGTGGTATCTTTATTTCTCAAGCTAAGTATATCAAAGAGTTGTTGAAGAAGTTTAGTATGGAGGATTCAAAACTAGTGAGTACTCCCATAGTCACTGGATGTCACATGAGCAAAGATGATGATTCTTCAGAGGTGGATCAGACTATCTATAGCTCTATGATTGGAGCACTGCTATACTTGACTGCTTCTAGACCTAATATTATGCATGCAGTATGTGTGGTTTCCAGACATCAAACCAATCCAAATAAAACACATGAGAAGGCAGTGAAAAGGATATTCAGATACTCGAAAGGAACTCTAGACTATGGCCTATAGTATCCAAGAGGTAATGATTTTGATTTGAGTGCTTACACTGATGCTGACTAGGTTGGTTGTGTTGATGATAGAAGAAGTACAAGTGGTGGTGCTTTCTTTTTAGGAAGCAAATTAGTTTCATGGCACAACAAGAAGAAATATTCAGTGTCCTTTCTACTGCAAATGTAGAGTACATTGCAACAGCATCCTGCTGTACTCAAGTGTTGTGGATGAAGCAAACCCTGAAGGATTTCATGGTATTGTATGATGATCCTATTCTAATCTTGTGTGACAATACAAATGCTATCAATATTTCCAATAATCTAGTGATGCATTCTAGAACCAAGCATATAGCAATCAGGTATCACTTTTTGAGAGAGAAGGTTGAAAATAAGGAAGTGAAGTTGGAATATGTTCCAACAAAGGATCAAATAGTAGATATTTGCACAAAGGCTCTTGCAAAGGATAATTTTAAGGATCCCAGTCAGAGGTGAGGGGTAATTTCCCCTCCTTCTTGCTAGATGCATAATGGTGCATATGTCCAGGGAGATTTCATGTTATATCTTGTTCTTGGACTAATGGTGGATACCTCTCAGGGGGATCAGGTAGTGGTTGCTGATGTTAGGGGGAGTTTTTTTGCTACAAGAAGAAGTCATGCCCTAAGAAAGATTGTGTAGGTATGTGCTCTCTGATTGAGGTAGTGGTTTCCCTTTGTCCTTGGTGTCAAAGGGAGAGAGAAGCAAAGATGTGTTGCCATAAATGCCAAAGGGGGAGATTGATACACATATGGTTCCTAGGGTTGACATTGATGTCAACACTGTCACTAGGTTGTCATTGATGTCAACACTATCATGGTGGAGTGATGGTTTTCATGGTTGGATGTCATGTCCCATCCAACAAGAGAAGAAGATACAGTTCATGGTTGAATGCCATGTCACATCCAATAAGAGAAGGGAGAACATATAGTTCATAGTAATATGGGAATTAGAAGCATGAAGATGTTCAGATGTATTGCTAATGTTACTGATGACCTAAAGCATGTATGTTCCAAGTTCCATGATGATTGCATTACCAGAAGAGTTTTTTTTCTGTTGACTGATTGAAGATAGTGTTGTCTCTGTGAAGATGTTCTGTGTAGGACAATGGAATGCTCCACATTCCTCCGCATTTAAAGATATGGACATGAGGTTCTAGAATTGTGTTTAGGATGTAGTGAAGGTGATAAATCCAAGTTTTTAGATCATTTGTCCTTTTGCTGTGAAAGTTATGCATGATAGAGTACCGACATGTGTTCTAGCATAATATGCTAGTGTTGAAGGCTTATTGGAATGCTCCACATTCCTCTAGAAATGAATGATTGCCCTTGAAGTTTTGAGGACATGTTTATGGATGTGTATTACATGCTTCCTTGTAGTTTCAAGGTGCTTGGTAGTCTGCAACTTAGTTTTTCAAATGACAACATGTTGCAATGTGTTCTGGATGACAGATTGTTCTCAAAGTTCATGATTAAAGATGTGCGGCACAATTCTTTGATGTACGGTGGCAAAGGAGTGTTTGGGGATGTTGTATGAGTCATGTGGACTCATTTGGAAAAGTTTCATGAGGATCTTTCTTGTTTCTAGTACCGCACAAGGTTTTCAAGTTGATGTGGCCGTTATACTTCAAGTCTTCATGTGTTTTGCTTAAAGCTGTCCTATTTTCAAATGAGCGGAGTGTGCGGATGTAATTCCTTAGTGTTTGAAGCTATGAAGGATGTTTTGGAGTTGGTTAAGCAAGTGTTTGTGTCTTCAGGGCATGGATCTTCTACTGGTGTAATGTGTCGCTTCATTTAGGACCTATCTTCTACATGTTTCATAATGTGTGTTGTCTGGCTGACTTGTAAATGCATTTTTCATGTTGTATCTAGCCAACAAGCAATGTAATCAATGTAATATCATGTATAAATAGTGAATCAAATTGAGTTAGGAGGGTGTGATTGCAAGTTGATTGAAAAGTTCACAAGCAGATAAAAGGTAGAATCAATGCATTGTTGATGTGCAACTGAAGGAGAAAAAGAAGAAGTTTTTGATGCTGTCCAGATTCATTTTGAAGACTTATATGTGACAGTGATAAAGTGTAAAGTGTGCATAACTAATCATATCATTAGAAGAAAGTGTGAAGAGGCAGAAGTGTAATCATCAAAAGTGTGAGTTTCAATGTCAGGTTTGAGACAGTAGGACTGTCATACTGTAATCTCTTGTAAGTGTGTTCTCAATTTAGGGAGTAGTAGCTTCCTTGGGAGTGACCCTAAAACAAATTCTTTAGGGACTAGTAGCTTCCTTGGGTTGTAGCCCTAAAACAAAGTTGTTATTTGAGCTTCATATATTGTGAGTTAATCCTCACCGTGGTTTTTCCCTCCTAAGGTTTTCCACGTATATCTGGTGTTATGTGTTGATGTGCATTGTGTTAATATTTCATGTTCATGTTAATGTTATAATGATTAAGTTTTAATCTACTCCAGACAAGTTGAAGTTGTTAGAATTGAAGATTGTTTAGATACTGATTCACCCCTCTCAGTATCTTGGTGTGTTCAACAACTTTTTCTAGTTTAGATTGCATTTATGACTATGTTTTGATAGTGTAGTTTATTTTATGCATCATTTTTGTCCTCATTTTGTGTGCCTTTCACCATGACTGTAGGTTGATTTGACAAGACAAATTGACACAAGTAAATTCAACTCTCACATTATAGGTACATCCTCTTATCTTTTCATGTACTTATCTTAAGATGATTATATATTGGATTAACACTTGAATCAATTTGTATATCTGGTCCAGATGCAGGACAATGACAATAGGTAAGGCCAGATGTAGGACACTGACAATAGGTAAGGCCATTCTTTAGGAACAATACCTAGCTTTCATGTAGACTACCATCCCTAAGGGGGAAAATATGTAGGTACAAAAATACCATCAAGCCAATATGGCGGTCCTATGATGAGATGACAGCCATAGCTCATGAACCTCAAAGGCATGAATTTACCTCTCCTAATAGTTTCATGTCTTGATAACTTTACATTTTGATTTGTTATATTTTTTCCCCCTTGATTTGCCTTTCTTTCGACCTTTTTTGCCTTTTTTGTTGCCTAGTTAACCCTCCCATTTTGCCTATTTATGGTCACCCCTGGTGTTCCTGGGTCACCTAGAGACATGCACAAAGAAGTTGAGGACTAGGAGAATCACTAATTATCTCATTCAGTGGAAGAATTTGCCAATTGAAGATTCCACATGGGAAGATGAAGATTTTGTGCAGAAGCATCCACAATTGATCTACATTAAGGAAAATGCTTTTCTTAAGAAGAGGACATGCTACACCATTAATCCTATAGTGTGCATAGGGTTATGACTAGTCTCTTTGTTGCTACTATTATCCTATTTTGCCTTCTGGCCAAATAGTCTAAGATCCATGAGATCCTGGTGTTTTACCCCTTTGGACTGCATGGCAAAACTACCCAAATCGACTTGTGTTTTTAGTGTTGTCGAAGTTTTAGAGTTTAGAGTTTTGCTCTTCGCTCTTCCATCCCTATGTGTTCCGAACTCCATCCCTTTACAAATAGCCTAAGTATTCAATGTTTTTTGGAAGTCAGAGTTCAAACCTTCTCTTTTCTCCCTTCCTCTCTTTAGAAGGAGAAAGGTGGAAGGCCCAATGGCTGAACTCTGATCCTTTCCTTTGCAAAAAGTGGCTAAGTGTTTTTGCATCGGAGTTCAGCCTTTTCCCCTTCCCTCTTCCTTTCCTTTTGGAATGTGGAAGGTGAAAAGCCTGAACCCCAACTCTCGACGGACACGTGGCATGATCTTGTGGCATTCCGCCATTCTGCCATTCCATGGAGATTATTTTATTAATGCAAAAGGTGATGGTAGAACTGTGGAAAGATGCCACGTGGACAAAAGTCAAGCAGTAAGGTGGAGGGCTCGATGACCAAAGTCCACTAAATTTAAAATTGTTCTAAGTGTTTTAGACATCAGAGATCAGACCTTCCTTCTTCCATCTTCCCTTCTTTGGAAGATAGAAGGCAGAAGGCTCGAGCCTCGAACTCCACTGAAACTTTCAAAATGCAGCTAAGTCCTTATTCTTTCGAGGCTCAAACTTTCTCCCTTCCTCTTTCTCTGGGAAAGTGAAGTCCAGAGGGCTCGAAGGTTGAAGCCTGACATTTTCAAGGAAAGGCAAGTGCGATAGTGAAATGACTAAGTGTTGTGGGGCTCAAACTTTTCGTCTTCCTCCTCCTTTTGGCAAGTAGAAGGCAGAGAGCTCGAATCCCAATCCCCAAAGTGTCAATATTTTCTAAGGCATTCTACCATTCTGCCATTCTCTTTTGGTGGGCCTCTCACCCATTTGTGGAACTACAGAATGCTACCACATGGTGCTCCAATGACAGAAGCTAGAAGGTCTGAACTCTGAACTCTGTCAATTTTTCAATGTTCAAGGCTTTACAAGGCAGACGTTGGGATTTCTCTATTTCTTTCTTCCAAGGGATGTAAGGTGAAGTAGTGAAGGCCCGATGCCTAACCCCTGACGCTTTCTTACCAAATACATAGGTGGGGTCGGGGCTTCTTTCCTTCCTCTTCAAGATACAACAAGCGATAAGGTGGAAGGCCTGAGCTTTGAAGTCTGATATGTCAGAACTTGCCCTTTTTGCCTTCTAGGGCCATTTTTCACTATGCAAAATGCGACGGGTCTGTTCAGGGACCCTCCTAGTCGCCATTAATGTATTTTCAAAGCCTGATTTCATGTGGGAAATGGATTTCTCATCTCCCCATGCCACTATTCCTCATTTGCATTCAATTTCTTGTACTCCAGGCATGGGCGAACCTCCTATTTTGGTGGGTTTCCTAGGTAAATCCATTTGGGTGCACTCTAACAACGTCAGAATGAGTTTATTGCAACATGGGTGACAATTCCTTCTTGTTGACCATTCGTCCTCTCTTCCATGGCTGCTATAGTGCAATTTGTAAAGATATATATGCATGTGTTAAAGATGTATTTCGGTTTGTTGTTAGTTATTTTCTGGACTGTTATGCTGGGAAAATTCCACTGTTACTTCCATACCTTGTAATACACTTACAAAACAACTAGATTTGATGTATTGTGCTCATTTTTGTGCCTTTGATGTCTCTAGTCCATTGTTCAACCATGAATGTATGTGATTATTTTGTGTCTATTGCTCTATAATAGGTTATTTACTATTTGTAATGGTCATTTGACCTTCATGATCAATATATCTCTGATATTTCACCTCTCCTACACTTTGTCTCCGTGTTTCACTTGAAGTTGTGATCTATCTTGTGAGTAAAATGGTTCCTTCTTAGGTTATGGTCTTCTATTCGAAGCCTCTGTCGAGGTTGCAAGCCTGTGTGAGTTCCTTTTAGGGTTGAGATCATTATTGTGTTGATTAAGTTTAGCTAATATACCTCATAACTCTGGTGCATCACCTTTTCTTTTCTATATCCCTTCTATCCCTTTTCCCTTGACAAGTTTAGCATTAGAGTTAGTTAATTTCTCTAAGCCTTAAGCTTAGAAAGAGGAACCAACCTTCTCTGAAGGTCTGAACTCAAAATTGCAAGGTCCCACACCTTGAGACCATTCCCATTGTGTCATTAGAATGCTTGGACTGTCTCTGAGTAGGGTGCAATTCTAAGTGATAACAATTTTTGGCATGCCCGGTGGGCCCAACTTGATGAGCTTTATCATCCGTTGAAGGATCTGGTGTGTTCTTCAGCGCATTTTGCCATTCAGGGCAATCTTCACAAACACCATGGTGACTCTGCTGAACAAATCTATTGGTGCAGCCAGTCCAAGCACTTAAGGAACTCCAAGGATTAGGATTTCAGTGGTTTTCTTGGTCTATTTTTCTTTCAAAAGCATCTTGAATCACCTGGCGACTCTTTCTTGGTATGTATCCAGTTTTTCTCTAGTTGCAAACTTGTTTTTCTCTAATTTTGACATTTTTATGATTATCTAACATTTAGATGCTATAAAATATCAAAGTTTTATGGAAGTTATGGCTATTCCCCTCCTCCTAATCAAAGCATAGGATATTGGCCCCCATACCAGCAATACTAAGCCCCAAACACCTCTGATTACATGCCATACGACCCTACCACTACTGAATATTAGCATCCTCATGACGCTTGCCTTCTACCAACCCCTACTCAATCTTCTTGTCAACCTAATAATGTCTGTTATCAAACCCAATAAGACTACCCTGCTTTGCTAGATCTTAGGGAATGTTTGGACAACATTAAAAGAAACATGGGGTACAATCTGTGGTAGGAACCCTTTAATTTTAATATCAGAAGCATAGATGATGTGATGGAGATACTCTGATGTTTCCAATAGGAGTGGGATGAAATTCAAGGAATGATGGAGTATAACAAACATCAAAAGGAGCTTGCTTAGTAGGCTCATCTTTAGCAACAAAAGATAGAGACAGAGGTAAAGGCTCGCTGGGAGCAAATTAAAATGTAGCTCGCAACCCTATTTGAGGAGTAATTAAGGCAAATGCTCATTGATGTAGAGAGGTGAGAAGCTCAGGTAGCCACCTCTGTTCCCAGTATCAGGCAGCCCCTCCCTTCTACACCTGTTCAGCCTATAGTAGAAATAACTCCCAAATTCAAGATCCCAAGCTTCAAGGAAGATAACCCCTCTAGGCCCCTAAAACCACTTTCCATTTTTAAAATTCCAAGTTTCAGAGGCCCCCATCCTTCATGAGAGCCTATTCCTACACAAATTCAACCTATTATTCCTTAGGAACAACTCTCTCAGGAGGTCCTTCCAACCCCCATTCCTTGTTAGCCCTCTTGTCCTAGCACTAGGTCAATCTGTAAAAACATGCCAGTCTTTTGGTGGGATAATGGGTTCTATGAGCCAGAAAGGGAAGTGTTGGAGGCAACTATGGAGTGGACTACTACTTGTGAGCCCTTAGATGCCATCAAAATAAAAATTTTAGACCCACTGCAAGAAGAAGTTAAGCCAAATCAATTGGAGCAGCAATGCACTGAGCATGAGGATAGTGTTGGTTCTGACGCTAGATTGAGTCCCCTGGATTTTGGCTCATTTGAGGAATTTTCCCATGCTATGAACATGATGAATGAAACCCAAATATAGAGGAAGCATGGTGAAGAGTTCTAGTTGTAGAGGCAGCTCAAGCAGAATAATGTGGAACTGTAGTCAAATATTGGGGGCAATCCTGATTTGAGGGAGGAAGTAGCTGAGGCAAAGGAGCTGTCCAACAACATTGAAAATGAAAAAGGCATGCAGATGCCAGTATTAGCTATAGTTCTAGAGAAACATGGGGGCAATGAAACTAATGGAAAATTGTTGCAGGTTGAGGCCAAACATAATAATGAGGTTCTAGCTCATGAAAAGGAGCATGTAAGTAGCCTCGTTCTATAAAATGTAGAAATTAAGGAGGCCGGGGTGGATCTTCTCATTCCTGTGTGCTTTGAGGAGCTAGAAAATCTCTTTAGGGATGAGATAGATCTTTTCTACTCAAAATACGACATCGAGTTGGCATCCCCTGAGGAGGAACATCATGAACATCTTGTTCATGAGGTGGAGGCAACCATATTTCTAGTTGAATCACAAGAACTAGGGCATTCAAACTAGCAACAAGAAGAGAAGAGATCAGAGCATAGGCATGAGATCAACTATGTTGATTTGTATGTCATTTCTAGGGATGCACTATTAGGCTTCTAGCCCAGTTGGAGACACATCAAGAAGAGTCACCACTTGTCATGCTTACCTCTAAGAATGAAGTTGAGCATCAAAATAAGTGGGATCAACCCATTTATTCACCTCTTGGAAGAAACATCAACAATCAGTCGAGGTGGATAGGTGAGTTTATCCCCATTCTTGGGGGAGTGCTCCATCAATTTGTCATATGTCAACTCCTTCCCCATCTCTTGCTGTCTGCCCATGAGCATGAAAAATATTGTAAGTTGTTGAGAAAGGGTAGTTACTTTCAAGAACCAGTTAATGTCTTTATTTAAGGTCAACTCTGGTTGGTTAGTTTAGGTGCAGGTTAGTTTTGTTTCTATTTTAGGTTTCCTTTCAATAAGTGTCCTTGCACTCTGCTGCATTCTCATTAGGAGGATACTTGCCTTGTCTTGTTTCCTAGAGGCAGTGTTTAGTTTTGTGTTGGTCTGGCCAACCCCTGTTCTTGTTGTTGTGCTCTTTGACTTTGTGACCAATGGATGGATATGCCTTTGGATTCTAGTGTTTAGGCAGGCAAACACCCCTGCATAGTCACCAAAATGTTATCCTATTTTGCCTTCTAGCCAAATAGTCTAAGATCCATGAGATCCTAGTGTTTTACCCCTTTGGAATGCAAGGCAAAACTACCCAAATTGACTAAGTGTTGAAAATCTTGAGTTTGCCTTTGTTTTCAGTGTTGTCAGAGTTTCAGAGTTCAGAGTTCTGCTGTTTGCTCTTCCATCCTTATGTGTTCTAAACTCCATCCCTTTGCAAATAGCCTAAGTATTCAATGTTTTTCAGAAGTCAGAGTTTGGACCTTCCGTCTTCTCCCTTCCTCTCTTTAGAAGGAGAAGGGAGGAAGGCCCGAGGGACAAACTCTGACCCTTTCCCTTGCAAAAAGTGGCTAAGTGTTTTTGCATCAGAGTTCATCCTTTTCCCCTTCCCTCTTCCTTTCCTTTTGGAAGGCAAAAGGTGGAAAGCCCAAATCCCAACTCCTGATGGACACGTGGCATGATCTTGTAGCATTTCATCGTTCTGTGAAGATTGATGGTAGAACCACAGAAAGATACCACATGGACAAAAGATAAGCGGTAAGGTGGAGGGATCAATGGCTGAAGTCTACTAAATTCAAAATTGTTCTAAGTGTTTCAAACATTGGAGATCAAACCTTCCTTCTTCCATCTTACCTTCTTTGGAAGATGGAAGGTGGAAGGCCCAAGCCCCAAACTTTGCCGAAACTTTCAAAATGCAGCTAAGTCCTTATTCTTTTAGGGCTCAGACTTTCTCCCTTCCTCTTTCTCTAGGAAAGTGAAGGTCGAAGGGCTCGAAGGCCAAAGTCTGACATTTTCAAGGAAAGGCAAGCATAGTGTGAAATGACTAAGTATTGTGAGGCTCAGACTTTTTGTCTTCTTGAACTCCTTTTGGCAAGCAGAAGGTGGAGAGCCTGAACCCCGATCCCTGATGGTGTCAATATTTTCTAAGGTATTCTACCATTTCGTCGTGCTCTTTTGGTGGGCCCCTCGCTCATTTGTGGAACCGCAGAATGCTGCCACATGGCACTCCGACGACGGAAGTCAGAAGGTCCGAACTTTGAACTCTGCCAATTTTTTAATGTTCAAGGCTTTACAAGGTGGACGTTAGGATTTCTCTATTTCTTTCATCCAAGGGATGTAAGGCGAAGCAACGAAGGCCTGAAGCCTAACCCTTGAACGCTTTCTTACCAAATACATAGGCGGGGTTGGGGCTTCTCTCTTTCCTCTTCCAGATACAACAAGTGATAAGGTGAAAGGCCCGAGCTCCAAAGTCTGGTATGTTGGAGCTCACCCTTTTTGCATTCCATGGCCATTTTTCACCGTGCAAAATGCAACGAGACTATTCATCGACCCTCTTGATCGCCATTAATGCATTTTCAAAGCCTGATTTTGTGTGGGAAATGGATTTCTCACCTCCCCATGCCACTATTCCTCATTTGCATTGAACCTCCTGTTTTAGCGGGTTTCCCGGGAAAATCCATTTGGGTGTGCTTCAAGGATGTCAAAATGAGTTTATTACAGCATGGGTGATGGTTCCTTGTTGACCATTGTTTCTCTCTTCCATGGCTGCTACAGTGTGATTTGCAAAGCTATTTTGTTAGTTATTTTCTAGACTGTTATGCTGGGTAAATTCCTCTGTTACTTCCAGACCTTGTAATGCACTTACAAAATAGCTAGATTTGATGTATTGTGCTCATTTTCGAGCCTTTGATGTCTCTAGTCCATTGTTCAACCATGAAAGTATGTGATTATTTTGTGTCTATTGCTTTGTAACAGGTTATTTACTCTTTGTAATGGTCATTTGACCTTCATGATCAATATATCTTTGATATTTCACCTCTCCTACACTGTCTCTATGTTTCACTTGAAGTTGTGATCTATCTCATGAGTAAAATGGCTCCTTCTTAGGTTATGGTCTTCTATTCAAAGCCTCTGTCGAGATTACAAGCCTGTGTGAGTTCTTTTTAGGGTTGAGATCATTGTCATGTTGATTCAGTTTAGCTAATATACCTCATAACTCTGGTGCATCACCTTTTCTTTTCTATATCCCTTCTATCCCTTTTCCCCTGGCAAGTTTAGCATTAGAATTAGTTAATTTCTCTAAGCCTTAAGCTTAGAAAAAGGAACCAACCTTCTTTGGAGGTCTGATCTTAAAATTGCAAGGTCCCACACCTTGAGATCATTCCCATTGTGTCATTAGAATGCTTGGACTGTCTCCAAGCAGGGTGCAATTCTAAGTGATAACAACTACCTTAACTCTTAATTAAGTTATATGACCATTATTAAAATCTTATTTAGATATTTAAGTCGACCTAGGTGATATAATTAGGTATACAAGTCAACTTGGGTGATATCCAAGGCATAAGTAGGGTATATATAGGAGGTAGTGAGTGTTATTTGAAAATATATTGTGAATTGTGTTCTTCATGGAGACTTTTGGAGGTTTGTCCCCTTGAAGTGGCTTATTATTATCAATTATTTGCAACATATTTCCTATTATATTCTTCTATTGTGCAATTTCTTTCATTATAGACCCACAAAAACAAAAATTATATCAAACACACTAAGACTAATGCAATAACTAATATAAAATATATATTTTTTAAATTTTTGACACAAATGCAAACAAAAAATTAAACTAGGAGTCCTAGGGTTATAATGAAGGTAGAAGGAGATGAGTGAAATGGAAAGGGGGTTGAGGGAAATACATAAGGAGGGTTGATTTACACACTAAGACTAATTTAATAACTAATATTAAACAATATTTTTTGGATTTTTGATACAAATGCAAACAAAACACAAAACTAGGAGTCCTAGGGTTGCAATGGAGGTAGGAGGAGATGAGTGAGGGAAATGAACAAGGAAGGTTTATGGATGACATAAAAGGGAGAATATATATATTAAACAACAAAATATGATGAAAATAAAACTATTGAAACAAAAAACCTACGATAGCTATTGTAAAAACATGAAAATAGTATACCTTTGTTGCATGTTTTGGTTGTTGGGATTGCTAGAGGAACATAAAAATTCTATAGTAGCTTCATGGAAAACTAATAATTTATATATTTTTTATAAATCTTAACATGCAATCACTCTTTTAGAAACCATGGCTCAAAAATTTATCATAAGGTGAAACTTTGCTACTATAGTGGTAAAAAGTGAGATCGAGAGGCCAAATTAACAACTTTTTGGAGATGAGTAAGGCTAAAAACCTAGTGCACTTTGTAAATTTTGGGTGGATGAATCTTTGGTGAAAAATTGATCTTGATTAGAGGACAAGGACGCTACATCTTGGCTCTGTCCAACCCAAAGGAGAAGTCCTTGGGACTGATAGGGGTCAATTTCCTAGGACTAGTCAAGTGTAAAGTTTTCCATCCAAGGGCAATGGTTTCTAATCACAAAGAGAATTGTAAAGTTGATTGGAGGAGTTAAAAATTGGTTTTTCCACTATGTTTAATACATAGGATCTCATCAAATAAATAAAGGGAAATAAAAAGGTGGCAAGGTTAAGGGCGTGAGGGGTCATGGAAAATGTCAACACCTAGGAGTAAGGGACAAAAGACAACAAACAAAATCAAACACATGAAAGGGGTCAATGGAACATGATAAACAAGGATATAACTAGTGATGATGATAAAGAGGGTTAAAAAGGCATCAAAACACACATTTGATGAGGCAACTAAAATGAGTACAAAGTGCAACAAAGGAAATTATAAAGTAGGCAATTTCTGATTATATAGCATGTTTAAATGGTCAAATGTTCTTGTGTAGGATAGTACAAATGTCATAGTTGGTGCAATCATGGTGTAAGAGGTGACTGAGGAGTTTACTCATCTACAATAGGTTAACTTTTTCCAGAGTGCTATCAAGAGGTAATGATGCATGTTGCATTGTCAGAGTGCATGCAAAATTGTGACTCTAATACAAATGATCTAATTGTTGCCCATGAAAATGACTAGAGGACAATTATTAACCTATCTAAGTGATGCAAGTCATTTAAATAGTACCATGAATAATAGAATGGATAATGGAACTTGTTGTACAAGAAGTAGAAACCCATAACAAATTCAAAAAGAGGGTTTAGTAGAATTGCTACTTCTATTCATTTATGAGAATAGGGTTTTATATAATCTTGTGTTGTACAAAAAAGGTCTAGAATAAGAATCTCCATGATTAGAAAATGGGTTGTGCATCTCTTTTGATTTGCCTAGTTTATATGGAGCAAAACATCAAATGCATGGAGCATGTTGATGGAAGAAACCAAGTGATCAAGCTAGAGTGCTAGATTGCTAGAAGTTCTTGTGTGGAATTTCCAAGTTATGTGTACTAAGGGATTTTCTCTAATGTATTTATTACTTCACAATGTGTATCATGTCAATATTTATAGTTGAGGTTGAGTGCTATTAGCTAGGTCTATGTGGATAGGACATTGTTAAGTGTAAAACTAGTATTATGTGGAAAACATGTGGTGCAATACACCACCATGTGTTTGATGCATATGGTACTAGATGACAAACTTTGTATGGATCCAATTCATGTGGTGCAAGGATAATTAGGTGTTACACACTTATGGAAGCATACCATGTGGATTATGTTGTTCCATGTGTCACATATGTATGGTCCAATGTGAAGTCACAAAGGCAAAGGATGTGCATAGCATGTGCTTGTAGTGCACAATGTGGAGATGCATGTGTTGGGAGTGCAAAATTTAGAAGGATGAAGTATATGGCATAAAACATAAGGATTAAGCATATGTGGCACACTATTATTAAAGAGGTGTTGGTGAAGTTGTTGAATCTTGCATAGAGAACTTATGAGATGACATGGTTGCATGGCCATGAGATTGCATAACATAATTATGAAATGCATGAGACTATATTTCATTGAGCTACATAGATTTGCATGAGGCATAGATGTTATTGTGTTTGGTGCTTGCATAGAGTTGCATGGAGTTATGTGATGGTATTGAACTATTGGAGGTACATCTATGTGTAATTCATCTTGGCCTTGTGAGAGTGCATAAGGGAATGCCACTTGAGATGCAGTGTTCTTGAGTTGATGCATGAAACTTATGGTCAGAAGTTGATGAAGAGACTTGTGCTTAGATCACTATGCTAAGTTTAGGTGCAATTTCTAGCACTTTTGCTTTGTGTGAACATATTTTTCACAATGGCCATAATGAAACTTGTTTCTACCTCTCCTTTTAGTATTTTGGACATTAGTATTGGTGTTTTTATTCATATTACCCTTTCTCTTTTATCTTCCTTGCTACTACCCATTTTCATTGTGCTTATTCTTGAATGAGGAAAAAAATTCCTTTTCCAACTCCACATAGTGGGCTTGAGTACACACCTTATCATTTTCTTGAGGATTTTCCATGAGAAATGATGTCTATAGGCGCTTAAACAACCCTCTTATATACTTAATCAACACTTCCCTCTCTATGACATATTTGACCAATTGGACAACCCTCTTCTACAATTCACTAGTGTACTCTTGTACACTTTGTTCTTGTATTTAATATAAATAGTTCCATTGAATATCATAGCCTTCTTTATAGAAAATGAGGTAGAATTATTTATTCGTCAACCTATTGAAGTCTTCCCACTTTGATATTGGACGTAATTTTTTACATTCTAGGGATAGGGTGTAACTTTTATACAAAGTAAGAGCATGACCTAATAGCTTGAGCCTTACAAATGAGATTTACCAATAAGGAGTGAGGTTGTGGAGGCTAGTTAATAGATACCTACATTTGAGACATCAACTAATATAATTTCTCAACCCTAATCTCCCCATCATATGGCTATATGTCAATCTTCACTCAAACTTTGAAGAAACCTTGTTGTGATGTCTCTACATGCTCAAGTGTGGTCTTCTCTAGTTCACTTTGTTTCTTAAAGACCTTGGAAGTCCTAATATTCTTAGATATAACTTTCATAGAGGTCTCAATCATGTCTATCTTACTTATATTATCAAATATTTTAGCACTATGATCAAGATTCTAGCTTCTTGAAAAAGGCTTCACCATCCTCCTCTTCTATAGCCATATCTCTCCTAGCTCTTGTCCACTCCCTTATTATGATCTTAGGCTCATATGGGGTCAACTCAGTGCTCCACTTGACCTACTAGATGGAACAATACTCCCACAACCCCAATCCAATCATACACATTAGTTTCTCTTATACCACTTAATTCATAAACATTGTGTTTATAACCCTAGTTAGCACCAACAAATACATTCCATTTGTCAACTCTGTCTACAAACTTTATAAGCACTATCTATGATTGAAAACCCATGGAATTTATAGTAAAACATGTTCAATATCAAGTAATTAACAAGGAAAAATTAAAATGGTTCATCATAAGTAATGCAAGTATTGCAGGACACCATATACAACTAGAGAAAATCCTTAAATGGGTGAAAAACTCTGGAAAGAGTGTGATACAACACCTCACTCACTATATATTAGGTATCAATATACAGACTACACCACCATTAGGCTAATTGAAACCTATTTATCCTTGCTCTATCCACTACAACTCTAAAAAATGTTGTCTCCATGTAATAGATCATACAAAAATAAGCATCACGAAAGTTTCTATGAAGAGTCAACCCTTTAATTTGAGTTTACAACTACTATAGTGTTCCTCCATCCTTTGCTTGGTATAGTGCAATTTATTACACTACAATTTGAAACTTGGTTCTATAAAATTTGTATGCCATGGCTACCATTGCCTAGAATGGATTTTATTAAATCTAAACATTTGGAGTAAAGGAATTTATGTTGAACATGGTATATTTGAAATTAGTTTTAAGGAAAGCATGTAGTCCTAGTCGAAAATAGTTTTAAGGAAATCATGCAGCGCTAGATTCCTTTAAATAAAATAAGGGAATCTTATAAATCTCAAAGAGAAGATAGGAAACAAGGAGGTATAGTTTTTAAAACAAGAAACAATAGAAGGGATAAGGAAGGACATGGCTACAAAGCTAGTTGTGCTCTCAAGTTATTTTCAATTTCTAGCCTTAAATAATAACTTGAGTATTTGTCTTCCATAAGCACCTTTAGGCAAAATTTGTCAAATATTATGATATGAGGCAATAAAATTAAAAGCCCTAGCCCACAACATACTGGATAATCCACTAATTATTCAAGTTAAAATGTAATTGAGTATTTATCTTCCATAAGCACCTTTAGGTAAAATTTATTAAATATTATGATATGAGGCAATAAACTCAAAAGCCCTAGCCCACAATATACAAATAAAAGATCCTAGTTGTCTAAAGTTTAAAAAAAAATATTTGCACTACTTAGGCTAAATTATGTAAAGCTTAAAGTACACATGCTATATTATGTTTTAAAGAGGCATAGCAACATGGCATGGAAAATATAAATAAAAATTCTACCAATGAAATATAGAAGACAAAAAATTGCTAGTAGGAAATAAACATAGCACGAAGTATTTAGGGCCCAACAGAGAAGGTTATGAAATTTAATAAATTCTTTTGTTCTCCTCTAAGGTCATTTTATTTAAGATAAAAAAAGATCAAATGTTTTAGAATGACCTCATAGTGTTTTATAAGGAAAGTAATTTCAAAGGTGGAGCTCATGATCATATATAGCTCATGCTCTTCAAATAAATTTAAAATCAAAGAAGCCCTAAATATGGGGAAGGCTTTGTGCCTTAAATTAATAAAGAGATCTTATTAAAGCAAAGAAGAACAAGTGAGTGAGTAAATAAGATGCAACAACTAAATGAAAGAATGGGAGTAGAAGGTTTCAATAGGAAAGAGAGGGGAATGTGCAACATTTATTTCTCCATTGAAATAATTAATCATGATAGAAATTAGTAATAATGAGTAGTTTCAATTTTCATTGTAATAGTGGCTTCATATTGTGGGATTTTGGTTCAAATATTCATACATAAATTTAATGAGAGATTGGGTAGTTAATGTTTCCAATTTTCTCCACTTTTCCTCTCTTCTTTCTCTCTTCCTCTTCCATGCTATATATTTTTAAAGGTTACTTTTTATATTTGATAGATTTATTAGGGTCGTGATTTTTAAACCTTGTTTGTATTTTATGTTTTATTTTACTAGTTTTGGAGATTGTACTAGGTATATGGCCATGCTCATATGAGATTTTCAAGATTTTGTATGCTCTCATTTACTTTTCATTCTTAGTGTCCTTCATGTTTTCAAATATGTTCTAGTATTATACAAAGATGTTACTATGCCCAATCAAGTGATTAATTTATTAAAGTCATGATCATTTTTATCCCTCTTCTTGATTACTCATGAGAGTATCTTTTTTAAATTTTTTGAATGCTTAAGTTATAGATATGTTGATTACTGCTATCCAAATTTTGAGAATAGGAAGTAATCATTTATCCAGTGAATGACCTCTCAATTGTTCACTTAAATTAGTTTCAATTTATGTATTTTATTTCAGTTTTATTTCTCCTTTACCTCTAATAAGTAAATTGAAAGAGATGATTCAAAATAACATGAGGAGATGGGCTCTTAATCCCATGTCCCACACTCATAGATTTCCCATGCTTGATGTCCACATGAGCATAGATTCAATAGTGAGATAAGAATCTACACATAAAAATTGTTTGGCACACTTCGTGTGACTTGAGTATAAGGTTTTAGCCTTTTTTTCATCAAAATCTCTATTCTACATTTTATGATTCTAGTGGAGAATCACATAAATATCAACTCTTATGAGCATGCATCCTCCACTTGGTGACTTTGTTGGTCTTAAAAAATCACATCTCAATCTATATAGATCATGTCCAACCAATATCTTTATGTTCATTTTAATCCCTCAAATACGATGGCCATCCTAGAAATCTGCCATTTGTTGCCTAGAATTTGGTAGCCCTTTACAACAACAATAATGGATTCCTATTCCATAATCATGTATCAAGGAACTACCTATGGGTATGGATCTATTCCTCCCACTAATCACAATCATGATGTTGCAAATATTTGGAACATTCATAATATCATAGCTCAAGTGGTGGCTTTCAGGCTATAAGACTTATTTCTCAAGAGAAATCATTGGAATGGTTTAGAAGATTGGAACTTGATTCTATTGTGAGCTAAGATTAGCTTGGCATTCTATTGTTCAATCAATTCAAAGAAAGGTCTGACATTAGTATGTTTATCCAACACATCATCACAACCATAAGACTTCCCATAGAGTACATGCATGATTTCAACTCTAGATTCAACAAGACATGGAAAAGGATTCCTACCAATGTTTCCCCATCTCCAAGTTTTGATTTTTTATTACTTAAAATCTTTAAAGTATAAAATTATTGTTATGATTCAAATTTTAGGTGGTAAATATCTTCCTAAGTTATATGACCTTACTATTCAAGGTGCGCTAAACCTCATACAAGTTGGAAAGTTACCCCCTATATGTGTAATTTCACTACTTCCTCCAAAAAGTACCTCTGTTCAAGCCAATAAATGTAATCAAATTCAAGTTTTCTACCCACCCACCTCCCCTAACTAAGTCTACTTATCCTAGTGACATTGTATAAATCAAGAGACTAATAGGAGAATTCTCACATAACCTTAATGAATTCAAAAAATAGTTTGTTGATCATAATGGCCAAGATCTAATGCTCTAGGATAATTAAGAGCAATAGTTTTCCTCATTACAATATGTTAAAAAATTATCTCCATATACACAATGATTATAAATCCTTAGGTTTAGCAATGTTAATATTTGTGAATCTAAAATTCTAACAATTTTCAAGGCAAAATTTGAGAAATAGAGGTACCTAATAAATTTTTATATCAGTTGGATTTCATATATTGTTGTAATGAGGAGTTGAATATCAAAACTTAGCATCCTATGATGGAAGTTTATACTATACACTCTTGTGTTTTTAATAGATCATGAGGATCTTGTGCATGCTAAAGATATGGGATCATGTGTATATATAATCCCTTTGAGTTTTAGCTCTTTTGAAAAAAGATCTCATGCATTTTGGAGGAGATGGAGAGAAAAAAATAATTGTTACATGGAAAAAACCTTTAGTTACAAAGGGAGAAAATAGAGCAACACATTTTATATGAGAGATAAAATTAGAAAGAGCTCACTAAAACTATAGATCATGATGACTTATTGTTTTCCTTAGAGGTTGGTGAGTACTCAGATATGGATGACGAGCATTCATCTCCTTTTAAAGAACAAACTTGGCAGAGCTATAACACACCCCAAAAAGAAACTATATTTTTTTTCTTTAATTTAACAAATAAACAATACATATCCCATAATATGCATGTCATTAACCATGAGAATCAATAAATTCATCTCATTACTATGGAATTATTACAAGTACACATCTAGATCTATCAATGAAGTTAACATCATTACATAAACAAGATATACAAAAGGTCAAGTACTACAACCTTCATCATAGATAATAAATACAATAGGCTATGAAATCAACACCACATATACAAAGTGGCCATATGCAATTTTCATATATATATATATATATATATATATATATATATATATATATATATATATATATATATATATATATATATATATATGAAGGACTCCAATCTCAACTTTGCAAGCTAATCCTTCCAATATTTTATTGCTAATGGGTAAGGTTTGAATTCACCACTAGAGGAAGTTCCTTTCCTTCCCAAACATCAACTTGACAATGAAGTATTAGACCATAATCCAAGAGTGTGGAAATTACAAACAACACTAATGATTATCTATTAGTTCATTTCCTTATTTTCACATAAACATCCATACAACCATTTCAACACACACATCTTCATGACTTCAACCCAATAACATTAACATACTAAAATCATTCAAACAAATATAACACTTACAATTCACCACTTAAGCACATAGAATACAAGTACATCACACAAGATGAGATAACAACAAATAATAAAACTCAAAATATCATAAAATGACTACACAACCATGACACAAACTCAAATGTCTTAGAAACCCATTAAGACACATCTCCCAACTATGCAGTGTACCCAAGTACCAATACCTCACATAAGGTAAGAATGTTAACTATACCAACTATAGAGTACCCTACCCCAAGATAGAAGAATATACATTTCAATATAATAGTCCATAGGTCTTAATACTTAAAGATCTCCTAGCTACTAGTGATGAAAGGCAGTCAATAATGCATAAACAACCAGTGGACCTTCTTCCAATGAGAGCACTAGAGCTTAATGATAATGTGGTGCCTACAATGAGATGAGAAAGCTTGAATCAATTTGGAAAACAAATGGAGATGAACAAAAATCCACAACAATCCTTCAAATTTTATAGAAAGCACTTCCAAGAATCCTCAAGATTCAAATTTTGTATATTTCTTTCTCTAGAATGCAATAATAATAAACTAAAATATCTATCTTTTAAATAACTCTCTTTTCTCCAAATCCTAATTTAAAACCTTAAAACCATAAAATAATATTTTGTTCCTATAAAAAAATAATATTAAAATATCTCATTCCTCCTCATGTACATCTTTTGAAAAGAATATATATAAAATTTGACTTTCTCAAATTTTAAATAATAAAATTTGACTTTCTCAAATTTTAAATAATAAAATTCACTTAAAGAAAACTAATATTAAGAAATTATATTTTCTAATTCACAATTAGGATAAATATGATAATTAATTTCCTAATTTCTTATGGTAGAACTTGCACATTCAATAAATAAATAAATACAATTAAACTTATTTCTCATTTATTTCTTCTCTCAAATAGAAATTAAATAACAAAGTAAATAAATAGAAATGAAGTAATATTATGCACTCATAAATAACCAACAATGATAAGATAGACATCAGATTTCCACAGTCCATAGTGATTGAAGATCTGTATTTCAGGATTAAACTGTGTGCGAGGTAAAAAACTCACACACAGTTTAATCCTGAAATACAGATCTTCAATCAACAATGATAATTTATTATTTAAATTAAATTAATTCATATTATTTTAATTATTTAATTAGCCGATAGGCTTTTATATGTGAGCATTATAGTACTCAAAAAATTGTCTCACGCCGTAAAAAAATCATGCTGGAAAATTTTCTAAAGTCGTCAGTTGTTCCTATCGACGTATTCCTTGAACCTCCTATGGGTACAAGTGCTAGTTAATCTTTTCCCACACACTTGGACCATAGGATGAAACATTCCATCCCCAAGACCTAGTTCACCTTCCCCATTACCTGTACCTATTGCACAACACAACTTGCCACATAAACTCTTAGTAGCATTGGTTAGTTACAACATATATATAATAAACCAAAATTGGCATTTAATAATTAATTATGCCATCAACATGTATATTGCAAATAAGCATAGTAGAAAGTGAAATCACTACAATTCCACATAACATTAACCAACAAGGTCAACAATCCTCATCTAAATACCATGGAATGAAAACATTAGCACACCATAGAAAACATCTCAAAGAGGTCAAATGAGGGATGTTACAAAAACATACTCAAAGGATCTTTGAGGGATGTCATCATTGAGGATAGTGGCAATAATCTAGATAAAAGAAATAACTTATTCCATGAAGAAGAGAAAACCATAGACCTATTCTCAATCTTCTAAGAGGGGTGTAATCTTCTCATTAGAGAGAATGTGGTCTTAGAAAAAAGTTTTGGCATTGATTTAAAGTTTCTAGAGTTAAATTTTATGAAGAGAGATGCAATTGTTGAAACAGTGAGGACAAATGAGATGGATTTGTTCTCTATTCTTAAGGAGAAATAGACTCTTCTTATTGAAGAGAATGATCATATTTAGGTGAAATCTGAATATCACAATATTATATGGGCTAATTGTAGTAGTGAAGAGTCTCATTTTAGAGACAAGCAATTGGCTTTCTACATCCATGAGTGACTTCCAATGAGATTCAGGACTATTTTAGGAAGTATAGTCACCTTCAACCCAAAATTTGTGCATTTCCTAGAGTCATGAGAGCAAGAGATGATAAAAAGAAGGTATAATCAATAGTCTCAAGCTATTAAACTTATTCAATTGCAAGTATGAACAAGTGTTTCAACACTTGCATTTCCACTCCTAGCCCCTACCAGATATAAACCAACACTCAAATTAGGAATAATGGCAAAGAAAACCAAAGAAGCCAATAAAAAAACACAAGACCATAAAGAGGTACAAGTTTCTTCTTTTCTTCTTCATGCAATTCATTTGGTCAATCATAATTTTAGTTGATTTCATGGAAAATTTTGATCAAGTGGGGTAGCTATTTCTTAGTATTTTTAAATAGATTTGTTCAATCACTTTTAAATTATATATAATAACATAGTCCCAATTTCACAAATAAGTTGCAGCAACAACATTATATTAGTTTGTTTCATCAAATAAGTGTTTTTAGTAGTAGTAGGAAGGATATTAGTCATGGAAGCAGTATCATGTAGTATTGTGGTAGATAGTTTGTTTTAACAGTCTTCAATTTCTTTCAATTTCATGCTATGAAAGTATTTGGGCTTCTAAGTTTATTTTTAATCAACTTGATGCCAATTCTTATTTAATTTTAGAAAGCAACATGTAGTTGTATCCTCAATTTAGTTTTGAATTTTTATCTTTCAAAGGTCTTGTTTTTAGCTTGACCCCATTGCCCAATGGATGCTCTTTTTATTTTGGCTTCTTCTTTCCTGTAGGCCAAAAAACCGATGTGACACCAAAAACTATAGTGCAATTTTTTACACTACAATTCAAAACTTGGTTTCATAAAATTTGTAGGCCATGGTTGCCATGGCTTGAAATATGTTTTATTAAATGTAAACATTTGGAGTAGAGGAATTTTTATTGATCATGGTATATTCAAAAATAATTCTAAGGAAAGCATTGAACCCTAGATTCCTTCAAAGAAACATACGGGGATTCCATAAATCTGAAATAATAGATGGATAAAAAGGAGGCAAAGTTTTAGAAGAAGAAGCAATAGAATGAATAAAGAAGGACATGGCTACAAATCTAATTGTGCTTTCAAGTTATTCTAAGTTATTCTGAAATTTAAACCTCAACAAATAGCTTGACTATTTGTCTTTTGCAAGCACCTTTGGGGATAATGATTTTCTTGTCAAATATCATGGCATAAGACAATAATTTAAAGATGTCACAATATGTTGGGCAATCCACTAAATTACTCTAGTTTTAGCTTGTAGAATGTGTATTCACCCTAGATAAAAGATCCTAGCTATTTAAACTAAAAATATGATTAGTTCAAAATAAATTATTTCCATTTCTTGGGTTGAGTTATGTAAAGCTTGAAGTGCACATGCCAACATATGTTCAAAGAGGTGTAGCAACATGACATGGAAAATACAAATAAAAATATCATCAATGAAAGAGAGAAGCTAGCAAACTACCAACATGGCACATGTAATAATTGTTGCAAGTATGAGTAGTAAGTGTTGTCATTGATGTCAACACCTAAGGTCAGCGTCTAAGGAAATTATTTGAATGAGTTTGAGCAAGTGTCTGAGAAGAACAATGCATTGTTTTGCTCTGCATATCTTATAGGTTGAATATCTTTGTTTACGGTTTGGAAGTTATGTTAAGGGATGTCTGTAGTTGCTATGTTTCAAGTTTGAGCCTCTGATGTGAAGATTTGAGTGAGTTTTGTTCACCAAAGTAAAAACTATTTTTCTGAGTATTCAATGGTGATAGGGAGAATGTATTCTACTCTGCATTTCTCCACACTTAAGTTTTATGGTTTGCGGTTCTAGGATTAAGTCTAGGATGTTGTTATGTGCCTTTAGTTGAAATGGTTTGTGATTTGGTTATCTGCAAGCAATCTTTCCTTTTTGACAGTGGCTGACAGTAATGTTTAAGTGCTTTGGTTTGAAGAATCTTCTGGATAGAATGTTTGGGGATTGTACGAAAGTTCTTGGTGATTGTAACATGCTTTTGGATGTCTCTAGATCATGTTGCTACCTTTTGATTGGTCCGCAAAGTGTAATTCAGATCGTGCATGAAGCGTGTTCGTAAAGGTCTTAGTGTTAACACCAGTTTTGGCTGACTTGGTTGTTTTCACTACTTGCAATTATGCTTTGGAGTTTGTGATAGCGTGTTGTAGAGTGAAGATTGCATTTGAGTCCCAGCTAAGGCATGGTGTGGTCTGCATTCATTCTTTTCATTCACAAATATGTTTAGGTCCAGACCTATTCTAATGTATGTATGTATGCCGACCTTGGAGATTGTTCCAATGGTTGATGATTGTAATACCGACCTTGATGTACATTCCAAGGTTGATGAATTGTATAAATACATGTAATGAAGTCATGAATGATTGATGATGTTGCGAAGATGTGAAGATAAGTACGAAGTGAAAAAGTAGAGCAGAGCAAAGCAAATTTATTACACTTCAATGGAACTGAACCTTGGCATAGTGTAGATGCTACTATCTTAGTTCACCAACTTCTAGAAGTGAGCCCTTTTGGTAGTGAGCCCCTTCTCTTGGTAGTGAGCCATTTCTTTTGCAATGAGCATTCTGGGCAGTGAGCCCTAAGGAAGTGAGGCTCCAGCAGTGAGCCTTGTTGTAAATTTTGATATATTATTTATACTGTGAGTTAATCCTCACCATGGTTTTTCCCTCATTGGGTTTTCCACATAAAAAATCTGGTGTCTCATGTGTGAATGTGTTTAAGTTTCTAACTTCATGCTTTCATGGTTGAATCATAATAGCAGAGATTAAGTGGTTGATTTGTTGATGTTTGAAAGAATTTAAGTTTTGGCTACAACTGATTCACCCCCCTCTCAGTTGTCTTGTATATTTCAACAATTGGTATTAGAGAGAGGGTTCCTTGGAAGAAAGTTTAACTTGAGGTAGATCTGGGATGGCGCACAAGAAGGTTGCTCTTGAAGACCTAGAAAGAACTAAAGAAAAAATTAGAGATCTGAAAGAGAATGTCAAAGAAGCAGATGAATATATCAGAAAATTAAGAGCGTAATTCAGAAGGTTCAAAGAAAGAAACAAGGAGGCCAATGAGTAATTGAGGCAAGCAAATGAAACCTTGGTTGATCTGATGGTGAAAGTTGAAGAAAAGGTTGAAGATGAAAAACATCTAAATCTAATGGTGAAAGAAAATTATGAAGAATGTACAAAGCTTGAAAAGGAAGTTATGAACCTGAAGTCAGATTTGGAAAGGGTAAAGAGCTATGAAGACAAGTTCAAGATAAGTTTTGCAAAACTTGATGAGATGATTGTTAGTTAGAAGAACCCTGATGACAAAGAAGGCTTGGGATTTGAGAAAGGTGAAAGTTCTAAAGTCATTCAAGAAAAGAATGCTAAGATCAAGAAGGACAAAGGAAAACATATCTAGAATCAAAGGAACATACCTAGAAGACCATTGGTCAGGAAACCAAATGCTTAAAGGTACCCTTATTTCAATGGTTATTGTAATACATGCAATAAGTTTGGTCATAAGGCTCCTCAATGTAGGAGCAGAGTGAATCAAAATGTTCCATCAATCTCTAGTCAGTGTTTCACTTGTAATAAAGTAGGTCACAAAGCTAATGAATGCAAAAGTAAGATAAGGAATGGTAGCAACAATAGAAGAAATACTCAAACTTTCAAAGGTAACTGCTTTATATGCAAAAAGTTTGGTCATAGAGCTAGTGAATGCAGAAGTTAGATAAGGAACAACCATAATATTGGAAGGAATGCTCAATCCTTCAATGGAAATTGCTTTGTATATAATAGATTTGGACATAAGGCTAACCAATGCAGATCAAAGATGAATGAAAGGAACAATGGTCAAAGAAATGTTGTTTGCTTCAATTGCGACAAGCCTGGACATATTGTAAGGTTCTGTAGAAGAAAGAACATGAGGAAGAATATTCAAGCAGAGATGAAGAAACTAGTACAAAAATTTAATCTAGTAGAGACTAAGAAGGAGATGAATGAGATTTGGGTGAAGAAGGATGTAATAGAGGTTAAGGATGAGCCTGTACCAGTATCTAGTGCAGATGTTCCCTCCAAAAACTGAGATTAGAGCTTTGGCTCAGGGGAGTCCCATTGGAAATATTTTCTCCCTTGCCAAAGGATTGGTACTGATGCCTCAGCATGATGAGACAAGGTCAAGGATTAGCAAGAAAGGTTTAAGTTGGGATAGAGACTATGGAAGAGTTATGCAGATTGAGAAGTCTGATCAAGAAAGAAGACATGTTATGAATTTTGTCTAAATATCTATTTGGTAAAATCAAGTTACAATGTTTTGGTAATTTGGTCTGCATTGGTCCTCTATTGAAGATAATGCTCTGTGGTTCTGGCATATGGTTATTAATCATTGGTTACATCTACATCCATAAGTTTGTCTGATTTTGATAATTGGCTCGAGAGTAATGAGTAACAGAAGTTCGGGTTGACATAACACAGTTGTTTCCAGTACAGAGTAGTTTTTATGATGACTAAAAGTATTTTATATGAATCAGATGAGTCTTCAAGCATTGAAGAATAAAAAGATGGAGAAAGTGTAGGTTGAAGAAGCTCCAGAAAGGATTCCTAAGATCCCTAGGGTTTTTCCAGAAGCATCACATTGAAGACCAGATCATTGTTGTATTGACAAGAAGAAGAATTGCAAATGAATAGGTAGATCTCTATTTACTTTCAAAGATTGAACCTAAAACTGTTAGTGATGCCTGCAAAGATGAAAGTTGGGTAAAAGCTATGCAAGAAGAGCTTATGCAAATAAAGAAGAATCAAACTTGGGAATTGGTTCCTAGACCTACTGATAAGAATGTGATTGGAACTAAATGGGCGTTCAGAAACAAGATGAATGAAAATGTAGAAGTAGTAAGAAACAAAGAAAGACTGGTATGCAAAGGATATTCTTAGGTTGAAGGCATAGATTTTGAAGAGACTTATGCTCCTATGGCAAGGATTGAAGCAATAAGAATGTTTTTGGCATTTGCAACACACAAAGATTTCAAAGTGTACAATATGGATGGGAAATCTGCATTCTTGAATGGAGAGCTAGAAGAAGAAATTTACATTGAATAATCAGAAGGATTTTAGTCATCAGACCAAGGTGACATGGTGTGCAGATTAAAGAAAGCCTTGTATGGACTTAAGCAAGCTCCTAGAGCCTGGTATGCAAGGTTGGACAAGTATTTGTTGCAATTAGGGTTCAGTAAAGGTATTGTGGACAATAATCTCTATTTCAAAATTAATGATGATCAAATTCTGATTCTTGTAGTCTTTGTTGATGATATTATCTTTGGAGGCAATGAAGGTATGTGTAAGAAATTTGTAGAAGAAATGCAAAAGGAGTTTGAGATGTCTATGTAAATGGTGAAATGAATTTCTTTCTAGGATTGCAGATTACTTTACAGAAAAATGAATTTTCATTCTCAGTCCAAGTATGTGAAAGAATTGTTGAAGAAGTTTGGAATGGAGGATTCTAAGCCAATATGTACCTGTATGATAACTGTTTGCAAGCTAAGCAAGAATGATGAATCACCTAAGACTGATCAGAAAAAGTATAGATCTATGATTGGAGGACTACTTTATCTAATCCATACAAGATCAGATTTAATGCATGCAATTTGTCTTGTGGCAAGATTTCAAGAAGATCCTAGTGAGTCACATGTGATGACAATTAAGAGGATCATGAGGTATTTAAAAGGCACTTCAGACTATGGATTGTGGTATGATCCCAAAGATACTGATTTCACTCGTAATGCTTATACAGATGCAGATTGGGCTGGAGATGCTGATGACATAAAAAGTACAAGTGGAGGTGCTTTCCTCCTGGGTAACAGATTGGTTTCATGGTTAAGCAAGAAGCAAGAATTAGTTTCATTGTCTACTGTAGAAGCAGAATATATTGTTGCAGCATGTTTTTGTACTCAAGTGCTATTGATGAAGAAAACATTGAAGGATATAAGAGTTGTGTATGAAGAACCAATTTCAATCTTATGTGACAATACAAGTGCTATAAACATTTCAAAGAATCTAGTGATGCATTCAAGAACAAAGCATATATCTATAAGGTATCACTTTCTGAGAGAAAAGGTAACAGAGAATGAAGTAAAGATGGAATATGTGTCTACTAAGGATTAGATTGCATATATTTTTACAAAGCCTTTGCCTAAGGATACTTTTGAGTATCTCAGGGAAAAGTTAGGGGTTATTACCCCTCCTGCTCTAAACTAAGATGCATGGGAAGTGCATTAGTTCAGTGGTCCCTAAAGTCTTATTCTTTGATCTAGATTGATGTTTTGAAGGCTACCTCTCAGGGGGAGGTTTTATATGTTGCTGATATGAGTTCCTGATAAAGAGTAGTAAGTGTTACAGTGTTGCTAACAGGGAGAGCAGTGTGGTATTAATAAGATCTGAATTGAGCCTTGATAACTAAAGAGAGAGAAAAGGTCTGGCACCCTTTTCCATTAATGACAAAGGGGGAGAGAAGTTCATGTGAAAAACTTAAGGAGAATGTTGCAACCAGAGAAAGCATAAAGTAAGGGGGAGCAAAGCAGAAAAGCAAGTTTGCTTGTCTTGATGGTTTTTCACATCATGTGTTGCCATCAATGACAAAGGGGGAGATTGTTGCAAGTATGGGCAGTAAGTGTTGTCATTGATGTCAACACCTAAGGTCAGCATCTAAGGAAATTATTTGAATGAGTTTGAGCAAGTGTCTGAGAAGAATAATGTAGTGTTTTGCTCGGCATATCCTGTAGGTTGAATATCTTTGTATTTAGTTTGGAAGTTATGTTAAGGGATGTCTGTAGTTTCTATGTTTCAAGTTTGAGCCTCTGGTGTGAAGATTTGAGTGAGTTCTGTTCACCAGAGTAAAAATTATTTTTTCTAAGTATTCAATGGTGACATGGAGAATGTATTCTGCTCCACATTTCTTTGCATTTAAGTTTTATGGTTTAAGGTTCTAGGATTAAGTCTAGGATCATGTTATTTTCCTTCAGTTGAAATAGTTTGTGATTTGGTTCTCTACAAGCGATCTCTCCATTTTGACAGTGGCTGATAGTAATGTTTAAGTGCTCCAATTTGAAGAATCTTCAGATAGAATGTTTGGGGGTTGTGTAGAAGTTCATGGTGACTGTAGTTTGTGCTTGTGGATGTCTCTAGATCATGTTCCTACCTTTTGATTGGTCCGCAAAGTGTAATTTAGATCATGCATGAAGCGCGTTCCTAAATGTCTTAGTGTTAACACTAGTTTTGGCTGACTTGGTTGTTTTCACTACTTGAGATTATGCTTTGGAGTTTGTGATAGTGTGTTGTAGCATGAGTCCTAGCTAAGGCATGGTGTGGTCCACATTCATTCTTTTCCTTCACAAATATGTTTAGGTCCAGACCTATTCTAATGTATGTATGTATGCTGACCTTGGAGATTGTTCCAATGGTTAATGATTGTAATGCTGACCTTGATGTACATTCCAAGGTTGATGAATTGTATAAATACATGTAATGAAGTCATGAATGATTGATGATGTTGCGAAGATGTGAAGATAAGTGCGAAGTGAAAAAGTAGAGCAGAGCAGAGGAGATTTATTGTGCTTCAATGGAACTAAACCTTGGCATAGTGTAGATGCTACTATCTCAGTTAACCAACTTCTGGTAGTGAGCCCTTTTGGTAAGATCCCCTTCTTTTGGTAGTGAGCTACTTCTTTTACAGTGAGCATTCTGGGTAGTGAGCCTTGTTGTAAATTTTGATATATCATTTATACCGTGAGTTAATCCTAATCATGGTTTTTCCCTCATTGGGTTTTCCACGTAAAAAATCTGGTGTCTCATGTGTGAATGTGTTTAAGTTTTTGACTTCATGCTTTCATGGTTGAATCATAATAACAAAGATTAAGTGGTTGATTTGTTGATGTTTGAAAGAAGTTAAGTTTTGGATACAACTGATTTACCCCCCTCTCAGTTGTCTTGTGCATTTCAACAATAATACATAGTTTAACATTGATAAATCAAAGGTTGTGTGGAAAAAAAATTATAGCATAGAGTATATAGCTACCAACATTGAAGCATGTTGAATCCTAGGAAATGATGGTGCATATGTTGAATACATTGGCATTGCATGCAAAGTCTCACACTAGTGTGGATATTCATAATTCAACATAGATGCTCACAAACTCAATGCAACCATTTGAAAGAATTCAATTTGACATAATAACATGGGAATTAGAAAATAATTCACAATGAGAACAACGAGATAAATATAAAAAGATAATTTAAGTCTAGTGTGGATATTGGAAGGTTAGTGTAGCCAATTAGAGACACTAGTTCAATGAATAGATAAAAGGTTTGCATTACATGGCATGAGACAAGTGCAATAGATAATGCTACCTATGTAAAATATTTGCAAGCATAAAACAATAAATTCGTGCTTGGTAAATGGAAATAGAGGATAAGTGTTAGCATAGTCACATGTGTTGTGCCTTGCACACATGCCCCATTTCAAAAAATAGGGACCCCTTCTTTTAAATTTTGGCTTAGAATGTTAGGTGGATTTTCTATCTCCTAAGTTGCCAAAGTGGTCAAAATGCACTTTTTACCATGTTAGAAATTTGATGTAAATAGGTTAGTTCAAAATCTGCTAAGTCCAAGTCTCTGTATTTCATAAAAAAGGTCTGATAGTCTATATGTGCTGAAACTGATCCCAACTGACTTTTGTGCTAAAAATCCCTTTGTCCAACCTCTACGCTAGAATCCTTTGCCTCCGACCTTGCACCATTTCCTTGCCTGACTGACCTTAGCGCTGGATCTAGTCACTATCGACCTTGTACTATAATGCTTATTCACTGACCAAGTCAAAGATTGGTAAATTCTCTGCCAGTTCGAGGAAGTCTAAACTCCCGCAAAATACATGAAAAGGGATTGGTCACCTTAGTGCTAAGAATGACACCACTGACTTAGTCGGTTGACCCAAAAAACCTCGCAAGGTTAGACAATGCCAAATCTCACAAAAAGTAGTAAAGGTTGTTCTAATCATCGTGCGCTAAACTTAGAATCGATTGACCTGAATGACTAACCTAAGTCTGTCCACCATAAAACCTGCACAAGTTAGTTGACCATAAAATCCATGCTAAGACTCAAAACTAATTTAGTGCTAAAAACTCAGACCATTGACTCCACGATGTTCATCACCTTAACTCACTTAGCCTGAGGATCCAAGAAGTCCTACACAACCTTGAGATTTGCTTTGCACTGGTTTTCGATTGCTTTGACCTTGCGCTAAAAGACCATCTCTCTGACCTAGGTCGGATGCACGTAAAAGTCCCGCATGTCTATAATATCCTAAACCTCCGCCAAAGAAACAAGAGAAGCACTTCGCGCTGAAACCAATTTCATCCGACCTTGCACCGAGAGGCAACACCACTGACTTAGTCGGTTGACCCAAAAAACCTCGCAAGGTCAGACGGTGCCAAATCTCGCATAAAAGTAGTAAAGGTTGTTCTGATCATCTTGCGCTGAACTTACAATCGACCGACCTGAATGACTAACCTAAGTCGGTCCACCATAAAACTCGCGCAAGTCAGTTAACCATAAAATCTATGCAAAACCTTGTGAAGACATGAACATTGAAAGACTAGTTGGTCTGACAGATATGATTTCTCTGCTGAGGTCGGTTGACCTCAAAATCAACGCTTTTCCTCCTGTAGGTCAGTTGACCCCAAATTTAGTGCAAACTAAGTGAAATTACTATTTTTAAGGAATTTTCAAAAGGAGAAATGTTTGTTAGGATGAAATAATGACTGTACTTGGTAAACAATGATGTTTTGCATTGTTTTAATGGGATTTTTGCAGTATTTGGTATTTATTACATGTATTATTATAAGTTTGCTTCATTATTTGATCATGTGATAAATGCAATAGTTAATAAATTTTAGAGCACATGTTGGTAACTTAGTAGATTCATGATGGATTCACTGGTTATAACATGGTTTGATAGTGTAATAGTCAACTTGATAATCGTAGACTTTAAAATTAGGAGTTAGGAAGAACACCTTAAAGGCATAAAACTTATAAGGTCTAGTCCTGCAGGTTAGATGACTGCACATGCTCAAATCATGAGGTACGAGTTCAAAGGTATTCCTCTAGAAACGAAGATTGCTACCGGATGGAAAGACATCAGAGACACAGACTTAGGTCACATTGACCTTGATGATTTCAGACTTAGAATATTTGGCCCAAGTCCAAACCCCAGAGCTAGGAAAGTGAAGGATAGTGGGATTATAGAAGCTATTTCTTTCCCTACATCTGCTTAATGTGAAGAGCTGATTGTTGCTTGTGCAGAGAGATATGACATCATGACAAGGACCATACAAACTGCTAATGGAGAAGTATTGGCTGACCTAAGTCCACCATCCTTGGCTAAAATTTTTGGTATTCCGTGGCATGCAGTGATGACTATGCCAGATAAGGCAGGCTCAAAAGCCAAAGAAACAAAAGAAAGCAAAGGTGTAATCTAGGATTTACAAGGATGAAACTAGAGCTCGAATAGCTAAGGTAGCTTTCTCATCACCTAATACAAATAGAGAACAGGTCAGAGCATAGGATTATGTCATGACAACTGTGAATTTGGGACCAACCACATGAGCGCAAACGGTTGATGAATTCAAAGGGTTTGTTACTTCAATCCTAGACCAGCTAGATAAGGATGAACTTTCAAAGAAGGAATTGAAGCAACAAAATGAGGAGTTCCGAGCATGCCTTCAATTTCTAATCAAACCAGTAGATTCTAAAGGAGAGATAAGGACTGTGCCCACCTTTTTGTTAAGAGATGAGATGTCCAAGTTGGGTGAAGTTTGAACTTTCTCAAAAGGCACCCAAAAATGGATGATTAAGGTATGTGAGAAGGGATGTGAGACAATTGACGCTACGACTGAATCACAAAAGAGTTTGGTCCAACTTCTTGAGCAGTGGAGAGGCTTGCAGGAAGAATGTAATTCTTTTGACAAATATTACTCTCATATGTTTCCTCAAGTTAAAGGTATCAGAGACTTGCCTGTAGAAAAACTATTGGCTGAGAATATTTTGACTGGTGACAAATTATATAAAGCAACTGAATGGTATCAGCAACTGAAGTTGAGAAAAGAATTTTTTGATAGCATCAGGGAAGCCTGCAAGCCAACAGATGATGACATATCGGCTTTAATATATGACATAAATGATACTTCGAGAGATTCTCTGGTAATGGACTACAATGATTTGGCACCATATGATGTGGAAGGAAGCAAAGATAAATTGCATAAGATAATTTTTGTGGATGCTGAATTGGATATAGAGGCCAGGTTGGATAAAATTAGTGACCTCAGAGTTGAGTTTAATACATTTCATAAGGTAAAGGAAGAAATAGAAAGGATATACAATCAATACAACCGAGAATTGGAAATGTTAAGATATCGAGTCAGTCATCTTAAGAATCCAAACCCTACAGATATCAATCAAACACTTGCAACTTGGGTCAACTACCGCAATAGGCTGGCAGAAGAAGACAAAATAAATTTAGATGAAGAGTCTTAATGCGTTCTTTTGAACATTTTGAAATATAATCCTATCACTAGTGTAAACTACTATATTTAGAGTGACATGTGATGCTATTTTGTCTTTATTATGCCTCAAAAATGAGCTTTTCTATATATATATATATATTCAGTTGGGTAGTCAAATTGTCTAGATTCAATGTATCTGGGGGCTGTTTATCGTCTTTTTCATAAAGGACAAAATGTAATCCGAGATTCTTATGAGCTGTTATGAATGCATTAAATGATGTAAATCTAGACCATTGGTGTTGAGTTAATCTCCACCGTCCATTCAAAAATTTAGTACGACACCTTTCATATATAAAGGGTTGCCATTTCCATTGTTGAGAGAGAATTCTTGATGCCGAATTGTTGACATTCATCCATTTGAAGTAATACAAAGTAAGTTTTTGTAGTTATTTTGAGAATTTGTCTATTGTATTCACTTATTTGGTTTTCATGGTTCGCTTCTTGATCTCCAATAGTTAATTAGTTGTGCTTTTTGGAATGTTCATGGTTTGTTGAAAGTATCTGATGAATGCTCTTAGTCCATACTTTTAGTTATTTGCTGATGGTAGATAACTGTGCAAAGTTAGTTTGGGCTAATCAGTCATACTTAAGTTTGATTGCATTTCATAAATTAAATTGCACCATTTATTGAGTATTTGATGAATGAATGTAATTTGAAAATTTCTCGATTTCTATTGAAGATAGCATCATTTTCTGCAGTGCTGTAACAATCATTTTCATTTGGTAACTCAGAAAAATGGTAAAGTTTTAGAGCATTTGTCTACTTGTAGTAATCCACATATTGTGAATGTCACTTAGGATTCCCTTAAACTGTATCTCCTTTTTACATTTTCTTTAAAGAAAAATAATTGTTAATTTATGAATTTCAATAGCATTTCATATTGTCTTATCAGCTGAAATCATAAAGGGTTTACATGAGTTGCTGCTCCAATTGTTGAAATCTATAGATTGCACGTAAGACCCCTTGTAGGAACAACTAGAAAATTCCAACTAAGAGATTCTAAGCAAGCTAAGTCCTAGCTGTAGAAACCTTGGAGTAGTCTTACCTAGGGTAAGATACTTTTCAAGAGAGGTGTGAAACCAACAATCACACCTGCATTGTTGTGTGCTAAAACATCCATCAATAAAATTGGCGCTAGAAGGAGGGAAGAACAAGAAATTATTCCCCTCCACAAAAATCAGCAAGTCTAGGGATTAGATAGAGACATACCAGATCCATCTCAACTGAAGAAGAGCTGCTGACTTTGACCAAATTTAGAAGAACAAGGAGAGATCAGGGATTACCTAGAGCACCAAGAGCTCAGTCAGTCCCAAGGAATGCAGCTATAGCCCCTCTCAATCCTCCAACCATGGCCTTATTTTTTGGAAATAATCAATCTCCATTCCAGTTTAATGCTTACCATGATATGCCCAAGAACCTTGACAAGTTTTGTTCCAAGTTTAGAGTAAATGATCTAGATAGGATTGCAGATGAACACATCAAGATTTTTGAAAGTAATATGTTTATGCTATAGGTACAACATGAAGATGTGGTCTGCCGATTGTTCTTTTACTCTTTGCAGGACGAGGCTTACTACTTGTTTGCAAATCTCCCATTAGCTTCCATACATTCATGGCGAGCTTTGAAGATGACGTTCTTGGATCGTTTTTGGATGCCAACTACCCCAACAGATCTGTACAGGTCTTTTGTGGAAATTTGCCAGGGAGAAGGTGAGCTGATACGTTCCTTTAACAATAGGTTTCAAAAGGCCTATAGCCATTTGCAGGCCCCTTATGCCATAGGTCAGGATGCAACACTGCCAATTTATTATGCAACATTGGATAGACTTACTTCTATGTTTGTAAGAAGAGCTAATCTGCCTCCAACGACTCTTGCCCAAGCCTACACTGAGGCTGTCACTGTGAACACTCAGTTAGGACAAATAACCATTGGTCCATTGAACCACATGGGTCCTGTAGCCATGCCGAATTAGATACCCATGATTAACCAAGCCTTAGCCAATCATACCCCTGTAATGAACCTAATTCCTAACCCAGCTGCAACACAGGCTTTAGTAGTTCACCTAGGAAACCTGGTAGCTAAAATGCCTCCTGCCCAGATGCCTTTTCTTCAATCTTTAGAAGTAGCAAGGGCAAAGGATGACAGGAATGATATTAGGGAGTTGGTTAAGCAGATGAAGAAGCTCACTGCAGAGGTCACTCACCTTAGGAATCAAAATGCTTATCTGCAGCAGAGAAGTCAAAATCAACATCAATTCCAAAATCAGAACCAATTTTAGCATCAGAACTAGAGTCAGTATCAAAATCAAAATTTTTAGCAGTGATCTAATTAGTCTTGGAACACGAGGCACAATAATGGAGGAGTACCATCGCCATTGGAAAAATAAAACAATGATACCAGACCTCCCAGCCGTGTGATGTTAGCAGAGGCAGCTTTGTCTACTTGGTGCAGACTGCACAATACGAATGCTCATTATGAGCTAGACTGCCCAAAATTTTAGATAACATCTAGTATCTTCTAGATGGAGATTCAAAATGTTGAAACTCAGGAGAATCCACCAACGGGGTATGAACTTGTTCCTTCGCAAAGGTATGATACTTCCCTAGTCCTTGATAGTTATACATTTCCATTTCAAGATGATAATTAGCCTGAGGAAGAAGAGTCAGATGAGGTCAATGCTTACTAGCAATATAATAAAACTCCATACAACCTGAGAAGTAATAAAACCAAAGGTCCTTTCACCACCTCCATTCCTCTAAATAGCTACCAAATTCCACCAGATCTAAAATCTTCTAATAATCCTGAACCCCCAAAAGTCACACCTCAGCTAGTATATCAAGGGGTTGCTGCTAATAATTCTTAATGGTCTAATATAGAGAAAATGGGACAGTATGTTGCTGAGGAGCTTAAGAAGATGAAGGTTAGCCTTTCTATTTATGAGTTGCTAAAAATACCTGAGGTTAGGACAACTTTCTTCCAAGATATGGGTGCTGGTATCAAAATAGATTCTATGCAGAAAGAAACTCTCACAAAGGATAACATTGATAAAGGGAAAGAAAGAGTGCATGTGACTAACGTTGAGAAAAATATGACATTGTACAATGATAAGAGGGAAAGCCCCCCTTTCCTCTTAACACTTAGGATATTCAATAGAAACCTTCACAACTGTTTGGTAGATTCTAATGCTTCCACTAACGTAATGCCATTATTAGTTTGTAAGGCATTGGGTCTCACTCTAGCCAAGTCTTCTAGGAAAGTAACACAGTTGGATAAGACTGAGGTGAATGTAGTGGGTGAATTGAATAGGATACATATGCAGCTGGCTTTTGATCCAAGAGTGCAGCAGTATATAGACATTCAAGTGGTGGATATCCTAGATCAATATGGAATGCTCCTGAGTAGGGACTGGTCCAGAACTTTGAATGGTTACATGGCTACTAACTTTTCTCATATGTGGCTGCCATGGAAGGGATTGGCAAACCAGATACACATTGAAAGAGAACCAAAAATGAAACATATGATTACAGAGTATAACTAGACCAATGAAATTTTGTTTTCAGAAGTTGATTTGGGGGTTTACCTTCCTCATGTTGATTAAACAGAGGAGATCCTTATGCTAAGCTGCTGTAGATTTCCTGATCCTCCACTTGTGGAAAAACTAGAAAGAACAGAAGTGTATGTACAATCAAACTTAGGAAATTCCTCAGAAGAGGATGAACCAAGGATATTCGAAGGATTCTGAGATTTTGTGGCCAAATTTGCAAGTGATCAAACAACTGTAGGAAAGCAAGTTCATATGGAGGAGTTATTGCTGCCAAATTAGTGTCGTATACATGATGCTTCACACTCTGAGTTTGTATGCCAGGTTTGTCAGGAGGCAGTAGAGAAAGTGCAGAGACAACTAAAAATTCCCATTGCTCCGAAGAAAGATCTAGCTGTTACAGAGAAAGAGGAGCCAAAGCCTCCGATTAATGACAAAAGATTAGAAAAACAAGATGACAGTAGTAAAGATTTCTGCCTCTAGACCTTGAGGTTTGATGGATCAAGATGTAGACAAGGGTCTGGGGTAGGTGTTGAATTAATCAGTCCAACTGGAAGCTCGTATCTAGCATCGCATAGACTACAATTCCCTTGCACAAATAACGTAACTAAGTGTGAAGCTTTAGTATAGGGATTGCTGATGGCACTCTAGAAGAAAGTTAGAATTCTTAAAGTGTTTGGAGATTTAGAATTAGTTGTGAAATAAGTGAGGAAGCAATACTCATGTAATGACAAGAGACTGAACAAGTACAGAAACAGAGTCTAAGATTTGATCGAATGTTTTGATGTTTTTAATATCCAGTTGATTCCTCGAAGGCAGAATCATGTTGTAGATACGTTAGCTCAAACAACAAGTACATTAGAGCCAACATCCATGGCCGGTCTAAAGAAGTTTTCTATTGAATTTGTTGCCACCCTGTCAGTACCAGACAATGTCACGAATTTCTAAGTCTTTGAGGACGACAAACATATAATCGACTTCCTCACTTCATCATATGTCTTCACCACTCAAATAATAGATGAAGAGGAAATGGAACCTGCTAAGATGAATTTAGGAGTTCTTAATCTGAAAACAAACACAATTCCACTGGGAATGGTTGAGTTGGAAAGATTGTTCAATTCAGACAACCTAGGAACCTAGAGGAAAGAGGGAGAATCTCCTAGAGGATAGTGTGATCCTTTTAATTTGGGGATAGATGAAGAGATTAAGAATGTGTTTATTGGGAAGACTAGTACTAAAGAGGAGAAAGCTAACATCATTCACACATTAAGATACTATCATGAAGTTATAGCATGGAGCTATGAAGACCTCAAAATGTATGACACATCGATCATTACTCACACCATTCCGCTAAAGCCCGGAGCAAAGCCATTCAGACAAAGGCAATGGCCGGTGAATGCCTTGTTGGAACCTCTGATCTTCAAAGAGGTGCAGAAACTGCTATCAGCAAGAATCATATTTCCCATCAGACATTTTGCTTGGGTAGCAAACTTGGTTCTAGTCTGAAAGAAAAAAGGTGAAATTAGACTTTGTGTCAACTTTTAGAACTTAAATTAGGCATCTGAAAAAGATAATTATCTATTACCATCATTAGGTGAAGTATTGTAGATTGTTAATGGATCACAAATGATGTCTTTTCTGGATCGGTATTCAGGTTACAACCAAGTAATGGTCAACTACAAAGACAGATTGAAAACATCTTTTACATGTAAATGGGGCACCTATGCATATCACCGAATGCCATTTAGTTTGATAAATGCTGGTGCAACCTTCCAATGAGCAATGGATGTTGACTTTGAGGGATTAGTTGGAAAATGCATCATAATCTATATGGATGACATTACAGTGCTTTCAAAAAGGAGAGAGGATCATGTAGCTGACTTAAGGAAAGTGTTATAGCGATGTAGGGATTATGAAATTTCACTCAACCCCAAGAAGTGTATCTTTGGAGTGATCGAAGGAAAGTTATTGGAACATGTAATATCTGAATGAGGCATATCCATTGATCTTGACCAAATACAAGCAATCCTCAAGATACCACCCCCAGCCAACAAGAAGGAGCTCAAGTTATATTTTGGGAAAATTAACTTTGTGCGTAAGTTCATCACTGGTTTTGCTGAAATCGTCCAACCACTCAATGCAATATTGAAAAAGGATGCTAAAATGGATTGGACTCCAGAAGCCAAGACTACCTTTACAGAAATTAAGTAGGCCATATCTAATGACCTAGTATTGGTAAGTCCAGATTACACATTACCATTCCACATTTACTCATTTGCATCCGAACACACTTGTGCAACAATGTTAACCCAAAAGAAAGCAGTCGATGACGAAAGGCCCATAGCTTTCATGAGTACTCCATTAAAAGACGTAGAGTTAAGGTATCTCAATGTGGAAAAGAAAGCATACGCTCTAGTGAAGGCTGTCAAGAAATTTTGTCACTACATCCTAAGGAGTCAAGTGATTGCTATAGTCCCAGATGTAGCTGTTAAAGCACTGTTGATGCAAAGTGAACTTGGAGAAAGAAGAGGAAAGTGGGTTACTATCCTATAGGAATTTGATATAGATATACAACCCATGAAGTTGGTTAGGGGGCAAGCATTGACCAAATCTATGGTAGAGGTAGAGCTAGGATTAGTCTCCTAGCAGTACATGTTAGAAGATATCTCAAAAGATGAGTGGTATGGAGACATCATATTTTACCTGCTTAATCAACACTGCCTGCCATAGCTAAATTTAGTTCAAAGAAGAGCACTTAGACTGAAAAGTAACAACTATATGATAAAGGGATTAGTCCTTTACAAGAAAAATCACAAGGGGATCTATTTGAGATGTCTGGACAAGATAGAAGTAAATCAGGTGTTGACCAGTTTTCACAAAAGGTTCAGGACATGCCATGGATCAGCCCACTCGATAGCCAATTAGATTCTTTGGCTTGAGTATTACTAGCCTACATAATTCAAAGATGCTTACTCACATGTAAGAACTTGTCATACCTGTCAAACTGCTGCACACAGAGAGCGACATGCTGCCATGCCATTGCAACCAGTTATGGAGGTACGACCATTCACTCAGTGGGGCCTTGACTTTATCGGTATGATCAATCTGCCCTCCTCTGCAGGCCATAGGTATATTCTGACTGCTAGTGATTACTGCACCCATTGGTATGAGGCAATAGCATGTAAATAATGCACCATAGAGGTAGTCATTAAATTTGTTGAAAAGCATATTATCACTAGGTTTGGATGCCCATTTTCTTTAGTTTGTGATAATGGTCCTGCTTTTTCATCACTGTGTTTGTCTAACTAGGAATTTGATTATAGGATCATCCTGAAATTCTCTTCTAATTACTATCCACAAGGGAATGGGGTAGCTGAATCCATGAACAAAAATTTACTTGAGGTAATTAAGAAACTATTGGACAAAAACCCTAGGGATTGGCACGCTCAATTCAAATTTGCCTTATGGGTTGATAGAATTTGACACAAAGTTGCATTGGGAACATTGCCCTACCATTTAGTCTACAGGACCAAGCCAATCTTTCCCATTCACTTGAGGATTCCTGTCCTACAATTCATGCAAGACTGTCTTGAAACTGATGATCAACTATCTTCCTGATTAGCCCAATTGTTACACCTTGAAGAGAAATGCGATGCTGCTATAGAAAACTTTGCTAAACACCAAGGTGTAGTGAAGTGATGGTTCAATAAGAGAGCCAAGCTAAAATCCTTCCGCATTTTTGATTTGGTCTTATATTGGGATAAAGCCCATGAGAAGAAAGGAGAGCATGGCAAGTTTGATAAACTTTGGTTGGATCCATATTAGATCTATGAGATCCTTGATGACCACATATTGACTCAAGAACCTTACTGGTGAGGAGCTCCCATTGCCCGTCAATGGCCAGTTCCTAAAGCACTACTTCCAGGCTTCAGGGGTAGTCCTGCCTCTCCCTTAGTGTACATAGTTAGGTTGCTTGCTTGCTTTGGTTAGAGTAGGTTGCTTTTAGATTAGGTTTGCTTTTCTGCTTTCGCTTTCTGTAGTTTTTAGGTGTTCTTGCTTTCGCTTAGTTGGTTGTCTTTTTGGCTTTGCTTTTGCTTCCTGTGCTTTCTTTGCGCAGGGTTCTTGTTTCTAGAATGTGGTGGTAGTTATGCAGACCTGCAGATGCTTTCTTGATGGGTAAATTATCCATAGTCTTTCTTTAAGAAGCTAAAGTTCTGCTTAGGTCTTCCTATGGGTTCCACTATTATATCAGGAGGTATGATGTCTGTTCATTAGAAAGGAGTCATTAATTGTTGTACCTAAAGTATTTTCTAACCATATATCTCTTACACTTTAAATAATCCTAAAGTAGCTAAGTAAGCCTGAGTGATTGCATGTTAAGTGGAGAGTTTGGATTCCCCAATTTTACCACCAACACCAATTCTAATTTTACCACCAACACCAATTCTACAAATTTAGATGAGAGTGGTAGGTGGTACTCAGTATTGCTAGCCTATTGGGTAAAAATAAAAGGTGTTTTTCAACACCAGACCCACTACAAAGCATTAATATGCAGATCAACATTTGAAGACTCTCACATAAAGGCCATTATCTAAAAATTATTAGCATCAAAGAGCATCAAAGGTCCCATAAAAGAGGAAACTAGTGCAGAAAGATTACTACTTGAAGGTTTATCACATCTCAATATTAGAGCATTTTCTTGGTGGTAAAATGATCTTAACTTTAGCTTGGCACGAAGGATCTTGGGCAAACTTAGTTGCCAAGGGATGGGAATGAACACAATTGCACACACTTAGGTTTTTAGGATATGGATGGTTGTACCGATTAGTGGTCTTTGATTATTTGATAGAATATCATGCTTTCTCATTTAATATGTGGGAAACATAGAGATTTTGGGTTCTAACCGAAAGTTTATAATTGAAATGCTTTGGAGTATTTCCCAGCAGAGTCACCATTTGTTGTGCCTTGCACACATGCCCCATTTCAAAAAATAGGGACCCCCTCTTTCAAATTTTAGCTTAGAATGTCATGTGGATTTTCTATCTCCTAAGTTGCCAAAGTGGTCAAAATGCACTTTTTACCATGTTAGAAATTTGATCTAAATAGGTTAGTTCAAAATCTGCTAAGGCTATGTCTCTATATTTCATAAAAAGGTCTGATAGTCTATTTGCACTGAAACTGATCCCAACCAACCTTTGAGCTAAAAAGCCCTTTGTCCGACCTCTGCGCTAGAATCCTTTGCCTCTGACCTTGCACCATTTCCTTGCCTGATCGACCTTAGTGCTGGATCTAGTCGCTACAGACATTGCACTATAATGCTTATTCATTGACCAAGTTGGAGATTGGTAAATTCTCCACCAGTCTGAGGAACTCTAAACTCCCACAAAACACATGAAAAGGGATTGGTCACCTTAGCGCTAAGAATGACACCACCAACTTAGTCGGTTGACCTGAAAAACCCTGCAAGATCAGACGGTGCCAAATCTCGCACAAAAGTAGTAAAGGTTGTTCTGATCATCTTGCGTTGAACTTATAATCAACTAACCTAAATGACTAACCTAATTCAGTCCACCATAAAACCCACACAAGTCAGTTAACCATAAAATTTGTGCTGAGACTCAAAACTAATTTAGTGCTAAAAACTCAGACCATCGACTCCACACTGTTCATCACCTTAACTCACTTAGTTGAAGGATCTAAGAAGTCCTGCACAACCTTGAGATTTACTTTGTGTTGGTTTTCAATTGCTTTGACTTTGCACTAAAAGACCATCTCTCTGACCTAGGTCAGATGCATGTAAAAGTTCCACAGGTCTATAATGTCCTAAACCTCCGCTAAAGAAACAAGAGAAGCACTTTGCGCTGAAACCAATTTCATCCGATCTTGCACCTAGAGGCAACACCACTGACTTAGTTGGTTGACCCAAAAAACCTCGCAAGGTCAGACGATGCCAAATCTTGAGCAAAAGTAGTAAAGGTTGTTCTGATCATCTTGTGCTAAACTTACAATCGACTGACCTAAATGACTAACCTAAGTCGGTCCACCATAGAACCCGTGCAAGTCAGTTGACCATAAAATATGTGCAAAGCCTTGTGAAGACATGAACATTGAAAGACTAGTTGGTTTGACGGATCGGATTTCTCTGCTGAGGTCAGTTGACCTCAAAATTAGCTCTTTTCCTCCTGTAGGTCTGTTGACCCCAAATTTAGTGCAAACTGAGTGAAATGGCTATTTTTAAGGAATTTTCAAAAGGAGAAATGTTTGTTAGGATGAAATAATGACTGCACTTGGTAAATAAGGATGTTTTGCATTATTTTAATGGGATTTTTACAGCATTTGGTATTTATTGCATGTATTAGTATAACTTTGCTTCATTATTTGATCATGTGATAAATACAATAGTTAATAAATTTTAGACTTTGTTATGATAAGCACATGTTGGTAACTTAGCAAATTCATGATGGATTCATTGGTTATAACATGGTTTGATAGTGTAATAGTTAACTTGATAATCGTAGATTTTAAACTTAGGAGTTAGGAAGAACACCTTAAAGGCATCAAACTTATAAGGTCTAGTCCTGCAGGTTAGATGACTACACGGGCTCAAATCATGAGGTACGAGTTCAAAGGTATTCCTCTAGAAACGAAGATTGCTATCAGATGGAAAGACATCAGAGAGACAGAATTAGGTCACATTGACCTTGATGGTTTTAGACTTAGAATATTTCACCCATGTCCAACCCCCCAATCTAAGAAAGTGAAGGATAGTGGGATTGTAGAAGCTGCTACTTTCCCTACATCTGCTCAATGTGCAGAGCTGATTGTTACTTGTGTAGAGAGATATGACATCATAACAAGGACCATACAAATTGCTAATGGAGAAGTATTGGCTAACCTGAGTCCACCATCCTTAGCTAAAATTTTTGGTATTCCATGGCATGCAGTGATGACTATGCCAGATAAGGCAGGCTCAAAAACCAAAGAAATAGAAGAAAGCAAAGGTGCAATCTGTTGGCAAGAGACACTATGTGGCTTCTTGATTGTTGTCATTGATGGCAACAAAGTCCATCCCACACATCCACAGCACATGGTATGTCTATACTGGAAGTCAGATTGAAGAGTATTTTGGTCCGGTGAGCAAGAACAGAGCATGCAGCAAGGTTCGACAGTCAGGTTCGGATCTCTCAAAGGATGTATAGACTTGGGGAAGTCAAAAAGAGTACCATGATTGTCACATTCTAGAGATTGAGCCTCTGGTGATGAAAGAGTGAAAAGATATGAGCACCTAAGTGTTGGGTTCCTGACAAGCATAGCAGATTGAGCAAGAACTAACCGGTAGAGCATCAGACCTTAATCCAGATGAGAAATTGATGTTGATCAAGCTTCTTAAGAGATCATAAATGGTTGGCTAACTTGATTGATGACTTCTAACTCCATGTCTTGGATACACATTACTTTTTTGAGCATAGATTCAGCTGACATATCAGGGTTTAGTAAATATCTTAAGTATTTCGGTTGTTGACTAGAAAGATGTTGAAATCCTTGGTGCAGATATATATACTAGATGGATTTCGGTATGAAGGTGTGTGTGGTGTGATAGAGTGAGTGAAGAAAAGCAGAGAGTAGTGTGGAAGCAGTTATACAAGTCTGGTATGTGACAAAACAACAACACTAAGCAAAGGAAGAATGAAGTACAGCAGATCAGTATATTGAGCCTAACCAGAACTGAACCTCAGCATATGTGGATGCCTTTGATCAGTTCAAACACCTGGTTACATTCTATATACCTTGTAGACAATGAGTCTCTTGTAGGCAGTGAGCCTCTTGTGAGTAGTGTGCTCAGGTAGTGAGCCCTAATTGGCAAGTGCCATTTTGTACTTCTTATTCTTTGAACAGAGAATACAATCTTGGGTTAGTCACCCTGTGGTTTTTCCCTTAATAGGGTTTTCCATGTCAAAATCATTGTGTTATGTGTATTGATTTTATTTCTGCTCTTATGGTTATGCATGCTTATATGTTTTGATGCTACACTAATTGTTAAAGCAGAACAGAAAGTTAAATTATTTAGATAACTGATTCACCCCCCTCTCAGTTATCTACATTGTTTCCAACAATTGGTATCAGAGCTAAGTTACTCCAAACAGAGCCTAACAACTTGAGGAAGATCTAGGAATCTCAATGGATATGTATGTTATGAGGGAACAACTTTAGTCTGCCCTAGATGATCTTAAGCAATCTCACTCTAACGTCAATAACCTGAGGGAAAGACTTAAACAAGCTAATGACTTCATAAATGAACTAAAAGAAAAACTAAGTATATCTGTGAAAAAGAGAAAGGAACTTCTTCAACAATTAGCAAGTCAAAGTGAAGCCAATGATACTAATGAAGATCTGAAAGAGAAAAACAAGTTATGTGAGAAGCTATCAAAAGAGGTCATTATGGTAAGACATGAAATGGAATCAAGGGTTATGAAATTCACCCAAGAAATTGAAGAGAAAAAAATAATGGAAGATAATCTAAAACAATCTCTCAAGGAGAAGTTAGAAGACTGCCACAAAATGGATAGAATAATCAAGCATCTGGAATATGATCTTGAAGAAGCTAGAGATAATGAAGAACAACTTGAAAATCAGATAGACACTCTTAAAAGGGATCTTTAAACAACAAATGAATACAAAGAAAAATTCAAGATAAGTTCTGCTCAACTTGAAGTTCTTCTTGAAAGCCAAAAGAGGGTAGATGACAAGCATGGCTTGGGATATGAGAAAGGTGAAAGCTCTAGATCCGGTCAGAAGAACTCTGGATCAGGAAATCCAAGGTATAGGCCTAGAAGACCTCTGGTAAGACAACCAAATGCTCAAAGATATCCATCCTTCAATGGATATTGCTACAATTGCAATAACTTTGGTCATAAAAAAATCAGTGCAGAAGAAGAATGAATCAGACTAATTCATCCTTCTCCGGATAGTGTTTTAATTGCAAAAGGTTTGGTCACAAATCTCATGAATGTAGAAATAAGCAAACAAACAATTCATTCAATGGTAGATGCTTTTCATGCAATAGAATGGGACATATGGCTAATCAATGCAGATCAAGAGGATATCAGTCAAATATGCAAAGAAATATAACTTGCTACAATTGCAATAGATCCGGTCATATTGTCAAATTCTGTAGAAGTAAGAATTAGGATAAAAGGGGTACGGTGCATCATAATCAAAATCAAGACAAAGGAAAAGGAAAAGTGAATGTGGATGAAGTTCAAAGGGAGATGAACAAGATTTAGGTGAAGAGAAGTACAAAAAATGTTGGGGATGGATCCACACCAGAATCTGGTGCTGATATTCCTTTCAGAAACTAAATAGATGAGCTCTGGCTCAGGGGGAGTCACAAAGGAAAACAATTTCCGCCAGCCAATCACTTGGTGCCTAAAATTGACACATGGAAAGTTGCGGATTAAAGGGCTCTCAGAGAAACATCTAAATAACCCTTGGTAAAAATATGAAAGATTTACAAAGAGTTTGAAGAGGTTAATCATTCAAGATTAATCCAGTTTGACAGTCATCTGGTAAAAGCATGATTCTCACAGTTAGATCTGGTATGATTCAAAATTGAAATATTTGGATCCGTGGATAAATGGAATGATTGGAGAAAGGGAGATACATTGTCAATTATCACCAAGAATAACTCTAAGTGCATCTCAGTGATTAGGAAGGATCTCTCTCAGAACAAGGGAATCGGTATGACTTAAGGTGTGCATTTATTGCAATAAGAAATTAGGGTTTACGCAGAGATATAAGGATTCTTTTATTCATCATTTGCACATTTGCACTCAAAAAGAAGAAAGAAAAGGCTCTACAAACAAGATTGCTTCAACCCTCTCAAAGATCAACTACAGAATCTGATTCAACCGATGATCTTTTCTAGCTCATATCGTGAACCCTAGAAGTGTAAAAAGGTATTTCCATTCTTGAATATCTCTCTCTGAATCTTTTGGATAATGGCTACTCCAAATGTTGTTAAGATCACTAATAGGCCGCGCCCTAAGTTCAAGAAACATCCTTACAAATCCCTAGAAGTTGATCCTTTAGGCGCATTCAAGCATTCCGCATGGGGTTCTACATGTAGAAGATGTTAGGGTATACATTCACACCAACATTGAGGAATTTGGGGAATCCAAGCTAATGGATATCTATCACAAGCAATTAATAGATGAAACATTTGAAGTTAAACCTCAATACAAGGCCATCCAGGATAAGCATTTTGGACATTGCATCCACTTCCCCTGTTTTGCCAAAGATGAATGGGTCTGGTATATTCTTAGTAGAATACATGATAACTTCATGTGGTTATTGAAGCCCTTAAAAATAAAAAAGGATGCAATTAGGGCAGTAACTGGCTTGCACTCATCCGGTGGGTTGCCTGCTCTCAAATCGGTCAAGAACCAAATTGTAAGTGAAGCTACCAGATCAAAATTTGATAAGAGAGCAATGACAATAGAAGACATCATAGATCCAGATATCAAATTTGCCTCTATGATAATTGGTTACAAAATCTATCACTCCAGCAGAGAGAATTCAGTATCCAGAACTGCTATATATACTACATATGAAATGCTAAGGAAAAATGCAGACTATGATCTATGCGAGCTTCTTCTGAGCCAACTATTAGAAAATTTGTAGAAAATAAAGAAACATAAGAATATTTCATTTAAATACCGTGGCCTGATACTATGTCTATTCTTTTACTATATGAATGAGCTACCCAGATCCAGTGGTTGGGTATGGCAAAATGACAGACCGGTTGCCATACAAATTAGAGACTATATGTATGGGCTTGGTGATGCCAAGGCACAAAGTACAACACTCTGGGGTTACTTCAAAAACTTCCAAGGCATGATGCAAGCTAGAGAGAGAATCCCCCAATCTCTAGTTGAAAAATACAAGGATACAATGTGATTCATGGTAGACACTGATCAATGCCTAATGGAGGCAGTGGAACCTAGAACAGTCTGGATTATGCCAATGGGATATGAGGTAGATGAGAAAATTCTGGAGCTACATGTTCAACACCTGCTAAGTCAACCAAAGGACCCTGAGGCAGAAAGGTTTGGAACCTTTCAAGAATTAGTGAAAATACATGTTGAATTGAGACAGCTAGAAATGAAAAGGAAAGTGAGAAGGGAAGTGGAGGAAATTGCCAAGAAATATGGCATATCAAAGGAGGTAGTTGATTCCAACAGAGAGAAGGTAGAAAGAGTAGAGAAAGAAAGACAAGAAGCAGAAAAAGAAACTCATCCGGTGTAAGCCCCCTCCTGGACTAGATCCTTCAAGAGCTTTGCACCTGCTTCTTCTAAAAGCTCAAAATCGGAAGCCAAGTCATCCGGTAAGGGAGAGAAGAGAACAAAGATAAAGGCCACAAGGTCGTACAAAAGTCAAAAGGATGATGAAGAGACAGAGACTGATGAGGAGGTCAAGAAAATGAAGAAGAAAAATAAAACATCCATGGAATCCTCTGCCGGTAAACATACAGAAGAAAAGACATAAGAATTTGTTGAAAGGCCTACTCTCTCTGTTGATGATGTCTTCAAGGCAGTCACTCTAGATGGGAATCTACAGCCCATAACAAAATTTTATGATGAGTATAATGAAACTGACAAAAGAATTTTGGAGGAAGCCACAGTCAAGTATTTGAATATCTATAATAAAGCATTCATTGAAATCATCTCACTAATTCCCAAAAGCCTAGATAGAGTACTTGAAATGAGAAAAGAAAATGCTAAGGCAAAGGACCTTGAGATTCGGGAACAGATAGCTATTCAACTCTATCCTTCCATTACTCCAAAACAAATGAATATGATCTTCAAGGACTGCAAGGATGAGTTCCGGAGTAAAGCTAGAATGAACAAACTTATGATTGGAGAGATAGATCAGATAGCAAAAGAGATAGAAGACATCCACCGGAATGCATTTAAAAGATTCAATCTTCTTGTTATTGAGGACATAAGTGATGAACCTTCTGCCATGGATGTCGAAGGATTAAGTACATCAAAGGAAGATTCTACTGAGAAAATTGCAGAAGAGTCAAAGGAGATAGGAGAGGAGAAAACTAAGGACTTGGATTCCTCTGTTCAGAAAGAGGAAGCCCATGAAGAAGTAAACATCTCTCTTCCAGATCCCCCAACAGACTCCAAAACTGAAGGAGAAGGAAGAAAAGAGAAGAAAGCAAGTCAAGAAGAAGAGGTAAAGGGAAGAGAAGAAGATCAAACAGAGAAGACCTCAGGTGACAATTCTGAGACTATAGAAGGAAAGAAGACTCTGTCTCCGACAAGAGACACTACAGAAGTAGTTAAAGACTTCCTAATCAAAGAAATGATGGACTTAGATGAATCGAAGCTATTTCAAGGACCACTCAATTTTGACTCTCTCTGGTCCAGACAATGAAGGTAGCATCTTTTGCTCAAGCCAAAGCAAAAGAAAAGCTTCTAAAGTCTCACATGGAAGACAGTGAGCTGATAGAGATTGCATCTGATGTGTTGGAGAAGATCATCCCATCCTTCTAGAAGGATCCTTCGGCCTCTTCATCCGGTAACTTGAAATCTCTTGTTAATTCTATTAGCACACATTTTGATTCCTTGGAGAAATCAGTAGAAGAGAAAGTCTGGAAAAAGTTTTTGGGAAAGAGAATCTTCGAAGTACAGGGACTCATAGAAAATGATAGGAGAAATATGGATATTGGAATAAAGAGCTTAGAAAATGCTCTTAAAGATGGTGGAGAATTATACAAATTTCGTCTATCTTGGTCCACAGTGATAGCAGATATTGCCAAGAAGGTGGAAGAACAAGAGAGTAAACTATCAAGTTTATCTCAAAATTTTGATCCTCTCACCTCATCCATAATAAATCAAGAGTGTCAGATTATTGCCACTATTAATGAAATAAAGAGGCTTGAAAAGGAGAAGAAGAATAGAATAAGTAGGCTAAGTGAACTAAGAGGGATAATTATCCCTAAGTTAGAGGCAATGCATGAGGCCCTAACTGATGCTCAGACCACAGCCCGGACCAGTGATCCGACAAACTTAAAAAGGGTAGAAGTTTTTGCATTTTTGATAAGTGGTCCCTAACTGATGCTCAGACCACAGCCCAGACCAGTGATCCGACAGACTTAAAAAGGGTAGAAGTTTTTGCATTTTTGATAAGTGGTCACATCTCAATTTTGGATAGGATGAAGCAGGGTTGGGCAACAAAATTTGTCCAATTGAAGACCACCTTTGCGGATATACTAAAGTATATGTAAGTACAACATGTATATATATACTTATGCAGTAATATATAGATTGATTTTTGAAAGTTTTGGAGTGCGGATTTCACCCTTTGCCATTGATGTCAAAGGGGGAGTGAGGAGTAGTAAAAAATGTGGAATCCAGCTAAGGGGGAGCTCTAGTAAAAGTGTACATAAGACAGAGCATTAGCCAAGGAGGAGTGTGCTATGACACTTAGTCATTTCTCACTAAGTGTTGCCATCAATGCCAAAGGGGGAGATTGTTGGCAAGAGACACTGTGTGGCTTCTTGATTGTTGTCATTGATGGCAACAAAGTCCATCCCACACATCCGTAGAACATGGTATGTCTATATCGGAAGTTAGATTAAAGAGTATTTTGGTTCGGTGAGCAAGAATAGAGCATGCAGCAAGGTTCGACAGTCAGGTCTAGATCTCTCAGAGGATGTATCTCAGCAAAGTGTAGACTTGGTGAAGTCAAGAAGAGTACCATGACTATTACATTCTAGAGATTGACCCTCTGGTGATGAAAGAGTGAAAAGATATGAGCACCTAAGTGTTGGGTTCCTGACAGGCAGAGCATCAGACCTTAATCCAGATGAGAAATTGATGTTGATCAAGCTTTTTAAGAGATCATATATGGTTGGCTAACTTGAATGATGACTTCTAACTCTATGTCTTGGATACGCATCACTTTTTTGAGCATGGATTCAACCGACAGATCAGGGTTTAGTAAATATCTTGAGTATTTCAGTTGCCAACTAGAAAGATGTTGAAATCCTTGGTGCGGATATATATACTAGATGGATTTCAGTATGAAGGTGTGTGTGGTGTGATAGAGTGAGCGAAGAAAAGCATAGAGCAGCGTGTAAGCAGCTATATAAGTTTGGTGTGTGACAGAACAACAACACTAAGCAAAGGAAGAATGAAGTGCAGTAGATCAGTATATTGAGCCTAACCAGAATTGAACCTCAGCATATGTGGATACCTTTGATCAGTTCAAACACCTGGTTACATTCTATATACCTTGTAGATAGTAAGTCTCTTGTAGGTAGTGAGCTTCTTGTGAGTAGTGTGCTCGGGCAGTGAGCCCTAATTGACAAGTGCCATTTTGTACTTCTTATTCTTTTAACAGAGAATACAATCTTGGGTTAGTCACCCCGTAGTTTTTCCCTTAACAGGGTTTTCCACGTTAAAATCATTGTGTTATGTGTATTGATTTTATTTCTGCTCTCATGGTTAGCATGCTTATATGTTTTGATGCTGCACTAATTGTTAAAGAAGAACATGAAGTTAAATTATTTAGATAACTGATTCACCCCCCCTCTTAGTTATCTACATTGTTTCCAACACAATCTAGGATTTACAAGGATGAAACTAGAGTTCGAATAGCTGAGGTAGCTGTCCCACCGCCTAATACAAATAGAGAACATGTTAGAGCAGAGGATTATGTTGTGACAACTATGTATTTGGGACCAACCACACGAGTGCAAAGGGTTGATGAATTCAAAGGGTCTTTTACTTCAATCCTAGAGCAGCTAGATAAGGATGAACTTTCAAAGAAGGAATTGTAGCAACAAAATGAGGAGCTCCGAGCATACCTTTAATTTTTGATCAAACCAGTAGATTATGAAGGAGAGATAAGGACTGTGCCCACCTTTTTGTCAAGAGATGAGATCTCTAAGTTGGGTGAAGTTCAAACTTTCTCAAAAGGCACCCAAAAATGGATGATCAAGGTATGTGAGACAATTGACACTGCGGATGAATCACAAAAGAGTTTGGTCCAACTTCTTGAGCAGTGGAGAGGTTTGCTAGAAGAATGTAATTCTTTTGACGAATATTAGTCTCATATGTTTCCTCGAGTTAAAGGTATCAGAGACTTGCCTGCCCAAACACAATTGGCCAAGAATATTTTGACTGGTGACAGATTGTATAAGCAATTTAATGGTATCAATAGCTGAAGTTGAGAAAAGAAATTTTTGACAGCATCAGGGAAGCTTGCAATCCAACAGATGATGACATATCAGCTTTAATATATGACAGAAATGATACTTTGAGAAATTGTTTGGTAATCGACTACAATGATTTGACACCATATGATGTGGAAGGAAGCAAAGATAAATTGCATAAGATAATTTTTAAGGATGTTGAATTGGATGTAGAGGCCAGGTTGGATAAAATCAGTGACCTCAGAGCTAAGTTTAATATATTTCATAAGGTAAAGGTAGAAATAGAAAGGACATATAATCAATATAGCTGAGAATTAGAAATGTTTAGATATTGAGTCAATCATCTTAGGAATCCGGACCCTACAGATATCAATCTAGCACTTTCAGCTTGGGTCAACTACCGCAACAAGCTGGCAGAAGAAGACAAAATAAATTTGGATGAAGAGTCTTAATGTGTTCTTTTGAACATTTTGAAATATAATCCTATCACTAGTGTAAACTGCTATATTTAGAGTGACATGTGATGCTATTTTGTCTTTATTATGCCTCAAAAATGAGCTTTTCTATATATATATATATTTAGTTGGGTATTCAAATTGTCTAGATTCAATGTATCTGGGGGCTATTTTTTGTCTTTTTCATAAAGGACAAAATGTAAACTAAGATTCTTATGAGCTATTATGAATGCATTAAATGATGTAAATATGGACCGTTGGTGTTAAGTTAATCTCCACCGTCCATTCAAAAACTTAGTACGACACCTTTCCTATATAAAGGGTTGCCATTTCCATTGTTGAGAGAGAATTCTTGATGCCAAATTGTTGACATTCAACCATTTGAATTAATACAAAGCAAGTTTCTGCAGTTATTTTAAGAATTTGTCTATTGTATTTGCTTATTTGGTTTTCATGGTTTGCTTCTTGATCTCCAATAGTTAATTAGTTGTGCTTTTTCACTGTTCATGGTTTGTTGAAAGTATCTGATGAATGCTCTTAGTCCATACTTTTAGTTATTTGCTAATGGTAGATAACTGTGCAAAGTTAGTCTGGGCTAATCAGTCATACTTAAGTTCGATTACATTTCATAAATTAAATTGTTCCATTTATTGGGTATTTGATGAATGAATGTAATTTGAAAATTTCTTGATTTCCATTGAAGATAGCATCATTTTCTGTAGTGCTATAACAATCATTTTAAGTTTGGTAACTTAGAAAACTAATTAAGGTTTAGAGCATTTGTCTACTTGCAGTTTCAGAGCATTTGTCTATTGTATTCACTTATTTGGTTTTCATGGTTCACTTCTTGATCTCCAATAGTTAATTAGTTGTGCTTTTTCAATGTTCATGGTTTGTTGAAAGTATCTGATGAATGCTCTTAGTCCATACTTTCAATTATTTGCTGATGGTAGATATCTGTGCAAAGTTAGTCTGGGCTAATCAGTCATACTTAAGTTCGATTGCATTTCATAAATTAAATTGTGCCATTTATTGGGTATTTGATGAATGAATGTAATTTGAAAATTTCTCGATTTCCATTGAAGATAGCATCATTTTTTGCAGTGCTGTAACAATCATTTTTAGTTTGGTAACTCAAAAAAATGATTATGTTTTAGAGCATTTGTCTACTTGCAGTAATCCACATATTGTGAATGTCACTTAGGATTCCCTTAAACCCTATCTCCTTTTTACATTTTCTTAAAAAAAAAAATTGTTGTTAGTTTAGGAATTTCAACAGCATTTCATATTGTCTTATCAGTTGGAATCATACAGGGTTTACATGAGTTGCTGCTCCAATTGTTGAAATCTGTAGATTGCACATAAGACCCCTTGTAGGAACAACTAGAACATTCCAACTGAGAGATTCTAAGCAAGCTAAGACCTAGCTGTAGAAACCTTAGAGTAGTCTTACCTAGGGTAAGATACTTTTCAAGAGAGGTGTGAAACCAACAATCACACCTGTGTTGTTGTGTGCTAAAACACCCATCAGCAACATGGAGGTTTGAGAGCGAACAAATTAAATCTAAAGTTAACACCTAAATGGGAAAAACGACACACCATATAATGAAGGCTACTCAAGAAATAATATAAAAATATCAATGGGATATTGCAAATATCAAATAGCTTGTCATATATGAAAAGATGGTTTGGAGAATATGGAGATTTCAACCATATATGAACTCATCTAATGAACCATATTATATGGTATAGTCTAGCATAACATACATAGAAAATTAAAAGCATGTGCACATGTTTTTGAGGTCTGTGTTGGGAAATAACATTGAAATAGCATCATTAGCTAACATGGAGATTAAGGTCAACACAAATATATTTTGCAAGCCAAAGAAACATAAGTCTAGTGTGAAAACTTAAGTTTAGCTTAGAAAAATGATATTGGGATAAGCATATGAGAGTTGCATGGAAGAATCTGCAAGGTCAATTTGGTGCTAAATAAAATTCAGTGCCCATCATAAGCCTACATAGCATAGTAAAAGTCAAAAGCAAACATGAAAGATGACTATGTAGCCAAAAGAATATAAAAGCTACACCCAAAAATGATATTAACAACCACTATTAGATCAAAATTTAATTAGACAACTGAGGTAACATGAAGGAGGTTACAATATTGTCATGGTAGATGTATGCCAACCCTCTAATGATCCATATAATATTTCAATCCTACAACTACCACTTGACTCATAACTAGAGGGTGCAAGGTTGTCAGTTTCAAACTATGGCAAAGTTGTTCATCACAAATGCACCCAACAATTGATGCACATTCAAGGAAAAGTATTAATATTTTTCATTTGCTAAGTAAGGTAAGAGTTGCCCCCAATAAGAAAGTTATGAAATTTAAATTAAATTCTTTTGATCTCTTGTAAGCTCATTTTAATTTATGACCAAAATAAAAGATCAAAGATTTTAGCATGAGCTTATAGATATTTTTATAAAGAAAATCATTTGAAAAGTGGAGTCCACAGTTAAATAGCTCATGATTTTCAAATAAATATAAAATAAAAAAGTTGTAAATACTGGGAGGCTCTATGAGTAAATTTTTAAAAATGAGTTCGTGAGTCTAATGTGAAAACAAGGGTTGCAGAATAACAATAGTCCCTACCAAAGGATGCAAGTTCAGAGTAGGATTTTGAGGAGGTAGATAGAAGATGGGATTACAATAGGATATTGGATGGCTAGGGATGCAAGCTGTTATTTTTATGTTATTGCAAAGTCTTGGTCTGGGCAATAATGAGGGAAGATGATAAGCAAAAATAAACTCCTACATTTATAATTATGTTTTAATAGAGCATTTGAATGAAATATAATTTGGTGTTAAATGAGTTTTTATTGTTATGTTTTAACATGGGATTTAAATGAACTATAATTTGGAGTTAAATTTATCTTTGATTCAAGATGTAGGTCTATAAAGTCCTTTTTAGTTAGAGATAGATAAAGGACATCATTAGCTCCCAATGTGCATCCCTTATTGAGCATTCCATACAAGAACTAGATAAAAGAATGGATGTTTTGGAAAATGAAATCATATTTTGATTTGAGTTGGCTAAGTTCACAACATAATAAGAAATTGTAGCTTCTATTAACAATGCAAATAATGATACACAATATTTACAATTTAGATCTAGTTCTGAGCTCGCATGTATTAATACTTTCTCCATTGAGAACAAGAGGTGTTGCATAATCAATTGCATTTGTAATATTTCATCAGGTTTGTAATGCTCCTTGCATTTTGCTATAAAGATAATCCTGCTAGGAATTTTTGCAAAAATAATGTAGCATTGAATTTGATAAAAATGTTCATTTAAACTAGATTATACTTTAGTCAGTTTCTCAGCTTTCCAACAAATAAGAGATTCCTTTTGTGCATTTTGCGAAGTCTTTTTTCTTAGTTTGTTAGGAATATTCTTGAAATTTCCTTTGATTCATCCTCTAGGGTTTTTGTGTCAACAATATGCTAGGGTTTATCCCTAATTATGTCCAAAACCCTCAATATGGCAGTCTTTTGCCTTAGCTGAGAATGCTTCTATTTTATCATTGACTGGTTTGAGCAGTTATGGTCCACTTAAGTCATTACGCAAGTCCCTTTATCATTCATTTACTGGCCCCATCTATAATGTTACCTACCTTTTTGTGTCACCACAATTTTTAAAATGCTAAGAATTATTATTTTAACCTTTCAGAGGGTTCTGAATCAGCTTTCCACGTGTTCACATGTCATTGCATCACATATGTTTAGTGCAATGCACCCTTTTTTGTTTGATCTTGTTTGAGTTTGTGGGCTTGCACACTTCTAATGCATGTAAAGGCAGATGCTAACTAATACAAATGGTTATTAAGTAGTAGTCACAAACATGTGGTGTCCTCTCATTGCAACACATAGTTCTTTCACATCACAACTTTGAGAGTGGGCCCGTTTTTGTGTTTGTGATGTGTGATATTTGGCCATGGGGTTTTTAATGTGTGACTTGGACTACATGTGGCTAATTCTTATTGCATCACAATGGCCTTAGTGCATCATATGTTTCATAATTCACTCCTTTGTACGGATGCAATATGCGATGGGTGTTTTATAAGAAGAGGTAGCCTATCGGCTAGGTCTCTATTGTTGAAATTTGATTGGGCCACATATGAGATTGTCAGGCTAGGTGGACTGACTTGTTACTTCCTAGGGTAAAACTTGACACCTATCAAACATCTTTTCAAATGGTTTGTAGGTTTTATAGATGCCATTGATCTTGCTCATGAATTGATAGATAGAATTCAAAATTTTTTCAAAAGGGAAATGGTCACACCACCCAAGGTCTGAGGTACGTATGAGCATTAATTAAGGAAGGTGGCATGATCTTATGAGAATCAAATTGCCATTCCAAGGAAATATGTTCACGTGATTGCCTTAGTTGTAGACAAAGAGTTGTACAAGTATCCATTGCTAAGAATTGATGCTCTCAACGGAGAATTGTGCAATGAACAAAAGGAATTGGTATTTCTCAAGCATGCCAACAAGTACACGCTCTATGACTATCTGAGTTTCATTTATAAAAGGAGTTGGGGGTTTTCTTTTTACAATTAGATATATATGGTCAAGTAGGGCTTGTGATTTGAAAAGAACTCCTAAGGTTATTAGCTATTGATTTCGTGTGGCTCCATAAGATTTATAATTACCATCATGATTCAAAGGTTAGCTTGGTCTGGTAGGACAAAAATGATCTTAGACAAAGATATCCTTGACTTATTGCCCAGCTCTTCAAAGAAGGGTAAGTAGGCCCACCTGGTACTAGTATTCTCACCAAGAGGCTGACAAATACAATTGAAGATGTCAAAGACCCTAGTATCCCTATCACTGGTTGGGAATTAGTTGAGAATTTCCGTAAATGTGCCATAGAGTGTGATTCAATTTCAAACATATGGCATTTTGATGTAGGGAAACTAGTTGTCCCTAATGTGTTTGTGAGCACTAACCTAGTATATGCCATCAACAAAGAATACGACCCAAATACTAGACAACTAAAAATGCCGGGGTGTAAGGAGTTGTTTACAATGGAACAAAATTTGATTGGAGAGGTCTTTGATCTAAACCCACAGGAAAATGTCATGATTAATTTTAATGAGTTATGCTGGGAGTACAAAGGAGATAGAAGCAACTATAGGGTAAAGTGGCTACCACAACATAAAATTGGTGAAAGGTATGGAGATATGAAAATCCATCTGAGTGAAAGTGAACCACTTGATGTGGACACATTTAAGGATTATTTTAGACTCACTTATATGGCATTGTGTCAACATTAGGGATAAATTGTTTGGTGGAGATACCTATTTATATGATGATGTTGGCTGTGAACATTCAACATCGACATCTAAATAGATTGTTTATTTTTCCTCTTTCATTATAGATGAGATGAACATAATAAACTAGTATCCTGTAAGACTGAGAATAGAACACTATTTTTCAAATGGTATTCAATATTGTGTCATATCTTGTTATACAAAGGGAATGATATATGACAATCTGATTTAGGAGTAAAACTTACAAGACTGGATGGTCCACCTATGCCAATTCAATTTAGGACACACATATGGGATTCCCATTGTCCTACATCAAATTATTGTGTTTTTGAGAGACATTTTATGCAATAGGTACTGTTCCTATTGGGATACTGTAGGGATAGGTTATCTCCTACCTTCAAGAAGTTCCTGAAGCCATTGCAATTTGATTCAATAAAGGATTGTGATCATAATTTTGGAGATTGGTTCTTTTACCAGAAATATACAATAACTAGAATTTATGGGGCTAAGGTGGAGCCACATATCCTCCCTTTTATTGTACTAGATAGGGTAGCTTTTCTTGAAGCATTATGGAAGTTAAATGAATCTGATAAGTTGCATCTAAGGAGTTAGAAGAAATAATCATTTCTCCCATCCAAAGTTAGATTTTTTGACTTCATAATCACTGCCAAAGAAGGCCTTGACCTTCTAGAGGCTAAATTGATGGATTATAACATGACATCAGGTGAGAAGAGAAGATGTGACCCTGAACATTACATTGATCAAACTAGAAAGTTGGTGGGGAGATCATAATATGACCACTAATTTGTCATTGTTGAATATTTGATTAGGAATTGTTGGACTAGAGATGAAATTGTTTCAAGAAGAGAGCATTGGGTAGAAATTAGTGCTTGTGAGGATAAAAGGAAGGAGTTGAATCTTGCTTACAAGGGGGCATTGAATGCCATAAGCGAACCTATCATGTTAGAATGGAAGAGATTCTAAAACAAGTTGATACCATAGGGATCATGCCTCCTAATGTTGCTAGAATTGTGATAACTGATGAGAATGTAGAGGAGGTCAGGCCCACATCTCGCCATGCCCCAGTTGCAAGTGCTATGCGAATTGTAGAAGGGTAGGACCCCATTGAAATTAAACAATAGGGCAGGGTCCAACCCTTAGTGAATTATTATATGACAAAATGTATTGGGGAAAACCAAGTTGAGTATTAAGAGATATTGAAGAGCATTGATTCCCCCGAAGGCTCATTGAGAATGATATCCCTTTTGAGAGGACATTGCTAAATTTATCAAAAGGGGACAAGGCTGTCCAAGATGTTAGAGATTTAGCTTGTGAATAGTTTCTCTCTAATGACGCATTCATCAAAATTGAAGAATTTAAAATGTTGATGGTGAAAGACAAGGTGAATGATAATTTGTAGATGAAGAGGGATGTGGCTTGACAAGTGCAAGTAGAAAATGAATGAGAAGCCATACAAAGCATCCATAAACAAATAGAGTATGATATGTCCAAAATGACACTTGAGGAAGGATGAAGAATTGTTAGAGAAAGTGGGTGCCTATTATTGCCTAGATGGGATGTAGCTTCTGCTATAGCCCTAGATAAAATTCAAAGACAAAATTTTGATCAAGATGTTTTGGGAGACGAAGAACAAGCTGAGAACCTTTGTTTTGGGTCTAGTTTCAGCACCAAACATGAGACTCTAGCCATTTGGGCTATAACACTTGAGAATTATAAACCCTAGGTTGTCAAGGATGTTAGTGAGTTGAAGGGAAATATGATTGTCAAAAGATTAAGTGACACAACTCCACAAGATGCCTACTTGGTAGTTAGTACTACCTTATTTAGTGAAGTTGCGGCCAAAAAGTTCTAGGTAGACCATAAAAAATTGATGGTAGATCATACAAAGTTGATGCATGAATATAATAAGATCAAGTCTATGGTAGAAAAACCCAAAATCACTTTGACACAGTAGGTGTCACCTCCTACTTCCTTGAGCTCATTATCATAGTAGGATAGGGACACCTTAATGGTTAGAAATGAAGGCCCGAAGGAGGATTTGATGAAAAATAAAGAAGCAGAAGCTGTTGCGAGGGATCAAGGGGCACAAGACACCTCTGAATTGATGAAAATCCTTTTTGACCATAGAATCTCTCAAATCTTGGGAAAGATTGATGATGCATGGTTATATTTTTTTAAGTTGAGAGATGCAAGAAATGTCCAAATTAGGTAGGAGCCGACCTTAAAGAAAAATGTGAGCATGTGGATCCCTAGATTGTCATCAATAGTTACCATTCAAGGTGTTTCCAAGTCTAGTCCTGGTGCTCCGTAGGAAATTACAAGTATCTATGAGGTGAAAGGTGATGTCTCTTCTTCCCAAGGAAGGTTTGATTTAATGATTAAGGAGAAATTTGAAAATTTTAAAGCCTTGGAGGAATATCAGTTGCCACCAATTTTGGAAACTGAGGAAAAGGTGAAATCATTAGGTTTATGGAGATCAGAATTCTAAGGCATTTCCCCAATATTGGTCACATTAGTCATTCATGGGGATAAAGTGAATCCAATTTTATGTAATGTAAAGTTTGATAACTTGCTAAAATTGAAATCTAGACTTGACAATTTTATAAAAGGTGCCAAAGTACTACTGGATGTGAGGTACCAAACTCATTTGAATAAGCTAGCAAAGATCCTAAAATATTCCTAGCTAGATCTAAGAGGACTTCACAAATTGGATGCAAAAATATTCTTTGAGCTTGGTGTGAGATGATATTTTGGTGTCTGGACACATTGGAATGTGTCATATCCATCTCCTTGGTTTTTACAAGTTTGATAAGATAGTTTGGTAGATGGTTAATAAGTTTTTGAATTATAGTAAATCTAGATTAAAGTGTAATTTAGGAGTTCACCATTAGTTAGAATGTAATTTATTTTGCTAGAGGAAGTTGCCAGAATGGTAAATTAGTTAGGTTGTTACAAGTACCTTAAGGGAACAAGTAACTAAAATATGAAAAGCAAAAATCCCATTACCACAGGGCATGGGAAGATCTGGTAAGATAATAACCTATTGTTGGATACTCCTATTAGGTTAGGAGTTATCTGTTTAACACTGAAAAGAGAATCTGAAAATGCATTTGTAAGATGGCACTCCTTAGAGGGGCAATGGTGTCCTCTATTTGGGACATAATAAGGAAAGAGAATGATGCCTTCTCGCATCATTATTTTTTCACTACAATTTAAAACTCCTCCTCCTTGACTCTGAGCACATGTCTCTTGGCTCTGACCAGGGGTCTCTCTGGTAGTAAGATAGATACTCATGCATCTATCTGATGGATCATGGGTGGTGGCCTTTCCCCATCCATTCACTTCTCCTTCCTTTGGGCCCACTACACATTTTCATCCTATGAAGGAATCACTATTCATGGTGTTAGTGGTTGCAAGAGGAGAATTTATCCACATCAGCTAGACAAGATGGATTGCCTGTTCCAAATCAGCTGAAAAAAGAGGGAAATGTATAAACATCTACTAGGATAATGGGCTACCTAATCCATGCCAGAAATAGTAGTTAGACGTTTGGCATCTTCTAGCCACTCATCCAAACTTGTAGTGGAAGCACAAACTTCTCCTAAGTGAATCCATGTGGTAGTTTATTATGAAATGTAGAAGGTTGTTTGCTAAACAGTTATAAAGTGACATGTGTCACTCATCTATGAGAGATTTTCTTTGTAACCTTTTCTATAATGGGATGTCATATTTTTATTGTAAAAGGGGGAAAGAAAAAGGGGAGCAATTTACGAGAAAACTCTGTGTAAGTGTCTCTTATTAGAAATAACAATGTGTGTTCTATATCAAGTCTGCACTCTGTAACAACTTTTCTCAAAATGAAATATATGAGTGAGGACTTTTTTGTTCACATTGTCTCCAACTAAATGTCTCTTGTTTATTTAAATAAAATAGCTAATGGTTATTTTATTTTTTGTATACATTTGCTATATCAAATAATGTCACTTCTAGTTGTTGTTCAAGGAGCAACGTAAACCTACCATTGCTAATTGTAGGAAGCTTGGGATGTGAAATGGATTACTAAGTAGAATGCTTCAAATAGTAAAGTCATATACGTATGTTCTGTTGATGTAAGGAAACGATAAGTAAAAGAACAATTGAGAAGTGTTGTTTCATAATTACTTATGCATACCAAAATGATTCTATAAATCTCTTAAGGCACCAATCTTGAAGCATAAGTTTCCCTTTTCCACTCACCTTACACTTTAAAAATCTAATAGACAAAATAACTTAATTTTGTAAGTTATTGTTCTCATTCATACCAAAGTATAAGAGATATAAGAAATGCAATGATAGAAGTCTATTATCTCATTAATCCTTATCACACTGTATGAATCCTTTAATATGCTAGTATGCTGTCTATAATTTTCTTATGTATTTTAAGCTAGTATGTTGTATAGGGAAGACCCACCTTGGTTTTGCAGAGCCTAAAGATTAGGGGAGAGTAAGTTTGTATCTCCCATTTGTTGGCCAACCCTTATGCAATCTTGAGCATAGAAATTCATAAATTCTTAGAAATTTCAGCTTGCTGGCTGGAGAACCAACATAGTTCATGTGTTAAAAATTCTCTATTGCAGTACAGACTAAAAGGAAAATAACAATGTCCATGGCTTGATAGTGTTGAGTTTGTTCATTGCATTCAAGCTTAGCAATGTGCCCTTTGAAAGTAAATGATGATCATTTGTAGCTTTATAGCAAGCTCCAAGAACTCTTTTTATAATTTCAATGTAGCTTTTGATTGTCATAACCCTTAATTTTTGATATTTAATTATGGATATAAATATTATTATTAATATTATTTAATCGACTATTGAATAATTTTGACTGTGTTTACGACAGGAACACTCTCTCAATGGAGAGAGAGTATCATCAAGGCAGAGGGCGTTTGGCTGATTGAAGGCAAATTGTTGTGAAGAGAATATGCACATGCACCACTTAGTTATTTTGCATAAATGAGTTTTTGCCTAAAAAATAATTGCATTTACTTTTGCACAATTAATCTAATAGTTAGTCGTAAATAATTAGTCACAATAGATTTATCTATTTTATCTATTTTGGCCACAAGAGGCAGTTACAAATTTAATGAGATAATCTTGGAGAGTTTAAAATTGGATAATTTCTAAGAGAGTGGAGTTATTGGAATTTATTGCCTTTTCTATTATTATTATTTTTAAGTGTGCATTCTTAGGGCAGGTGGCAAGATTCTCTGTAGTGAATTAGAGTCTATAAATCATAAGAAAAAGATCTCTATCGCATGGAGTTTGAGGAGAATGGATCTCCACCACTTGGTGATTTCTGGATAGATTATGTCATAGTCACAACACTCTGAGCACCTAGAGTTTGCGACTAGACTAGATTGAGGGGATTTTGTTCTTCTTTCTTGGAGTTGGATTTCTATGTGTATCAAAATTGCTCTTCCTTCTTAGGTATGAAGGTAAATTCCTTCAATAGTTTACATGAACCTTAATAGTGGGTTTTCTGTGGTTTACATTCAATTCTTAAAATTTCTTGATTTTAATTATATACATTTGTTCCTAGGTGATTGTTGTACCCTTTAGGGTTAAGAACTCTTCTGAATGTCAAACCCTATACCATTTGTATCTCTCTACACCTACCCACTTCTGCAAAAATGTTGTGAGGAAATTTGAGTCATGCAACATTCTTTAGGATCCAAATCCTCCTAAGCCTTGTGCAGGCTGCGAGAATACTGGCTTAGGTAAGATCCAAGTTTACACCACCAGTTGCTTTAGCTTTTGCTCGAAGGTTTCTAGAGCCTTTTTCGTAATTCCATTTTGAGCATATCTTGAGACTTCTATATTCTCCAAAAATATATCACCTAGTTTACCAAAGGTTGTGGATTTGGCTTTAAACTGACCTATGTTTTTTCTTGAAAGTTTCTGATCCTTTTTAGCATTCATTATTGGCATGCACTTTTCCCATGCTTCTAGTATGCTAGCAATGGTAAAAGTTTCTAAACTTTTACTTTTTTTTGTTTGATGTTTCTAAACTTGTATTTGTTAGCGAATAGAAAATCAATATTATAATGTTAAACCAGAAGTTATTGTAGTACCAGGAAATGACTCCTTTAATTTTAGTGTCTTTTCTTAAACCCATATTTTATGTAAACCATGAGCCAAGTGCCTAATATTGTCTCACTGTATGGAATTTAGATGTCAAAATGCATTGTAATAATATGTGCCTTTATTCCTAAAGATTACAAAGGTTTTCAGTATGTCTTGAGTTTTCTAGTATTGATTCATTACTTGTTGACACTGTTGTAATCATGATTTTTATTGTTTTTGAATTAAATTTTTCTTGCATCCAAAATCAATGGAGATAATCTCTAGAGCTAGCCAGAGTCTCATAGCAACTTCAAGTTAACCCTACCTAGTGTAGTTTTATCCTCCATAAACTCAATGTCAGTTTTGGATATAATGAGCTCAATGCAGAATGTGAAGACTTTATCTCTTTATAAGCAATTTACTTTTATTTCTCTATAATATCTATAGTACTGAGTTAACTTAATCTCTCTCTTCTTGACAAAAGCTGACCTCATGAAGCACCTTGATGGAAATGGTTCACATCCCTCTTAGCAACATCTTTTACACCCAAGAGTTAAGTCATTGACTAATGAAGGAAATAATTCATATCTCTCACAACAGTCTCTTGAATACCCTCTATATATTTTTGTGAACTATATGTTGGGTAAGTGCATGGAGTTGTGGGACCAAAAAGTCACCACATGACTTTTTGGTCCCATGCAAAGAAAAATATGAGTGCGTTATAACGTACTCGTGTTATTTTTTTCTTAAAAGTGCAAAATGTCTGATTTCTTCATTACCCATGGCCAAAAGATTGAGTTTGGAGAAAAAATAGACATTATACTATGAGCATGTTCAAGGAAGGTGAAACCAAGCAAGTGCAAGAGAGAAATTGCCATTTTCATGATGCCACCTCGCCAAACCTACTCCTAAAGATGTCGTGAAGCAAATGTCAAGGGTCTAGTAGCCAAAGAAGGTAGGGTTTGAGTAATTTTTGTGAGTTTGAAAAGAATTTTTTACTTTTGCAATGTTTGATTTTTTTTTATATTGCATTTACAATTAATGAGGTAGGAGAAAACACAAATCCAGCTGAGGAGGGTCAAAAAAACCCCCAAAACCCTCCAAACCCTCAAAACCCACTTTCATGCCCTCACAATGTAAGAGATACTCAAGAAAACTACTTAGGGAAAATAGAAGAAAATGAAAGACATCTTCAAACCCTTATTGAAATGTTAAACAATCCAAGTGCAAACACCGATCGTAGGAGAGCACTTGCGAAGTCATTAGAGATGATTGTTTCCCACATCGAAACGGTGACAAAACAAATCACCAAATTTCATGACTATAGGGAGAGGTGTTGGCAATACTATGTTGACAAATTGTCTTATGAACAAGTGAAGAATGAAAAAATTACAAAATCTGCATTATGTGCACATTTTATTAATCCTAAAATTGGCCAAGGATTAGAAGAAACTTGCAAACAGTTCCCTATTCATTGGTGTAGGAATCAAGATATATCCCAAAACTTTTGGGATAGATGGTACATGGTCTTCAATGAGCACCCATGCAATAACAATGAGGTGCCACAATATTTCTTAAGGAAACTCCATTGCAAGTTTGTCCTCAAGAAGATTCCTAATTATTTTGACATTTGAGAGTTCTAGGGTAGAAGTGGTGGCTTTTCCAAAGATAGAGAGGGGGCTCAGTAAGACCAAAACCATGTACCTAGACCCCTATTGAGGCCAGAACATGTGTCACTCCCTTCGACTTTGAAGGAGAGTGTTGAGGTGGAGACATTACATTCATTGACTGCTCTCACACAGTCTCTAGCACAACACACCGATGATCTCACCGAGGCCGATGAGGGTGAGATCAATCAGCGTCATTTGTCCCCACATTTGTGCAGTTCATGTGGGAACTTGTGCAATTATGGGATGCAGGACTCATGATAGGACTCTCGACAGGATGCTACAACATGAGGGAAGCATCCAATTCAATGGACACATCCATATTGGATGATATTGTTCTCACTGATGATGTCTTAAAACGTACATTTGGTATTGACTCCCAGGTAATTTTTTACAAGTTTCATCTTGATTTAATATATTCTTATTTGAAATTTGTAATTAATTTTATATGACTATCCATATTATAAGTTAAAAATAATGTATGTAATTGTCTACGCAATAAAATACTAGGGTTAGAGTCTTCACCCTACCTTCTATAGCCATCCATTGGTGGGTTATGAGAGGAGGTCAAGTCAATAGGTATGTAATTTATCACATGATCATAATTATTGTACATATGTCAATGGTAATATTATTTTGTGACAATTTGATGATTTCAACAGGGAGCTTCACCAGTACCTCCATGGTTTCCTTGGTCCCCTAGATGCAAAACCACATATATAGAGGTAAATTTAACCATTACTAATCATAAAGCAGATAACTAATGTTATGTATTTATTTTGGTTGAATAATCTTGAACTCTATTTTCAGATGCTGATTATGTAGACTCCTCATCTTCATGAGTCAGCATAGGTAGGTATTGCTGCAGCCATGATGTCTTCAAATCCTTTGACTGAGGTATGAGCCAATAACATGAAAATGTTATTTTGTATTTCTTGTTTTATCTCATGTCATTTGATGTACATAAATGATATTTATGTTTAGTCAATTTTGCTTCTTGATGCTTCTCATAGGAGGTTAGAACTCCAACCCGTCCAACTACAAATGAAGAGAGAGAAAAGATGATTGAGAGTGATCATCAGATAGCGGTAAGTGATCAATTACATATGTGATGTTATATATTTCATGTTTTCTATATTAATGTGCATATTGTTTGATTGTATTAATAGGTGGAGCTACACAAATCTCTATCGAGGAGGTCTACTCGATGGGAGAGAGAGGATGAGTCACTGATTGTCTCTCTATCTTCTTGGGACAAGAAAGGGCTGCCAATTATTTGATCAAAGTCCACAGGAAACTAGTTTTTGGGATATTTTCTATATGCCTAGATGGCTTTGTATACATACTTTTGTATGTTACCGATGTATATTTTTGTAAATGTCTATATGGTTTTGTTTGGACATACCTATATGGCTTTGTATATAGACTAGATGTTATGTTCATGACATTATGTATATGATAGTTTATATTAAATATTCAATATGATGATCAATTATCATTACAGGAATTTGGTTTTACACGTGCCAATTACATTTGCATGAAAGTTTTTAAATCATTTTCAAATAATCCATTTTGTGTATATCTTGCAATCATTGCATTCCACGAGATTGTGCATTTCTTTGAGGCATCATGTCAAATAGTTCACGTGCCTTGTCTATGCTTCCACACTTTCCATACATGTCTACAAGGGCAGCTACAAATACAATATGTGACAAAATTCCTATATCCTTTATGCTTTGATGGTTGTCCACACCATGTTCCCTAGATCCCATTTTGGCATAGGCAAGGAGGATGTTGGATAAGGTTATGTAATTTGGTATTAGACTTGCCAATTGCATTTGGTTAAAAATTTCTTTTGTGCATTTGCTTGAAAGTTTTTAAATCCTTATAAAAAATCCATTTCGTGCATATCTTGCAATAATTGCATTCCATGAGACAACATGTCAAACAGTTCACGTTCCATGTATATGCTTCCACACTTTGTATACATGTCTCGCAGGGTAGTTGCAACTACAACATTTGACAAAATTCCTATATCATTTATGCTTTGATGGATGTCTATACCGTGTTCCAAAGATACCATTTCTAAGGTTTTGGAATTTGGCTTTACACCTACCAATTGCATTTGCTTGAAATTTTCTAATGCCTTATAAAAAAATCCATTTTGTTCATATCTTGCAATCATTGCATTCCATAAGGTGACATTTCTTTGAGGCATCATTCCAAATAGTTCACATGCCTTGTCTATGCTTCCACACTTTACATACATGTCTCCGAGGGTAGTTGCAACTACAACATCTAACAAAATTCCCATATATTTTATCCTTTGATGGATGTCCATTTTGGTAAAGGCAAGGAGGATACTGGCTAAGGTTGTGGAATTTGGCTTTACACCTGCCAATTGTATTTTCTTGAAAGTTTATAAAGCCTTATCAAAAAATCCTTTTTTTGCATATCTTGCAATCATTGCATTTTTTGAAATGGCATTTCATTGAGGCATCATGTCAAATAGTTCATGTACCTTGTCTATGCTTCCACACTTTGCATACATGTCTCGTAGGGTAGTTGCAACTACAACATTTGATAAAATTCCTATATCCTTTATGCTTTGATGGATGTCTATACCGTGTTCCAAAGATACCATTTCTAAGGTTTTGGAATTTGCCTTTACACCTACCAATTGTATTTTCTTGAAAGTTTCTAAAGCCTTATCAAAAATCCATTTTTTTCATATCTTGCAATCATTACATTCCATGAGGCAACATTTCATTGAGGCATCATGCCAAACAGTTCATGTGCCTTGCCTATGCTTCCACACTTTGCATACATGTCTCTGAGGGCAATTGCAACTACAACATCTAACAAAATTCCCATATCTTTTATCCTTTGATGGATGTCCATTTTGGCATAGTCAATGAGGATACCGGCTAAGTTTGTGAAATTTGGCTTTACACCTGCCAATTGTATTTTCTTGAAAGTTTATAAAGCCTTATCAAAAAAATCCATTTTTTGCATATCTTGCAATCATTGCATTATGTGAAATGACATTTCATTTCAAGGAATCATGTCAAATAGTTCATGTACCTTGTCTATGCTTCCACACTTTACATACATGTCTACTAGGGTAGTTGCAACTAGAAGATCTGACAAAATTCCCATAGCCTTTATGCTTTGATGAATGTCCATACCATGTTCCAAAGATCGCATTTTGCCATATGAAGGGAGGATGTTGGCTAAGGTTGTGGAATTTTTCTTTACACCCATCAATTGCATTTTCTTGAAGGTTTCTAAAGCCTTTTTCATATCTTGCAATCATTGCATTCCATGTGATGACATTTCTTTGAGGCATCATGCCAAACAGTTCGTGTGCATTGTCTATGCTTCCACACTTTGCATACATGTCTCTGAGGGCAGTTGCAACTACAACATCTAAATTTTTTTATATCTTTTATGCTTTCATGGATGTCCATACCATGTTCCAAAGATCCCATTTTGGCATAGGCAAGGAGGATACTGGCTAAGTTTGTGGAATTTGGCTTTACACCCGCCAATTGTATTTTCTTGAAAGTTTATAAATCATTATCAAAAAAATCCATTTTTTGCATATCTTGCAATCATTGAATTCCATGAGATGGCACTTCATTGAGGCATCATGTCAAAGCGTTCATGTATCTTGCCTATGCTTCAACAATTTGCATATATGTCTACTAGGATAGTTGCAACTACAAGATTTGACAAAATTCCCATATCCTTTATGCTTTGATTGATGTCCATACCATGTTCCAAAGATCGCATTTTGCCATATGAAGGCGAGATGTTGGCTAAGGTTGTGGAATTTGTCTTTACACCCGCCAATTACATTTTCTTGAAAGTTTCTAAAACCTTATCAAAAAATCCATTTTTTCATATTTTGCAATCATTGCATTCCATGTGATGACATTTCTTTGAGGCATCATGCCAAACAGTTCATGTGTGTTGTCTATGCTTCCACACTTTGTATACATGTCTCTGACGGTAGTTGCAACTACAACATCTAACAAATTTTCCATATCTTTTATGCTTTGATGGATGTCCATTTTGGCATAGGCAAGGAGGATACTAGCTAAGGTTGTGGAATTTGGCTTTACACCCGCCAATTGTATTTTCTTGAAAGTTTATAAAAAGTTATAAAAAAATCCATTTTTTGCATATCTTGCAATCATTGCATTCCATGAGATGGCATTTCATTGAGGTATCATGTCAAAGAGTTCACGTATCTTGTCTATGCTTCCACAATTTGTATACATGTCTACTAGGATAGTTGCAACTACAAGATCTGACAAAATTCCCATATCCTTTATTCTTTGATGGATGTCCATACCATGTTCCAAAGATTGCATTTTGCCATATGAAGGGAGGATGTTGGCTAAGGTTGGGGAATTTGTCTTTACACCTACCAATTGCATTTTCTTGAAAGTTTCTAAAGCCTTATCAAAAAATCCATTTTGTTTCATATCTTGCAATCATTGCATTCCATGTGATGACATTTCTTTGAGGCATCATGCCAAACAATTCACATGCGTTGTCTATGCTTCCACACTTTGCATACATGTCTCTGAGGGCAGTTGCAACTATAACATCTAACAAAATTTCCATATCTTTTATGCTTTGATGGATGTCCATACTGTGTTCCAAAGATCCCATTTTGGCATAGGTAAGGAGGATATTGGCTAAGGTTTTCACTTTTTTGACTGTAATAGTCATATATATGACTATTTTTTACACTTTTGACTGTAATAGTCATATATATGATTGTTTTTACACTTTTTTTGACTGTAACAGTCATATATAGGACTATTTTTTACACTTTTTTTTGACTATAATATTCATATATATGACTATTTTTACACCTTTTCAATCATCCATATGACTATAACAGTCATTCATGTGACTATAACAATCATAATAGTCATTCAATATGACTGATTTTTACTTCTAAAATAGTCCATATGACTGTTATCACAACAAAAGTGGGAATGGTTTCCTTTGGAGAAATGCCACTAAAACATATGTTGTCCCACAATGAAAGAAATAGACCCATATGACCTATTTTTGCTGCTAAATCTGCTTTAACTTGACCATGACTTCTCAAACACAAAACCTTTAATCTAAAATCTCTGCTTGAAACTTTAGTTTGTCTTGCATGCAGATCACATGGGCATCTATCCATTTCTTAAACTTTAACTACTTTCATGGAATTAAAAGTACCTTTGTCTCATTTGCTTACAACCTTACATGTAGTCTTAGGTCTGCTTGTGTTTGACATTCGTAGAGTTCTCTGCTACTACCACTGCTCTTTTGACCTTATGACTGTCCCTTAGTTTGTCTTGCATGTAGATCACATGGGCATCTATCCATTTCTTAAACTTTAACTACTTTCATGGAATTAAAAGTACCTTTGTCTCATTTGCTTACAACCTTACATGTAGTCTTAGGTCTCCCCACGATGCTTGTGTTTGACATTCGTAGAGTTCTCTGCTACTACCACTGCTCTTTTGACCTTATGACTGTCCCTTAAGAGTTGCTGACTATGGAACTCTATCTGCTATCCTTTGTCATTCTCACCATTATCTCTATTTCATGTTGGAGCTCCTATTTAGCCCTACTCCTTGACAAGACATCCAAGGCTCCCTATATCACTATTAAAAATGGAGGGTAGTTTCCTTATCAGGCCTCCAAGCATTATATATGCCTCTCAAGGACCTGACTGTCATCATGTCTTCTTGAGTCTCTTCATTGTTTTTGTATTCTCCTTGTGTTTATGCATTTTCCCTTCATACTTGTGATGACTGCTCTAAGGTGTAGCTTACAACAAATCTAAACAAGAAGCAGGAGCGTGACTACTTTTTTGGTGCAGATCTCAATTTTTTTTAGATCTATTTCATTTGCCTATGGTGGCAAGGAACACATTGTTCCAAAATGCTTCAGTTTCATGTAGTGGAAAGGTGCTAGGAGTGACATTTTGTATTCCATAGCTCATGGGGCTAAACATATAGTGCCAATGCATCGGGGTGGGTGGGTAAATGCTAGGGGAGGTCTCATTTCATGTGCCAAGCATCCCAGTCATTTGAGGCAGCAGGCTACCATCGAAGTCCCTAAGATCCCTAAGACCAAAAAAATGCCAAACTATGATGAAATAGTTCTTAGGATTCATGGTAGCTGGAAACATTCCATTTGGACCTACAGGTGCATGTGGGGTCCATCCATAATAACCTCTCTCAGTTTTAGTCAATTCTAGTCTATTTGACCGTGCTGAAATCAAATGCATTCTTGCAAAATGCTTCAGTTTCATGTAGTGGAAAGGTGCTAGGAGTGACATTTTGCATTCCATAGCTTGTGGGGCCAAACAGACTGTGCCAACGCATCAGGGTGGGTAGGTAAATGCCAGGGGAGGTCTCGATTCATGTGCTAAGGGTCTTAGTCGTTCCAGGCTTTAAGCTACCGACAAAGTCACTTTGCCGATAGCTTGTAGCCAGGAATGACTGGGATGCTTGGAAGATGAAATGAGACCTCCCCTAACATTTAACCGCCCACCTTGACGTGTTGGCACAGTTGGTTCAGCCCCATGATGAGAAGAACAAAAAATATGGCACTTGGCAAGGTTGTGTTGCATGAAACTAAAGCATTTTGCAAGAATACATTTGATTTCGACATGGTCAAACATAATTGAGTTGGCCAAAATTGAGAGATGTTATTATGGACAAACCCCACATGCACCTATAGGTCCAAACAGAATGTTCCTAAATGCCATGAATTCTGAGAACTGTTCCATCAAAGTTTGGCAGTTTTTGCTCTTAGGATCTTAAGTGATTTTACCGGTAGCCTACTGCCTCGAATGATTGGGACCCTTGACACATGAAATGAGACCTCCCTTAGCATTTACCCACCCACCCTGATGCATTGGCATAGTCCGTTTAGCCCCACGAGCTATGGAATGCAAAATGTCACTCCTAGCACCTTTCCACTGCATGAAACTGAAGCATTTTGCAAGAATGCATTTGATTTCGACACAGTCAAATAGATTAGAGTTGACCAAAACTAAGAGAGGTTATTGTGAACAGAACCCACATGCACTTGCAGGTCCAAACAAAATGTTCCTAGCTACTACAAATTTTGAGAACTGTTCTGTCAAAGTTTGACAATTTTTTGGTCTTAGGGATCATAAGGGACTTTACTGGTAGCTTGTTGCTTGGAATGACTAGGATGCTTGGCCCATGAAATGAGACCTCCCTTGGTATTTACCCACCCACCTCGATGCTTTGGTGTAGTCCGTTTGGCCCCACGAGCTGTGGAATGCAAAATGTCACTCCTAACACCTTTCAATTTTACCGGTAGCTTGCAGCCTGAAACAACTGAGACACTTGGCACATGAAACGAGATCTCCCCTAGAATTTACCCACCCACCTAGATGTGTTTGTATAGTTGGTTCAAACCCACGACCTATGGAATGCAAAATTTTAGTCCTAACAAGTTTCAACTTTGTTGGTAGTTTACAACCTAGAACAATTGGGATGCTTGGTGCATGAAATGAGACCTCCCCTAACATTTACCCACCCACACCGATGTGTTGGTGTAGTCAGTTCAGCCCCATGATGAGCAGGACAAAAAATATGGCACCTGGCAAGGTTGTACTGCATGAAATTGAAGCATTTTGCAAGAATGCATTTGATTTCAACATGGTCAAATAGATTTGAATTGACCAAAATTGAGAGAGGTTATTATGGATGGACCCCATGTGCACTTGTAGGTCCAAACATAATGTTCCTAGCTACCATGAATTCAGAGAACTGTTCCGTCAAAGTTTGGTAGTTTTTGCTCTTAGGATCTTAAGTGACTTTACTAGTAGCCTGCTGCCTCGAATGATTGGGATGCTTGGCACATGAAACGAGACCTCCCCTGCCATTTACACACCCACCCCGATACGTTGGCATAGTCTATTCAGCCCCATGAGTTATGGAATGCAAAATGTCACTCCTAGCACCTTTCCATTGCATGAAACTGAAGCATTTTGTATGAATGCATTTGATTTTGGCACGGTCAAACAGACTGGAGTTGACTAAAATCGAGAGAGGTTATTGTTGATGGACCCCATATGCACCTATAGGTCCAAACAGAATGTTCCCAGCTACCACAAACTCTAAGAACTGCTTTGTCATAGTTTGGCAGTTTTTTGGTCTTAGGGATCTTAAGGGACTTTGCCGGTAGTCTGCTGCCCCGAACGACTAGGATGCTTGGAACATGAAATGAGACCTCCCCTGGCATTTACCTACCCACCCTAATGTGTTGGTGTAGTCCATTCGGCCCCACGAGCTATGGAATGCAAAATGTCACTCCTAACACCTTTCCATTGCATGAAATTGAAGTATTTTGCAAGAATGCATTTGATTTCGGCACGATCAAATGGACTGGAGTTGACCAAAACCGAGAGAGGTTATTATGGAGGAACCCCATGTGCACCTATAGGTCCAAACAAAATGTTCCCAGATGCCACAAATTCTGAGAACTATTCCATCATAGTTGGCAGTTTTTTGGTCTTAGGGATCTTAAGGGACTTTGTTGGTAGCCTGCTGCCCCGAATGACTGGGACCCTTGGCATATGAAATGAGACCTCTCTTGGCATTTACCTACCCACACTGACATGTTGGTGCAGTCCATTTGGCGCCATGAGATATGGAATGCAAAATGTCACTTCTAGCACCTTTCCACTACATGAAACTGAAGCATTTTGCAAGAATGCATTTGATTTCGGCACGGTCAAACGAACTAGAGTTGACCAAAACCAAGAGAGGTTATTGTGGACATACCCCACTTGCACCTTAATGTCCAAATAGAATGTTCCCTGCTGCCATGAATTCTGAGAACTGCTCCATCATAGTTTGGTAGTCTTTTGGTCTTAGGGATCTTAAGGGACTTTACTGGTAGCCTACTGCCCCAAACGATTGGGACACTAGGCACATGAAGTGAGACCTCCCCTATCATTTAACTGCACACCCTGACATGTTGGCACATTTCATTTGGCCCCATGAGCTATGGAATGCAAAATGTCACTCCTAGCACCTTTCCACTACATGAAACTGAAGTATTTTGGAACAATGCGTTCCTTACCACCATAGGCAAATGAAATTGATTTAGCAAAAATTGAGGTAGGTTTTTGTAGGTGGACCTAACATCCACCTATACATGCAAAGAAAATGTTCCTAGGTGTCACAATTTGATGGGACAATCGGTCCAAAGTTTGTCACCTTTTTTTTCTTAGGGCTCTTGAGAGATTGTCTGCATTCGATATAGCCAAGAATGACCATGAGGCTTTGCCACTGAAAAGACGTCCCCTAGCATTTACTCGCCCACCTAGATGTGTTGGCACAATGCATTTGGCCCCAGGAGATGCTGAATGTAAATATTTAGTCATAATATATACCTTTCTGGTAGATAAAAATTTAGTACTATAAAGGTGTTCTCACTTGATCCAATGTCTTGTAGGGCATCAATTGAGGATGTCCTTACTGCTACTATCAAATGTTTGTCATTAAAACTCATTAAGACTCATTATGAAATAGCAACATCATTAAAATGAATTAAAACTCATAGTAACATCGTTAAAACTCATTAGAACTCATTATAAAATAAAAAGTAAAGGACATATCATCATGAAATAATCATGAAAACCTACCTTACTTTCCTTCAAAAGGCAACTTCATAAGGATTATGCTTAGGGTAAGTGCACAAAGATGAGGGACCAAAATGGGGTCTTAAGTTGCCACTTTCTTTCTGAAATCAGGAAACATGGATGTTGGATGAGAAATTGAAGATAGCTACAGTCAAAATTTGAAGATGGAATGAAAACAAGAGTTGTACTGCTCCGAATCTAGTTTCTAAACTACTAATTTTTTCCAACAATGGTTGAGATTAAGGGGTTTAAAAAGGGGAGCACACAAATTGGTCTTGTTTTTCTCAAAAAACATAACACAGCGTCTGGTGTGCTCCTCCTAAAATGTTAACTTTTTTTTAGTATTTCAATAATTGCTCTAGTGAGAAATTAGGTAACACCATGTAGTTTATCCCTAATTTTTGTGATAATTTTTTAATGAATAATTGATTTTTTAGTAATTTTTAAAGGGGACATATCCTAAAAAATAGAAATTTGAGCGTGCTCCCCCCTAAAATGTTTGAAAACTAATCAAAAATCAGTTTTTTTTTGAATTTGTGTAGAATGGAGTCTAGTTTCTAAAAATATAACTTATTTCAATTTTTGATATACAGTTAAAAAAAAGTCAATAATAAGTTAAACACTGGTTTTTGACAAAAACTGGACACACTAACAAAAGAAATTCAAGATGAAACACTAAACATACTCAAAATGTGAAAAACATTATATGATTAGATAGCTAATAGAGAGCTTAAGATTATGGTGGTATTTTTTTTAATTTTTCATTGAAAAAAGTACCATCCTGATGGGGAGCATGCTCCAGATATCTCCAGATTTCGCTAAAAACTGATAAAAACACATCAAACAAAGTTGAGAATAATGCGAGCGCATTATAATGCACTCACGTTATGTGAAATCAATAACACGATCACGTTATAACACACTCGTGTTATAACATGGTCACGTTATAACGTACTTGCGTTATGATGAGCATAACTGGCAATACACATGCCAATTGCATTTGCTTGAAAGTTTCTAAAGCCTTTTCAACAAATCCATTTTTTGCATATCTTGCAATCATTGTGCATTCCATTATAGAACATCTCTTTGAGGTGTTACGTCATACAATTGACATGCCTTGTCTATGCTTCCACACTTTACATACATGTCTACAAGGGCAGTTGCACTTCCTATCATTTCTCTCACTCTATTTCTCTCCCCTCTCTACGTCCTACCTTTCTCTAAGTCTCTGCTTCCCTCCCCTCTCTACTTCCCACCTTCTTTCTCACTCTCTTCTTCCCTCCCCTATCTACCTTCTACCCTCTCTCTCACTCTCTACTTCCCTCCCCTATCTACCTCCTACCCTCTTTCTAAGTCTTTGCTTCCCTCGCCTCTCTACCTCCTACCTTCTCTCTCACTCTCTTCTCCCCCCTCCCTCTCTACCTCTTACCCTCTCTCTCACTTTCTACTTCCCTCCCTTTTATACCTCCTACCCTCTCTCTCAGTCTCTGCTTCCCTCACCTGTCTACCTCCTACCCTCTCTTCTTCCTTCCCCTGTCTACCTCCTATGGTCCTCTCCCACTCTCTACTTCCCTCTTGTCTCTACCTCCTATCCTCTTTCTCTCTATCTACTTCCCTCCCCTCTCTACCTCTCCTCCTCATTCTTCCCATCCAATGAAATTTCATAAATTATCTTGTTTCCATTTCATCATCCCAATTTATATCCTCATCCATCTTTACATGTCCTATTTTTCTTGTTTCCATGTTCTTTGTCGACAAGGGAGAATGAGAGGGAGGAAAAGGGAGAGAGGATGGAGATGGAGGGGAGAGATACCTGGTGATAGGGAGAGAGAGAGTCCTAGTTTTCTTGTTTTGGAGAGAGAGAGAGAGGGTGGGTCGGGTTTATAAGCTTAGGGTTGCTTAAGTTTAGGGTTTAGGGGAATTATTTAGGGTTTAGGGGTTTAGGGCTGCTCAGGTTTATGGTTTATGGTTTAAGGGTTAGGATTTAGGGGCATTATTTAGGGTTTAGGGTTTTTGGGAGAGAGAGGTTTAGAGTTGCTCAGGTTTAGAGTCATTATTTAGGGTTTATGAGCTTAGGGTTGCTTAGACCTTTAGGGGCATATTTATGGTTTATGAGTTTAGGGTTGCTCAAGTTTAGGTTCAGGGTTTTGGGTTAGGGTTTAGGGGTTAGGGTTTAGAGAGAGAGAGAGAGTGAGGGGATCGATAGATATTGGGAGAGATAGGGAGATAAAGGTTTAGAGTTGCTTCCATGGTTTATGGTTTAGAGGTTTGGGGTTTAGGGTTGCTCAATTTTAGGGTTTAAGGGTTAGGGGTTAGGGTTTAGGTGCATTATTTAGGGTAACTTAAGGTTTATGTTTTAGGGGTTAGGGGTTAAGGTTTAGAGGTTTAGGTTAGGGTTTAGAGAGAGATGACCGATAGGGAGATATATAGAAGACCGAGGGGAGACATAGGGAGATAGAGGGTGAGGGACATGGCCAGAGACATATGTAGAGAGATTGAGAGGTAGATGGATGATAGAGACAAGGAGATAGGCTTTAGGGTTGATCGGATTTAGGGTTGATTGGGTTTAGGGTTTAGCCCAGTTAGGAGTTTAGAGAGGGAGAGATATGGAGATAGAGGGTGAGGGACATGGCTAGAGACATAGCTAGAGAGATGATAGAGACAAGGAGATAGGGGTTTAGGGTTGATCAGGTTTAGAGTTTAGGGATTAGGAGTTTAGAGAGGGAGAGATAGGGAGATAAAGGGTGATGGACATGGCCAAAGACATAGGTAGAGAGATTGAGAGGTAAAGGGATGATAGAGACAAGGAGATAAGGGTTTAGGGTGTTGGATTAGGTCCGGACAACTGAGAGGGGGGTGAATCAGTTGTCACTCAATTTAAACTTTTCTAATGTTATTCTTCCTTTACAACTTAAATAAAACCAATGATATAAACATTTCAACATTAAGCAACAACATATGAGTAGAAACATGAATAACACATTTGACACCAATATTTTTGACATGGAAACCTGGTTAAGGGAAAAACCACGGTGGAGGTTAACCCACAAAAATTAATACCCTATTAAAAGTATTTTACAAATGGGAATGCACATGCATTCGGGCTCACTGCCCAGAGCTCACTGCTCAAATGGAGGTTCACTACCTATGGAAATATTACAATAGAATAATAGAGATCTAAACTGATTAATAGCATGTACCCATGCAAGAGTTTCAGTTCCAGTTAAGTACAAAAAACTGATCTTACACATTTCATCTTTGCTCTACTCTTCTTATTATTCTACCTTCATTCGCACTTTGGATTTCTGCTCTTCTCACATACACCTTCGCATATACCACACACACTAAATCATCCAATTTCATTGGCTATATATACCCGCAACATGATCTACAATCATTCTATCAGTTGGCTTCAACAACACTTAGAACTTTTATAAATGCTCTACTCTGTTGGCTAGATCGATGCATCACTTAAGGTGCAGACCAAAAATTACTCTTGAAAATCATCACTCATGTTAGCCACTATCACTGATCATCACCATTTGTCCAACAAACAACTTCCATACATTCAGAATCAAGATCTTCTGCAAGGTTGGCCTGTTCTTCTTCTGTCTACTCTGACAAACTGGAACTCAGTACTCAGAGGCTAATATATTTTGAATTCTTCATCACCGGAGGAGAAAAATCTGGATTTAGATTGTCTTGACAATGCATATGGCTCCCCTAGATCCGTAGCTAATAATGACTTTCCACCAGAGAGATCTGGACCAAAATACCAGACCCCATTACTGCTTTGTTCCTAACTGCCTAGACTTAGACAAATTTTGAGTCTGACTTCTGGTATGAATAAATTGTGTTATGTGGATGATTGCAATGATCTTGGTTGCCATCAATGACAACACCTGCCAATGCAAAGCAGTGTTTTTTTCCAACAATCTCCCCCTTTGGCATTTATGGCAACACTTAGTGAAAAATGACTAAGTGTCTAGTGCAAATCCCCCTTTGACTATACACTCGTGCACTTCACTTATTCTGGTGCTCCCCCTTTGTTGAATGCCTCATTTGTCACTACCTTTCACTCCCCCTTTGACATCAATGGCAAAGGGCGGGGTCTGCAACCCAAAACTCTCCAAGAATTTGTATATATTGCCGCATATGTACAATTAATCATTAAGTCTTATTTACATAAACTTGAGAATGTTTACAAAACTGGTTTTTATTTGCACAAGTTTGAAGGCCCAAGTACTCTTCATTCCATCCAAAATTGAGATGTACCCACTCAACATAAATGAATATGCTTCTACCTTTGATAGATCTGATGGATCACTAGTTTGAGCTGTAGTCTGAGCTTCAGATATGAAATTATGCATTATTTCTAACTTAGGGGCAATCAATCCCCGAAGATCACACATCCTCTTCATAATGTTACCCTTTTCTTTAACAAGCCTCTTTATCTCATCTATCAGGCTGATTACTTGACATTCTTGATTTATAGGTGAAACTGTTAGAGTATCAAAATTTTGAGAGAGATTTGACAGTTTCTGTTCTTGCTCTTTAATCTTTTTCTCAATATCCTCATTAACTTTGGGCCATGATAGACAGAATTTGTACATATCACTTCCATCATTTAGAGCATTTTGAGTACTCTTTATGCTAATGCCAAGTATTCTTCTATCATTTCCTATCAGGTTCTTTATTTCAAAAAATTTCTTATTCAAGAATTCTTTCTGAACTTTTGCCTCCGCAGATTTCTCAAAGGACTCAAAGTGAGTATTTACAAAACTTACAATACTTTTTAGATATTCAGAGGGAGAATTAGATGGACTCTTCTGGTAGGTAGGCATTAACTTTTCCAAAATTTCGGATGCAAGCCCTAGTAGCTCATTGTCCTCCATGTGGAATTTTAACATCTTTTCTCTAGCCTTTACTTGGGTGAATGATGCTATTTTCACCAGTTGAATTGGAGAGAGAGCATCTGGATTGGCTAGACCTTGGAGTAGTTCAGGTTCATCAAGCTCAATCATCTATTTTTCAAGAAGACTTTTCACTGCATCTATAGTAGCTCTTGCAACATTTTCTAAACCATCCTTTTGTTCATTAGATTTCTCAGTTTCTACTTTATGTGATTCAACATTTGCACCATCTTCTTCTGTTTTATCTTTCTTTTCACCTTCTTCCTCTTTCTCTGCTTTATTTTTCTCTAAGTTCTCTATAGAGGGACTCTTTTTTGATTGTTCACCACTTGCTACCTGATCTGGAGGGCTCTGTGTAGTAGCAATATCTTCTTCTTTTCCATAATGATTAGGTGGAGAGGTTACTTCTTCATCAACTACATTATCCAATATTTCTGTATCCTCTTGATTTGCTTGTTCTACTTTTGGAGCAGAGGCTTCACCCAATTCAGATTACTGTTCAATGATCTCTTCTTCACCAACTGGAACTTCTTCTGTGACTATGGGAAAATTGTGCTTCTTTAATGCTTTCAAGAGAATTTCTTAAGTTTCTTCGATGACTTCACTTGTTTCTCCAAGCATGAGTTTGTTCATTCTCCTTTTGCTTCTAAAGTCATCTTTGACTTCCTTGAATATTATATCTATTTGATCAGGAGAAATCTGAGGACACAAATTTATTATCTCATGTTCCCTAATCTCCATGTCCTTTCTCTTGGCATTTTCTTTTCTCATCTCCAAGATATTTTCCAGACTTTGTGGTAACTCAGGAGTTATCTCAATCAGTCCCTTGTTGTAAATGTTGAGATATCTGATAGTTGCTTCCTCCAACACCCTTTTATCCATATCACTTTATTCATCATAGATTTCAATCATGGGTTTTAGATTACCATCTATAGTAACTGACTTAATCACATCCTCCAAGGAAAGTGTGGGCTTCTCAATATATTTCTCATATGATTTTGTCTTTTTCTTTTTGCTAGCCCTTATGCTTCTAAAGGACATTTCTTTGGTTACTTTTGCAGCTTTTGTTTCGGAGGCCTTTAGATCCTTGATTTCAATGTCAGAATCTGTATCTTCTTCTTCTTCTCTTCTACTCTTGTAGGTCTAGGATGCTTTTGTTTTCTTCCTTTTCTCCCATTTTCCAGTTGATTTTGCTTCTGGTTTTGCAGTCTTGGAAGGAGCAAGGGTAGTAGCGGAGCTTCTAGTAGTTCTTGAAGTGGAAGTGGGTTCCATCGGAGCACTTGTTTGTTTCTTATCTTGTTTCTCTCTCTCATATTTTTTAGTTCTTTCTCTGAATTTCCTCACATTCTCCTTAGGCCCAGTTTTTCATCCAACTGCTCAACTTCTTTTCTTACTTTCTTATTTGTTTCAGGTTTTTTGAGCTCAGTATGCAGTTTTAAACTCAGCTGCTCATATGTCCCAAATCTCTCAACCGTTGTGTCTTTAGGTTTGCTTAGAAGATGCTGAGCATACATGTCCAGAACTCTCTCATTCACCTCATAACCCATTGGCATTATCCATACTGTTCTTGGTTCTATAGCTTCCATCAAACATTGATCAGTGTCAACCATGAAGCATATTTCATTTTTGTATTTCTCAACAATTGAAGTTGGGATTCTTTCCCTTGAATGCATTATACTTTGAATTTTTTTGAAATAACCCCATATTTTAGTTTTCTGAGCTTTGAAATCACCAATCTTGCAAAGATGATCTCTAATATGAATGGCAACTGGCTCATCCTTAGTCCAATGCACACCTTTTACCCTAGGTACCTCATTCATAAAATAGAAGAATAGACATAGAATCAATGTTCCATACTTGAAGGTGTTTTTCTTATCTTTCTTGATTTTGTTCAAATTCTCCATTAGTTGATTCTATAGTAATTCACACAGGTCATAATTAGTATTTTCCTTTAGCATCTTGTATGCAACATATATGGCTATTTCTAAGACAAAATTTTCTCTGCTTGAGTGGTAAATCTTGTACCCAATCACCATGAAGGTGAATTTGACATCCGGTTCTGTAATATCATTGATGGTCATTGCCCTTCTATCAAACTTGGCACCAATAGCATCAGTCACTATCTGGTTTTTCATGGCTTTCAGTATGGGCAATCCACTGGTTGAGTTTAATCTAGTTACAATTCTGATAGCATCCTTGGTAATCTTGAATGGTTTTAATAACCAAATAAATTCATCATGCATCTGACTTAAAACATATCAGACCCATTCATCCTCATCAAATGTTAGAAATCCCATGATATGAATAAGGTGTTTATCTTGTAGTGTCTTATATTTGGATTTAAGTTCATGATTTTCATCCCTGAGTTGTTTCTCAAACAGGCCCACATACCTTGAATCTCCAAATTCATCTATGTTTGCATGAATATAAACCCTAATGTCTTCAACATGTAGCACACCATACAGAACACTTGAAAAAGCACCTAACAGATCAACTTCTATTGATTTGTGAGGATGGTTCTTAAATTTGGGTTGAGGTCTTTTAGTAATGTCAACAACATGAGGAGTAGCCATCTCAACAAATTTTAGATTCAAAGCTTCATAGAGAAATTCCTTTTTCTTCTGTAGGGTTAGGGATGATCGATTGCCGGTTGGAATCGCTCTTTGTGCTTTAGTCTCTGGATTTTTAGCTCGAATGCTCTTCTTCTTATTTACTTCAAATGCAAAGTGATTCAAATGTGTGAATAAGTGACCTTTTATCTTTTGCAAACCCTGATTTGGCGTTGTAATAAATGCATTGCCCTAACTTTATCTGGTTACTCTGTTTTTGACAATTCTTCATGAATCACTCTGCAAGATCTCATATCAACATTTTTCCTTTTATAAATCCTTCCAAAGGTTCTGAACAAATTCAAAATATCCTCTTTTATTGTGCTAGATTCAGGCACCCACTTATTGACTGGGGGAATTTTGATGTTCAATGTAGTTCTCCCTAAGCTAAAACTCCTGACTTAATTCCTAGAGGAATTGTGAACACATGATTCCAGTGCGGACCCATTGTTATTGTTTATTGTATCTTTCTTTATCCAAATCTTGTTCATTTAACTCCGTATCTCATCCACATCAATTTTCCTTTTGCCTCTATCTTGTTTTTGTTCATCTGATTTTCTGTTTACTGGACCTCTTCTTCCATTGTTCCTACTTCTACAAAATCTTGCAATATGACTAGATTTATTGCAGTTAAAGCATACAACATTTCTTTTCTTATAAACCTAATTTTCTCTTGATCTACATTGATTAGCCATATGTCTAAACCCATTGCAAACAAAGCAGTAACCATTGAAAGAATTGCTAGCTCCTCTATTGTTAGCATTATTCACTATCATATTTCTGCATTCATTTGATCTATGACAATACCTCTTACACTTGAAGTATTGACCAGAGAAAGATGGATCATTTTGATTTACTTTGTTTTTGCACTGAGTAGCTCTATGACCAAATTCATTACAGTTGAAACAATTTCCATTGAATGATGGATATCTTTGAGCATTAGGCTGTCTTATTAGAGGTTTTCTGGTTCTATTTCTCCTATTTCTAAGTTGAAAATTTCTCTTCTCGGATCCAAAGCTTTCACTTTTCTCATACCCAAGATTATGCTTATCAACATCCTTTTTCTACCCTTCAATTAGTGCTTCAAGTTTAGCTAAGCTTATCTTGAACTTCTCATTATACTCATTTGCAATTTCTAGGTCATGTCTGAGAGTGATAATCTGTCTCTCAAGTTCTCTTTCATTGTCTCTACTTTCTTGAAGATTAGATTCTAGAAGGCCAGCTATCACATCCAATCTACAGCATTCTCTAGAACTCTTTTTCAGATTTTGATTCATCTCTTCTTCATCTTTCTTCCTATCTTTAATTTCCTTGGTTAGTTTCATCACCCCAGTTTCCATCTCATGTTTTAGGATAGTAACTTCTTTAGCTAACTTTTCACATTCCTTTGTCTTCTCATTCAGGGCCTTGTCTTCATAATATTTTCCCAGTTGAAGAGGTTGCTCCTTTCCTTTTGCATTGGATTTGCTCAATTTTTCTTTTAAAATTTCAATGAAGTCTTCAACCTTTTTAAGGTTATCTTGCAGTTCTTGAACTTCTACCTTGGATTGCTCAAGATCATCTAGGGCAAGATTAAGTTGCCCTTGAAGGTTATATTCATCCATTTTGCTCTCTTCCCAGATCTTCCTTAAGCTGTTAAACTTTTTCAAAGGAACTTAGCTCTGATACCAATTGTTGGATTAGGTCTGGACAACTGAGACGGGGGGTGAATCAGTTGTCACTTGATTTAAACTTTTCTACTGTTATTATTCCTTTACAACTTAAAATCAAATCAATGATATAAATGTTGTTGATGAGGATTGCACCCTTATGCAAAGCTGTGACACTTTGTAATCCTTCAAAATATGGGGACAAACTCAAGCTGTGGGTGACCTATAATGAGTTTGAACCTCCAGATTATGGGCTAGTTCCCTTAAAATATTCTATTGGAATGTATGATTTTCTATTTTGGAAAAGGGTAAGAATGAAACTATAAGGAAATGAAACTGTAAAATTTGGTGATTCACCTAATATGGATAGAAAATATGCAATCTGGTTCACAATATAACTTAGAAATCTAACTCGCACAAACCAATCTTGGCACAAATATCACAAAAGTATTTCTAAGGAAGGCTTGAAAATAGGCTTTCTATGAAGGAAAATGATTTCTCACAACACAAAAGGATTATTTTCATTAACACAACCTAAGACTAGCAATAACACTATGATTAATACTGCAAGCAAAAGTGAGATAATAATTTTAAAGGTTTAATAATTAAACACAGTAAAACTCCATCAAATCACTTCATACAATTAACATTAAATGGAAAGGTAACTACTTGATTCAAAAGAATAAAGGAAATATTGCAAAAGAGACAAAAAATAGAACCTGTAACCTGCTGATCTGTATAAAAACTGTAAAAATGGTGAGCTACAAAACCTCTTTCTCTCTCAAAGTTTATAAGAGCAAAAATGTAAGAAGTAGCAAAAAAAAAGTTTTTCTTTACAATATATAGCTTTGCTCTCACTAAGAGGCATGCAAAATATGATTTTACTTTTTAGAAAATTGATTGTGAGTAAATAATAAAGTAATTAAAATAATTACTCTATTATTGGTTACAACTTGTACTTATTTTGATTTTACAATTTGTGGAAAATAATAAAGTAATTTGAAGAATATTACTTTACTATTTATTTACAATTGATTTATTTGTAAAATCATGCATGAAAAATATAAACTCCTTATCACTCCAAATACACATGCCTAATTTGCATGATTTGAGCAAGAATTAGGACTTAGAGAAAAACACAATCTCCTTATAGTTCCTTGTGAGAAAAAAACATCCACTTGTATGCCAATATGCCTTAAGGAAAAATTATACCCTTATCTCTCCAAATACATTATCAAGAATGCATAAAAACTAAGGCATTACATACAAACCCTTATAACTCCATATTTGTATCCAAAGAAAACAAATATATCTTCTCTGCCTTATCACTTCATTTACCATGCAAAAATTATCTCACTGCCACACATATATATCATGCAAAATAAAAAGTCCTAAGTCTTCATATCACCCTACCATATGTATTCACCATGCCAAAAATACCTTATCTTCCTCATATCACCCTCATGCAAAAATAATATCTCACTGCTACATTATCAACTCCCTATCTGCCACAATTAGGTAAGGCTCTTCAATGGTTTAGAGGCTTAAGAGTTAATTCAATTAGATCTTGAGATGAATTAGGTGCTACTCTGAATAGACAATTTGAGGATAAATCTGATCATTTATCATTAGTTGAACAAATGACTACTATTAAGAGAGCTCCACAAGAGCAAATGACAGATTTTAATTTTAGATTTTAGAAAACGTGGAATAGAATTCCTGAAACAATGAAACCCTCACCAGAACATGCTTTTTTGTATTATTTGAGAGCATTAAATTTTGATATTGCTGTTATGATACAATCTATGGGGGGGGGTAACTTTATCAGCTGCTTTTGATATTGCAATAAGAGTAGAAAATAGTTTAATATAGGCTGGTAAGATAGCACCTAGGCCACCAATGCTAATTTTTCTAGATATATAGCCTTTAATTCCAATTTCAGCCCCACATATATCACCAATACCATCCTTTGGCTATTAAACAAATGCAAAATATAGTGTAGATCCCATTCATTCTGAGTTTCAAGAGTTGAAAGAAAACCATCAAAGTAGAGCAAAAATATTGTAGACTGTAAGCAATGATTTAGTAAGTCTAAAAATTTAAGCAAATCAGAATAACAAGCCTTACCAAGCCCCATACCAAGAAAATAGATTATCAGGGTCAAAGGAGAAATTACAACAATACGCCAAATCAACAATATAATCCAAATGCTGTTAGTACATCAAAAGAAATAGTGCCTATAGAGAATAACATGGTTTAGGATTATGCATGGTGCTACCCATGTAATCAGCCTCATAACCAGGCCACTTGCCTGAATGGGATAGTAAGTCAAGCTTTAATGGTACATAAAAACTATGCTACTGCTGAAAATTCAGTAGGTGATGTGAATAACCAGCTGGATACTCAGACTTAGTATGTTAATCATGATGTAGGTTTGATGAATTGGTAGGCTAATGAATTTTGTGTGCAAATCAGTTACCAGGTCAAAAGCAGTCCTTTACTAATATTGCAGTAAACACAAGATCAAAAAAGAGAGCTATTGGCTTGCAACAACAAGCTGGAACTACAAATCAGCAAGCTGATACTAATAAACAGAAAGCTAGAAATGTACAACAACAAGCTGATAAAGGTAAAAGTACAATTTCTACAAGTCAGCAAGGGCAGAATTAAGCTTCTACATCAAATGATCTGCATATTTTGTCAAGAGGGCAACCATCAGTTGAAAAAAGACAGCAAGAAGCAAATAAACAACCAACCAAAGACCAACTAGAGGTTACTATCCCGAAGGTACAACAAAAGGTTAGTGGTCATGTTTTCAATATTTTGGATCATATAAAAAAGGAAACAATAAGCATGTCTAATTTAGATGCTTTACATATTCTAGGACAAAAGGATTTATTACAAGATGCATTATCTCAATTGTCTTTGCCAAATAAAGTACAAAAATCACATCAACCTCAAGTCATGTTTACAAATGAGGTAGAAAAAAGAGTAAAACAGCCTAAAATAGTAGGCAAACCTCCACCATTTTATGTTACTCTGATTGTAGGTGACTATTTAGTACATAATTGCATGATAGACTAAGAAGCCAGCAGCTCCGTTATGCCAAAATAGCTAGCTGATAAGTTAGGCCTGAAATATGAACCTGTTGTTAGGGGTGTTGTACAAATGGATGGAATTGAGGTTAATACAGTTGGAATGTTAAAAAATTTAGGCCTTACTTTGCATGCCTGCCCAAACTTTGTTATATATCAGGATATTTATGTCATTGATCTGCCACCTACCTTTGCTATTTGCTTATCTAGATTTTTTACAGCAAAGTTAGGAGGTTATTTGGGTAAGTGCAAGAAGTTAGGTCCACAGAGAGGGGAAGTCGCGGGAAAAAAAAAATTCTGACAGAAACAGGTGCTCAAGCTTAAACGGGTACACGTTTAGGAACGGGTGCCCGATCCTAAACGGGTACCTGTTTCTATATATATGTTTAAATTTGAAAAAAAAACCATGCGCGCTTCTTTTTCCCACACAAAAGGAATGGGTACCCATCTTAAAACGGGTACTTGTTTATAAAGCGTACCTATTTTAGAACGGGTAACCGTTCCTAAAAGATTAGGCTCAGGAAAGGCATGGTAAGCCAACCCCTTGCCTTGGACCTGCAAGTTTTTTTCTAAGTACATAACAAGAGAAAAGACTGAGTTTACCTATATGGCTGACGACATTTTTTTTCAAATTTTTTACAAAATTAAAACCCATTATAGATGATAGTCTCTAGTTTTCAAATATACAATTTTTTTTATTGGACTTTTTTTTCTATTTATTATTTAATTTATGAGCAAACTAGTCCAAAAACTTGAAATGACAGGTGTTCGTATTTTTTTAATAACTTTTAATTTTTAAAGGTGTTTGAAAAAAAAATTATATGTCATCAATCTACACATCATTCTTTACACAATGAAAAAAAATATTTTATTTTATGATTAGTTTTGCTCAAATTATGTTGGCCGTACACGAGGGTTTTCAAAAACAACAATTAGGGCCAATAAAAAATTAATAAAAAAATATTTGGAAAAAAATTATAAAAAAATATCCTCATCAAACTTCACTATACTACACATCTTTCCCCAAAAGGATTTAGAAAAATACTTTTATTTAGGTCAAATTATGTTGGCCGTACTCGTGCATGGTATGGTAAAAAAAGGTGACTTTTAAACAATAGTTTTTAGAAATGCCTATTAAAAATCAATTTGTATCATCTGGGTATTAAAATAAATTACATATTTGGAAACTAGACTCCGAATACTACATTTTATATTTCTAACTTTTTTCAAGATTCAATCTTTAAGTGCCTCAAATGTTTAGGTCAAATGTTACAAATTCTAAAAATCAAGGAAAACACTTCCACTTTTTGGCCAAAAAGTGGACCCAACTTCTTGCACTAACCCATTTGTCTTATGATTGGACACATTTGTTCTTCAAAACTAGATATGGAACCAAGGTTACAATCAAATCTGAGCCATTAGCCAAAGATCACCTTGAGCCTTATACACCCAGTTCAATAAATGCCAACCTTTCCATTTTTTGATCAAGAAGATCTGATTCCTATTCAAGACCCAAGTACACCTTTAGAGGGAATTCTTGATCTGGTTTTAGACTAGTGGGTAGTAGAGAACCATGAAATAGATCCATTTGAGCAGATGGGTGAGATAGGCCTTGGTGTGTATATGATCTAGGAGAAAAATAGTCATTCCAAATCTGATTAAAGGAGAAAAACAACAAGCTATTGAAGCTGAAAGTGATGTTTGGGAAATTTATTTTGATGGTTCTAGAAGCAAGATTGGTGCTGGAAGAGGGGCTATTTTAGTTTCTCCCACAAGTGAAAAATACTATTCATGTTTCATATTTGCTTTCAGCTATTCTAACAACTCAGCTAAGTATGAAGCTTTAGTTCATGGACTGGAATGGGCAAGAAAAAGAAAAATCAAATGTTTAAAAGTTTTTAGAGACAGTGAGTTAGTTGTTAAACAAGTCAAAAACCTTGGTTCTACAAAAAATGACTTTCTGAAATTATATCAGCATAGAGTATGGGACATGATAGAAGAATTTAATGCATTTAATTTGATATCTGTACCTATAACTGATAATAAGCAAGGTGGCAAGCTAACTGCCATAGGTGCTAAATATGATATTCCTGTAGAAATGAAGAATATTCATTCTCCTTTGTATGTCAAGGTTGCTCTAAGATCATCAGTCCCAGATAATAATATCAGTTGGCAAGTGTTTGACAGTGATGAACAGATTGTAAATTTCTTAATGGAAGAGGCTGAATTTTCTACAGGTAATCAACATAAATTTATGTAGTAATATGATGATCAAATACTTCAATTAAGATCAAACAAGCTACCTAAGGGCTTAGTGACCTTAGAATCAATCTTTAATACTGATCACCAAGTAAGAAAGGATAAGGCCAGCTTGTCAGTAAAACAAGAACACTATGAACCTATTGAGATCTTTAAAGGGAAGTTACTCAAGCTTGGAAAGATATGTACAAAGGAAGAGCAGCAAACATTCATCCAGCTTTGTCAGGAGTTTAGTGATAAATTTACATGGGAATATGGAGATTTGAAAGGTTTCAACCTAGAGTTGGCTTAGCATATAATAGAGCTTGAACCCAAAGCAAAACTTGTCAGACAGAAGCAAAGGCCACTAAATCCTAAGCTGGAAGTGCTTATGAAGACTGAAATCAATAAACTCATTGAAGGTAATATCATTTTTTCCCATCAAACATACTTCATGGGTTTCTAACTTGGTTCCTGTTAGAAAAAAGAATGGAGAAATCAGATTATGTGTTGATTTCCATGATTTAAACAGAACATCTTTAAAGGATCATTATCCTATACCATCTATGGAACATATATTGCAGGTTGTTTCTGGATCAAAAAGATTCTCCTTGTTGGATGGTTATTCAGGTTATAACCAAATTCTTGTAAAAGAAGAAGATCAGTACAAGATAGCTTTTACTACAAAATGGGGCACACTAGCATACAAAAAGATGCCATTTGGCTTATCAAATGCAGGAGCAACATTTCAGAGAGCAATGGACATGGTCTTTCAAGGCCTGATTAATAAGTTTGTGCTTGTATACTAATATGATGTGACTATTTTTTCTAAAAAAGTTGAAGATCATTTGCATCATTTAAGACTGATTTTTGAAAGATGTAGAGAATTTGGGGTATCATTAAACCCAAAGAAGAGTATCTTTTCTGTTCATGAAGGTAAATTGTTAGGACACATAGTGTCTAAAAATTGAATATCAATTGATCCTGAAAGAATCACTACTATATTGGCACTACCTCTTCTTGCACATAAGAAAGGCTTACAAAGATTTTTGGGGAGAATTAACTTTGTAAGAAGGTTTATTCCTAACATAGCAACACTTTTACAACCTCTTACAATAATGCTGAAGAAGAATATTCCTTTCAGTTGGACCAAAGAAGGAAAGTAGAGCTTTGTAGAGGTAAAGGAGGCACTTGCTACTGCTCCAACTTTGATAAATCCAAATTTTGATAAAGACTTCATTTTATATGCATTTGGCTGTGTGGATACCATATCAACTATGCTTTGTAAGTAGAATGATGAAGGAATGGAACAACTTGTGGCATTTTTCAGCGAAGTTCTGCATGACTATGAGGTAAGATATTTTTTTGTTGAAAAGCATGTATTGGCTATTATCAGGAGCCTAATGAAGTTTAAACATATGCTTTCAAATAATAGAATTCAGTTAATGGTTGCTCATCCTACAATGAAAGAATTCTTTCTTAGTAAATATTTAAGTGATAAGAGAGCAGGGTGGATAACAAAGGTTATGAAATATGACATCCAAATTAAAATCACCAAGTTGGTCTGAGGCAAAGGACTGTGTGAACAACTTACAAAAAATGAAAAATACAGTAAAGAACTTGAAGGAGAAGCTGAGACAATGCTTCAAAATGATGAAACAACTGCTATCCCAGATTCCCCTACAAGTTGGGTGCATGATATGATCCATTATCTACACACTGGTGATTGTCCACAAGGCCTGGACAAATCTAAAAGAAGATATTACAGATTACAGACAATTCCCTATGTTGTAATTGATGGGATTCTATACAAAAGAGATTTTAACAATGTTTTGCTGAGGTGTGTACAACCAGATCAAACTCAAAAGATTCTAGAAGAATTTCATGGACCTTCTAGAGGTCATTTTGCAGCTAGAACAACAACTCTGAAAATTATGAGAGCTGGTTACTATTGGCCTAACATGTTTAAGGATGCTCATGAATGGGTAAAGAAATATTTAAAGTGTTTAGTTTTTGCAGGTAAACAAAGACTTGCAGCCATGCCCTTGCATCCAATTCAAGTGGAACAACCATTTGGCAAGTGGGGATTGGACTTCATTGGTCCTATTAATCCACCTTCAAGCCAAGGACATAAGTGGATTTTGACTGCTACTGATTATTTCACTAAATGGACTGAAGCAGTTGCTTTGAAGGATGCTAATGAAATATTAGTCCTAAATTTTTATCAAGATTTAGTGTCTAGGTTTGGAACTCCTAACTCTATTATTTCAGATAATGCTTTAGCATTTATTGGATTAAGGGTATCTGATTGGTCAATCAAAAATAACATATTTCTGAATACTTCATCAAATTATTACCCTCAAGGTAATGGACAAGCTGAATCAACTAACAAAAATTTGATTAAAGTCATAAAGAAAATAGTTGATGAAAATCAGAGGTCTTGGCATGATAAGTTTAAGTTAGCATTATGGGATGATAGGATTACACCTAAAAGATCAATAGGTAATTCACCCTATGTGCTTACATATGGAAAAGAAGCCAAGTTACCAATAACAGTGGAGTTGCCAACACTTAGTTACATAAAAGAACTAGAGTTACTTGAAGAACAACCAATGGAGATCAGGCTTGCACAGCTGATTGAACTTGAAGAAACCAGAAAAGAGGCCTTGAAAATATTGGAAATACACCAGGCCCAAATGAAGAGGACATTTGATAAGAGAGAAGTCCCAAGGGTTTATAAAGAAGGTGATCTAGTTTTCAAGTGGAATGAGTTGAAGAACATACTAGGTCAGCGTACAAAGTTTGATGCAATGTGGGATGGACTGTACATAATAACAAGATGCAAGCAACACAATGCATTCTAGCTTGCTAAATTAGATGGTGAGGTGTTGCCAATCCCAGTTAATGGGATTCACCTCAAGTTATGTTATTAGAGAGGTAGCCTTATGCTGTAAATAAGTGCTGTTGCACATTTTAGTTCAGTTGTTTGTTTTATTTCCAAGAAGTGCCTATGCACATGTTACTAGCTTTGTTTTAAGAAAGTCAGTTTAGTTTCAGTTTAGTTTTTGTTGTTATGTCTCAGTCAATTTTGAGTTGTAGAATTTTTCAAGGTTTAGGGTAGGAAAGACTCTATGCCCAATGAAGTTGCAAAGGCTACTGGTTCTAAGTTGTTTAGCAGGCAAACACCCCTGAGAGGTCTCCAGAAATGTTACTAATTTTTGTTCACACTAAAATTAGTTTGAGCTAAGTGTAGTTGTTCAAAAGGAATAAAAGAAAACTTTTAAGTTACGCATTTAATGAATAGTTGATATCTTAACAGAGCAGAAATGGGTTTCAATTGATAGGAGAACCCATCAGTCTAATCAAGAATGATGAGTCATCATGACAAGAGAATAAGGTTGCCAAGGTATCAGTCATTCAAGAAATATAGTTGTTTTAACATGGTGTTATCTTTCAGGAGTTATAAGATAAATTGATTATTCAGTTGATCAGATTTGAAATGAAGGAAGAAAGATATTTATTTGAACTATTATTTCATGTCATGTTTTGAATATACATTCAATATCTGTTACTTTATTCTATGCATTGACTAAAAAAGAAATACACTTACATCAAGTGCATAAGATAGAACTTAACTGATTATGTTTAAAAGAAGTGTTGAAATGTGTCCCACACAAGTCGTGGGAGTAACTAAACTGAGTGATTGCAGACATGCAAGCTATATATCTGAATGATAAAAAGAAATAATGTGAACACATGATAAAATTAAACATCCATGATTGCTTGAGCAAGAAGGTTGTTTTGTTGATGCTAGTTTTCAGTCTTCATCTTCAGCTCCTATCGTCAGTTGAACCTGCAAAAAATTGGGGACAGTCCTGTTAGAGCTTCGGATGTTTAAAGTTATCATATGCTTTTATTAGGTAGATATATCAACTTATCACATCATGCATTTCATATGAAAGATCAGATCAGACATGTGCTACAAGCCAAAATATCAAAGAAGATCAATCAATACCATCAGGTATATTTTTCATGCTAACTTGTTTGTTCACTATGCAGGTATAGGGAAAGTAATGTTGCTGATTTGAAGACAAATAAACATGTGGAGAAAATGTGGCTCCCACAAGGGTTGAGCCCAACATGTTGCCTTTTTGCTCATTAGAAAAGGAATGTCAGAAAAAGATAGGATGAATCATTCAAAGTACATCATGCATCATTAATCAACTTACAGAGAAGGTATGCCATCATGACATTTATTACAGTTGATTAAAGCAAATCAGATAAGTATGTAATGGCTAAGTCAGGTTAACAAAATGTAGAAGTTAGAACTGCAGTCATGAAAGGTTTTCTTCTTGTTCATATTATTATCAGAGTATTTTATTGCTGTCATATTTCATGCCACATTTCACAAAAATTAGACTTAAGAAATGACATAAATATGAAAAGGAGATGGATAGCAGACTTATGATCAGAACAGTCAAGGATAGAAAGACACATATGCCAATCAAGTTTCTAATGCATATCAGATGGAAAGAACAATCTACATGAGTTTTTCATTGTTTATGCATATGATATTAAAGTTGAAGGCAAATCACAAAAATAAACTGATGCATACCATTGACAAATGAGTGTTCACATTGTTATATAATGATGTTAAGGGTTACAGAATAATGCTTACAGGAGACAGATTTGTGCACATGAGATTACAGGATATAAACATCAAATGTTTTATCTAATTATAATCAAAGGACAGTAAGCAAAATATCATGTTGCAGGTATTCATAATGATCAAGTACATCCAAAGAAAGTGATACAGGTATATGCCATAATGAAGGACAACCTAAAAATTAAGAGTGACAATCATAGAATCCAGGTACAGAAGGATAAATCCATCTATAGGTAGTAAACCAAGTGATCAAGATAGCAAGATATAATACCTCTGACTAGTGACAGTCAAGTGTTATCATTCATACACTTTGGTGTTAACTATTCATGGATCATACTTCATGATCTCTTAACTGATGCAAGAAGAAAAATAATAGAAGGCTCATGATATGCCATATATATGCTATAGTATGATTGTTGAAAGAAATACAAGTTATCATCATTTCTGGTTGATATAGTTATGACAAACATTTGCCAGGTTGAAGGATAAAAGAGGACATGAATGAAGAATGCATGCTATAGGAAATGATTAGAATGTTAAAGTAAATTTTAGAGAGCAACATGATGATTACCTAACAATGGACTAGCTAAATGCCAAAAGAATATCAAGATAACATCTCATGCCCAGAAATGTATTCATGTATTCAAGCCTTTTACATTTACCTCTTTACAAAAAAGATGATATTGTTGCTCAAATTTTCAGAGTCTTGTATTCATGCTTTGGAAAAGAAGATAAATGTCATGTGGTTACAATGGAGTTCAAATATATGCAAACTGTTGAAGAGTGTTTGAAACCCTAGCAACTTTTCTTGTATACAGTCAAAGGAGTCAATATAGTGAATGATTCTACCATAGCTGTGAAAAGGAAGTGAGTTTTTGTGTCTGAAAGAAGATACCCAAATGTAAAATCAAAACCCTCAGTTTCATTTCATGCAGACAGTGAAGGAAAAAATGATAGAGAATTGTTTTCATAGCCTGGCCATAGCAGAAAAAAGACTTTTCATTCACACCCATATGGATTTATTAAGAAACCCTAACATATTCTCTGCATTTACAATAAACTAATGATGCTACAATATGTTTTTTATCATGGCTGTGCCTAAAATGGCAAATACATACATTCTCTAGGATACCCTTGTCATAAGTTTTCACAACTTTTTCATTTTGCATATATAGTCAAGCAGAAGGAGGTTACAAAATGTATGCAGGTGTGGCCATGCATATGGATTGTATTTATATGCAATTTTGAAGAAACCCTCATCAAAAAGAATTGAAACCCTTCAATTTTCATGTCAAAAAACTAGAAATCTGCTACAGAAAGTGATAATGGCCGTGACCATACAGAAAGAGAGAAGTATTAGCAATGCCCAGATGACAGAAGTTGAAGCCCTTGTTCTTTTTGCATATTCAAAGATAGGTTAAAGTATCTATAACTTGAAGAACAAAGGCTTACCTTTGAATGCAGAGGAGAAGAGTAAGTATGGCCGCAGCTTCTTGAAGGAGAGTCTCCTTTTCTTTAACCATTTTTCTCATATTTTACAAGAAGTTTTCAAACACAGAGAGCAAAAGAGCATAGTCAAAGAGATGTTACAAAAGGAGCAAGAAAAGAGGAGATGGCCGCAGCCATTAGGATCAAGAAACCTCATAAATAAAAGAAGCAACAGTCTAAAATCAAAATGCCATACACTTACCACTTCCTACCACTCCTTATGCTTAGAAAATTCAAGAAAAACCATGGAGTTCAACACAGAGAGCCAAGGAGGAAGCTGAGGAAATAGTCAAACCCTAGATATCAAAAAGTTGTAGAGCAAAGTGATGTCCAGCATAGGAGAACAAAATGAAAAATGACTAATGATTAGGGTTTGGTCACTCTTTTCTTCGAGGCAATCTTTTTCATCTTTGATTTTTGACTTGTAAAATGCAAATTATTGCTATATCCAAATGTCGACCAGGGTTAACAACACTCATAATGCTTTCCTAGCAATCATCATAAGGAGTGGCTGACAGAAGGGATACCTTGCATGTTATGTGGTGGGCCGATCACTTCAAAGGTAAGTGTTATACCTTGTAAAAAACTAAACAATGATTATTACCTTGTGGTCGACTACTTCATAGTCGAATGTTGTTAATATCGCATGGTCAAAGGATATTATGGTGCCTTATATCTTTCTGAAAAGATGTGTATTCTTATGTCTTACAAAGTGAAAGTCAAGAGTTATCAAGTGGAGACAAAGGTGGCAGCTAGGGAGTTGATAATGTAGCAGTGAGATATTATTTTTGCATGAGGGTGATATGAGGAAGATAAGGTATTTTTGGCATGGTGAATACATATGGCAGGGTGATATGAAGACTTAGGACTTTTTATTTTGCTTGATATATATGTGTGGCAGTGAGATAATTTTTGCATGGTAAATGGAGTGATAAGGCAGAGAAGAGATATTTGTTTTCTTTTGATACAAATATGGAGTTATAAGGGTTTGTATGTAATGCCTTAGTTTTTATGTATTCTTGATAATGTATTTGGAGAGATAAGGGTATAATTTTCCTTAAGGCATATTGGAATACAAGTGGATGTTTTTTCTCACAAGGAGCTATGAGGAGATTGTGTTTTTCTCTAAGTCCTATTTTTTGCTCAAATCATGCAAATTAGGCATGTGTATTTGGAGTGATAAGGAGTTTATATTTTTCATGCATGATTTTACAAATAAATCAATTGTAAATAAATAGTAAAGTAATATTGTTCAAATTACTTTATTATTTTCCATAAATTGTAAAATCAAAATAAGTATAAGTTGTAACCAATAATAGAGTAATTATTTTAATTACTTTATTATTTACTCACAATCACTTTTGCAAAAAAGCAAAATCATGCAAATTGATGAGTTGAGTTAACTAGGCCACTTGGGAGATTTTTGCATAATTTGAGGAGTATTTTTAGGGTTCTTAGTCAACTTTTTGGTCAACCATATGGAGAGGTCCAAATTGGAGCTATTTTTGCTTAATTTGTGGCAGTTTGAGCCCTTATTTTTGGGGATTTTTGAGGTTTCTCATTGATTACTTTGGAGTGCTTATTTTTAGAGGCAGTTAGCTGAGGTTCATATTTTGCATGCCTCTTAGTGAGAGAAAAACTATATATTGTAAAACAAAACATGTTTTTTGCTAGTTCTTGCCTTTTTGCTCTTATACACTTTGAGAGAGAAAGAGGTTTTGTAGCTCACCATTTTTACATTTTTTATACAGATCAGCAGGTTACAGGTTCTATTTTTTGTCTCTTTTGCAATATTTCCTTTATTCTTTGGAATCAAGTAGTTGCCTTTCCATTTAATGCTAATTATATGAAGTGATTTGATGGAGTTTTACTGTGTTTAATTATTAAACCTTTAAAATTATTGTCTCACTTTTGCTTGCAGTATTAATCATAGTGTTATTGTAGGTCTTAGGTTGTGTTAATGAAAATAATCCTTTTGTGTTGTGAGAAATCCTTTTCCATCATAGAAATCCTATTTTCAATCCTTCTTTAGAAATACTTTTGTGATATTTGTGCCAAGATTGGGTTGTACGAGTCAGATTTTTGAGTTATATTGTGAACCAGATTGCATATTTTCTATCCATATTAGGTGAATCACCAAATTTTACAATTTTATTTCCTTATAGTTTCATTCTTACCCTTTTCCAAAATAGAAAATCATACATTCCAATAGAATATTTTAAGGGAACCAGCCCATAATCTAGAGGTTCAAACTCGTTATAGGTCACCCACAGCCTGAGTTTGTCCCCATGTTTCAAAGGATTGCAAAGTGTCACAACTTTGCATAAGGGTGCAATCCTCATCAACAACAATAAACATTTTAGCATTAAACAACAACATATCAGTAAAAACATGAATGACACATTTGACACCAAGATTTTTGATGTGGAAACCCTATTAAGGGAAAAATCATGGTGGGGGTTAACCCATAAAAATTAATACCCTGTTAAAAGTATTTTACAAATGGGAACGCACATGCATTTGGGCTCACTACCCAGAGCTCACTGCCTATGGAAATATTACAATAGAATAACAGAGATCTAAACTGATTAATAATATCTACCCATGCAAGAGTTTCAGTTTTGATTAAGTAAAAAAAAATGATCTTATAGATTTCATCTTTGCTCTATTCTTCTTACTGTTTTGCCTTCATTCACACTTTGGATTTCTGCTCTTCTCACATACACCTTCTTCGTATATACCACACACACTAAATCATCCAATTTCATTGGCTATATATATCTGCAACATGATCTACAATCATTCTATCAGTTAGCTTCAACAACACTTAGAAATTTTATGAATGCTCTGCTCTGTTGGCTAGATCGATGCATAACTTAAGGTGTAGACCAAAACTTGCTCTTGAAAATCATCACTCATGTCGGCCACTATCACTGATCATCACCATTTGTCCAACAAACAACTTCCATACATCTAGAATCAAGATCTTCTGCAAGGTTGGCCTGTTCTTCTTCTATCTGCTCTGACAAACTAGAACTCGGTACTTAGAGGCTAATATCTTTTGAATCCTTCATCACCAGAGGAGAAAAATTTGGATTTAGACTGTCTTGACAATGCATATGACTCCCCTAGATTTGTAGCTAATCATGACTTTCCACCGTAGAGATCCAGACCAAACTACCAAACCCTATTACTGCTCTGTTCCTAACTGCCCAGACTTAGACAAATTTTGAGTCTGACTTCTGGTATGAACAAATTGTGTTATGCAAATGATTGTGATGATCTTGGTTGCCATCAATGACAACACCTATCAATGCAAAGTAGTGTCTCTTGCCAACATAGGGTTGATTAGGTTTAGGGTTGATCAGGTTTAGGGTTTATGGTTGGTATATATGATGTATAGAATGGTGTAAATGACTAACATATTGGCGCTTATGATGTTCTGATGGTTCTTGTGGCTGCCAGAGGGTAGAATGACACCTATGACTAGCTAGTTGTAGAATGATGTGTGATTGATAGGTACGTGCTACTAAAGAGCATATTGGCACATACGATATACAAAATGGTACAAATGACTAACAAATTGGCACTATGATCTTCTAATGGCTCCTGGTGAGGTATTTGTTTGATTTTGATTATTTTTGGGATCGTTTGAGATGGATCTTAGAAATTGATTTGGGATGGAGTTGGGATGAAATGGATTGGTATAGGGATGATGAGAGGTGAAAAGGACTAGATTAGGAACAATTTGGGAATGATTAGAATGGTTTTAGGGATGGTTTGAAGTGGTTTAGTGTTGATTAGGGAATGATTAGAATGATTTAGGAATAGTTTAGGGATGGCATTTGAGATGAAATCTAGGTTGATTTAAAAATGATTAGGGATGAAGTTAAATTGATTTGGATGTGATTTGGGATGGTGTGAAGTGGTTTAGGGATGATTAGAGATGAAATTGAATGGATTAGGGATGATTTGGGATTGATTAGGAATGAATTTGGTTGGAATGAAAGCTTAATGTTTTCATGAACTTTCACATTATAGAGATTGGGAGAGATAGGGAGATAGAAGTTTAGGGTTGCTTCCAGGTTTTATGGTTTAGGGGTTAGGGGTTTAGGGGTTTATCATGTTGCTCATTTTTAGGGTTTAGGGGTTAGGGGCATTATTTATGGTTTATGGTTTATGGTTTAGGGGCTAGAGGTTAAGGTTTAGAGGTTTAGGTTTATGGTTTAGGTAGAGAGGCGAATAGGGAGATATAGAGGAGATCGAGCCTAGGAGAGATATCTTTGTCTCCTCTATCCCTCTCTCTAACTATACCTACCTCTCTATCTCTCTCTCCATGTCTCTCTATCTTGCTAGATTGCTTTCGATCCCCTCTCTCTAACTCTACCTTTGTATCTCTCCCTCCCTCACTATTTGAGGTTTATATGAGTTTAGGGTTGCTCAAGTAAATAGGGTTTAGGGTTTTTGGTAAGGGTTTAGGGGAATTATTTAGGCTTTAGGGGTTTAGGGATGCTTGAGTTTAGGGTTTGGGTTCTAGGGGTTAGGGTTTAGGATTTACGAGTTAGGGGTTTAGGGTTGCTTGAGTTTAGGGTTAGGGTTTAGGGTTTAGGGGTTTAGGGTTGCTCGATTTTAGGGTTTAGGGGTTAGGGGTTAGGGTTTATGGTTTAGAGGTTTAGGTTTATGGTTTAGGTAGAAGGGAGAATAGGGATCCCTATCTCTATCTCTTTGGACATATGGATCACTATATCTTAATCTACCCCTCACTACCTCTCTCTCCTCTTTATCTCTCTCCCCATCCTTCTACCTCTTGAAATCTCTCTCCCTATGTCTCTAGACATCTCTTGATCTCTTTCCCTATCGAGCTATCTGTTAAGGGAAAATTAGAGTAAACATGAATAATCAATATATCAGTATCAATAATACCCAAAACTCAATGAAATATAGAAACAACAAGATCAATCAAACAAAGAACTTCAAAAACCTTTGCAAACCTCAAAGCTTCATGGCTTCCATTGGTTGCCTATCTCAATCGATCTTGCATGTATGAATAAAGCCCTCAGAGAGTGCACTTCCTTGCTATTCCAAGATTGTCAATGGAGAATGGCTATGATAATGCTTTGTAATGAAGATGAGCTTCACAACAATGGTAGTGATATGGTAACAATTTGATTGCAAGCAAATGGAGTGACGTGGGTGTCAAAGGCACGCTGTAATTCCTGTAGAGTAATGATAGTAAAAGCTTGGATGGATGAAATGGAGGAAGAGGGTTGTACTTATAGACTTGTGAGAGAGAATATCAACGGTATAGAAGGAATGAGAAGATCAATGGTATAGAAACTTTGAAGAATGTGCACGAATAAGAAGAAGACATGTGTCTTTCTATATTTTACATGAGAGGAATTAATTAAATAGAAGAATGAGTTAACTGAAGAGATTCATCAATTAAAAGAATAAATTAATCAGTTAAGAGAATAGAACTAGAGAATAAATATTGCATGAGGATGAGAAGATATTTTAGCTCAACTAAATATTTAGAATCTTCAATTGCATGTGCATAAGGATTGAATTATATTTAGAGATAACTCAATTTAGAAGAAATAGACAACTTAAATAAATATTTAATTTATTTAAATTTAGAGAAGATATTTTTGGAAGAAACAATTAAATAATTGATATTATTTAATTTAGAATAAATTTGGAAGAACTAATTAAATAATTGATATTATTTAATTTAGAATGATTTTGGAAGAATTAGAAGATAAGAAAGCAAATTAAATAAATAAATTTATTTAATTGTTTGTGCATGATTTGGAAGAATAAATAAAATATTTGATTATATTTTATTTTTAGAGATTGAGAGGATTTAAATAAATTTGATTAATTTATTTAAATTTGAAAGAAATTTGATTTGATTTAATTAAATAATTAAGAATTATTTAATTATTTGGAAGAATTTAATTAAATAAAGGATTTTATTTAATTTTGACTTTAGAAGAGGTAATTAAATATTTTGATATTTAATTAACTTAGAGGAATATAAATCAAATAAACAAATTTGTTTATTTATTTATTGATAGAAGAATTAGAATGAAATAAATATTAAGAGTATTTATTTAGACTGAGTCGTGTCATTTTTAGGTGTATACATTTTGCCCCTCTTTGATGCAATGTGTTTTATCATGTTATTTCAAAGAATAATTTTTTTTGATAATGATACATGCCCTAGTTTGCCCCTGGTATAGGTTTAACGATGATAGGATGCCCTCTCGGGAGATTGGATGGGCAGAAGGCAGAAGGGATGTGAGACAGACAATCTCACAAAGAAGAAGATTAGGTTTGAAGAAATTGGGAGGAAAAGGTCTGAATGATACGCTTATGCAAGATAAAATGATAACACACACAAGCAAGTAAGCAAATATGCACAAATGATATATGAACATACAAGGTATTGCCCCTGTCGAGCAGTAAACCAATGATATACTGATAACAATATACGACAGTGTTGTCATGGCGAGGAACGATATATCCCTAGACCAACATGGCAGGCGTGTTGTCATGGCGGGGAACGATAGATCCCTAGAAAAACACGAAGGATAGTGTCTAGTTTCAGGAAATGAAGCATGTCATGTAAGATGCGTGTGTTGGTCTAATTTCGACAATGTTACATCTTGTATAAGACAATTGATTGATTAACTGATCGAGTTGGCTTACGACCAAACAAGGATCAAGACCACTGATTGTGATTGGATCATTGATAAGATTGACTTGACTTGATTGGTATGGATTAAGGATGGACTAGCATTTGGATCATTGCTCAGATTGAAAGATAACAATTTGATTAATAGAAGAAAACAGGAATGAAGGAATCACAAGCTTTTATTTATAAACATTGATACTCTGCATAGAATTTTTATTGTGTGGGACATGGTATGGATTCTTTGTGGATGTGAATGGTTTTTCCGTCTTGATAGTGCAAGTATTTTGAAGTACTTATTTCATCATTGGTCTTTTTTTTGTGTTTTTGAAATGTTGTAAAAAAATACAAGCATTGAGGTATAGTTAAACTGAGATGACCTGAGTATTGCTTACATGGTTTTTGATTTAGCAAGTTAATACAAGCATCAAGGTATAATTGAACCGAGATGACCTGAGTATTTCTTGCATAACAACAGACAAGGATTGCCCCCTTTCATGTTAGACCTTTGATGTCCTCGATGATCTTTTGCCGATCATGTCTTTAGACAAGGCGTCACATTACCAAAGTTTAATCCACAAACATCAAAAAAAGAAAATAATCATGCCCCCATCATAGCATCTCTAGCTTTTGGCATCCTTGAGTAGAATAGAAAGACATGATAACAAAGATCAAGACGTTGTAACCTAACCTGATCACAACCACAAAACATTTTTGCAATTTAGATGTGTTTGTTTCTTGACATAATTTAGGTAAAATCATTTAGAGTGCCTTAGGTACTTGCTTGCTTTGCTTTGGATAGGTTGAGATGTTGCGTCAAAATTTCTATTTTAAAGTAGGTTTTGCTTGCGCTTGCTTGGCTTGTGAAAGGTTCCACAATCCTTATTGGTAAGACGGACCCTAAGGGACTGACCTAGTGCCTCGGGGGTGCATTGAAAAATGGCCTTACCTACGTGACGACGCAGAGGCAACGTAGTTTAGGGACTTGGACCATGGATGGACTAGAGGATAGACGACAAGATATGGGATGGACGGGAAGCCTTGGGGGCACATTGATAATGGCCTCGCCTATGTGTTGACGCAGAGGCAATGTAGTTCGGGGTTGACCCTATGATACTGACGACAGACACTATGCTAGGCTGATACTGTGGATATGATACTAGATAAGGCTTTAGTTGACAAGGCGACATAAAGAGATAGAGTATCAAGCCATGAGAGGATAAGATGACACTATGGATAGACCTAATGCAAGATACTAATGACAAGGAAAACACCATAGATAGGCAGATAGATGGCTGATAGTAGATACAGATGTTTAGGTAGAAGGAACCAAGGGTGTGATCTCCAAGGACTATGTCGCATAGGAATAATGTGCCCCATTGTAGGTAGGATACTTAGGATTTCTGATGGTAACGTTTATGATGATAGGAGGATAAGAGGATAATGAAGGATTAGCGTGGCTTGGAGGGATAAGGTACATCAAGAGACACCTAAAAACTTTTGTCAACATTGTGCCTGGGAAATCTTTATCAAGATCAAAAATAGAGGAACGAAAGATTAGGATGGATAGACTGGATAGTATAGGTATGCAATAGATAGAAGGATAGGATAGGAAATGGCACAGAAGGAAACTGATAGGAGAAGAGTGATATGCTGATGAGACAAGGTGCCCCCAAGTGTAGGTGATGTAGAAGATCAACTTACACATGACGCCTGTTTGCTAGGTTTTCATCATGGTACTTATCCAAGGCTCTTGTTTGCCAGATTTTCACCATTGGATGAAGGGATTTTTCTTTACTTTTTTCTCTCTTTTTTTTTGGATAGGAGAAGGTTGATATAGAAGGGAGAGACTCAGGTATCTAGTTCCATGAAAAGTGATAGTCCCTATAGAGATGGATGTCATTGTATGGACTATGTCAAGTGTTCTCATAGATGTTGGTAGGGGATTGCATGAAAGCGAGATGGAGAAGGGTGTGATAGTGGATGATGATGTAGAATACGGAGGGAAGGCTTATGCAAAAGCATGGACCATAGGGATAGGACGCGGAAGATATGTAGGATAATAGTGGAAGGTAGGGGAGATGGAGGTATATGGAAATGTCGTGGGATGGAAGGGAATCATGACCAACAGTTGCACATACTATGATAAACATTAAAGATGGTGATGGGAAAGTAGTGTAAGAAGCAACGAAGACTTTTACTTGTGGATGAATGACTTAGGCATGTAGGGATCCACATAGACTGAGTATTTTGCAGATTTTTTCTTGTCATGTGGGATGGAAGAATTTGAGATTTTTGGATGGAATGGGAGAAAGTGGGTGATTGAGACTCTTGAGAGGTGGATGCCTCATGTAACTTGATGGCTTTTTTCTTAGGTACCCAAACCAATTTGCTTTTAGATAGTACCTGTGAAGGTATGGGTTTGGGTGTATGTAGTTTTTCTACAGCTTTAGAGGTAATCATTTGTTGGATGTGGACCCACACCTTTTTTAGTTTGGCATATAGGTGTGTGGGTGTATGCAGCTCTTGAGAAGGATGTTTCTTTGATTCTTGGATTTTGTATCCTAGGTCATGAAGACTCTTAGGATTTTTGACTTTATAGGTAGAGGCATCCAGATTTTTGCTATGAAATTCCCTTGGGATAGGGGGAAGTGAGGTTTGTGGAAGCTCTTTGTTTAGACAACACATGCATTGGTTGGTCATGATTGGGATTGTTAGAGGATTCATAGATGGATGGATAATGTGTTGGAAGAAGTAGTGGTAAAATGCATAGAGGGATATTAGGAGTTGGAAGTAGCGGAGGTAGATTAGATGGTGGAAGGTGTATGATCACATGCTTTTGGGATGTATATGATAAGGGAGGTGGAATGGTGACATAAGTTTTGGGAATATGATAGGGTTTGTGATGGAAAGTGGTGGATTTAGGAGTGGAGGAAGTACCAACATCTTGAGATTACTCACCTTAGGGTATGTATCTAAGGCCATATGAAGGAGGAGGAACATTGACATGGATGGGCTCCAAAATACCTTGTTCATGAAGGCCTAAGCCTTTACCATGATAGTTCATATGTTGGAGCATGTGGTGGATAATGGGATTATGTGTAGGTGGAACACTAGACACGAGTTCCTTATTAGATGTAGAAGGTGAGATAGAGGATAATGGCTGTTGGTTTTCTAAGGAGGAACACTCATGAATGAAGGTGGTAAGACCAAGGATATATGGTGGGGGATTTGCAGCATGGTCAATAATGGATGACGGAGGACTATTACTAGTTTGATCTTCTACGCTTACTTGGGAGGTAAGTGTCTCATCAAGGGAAGTGGAAGTTGTTAGGTCTTGGATGGGACTAGATGGGGTTATTAGCTATGAACCATGGAATGCATAAAGCAGGCTAAGAGGATCATCATGGTCTGCTTGATCATAGATAGGCTCTTGATTGTAGATGGGATCTTGATGATAGATAGGATTTAGTATGATGGGATTAATGTGCTCTTATATAGGTTCTTCAACAATGATAATATCCTGATCATAGAAAGGATAGAATCTATGGAGAGGCTAAAATTGGATCTCATGCTCATGTATAGGATCAAGTTGCTCATGGATAGCTTCTTCATCAAAGGTAGTATCTTGATCATGGAAAAGATATAGGTTATGAATGGTTTGAAATTGGATTTCTTGCTCATGTATAGGTATAGGATCCTCAAAAAGATAAAGGTTGTGTATGGGTTAGGTGGGGGTGCTTTGAACTTGATTTAGACAAAGGTCTAATGTTTCCACATGTTCTAAAGTGTGCTCTTGACATAACTCTTGGGTTGTTTGAATGGAAGTGGAGGTAGAGGTCTCTTGGATAGGATCTTGGTCAACAATATAAAGGTGCAATGGACCTTGACTTTGGTTGCTGGTAGGAGATTTTTCAATAGGCTCGAGGGGTTGCCGATTACATAATGAGGTTGGCGCAATGGACATGTTTGAAGGCTCTTGGATAAGGTCAGGGACCGGTATTTGGGGACATGGTTGACTCTCTGCTGGTAGTCCTTGGATCACATCCTTTGTGGGTGTTTGGGTAGATGAATGAGGTAGTGGATGAGTGGAATTTGGAATTCTCCATAGTTTTTCTTGTGCTGCATATCTTTCCCAAAAATTATCTAAGGATTTTTTGTTTGTCGTATTAGATCTTGGGGAATTCAATGGTGGTTTTGAGCTTGGAGTAGGATTAGTATGCTTTGGGCTATGAGTTCTAGGAGTAGTGTTTGCTTTGTCAAGAGTATCATTAAGACGAGACAAGAATGTATGACTCTGGGGCGTGGTGTAGCTAGTACTAGCTTGTTTAGCTTGTAGGACTGCCATTTCTTGTTGTATGGCTTGGAGCTCTTGAGCAATTGCTATACGACCTTGGGGCGAGGTGTCTAAGTTTAACTGCAATTTTAGGTATTTGAGTTCTTGAGTAAGCTCTTCTAATTTAGTTGTCATCTCTTTAGAAACTGACACAAGACTAAAGTGGGTACTCAGAAAGGTTGAAAAGTTTCTCTCAAAAGGTGTGGAAGTACTCACTGCCATGCATGTACAGGAATAGATGCATAGTAGAAAAGGATGAAAGCACAACAAGTCGAGACAAAAGTGCAGTACTGGTAAATAGCAAATGCACAGTAATAGATGATAAAAGCGTAGCAGGTCGGTGTAAATGCGCAGAAAGTTAGTATAGATGCACAGCTTTAGGTGACAAATGCGCAACTCTAGTTTTTTCAATGTTTTTGTAAAGTTCGACACATTTTTTGGTACTTTTTCTTTTGGTTTCTTGGTTGCAAGATGGTCTTTTTAGTCTGATTTTATCAATTACGGCAAGAAGACACAACAAACACAAAAAATGATATCATGGTTTTTTAGATTTTTTTGTGATTTTTTGACTCTTTTTGAAAAAAAACAAGTACAAATCCTAGGCTAGTTGTGACAATAAAAACTGAATTCTCCCTATTTCTAAGTGAGGCATCTTTGGGAGGTAATAATCACCCTTCCCTGCACTAGCTTATAGGGGTTTTTGGCTACTAAAAACAAAGGATGATTAATAAGTGCAAACGTTTGAGTGGTTATACATGCGACATCACTACTCTTCATTATGGAGTCTCCCAGCCTACAAAGGTTGCACCTTGGAGGGTTTTGGGAGAGGTTGGTTGTCGGTATAACACAACTTCACTCATTATTTGAAGCTTTCACTCCAAACACAATTTATTTATAGTGGCTTGGAAGAGCTTGGCTTTAGCTTGTTACCACTTAAGGTCATTCCCCAAGGATAGACGAGTATCCAAGGGCAAGCCTTTCTAAAGGAAAAACACATGCGAAAATGATATGTCTGACATTTTGGTCACCCAAGATAGGGGAGAGCATAGGCCTGTTATCATTCTGAAAACACGAAAGACAATGGTTCTTTTCCATTAATTAAAATGAAAAAGATTAAATGAGTTAGCTACTTAGGCACACACACGATTGTAGTTGTCAATTGTCCCTTATGAAATTGAAGTGTTTGGCATTCATGTCTATTGTCCCTTAGAAAATTGAAGTGTTTTTTGCATTCATGTCCATTGTCCCTTAAGAAAGCAATATGTTCCTAAGACTTAGATTGCAAAAATATGTTTTGTCCCTTAAGAAAGTAATATGTTCCAAAGACTTAGATTGCAAATATGATTTGTTCAATTGTCCCTTAAGAAAGCAATTTGTTCCTAAGACTTAGTGTGATAGGTTTTTAATTCTTCAACACTCATCCTGTATGAACATGTAAGGAAAACTTATTTTCTCTATTTGAGTAATAAGAGGCTACAAAAAGTTGATTAGTTCCACCAAAAACTTAATAGTTAGCATAAAATCAATTGAACCAAAAGCGCTTAACTTGTTAGGTGAAAAATGAGCAATCTAAAAAAATCTGATAATAATTATTAGGTACACTAAATTAGATATTATGATCATATTCTACATGAAATTCTATGTAATTTAAAAAAAAATTCGTGAAAATTGAATAAATTTTGCACAAGTTATGACCGTTTGAAGTTTTGCAAAGAAGGGTTGACTTTGACTGAGTGTACCTGACAAATCTCATAAAATTACTTCAAAATTATTTCACCATAAAAAAGTTGGGAGAACCATCTTTCCAACGCCACTGGTTTCATAAAAATATGATTCTTTATGCAAAAGATATGTCCGATTTCGTGAAATTGCTAAAAATAAGCTAAAAAAAGCAAGCATGGGCTAAAAATAAGGACACAAATTAGGATCTATTTTTCTTGAAATCTATGCACTTTCTATAAAAAACAAGAGATACCCAGATAGGATTTTGATGTTTTTGACAAAACCCAGAAATCTTTTGAGCTAAAGTTTCACAAATATGTCTGATTTCATGAAATTGCTAAAAATAGGCCCAAAAAAAATATAGGCTAAAAATAGGGACACGGATTTGTGATCTATTTTTCTTGAAATCCATGCACTTTCTGCAAAACGTAAGAGATACCAAGATAAGATTTTGATGTTTCTGACAAAACCTAGAAATCTTTTGAGCTAAGGTTACACCATTTGAATGCTCAACGCCTATTCTCTGAATCCTCCTGTGTATGGAACCTCAGCACAAAAAAACTTAGTTTTTAGATTAAATCAGGGTAGGGGCTCAATAGTGGCCACCAAAAATGTTAAGAAAAAATTGAAGTAAACATGAAAAATCAATATATTAATATCAATAATACCCAAAACTCAATAAAATATAGAAACAACGAGATCAATCAAACAAAAAACTTCAAAAACCTTTGCAAACCTCAAAGCTTCATGGCTTCCATTGTTGCCTATCTCAATCGATCTTGCATGTATGAATAAGGTCCTCAGAGAGTGCACTTCTTTGCTATTCCAAGATTGTCAATGGAGAATAGCTATGATAATACTTTGTAATGAAGATGAGCTTCACAACAATGGTAGTGATATGGTAACAAGTTGATCGCAAGCAAATGGAATGACATGAGTGTCAAAGGCTCACTGTAATTCCTAAAGAGTAACGATAGTAAAAGCTTGGATGAATGAAATGGAGGAAGAGGGTTGTACTTATAGACTTGTGAGAAAGAAGATCAATAGTATAGAAAGAATGAGAAGATCAACGGTATAGAAACCTTGAGGAATGTGCGTGAATAAGAAGAAGACATGTGTCTTTCTATATTTTACATGAGAGGAATTAATAAAATAAAAGAATGAGTTAACTGAAGAGATTAATCAATTAAAAGAATAAATTAATCAGTTAAGAGAATAGAACTAGAGAATAAATATTGCATGAGGATGAGAAGATATTTTAGCTCAACTAAATATTTAGAATATTTAATTGCATGTGCACAAGGATTGAATTATATTTAGAGATAATTTAATTTAAAAAAAATAGACAACTTAAATAAATATTTGATTTATTTAAATTTAGAGAAGATATTTTTGGAAGAAACAATTAAATAATTGAATTATTTAATTTAGAATAAATTTGGAAGAACTAATTAAATAATTGGTATTATTTAATTTAGAATGATTTTGGAAGAATTAGAAGATAAGAAAGCAAATTAAATAAATAAATTTATTTAATTGTTTGTGCATGATTTGGAAGAATAAATAAAATATTTGATTATATTTTATTTTTAGGGATTGAGAGAATTTAAATACATTTGGAAGAATGATTTGATTTAATTAAATAATTAAGAATTATTTAATTGTTTGGAAGAATTTAATTAAATAAAAGATTTTATTTAATTTTAACTTTAGAAAAGGTAATTAAATATTTTGATATTTAATTAACTTAGAGCAATATGAATCAAATAAATAAATTTGTTTATTTATTTATTGATAGAAGAATTATAATGAAATAAATATTAAGAATATTTATTTAGACCGAGTCATGTCATTTTTAGGTGTATACACTATCTATCCTCATAACCCCATCTCTTAATATACCCCTCTCTACCTCTCTATCTGTATTTCCCTATCTATCTGTCCCTTGCTAGATCTATCTCCATATATCTCCCCTCTCTCTATATATGTATCTCTATCTTTCTCCCTCTACAGACCCCTTTCTCTATCTCAATCCCCATCTCTCCCTCTCCCTGTCTCTATCTCACCTATCCTCTCTATCTCCATGTCCCTCTATCTCTCCATGTCTCCCGATTCCTCTCTATATATAGTATAGAGAAATGGAGAGAGAGAGAGAGAGAGAGAGAGAGAGAGACCCATGTAGATACAAGGTTACCTTTATATTATCATGCTTCCTAGAACGTGCTCGCGTTATAATTCGAGCATGTTATAACACGATCACATTATAACACGATCACATTTTGGGAAGCATGGAAAACGGTAAAAAAACATGTGGGATCCGTGTTTCAGACCCCACATGACCGTTATTCCTAGTTTTCATGAATATATTAGACAAAAAAACACTTTTCATGTTGTTTGACTAATTGAGAATCATTTTTATATGAATCGACCACCTTTTTTTATTTTTTGAACGTAGAAGAAGTGATTTTTCATGTTTTTGGAGAAAATTTGATTATTTAAATTGAAAGATTCATATTTCATGTGTGATTTTGTTTCAAAGCTAATTACCATTGATATATAGATTGAATTTGATGATCTATGTTTGTTTTTTCCATAAATTTTACTAATCCTATTCTAGAATTATACAGAATTCATAATCAAACTTGCGAAAAATAAGAATTTGAGGATTTTGAAGTCATCTTTTGAAGAATTGGTCAACTGTAATATCAAATTCTAAGGTATGTTCAATTTATGTCTATTTTAATTCACATATATATGTTCTTATGTTCTTTATGTCTTTATGTTTTTTATGTTCTAAGATATATATGTGTCTAGGTATATTAGTTAGTTCAGTCAAAGAGACTCCAAATTCCTCATGTTTCCACCTTGTTTTGGCCCTTCATGCCTTCATTTCACCTATTTTCAGCTATACAAGAGTAAAACATTATCAAATACTTCATAAAATAATTTTAGTGAACAATTGTTTGTCATACTCATATTCGAGTGTATACATGGAGCCAAAATTGATTTTGGAAGACTCCTAATTTTTTGCCTAGGATGATATAGAAGGATTTATTCCTTAATACATGCATAATTCAATTCATTTAATAGAACCATGCATGAAATGATAGTTTTCTTACAAAAATGGAGGAAATAAGCACCACAACCTATTTGACAAATTGTTACAACTCACTTTGATACCACTCAATCCATAAAAAATATGATGGAGATTATGTATTTACTTCATCAACATAATAAAATTTTAGAGAAGAGAGTTATATACAAATATACGAACATGCAAGTATCATGACACAAGATGATACAAAGGGAGTTACAAGGAGATAAAACACTAAAAAAGAGGTTTTCATGACTGTAGGACAGTCACAAGTCTATATAATAGTCCACTATCATAGTCATGACCATCATTCAAAGTTGTTTTTAATTTATGCATTACTTAAGATGTCTTTGATCTTTTGTCATGAGTATCCAGAAGGTTATCTTCAATGGTTAATGTTCTTTTGACTATCACAAAGTTTTTGGACTGGATTAAGACTATTAGGATAGTCAATTTATGTTGATTACAGTCCCCTTCGATGGCATTCATTTTGTCATCCTTCAAAATCACCTCCATACAACTCATATATGTAAAAAATTAACCATACAATTCATGATTTCCAAACCTAAAATAATGATTTAATACTCATATAAGAGTCCAAACAATGGCCTTCAAAGGGGCAAGACAGTCAAGAGCAGTCAAGGTGATGTTCTTAAGAGTTTATAGTCTTAGCCCATTGTTGTGAAATGATGCAACTGGGGTACCTACACAACCCTACAAACCTTCCCCAATCACTACCTTTCATAGAAAACAAGGATTATGGAGACTTCCTTCACAAACAGGCCTCAAGCCTTGTAGCCTTGTTTTTGGGTCTGACAGAGTTTTTATTTCACATGGGACAAAATATTGGCAAGGTAAGAGTAGTTTTGAGTACCCATTATCCTCCTTGTCAACATATCAAAAATGGCACATGGGTTGTTTTGGACAAGAGACTCCAAATTCATGACAGTTTAGTTTGAGACTAGGCCTAATTAGGCCTCCTTTACAAGGCAACTACTATGCCAATGCAAACCCACCACACCAAACCACTTGGAACCCTAGAATGCATGGAAAGGAACCAATTTCACTAGTTTTGGCCTCTGAAACACTTGTTAAGGCACTATTGTATGGATTGGACCCTCTTTTTGCCTAATACATGGTCATATTAGGCCATTGCATCCTCATACTCTGCTATATTCTTGTTTCCTGACCTAGGGCTTATTGGGAACAATGATCCTACCTTATTCCATCCCATTCCACAAATCTAGAGTGATTAACTTGGTGGAATGGCAAAGAAATACATAGTTTTTAGCCTCAAAACCCTAGTTCAGAGTTTTATGATAGTTTCTAGAAAAACATGATTTTCTCCCTCCAAATTTGATGAAAATGCCTCATACAAGATGCAAATGAAAGGTCATTCACTCCCTTCACAATGCAGGTGGTTTCAGATAATGACAATACTGTACGAATGAGAAGTTGTTCTCGAACAATCAAATTTTAGGAAAAGTAGCAGAAAACTGAGTTTTATTCAACTTTGCCCTTCAAAACCTTCTTCACCAACCCCTCCTTGGTGTGTGTGAAGGTTTTTATACATGTTTACAATAGTTCCAATCGATCATAATTGAATTTCAACCTGTTTGATCGTTGGGTAACCTCCTTATTACATGATTTGTTAAGTTGACAAAGCAACTTACCACTACTTGCATTATTAGACTTTTTGTTTGACAACAACATAATACATGACTCCAAAAACAAATGACATTGGTCATTTGACCTTATTACATGAAAAATGATGACACAAGACCATCAACTTATCCTATGATGTCCTAGGACCTTGTTATGACATGCTCCTAGCCAAGATTGGCTATGGCTAAGGTGCTCCTGCACCATGAAATATGTTTCCATGGTGTTGAGTTGTCCTCCTTACCTACTGTATCACCCTTGTAGACATGTATGCAAAGTGTGGAAGAATAGACAAGGCACGTGAATTGTTTGGCATGATGCCCCAATTAAATGTCACCTCATTGAATGCAATGATTGCAAGATATGAACAAAATGGATTTTTTGATAAGGCATTAGAAACTTTCAAGCAAATGCGATTAGTGGGTGTAAAGAAAAATTACACAACCTTAGCCAGTATCCTCCTTGCCTATGCCAAAATGGACATCCACCAAAAGGATAAAACATATGGGAATTTTGTTAGATGTTGTAGTTGCAATTGCCCTCAGAGACATGTATGCAAAGTGTGGAAGCATAGACAAGGCACATGAACTGCTTGGCATGATGCCTCAAAGAAATGTCGCCTCATGGAATACAATGATTGCAAGCTATGAACAAAATGGATTTACTGATAAGCCTTTGGAAAGTTCCAAGAAAATGCAATTGGTAGTGTAAAGCCAAATTCCAAAGCCTTACAAATGGTATGTTTGGAGCACGGTATAAACATCCATCAAAGCATAAAGGATATAGGAATTTTGTCAAATTTCATAGTTGTAAGTACCCTACAAGACATGTATACCACTTGTGTGGAAGCATATATAACGAACATGAATTGTTTGACACGATGCCTCAAAGAAATATTGTCTCATGGAATGCAATGATTGCAAGATATGTACGAAATGGATTTTTCATAAGGCTTTAAAAACTCTCAAGCAAATGCACAAAAATAAATTTCAACCATTTATGAAAATTTTGGCACATCTAAAACAAAATTGCATAACCTTAACCAACTTCCTCCTTGCCTATGCTATAATAGGATCTAGAGAACATGGTGTGGACAACCATCAAAGCATAAATGATATAGGAATTTTGTCACATGTATTGTATTTGCAAAGTTTCCCTTGTAGAGATGTATGGAAAGTATGGAAGCATAGACAAGGCACGTGAACTATTTGAAATGATGCCTAAGAGAAATGCACAGTCCCACAAAATTCAATGATTGCAAGATATGCACAAAATGGATTATTTGAAAATGATTTATAAACTTTCAAGTAAATGCAACTAGCACTTGTAAAACCAAATTCCTGTAACAATAATTGATTATCATATTAAATATTTAATATAAACTATCATATACCTAATGTCACAAACATAACATCTAGTTTATATAAAAAGCCATATAGGCATGTCCAAACAAAGCCATACAGGTAAATATACAAAAATATATATTAGATTAACATACAAAAGTATGTATACAAATCCATCTAGGCATACAAAAAAGTTCCCAATAACTAGTTTCCTATGGACTTTTAGGAAATAATCGGCAGCCCTTCTTTGACTATGAAGATGGAGAGCCAGTCAGTGACACATCCTCTCTCTGCCGTCGAGTAGACCTCTTTGAATAAAGTTCATCCAGCTGCATGTATTAATATATGCACATTAGTATAGAAAATGTATGAAATATATAACATCACATATGTAATTGATCACTTACCGCCAACCGATGATCACTCTCCATCATCTTGTTTCTCTCTTCATCCGTAGTTGGACGAACTGGAGTTGTGACCTCCTGTGAGAAGCATCAAGAAGCAAAATTGACTAAACATAAATATAATTTTTGTACATCAAATGACATGAGATAAAAAAGAAATACAAAATTATGATATTTTCATGTTATTGGCTCACACCTCAGTCAAAGGATTTGCAGACATCATGGCTACATCAATGCCTATCTATGCTGACTCACACAAATGAGGAGGAGTCTCCACTATATTCAACATCTAAAAATCAAGTTCAAGATTATTCAAATAAAATAAATACATAACATTATTTTAAAAATGCATAATGATTATAAATGGTTAAAAATTTACCTCCATAAAAGTGGTGGTTTGGCATCTAGGGGACCAGGGAAACCATGGAGGTGCTGGTGACTGTTGAAATTATCAAATTGTCACAAAATAATATTACGATTGACATATCTACAATAATTACGATTATGTGATAAATTACATGCTGACTTGACCTCCTCTCATAACCCACCAATGGACGACTAATAGAGGTAGGATGAAGACTCTGACCTTGGAATTTCATTGCGCAAATAATTACATACATTATTTTTGACTTTTAATATAGATAATCATATAAAATTAATTACAAATTTCAAATAACAATATACTAAATCAAGATGAAACTTGTAACAAACTACCTGAGAGTACCAAATGTATGCTGTAAGAGATCATCACTAAGAACAAGATCATCTAATATGTCCTACCCCTGTGTCGTATCATGTTGCCCCTGTGTCACAACATGCTGCCCCTGTGTCATAGAGTCCTGTCGTGCCTGTTGCGTCCCATAATCACATAGGTTCCCACATGTACTGCACAAATGTGGGGACACATGACGCCTACTACTCTCACCCTCATCAGCCTACCTAAAATCATTGTCATGCTGTGATAGAGTTTGGGTGAGAGTAGTCAATGAATGTAAAGTCTCTAGCTCAACACTCTCCTTCAAATCCAAAGGGAGTGACCTACATTTTGGCCTCACTCAGGGTATAGGCACATGGTCTTCATCTCGCTGAGCCTCGGGTCTATCTTGGGCAGAGCCATCACCTCTACGTTGGAACTCACGATGTCAAAATAATTTAGAATCTTGTTGAGGATGAACTCGCAATAGAGTTTCCTCAAGAAATATTGTGGTACCTCATCATTGTTGCATGGCCATTCATCAAAGACCATGTACCATCTATCCCAAAAATTTTAGGATATGTCTTCATTCCTACACCAATGTATAGGAAACCATTTGCAACTTTCTTCTAATCTTTGCCTGGTTTTGGGATTAATAAATTTTACACATAATTGAGATTTTGTAATTTTTTCCTTCTTGACTTGTTCATATGACAACTTGTCGGCATAATATTGCTGACTCCTCTCCCTATAGTCTTGGAATTCAGTGATTTGTTTTGTCACCAAATCTTTGTGGGAAACAATCTCCTGTAGTGATTTTGCAAGTGCCCTCCTATGTTTCGTGGTTCCACTTGGATTGTTTAGGGTTTGAATAATAGTTTCAAGATGTTTCTTGTTTTCTTCTATTATCCCTAGGTAATGTTCTTGATCATCTCTTACATGAAAAGGAGGTGAAGGTGGGTTTTGAGGGTTTGGAGGGTTTTGGGGGTTGTTTTCACCCTCCTCAACTGGATTTAGGTTTTCTCCTTCTCCAATAACTGTAAATGCAATATAAAAATAAATCCAACATTAAAAAACTAAAAAATTGTTCTCAAACTAACAAAATCAATCAAACCCTACCTTCTTCCTATGTTGGAGCCTCCAAATTTGCACGACGATGTCTTTGGTGGCGAGGTGGCATTGTGAATTTTTTGTTTTCTCTATCAAACTTAATTCAATAGGCTTTTCTTCAACGTGCTCACGTATCTCCTTTTCTTCTTTGCTGCTATCAAAGGAATGCTCATGGCCGAATGGGCAAAACAAAGTTTTTTTTGCTTTTATTGAAAGCAAAACGTGAGCGTGTTATAATGCGCTCGTGTTTTTCTTTATTTTTGGAGATGGTGGCAAATTTTTGGTCCCCATCTCCTTGCATTTACCCCCTACCTTCATCATACTAAAATCCTGCATGCAAATGCAATTGCACTATTTAACTAAAATAAATAGCCAAAAATACAAGGTGAAATGAGGATAGAAAAGAAAAATAACATACTTTTCTTTCATTCCACTAATTCAATCCAATGAACCATCCATGTCTGCTATACTCTTTATTGTGTTGAGTATTGCCTTGTGATCAGACTCACGAACCTTCCACAAGGTCCTATTCAATGGTCTACCCTCATATTTGATCAAATGAATGTTTGATGCCACAACAAGGTTAGAATAATGAAGAATCTTCATAGGTGTGTCAAAGTCTTCAATCTTGAATTGTGATGCACAATTATCTGACCATATGATATGCTGATGAAATGATATGCTCTTGCTAGCCAAATAATGGTAGAACATCTAAAAACAACCTTGCATGAACTCTGTAGAATGTGTGCAATCATCACTAATATAAAAATGATATTCCCTCAAGATATTCATGTCATCCTCTGTACTAAATTTTTGCATGAATGAATGCTATTTGCACAAATATAGCAACCTGCGTAGAGTTGTAATACTATGATTGCACCTCATTCTATGGCTGTAGTGTGTAGTTCTCTGCAAAGTCAACAAATGAAATGATGGTACCAAGTGGAAACACGTCCTTGCATAACTTGAATTGCAAGTCCAACCATCGAGCTCTATGGGTATGCCTTGCATACTTGTAAACTATATTATCTCAGAAAATAGAGATAAACTGATACGCTGGAATCTTTTGAATGACCAATTCACACCTTTTTGCTTCTTTTCCATCTTTTAGACTATATGCCACTGTCTTGTATTTACCAAAACCTACTAGCTAATTTCCAATTGGATGTGTGTTGTCCATATGTTGACAAATCAGCAAATGTTGCAACCCACCACAATGATCACACATGCCATCCAAGCATAAGCTATTGTGGAATAATTGATCATCCACTCTCTGGCATAAGATGCTTGATATGAAATCTCTTGAAGATCTAGGTGGACACTTTAAATTACACTCTGCAAAACATCATTAGTATGTAAATCTACACATATATCTATAAACATCATAATGATTAGAAAACTCAATATGTACTCTACAACAACAAGTTGTGTGTGTGTGATTTATTTTGACAATTTTCTGAAGGGGTATTTTCATCCTTTTTAATTTCAACAGCCATGAATACAATTTCATACTCTTCACTTGCATATGAACAATCATTTGAAGAACTATTTTCTTTATCAACAAACAGACTCTTCTTCTTCTTATTAAAGTTTCTTCTTTTATACTTTGAGATTTCGTGATTCCTAGAACTACCTCCTTTGTGTTTTTCACCTAAAGGACAATTAGAAGCACAGTGACCAATTTTCTGCAACTAAAGAATTTGAAAGGTAGTTTACCTTTATATTTGCTAGAGCCTTTCTTCAACTTTTTGACAAAATTTGCTTCTTCTTCACCTGAACTGTTACTTTGTTCTGTCTAATTTAGTCTCCTTGGCTTTTTAAGTCTTAAATGCTGCTTCTTTCCTTGTTGAGCCTGTATTCTCACTTCTCACTCACATGCTGTAAGTGATCCAAACAATTCATCTAGGGTAAGCTTATCTAGATCTTTTGATTCCTTAAATGCAAATACTTTAGAGTCAAATCTCTGTGGGAGAGATCTCAGAATCTTCTTTACAACCACCTGATCTTTTACTTCTTCTCCAAGACCTATGATTGCATTCCTAACCTCATCTACTATGAGCATGTATTCCACAATATTTTCATCATCTTTCATCTTTAAAGCCTCAAATTTTCTTCTATGAGTTTGTAGTTTCACTTGCTTGACTTAATCATCACCTTCATAGATATTGTGCAACTTATCCCATACATCTTTGGCAAATTTACAATGCATAACTTTTACAAATTTTATATTGGTGAGACCACACAGTATATAATTCTTCTCTTTTGCATTATTATCACAGGCTTTCTTCTCATCAACGGTGAGAGAAGATGATTGTGATGGTGGTGTGTAACCATTTACAACAGATTGCCAAATATCATATCCATGAAAAGTTAAGTACTAAGGTCTCCATTCTGATGCTCTAGAAAGCATAATTGGATCCATCAAATAATGGTGCTTTATTTGAGAATGAACCTTCTTGTCCTGCCATAGTGTTCTTAAGATCGGATCTTCCTTAAGTGGTTAAAATTTTCTATAAGGAACTCGAGGCTTTGATACCAATTATTGAAAGAACACTTATACATTGAGAAGGGGGTGAATCAGTGTATGTTAAAACTTTAAAACAACCTACAATTAAAACTTAAAGGCACATATAAAAATCACACACACAAAAGAGAAACACCACATTTACGTGGAAAACCCAGAATGGAAAAAAACCATGGTTTGAAAGTTGCTTGAGTTTATTGCTCAAATACAACCTCACAATAAGCACATATTACAAATGTTTTGCAGGCACCAACCCATAGGTACATCAACACCCAAGACAATGTTTTGAGGCTACCACCTACAGGTACATCACACACCCAATGAGCTCCAACTCAATATAATGAGGCTTCAACCCCAATCTAAAATAAAGAGGCTACAACCCTTGAAGTTTATAGTTTCATATGTGAAAAAATGGCTCTTCTGTAACCTAAAATGTACCTTGTCAATACACACTCATTTTGTGCTTTGCATCAACATAGTTATCTTCTTTCTCTATGCACTCTTCCTTCTCTCTTCTCTCACAATGTGAACAACAATAATCAATTTGGTTAGCAAACCTTTCACTTTAGATTCAATGTGTATAAAACACATTCATCTCAATAGGTGAACTGACACAACCACTCCAAAACTAAATATAGATAGTTCCATTTCATTTCACAACTGACCAAAATTGGTTGAACTGCCGCACCTGATTTCTAGCTCAAATATATTAGCGAAGTATTGTGAAACCAATCATTGTTTACTGTAGAGAATTCCCGTTGGAATTACTAATATCTATTTCTGTAAATCAAATGATGCTTCTGTGATCCCACTGGATATGCTGGCATTATTACCGATCTTCAAAAATGCTTTTCAAAAATTGCTTGTCCAAAACCTTACCTTAAGCACTCTTTGTCGGTGAAATCTCAATTTTTAAAATTGAGCATCTTCCTCCTTATTGGCAAAAACATCCCTTTTCAACACTGTTACAAACTTGCCGACTGAGTATAGTGAATTGCTCATTTCTTCCAACTGTTTGGTTTAATGAAGACTTTTTTCCATGGTTCTGACTGAGAACATTTTGCCAATTGCTTGTCCTTTCCTTCCTTTGACATCAATGACAACAATTTCAACATATCAAAATTGCTCTTCCTGCTCAGGTATGAAGGCAAATTCCTTCAATTATTTGATTTTTTGTGGTTTGCATTCAATTCTTAAAATTTTTTGATTTCAATTAGATGCATTTGTTCTAGGGTGATTGTTGTACCCTATAAGGTTAAGAACTCTTCCGAATGTCAAACCCTGTACCATTCATATCTCTCTACACCTACCCACTTCTACATAAATGTTGTGAGGAAATATAAGTCATGCAACATTCTTTAGGATCCAAATCCTCCTAAGCCTTGTATAGGATATGAGAATGCTAGCATAGGTAAGATCCAAGTTCGGACTGCTAGTTGCTTCAGCTTTTGCTTGAAGGTTTCTAGAGCCTTTTCCACAAATCCATTTTGAGCATATCGTGAGACTTTTGCATTCTCTAAAAATTTGGCACCTAGTTTACCAAAGGCCATGGATTTGGCTTCAAACCAACCTATGATTTTGCTTGAAAGTTTCTGATCCTTTTCAACATTCACTATTGGCATGCACTTTTCCTGTGCTTGCAGTACGCTAGCAATGGTAAAAGTTTCTAAACTTCTACTTTTTTGTTTGATGTTTTTAAACATGTATTTGTTAGGGAATAGAAAATAAGTACAATAATGTCAAACCGAACGTTATTGTAGTACTAGGAAATGACGCCTTTAATTTTAGCGTGTTTTCTTCAACCCATATTTTATGTAAAGCACGAGACAAGCACCTAATATTGTCTCACCGTATGGAATTTAGATGTCAAAATGCATTGTAATAATCCGTGCATTTATTCCTAAAGATTACAAAGGTTTTTAGTATGTCTCAAGTATTTTAGTATTGATTCATTACTTGTCGACACTGTTGTAATCGTTATTTTTATTGTTTCTGAATTAACTTTTTCTTGCATCCAAAATCAATGGAGATAATCTCTAGAGCTAGCCAGAGTCTCATAGCGACTTCAAGTTAACCATGCCTAGTGTACTTTTATCCTCCATAAACTCAATGTCAGTTTTGGATATAATGATCTCAATGTAGAATGTGAAGACTTTATCTCTTTCTAAGAAATATCTTTTTATTTCTCTGAAATATCTATGGTAATGAGTTAACTTAATCTCTCTTCTTGACAAAAGCTGATCTCATGAAGCACCCTGATGGAAATGGTTGACATCCTTCTCAGCAACATCTTTTACACCCAAGAGTTAAGTCACTGACTAATGAAGGAAAAAATTCATATCTCTCATATAAATCTCTTGAATACCCTTTGTATATATTTGTGAACTATGTGTTGCCTTGTTTGGATAGTTGCGGGCCTCTTCACCCATCTTGAGTTTGGTTCAATTCATAGGCCTTGTATATGCTTCCTCTTTTGCTTGAATGTACCTCAGTTTTTTCATCAAATCCTTATATGTTAAGAGCCACAATATTAATGCTTCTTGTAGAGTTGAGTTTATATACTTCTATGGCCGATTTGCAATATAGATCAATGCATACTATTCACACAGAGTCATAGTTTTTATACCTCTGTTTTCTTTTAAAGGTCGATGAACCTCGTTTACTTGTAGGGCCACAATATTGTTTTTCTTTACCTGGCTGATTTATATTTAGTTTAGGCAGAATCATATTTGTATTTCTATGTGATTATTCTTTGAGAACTTGTCTCTCTTTTAAAGGAGGAGAAGAATTGTTTAATATTATTAGGACATCATAGTAATCTTTGGTTAAATTAATATTTAATTCTTGAAAGATTATTATTAAATGCATGATGTTATGGTATTTAATGTGTCTTCTATTATTTTGGTCATGTATAGGGATGTGTTGAGTAATAGTTGTAATAAGAATATAAACTCTTTCAATCTCTTGAAGTATATATTATAAGTAGTATTGTTAAGTCTTTTGCTAGCTTCCCTATGTAATGCATTGAGAAGCTTTGTTTGTTAGACTTTCCATAATTATAATTCCTTGAACTATCATCATGAGCTTTATATTTGTTTACTCTTGGAATTTATACATAAGTAATTCCTAGGTGCCTATAGGTGGGTAAATATTAAGGATTAAGAATTGCATCTAATTGAAATTGTAGTAAACCTTATTCATGTTATGTTCATATCTTACTATTATATGCATGTAGTTAGTACTTAGTGGGATAGGTTAAATAAAGTGGTTATATCTTTAATGAATGGTTGGTCTCCCTGTTTACTTTTTACTTAGTCAAGGTAAATAGGTGTTTCTCATCTATGGGAAAGTAGTTTTGAGTTATTAAGAAATAATATTATATATTGATTCATAAGCTATTTAAAGCTTCTTGTGGAGGAAAATGGTTAGATTTTTTTGGCATAGTCGTAACCTCCTTTTAGTAACCCCTAGGGCTCAATGCAATTAATCTAATCGGTGCTTTCTCATGCTCTCTTGTTATTATAATGGTTCGAATGATTGAACTTCATAATACTAATTTCTTCTTGGCAATTGAACTGAAATTTATGGTTTCTTATATGGATTATTATACCATGTCCAATAAATGTACCTTTGTTGTTGTATGTCTTTAAGGAAACTATGTAAACCCTTAGAATGGTTAGTGGGTATGAAGTATAAATAAACTCATCTTGTTAAAGAAGAATAAATTTGCTTGAAAGTAATCAATATGCTTGCATCTCCAGTACAATGCTATTGGGGAAATATGTCTATCTGATTGAAATGTTGAAGGAAATTTTGCGAGTTTCTATGAGAAGGTAGAAAGGTGTTTTACTTATGTGAATAGAAACCTAAAGAAAGATCTTTGGAATTATATAGTTTATTGAAGACTATCTTTTTATTTGATAAGGCTTGTCTTCCAAATAAATGAATTTTATGTGATTAATAATGACTGACGTGATTGCAATTATGTATTTTATTTTTCTATTATTAGAGTTAGAGAAAGAGCATGGACGGGTGCCGAATATGGAACTACAGAGAAGGGTAGGTTTCTATTCGTAACCTATCTAGTTGAACATGGCTCAAAAAGATGCTTTGGCCAAAGCTTGTTAATCAATTTAGTAGTAGTTACTATTTGTTTTATTTTTCACTATGCCATATCAAGGTACAAGTACATATATTTTATACATGCTAGAAATGTTAGATATATCATGCATTGCACCAGATTCTTTCACGCATGTCAGCTTCAATTTTCTAGACCCCTCACGAAGGGTCAAGCTTCTCCATTTAGAAGTAAGACTGGGGAGACATGAGCCTTGTGGCTGGGTGGTAAGTTGCCTTGATGATGCTCTCTCTCCACCAGGTTCAATGTCAAAATATGGTATGATATCGAGGATATTGTATGGTGTGACATTATTTTATTAAGACTATATGTCTAGATGTTATAATAGGACATAGTCCTATTTGTACTTTAAGCTATTAGCTTCTGTAATATTCTTTAATTGAATATTTTTATTGAGATATTGTGAATAATTATTTCATAAATTATGTTTATTTAGTAAAAGTTTTAAATAGTTCCCATTTTTGTATTATTAAATTGGAATAATATTATTTTATTCTAGTTAATTGGAGTGGTTTTTACATATGGTATCAGAGCGTACTAGGTTTAATGCTAGGACTTGGAGTCTTCTATGCTTAAGGTTGCATTATATAAAGTTAAACCTATTAGATGGACTAATAGTATCTAGGTGCATCGAGTGTCTTCAAGACCCTAGTCTTGGGTCGAAGATTCCTTAGATAAGTTTGGAACCATGTAGAAGTATAGACATTGCTTGATTGATTAGAGTTCTTTAGGGCCTCATGTTTTCTTTTCTTTAGTTGTGTTTTCCTTTGAAAGGACTCTCTAGTGAGGGAAAAGACAAAGAGTAAGTGAGGAATTGAAATCATTTCAAACCATAAAAGAGCTTGAATCCTCTTTTGACACTTGAGCAAAGATGGAAGCTAAGTGGGCCCTAAAGAGTAAAATCATGAAGAGAAAGAAATCTGAGATTAAAATAATGGTGTAGAATCAAAACCATTTTAAGGAATTGTAATATCTAAGTTGATGGAAAAACTTAGGGGATGGTATGGAAGCTTGAAAGGAGAAATGTTTTGAGTTGAGAGATCTCCCTTATGACATAATGGATTGGATTTGGGAAGAAAAATTAATAGGAATAAGGATACAATGATGAAGGTAATAACTTGGGTGAGATCAGAATGACATAAAGATGGATGCTGGAGAAATAGGTATGTACTCAATTTTCAGCAGTAAAGAGATGAAGGAAAAGCAAGTTCAGGCAAGTTGATTTCCAAGTGACACCTACTCAACTTTCAATCCAGGATGTGAGCTTGAACTTTTCAACCTTGTGGAAGGTAAATTAAGTTGCCTTAAGGGTCTTTTGTAAATGACCTAGAATTAGGATTTGAATGGGCGAGTCTTCTCCTTTTGTCTTATAGATAAGGCAAAAAATATTGATGTTTATGTTATTTAGGATATTATGAAATCCTGTATGCTATGATTGTATTCATACTTGTGCGAGTGATGCACTCTTGATATTTTGTGTGAGTGATGCACTTATCATATTTTGTGTGAGTGATGCACTTGTGTAATGATTTTATTCATACTTTGTGCAAGTGACACACTTTTCATATTTTGATTGAGTGATGCACTTGAATAATGATTATTTTCATATTTTATGAGTGAAGCACTCGTGAAGTGATTGTATTCATAATTTATGTGAAATTAATACTTTTGTACGAGTAATGCACTTTGAGATCATACTCTTACCTTGTACGAATAATATAATTTATGTGATTATAATGCTCTTACTATGTGTGAGTGATGCATTATGTGAAATCATACCTTATGTGAAATATGCATTTTAAGAAATGTTTGCTCATGTGTTCGATATGAGTAGAAATTATTTGGGTTATTCTTTCGTCTTGAAATTTTACCTTGACCTTTCCTATCAATTGAAATTTTTGCAATTGCAATTTGATATTTTGACTCTTTTTGACTTAAATGTCTTAAATTTCTTATTGAAGTATTGTTTTCATGATGCTTAGAACTAGTAGAGCACCTTGAGCATTTGATGCTATGTAGACTTGTGATAATATAGTATGCCTATATACATTTAAATTTGAGCTTAAATGAGTGCAACTTTAGTAGAAGCACTTTTGGAATTTTGTGTCGATCACCCTTTCCTTTAAATATTGATCACCTTATATAATGGCGACCTTGATCAGAAGTCTATGATTTGGTGTTGAGATCATGTTGACCCATTTGAATTTTGATAATCTTTGATTTATTATTAAAATTATATTTACCTAATTGATTTAGCATTGAAATCATGCTGATCCACTTGAATTTTGGTCTTTGGTGATTTAGTGTTGAAATCACATTAATCTCCTTTTCTTGAATTGATGACCTTTTCATCTTGATCGTATGTGAAGGCATGATTTAGTGTTGTAATCACCTTTTAATGTTGATAATTTTATTATGATGCTGATCATTGATGACTTAGTTTTGAATCAAGTTGACCATTAGTGGTTTAGTGTTGAATCATATTGATCTACTTCTATTTATTGTTTATATTCTCATCTTTAATGAAATCATAATTTAGTGATATAATGATGATGAAAGATTTAATGTTGATGACCTTCTATGTTGATTTAACTTCTTAATGTTGAAGAATCTCTTTCGAGTCAGTGAAATGATCATTTGATAATTAGAATTATTGTTGAGAAGACACTCCTGATAAATAGAGTTGATGTTAGTAAAGAAACCCATTCTTCCATTATGTGTTTGGAGCATTTATTATTTAAGTGTCATGTGCAGGATCAAGGCATGTTTGACAGGATGAACTTAAATGATTTTATTTTCTATCCTTATAGCAAGGAATTGTACCATTTGGGTAAGATTGTATGTTAAATTCACTTGTATACAAATGTCTTAGGTTTTGATAAGACTTATTTAACTTATTGCATGATTATAAGTTAGAATCTTGAACCATGCCTAATAGAGATGAGAGAACATAGATCCTAGAATAAATGTGAGTGGAGTTTTGTATGAAGTTTTATGAATTATGACTTGAAATATTCTTACTTCTTTCTTATGGTAAAGGATATGATGTCTAATATATACTAGGCAAGCATATGTGTCGATAAATGTCTCATTATATTGAATTAACTAAAGGGGATTGATGAAATCATTTTTGAGCTAATGAAGTAGCTAGGAATTGGCTAGATTTGTTAAAAAGGGGTATTTAATTTTTTCTCACTAATGCTCTAACAACTGAGCAAGTGTTGGATCGTAGATATGAGGACTATGATATTATGAGTTAATAGGCACATTGGAGGTAATCGACATCCTGATCAGGTAGATAGGCTATAACACTAAGGTAAAACAAGGTTAGAAAAGGTATGGAACTTTCTTATGAGTTGGTATAAACTTAACTTGATCATCGGAACGGTGACTCTTCCAAGAAGGGAAGGATGTCACAACCCTTAATTTCTAATATTTAATTATGGATATAAATATTATTATTAATATTTTGGCTGATAGGCCATTCTATATGTGCACACATCTTGTAACTGCCAAAAAAATTTGGTAGTCCTAATAAAAATAATTTCTTTGGTAGTCCTTCCTTTTTTTAGTCATAAAAAAAAATCATTATAATTGGCCAATCTTTATTAAAAAGAATTGTAGATGTATAAAAGTAACCCCCATGATAGGTGAATTAATTCACAACCACATGAATTAATTCACAATTGCTAAATAAGGTATAATTTTTACTTTAACCGCCATCGCCTATTTGTAAAGGCCATCAGGGTTAATGTCCACATTATTTTTAGTATATCATTATTTTTAGTGTGGCATTTTAGTAATGCATTGTCTGTCATTTGACTCAATTTATGTGTGAATTATCGTAGAGAACTGTGATTTTGGTTCACCCAATAGATGGGACAACGAAAATTGCTCAGATGTAGTAGGTGAAGTTTTTGATCAATTGGACAAGATAGACATGTATAGTCTCTACACCTAAATGCATTCACACAAACACATCAACAAATGCAAAATGGGGGAACCAATTCAAATATTCAACTAATAGCAAGGTACACTTCTATTTCTTAATGCTAAGGATATTATTTTTTCCATTGTGATCCAATCTCATAATGAGTGAAGCAAACTAAAACTCACATTCTTTTTCAGAAGAATCTCACTTATTTTTTACACATGAGTACTATTGTTACACATTTTTTAGTTCTTTAGGATGCTCGGTGCGTATGATCCTTGTCTTGATGACTATGCCCAAGTGTATTACAATAGATATGATGTCAGAAAGCTCTTCATGTCATCAATGGCTCACACCTTAGAAATTGGAGTATATGCAAGTAAGATTTTATCTCAACAGTGGCAATCACATATGTATCCTTACCTCAAAAATGATGATAAATTTCTCTTTTAACATCATGCCATTACTTATTTTATGGTTGAAATCATTATCTAGTGAGCTTTAATTAAAATAAAGAGATTTTCACAAAATGTAGCCATGATATCTTCAATGCATGGAACTGGTTAGACACCTGATCTCAATTGTTAGCCTATCTTAAGATTATTAAGGTGGGTCTCTGGATATGGGTTTACATGTATTTCTATTGATATATGTCAAGTCTCTCCCTCCATCCCTCCGAAGTGATGTTAATGACAATTTCAAACTTCATCCATGTTTAAAAGTGATAAATAGTATTTTTATTGCCAAAAACTGACATGTGACTATTAAACTCTTTAATATTTAAAAATAGCTATAATAATGATGCTAAATCTTTTATAATTAATGTATTTAGCAGTGGAGACACAGATGGGTGGATTCTAGTGATATCAACAAGATACAATCTAAATGCTCTGCAACTTCCAAAAGGTCCTTGGCAGCCATGGTATTATTAGGGGCAGGTGAGAAATTAATTCAATTACCATACATAATTGAAAAACTCAATTGAATCCATTTAAAGAGATACAGAGTTACACCAATGGATAATTATAGGTAGGTGGGTGGACTCAAGAATATGAGGGATTGACATTTGCCACATTTAGAGGTGTCAGCTATGCAGTGCCAATTTTTAACCAAGGCCAAGCTTTGGCTTTCTTGAGCTCATTTCTTTCAGGGACAACTCTGCCCAATGGAGGACAATGATAGTCCTTTAAATTAATATATTATTTTTTACCCACAAACATATTTCATGCCTAAAATAGAAGGACTATTCCTAAACATCATCCATTTAAACCGTTAAAAGTTGATTTTAGTTAATAAAAATAAAATAAATATTTACCGCTTTCAGATGTGGATGAAGTGCAAAATTTCAATAAAAATAGGATAAATATTTAGCACTTTTAGATGTGGATGAAGCCGGGGTTTTCTTCATCTATATGCAGTGTGTAAATATTGATTTTTAGCCAATGGAGAAGCTCTGGAGTCAGAGCCACAACAATAAAATACTTCTTTATTTTTTAGGTAAACTCTTTGTATAGAGAACAATTGATGATCGGTAGTGTACTTATAGCAGGCTCTCCTGCCGCCATATTGCTTAACTGGATCTTGTCAAGGAAATATTTCCTAGATCAATTTGGGTTTCTCAGATCATTTTTTAACTAATTGAATATATTTGTCTCCTTTTGATAGGAGCTTCAGTTTTTATCTAGTGGCAATGATGGGAATGTTGAATGTGTTTTTTCCCTTTTGACTGGAGCTTTAGTGTTTTTAGTACCAATAATGGTGATATTGTAAAGTAATTTGGTGTGCACTACATGATGATAATTTGTAGTGTTAATTAGTCCATGTTTAATTTGATTTGTAGTTTGAATAATAGTTATTTATCTATAAACATCTTAATCAAATTATTACACTACAAATTTCCATATCCATGGTCATTAAGTTTTCGGAGGGAAAAAACAAATGAATGCAGATTACTCATAATATCTTTACCAACATCCTTCAACTATGGTTTTATGTAAACACTTGTTTCAAACAAGTATTCTAAATTAGATAGGATTAGCCATGATACTATAAAGATGAAATTTAGATATACTCCAACATTCCAACTTTGGAGGTGAACTACATTTAATTATTATGCCTGTATTTAGGCACTCACATTTTGCAGGAAATAGGGGCTGTGGAAAAACATTTATTTCATGCTTTTTATAATAAGAAATATAATTAAGAATATTTAGGAGAAATAGAAGATTGTGAATGTGATAGCTGCTATAATTTCTTGCTCTTGTATAAATCAAATCCTTCATTGGGTTGTTACAACACTTACACTATGAAGCCAAGAAAGTATCAGTTGTCTAAAATGGTTGGTAGATGGAATGTCAACCCGGGAGTGGGTCATGGCATTGGTGCCCATCTAGCCGGATGGCTAAGGCAGGATGAACAGGGTAGTGATGTCGGAGGCTTGTCGAGGGCTGGTTGTGTGGCAACCCCGAATTGGGTTACCATGAGTAAGCTGAGTGACTGGAGGTCAAGGACATAGAAGTGTTTGGTGTGGCGGTAGCTTGAGGAGAGTTGGGTCATACTGGTGTGTAGACAGGATGGCAGCATGTTGTGAGTCTGAGTGGAACAGTACAGTGTTGTGGCATGAAGACGAGCAGTCAGGGTGGCAACTGGTGTTGTAGGTTTCAGGGCAGTGCAATGGAATGCTGTGGCATGAGTTCAGGAAGTGAGCATAGACATGGATTCAGGATGAAGCCATGGCGTACTCGAAGTTGAGTCTATGGAGTATGGGATCCGTAGTGCTCTTGGTCTGCATCGGTTCGATGGCAGGTCTGTCTCTTGAGATAAGAGAAGTGATCGGAGTTGGTTTACTCTGGTGTAGTGTGTGTGCTATGCAGTGTACTAGTATTCCGCCGTGTACATTGTGGTGGTCAAGTTGCGTGTAGCATGGACTTGACTAGAAGGGTTAAGGCATAGTCTGAAGTTCGTGGATGGTTCTGTTCCTAGTGGAGGGACTTGAAGGGTTCACTTTCCTTCTTTCATTTCATTGATTAACTATTTGCTTTTGGTAATTCCTCTCCATTTCATTAAAATTAAAATTATTTTTATCTTTAATTTTATTGCTATCACTACAATCCTTCTCAATCAATTTATTGTTATCACTACAATCCTTCTCAATTTATCAATTTATTGTAAAGGTTATGGAATTTGTCTTATCAATTTATCAACAAATCCATATTGTGCATTTCCTTTAATCATTGCATTCCATTAAATGGCATCCGTTTGAGGTAAATTATGTAAAACAATTCACATGCCATGTTTATGGTTTCCACATTTTGCACACATGTCTACTAGGGTAGATGTAGAAATTGATAATGTTAACATTGCGAAAATTTTAGAAAAAACATTCAAAATATTCTCTACTACTTACTTTTGGCCCTTCCTCTATTTGAGAAGTGAAAGATATAGAACACAAAATTAAAAATTATGCTTGTGGTTAATGGTTGTGAGATTGCAATAGATGCTTGGTAATCCCTCTCCCTTTGACTTTCTATGTGAATCATTCTTGAATGCCTAAATTAAATTTGCCACACACACACACAATTTACATAAACAATAAGTAAATATGGTAATGTTCAAACATAATTCATTCACACAAATTTAGTACAAGCATGCTTCATGCACAAAGTTAGTTCTATCACACAAAAAGTAAACACTCGAGTTCAAATATGCCAAAGTACATACATACACTTGAAGTGAATGCAAAAGTTAAAACACACTCTTCACACAAAGTTCAATCACTCCACACATAGTTTGTTCAGATACACACTTCATACATATACAAAGTAAACGATAAAGTTCAAATAGACACATAAAGCGAATGCTAATGTTAGTACACTTATGAAAGTTCACACATATAAATTTAGTTCAATAAGTTCACACATAGTTTGTTCAAAATCACAGAGTGAATGTCAATGTTAGTATACTCTTTACATAGTGAATGTGAAAGTTCACACACACACACACACACAAACACACACAATCAAATTTAACTTAAAGTAAAGGTAAAATTGAAACACATTTTATACAAAGTGAATGTTCAAAGTTTTTAATTAAAAGAGGTAAACACTCAATATGCTAAATTCAAACACACACAAAGTGAATGTCAAAGTTAAAGAACACTCTTCACACAAATTTAGTTCAATCACTCCACACATAATTTATTCAAACTTGAAAGTTATTTTGTGCAATGCTTGGCTGATAGGGCTATTTAACAATATGGCTATAATATAATAACTTTGACAAAAAATAAAAAACACACTATTTAACAATATGGCTATAAATGTGTGTCTATCAAGAGAGAAATTAGTAACATGGATTTTATATTATCCTACATTATTTAGGCACTGCATGATTGACCTAATTTCTTGATTGCTTATAATTTATTTAGTGGATAATTTTGCGGCAATAGTAAATATGCCACTTCTTTTCTTCATTGAATGGGAGGCCATAGTTCTCTGATGATTTGTTTATGATTTAGTTTTATAGCCTTATCCACCAACTACTACATGTAATGACTTTTGAGTAACAAATATATACTATTTAAAGATAGGCCTATATTGTTTTCTCTTACAAATTGTCTAATGTATTCATTCATCTTGTCTTAAGCAAAACAATTATTTTTCTATGGTAATGAGTTGACAAATAAACATCAAATCTGGTAAAGTTGACATTAAAGAGACTAAAACCTTGTTTATAAGGTGACAATTCAATAAGGATGTAACAAATTTGAAAAATACACTTATATAAAAAAACTTTGAGATCACCTTAATAAAATGGTTGAAAAAATAAAGTAGAAATAAGGTCCTAAATATATATATTATTTAGAGATAGGCCTATAAATATTTGTGCCTATTGGCCATTTGATAGCACCTTTGGTGCTTTTACTAGTATTTAATTGATTGTCGACAACACTCTCTCAATGGAGAGAGAGTATCATTGAGGCAAGGGTGTTTAGCCGATCAAAGGTAGATTATGGTGAAAAGAATCTACACACACACCACTTAGTTTATTTAGCATAAATGTGTTTTTTCCTGAAATATAATTACATTTTATTTTTGCATAATTAATCTAATATAACTACATCGTAATCAGATTATGAAAGTTTCTAAAATAGATATGTTGGGAAGAAGAGGTATTGATAGACAAGCACCATGGTCTAATGAATATCAAGGTGAAGAGTACAAAAATAAAGCAATACAATTCATAAGCACCATGAAAGGTAATGGATTTCTCATTAGGGATGATATAGCACAAAATATCAATTATGCAACACTGGGTGCCAAACAAAAAAAAGCACTCGATATAATTATGACACATTATCATGGATCTCAAAATTCATTGCCATTATTCATGATAATTCAAGGAACAGTAGGAACTGGAAAATCATATCTAATTGGTGCTATCACTCAAGCTCTTCAAAATGTAGCATTCCCAGGGCATAGTCCACTTCTACTACTTGGACCAACAGGAGTTGTAGCATTCAATATTGGAGCCTCAACAATCCATTCAGTACTTCAAATCCCAGTCACAGACTTTGGTCAGTTAGAAGGAGAAAGACTCACAAGTTTCCAAGAGTAGTTACAACACATAAAATACATTTTGATTGATGAAATGAGCTTCATTGGACAAAATTTGCTAGAGAAGGTGGATTGTCGACTTCATCTGGCATTCTCTCAAAATGCAAACATGAGTTTGGAGGTATACATATGTTTTTCTAATTTATATAGCATTTTTACCCATTGTAAAACATATACTTGATTATTATCAAATCTAACAATTAATTGTATACACTAATGAAGGCCATCATTTTCCAATTTTCTGCAGGTGTATCTATGATTCTGGTTGTAGATTTAGGTCAATTACCTCCTGTTAATGATAGACTACCATATGATAGTAACATACAAGGTAAACTATTATGGGAAGAATTCAAAGTTGTTGTTACTTTGGATAAAATATTTAGACAAGAAGGAAACAGTATTGAACAACAAAGATTTCGTCAACTTTTAACAAATCTAAGAGATGCAAAACCAACTATTGATGACTGGAAGTTGCTTATGACAAGAACCAATGTTTGCATAGATGCACCAACCAATGAAGAGTTTGACAATAGTATTCATTTGTTTACCACGAATGATAATGTGCATAGTCACAACAAAAAAAAATTATTCTCATTGAGGCATCCAGTTGCACGTAGCATTGCAACAAGTGTGGGTAGTGTCAATGTGCCACAAGTAGGTCAAATTGATGAAATTGATATGGAGTTATTACTTACTAAGGATGCAAGAGTCATGTTAACTTCTAATCTTTAGATAGAAGCAGGCCTTGTAAATGGATTTCTAGGCTATGTTCAAAAAATAATATACAAACCTGGAAGTGCACCACCTGAACCACCGACATATGTTATGGTGGAGTTTGATAATTACATAGGGATACCATTTGAAAATCAATCTCCATGTACAGTTCCAATTACACCAATACAAAAGAGCTGAACAATCCAAATACCCTTAAGATTGGCTTGGGCATTAACAATTCACAAATCACAAGGTTTAACTCTTTCAAAAGCCACAGTTGATATAGGGCAAAAAGAAAGAATAGGATTAACATTTGTGTCTATATCTCATGTAAAGTCATTACAAGGTTTGAGAATAATTCCACCATTTACATATGATCGTTATGAAAAAATGAAAAAGGGAAAACAACTTGGTAAAATAAAAGTCGAGGAAGAAAGACTGATATTATTAGAACACAATAGAGTAGAATAGAGCAAAGAAGAGCAAACTGAAGAGAGCGTAGCAGAGTAGAGCAAAGCAGACCAGAGAAAACTAAACTCAACAAAGCAGATTATAGTAGAGCATAGCAGAGTAGAACAAAGTTAACAAAGTAGAGTAAAGTAGAGCAGAGAAAACAAAGCAAAGTATAGTAGAAAAAACACAATAGACCAAGGCATATTACAATAGGGAATTTAAAGAATATCTTGTATATTTCAAATACTATTTATACAAATGAATATATACTTTGTGCTCTTTGTTGGTGTTATTTTTCCCCAAAGGGTTTCTCTACGTATATTTTTTGTTGCTAGACTTTGCTGATTTTATTTGTTATTTGTAAAAAGATAAATTAGCAAATTCTAAGAGCAACTAAAGAAAGATTTCATAGTTTTGCTTCCAATGGATAGAAGAAGTGATTTTGAGTTTGGTTAAAGTTGTTAAGAAAATGGACAACTATCTATGGGCCATTCAAATCAACTAAGTGTTCTTATTTATGATATTTCCAAACTTCAAGATTTTATTATATTATAATATTTTTTTATATAATAATATAATATTATATAATAATTATATAAAAAATTATGATAATATATCTAACCTATATAAATTTTCAAATCAACTAAATGTTTAGATTTATGTTATTTCAAAATTTCAAGATTCAAGCATATTATTATATTATAATATGTAATACAATATAATAATATAATGTTATACCTTAATATATCTAACCTATATTTAATATTATTATTATTCTCTTTATTTCTGCTCTGGATGCTACTAGTATACCTATATTTAAAAAAATATATTTAAAGTACGCCCATAGATATCCTTCTCGAGGCGCCTATTTTTTAAATCAATTTACTACAGAGGTGGAAATAGGTGCCTAGAGAAGGATATCTAATAGTTAGTCACAAATAATTAATCATGCTATAAATTTAATTGCAATAGAATTAATTGCAAATTGCTTGCAATATCTTATTTTGATATTTTGATATTTCAAATAACTTCAAAAAATATTCTTTATTTGATTTTATCTATTTTAGCCACAAGAAGCAGTTACAAGTTTAATGATAGAATCTTGGAGAGTTTACAAGAGGCAGTTACAAGTTTAATGATAGAATCTTGGAGAGTTTAAAATTGGATAATTTATGAGAGTGGAGTTATGGAATTTATTGCTTTTTCTATTTTTTTAAAAAATTATTTTTAAGCATGTATTCTGGGGGTGGCAAGATTCTCTGTAGAGAATTGGAGTCTATAAAATCATTAGAAAAAGATCTATGTCGCATGGAGTTTAAGAAGAATGGATCGCCACAGCTTGGTGATTTCTGGATAGATTATGTCATAGTCACGACACTCTGAGCACTGGAAGTTCATAACCAGACTGGATTGAGGTGGTTTACATTCAATTCTTGAAATTTCTTGATTTTAATTACATGCATTTGTTCTTGTGTGATTATTGTACCCTATAGGGTTAAGAATTCTTCCGAATGTGAAACCCTGTACCATTCATATCTCTCTCCACCTACCCACTCCTGCATAAATGTTGTGAGGAAATCTGAGTCATGCAACAGTATTTAGGAACCAAATCCTCCTAAGCCTTGCGTAGGCTGCAAGAATGCTGGCATAGGTAAGATCCAAGTTTACACCGCCAATTTCTTTAGCTTTCGCTCGAAGGTTTCTAGAGCCTTTTCCGCAAATCCATTTTGAGCATATCCTGAGACTTTTGCATTCTCCAAAAATCTGGCGCCTAGTTTACCAAAGGCCGTGGATTTGAATTTAAACTGACCTATGCTTTTGCTTGAAAGTTTCTAATCCTTTTCAACATTCATTATTGGCATGCACTTTGCCTGCGCTTCCAGTACGCTAGAGAAATGGTAAAAGTTTCTAAACTTCTACTTTTTTTTGTTTGATGTTTCTAAACTTGTATTTGTTAGGGAATAGAAAACCAGTATTATAATGTCAAACCAGAAGGTATTGTAGTACCGAGAAATGACGCCTTTAATTTCGGTGTCTTTTCTTCAACCCATATTTTATGTAAACCACAAGCCAAGCGTCTAATATTGTCCCACCGTATGGAATTTAGATGTTGAAATGCATTGTAATAATCCATGCCTTTATTCCTAAAGATTATAAAGGTTTTCAATATCTCTTGAGCCTTTTAGTATTGATTCATTACTTGTTGACACTATTGTAATCGTGATTTTTATTGTTTCTGAATTAAACTTTTCTTGCATCCAAAATCAATGGAGATAATCTCTAGAGCTAGCCAGAGTCTCATAGCGACTTCAAGTTAACCCTGCCTAGTGTACTTTTATCCTCCATAAACTCAATTTCAGTGTTGGATATAATGATCTCAATGTAGAATGTGAAGACTTTATCTCTTTCTAAGAAATTTATTTTTATTTCTTTGTAATATCTATAGTACTGAGTTAACTTAATCTCTTTCTTCTTGACAAAATCCGATCTCATGAAGCACCCTGATGGAAATGGTTGACATCCCTCTCAGCAACATCTTTTACACCCAAAAGTTAAGTCGCTGACTAATGAAGGAAATAATTCATATCTCTCATAACAATCTCTTGAATACCCTGTGTATAATTTTGTGAACTATGTGTTGCCTTGTTTGGATAGTTTCACCTCTTCACCCATCTTGAGTTTGGTTCAGTTCACGGGCCTTGTATATGCTTTCTCTTTTGCTTGAAGGTACCTCAATTTTATCATCAAACCCTTATATGTTAAGAGCCATAGTATTAATGCTTCTTGTAGAATTGAGTTTAAATACTTCTATGGCCGATTTTCCATATAGATCAATGCATACTAGTCACACAGAGTCGTAGTTTCTATACCTCTGTTTGCTTTTAAAGGTCGATGAAATTTTTTACTTGTAGGGTCATAGTATTGTTTTCCTTTAGGGTCGATTCATATTTAGTTCAGATAGAATCATATTTGCATTTACTTCTATGTGATTATTCTTTGAGAACTTGTCTCTCTTTTAAAGGAGGAGAAGAATTTATTTAATATTATTATGACATCATAGTAATCTTTGGTTAAATTAATGTTTAGTCTTTGAGGGATTATTATTAAATGTATGATGTTATGGTATTGAATGTGAGTCTTCTATTATTTTGGTCATGTATAGGGGTGTGTTGAGTAATAGTTGTAATAAGAATATAAGCTCCTTCAATCTATTGAAGTATATATTATAAGTAGTATTGCTAAGTCTTATACTAGCTTCCTTATGTAATGCATTGAGAAGCTTTGTTTGTTAAACTTTCCATAATTATAATTCCTTGTTATCATCATGAGCTTTATATTTGTTTACTCTTGGAATTTATACATAAGTAATTCCTAGGTGCCTATAGGTGGGTAAATATTAAGGATTAAGGCTTGCATCTAATGGGAATTGTAGTAAACCTTATACGTGTTATGTTCCTATCTTACTATTATATGCATGTAGTTAGTAGTGGGATATGTTAAATAAAGTGGTTAGATCTTTAATGAATGATTGGTCTCCCTATTTACTTTTTACTTAGTCAAGGTAAATAGGTGTGTCTCGTCTATAGGAAAGTAGTTTTGAGTTACTAAGAAATAATATTAGATATTGATTCATAAGCTATCTAAAGCTTCTTATGGAGGAAAATGGTCAGATTTTTTGGCATAGTTGTAACCTTTTTTTAGTAACCCCTAGGCTCATTGCAATTAATCTAATTGGTGCTTTCTCATGCTCTCTTGTTATTACAATGGTTCCAATGGTTGAATTTCATAATAATAATTTCTTCTTGGCAATTGAACCAAAAGTTATGGTTTCTTATATGGATTATTATACCATGTCCAATAAATGTAGCTTTGTTGTTGTATGTCTTTAAGGAAACTATGTAAACCCTTAGAATGATTAATGGGTATGAACTAGAAATAAACTCATCTTGTTAAAGAAGAATAAAATTTGCTTGAAAGTCATTAATATGCTTGCAATTATGTATTTTTTTTTCTATTATTAGAGGTAGAGAAAGAACATGGATGGGTGCCGAATATAGAACTACAAAGAAGGATAAGTTTCTATTCATAACATATCTAGTCCAACACTACTCAAAAAGATGGTTTGGCCAAAGCTTATTAATCAATCTAGTAGTAGTTACAATTTGATTTATTTTTCTCTTTGCCATATCATGATATAAGTACATATGCATTTTATACATGCTAGAAATGTTAGATATATCATGTTACACTAGATTCATTCATGCATGCCAACTTCAGTTTGCTAGAACCCTCCTGAAGGGATTCAGGAGTAAGATTGGGGAGGCGTGAGCCTTGTGGTGGTAAATAACCTTGATGATGCTCTCTCCACCAAGTTCAGTGTCAAAGATATGGTATGGTATCCATAACATTGTATGGTGTGACATTCTTTTATTAAGCCTATATTGCTAGATGTTGTAATAGGGCATAGTCCTATTTGTACTTTGAAGCTATTAGCTTTTGTAATATTCTTCAATTGAATATTTTTATTGAGATATTGTGAATCATTATTTCATAAATTGTGTTTATTTGGGAAAAGTTTTAAATAGTTCTCATTTTTATATTATTAAATTGGAATAATATTATTTTATTCTAGTTAATTGAAGTGGTTTTTACATTGATATCATCATATTTCTTTAAAATCAGCTAGATTTTGCTTTAGTTAATGTTTTATCTTTGCAACAAACAAGAGATGCTCTTTTGTGCAGTTTGTAGTCTTCTTTTCTTAATTCATGTGTTAAAAGTGCTATGTTGCAATGTTGATTGAAAGTGAATAAACAATATCTACGGCTTGATAGTGTTGAGTTTGTTGATTGCATTCAAGCTTAGTAGTGTGTTGTTTAAGAGGAGACCATGATCATTATAGTCTATAGCAAGCTCCAAGAAGTTTTTCTATAACTTCAATGTAGTTTTTGATTTCATGAGTTCCAACACTTCTGTAGGAATTTTTTGAACTTGTTTCTTTGATCCAAGCATAGATGTTTTAGCAACTATGTTTATTATGCATGGTCACATATTTATTCTTTTGTTAGTAAATCAAAATGTTGACAATCTAATCAAAAAATGATTAGCAAAATCCAATTTGTCTTTGCAATTTGTATTTTAGCTTTGCACTTTATTCTATTTCGATTTTGTATTCTTATGTGTCTATTCATTAAGAATGTTTTCTTTTTGTGTTTGTCTGTGTCATTTGAAAATTGTGTTAGTAACTTTGAACATGTTAACCTTCTCATGTGAAGGCTTATTTTGAAAGTAACAAACAAGAAAAATCAAGAAAATGAATCTCTGTAGAAAACAATACTAAGTTGCCTTCAACAATGAATCTCTATTTCTTTTGCATTTTAAATGCTCTAAACTAACAATCTTACCATGATTTTCCACAATTATTGACCATATCTTATATCATTTATTCTTTATATTCTATTTTGCCAAGGCATTTACTTTTATATATCATTATTACAAGCTTAGATCATCTTCAAAAAACATAAATCACCATAAATATCAATGTTTTTGAATTGCATGTTGATAACATTGGACAATAAAGATGGTCTCATGTAAGCAATATCTTGCAGTGAATCTAGTATGATTGCAAAGTGTTTGCAAGTTATAAAATGTAGCCCATGATAATGGCTTACAATACACATTTACTATGATATCATGTCTAATTCTAGGCTATTATTGTAATATATACTTCTTGACATACCTAAACATATCTGAACTACACTTTAAGGAAGATGCAAAATTTAATTCAATATGCATTTTAAAATATTTATGTAAAAAATATAAAAATGAAAAATAATATAGTATTAGATAGAATCTTAGTGAGGCCGAAAGTGACTAGCTTAAATCCTACATTGAATTTTTGCATTACTAAAATTATTGATCCAAAATATAATAAAACGAGAGCATAGAGTTAAAGGATGTGCATTTTTCCCTATAAACTACAATAAACATTCCATAGTACAATATTCATTAAAAAAAAAATTCCTAGAGTATATATTATCGTTTGAAAAAAAAAAACATTCACTTAATTATTAACCAAAGAAATTTTTTAATTTTCCAAATTATTACTTCACAGAAAACGTTTGCCACCGCATTTACATATCTGATCATGCGAATTGCCAACTTGCCAAAGATCAAGTTAATAGGAAAAAACACCTAAAAATATAGATTTTAGTTAAAAAAAAACTGACGCAAGACTAACGACGGCATTGCATGGCAGAGTTGGTTACCGACAAAGCCATAGAATAGTAAATTTCCTGGTCCCTTAACAGACGTCAGGAGGATTTACACGATTCCATGACAGTGACAGGCTAAAAATAGTAAGAATTTAAGCGAGAAAGGGGCAACCCTCTACCCCTGTCTTATAGTCCCCATAATCTTTGTCAAATGGCCCTCTAAGCAGTCCTCCACACAGTTCTGCAGGGTCATAGTATACTTCCACTTCCTGCATTCTCAGCTTTTCATCCACCTGTAATAACCACACTGTTATACTTTAATACTTACCATAAAACTTATCTCAATAAAACCAATCTAAAACACATTTTCTAAATCTATGTGAATGATTAGATGAGAGCAACCTTAGCAATGGCTATTCCGGTGAATTGGACTGTTTGTCCGGTGGGAGCATGGCCTTTGAAGGGGCCTTCCATGATACCCAATGCCTGAATTTGAAGTTCACAACAGGAGGGCCTTTGTAAACTTCCACAACTTCCCATGCAAATCCTCCTGGCATTGCAGTTCGAAATATTTCATGAGAGGACTCAAATGTTTCCTTGGATGTCTTGTAGTACTGAAGTTCCTCCGGTAAAGAGGTTTGCATCAAGGCATTGTAGCTGCCCATTTCTAGTGTCTCCTTTGCTGAGAGCGCAGGTCTACCTGAAAAACAGGCCCACCTAACATCATCTCACCATATCATTACTGGACTGAATTTTATTGAATTATATCTGACAGTAAGTGAAAAGACAATAGTGATGGGTATTACCGTTTGTACTGAGTGAGAAATTGTGAGGATCAATTGTTTTGAAGTCATAAATTTGAGTCTTATGTGAAAGCTCCATCTCCCACGTTTTCACCAGGTTCTGGACAGTTTCTTCCAGGGAACCTTTGGGCCATACCTACACAAATCTTCAAAACCTTGATAAACATTTTTGAACCAGCCTTTTTGGTATTAACACAAAGCTAAGTTTATCACAGTGAAAAGAAAAAAAAGAAGCTATATGTTATCAATAGAAAGTTTAAATTGCCCCCAAATGTTCAACTGTTTTGTTGAATTCCTCTTTATATTAAAAAGAATTGATAAGTAGCTCATGTAAATGGGTAGAAGCCTACTCTATTTGAGGATATATTCTCCTAAAAATATAACAGAATAACTCTTTGAAATCAAACATAAGTAGCCTTGGAAGCCACTATAAAATTAAAGACTCAGAGAAATCCAATCCAGAGGCCAGAGGAAGTTTGCCTTAAAAGAAACTCTGAATTTCTGACGTGGTAAATGCTACCAATCCCGTTATCACATCATACATATTAAAATCAGTAAATAGTGAGAGCCCTATTTACAAAATAAAAGTCAGAAACCAGCTGATTTTTAAGCACAGCCTTTCTAAAGACCCTCAAGTCAAAAAATTTGTGAAGATCCAAATAAGAAAACCATGCTTCAAACTTACAACATGAAATTTGTCAAGAGCCTCATGAATAAAGCCATAATTAAAACTAGAGAAAAAATGTTTAAAGAGCCTAAAAGGATATAAACAGCGCAGAATAAACTTTTCACAGCCTCCAACAAGAGATCAAAAGAACGCTTGATAGATCTCACATATAAGTTAATTTGGGTTTGGACAAAGTTAAAGAACATCTTATCCCAACCCATTAACATGAAAACTTAAATACCATTTAAAAAAAAAAGAATTTGTTGAAATAGGACACCTTGGTTCTGGTGCGTTGAAAGAGGGTGTTGACGAGAGTGTATTGAGGAGGAGCTCCATGCCTCCACACTGTATTCTTCTCAGACTCTCCAGAAATATTCCCACGATATGGGTCATCGCCCTCGCTCACTTCCTCTCCCACGATTTCTACAGACGACATTGGATTCAACAGAAAAGCTAAAACAGCTCTATTAATGAGCAAGTGTAATAAAATCTATTACAGAGATTGGTTTTACGTTTGGAAGAGGATTCATGAGGAATTTAAAGACGTTAAGACCAAGATAAAGTCGTCGTTTAGCAATCCAGGTCAAATAACAATTTCTCTAATCCGATCTTTACAAATTTCTTATCCATGTTTCAGGCTTCATCCATTCTTAAAAAAAAATTAATCGTTCCTAAAAAACACAATGTTTATAGATTTAAACTATTTTAAATTCCCTCAATGGAAATTTTTTTAAAATACTTTAAAGTAACATAAGAAAGTAAAATGATTATGAGAAGTAAACCATGTTCATTCACTAAACATGGTGTGTATGACATTAAGTTTTAATGCATCTTTATTAAACTTCTAATCTCCCCTCGTTGGGAGTCATGAGGTTCTGAGTCATTGATTGAATTATAAATGCAGTGGCTTTACATTATAATAAATGTCATTCACTAAATGAGTTTGAATGATCAAAGAATGTAAGTTGTAGATTCATTCCTGGGAGCTTGGGGTGCATTCCATCTTCGACCAGAGTTATTTGAGCTACTCTAGAAAATTTCAAAAAAAGGACATGGTCTTGAATCTTCTTGGAAACTTAATGGGAGTCATGAAGTTCTCAGTTATTTGAGTTATAAACGTGCACGGTCTAGAATCTTCTTGAAACTTAATAGCAGGTAAAGTTATAAACGTTTTATGAAATCTGTGGCAACAAACCACCTTTATTGACTGGGCTTTGGTTAATGCACAAAGTCACAATCTAAAAGCAATTTGATTTAGCCTTTAAAGTGATTTTTATAATATTCTCATATATTTATGATAATCTAAATTGCAGAGGCATGTTTGGCATTGGAATGAAGGTTGTTCTCATTAAAAAATGTGGCCTTTAGATTTAGATAAACACCCTTTTCTGAGATCTTAAATTATGATGAATAATTGTTCTTATTGTCCAATGAACCTAGCCCATTCAACACCTTACCACAGAAGTCCATAGTTGTGACCACACTACAATCAGGCTCTTTCTATGTCGTTCTCAGTCTCATTTAAAAGTTATAATACTGAATCTGAACTTGTTACTAATTTGCAACTAACACATATTTGACTTCTAAACTTAAATAATAATTACAAATTATTAATAATAATAATATACTTTAATCAGCCGAATCAAAACGAATAAAGACACCTCACCAACTGAAATCGAGGACTTTATTACAACAGATTTAAGTTTCCAGGGATATGGGTTGACAATGTCAAGTTGGTTTGTTTGAATGCACAGCCGAATACCAAAAACCCTATTTGAAGTCCGCTCAAAGTCAGTGAAGGGTTACATCACAATGAGGACTAACACCCAAAACCCATCCACTGTCAGATGAGACCCACCTTTCACTGAGAACAGTTATTCTTAAATATCATCCACTTTTACAATCAAAGGTCAATTTTGACCAATAAAAATAAGATAAATATTTACCACTTTTTGTTGTGAATGAGTTGTAAAATTGCTATTGATTGTTTGACCATTGAAATAGATGATGTTTAAGTAGAGTGTTCTTGGCGTGCCTGGATTTAATCTCTTTAAGAAATTGCACACGTTTTCAAGGAGAAGATTCCACGGTCTACATTGCCAATCCTCTCCATGGCAGCCTTCCAGTCTTGTCAATGTTGAAGGCTTCATCCATAGTTCCTGCCCTCAGACAAATAACTTATGAATCCATTAAATTATATTATCTTGATGTTTTGAATCAATCAAAATTAATTTTTTATTTTTATTTTCTTACTTACCATGTTTACGGTTACAATTTGCAATTTGTTTTTTCAAATTGTAAACAATCATTTTAACTGTCTTTCAATTGGCTAATATGTTTTATTTTCTATACAAGCAGTCTTACTATCTACCAATTTTCTCCAAAGTTCCTAATATCTTGTAAGTCATTCATGAAGGTAATATAAGTAGCACTTACACTATACTGTTAATACAGATAACAGAAAGAATCACCATAGTCATGTTTATTTAATTCTAAATCTGCTGCTCTGAAAACAGCGAATATAATTCGTAGTACTGTTTATTACATTCCTCAGCGAACAGAGTTCGGAGAAATATATAAGGAGATTAACTAAAAAATAGACTTAAAAATAAACTAAAGCTAACAGCTGCGGTGAGGATAGATTTAAATCTAAAAATAAGAAAAACTAAGACATAAAGCTGAAAAAGCAGTTTCATGCAATACTCATGCGCTGCGTTAAAAAACAGTTTTAACCAATCGGGAAAAAAAAATAAAAAATAAAACTATCTCTGCTCCTCCGTTGAGCATGCATGTCTTCAATCTCCTTCCAGATGATCAACGGGGATGATGCGTAACTAGTCTCTGAAAGTGACAAACGTTTCTAAATAATTTACTCCAGGTGTTTGTGCAAATCCCTTGGCAACTAATCTTGCCTTGTGTCATTTCACAGAACCATCAGCTTTGACACCTGCTTCCATCTCTTCATACATAGCATCAATCAACACTTTCTCTTTTACTGTTTCTTCATACACAGAGGGTTTTACTTGAGGGTTTTACTTGAATTTGACTAAGCAAAGCAAATTTAACAACTGGATTTATATTTGTACTCTTCTAATAAATTTCATTTAAACTTCGCACTTTTCATGAAGAGCTTGGACTTGATTGTGGACTAGAACTATCACCTGAAGAGGAACTTGGTAGACTTGAGCTTGAACTTCCACTTGAGCTTGTGGGGAGAGGAGGAACTTGATCATCTTCAATACCCATGATTAATGGTGTAGTTTGTTGAACTCCTTTTTACCATTGCCATACTCCCCCTTCATCAAAAACCACATCCTGACTAATAATCCATTGCTTTGTGTCAGAGTTATAGAATTTATATCCTTTTGTGGATTCTGAATAGCCCACAAAGATACAAAGTTGGGATTTTGCATCTAACTTCTTCCACTTCTGAATAGGAACATGAACATATGTGGGTCAACCAAATACACGAAAGTGAGCTACTGAGGTCTTGTGTCCACTCCAGGCTTCCTTTGGAGTGATATTCTAAAGAAATTTTGTTGGGCTTCAATTCAAAATATAAACTGTGGTTGCTACTGTGACTCCCCAATAGCAATTAGTAAGGTTTTTGGACTACAACATACTTCGTGCAATCTCTATAATAGTACGGTTCTTCCTTTCTGCAATACCATTTTGCTGGGGAGTATAAGTTGCTGTGAGCTATCTCTGAATACCATGAGTGTTACAAAAATTAGCAAACTCTTTGGAAGTGAATTCTCCCCCTCTATCTATTCTGAGTATTTTGAGAGAATACCTGCTTTGATTTTCCGCCATAGCCTTAAAGTGCTTGAAGCACTCAAATGCCTCAGATTTCTGCTTAAGAAAATAAACCCATGTGTGGCATGAGAAATCATCAATGAATGTCAAAAAGTAAATATTCTTACCCAAAGATTCCTCTTGCATGTCACCACAAATGTCAGAATGCACAAGCTCTAGAGGAGATTTTGCCCTCCATGATTTGTTCATCAGAAAACTGTCTCGATGCTACTTGCCACGTGCACACCTTGAACAAACTTCTTCTTTTGCCTGAATTGCAGGAAGTCCTCTCACCATATCTTTCTTATGGAGCAAACTTAATCCTTGAAAATTCAAATAACCATACTGTTGGTGTCATAACCATGAATCATATGTGGTTGCCTTGAGGGCATACAGCTTACTGGACACCAATGTGAGAGGAAATCATTTATTCTTTGTCATACAAACCTTTGCTACAAGATGATGGTTAGCTGATTTATCAAATATTTTGCAGCAGTTATCCTCAAACACAACCTTATAATTTTTTGCTACAAGCTGCCCAATACTTAAAAAATTATGCTGTAATTTAGGCACATGCAAAGTGTCATGAATAAAAGTAGTTTCTCCTTGCTTAGTTTTCATTGCAAGGGTACCTTTTCCCATTACATCAACCTCTTTATCATCACCAAATTTTACTTAACTTCTCACAGATTCATCTACTTTGACAAAAAGATCAGATTTACCTATCATATGATTGGAGCAACTGCTAACTAGGAACCACACATCCTTTTGAGGTTCTTTTTCCAAATTGCATGTGAAGAATGTGGAGTGCTTTGCATCTTTAAAAGACTCTTCAATATAGTTTGCTTTTGACTTATTCAAATCAAATTTTTTCTTTCTACATTCAGATTCATAGTGCCCATACTATGATTGATAATTTGAAACTACTGTAAGAACATAATAAGATACCACAAATACTCTAGAATTCCTACTCAAATTCAATAAATCAATGAAACTAAGAAAAATGCAAAGAACATAAGTTATACCTTGCAAACTGATTTATCCCGTGCGTTCCATTGTCTCCTATCTTCTCAATGATCTTGTTGATAATGATATTGCTCTCAGAAGTGTACTTCTTTGCTTTCCAAGATGACAATGAGATGAATGGAATAGTGGATTCAATGTGCAATGTGATAATCCTACAATGCAACTAAGATAATGATAATGATTTTACTATTGCCATGATGTGGATAATGAGGATAATGATTGTGCAACTAATGATAATATGCAGCTAATGGAGATTATGATGATAATACAAATGGGTGGGCCAAAGGCACACTTGATTGCTTGATGGAATTTCTGCAGCATGTAAGTACTATAGCTCTTGTGATGATAAAATGGAGGTGAGGAACTTCCTTTTATAGGCCAAGGAGAGGTCCAATCTAAGTGTCAAAAGATCCATAGTGGAGAATAAGTCAAATTGTCACATGTACGGTCAAGATCAAAATGGTTGGGATGAGGGAGATAAAGGTGGAAGATGTTCCTACTACGATGACAAGGTAGAGGAATATGTGGAACCATAAGCCACATGTCATGATGCTCAAAAGAACCAATGAGATAAAGGTGGAAGACCATGAGAAGAACACGGAGGAAGGAGTCCTTGGAATGTGAGAGGGAATATAGGATTTAGAAGACAAGTGTCTTTGACCATGTTTGATGGTTGAGAAGAAATAGGGCACATGTTGAGGGGATAATTGACTAATTAAATATTAAGAATATTTAATTATTGGAGCAACATGATGAGGTGTCCAATGATGTGTAAGATGACATGGATGAGATGATGTGGATTTTAGATATAGGACTTTGTCTTAGAGGAAATAATTAAATAATTTAGGATTATTTAATTAGGGATGACTTTAGAGGAATTTAGGGATGATTAATTGTTTAGAAGAATATAATGAACATGAACCTGATTAATAAATTAAGATATTTATTTATTGATAGAAGAATAAGAATAAAATAAATTAAATATAAAATATTTATTTAATTCGACTTGAGCTATTTTTAGGTGTATACATTTTGCCCCTCTTTGAGACAATGTGTTTTATCACGTTGTCAAAGAATAAAAATTTTCTAAGTTTGATACATGCCCCGATTTGCCCCTGGTACAGGTTTGGTAACGGTAGGATGCCCCCTCGGGAGATTGGTCAGGATCAATTTTGGAAGAAATGATGAATGATCTCACGATGTAGAAGAATGAACTACACGATCTGCGGATGAAAAATTTGGGTGATGGAGAATGAAAAATGATGAAAAACATGGCATGCATGTGCAAGGTCAAACACCTCCAGTTAGGGTTCATTTGGCTACAAATAGTGATGTGGGGTCTCTTTTCTATTCATTTGTACACTTGTCATTTGAAGAGAGATTATAGGGAGCCCTAGTGCATAGCAGTCAGTGAAGATGCAACAGATTCCAATAGAGAACCATAGGTTCAAGAGGATTTGATGATTTGGGCGGCCAATAGAGTATGGACCCCCAATATGTATGCATTTAATTTTGGTCGAAGTACATTTATTGTGGTCAAAATTTAGGGTCAAAGGTCATGTTTTTGAATGTGCCGTTCTATTATTTCCATGCATATGGTAATTATTCCCATGCATATGTCCCAATTTTGCGCATATGAGCTATGAATCGATGTATATGCATTATTTTCACATTTGATAGCCAGTACTATGCATATATTGCAATGTTGCGCATATAATTAGAGTTTCCATGCATTTGTGTGATTGTGCACATTTAATCAATAGTCATGTGCATGCATGGTAAAGTCACGCATCTGATAAGGGGTTCCGCGCATGTGATATGAAATTATGCATATGATATGAAAATGCACATATGAATCCTATTTTGATGCATATAGATGAAATCACGTATGTGTTTAGGGCTTCTGCACATGCAACACAAAGCTGTGCTTTTGAGTAATAGAGCTGTGCATCTGATAAAAGTGGTCAAATTACTTAGTTGATTTGATTAAGTTGGCATCGAAGTCGATGTTGGCCAACTGATAAGTCATCTTCGAGATTGATAGAATCTTTGAAGAGATGATAGGATAAGTTACTAATAGGATAACTAAGTAATTGGTTTGATAGATTTGATAGATATGCAGTTTAGTTGATTGGTTAACGTGCTTGTTTTATTGATTGCAGGAGGAGCTAGATGATGTTTTGATGTCATGGGAAAGATTTCCCGTTACACAGATGCTACAATCATACTTGACCGAGATCGATCACTTGGTTCTTGGATTGGTTGGACTGTGGTGTGTTTGCTTGATGCCCAAGATTTGGGCGAATCTGGGACTATTGACTACACTGGGGGGAGATATCATAGTGAGCATGGCACATTTCACTTGCCGACTGGAGAGATTGTAGTGACCTTGGAGGATGTGCATTAGATCCTACGGATTTTGATACAGGGAGAGTTACTATAGTATGAGTCACACTCAGGAGTGGGATTGGTGAAGTGCAGATGAGTGTTTGATGATGAAGATATTGAGGGCACAGAGATCAACTAGGTTGATATGGTGGACTACTATGAGCCCCTGCTAGTCATATTAGCAGGGTCAGTTGGAGGTGTGGTTTGCCTGGATAGGAGATCACATGGATTTCTGGTTAGATGGGGGATGACTCTAGAGAGGATGATATCTAAGGGGACATGGTTCTCCTGGGGTGTGTGCATACTTGTGCATTTGTATCATGATCTTCATCATTTTGTTTATGATAGAGCCGTGAGTTTGTCTGCTGGAGTGTCTTTGTTGCAGATTTGGGCATGGTGTCACGTAGCCATTACATGACCGATAGAGATGGGAGTTAGAGGCAGAGATAGACCCTGCTCCTACATGTTTCAAGAGAGCCTTTCCTAGCCCAAGCTGGGAAAGCTTGAGTATTGGCGGCATGCATTGGACAATGTAGATGTAGTTGACTCGTGGCCTTACCTGGATTGTGAGGCATGGGAGGAGGATGGCTGCACAATTACCTTATTGTTTTCAAACATGGTGGTTGATAGGGAGGACCCCCTATATTTTAGAGTGACATATCATTTCTTGTGTGCTTCGACAATTTGGTAGGGTCCAGGGGATGCCCCAAGGTACTGCTATATTTGCTCGAATGCACAAGGAGCATCCATGGTGGGGTCCTGTGGCATCCTATGAGATGGTGAGGACTTACTTTTTACAGATTCCATACCAAGCATGGGATTTGCGGCGACACATTGTGGATGCGAGGATAATAGCTGACTATGCGACACACTTCACAACTCATCCTTTCCCTAGATACTCTGGACCTAGAGAGTGGGCTCCTCGACTGGAGGATGGAGATGAGGGGGATGATGATGTTCCATGGTGGAGGAGGAGGCAACGGCGAGGTGGGAGGGGTGGCAAAGGTGGTCGATGTGGAGGAGATGATGGTGATGATGGGGATGATGGGGGCCAGAGGAGAGTGAGATAGGGAGTAGAGGGGGCACTCAAGGTGCAGCCCCTGCCTCAGGTGTAGGATCAACCACAGGTACATGTACAAGTGTAGGCACATGCTTAGGATGATGTGGTGATGGCAGCATTGCAAGCCTAGGTGGCTCAGCTTCAGGACTAGGTTGGATAGATGCACCAGTAGATTACCCAGCTTTAGGGAGATGTGTGGATTGCTATACCAGAGCAAGATACCGCCATACAAAGATACACTAGGGTAGAGGCCCTACTTCAGTAGGTACAACAGACTGCAGCACAGGTCCCACTGGGTAGACTGTTTCAGAGATGGTCTGAGCTAGTTAGGAGATTTTATATTGGAGATCTCTATATGAGAAGGTATTGCCCCTGGATACTTAGAGAGCAGGCAACTTTCATCTGAGTTCACGCAATAGATCCAGGCATACACTGTCTAAGAGTGGAGGAGTTATGGGGCCGCCACCTCCTTGCGGGCCACTAGGGGCAGGGCCTACAGGTCCGCAGCCTCATCAACCAACACTTTTTGGAGGTAGTACCTCTTAGGCATTTTGGAGACATGTATCATTTTTGTAGCATTTTGTATACACACTATGTTTGACAGCTCAAGATAATCTTTTTATGATATCATTGTATACTTGTACATTTATTTTTTATGATGATATATATAAGGGTTTGATGGACTATATGCACATGCACTTATGGATGTATGTTATGTATATGATGGATGTTATCTATATGTTTGATGTTGATGTTATGATTATGCTTATATTTTGATGATTCTAACATGCTGATTCTATGATGTTCATGATATTGAAGTTATGATTCTTCTACGATTCACATGATTACTTATATCTATGTGCAATGTTATGAGTAATGATCCTACATGCTTATAATTTATGATGACCTAATGCATATTCTGATGACTTCCTAAATGCAATACATGGTGTTTTATTTTCTATGTATGACGATCTAATATGCAACTGCTATGATAAATGATATCTATATTTTTGATATTTTTGATGATAAATGTTATGCATGAGGTCTATGTGGATAAATGACATCACTGTATGAATGATTTAAATGTTTTTGGATAATGCACCTAAATGATATAAATTTATGGTTGGACATGTTTATAAGATGCAAAATGATAATGATGATTTGTTTTTGTTATGTCAAGTATACTCCATCATAAATAAAAGAACACTTAGACAAATCAGAAGAATGACTTGGACAAATAGATAACTTAGAAGAGAAATTTGGATAAATGAAATAAATGATTTGGATAAATGGATAATTTGGATGAAATGAAAGAAATGATTTGGATCTTAAGTCACTTGGTAAATGATACTTATCATGGAATGCTTATTAATGAAAATGAAATGCAACCCTAATACGTACAAATGAGATTTAGTCATCTTGTAGAAAAATATTTAAAGTACTTTCTTCATCATTAAGCTTTTAAAATGTTGTAAGAAAATACACGCATCTAGGTGTAATTAAACCATGATGACCTGAGTATCTCTTACATGGATTTTGATTTAGTAAGTTAATACAAGCATCTAAGAAAAATTGAACCGAGATGACCTGAGTATTGCTTGCATGTATCAACAGACAAGGATTGCACTCTTTCATGTTTAGATCCATAATGTCCTCAATGATCTTTTGCTAACCATGTCATTAGACAAGTCGTCACATTACTAGAGATTAATCCACAAACAACAAACAAATAAAAATAATCACATCCCATCATAACTCCTCTAGTTTTAGACATCCTTGAGTAGCATAAGAAACATGATAATGAAAATCAAGACCTAAGACTTAAACTTATAACAACAATCAAATATTCTTGCCATAGATATGTTTTCTTGCCATGATAATAGATATAACCATCGTAATAGTTTAGGCACATTGCTGTCTAATATAAGTTAATGTCTTGCATCAAGTTTTTGTTAAAAAGGTTTGGTTGTAGTGTTGCATGTTGTTTAGAGATAGTATCGCGATCCTGATTGTTATCCTCTAAGATTGTGACATTCAACAATCCAATTCTATAACTAGGTCGAAGATTTTGCCCCAAGTCAAGTAAAGGATCTACTTTATTATGGATGAAACATATGGATGAATGGATGGGAAACCTGATATGACAGGGATGAATGGATGGGAAACTTGATATGAAGGTCCCTAAGGGACTTACCTAGTGCCTCAGGGGCTCATCGATGATGGCCTTGCCTACGTGATAACGTAGAGGCAATGTAGTTCGACAGTGTGGACCATGTGGACCTAAGACCTGGGGGGAAGCCTCGGAGGCTCATCAATGATGGCCTTGCCTACGTGATAGCTCAGAGGCGACGTAATTTGATAATGGAGGTTGACATTGTTGATGGATGAATGGATGGAATGCATTTTATTATGATAAGACAAGGGATATGGATGGATGGGAAGTCTCGGGGGATCATCAATGATGGCCTTGCCTATATGATAGCTCAGAGGCGATGTGGTTCGATGATGAAGGATGATAATGGAGTTGTGATAGATGACACAATGGATGAAGGATTATATGGATAGCTTGATTTGGTAAGGCGATGAGGGCGAGTGAACAATAAGCCATGATAAGTATCAGTTTGGGTTTTGATGGATGAGGAAGAAAAGATGGATAAATACTAAAATCCTACAAGATGGAGGAAGCAATTTATCACAAATAGTGCCTATTTCTAGGTTTTCACCACTTGATTTTATTTTTGAATGTTTTTAATTTCCTTGCATTAGGATTTTTAGGTATAAAACTTGCGAAGATGCATACTATTGATGGGATCATCGAACAACTCACCTTCTGATGTTGCTAATTGATAGGCTCCTAATCCATAGGCAACAATGATTATGTAAGGACCAAGCCAATTGGGTTCAAACTTGCCTTTCTTTTCCCTATCCTACTGATTTCTAGGATTTTCCTTGAGAACTAGGTCACCAACTTGAAAGATTCTGGGTTTTACCCTGTGGTTGTAGCTTCTTGACATCCTTTGTTGATAGGATTTGAGATGATTAAAGGCATTTTGTCATCTTTCCTACAACAACTCTAACTCCTAAAGTCTAGAAACCTGATACTCCTCATCAATTATTAGACCTTTTAATGATACTCACAAGGATGGTAACTCGACCTCAATGGGCAAGATTGCTTTGAAGCCATAGACTAGGGCATAGCGGCTTGCACCTGTGGGTGTGCGGATACTTGTATGGTAGGCCCACAAAGCAGGATTTAGTTGGATATGCAAATCATGGTCGCCATCACTGATAGTCTTCTTCAATATTTTCAAGATGGTTTTATTAGACGCCTCCGCCTGACCGTTTCCTTGGGGGTAGTATGGGGTGGAAAAATGGTGTTGTATATGGAACTTGTCATAGAGTTCTTTGACATCTTGATTTTTAAAGGGTCTGCCATTATCAATGATAATGGATAAATGAATGCTATAGTGGCAAATGATATAATTTAGGATGAATGAGGCAATTTGCTTGCCTGTGACATTGGTTAAGGGTATGGCTTTGATCCATTTAGTAAAGTACTCAGTGGCGGTTATTATGAATTTATGGTCGTTGGATGATGGGGGATGAATCTTGCCCACAAGGTCGAGTCCCCATTGACAAAAAGGCCAAGGACTCATTAAAGGTTGCAGCTCTTGTGCCAGTGCATGTATAAAATTTCCATGAATTTGACATTTCTTGCACCATTTGACAAAATGATAAGAGTTTGTTTCCATAGTTGGCCAATAGAATCCCATACACATGAGTTTCTTAGCCAAGGTAGGACCACTAGAGTGGGTTCTGCAAATTCCTTTGTGAACTTTGCTTAAGGCAGTTTGATATTCCTCACTTTCGAGACACCTAAGGAGAGTACCATCAAGACCTAGTCAATAAAGGGTATCGACAATTATGGTATAGTGAGTGGCTTGATGGATGAAGGTTCTTCATTAATTATTAGATAAATCAAGTGGTAAGGTTGTTGAAATGCACAGGACAACTGAGAGGGGGTGGGGGCTGAATCAGTTGTCACAAAAACTTACCTTCATATGAACATCAAACCATCAACTACTTAATTATTGATAATCAGATTTAATCATGAAAGCATGAAACCATATACTTAATCACAATCACATATTCAACACAGTAGACACTAGATTTTTTACGTGGAAAACCCTAAAAGGGAAAAGCCATGGTGGGTGTTAGCCCACAAAAATATGAGTTATAACAATACCAAAAAATAGAGGCTCACCACCTACAGGGTTCATTGCCCAAATTACTCACTGCAAAGAACAACTCACTACCAAAAGATGGTGAACTAATTTGGTAGCATCTACTCCATGCCTAGATTTAGTTCCATTGAAGCACAATATAACTTCTCTACTATGCTCTTTTACACCTTCGCACTTATCTCTTTATTTCTGCACACTTATGCATTTTTTTTGCAATTCATTACAAGTCTTTATACAAGTCATCAACCTTGGAATGTACATCAAGGTCGATCGACAATACATTCATCAACCATTGGAACAATCTCCAAGGTCGACATTACAAAAATATACATAGAAATAGGTCTAGACCTAACATAGAAATTAACTAAGAGAAAGATGTAAAGATGTATGATGATCACGCCACGCCTTAGCTGAGATTCAAACATAATTCTTCATGCCATGACATGCTTCTATAATCTTCAAGGCATCTCCACAAATGATGAAATCAACCAGGTTGGCCAAGACTGGTGAGAACACTAGGTCTGCTAAGAACATTCTTCATCCATGATCCAATTTTCTCTTTGTGGACCAATCCAAGAGTAGGAACATGATCAAGAGACATCCACAAGAACATTGTAATCACTAGGAACAACCGCATGATCTCTAACCACTCTGTCAAGAACATTCTTCAAATCGGAGCACAAGAACAACACTGTCAGCCACTGTCATAAGGAAAGGATAGCTTACGGACCACCAGATCATGATCCATTAGAGTTGAAGGCACATAACATCAAATTATACTTAACTCTAGAACCGCAAACCAAAATAATTCAAGGCAGAGGAATGCAGAGCATAACACTTTCTCCCTGTCACCACCAAACATACAGGAAAAGTAGTTTACACTCTAGTGAACATAACTCACTCAAATCTTCATACTGCAGGCTCAAACTTGGAATATAACATCTTCAAACAAACTTCTAAATAACTTCCAATCCGCATACAAAGATATTCATCCTACAGGAAATGCGGAGCAATCTTCCAGACTGTTCTTCTGTATGCAATAGATTGTTTCCACTGCAATTCACTATTTCTACCGGAGGAGCTAATTTTCTCAATATCCTCAATATCAAGATCACTTACATAAGTAAATACAAAGCATCTCACTTATTACAAGCAAGCCACAAAATAAGATCACAGTTGACACCAATGACAGCACATATATGTTGACATCAATGACAACATTGATCAGGCACATACTTGCAACAATATCCCCCTTTGTCATTGATGGCAACATATGATGTTAAAAACTGTTCAAATACCATCAGAACAAGATTATCCCCCTTTCTCTTTACACATCTGCATTCTTTCTCCTCTTAAGTTTTTCACATGATTTCTCTCCCCCTTTGACATCAATGGCAAAGGGCACATACTTGCATTCTGCTACTCTGATTCAACTGAAATGTTACCAACACATCTAGCTACCCCCCTGAGAGGTAGCTCTCAAAACATCAATCCAAATCAAGGAATGAGACTTTGGGCACCACTAGACTGATGCATTCCCATGCATCTTAGTTTAGGGAAGGAGGGGTAATGACCCCTAACTTTTCTCTGAGATACTCAAAAGTATCCTTAAGCAGAGGTTTGGTGAAGATATCAGCAATCTGATCCTTTGTGGACACATATTCCAACTTTACTTCATTTTGTGTCATCTTTTTTCTCATAAAGTGATACCTTATAGATATATGCTTTGTTCTTGAATGCATCACTAGATTTTTTGAAATATTTATAACACTTGTATTATCATAAAAGATTGCAACTGGATCTTCATACACAACTCTTATGTCTTTCAAGGTCTACTTCATCCATAACACTTGAGTACAACAACATACTGCTGCAATATATTCTGGTTCTGTAGTTGACAAAGAGATTGAATCTTGTTTCTTGCTCAGCCATGAAACCAATCTGTTACCCAAAAAGAAAGCGCCTCCACTTGTACTCTTCCTATCATCAACATCTCTAGCCCAATTAGGATCTATATAAGCACTAAGAATGAAATCATTATCCTTTGGATACCATAAGCCATGATCTGGAGTGCCTTTTAAATATCTCAAGATTCTCTTTACTACCATCACATGTGATTTTCTTGGATATTCTTGAAATCTTGCAATAAGACAAACTGCATGCATAATATTAGGTCTGGTTTGAGTTAGATAAAGCAATCCTCCAATCATGGATATGTCATATGCATTTTTTCAACATATCTTTGTGTCGGATTCCAGCACTGACAATCTAGCTAGGGGATTATGATTTTTATTTCAACTCCCCCTGAGCCAAAGCTCACAAATTTACTTCCCAAAGGAAGTATCTACACCAGATGCTAGTGCAGATCCATCCTTGACTTCAATCACATTTTTCTTGATCCAGATCTTGCCCATTTCTTTCTTAGTTTCAACTGGATCAACTTTTTCCTTTCCCTTATCATTCCTTTGCTCTATTTTTCTTTCTTTAGCATGGTAGTTTCGTTTCACATTCTTGCTTCTGCAAAATTTTGCCATATGACCAAGTTTGTTGCAATTGTAGCACACAATACTTCCCTATCTTTGATTCCTTCCTCTGAATGAATTCATCCTTGATCTGCATTGATTAGCCATGTGCCCAAATCTATTGCAAGCAAAACACTTTCCATTGAATGATTGAGTATTCCTTGTATTATAAAACTCATTCCTTACCAGACTTCTACATTTATTTGATCCAATCTATAAACAATTTTCTTGCAATTGAAACATTGATTAGAGAATGATGGAACATTCTAATTTTTTCTACTTCTACACTGAGTAGCCTTATGACCAAACCTTTTGCAATTAAAACAATAACCATTGAAAGATGGGTACCTTTGAGAATTTGGCTGTCAGACTAGAGGTCTTCTAGGTCTTCTTCTTTGATTCTTGAACTGGTTGCCTTTGTTTTGCTTCAACTCAGTGTTTACTTGACTTGATTTTGAACTTTCTCCTTTCTCAAATCCCAAGCCTTGCTTGTCATCAGAACTCTTTTGACTAGAAATCATCTCATCAAGTTTTGTAGAACTTATCTTGAACTTTTCTTCATAGCTCTTAGCTTTTTCCAAGTCTATTCCAAGTCTAATTTCAGGCTCACAACCTCTTTTTCAAGTTTAGCACATTCTTCTAACTTTCTTTTTACCATCAGATTTAGATCTTCTTCTACTTTAGCTCTTTCTATAACTTCCACTTTCAAATCATCCAGGGTTTCATTTGCTGATATCAATTGTTCACTAACCTCTTTGTATTTTTCTTTGAATTTCTTGACTTGTTCTTTTAGCTTTAGAATGCATTCATCAGCTTCTTGTATGTTATCCTTTAGATCCCTGATTTTTGCTTTAGATTTTTCAAGATCAATAAGAGCTACTTCTAGTTCAACATTGTTTGATAAGTTCCCATATCTCCTGACTGCCATGAGCGAACTCTCCCAGATATTCCTCAAGCTGTTAGGCTTCTTCCAAGGAACCTAGGTTTGATACCAATTGTTGAAATGCACATGACAACTGAGAGGGGGGGTGAATCAATTGTCACAAAAACTTACCTTCATATGAACATCAAACCATCAACTACTTAATTACTGATAATCATATTTATTCATGAAAGCATGAAACCATAGAATTAATCACAATCACACATTCAACACAGTAGAAACCTAATTTTTATGTGGAAAACCCTCAAAGGGGAAAACCACGATGGGTGTTAGCCCACAAAATATGTGAGTTATAACAATACCAAAAAATAGAGGCTCACTGCTTACAGGGCTCACTGCCCAAATTGCTCACTGCAAAGAACAGCTCACTGCCAAAGGGTGGCTCACTGCCAAAAGATGGTGAACTGATTTGGTAGCATCTACTCCATGCCTAGATTTAGTTCCATTGAAGCACAATATAGCTTCTCTACTATGCTCTTTTACACCTTCACACTTATCTCTTCATTTCCACACACTTATGTATTTTTTTCACAATTCATTACAAGTCTTTATACAAGTCATCAACCTTGGAATGTACATCAAGGTCAGCAATACATTCATCAACCATTGGAACAATCTCCAAGGTCGGCATTACAAAAACATACATAGAAATAGGTCTGGACCTAATACAGAAATTAGCTAAGGGAAAATTGTAAAGATGTATGCTGATCACGCCATGCCTTTGCTGGGATTCAAACACAATTCTTCATGCCACGACATGATTCTACAATCTTCAAGGCATCTCCACAAATGATGAAATCAACCAGGTCGGCCAAGACTAGTGAGAACACTAGGTGTGCTATGAACATTCTTCATCCACGATCCAATTTTCTCTTTGCGAACCAATCCAAGAGTAGGAACATGATCAGGAGACATTCACAAGCACATTGTAATCACAAGGAACAACTCACGATCTCTAACCACTCTGTCAAGAAGATTCTTCAAATCGGAGCACAAGAACAACACTGTCAGCCACTGTCATAAGGAAAGGATAGCTTGTGGACCACTAGATCATGATCCATTAGAGTTGAAGGTACATAACATCAAATTAGACTTAACTTTAGAACTACAGACCAAAATATTTCAATGCAGAGGAATACGGAGCATAACACTTTCTCCTTGTCACCACCAAACATATAGGAAAAGCAGTTTACATTCTGGTGAACATAACTCACTCAAATCTTCATATCGGAGGCTCAAACTTGGAATATAACATCTCTAGACAGATTTCTAAATAACTTCCAATCCACAGATACAGATACTCATCCTACAAGAAATGCAGAGCAATCTTCTAGACTGTTCTTCTGTATGCAATACACTATTTCCACTGCAACTCACTGTTTCTACCAGAGGAGCTAATTTTCTCAATATCCTCAATATCAAGATCACTTACATAAGTAAATACAAAGCATCTCGCTTATTACAAGAAAGCAACAAAATAAGAGCATAGTTGACACCAATGACAACATAGATATGTTGACATCAACAACAACATCGGTTAGGCACATACTTGCAACAAAGGTGTTCTCTTTTAGATAGGTATACATATTTTTGTACAAGGGGGAATCAGATCCTACTATGTGGCATATGATTCTTGTTTTAGGGATATCGTAAGCTGGATTAGACACTGGCTCCACTAAGAACTCATAATGTGACTAATTTTCTGGTATATCAAGGAGTGATGCAATGGTTTCCATAGCATCCACAACTTTATTCTCCAGTCTTAGTATTTGCTGAAAGGAAATCACAACAAAATATTATTTAAAGTCATCTACCATATGCTTGTAGGGTATTAACTTCTCATCCATGGTTTGATAGTCATCATTTGCCTGATAAATGACTATTTGTGAATCTCCATACACATGAAGCTCTCGGACTTTCCATTCTATAGCCATTTTGAGACTAATGATCAATGCCTCATATCCTGCCACGTTGTTGGTACAAAGGAAGAGTAATCTATATGATTTTGTTATTGTATCTCCTTGAGGTGTGACCAACAAAATGCCTGCTCCTAAGCCATGCTGAATATAAGATCCATCAAAATAGAGTTTTCATGCTTGTGTTGTTATGTTGAAGATGGCTTCATCTGGAAACTCAAAGCTTAATGGATTGTCATCATGCAATGGTGCATCTGCTAACTGATCTGCGATCACTTGGCCTTTTATAGCTCTTTTGTCCACATATTCAATGTCGAACTCGTTAAGAATCATTACCCACTTTGATAATCTACTTGTTAGAGTAGCTTTACTGAGCAAATATTTCAATGGATATATCTTTGCTACTAACTTGATTGAATGTGTGAGCATATAATGTCTTAATTTTTGGGATGCAAAGACTATGGCAAGGCATGCTCATTCAATAGGTGCACATATTGTAGCTCATAGCCTACCAATGTCTGACTGATGTAGTAAATAGCTCGTTCCTTTCCTTCATAGTCCTATTGTGCTGGTAGAGCTCCTAGAGCAGTTGGTGTAGCTAAATATAAAGCAAAAGTGGTCTGCCTTGGATTGGTGACATCAAGATTGGAGGATTCATCAGATACTCTTTCAGGAGTTAAAAGGCTTGCTCACACATCTCATCCCATCTGAAAGGAATGTTCTTGTGAAGGAGATGGGTAAATGGATGACATTTGTTGGCTAATTGTGAGATGAACTGACGGATAGATTGCAACTTTCCTTGCAATGACCTTAGTTGACTAATATTTCTAAGTGGTGGCATGTCTATTATTGCTTTCACTTTGGATGGATCCACCTCAATTCCTTTGGCTGAAACTATATATCCTAAAAGTTTGCCGGATGTGACTCCGAACACACACTTCTTTGGATTCAAGAGGACATTGAATTGCTCCAGTCTCTAAAATATTTTATCTAATACCTGCAGGTGTGTTTCACTTGTGAGTGATTTGGCTAGAATATCATCCACATAATCTTCCATAATGTTGTGCATCATATCATGGAAAATTGTTGTCATTGCTCTTTGGTATGTTGCTCCTGCATTTTTTCAGTCCAAATGGTACCACACACTAGCAATATGTACCCCATGGACATGTAAAAGTGGTCTTCTATTGGTCTTCTAGTGCTATTTTGATCTGATTGTAGCTAGAAAACCCATCCATGAGAGATATCATAGTATGCCCCACTGTAAGATCCATAATGATGTCGATATTAGGCAAAGAAAATCATCCTTGGGGCAAGCCTTATTCAAATCCCTGAAATCATTTTAAAGTATGACCCTTCCATCTGGTTTTGAGACAGGAACAATATTGGAAATCCATTCTGGATAGTTAATTGGTCTGATAAACCCAACATTCAACAACTTCTTCAATTCTTCCTTCACTAACAGCGCTATATGCGGATGCATCTTTCTTAGATTTTGTTTGACTGGTTTAGCTCCCGAAGCTAGTGATAGGTGATGCATTATGAGATTTGGATCAAGTCCAAGCATATCCATATAGGACCAAGCAAAATTTATCTATCTCTATTTGAAGAAGTTGATGAATTTTAGCTTTTCTTGCTCAGATAAACATTCTGTTAGATGGATTATCTTTGGATTGTCTTATGTGCCAATGCTAACAAATTCTATTGGTTCTATCAAAACTGATGATCTCTCTTGATCTGTAAGGTTGAGGAGAGTGTCAAGCCCTTCTTCCTTTGGTAGCTCAGAGAGGTTTTCACCATCAAATTCATCCTTTATTTTTTTTTACTTTTTTCACGATCTAACACTGCCGCAAAGCGGTTTTCACCATTAGATCTATTTTTTATTTTTACATTTTTGTGAATAAAATGATTGGTACTCTCTCCAAAATAAGCCTTGTCATTGAGTTCTATAGTAAAGCCATTTTTATGATCTCCTTATGGTAAGTGATCCCTTAGTTCTAGATAGTCAATAATAGCATCGTCATTTTGAAAGGTATCTAGTTCGGGGGCCTCCTGTAGTTCCCAATCCATAAGTTTGGGATGTACTAAAGGTAGAGGATCATCAGGTTGGTCTAACTCAAGGGAAATTATGGTTAGGACGAAGGATTTGTCTAGTGTTGATGAGTGTTTTAGCACACAGCAACGCAGGTATGATTGTTGGTATCACACCTCTCTTGAAAAGTATCCTACCCTAGGTAAGACTACTCCAAGGTTTCTACAGCTAGGTCTTAGCTTTCTTGGAATGACTCAATGGTATGTCTAGCTGTGCCAACAAGGGGTCTTATATGAAATGCAGGGTTTATGAAAAGATGGCAGCAATGTAAGTGCAGAAACCCTAGGTGGTTCAGACTGTGAAGTCTAAAATTTCAGCAGATGATCAATGTAATGTTGCTTATAACCTAACCTAACAAACTTAATATAAATAAAATGCAAAAGGAAAAGGAGAGAGAGAAGGGATAAGAGATCCTAAGTGACAGTCACAATAGGATAAAATGATGCAGATGGACAAATACTTTCAATAAACCATTCCCTGTTTCACCAGGATAGGAAACCCACAATGTTGCAAGAAATGATGCAATCTTCAAATGATCCTTATGATTTTCAAATTGCATTCACTCATTAAGCACCTGAACAATGGTGCAGCTTAACTAGTGGAATGCAACCGAACTATATTCAATGACAGGGCCCAGTCTAACTATACACAGCAACTTACCATTGGCAAGCACTAATAGTATGGACCAAAGCATTCATCGGATATCTTAACATTTACCCATCATTGCAAAAGCACAACTAATTAAATTCAGATTGATATGAACCATGAAAACCAAAGAGGATAACACAAGAACACAAATTCCTAGCAACCTACAAAACTTTCTTTGTATTGATCACAATTTGGCAGAGTCTCAGCAATTCAATATCTAATCTTACTTACAAATGAGAGAAAAGGATGGCCCTTTTATAGGCAAGGCACCATACCAAGTTTTTTAATGGATAGTGGAGATTATCTCGACACCAACAGTCCATATTACATGGCATTTAATGGGATACATCAGTTAGTTACGTTTTTAGATTTGCATTTGTCTTTTAAGAAAAAGATAAAAATACAGCTTGTAAATACATTGAATCTGGACAAAATGGATACCCATTTGGTTGTACACGATGAAAAGTTAATTTTCAAGGCCTAATAAAGCCAAAATAGAGTCACATGACACTTGAAAACTTGAGATGATGTGAATTCACAGGATTCTAAGTTTTGAGTGGACCAAGGGGAGTATGTGGCACATTCTTGGATGAAGACATATCCAATTGGATGCTTGCTAGATCATCATTGCATGACTGGACTTCTAGGACAACTATGAACAAGTGTTGGACATTGGATTGGATTTGTAGGAACAACAATGATTTGGCATGATCTTCTATGTCTTTCAATTTGTGAGACTCATCTTTATCATCTTGGACATTATACTAACTTCCTTTTGCATGTGCAACAGCAATTTGGTTGATAGAATGTCAATTCTGTAGTTCTAGATCAGCACTGCACCTCTTGTGTGTTCACCTTCCAGGATGGCTCCAATTAGCTCTTTTCTCCTCCAAGACCTACAATTCACAATGTAGAGCATTAATTTCATCTTAAACAATCATTTTCCTTCAATTTGGATCAAGACATGTCCATTTGTAGTCATGGATAAGTCAAAAAGAGCTCATTGTCAATGTTGCTTCCTTATAGACAACTTCATAAATCTAGTGATTTTCACATTATTTTCTATATTTTTTGCCATTTTCAAGTACCTATTTGGCCAATATGATGATTAGAGAAGTTTTTACAGTCATAAGGATCCATTTGTAGATTTTAATTTCATGTTTTTCTAGCCTTTTCTATAAAAAGTGGGATTTTTGGGGGTCATGGACTTTTCATGTGCAGTAGCATTAATTGTCGTAAAATGTACCAAAAATCTACACAAACTTAGTAAAATTTTCATCATGATGTAAAAAATAGATGTGCAATTTAAATCCATCAAGAAAATCCAAGTTGTACCTTGAAAAACTCAAATTTTGGGCCAAAATGTCAAAAAACGCGGCTTTTGGGTGTCACAGACTAAAAGTTGATGGAGGTCAAATTCAGCGCAGGTCCGTGAGGTGCAATTCTAGTGCAAAATAGTTTTGGTGCTGATTTGGGGTCCATCCGACCTTAGAGCATATTTTGGGTCCGGCCAAATAAAATGATGCTTCATGGGGTCAGTCGGTTCCATTTTTAGCGCAGGTTCATTGGGTCTATTTTTAGTGCAAAGTTTGTTGGCGGGGTTTTTCAAAGTGGCCGACCTACATGAGTTTTAGCACCGACTGACCAAAGGCAGTAGAAGTGAGTTTTAGCACAAGTCAGTAGGAAGTCATTTTAGCGCAAGTCTACGAAGTGGGTTTTTAGCGCAAAGGTCAGTAGAGGCTATTTTTAGCACAAAAGTCGGTAGGAGGTAGTTTTAGCACTTTTTGTAGTTGGGGTCATTTTTAACACTAGATTGTGAATTGGCCAGGGTGAAAGTATATTTAAAAATATATTTAAGTATCTTATACTTTAAATATTTTTAAATATACTTTCAGGATGTTTGAGATGGGTTCCAAATCTATAGAATTTCATATGCAGATTTAGACTTAGCCAAATCAGGGCTTCAGGAACATGTATTAGGGTGAAAGCTTATGGACCCCTTAGTGAAATCTAATAGAATTTGACACGATTTTACAACTCTAAGATCTGGAAACTAAGAATTTCAACATAAAACATCATGTAGAAGCAGTTCCAAGGGCAATATTCAGTGACATGGGATTTTGGAGCACAATGCAATAACACCCAATTTAAGTGCAGAAGGCAACAAATGGCTATCTTTCAAGCACAAGACTACTCAATACACTTCCAAATCAATTATGCATAACATCAAATCACTACAATCATGCCAAGAACTCAAATTTGTAACAAATCATGCACTCTAATCACAAATTCACCTTCTCATCATCATAAGGTAGAAAGGTTGAGACTCCAAGCCAAAGCAAAAGAGGGGGTCTCCATTTGGCAAAATGGGGTGTGTGTGCAAGGCACAACAAATGGTGACTCTATTGAGAAATGCTCTAGAGCATTTCAATGATAAACTCTCAGTTTGAACCCAGAATCTCTGTGTTTCCCACACATTATATGAAAAAACATGATATTTTATCAAAGAATCAAAGCACAATAACCAGTGCAACCATCCATATCTTGAAAACCTGAGTGTGTGTAATTACATTCATTCCCATCCCTTGGCAACTAAGTTCACCCAAGATCCTTCGTGCTAAGTGATGAAGTTGGAATTATTTTACCACCAACAGAATGCTCTGATGTTGACATATGAGGAACTTTCATGTAGTAATCCTTCTGTAGTAATTTCCTTCTTGATAATGCCTTTGATGATCTCTGATGCTAATAGTCTTCAGATAATAGTTTTCATGTGAGAGTCTTTAAATGATAATATTGATACTTTGTAGTGGGTCTGGTGTTGAAAAAAAACACCTTTTATTTTTACCCAGTAGGCTAGTAGTACTCAGTATCGCCTACTACTCTCATCTGAATTTGCAGTATTGGTGTTGGTGGTAAAATTGGGGATCCAAACTCCTCACGTAACATGTGATCACCTAGGCTTACTTAGCTACTTCAAGATCATTTAAAGTGTGAAAGATATATGGTTAGAAAGTATTTCAGGTGCACCAATCAATGACTTATTTCCCATAAATAGACATCATACTCCTTAGTATTACAGCGGGATCCACAGCAAAATCTAAGAAGAACTTTGGCTTCTCAAAGAAATACTTTAGATTATTCACCCAACAAAGAAGCATTTGCAGGTCTGCATTGCCAACACATTCAAGAAATGGAAAATCTAAGCAAAGAAAGTGCAGAAGTGAAAAGCAAAGAAAACTACTCTAACCAAAGTAGAACAAGTAGAAAGCAACAACTAACAACTAACAACTAACAACCAAGGAAAAGCAAAAATAGAAAGCAAAAACTAAACTGAAATAACTAACAACTATCTAAAAACTAACAAGCAGAACTATGTACAGAGACTTGGGACAACAAGTATTTACACTTTCCTGTGATTTATTTCTCAGGACATGCAGGAGTAACAAGGTGCAAGTCAATGTCCTAAGTCTGGCAAATTCATCTTTGAACTCTAAATAGTAAGGTATGGGTAGGTTAGGCTCATGTTCATGGTATCGGTCACATAAAATCAGCAATTGGGGCAGTTCATTAGGGCCATGATCAATCCATATGCAAATTGTCTTTCCTAAATCACCACAATCAAATTGATAACTGTCAAAATTGAGTGAAAAAAGGGAAGATATGACCTGATTTGCAGCACCATCAGTCAGGAATGTAACTTCATCACCTTGCTACATTTTGCCACCTACTTCCACATCTTCAAGAGATTTCAGCTCATGTAGGGTCATATCATGTGCATCAGGTACCCCTGGATCACTGAATGCTACAACAATCTTCCAAGCAAATAGGAAGTCTGGACAACTTTGTTCAGTATGTGGATCTTGTGGATGAATTCTGCATGAAGTGGCTAAAGCAAAATTTGTCATATGCGGTGAATTGACATGCAATAACATATCCTTGCTCATTGTTGACACTAACTCAATGATGTGATCAAGTGACTGGCATGAAAAATCTTCCAAACCATCACTCTGCATGACTATTTGATTTCTATTCTTAGATTGTAGACTTATACGTTCATTTCTTATCATTGGATCAGCATCAACCATGTGGAGACCTTCTTCAATGCAAGTGTAAATAGAATTAGTCTGATGAGTGCACGATACACTTGAATCTAGTTCATCCATATTAGTCACATGCTCTGAAAAAAATTTCTCTTCACCAATCAGCAACCTTCCTATTTTGATTAAGGGATGGCATTGGGTTGGGAATTCATTGTTTGTAGTGAGCACAAAGCATTTTTCTTCCTCTATGTCAATCAACAATCCTTCTATTTGGACTACATATCCATTGTCTACAACAGCAACAAGATCTCCTTCCTCCTGCATAACTTGATTCTTGATGTCAATGTTACCTTGAAGTGATGCATTTTCCTAATTTTCTCCACTTGACTCAGCTGAAAACTCTATGGGAGTAACTGCAGTGATCTAATATGACTGATCTTTGTAGTTTACTGTGCTGATATACTCAGAAGCTTGATCATTTTTCATCCAACAATCAGATTGTGGCTTAAGCGTGTCTATCAGAACAATTTTCTGCATTACTGTCCATGACTGTTCTTCATTTGGAGGACTAATTTCTTCTTGTTCCTACATATTTCTAATCTAATCTAACTGTTGTTCAAACTTAGAATTATCAGCTACCTGCAAGGGACTGCTGTTCTGTACCTCTGTAGCAGAAAATTCAGTCTTAGGACCTGATGTCTGTGAAACATTTAATTGTTGATCTGTATTTCAACATGATTGTTCATCAAGTCTGATTTAACATCTACCTTATCCATATTCTTTGTAGAAAAAATTTGATATTGTGCATTGCTCTGTTCACTACCCTGTGATTGAGAACTAGGTTTCAACCATGTTGGGACTATATTTTTAAAGTCCAATAGATGAAAACTGGGTTTTAACTAGTCAAGGACTATATACTCCTTAGTTAGGTGACCTACAAACCACAAGCATTGACTACCATCATCATCTAGATATGTACTTTGATGAACAACTTGAATTTTTTCCATATAAAGACTACCCTCTTTACTATGATCAACTATGAATGGTGGATTTATAGCCTCTGTAGCCTCAGCTCCTTGTATATTCTTAACTAAGACATGATCACATGCACATGCATCCATCCGTTTTGCAACTCCTTGTGAGGTCTTACTCTTAATATGTCTGTCATACCCATATCTTGCTTTAGGCTTGTAAACTTCAAGAATAGGAAGCAATCCCTTCAAATGCAGATCCAATCTTTGGAGAAAAATCAAATAGTCAATTTTGTCATGCAGCTCTCCAGGATGTATAGTGTAGACCTGAGGTGAACTAAAATCGAGCAATGTTAGTGGAGGATACTTCACTCTGATTTGCCTATATAACACTTCTTTGAAAAGTGGGATGTTGACTTGGAAGTTCTCTTCATGATATGACTATTATGACAGTGTTCTGAAGAATGAAGGAGCCTCATGACTGAAACCCTTCTGTGTATCCATTGGATCAGAATTTCCTGTACATTCATTTCATTTCAACATTTGTAATGAACCAACAAAACTGAAAGCCTGCATCATAATCTCCATTCTCCCCTCCCTCTAGTGCCAATTCTATTGATGAGTGTTTTAGCACACAGCAACACAGGTATGATTGTTGGTATCACACCTCTCTTGAAAAGTATCCTACCCTAGGTAAGATTACTCCAAGGTTTCTACAGCTAGTTCTTAGCTTGCTTGGAATGACTCAGTGGTATGTCAAGCTATGCCAACAAGGGGTCTTACATGAAATGCAGGGTTTATGTAAAGATGACAGCAATGTAAGTGCATAAACCCTAGGTGGTTCAGACTATGAAGTCTGAAATTTCAGCAGATGATCAATGTAATGCTGCTTATAACCTAACCTAACAAACTTAATATAAATAAAATGTAAAAGGAAAAGGAGAGAGAGAAGAGATAAGAGATCCTGAGTGACAGTCACAATGGGGTAAAATAATGCAGATGGACAAATACTTTCAATAAACCATTCCCTGTTTCACCAGGATAGGAAACCCACAATGTTGCAAGAAATGATGCAATCTTCAAAGGATCCTTATGATTTTCAAACTGCATTCACTCATTAAGCACTTGAACAATGGTGCAACTTAACTAGTGGAATGCAACTGAACTATATTCAATGACAGGGCCCAAGCTAACTATACATAGCAACTTACCATCAGTAAGCACTAATAGTATGGACCAAAGCATTCATCAGATATCTTAACATTTACCCATCATTGCAAAAGCACAACTAATTAAATTTAGATTGATATGAACCATGAAAACCAAAGAGGATAACATAAGAACACAAATTCCCAGCAACCTACAAAACTTTCTTTGTATTGATCACAATTTGGCAAAGTCTCAGCAATTCAATATCTAATCTTACATAGAAATGAGAGAAAAGGATGGCCCTTTTATAGGCAAAGCACCATACCAAGTTTTTTAATGGATGGTGGAGGTTATCTCAACACCAATGGTCCAGATTACAAGGCATTTAATGGGATAAATCAATTAGTTACATTTTCAGATTTACATTTGTCCTTTAGGAAAAAAATAAAATACAACTTGTAAATACATTGAATATAGACAAAATGGATACCCATTTGGTTGTACATGATAAAAATGTCAATTTTCAAGGCCTAATAAAGCCAAAATAGAGTCACATGACACTTGAAAACTTGAACTGATGTGGATTCACGAGATTCCAAGTGTTGAATGGACCTAGAGGAGTATTTTGGTGAAGGTATATGCAACTCAGATGCTTGCTAGATTGATTCTTGATGACTGGACTACTTGGACAGCTATATGCATGTCTTGGACATTGGACTGGATCTGCAAGAACTACCATGAAAGAAGCATGATCTTCAATGTCTTCCAGCTCCTGAGACTCATCTTTATCTTCTTGGACATTATACTAATCTTCTCTTATAGGTGCAACAGCAATTTGGTTGATAGAATGTCGATTCTGCATCTCTAAGTCAGCGGGGTACCTCTGTGTGTTCATCCTTCCAAGACGGCTCCAATTAGCTCCAACAAGCTCCTTTGTGCTCTTAGACCTACAATCAACAAGACCAAGCATCAATTTCATCATAAACAAGTCATTTTCCTTCAATTTGGATCAAAATATGTCCATTTGTAGTCATGGATCAGTCAAAAAAGCTCATTGTCAATGTCACTTTTCTGTGAACAACCTCCTAAATCCAGTGATTTTCACATGATTTTCTATATTTTTTTCCATTTTCAAGTACTCATTTGGCCTATATATTGATCTAGGAAGTTTTTACAATCATTAGGATCCATTTACAAACTTTTATTTCATGTTTTTCTAGCCTTTTCTATAAAAAACATAATTTTTGGGGGTCACAGACTTTTCATGTGCAGTAGCATTAATTGTCGTAAAACATGCCAAAAATCTACACAAACTTGGTAAAATGTTCATCATGATGTGATAAATAGATATGCAATTCAAATTCACCAAAAAAATTCAATTTGCACCTTGAAAAACTCAATTTTCAGGCCAAAATACCAAAAAGTGCGGGTTTTGGGGTCTACTGATTAAAAGTCAGTGCAATGCAACTCTAGCATAGGTTAGAGAGGTTCATTTTTAGTGTCAAATAATTTTGTGCTACTTTTGGGTGCCACCGACTTGCACGATTTTAGGCTCGGACTGACTAATAGCATCTCATAAGTTCAGTTAGGGTGGATTGTAGCACAAGTCGGTAAGGTTGATTTTGTTGGCAAGAGACACTATATGGATTCATGGTTGTTGTCATTGATGGCAACAAAGGTCATCCCACATATCCACAAGTCATGGTGTGTCTCTACCGAAAGTCAGAATGAAGATTGTTGTGGTCCGGTGAACAAGAACAGAGCATGTGGCAAGGTCCGACAGATTGGTCCGGATCTCACAGAGGAAGTATCTTGGTGTAGTGCAGATTTGGGGAAGTTAAGAGGACTACCCTAAGTGGTATATTCCAAGGATTTAGCCTCCGGTGATAGATGAGGAAAAAGATATGAATAGTTGAGTACTGGATTCCTGAGTGACAGTGTGAACAGAGGAAGAACCGACTGACAAAACATCAGACTACTTTCCGGATGGGTTACTGATGGTGTTAAAGGCTATGAAGGCATGAATCATACTTGGCCGACATGATTAATTATTTCTACAAGTATATGCTTGATCCACATTACTTGATGTGGTAGGATTCAGCTGACAGATCAGAATTAGTGAAAAGATTGACTATTCTGGGTGCCGACTAGAAAGGTGATGAAATTAATTGTATGGATATATATGCACGATGGATTTAGTTGTGAGGGGTGGTGTTGTTGTGATGTTGTATGTGAATAAGTGCAGAGCAGAGCAAAAGCAGTAAGAAAGATTCGGTATGTGAAAGGAAAGTAGAATACAGAGAAAAGGAAAGATGAAGTGCAGCAGATCAGTGTACTGAGCCTAATCGGAACTGAACTCCAGCATATGTGGATGCTTCCAATCAGTTCAAGTATTGAATAACATTCTTTTGTAGACAGTGTGTCTCCTTGTAGGCAGTGTGCCTCCTTTGTGAGCAGTGTGCTTGGGCAGTGAGCCCTAATTGGCAAGTGCCATTTTGTAATTCCTTATTCTTCTAACAGAGAATAATCTTTGGGTTAATCACCCCATGGTTTTCTCCCTTAACAGGGTTTCCACGTCAAAAATACTATGTCATGTGTTTTACATTTCATGTGAATGTTTGCTTTTTGAATTAATACTACATTGATTAATAAGAAAGTTCAAAAAGAAGAAATAATTAGGATAACTGATTCACCCCCCCTCTCAATTATCAACAATTAGTATCAGAGCTAAGTTCCTCCTAATAGAGCCTAACAGCTTGAGGAAGATCTGGGAGTTCAAATGGATGCATATGGTTTAAGGGAGCAACTCAAAACTGCCCTTGAGGATCTTGAACAGTCAAACTCTGAAGTCAATGAATTAAAGGAAAGACTCAAACAGGCTGATGAATTCATGAGAGACCTAAAAGATAAATTAAGTCTCTCTATGAAAAAAAGAAAGGAGCTACTCTAGCAATTGGCAAGACAAAGTGAAGAAAGTAATACAAATGAAGAGTTAACTGAGAAAACTAAGTTATGTGAAAAGTTATCAAAAGAAGTCATTATGGTAAGACATGAAATGGAATTAGGAGTTATAAAGTTTACTCAAGAGATTGAAGAGAAAAGAAAAAATGAAGACAATCTAAGACAATCTCTCAAAGAGAAATCAGAAGATTGCCACCAGATGGATAGGATTATCAGCCATCTTGAATCTGATCTTGAAGATGCTAAAGATAATGAAGAAAAACTTGATGATCAAATTGTCTCTCTCAAAAGGGATCTTCAAATAGCAAATGAATATAAAGAAAAATTCAAGATAAGTTCTGCTCAACTTGAAGTTCTTCTTGGAAGTCAAAAGAAGGCAGATGACAAGTGTGGTTTGGGATATGAGAAAGAAGAAAGCTCTGGATTCGGTCAGAAGAATTTTGGATCAGAAAATCCAAGGAACAGGCCTAGAAGATCTCCGGTAAAACAGCCCAACACTCAAAAATATCCATCTTTCAATGGATACTACCACAGCTGCAATCACTTTGGTCACAAAGCTAATCAGTGCAGAAAGAGAATGAATCAAACTAATTCAACCTTCTCCAGACAATGCTTCAACTGCAAAAGGTATGGACATAAGTCTCATGAATGCAGAAATATGCAAATGGATAAATCATTCAATGGTAGATGCTTTGCATGCAATAGAATAGGTCATATGGCTAATCAATGCAGATCAAGAGTTTATCAGTCAAATATGCAAAGAAATGTTGTTTGCCAAATCTGTAACAGGTCCGGTCATAATGCAAAAGTCTGCAGAAGTAAGAATCAGGACAAAAGAGGTCCGGTATATAATCAGAATCAAGACAAGGGTAAACAAAAGATGAATGCGGATGAAGTTAGGAATGAAATGAACAAGATTTGGGTGAAGAAAAGTTCTGAGAATGTAGAAGTTGGATCCGCACCAGACTCTGGTACTGATATTCCTTCCGGAAATTAAAAGATGAGCTCTGGCTCAGGGGGACACAAAGAAAACCTTGTTCCCCCAGCCAATCAAATGGTGCTAGATTTGGCACAAGATGTGGAGTAAAGGGTTTGTAGATATAAGTCTTAAAATAATCCAGCTAAGATTTCATAGGTCCGCATAAAGATGTGAAGAAGTTGTGATCGATCAAGTAGAACCTATTCCGGGAGATGCTCCGAAATGACAGAAGATTACAAAAAGGTCCGGAGAGATCCGAAAGTAAATTATCTTATTCTGCGGATTGGACAGAGTGTTTGGGATGTCCTTGTGATGTGTCATCTTGATTTATTCATAATTGAAAGATCCGCATAATGTTCATAGATCAGGACTAATCCGGCTCTTCAAGTCATTCGAATAAGGTAAACCGGAAGAATGTAGGTCGAGCATTTATTGCAAATAGATATTAGGGTTTGCGAAGCAATATAAGGGATTTCTCATAAATCACTTGTTCATTCTACACTCAAAAAGAAGCGATAAGTGGAGCTCTGCAACAAAATTCGTCAAGTTCACCGAAAATCACTTGCAGAAGATATTACACACAGAAATCAATCCAACCACTCCGTATAACCAAAGGAGCATAAGGTATTTTCCGTGCAAATATTTTTGAAAAATGGCTACTCCGAATATAGTAAAGATCTTAGATAGGCCCCGACCTGAATTTAAGAAACACCCATACAAGTCATTGGAGGTAGATCCCTTAGGAGCATTCTCTAGTGTTCCTCATGGCATTTTACACACGAAAGACATTAGGGCTTACGTACATGCAAGTATTGAGGAATTTGGGGAATTCAAATTAAGAGATTTCTATCACAAACAACTGATAGATAGTGCTTTTGAGCTTAAACCAGAGTATAAGGGTATCCAAAAGAAACATTTTGATCAATTCATTTATTTCCCCTGCTTTGAAGAAAATGAATGGGTCCGGTACGTATTGAGTAGAATACATGACAACTTCCTATGGCTGAATAGACCCTGCAAGATCACAAAAGAGGCAATTAGGGTAGTAACTGGTCTATACTCTTCCGGAGGGTTACCTATCCTAAAATCTATCAAAAATAACATTGTAACTGAGGCCACCGGATCAAAATTTGATAAGAGGGCAATGACCATTGAAGATATTTCTGATCCGGATATCAAGTTTGCATCTATGATAATAGGATACAAGATTTATCACTCCAGTAGGGAGAATTTTGTATCCGGAGCTGCAGTATATACTGCCTATGAGATGCTGAGGAAGAATGCAGATTATGATCTCTATGAACTTCTTTTAAGCCAATTAATGGAAAATATACAGAAGATCAAAAAGGACAAAAAGAATTCTTTCAAGTATGGTACACTTATATTATGTCTATTTTTCTACTTCATGAATGAGCTGCCCAGATCAAGTGGATGGGTATGGCAGAATGATAAACCTGTAGCAGTCCAGATCAGAGATTATTTACATGGGCTTGGGGATACCAAAGCAAGAAATACAGCCCTGTGGGGATACTTCAAAAACTTCCAAAGCATGATGCAAGTAAGAGAAAGAATTCCCCAGTCTATTGTTGAAAAATACAAAGACTTAGTCTGCTTTATGGTTGATACTGATCAGTGCCTAATGGAGGCAGTAGAGCCAAGGACAGTCTGGATCATGCCCATGGGGTATGAGGTTGATGAACAGATTGTGGAACTACATGTTCAACACATGCTTAGTCAGCCCAAAGATCCAAAGGTAGAAAGGTTTAGAACCTTTGAGGAGCTGAGTGTGAAGATCCATGTGGAACTTAGAGAAATTGAGATAAAGAGGAAGGTGAGAAAAGAAGTAGAGCATATTGCTCAAGGCCTAGGCATCCCAAAGGAGGCACTTGATACCAACCAGGAAAAGAGGTGAAAGGCTGAGGAAGAGAAGAAAGAGGCAGAAAAGAAAAGTAAGAAAAGTACTCCGGTGGAAACCTCAACCCGGACCAGATCATCAAAGGGATCTACACCTGTCACAACCAAAAGCTCAAAAATATCAAAATCAGAAGGTTAGACATCTAGTAAAGGAGAGAAAAGGTCTAAAATAAAAGCCACAAGGGCTTATACAAGTCAGAAAGATGAAGAGGAAACGAAATCAGATGAGGGGGTAAAAGAAATAAAGAAGCAAAAGAAGAAAGGATCCGGTAAACCCTCCACAGGCCAAGACAAGGAAGAAATGGCAGAGGAATTTGTTGAAAAGCCCACCCTGTCTCTAGATAGTGTAATCAAATTAGTCACTGTGGATGGAAACCTTCAACCAATGGCCAAATTCTATGATGACTACAATGAGGCTGACCAAAAGATCCTGCAGGAAGCTACAATCAAGTATCTGAACATCTACAACAAAGCTTTCATTGAAATTATCTCCCTTATTCCTAAGAGTCTAGAGAAGGAGTTGGAAATGAGAAAGGCAAATGCCATGGCAAAAGACCTTGAGATTAGGGAATAGATAGCTATTCAGCTATATCCTTCAATTGATCACAAAATAATGAACATGGTATTCAAAGACTGTAAGGATGAATTCAGGAGCAAAGCAAGGATGAATCAGCCTATGCTTGGTGAGACCGACAAGGTAGCCAAGGACATTGAAGAGATCCTCCGGAATACATTCAAAAGGTTCAACATTCCTATTATAGAGGACTTGGGTGCAGAAACAACTGTGGACTTGGAATCCTCTACTCTGGGAGAAGTGGCCCTTGAACAGACTAGCATCTCTCCTCCGGTTTCCCCTACAGTCTCCGGATCCAAAGAAGAAGAGAAATTACAGGAGAAAGAAGCAGCGGTAAAAGAAAAGGAAGTTGACAGTACCAAGGGTGCAGAGAAAGAGAAGACTCCAACAGAGAAAACCACAACTGATAGTGGTAAGAATGTGGAAGGAGAGAAAATTCCAAAGGACAGTTCCAAGACTGCAGAAGAGAAGAAACATCTGTCTCCGGCAAGAGACACTGTACAAACTGTTCAAAAATTTTTGAGCAAAGAAACAATAGAGATTGATGAACCGGAGCTTCTAAAAGATCCATTCAACTTTGATTCTCTCTCTCTAGTACAGACAATGAAGATAGCTTCATTTGCAAATGTTAAGGCAAATGAAAAACTCCTAAAGTCTCATATGGAAGACTGTGAGTTGATAGAGGCTGCTTCTAGAGTGCTTAAAAAGATAATGCCATCGGTCCAGATAGATCCGACAGCCTCCTCTTCCGGTAATCTCAAAACCTTAGTCAGCAGTGTTGGTACACATTTTGATTCTCTAGAAAAATCAGCTGAAGAAAAGGTCCGGAAGGAGTTTTTGGATAAGAGATTCTCAGAGGTACTAGGATTAATCTCTCATGATAGGAGAAATATGAGTATTGGGATAAAGAGCCTAGAAAATGCTCTTAAGGATGGCGGTGACATTTACAAATTTTGTATCTCCTAGTCAAAAGCAACAGTAGAAATTGAAAAGAAAATAAAAGAGGAACAGGACAAACTATTAAGTTTGTCTCAAAGTTTTGATCCTCTCTTTTCCTCCATAGTGACTCAAGAATGTCAAACTATTGCAATCACAAATGCAATAAAGAACCTTGAGAAGGAAAGGAAGAATATAATTAACCGGATGGGAGAACTTAGAAGGATTATTATCCCTAAGTTAGAAACCATGCATGAGGCCATAAGTGATGCTCAGACTACCGCCCAAACCAATGATCCGACAGATCTCAAGAGGGCAGAAGCTTTTGCATTTTTGTTGAGTGGTCACATTTCAATTTTGGATAGAATGAAACAAAGTTGGGCTACAGAACTGGTCCAATTGAAGACATCCTTTGCAGACATTCTTCAGTTTATGTAAGTATGTAATATTCGGCTAAGTGTAGTAAAAATTTTGAAAATTTTGGTGTGTGGACCCTACCCTTTGCCATTGATGTCAAAGGGAGAGTGAGGAGTAGTGAAAAATGAGGAATCCAACTAAGGGGGAGTTCTAGAAATTGTATATAAAGATAGAGCATTAGCCAAGGGGGAGCATAGTGTAAACACTTAGTCATTTTTTACTAAGTGTTGCCATCAATGCCAAAGGGGGAGATTGTTGGCAAAAGACACTATATGGATTCATGGTTGTTGTCATTGATGGCAACAAAGGTCATCCCACATATCCGCAAGTCATGGTGTGTCTCTACCGGAAGTCAGAATAAAGATTGTTGTGGTCCGGTGAACAAGAACAGAGCATGTGGCAAGGTCCGATAGATTGGTCCGGATCTCTCAGAGGAAGTATCTTGGTGTAGTGCAGATTTGGGGAAGTCAAGAGGACTACCCTAAGTGGTATATTCCAAGGATTTAGCCTCTGGTGATAGATGAGGAAAAATATATGAATAGGTGAGTACCGGATTCCTGAGTGACAGTGTGAATAGAGGAAGAACCGACTGACAGAACATCAGACTACCTTCCGGATGGGTTACTGATGGTGTTAAAGGCTATGAAGGCACGAATCATACTTGGCTGACATGATTAATTATTTCTACAAGTATATGCTTGATCCGCATTACTTGATGTGGTAGGATTCAGCTGACAGATCAGAATTAGTGAAAAGATTGACTATTCCAGGTGCCGACTAGAAAGGTGATGAAATTACTTGTGCGGATATATATGCATGATGGATTTAGTTGTGAGGGGTGGTGTTGTTGTGATGTTGTATGCAAATAAGTGCAGAGCAGAGCAGAAGCAGTAAGAAAGATCCGATATGTGAAAGGAAAGCAGAATACAGAGAAAAGGAAAGATGAAGTGCAGCAGATCAGTGTACTGAGCCTAAACGGAACTGAACTCCAGCATATGTGGATGCTTCCAATCAGTTCAAGTATTGTATAACATTCTTTTGTAGACAGTGTGTCTCCTTGTAGGTAGTGTGCCTCCTTTGTTAGCAGTGTGCTCGAGCAGTGAGCCCTAATTGGCAAGTGCCATTTTGTAATTCCTTATTCTTCTAACAGAGAATAATCTTTGGGTTAATCACCCCGTGGTTTTCTCCCTTAACAGGGTTTCCACGCCAAAAATACTGTGTCATGTGTTTTACATTTCATGTGAATGTTTTCTTTTTGAATTAATACTACATTGATTAATAAGAAAGTTCAAAAAGAAGAAATAATTAGGATAACTGATTCACCCCCCCTCTCAGTTATCAACAGATTTTTAGCGCAAAAGTCGGTAGAAGACATTTTTAGTGCTTTTTGTAGTAGGAGGTGTTTTTAGCACCAGATTTTGAATTGCCCAGGGTGAAAGTATCAATATTATCATTTGAAGACTCTTACATGAAGACTATTATCTGAAGACTATTAGCATCAGAGATCATCAAAGGCATTATCAAGAAGGAAATCACTGCAGAAGGATTACTACTTGAAGGTTCCTCATATCTCAACATCAGAGCATTTTGTTGGTGGTAAAATAATCCCAACTTCATCGCTTAGCACGAAGGATCTTGGGTGAACTTAGTTGCCAAGGGATGGGAATGAATGCAATTGCACACACTTACATTTTCAGGATATGGATGGTTGCATTGGTTATTGTGCTTTGATTCTTTGATAAGGTATCATGCTTTCTCATCTAATGTGTGGGAAACACAGAGATTCTAGGTTTGAACTAAAATTTTATCATTGAAATGCTTTGGAGCATTTTCCTAGCAGAGTCGCTATTTGTTGTGCCTTGCACACATGCCTCATTTTGCCAAATGGAGACCCCCTCTTTTGCTTTGGCTTGGAGTCTCAACCTTTGGTACTTATGATGATGATAAAGTGAATTTATGCTTAGAGTGCATGATTTGTTCCAGATTTGAGTATTTTGCATGTTTGGAGTCATTTGATGTCTTTCATGATTGATTTGGAAGTGTCTTGAGTGGTCTTGTGTTTAAAAAAATAGCCATTTGTTGCCTTCTGCACTGAAATTGGGTGTTACTGCATTTTGTTCCAAATTCCTATGTCACTGGATATTGCCCTTGAAATTGCTTCTGCAGGATGTGTCATGTTGAAATTCCTAGTTTCCAGGTCTTAGAGTTGCAAAATCATCCACTAGGTTTCATTAAGGGGTTCATATACTTTCATCTTGTTGTATGTTCTTGAAGCCCTGATTTGGCAAAGTCTGAAACCGTGAAAATCTTGAAAAATGGCTAAGTCTAAAATCTGGTGGAACCACAAAATTCTAGAATCTACATATGAAATCCTATGGATTTGGATTCTATCTCAAATATCCTAAAAGTATATTTAAAAATATTTAAAGTATAAGAAATTCTATTTTTAAATATACTTTCACCCTAGGCAATTCAAAATCTGGCACTAAAAATGCCTTCTATCGACTTTTGCACTAAATTCACCTCTGACCGACCTCCCTCCAAGCTACCACTAAAGTCATTCAAACCAAAAATCCCCACCGAGACAATTTCAAAGAAAAATGCTAAAAATGCCTTCTATCGACTTTTGCACTAAAAATCGACCTTACCGACTTGCGCTACAATCCACCTTGACCAACCTTATGAGATGCTATTAGTTGGTTCGAGCCCAAACTCACGCAAGTCAGTCACACCCAAAAGTAGCACAAAAGCATTTTGTGCTAAAAATGAACCTCTCTGACCTGCGCTAGAATTGCATTGCACTGACTTTTAGTCGGTAGACCCCAAAACCCATGCTTTTGGTATTTTGGCCTGAAAATTGAGTTTTTCAAGGTGCAAATTGAATTTTCTTGGTGAATTTGAATTGCATATCTATTTTTCAAATCATGATGAATGTTTTACCAAGTTTGTGTGGATTTTTGGCATGTTTTACGACAATTAATGCTACTACACATGAAAAGTCTATGACCCCCAAAAAATATTGCTTTTTACAGAAAAGGCTAGAAAAACATGAAATAAAAGTCTGCAAATGGATCCTAATAACTGCAAAAACTTTCTAGATCAATAAATAGGCCAAATGGGTACTTGAAAATGGAAAAAAATACATAAAATCATGTGAAAATCACTGGATTTAGGAGGTTGTTCATAGAAAAGTAACATTGATAATGAGCTTTTTTTTACTGATCCATGACTACAAATGGACATGTTATGATCCAAATTGATGGAAAATGACTTGTTTATGATGAAATTGATACTTGGTCTTGTTGATTGTAGGTCTAAGAGTACAAAGGAGCTTGTTGGAGCTAATTGGAGCCGTCTTCAAAGGATGAACACACAGAGGTATCTCGCTGAGCCAGAGATGCAGAATCGACATTCTATCAACCAAATTGCTGTTGCACCTATAAGAGAAGATCAGTATAATGTACAAGATGATAAAGATGAGTCTCAAGAACTGGAAGACATTGAAGATCATGCTTCTTTCATGGTAGTTCCTGCAGATCCAATCCAATGTCCAAGACATGCATATAGCTGTCCCAGCAGTCTAGTCATCAATAATCAGTCCAGTAAGCATCTAAGTTGCATATACCTTCACCAAAACACTCCTCTTGGTCCATTCAACACTTGAAATCCTATGAATCCACATCAGCTCAAGTTTTCAAGTGTCATGTGACTCTATTTTGGCTTTATTAGGCCTTAAAAATTGACTTTTCATCATGTACAACAAAATGAGTATCCATTTTGTCTAGATTCAATGTATTTACAAGTTGTATTTTATCTTTTTTCTAAAGGACAAATACAAATCTAAAAATGTAACTAACTGATGTATCCCATTAAATGTCCAGTAATTTGGACCGTTGGTGTCGAGATAATCTCCACTATCCATTAAAAAACTTGGTATGGTGCCTTGCCTATAAAAGGGCCATCCTTTTCTCTCATTTGTAAGTAAGATTAGATATTGAATTGCTGAGACTCTGCCAAATTGTGATCAATACAAAGAAAGTTTTTAAGGTTGCTAGGAATTTGTGTTCTTGTGTTATCCTCTTTGGTTTTCATGGTTCATATCAATCTAAATTTAATTAGTTGTGCTTTTGCAATGATGGGTAAATGTTAAGATATCCGATGAATGCTTTGGTCCATACTATTAGTGCTTGCCAATGGTAAGTTGCTGTGTATAGTTAGACTGGGCCCTATCATTGAATATAGTTCGGTTGCATTCCACTAGTTAAGATGCACCATTGTTTGGGTACTTAATGAGTGAATGCAATTTGAAAATCATAAGGATCCTTTGAAGATTGCATCATTTCTTGCAACATTGTGGGTTTCCTATCCTGGTGAAACAGGGAATGGTTTATTGAAAGTATTTCTCTATCTGCATCATTTTACCCCATTGTGGATGTCACTTAGGATCTCTTATCCCTTCTCTCTCTCCTTTTTCCTTTTGCATTTTATTTATATTAAGTTTGTTAGGTTAGGTTATAAGCAGCATTACATAGATCATTTGCTAAAATTTCAAACTTCACAGTCTAAACCACCTAGGGTTTATGCACTTACATTGCTGCCATCTTTTCATAAACTTTGCATTTCATGTAAGACCCCTTGTTGGCATAGCTAGACATACCACCAAGTCATTCCAAGCAAGCTAAGACCTAGCTGTAGAAACCTTGGAGTAGTCTTACCTAGGATAGGATACTTTTCAAGACAGGTGTGATACCAGCAATCATACCTACATTGTTGTGTGCTAAAACACTCATCAACATCTAGTTTGTGGGGGTATTTACAAGGTCTAAAACAATACTCTCCTCAGTATTATCTATCAAGTGTGACATCTGACCTTCCTCTTGAGACTCACTCTCGGTATTTTGCGAATCGAACCCTAGTGGTCTAGGCCTTGAGCTTTGACAATCATGGTATGTATTTGTTGAGCTATATGTTTGAACCACATCAATACCTTTATCTTCACAAGATAACTCTGAAAGACTCTCCTATTCCCATTCATTAGAGTCTGTTTCACTCCCCTCTTGCAATTTGTGAATTTGCTCAACTAGATTGGTGGTAACCTTTTCTTTTGTATCCTAATTTAAGCATGAATAGATGGTCCTATAATGCTTGAAATGAATTTATACTAATGGACAAGTAGTCTTATTTGTTGTAAGAAACTCCATTAATGGAAGATATTGTCTCATATATATATTATGTTCCATGTACTATTCGTGCAAAAGAGTTGTTGCAACTTAATTGACTATAGAAAAACCTTTCAAGGACAAAGCCCGCCACCATATACATACAAAGATTCATTAATAAATCTGTTACATTAATATATAACCCAACTAACTTCTTAGTCTAACAACATTTTGATATCATAATAGTGCTCAATCTATAAAGACCCTTAAAACCTCTATACAATACATCTAATTTATAGAAAAATGAGAATAAGAATGACAAGTATATTTCGTAAAATCATATTCCCCAAAATTGTGCGCTTCAATAAAAACTTATGCCCCAAGTGTATAGTCAACCTAAAAGTAACTATACTCACATTCCATAGTTGTTAAAAGGATCTCTAGTGACTAATTTCTATATTACTACTTGTGGGTCTCCTTACAAAATTAAAATATGATAACTTGAGTGAGATAGAGTTAATCATAAAATTCACATGCAAAAGAGTCTGAAATACTCATAGCCCAACCTTGGGGTTTATTGTGTTTGCCACTTCCACGTTAATAATTTTATGGACTTACTTAGTATTTGAAGTGATATTATTACAATCTAGGGTTAAACTATCAAGATGAATGTAATAATGATTGCATGACTCAAATGATAAAACAAAGTATTTACTAGAATTTGAACTCACATTTATACTATACAAACTAATGGTCGTATAGAAAGATTAGATTGAGTAATGGAATACATGCTAAGAACACATGCAGCAGCAACAAAGCAATAAGATTTTTTTTAATGTTCTGGAAGAGCGCAATAATCTTGTTAGGAAAAGACATGGGTTTTAGAGCACCACTATCTTATAACTTTATAAAGGAAAAAAAAATTCCAAACGCATAAAATCTCACCAACTGTTTCAATCCGAACTGACTTTTGTCTCCATTTATTAAGGTAAATCCAAATGTAGCAACAGGAGAACCATAGTATTCTAATTACCATGGTGTTTTCACAGATTAGAAAGAGAGCCCACAAAACGTCAAAATAGAAAAATAAAGGGCACTTGAAACCTTTAAAACTTTGACCTTTGTTGGACCAATGCCATGCAATTAAATTATTGTATTGAGATTTGAGTGTATTGTAAAGTAGTGAATATATAAATGGAGAGACTAATGATGGGTGATAATGCGTATCAGGTTGGAGAACGAACATTTAACCAATGTGGGCAAGTTCAAATCTATAAAAACTGTGCCACTACCTTTTCATGAAGTGGACGAGGCTTGATTGATTATGGAAAGATTATTTTATCATGCACTACATTCGCCAGCCCACTGACAATAACATGTTTTTTTTTTCTTTTTCTTTTTCTTGTTTTAGTTATGATGGTGGCCCTCTAGCCTCGCTCCATCATTCTAAATTGAAATGTTCTTGTATAGACAGCGACACCATTTATGCAAGATGAGGGTGCACAGACAGGGCACGTCAACTGTTTGACAAAATGCCTCAAAGAGATGTCATCAAGTGAAATGCAATGATTTCAGAAATGAAGTGCATAGACAAGGCCACATCAGCTGTTTGGCAAAATGCCTCAAAGAAGTGTCACCTCATGGAATGCAGTGATTGCAGGGTGTGCATAAAATGGATTTGTTGAAAAGGAATTAGAAACTTTTAAACAAATGAATCTCACCAGTGTAAAGGAAAATTTCCACTATCCTTGTCATACGTTAAGTAATAACCACTATAAAACAATTATATTTGAAGTAATACAAATATGTATGACGACTAAATTTTACTCACAGTCCACCTATTTTCCTCTAAGGGAGGTACAAAGAAACATTCTAGGTCTGAGATTAATGGATGCATTTCTCAGCATACTGGCTTAGGCTGTAACATTGACCAAAATGTGAATAGAACAGTGTACAAATGTATACACCAGCTGATCAAATCATACAATACGATTTCTGATATAGGCCTGACAATTATGGAAGCTGCCAGATACAGAATGCTAAACAAGCCAAGCTGCAGATTAAGAGGTTATGATGACTGAATTTTATTAGATGTAGTTGTGAATTCCCCAGTACATGTGTATACAAAATGTAGAAGCGTCTACAAAGAATGTGAACTGTTTGATAGAAAGCCTCAAGGAGATGTCCTCTTGTGGACTACAACAATTGTAAGTACTGCATAGAATGGACTTGCCGAAAAGGCATTAAAAACATTCAAGCAATAGAAATTGGTAGTGAAATTTCAAAATCCTTAACTTTTGCCAATGACCTTCACCTTTACGTATGCTAAAAGAAATAATCACAATCATATACACAGGGGATCGGTGCAAGGTTGGAGAAATTGGCTCGGAAGCACAATATTTCTAGATTTAAGACATTTACTTAATGCTGTGGAAGAGGGAAAAAAATAATTATTTCTCTGCCGTGGTAGTGAAAAGTTGGCAATTTCATTTGATTTATTAAACATGCCTCATAGAGCAACTATTAGAGTTGTTAAAGAACCTATTTTCTCTTTTAACAGAAATCTAAACTAGTAAAATAATGCAATAACATATCAAGACATTTCATCAAAATGGGCCTAATACTAAACTGGGGAAGAAAAATTAACACTCATGAAGTTTAAAATGAGCTATTAACAAAATTTGATACATACAAGAAACAAAATAATGGGAGGAAGGGCTTCTCTTACAGAATGCTCCAGCCATGCCTCTAAAACCCAAGTGTCTATCTTCCCTTTGATTTCTCCATCATATTTATAGAAAACTCCACTCTTGTTGTTTAATTATAATGCATCCTCCATTTTCTTTGTTTAATGCTAATGCTTCATCCACCTTCTTTGTTTACTGATAATGCTTCATCCACCTTCTTTGTTTAATGCTAATGCTTCATCCACCTTCTTTGTTTAATGCTAATGCTTCATCCACCTTCTTTGTTTACTGATAATGCTTCATGATAATCTTATCCTCAATTATAATAATCTTATCCTCAATTTTTAATGGTGTCCACATTATTTGTATTTTTAAATTAATCTACATTTTATGTTTTATGTTTTCAAATTTCTAATATTCAAAATTCAAATGTTGTGACATTATTACAATAGTATTTAAATTTGAATTCAAAATTCAAATGTGGGTTGTGACAAATTTCAAATGCACAGAAACAGATAACATATGCGTAGCAAAATGGGTTATATGCATAGAAAGACAAATGCGTAGCATAATGTATCATATGCGTAGTAGGGTGAATTAAATGCGCAGGAAGAATGGATGCACAACAAAATTTGTCATATGTGCAAAAAGGATGATCATATGCGTAGGACTACAATTTTCTTCATAGATGTGCAGAACTGGAACTCGAATGCGCAGAAATGACGTGTTACGACTGTAAGTACACCAAAAACTCAAATTTAAAAGTTAAAAATAGGGCAAGGCTCTTAACCTTGTGGTCATGGGTTCGGGCCCCATGGTGGGTACCAAAATGTGATTGATAGTTTGAAACTACCATAAGAACCTACTAAGATACCACAAATACTCTAGAATTCCTACTCAAATGCAATACATCAATGAAACTAATAAAAATGTAGAAAACATAAGTTATACCTTGCAAATTGATTTATCCCGTGCATTCCATTGTCTCCTATCTTCTCAATGATCTTGTTGATAATGATATTGCTCTCAGAAGTGTACTTCTTTGCTTTCTAAGATGACAAAGAGATGAATGAAATAGTGGATTCAATGTGCAATGTGATAAGCCTACAATGCAACTAAGATAATGATAATGATTTTACTATTGCCATGATGTGGATAATGAGGATAATGATTGTGCAACTAAAGATAATATGCAACTAATGGAGATTATGATGATAATGCAAATGGGAGGGCCAAAGGCACACTTGATTGCTTGATGGAATTTCTGTAGCATGTAAGTACTATAGCTCTTGTGATGATAAAATGGAGGTGAGGAGCTTCCTTTTATAGGCCAAGGAGAGGTCCAATCCAAGTGTCAAAAGATCCACAATGGAGAATAAGTCTTGTCACATGTACGGTCAAGATCAAATTGGTTGCGATGAGGGAGATAAAGGTGGAAGATGTTCCTACTACGATGACAAGGTAGAGGAATACGTGGAACCATAAGCCACATGTCATGATGCTCAAAAGGACCAATGAGATAAAGGTGGAAGACCATGAGAAGAACATGGAGGAAGGAGTTCTTGGTTGTTGGAATGTAAGAGGGAATATAGGATTTAGAAGACAAGTGTCTTGGACCATGTTTGATGGTTGAGAAGAAATAGGACACATGTTGAGGGGATAATTGACTAATTAAATATTAAGAATATTTAATTATTGGAGCAACATGATGAGTTGTCCAATGATGTGTAAGATAACATGGATGAGATGATGTGGATTTTAGACATAGGACTTTGTCTTAGAGGAAATAATTAAATAATTTAGGATTATTTAATTAGGGATGACTTTAGAGAAATTTAGGAATGATTAATTGTTTAGAAGAATATGATGAACGTGAACCAGATAAATAAATTAAGATATTTATTTATTGATAGAAGAATAAGAATAAAATAAATATAAAATATTTATTTAATTTGACTCGAGCTATTTTTAGATGTATACACATACCTTTCACAATATATGTACTAGATGCTTCTCCGATCCATAGAAGTTCTTCCTCTTTCTCTTCCTCTACCACATCCTCTACTATTATAAGGCTCCCCTTGAGATTTATTTGATGAAGAAAAAGGAGTTGTAAATTTTTCTTCAATTCTTACTGTAGACTACAAAGCTTGGACCAAACTCTTCGTAGAACACTGCATACGCTCCTCATGAGATTGCAAAGAGTCTATCAACTCTATAACTTTGAATGTGGTTAGATCTTTACTTTCTTTAATGGCTATGACCACTGGATCAAATTTTGGAGGAAGGGATCTCAAAATCTTTTCTACAATTTTTTGCTCTATGATAGTTTCCCCTTGAGTTTTAAGATGGTTCACAATACTTTGAGTCCTAATGATAAACTCTTGAATAGACTCAACTTTTTTCATCCTTAAATTTTTAAAATCTCTTCGAAGGGTTTGAAGTCTTACCAATCTTACTTTGTCAGATCCTTGGTATGCAGTTTGTAGGGCCTCCCATGCATCCTTTGACTTTGTCATACCAGCTATACAGGGAAAAATTGACATATCCAATGCAGATTGGATAACAAAGAGAGCTCGATTGTCCTTTTTCTTGTCTTCTTTCAACTGAGTCTGTTGATTTGCCATTAAAGCATTCAGAGCATTCTGGTCTGTAGGTTCTGTGTATCCCACTTCTACTAATTCTCAAAGATCTTGGGATAATAGTAGGGTCTTCATCTTTATACTCCAATATTCATAGTTGTCTCCGGCAAACAGCGGAAGCTGGAATGGAAAATTGCCACCATTTACCATTCTGATAATTCTTGGAGAAAACTATTACCTGCTGCCTGAAAAAAAAAATCCTCTCCAACTTGCTCTGATACCAATTGAAGGTAATATAAGTAGCACTTACACTATACTATTAAAACAGATAACAGAAAGAATCACCATAGTCATTAAAAACAATTTATTCTTGTCACATTCATAATTATTTAATATCTTCCCATTCATTATTTGTAAACCATTCATAAATTACCCGTGAGGATAAGATTTTCAGCTCTCTTGTCAATTGTGTCTGCCCCACTGCATTAGAGATGCCGTATTATTAAAAAATCGTACGAAATAAAAGTTTTTGATTGGAATTAAGCTTTTTAATATTCGATGTTTCTGTCTATATCACGTAAATTTTCGCTGGACAGGGCTTTCCAGCCTCTGATTGCAGTGAATGTGATAGTCACTGCACTAACTAAAGTTAAAGAGTATTGAACATCTGTTATAGATATTACTGGACACTTATTGTAATATGTATGTTTTAATTTTTGTTTGAAGAAGAGGTCATGCCCATAATTACACATGACATAAACACAAACTCTCCATGCCTCCACACTGTATTCTTCTCAGACTCTCCAGAAATATTCCCAGAGATTGGTGTTATGTTTGGAAGAGGATTCATGAGGAATTTAAAGACGTTAAGGCCAAGATAAAGTCGTCGTTTAGCAATCCAGGTCAAATAACATTTGCTCTAATCCGATCTTTATTAAACTTCTAATCTGTCCTCAATGGGAGTGATGAGGTTTTGAGTCACTGATTGAATTATAAATGCATTGGACTACAACATGCATCAGGTGGCCCACCTGAATACCCTAACATTGGCTTTACAATATAATAAAAGGCATTCACTAAATGAGTTTGAATGACCAAAGAGTGTAAGGTGTAGATTCATTCCCCGGAGCTTGGGGTGCATTTCATCTCCGACCAGAGTTATATGAGCTACTCTAGGCAATTTCAAAAAAAGGACATGGTCTTGAATCTTCTTGGAAACTTAATGGGAGTCATGAAGTTCTCAGTTATTTGAGTTATAAACGTGCACGGTCTAGAGTCTTCTTGAAACTTAATAGCAGGTAAAGTTATAAACGTTTTATGAAATCTGTATGTATTCTAACTACCTTTATTGACTGAGTTTTGGTTGATGCACAAAGCCACAATATCTGATTTAGCCTTTAAAGTGAATTTTAAAATATTCTCATACATTTATGATAATCTAAATTCTCTCATTAACCATGGCCTCAGTGAGAGATGCAGAATGCTCAACAGAGGCATGTTTGGCATTGGAATGAAGATTGTTCTCATAGAAAAGATGTGTCCTTTAGATTTAGATAAAGACCCTTTTCTGAAATCTTAATTATGATGAATAATTGCTCTTATTGTCTAATGAACTTAGCCCATTCAACCACCTTACTACAGAAGTCCATAGTTGTGACCACACTACAATCAGGCTCTTTCTATGTCGTTCTCAGTCTCATTTAAAAGTTATAATACTGAATCTGAACTTGTTACTAATTTGCAATTAACACATATTTGACTTATAAACTTAAATGGTAATTACAAATTAATAATAATAATATACTTTAATCAGCCGAATCAAAAGGAATAAAGACACCTCACCAACTGAAATTGACGACTTCATTACAACAGATTTAAGTTTCCAGGGATATGGGTTGACAATGTTAAGCTGGTTTGTTTGAATGACGACCACTTCACAGCCGAATACCAAAGCGAAAGTGAGGATTTATTTGAAGTCTGCTCAAAGTCAACATCATAATGAGGACTAACACTTAAAATCCACTGTCAGATGAGACCCCTTACCTATTGTACCTATTGAGAAGGCTATTCTTAAACATTATCCACTTTAGATCAATTTTGACCAATAAAAATAGGACAAATATTTACCAATTTTTGTTATAAATGAGTTGTAAAATTGCTATTGATTGTTTGACCATTGAAATGGATGATGTTTAAGTAGAGTGATTGAGAACAACGTGCCTAAATTTAATCTCTTTAAGCAATTGCATACATTTTCAAGGAGAAGATTCCACGGTCTTATTTGACCATTGAAATGGATGATGTTTAAGTAGAGTGATTGAGAACAACGTGCCTAGATTTAATCTCTTTAAAAAATTGCACGCGTTTTCAAGGAGAAGACTCCACGGTCTACATTTCCAATCCTCTCCATAGCAGCCTTCCCATCTTGTCAATGTTGAAGGCTTCATCCATAGTTCCTGCCCTCAGACAAATAACTTATGAATCCATTAAATTATATTATCTTGATGTTTTGAATCAATCAAAATTAAAAAAAATAATAATTTGTTTTGAATCAATCGAAATTAAAAAATATAATTTTTTTTTACCATGTCTAGTGTTACAATTTGCAATTTTTCTTTTCAAATTGTAAATAATCATTTTAACTGTCTTTCAATTGGCTAATATGTTTATTCTCTATACAAGCAGTCTTATTATATACCAATTTTCTCCAAAGTTCCGAATATCTTGTAAGTCATTCTTGTCACATTCATAATCTTATTTAATATCTTCTCATTCATTATTGTAAATCATTCATAATCTTATTTAATATCTTCTCATTCATTATTGTAAATCATTCATAAATTCCCCACAAGAATCAGATTTTCAGCTCTTTTGTCAATTAAAATTAATTTGAGTTAAGCAAGACAACGCGGTATTCTGTCTGTCCCACTGCATTAGAGAGGGCGTACTATTCAAAAATCGTACGATTTAAAAGTATTTGATTGGAATTAAGCTTTTACTATTCAATGTTTTGTCTATATCACGTAAATTTTCGCTAGACAGGGCTTTCCATCCTCTGATTGCAGTGAATGTGATAGTCACTGCACTAACTAAAGTTAAAGAGTATTGAACATCTGTTATAGATATTACTCGACACTTGTAATATGTATGATTTAATCTTTGTTTGAAGAAGATGTCATGTCCATAATTACACGACATAAACACAAATATAACAATTTTTTTGAATAAACATTTATATCTTGTTTTTTTGTCATACTATAATTTTTGTAATCATAAGCACTCAATGATGTTGAGTGTGCAACGTAAACGAAGAACACATCACATAATGCGAGGGAAGGAATCTCAAGTGGATGGGTGATGTAGAATCCATTCTGCATACCCTGCAATGATGATGTCAATCTAATCAGGGTATGGCGTCACCTCTCATGATGTCTCAAGAGGGAACCTCCATGAAGTAGTCTCCCTTTAGGTTTTTAGGTGAAGATAGAATTGATCATGCTTCCTGGCAGGGCCTAAATTTGATGGTCGATCCTGCCTGTCAAGCAATTTTTTTGTGACGGTTATTTATTTGAAGTTGCCTTTCAAATATTAAAGTCTACCTATTTTAGGAAAAATATACCTAAACTAAAAATATATATATAAGATTAAGTACATAGAAAATTTGACAGTTTACTTGAAATCTTACCTTTCAAGTGATACGGTCTTCCTAAAATTTTAATTGTATTTTAAGGCTAAAATGACTAAATACGGCCATCAAATTTAAGCCCTGCTTCCCAGGCATGACCTAAAATCTTATAACTAAAATAAATTCCTAGTCATGCAAGAGGATTACTTGAATGCATGAGAATAATTAAATATTTTTAGAAATATTTATTAAATATTGTCAAAAAGAAAATAGGATGAAAACTCACCACATTCACATTATCGGCTTAAAATTTAAAACCCAAACCACATTACAACTAATAAGCTAGAAAGGTTTCAATCAGTAATTTTAATATGATTTTAATTAATCATTATTAATTTATACTACTCTATTTGAAAAAGAACAGTAACTTCAATTAGTGTGGGGTTATCTTCATGCCATAAAACGAAAAGGGTACAAACCCTTATAAGGAGGACTATGAGATATGTCTTGAACATGTTAAGGTCATAGTTTTGAGAGAGATCAAAACCTTTCTAAGGTAATAATGAGGATTATTAACTCTGCTCTTGTGACTTGTAAGACTTATAGTGTGATCTATAGTTGGAGTATGACCAATGGTGTATGGAAATCCTTAGCTATCATATGATGGATATGAAATTTGAATCATGTGGATGGCATAGTGTAACATAGAAATCTACGTATCTTCGTAATTTTACGTTGTGTTTTGACTCAACTTGGTGTCCACTCTTGTAGTATGTTTCTAGGGCCACTTGAGCCTAACCTTGGCCTATTTTCCTGTAAATGATGAAATTGGAATGCAAAGGTGACAATAAAAATCAAAGATTCATATCCAAAATCAATCATAACTCAAAGAATAATCAAGAGCATAACCTAAATCCATAATGGATAAATAATAAAAGATGTCACCGCTTGATATTTATTGCTTGGAATTAATGTGGATTGCTCAAATATGTAGCATAACCATGTTGCAATGATGGATGAATGTGAATGCTCAAAGTGCTCAATGGATGCAAGGTGCGAAGTTGCTCAACGAATGCTCAAAGCTTAATATGGAGATGTGAATGCCAAAAGCTCAAAGTTCGTGGAGGGTTTGCGAGATGGAGAATGAACATATTTATAGTTTTCAGAGGATATTGATCAATGGTGGAGAAAAATAGAATGAATCAATGGATGAGATAAATTGAGAGGGCATGAAGAATGTGCAAGTTACATGTGTCCATGAAAAAAACTTGTTTTAAAGAGTTAATTGCTTTCATGGATAATATAATTGATTTTTCTATTTAATGAATTGTTTGATAACAATAAAGATTTGAAAGCTAAGTTAACTCAATGTTTGATTTACTTTTTGACATGCAAATGGATTTAAAGACAAAGGATTAAATAATAAATTATTTAATTCGTGTGCATGATAGAAGAAAGCAAATAAATAAAAGATTTGATTATACTTATTTGTGAAAGAAGAAAATAGAAAAGCCAACTAAATAAATTATTTTAATTTATTTAATTGTGAAGGAAATATTAGCTAATTAAATAATTAAAAATTATTTAATTAGTGTGGATAAGAAGAATAAAATTGATGAATTAATTACATAATAGAATTATTTAATTAATGTGAAATGAGAGTTGAAATAGATAATTTAATTAAATAATTAAAAATATTTAATTAAAGTGGAATAGAAGAATAAAGTTGATGAAATGTAAGATTTAATCAAATAATCTAGAAATCATTTAATTAATATTGCATAGAATAATTAAATGAAAAGATGATGTAAATGGCGAGATAATAATGCATTAGTCATTTTTAGGTGTCTACATTTTGCCCCTCTTTGAGACAATGTGTTTTATAGCATTGTTTCAAAAAATTGATAATGATGTGAAAATATTGTTAATAGTTGTGCCCTCAATGTAACTAGGGATAGAGGTAGGGTGCCCCCTCGAGAGGTCAACCAGGAAAAAAGAAATAATTTCTGGTGGACTCTCGATAGGAAGGATAGGCTTGGTGAAGAAGAACAGAGTGGATTTGACGGAACAACGGATGCGAAGGCTAACAAGATGAAGAAATAAGGTATAAATGACAAAGAATTAGGGATTTGGGGGGAAGAATTAGGTTGGGATGGCTACAAACAGGAAATGGGGGGTCACTTTCAAGTCATTTGCACTCTCACTAGTCATTATTTTTCTCTTAGTGCTTAGGAGATCCTTAGAGCCAAGAACACAGAGTAGTTTGTAGAGATGTCAAGGATTCCTAGGGCAGATCATTAAGCAGAGCAAGTGCAGACTCATGGGCAGCCAACTAGAGCACCTGCAATAGTATATACCTATCCTTTAGTTTCCTAGTGCATTTATTAGGTGTATTTATGATGTGTAGAAGTAGGTAGATTAGGACATAATTAGAAGCACAATTGTAGGTAGAATGACACATGTGATAGGTAATTTGGCACTTTTGATGTGAAATGGTGCATATGATGAGCACAACTACGCTTTTACAGAAATAGATCACAAGTGATGTACTTAGGACTAGGGTAGGAAATGCACAAATGATGTTTAGTTTAGCACAAACAATTGATAAAATGGCGCATTTGAAAAATGAGTGGCAATTGATAGGTAAAAGTGTGCTATTGATTGACAAAATGGCACAAATGATTAGCTAGTGATATGTTAGTAGTTTAGTGTTAATTATTGCAGATGCATGCTAATGATAGACAAATATGAGCATATGAAAAGAAGAATGGTGCTTGTGAAAAATTGAGCCACAAATGATTGGCAGATGAGCGCATTTGAAGGCTAGAATGGTGCAGGTGATGGTAGTTAGGTACTAATGAAAAAAAGAGGTCACTAGCGAAAAATAGGGCCGCTTTTGATGCAAATAGGTTTCTCAGGATTTTGCAAATTAGCTAACAAATGGTTTGCGATGATTGCAGGTTGTACTTCCACCATTGATTTTGCTAGAGTGGCATCCTGCGATGATGGATCTCGTAGCTGACTTAGATGTGGAGGTGGTTCTATTCCTTGATGTGATGGGTTTATGTTATGTTGCACATATGCCACAGATTAGAGCACATCGGGCCATGATGATTGCATTGGTCGAGCAGTGGTATAGTGAGCATAACTCATTATTACTATTGGCTAGAGAGGTTACCATTGCTCTTGAGGATATATGGAGGATTTTGCTCATCCCCATAAATGGAGAGCGAGTGGTTTATGACAAGGATACTATTGAGAGTACATTGGCAAGAATCTTGATGACACATGACTTGGGGATTAAGGACGGGGAGATATGACCTAGCCAGATGTGAGCTAGATTTGATAGATTGTAGTTGTTTCTAGCTAGATTGATTAGCAGAGTGTTGATGCCTGATCGATGCTCCTGAGGATTTTCTATTGGATGGGGGCAAGTAATTGAGGGGATGTTGAGCGAGGGCATAGTATATGCTTGGGGCCCTTGCATGCTAGGACAAATTTATCATGATATGCATCAAGTTGTCTACAGATATGAATCTAGTCTAGTAGCAAGAGTGACATTGCTTCATGTGTGGGCTTGGGAGCACATAACTATTACTCAGCCGATCTCTGTATGGAGGAGAGGACCAGGGTAGCCTTTTGTGTATCTATATGAGGGATCCATGACATAGCGGCGGTTAGGAGAGCTCACATACTAGAGGTAGGTTCTTGATGAGATAGATATTATCATTTGGAGACCTTGGGGAGATTGTAAGATTTGGGTCAATGACGTCAATTGAGCATCTGCTATACTATCAATAGGTGAGGTATCTCTTTGGTTGGACCTATTACATTATCGAGAGAGATATGACAGATAGAGTATTATGACAGTTTGGCCTACCATAGCAAGTACTCATTCAGGAGGCCATATTTGCTAGGACATAGCGGGAGGTACCAGAGTGGGGCTTGGAGATAGTAGTGGAGACAACTTTGGCTGATTTTGATGCTCTAGCTTTTGTGTAGTGGGATCTAGTGGGAGGAGGGCATGATCTAGGTACGACCCCAGAGTATGACACGTGGTGGTTGGCACACAGGCTAGTGTGACTGACAACACTGGGAGAGGTAGCAGGGTGACAGAGGCCAGTAGGAGAGTTGGGAACAAGGGGATTAGTGGTGGATCTAGGGCGTGGTCATCGCCAGAGGCAAAGAGTGGAAGAGGCGGTAGTGGAGGAGGCACCACAAGTGGTGGCAAAGGATATTCTAATGAAGGAGGTGAGAGAGGAGGATGTAGATGCAGACCAACAAAATGTGGAGATGGGATTGCTTGAGATGGGAGTGCTAGGAGACAAGGAGGAGGATATGGGCATGAGGCTTGTGAGGGCCTTATCAAAGAGAGATGTAGTGTAGCTAGAGGTAGAGTGGTTACAAGGGTTACTGCAACATACCATCTTTGAGAGGGACGCAGAGATATATCAGTGGCAGTAGGCAGAGCTTGTGGCAATGAGGCTTTGACATGAGAGGGATTAGGTCTGAGAGGCCTTGCAGACATAGCAATAGACAGAGGCACTTGACACTGGAGAGATGGCTCAGATTATGATTGAGATGGATGGAGTTGTGGCCCTGAGACTAAGGGAGGAGTCATAGATACAAAGATATAGGTAGGAGAGAGACTCTGCCAGGACAGTCATCAGGGTGGACTAGCCAACAATGGCACTAGTGTCAGAGCTCTCTAGGGTACAATAGGACATTGTGAGGATCATGAAATAGACAGAGTATTACAGAGGATTGTATTAGAGTGTGGTGCCTCTAGATCAACGTTAGCTGTCAGCCAAGGGCTTTAGTGAGCACCAGGGCCACCGCCACCATGACCAACAGGGACACAAAATCCTCCTATAAGACCACAACCATTAGGGGGAGGGGTAGAGTCTTTAGAGGGGAGATCAACATGATGTACTCCTATTGTATATTTGTGTAGACATTTGTATTTATTGATGGTTATGAAGATGATGTATATGTATGACATGATGATGGCTTTAGTCTCTTGTATATATTTGTATATTTGTGGCTCATGTAGCCTATTTGTATAGACATGTACCTGACACATTGATTTTTTTAGATATATGAGATGTGAAATGGTGTTGATGGTGCATATGATGTGATTGTGATGTTTATGATGCTTATATTTTCTATATGATGATGATGATGACATAGATGACATTATTGTGATGATGGATTTTAATGATGTATGCATTTTATGATGTTATGTATAGATATGATGTAGTAGATAATGTGCTTATTTATGCTATGAATAGATGGATGATGCTTATAATGCTATGGATATATGATACTTAACAATATGTATTTTGTAGGATTTTCATGGATACAATAGGATGATATGGTGATGTATGGATGAATTGTTAGTAGAGGAAAAGATGTAGGATATAGAAGAATATAATAGTTGATCAAACTTGTGAAAGATATAGATCTTTGTTAAGATATATGGGGAGATGGATGGGATGATTTTGCTTTTGGCTATGCTAAAAAATGTAAAGAGGAATCCTTATTTTGATATAGCAAATGTATATTATGCACCAAGGTATGAGGAACCAGGGTGACGATGTATCCAATGCATGAACGTTGACTCTACAAACAAAAGGTTTGTCCTTATTCATACCAAACATAATAGAACCTTGTTGGAAACATGATTGGAAGATAGTCTTAGTGCATGATGATTCTAATGCATAGAAGGTACTTGAATGACCTTAGATACAAAGGATATTGCTTATGCAAGAACTTATTCCAACATATACAAGATAAATATTAGCCCTGGTAGGATAACAAGAACATCCCACAAACACAACATATGAAAGCAATGACAATGCCATTGTCCATACTTCTCATAACACACCAAGATATAGAAAGATCAAGGTGGTCTTGAATAAGCATTAGATAGAGACAAAATATAAATCAAAATAAATCGACCAACTGACAAAACAAATACACAACCATCATATCTCTTGCCAAAGAGGGTGGTCATACTAGATAAGGCCTTATTGTAGGAAGGATATATACATTAAAGACTTTAGATTTGAATCATGGATTAGTTGAATAGGAAATTGGTACATGTGGGCAAATACACGGCTTCAAGAGTAGTCTTTCACTTCTGATTTGGTAAGTACTTAAGTTAGTCAAGTCGGGGTCATAGGCGAATAGGATGGATTGTAATAGATGGAAGAAGTGAGTACTTGAGTTTTATTATGGATTATGGTAGGTGGGAAATTTTATTATGGAAATGTGTGGAAAATGGAAATTCCTCTATTGACAACAAGGATTCAATCCTAGAAACTAGGTTAAGAAAAGATGTCCCTAGTTAGGTACATGATTTATTATGCAATGGGATGGATGGAATCATATTATCGGATGAAGTGCGATGGGTAACAATAAATACTGACAATGATCAAGCCATGATAGGTGGGTGGATGGAAATTTTTAGGTGAAGACTTTATTATGGTGGATGGATGGAAAGATTTTATTATGGAGCGGAGTGGGCGATATAGATAAGAACCTAATAGATGGTGGATGCTAACAACTACACATAGCACCTGAAATAGGTTTTCATTATGGTACTTTCCCAAGGTGCCTATTTTCTAGGTTTTCACCATTGGAAGGATTTTATTTTTGTATTTCTCTAGCTTTTTTATTTTTTGTATTTTTTTACATTTTTTTTTTGTATTTTCTGATTTTTTTGTTTTTTTTTAAATTTTGTGATTGGGATACTCTGAGGATCAGACATAGAACTTCTTAAGATGAATATTGTTGATGGGTTCATCTAGAGGTACTCCTTCAAGTGTAGCAAGTTGATAGGCTCATGATCCATAGAATGTTGTAACAACAAAAGGCCCTAATCAGTTAGGCTCAAACTTTCCTTTCTTGTCCCAATCTTGTTGATTCTTCTGATTCTCTTTTAGGATTAGATCAACAATCTCAAATTTCCAAGCCTTGAGATCTTCTTGTTATAACTATGACGAAGGTGCTTTTGGTAAACCTGTAGATGATTAAGTGTTGTGAGACACCTCTCATCGAGTAACTCTAGCTCATGTGACCTGGAAACTCAGTATTCTTCTCCATCAATAAGATGCTGCAAAGAGACTTTGAGAGAAGGAAGCTTGACCTTGATAGGAAAAATAGCTTTGGTATCATATACTAATGAATATGGAGTAGCACTAGTGGGTGTATGGATACTTGTGTGATAGGTTAGTTTGTGCATAATATGGAGTAGAAAAATGGTGCTGGATATGGAATTGGGTGCATAAGGCGTGAACTTCCTAGTTTTTGAATGGTCTACCATTATCAATGACAATGGCCAGGGGGATACCATACCAACAGATACTATAATGTAGGATGAATTTAGCAATCTGTTTACTAGTTATGTAAGTCATTGGAATGGCTTCTACCCACTTTGTGAAATATTTGGTGGCAGTGATAATGAACTTATGGCCACTGGATGAGGATGGATGGATTTTGCCTATGAGGTAGAGCCCCCACTATGAGAATCGCCAAGGAGTAGTAATAGGTTGTAATGTTTGTGTTGGTGCATGAATCAAATCTCTGTGTTGCTGACATTGAAGACATTTCTTAGAAAATTATTGTGCATATTGTTCCATAGTTGGCCAATAGTACACTATATGCAGCAACTTCTTAGAAAGTGTTGGGCCGGTAGAATGTGCCCCACAGACACCTTTGTGTACCTCTCATACAACAATGTTAGCCTCTTCTGAGTTAAGACATCTAAGAAGGATACTATCAAGACTCTATTGGTATAAGGCATCACCGAGAATGGTAAAACAAGAACAACGATGGATAAATATTTTCTTTTGGGTGCTAATTAAGTTGGGTGGAAGGGTATTTCTATGAAGGTAATTGTATATGTCTTGATACCAAGGAGAATTGGGACAAACAAGTTCGCATATAAACTTAGTTTGTGGAACATCAAAAGTCAGGATCAATAGTTGTTCAAGGTAAGAAGTCACATATAATAGTGAGAAAAAAAAGAAAAAGCTGCTTGTTATCAATAGAAAGTTTAAATTGCCCCAAATGTTCAACAACTTTGTTGAACCTCTCTTTATGCTAAAAAGAATTGATAAGTAGCTTATGTAAATGGGTAGAAACCTACACTATTTGAGAATAACTCTTTGAAATCAAACATAAGTAGTCTTGGAAGCCACTATAAAATTAAAAACTTAGAGAGATCCAATCCATAGGCCAGAGGAAGTTTGCCTCAAAGAAACTCTGAATTTCTCAAGTGGTAAATGCTACCAATCACATCATACATATTAAAAGTTAAATAGTGAGAGTCCTATTTAGAAAATATAAGTTAGAAACTAGTTGATGTTTAAGTACAGGCTTTCTAAAGACCCTCAAGTTAGCAAATTTGTGAAGATCCAATTAAGAAAAGCATACTTCAAACTTAAAACATGAAATTTGTCAACAACCTCATGAATAAAGACATAATTAAAACCAAAGAAATTGTTGGAAGTTATTATAATCTACAATCAATAAATGCAGTCTACCTCGCATCAGATTTGGGGATCTCCTCAATCTACCCCAAGCAACCAATTTTCCTGCCAACATTTATGATGGTAATTATTTTGAATTTGTTTGAGCACCAATTTTTTGGCAAGGAATTAGAATGAGACAAAAGAGGAAGAACAAAATCATATGGTGAGAATAGAGAGAGAAGAACAGAGCATGTGTAAGCCTACAGGAGCAAATGGTTAGAAGAATATAGCAAAAGGAATGTTCCAACAGAGAATAGAGTGCAGCAGTACAATGTAGTAGAATAGTGAACTTTAGAGTCAGTAGACAACCCTAGATTGGTATACACAGCCAGCTCTAGAGATGGAATGAATAGAAACTCCAGAGATAGGGGCAAATAATAAATAGAGCAACAACTCTGCACTAAGTTTGTATCAAGTTTTGAATGTATTTTTTAAAGGAAAATATAAATATAAATTCCTATTTTTGAATCTTTTGTTTGCTCTCTTTCTCTTGTGTTTGTGTTTGTCTTTCTTATCCACATTGCTATAGAAATTTGTTTGGATAGAATTCCTCCTACCTGCTAACAAGTGGTATTATCTAGCCCTATTTTTCTGAGCAGTTAGAAATCTTTTGTGGGTGTTTTGAAAAAGCCATAGATTCTCTAGGCACTAATTAGTCTTCTCCAAACTATGAAGAATGGTAGGTGGGGACAACAAAGGTTGGTAGCAGCTACCAAACTTTGATAGACAGAACTATGATATCTAGGCTAAGAAAATGAAGACTATATTGGTTGCAAATGACCTATGGGAGCAGGTCATTAATGGTTTCATAGATACTATAGACCAAGCAGCCTATGCAGCCCTATCAAATGCCTAAAGGAATCAGTTGAAAGAAACAAGGATGAAGAATGCAAAATCCCTCAGTTTGGTTGAGGCAGCCTTGACAGAGGCTATTTTCCCTGGCATTATAGCAACAAACTACTCAAAACAGGTGTGGGGAATACTCCAAAACAACTATAAGGGGACTGACAAGGCGAGATTGGTAAATCTCTAGCTGCTAAGGAGAGATTTTGAGACCTTGCAAATGAAGGACGACAAGTCTATTTTTTATTTCCATATTAGGGTTTCTATCTTGATTAATCAGCTAAGAATTAATGGAGAAACTATGGAAGATCAAAGGAATATTGAAAAAATCCTAAGGAGTCTACCTTCTAGATTTGACCCTATTGTCATAGCCATTACAGAGGCCAAGGACCTGTCCAAGATGATAGTTGATGAGTTGATGGGTTCACTACAAACCCATGAGTAGTGGTTGAATAGATCTTCTCCTTCCCTAGAGAAACCCTTCAAGGCTCAAACCAATGCAAGAGGTAGGGGAAGAGGAAGAAATACCTCAGAGGTAGAGGTCAAAGAGGTAAAGGAAGAAGCAACTCCGGAAGAGGAGTTTCAAACAACCAAGAGGAGGCAAGCACCTCACAACCATCCTACCAAGACAAGAAGAAGAAGAACAGTTCCACTTAGAGGTATGACAAAGTAATGTTCAATGTTATTACTATCATAAGTTTGGTCATTATGCTAGTGAGTGTGGGAAGAAACAATGTGACCATGGGAGCCAAAATGCTAATCTAGCAAATGAGAACAAGGCTAAAAATGAAAAACAATCAAATGTATTTATTGTTTGCAACCTTGTTGAGCAGAGTAGTGATGAAGTATGGTATTTAGACAACACTTGTAGCAACCACATGAGTGTTAACAAAAATTTCTTTGCCTTTATAGATAGAAACATAAAAACATAAATCAAAATGGGAAACAATGAAAAAGTCCCCATCATGGGAAAAGGTACAATCAACATCCAAACCAAGAATGGTGAAAAGAGGAAGATCCAAGATGTCTATTATGCCCCTAGCATAAAACATAACCTATTGAGCATTGGACAAATGGTCCAAAATGGTTATAAAATCCTGATGGAGAATGGAGAGTGCATGATATTTGACAAAGGAGGCAGCAAGAAAGTGATTGCTATAGTGTAGATGACAAGAAACATAATGTCTCCTCTTAGGATGCATATTGAAACTTTGGTGCTATCTCTTGAGCTATCTCTCGTGCTAACTTTGGCATAGTTTCCACCACTATCTCTAGTGCTCATAGCAGTGGGACAACAATCTACCTTCATGACAGTCATCAAAGACCCATCCAAACTTTGGCATTTGAGGAATGGGCACTTAAGTTTTTCTGGTTTGAGTTTATTGTCCAAGAAAGGCATGGTTAGAGGGCTACCATCTATTGTAGAAGCTGATGGAAAATGTGAAGCCTTCATTTTAGGAAAGTAGCATAGGCAACCCTTTCAATTAGGGTATTCTAGGAGAGAAAAAGAACCATTGGAGATGGTGCACTCAGATTTGTGTGGGCCCATGAAAACCCACACCTTGCCTGGAAATTCTTATTTCATGACATTCATAGATGATTACAGTAGAAAAATCTGGGTTTATTTTTTGAAAAACAAATTAGAAGCCTTCAAGAAATTCAAATGGTTTAAGGCCTCAGTTGAAGAGAAAAGAGACCACTATATCAAAGCCCTAAGAATGAGTAGAGGGGGAGAATATATTTCCAAGGAATTTTTGAATTTCTACAGGAATGAAGGCATAGAAAATAGTTTACAACTAGGTATACTCCATAGAAAAATGGAGTGGCTAATAGGAAAAACAGAACCATTCAAGAGATGTTAGCAAGCATGCTAAAAGCAAAAGGATTGTCACATGATTTTTGGGGTGAAGTTGTAGAAACAATAGTTTACCTATTGAATAGGTGCCCTACAAAGGCTTTTTGTGATAGGATTCCACAAGACGCATGGACAAACAACAAATGGAGTGTTAAACACCTAAGAATCTTTGAGTGTGTGGCATATGCATTTGTGCCAAAGGAGAATAGGTAGAAATTTGATGATAGAGGTAAAAAATGTATTTTCATAGGCTATAGTGAAGAGTCAAAAGCCTACAAATTATATAATCCCATCACCAAAAAGGTTTTGATTAGCAGAGACATTGAGTTCATTGAGAATGAAGCATGGGATGGAACAGTGGACAACACTAAAGGTATTTCAGTGACAATACCCCTTGAAGATGAAGAAGCTTTGAAGGACAGCAACTTCGGAGGATCTCTAGAGAGAAGCATCTTAGAGAGAAACTATCGTAGAGCTTTGGAAAATAGTAGCTCTGGAGGTGTTCAATAGAACAACAGCTCCAAAGGTGGACAATAGTGCAGCAACTCTGGAGATCAGCAACTCTAGAGGTCTGCAACACCAGAGATTAGCAACTCCATAGTTTAGTAGAGCAGCAGCTCTGGAGGTCAGCAGTACAGTAGCTCATGAGGTCAGAACAACAATAGCTCTGGGGGCAATTTAGACCCTACACTTGCATCATTGATGCTATGTAAGACAAGGAGTGTGAGGGAGATATATGACAACACAAGGTATGTTGATTTTGATGAGAATTTAGATTTTGCATTATATTTGTATAGTGATCCAATGCATTTTGAGGAGGTTATGAATGAGGAGAAATGGTGTAAGGCTATGGATGAGGAGTTGGATGCTATAGAGAGAAATTACACATGGTAGCTAACTAATTTACCCAAGGGTAAACAAGTGATTGGAGTTAAGTGGGTCTATAAGACCAAGTGTACAGCTGAAGGAAACATTGAAAGACATAAGGCAAGGCTAGTTGTTAAAGGGTATAAACAACAGTTTGGAAGACATTATGATGAGACATATGCACTAGTTGCAAGGTTGGAAATAGTTCAGGCAGTCATAGCAATAGTAGCCCAACAAAAATAGAAGGTGTATCAAATGGACATGAAGTCAGCCTTCTTGAATGGAGTGTTGAAAGAAGAAGTGTATGTGGAGCAACCACCTAGCTATGAAGTCCCAGTGCAAGAGAACAAAGTATATAGGCTTCAGAAATCCCTCTATGGGATGAAACAAGCACCTAGGGCATGGTATGATATAATAGACTCATATCTAGTTAGCAATGGTATTAGCAAAAGTAGCAGTGAGCCCACACTTTACATCAAAGTAGCTCAAGGTAATATTTTGATTGTTGTTTTGTATGTAGATGATCTGATTTTCAACTGGAAATAATGATCTCTTCATTTTTTATTTCAAATAGGTAATAAAGAATGAGTTTGAGATGACAAACTTAGGTCTATTGAAGTATTTTCTAGGCATTGAGGTCTAACAAATAGAGCATGGCATATTCATTTCACAAACTAACTATGTCAAACATATTTTGAAGAGATTTAAAATGCAGGACAACAAGCCTACCCCAACACCAACAGCTACAGGTCTAAAACTGAGTAAAGAGGACAACAACAATGAGGTAAACTGAACCCTCTACAAAAGCATGGTTGGAAGCCTCATGTACTTGATAGCTACTAGGCCTAATTTGATGTATGCAATAAGCCTGATTTCTAGGTTCATGTAGAAACATAAGGACACACACTGATAAGAAGGAAAGAGGTTGAGATATGTGAATTGCACAATAGGTTATGACATCTTGTATGGTGCATCCATTGAATTTAAGAGCTAGCTGGTTTCACAGATAGTGATTGGGCAGGTAATGTAGATGACAGGAAGAGCACATTGAGATATGTATTCCAAATGGGTTTAGGTGTAATTTCATGGGCATCCAAGAAGCAACCCATTGTCTCTCTCTCCACACTGGTAGAAGTTGATTATATTACAACAAATGTAGCAGCATACATGTCAGGCTATTTGGTTGAGAAGAATCCTTGCAAATTTGAATGAGTAGTAAGGAGATGGTACAAAGATTCATTGTGACAATGTTTCATCAATAACTCTAACAAATAATCCAGTCTTCCATGGATGAAGGAAACACATTGAGATATGTTACCACTTCATAAGGGAGTTGGTAGAACGTGGTGAGATTGAACTTCAATATTGTAGATCCAAGCAGCAGCTCACTGATATTTTTACCAAGGCATTGCTAAAAGATTGTTTTGAACACGTATGAGCTAGGGGTGGTATTATAGATAGATCTAGAGGTGCAGCTTCAGAAAAAAGACATTCATAATAGAGCTCTAGAGATGCTCCAGAGTTACAATAGAGCTCCAGAGGTTCAACTCTAGAAAGTCAGTGTAGCTCTGAAGTGCTTTGCAGATGCAGAAACAGAGCTCTGGAGATACAAGAAATCAACTCCAGAGATGTAAGAAAAATGATCCGAAGATTTAGAATGGTGCTCCAGAGGTGGTTCATTTGAAATGACATAAACAACTCTAGAGATCTGCTCTAGAAAGGTCTACAACTATGGAGACTAGTAGCTCCATAGTTTAGCAAAGCAGCATCTCCGGAGGTCATCAGTACAGTAGCTCCTGAGGTCAGAACAACAGCTCCAGGGGAAATTTAGACCCTACACTTGCATCATTGATGCCACACAGGACAAGGAGTGTGATGGAGATTTATGATAGCACAAGGTATGATAATTTTGATGAGAGTTTAGATTTTGCATTATTTTCTTATAGGGATCCAATGCATTTTGAGGAGGTTGTGAATGAGGAGAAATGGTGTAAGGCCATGGATGAGGAGTTGGATACTATAAAAGGAATTACACATGGTAGCTAACTAATTTACCCAAGGGTAAAGAAGTGATTGGAGTTAAGTGGGTCTACAAGACCAAGTATACTGCTGAAGGAAACATTGAAAGACATAAGGTAAGGCTAGTTGTTAAAGGGTACAAACAACAACTTAGAAGAGATTATGATGAGACATATACACCAGTTACAAGGTTGGAAATAGTTCAGGCAGTCATAGCAATAGCATCTCAACACAAATAGAAGGTGTATAAAATGGACGTGAAGTCAACCTTCTTGGATGGAGTGCTAAAAGAAGTGTATGTGGAGCAACCACCTAGCTATGAAGTCCTAGGACAAGAGGATAAAGTATATAGGCCCCAGAAAGCCCTCTATGGGTTGAAACAAGCACCTAGGGTATGGTACAACATATCAGACTCATATTTAGTGAGCAATGGCTTTAGAAAAAGTAGCAGTGAGCCCACACTTTACATCAAAGTAGCTCAAGGTAATATTTTGATTGTTGTTTTTAATGTAGATGATTTGATTTTTATTGGAAATAGTGATCTCTTCATTGCTAATTTCAAAGAGGTAATGAAGAATGATTTTGAGATGACAAACATAGGTTTGTTGAAGTATTTTCTAGGCATTGAGGTCTAACAAACAGAGCATGGCATATGTATTTCACAAACTAACTATGCCAAACATATTTTGAAGAGATTTAAAATGTAGAATGTAACAAGCCTGCCCCAACACCAACAGCTACAGGTCTAAAATTTAGTAAAGAGGACAACAACAATGAGGTAAACCCAAGCCTCTACAAAAGCATGGTTGGAAGCCTCATGTACTTGATAGCTACTAGGACTGATTTGATGTATGCAGTAAGCTTGATTTCTAGGTTCATGGAGAAACCTAAGGATAGACACTGACAAGTAGGAAAGAGGCTAAGATATGTGAATGACACAACAGGTTATGACATCTTGTATGGTGCATCTAATGAGTTTAAGAGCTGGCTGGTTTCACAAATAGTGATTGGGCAGGTAATGTAGATGGTAGGAAGAGCACATCATGACACATATTCCACATGGGTTCAGGTGTGATTTCATGGGCATCCAAGAAGCATCCCATTGTCTCTCTCTCTCTCTCCATAGTAGAAGTTGATTATATTGTAGCAAATGTAGCATCATGTTAGGCTATTTGGTTGAGAAGGATCCTTGCAGATTTGAAGGAATAGTAAGGAGATGGTACAACTATTTATTGTGACAATGTTTCATCAATAACTCTGACAAAGAATCCAGTCTTCCATGGATGAAGCAAACACATTGAGATCTATTACCACTCATAAGGGAGTTCGTAGAACGTGGTGAGATTGAACTTCAATATTGCATATTCGAGCAGCAGCTCGCTGACATTTTTACCAAGGCATTGCTAAAAGATTGTTTTGAATGCCTAAGAGCTAGGATTGGCATTGTAGATAGCTTCGGAGGTACAACTCTGAAAAAAGACATTCACAGTAGAGCTCCAGAGATGCTCCAGAGTGACAACAGAGCTCTAGAGGTTCAACTCTAGAAAGTTAGTGCAGCTCTGGAGATGCAAAAATAGAGCACCGAAGATACAGGAAATCAACTCTAGAGATGCAAAAAAAGTGCTCCGGAGATGCAAAATGGTGCTCTGGAGGTGGTTCAAAATGACATAAACAACTCCAAAGATCTGCTCTGGAAAGAAAATACAAAGGTTTAACTCTGAAGATCAGTTCTGGAAAGAAATTTGTTGAATGACATCTGACTTTAGATTAAGGAGGAGTGTTGGAAGTTATTATAATCTGCAGTCAATAAATGTAGACTATCCCTACATCAAATTTGAGGATCTCCTCAATCTGCCCCATGCAACCAATTTGCCTACCAACATTTATGATGGCAAGTTATTTTGAATTTGGTTGAGTACTAGTTTTTTTGGCAAGGAATTAGAATGAGACAAAAGAGGAAGAATAGAATCATACAGTGAGAATAGAGAGAGAAGAACATAGCATGTGTAAGCATGTAGAAGCAGACATTTAGAAGAATATAGCAAAAGGAATGGTCTAATAAAGAATAGAGTGCACCAACATAGTGTAGTAGAACAGTGAACTCTAGAGTCAACAGACAACTTCAGATTGGTATGCACAGTTAGCTCCAGAGATGGAATGAATAGCAGCTCCAGAGATAGGGGCAAATTAGAAACAAAGTAGCAGCTCTACACTAAGTTTGTATCAAGTTTTGAATGTATTTTTGAAAGAAAAATATAAATATAAATTCCTATTTTTGAATCTTTTGTTTGCCCTCTTTCTCTTGTGTTTGTGTTTGTCTTTCCTGTCCACATTGTTGTAGCAATTTGTATGGACAACATTCCCCCTACCTACCAACAAAATTAACTAGAAAAAAATGTTTGAAGAGACTAAAAGGATATAAACAACATAGAATAAACTTTTAATAGCCTCCAACAAGAGATCAAAAAGACACTTGATAGATCTCACATTTAAGTTAATTTGGGTTTGGACAAAGTTAAAGAACACCTTATCCCAACCCATAAAAAGAATTTGTTGATCTAAGACACCTTGGTTCTAGTGCATTCAAAGAGGGTGTTGATGAAAGTGTAAGAAGAAGGAGCTCTCTTCCTCCACATGATATTTTTCTCAGACTCTCCATGAATATTCCCATGATATGGGTCATCACCCTCACTCAATTTCATAGCAGAAAATTTCTCTCCCACGATTTCTACAGACGACATTGGATTCAACAGAAAATCTAAAACAACTCTATTAATGAGCAAGTACAATAAAATTTATTAGAGAGATTAGTGTTATGTTTGGAAGATGATTCATGAGGAATTTAAAGATGTTAAGGCCAAGATAAAGTCATCATTTAGCAACCCAAGTCAAATAACAATTGCTCTAATATGATCTTTACAAAATTTTTATCCATGTTTCAGGCTTCATCCATTATTTAAAAAAACCATTCCTAAAAAGCACAATGTTAATAGATTTAAGCTATTTTAAACTCCCCCAATGGAAAATCTTATAAAATACTTAAATGTAATATAAGAAAGTAAAATGATTATGAAAAAGTAAACTATGTTCATTCACTAAACATGGTGTGTATGATATTAAGTTTTAATGCATCTTTATTAAACTTCTAATCTCCCCTTGATGGGAGTCATGAAGTTCTAGTCATTGATTGAATTATAAATGATGCATCAGGGGGCTCACCTGAATACCCTAACATTGGCTTTACATTATAATAAAAGGCATTCATTAAATGAGTTTGAATGACCAAAGTGTTGGAAATACTTAACCTTTAGCCCAACCACCTCATTTATTGTAAATCGCCAATGATATTTTGGATCCATTTTCTCCCTTGTCATGTCTGATGCCTACAATCATAGTTAATGCATTTTGGTAGCGGATTAATTTTGGTAGGTCATTTTGAATTGAGCAGAATTTTTTTGGAAAGGCAAAGAAAGACAAAACAAGGAATGAATAAAAGAATGTTTAGGCAGACAATTAGAAAAAGATTGAACCTGTAGTAGCAGAGGATATTGGATAGAGAGCAGAACTCCAGAACTTCAGAAGCTTGTAGCAGTAACATAGAGCATTACACATGAAGTAGAAAGCTCTAGAACTCTAGAATCTGAACAGTGGATAGAGATTCAGAAAGCATCACAGACCAGAACTCTTGAACTTGCACATAATTAGTCCAGTTATCTTTGGAAGCTTCAGAATGATGTGCAGTTTATTGTATGGAGTAAATATAGAGCCATAGCTTTGAGTTTTTATTTGTAAACTTTTTTTGTATGTATATTTTGTAATGTCCCCTTTTTGTCCTCCTTAGCTATGCCGACTTCACCTCAGCCAAATTGAAGTTAAGTTGAGCCAATTTTTGAAAAGTGACTTGGAGAAAAGAAAATCAGTTAAGTGAAACTTGGAGAATGGAAAGTCACTTTATATAAAGGAGAAATATAATATAATAAAATGGCAAAAATAAAAATTATTTTAATAGTCAAGTAGGCTAGCCCATTTGAAGGAAAAGTGAATAAAAACTAATATTTTAATCCCAATTGTGGAGCACCTCTTGTGGACATGAAAATTATATAAAATATGGCAAATAAGGTCGATTGATTTGGAGGCTTTATAAAGAGGTGTTTGGATGCTCATATCATCATATTGTATTTTGTCATTTACATATTGGATATTTTCCTGTGAGCTGCAACAACAGGTTCAACCATTTCTAAGGACAAAAACCCTTGGAAATTAGTGGATTGGACGAAAACCCAATGCCACTTGAGAGGTGAATCCATCTAGGATTTTCTATAGAGATTATTTGCAGGTTTTGGCATAGATTTGGAGCTTCAAAGACATATTATTTTCAGGTTCATATCAGCTAGGGTTTGAAGGACCAAATTGATGAGAATTGTGCCAAAAATCAATTTGGTATAGAGGCAATTTGGAGACACTTCTTGCAGGCCGCTAGGTTTTGATTGATAATTGATATCATTGGCATGTTAGGAAGGTGAATGGTCATATTTATGCAAATATAGGTGCACCATATTGGCTGATCATGGATTACTGAGGAGGATTCATCTTCTATTTCATACCCTCTATCGCCTAGGATTTATTATTTTGCATATAAGAAGTGGTGGCTATTGTTATGAGGATATAAATTCAGATTTGAAGGTGTTAAATCAAATCACAGTCCTTTGGAGGAGGATCTGCCATCATAGAATACCTATCACTACCTAGATTTGTGACATCTTTAGTGAGGCGCCATCATTTGGAGTCGATCGTGGTTAAGGAGGAGCTTACCTCAGTCAAGTACATTAGTCCATATATAGTTGTCTTGCATTAGTCTATATCAACCATTAGATCTCATCGTATGCCTAATTGATGTAGCCAATCATCTGGGTATGTTGTTATTATGTCGTAAAATGTCCCCCTGGGACTTTTACCTCCTAAGTTTAGCTCCTAGGTCCCCTTAGATTAATCATGCATGTGTAAAACTTGTGCCTAAGCAAAATCCCCTTAAACCCATGACAATGGGGCTTAGGGGCCTATCTCAATGCTTAATCAAGACCAAAAATAGGCCTCTAGACTTGGACATCTACCCCCTAGTCTAGACCTATTTTGCCAGGACCCAAATTTTAAAGTGTCGGTTAATGACCGTTTAAAGGTTTTGCTTTATCAGACATTTCAATTTGAATTACAGATGTTAGCGAGAATGCATATATAAACATGTTTAGGACTTCATTTTAAACCTAGATGGATAATACGAACTTGTGATATTAAGCAGATGATATTCAAGGCTTTCATTGTGTTGCAAAGCAGTATTGTGTTGTGTTTGTTGCAGATTTGGCTTCATCAATCCACCTCCTCATGGCATGAAAGAGATTCATTCTTCTGTGAGAGTTTTACCTCTGAGGTGATATCTATTTTGTATTTGAATCAATCTATCTTATCATTTGATTTTGCCTCTGTCCACCAACGACACACACTCTATCTAACCACAGTGTTAGAAGGCTTGAATGCCATTGCAGGGATTGACTGAGGCAAGCTCCTAAACACCACAACCCCCAACCCCTCTCTTGTGATTTCAGGTTACAGGTGCAGAATGTTGCATAGAGGAGTTGTAGGAGATTAGAGTAGAAGATAAAGATTTGAGATCTAAAGAAAATAGAGATGAATATTCCCTTCTAGACAAGGGCACCCACCCCTATGTCCTCCAGATTGTTGTTGGACCAGAAACTCTGAAGTAGGTTGTAGTCTTCATCATCTTACAGTTCTAGATCTAAAGAAAAAGTTGCCTATTGGACTAGGGCACCTGCCCCAGTGTCCCAAAATTTTTACTATCCTTGTATGTTTCTAATATGTATTTAGTGCTTTCCTATGCAATCATTTTGTTGGGAAGAGACACTGCTATTATGAATATCTAAGTGTTGTCATTAATGGAAACAAGGCAAAGAGACTTCACTCTGGTAGACCAAATGGATTTGGCAACAAGCATCAAGGTTTCAGAAGGGTTGTGAGGTTATAGTAATCCTCATGAAGTCAAGTATACAAAGAATTTTGGTCCAGAAAGAAGACGTAGGCATTTTGGCTAAGTGTTGGTAGAATACAAAGAGGACTGCAGAACTACAGTGCTATGGTCTACATTGGTCTGCAGCTAAAGATCTTGTCTTGTGGTTCTGGTAAGATGTTACTAATCCTTAGATGATCTTAAATCCAAAGTTTCATCTTCTGATCATCTTCGGAAGTATAGTTTCAAAAAGAATAAGTCTAGCTTAGCAGAGAACATTCTTAAATAGGACAAAATGTCAGTTTGATTTGATCTACATTTCTCCGGTAATAGATATTATGCTCTGCGGTTTTGAGGATAAGCTTGGGGATGCCTAAAGAGTCCTAGTTTTGAATTTGAAGAAGTTTTGTGGTCTACATTGAAAGTTATGATTAGACAGTTGATCTGAGTCTGTGACAATCAGTTTGTGAAGCTAACCTAATACTAGGATCTATGTGCGGAAGAATCTAGTGACTGGGATCATATCCTAAGTGATCTTATAGTATGAGCCAACATAGAAGAATCTATTTCAAAGTATTGTTTTGGTCCACAAATTATTTTGGTAAATGTTTTAGGCCAACAAGCTACACATTGTATAACTACACGCTTCATCCTACTAGGCCAACCTAACTTGAAGTTTTTAAGTGTTGCGGATATATATATGGGATCGAACTTAGTGTTTGATGGATGTAATGTGAATGTGAATGTGTGACATGTGAAGTAAGGTGATTTTGTGGGAGAAATAAGAGCAGAAGAAGAGTGACCCTATTCTTATGTAAAAGCAAAGCAGTGAAACAGAGCAGTCAGAGATGAAGAGTTTTGAGAAAGTAATTATGCACTTCATTGGAGCTGTAACCAAGCACGTGTAGATGCAATCTAAGTAGTTCAACCTGGAAGTGAGCCATTCTTCTTTCCTCTTTCTTTCTCTAGGAAGTGAGCATGTTTTGGCAGTGAGCCTTCTTGTAATCCGATATTGTGCCATAATAATAGAATGTGAGCTAACACTCACCATGGTTTTTCCCTTTTTGGGTTTTCCACTTAAAAATCCTAGTGTTCATGTGTTATGTCTTTATTGTTGTTGTTCCTATGCTTATTATGTATTCATATTATTAATTTTAGAAATTGGATTAATAAACTTGTTAAGAAGTGGTTTTCTAGAATACTGGTTCACCCCCCTCTTAGTATTCCTTACTATCAATAATTGGTATCAGAGCAAGGTTGCCTAGAAGAAGCCTAATAGCTTGAGGAAGATCTGGGAGAGTTCACTCATGGCAGCCAGGAGATTTGGAAATTTCTCAAACAATGTTGAACTGGAAGCAACTCTTATTGATCTTGAAAAGTCTGAAGCAAAAGTCAGGGATCTGAAGGATAACATACAAGAAGCTGATGAATGTATCTCAAAGTTAAAAGAACAAGTCAATAAATTCAAAGAAAAATACAAAGAGGCTAGTGATCAATTGATATCAGCAAATGAAACTCTGAATGATTTAGAAGTGGAAATTATAGAAAGAGCAAAATCAGAAGAAAATATGAATCTAATGATAAAAAGCAAGTCAGAAGATTGTGTCAAACTCGAAAAAGAAGTTGTGAGCCTAAAAGTAGACTTGGACAAAGCCAAGAGCTATGAAGAAAAGTTCAAGATAAGTTTTGCAAAAGTTGATGAGATGATTGATAGTCAAAAGAGTTCAAATGATAAGCAAGGCTTAAGATTTGAGAAAGGAGAAAGTTCAAAATCATGTCAAGGAAATGTTTAGTTGAAGCAAAACAAAGGCAACCAGTTCAAGAATCAAAAAGGAAGACCTAGAAGATCTCTGGTCAGATAGCCAAATGCTCAAAGGTACCCATATTTCAATGGCCATTGTTTTAATTGCAAAAAGTTTGGTCATAAAGCTACTTAGTGTAGGAGTAGAAAAAATTAGAATGTTCCATCATTCTCTGGTCAATGTTTCAATTGCAAGAAAATTGGTCATAGATCAAATGAATGTAGAAGTCCAGTAAGAAATGGCTTTCAAAATTCAAAGAATACTCAATCATTCAATGGAAGATGTTTTACATGCAATAGATTTGGACACATGGCTAATCAATGTAGATCAAGGATGAGTTCATTCAAAGGAAGGAATTAAGGACAAGGAAACATTGTGTGCTACAATTGCAACAAATTTGGACATGTTGCAAGATTTTGCAGAAGCAAGAGTGTGAAGAGAAATTACTATGCTGAAGAAAGGAAAACAGAGTAGAGGAATGATAAGGGAAAAGAAAAAGTTGATCCGGTTGAAACTAAGAAAGAAATGGACAAGATCTGGATCAAGAAAGAAGTAATTGAAGTTAGGGATGGATCCACACCAGCATCTGGTGTAGATACTTCCTCTGAGAAGTAAATTGGGTGCTCTGGATTAGGGGGAGCTGTGTTGAAAATCCAAAACCCCTAGCCAAAAATTTAGTACTGGAATCTGGTACTAAGGTATTTTGTGAAGAATCTTACGAGAAAACTTCTGAAAGAAATTCCGGTAGAAGAAGATCCAATGCGAAGGATTGCGGAGCAATTTGGATTGACTATGAGTATTAGAAAAGTGTTTGACAACTTTTTGAAAAATGACATTAATGACACTTAGGTTTTGGCATGTGAAGGTTAAAAGGAGTTGTATCTGAAAGAAAAATCATTTTGCATTCTAAGATCTATGGTGTCTAAGGCAAAGCAAGATTCAAAAATGACTATAGTGTTCTCTAAAGCATTTCAAGGCAAGATCAAGCTCAACCCTAGTCCAGTAAAAGAGGTATTTTCCGTTTGAAACCCTTTCTCAAATTTGTTTGATTATTCATAGAAATGGCAACACCACAAGTAGTGGATATCACTGAAAGACCCTGACCAAAATTCAAGAAACACCCATTTAAATTAGTTGAAGTCAATCAGATGGGTGCATTTTTAGATGTTCCACACAGAGTTTTGCATGCAAAGGATGGTAGGGATTATATTCATGTTGCCCTAGAAGAACATGGAAAAAGCAAACTCATAGATTTATTTCTAAATCACTTGTAAGGAGGATTACGATTTGAAAAATGAATACAAGGGATTGGAAACAAAGAAATTCATTCAGTACATTGATTCCCAACATTTGTTAAGGATGAATGGATCCAGTATGTATTGAGTAGGGTTCATGATTAATTCATATGGCTCGAGAGACCTTTTAAGATCACAAAAGATGCTATAAGGGAAGTAACTGGATTAAGCTCCACCGGATTGGTACCATTGTTGAAAGCCGTAAAAAAGGATAAGGTAATGGCAGACACTAGACCAAAGTTTGACAAAAGGGCACTAACAATCAATAATATTGAAGACCATGTAGTAAGATTTGCATCCATGGTTATTGGATACAATGTTTATTTCTCAACAAGGAAAATTTAGTCTTTGATATAGCAATATACACAACATTTGAGATGGTTAAAGAAGATGCAGAGTATGATCTTTGTGAATTGCTTTGACAACAGCTGATGGAAAATTTAAGACCAAAGAGTAAAAATATCCATTCAAATATGGTATGCTAATTATCTGTTTATTCTTCTACTTCATGCAAGAGTTGCCAGGTATGAAGAATCTATTCTGGACAAATCATAAATCTACTGCAGTTCAAATTAGAAATCATGTTAATAGCATAGGTAGTATTGATGCCAAAAACTTAGCCCTATGGGGCTATTTCAAAAACTTCTAAAGGTCAATGCAAGCCAGGAAAAGAATCCCTAGAACAGTTGTTGAAAAATACAAGGATACTATCTGCTTTATTGTGACAAAAGATCAGTGCTTGATGGAGGCTGTTGAGCCTAGAACTGTATGGGTTATGCCTATGGGATATGAGGTAGATGAAGGGATATTAGAGAATTATGCTCAACATGTGTTAAGTAAACCCATAGATCTCAATGAAGAAAGATTTGGGACTTATGAGGAATTGTATGTTAAAATTCATGTTGAAGTAAGAAAACTAGAGATCTCCAAGAAAATACAAAAAGTGGCAGAAAATATTGCACTGAGACATGGGTTCACAAAAGAACAAGTGACAAAGGAAAGAGAAAAAGCACAATCTGATAAGGAAGCAAAAGAAAATAGAAAAGTGAATCAATTGGAGCTCTAGAAGAACCCAAGGGTGAACCAAAGGTCTCAAGAAGAAGAACCAAAGGATCTACCTTTGCAGAAGCTGCATCTATTCCCTCCGGTCCCACATCATCTTCAAGTGTGGTAAATCATGCCACTAGTCACAACAGAAAGAAGACCAAGGGTAAAAGAATGCATGTAAGCATTGCAGTTGATGAAGAAGAAATAGAATCAGATGAAGAAGTAAAGAAGATGAAAAATGAGGCTACAAAAGCCTCTAGAACTAGCAAAAAGAAACCATCTAGCAAGGGTAAACCTAAGAAAAGGCAAAAGAAAGATGTGCCCTAGACAGAGGAAGCAACTATAAGCCTTGAAGATGTTCTCAAATCCATAACAGTGGATGGCAATCTGAAACCCATTGCACAAGTATATGATGAATATAATGATCCAGATAAGAAAATCATTGAGACTGTTGTTGTAGAATACCTAAACATCTACAACAAGGCCCTAATTGAGATAATTACTGATCTTCCACATACCCTGGCAAGTATAATGACTGCAAGAAAAAAAGTGGCCATGGCAAAGGATGTTGAGCTTAGGGAACACTCATTGATAAAACTATGTCCAGAAATCACTCTGGAGGAAAAGATGAAAGTATCCAAAGTAATTCATAACAAATTTAGGTCAAAAAGGAGAATGAATGCTCTTATGGGAGGAGATATTGAAAAGATGGTAAAGGAAATTGAAGAAATCACTTTGATCACATTGAAGGAATTTAATTTCCCTATCATTTATGACAATGAAGGAGCAAATGATGAAGATACATCTCTACTAGAGATAATCTAGGATCAAGGACTGGATATGAATGATTAGGCCCCTAATATTGAAACACTGGATATGACAAATCAAGGCAAAACTAAAATTGATTTGCCTCCTGAGCAACAGGCTGATGTGGAAGAGAATAGAGAATAGATAAGGAGCCCTGCACCAGAGAAAAACATTGATCAACAAGAGAACATAGACATCAATCCTCTAGAACAAAGTCAAGAAAAAGTATTTGCCAGAGCAAGAGACACTGCAGATGTCTCAGTTGATTCTGGGAGACAACAAGATCTAGAGACGAGTCTGAACTTCTTCAGGGACTAATTAATTTGGCCTCATTGTCACTGGTGTAGAAATTCAAACTAGGATTAATTGTTCAAGCCAAGGCATAGGAGGAAATGCTAAAATCACATGTCCAGGATAGTAAATTGATCAGTGATGTATCTAACATTTTGGAGAAGATGATGCTAACATTCTAAAAAGATAGCTCATTATCCTCAACTGATCAACTCAAGGGTCTACTAAACTTAGTAAGTACACATTTTGAATCATTTGAAAAATCCATAGAGGTAAAAGTTAGAAAAGAGTTTGATGAGAAGAGATTGGTTAAATTGAAAACCATGTTAGTAAATGATGGAACTCTGTTAGAAAATAAAATAAAAAGCATTCAAAATGCCATTGAAGAAGCCTGTAAAATATACAAATTTGGCTTATCTTGGCCAGAAGTCACAAAAGAATTAGAAGAGAAAATCAAGGACATGGAACTCAAACTGCTTAATATTTCTAAGACATAATCTGACAATTGAGTCAATAAGCACCAAAGAGGCACAGGTTGTAAATATTCACAATGATTTGAGCACTCTAATGAAGAAAAGGGAAGAAATCAAAGATAGGTTGTGCCAGCTAAGGGGACTGATAAGTCCAAAAATTGATTCCATGACAAATTTGGCAGATGAAGCCTTGAAATCACAAGCATTAATTGATACACTTTTAGATGTATAGAAGGTAAAGAAGCTAGTTTTTCTGATAAATGGCCATATCCATATTTTGGAAAGTGCAAGGAATAGATGGAAAGGAGAGATAGCTCTGATAAAGACTATCTATGATGATATTCTACCTTCAGCCATACATTGAGATAGAAATGTGTACCTATATATATGCAGCAAAATATGACAGTTTTTGAAGAATTTTTGACACAATTTTGCTTGAACACACACCTTTGCCATTGATGTCAAAGGGGGAGAGGAAAACTTGTGAAAAACAAGCATACATCTAAAGGAGAATAGAAAAATAGAGTGTGCAGAGTAAGGGGGAGAAACACAAGCATTTTTCACTGAGTGTTGCCATCAATGCCAAAGGGGGAGATTGTTGGCAAGAGACACTACTTTGTTAAATATCTAAGTGTTGTCATTGATGGCAACAAGGCAAAGAGACTTCACTCTGGTAGACCAAATGGATTTGGAAACAAGCATCAAGGTTTCAGAAGGGTTGTGAGGTTATAGTAATCCTCATGAAGTCAAGTATACAAAGAATTCTGGTCCAGAAAGAAGACTTAGGCATTTTGGCTAAGTGTTGGCAGAATACAAAGAGGACTGTAGAACTACAGTGCTATGGTCCGCATTGGTCTACAGCTGAAGATCTTGTCTTGTCATTTTGGTAAGATGTTACTAATCCTTAGATGATCTCAAATCCAAAGTTTCATCTTCTGATCATCTCCAGAAGTATAGTTTCAAAAAGCATAAGTCTGGCTTAGTAGAGAACATTCTTAAATAGGACAAAATGTCAGTTTGATTTGATCTGCATTTCTCCAGTAATAGATATTATGCTCTGCGGTTCTGAGGATAAGCTTGGGGATGCCTAAATAGTCTTAGTTGTGAATTTGAAGAAGTTTTGTGGTCCGCATTGAAAGTTATGATTAGACAGTTAATCTGAGTCAGTGACAATCAATTTGTTAAGCTGACCTAATACTAGGATCTATGTGCAGAAGAATCTAGTGACTGGGATCATATCCTAAGTGATCTTACAGTATGAGCTGACATAGAAGAATGTATTTCAAAGTATTATTGTGGTCCACAAAGTATTTTGGTAAATACTTTTGGCCAACAAGCTACACATTGTATAACTACACGCTTCATCCTAGCAGGCCGACCTAACTTGAAGTTTTTAAGTATTGCGGATATATATATATGGGATTGAACTTGGTGTTTGATGGATGTAATATGAATGTGAATGTGTGACATGCGAAGTAAGGTGATTTTGTGGGAGAAATAAGAGCAGAAGAAGAGAGACCATGTTCTTATGTAAAAGCAGAGCAGTGAAACAGAGCAGTCAGAGATGAAGAGTTTTGAGATAGTAATTATGCACTTCATTGGAGCTATAACCAAGCATGTGTAGATGCAATCTGAGCAATTCAACCTAGTAGTGAGCCATTATTCTTTCCTCTTTCTTTCTCTAGGCAGTGAGCCTATTTTGGTAGTGAGCCTTTCTTGCAGTAAGCATTTCTTTGGGCGGTGAGCCCTAAGGCAGTGAGCCTTCTTGTAATCCGGTATTGTGCCATAATAATATATTGTGAGCTAACACTCATCATGGTTTTTCTCTTTTTGGGTTTTCCACGTAAAAATCCTGGTGTTCATGTGTTATGTCTTTATGGTTGTTGTTCCTATGCTTATTTTGTATTCATATTATTAATTAGGGAAATTGGATTAATAAACTTGTTAAGAAGTGGTTTTGTGGAATACTAATTCACCCCCCCTCTCAGTATTCCTTACTATCAACACATTTATCATGTTTCGTCCGTTTGTATATGATTTCCTATAATTAGGGTATAAGGCATAATCAGATTAGGGTTTAATAACAAATTCATCAATACATTCCAACTTTCCTTATCATCTCAAAGTGCCACCAAACCTGAGATGAGTCCTCTTGCTAGAGAAGTGACTTAACTCGGTTTATGTCCTTAAATGATTATATGTGAAAGGCGGGTTTGATTAAATCTATGTAAAACAACACCAACAACCTCATCATTCCCACTTTTCATATATAACATTTTGGTGAACTTATGATTTTTCTGAAATTACATCTTTCTGAGTGTTTTAATCAGATTTGCATTCATACATATCATATTCATCATCATACATTCAAAAATCTTACATAAAATTTGAAAAATTTGAAAAAAAAATGCATTTTTGGCTTGCATTAAGGCATAGTTTTTACTATTTTCCTTGCATATCATTGAAAACATTTAATTATCTGATATTTACATCATATCTGAGATAAATTTCAGAATTTCATCTTTTTATCACCATTTACCTTGCATTTGCATACCTCATTTGCTAGGGTTTTGCTTGAAATTTTTCATTTTTCATATAACCTAGTAATTTCAAAAGCTAGGGTTTGTAATTAAAATATTGTTTCAGATTTTATTACTCATTTAAACACTATTTCAAATTTTATTTTTGACTATAGTGTTTCATCATTGTGTGTCATTGCATTTAGATTTCAAATTTTACATTTACACATTGAGTATTTCAACAAAAATAAGCATATTCATTCATCTTGCCTTAATTTTGACTTTGCATTGAGCATTATAGCATTTTGGCATCATATTTAAATCTGATCTGAGTTATTTTACACATTGAATCAGATTATATTTCATTCATCCATCATTGGGCATAATTTTATATTGTGCATTTACATTGAAAAAAGTTAAAAATTTGAGCATTTTAGGTTCATAAACAAGAATAGATTTGTATTATTTTATTGCATTTGTCATAAATATATTTCATTTCAGATCTTGCATTCCTCTTTAACCATATTCTCATTTTTCATTTAAAAATTTTGCATTATTTCATGCTTTAGAGTGAAAATTTGCATATTTTTAATTACATAATGTGTATTTCAACATAAGCATATAAGCATCCTTTTCACATGTTTTGCAATAAATCAGAAAATTACCAATATCACCTTTTGTGCAGTACTTTAACATTAAATTCACTTCATTTATAGTGACACCAATGTGTTTTTGTTGTTTGTAAAAAGCTTCAAAAACCCGATTTCCTCAAACTATTGTTGTGGTGTACAAAAGTCTCTCATATTGGTTGTATGTGATAAATGAATAGATTTTATTGTACATTGCTATTCCAAGACATTTTTAGATGGAATATTTATGTCATTTTTCTTTGGTATCTTTGCATGCATATATCAAATATCTTGATTTTCATAGATTCATAACTCTCATGGGCAAGCATCCTTCAATATTAGAAAATCTAACCAAATTCATATCCATGAACACTCATGAGAAAGAGGATTGTGAAAGTTCTATAAAACATGATAATGCGTTGGATCTAATATCTAAAGTATATGATGATGATGATGATTCTATGACTTACCCTATTCCTCCTTTAGTTGAATGTTTAAGCACATTGGATATCACTAAGGAAGTGAAGACCCCCGATCCTTCTCCTCTGGATGTATGCTCAAGTACTCTAGACATCACTAGGGATGTGAATTGTTCTCCTTTGGTTTCATATTCAGAACCCTTGGACACTACTAAAGATACAATAATCGACAAATTTGTTCACAATATTGTACCTTCTCCTTGTTCCAATGCTCCTCCTTTAAGAGATGAAGCATTGACAGATGAAGAAAAGTCCCTCACATTAAATCCTTTAGGGATGGATGTCAAGCTTAATCATAGTAAAAAAAATGTTAATTCAATCATCACTAATAGACTTATTCAACCTACTAAGAGGATAGTGAATAAGTATACTGATGTTCCTATATTCATTGTGAATGTGGCACATAGTGCATTTTCTTGCTCAAAACCGGTGATTACAGTTCAAGGTGATCCAAAACCACCTTGACCCCCAGGTTACATTCTAAGCGTGACAAGACAAATCACTCAAAGAAATCAAGGTGTTCAAAATGTGCTGCAGCATCACATGATTTCTCACACATACAACACTCATAATAACAAGCAAAGTAAGCAAGCACCATGTGTGCCTGTCTCTCTTCCATCTTCTCAACCAATGCTTCCTCCACCACCTCATCTTACTCATAAAAGTGGTCAAGATTATGATCTTTTTGAGCAGCTTCATGCTACTCCTGCTAAGATCTCTCTTTAGGAACTCATACAAACATCACCTACATATCATAGAATGCTCTGAGAAGCTTTACAAAAGGTGATTATACCACATGTTGTTAAGCCGAATGATGTAGTAGCTCTGTTAGATTGTATGCATGCGACAAAAATGGATATTCTATTTCAACAACATGAAATACCATCAATTAAAGATGAATATGATCCACTTATAATATTTATCATGATAGATAAAAGTTGCTAAAGTGAGTTATGATTGAAAATAGATTGACTCTTAATGTTTGTGGTATTGACTTGCTATGCAGAAGCAAGATTGACACTTCTTTAATCAAACTGGATAGGATTAGCATTCATGGCTTTGATAATGCCAGTAGACAATTCCTAGGTACTATAACTTTACCCATAAAGGTTGGACCCATGAAATTATCTACCCTTTTTCATGTAACACCTGATTCACTCTCATATAATATGACTCTCGGTAGACCGTGGATCCATGCCATGGGGGCAGTTCTATCTACCCTTCATTGATAAATAAAGTTTATTTATCAAAGGGTGCTGCCACAATAATGGGTTACACTTTCTAGGACATCTTGATTTTTGTTGAAATCACATATTTTTAGAAAATATGATGATTTAAGCCTTGAAAGGTTCCATTTAAAGTATTTTAATTGAAGAGGGTTTGATCAAACCCCCTTAGATTCAAACCCCCTTGGATAGAATCCTGCTAGTTTTAAACAATACCTATAATGGAGTCTCCTCTACAGCTATCAAAATGCTAATAAAAAGCCACTTTTGATTTACCTTTTGGGGGATCAAATGAATTCATTTAAAATTTATGTTTTGTAAGTATGTAGTCCTTATTATAAGCTTCCCAAAAAGTATAATTTTAAATATATTTAATTTGATTATTATATTTATTTTTTATTTCTTGTGAATGTAGGTTTTTCACAGAACATCAAGTTCTCTATTCTACACAGATGGAAAATTAGTAAATTAGTGAATTTTTTTTTAAAAATATCTATGCCCTAGGTATTGATGTCCTTGTTTCAACAAAAAAGAAAAAAGTGAATTTTGATACATACAGAAAAAGTTATGTTTTACAGAATATGCCTATGTCTAAATTATAATTGGTTTGACTTCAAAACTTAATTAAAAAAATTCAACAAAACATTATGAAACCAAATGCATACCCTATATATCAGTGTTACCAATCTAAATTCAAAAGAATCAAAATTTTATCCTTTGTAGAAAAAACGTTATGTGCTACGGAATCCACATCACTTTAGAAAAATGTTGTTTACTATTAAAAACTAGTGATCAAAGGAGATGCAAATTATTTTACAATTTAACTCCAAATTTTTTTAAAAATATATATTTAGAATCTACAAACAAAATATCACAAATCACTAGTTCGCATCATCTTCAAATTCCTAATAGTTTAGCAGCTATAGGTGTCAGAAAGTGAAGATTTAGTTCAAAATGTTGATTTCAATGTCAAGTTTGGCCAAAAAGTGTAACCCATTATTGTGGGATGACCCCAAAACAAGATCTACACCATGGAAGCTGATCCTAACCTGAATAACTATTTACATATTTAAACAACAAAACAAGTTAACAATCATAAAAGTCTAAACAACTTACGAGTTGATTCGTCAATACCTCTTGCCACAGATAATGTTGTGCAAGACTCTAAACCATCAAATGCACTTTTTGGTGATGATTGGGGTTCATTAGATTTTACTCCCTCCTTTATTGGGGACTATAAACTTAATAGCTCTAATACATCAAAAGTAGCATCGATCTCATCTAAGCAATCTTTGGAAACACCTGAGAAACCCAAAGTCTCCTTGGTAGAAAACAAAGACAATACTCTTACTTATACTATAGACTATGAGACTTATGAGGCCTCACCGTCTTATAAAGAGATGGACTCCCTCTATGGTTGTGGATTTCAGATTTTGTACAAAAATAGAGACTATGTAGGTAATGGTTGAGGTGTAAATCAACAAGGAATCAAAGTACCATTACAAGTTGTTGGAATTAACTACATGACCGGTATTGGATACTGCTCTTTGAATCCTACCAAAGCCTACCATCATCCAAAACTCAATGTTAATACAATATCAACAAGACCGAAACTACATGTGAGATATCTTGAGCTGATAGGCAAGGATTGTCCACTAGGAAATACCCCATTGAATTAGGTAAGTATTTCTCCACCCTCTATCCACACTCGATGTAGCACCTATTCTAGTTGCTCTCAAGGGTGGCCTCCTCCTAGATATATATGTTGTTAGCATTGTGTTGTGTTCCCCCGTGATGTGTTGTGTTGATTAGGCCTCCTTGGATGACCCTTGAAACTCTTGTAAGGACAAGGATGACGGGAGACTGTCTCTATTGTGACCATTCTTCTATTTGTTTCATCATTCTTGTATCTTGCCTCTCCTCTATTTTATTGTTGTGTTTTTTGCCTTAGGGGCATAGCATTGTGGAGGGTGTTTTGGGGGCATCCTCATACGTGGTGTTCCTAAGGCACTTGTTCTCCTCTCTCATTTTTATTGTTTACCTTCTTCAATGATTATATGTAGTTGGTGGATGATGGAAACAAACAAATATTGATACAAACCATGCGTCCCTTCAACAAGTAAGCAAAAATGGACCTAGTCCATATATGAAGATGGGGTCGATATATATATATATATATCTGAAGATTGACTAGTAGAATCACTCCGTCTGATGTATCATCTAATGGCATTTCTTGTGACTAAAATTTTACAATCCACTCAATCTGCGCTTGTACACTTTGAATGGTATCTCACCTTGTTACTACACTCGGTTCCGAGGTACCTGCAGTATAGCCCAATAGTTATACTCAGCTCCGAACCTATGAGTATAGCCTTGGTCCTTGATGTGATTGTTTCATGCATAGATTTCATGATTTAATCTTGTTGTTTATCTTAGCATATTATATAAATGTGTTAGTGGGAACATTCAGCGATCATAAGCACATGTCACCTCAAGGGCATGGGCTTTGTGAGAGCTAGTTCCCTTGCGTGTTTTCTCTCTACCTTAATGTTCTTGATATCGCTAGCGACATCAACAACCTTAAGGTGGGGGCATATATAATGGTATCTGTTTGATGATTTTGGCACTAACGAAGTGTGTTTGTAAGCTCTCTCCACGATGTGGGATGTTGTATCTCTTGAGCTAGTGCACATCCTTATCTAAATTGATTTCAAAAAGCCCTCTCCATGAGGCAGGATAACGTATCTCTTGAGCTAGTACATATCCATTTATACAAAACCCTTTTGCAGAAGGCAGGATGGTGTATCTCTTGAGCTAGTGCACATCCTTTTATACAAAGTCCTCATTGGGAGGTGGGGTTGGATCTTGAGCTATCCTCCCTTAAGCATGTCATTGGCGATTGTTGTGGCATAAGCCCAACCATTAGGTGTGTCTATAGCATGTTTTAGATGGTGGGACTTAGTAATAAGATCCTTCCATCACCTGTGTTTGTCGTGTTTAAGATGTAAAGTATGTATATGGCATGCTATATGACACTCGTGTTTTCTTTGTTTCTTTCGTGTGTCTCCCCCATGTGTGGTATCAAGGGCACAACAATGAGCCCCCCCCATAGTCGAGTTTGTTTGGCGTGTCTTCCCTCATGTGTGGTATGAAGGGTGTAGTAATGTGCTCCCCCACACTCAGGTTTTGTATGGTGTGTTTTCCCCTGGTGTAGTATCAAGGGTGTAGCGATGAGCTCCCCCTACATTTTGGGTTTTGTATTGCATGTTTTTGGTAGTTTCAAGGGTGTAGTGATGAGTTCTCCTTGTCCCTTAGTTAGATTTTTATTTCATATATGAAAATGTTATGTCAATGTATTCATCATGTTTTGCATGACTGCTCTCATGTCTTCATCATGTATTACATGCTTCCTCTTGTCTTCTCTATGTTTTGCATGCTTCTTACTATCTTCCAACTAGTCCTATCCATCATCCAACAACATCCACTTCCCTTGATGAGACAGTTGTTCCCCAAGAAAATATAGACAATCAACTTCTTACTGAGCATAATGTTGAGCATGATCCTCATGATCTTTCATCATCCTCTATTGATTCTATTTCAAATCCATCATCCTCTCCTCTTGGATCTAACACCTTCATTCAGGGTGGCTCTCTTGTAGGAGATAAACAACTTCTATCCACCACTCCACCCTCCCCATCTAACAATGGACTCACATCTTGTGTCTTAAATAATAAACATCCCATTGCACATCGCATGGTCCAAAACATGAATAATCATGGAAAAGTCTTAGGCCTTCATCAACAAGGTATTTTGGAGCCAATCCATGTCAAAGTTCCTCCATGATCACATGACCTTGGCTATATACCCCAAGGAAAGCAATCCCAAGATGTTGGTACCACCTCCATGCCTTCAAAATCCACTTCTTTCCATCCCAAACCCCAAGTATCCCATCACACCTCCAAAATGTATGTTGATATCCTTCCTCCATCATCACACAAATCCCAAAAGCATATTACCATACACCTTCCTCCATCCACTCTTCCTCCACTCCTTCCAACCCCTAATATCCCCATCCTTAAATCCCCTCATCCCTTTATCCACAAGTCTACTAATCCCTCCATCCACACATCCTATTCCCTTAAATCCCCTAAAATTCCTGATCATGATCAACAAATGCACACATTGACCAAACATGAAGCTATCACAACCCCCATGGGATTCAAAAATAGAAATTTGGATGCCTCCCCATATAGAGCAAAAAATCCATTAAATCCTAAGAATGATCATGTCACAAGGAACCAATCTCTAACATCCAAGCAATATCCCACACCTCAAAAAGTAAAAGCACAAACAAAAATGGTGTGGGTCCCTAAGCAAAAAGTACTTAATCCAAATGAAGCATACACAATCCAACAATCCCAAAAATACCACTCCCCATCACAAAATAATAAAAATCCTAAATCCATTTGGGTCCCAAAATTACTAAATCAACCATCCCCTAAGCAAACATCTCCATTACTCCTAACTCCTTCCATTCAAAAGCTTCAAAATCCAATTCAGTGTGTGCAACCATTGGTCTTGGTTCCTTTCCATTCCATGACATTCCCACATGCCTACATCTCCCCATCTTCTATCTACTATCCCACATATTTCCCCCATCATATCCCTATGGTCCATGCTTTTGCATAAACCTTTCATCCATCCATACATCATCCACATCATAATTCACTATCCCTCCCTACATAATCCACATCCTAATCCACCTCCACCACCCTCTCATGTAATCCCCTTCCAACATCCATGCGAAAAAATGACACTTGACATGATCCATGTGCGACATCCCTCTTTAATGGGACATTATCACCTTTCATGGAACTAGACACTTGAGTCCCCATCCTCTTCCAAATTCCTCCTATCCATATTCCCTTGTCCCATCCAAAAATCCAAAAAAACCAAAAAATTAAAAAAAAAGAGAAAAAGAAAAAAGAAAAAGAAAAAGAAAATCAAAATAGTAAAGAGAAATTCCTTCGTCCAATGGTGAATCCCACCTCAGTGGCACCTTGGATAAGTGTCATGATGAAAGCTTGGTAAACAAGTGTCATGTGTAGATTCCTTGTCTATGTGTCTTACACTTGGGGGCATGTTGTCTCATCTATCCCATCCTATTATTTTCCTCCTATCCTACTATCTTCTTCCATCATATCCTTATACCTACCTATGCTATACCCATCTTCCCTTCCTCCTTTGATCTTGATAAAGATAAGGGTAAAATGTTGAAAAATGCTTTGGACATCCCTTGATATATCCAATCATCCTTCCAACCAATCCTATCATCATATAAAATCCTAATAATTACACCTAGAATGGGGCATGTTATTCCTATGTGACATAGTCCTTGGAGATCACATCCAAAACCCCCTTCCTCCATCCATTATGTATCCTCTATCCTTCCTATCCTAAATTCTTCCATCCATCTATCCTTTATGCATTTCCCATATATTTTCACTATTACCCATCCTTCTACCTATCCATATATTTTACACTTCCTACCCCTCCCATTCACTATCACCCATCCACCTACCTATTCATGATTTTCCCTTGTCATTGGTATCTAGCATCTAGGCTATCTAAACTACAATCCAATGTCATTCCAAATATCCCAAAAATTCTAAAAAATTAAAACATTCCAAAATCTAAAAAATCAAAACATTGCAAAAAAATACAAAAACATCAAATATTCCAAAAGTTCCAAATAAATTAGAACATTCCCAAAAATCCAAAAAAATTGCAACATATCCAAAAATCCAAAAAAAATCAAAACATTTCCAAAAATCCAAAAAAATTGCAATATTCCCAAAAATACAAAAAAATCAAATATCCAAAAAATCTAAACAATATATCCAAATGCAAGTCACCCTTAATCCATATCAATCTAGTCAAAGTAATTGACCCAAATCATCCAATCACATCCTTGGTCTTGATCCTAATCTTGTTGTCAACCCAATCAATCAATCATCATCATCATCAAGGGGATATATCATTCCCACATCCTCGTGTTGATTTAGGGATATATCATTCCCCACAATTACAACACTATCTCAATCAATCAATCAATCAATTATCAGTTTACAGGTTGATAGGGGCAATACCTTGTTTGTTTTTGAATCAAGTAGAAACATCCATACAATGCATTGTACCTTAACCAAAATTGCCTATCTAGTCACTTTATCAATTGCCACATCCTTTGATATCAAGCAAAGAATCATCATCCAGCCTCATCTAGGGATATATCATTCCCATCATTAGGCATCTATCCAAACATCACTCAAACTCTTTGGAAAGAGATACAATGGTTGTGTGACTTGTGTCATCATTTGGTCTTTTGTTTTTTCATTTTATCTTTTCTATCTCCTTCTTTTGCTTTATTAAAGCCACCTAGATCCATTTATATCTTGGTGCATTACGATTAGCAAAGAATGGGGTATAGCATTTTGAGTGTCTATTGGATATTCTTATCACTATATCTAATATTCATATATTGTGTCTAGATAAGGTTGTATTATGTTGGGTATAAGGATACTCTTTTGTTTACAGTGTCAGGTCTGTGCAAAGGATATAAAGTCACCCTAGTCCCTTATACCTTGGTGCATAATATCCTCTTGTTATATCAAACTAGGGCTATTCTACACATTATACCAACATAACCATCTCATGTCTATCCACTCTATCCATTATGACTATAACTTATCCATTTCCAAATCCTATTCTAGAGCATTCTTCACCTCTCAAGCTATCTCTCTTCACTATCTATTTTCACCTATTTCTTTTAACTTAACAATCCATGTCCTAACTATCCATTCCTAAGCATTATCCGTTTCCATCCTTTCTCTTATCCAACCCCTTTCATCCATTTTGAGATCTTACTCATGTTCTCCTAACCCATCTATCCTCTCAAGGGGACATCCCATCCTTACATTATTCCTCCTTGTCACCCCTTCAAGTGGTTGGGGCATCCTTTTCTCTTCATCCATACCTTTTCTTCTTTGAAATGATGTTACTTCTCTTAGTCACCACATTATATCAAAGAGAGGCAAAATGTAGACACCTAAATTTGACCATGTCTTACGACATTGCCTTTCGACATCCTCTTGTGACACTTAGTGACACCATGTCCTAGGTCCCCTTTCATGACCCCTTCCATAATTTCATTAGTTAAATAAATTATATTTATTTAACTAATCCTTTTTATCCATTTATCCCCTTCTTACATCAAATTAAATAAATCTTATTTATTTAATTCCATTTGTCCTCCATTTGCACCAAATTAAATAAATCTTATTTATTTAATCCTATTTTCCTCCATCATCCAGTTTAAATAAATTAAATATTTATTTAAATTCCACATGTCTCTCATAATTTAAGTAATTTTATTTTTTAATTTATTTATCCCCACTCACATCCCTATTTTTAACCTCATTCATTGTGCATCATAAGCACTTTCTCTCCAAAATCAATTAATAATTCCATTTATTTCCACTCTCATCCTTATTTTAGCCACCTGTCATCTTCATTTATGGTGCGTCATAATCACTAAAATTGGCTTTCAATCCTAGCCATCCACCTCATCCCTCACCTTTCTAATCTTGACCATCCATTTGATTCCCTCTCCTATAAATTAAACTTTCATTTTCATTTCAAACCTTCACACTCTCTCATCAAAATTCATATGCATGTTCATATCATTTTTTATCAAGAGTATGTTGGTTGTGTGAGCAACCCACAAATCATCTACAAGAAAAACCAATGGAGCTTGGGTGCGCTCTATTCCATCCTATCATAAGTCTAATTTTGTGCAAGGTTTGAAGGTTTATTTGCATTATTTATCTTTATGTTATTGTCTTGCATAATTTTTATGATTTTAGTATGCACCAGTTGCAAGGATGGAAATAATATAGACAATCCTAGCAATTGTAGCCCAACACAAATGGAAAGTATTTCAAATGGATGTGAAGTTAGCCTTCTTCAATGGAGTGTTGAAAGAAGAGGTGTATGTGGAGCAGCCACCTGTCTATTGGTGTAGTCACGGTGGTAGGGTTCACAGAATGAACTGTCTGGACCGTGCAGCAAGAGTAAACAAAACGGAAACAACTCAAATAATTGGAACAAATGCAGATTTAGTCATTCAATATATCAAAGAATTCAAAATAGAGATCCACCGGCATCATGCAGGCTTACAACTAGGGCTCACAGGCCTGACTACATACATGCACAAGATAAATCTTTGAATCTCCTTCACACATAATCTAAACTATTAGATCTTTCTTATGTGAATAGCTACTTTCCTAAGGATCTATTACATCGTTATATATCATCTCCAGACCAATAGATTCCTCCATGTCGGCCAAGGAAGGTCACAAACTCAAATGAAGAGTTGTAACATGTTCATAGATAGGTCGGACCAAAATGCATAGAACACTTCCTCAAATGAATGGAACAATGTGCAGACCATCGGGGAAGGTTGGTCATGAACCATAGGACATTGAATGATGTGTCATTGAGATCCGAAAGTCAAGGAATGATCTGCAAGCCTTCTCCTCCAGCTGATTATCTAGAACTGTTAGAATGCTCTGCTCTGAGAAAATAGATGATCTTCTGATAGCGATATCTTTTTGGTAACTAATCCAAATGCTTTGAATTCTTGATATGATGTAGATGAATAAATATAGATGCTAAGTCCAGATCCGTAAGGCATGAAATACCAAAATCGGACCACAAGCTAAAAACTGCTACTGACTAAACTTCTTGAACTGAACTAGAAAATGAAAGAACTGAAATGCAAACCAAAACTAAAATGCAAATGTTTTTGGTTGATGCAAGATTACTCTTGAACCAGGGATGCTCCTGCATTAGACATCTGGGGTTATTGAAAAAGTGGGTCCCTCACTTTGTTGGGGCTAGGGAAGAACCAAGATGCCACCTCAGCCTAAGAAATCCAAGGTGAGTCTTCTTCCGGTCTGCCTTTCCACTTCACAAGATATTCGTTGTATTTTCTACCTCTAGTGATGCGTCCAACTCTGCTATCCAAAATGTCTTCAATTTGTTCTGGTGCTTATTATGGTTACTGCTTCTTTAGGTCTTCTTCCATGTTGTCACTGAGCACTGCTTCATGATACTAATACAAGTCTGCAATGTTGAAAATAGGTGAAATACCCAATGTCTCTGGTAGCTCCACTTCGTATGCATTTCCTGAATCAAATTTTTTGAGTATCCTACAAGGTCCAAACTTCTTCATCTTCAACTTGTTATATGTCCCAACTGGAAATCATTCTTTTCTCAAGTACACCATTACTTCATCTCCCACTTCAAGTTCCTTATGTCTTATCTTCTCATCATCCTTCTCTTTGTACTTACTGTTCATATCTTCCAAATGCTTCTTCACTTGATTATGCATTGTCTTCATATGATCTGCAAATTCTTCTGCTTCTGCACTTCTCTTTTCTTCCATACTGATATCCCTCAATTCTGCAATTCCTCTAGGATTCATTCTGGTACCAATCTCAAAAGGTGTTCTTCCAGTACTCCTATTTACTAAATTATTGTATGCAAACTCTGCTTGTGAAAGAATCAAATCCCAACTTCCAGTTTTGTCTCCAACCAAACATCTCAACAAATTTTCCAAACTCCTATTTACTACCTCTATTTGTCCATTTGTCTGTGGATGAAAAGTAGAACTAAACTTCAAATCTGTCTTCATCTTCTTCCAAAGTGTCATCCAAAAGTATCCAACAAACTTTGTATCTCTATTTGAAACTATACTCTTAGGTAATCCATGCAATCTCACAATCTCCTTGAAAAATAAGTCAGCTACATGCACTGCATCAGTTGTCTTTTTGCAAGGTATGAAATGAGCCATCTTTGAAAATCTATCAACCACTACAAATATCAAATCATGTCCTCTCTGTGTCTTAGGCAATCCCATTACAAAATCCATGTTGATATCTTCCCAAGGTCTCTCTAGAACTGTCAATGGTTTATACAATCCAATGTTCTGACTACTCCCTTTTGCAACTTAACAAACTCTACAACTCTGCACAAATCTCTGAACATCCTTTTGTATCTGAGGCCAAAAGTAAATTTCACTTACCAAAGTCACTGTCTTATCAATGCCAAAATGTCCTGCTAATCTACCATTATGTTTTTCCTTGATCAAATTATCCCTCATTGAACTTCTAGGTATGCACAATTGACTTCCTTTGAATAACATATCTTCTTGAATGAAATAGTCCAACCACTTACTTCTATCTATCACAATAGGTTCCTTACATGCTTTCCAAGGTTCTACAAAATCAATGTCTCCCTCATACATGTTCTTCAATTCATTAAAACCCGACACTTCAACTCTCATCTCTGTCAACAGGTTTCTTCTTCTACTTAATGCATCAACAACTTTGTTTGATTTTCCACTCCTATGCTTCAATACAAAAGTATAACTCTGCATGAACTCTACCCATCTCATATGTCTCTGATTCAACTTACCTTGACTGTTCAAATACTGCAAAGCTTGATGATCTGTTTACAACACAAACTCCTTAGGCAACAAGTAATGTCTCCACTTCTTCAAGGCTTGAATTATGGCATAGAACTCTTAATCATAAACTGAATATCTTCTCTTTGCATCATTCAACTTCTCACTGAAATAAGCTACAGGTCTACCTTCTTGACTTAATACTGCTCCAATTGCATTGCCACTTGCATCACAATCAACTTGAAATACCTTATTAAAATCAGGTAATGCCAAAATAGGTTGCTCTATCACTTTCTTCTTCAACAACTCAAAACTTTTATCTACTCCTGATGTCCACCTGAAATATTTTCTGTCACCTCTCATTGTCTTTGTCATAGGGTTAAAAATTGAACTAAAATTTCTGATGAACTTCCGACAGAAACTAGCCAAACCATGAAATGATCTAACCTCTCCAATGCTCTCTAGTGTAGACCATTCAATGATTGCTCTCACTTTCTTAGGATCCATCTTCAATCCTTCCGCAGAAATCACAAATCCCAAATATACCAACTCTTCCTCCATGAAACTACACTTCTTGATGTTTATCAGCAATTTCTCTTCTCTCAACCTCTGAAAAACTTGTCTAATATGACACAAATGTTCTTCTTTTGTCTTACTGAAAATCAAAATATCATCCAAATATACAATCACTAACTTACCCAAGAATTTCTTCAGAACTCCATTCATCAACCTCATGAAAGTACTTGGTGCATTTGTCAGTCCAAAAGGCATCACTAACCACTCATACAATCCTTCATTTGTCTTAAAAGCAATCTTCCATTCATCACCTTCTCTAATTCTGATCTGATGGTATCCACTCTTCAAGTCTATCTTTGTGAAATATCTTGCTCCACTCAAACAATCCATGATATCATCCATCCTAGGTAAAGGAAATCTATACTTGATTGTGATCTTGTTTATTGCTCTAGAATCAGTACACATTCTCCACTCTCCATCTTTCTTCGGTGCAAGCATTGCAAGTACTGTACAAGGACTCAAACTTTCTCTGATCAAACCTTTCCTCAACAACTCTTGTATCTGTCTATTCAATTCTTCATTCTATGTGCTACTTTGTTAGGCAAACTTGCTCCTGGTATAAGATCCATGTGATGACCGATACTCCTTATAGGTGGTAATCCTTCAAGTACATTATTTGATATGATGTCTTCATACTCTGTCAGCAACTCTCTTATCTCATCCGGTTCAGTTTCTCTCTTCACTACATCAGGCATTTTAGGAATCAAGGCATAACACATACTTTCCTATTTCAAACCATCTAAAAATTTCCTTCCATCTATCAAACAAATTCTAGCATTCCCACATACTACATCTTTAGGATCATCTTCCAAAGGAATCAAAGTAATTCTTTTCCCATTGGTTGTAATAGTATTTGTATTCTTTCTCTCATCATGCATAGCTTTTCTATCATACTACCAAAATCTACCCAACAAGATATGACAAACATCCATAGGCATAACATCACACAAGACTTCATCATGATAAGATCTAATATGAAATTTCACCAAACATTGTTCACTCACTAGTACATTATGATCATCTTGAATCCATGCTATCTGATAGGGCTTAGGGTGTTTCAATCTTTCCAACTTTAGCTTAGTCACCATCTCCTATGAAACTAGGTTATCTAAACTACCACTATCAATCACAACTTTACAACACTTACCTCCGGATTTGCATCTGGTTCTGAACAGACTCTTCCTCTGTGATGGTTCCTCATGTGTCTCTACTTGAAATAGTTCTCTTCTCATCACCAAGGATTCTCCCTTCTCAGGTTTACCAATAGAACTAGGTGATCCAACAGGTTCTTCTTCTTCAACATAGGTTGTTCTTCCACCATTCTCTGTCTTCTTGCTTGCACTAGCCTAATTACATTCAAATGCTCTATGTCCTTCATCTCCACACTTGAAACAAGTACCTCCAAATATCATCTTATCAAATCCTCTTCCTTCTCTTCTATATCCATCATTCCGGTATGCACTAGGGTCTCCTCTTCGGTAAAAATTTCTGTCATCTCTCCGGTAAGCATTGTTATCTCTATCCTCCTTCTTGAATGGGTTGTCAAATTTGTTCTACTCCCCAAATGACCTATCATATCCAAAAAATGATCTTCCTCTCTAAATTTACCTCCTTTGCCTCTTTGTCTCTGATCATGCTTCTTATTCAACTTCTCTTCAACTTTTAGGGCAAACTGATACGCTTCTTCCTAAGATGTCATCCTTACCAAACTTAGTTCTTCTTAAATGTTCAATCTCAGTCCATTGATGTATCTTGTCACTTTCTCCTTGCTTGCTTCACTATGTCTTGTCCTTATGATCATCTTATGAAATTCTTTCGTGTACTCCTTCACAGATTTCTCCTTTTGTCTTAGGTTTTGTAATCTCTTCAACAGCTCCAACTCATAGTCAGTAGGTATGAACTGATTCTTCAACTTTGTCACCATTTGGTCCCACTTTGTAATATTTTCTTTTCCTTCTCTATTTCTTTCCAACTGAACTTCTTTCCACCATATAGCAGCATGTCCTTTCAACTTTGTCTTTGCAAATTTCACCTTCTCCAGATCTTCAATCTCCTCATATTCAAAATATTCTTCCATATCATTTATCCAGTCAATCAATTCTTAAGGATTCAAATTACCAGTGTAGTTCGGCACATCAACTCTAGGTCTTTTTCCAATCTTTGAAATAGATTGCAACATCTTTATCTGATCTGATTCTTCTTCTTCATTACCTTCTAGGGTTTCACCAATTTGTTCAGTAGATTGAAATTCTTCCTCATCATCACTTTCAACATTAGGTCTAGGTGTCAATCCTCTTCACCTATCTTCGTCAACAACATCCAAACGAATTCACATTGTTCTCATCAATTCCATCATCTCATCCATTCTATTAACCATTGTACCAACAGGAGGAACTCTTCACGGTGGCATCTTCCTAGGATCAAGTGCAAACTGCCTCTCAATCGGTAATCAGTTGTGGACCAGTAACCTACCTCAGATCAGCAATCTATTTACAACAAGATCTTATGGGATCCCCTTCGCCAATTCACTACAAAGAATCAAACTTTCGCTCTCCAAGGATTCAAACTTTCGCTCTAATACCACTTGGTGCAGTCACAGTGGGAGGGTTCACAGAATGAACTGTTTAGACCGTATAGCAAGAGTAAACACAATGGAAACAACTCAAAGAATTGAAACAAATGCAGATTCAGTCATTCAATATATCAAAGAATTCAAAATAGAGATCTGTCGGCATCATGCTGGCTTACAACTAGGGCTCATAGGCCTAATTACATACATGCACAAGATAAAGCTTTGAAGCTCCTTTGCACATAATCTAAACTATCCGATCTTTCTTTTGTGAATAGATACTTCCCTAAGTATCTATTACATCTTTATATATCATCTCTGGACCAATAGATTCCTCCACGTCGGCGAAGGAAGGTCACAAACTCAAATGAAGAGCTGTAACGTGTTCACAGATAGATCAGACCTAAATGCATAGGATACTTCTTCAAATGAATGGAACAACGTGTGGACCCTCGGGGAAGGTTGGTCATGAACCATAGGACATTGAATGATGTGTCATTGAGATCCACAAGTTAAGGAATGCTCTGCAAGCCTTCTCCTTCAGCTGATTATCCGGAACTGGTAGAATGCTCTGCTCTAAGAAAATAGATGATCTTCTGATAGCGATATCTTTCTGGTAACTAATCCAAATGTTCTAAATTCTTGATATGATGTAGATGAATGAATATAGATGCTAAGTCCAGATCCGCAAGGCGTGAAATTCCAAAACTAGACCACAAGCTAAAAAATTGCTAATGACTGAACTGCCTGAACTGAACTGGAAAATGAAAGAACTGAAATGCAAATGTTTTTGGTTGATGCAAGATTACTCTTGAACCAGGGATGTTCCTGCATCATCTATGAAGTCCCAGGGCATGAATACAAAGTGTAGAGGCTCTAGAAATCTCTCTACGAGCTTAAACAAGCACCACGAGCATGGTATAGTAGAATTGATTCGTAGCTACTGAGCAATGGATTTAGCAAAAGCGGTAGTGAGTCCACTCTCTACATCAAAGAAGCCAATGGTGAGATTCTTATTGTTGTTTTGTATGTAGATGATTTGATTTTCATAGGGAATAGTGACCTCTTCATTGCTAATTTAGAAGAGGTAATGAAAAATGAGTTTCAAATGATAGATCTAGGTTTTCTAAAATATTTCCTAGGCATAGAGGTCCAACAAATAGAGCATGCCATCTTCATTTCATAAACTAACTATGCAAAACAAATCTTGAAAATATTTAGAATGTTGGACAAAAAACCTACCCCAACACCAACAACTACATGTCTGAAATTAAGTAAAGAGGATGGCAACAGTGATGTTAGCCCAACCCTCTACAAGAGCATGGTTGAAAGCCTCATGTATTCGATAGCTACCAAACCTAATTTGATGTACGTGGTAAGCCTAATTTCTAGGTTCATGGAGTAACCTAAGGACACACACTGGTAAGCAAGAAAGAGAATCCTAAGGTATGTCAATGGCATGAAAGGCTATGGTATTATGTATACCACATCCAATGAGTTTTAGCTAGTTGGGTACATAGATAGTGATTGGGAAAGAAGTGTAGATGACAGGAAGAGCACATTAGGATATGTGTTCCACATGGGTTCAAGAGAAATATCATAGGCATCAAAGATGCAGCCCATCATTTCTCTCTCCATAGCAGAAGCAGAGTACATAGAAGCAAATGTAGCAACATGTCAGGCTATTTGGCTTAGAAGAATCCTTGTAGACTTGAATGAGGAGAAAGAAGATGGTACAACTATATTTTGTGATAATGTGTCTTCTATAGCCTTGACAAAGAATTGTGTCTTCCATGGACGAAGCAAGCACATTGAGATTTGCCACCATTTCATTTCATAAGGGAGTTCCTAGAGCATGGAGACATTGAACTTCAGTTCTGTAGATCAGAGCAAATAGCTCACTAATATTTTCACCAAGGTATTGTCAAAAGACTCTGAACACCTAAGAGATAGGCTTGGCATCATGGACAAATCCAAAAATGAACTCCAGAAAGATAGCACCGAAAGAACCCAGCTTCAGAAAGGAAACAACTTTGAAAGTGCATCTCTAGAAAGATAGTCTCATAAAATCTCTAGAACTTCAGTTTTGGAAACTCATAAAATCTTCAAAAACTTTAGCTCTAAAACTTTAGTTCTAGAAAGTCAGAAAAAATCTGGAACCTTTAATTCTAGAAGGATAGTCTTGGACAGCTCTGGAACACGAAATAGGTCCAGACAAGACATCTTTAGAACCTCGGACAAGTCTAGGAAGAATAGCTCTAGAGCACAGAATAGGTGCAGACAAGACAGCTTCGAAACTTTAACTTCAAAAAGACAGAGCTCTATAATCTTAGTTTTGAGAAGATAGAAGAACTCTGGAACTACAATTTCAGAAGGACAGAACAACTCCAGACAAGAAAGCGCTAGAAATGTAGAATGATAATGAAAATGCATAAAGGCTCAAGATTAAGGGGATTGTTAGAAATACGTAACCTTGATCCCAACCACCTCATTTATTGCAAACCGCCAACAATCTTTTGGATCCATTTTCCCCCTTGCTGCTATACACTCAAAAACATGACTCAGTTGCACGAGGTGGTTGACTCATCTTTGGCAAGCTGTTACATCCCCAATTTTTTTCTTGCTAATACTTTTTACTTTTGCTTAGATATAAGTAAATCTATTTTGATGTTTAGATTAATGTCAAGGAAAGACAAATTCTATTGAATGTCATTTATGGAATTATGGAAATGAATATGTTATTATCGATATAATAATTGCATTATGAGAATTTGGTTTATTATTTGAATAATGATGCACTGATCGTAATCTGTTGATTTCAAGTTTTACACATGATTACAGGTTTCGGATGACTCTCAGAGAAAAGAGAGAGATAGTATATTTCAAGGAGAGAGATATAGACCTCAAGTTATGAGTGATTATTTGCCAAAACGAGTATGAGTGTTTAACAAAAACGTGAACCAGTGTCAATGGAGGTAAGTCATGTTTGTCAGTATACTTTTGAATCTACTCGATAGGTAGTTGATATCTTTCGATTCTTTTCTAAGTCAAGTCATTTGTGTGTTGACATAGTTGTTTGTAAAGTAAATGACGTCATCTAAGTAGAACTGTGACCATTTACAATTAACGTAAATATTACAACGTCATTGTTGTAAAATGGTTGTGTTATTATTCTTGAGTCACTTAAGGATTTATTGTCGACATTTAACGTCAAATGATGATCTCGTCAAGACAAGTTGACGTGATTTAACAAAGGATTGTGAAGGGGAGACAAGCTCGACCCATTCACATTATCCATAAGCCTTTGACTTATTATTATTATATTTATTGATCAAATCATAAACTATCAAATAGGATTGATATCATGTAAACCATATTTGATATAAACAAATATATATATTTATGCATCGATTTGAGGATAATACCTCATAATTGTTATTAATGCATGATAATGGAGCAGCCATTGGCATGTGTTTAGGAGTGCCTTCATTATAACGAGTGGTGGATCGAATCACTCTATAAGATTATTAATAGATCAAACTGTCTTTATTGATATGTCGTCCACTTCCAAAGAGGAGTCTGTGATATTAACACCACATTCAATGAGTTTCCCTACATAGGACATCTCCTCATGAACACTTGTTAAGTCTTGCACCATCGGTGGAGATCAGTTGTAACGGCAACCCACTTGGATCGATCAAGAATTTATTGCATTTCAAATTGCAAAGAGTGGATGTGTGATGATTGGGTGACTCATAAAGAGTCATGCTTGAGTCTTTATAGATGACTCAGCTGAGCCGATGGAAGATATCATTGGGTGATATGCTATTGGATTATCGTTATCATTTGAGTGATATGCATTTAGAAGGGTCGCAGCGAGCAGAGAGAGAACCAGCTTTGAGGAAAAAGAGAATGTGGGTCATTTTGGGCATCCATTGAAGTATCTAATCTGTAACTTTTGCATACTCTAAACCATTGCTATCAGGTATTCCTCTAGTTTTATGTGCTTTTATAGCATGGTGAAAATTGATCGTTCTTTTATGGATATCCACCGTTGTGTCATGGGTAGATAAACGATTATACTAGTAAGGTTATCCTTTCTAATTCATTGTGTTTTTTTAAAAACTAATGGATTCGATTATAGGAGATTGCTCTGGCATTGATAGTAAACTGTAGAGAATCTTTCCAGGAATCTTTATGATAAACCAAGGTGGCCGATGCATGCTGAAACGATTGAAATACTTTATCATTGCATTCTAAGCCAACATTAAATCTATTGTTTTTAAACTGATAAACATATCAAACCATTGTTTGGGGAATAAACAATCATTATTCAAGAAGGTTATTATAGTTATCATGTGCCTTGAAAACCAGTCGCTCTATTGAATAAGTTTTCATTATGAAGCAAGTCGATGATATAGTCATAAGTTAATTATGTATTTGACTTTCGATGAAATTAGTGCAATGAAACTTGATAGGTAAAGTTAGTAATTATGAATAATACGGTTTAAGCATTAGGCTATGTTATTAAAATTTTAAAACAATTCTTGGATTAGTCTATTGTTTATGGCAAAATGATTTCTATCCATAAGAGGCTTAGATTCTTAGTAATCTTTGGGAAACTATTGTATATCCTGTCGAGTGATAGTAATTTAGTAATATTTTTGGTAGAAAGGAATAGGGTCTATAGGAGAACCCTTATTATCTATTTTTACTCTTGTCAAAGATATCCTTTAAAATCCATTATGATGGAATAGACTAAGTCTAACTAGAAAATGACTTGTAGGGAAACATATATAGGTGCATATCGTGATTGTCAATGATATCACGTTAAGGAAGGTATTCATAATTCTTTTTGTAGGAGGATATTACTATTATAGAACCATATTATTCTTAACCTTGGTTGAGTTAACCGAAGGGTTGTTTATAAACCTTAGTCTTGTAAGTTATGAGATATGGTTTTTTTGATATATTGGATTATTCAAGGGTTATTATGAAAACCCTAGAAGTCGAATATGAAACCAAATGATTAGTTATGTCATATGGACTTATCTAAGTCAAGAAGACTATTATCATGACAAGATGTTAAAAAATATCTACTCAAACATAGTTGGTGAGGATAAACTGCGAGAATATGACAATATCCAAGTCAAGTAGGGGTGGGTGAACACTACGACCACGTTCATTACGAACGTTATTGATATTAAAACTTTGGCCAAAGTAATGCATTTGTTTTCTGCATGCATTGTCAGTTCACTATATCTAGATTGCATAACCTATCGGAAATCATACTTAGCTAGAGGGTATCTAAGGTTGTATGGTTGATAGAGTTGTGTAGGATACAACACTATGTACTTGGGAAGGCGAATTACCATTGGTCACCTTTGGTCTATATTCCTCGTGAAGGATAGGACCACTTCCTATGTGGAAGATGTGTGGGAGACCGCCAGTCTGTGGATGGAGGTAAATCACTGGGAAGATACTCTTTCTCTCTCTCCAGTAGCAAACATGCCAGGGCTTGTGATAAAGATGTCAGATATTCAAAAGTAGTAATTATTCCAAATTTGTTTATGTGATTGATTTACTTTTACAGATATTGTAATTGAGAAAAACAATATGATTTATTGTATTTTGTAAGAAAATCTTGCAAATTGTTATTATTTGATTATATGTTATATAAAAGAAAAAATTTCTCTCATTTTTACCTTGTTGAATTAATCTATGGTAAATTTCTAGTTTTACTATGTTTTTAGAACTTGGATGTTACACAAGCACACATACCCTTCTCCTTTCCATGGGGCGAACCTCCATGTCACTCTCTCTCTCATGGAAGTAGCCAGTTGAGAGGTGAGACATGAGGGTGACCAGTTCTACTCACTTGAGAGCTAGACTTTGCTAAGAGTGGTTAACCAATCTTGGGGCCTTTCTTGGGTATTCATTCTGATATGGTGCTCAATGACCATTGTAGTTGAAATAACTATATGACCTGAAGGGTCACTGGTTATTGATCTCCTCTATGTATTCCAAAGGTTCCAACGTTGAGTTGGTTATCGATTGTTTTCATTTATATTTCTATCAAGTTGGAGTCGCTCTTCAAATCATTGTATGATGACTCATGTTTGAAGTAACCTTAGCCTATGTTGTTATTCATGGATCTTCAATTGATCATGTTGTGGCTTTGGGTGTATCTCCTCAATCTCTTCGAGGATCGCCCTCACCCACTCACCTTTATGCCCAGGGCACATTCGTGAGCCCAAACCAAGAGAGAGTTGGTTGTAGTTGACCTCAATTTTACTTAGTTTTGACATAGGGTTTATGACCTAAGGTTTAACTTGGTTTGCTTTGTGTTGGTTGACTAGTGTTGACCTCGTGATGAAATCGAGGGTTTGAAATCTTCATGTGATGCTTGTGTTTTTGTTAAATTTTCTATTTTTGAATGTATCCAACCTATATGTATGCAAGACAATGTTTTTGTGCTTTTTGTGGATTTTTTATGAAAGGAAAGTACCTTTTTAATCTAGAATTTAAAATATGTATGCAATCTAAAATGGGTTTACCTAATGCAATCTGATCTATGTTTTTTGGTTTTTCTTGTAAAACAAACTAAGCTAATGATGCAAAGTACTTGAAGTAAACTAATCTAACAAAAGAATTCTATTTATCCTATCAAGGAAATTGCAACATCCAATTACTATACCCAAGAGAAAATTTAAGATTAGCTAATTACTATCACAATGAAAAAAACACCAAAGAACCTAGAATGTGAGATGCATGAGCCTCCACTACCCTAAGGAATCTTTGTGTCAGAAACCTCTTCATCCTCTTGCAGCAATGGAGATCTACTCTTGGCAACAATAGGGAAGCGATGCAAAATAGATTTAGAAATCTTAAAATGTGAGCTCAGTGTGAGCTAAAAGAGCACTATGGCTTACAAATGGGTAGCATAATGATGCAATGAGAAGCTTTAGCAAAGCTTAGATGAAACAACAATGAAATAAAAGGCTCATAAGTCTTGTATGAGCATATGGATAATATGTGGAGAGTAAAAACCTACAAAGATTGGATGCACAAATGAAATTGCCTCCCTTTGTACTTGAGGGAGGGGGTATTTATAGGTTGAAAGGGGTCATAAAAGGTGGGAGAGATTGAACAGTTAACTCCCTTTATTGGAGAGTTAACTCATTTGATTAGGGAGTGAACTAGGCTAATTACGGAGTGAACAAGCCAAGATAACTTATCATTCAAGTAAAAATGGAGTCCTCAAGAGTGCATGAGATGACAACTATAGATTAAAAGTAGCTAATTATGCATGCTTGAAGTCTTGAAATAGTTAACTCTATGTTTAGGCCAAAACTCATGCAAAGTGGAATAAAACTGGGTCAAAACGGAGCTTTTTTGCATCTAAAACTTGAGTTTTTCTGCGGCTGGAAATGACGGCAGGGTCACCCCTTTTGCCAATTTAGATCACCCCAGGGTGACCCTAGGTTGTCCAAGGGTGACCCATGGGTGACTCACAAAGGAGTAGACCTAGGTTGAAATACAAGATGGGAGATGGTTAGTTAGGTGAAGAGGAGGAGAACTGCCCCCAAAAACCAACCGAAAGGTGGTAAAAAACCAAATATGCTCTTGTAAATGTCAAATCTCCTGGGGGAGATCCTAAAATAATAGGGGGAGATTGTCTTGCTTGAGCATAACTAAAAATTGAAAGTTGGGGATGCCTTGGGAGGTCCTCTAGAGGGCTCCTATGGGTTGGGTTGGATGAAAAACACTAAGGAAAGGTCAAATTACAACAAATAGATGAATAAAAGGCTTAGAGACGAAGTTGCAAGCACAAGAATCAAAAATAAAAAAGTGTCAAAAGAAGGGGAAAGGTTAGTACAACAAAGGGGAAACAAAAAGAGAAGTGAAAACCCATATGTTACCAAGAGAATCGTTGTTGAGAGGGCATTATTTTACACTTACATGTATGTGACAAGGATTATGAGTCATCATGGGGTCCTCGTGGGGGTTGTGTGTGATTTTTGTGCTTACATATTTGCCCCCTCGGAGATGGTAGTCTACATGAAGGGTAGGTACCAGTTCTTGAAATAGGCCTTACCTATTGTCAATTTCCTGCAATAGTACCTAAAATAACTAGCATTAGTTTGACATTTAGATATATCAAAACAAGTAATGAAAATTGAAATGACTAAACATACCATAGATCTGTGAGTTCGCCTAGTTGTTTGCTTTTGTCAAGGAGACCTGTAGGGATGAAAGCACATAAAACGAAAGCACGAAAGATGCGTGAAAGAAACAACTAATCTAGAAATGCATAAAACAAACTAAGCTAAGAGAGGCAAAGAGTGGATAAATCAAAGTGAACGAAGTGAAACACTGACAAAATTGGTCATGCAAGCAGTCATTGGAAAGATATTGCCGAGGAGATCACAAAGATGGCCACTACTTATTCAGCCACTAAGAATCAAGTGCACAATCAGTCAAAAAATCTCCTCTAAAACCTAGTTTTCTTTTTGTGAAAAATCTTGTGAATGTGTTTGTTTTTGTCAAATTTTCTTGTTGCATTATGTTTGGCTTGTTATTTAGAGTAGAATAGGTTTTTCATTTGTTGAAATCGGTTGAAATTTGTAGTTTTAGAGCATTTTTAGTATGAGGGGATGTGAAACACGATCACCCCTTTTCCAATCCAAATCACCTAAGGGAGATCTGGCTATGCAACAGGGTTGCCCGGGGGAGATCCTATTGTACATCTAGGTCGCTCAAGGGAGATTTGACCTGATGAAAGGGCGAACCAACCAGTTTAATTCTAACTAAAATTTGAAGTTTTCTGACATTTATAACACGCAATTTTAGTCTAATTTAAACACTGAATTTGTCAATTTATTACAAATTTGTAGGTTTTATATGCTTTTTTTTGTGAAAGTTTCACAAGTTATATAATTTTTTTGGATTTTTTGATTTTTATGGGATCTAACAAAAGTTCTTTTCTAATGACAAAATATATGCATTCGTTGGAATGCAAACCATGAGCAGTTGTGGCTATCCAAGATGTATGATTCTTTATCTCCTGACACTGATCTTGATGTCCTAAATAGGGTAGGCTTAGAGAGGATTTGTCAGGTTTCTATTGTGTACATTCTACCTCTCGCATCTATTGTGATACCCTAATCTATTGGGATGTTGATAGGAACACCTTCAAGTTCCCCCAAGTCTTAGGGGAGTGGACCATTACATTGTATGATGTCTATTACATCCTAGGGGGCCCTATGAGAGGACACCCACTTGTTCTTCCTACTGACAAGTCCATTGAGGACAAGGCATCTTGGGCTTTGACCATGGGTGTGATTCATCTTGATGATTATATAGGAGTTCATCTCACTACAGTACCTCAGCTTTGCATTCCTCTCTTGAGGAAGTTTCTTATTGGGTTGATTGCATCAAGGTTGTAGGGAGACAAGGCTTCAGCTCATCTTAGATGGTGCTAGGCACCCATCATTCAGTGCATAGAGCAGGGCACAATTTTTGTATGGGGTGCCGACATCCTTGCTATGATCTATTGTAATTTCTATTGCATTTCTCGCCATGGGGTTCTTGCATTCAACCACTCCACTCTGATCATGATGTGGATTTATGAGCACATCAGGACATATCAGAAGGAGCTTCCACTTCCTAATCCTCAAATTCTGAGAGCTACTAGATGGGCTCGAGTTGTTCACTTTGATACTTCATTACACATGGTGGCCACTCTTACTAATGCAAACATGATCTTTGATCCTTATGTTGATATGGAGGGCACTTGGTCTCATGAAATACAGATCTGAGATTACTATCACACTATTTCAAAGATTTCTTATCTAAATGGATTTTTTGAGGCTCACCGTGTTGAGCGAGTCCTTCAGCAGATAGGAGGTTATTTTCCAAAGGACTTGCCTCAGTTTCCTACTTTCTACCAATTTGTGTAGGAGATGGGTGAGATCGGCTAGAGGCCTATCATTTAGACTCCTTTGACTCCTGGGGTTTTGATTTCCAAAACTTCTAGGACCCCGAGAGGTGGACAGAGGGGAGGGAGAGGAGCTCCTTCCTAAGGACTCATTATTTTAGAGGATATTGACTCTAATGACAAGGAATACAATCCTAAGAGGGATGATCAGTCAGATGATGGTTCAACTAGAGATGACTAGGAGGTTGATTTAGATGAGGAGGAGGTACCAAGGGCCACTTTTGTAGTGTTAGAAATGAAGATGCAAACCACACAATGGAAATCTGATTCAAACCTTATTAATGTCCTCTGAATAATATAGAATCAATGGAGATTGCAACATAAATAAAACCCACTACACAAAAATTACATGCATTAAGAACTAAACACATAACACAATATGTAACATGGAGAAAACCCTTTTGAGTAAAAAACTCCAAGAAAAGAGGCTCCAAGTTGTATTATCGTCAAATATGAGATTACAATACATGCACTTCCTCTTCTTCAGTCTTCAATCCAACAGTGCCTGTTACTCTCAACTCTGATAAAAAATGTAGTAAAACTATCCTTATAAAAGGGGGTTTCTTTCTAGGGCAAGAAAATAGACATAATATCAACCGTCAGATCTGTGACCTAATGACAAATGATCTAGATTTACAATGATAAAATTTGTCTCCAAAAGCATTGCCCCTGAGCCTCTACCGAGGTGCATGGCCCATGGACCACCTGCCGAGGGGATGACCCCCCTGGACCCCTCACATGAGGGGCCCTCATCATGGACGAATTAGCGTCAGAGACCAGATATAAACATGTGGATGAAACAAGATCGCTATTGGTGAAACCTCTCATCCCTTATGGATGATTTACAAATAATGATAGGAATAATAAATTACATAGGATTTACAAGGTTGATGGCACCTTAATCCTAACATTCTCCCACTTGATATTATACATTGTAAATACCCATAGGAAAACCATAAAATAATCAAGCACTAGAAGCAAGGCTCATGGCCTCTCTGCACCAAACAAATTTCTTTGTGCTCACAGGCTTGGTCAAAGCATCTGCAACATTCTCCTAAGTGTCTACCTTCATCATCTCAATCTGTCTATTTGTAACCACTTATTGAACAAAGTGATATTGTACATCAACATGCTTAGTCCAAGCATGATACATAGGATTCTTGGCCAAACAAATAGCACTCTGTCTATCACAACCAATCTTAATGATCCTGTAATCAAAACTAATACATGTACATAATCTCCTCAACCAAAATGCCTCCTTAGAGACATAGGTAGTAGCCATATACTCTACTTCGGTGGTGGACAAAGCAACCGTGGGCTACCTTTTGCTCATCCAACTTACTGCTCCACTAAATAAAGCAAGCACATAGCCACTAGTGGACCTTCGACTATCCAAGTCACCTACCCAATTTGCATCAACAAATCCCTGTATGTCCAAAGTTTTATCAGCACTGTCAATACTAGAATAAACCAAATAGTAATCAAGACTACTTGCTAGATATCTAAACACACTCTTTACATAATTCCAATGTTGTCTACCAGGGTTAGACACAAATCTACTCAAAACACCCACTACTTGGGCAATATCTAGTCTAGTGAAAACCAATGCATACATCAAACTCCCTACAACACTAGCATATAGCACATTAGACATATCCTCTAAATCATCTTCATTCTTTGGACACATATCTGATGAAAGCTTAGTACCAATGGGTAAAGAAACTCTAATTGGGTTACAGTCTTGCATACTAAATCTCTACAAAATGGTATTCACATACTTACTCTGAGACAACCAAAGCTTTCTGTTACCTCTGTCTCTCCTGATCTCCATACCCAAAATATACCTAGCTACCCAAGATCCTTCATATCAAATGCACTTGAAAGTTGGGCTTTCAACTCACTGATCATACCCTTAGTATTGCTGAAAAATAACATGTCATCAACATAAAATGCAATGATCAGAATAGAATCATCAATATAATGAATGTAAACACAATGATCCTCCACACTTCTAACAATACCCAATTTCAACACAAATGAATCAAATTCTAGTACCACATTCTGGGGGACAGTTTCAAACCATAAAGAGACCTCTTCAATCTGAAAACCCAATGTTCTTTTCCTTTTACCTCAAAACTTGTAGGTTGTTGCATGTAAATTTCTTCCTTAAGATCTCCATGAAAGAATGCAATCTCAACATCTATTTTCTCTATTTCCCAATCAAGAGCTGCAGTAATGGATAAGATAAATCTAATAGAAGTTAATTTAGTAACATGAGAGAATATTTCACTGAAATCAACTTCCTCTCTCTAGGAGTAGCCCTTGGCTACTAGTCTAGCCTTGTACTTCTCCAATGAACCATCTGCTCCAAACTTCTTCTTGAAGACCCACTTGAAACCTATGGTCTTTCTTCCTTTGGGCAAATAAACAAGATCACAGGTGTTGTAAGAGTCTAAAGCCATCATCTCCTCCTGCATGGCTAACTGCCAAGACTCACTATCATCTATATGAATAGCTTCCCTATAGGATCTAGGTTCATCATCAGTACTTAATAAGCAAATACACAATGCAAATATGGTGGGCTATACCTATCAATTGGGTTCCATTATCTTGTGGATCTTATTAGAGGTGGAATAATAGACTCTTCAGGTTCTTCTGCATGGTCATCTGTACCAACTTCTTCTATCACAATAGATTCATCCTCATCATAACTTTCCCTTGAGTCTTCTTCTACTTCTTCACCCCCCAATCCATCATTATGTTCTTCTTGAGGTGCATCTTCATGCTCTAATTCAGAGTGCACTCTCTTCACCTTTTCTTCTTTTTCCTTTGGTTGTCCAGGTTTTGAAATAACACTAAGTTCCCTAAAAATAACATCTCTAGAATAGACAATCTTCTAGGTTAGTGGATTCCAAAGCTTATAACCTTTCACATTATCACCATATCCAATGAAAATAGACTTCTCAGCTTTTGGATCCAACTTAGTTCATTTTCTTTAGGCAAATGAACACAAGCCTCATAGAAAAATACCCTTAAATGTGAAATACAAGGTTTATTTCCTATCCACATTTCATAAGGAGTTGAAACAAGAGCCTTACATGGAGATCTATTAACTAAGTAGTTCACAATACACATAGCTTCTCCCCAAAAGCATTTGTTCAATTGTGATTCACTCAACATACTTTTGGCTTTTTCCATTATTGTCTAATTCATCCTTTTTGCCACTCCATTTTGTTGTGGTGTATATGGAGTTGTCTTCTATCTAACAATACTTGTATGCTTACAGAATTCATCAAATACCTTAGAATAGTATTCCCCTCCATTGTCAAATCTCAAAACCTTTATTTTATAATCTGATTACTTTTCAACTAAAGCTTTAAATTCCTTAAACTTAGTGAAAACTTTAGATTTGTGACGCATAAAATAAATCTAGGTAAACCTTGAGACATCATCAATGAAGGAAACAAAATATCTAGATTTTCCAATTGATTCAACATCCACTAGACCAAAAACATCCGAATGAATAAGTTCTAATTTATCATTAGATTTATTATTTCCTTAAGGAAATGGATATCTATTCTATTTTCCAAACACACAATGTTCACAAAATTTGAAATTCTCATTAGAATAGGATAAACTATCCAACATTTTTTTTATTTAAGATAGTCTTTAAAACAGACTGACTTATGTGGCCCAATCTACGGTGCCACAACATACATGTATTTTCAGTATTAGCCTTAGATGCATAAGAGGCATTATAAACAATAGTGGCTTCTAGGTTAAATAAAGTTCCCCATCTTTTCCCCTTTGCTACCACCAAGTTTCCTCTCACTAATCTGCAACCATGCTTATCAAATGTCACATGCATTCCCAAATCATTCAACTTTGAAAAAGAAATAAAATTTCTAGCCAATCTAGGAACATGCAAAACACCAGGGAGGGTTTTAATTCTCCCATCACTGAAACACAACATTCCCTTCCCTCGTCCAACAATCGGATATATGTAGAGTTGTCTCCGAGGTACACATTTAATCCATCATACTCTTCATATGTTGAAAACCATTCTTTATATGGAGTCATGCGGTACGAGCATCTTGAGTCAACCAACCAATGATCATGAGAAACAACATTACATGTAGAAAGTAAAACCTCATCACCTGCATTTGAAGACTTATCAGTAGTAGAATCCCACTGTTTCTTTGGGTTTCTACATTCCTTTTTCACATGTCCTCTCTTTCCGCAGTTCCAACACTTAACTCTATTTTTATTTCCAAGAGTCTTAGAAAGACCCTTGACAAGGTGTCATTGTACCTTATCATTTAATCTATTTTTAGATGTCAAAAATCTTGGGTTATGTCCTCGGCTGTCTGCAACTAGGGATTCTACAGTTACTAGTTTCTAGCTAATCTTAATAGCTTCTACAAATTTGAAGAGATTAATCTATCTACTTGATGAATGAATTTAATGAATGCTGAAGATAGAGTTAAATAGGAAATTTATGCAAAGCAATCTTAAAAATAGTAACATGCATCTATCTATTAAAATCAGTAAAAACTTTTCACAACAAAAATCTAAAGTAATAAAATAGTAGTACTAGCCTCCTGCCTTAGTGGTGAGAGTGGGCCCTTGCTCCACACCCTTGGGGCTGAACGCTATAGTAGAGAATCAGCACAAAAGAAGATCACAACTAAATTCAAACCAATTCCATGTGCTTTGCATTCATGAAAAATACTGCTATTACAGAACTGAGATTATCGAGAATCAGAATAATTCAATCCTTGTATATTTCTTCTGTTGTTTCTATAAGTATATATGAAAGTGAGTGATGACTTATCACTGATCTTATCTACCAGTTCTTTTATGAGATGACATCCATCTCTTTATTGTACTAGTTGTCTAACTATAGAAAATAACCATGCAATAAAAGTAGACTTGAGTGGAACAGAAGTCCACTCAGAAGTCTAAGTTTGAGTCTTAATAAATTTGGGCATCGAGGCCCTGAAAATAAGGATATTGAATCAGTTCCATCGTAACTCATGCAAAAACTTTGAAAAGATAAAACTCCAGCAGTTTAACTAAAGATGACCCATCACCACTCAGGTGATGATTTGAGTGAAATGAGGGGTATTATGATCACTGCTGGGAGTGCCTGGTTGGCAGCTTATGCTGGAAATATGCCCTGCTCTTAGGAGGTAACAGAGATATCTGACCCTGTCTGCAGCTACGGAGATATGTCTGTACTCCAGAGATATGTTTGCAGCTCCAGAGATTATCTGTATCTTCTTTGTTTAGCTCCGGAGATACTCCAGACTCCCACAGAGGTCTGGAGAGGTTTTCCTCATTTCTTCAAAACTTTAGGTGTCATGGTACTTTGGTATTGTCTCCAAAGATCATTGAAGACTATCTCTGGAGATGCACAAAATTGTCATTCCTGGCATCTACACCTGTTGATTCAAAAAAAGAGAAGTTTTTGCATTTTTCCATCAATTCCATGCACATTAGTCACTCAATCAAAAATTATAATCTTAAATAATCTATCTCAATTAATCATTAAATAGAATGATCTTGCTAGCTTATTTGGGTGCAGACATTAGGAAAGATGGACTCAGGAAGGAGAAAAAGAGAGGCAAAAAGATGTATTTCATGAGTGCAACTTGGCACTCATCATCCCCCCATACCTAAGGTTTGGCAAGTCCTCCTGCTTCTCACATTCTAGATTTATTCTGGTGAAACAGCTTGTCAGTCAAGCTATAATCCTGTGCATAGGTGGTCTAGGTTGTGTGGTTGATATTACCATTGCCTCTGTATTCATCAACCTGCTTCATCTAGTCCTGCAACTTCTCATCTTCTATCTGTTCAGCCCAGACAGGGAGTGGTTCAATTATTAGAGGGGGCCTGAACCGTCCACCTATCCATTCTTGCTTATGATTATCCATCAGTTTGGATATCAACTTTGCCTTTCTCATGAATAATCTTAAGTTTGTAGGGGTGACCACCTCTCTCAGTTTCTGCTCCGGGATCAAAATATTTCATCTCTTCTTTGCTACAACAAGTACTAGATTTGCTAAATTGATCATAAAAGGACCAAAATCGATGGAGCATTCCTACAAACTTTTCAGGTATAATGGCAAAATTTTGATCTTATTATCAGGATGATAAATAAGGGACCTGAATTGAATCTTGAAAGCATTAGGATGGGGACATTCCTTCCTGATGAAGAGATCTGTTTTTAAATCTTTCTGAGGATGATCTTCCATCCTTTCATTCTAGATCTGGTGATTCCTTATTAGGGACATAAATGCCTTAAGCTGGCATTCCCCCACAAAATGATTAAAAATGAAGGTTATATCATTAACATAGAACCCATGCAGGTATAATTCACATAGGAAGTTCTTGTCCTCATCATTACTTCTTGTATAAGATGTCATGAATCCTTCTGTTGTCTCAGTATCCTCAACCAGGTCAGACAGGGCTAAAGAGAATTTCCTCTGTAGGACTCTTTCTTGTAGGAACATAGAATAGCTAGCACTGAGAGGTCTACAGAATAGATTTTTTGAAGAAAGGGAGGCCATTTCAATGATTTTGCCTTGCAGAGTTGCTATTCTCTTTGTTTTGGCAGTGACTGCCCTTTCTAACTGCAACATAGGCTTGGAAGCCTCATACTCTCTACATTTCTTCTCCCAATGGAACAGGGCTTTAGCAATGTCAATGGGGATTGGTCCCACATAGGCATATGTTTGGATTTCCTATTCATTGGTTGCCCTTGGGCCAACCAATTCTTGAATATATTCTTCCTGGTCATCGAGTTTGTTGTTGGCCCAAGTTAACTATCTATCCTGGCTATGTACTTTCTCAATCAATGTTGCCATTATTGTGAGGCTATTGTCTCTAGCCATGGTGAGCTCAGAAACACTATGTGCTACCTCTTTCTCTTTTTCTTCCAACAGTTTGGTTGCCTCAATTTTCTGTGCCTCCAACTTTGCCTCTTTCTCAATTCTCTGGGCCTCTATTTCTGCCTCTTTCTCTTGGATGATCTTGTCTTTTCTTTGGAGTTCTATTTGTAGATTTGCAATGATTTGTTTTTTCTCCATTTCCACCTCTACTCTGACCTTCTTGAGGTCAGTAATAATCAAATTATTTCCCCAGAGTAATCTCTTTAAATTTTCAATTTCTTCCATTAATTGCTATTCTTTTGAAATTTCCTCATCCTCTTGATCAGAGAGATGAGAGAAGGTTTTTGCTTCTTCTTCTATTGTTGTTTTTTGATCATCAGGGTTTTCCATGGCCATTTGCCCTGTTTCTTCTTCTTCTTCAGATTGCCTGTCCTGAGGATCCTCTTGGGGTTCCTCTGCTTCTACTGGCATTGATGAAGGCCCAGCCTTATCCTCACATGTTCTCAAACCCAGGAGTACCTCAGCGAGGAGAGAAGTATCTTTTTCAAACTGCGAGAGCTGTCTTTTCCTTTTGCTTCTCCGGAGCAAGGGTGGGGCAGGTGCCTCCAGAACAGGTCTCTCATCCTCAAAATCTGAGGAAATAGTAAGAGTCTATATGTTTTCTGTCTCCAGAACACATGATGGTTCTGAAATTGGGCTTGACTCTAGATGAACAGATGGTGCTGGGGAAATTTCTCTTTGTTTCCTCTTCCTGACTAGAGGGATCTCATCTAAATCATGAGATGGTTCTTCAGCCCACCAGGTTCCCTCTATTCTTTGTCCTGACCTTCCCTTTGTTGAGTCCTTAGGGAAAGATTCCTCAGTTAGAGTCATCTTTCTCCTAACTAATCGAGTCATATACAGGGTTTGTTTAGGAGCAGGTTCTGCAATTTCTTTGCCTTTCTTCTTTTTGTCAAGACCAGGGGCTGCAGATGAAGTTGCCTCCTGTGAGGACTTATTTCCTCTATGAACAACTATGGAGGAGGTTGAAAGCTCAGTTTCTTCTTCTTGGTGAGTAGGAGAACTCTCACCTCCTAGTTGTGCCATCTCTAGTTCTCTGACCTGGGGACTCTACTCAAGAAAGTTTTGCCATAATTCTTCCCCATTGGCCTGAGATAGGAAGTGGTGTTTGACTACTAGAAAGATGAGGCCATGATGTTTCATGGGACCCTTATTTTGCTAATATCTATCTGCAGTTACCCTGATGGTAGAATATAGGAAATTGGGAATGTTTATGCTAAACTCAGGGTGTGCATTCCCATGTCTTAGATAAATTAGCATTTTCATGATTGGTCCTAAAATTAGAGAAAATTGACCATCACAAGTAAAATATTTCATTAGCCAGCTGGCAACAGACTGCCAAGGGTTTGGAAGGGTAGACCTAAGAATTCCTTTGACTTTATTTTTATTTGAATGCAATTGAATAGCAAGTTCACCACGAACAGAGAAATTCTTAATTAAGTCAGTGTATAAGGTTTTCAAGTGATAAAACCTCTCACCTTGTTCGAGAAGTCTAGAAATGTGGCTGATAGTGGCTGAGGAGAAATTGATTTGGACTCCTCTGACAGCTATCTGGTTGTCCCTTCAATTTCTAAGGAATTCATCCACAACATCTTCCTGAAACCCTTCAAATTTTTCTAGGAAGTCTAACCATCCTGCAACTCTTAGAATGTTTGCTGCAGCTTCATCCCACAGAAGACCCGCAGCATTTTCTAGCTCAAACTTCTTCTTGATTCCCATTGCTGAATTAGTTTAACCTTCTGTGCTTAATTCTTCACCTCCTCAATCTGCAGTCTATTCTTTCCTCTTATCTCTGTAGGCTCTGGAGGACTGTTCAAATTGCTCCTGTAGGCTCCAGAGAACTATTCAATTTTCTCTGTAGGCTTCAAAAATTTGTTCAATTTACCCTATGCTTCAGTCTATTCTGGAAGTTTGAATGAGGGATGTTATGTTTCTCAGCTTAGGCTTATACAGATTAGTTAGAGTACCAAGGCAGTCATAAATGCGACAAAATGATAGGACACTCCGGAGGCAAGGTGGTAGTACAACACAGATGGTGGCATGTGTGAATTTAGGAAAGAAGATGATGCCAGGAGGACATGGCATCGTGGTGGCACCTAAAAACAAAAAGACAAGATTGTTGCTAAAAATGATTAATTAAAGATAGAATTACCTGGATCAGTATTAATGATGAGGGTGATGTACACGGCAGAGATGCTGCATCATTGCTAGAGACTACACGCGTCGTGGCACATGAACAGCTTTTGGTGGCTGGAGATGATGTCCACTACTCCATTGGTACACGACCTGCAATCATTTTGTAGAGTGGTTCAAGAATCCACATTCCTCGGGTGATGTCAGCGTCAACTTTGTGAATACTCCTGCAATTGATATGCGTGCTAATTGAATTTATTTTTGTGATAAAGTAGAGGATGAGTCATGATGACCTCATCATGTGATGTGTCTACTTTACCACCTGGAGAGGTGGGTCCCCTCCCTTATTATTGAGACTGACTTCTTTATTGACAGAGCGTCAGAGGTGCTCCTAGTTGGAAAGCGCCGAAGGTGCTCCTAGTTGGAAAGCACCGGAGGTGCTCCTAGTTGGAAAGCGTCAGAGGTGCTCCTAGTTTGGGAAGCGTCGGAGATGCATTTGACTAACTCCCAACACCTGATCATCTCTGGAGCTCAATTGTTTCAACTATCCTGAAGAAGGGAACTGCCATTTGCTGGTTTTCAACTCCCTTGGTCGAGAAAGATAGCCATTTATTGGTTTTCCATCTTCCTCTATTTTTTTTTTCTTTTTTTAGAAGGCTGCCATTTGTTGGTTTTCAACCTTCCTTTTTTTCTCTTTTTTTTTTTTGAATCAATCCAACACTGTGACAGAGGAGGTATCCCCTGTATCAAAACACAAATCATGAAGAAACTCCTCTTTAGTAGATGGTCTTTTATAGAGTCTAATTCAGTGACCATTTACTAAGAATGTGTCTGTGCTTCCATCAATAGGTTCCAATAATACAGTTCCATTTTCAAACACTTCCTTTATTTGATAAGGACCCATCCAGTGAGTTTGCAATTTCCCCTTGAACTCTTTGAATTTAGAATCATAAAGAAGAACCCAATCACCTTGTTGAAATGTCCTCCTCTTGATGTGTTGGTCATGCCATTGCTTCCTCTGGTACTGAACCAGTTCTGTTTGCTAAATGGCCTATGTCTGAATTTCATCCAACTCATTGAGCTGAAGAATTCTGTTCTCCTGAGTTATAGACAATGGTAGACCAACATCCAATACAGTTTTAAGTGTCTGGAGTTCAAATTCTATGGACAAAATAGGCTTTTTCCCATCAACCAATTCATATGGTGAGAACTTTGTTGTGGACTTCCAAGTGGTATTATAAGCCCAAATCGCTTCAGGTAATCTGCTAGCCCAATTTTTTCTGTTCATTGCTACTATCCTTGTCAGAATATTTTCAAGTTCCCTATTAGTTACTTCTACCTGTCCATTTGCCTGAGGATGGTAAGGTGAAGATTTTCTATGCTTGACTTGATATAAATCTATGAATACTTTGATTACCTGTGAAGTAAACTGAGGTCCTCTATCTGAAATTATTGATCTTGGGGCTCCAAATCTTAAGAAAATCTTATTGTAAAGGAAATTAGCAACTTTTTCTTCTCTTGCAAATTGTAGTGCTTGAACCTCAGCCCACTTAGTAACATAGTCTATGCATACTAGAATGTACTCCTTGCCTGATGATGGTGGTGAAATTGGTCCCACAAAGTCTAGACCCCACTGCTCAAACGGTTCCATCATGAGTTGAGGATGCAGTAACATCTCCTGGGTAAAGGTTGGTTGTCCCATCCTTTGGCATTCGTCATAGTGCTGCACATACTTCTTTGTATCGTTATGAAGAGAGGGCCAGTAGTAACCAGCTCCAAGGATCTTGTGGATTGTTTGGTGAAAAGAGTAATGGCCACCAGATGGTTCATCATGACATGCTCTCAACACATCAAATATCTCATCAGCCTTTAAACACCTGTGTAGAATGAAATCAGGACCACATTTAAACAGTAAACCATTCAACCATTTGTAAGATAAACTTTCTTTAACTAAATGTTTTCTTTGTTTTGAAGTAAAATGGGATGGATACAAGCCTGTAGCTAAAAGATTAGCTATGTCAGCAAACCAAGGTGCAATAGAGGATATAGCAAAAAGATGTTCATCTGGGAACTTGTCCTCCACTGGTTGGTTTTCTCCTGCTGTATGCAATCTTGACAGAAAATAAGCAACCAAATTAAACTTTCCTAGATTATCAACTATGGTAATATCAAATTCCTTCAATAGCAATAACCACCTGATGATCCTTGCACCCACTATTGGTTTATTCATTAGGTACTTGATGGCTACATGATTAGTGTGTACAAATATCTTATATCCAGTGATATAATGCTTGAATTTGTTTATAGCATAGATGACTACCAAGAATTCTTTTTCAGTTGTTGTGTAGTTTCTTTCTGCAGAGGTAAGGTTTTTGCTGATGTAATAAATGGCATGCATACTTTCTCCTTCCTCCTTATGTCTTAAAACTACCCCAATGGACTCATTTGAAGCATCAGTCTATATGTGAAATGGTAAAGTCCAATTAGGTCCTCTTAAAATTGTTGTGACAGTAAGCTTCTCCTTCAAGGTTTCAAATGTTGATTGACATTCTTCTATCCATAGAAATTATGTGACTTTGTTAAGCAGGGTAAATAGGGGGAAGGCTATTCTGCTGAAATTTTCTATGAACCTCCTATAGTAGCCTGCATGACCCAGAAAACTTCTAACATCTGCTTGATTTTTGGGTGAAGGCAACTGTGTGATCACTTCTATCTTGTTTTGATCCACTTTGATCCCTTTCTCTGAAATGTGGTGTCCCAAAACAATTCCTTCCTCCACCATCATGAAGCACTTTTCATGGCTAAGGGATAATTGATTTTTCTCACAGCATTTCAGTACTTTCTCAAGGTTTGTGAGAGCTTCTTCAAAATTATCTCCATACATAGTAAAGTCATCCATATAGAGCTCCATGTATTCATTAGCTAGTTCAGCAAAAATAGCTAAAACAAGTCTCTGAAATGTAGTTGGGGCATTGCATAGCCCAAAGGGATGAACTTTGTAAGCAAAGGTTCCCCAAGAGCATGTGAAGATGGTTTTGTCCTGGTCTTCAAGTGCTACTTGAATTTGATTATACCCACTGAATCCATCTAGAAAAGAAAAATACTTTCTCCCAGCAAGGTTGTCCAGAACTTAATCAATGAATGGTAAGGGAAAGTAGTCATTTTTTGTGGACTTGTTTAGTTCTCTATAATCAATACACACCCTCCATTTCCCATTCTTTTTAGGCACTATGATAAGGGGTGAGACCCATTGACTATCTGAAATTGGATATATAAACCCTGATTGAAGTAATTTCTCTATTTCAGTTTTGACAATGTCTTTTAAAACAGGATTCAATCTTCTCTGGAGTTGTCTGACAAGTTTAATATCCTCAGTGTATATATGATGGGTACAGATCTTAGGAGGTATGCCTTTCATATCTTGGTATTCCCAAGCAAAAGATGCTAAATGGGAAACCAAAAGTTGGATAAGTTTTTCTTCCTGATTTGTTGTTAACTGAGTATTGATATTAAGTGTTTTCCCTGGCAAAATCATAACCTATTTTGTGATTTGATCCATAGATGTAGTTAATCCTTACATTGGAGTCATGGTATTGAGAGGACAAGAATGTGGAAGCAACATGTGGAAAGTGGCTAAGTCTCTGTAAAAGGTTTCCCCACAAGGAATGATGTTGGTGAGGATACAATGAGAAGTAAGAAGTTCTCTCTTAGAATCTTGGGCGAGTTCCATCACATCTTTATTGATTAGGATGTGAGTGAAGTCTTCTATTGTATCATAGTATACTTCTTCTAATTCTCCCAGATGTTCCTTGATGGTTACCATAGCTACTATGGCACTATTGTCATTATTCTCTGGCTCATCCACCCATACTCTTCCTATATAATACATTGATGGTTTAGCTGGAGGATACAGAGATATTTTCTTCAAATCTATTCCATTAGAAATGACCATATCTCTAGTTCGACAATCAATAGATGCTGCTATTGTAGCCAGCCATGGTCTTCCTAAGATCAGTGGATAAGCATTTCTCTGGTTTCTAGGTTCTAATATCAGGAAATCCACTAGAAATTCCCATGAATCTATCACAACTGGTACATTAGTGATTACTCCTTTTGGAATAGCTACTGACTAGTCAACAAGTTGAAGAATTGTAGTTGTGGATTGGATACCTGATAGAGCTAGTTTGTTCATTGTGTGAACTGTCGTCACATTAATTGCTTCTCCTAGATCAACCAGAACATTTCAAATTTCTACCCCTGCGATGAAAACAGTTATGACAGGATTTCCAAGGTCTCCATATTTTGGGAGGAGAATTTCTCCTTCCAATAGATCCACTACTTTTCCTTCCACCTGTATTGTGGGGGGGGAGTTTTTCTTCCTGCCCTGCATTTTGATCCAATACTGTTTAATGAATTGATTTAGTTCTGGTACATCTTTGATTGCCTGGAGAAGAGGAATTTCAATGTTTAGTTGCTTGATTTCTTGTAAAAGTTTTGATTCCACGTTGGTTTGGACTTGTTTTTGTAAGATATTTTTCTGGGGAACATACTGCTTAAGTCATTCTAGGTATGGTGTTAGTTTTTCCATCTTCGGAGCATCTCTGGAGCTCTTGTCAGAATTATTTTTAGGAATGTTCTCCGGAGTCAGTCTTTTAGGAGCAACTCCAGAGTTGTCCAAGGATGATTCTTCTAGCACTTTTTCATTAGTAATCTCCTCCAGGGGTTGAGTGGATGGATTTTTAGGTTCCTCATCATTGGTTACTTCAACTATAGTTGGAGGAGATGGTCTTGGGAATGCTTTCCCAGAACGCATCTAGAGATTATTTGAATATATAGCATTAATTCCAGCCAGATTTTCTTGCTCTGTCATGTAAACAGCTGCTCCATGTTTATTCCGTGGGTTTGGTATAGGATGAGCTGGTAAAGGTGGTTGGCTAACTGGTTCATTTTGTGTTTGACCTTGTGTGTTGGAGGGTCCAGTTAATAAAGCTTATTGTTGAGGTTGGAAACGTCTAGGTTGTCCCTAGTATTGTTGATTATATCCCTGTTGAGAACCCCATTGAGGTTGCATGTTTTGTGATCCAAACTGTGGTGGCCACTGTTGATTTCCCCAAAGCTGGTTTTGCCAATTTTGGTTCTGCCAATTTTGGTTTTGCCAATGTTGACTTGGCCAATCCTGTTGTCCCCAAGGAGCATTATTTTGAGGCCCATGCCAAGTTGGATTCCACTGGTTATTTCCCCAATTAGAAGGACCCCTGTAAGAAGGTTGGTTTGGATACTGATTATAAGGAAAATTCCCAGTTTGTTTTTGTCCCACATAGTTCAACTCCTCTTCTATTACAACATTCTTTTTACTTAATCTTTTCAAGGCTGGAAGTTGACTACATTGACTGGTAGGATGTTCCCTATCACAAATCTGACAAATCTCTGATTTGTCCAAAGGGCATTCTCTTAACAGATGTTTGTTTCTACACCTAGGACAATAGATGGAGAGTAGTTCAGTTTCTCTGTTTTGATCAGTTGTTCTAGTTTTTGCTTGAATCCCATCCAATGTGGTGTTTAATTGGACCAAAATGTCTATTTTTAGATTTGCAATCTCCTCCATCAACTGTCCTATTTCATTCTTCCCTTTAAAATTTTTGGATGACCTCACTCCATTTTGGGTTCTGGAATAGTTCCTGCAGAGTTCTTCTATATCAGGTATTTCCATTTTGTTGATGTTCCCTTTTCCCATTAGATCCAGTGCCTGTTTTGATTCTTTATCCAATCCTTTTACAAACAAGTTTCTAGCCAAGGAGTGATCTACTGGGTTGCCATATCTTCTCAAGGCAAAATTAAACCTATCCACATAGTCCTCTAAGGTCTCTTCCTCCCCCTGCCTAATTTTAAACAATTCTTCATTTTTATTATTGGATATGCAGTAATCTTGGTATTTTTCTAAAAACTTTGTTGCCATATGATCCCAAGAACGGATAGAATTCTAGGGTAAACCCATAAACCATCTCATTGCAGAATCTTTTAGAGTTAAAGGGAACAGTTTGAGTTTTTGGTTATCTGATCCATAATCATAAGTCTGGCAGACTACTTTGATTTCAAATAAAAATTGATCTAGATCCTCAGAAGAAAGTCCTCTAAAATTTGGCAAGTGTGCTGGTGAGATATTCTTCATAGGAGCATTGTCCCCAGCAGTCAAGACAATAGGATATGAGAAGGTTCTTGGAGCCTAATTTTCTTCTTCATGATTATTATTGTCTATGTTTAGCACTAGTTCTTCTGCCTGAGGTTCTAGGAAATTAGGTTCTATCAAAGGATCTGCCTGAAACTTTTATTGTAATTCTTGGATATAATCGGCAAGTGAAATATTTGGAGGATCTAAGGGATTGTTGTTTTGAGGTGCAGGTTCCAAAGTAGGTTCTAGGTTTCTCTCCTCAACAAGATCTTGTGCCACCCCACTGCTTTCCCCTATAGCTTGTTGTTGGGGTGTCTGCTTGATATATCTTCCTTTTAAATCTCTAGCTCTAACCATATAGATCTATCCTAAAAACTGTTTTAACTCAGTTTCCCTAATTAACACAAGATATCCCTAGCAACGGCGCCAAAAATGACAAGGTGTCATTGTACCTCATCATTTAATTTATTTTCAGATGTCAAAAATCTAGGGCTGTGTCCTCGGCTGTCTACAACTAGGGATTTTACAGTTACTAGTTTCTAGCTAATCTTAATAGCTTCTACAAATTTGAAGAGATTAATCTATCTACTTGTTGAATGAATTTAATGAATGCTGAAGACAGAGTTAAACAGGAAATTTACTTAAAGCAATCTTAAAAATAGTAACATGCATCTATCTATTAAAATCAGTAAATACTTTTCACAGCAAAAATCTAAAGTAATAAAATAGTGGTACTAGCCTCCTGCCTTGGTGGTGAGAGTGGGCCCTTGCTCCACACCCTTGGGGCTGAAGGCTACAGTAGAGAATCAGCACAAAAGAAGATCACAACTAAATTCAAACCAATTCCATATGCTTTGCATTCATGAAAAATACTGCTATTACAAAACTAAGATTACTGAGAATTAGAATAATTCAATCCTTGTATATTTCTTTTGTTTTTTCTATAAGTATATATGAAAGTGAGTGATGACTTATCATTGATCTTATCTACCAGTTCTTCTATGAGATGACATCCATCTCTTTATTGCACTAGCTGTCTAACTATAGAAAATAATCATGCAATAAAAGTAGACTTGAGTGGAACAGAAGTCCACTCAGAAGTCTAAGTTTGAGTCTTAATACATTTGGGCATCGAGGTCCTAAAAATAAGGATATTGAATCAGTTCCATCGTAACTCATTCAAAAACTTTGAAAAGATAAAACTCCAGTAGTTTAACTAAAGATGACCCATCACCACTCAGGTGATGATTTGAGTGAAATGAGGGGTATTATGATCACTGCTAGGAGTGCCTGGTCGACAGCTTATGCTGGAAATATGCCCTACTCTCAGGAGGTGCCAGAGATATCTGACCCTATCTGCAGCTCCAGAGATATGTTTATAGCTCCGAAGATATGTTTGCAGCTCCGGAGATTATCTGTAGCTTCTTTGTTCAGCTCCAGAGATACTCCAGACTCTCGCAAAGCTCTGGAGAGGCTTTCCTCATTTCTTCAAAACTTCAAGTGTCATGGTACTTTGGTATTGTCTCCGAAGATCATTGAAGACTATCTCCAAAGATGCACAATATTGTTGTTCCTGGCATCTACACCTATTGATTCAAAAAGAGAGAAATTTCTACATTTTTCCATCAATTCCATGCACATTAGTCACTCAATCAGAAATTATAATCTTAAGTAATCTATCTCAATTAATCATTAAATAGAACGATCTTTCTAGCTTATTTGGGTGCAGACATTGGGAAAGATGGACACAGGAAGCAGAAAAAGACTGGCAAAAAGATGTATTTCATGAGTACAACTTGGCACTCATCAACCCTTAGACTTGTCTTTAGACCCCTTTTGACCTCCTCTTGGTCCTCTTTGCATAGACCTTCCCCTGACACTGAGAGCATCCCCTGAACTATCCAAACTTTTCTTCCTTAATTCATGTGACAACAAAACTAAAATAAGAGCATCCAACTTCAGATCTATGAGGTTAGCAGTGATAGCCAAAATAGCATTCTCCCATGACTCATGTAAAGAATAGAGAAGCAATATACATTTATCTTCCTCTTTCACCTCAACATCTACAGATGTTAGTTGACTCACATCTACAGATGCTAGTTGACTCAATAACAAATTAAACAAATTCAAATTCTCTGTAACTGATTCACCCTCTTTCATTTTCATGGAAAATAACTTACGCTTTAAATAAAGCTTATTTACCATACTCTTGGCTTGGTAGATCTCACCTAGATGCTTCCACAAGCTATGTACAAACTTCTCACTCGCAACATTTAGTAGAACAAAATATGCAAGACATAGTTATATTGTACCTCGTGCCTTTTTATTCAATCTTTCCCACTCATCAAGAGCAATATCATCAGGTTTCTTCTCTTTCATAACAGCCAACCACTAGTTTCTTTCTTCTAGCAAATCCTCCATTTTCATCTTCCACAATTCGTACCCCATGCCATTGAACTTTTTAATGTCCAATCGAGAGGTAGAAGCAATAATGGATGAAGCCATGATATCTACACAAGATCTACAAATGAACAACAACCAAATCTTCCACTGCAGCTAAAAAAACCTTCACACTACCACCCAAGAATCAAAACTAGCCAAGCTCTAATACAAAATATTAGAAATGAAGGTGTAAACTACACAACAGAAATCTGATTCAAACCTTATTAATGTCCTCTAAATAAAGTAGAATCAATGGAGATTGCAATAGAAATAAAACCCACTACACAAAAATAACATGCATTAAGAACTGAACTCATAACATAATATGTAACATGAAAACCCTTTTAGGTAAAAAAACTCCACCAAAAAAAGAGGCTCCAAGTTGTATTATCTTCAAATATGAGATTACAATACATGCATTTCCTCTTTTTCTTCAGTATTCAATCCAGTGGCACCTGTTACTCTCAACTCTAATAAAAATGTAGTACAAATATCCTTATAAAAGGGGTTTGCCTTCTAGGGCAAGAAAACCAACATAATATCGACCGTCAGATTTGTGACCTAATGGTGAATGATCTAGATTTATAATGATAAAATTTGGCTCCAGGGGCGCTACCCTTGAGCCCCCGCTAAGGCACGCTACCATCAGACCCCCTGCCGGGGGGATGATCCCCTTGGACCCCTTGTAGGGGGGAACCCCCTGTCGCAGATGAATTAGCATTGGAGACCAGCTATAAACATGCGGCTGAAACAAGATCACTACTAGTGAAAACTCTCATCCCTTATGGGTGATTTACAAACAATGATAGGAATAATAAATTACCTAGGATATACAAGGTTGATGGCACCTTAATCCTAACATCTAGGTCCTATATCTCTTCTTTTTTATGATGATATGAGGCATATTTATCCCACTTGGTAGTCTGGCAATCCTTGTAAGTTTATCTTGTTTTATTAATTTGCATTGTATCCTTTTGTTGACTCTTGAATCAACATTCCTTTTCTTTTTATCTTTCAAGTAATGTTGAGGAATGGAGGACCTTTGTTCATGACACTTCTGTTGATTTAGTTGGTCCTTTTATCAATCTATTATGTATGAAAAAGGGGGATGAAGGTTTGATAGGATTGTTTAGCTAGATCCTCCTTTGACTACACACATTCAAGGATAGTTAACTGAGTCGAATCACAACTTCTGCAAGAGGATTCACCTACAGGTTCGTTGTCAATTGTAATGATAGGGAAATTTGGAAATTGATGATTAATGTGTTACTTTAAGCCCAATTATGCTCAAAACCTTAATTATGCAAAATTGTAAACAAATAGACGAATTCTGATAAAATCTCACACCCAAAGATACTAAATGAAGATCAAATACACACCAGATTTTGAAGTTTAGAATATTGAAATATCGGGGGCAAAGGGACTCGTGCCCAAGCCCAATGCAGTATTTTCTTCAAGGGTTTCCAGACTCCTATAACTGATTAACCCCGTTCTGGAGATTTCAGCCTCTACAAACCTAGAGGGAAAAGGGACTAGCACCCAATCCCTGACTGTGCTCTTTTTTGCTTCTTTCTATCAAATCTAAAATCCTTATGCTCTGCAACACTCCTCTACAGCTCCAATCTTCATGATCTGATACTTGTCACCTGCAATCACAAGAAGAGGGATTGGGGGTTGGGGTGTTTAGGAGCTTGCCTCGATCAAGCCCTGAAATGGCATTCAAGCCTTCCAACACCATTTTTAGATAGAGAGTGCATATCCTTGCAGGACAAAGGAAAAAACAAATTGATAAATGATTGATTCAAAGACAAATAGATATCACCTTGGAGGTGTAGCTCGTATCTATATGAAGATCTTTCACAACATGACAAGATGAAGCCAAATATGCAATAACAAACACAACAACACAAGTTTGCTCTACCACACTAAATGCCTTGAATGCTTTAAAATCATAAGTTTGCCAAAATATCATAATCATCTTCTAGTTTAGAAATGAAACCCTAAATATGCTTTTATATGCATTCCCGCTACAAATTTCATAATTCAAACTTAAGATGTCAGCAAGGGACACCTTTAACGGTCACTTTACCGATATTCAAATTTGGGATCCCGCTAAAATAGGGAAGGACAAGGTTGCAAATGCCCTTATCCCAACACCTATTTTGGGTCAAGGTTTAGGCTTTGCAATGTTCCTCAAGCCCCATTTGACATGGGTTTTAGGCCATTTTGTCTCGGGAGTCAATTCTAACATGCATGATGAAAAACAAGGGACCTGGGAGCTAAACTTAGGAGGTAAATGTTCTAGGTGGACATTTTATGACATAACATTCAACCCCCACTTTAATGTATGTATGATCTTACGAGCCATACATGTATTAAAGTGTGGTCAAAACATAGAAAACATGCCAGACACTTGAAGCTAATGCATACACAAAGATTGAGGAACTATTTCTAGCCCCCAGTCTCAGGTAGACATTAGAGAAAATACCTCACAAACATGCCAAACACAATGAAGATAGTAAGAGGCATGCAAAACATGGAGAAGATAGTTTTGAAGACATGCAAAGCATGATGAATACAGTTGATATAATTTTTCATTTCCAAATATATATGAATGCATATACATGGAAAGTAGAAATGCAACACACAACCCCAAAACGTAGGAGGGGCATTTTGCCACAAACTTGAGACTACATATGGGAGAGAAGACACACCAAACAAATCACAAAGTGTAGGAGGGGCATTTCACCACACCCTTGAGACTACACTTGAGAGAAAACATGCCATACAAAACCCAAAGCATAGGAGGGGCATTTCACCATACCCTTGAGACTATGCTTGGGATAAAATATGCCATACAAAGCCCGAGTACAAGAGGGGCATTTCACCACACCCTTGAAACTACACACGGGGGTAAACACATGGAAGACATGCAAAAAACATGAGCATTGTATGGCATGCCAAAGACATATTATACATCTTAAACATGACAAACAAGGCAATGGAAGGATCTTATTGCTAAGTTCCCACCATCTCAAACACACTACAAGCACACCTAACGGTTGGGCTTATACCACAACAACTGCCAAAACCATGCTTAAGGGAGGATAGTCTTAGATCCAATGCTACCTACTTGGAGGACTTTTGAAATTAAAATGATGTGCACTAGCTCAAGAGATACACCATCCCTGCCTTTGCAGAAGGTTTTTGAATAAAAGGATATGCATGATATCCCTCCTTCGCAAAAGGCTTTTTGATTGCAATATAGATAAATATGTGCACTTGTACTGGAGATACAACATCCCACCTTCGTAGAGGGCTTACAAACACACTTCGTTAGTACCAAAATCATCAGCCATCTTACCTTATATGCCCCCACCTTAAGGCGGTTTATATCATGTACCAATATCAAGCACGCTGTAGAGAGAAAACACACAAGGGAATAAGAGCTTTCGCAAAGCCCATGCCCCAAAAGGTGACTTCATGATCGCTGAATGTTCCCACAAACACACACTTTGCTATGGTAAACAACAAGAGAGGTTAGAAATATTTTCCTATGATAATAACCACATCATATGATAAAAGCAATGCAAGTAAACAAGAGCCAAGGCTACACTACAGATTTAGAAACTTATTATAATCATGGGTCTATACTACAGAAGTCTTAGAACCGAGTGTAACCAAGGCAAGACCCAAGATAAACAAAGTGCACAGAGCAGATGTATTGTAATGGTTTGTTAGAAAAGATAAGACAACATCAAAATGTCACACGGAGTGATTCTACTAGCCAAGCATCGGATAAAATATATCAACCCCATCTTCATATATGGACTAGGTCCATTTTTTCTTTACTTGCTGAAGGGACAAACGGTCCGTGTCAGTATTTGTTTCTTCTTCATCATCCACTGACTAGGTAGAATCACTAGAAGAAGGTAAACAATTAAATGAGAGAGGAGAACAAGTGCCTTAGGAACAATCACGTAGGAAGATGCCCCCAGGTCATCAATTGCAACGTTATGTCCCTAAGACACAACACACAACAATAAAAAAGAGGAGAGGGCAAGATAGAAGAATGGTGAAACAAATAGAAGAATGGTCACTGTAACAAAGGTAGTTTCCTAGTATCCTTGACCTTACAAGAGTATCAAGGGTCATCCTAGAAGGCCTAAACAACACATAACACAACACGGGGAGATCACAATATAGAGAGAAAGGGTTAGAAACACTTACCTGATATGTAACACAATGCTAACAACAACATATATATCTAGGAGGAGGCCACTCTTGAGAGAAACTATAATAGGTGCTACAATGAGTCTGGCTTAGGGATGGAGAAATACTTATCTAATTTAATAGGATTTTTCCTAGAGGACAATTATTGTCTACCAGCTCAGGATATCTCGCATGTCATTTCAGTCTTGTTGATATTGTATTAAAATTGAGTTTAGGATGATGAGAGGCTTTGGTGGGCTTCAAAGAGTGGTATCTAATACTGGTTGTATAATTAATTCCAGCAACTTATAAAGGTACTCTGATTCCTTGTTGATTTACGCCACAACCATTACCTACATAGTTGCAATTGTTATAAAAGATTTTAAATCCTCGACCATAGAGGGATGTCGTTTCTTTAGAAGATGGTGAAGCCTCATATGTCTCATAATTTGTAGTATAAGTAAGAGTGTTGTCTTTATTTTCTACCAAGGAGCCTTTAGGTTTCTTAGGTGTTTCCAAAGATTGCTTAGATGAGATCGATGCGACTTTTGATGTGTCAGAGTTATTAAGTTTATATTCCCTGTATAGGAAGGAGTAAAATCTAATGAACCCCAATTGTCACCAAAAAGTGCATTCGATGGTTTAGTGTCTTGTACAACATTATCTATGGAAACAAGTGTTTGATGAATCAACTCGTAAGTTGTTTAGACTTTGTTGATTGTTAACTTGTTTTTGCATTTCATTATGTAAACAATTATCTAGTTCAAGATCGACTTCAACGGTGTAGAGCTTGTTTTGATAAATGAATTTTATTGATTGATGAAGGGTAGATGGAACTGCCCCCATGGCATGGATCCACAGTCTACCTAGAATTATATTATATGAAAGCAAACTAGGCATGACATGAAAAAGGGTAGATACTGTTATAGGTCCAACCTTTACAGGTAAAGTTATTGTCCCCATGGATTATCTCCCAACATTATAAAAGCCACGAATGCTAATTCTCTCTGGTTTAATCAAGGAGGTGTCAATCTTAATCCTATGTAACAAATTAATACCACAAACATAAGAGCCGATCCATTATCAATAATAACTCTCTTGATCAATTTCTTGTTTATTGTAATGAAGATAATCAAAGGATCATCCTGATTTTGAACTTCAATAGAAGGTAATTCATGTTGTTGAAACAAAATATCTATTTTTGTTGCATGCATACAATCTAACAGAGCTGCTACATCATTCGGCTTAATAGTAGGTGGTACAATCACCTTTTGTAAATCCTCCTGGAGCATTCTAAGGTATGTAGGTGATGTTTGTATTAAATCCCAAAGAGAGATCTTAGCCAGAGTAGCGCATAGCTGCTTGACAAGATCATATTCTTGACCTTTTTTAGGAGTAAGACGAGGTGGTGGAGGGAGCATGCGTTGAGAACATGGAAGAGAGACAGGCACATGAGGTGCTTGCTTACTTTATTTGTTATTATGGGTGTTGTATGTGTGAGAAATCACATTGTGATGTGGTTGTTGCGACACATTTTGAACACCTTGATTTCTTTGAGTGATTTGTCATGCATAGTTTAGGATGTAATTTTGGGTCGAGGTGGTTTTCGATCTCCTTGAACCGTAATCACTAGTTTTAAGCAAGAAGGTGCCATAGGTGTCCCCCACACAACCATCTTAGGAATATTGCTACACTTATCTTGTAACCCCTTGGTGGGTGGAATAAGTCTATTAGTGAAGATTGAATTAGCATTGTTTTCCTCTTGATTATGCTCAACATCTATCCCTAAAGGATTTAATGTGAGAGACCTTTTCTCATCCACTAATGCTTCATCTTGGCTAGGGAGAGAATTGGAATGAAAGGAAGGTGAGGTGTCGTTAAGAAGGTTAGCGGTGATTGTATCATTAGTGATGTCTAAGGGAATTAAAGGAGGAATAGGATAACTTATGGAATCATAATCATCATCATCATCATTATATGTTTTATCTATTAGTTCCAAAGCATTAAGAGAACTTTCACACTCATCATTCTCAATGTATTTTGTTAGATCTTCTGCTACCAAAGGGTTTGTATTCATGAGAGATGTGAAGTTGTCAAAAATTAGATACATAGTCAAGGATTTCAAATGAAGAGAATTTAAATATATCCTTATGATACATAGCTTGTATATAAGTGAGAACATGAGGATTCATATTAAGAAATTTGTAGAAATTCTCAAAGTTTTTGATATAAGCATGTAAAGATACCAAAGATCAATGAGATGAAGATGCCGTAATGATATGTATTGAAACATCAATGTCTAATAAGATCTAGTAAGACAACACATGCAAAGTTCTATGATACTTAACACACCTTAGATGTGTGACTATTTCACTCCTAAGCACTTGTTTGAGGGAAAGGGCTAAAAAGAGACACAAAGTCCACAAAAAACACAATGGATAGGAGATAAAATTACAACACAAAAGGCCCAATTGATGATTTTATGTATTTAGATTGAATGCAATAAAACAATACCAATTTATGCTTGTTTATGCACCTACAATATTCACTTTTTTCACTTTTTCCAATGTAAATGTCTAAAACATGTAATGTAGTAATGAAGTTGATGAGGAGTAGAAAAATAAAAAATTATTATTAGTCCAATGACGTAGAAAACTCTTTCACAACACACCTATCATGCAAATCTAGATAAAGGATGAGTCAAAATCTAGTGAAAAATGTAAAGTTTTTAAACACTAATAGTAAAATTAAGATATGCAAATATGCAAAGTGATGTATGAATGAATTCTAATCAGATTTAGGATGTGAAATAGCTTAGCTCATATGTGAAAATGATGTCACAATTCCTAAAATAATCAATGCAAGTGCAATTTTAAGGAGAAATGAGTGAATATGCTAGTTTTTGTTGAAATTGACTATGTGTAAATGCAAAATTTGAAATGTAAATGCAAAGACACAATAATGAGACACTACAGTAAAAAATTAGATTTGAATGAGTGACAAAAATGAGTAGTAAAATCTAAAACAAGATTTTAACCACAAACCCTAGCTAGTGCAAAGACTAGGTTATGTGTGTAATGTAGTAAAATTTGGATTGTTTAGTTTTGGTTTGAATCCTCCTTTCACCAATTACATTCAAGGACCTTTGGATCGAGTGGCAGAGAACTATCAGGGCCTTGGTCAATTACAAATGTAGGGAAACTTGGATTAGGATATTTGATTATCAATTTTCCTTCTCTTATGTTCAATTATCCATCAAAACCCTAATTATGCAAGTATGGTAGTAAACAAATGAATTACGAAAAATGCTTCTATAGAAAGATGTAAAATAATAAATAACTGTGCACCTATTTTCGCAATTCTGAGGTAGAAAAGTCAGGGACTAAAGAGTAGGTGCCCAAGTCCAAGGCCCTGCTTTTTGTTGAGATCTGGAAAATCAGTCTGTAACTTGTTTCTATTGTTTGGGAGATTTTCCCGTCATAGAACTTCGAGGACTAATGAGTGGGCGCCCTAGTCCAGGGTGCTCTTTTCTTCTCTGATCTGCAATTCTGACACTCCAATATGCCCTCCTACAACTTCACTTTGTTTGCATCATCAACCTGTAACCTGCAACCATGAAAACTTTGGGAGGCGGTTGTGGTGTTTAGGAGCTTTCCTTAGTCAAGCCCCGGAAGGACACTTAAGTCTTCCAAACACCTTTGTTAGATAAAGAGTGTGTGCCCTTGTGAGGAAGAGGAAAATCCAAATGAATAAATGAGCACAAACACAATAAATGTCACCTTGTAGTGAAGATCTCATGAGAGGAAGAAGCTCTTCATTCCATGAGGAAATGGATACTCAAAGCTACAAACACAAACACATAGACAACACAAATTTTCTCTTGAAACACATTGAAAGCCTTGAATCACCTTTAGGATGCATAAACTTCACAATAACAATCTAGTTTTCAAATGAATGCCTAAACATGCTTTTATATGCAACTACAAACACTCCCACCAAAATTTTGTAAATTCAAACTTACCGTGTCATCCTAGGAACCAAATAACGGTCATAAACTGACACTAGAAATTTGGGCCTGACCCAAAATAGGGAAGGACTAGGGTGCGGGTGCCCAAGTCCTCCCCCCTATTTTGGGTAGGGTTAAGTTCAAGGGGTCCCTCTAGGCCCCATTTTCCATGATACCTAGGGTTCATTCCATTAGGATGCCAAATTATGATGTAAGATGTCCTAAATGCACACTAAAGACCCAGGAGCTAAACCTAAAGAGGGAAAAGCCCCCAAGGGGACATTTTCTGACGTTACATTTAGCTCCCACTTTAATGTATGTATAAATTCAAGGCCAATACGTGCATTAAAGTATGGTCGCTAACACAGTAACATACCAAGCATGGAGAAGACACGCCAATCAAATAGAAGACAGTAACAGGTATGCAAAACATAGAGAAGACAGTAAATGCATAGAAGACACATTAATGCATAGAAGATAGGCATGATTTCTTTTCTTTTATTTTTCTCATATATATGAAATGCATATGCAAGTACAGGAAAGTAAACAAACCTCCCATAATATAGTATGTACTCATCGTATAGGTCTTTAAACTACATATGGGGCAACACACATGCAAGACATGCAAAACCTCCCAAAATGTAGGATGTACTCATCACACAGGGCTTTAAACTACATATGGGGAAACAAACACACCAAACAAAGCAAGAACGCCAAAACACACACTTGAAGTCACGGAAAAAACATGGTAGGCAAGCGATGGAGTGTTCCCTATTTCTAGGTTCAACGCCATCTCAGGGACATTACAGGCATACACCGATAATTGGGCTTCGCCACAACAATCACCGAAGACACGCTTAAGGGTTGAGTTAGTCATAGAACCACTCCCCGCCTCTGCAGAGGACTTTTAGAAAATGACAGGATGTGCACTCTCCATGAGAAATACACCATCCCTGCCTCTGCAGAGAGCTTAAGTTAAAAAAGATATAAGCAATATCCCACCTCTGCAGAGGGCTTAAATGATTGATTGATTGATTGCAAACAAACTCAGAGTGCAGGATGGACTCATCACACAAGTCTTTAAACTGCACCTGAGGTCAAGCACATTGCTAACATCTACAACATACAACTTACCTTATATATGCCCCCACCTTAAGGTGGTTGATATCACGCATCGATATCAAACACGTTAAGGTAGGAAGAAAACACACAAGGGAACAAGGACTTTCACAAAGCCCATGCCCCCCGGAGGTGACATGTACTTTATGATCCCCAAATGTTCCCACAAACACATCCCCGCAAGAAACATGTTAGTGTCTACATAATCATGATAAAAAACAACATCAATGCATATGATTAACCACACAAAGAGCCAAGGTTATACTATGAATTTGGAGTTCGAGGATAACTATGGGGCTATATCATGAAGATCTCTGAATCGAGTACCACCAAGGCTAGATTCAAAGACAAACAAAGTGCGTAGAGCATCAGTATTGTTATGATTTGTAAATGAGATAAAAACATCATCAAAATTACTAAGTGGAAAGCACGAGTGCTTCCACTAGCCAAGCATCGGATAAGATATACAACCCCATCATCATATTAGGAACTAAGTCTAATTTTTGATTTCTCGCGAAATAGATGCTAGGTTCGCATCAGTATAAATGTTTTTTTGTCATCCGCCTACTAGATAGAAATACTAGAGGAAGGGAAACAATAAATAAGAGAGGAGAAAAAAGTGTCTTAGGGACAGTCACATAGGAGGGTGCCCTCAAGTCACCAACCACAATGCTATGTCCATAAGACACAACACACAATGATGAAATCAAAGAGAGGCAATATAGAAGAATGATGATACAAATAGAAGAAGGTCACAATAGACGCGATCTCCTGGTATCCCGGACCTTACAAGAGAATCAGGGGTCATCCCAGGAGGCCTAAACAACACATAACACATTACAGGGGAAAAACATCACGAGAGAGATAAAGGGTTAGAGATACTTACTTGTAGGATCTTCATGCTAGAGGCCATCATCGAGGAGGTCATCATCCTCCCAAATCTAAATTTTAGAAGAAAGTGGGACATAAGGTACCATAGCCCAATTCTTGTCTTTGTTAGGATCATCTTTGTTTTGTTCAATTTTTGGATCAATGTTTTCTTGTTGAGATGTGAGGTAAGCTCGCAACCTTCTCTTCCTCCTTTTTGCATGTTGATTTCTTTGTGCTTTACAACTTAGCTTTTGTAGGATAGGGCTTTGCTCTTCCATGGATTTTGTGTTGTAGAGGAGGAAGCACTGGGATCAAATTTCATTTGTCTAGGTGGAATGTTTTTTTGTCGAGAATTACCTCCTGATCCTTGGAAGGATGATAGGGGAGGAGCCTCAGCATCATGATGGATTTGTTCTTTTATTGTAGGAGGCATGATGTCTTTCAAAAGGTGTGTTTCTTCTATTGTTGGAAGTGTATCAATGATTTCAGTGTTTTGTATTAGCATATCCTCATGGGAATAATCATTTGTGAAAGAATTGTTAGAGGACAGGATTATATCATCATCACATGTAGTATATATGGGAGAGGTGTTATCACCATTATCTTTTGTAGTACTACTCATGGAGATGAACTCTGTTAAGCTCTCTAATATTGTAGGATGTTCACTCATGAGGGTTAAAAATTGGTCAAAATCAAGGTCTTTGATAAATGCATGCAAAGATACCATTTAGAAATGACATGAAGGTGCCATGTGTATATGCTTAAATGAATGCAAAATCAAACAAGTGTAAAACTATGTCCAAAGGTGACCTTAAATGTCTAATATATGAAAGCAGAGGTGTTGTAAGGATTTTGATCAGGGGCAGAAAATTATATGTCTAATATCAGTCTAATACAGCAATAAGATCCTTCACAACACACTCTTGATGCAAATCTAAGATGATGATAGACCAAAACCTAGTGAAAATACACTAAAATAAGCAGTTTTTGACCAAATCTCAATGCAAAAGAGCATGACAAAGGGTGTTGTGAGGAAATTGATGATAGAAAAAAAATTATATTAGTAATAAAAGCCACTTAATGCCAAAATATCTATCACAACACACTTATAGTGCCACTTAAGGTCAAACCCTAGTGAAAATATAGCAAAATATGCAAATTTTCATGATTTTTCAACTCCAATACCTAGCAAAAGGGGTGTTGTAAAGAATTTAGGAGGTGCAGAAAATAATAGCAATGATATCAGTCACCTCAATCTATAAATTTTGTCACAACACACTTGGAGTGCAAACTAGGCCAAACCCTAGGGTGAAAATAGCAAAAATGTGTAGTTTTTCACCAAATTTTCAATACAAGAGGCCAATAAAAGGGTGTTGTGAAGATTATTAGGAGGGGAAGCAAATAATTATCCTGATAATAGCAAATTAATGCAAAAACATTATTCACAACATGCTTATGGTGCAAATTTAGAGAGTTGATAAAGACAAATCTAGTGAAAATCAATGTTTTTCAAGCCCTAGGTTTGAGATCTTGACAGAAGATGCTATATGAATGTTTTGAAATTTGATTTATGAATAAAATTAAATATACTCAGATCTGAAAATGATTTCCAAACCCTAAGATGCAAAATGCAAGTGCAAATCTAATGAAAATACATGAAAATTGCTAGTTTTATGTTGAAATTTTCTATGCAAAAATGCAAATATTTGAAATCTAAATGCAAATTTACACCAAAATGCAAGACTCCAGACAAATGCAAATTTGAATGAGTCTCTAAAATCAGTATAAAAATCTGAAAGAAGATTTTGCCTACAAACCCTAGATTTTGGAATTACTAGGTTATATGAAAATTGTCAAAATTTCTACAAAACCCTAGCAATTTTTATGATGAAAATGCAATGCAAATTATTGAATTTTTGTAATTTTATGTAATTTATCTCAGATATAATTCAAAAATTAGAAATTCAATGAAATTAGAATGAGTTGATGCAAAATAGTAACCCTAAAATATAATTTTTTCAATTTTTTTTTTTTTTTTTGAAATTTTCTCAATGCAGTAAGATGAATGACTATATGAATGAATGAAATCAACCCAAATCTAAAGAAAAAAAATCAGCAAGGTGCTGAATTCAATTAAAACACAGGTTCACCAAAATGTAATGTAGTAAAATTTGGATTGTTTAGTTTTGGTTTGAATCCTCCTTTCACCAATTACATTCAAGGACCTTCGAATCGAGTGGCAGAGCACTATCAGGTCCTTGGTCACTTACAAATGTAGGGAAACTTGGATTAGGGTATTTGATTATCAATTTTCCTTCTCTTATGCTCAATTATCCATCAAAACCCTAATTATGCAAATACGACAGTAAACAAATGAATTAGGGAAAATGCTTTTGCAGAAAGATGTAAAATAGCAAATAACTATGCAACTATTTTTGGGGTTCTGAGGTGGAAAAGTTAGGGACTAAAGAGTGGGTGTCCAAGTCCAAGGCCTTGCTTTTTGTTGAGATCTGGAAACTCAGTCTGTAACTTGTTTCTACCATTTCAGAGATTTTCTTGTCATGGAACTTCGAGGACTAATAAGTAGGTTCCCTAGTCCAAGGTGCTCTTTTCTTCTCTGATATGCAATTCTCACACTCCAATATGCCCTCTTGCAACTTCACTTTGTCTATATCATCAACCTGTAATCTGCAACCATGAAAACGTTGGGAGGGGGTTGTGGTGTTTAGGAGCTTGCCTCAGTTAAGCCCTAGAAGGACACTTAAGTCTTCCAAACACCTTTGTCAGATAGAGAGTGCGTACCCTTGTGAGGCAGAGGCAAATCCAAATGAATAAATGATCACAAACACAATAAATTACACCTTGTAGTGAAGATCTCATGAGAGGAAGAAGCTCTTCATTCCATGAGGAAATGGGTGCTCAAATCTACAAACACAAACACATAGACAACACAAATCTTCTCTTGCAACACAATGAAATCTTTGAATCACCTTTAGGATGCATAAAGTTCACAATAACAATCTAGTTTTCAAATGAATGCCTAAATATGGTTTTATATGCGACTACAAACACTCCCGCCAAGATTTTGTAAATTCAAACTTTCCATGTCAGCCTAGGAACCAAATAATGGTCATAAACTAACACTACAAATTTGGGCCTGACCCAAAATAGGGTAGGACTAGGGCACGGGCACCCAAGTCCCCCCCCTATTTTGGGTAGGGTTAAGTTCAAGGGGTCCCCCTAGGCCCTATTTGCCATGATAAATAGGGTTCATTCCATCGGGATGCCAAATTATGATGTAAGATGTCCTAAATGCACACTAAAGACCTAGAAGCTAAACCTAAAGAGGGAAAAGCCCCCAAGGGGATATTTTCTGACGTTACAATATGAAAAATGCACAATTTCAAGCAAATTCTAACAAATGAAGTATGAAAATGCAATGCAAATGATTATAAAATGATGTACTATTGTAATTTATATCAGATCTAATGCAAAAATCAAAGATTAGATGAAATGCAATGAAATTGATGCAAACTATGCCCTAATGCAAGCTTAGGGTGCCAAATGTTTTTCAAATTTTTCAAAAATTTTAATTTTTTTGTAGATTTTCAAATGCAATAAGATGACAATGAAATGAATGAATGCAAATCTAAAGTACAACACTCAGCAAAGTGCAAAATTCAATAAAAACACAGGTTCACCAAAATGTTATGTATGAAAAAGGGGGATGAGATATTGATTGGATTGTTTAGCTAGATCATCCTTTAACTACACACATTCAAGGATAGTTAACCGAGTTGAATCACAACTTCTGCAAGAGTATTCATCTACAAGTTGGTTGTCACTTGTAATGATAGCGAAATTTAGAAATTGATGATTAATGTGTTACTTTAAGCCCAATTATGCTCAAAACCCTAATTATGCAAAATTGTAAACAAATAGATGAATCCCAACAAATTCTCACACACAGAGATACTAAATAAAGATCATATACACACCAAATTTCAAAGTTTAGAATCCTAAAATGTCAAGGAAAAAGGGACTCGCACCCAAGCCCAATGCAATATTTTCTTCGAGGGTTTTCAAACTCCTTCTATCACTGATTATCCCTGTGTTATGTTCGAAAATGTCTCCCTAGACTTTTCCCTCCTAGGTTTAGCTCCCAGCTCCCTTGTTTTGCATCATACGTGTTAATTTTGACTCCCGGAAGAAAATGGCCTGAAACCCATGTCACATGGGGCATGAAGTACATTGTGGCATCTGACCCTGCATTGGAAAAGGACCTATGGACATGGGCACTAGCGCCCTTGTCCTATCCTATTTCACGTAGGTCCCAAATTTGAATGTTGATTTGGTGGCCATTAATTAGGATCCATGCCGACATCTTAAGTTTGAATTATGAAATTCTTAACGGGAATGTGTGTAGTTGCATATATAAGCATGCTTAGGGTTTCATTTACAAACTAGAAGATGATTATGAACTTTTAGCAAACTTATGAATTTAGAGCATTCAAGATATTCATTGTTGCAAAGTAGAGCATTGTTATTGTGTTTGTGATTACAGATTTAGCTTCATCTTATCCTGTGTTGAAGAGCTTTTAGCTATGTGAGATCTACAGCTCTGAGGTGATATCTATTTGTGTTTGAATCATTTACCAATTTGTTTTGCCTCTATCCCAGAGGGATACACACTCTTTATCTGACAATGGTGTTTGAAAGACTTGAATGTCTCTCCTGGGCTTGACCAAGGAAAGCCTCTCAACACCACAACCCCCAACCACTCTTCTTGTGATTGTAGGTTATAGGTGTCACATCTTGACAGAGTGGAGTTGTAGGGAACAGTAAGAAAGTGTGCAGATTCCAGATCCATGAAGAAAAGGACTTCTTGGACTTGGGTGCCAATGCCAGTGTCCTCCAAGGTTGAAAACACAGAAATCATTTGGACAGTGACAATCAACATTTGAAGAGCTTCTAGTATCCTAAAAATCACCTTGCCTTGGACTCGGGCACTAGTGCTAGTATCCTCCACACCTCACGGGATGAAAATGGAAAGTACAATGATCATCAGTGTCACACGGAGATCAAAATTCTGCAAAGAAAACACCACATTGGAATTGGGCATTAGTGCTAGTATCCCCAAGTATTCCGCATCTTAAACTTCAAAAAATGGTTAGTAATTAATCTCTACCTACTATCTTAGTCTGCAAGCATTTGTCATAATTCATCATTTTACTTATTGTTTTGCATAATCAAGGTTTTAAGGGTATTGGAGCATTAAATTGGTACATCAATTGATAATCTCTGAATTTTCACATCGTTCCAAGTTACAGCCTAACCTTTAGGTGAATGCTCTTGCAAAAGTGTGATTCAACTCGGTTGATATCTCCTTGAATGTTTGTAGTGAAAGGAGGATTTAACCCACACATCCGTTGAAATAGAAACCCCCACTCTTTTCATATTAAACATTTTGGTGAACCCTTGTTTATTTGAATTTTTCACCTTGCTGAGTGTTGTACTCTAGATTTGCATTCATTCATCTTATTGCATTTGAAAAATTACAAAAAAAATTGAAAATTTTGAAAAATAAAAAAAATATAGCATATTAGGCTTGCATTTTGGAATAATTTGAATTAATTGGCATTTAATTTCTATTATTTTTGTTAGATCTGATTTAAATTGTAGAAATTCATCTTATTTTAATCATTTTCATTGCAATTCCATGCTTAATTTGTCAAAAATTACTTGAAATTGCGCATTTTTCATAAAAACCTAGTTTTGCATTAGCTAGGGTTTGTAGTTAAAATATTGTTTCAGATTTTAATACCCTCATCAAACACTCATTTAGCACTGATTTCTAATTATAGTGTTTCATCATAGTGCCCTCTTTGCAAAAATTCATGTCTAGGGTTTGAAAACCTTGCATTTTCACTAGATTTGGCCTTGTCGTCTCTCTAGAATTGCATTATAGGCGTGTTGTGAAGGATATTATTGCACTATTGGACTGATATTGGGCTTATTATTTTCTACCCCTCATAAATTCTTCACAACACCTCTTCTTTCAATCATTTACCTTGAAAAAATGTGAAAAAAGTGAAAAATCAAGCATTTTAGATTTTACACATATCTTGCTCCTTGGGTTTGTTCTATTAGTTTGTGCATTGAGTATTTCATGGTTTTGTATGAGTATTATAACCTGGTGCCCTAATAGAAATATCCCTTTAATAAGAAGTAGAAGACTTGTGGGATCTAGTACTACTAAAGAAAATGGTATTCCTACCTCTGAAAATCTATTGAATACCTTCTTTACAAAAGGAGAGACTAAGATTTTGCAAGATATCATACCTCCTACAACTACAATGGAAGATAAAATATTTCATGATGTAGAGGACACTATTGAGGTGGTAACACATGTACCTAATGAGCAAATAAGAAAACTTGATAAAGAGCTAGCCACTTTTCAAGCATTTGTGGAAAATGAAAGGATAGTAGAAGAAGCTATACCTGCGATTCACAACATAAGAGAGTTGATAAAATAAGAACAAGATGGAATTACTATAATTTGAGGCTTAGCACATATAGTACATGCTAATGTTATTATAGTGATCAAATGTGCAAATGTTATTAATAATATGTCGTCACTGTCTCATACGCAAGTATCGACACCTATACCAACCACTAGAATGTCTACATTCACATCAACAATTTTAACTCCTAAAGAAAATGCTTGTAGTAATGCTACCACTGGTATTGGAGTATCTAATGGCACTAATTCACAAAATTACAATGTTGTGGGATTCAATTATCAAGACTTGGCACCTAAGGTGACCTCTCTTATCAATACTTACTCTCAACCACCTCTCCATCCCACTTATTCTCAACCACCTTACATACAACTATTCACGCAACCACCTTCCAACTACAATTGATCTCAACCACCTTTAATTTCCACTCACAACCAATCCCCTCAAAATGTCATACACATGGCTTCTAATTCTCAAACTGCATCTCCTAATGATGCCCTCTTAAACCAATTCTTGCAAGGCATGACTTCTTTACAACAAAAGGTGACAAGCTTGAAAAATTCTTCACAATCTAATATACCAACTTATCATGCCCATAATCCCCTATCTTATGCAATCTTGAGAACTCCTATCCCTGAAAAGTTTGAAACTCCTTGCTTTGAAAAATATGGTGGAAAAGGTGATCCTAATATTCATGTGACAGCAAATTCACGGCTATGTGTAGTGATTTCTACTTTGAAGAGGACTTGTTAGCAAAACATTTTCTGCAATCTCTTAAAGATACTGCTTTAGAATGGTTTTACTCTCTACCTCCGAATTCAATACACTCTTTTTCATAGCTAGATGATCAATTTTTACAACATTTTCAAGCAAACATTGGACCTCAAGTCTCTTTGATTGATTTAGTTCATTGCAAGCAAGGTTCAAAAGAGAAGTTAACTGAGTTTATTAGTTGGTATCAAGCCCTTTCTGCACAAATTCAATATCAGATGAAGGATGAGGATGTTCAAAAGGTTTTTATTACAAATCTACAACCTAACATCTGTGATAAGATTCTCTTGATGAAGTATAACTCTTTTCAACATTTATGTACCGCCTTTCGTGATTATCAACTTTCGTCTAGTCAGTATGAAAACCAAAACTCATCGGCTCAAGTTAGTCAATCCATGTGTGGACCTTCAAAAAAAAACTTTAAGAGGAATAATAAGACTTTCATCAAGCTTAATGGACAGAATTCAAACACCTTTTCACAAGTGTCCACTATCACTAATCTTAAGAAGACATCATTTCAGAAAAGATAGATTACTCCTATATTTGAATCCTATCATTCTATCATGAATCAAGTTGTGACTAATAACCTCTTGAAGCTTCTCCTAATTAAACCATTGGATGCTAGTAGAATGTAAGGACCTTATTTTGATGCTAATGTGTTGTCATTTTTATCAGCAACAAGGACATGATACTGAATGATGTATGCGTACATGAAATAGAAGACCTCATCGACTCGAATGTTATACAGGTATATGGTGTGAATGATAATGGAAATAAGTCAGTTGCTCCTCTGAAATAGAATTTACAATTTTTTACTAATCCCTTTCCTAAGCATATCGATAATAACATGATGGAACAAAACATGCTAGAAGTAGAAGATGACTATCTAAACTACGATGATATAATTGCTACAATAGAATTGGATAAGGAAAATACTAAAGTATTACCTCACCCACGAAGAAATGGTATTTATGCTAAGGTTCCTCCTCCATTATCCCTTCAAGGATTAGGAGATAACCAAACAAATAGAACAACCAAAGCAAGAGATTATGACAAAAGAAAATATTGATACTGTACAAGGTAGTCCTTCTCCCTACGATAGATGAAATCAACAAAATAAAACAGCTAAAGATAAGAAAAGAGTAAGATGGTTATCATCAGTACAAAATAACAGTAGTTCCCCTCCTCATAAGCAACAAAAGACCTCACATATACAAAGAGTTGATGAACGAGAACCGCATGGACTTTCTGACACTAAAGAACACTCTAATAAGAACCACTCAAGCTTCACACAAAACTTGATGAAGCATCTCTCCAAAATGCTTGCAAGTTCCAAATTTTAGTATGGTCATACTAGCAGGTAAATATTTCTAACCCTTTACCTCTGTTTTATGTTTCTTCCATGATGTGTTATGTGTTGTTTAGGCCTCCTTGGATGACCATTGATACTCTTGTAAGGTCAAGGATACCATGAGACCATCTCTATTGTGACCCTTCTTCTATTTGTATCATCATTCTTCTATAGTGCCTCTCCTCTATTCTCCTTGTTGTGTGTTGTGTCCTAGGGGCAAAGTATTGCGGTTGGTGACTTGGGGGCACCTTCCTACATGATGACCTTAGGGAACTTGTTTCTCCTCTCTTGATTTATTGTTTACCTTCCTCCAGTGGTTCTATCTAGCTGGCGGATGATGAAAAACAAATAATACTGATACGGACCATGTGTCCCCTGAACGAGTAAGCAAAAATGGACCTAGTCCATACATGATGATGGGGTTGATATATATTATCCGACGCTTGGATAGTAGAATCATTCTGTGTGATATTTTGATGTTGTCTTAATGCACTATTAAACCATAACAATACTATTGCTCTGTACACTTTGTTTATCTTGGGTCTCGCCTTGGTTGCACTCGGTTCTGAGATCTCTGTGGTATAGCCCCATAGTTATACTTGGGTTCTGAATCTGTAGTATAAACTTGGATTTTGATGTGATTATGTTTATGCATTGCTTTGATCATGTGATGTGGTTATTATCTTATGGAATGATTTCTAACCTCTTGTCCTGCAGGATATTGTGTGTTTGTGGGAACATTTGGTGATCGTAAAGTCCATGTCACTCCTAGGGGCTGTTGGTGCCTACTGCGACATTGGATTTTGAGCTTTTGAATTTGCAAGCACCTTCCTAAAAAATCCAAAAAATTGTGAGTCTTTCGGCCTTTGCAGTTGAAAAGTGCAAAAATCAGTTGTATGCATGTGTCTTTGTATATACAAGGCTTTTTGTATATACATGCAGGTTCGAATGTACATTCGGGCGTACAAGGCGATTTGTATGTCTATCAGCCTTCAAAAAATAGAAAAAAATTGGTTGTATGCTTTTCGCAATGCATATCGAGTTTATATATGCATTGAGGAATCTATCGCATATTCTGAGAATATTATGTGCTTGTATATCGGGTTGCATGTATATTTTGTGTTGTATGTTCAGACATACAATGGAAAGATACATTGGAAATGTGCAAGGGAAATATATATTGCAAAGATGCAAGCCAACATATAAGAGGAAATGTACGTAGTCGGCATGCTTTCGCTACAGTGAAAGGGGTTTGTATGTATGAGATGCAAGTGCAATATACATTCGCCACATATAACGGAAAGATACATCGGCCAATGCATATGCAAGAAGAAACATGTACATTTGCAAAGATGCAAGGGGTCTTGTATATTCGGCAACATACAAAGCAGGATGCATATGCGATATGCATTCGTCATATGCAAAGGAAAAGGATGTACAAGGCCGATGTACAAGTGATGGGGCCCGCAGACATACAAGGGTCATTGTATCTCCAACATACAAGTCGCAATGTATATGCAACATACAAGCAGCATGTAAAGGGAAGATGCAAATGGTGGGGCCCACAATTTGTACAAAGGGGATTGTATGTTTGCACATACAAGGCTTACATATAAGGAAGAACATGCATTCTGATTTTCAAAAGGTTTCCAAATCGGGCTTGGCGGATGCATACAAAGCAAGGTTGAAAAGTCAATGCACTCCTTTGTATGTTTGCATTGTATGTATATCCAATATACAATTGCAACATACAAAGTGAATGTACAAGCGGGCAGATACAAAAGATACATGCTAGGTGATAACAAAGGAGTGGGGACCACCACTTGTATGTATATGCATGTTGTATGTTTGCATATACAAGGAACACATACATTCCAGGACACGATGCAGAAATCAAACGCAGCAAGTAATCAGTTTGGGGTCCATGCTTGTATATGGCGATTGCATGTATATGTGATTGCATATACAAATTTCAAAGGCAAAAGAAGATGCATTAGATCATTGGTAGGACCGCACATATCGGCCGACCCTTCTTGGGTCATCCCGATGGCCGATAAGGAGATGAAGTGCACAATGACTGCGGACAAATCACAAGCTGCCACGTGTCCAGGGGCTATTGCATGTATATGCATTTTGTATATACAAGGTTTTTTAAAAAGTGGTTCAGGTAGAAAGGGTAAATTTATGCTGCGATGGAAAAGTCAAAGTTGCAAAAGTGCCTACGTGGCTTGTTCTCACTGGTCAACGACTTTTCAAAGCATGATTGTGGCCGCAGATGTTAGCGATAGATGAAGTCGACGGCCACCCTTCAAACTTTCAGGCGTAGGAGGTTTTGTATGTTTGCGTTTGTGTTTCTTGGCAGGAAGGAGCTTCAGGGGCTTGCGAACCAGTAAACTGCAGGTAGTTGGCTATTGATGGCAGAATTGTAGAGGTCTGATCGACGATGGACAAGTCAACTACCGATTTTAATGGGAAACCTCCAAGCGGCTGTGCATCTCCCGATCCCACATGCTGCATTCAATGTTTTGGGCACCATTTCTCACAATGCATTGTATTTGGCAAAATTTTGAAATGCCATGTGATTATTGCTGAGTACACAGTCTTGCTATAAAAGGCAAACTGTGTTGCTCATTTTGGGTTGTTGAAGACTTGGGGATTTTTGGGGGAAAAATAACAAAAGACAGAGCATTTTCTTGGCTATTTTACCTCTGTTGGAGTTTATGAGTTGCATTTGAGTGCATCTTGTACATATGTTTAGTTTCATGTCATTTTATATGAAAAATGTATTGTTACATGTATTTATCTGTTTGTCTCCATTTGTTGTATGCATTTTCTTCTTTTCAATCTGGTTGCTAAGGGTTTCTCAGATTCTAGGATATAGGCTTTCTGTATCACATGCTTAATCTCTAACTTCCATTCAAGGAGTGGATTAAAGTGGTTTAGACTAAGTATGGAGAAGATTGTATGTCAGCTGGGATATGTGTAAACAGAGACAGTTAAGTACTTATCCTTGGGTGGTATTTGTAAGGCAAATACTAGTCCTAACCCCTTGAAACTTGAATGCCAGTTACAAGCCATTATCTTGTATACATCTACTTGACTCCTTGCCCTGAGATAGGCACCAGTCTGCTTCTTGTGTAGTAGTTATGATCCAAAACCCCTATCTTGCATCCAAAACATAATTTCCAATCATTCCATAATTCCAACTTGTTAGTTGTAGGAGTAGGATTAGGATCCCTGCATACTCTCATCCCTAACCAGTCAGATATGTCCAAGAAAGTTGCCAACCTTGTGATCTATCACTCAAATCTTGGTCCATACATGAGAGTATTCTACCTGTTACTAAAAAACTAAATATTTCTGTCATTGGGCAAGTCAAATGTCAAATCTTTAGCTATAGGGATACCCCCTTGGTGTGGCAAAACCAGAAGTGAAGGGGAGGCAGCTCACGCAACCTCCTGTATGTCTTGGTCGGATCTGCCTGTGCATTGGAACTGGCAAACCCTCTGCCGATCTGGAGAGAAAGAACCAACAGGGGCATGGGTTTTGCGAAAGCTCTTATTCCCTTGTGTGTTTTCTCTCTACCTTAACATGCTTGATATCGATACATGATATCAACCACCTTAAGGTGGGGGCATATATAAGGTAAGTTGTCCGATGATTTTGATATTGATAAAGTGTGTTTGCATACATTGATCTATGTCGTATAGTTCCTTTGCACTGTAAGGCATCTCCGTTACACATATGGGGTTGTATACTTTTGAGCACATGCTTCCTTTTCACTATAAGGTATCTTTGTGACATGTGTGGGGTTGCATTTTGAAAGCCCTTTGTGGAGGCAGGGATGGTGTATCTCTTGAGCTAGTGCATATCCTTTTTATTCTAAAAGTCCTCCGAGTAGGCGGGGTTGGTGTATCCTCCCTTAAGCCTATCTTTGGCGGTTGTTGTGGAAAAGCCCAACCGTCAGGTGTGCCTGTAATGTGCCTAAGATGGTGGTGAACCTAGAAATAGGCTCCTTCCATCACTTATTTTCCATGTTTTCTCCATGTCTTCCATGTGTGTGTGTGTGGCATGTTTGTTCCCAAGCATAGTCTAAAGATGTGGGGCGATGAGTCCCTCCTATGCTTTGGGATTTGTATGGAGTGCTTGATTTGTACTGCATATCTGTTGCCCCATATGCAGTCTAATGATGTGTGGCAATGAGTCCCTCTGGCATTTTGGTTGGTGTGTTTACTTTCCATGTACTTGCATCTGTATTCATTTATATATATGAAAATGAAAACAAATAAATAATCACTGCATCCACTATATTCATTGTATATTGCGTGTCTTCAATACTATTGTGATAAGTGAGATTAGAATGAAGATAAGAACTAATCAAATGCATAAACAAAACGATTATACCTTCATGAAGACCTCACAAATCCATGCGGGAAGGAGATGCACCCAAGAGCTCCTCAAGATTGTTCCCGTGATCAGTGTGACTAATGTGGATTGCTCAATGCATACAACACAATGTAAGATGAGAGACAAGGTGGATGGATAGATTAGATGGGATTGAGGCAAGATTTTGACATTATGATAGTGGGATGAAGGAGATTGTGGAGTGATTTTGGCAGAGGTTTTGTGCATGAAGGAGTCTCTCTCAAATGGCTTGGAGAGGGTTTCATTTATAGAGTTTCTGAAAGGAGGATGGAGGGTCAAGATTAGAAGGTGAGATCAAGGGCTAGGAATCAATGAGAGTTAGGGTTAGGATTGGGTTCATAGCTTTGTGACAAGTGTCACAAGGAGAGTGGATGAGGGAGATCAAGGGTTGAAACTTGGTCAATGGGATTGGAGGGCTCTCATTAAAAGTGAATTTTAAATTCACATGGGGAAAGGTGTGGAGGATTAAAATGAATAAAAGATTCATTTTGGGAAGTGGGGACATGACAAGTGAATTTTTAATTCGCTTTTATGTGGAGATGTGAAGATGGTACTCTTACATGTGTAAGAGAGTGATAAATGAGGGTTAAGGGGGATTTGACCCTTTGAATAAAAGATTGATTTTTATTCAAAAGGTGCATGGAAGAAGGAGATAAGCAAGGTTAATTGAGTGTTTAGCTTAATTAACCTAGGTCTAGGGGATAGGTAGGCTAGGGTAGGTTAGGGTAGGTCAATTAGTAGGCTAGATTAATTAGATAAGCATGATGTATCTAATTAATGAGGATTAGGGAAAAGGAGAATTGAACCAAATAAATATTGAAAATATTTATTTGATTAATGAGGGATAGTGTTGTAAGGTCTAAGTGATAAATTAAATGAATTAATTGATCACAAGGAATAGATAGATGGTTAGGGAAGATATGGAAAATTGATTTGCAGAGCAAGCCAATTTTAGGTGTCTACATTTGCCCCTCTTTGAGATGATGTTGCGGCTAAGTAACATCATTTCAAAGAAGTTAAATCATAGAGTTGGATTGGATAGAAAAAATATTTTGGTTTAGAAGAATAGGGTAAGGTTTGGGGATAATTGGTAAGGATGATGCCCCCTCGAGAGGATAGGCGGGTTGCAAGAACACGGTTGTGCTCTCGAAATGGATGGAGGAGATTGGTTGAAGTGGTTGGAGGATAAGTAGTGAGATGAATGGATGATGATGGTGGGAAATTGATTGGTGGATGATCATTGTGTTGAAAAATGATTTAGAGCAATCCTAGGTTTGATATAGCAAAGTGGATATGTTCACCAAGGTATAGAAGACCAGAGTGATGATGTTTATCCAATATTTGCATGGACTAGACACGCAAACAAAGGGATGATCCCATGCATGCCCAAGATAGTACAACCTTGTCCTAACGAGGGAAGGGGACTCATAGCATAAGTCCTTAGTACACAAAAGGTATGATGAACCTTAGATGCATAAGGGGATCAATATGCTAGAACCGACCCTATGATCAACAAGATATGAATACTAGCTTGGAGTAATGAAACCAACCCACAAGAACAGCATACAAAAGCAAGACTATGCCCCATTCTAGATGTTTTCGCCACATACCATGATATAATGAGATCAAGGTAGCTTTGATGTGATCTTCGAATAGGACAAAAGATGAAAATCAAAAATAAAAAGACCAACGAACCAAACAAGTAACCATTGTATCTCTTGCCAAGATGGATAATGATTGGATAGATTCTACCTATTGTAGGAAAGATATATCCTAAGGCAAGAATCGATGGATGATTGGATCATGATTAGTTGATGTAAGATTGGCTCAAGATATGATGGTGACAAATTGTGATTGATGTTGATTTGATAGTTGATGATTTTTGATAAGGGATGATGCTTTGATAAGTGATGCGATGCTTGGATCTAGTGTAAGCTCATTGAGGATAGATGGGTGCATCTTAGGTACCTGAGTACTGGAAACTTCCTTTGTATTCCAGACTGCCTACATACCCTGTATCCACAGGATCAAGGCACATTAAGATGCGGGTGATGATGATATGTAGTTCTGATTTGTGATGATGATGTGAGATGATGATAGATGTGATGATGTGATGAATGATTGAATGATGTGTTGGATGATGAGATGTTGATGGAGCAATGTTGATTTCATGATGGATATTTTTGGGATTTTAAGGATTTTTTGATTTTTTCGGATTTTCTGATTTTTTGATGTTTTTTGGATTTTCTAATTTTTTGATGTTTTTGGATTTTCTGATTTTATGATGTTTTTGGATTTTCTGATTTTGGAAAAGGAATGGTTTATTATGAGATGGTTGCATTAGCTTTCGTGTGGATGACCTTTATGCTAGATATCAATGACAAGGGAACACCAAGTCTAGAGGTGAGGGTGATGGGGTTGGATAGGGGGGTTGGTGATGAAAGGATGATGGATAACTGATTTGTGGTAGATGAATGGACAAGTGATAGGGATGCATGTTAGATAGATGGAAGATAGGGATGAGGATTTTCTCCAAGGGCTAGGTTGCAAGGAATCATATGCCCCAATGCTTAGAATTTTGCATGATAGGTTCATGTTTGAGTGGATGGACTTTATAATAAATGGATGGAAGATATACTTACAAAGGGAGTATGCCAAGAGGTCTCCAAAGCATGTTGTTGATATTTTGCCCCTTGTCTTTATCAAGATCTAAGGTGGGAGATGGTAGAAAAAAGATATAATGGATAGGATGGATGGGAAATGGTAGGATAAATAGAGGGTAGTGGATAGGAATATGATAGGATTAGAATAAGATAGTGGATAAGATGTGCAAAGGATATAATGGATGTGGAGATTAGATGGTTTTTCCCCCAAGTGTAGGGATACAAAATGGACGGAGAAGGGATTACGCATGACGCCCACAAGGGGTTTTCATCAAGGTACTTGCGTAAGGCACCACGAGGAGTGGTTTTCACCATTGGACGGATTTTTTTTTTTTTTTGCTTTTTTGATGGAATGGGGACTCTAGCGTTTGTTTCCATAGCATGAAGAAGATGGTACCATGTTGGATAGCATTATGGATTATGATTGCATGGATTGTTGGTAGATAGGAGAAGATGGAATGTATGGTGGATAATGGATTATGATGTGGATTATGTGGATAATGATGTGGACTATGCGGATTATGATGTGGATTATGCAAAAGCATGGACCATAGGAATGTGATGGGGAAGATATGTAGGATAGTGAACAAAAGACAAAGATATGGGGGTATGTGGGAATGTCAAGTGATGGAGGGGAGCCAAGACAAACGATTGCACACACCGTGATGTATTTGGAAGCTTGTACTTTGGATGTGGAGTTGGGAGTAATGGGGATCAGGATGGGGGATTTTTGGATGGTCGATTTGGGGTTTTAGGTACCCAAATGGACTTAGGAATTATGGGATTTTTAGATGGGGAGCGGGATGTTTGGGATTTTGCAGTAGATTGGGATGTAGATGCCTCATTAGAGTTTGGTGCTTTTTGTTTAGGGACCCACACCATTTTTGTTTTTGCTTTTTCTTGTGATGGTGTGGGCTTTGATAGCCTTTGGGATTTTTGATTTTGCTTGGAAGGGATAACATCTTTAGGCTTTTGTGCTTTATGCATTAAGGCATTCAAATTTTTGAATCCCACGGATTTGGGGGAAGCTTCATGTTTGAAAGGTGTGTGCTTTTGTTGGTCTTGATTGGGGATTTTAGGGGATTTATGGGTGGAGGAGTAAAAAGTGGATTTATGGATAAATGGATGAGGAGATTTGAGGATGGGGATATTAGGAGTTGGTAGGATGGGAGGTAAAGTGGATTTTATAGGAATGTTTGGAGTTGGAAGTAGTGGTGATGATTTTGATGGAGGGAGATGGATGGTCACATGCTTTTTCAAATGATAGGATGATGGAGGAGGGATGGCAACATATGTTTTGGGGGTGCGATGAGATGCACCATGTTTGGGATTGGATGAATGGATTTTGGAAGGCGGGTGGATGGTATCAACATGTTTAGATTGTTTGCCTTGGGATGTATAGCCAAGGCCATGAGAGGATGGATGGAATGTGGTGTGGATGGGCTCCAAGATGCCTTGTTCATGAAGGCCTAAGCCTTTGCCTTGATAGTTCATATGTTGGAGTATGTGACATGCAATGGGATGTTTGTTGCTTTGGAAACAAGACGCGAGTTCATTATTTGTTGGAGATAGATAGGGGGTGGATGGAAGTTGTTCACGTCCTACAAGGGGTTTACCATGGATGAAGGTGCTTTTTCCAAGTGGATAAGGGGATGGATTTTTGATGGGATTGGTAGATGGATGTGAAGGATTCATGGGAGATGGTGAAGGGGTGGTAAAAGATGGTGTGAGATCAATAAGTTGATCAATGGATGGTAGGGGATCGTGGATGGGATTAGATGGGATGGTTAGATCTTGATTAGGAGAAGGGGTTGATGTTTCAACATGCTTCGGATTTGATTCTTGACATGACTCATGTGTTTGGATAGAAGTGGGAGTGACTTGGATAGATGTGATAGGTGCTTGGATGGATGCAATAGGTGTTTGACATATGTGTTCTTGAACATGGCTGCATGATGGATCTTGAGTTATGATAGGAGATTGTTCAAGATATTGGGTGGATGTAGGATTGCATGAGGGTATTTGATTCCTTGCTAATAGCCAATGGATGGTATCCTTCATGAGTTTATGGGTTGAAGAACAATGTAATGGATGGATAATGATGGTGGATGATGTGGGGTTAGGATTGGGATTGGATAGGGGGGTGATGGGATTAACTAATGATGGTTTTGATGGTGGATTAGATGGTGGGTGGGTGATAGGGATTGGTGGATTGGGAGATACATAAGGTGATGGATTAAGGTTGATAAGGTTGGAGGGATATTGTGATGGGAGGGTTGGAGGATGGGGATTAGGAGATGGGGGATTTAGTTGTTGATATGAGGTTTGGATTTTGGATATAAGGTGTGCGAGATTGGTGTTCCCTTGATCAAAGTTAGCATGACAAAGGTTGGGGGATGGACAAGTTGGAGGTATTTGTTGATTGGCTAAGTATGATAGCATGGATGTGTAAGGGGATGGTGAATGATATGAGGGTGAAGGTTGATATGATGAAGGTTGATATGAGGTTGATGGTGTGGATATGTAGGAGGTTGAAGGTTGATATGATGAAGGTTGATATGATGAAGGTTGATGGGAGATTGATGGTGTGGATATGTAAGATGTAGGTTGGTATGAAGGTTGAAAGAACGACGATTGATATGATGTGGAAGGGGATGATATGTAGGGTGTTTGTTGATATGATGAAGGTTGGATAGGGGATTGGGATTCTCCAATGATGAGGTGTGCTAAGGGCATATCTTTAATTGCATTTTTGAATTGTTCCTTAGCATTAGGATCCATGTTCTCATAGACTTTTCTACGTCTTTGTAATTGTTGTATTGTTTCATAAAGATCCATTTCGTTGGAGATGGTATGGGATGATGGGGATAATGGATGATTGTGATGGTGGGATGAAAATTTCAAGACCTTAAGATGATTTGTTTAGATTTGATTTGATTTGATGAATGGTTCTCTATGCTTAAGATAGACTAATGATCTTAAGCAAGAGGGTTGATTGGGTTGGTTTGATTAGGTGATCGATTAAGGTCTTGATTTTTTGATTGGGTTGATTTGGATTTGGAGTTTGATAATGATGTGGGGGATTTGGACAACGAATGGGATTGATGTTGATTTTGGATTGGATTTGATTTGGATGAGATGGGATTAGAATGATGTTGATGAATTGGATTAAGGGTGATGAGAGTGATTAGGATAAGATTGGATTGGATGATGATGTGGATAAGATAGGTGGTTAGGATGATTAGGATAGATGGGTGATTGGATTAAGATGAAGTGGATAAGAATGATTAGGATGATGAAGATATATTATGACTAGAGAAGAAGTGGATTAGAATTTGATAAAGCTCAAATAAAGGGATTGGATAAGCTCAACTTGTGGGGTTTGATAAATGGGGGGATGGTTTAGCGGTGTTGGGATGAAAACTCAGCTCGACGTGAGGGGGGTGCGGGGGGGACCAACGCAACCCCCCGCTGCAAGGGTTCAGGGGTGCAGCCTCCTGACCAGAATTTTTTTGAAAATGGGCTTATAAAATTGATGTTTTTGATGGGAAAATTTGATTTTTTGACATGGATGAAGAAGGCGCTAAAACAGGTCAAAAATGGCACTGAAATAAAGAGGAAATGGCGCTAAAGGATGTGAATGGTTGGATTGATGCATGAATTTGATTTTTCTTGGCAAGTAGACAAATGATCAAGCACGAAGACACAATGGTTAAAGGTTTGATTTATGAAAAATGTGACAATCAAGCATGTACAACCTTAAGGATTTGGGCCACTAAAACAAAGGTTCGTAGTGGGGGAACATCCGGGGAATCGGTACCTTACGAGCATCTGATAAACCACTTAAGGTTTTGACTAGCTCTACTAGGAGTTTAATATACCTCAAGGGTACTACTTCCTTTCAAGCTAGCACCGAATGGTAAGCGCTCATACCGATTAGACTTGGCTTTCACCTTATCCTCAATTTACATATAGCGGACCGGATGAAAGTACCGCTTGGGGTCGCCAATGAGTTCTCCGAATGGATGTGTCTCAAGGGCAGGCCCACATCCTAAAAAGAAAAATAGAATAGAACCATTTCTCTTCACCCAAGATCCTTTTGAAGGCAAGGGGAGAGGATACTTTGATTCTACCCTATGGGATAACACCAACGTGCAAGTGCACAAGACACGGCAAACAAGAGCTAATGTTCGTTTTAAGCCCAAATTGAAAATGTGCCTAAAGTTGTTTGTTGCAAGCAATGATTAATTTTAGAAACACCAATGTTAAATGTTTGGCACACACACAAAGATTTGATTGATTTGTTGATTTTAATGCACCAAATTGAAACATGTGTCTAAGCTAGCATGCAAAAGAGTTCATTTTAAGAGCCCAATTGAAATGTTTTTGCAAAAGTGTCCTCAAGTGATGGTGATAACCTGCAAAAATTGTCAGTCCCTGCACAGAGAAGAAAAGTCAGTTTCTGAAATGGCGCCAAAATAGACAGTCAATAGCGCCCCTTGAGATAGGAGATGGTGACACTGACAGAAAATAGATAGAGATTTTGACCCTTACACAGATGACGTTGATCCACAAGATAGCGCTAATAAAAGACCCAGAACGTGCCAAAACAGAATATGGCATCACAGAGTTAGACAGAAGGCACTACTACTATAAATAGCGCTAATACAAGACACATAAAGTGCCAAAACAGAAGATGGCGTTACAATATGACAAGGAAGGCGCTAAATAAGGAGATAGTGCTAAAAGAGGCCTATGAATGCGCCACTGTGTGTGTCAAAGGTTCTGATCACGGTTTGAAGATAGCATCATTCTGGGAAGATAGCGTCGATACGAGGCTAAAATGTGTCTAACCTGCAAAAAAAAGTATTTTTCCTTCTAGCGAAATTTCAGCATAACCTCCCCTTGTTTAATCAACATTCCTGCAAAAACTGAGAGCATTTTGACATAAAAATAGCAAAAAAATGCTTTAAAAGAGACATGTGAGTGGAAGTTAAGAAAAAAAATTCTCCGTAGAAATGGCGCCAAAACAAAGGATGGCGCTGAAACGAGCTAGTGATGGCGCCACTGCGAGGGTATAATGGCGCTACACCTGTAGAAACACGTCTATGCACACAAAAACTCACACATCAAGTTAGATTCAGACCTTGTGGGTCCCACCGGGCGTGCCAAATGTGATAAGTGAGATCAAAATGAAGATAAGAACTAATCAAATGCATAAACAAAATGATTATACCTTCATGAAGACCTCATGAATCCATGCGGGAAGGAGATGCACCCAAGAGCTCCTCAAGATTGTTCCCGTGATCAGTGTGACTAATGTGGATCGCTCAATGCATACAACACAATGTAAGATGAGAGACAAGGTGGATGGATAGATTAGATGGGATTGAGGCAAGATTTTGACATTATGATAGTGGGATGAAGGAGATTGTGGAGTGATTTTGGCAGAGGTTTTGTGCATGATGGAGTCTCTCTCACATGGCTTGGAGAGGGTTTCATTTATAGAGTTTCTGAAAGGAGGATGGAGGGTCAAGATTAGAAGGTGAGATCAAGGGCTAGGAATCAATGAGAGTTAGGGTTAGGATTGGGTTCATAGCTTTGTGACAAGTGTCACAAGGAGAGTGGATGAGGGAGATCAAGGGTTGAAACTTGGTCAATGGGATTGGAGGGCTCTCATTAAAAGTGAATTTTAAATTCACATGGGGAAAGGTGTGGAGGATTAAAATGAATAAAAGATCCATTTTGGGAAGTGGGGACATGACAAGTGAATTTTTAATTCACTTTTATGTGGAGATGTGAAGATGGTACTCTTACATGTGTAAGAGAGTGATAAATGAGGGTTAAGGGGGATTTGACCCTTTGAATAAAAGATTGATTTTTATTCAAAAGGTGCATGGAAGAAGGGGATAAGCAAGGTTAATTGAGTGTTTAGCTTAATTAACCTAGGTCTAGGGGATAGGTAGGCTAGGGTAGGTTAGGGTAGGTCAATTAGTAGGCTAGATTAATTAGATAAGCATGATGTATCTAATTAATGAGGATTAGGGAAAAGGAGAATTGAACCAAATAAATATTGGAAATATTTATTTGATTAATGAGGGATAGTGTTGTAAGGTCTAAGTGATAAATTAAATGAATTAATTGATCACAAGGAATAGATAGATGGTTAGGGAAGATACAGGAAATTGATTTGCAGAGCAAGCCAATTTTAGGTGTCTACATTTGCCCCTCTTTGAGATGATGTTGCGGCTAAGTAACATCATTTCAAAGAAGTTAAATCATAGAGTTGGATTGGATAGAAAAAAGATTTTGGTTTAGAAGAATAGGGTAAGGTTTGGCGATAATTGGTAAGGATGATGATAAGTGAGATCAGAATGAAGATAAGAACTAATCAAATGCATAAACAAAATGATTACACCTTCATGAAGACCTCACGAATCCATGTGGGAAGGAGATGCACCCAAGAGCTCCTCAAGATTGTTCCCATGATCAGTGTGACTAATGTGGATTGCTCAAAGCTTTTCAACATAGATGTAGATGAGAGACAAGGTGGATGGATAGATTAGATGGGATTGAGGCAAGATTTTGACATTATGGTGGCATGATAAGGAGATTGTGGAGAGATTTTGGCAGAGGTTTGGTGCATGATGGAGTCTCTCTCAAATGGCTTGGAGAGGGTTTCATTTATAGAGTTTCTGAAAGGAGGATGGAGGGTCAAGATTAGAAGGTGAGATCAAGGGCTAGGAATCAATGAGAGTTAGGGTTAGGATTGGGTTCATAGCTTTGTGACAAGTGTCACAAGGAGAGTGGATGAGGGAGATCAAGGGTTGAAACTTGGTCAATGGGATTGGAGGGCTCTCATTAAAAGTGAATTTTAAATTCACATGGGGAAAGGTGTGGAGGATTAAAATGAATAAAAGATTCATTTTGGGAAGTGGGGACATGACAAGTGAATTTTTAATTCACTTTTATGTGGAGATGTGAAGATGGTACTCTTACATGTGTAAGAGAGTGATAAATGAGGGTTAAGGGGGATTTGACCCTTTGAATAAAAGATTGATTTTTATTCAAAAAGTGCATGGAAGAAGGGGATAAGCAAGGTTAATTGAGTTTTTAGCTTAATTAACCTAGGTCTAGGGGATAGGTAGGCTAGGGTAGGTTAGGGTAGGTCAATTAGTAGGCTAGATTAATTAGATAAGCATGATGTATCTAATTAATGAGGATTAGGGAAAAGGAGAATTGAACCAAATAAATATTGGAAATATTTATTTGATTAATGAGGGATAGTTTTGTAAGGTCTAAGTGATAAATTAAATGAATTAATTGATCACAAGGAATAGATAGATGGTTAGGGAAGATACGAAAAATTGATTTGCAGAGCAAGCCAATTTTAAGTGTCTACAACTATCTTCTCCATGTTTTACATAATTGTAACTATCTTCTTTGTGTTTTACGTTCCTGTTACTGTCTTTACTGTGATTGGCATGTCTATAATGTGTTTTCTCTAATGTCTACCTGAGACTAGGGGCTAGAAACATTCTGTCAATCTTTGTGTATGCATTAGCTTCAAGAGCTTGTCATGTTTGTTATGTTTTGACCATAATTTAATGCATGTATGGACCTTGCATTTATACATACATTAAAGTGGGGGCTAAATCTTATGTCAGAAAATGGCCTAAAACCCATATCACATGGGGCATAAAGGACATTGTGGCATTTGACCCTACTTTGGAAAAGGACCTGTGGACATGGGCTTTATCACCCTTGTCCTACCCTATTTCAAGCAGGTCCCAAATTTGAATATCAATTTGGTGACCGTTAATTAGGTCCCATGCTGACATCTTAAGTTTGAATTATGAAATTCTTAGTGGGAATGTGTGTAGTTGCATATATAAGCGTGTTTAGGGTTTCCTTTGCAAACTAGAAGATAATTATGAACTTTTGGCAAACTTATGATTTTAGAGCATTCAAGATATTCATTGTTGCAGAGCAGAGCATTGTTATTGTGTTTTTGATTGCAAATTTAGCTTCATCTTCTCATGTGTTGAAGAGCCTTCAGCTATGTGAGATCTACACCTCCAAGGTGATATCTATTTGTGTTTGAATCATTTATCAATTTGTTTTGCCTCTATCCTGTATGGATACACACTCTTTATCTAACAACGGTGTTTATAAGAATTGAATGTCTCTCTGGGGCTTGATCAAGGAAAGCCTCTAAACGCCACAACCCCCAACAACTCTCCTTGTGATTGTAGGTTATAGGTGTCACATATTGATGGAGTGGAGTTGCAGGGAATAGTAAGACAGTGTGCAGATTCCTAATCCCTAAAGAAAAGGACTGCTTGGACTCAAGTGCCAATGCCAATGTCATCCAAGGTTGAAAACACAAAAATCATTTGGACAATGACAATCAGCATTTGAAGAGCTTCTGGCATCCTAAAAATCACCCTGTCTTGCACTCGGGCACTAGTTCCAGTGTCTTCCGCATCTCATGGGATAGAAATAGAAAGTACAATGATCATCAATGTCGGAAGGAGATTAGGATTCCTCAAAGAAAACACCACATTGGACTTGGGCATTAGTGCCACTGTCCCTGAATATTCCACATCTCAAACTTCAAAAAATAGTCAGTAATTAATTGTTGCCTACTACATTGGTCTATAAGCATTTATCATAAATCATCATTTTACTTATTGTTTTGCATAATTAGGGTTTTAAGGGTATTGGAGCATTAAATTGGTACATCAATTGACAATCTCTGAATTTCCACATCATTCCAAGTGACAGCCTAACCTGTAAGTGAATCTTCTTGCAAAAGTGTGATTCAACTCAGTTGATATGTCCTTCAATGTTTGTAGCAAAAAGAGGATTTAACCCACACATTCATTGAAATAGAAGCCCCCCTCTTTTCATATTAAACACCCTGTTCTAGAGATTTCAGCCTCTATAAATTCAAATGGCAAAGGGACTAGCACCCAAGCCTTGACTGTGCTCTTTTCTATTTCTTTCTATCAGATCTAGAATCCTTATGCTCTGCAACACTCCTTTGTAACTCCACTCTTTGCAATCCAATACCTATCACATGTAATCACAAGAAGAGGGGTTGGGGGTTGCGGTGTTTAGGAGCTTACCTCAGTCAAGCCTCGGAATGGAATTCAAGCCTTCCAACACCATTGTTAGATAGAGAATGCGTATCCTTACAGGACAGAGGAAAAACAAATTGATAAAGATTGATTCAAACACAAATAGATATCACCTCGGAGGTGTAGCTTGCATGTAGATGAAGATCTTTCACAACATGAGAAGATGAAGCCAAATCTACAATAACAAACACAGCAACAACACAAGTTTGCTCTGCCACAGTTAATCCCTTGAATGCTCTAAAATCATAAGTTCGCCAAAATATCATAATCATCTTCTAGTTTACAAATGAAACCCTAAACATGCTTATATATGCATTCTCGCTACAAATTTTGTAATTCAAAATTAAGATGTCGGCAAGGGACCCTTTAATGGTCACTTTACCGATATCCAAATTTGGGACCCCGCCAAAATAGGGTAGGACAAGGGTGTGAGTGCCATTGTCCCAAGACCTATATTGGGTTAGGTTTTAGGCTCTTCAATGTCCATCAAGCCCCATTTGACATGGGTTTTAGGCCATTTTGTCTTGGGAGTCAATTCTAACATGCATGATGAAAAATAAGGGACCCGGGAGCTAAACTTAGGAGGTAAAAGTCCCAGGGGGACATTTTATGACATAACATGGTCTATCACAGGAGCGACTTCTTATTGATCCTAGAGTACCTACTAGGGCTCATCGACACATGTATATCTTCACTCTTGCCTACCATGGCTGCAAGGAGAGTGCCACTTTGAGAGAAGAGAATCATACTCTTATGGGTGAGAAACCCTGGGATTCAACATCCTGAGCCGAGCACAACAGGTCCTTCATATTCTTGGACTCATAATAGGTTTCCTCGTTCTCATAGATCTCATGGAGATTCTAGTGTCATTCTGAGGCATAGGAGTAGGAGCCTTGATGGTTTAGTTGGAGGGAGTCGTCCTTGAGGCTTTTGTCTATTTGTTTCCTTATCATGCCCCCTTGCATGGGGAGCCTCACTTCTCATGAGAGAATTATTTTTAAGCTCTTGTACTCTTGTCTACTTGTATCATTTTGAACTTTTGATACGTCTATAAAATTTTGTCTCTACTTGTATCATTTTGAACTTTTGATATGTCTATAAAATTTCATCTTCATAATTACCACTATCATATGAATGTGTATCTGTTGTGTACTTTGGAAGTTTTATAACTTTTTGATTGTTTAGGCCCTTAACTCTAAGAATGCAAACATAATGACAATGATACATTTTTAGTTCTTTTTAGGATATATATAATTTTTGATATATAAATGCATTTAAGGGAACTACTCCCATAAAATTCATTTAAGAGCTACATGTCCTAAGTGCCCAGGGGTGCTAAAATCAAGATAAAACATCCCTCCTAGATGGGATAAATGATTTAGAGTTTCCCTAAACTAACGGACAATCCATTTCTTGGATGATCTTAGAGACATTTGATGTTTTCCCCTATTTTGACAGGAAGTCTTTCTATTTTTTACTTTAGTCCATTCTTGATCAGGCTGAGAAGAGGCATGGAGAATCTTCATATTGTTGGAAACAATGCAGATAACTGAGAGGGGGTTGAATCAGTTATCTCATAACTTTCTTTCTTTTACTTCCTTTTCTTATCTTAACATTCAGTGATATATCAAAACATGAAAGCATAAGCAACCATAAGAACTAAAATGAAATCAACACATAACACAAGGATTTTTATGTGGAAACCCTGTTAAGGGAAAAACCACAGGGTGATTAACCCAAGATTGTATTCTCTATTAAAAGAATGAAGAAGTGAAAAAATGGCACTTGCCAGTTAGGGCTCACTGCCTAAGCACACTGCTCACAAGAGGCTCACTGCCTACAACAGACTCACTATCTACAAAATCTTACAGATGAAAATAAAGTGTTTGGACTGATGAATAGCATCCACATATGCAAGAATTCAGTTCTGATTAGGCATAGTATACCGATCTAACACATTTCATCCTTCCTCTGCTCAGTAATACTCTTCTGTCACATTCTGAGTTTGGATTACTGCCTTCGCACTTATCTCTACCTTGCTTCACACTTAATTCATTGTCCTATTCACTTTCACCCCTTCACAAGCTTGAATCCATTAGGTATATATATCTGCATTAAGGATTTCCAACTTTCTAGTCAGCAACAAGAACACTTAGGATATTTGCAAGTTACTATTCTGTCGGCTGAATCCATACTTGTTTGATGATGCACACCAAAAACTTAGGCATAAAAATCATTACCTATGTCAGCCAAAATCATATAACACCTCAAGTTACTTGATCAACATCTTCTGAACATCTGGATTGAGGTCTGATACCTTGTTGGCTAGTTCTTCCTCTGTCTACACTATCTAACTGGAGTCCAATACTTAGATGCTCATATCTTTCACATGCTTTGTCACCAGAGGCTAAATCTCTGGAATACAATAGTTCAGATACTCCTTATTACTCATCCAAATCTGCAACATGTTGGGTTTCACCATCAAAGAGTTCCAAACCCAACTGTCGGACCCTATCATATGCTCTGTTCTTGACTACCAGACCAACCTATCTTCAATCTGACTTCCAATATGAGTAATTTATGTACTGTGGATGAGTGGGATATACTTTGTTTCCATCAATGACAACACTTATGAGTCCTAGCAGTGTCTCTTGCCAACAATCTCCCCCTTTGGCATTGATGGCAACACTTAGTGAAAAATGACTAAGTGTCACTGTAACTCCCCCTTTGCTTGTGCTCCATCTCTCCATATTGCTTACCGGTGCTCTCTTAATGTTGGATTCCTTATTTTTCACTGCTCTTCACTCCCCCTTTGACATCAATGGCAAAGGATGGGATCCGGAAACCAAAAATGTGCAAAAATTATTATATAAGGCCGCATATGTACATACAATCCATAAGATAAACTTACATATACTTAAGTATATCTGCAAATGTAGTCTTCAGCTATACAAGCTCTGTGGTCCAACTTCTCTTCATCCTATCCAAAATAGAGATCTGTCCACTCAACAAAAACGTATATGCTTCTACCCTCTTTAAGTCTGTTGGATCATTGGTCCGGGCTATGGTCTGAGCATCTATCAAGGCCTCATGCATTGCCTCTAGGTAAGGGATAATTATCCCTCTGAGTTCACCCATTATGTTCATTATGTTCTTTTCTTTTTCTAGCTTCTTTATTTCATTTATGATAACACTAGCTTGGCATTCTTGATTCATTAGATAGGAAGAAAGGGGGTCAAAATTTTGAACTATGCTTGATAGTTTTTCTTCTTGTTCTTTCACTTTCTCCTCAATGTCTTTTGTCACTCTAGGCCAGGTCAGACAAAATTTGAATAAGTCCCCACCATCTTTGAGAGCATTTTGAAGGCTCTTTATTCCAACGTCTAGGGTCCTCCTATCATTAGCAATAAGCCCTTGCACCTCAATGAATCTTTTCCCCAAAAACTCTTTTTGGACCTTTATTTCTGCTGATTTCTCTAAAGATTCAAAATAAGTGTCAACAGAATTGACTAAGTTTTTCAGATTACCGTATGGCGAGGCTGAAGGATCCTTTTGATAGGTTGACATAATCTTTTCCAATATCCCAGATGCACTCTCCAATAGCTCACAATCCTCCATATGTGATTTCAAAAGTTTCTCTTTAGCCTTGGCTTGGGCAAATGATGCTATCTTCATCATCTGTACTAGAGAGAGAGTGTCCAGATTTAGGGGCCCTTGAAACAACTCCGGTTCATCTAACTCTACCACCTCTTTATTCAGGAAATTATGTACTGTCTCTATAGTGTCTCTTGGAGATTCAGACTTCTTCCCTTTAGAAATATCAGGACTGCCCGGTTTGGATGTGTCATCACAAACCTTTTCTAAATGTTCTTCTTCTTTAGCTTTATCCTCTTTTTCTTGCATCTCCTTCTCTTCTCTTTTTCTTTCCCCTTTAGCTTCAGTGTCCGGAATGTTTGTCTTGGTAGCTGTGGGATCCAGAGGAGTGACATTGCCAGTGTTTGTTGCTTTGTAAACTTCCTCTACCAGAACAGAGGAATCTAAGTCCTCAAACTTCTCTTCATCTATTTTCTTTAATCCTTTGACATCCTTGTCAGAAAATTATTCATTGATTACATTTAATCCTTCAACATCCATGGTAGAAGGTTCTTCATCTGTTTCCTCTACAACAGGAAGATTGAATCTCTTCAAGGCATTCTAGAGGATATCTTTTGTTTCACTTGCTACTTGGTATGTTTCTCCAAGCATGAGTTTATTCATTCTCGCCTTACTCCAGAACTCATCCTTACAATCCTTGAAAATCATGTCCATTTGTTTTGGAGTGATAGAAGGGTAAAGTTGTATCATTATTTGCTCCTAGATTTCTAAGTCTTTAACCTTTGCATTCTCTTTTCTTAGCTCAAGTACCTTTTCTAGGCTCTTAGGAATCAATGATATAATTTCAATGAAAGCTTTATTGTAAATGTTCAAGTACCTAATAGTAGCCTCTTCCAGGATTCTATTGTCAACATCACTATATGCATCATAGAACTTAGTCACCAGCTACAAGTTCCCATCCACAGTAACTGCCTTGAAGATGTTATAAATGGAAAGAGTGGGCTTTTCAATAAATTCCTCTACCTTCTCTTCCTCATTTCTGCTAGCAGAGAACTTCCTGGATGTTTTCTTCTTCATTTTCTTGATTTCCTCATCAGATTATGTTTCTTCATCATCTTTATGGCTTGTATATGTCCTTGTGGCTTTGGTTTTCATCCTCTTTTCTTCTTTTCCGGATGTCTTGACTTCCGGTTTGGTAGACTTTGAGCTTTTGGAAGCAATAGAAGCAGAGCTTTTGGAGGATCTAGTCCGAGATGAGCTTTGTATAGGAGCACTTTCTTTCTTTGCTTCTTGTCTTTCTTTCTCTGCCCTCTCTACTTTATCTCTGTTAGCATCTACAACCTCCTTTGATATGCCAAATCTTTTGGCAATTTCTTCAACTTCCTTTCTTACTTTCCTCTTCATCTCCAGCTGTCTTAACTCAACATGTATTTTTTTACTTAGCTCTTCAAAGGTGCCAAACCTTTCTGCTTCAGTGTCCTTAGGCTGGCTCAGCAGGTGTTGAATATGTAGCTCCAAGATTTTTTCATCAACCTCATATCCCATAGGCATTATCCATACAGTTCTTGGCTCAACTACGTGCATTAGACATTGATGAATGTCAACCATGAAGCAGACTGTATCTTTGTATTTGTCAACTATTGTTTGTGGTATTCTTTCTCTAGCTTGCATTATGCTTTGGAAATTCTTAAAGTAACCCCAGAGGGTTGTGTTTTGGGCTTGACCATCACCAAGTCCATACATGTAATCTCTGATCTGAATTGCAACAAGTTTATCATTTTTCCAGACCCAACCATTTGATCTAGGTAGCTCATTCATATAATAGAAGAATAGACACAGTATTAGACTACCATATTTAAAGGAATTTTTCTTATCCTTTTTGATCTTCTACAAGTTCTCCAACAGTTGATTTAGAAGAAGCTCACATAGATCATAATCTGCATCTTCCCTCAACATCTAATATGTAGCATAGATTGTTGTACCAGACATAGAATTCTCCCTGCTCGAATGGTAGATTTTGTAGCTGATTATCATTGAAGCAAACTTGACATCCGCATCTGTGATGTCATCTATAGTCATTGCTCTTTTGTCAAATTTTGATCTGGTGGCTTCAATTACCGTTTGGTTCTTCATAGATTTGAGTGTAAGTAACCCACCTAATGAATGCAGTCTGGTCACTGCCCTGATGACATCTTTAGTTATCTTGAATGGCCTCATTAGCCACATAAAAGTCATGCATCATACTTAGAACATACCGGACCCAATCATCTTCTGCAAAACATAGAAAATGTATGCAATGTCTGAAGTGTTTGTCCCAGAGGGCCTTGAATTCAAGTTTGAGTTCAAAATTCTCATCTATTAGTTGTTTGTGATAAATATCCATCAATTTTGAGTCTCCAAATTCTTCAATGTTTGCATGGATATAAACCCTAACATCTTCTACATGCTAGACTCTGTGCGGAATGCTAGAAAACTCACCCAAGGGATCAACTTCTAGAGATTTGTAAGGGTGTTTCTTGAATTTAGGTCTCAGCCTATCAGAAATATTGACAACCATTAGAATAGCCATTTTGCAAGAGATCCATAGAGATTTTTTAGAAGGGAAGTACCTTTTCACATTTTAGGGTTCGAAGCAGATGTCGGAGCGATTTTCTTGTAAGAATTAAATCTTCAGCTTAAACGTGAGTGAACACTAGAATCTCTTCTCTCTTCTTTGTTTTGAATGCAAAGTGTGATAAATGGTGAGTGAAGACCCTTTTATCCTTTCGCTAAACCTAATTTATCTTTTGTAATAAATGCACAACTTAAGTCATCCGGTTAGCCTGTATTTGAGAGATTTTCTTGAATCACTGTGTAGATCTTAAAATTATTGCCTATGAGGGTTGACAACATATCTTCACCCTTTTCAAACATCTAATAGGTCCCCAGATTAAATTATTTCAATTTTGAATCATACTGGATCTATCTGTGAAATTCTGCTTTACCAAATAGCTGCCGATACAAGATCTCCTCATAACTTGCTCAAATCTGCATGCAGATTTGCCAAATTTTGACTGGATGACTTTCAAGTGAATCTCCTCAAACCCTTTAAACCGTAACCTCTTATTCTAACTCAATGTGCCAAATTTAGGCACTTACTAGCTAGCTAGGGGAAAAGGATCTTCTCTGTAGCTCCCCCTGAGCTAGAGCTTACCTTTTAGTTTCCAGAAGGAATATCAGCATCGGATTCCGGTGTGAATCCATCCCCAGTATTTATTGTACTCTTCTTTACCCAAATCTTGCTCATCTCCTTTTGAACTTCATCCGCATTCACTTTACCTTTGCCCTTATCTTGTTTCTGATCATGTTCCACCAGACCTTTTGTATCCTGATTTCTACTTCTACAGAATTTGGCAATATGATCGGATCTATTGCAATTGTAACATACAACATTTCTTTGCTTATTTGATTGATATCCACTTGATCTGCATTGATTAGCCATATGTCCCATTCTATTGCATGCAAACCATCTACCATTGAATGAATTGTTTATTTGCATATTTCTGCATTCATGAGATTTGTGACCATACCTTTTGCAATTAAAACATTGTCTGGAGAAGGACGGATTATTATGATTCATTCTCCTCCTGCACTGAGTTGCTTTATGACCAAAATTGTTGCAATTGAAGTAGTATCCATTGAAGGATGGATATCTTTGGGCATTTGGTTACCTTATCGGAGGTCTTCTAGGCATGTTTCGTTGATTTCCTGATCCAAAGTTCTTCTGACCGGATCCAGAGCTTTCACCTTTCTCATATCCCAATCCATGCTTATCATCTACCCTCTTTTGGCTTTCAAGAAGAACTTCAAGTTGGGCTGAGCTTATCTTGAATTTTTCTTTGTATTCATTTGCAGTTTGAAGATCTTGTTTAAGAGTGTTTATGTGATTCTCAAGTTGTTCTTCATTGTCTCTAGCTTCTTCAAGCTCAGATTCAAGATGCCTGATTATTCTGTCCATTTTTTGGCAGTCCTCTATTTTCTCCTTGAGGGATTGTTTTAGATTATCTTCAATCTTTCTTTTTTCTTCAATTTCTTGGGTGAATCTTATAACCCTTGATTCCATTTCATGCCTTACCATAATGATTTCTTTTGACAGCTTTTCACATAGCTTATTTTTCTCATTCAGATCTTCATTAGTATCATTGACTTCACTCTGATTGGCTAATTTTTGAAGTAGTTCCTTTCTCTTTTTCATAGAGATACTAAGTTTTTCTTTTAGCTCATTTATGGAATCATCAGCTTGTTTGAGTCTTTCTCTTAAATTATTGACTTCAAAGTGGGATTGTTCAAGATCACCTAGGGCAGACTGAAGTTGTTCCTTCATACCATATGCATCCATTGAAATTCCCAAATCCTCCTCAAGCTATTAGGTTTTTTCTAAGGAACTTAGCTCTGATACCAATTGTTGGAAACAATGCAGATAACTAAGAGGGGGGTGAATCAGTTATCTGATAACTTTCTTTCTTTTACTTCCTTTTATTATCTTAACATTCAGTGATATATCAAAACATGAAAGCATAAGCAACCATAAGAACTGAAATGAAATCAACACACATAACACAAGGATTTTTACGTGGAAACCTTGTTAAGGGAAAAACCACAGGGTGATTAACCCAAGATTGTATTCTCTATTAAAAGAATGAAGAAGTGAAAAAATAGCACTTGCCAGTTAGGGCTCACTGCCCGAGCACACTGCTCACAAGAGGCTCATTGCCTACAAGAAACTCACTGTCTACAAAAGCTTACAGATGATAACAAAGTGTTTGAACTGATGAACAACATCCGCATATGCAAGAATTCAGTTTCGGTTAGGCACAGTATACCGATCTAACACATTTCATCCTTCCTCTACTCAGTAATACTCTCCTATCACATTCTGAGCTTGGATTACTACCTTCACACTTATATCTGCCTTTCTTTGCACTTAATTCAATGTCCTATTCACTTTCACCCCTTCACAAGCTTGAATCCATCAAGTATATATATCAACATCAAGGATTTCCAACAACTTTCTAGTCGGCAACAAGAACACTTAGGATATTTGCAAGTTATTGTTCTATCGGCTGAATCCATACTTGTTTGATGATGCACACCAAAAACTTAGGCATAGAAATCATTACCTATGTCGGCCAAAATCATATAACACCTCAAGTTACTTGATCAACACCTTCTGCACATCCGGATTGAGGTTTGATACCCTGTTGGCCAGTACTTCCTCTGTCTACACTATCTAACTGGAGTCTGATACTCAGATGATCATATCTTTCACATGCTTTGTCACCGGAGGTTAAATCTCTAGAATACAATAGTTCAGATACTCCTTATTACTCATCCAAATCTGCAACATGCTGAGTTTCACCATCAGAGAGTTTCGGACCCAACTGTTGGACCATATCATATGCTCTATTCTTGATTACCGGACTAACCTATCTTCAATCTGACTTCCGGTATAAGTAATTTATGTACTGTGGATGAGTGGGATATACTTTGTTGTCATCAATGACAACACTTATGAATCCTAGCAGTATCACCTACTGATTTCTTCATCGCGAGATCTTGCTTACTTTTAGCACTTGTAGGACCCCTCACATCAAAGGTGCACATAGGAGAAATAGACCTAGATATTGCCACATAATCAGCACCTGGTGTACCATTCGTAGCCACAATATTCTACTTACCTTCAGCATTCGTAGGAACCCTCACATCAGAGGAGCACATTGGAGAAAAAGACCTATAAATTTCCACATAATCAGTACCTGGCGTACCAATATTAGAAAATGGATGGGAAGCCATAGATTCAAGGGACCCAATGGAGGCCACCTCTGGGGCCACGACATACAAATGAAAGTCTAAACCTTTCCACCAAGTGGGTTTATCACACAAAGATTATCTTTCTAGATATGGCCCCTTCTTTTTGTAACATCCACGTTCTTAAACATAGTAAAACTAGAAAAATTTACCATAGAGTAATTTATCAAGATAAAAATGAGATAGAGAAAATTCTTCCTTTATTTAACTCATAAACCAATATCAATAATTACAAGATTTTTCCTTTACAAGAGCATTACTTCATGAATTCCTTCTCAAGGACATAGTTTACAATGTAAATCAATTACATAGACAATTTGGAATAAATACTACTGTTGAATATCTGACATCTTTATCACAAGTCCTGGCATATCTTCTACTTGGAGAGAGAGAGTATCTTTCCAATGATTTACCTCCATCCACAAACCAACGGTCTCCCACACTTCTTCCACATAGGAAGTGGCCCTACCCTTCACGAGGGATGTAGACCAAAGGTGACCAGTGGTAATTTGCCTATCCTGAGTACATAGTGTTGTATCCTACACAACTCTATCAACCATACAACCCTAGATACCCTCTAGCTAAGTATGATTTCTGATAGGTGATGTAATTCTAGATAAAGTGAACCGACAATGCATGCAGAAGACAATTTCATTACTTTGGCCAAAGTTTTTATTATCAATATCATTCATAATGAATGTCTTAGTTGTGTTCACCCGCCCCTACTCAACTTGGATACTGTTGTATTTCCATAGTTTTTCCCTTATCAACTAAGTCGACAATTCAATTGAAACATTTTGACATGATACTGGTTTTTCTCAAACTTAGACAAATCTATATGTCTTATCTAATCATTTGTTTTCAGTTTGACTCTAAGTTTTACATAATATCCCATAATAATATGGCTTTACAAATTATCCAAAACTCATATCAATGAGATTAGGTTAATAACAACTCATAGTTTATCTAAACTGAAAAAAAAAGAGTGACCTATCGTTCAAAATAGATATTTCCTCTTATAGGAAAATATGAATATTCTCGGTTTACCTATTCATGATGACTTCAATAGTCATGACACATATATATACTTGAATATGATTCCTCTCAAATTCCTATCTCGTTAGACTTCATTTAATCATATCACATTGGTTTCCTACAAAGATATTCTCATTTAAAAATTACTAAGGATAACCCTATGATCCTTCATATTTCTATCGAAGCATTTCCATTGAGTTATCACTTGATTCCTAAGCTTAATGAGATTCTAAGTTCTCTTGGAAAACAACCATTATAGTTATTCGTAACTTAACAAGAAATGGTTCTTATACTTCCATTAACCACCTCAAAGATTTAACCATCCTACTCAACTATGTTTACAATCCTATCATAGTTCTAAATGGTACTTGATATATATATATATATATATATATATATATATAAGAATGGTATAAAATATCTCAATAATCAACTCTCGGTCCTTCTTAGTGTCGAACCTTCTCTTAATTGACTATATTTTTCTACATAATCGACCACTCATAAAGAAAACCTCTACAATGTATTGGAATATCATTCTACAGTTATATCTTTCAATAGACCAACTTCTACACATTTCTATGGTTTTTGACTCAGGCTAATAGCCTTTGATAGCATCAGCCAGCTAGTGATAATGGCGATAATCATTAACTCCAAAGGTTTTAAACATAATGAAAACACTCAATAACAGGTTTGCTGATTAAGAATCGAATATCACAAACATATGAAAAGGGATAATACCGATTCTTCGAAGCATGCAAACAAAAGACATTATAAATCCTTACAATTCTATTATTGTTTCCACACAGATATTGAATGATACCTGGCGATGGCATAAGAGTTATCTGCAGATGTGTTTACTATTCACTCAGCCTAAATGATGGTGTCCACACGCCTGTGTTATGGCTATGATCTGCTCTCTATGTTTTTCCAAAATGATCCCCCCGTATGTGTGTCCTCTGAATGCAAATCTTATCTCCCTTATGATCAGGCTGAGTCGTGCCAATTAATGATCCTTTAAAGCTCTTAATGAAATGGTTTCTACCACTCCATTGAATGTAAGATAATTGGTAATGCAACCGACCACTCTCTCATTCGGTTTACAACCAATCCCACTTATGTAGCAGAGATAAACACATGTTCATTTGAGGCACAGAATGTGGAGAGTTTTCAATGCATGTAACTATAATACCATACTCCCTCTTAAAGAGGTTGACACAAGCATAACTGTCAATGGTTATTATGGTTGATCACTTTAAGTGATCCAAATTCTATCATTCGAATTAATGTGGGTGTCATAAATAACATGCCCAAGGTTATTCGATTGATAAGTTTATTAAATAATGTGAAGTATTATCCTCTTCAGTTTATAAATACATCTATGGCTTATATTAAATAAGACTTACATATCATCATTCACATTCGATGATTACGGTTTAAATCAATAAGAATAGTAGCAATAAAATAATGATTTACGAATATTGTGAATGGGTTGAGTTTACCTCCCCATCACATTTCTTCTTTAAAACACGAAAATCTAACTTGATGAAATTCTCTTAGATGTTCCAGGGTTGACAAATAAACCCTAAGTGACCCAAAATAAAAACACCACTTATTACGACAATTACGTCATAACTTTTATGTTAGACATAAATGGTCTCAATTCACGTTCAAACGACATCATTAACATCACTTATGACTAAGATGACTTAATACGACTTTCAAAGATTTGAAAGGTATCAACTATCTATCGATTGGGTTTAAAGTAAACTTACAAGATAAAACTTACCTCATACGACACATTGGTTCAAATTCATGTTACACATCATACTCGTCTTGGCAAATTGACCACTTGTAACCCGAGGTCTATATCTCTCTCCTTGAAAGATACTCTCTCTCTCTCTTCTCTGAGAGTTATCTAAAAACTTGTGATCCTGTATCACACTCGTTGCCAAACAAATCATGATCAGTGCATCATTTGTCAAATAATAAATTAAATCTCATAGTGCAAATACTAAATTGATAAATCATAATCATTTCCATAATTTCAAAATAATATCCAATATAATCCATGTCTTTCCTTGTCATTTATCTAAGCTTCATAATAGTTTTAGTTATGTCCCAGAAAAAAGTAAAAGGTATAATTCAAGACAAAATTGGGGATGTAACATATCCTTCCCCTAAAGATTCATTGTCCTCAATGATATAAAGTAGCAAAAGTAACTAAAGTAAGTTCATTGTTTTTAACTGATAACAACATTAAATAAATGAGGAAATTTTTGATAAAATTCATGGTAATTCTCCCATGTAGCATTTTCCTCAGCATATTGGTCCCATTGGACCTTACACTGCAAGACCTCTCTGTTATGTAAGCAGAGCTTACACGTTTCTAACACCTTGAGTGGCTCGATCGTGACCACCCCTAGATCCTGTATCTGTAAAGAATTCCAATTCAAAATATGGTTATCACCTACAACATATTTCTTCAAATAAGACACATGAAAAACATTGTGCATTCTAGACAAGGCTGGTGGTAGAGCAATTCTGTAGGCAACCGGATTGACTACTTCAAGCACTTCAAAGGGTCCCACATATCGAGGGGCTAGCTTAGAAGACTTCCCAAACTTAATAGAAATTTTATGAGGTTTCACCCTCAAAAGAACTTTTTCTCCAACAGGGAATTACCTTGGAACACGCTTTGCATCCGCATAGCTCTTTTATCTATCACTATCTTCTGCCAATCTTTTTCTAATCAGATTTACCTTCTCTTCCATTTCAGCTAGCATTTCTAGTCCGATGCTAATCCTATCTTCTAGCTTGTCCCATCTTATTGGAGTTCGGCATCTTCTTCCATACAATGCTTCGAATGGTGCCATCTTAATAGTAGAATGATAGGAATTGTTGTAAGCAAATTCCACAAATGGTAAATATTCCTTCCACTTAGATTGTTGATCCATGTAATACATACGTAGCAAATCTTCTAAAACCTGGTTTACTCTCTCAATTTGCCCATCAGTTTTAGGATGGTAAGCTATACTCACATTGAGTTTAGTCCCTAGCACAGAAAACAAAGTCTGCCAAAACCTTGACGTTACATGCGCATCTCTATCCGAGATAATCTTCTCAGGGAAACCCTGCAATCTAAACACTTCTAGCACAAATTAGCTAGCTAACACAGGTGCTCCATCAGTCAAATTCCCTGGTATAAAATGTGCTACCTTTGTGAGCTTATCAACCACAACTAAAATGGCATCATGTCTATTCCTTGATATAGGAAGACCTTGAACAAAATCCATACTAATAACTTGCCATTTCCACTCTGGCACATCATAGGGGTACAACAATCCTGTAGGGTGTTGATGCTCTTCTTTTACCCTATGACATTCTAAACAGTTTGCCACAAATCTTTCAGCATCATTCTTCATTCCTTTCTAGAAATAAAGAGTTTTAACATCCGCTAGGAGTTTGGTCACTCCTGGATGTCCCGAATATGGTACAGTATGAACTTCTTTCCATACTAGATCCCTTAAGCCAGTTGAAACAGGAACATACATTCTACCCTTGTACCTCAATAGTCCATTAGACTCTATTAGATAACCATCATATCTTGGATATCTAGGATTATCTTTTAGAGCCTGCTTAACCTACTCATAATACTCATCACCAGACAAATTTTGTAACTCCAAATCCTTGAAATTTTTACGAATAGAAATAATAAAAGCTATATGTCTTCTACAACTCAAAGCATCGGCTACTCTATTATCTTTTCCTTTAATGTAGCTTATTTCAAAATCATAGTCAGATATCAATTCTAACCATCTCATTTGTCAAGAATTCAAATATGGGTGAGAGAAAATATACTTAAGACTTTGATGGTCTAACTTAAGTACAAAAGTCTTCCCCAACAAATAGTGTCTCCACATCTGCAAAGCATGAGTTACTGTTGCCAATTCCAGATCATGCGGTGTATAATTCTTCTCATTACCAGATCCACCCTTATTCTTCTGAGATCCTTTATCTTTCATCTTGTTATCATAGCTCTTTTCATATCTTTTCTTTTATGGTTGGTTGTTAGGAGTTCCATTAAACCTCTTGTGGTTTCTATCACGATAAGCTGAGATGGATTTCAGCTTTTGCTCTTGCTTGATTGCTTTCTCATACACTTGATCCATTGTTGTGGGACCATGTACATCTACATCTCCACCAATTTGAGCATTTAGACCCATGATGAATTTCTTGATCCTGAATCTCTCATCCTTTTGATACTGTGGAACATATTTCAGGAGTCGGGTGAATTTTTCTCCATATTCCACCACTGTCATATCTCCTTGTCAAAGATTCTGAAAATCAATCAATTTCTGATCAAAATAGAGTTGTGGTAACCATCTCTTGCGAAAGAGTTCAAACTCATCCCAAGTTACCCTTAGAGAGCTTAAATTCAATTCCATCTTCTTATTCATCCACCAAGTGGATGCTTCTCTTGCCAGTTGGAATGCTCCCCATACCGTCTTGGTCACCTCCGAGTAATTCCTTATCTCAAAGTATTTTTTCCATTTCCGTTAACCAAGCTTTTGCAACATCTCTAGTCTCTGTCCCATCAAATTTTGGGGGAGTGACCTTCTTCAAGTCTTTAGAGAGCTCTGAGGTCAGTCTATCTCTTGCCTCTTTATTAGGTTTTGTACTCTTACTACGCTCTTCATGATTTTCTCCACTTTCACCATGAGAGTTTTCACCTCCTCCCTCAGAATTTCCTTTATCATCCACCTTCTTTTCCAAATCACCCAGTCTTTTCTTGGTTTCCTTAAGCATGGTTATGATTTGGTCCAGCGTATTACTTGGTGGGTGGTTTTCCTCTTCACTTTCTCCTTGGTTAGTCCTTGTCCGAACCATGTTTATCAATTTCTCACACCTATGAATATTGAGTTGTCCATTAGTTCAAGATTATAATGCCTCCCATTAAATCTAAACATAATAAACTCAATTTAAACAATAGTTTGGCACAAAAACAACTCTTTTTTATTTATTTCATTACAAAAGTAAAGAGTATTCTTCATTTTTACAAGATATGACTTTAAAAGTCGTACTCAAGAGGAGTATATCCTTTAGACTCATTTTCTAGTACATAATCTCGAGGTATATAACCCTCTGACTCACTATCAGACCTAACTTCTATGATCTCAACAATTGGGGGTATGCGAGGATCTCACCTAACCATGATTGTTTACTCATCTTTAACACTTTCCAAGTACTCCCTTCTCACTCACTTGATTCGAGTTAAGGCAGTTGCTAGAGTTTCCGTATCACTTAACCAAATGTCACTCTCATCATTGGTTCCCTCAAAGGTTTTCATAATGGCCTCACATTCTCTTTTTGCTTTAAGGAAACATTGACTCGTATTAACAGACTTTCTTGTTGTCTTTTTAAGACGTACCATCCTGGCACAAATTTTTTTCAAACATTAGCTAACCACATAATGTTGGCTGTAGGCAAGCATAGTGGTCTCATAAGCCCTAGTACTGAACCTGGTAGCTCTGATACCATATGGAACATCCACATTCTTAAAACATAGTAAAACTAGAAAAATTTACCATAGAGTAATTTAACAAGATAAAAATGAGATAGAGAATTTTTTTCCTTTATTTAACTCAAACTAATACCAATAATTACAAGATTTTTCCTTTACAAAGCATTACTTCATGAAGTCTTTCTCAAGGACATAGTTTACAATGTAAATCAATTACATAGACAATTTGGAATAAATACTGCTGTTGAATATCTGGCATCTTTATCACAAGTCCTAGCATATCTTCTGCTTGGAGAGAGAGAGTGTCTTTCCAGTGATTTACCTCCATCCACAGACCAGCGGTCTCCCACACTTCTTCCACATAGGAAGTGTGTTGGATCTAGGGCATACAACTGAGAGGGGGGGTGAATCAGTTGTATAAAAACTTGCTTCTTACTTCAAAACACTTGATTCTTCTTGTTAGTTAACAGCATATTAATTAATCATCCATGAAAGCATAAAGCATAAACACAAGAGCAGATAAACATCAACATATTGAACACCAAGATTTTGACGTGGAAAACCCGGTTAAGGGAAAAACAATGGGGTGATTAACCCAAGGATTATTCTCTGTTAAAAGAATAAGAAAAAGAATGGCACATGCCAATTAGGGCTCACTGCCTGAGCACACTACTCACAAGAGGCCCACTGCCTACAAGGAGACACACTATCTACAAAGTGATAAGAATCACAATCTTGAACTAGAGAATGACATCTCTACCATGTTTGGATCAGTTCCATTTAAGCCCAAAAACCCCTGCTCTACCTTTTGCACTTTTCTTCGCTATACCACACTCATCACATCATGCTCACTATAAAATGAACTCACAAACCTTTATTTATACAAGATATTGACTTAGGAACAATCATCTAAGTCAGCAATTAACCATAAGAATATTCGCAAGATGAATAACACATCCGGTCGGCCACCACAAGAACATTTGCAGGATGAACAACTCATCCGGTCGGCTAGTCGGAACAAGGACTTCATCCGGAAGAATATCTTCAATTCTGGACTCTACCATCAATGCGGACCAACAACACAACCTCAACATGATCCAAGAACCTTCACAAGCCTGCCTGAATGACTAGGTACATCTGCACTTTCTCTACGTACTGGAATCTCTTCTCTTCCTTATCCGAAACTTCAAGAACACTGTCTGTCGCCACTGTCACAATGCAAAAGGTACTTCCGGACCTCAAAATCATACACCACTTGAGATGACACATCACAAGGACATCCCAAACACTCCTTCCAATCCGCAGATTAGGATTATACAATTCCAGACCTCACCGGACCTTTCTGTGATCCTCTGTCACCTTTGAACACTTGCCGGAACCGGTTCCACACAGACAGCCATAACTTCTTCAAATCTTCATGCGGACCTCTGAAATCTTAACTGAAACATCTCAAGGCGCATATCTGCAAACCCTTTAATCCGTAGCCTCCGGTTCTCAACCTATACAATACATTTTCCTTCTTCTCATCACTGTTCTTCACTGTTCCTGACTGAGGCTAATTTTCTCAATATCCTCAGCACACAGCTCATCCAATCCTTCTTGTCAATGCAATATGAGTATGTTGACATCAATGACAACACTGGTTCACCTCATACTTGCAACAAAGTGGCCCTACCCTTCATGAGAGATGTAGACCAAAGGTGACCAGTGGTAATTTTCCTATCCCAAGTACATAGTGTTGTATCCTACACAACTCTTTCAACCATACAACCCTAGATACCCTCTAGCTAAGTATGATTTCTTATAGGTTATGTAATTCTAGATAAAGTGAACAGACAATGCATGCAGAAGACAATTGCATTACTTTGGCCAAAGTTTTTATTATCAATATCGTTCATAATGAATGTCGTGGTTGTGTTCACCCACCCCTACTCAACTTGGATACTGTCGTATTTCTATAGTTTTTCCCTTATCAACTAAGTTGACAATTCAGTTGAAACATTTTGACATGATACTGGTTTTTCTCAAACTTAGACAAATCTATATGTCTTATCTAATCATTTGTTTTCAGTTTGACTCTAATTTTTACATAATATCCCATAATAATATGGCTTTACAAATTATCCGAAACTCATATCAATGAGACTAGGTTAATAACAACTCATATTTTATCTAAACTGAAAAAAAAGAGTGAACTATCGTTCAAAATAGATATTTCCTCTTATACGAAAATATGAATATTCTCAGTTTACCTATTCATGATGACTTCAATAGTCATGACACATATATATACTCGAATATGATTCCTCTCAAATTCCTATCTCGTTAGACTTCATTTAATCATATCATACTGGTTTCCTACAAAGATATTCTCATGTAAAAATTACTAAGGATAGCCCTATGATCCTTCATATTTCTATCAAAGTGTTTCCATTGAGTTATCACTCGATTTATAATGAAAAAGGTATCTTCCTAAGCTTAATGAGATTCTAAGTTCTCTTGGAAAACAACCATTATAGTTATTCGTAACTTAACAAGAAATGGTTCTTATACTTCCATTAACCACCTCAAAGATTTAAGCATCCTACTCAACTATGTTTACAATCCTATCATAGTTCTAAATGGTACTTGATATATATATATATATATATATATATATATATATATATATAGAATATCTCAATAATCAACTCTCGGTCCTTCTTAATGTTGAACCTTCTCTTAATCGACTATATTTTTCTACATAATTGACCACTCATAAAGAAGACCTCTACGGTGTATTGGAATATCATTCTACAGTTATATCTTTCAATAGACCGACTTCTACACATTTCTATGGTTTTTGACTCAGGCTTTGATAGCGTCAGCCAGCCAGTGATAATGGTGACAATCATTAACTCCAAAGGTTTTAAACATAATGAAAACACTCATTAACAGGTTTGCTGATTAAGAATTGAATATCACAGACATATGAAAAGGGATATTATCGATTCTTCGAAGCATGCAAACAAAAGACATTATAAATCCTTACAATTCTATTATTATTTCCACATAGATATTGAATGATACCTGGCAATGGCACAAGAGTTATCTGTAGTTGTGTTTACTATTCACTCAGCGTAAATGATGGCGTCCACATGCCTATGTTCTAGCTGGAACCTGCTCTCTATGTTTTTCCAAAATGATCCCCCCGTATGTGTGTCCTCTAACTGGTAATTGATAGTCTCATCGGAAGCACCATAATACTTCCTAATCCCATTGCCAATGGCCTTGAGACTGCTCATCTCCCAAAATTGTAAAGGCAAATAAGGCAAGCGCACCCAAAGGAGAACAAAGGAGAAAGAATCAATTTGGCGATCAAAAGTTGGAACCTAGAGTTTGAAGCAGAGAAAGTCACCCTCAAATATCGAAGGACCAGATTTTAGTACTAGATCCATATCTTTGATCGATTCAAATTCAAGAATAAAAAAACCTCTGGCACATGGGTAAATGTAGATGTCATCCTCCATCAATTTTTCCATTGCTCTTTGATCCAAGAATGTAGCTCACACAGTTTGGATCATAATTTGGAAAATATGCATATTTACGCATGTTCTTTTAAGTACTCTTCTTGCTCAACAACCTCCTCATCTATACAAATTTCAATATCTGGCATATTAGAAGCAGGACCCATGGACTGTAAGGGTGCAAGGGATGATTGAAAGATTTAAAGTTGCAAGCAGATTACTATTGCGTGGAGCCCTAACCGAATCCACACCATTGGCCTTCACCAAATCCTCATCAAACTCCTTAGAGGTTGGATGAATCCTGAGTGAGGTAGACAATGCCTCTATGTAGTCGCAAGCAGGGAAAGCATGAAAATTTTTAGAGGAGCGACCAATAGGAGGTGGTCTAAAATCACCAGCAGGAGCAGAGCGGGTAGACATCAAAGCCTCTATTTTTTTATACTCTATTTTTTATGATTTTCCTCTTTTTTTGTATTTTCTTGAATGCCTCACTTGATTTTCTCATTTTTTTTGAATTTTTGACTTTTATGGAAATGAATGCTCTTGAGCTTTAGATATACAATGACTTTGATCTCTCTATTCTCACTTTTCTCATTACTCTTATTTTTTTGATCACTCATTTTTTTATTCACTCGCATTTTAGATTGCTTCCTTTAGAGTTTTTATCTCCCAGATGTTTTTGGCTAGGAAAGATAAAGGGTTGAGTGCCACCAAAAGTTTTTTGTAATCTAGTCGGACTTCCTTTTTACTAGGGAAGAACTGGGAAGGTCCACTTACAAGCTTCCTCTGAACACTGTGGGTTTGAATACTGACTTTGCTTAGACTCAACAACATGAATCATTAATACTGGGATCAATGTAAAGCTAAGAGCTAGGCTTAGATTAGAATCATTGGGAATGAAGGGGTAGAATGGTGATTGTGAACATAGGGAAATCTCAAAACCTAAAAGGATTACTCTACACCTAGGCAACCTTAGACTCCGTAATGAGATGAAAATGATACAAGAGCAAGTCATTCACTAAAATGCATGGTGAACAAAATGATGCTAAAATGTAATAAACAAATCTTGATGTTTTTGGAGATTTTTGTAATTTTTTTGTATTTTTGGAATATTTTTTATTTTTTTATTTTTTTATTTTTTTATGTTTTATGATTTTTTATGGTTTTTAGACATAATACTTTTTAAGATGAAAGCCATTGACTATTTCACCAAATTCCTCACCTTCCATTGTGCACAAGAGATAGGCATCATTACTAACATTTCTTTAGCCATGTAGGGACCCTTCCAATCCTCTGTAAATTTCCTTTTCATCTTCGTTTCTTGTTCTTCGTGCTACCTCTTTTCAAGACTTGAGCTCTCCTATTTTGTAGGGTTTCGTAAGATTACTCTATTCTAGTGCTCCTAATTCTAAGGCCTCTCTTGGTAAAGTGTGATGGAGTAAATCTTGGAAAGCCTGTTGGTGTAAGGGAGTCCAATACAAGACTCTGCTGCATCTCAATAACTTCGCAAGTGTATCAAACTGGTCTTGGATATAAATATTTACTTCCTATTGATCATGGTATCTCAAAGATGACATGATCATTTGTCACTACTATTACTCGCATCTTCCACTCTTTGTTGAATGCTCCCTTACTTTCCTCATCTTCATCCGAGAGTCTCTCAACCATCTCGATTTGCACCAAGAGTGCTTCCCATTCATCAAGCTCATTCAATTGCACTGAAGCAGAGGCAGCAGATGGTGCATGGGGTTGAAAAAATATGAACATCCTTGGGAGGTTTCCTAGCACATTAGTTGATTCATTGTCTATGGAATTTATTTCCCCTAATGGTGTCATTGGTTTGTATGAATCCTTCGATGGCATGAGTAGTTCATAGGATTCACTCTCTTCTTGTGTTCCAAGAACATGTAACTCGCTTGGTGATGTTAATGGAGTGTAGCTTTCCCTAGGTCTTCCTTAGGATTCGAGAAAGCGTGTGGGTCCGCATTTCTTAGGTCTAGTGTAGATGTTTTGAATACTAGTCCTTCGGTTCTGTGAGGTTTTTCTCCTATGCAGGGGAAGATTTTATAGGCCAGCTCCATATTAATCATAATAATTTCCAAAGGAAAATGAAGGAGTCCATCCTTTTCTATCCACTCCATGATTTTCATTATTGTTTCCTTAGGGATGGTGTCCAATTCTCTAAGGCATTTATTTCTGCATTGTTTACTATTTTTACCAAAATTTCTGTCGTTTTGATACATATTGATTGCGATGTGGGACTAAGAACATAAATCTTGTTTGTGAGAAGTTCATAATTGATGGGGATACCTATTTTCTTACTTGTTGTGCTAGACTTTATCATACTGAAGGGCTCTAGACCCCTTTTGCAACATATACCTTTCCAAGGTGTAAAAATCAAACTTCTTGGAATAAGGTGGAGGACACAACTTTCATCCTGAATATCCAAGGTCTCCCAAGGAGTAGATTATACCCTGTATCTTTATCAATAACATAGAATGTGGTTGGGATAGTTTTCGGTCCTAAATATACTGGAAATGTGATTTTCCCTATTGTTACAGCCTTTAAGTTATCATATCCATTTAACATGTCTCAGGGAAGAGTGATGTTGGTGTGGCCATAACCCATCCTCTCTAAAAGAGAAAATAGAACTATATTCACCATTGCTCCATCATCGATTAGCGTTCTTTTGATGCATATGTCGTAAATCCACACCTATAAGTATAGTGTTAGATCTCCCTTCTTTGTTAACTCTATCTTGGAAGGCATTTGCTTCAGCTCAAAGAAAAACCCTGGGTCTTTCAATTCAGAATTTGGTGGGTTTACATCAAAATCTACATGATTAACTTGTTTGCTAGGAGGTGGTGTGATGTGGTCCAAGTATTTTAATCCTATTTCTTTTAGTAATGCCGAGCGATGTGAAGGGGAGTTTTTGAGGAAGTCAATGAATGAGATGTGAGCATACGTTTTCTTTAAGTCCTCAATTAGTTCATAGGGTCCAATCGGCGCCGATATTGGTTCCACTACTGAGATCGCGCTCTCATGAATTTATTTATTTTCGTTGTTGAGATATTCTTCTTCTTCTTCCTTGTCATGCAATATTTCCACCAGTCCTAACTCCTAGCTTCTCCCTTTGGTCCTAGTTGCATAGAGATATTCGTATCAATATTTTGGGCTACATTGTTTTGACCGATTGTTCTATGTTTCTATGCATAGGAAATATCTATCCTAATAGATTTTCATGTCTACATTTTGTGAAGCTATCGGCATTTGTGTTTTCTTTGGTCCTTTTTTGTTGTCCGGTGTGACCTCTTGTGGATTCAAGAACATTTCTATGAATATCCATTGTTGGTCTTTCGACAACCTTGCTATAGACCTATTATATTCCCTCCAAGACTTTGTGTTGTGCTCCTAGTTTTGTGGAAAGAACAAAATGGATTATACTTGAAGAGGGCCTTTCATATCTACCATCATTTCCATTACCATTTTGATTCCATAATTGATAGTTATCCCTTGGATAGTATGTGTTATTTCAAGGATGACCCATTATGTTAATGTTCACGAGGTAATAATCTATTCCATTGTAATCGTCCCTCACTTTCTTGATCGAGGGTTGATCTGTTACCCTATTTTTCATTGTATTTCTATTGTTCTTGAGAATCTTAATAACAGGCACATTAATTCCAATATCATCATTTACCAACTCGCCATTTGACCCATAGGTCCTTTAGCCACTATTAATGGCCACTTGATTAATCCATAAGGCACTTTCCAAAGCCTCTTCATAAGACTTGTAAGGATGTTTTTGGACTTATTCCCTTGTATCTCTATTCAAAACATGTAAGAAGAGATCACATAACTCACAGTGATCCACATTCGGAGCACTTGTTGAAGAGTAGAGAACTTGTCTCCACCAAGTCGCAAAATGAGCAACTAACTCATTAGGTTCTTGCTTCATAGTCAGAAACTCTCAGATTGTTGTCTTTATGAGTTTATTTATGTCAAAAGCCATGACAAACTCTCCTATTAATTGTCTAAATGAGTGTATCGAAGCCTCTGGCAGGTGATAATACCAATCCAGGGTTATTCCTTCTAATGTTTTTGGAAAGATTTTCGCAATGACCCCATCCCAGGGGAGGAGTTCTCTTATAGTGGTTGTATATGCTTTGATATGTGAATTAGGATCTCCTTCCCCTTTAAACTTTGGGAGATCCAGTAAAGGTCATGGTAATTTTATACTTCTTATAGCCATGTGGAGTGGCTCTTTTAAATACTCCAAGTATGTGCCCAAAAAGGCACTTTGCGATTGTGGAGTTGACATCATTAACCCCATGGGTGGGCTTTGATATCCTAGCACTATAGCTTGATTTTATTGATTTCCATGTATTGTTTGAGTGTTCTGTATTGGAGGATTCCGATTCGGGAATGTGTCATTACTCCCATTTCGGGAGTAGAAGTTTAGATAAGGGGGATTTTGAGATGCCCCTGGTATTTTTCAACTATAACATGTTCCTATGACTTTTGCCTTCTCTTAAGGATGTGTTCTTCTTCTTCCAGAGTCCTAATCCTTTGTACTAATGTTACGATGAGATTTGCAGGTGTAGGGCCTCTCGGCACTTCCTTGTTTCTATGGATCTCATTTTTGGTGTTGTCATGGTTTAAGGCTTCTTCTTGCATGACATTATTGTGCTGCTCTTCCCGTAAAGCAACGTTCAAGGCCTCTTAAGCATCCTTGGCTTCTTGTAAATTTCTCTCGAGTCGTCTTACCTCATCATCTAGATGAGTGCTTAAATTGCTTGTAGAGGGTTGTTCCATGCAATGGATTTCTGACCTCATTTGTACTCTAGGTTCTTTCTGACCTCATTTGGATTAGTAATTTTGGGAGATGTATAAATTAAAATGTTTGTGTGTATATTTACTTTGAGTGACCAACCAAAGGTTCTTTTAGCATTCTGTCCAAATCTGAGAATGAAAGATTGCATCAAAAGTAATATTAATTATGATGCAAATCAAAACACTAGTTTTATAGGGAGAAAACTAGCATTGTACTCTCACTATGTAGTTTTTGCATTCTATGTTATTGCTTAAGAAAAAGCAAAGATTGACAAATCAGGACAATCTCGCTATTACGGGATAGTGCAAATGAATCAATAACCTAATATCAAAGAACGTTGAATTATAGAGTTGGTTTACACTATGGGCAAAATAAGAGAGTTTTTGAAATAGCAACTTAGGATAAAATGCAAACAATTGGGATCTTGAATAATAGATTAAACAAATTGTGAATACTTGATTGTGCTTAGAAATCTAAACAGAGACATCTTAATTATATGTTACCCACTGGGTTGTTGAATGTAGTTCTTTATTGAACAATTTGTAAATAATACCAAGACATAGACACAAATGTAACTAGAACAAAACACATCTATACACTTCAGAATCCAAATTGTGCCTCTTGCTTCGTGTTCTTTCTTTCTCTCTCATACAAACAAATAGCAACTAGCAATGCTGTGACATTGACATCATTGCAGTTGTCTCTTGACATTGTAGATTTTGACATGCATCTGACAAATGCTTAACAAAAAAGATATTAAATGCAAACAATGTAAATAGAACATATAGCATCTTTGGAAAAATATTCTTTAACAAATATAAAAAGACCACATAACATTTGTGCATTCCAAAACCTTGATGGTGGCTCATATTAAGACACTTCAATAACTTCTAACTTACAATTTAAAAATAAAACTCATATGTCAATATATATTAATAAAAATAAATTATTTTAAATTATTTTATGATCCTAAAAGATTAAAATTATTCAAAATCAAATATTTATAAACAATACACCAAGTTAAGCTCGTAATCACAAGCCATTAAAGAAAAACCCCATTTATCACTCAAATCACAATGTTATCTTTCTTACTATAGTATTTAACTCTTTTCATCACTTTAATGAAATCTAAAAAACCATTATATACTTCCACCAACAATATGGTATTAATGCATTTACCATGTCATATATCATACCCCCTAATTTCTAAATTGTACCTGATAATGGTTTTCATTTTCACTATACTCCCAACTAACATTTTGTTATATTAGCATCAAGTACATAAATACCTGAATCCATCAATGTAATATTTAACTCTTTTTATAGCTTTAATGAAATCTAAATAACTATTATATAGTTCCACCAACAGTATGGTATTAATGTATTTACCATGTCATATATCATACCCCCTAATTCCTAAATTGTACCTGATAATGGTTTTCATTTTCACTATACTCCCAACTAGCATTTTGTTATATTAGCATCAAGTATATAAAGAAGTGAATCCACCAATGTGTTTTTTAGTTGAATTTTAAAAACATGAATAACCTAGTAATATAAAATATTAATTATATGATACACAAACAATGATGCATTTGCTATAATATTTTTCATTGAAATTATATTTATTAGTTTTTGCCAAGGAAACTATAGGGTAGGCATGTTCTTAACTAGTTATTAATAATTTTTTTGCAACCAATGAGAACTGAAAATAGTTTTTCTATTTAAAAAATATTTAGCTATTGCTATTGTATAGATGCAAATATTATAACAAAACATATTTGAAAAATGATTTTTCTTTAATCTAATTATGGTAGAAAACTTTTACCTAACACACTCAGGCCATTAATTGTTAATTCTAATAATTAGTTTTTAATGAAATATTTTCAATAATTTAATCTAAATGATACCAAAAATTTATTATATTTTTTACAAAAATTAATTGCCATAGTAAAAAACTTATTATAATTTTTTAAATAGTCAACTCTAACTTAAACCAAAAAATTGACAAATTTCAAGATTATTATAAAGTTATTATATTATCAACATTGTTGCTAATACTAAACAAACACAACAAATTAAAACACGATTATTCATGAACATTTTGGCAAAAACTTCGCTATACAACTCTTGTTTAATATGGTCATAATTTAATGCTCATATCAATATTTACTTAATTTATACTATGCTCAATGCAGTTTATAATTTAAAATGCACATTATCAATATTTGCTATACCATGGTTGGCCTAGCTTCTAATATGATACACAAACATAGCATAATGCATTTGCTATAATATTTAATATGGTCATAATTTAATGCACATAGCAATGTTAACTTAATTTATATTATGCTCAATGCACTTTATAATTTAAAATGCAAATTATCAATATTTACCATACCATGATTGGTCGTCGCTTTTAACAAATCACAATTTCAATATCTACACTAACCGTCACTTGTTTTTTTTTATTATTAAAGATAAGCGTTTTTAACAAGAGATATGAACCGGAAAGGTTTTTGAAAGAGCCTCAAAATCTTGTACAACAAGAAAAAACAACCTCAAGAACAAAACCAACAGCAGCAAATAAGAACCAAACAATGAAGAAGGCCTAAAAACAGCAAGGTCACAGTGAAAGAACAACAATAACCATGATCAACGAGTTATAGAACCAAACCTCACGAAATAACTCTGAGGTGGATTAAGAGCTTGACTCAAATGGATTGTCATACCCTTTTTTGAAGATCCAGTCTTATTCAAAGGACACCTATTATCCTTCAATAAAGCCCCTGGGTCGTCCCCAATACACCTATTCTTATCTTTCAATGGAACCTGCTCGTCCCCAACAGGGTCAACAACAATGGTTTTTTCTTTACCTTCATTTCTTGTAGCATCAACAATCTGACACTCTTTTCCATGCTGATGGGAGACACTTGTTAACAAAAGAATTTATTTTATTTTCCAAATTATGACTTCACAGAAAACGTTTGGCACAGCATTTGCCAACTTGCCAAAGATCAAGTTAATAGGAAAAAACACATAAAAATATAGATTTACATGATTCCATGACAGTCACGGACTAAAAATAGTAACAATTTAAGCGAGAAAGGGGCAACCCTCTACCCCTGTCTTATAGTCCCCATAATTTTTGTCAAATGGCCCTCTAAGCAGTCGTCCACACAGTTCTGCAGGGTCATAGTATACTTCCACTTCCTGCATTCTCAGCTTTTGATCCACCTGTAATAACCACACTGTTATAGTTTAGTAGTTACCATAAAACTTATCTGAACAAACCAATCTAAAACACATTTTCTAAATGTATGTGAATTGATTAGATGAGAGCAACCTTAGCAATGGCTATTCCGGTGAATTGGACTGTTTGTCCAGTGGGAGCGTGACCTTTGAAGGGGCCTTCCATGATACCCCAATGCCTGAATTTGAAGTTCACAACAGGCGGGCCTGTGTAAACTTCCACAACTTCCCATGCAAATCCTCCTGGCATTGCAGTTCGAAATATTTCATGAGAGGACTCAAATGTTTCCATGGATGTCTTGTAGTACTGAAGTTCCTGTGGTAAAGAAGTTTGCATCAAGGCATTGTAGCTGCCCATTTCTAGTGTCTCCTTTGCTGATAGAGCAGGTCTACCTGAAAAACAGGCCCACCTAACATCATCTCACCATATCATTACTAGACTGAATTTTATTGAATTATATCTGACGGTAAGTGAAAAGATAAAAGTGATGGGTATTACCGTTTGTACTGAGTGAGAAATTGTGAGGATCAATTGTTTGGAAGTCATGAATTTGAGTCTTATGTGAAAGCTCCATCTCCCACGTTTTCACCAGGTTCTGGACAGTTTCTTCCAGGGAACCTTTGGGCCATACCTACACAAATCTTCAAAACCTTGATAAACATATACATGAACGAGCCTTTTTGGTATTAACACAAAGCTAAGTTTATCATAGTGAAAAAGCAAAAAAAAAAACACTGCATGTTATCAACAGGAAGTTTAAATTGCTCCAAATGTTCATGTTGTCAACAGTTTCGATGAATCCCTCTTTATATTAACAAGAATTGATAAATAGCTCATCTAAATGGGTAGAGGCCTACTGTATTTGAGGATATATACTCTCAAAAATATAATAAAATAACTCTTTGAAATCAAACATTAGTAGGCTTTGAAGCCACTATAAAATTAAAAACTCAGAGAGATCCAATCCAGAGGCCAGAGGAAGTTTGCCTCAAAAGAAACTCTGAATTTCTGAAGAGGTAAATGCTACCAATTCCGTTATCACATCATACATATTAAAAGTAGTAAATAGTGAGAGTCCTATTTACAAAATATAAGTTAGAAACCAGCTGATGTTTAAGCACAGCCTTTCTGAAGACCCTCAAGTCAACAAATATGTGAAGATTCTAACAAAAAAATCCATACTTCAAACTTAAAACATGAAATTTTTCAAGAGCCTCATGAATAAAGCCATCATTAAAACCAGAGAAATAACAAGAATAAAGAGCCTAAAAGGATATAAACAGCTCAGAATAAACTTTTCACAGCCTCCAACAAGAGATCAGAAGAACGCTGTATAGGACAAAGTTAAAGAACATCTTATCCCAACCCATAAACATGAAAACTTAAATACCATTTTTAAAAAAAAAAAGTCTGTTGATCTAAGACACCTTGGTTCTGGTGCGTTCAAAGAGGGAGTTGACGAGAGTGTATTCAGGAGGAGCTCCATGCCTCCAAACTGTATTCTTCTCAGACTCTCCATGCATATTCCCACGATATGGGTCATCTCCCTCGCTCAATCCCACAGCAGCAACCTTCTCTCCCAAGATTTCTACAGACGACATTGGATTCAACAGAAAAGCTAAAACAGCTCTATTAATGAGCAAGTGTAATAAAATCTATTACAGAGATTGGTGTTATGTTTGGCAGAGGATTCATGAGGAATTTAAAGACGTTAAGGCCAAGATAAAGTCATCGTTTAGCAATCCAGGTCACATAACAGTTGCTCTAATCCTATCTTTATTAAACTTCTAATCTCTCCTCAATGGGAGTGATGAGGTTCTGAGTCATTGATTGAATTATAAATGCAGTGGACTAAACATGCATCAGGTGGCCCACCTGAATACCCTAATTAATATTGGCTTTACATTATAATAAAAGGCATTCACCAGTGCTTATTCAAAGTCAGTGACCCGCCTACCCATTAAGAAGAGCCTGCCTGGATTTAATCTCCTTAAGAAATTGCACACGTTTTCAAGGAGGAGATTCCACGCCCTACGTTTCCAATTTTCTCCATGACAGCCTTCGCGCCTTGTCAATGTTGAAGGCTTCATCCATAGTTCCTATGAATCCATTAAATTATATCATCTTGATGTTTTGAATCAATCAAAATAAAAAATTTAAAATAATTTTTTTACCATGTCTAGTGTTACAATTTGCAATTTTTCTTTTCAAATTGTAAATAATCATTTTAACTGTCTTTCAATGGGCTAATATGTTTTATTTTCTATACGAGCAGTCTTACTATCTACCAATTTTCTCCAAATTTTCTATACGAGCAGTCTTATTTCCTAAGAGGGAAATAATTGATCACAGTGAAATCTAGAAGCATTCATTTCACAACACTATGGACTGTGGAAAACTAATGAATTCAATTTTGTAAGTCATTCATTCTTGTCATATTCATAATTTTCTTTAATATCTTCTTATTGTAAATCATTCATAAATTCCCCGTAAGAATCAGCTCTCTTGTCAATTAAAATTAATTTGAGTTAGCAAGACATGGGGGTATTATTAAAAAATCGTACGAAATAAAAGTTTTTGATTGGATGATTGTCAGAGTAGTTGTAAAATACGTAATCTTGAGCAGCTATCGCATTTACTGCAAACTGTCAGAGATTTTTTTGGGATCCGTTTTCCCCTGTCGTGTCTGATATCAACTGCCACAGTAATTGTTGATATGCAGGAAACTTAATGTTGGTTGGTAAGTTTGAGTTGGACAGCAAGTTTTTGGAAATACAATAAAAGACAAAACAAAAGAAAAATGGAGGTTACAGCAGTAGCAGAGGATATAGCATACAACTCCAGAATATTAGGTAGCTTCGAAAAGTGTAGAGCTTTAGAAGTAGCTCACAACACCCAACTACGGAACAGTAGCGGTAGCTACAAAAGTTCAGAGCAGAACTATGGAAGGTCATAGCAGTCAACTACGGAAGCACACAACAGTGTCCAGTTATCTCTGAAAGCTCTCGAAAGGTGTGAAAAGCATTGTAGAAAGGGAATATAGAGTAGTAGCTCTACAATTTAGTTTGTAAACATTCTTTAAATGTAAATTTTAAATATAAATATATATAGGATTTTGTCTGTGTGTTTTATTGTATGCATTTCTCCCTCTCTCCCTCCCTCTCCTTTTTCCAACATATGGTAACAGAGCTCTAGTTTTCTAGGCATTCAAAGTTAGAGCCCTAGTTTTTTGGGTATTAAGAAATAGAGCTCTATCTTTTTTGAGTTTCAACAGTCTCCGCCAAATTTGGAAGAATGGAAGGAGGAGACAACAAGAGTTGGCAACAACCATTGATATTTGATGGAAAAAACTATGATGCTTGGGCAAAGAAGATGAAAACCATAATGGTTGCAAATAATTTGTAGGAGCTTGTGGTCAATGGTTTCATAGATTTGACTGACCAAGGAGCTTATGCAGCATTGACAAATGCCTAAAAGAACTAGTTGAAGGAAACCATAATGAAAGATGCAAATGCCCTCAGTTTGATTGAGGCAACTTTGATAGAAGTTATTTTCCTCCTAATAGAAGCAACTAATTATGTAAAGGAGGCATGGGAGATTCTCCAAAATAGCTACAAAGAGATTGGCATGGTGAGGTTAGTTAAACTCTAGTTGCTCCAGAGAGATTTTGAAACCCTTCAAATGAAGGATGGTGTGTCTATTTCAAATTTCCATATAAGGGTTTCTACTTTGATAAATTAGTTAAGGATTAATGGATTAACCATTGAAGAACAAAGGATTATTGAAAAGATCCTTAGGAGTCTACCCTCAAGATTTATCCCATTATCATTAGCATAGAAGAGGCCAAAGACCTATCCAAGATAATAGTGGATGAGTTGATGGGTTCACTATAAACCCATGAGTAGCTTTTGAATAGATCCACTCCTTCCTTAGAGCAAGCCTTCAAGGCTCAAAGTAGTGTAAGAGGCAGGGGAAGAGGAAGAAACAACAGAAGTAAAGGTCAAAGAAGTAGAGGAAGAGGCTATTCTAGAAGATCAGAGAGCTCTAGCAACCAATAGGAGGCAAGCACTTTATTGCCAAACTCCCAAAATAATGAGGGTAGCATCTCAAACCAAAGGTATGACAAAAGCAATGTGTAGTGTTATTACTGCATAAATATGGTCATTATGCTAGTGAGTGTAGGAAGAAACAATGTGACCAGGGAGCTCTAGCAACCAATAGGAGGCAAGCACCTTATTGCCAAACTCCCAAAATAATGAGGGAAGCATCTCAAACCAAAGGTATAACAAAAGCAATGTGTAGTGTTATTACTGCATAAATATGGTCATTATGCTAGTGAGTGTAGGAAGAAACAATGTGACCAAGGGAGCCATAATGCTCATGTAGCAAATGAGAACAAGACTAAAAATAAATAGTCAAATATGTTTATTGTATGTAATCTTTCTAAGCAAAGAAGCATTGAGGTTTATTATTTTGATAATGCCTGCAGCAACCACATGAGTGGTAACAAATATTTATTTACCTCCATAGATAACAACATAAGGTCTAAGATCAAGATGGGGAACAATGAAAAAGTTTTTGTCATGGGAAAAGGCATAATCACCATCCAAACCAAGCATGGTGAGAGAAGGAAGATGATCCAGGATGTCTATTATGCCTCAGGTATAAAACATAACCTATTGAGTATTAGACATATGGTCTAAAATGGTTATAGAATCCTAATGGAGAATTGGGATTCAAGATAAAAATTTCAGATTAGCTTTTCTATGGAAGCATAGAAACTACAAAAGCAATAAATGATACTAACCTCCTAATGAATCTGCAGCTTACATGTTTCCCACCTTACACGTTCTCTGAATGCCCTCAACTCACCAAAATAATGTCATTTCAATGAGATAAAGATTATTAAAAGAGTTGACATTCGAGGACACAAAACATATTGTAAAATGTTGAACTTTAGTGAAAAAAAACAATGGAAAATATTTTGCATTTATTGATCTTTGCAAGAAAATCATTAAAATTTTATAAAAAATAGATCTCAAAGAACACTGAATGATGCAGAAGCATCCGAGTCCATCGGCGATCCTGCATCACCCAAAGATATTTCAGGCTTAGTTTTTCAGTTTATGTTCAATTTTGTTGTGTTTTAGTTAGTTTTGGGAAGTTTGCTTCAATAAGATTTTCAAGTTCAAGTTGGCCAAGTTAAGAAAATCACCTTGTAGAAGGACTTAATAGTACTTGCAATTCAAATTTGGTGAAAATTAGATGAAAATTGGTGAAGTTATGATAGATCAAAGTTTTGAACTTACTCAGGAACAAAATTAGGATTCCAGGGTGTTCCGGGAACACTGGAAATCTCCAACAGACTTCTTAACTTAGTTCTTGTTTAATGAAGTTCTCTTTCATTGGGCAGTTCTGACTCACTTGGAATTCTTCGACAGTTCCTCTTTATCGCTTAGGTCCACTTCAAGTGGAAATCTTTGATGTTCCGACTCCTTCAGAAATCTCTAATGGACGTCTTTCTTACAAGGAATCAGAGATTCAAGGTGTTCTGGGAACGCTTGAATTCCCCGACCATTCTTATTCCTATCAAATTTCCAATGGTTCATTTCCTTAGTAAAGTGTCTCAACACTTAGACAATTGTTCAAGCTTTGATTGAGCACATAGATCTGAATGCCTTGGAGTTAGTTGACGGCCTTCCCAAGACTCTCGAAATTAGATAGTTCTAAATTGGGTGGAAACCTCCAATGAATGGAACGGTTCCTAACATCTTCAAATTCTCTGATGGAGTCTTTTTATAAAGTAAAGTGACTATTTGTGGAATCAGGTGGTTCCAAATAGGAAGGAAATTCCCAACAGGTTGGCACAGTTCAAGAAATTAGGTAGTTCCCAATACAATGGAAAATCCTGACCAGGTGGTTGATCGGTTAGTTCCAAGCATACCAGACTTTTCCAATAAAGTTACAATTGATTACTAAAATACCAATAAGCCTAAAAGCTCATTCTAATGTTTCATCTATGAATTTCTAGTGCCGACACGTGTCCAATTTTTAGTAACTGTGTCAATTCAGTTTGGGATAGTTTAGATACTGGAAACAGTTCAACTGTTTGAACCTGATTTATAAAGGGAATGAGATGCATTCTGAGAGGGGGCTTTTGGCTAAGGAGGGGGCCTCTTGGAAAATTTTGAAGTAGATGAGAGGAAGATAGTTACTAGAGAAGTGGTAGAGATTGAAAGAGGATGCTAAGTTGCCAAGATTGGTAAGTGGTCGCTATACACAGAAAATTGAATAATGAAGGTCCGAGGAAAGAAAGAGCTACCTATACATAGAGAGGGGAGACATTGAGATTTGTTAGTACATGAGGGACAGCATATCCAGTCATATTACTAGATTACATTTGCCATTACAAAGGCCGATGTGCCTATAGGTGATAGCCGAGTATTCTAGAGAAGAAATTTGTAAATAAAGAAGATTGTATTGTTTATTGTACCTCTGAAGTCCCATTTAAATAAAACTCTATGAAGTTCTTATTGTGACTATGGATATTGTTGTTGGATATTGTCATTGTGGCTGCAAGGTTGGGCTATTTGGTAGAACCCCCCAACCTTGATTGCATCAAATGGTATTAGAGCAAAGGTTTGCTCATTGGGGTGTGTTGAGGTACGAGATGTGTTGAGAAGTTTTCTTGCTGGGAAATGTGTTGAGGTAAGAAAGAAATTTTTGTAATTGCAGAGAGTTAAGAGAGTTAAACTTGTGTGGCACATGTTAGTGTTACAAATATGTGCCTAATCAGTGTTGTCATTGATGTCAACATATCCTTGTTGCCATTGGTGTCAACTGTATCCTATTTTGTTGCTTGTATAGAAGACTGGATTGGTGAGGATATTGAGAAAATTAATGAGGATCAATGTATGCAGACCATATGGCTGAGTAGAGGATTGTCTAAAGAAGCTCTAAATAAGTTTTGAAGGGTTCGCATGAAGATTTGAAGTAGCTATGGCCATCTGAGTAGAACCAATTTTGTAGTGTTCAGAAGACAGAGTGACAAGAAAGAGGTCTGGATTGTTCCAAAAATGTCAAATGATGATCTGCGGATCTAGAGGCATGTTTGGGAAGTCAGTGTGTATCATCCATTCAAGTGATTCGTGGTTTGGAGGTCTGCAAGCAATCTTTCTAATGTGACAGTATCGGCAAACAATGTTCTTAAGGTTCCAGACGAAGATGTAAGTGATTCTAATGATTTGGAGGAGTGCGGATGTTTTTGTTGAATTCAATGTGCTTATGGAGGTCTCTGGATTGTGTGACTGCTATGGTGGAGGTCCGCATTGAAGTTTGAGCTTGTCAAAGAAGATTTTCTTCTTGTGGTTGTTGTTCTTCTCAGTCTTGGTCGACCGGATGATTCAAGTGTGTTGCGGATGATCTAAGAGCAATTCTTTGAAGTGTGGCGTGTTGATAAAAGAAGATTTGAGTCGCGGTTATGTTTGGCTGACAACTTAATGATTCGCATTAAGTCAAATGTTTGTAGTGCTGACCTTGATGTTCATTCCAAGGTTGATTAAGCGTATAAGTACTTGTTGATGAGTTGTGGAAAATTATCCTTGTGCAAACACAATAAAATCAAAAGGAAGGATCAAAAGAAGAGTAGAGCAGAGGAGAAGCAGAAGAAAAAGAGATGCTTAGATGAAGAACTAAAAAGAAGTATTTGGAGTAGAGCAGAAGTTTTGTAAGCATTCAAAGGAACTGAACCAGGCATAGAGAAGATGCTATTTATAGTTCATTCTTTCTGTATTAAACATAAATTATGTAGGTAGTGAGCCTCTCTTGAGCAGTGAGCTCTAGGCAATGAGCCCGAAGGCATGTGTCTTCCCTTTTCTTCTAAGTACTTTTAACAGGGTACGAATCTTGTGGGTTAACCCCCACCGTGGTTTTCCCTTAACCAGGTTTCCACATAAAAATTCTGGTGTCATGTGTGCTCAATTTATTTTTGCTCTTGTGTTATTGATTCATGTTTATTGTCTATCTAATTGAAAGTTGTTAAAGAAGATTAAAAGTTGAGATTGTTAAAATTGCGAGACAACTGATTCACCCCCCCTCTCAGTTGTCCGGACTATTTCTAACAATTGGTGTCAAAGCCAAGTCCTCTAAAATAAGCTTAACCGTCCGAGGAGATCCAGGATGTCAACTTACAAAAAGGACAGTCCAAGATTCGATGGAACAAATTACTCTATTTGGAAGAGTCGCATGGAGTGCCATTTGTAATGCATGGGTGATGCTTATTGGGTGATAACTAAAGATAAGTATAAACCTCCGGAGAAAGGTCCTTCAACTCCAGATCAAATCAAAGATGCTGAAAATAACATTCGAGCTAAAGAAGCCTTGTTAAGTGCCCTGACTGATTCAGAAATGATAAATGTCTTTGGATTGAAAACTGCTCATGAAATCTGGAAGAAGTTGGAGAATCTTTATGAAGGCAATGAACATGTCAAATGTGCCAAGCTACAAAGTCTAAGAGGAAAGTTTGAAAATCTGAGGATGAGTGAAGATGAAAACATCACAATCTACATGCAAAAGATAAATGAACTTGTGTGTGGTATTAGGTGTACTGGTGGAACTTTGGAAGAATCAGAGATTGTGGCAAAAGTGCTCAGATCTTTACCTGATTCATACAAACATAAGGTTACTACCATAGAGGAGATCAGGACTGTCTCAAAAGTTACAAGAGATTAGCCGGTTGGTAAAATTTTAGCTTTTGAATTAAGTGAGTTTGGTGATTCTCTTCCTAAGTCTGAATCTGCTTTTAAGGCCAGTGTATATGGAAAACAAAGATATGATCTGGGTGAAAGCTCTTCTGCAAGATCAAGTAGATTTTCTAAGGCAAGGAAGGATCTTGAAAATGATGAAATTGAGTCTACAGAACTTCAAGCTCTTATTGCCAGAAGAATGCCAAGAGGATCCAGTAAGTATGAGGGAAAGTTGCCACTCAAATGTTTTGCTTGTAATAAGATTGGTCATTTTGCTTCAAGATGTCTAAAAAAATTTCAAAGCCAAACCCTAAAAGATATAAAGGTCAAAAGAAATGTTACTATGTCCAAGAAGCTGGAGAAGGAGTCACAAATGATTAATCTGATCATGGAGGTGCCACTGAAGATGATTAGGTGTTCATTGCTATCAAAGAAGAAGATCCAGTGTCTACTGAATCTGCTAGTTGTGTAAATGTGGAAGTGCCTTGGCTGCTCAGGTTGTTGAAAAGGATGAATGGGTGATTGATAGTGGTTGTTCTCATCATATGACTGGTGATAAAAGTAAGTTTATAATCTTTGAAAAATATGAAGGTCGAATTGTGAAATTTGGAGACAACTTAGATGGTAGAATCCATGGTAGAGGATCCATCTCTTTTGATGGTAAGAATAACACAAATGATGTTTTGTATGTGGAAGGGATGAAGCATAATCTTCTCAGTGTTGGACAATTGGTTGACAAGGGTTATGATCTCCGATTCAAGGATGGCAAATATAGAATCTTGGAAAGCTCCGGAACTGAAATTGCATCTGGTAAACAAACTAAAGGTAACATCTTTTAATTAAGTAGTTCTGGTAAAAGTTGTTTGATTGCACAGACAGATCAGAGTTGGTTATGGCATAGGAGAATGTGTCACTGAATTTTGACAACATTGTCAAGATAAGTTCCACTCAGGCTGTGAGAGATCTTCCAATACTTATGAAACCTAATAGCTTGTGTAGAGAATGTCAATTAAGTAAACAGAACAAAACATCATTCAAAAGTAAAGAACAATTTTCAAGTGGGCGATTGGAACTTGTCCATACTAATCTATGTGGTCTTGCTAGAATTAGGAGTGTGCAAGGAGACATATATTTTATGTTGTTGATTGATGGTTACTCCCGAATGATGTGGGTAACTTTCTTAAAAGAAAAATCATAAGCTCTTGACAAATTCAAAGTGTTCAAAGTTATGGTGGAAAATGAGATTGGTGTGAAGATAAAGTGTCTGAGATCCGACATAGGTGGAGAGTTTACCTCTGGTGAGTTTGATACATTCTATGAAAAGCATGGAATAAAAAGACAATTATCTGCTCCTAGGACTCCTCAGCAAAATGGAGTTGTGGAAAGAAAGAATTGGACCATTCAAGAAGTTGTCAGGACCATGATGATGGAAACAAATGTTCCTCAAGTTTATCGGAGAGAAGCTGTAAGTACTGTTGTCTACACTCTTAACCGAGTATAGATCAAAGGAAATTCTGGTAAGACTCCTTATGAACTCTGGTTTGGTCATCCTCCTACTGTAACATATTTCTGAGTTTTTGGTAGTAAATGCTATATCAAAAGAGATGAGGATCTAGGCAAGTTTGAATCAAGAAATGATGAAGGAATCTTTCTAGGCTACTCCACTCAAAGCAAAGCATACCGGTGCTTTAACAAGAGGTTGAAAAAGATTGTTGAAAGTGCTAATGTCAGAGTTGATGAGAGAAAAGAAGGACATTCCAGGTCTTGCAGATATGATTCAGATGATCAAGATGAAAATCCAAGTCAAGAAAGGCAAGTGCAAACTCAGATTCAGATCCAGATTGATCCAGAAAATCCAATAATTCAAGAAGATAGTGTAGAAGTTGAGGAACAAGCTCAAGAAATAGAAGGTCAAGCAATTCCCAAAACTCCTAGGTATGTAAGGATGAATCATCCTAAAGATCAAATCATAGGAGATATAAATAAAGGTGTTCGAACTAGAAGAAGAATTGCTAAAGATCAAGAAGAGATTTGTTTGATTTTAAAGATTGAACCAAAATCAGTAAGTGAAGCCTGTAATGATGAAAACTGGGTAAAAATAATGGAGGAACAACTAATGCAAATTGAAACGAATCACACTTGGGATCTTGTCTCTAGACCTGAGGACAAAAATGTGATTGGAACTAAATGGGTCTTCTGAAATAAACTAAATGAAGATAGTGAAGTAAGAAATAAAGCAAGGTTGGTATGCAAAGGACATTCTCAAGTGGAAGGAATTCATTTTGAAGAAACTTTTGCTCCAGTGGCAAGAATAGAGGTAGTTAGATTGTTTCTTGCTTTTGTTGCTTATAAAAATTTCAAAGTCTATCAGATGGATGTCAAGTCAACATTTCTAAACAGAGAGTTAGAAGAAGAAGTCTACATTGAACAACCAAAAGGATTTTAGTTGTCTAATCAGAAAGACATGGTCTGCAGATTGAGGAAAGCATTATATGGACTCAAACAAGCCCCAAGAGCCTGGTATGCAAGATTAGATAGCTATGTGCTAAAGATTGGATATAACAAAGGCACTGCTGACAGTAATCTTTACTTCAAGATTGATCATGAGAATATTCTAATTGTTGAGGTATTTGTTGATGATATCATTTTTGGTGGAAATGAGAGCATGTGTAAAACATTTACTGATCAGATGCCAAGTGAATTTGAGATGTCCATGTTTGGTGAGATGAATTTCTTCTTAGGCCTGTAAATCACTCAGTCAGATAAAGGTGTCTTTATAACTCAGTCTAAGTATGTGAAAGAATTGTTGAAGAAGTTTGGAATGGAAGACTCAAAGTCAGTAGGTACACCTATGGTAACTAGATGTAAGTTGAGTAAAGATGATGACTCTCCTAAGGCAAATCAGAAAAGGTATAGATCAATGATTGGAGGACTGCTCTATCTGACTCAAACCAGACCTGATATCATGAATGCAGTTGGGCTTGTTGCTAGATTCCAAGCTAATCCTAAAGAATCCCATGTTGTAGCAGTCAAAAGAATCTTTAGATATCTCAAAGGAACACTTGATTATGGATTGTGGTATCCAAAAGACAATGAATTCACTCTTCATGCTTATACAGATGTTGATTGGGCAAGAGATGTGGATGACAGGAAAAGTACTAGTGGTGGTACATTCTTCTTAGGAAATAGATTGGTTTCTTGGCTGAGCAAAAAGGAGGTAATATCCCTATCTACAGCAGAGGTAGAGTATATAGCAGCAACAAATAATTGCACTCAAGTTTTGTGGATGAAGCAAATGTTGAAGGAGATCAGAACTGTGTTTGAGGAGCCTGTCACAATTTTCTGTGATAATTCAAGTGCAATAAGCATCTCAAAGAATCCAGTGTTGCATTCAAAGACAAAGCACATATCCATCAAGTTTCATTTCTTAAGAGAGAAGGTAAATGAGAATGAAGTCAAGTTGGAGTTTGTGTCTTCAAAGGATCAGATTGTAGATATTTTCACTAAGCCTCTTCCCAAGGATACTTTTGAGTATCTCACAGAGAAGTTAGGGGTTATTACCCCTCCTGATTAGAACTAAGATGCACTAAGGTGCATCAGTCCTGTGGAATTCACAGCCATATCTTATGATCTAGATTGATGTTAAGGAGATACTGCTCAGGGGGAGTAGTCGGTATGAAAATTTTGGGATCAGTCTGAAACAAAAAGGGAGAAAAGATTGCAAATATGTGCCCTTTGCCATTGATGTCAAAGGGGGAGAGAAGTTCCTGTGAAAAACTAATTGCTGATGTAAGGGGGAGCAGTGGAGAAAGAGATTGTAGAAGTGATAAGAGAAAGGGGAGAAGGTATTGTCTTGATGGTCAAATTAGTTTTTCACATCATATGTTGCCATCAATGACAAAGGGGGAGATTGTTGCAAATATCTGCCTAATCGGTGTTGTCATTGATGTCAACATATCCTTATTGCCATTGGTGTTAACTATATCTTATTTTGTTGCTTGTATAGAAGACTGGATTGGTGAGGATATTGAGAAAATTAATGAGGATCAATGTATGTGGACCATATGGTTGAGTAGAGGATTGTCTGAAGAAGCTCCAGATAAGTTTTGAAGGCTTCGCATGAAGATTTAAAGTAGCTATGGCCATCTGAGTAGAACCAGTTTTGTAGTGTTCAGAAGAGACAGAGTGACATGAAAGAGGTACAGATTGTTCTGGAAATGGCAAATGATGATCTACAGATCTAGAGGCATGTTTGGGAAGTCAGTGTGTATCATCCATTCAAGTGGTTCATGGTTTGGAGGTCTGCAAGCAATCTTTCTAATGTGACAATATTGGCAAACAGTGTTCTTGAGGTTCCGGAGGAAGATGTAAGTGATTCTGATGATTTGGAGGAGTGCAGATATTTTTGTTGAATTCAATGTGCTTGTGGAGGTCTCTGGATTGTGTGACTACTATGGTGGAGGTCCGCATTGAAATTTGAGCTTGTCAAAGAAGATTTTCTTCTTGTGGTTGATGTTCTTCTCAGTCTTGGCCGACTGGATGATTCAAGTGTGTTTGCGGATGATCTAAGAGCAATTCTATGAAGTGTGGTGTGTTGATAAAGGAAGATTTGAATCTCAGTTATGTTTGGCCGACAAATTAATGATTCACATTAAGTCAGATGTTTGTAGTGCCGACCTTGATGTTCATTCCTAGGTTGATGAAGCGTATAAATACTTGTTGATGAGTTGTGGAAAATTATCCTTGTGCGAAAACAATAAAATCAAAAGAAAGGATCAAAAGCAAAGTAGAGCAGAGGAGAAGTAGAAGAACAAGAGATGCTTAGATGAAGAACTAAAATAAAGTATGTGGAGTAGAGCAGAAGTTTTGTAAGCATTCAAAGGAACTGAACCAGACATAGAGAAGATGATATTTCATAGTTCATTCTTTCTGTATTAAACATAAATTCTATAGGCAGTGAGCCTCTCTTGAGCAGTGAGCTCTAGGCAGTAAACCTGAAGGCATGTGCCTTCCCTTTTCTTCTAAGTACTTTTAATAGGGTACGAATCTTGTGGGTTAACCCCCACCGTGGTTTTCCCTTAACCGGGTTTCCACATAAAAATTTTGGTGTCATGTGTGCTCAATTTATTTCTTCTCTCTTGTTATTGATTCATGCTTTATTGTCTATCTAATTGAAAGTTGTTAAAGAAGATTAAAAGCTAAGATTGTTAAAATTGTGAGACAACTGATTCACCCCCCCTCTCAGTTGTCTGGACTATTTCTAACAGTTGGTTGTCCTCCAGTAGAGATGAAAGCTAGGTAGAAGGTGTACAAACTTCCTCCATAGAGTGAAAGTGGGTAGAGGGGGTTTTGAGAGGTGCATCTTCCAGGATTTCTATTGGGTAGAGGATAGTTGTGTGTATGTGAGTTTTGTTGCAAGTATGAAAGAGGACTTGTAATTGTAGAGAGCATAGGTTTTGAAATTTTTATGAGTTGATGTGTGTTTGAAAGTGTGTGTGTAGGTTGCAAAAATTGCAGATTGTGTGAAAGTTGTTGATTGTGAGTGATTGAAGATGTCAAGAAAGAGGAAGTGCATGAGTTTAGCCTTGGGTAAGGATTTAAAAATTTCATTTATTGAGAAAAGAGAATTTTAGAGGAAGAAAGTTGGGCTAGTATTCAAACAAAATGTGCATAAGTATCTAGGAGATTAGATGCCTTGGAGGAGAGTAGAAGAAAAGAAAAGAGAAAAGAAGAGAATATGGAAGAAGTCAGGGCTATGATTTTTGCAATGCTATTTTGTTTGCAAGTAGAAGAAAAGATGAAGCAGAGTGTGGTCTAGATAGCACTGAAGAAAAAATCCTCATGCGAAAGAAGAAGAAAAACAAGAGATTGTGACAACAAGAGCATGTCTTTTGGAAGGCATGGAAGATATGGTAAAAGAAGTTGCAACATAGATTGAGGAGGAAAATGATGGTGCAGAAGGTGTTGTGTTACCTTTGGTGGACGTGAACATGTCAAAAGTTAAAGAGGTTATAGAAGATAGTGATGAAGAAGATGTTGTAGTTGATGGTGGTGAAGAAATTGTTACAGCAACAGAGGGGAAAGAGGTAACATTTAATTTTTTTGCATTTTGTAATGAAGAAGTTGATGTTGATTTGTATTCAGTTGAAATGGTGAGAGTGGGAGTTGAAGAGTGTGAAGAGGTGAATATAGAGGAGGATATAGAAATCTTTAATTTCCATAAAATTGATTATATCGATTGGCGTATAGATGAATTGGAATGGGAAGCAGGATTTTGGTGGAGGAGGCTAGACTATGGTGGCTTGAATCCCATGAGAGAGGAGAGGAGAGAAGAGAACATTTGGAGGAGGTTAGTTTATGGTGGATCATATTTCATGAAGGGAAAGAGGAGTAAAGAACATACTTGGTGGAGTTGGATGGTACTTGTCCCAGCCAGATGCTAGAAGAGGTGAAGGAAAAAGTTTTCTGATGAACCTGCTACAATGATGGAGTTCATTGTAGATTATTCACAATCTAAAAGGATGGTTCTGCCATTCAACTTCATTTTGTGAGCCCATGCTCACAAACTTCTTACCTGGTGTATCTGATGCAGGAGCATCCAGGTCCAGAGGTGACCTTGCATCACCAAAAAATATTTCAAGTTTAGTTTTTCACTTTTTGTTCAATTTTGTTGCATTTCAGTTGGTTTTGGATAGTTTTCTTTAGGAAGATTTTCAAGTTCAATTCGGTCAAGTTAAGAACATCACCTTGTAGAAGGGATTAGTGGGTACTTGCAGTTCAAATTTGGTGAAAATTGGATGAAAATTGGTGAAGTTATGATAAATCAAAGTTTTGAGCTTACTAAGGAACAAAATCAAGATTCTGGGGTGTTTCATGAACATCGCAAATCTCTGACAAGTTCTGGTTCCTACTAAAATCTCTGACAGACTTATTGACTTAGTTCTTTGCGCTGAAGTTCTCTTTCATTGGGCAGTTATGAATCGATAGGAATTCTCCAACGGTTCTTCTTTATCGCTTAGTTCCACTTCATGTGGAAACCTCTGATGTTTTGACTCCTTCATAAATCTCTGATGGGCATCTTTATTACATGGGATCAAAGATTCAAACCTTTGTTTTAGGAACACTTGAATTCACTGACCGTTCTTATTCCCATCAAACTATTTGATGATGCATTTCCTTAGTAAAGTGTCTCGACACTTAGACAATTGTTAGAGCTTCGATTAAGTGCATAGTTCTGAATGCCTTGGAATTCTTTGATGGCCTTCCCAAAACTCTTGAAATCAGATCTTGTTCTAAATTGGGTGGAAACCTTTGATGAATGGAACAATTCCTAGCATCTTGAAATTCTCTAATGGAGTCATTTTGCAAAGTAAAGTGACTCTTTTGGAATCAGGTGGTTCCGAATAAGGATGAAATCCACGACAGGTTGGCACAGTTCAATAAATTAGGTAGTTCCTGATACAATGGAAGACCTTGACCAAGTGGCTGATCAGTTAGGTCCAAGTGTATCATACTTTTCCGGTAAAGTTCCTATTGAAAGATTAAAATGTTGATAAGCCTAAAAGCTCATTCTAATGTTTTAGATGACTTTCTAGTGCTGACACGTGTCCAGATTTCAGTAACTATGTCAATTTAGTTTGAGATGATTTAGTTACTGGAAATGGTTCAACTATTTGAACCTGATGTATAAAGGGAATGGGATGCAGTCTGAGAGGGGGCTTGTGGCTAAGTAGGGGACCTCTTGGCAAATTCCAAAGCAAATGAGAGGAAGATAGTTTCCAGAGAAGTGGTAGAGATTGAAAGAGGATGCTAAGTTGCCAAGATTGGTAAGTGGTTGCCATACACAAAAAATTGAAGAATGAAGGCCTAAGGAAAGAAAGAGCCACATGAAATAGAGAGGGGAGTTTGTTGAGATTTGCTAGTACATGAGGGACAACATATCTAGTCATATTACTAGATTACTTTTTCCATTACAAAGGTTGATGTGCCTATAGGTGATAGTCGAGTATTCTAGAGAATAAATTTGTAAATAAAGAAGACTGTATTGTTTATTGTACCCCTGAAGTAGCATCTAAAGAAAATTCTATGAATTTGTTATTGTGATTGTGGATATTATTGGTGTGGCTGCAAGGTTGGGTTGTTCAGTAGAACCGCCTGACCTTGAATTCATCAAATTGTATCAGTATAAGGTTTGCTCGCTGGGGTGTGTTGAGGTATAAGATGTGTTGAGAGGTTTTGTTGTTGGGAAATGTGTTGAGGTAAGAAAGAAATTTATGTAATTCTAGAGAGTCAAGAGTGTTAAATGTGTGTGAGACACATGTTGGCTTTCCTCCAGTAGAGATGAAAGCTAGGTAGAAGGTGTACAAACTTCCTTCAGAGAGTGAAAGTAGGTAGAGGGGGTTTTGAGAGGTGCATCTTCCAAAATTACTATTGGGTAGAGAATAGTTGTGTGTGTGTGTGAGTTTTGTTGCAGGTATGAAAGAGGACCTGTAACTGCAGAGAGCATAGGCTCTGAAGTTTTTGTGAGTTGATGTGTGTCTAAAAGTGTGTGTGTGTGTAGGTTGTAGAAATTGTGGATTGTGTGAAACTTGTTGATTGTGAGTGATTGAATATGTCAAGAAAGAAGAAGAGTATGAGTTTAGCCTTAGGTAAGGATTTAAAATTTTCATTTATTGAGACGAGAGAGAGAATTTTGGAGGAAGAAAGTTGGGCCAGGATTCAAACAAAGTGTGTAGAAGTATCCATGAGATTAGATGCCTTGGAGGAGAGTAGAAGAAAAGAAAGGAGAAAAGAAGAGAAGATGGAAGACGCTGACCCCTATGATTTTGGTAATGCTATTTTATTTGCAAGTGGAAGAAAAGATGAAGCAGAGTGTGATGTAGATAGCATTGAAGAAGAAATCCTCATACAAGATGAAGAAGAAGAAAAAGAAGAGATTGTGACAGTAGGAGCATGTCTTTTGGAAGGCATGAAATATGTGGTGAAAGAAGTTGTAGTAGAGGTTGAGGAGGAAAATGATGGTGCAAAAGGTGTCGTGTATCCTTTGGAGGATATGAACGTGTCAAAAGATGAAGAGGTTGCAGTAGACAGTGATGAAGAAGATTTTGCAGCTGATGGTGGTGAAGAAACTATTACAACAACAGAGGGGAATGAGGTAACATTTAAATTTTCTAAATTTTATAATGAAGATGTTAATATTGATTTGTATTCAGTTGAAATGGTGAGAGTGGGAGTTGAAAAGTGTGAAGAGGTGAATATAGAGGAGGATATGGAAATATTTAATTTCCATAAAATTAATTATATCGATTGGTGTATAGATGAACTAGAATGGGAAGCATGATTTTGGTGGAGGCTAGACTATGGTGGGTTTCAGAGTCCCATGAGAGAGGAGAAGATAATATTTGGAGGAGGTAGGTATATGGTGGATCATATTTTATGAGTGGAAAGAGGAGTGAAGAACATACTTGGTGGAGGTGGACAGTACTTGTCCCAGCTAGATGCTGGAAGAGGTGAAGGAAAAAGTTTTTTGGTGAACCTGCTACAGCAATGAATTTTGATGCAGATTATTCACAATATGAAAGGATAGTTCTACCATTCAACTCCATTTTGTGAGCCCATGCTAACAAACTTCTTACTCAACATGTCTGATGCAAGAGCATGTGGGTGCAGAGGTGACCTTGAATCACCCAAAAATATTTTAGGTTTATTTTTTTAGTTTCTACTTAGTTTTGTTGTGTTTCAGTTGGTTTTGGGTAGTTTGCTTCAAGAAGATTTTCAAGTTCAATTCGGTCAAGTTGAGAGCATCACCTTGTCGAAAGGCTTAGTGTGTACTTGCAGTTCAAATTTGGTGAAAATTGGTGAAGTTATGATAAATCAAAGTTTTGAGCTTCCTAAGGAACAAAATCGAGATTCTGGGGTGTTCGGGGAACACCGGAAGTCTCCGACAGGTTCTAGTTCCTATTGAAATCTCTAAGACACTTCATGACTTAGTTCTTTTTTAGTGAAGTTTTGTTTCATCGGGAAGTTCTTACTCACCTGGAATTCTCCCACAATTCCTCTTTATCGCTGAGTTCCACTTCATGTGGAAATCTATGATGTTCTAACTCCTTCAGAAATCTTCGATGAGCGTCTTTCTTACAAGGGATTGGAGATTCAAGGTGTTTCAGGAATATTTGCATTCCTAGACCATTCTTATTCCCATCAAAATGTCTGATGGTTCATTTCCTTAGTAAAGTGTCTCGACACTTAGACAATTGCTTGAGCTTTGACTGAGCGTACAGTTCCAAATGCCTTGGAATTCTCTGATGGCCTTCCCAAAACTCTTGAAATCAGATAGTTCTAAATTGGGTGGAAATCTCTGATGAATGAAACAGTTCCTAGCATCTTCAAATTCTTCGATAGAGTCTTTTTGCAAAGTAAAGTCTCTCTTTTTGGAATCGAGTGGTTCCAAACAAGGAGGAAATCCTTGACAGGTTGGTACAATTCAAGAAATCAAGTAGTTCTCGATACGATGGAAAAACCTGACCAAGTGGCTGACTGGTTAGTTCCAAGCATACCGAACCTTGCCAGTAAAGTTCCTATTGACGATTAAAATGGCGATAAGCCTAAAAGATCATTCTAATGTTTCAGATGAATTTCTAGTGTCGACACGTGTCCAGATCTCAATAACAATGTCAATTCAGTTTGAGACATTTTAGACACTGGAAACAGTTCAACTATTTGAACCTGATGTATAAAGGGAATGGGATGCATTTTGAGAGGGGATTCTGGCTGAGGAGGGGGCCTCTTGGAAAATTTTAAAGTAGATGAGAGGAAGATAGTTGGCTAAGTTGCCAGGATTGGTAAGTGGTCGCCATACATATAAAACTGAAGAATGGATCCCTGTGGAAAGAAAGAGCCGCCAGGAAATAGAGAGGGGAGTCTGTTGAGATTTGCTCGTACATGAGGGACAACATATCCAATCATATTACAAGATTACTTTTTCCATTGCAAAGGGTGATGTGCCTATAGATGTTAGTCAGGTATTCTAGAGAATAAATTTGTAAATAAAGAAGACTATATTGTTTATTGTACCCCTGAAGTTGCATCTAAATAAAATTATGTGAAGTTGTTATTGTGATTGTGGATATTGTTGTTGTGGCTACAAGGTTGAGTTGTTCAGTAAAACCCCCTGACCTTGACTGCGTCACTTAAAATTGTCATTTCATTTAGTATAGACCAATAAGATATGAAAAAATCATTAATATTACTATTTTTCAAAATATAAATATTAAAAATATTATCAATTTATTTAAAAAAATACAATATCATAATTGGTTGGTTGACTTTACTTCAAACTTTCATCCATTACTTAAAAATCCCTGCCACTAATAACAGCGATACGAACAAGGAATTTCTGGCACAAACAAGATTCTTAAGCTCAAAACATGATCATAGAATGGTAGATAGATAGTTATCATTTCACAGCAATAAGTGATGGTCATTACTTGGGGGTTGATAGATGCACTTCTATGTCACTTCCACTGACAAGAAGCAATCTTGTAACCAAGCAGGACGACTTGAAATTACAGGAGTACCATTCTTTTAATGGAGTTGGGAAGAAAAAGTCACATGAATGGAAGCATGGTCTACACTTAGGAGGCACATGTATAAACAATATGGGCAAATACTTGTATAATTCCATCACCTCAGCCTTCAGGTATGGCCCATGGGAGCTTGTAAAACTCTGACAGTTTTGAGGATCCCATAGATAAAAGGATCATCTTCCATGTTAAGAAGGACCCAATTCAGCATCTTCCACATGCTTTAGTCCTTTCAATCTAATAGATAAAAACTTCAGGGCACCATCTTAACCTGCAAAAACTGAGTGTATCCACAGTAAAGATGTTGATAATAGTTATTTTTGTATAGTATAGGGAATGGGTGTTTTGTTTAGTCTTACGAGATGTCCTCCTTATCTGCAAAAATAACTGAGAAAGCCTGTGCATTCCATTTTGTTCGTATATGCGTTCCACGTCAAATGCTCAGAACTGTCTTTTCATAGGCAGATAGTACCATGGAACTCAACGAGTTGGGGATCCCCGTCTGGACGAGCATACCGGGAACGGCTATTATATTATTTTAGAAGAGATAATATTATATTAGTCAGCATTGAAATTTTTTAATTTATAAATAAAAATTATTTACTATCTATCTTTTACAAATATATTTATATAATTTTAATTAATTATCAAATTTTATAATATATCTAATAATGTATTTATTATAATTTTACATAAAAATAGTTTGAATTAAATTTAATAAGATATTAGATTTTGTTTGTTTCTTTTTTTATTAATTTATATAAAAAAAGTCATTTATTTATTTATTTTTATATTAAATAAAGCAAGTTACAAAATAAAAGAATTAAGTAACAAAAAGAGCTCCATAAATATGTCGTGAATTATAGAAGAACATACACTATTCTAAAGACCAAACTTTATGGACATCAAGAATCAAGTAAAGTAATTGTGTTTCTATCTTAAGGTAAATACAATTTATATTTATATTAACTTTTTTTAGAAATCTTTTTTAAATTATTTTTTATAATTTTATCAATGTCAAATAAACCTATCTTTACAAATCATAAAATTAAAAATAGACAATAATTTCTAATTAGTGATTATAACGATGGCTTAAATTTGATGGTCGTATGGTCATATTTAGACATTTTTACCTTAAAATACAATCAATTTTTTAAAAAGATTGTATCACATGAAAGGAGAGATTTTGGAGACACACACAGGTATGCCTAAGTATTTTAAATGTACTTTAGAATACATAACCATCAAATTTAAGCCCTAATTATAACTATTAAAATCAATGAATGTTTATATAAAATTAACTCTTTTTTATAATTTTTAATTATTTATTAATTATAAGATATTTGTATAGGTTGTATTACGACTAACAAGTTAAATTAAATTTTTATGTAAGTTATCTAGTATAGATGCCTACATTTAGTTGTCCATTAGTTGAACACCACTTCAAATAGTATCACTCATTATTAAAAAAGTAGAATATTGTCTTTTAAATAATTAGTTTCATCTAATACTTTATAGTAATTTAAGTCTTGTTTTTTTGGCACTATCCACCTCTTTGATGTCTCACCTCTTTGGATGTCTTGTTATATGGAAACATTCCCTTACATTTAAAGCAATTTCATGTTCTTATCTTTTATTAATTATTAATTTTTATTTAATCTTTAATAAAATCTTAAGAATAGAATCCTTAATGAAATCTGTTTAAACTTAAGAGCTTTCTATTTTCTTCAATTCTCTTCAAAAATATATTCCTCCATCTAGTAATAGAAAAGACTTAAATATATAAATTAACATAGAATTATCATGATCAATATAATTTCTTCACAACTAAATATATGGACATGAGATAGGTTCTTGAACATTTTTTATTGCTAATGAATCTCACAATTATTAGAAATGAGAGCATAAAGTTGATAGGCTTAGAAGTAAGATTAAATGAAAAAGCTTGCATTTTATTGATCTTGTTCTATTTAGTATTTTATTTTATTTTTATTGAACAAAGCTAATTTCTATTAAGTATAAGTAGTTTCTCAAGGCAAGTATGTTGTTTAGCTCAACCACCTATCTAATATTTTAATGTTCATTTGATCATAATAATAACAATTTATATAAATAATTATTTGTCTAATGACCTTTCTTTAATTTTTAGAGTTTCATTTATCATTTTTATTTAAATTTTAAAAAAAATTATGAAAATATGGTAATTTTATTTTTAAAATATTCATTTGAATAATGTTATATATAATTTTTCTTTCAAATAAAAAAGAAACTAGAGTTTATAGTAAAAACAAACCAATTTTATAATTTTCTAATAAAAATCATTGAAATTCAATAGAAGGCCAAAATATATGTTTACTAAAAACTAAAAACTAAGATCAATACTACTTTTGCCTCCTCAAGATGACAATTCCATAAGGATTATGCTTATAAGAGTTTGCAGATTTCATCATGCAAATTTGTGTTATTTCCATAGAACATAAATACTCGTGATCTAAGAAATAAAATGTATGGAAAGATCAAAACTTGAGTTTGTTGAAGAATAATGTTGTTGTAGATTCACTTAAATATGTTATTCTTTTGCATTTGTGGAGAACCAAAAATTCTTACAATTATTCAAAAATTAGAATTTAAAGACTTTACTCGACATTTTCCTCCAAATCAATTTGTTATCATCTCAACTATAGATTTTGTCAAAGATCAATAAAGGAAGTGTCTATTAGCTAGAATAGATTCATCTTCAAATCAATGAATTCCTAGTCGACCAATACAATATCAATCATAGAACTAGGAAATATCTGAACAATAGCAAACTACAATTTTATATAGTTTTGTAATGCCTTGACTTGCATTGTTGTTGTTGTTTCATTCCTTAATGATAGTGTGTTTCCAATTGCTGATGATGTTATTATGATGTTTTAGTTAGATTATCATGGTTGTTGGGATTATTTTTGTAGCTTCATGTTTTTTGTATTATTGTATTTGTTGAAGTGGTATTTTTTATACCACTTTTAATTTGTAATGTCTCTTAGATATGCAACCATGTTAACTACTTTTTCTTATATATTTTTGTTACTTATCTCAATATTATGGATTATCAAGTGATCTTAAAATGAAGTACAAATACCTATAGGAGCTCGAGCATAATTGCATATGTGAGATGGAAATCAAATTTTGACATGTAAAGATATTGGTTGTATTACAATTTGGATTTGAATGTATGCTTTACTACTAGAGGTTAAGCATGACTACTTGAAAGGAATGATTAATACTAGTGGTGAAGTTGTGGCAATATTAGATTATAAAATATATATTTATTAAATTAGTATACTTTTATTTGGAGAAGGCTAAGCTCCATACTAGATGTACCTATGGGCATGCCTAAGACATCTATTTTACATGTGTCACATACATGGGCATACCGATGCCTACCAACATATAGTCAAAACTTCTTTACATGTTTTTTAGATACTTTACCAATGCTTAGAATATTTTTGAAGTGTGTTGAAAAACACATTGCAATTTTCAACATGTGATTAAATGTAAACCATCCATGTGATTTGAATCCATGACCTATATTTTATTAAATTACACACATCAACCAACTATGTTGTGTAGGCAATGGTGCTTCCAACTATAGTGACTCACATTTATGAGAATCATCATTCCATAATAAGTGGGTCCCACTAGTGTTGATTCGCAATCAATTATATGTTTAGTATGGAACACCATTTTAATGATGTGATGGTATGTTAGAGGGCATGCTCATAGGTACGTCTAATATGGAGCTTAGCTTTCACCCTTTTATTTCATAAGTATTTGTGAATTTAGATCTTAGTCAATTTATGTTAGAGAAGTTTACATTGAAAGAGTACACATATTTCTATGAAAATTTATACATAGTCATGTGTGATTTATAAATATGGCCACTTCTTGCATCATTACATAAATGTGTTCCTCTAAGAATCAAAATAATAGCATTATCTTAATTAGTTTTGTAAGATAAAATAGTATCTAATTCATCTTAAGATAAGTATGACGTAGTACATTGGAGGATGTACGTAATTTGAAAAAGTTGGCGGGTTTAGGGTTCAAACAATGCATATGGATGAACAAGGCCTTTGCTTCAAATTGGTTTGGAGAATCTATGAAGAAAGGGATAGATTGTGGATTCAAGCTTTGCAATCCAAATATATGTGGCTCGCCTTGGATAGTCTACTTTGTGGTGTTGGTATGATTCCACTCAATTCAAGCATATGGAATTTCTTGATATGTCATTGTCATCTCATATGGCCTAATGTTAGGTGGAAGTTGGGAAAGAGAGATAAGATTAGGTTCTAGTAGGATATATGGCCTGAGAAGTCTACCTTAGTGGATATTGAGAAATTAAAACCTTTATCTACTCACTTCAAAGGTTTCATTGGAACTATGGTTAAGGATTACTGGTCTCAGACAACTCTTGGGAAGGTTGGGAAGTGTTGGAAACTTGTTGGTGTTGTCATTGATGTCAACCTCTAGTAGATGGTTCACTTGGTTTCCAAGTGCTTTTGATAAATTTTGAAGAAAAAGGTGTGCAGTGTGATAGAGGTGTTTTCATTATTGTGCTCCACATTTCTTCATAATTGAAGATATGCTTGTGCAGTTTGGAAGTGTTGATTAGAGGTGTTTAGAGGTGTTATATCTAGAGTTTCAGGTTCTAGATCATGTGGAAGTAGAAGATGTGTTTGATAGAGTATTTGACTATGAAGAAGCTTGTTAGGGAGAAATAAGAATGCTCTGCATTTCTCCGTATTGAGCTTTCCTGTCTTGCGGATCTAGGAGAGTGCTTATATTATCTATATCTACCTTCCTTTGAAGTTTTTAGTGTTGGGGTGCTCCACAAGTTTAGTTCTTGTGTTGGTGATCAATAGCAGTGTGTCTTGATGTGCATAATGAAGACATTCTTTGTTTCAAATGGTTACAATAGTTTTGTAGAAGTTTTTGATGATGATGAGTATTCTGGGAAGGTGTGTGAATGCTTTCAAGTGTCTTTCTCTGGTCTGCATGATGTTTTTTGACTTGGAGAAGCATGGATGTGGTCATTAGCTTAGGTTTGGCTGACCTGGCTTACTTGCGCCATTTATGGAGGTACCTCATGGATTATGGATGTGATGAGCAGCTTGGTGATACATATTTGAGTCCTAGTTAGCCCTTGACATGGTCCACTTTCACTTCTTTCCACCGCAGAAGTGTTTAGTGCCAACCTAATTGGTGTTGCAATTTTGAGGTGCACATGCCTCATTAGGACTGACCTAATTGAGATGGTTTTTGGTTGTAGATGGTATAAATGTAAGATGAAGTTGGATGGAGCAAGGTAGAGAAGAGAATGTGAATGTGAATCAAGGGTAGTGAGTTGTGTGCGAGATTAAATGCTTATGACTCTCGAATGTAGTGAGCAGAAGGTGTCTACATTTCAGTGTGCCAGAAGTTGCTGGAGGCAGTGAGCCAAAGGTTGTGGATGGAAAGGAGTGGCAGTGGTAGATTTCTCCTGTTGCTTTGAGATAGTGAATCTCTCTATAACAGTCTTCTTCTTTCTTCTCTCTTTTGGGCAGTGAGCCTATTTGATTTTAGTGTTGTTATTCATATATATGTGAGCTAATCCTCACCATGGTTTTTCCCTTATTAGTTTTTCCATGTAAATCTATTGTTCTTATGTGTTTAGATGCATTTGCATTGATGCTTCATATGTTTACATTTTGCTAATGCATGTTAAGAGGTTTATCATTGGAATTGCTTTGAGGGTTTAATGTTTTAGTACACAACTGATTCACCCCGCCTCTTAGTTGTCCTGTGCATTCTAACAATTGGTATCAGAGCCAAGTTCCCTGAAGAAGCTTAACTGCTTGGGGTAGATTCGGATGATGCATAGGAAAGGTATGGAGGTTCCACTGTTTGATGGAACAAATTATACTTTTTGGAAGACTAGGATGGAAAGTTTTCTTGTCTCACTAGGATATGGTGTATGGAAGATAGTCGACAAAAAGTATACTATACCTCCTAATGGTCCAAAGGATGAAGATGAGATTAAAGAATATGAGAACAATGGCAAGGCAAGGAGTGCACTTCTGAATAGTCTCTCTAATTCTGAATTAGTGAAGGTGATGAGTTACAAAACTACTCATGAGATCTGGAAGAAGCTGGAAAGTACCTATGAAGGAGATGACAAGGTCAAGCAAGCAAAGATGCAGATTTTGAAGACCAAGTTTGAAACCCTAGAGATGTCAGAAGATGAAAATATTGCAAGCTACATGCAGAGAGTGGATGAATTTGTCAACTTCATCAATGGTCTTGGTGGAAAGATGGAGGAAAGTGAAGTGGTAAAGAAGGTATTAAGAACTCTTCCAAAATCTTATAGTGCTAAAGTGTCTGCTATTAAAGAGACTCAAGATCTGGATCAATATTCTAGGGATCAAATGTTTGGTACTCTAACTACTTTTGAGATAAGAGAGTTTGGTCAAGATGATTCAAGAAAAGAAACTACTTTTATGGCTAGCAAGACATAAAAGAATGTTGAATCTAATTCATATGACTTTGATGAAGTGGAAGCAAATTTTGTAAGCAGGTTGAAAAAGGGCTCTAGAAAATACAGAGGTAAGTTGCCTTTCAAATGTTTCAACTGTAGAAAGATAGGTCATTATGCTTCTAAATGTCCAATCAAAATTTCAAATGACAATATTAAGGAAAACAAAGGTAAATCATTCAAGAGAAGTTATTATGTTAAAGAAGATGATAGCATTTTTGATGATGAGTCTAACTATCTGGATGATGATGGTAATGAATGCTTGTTCATGGATTTGAATGTTGGAACTCTGGTAACTACTTTTCATGCAAGAGAAGAGGAGAACCTTAGGTTAATTGATAGTGGGTGTTCATATCATATGGAAGGTGATAAGAATAAGTTTGTGAAGCTTGAGAAGTTTGATGGAGGTTTTGTTAAGTTTGGAGATTATGCATCTGCTAAGATCTGTGGAAAAGGTTCGATGAGTTTTGATGGAAAGCACAATACAGATGATGTTCTCTATGTCAAAGGTCTCTGGCATAATCTTCTAAGTGTAGGACAAATGTGTAGCAGAGGATATAATCTTGTGTTTCAAGATGGTGGCTATGAAATCAAAAAAGAAGACTCCAGAACTCTGATTGCTACAGGAACAAGGACAAAAGGAAATATATATCAACTCAAAGGTGCTAATGGTATGTACCTTATGACTCAAATTAATGAAAGTTGGCTATGGCATAGAAGAATGTGTCACATCAATTTTGATAGCCTAGTGAGGATCAACTCTACTCAAGCTGCGAGGAATCTGCCAAGAATTACAAAGCCTACCAATGCAACCTGCAAGGAATGTCAGATTTGGAAGAAAACAAGGAAAAATTTCAAGATCAAAGAGTACTCTACCACTTGACCTCTGGAGTTGGTACATATAGATCTGTGCGGACCTACAAGAGTAGGAAGCTTTCAAGGTGACAGGTATTTAATGTTGTTGATTGATGATTTCTCTATAATGACTTGGGTAACTTTTCTCAAAGAAAAATCAAAAGCTCTAGATAAGTTTAAAGCATTTAAGGCTATGGTTGAAAATGAAATTGATTTGAAAGTCAAGTATTTGAGGTTTGAGAGAGGTGGTGAATTCACCTCCAATGAGTTTAACTACTTTTGTGAAGATCATGAAATAAAAGGGCATTTGTCAGCCCCTAGGACTCCTCAACAGAATGGAGATATGGAAAGGAAGAATAGGACGGTTCAAGAAGCAACAACGACAATGATGAAAGAAGCAAACCTACTGGATATCTATTGGAGAGAAGCCATTCACACTGTAGTCTACACACAAAATAGAGTGCAAGTAAGGGTCAACAACTCAAAGACTCCATATGAACTATGGTATGGAAGAACTCCTACTATAAAATTCTTTAGTGTTTGGAAGTAAATGGTACATTAGAAGAGATGAAGAGAACTTGGGAAAGTTTGATACAAGATCGGATGAAGGAATCTTCCTTGAATATTCTACAAAGAGCAAGGCTTACATGTGCTACAACAAGAGGCTAAAGAAATTAGTGGAAAGTGCAAATGTCAAAGTGGATGAAGAACCATATCAAAGTTTAGTGCTATTAGAAGGATATGAATCAAATGAGAACCCTTATGGAGAAGAAGAAAGAGAGGAAGAAAAGGAAAAGGAGAAGCAAGTTGATGAAGTAGATGCTCTAGAGAAGATTCCTAAGACCCTCAAGTATGTGCAGAAGAATCATTCTTAAGATCAGATCATTGGAGATAAGAACAAAGGTGTTTTAACAAGAAGTATTGCTATGGCAGATGAACAGGTTAATTTGTTCTTATTGTCTCAAGTAGAACCCAAAACAGTGACTAAAGCATGCAAAGATGAACACTGGATCAAGGCTATGGAAGAAGAATTTATGCAAATTGAGAAGAATCAGACTTGGGAAGTTGTCCCAAGACCAGTAGAAAAAAATGTGATAATAACTAAATGGGTCTTCTGGAAACAATTGAATGAGAATGGGGAAGTAGTCAGAAATAAGGCTAGGCTTGTGTGTAAAGGCTACTCACAAGTGGAAGGAATAGATTATGAGGAAACATTTACTCCAGTGGTAAGATTGGAGGCCTATAGATTGTTCTTGGCCTTTGCAGCTCGTAAGGACTTCAAAATTTATCAGATGTATGTGAAATCTGCATTTCTGAATGGAGAGTTGGAAGAAGAGGTATACATTGAGCAACCAGAAGGCTTTTAGTTATCAGATGATCCAAATATGATACAACATATACGAATATCTTATAATTAATAAATAATTAAAAAATTATAAAAAAGGGTTAATTTTATATAAACATTCATTGATTTTAATAGTTATAATTAGGGCTTAAATTTGATGGTTATCTATTCTAAAGTGCATTTAAAATACTTAGGCATACCTGTGTGTGTGTCCAAAATCTCTCCTTTCATGTGATACAATCTTTTAAAATTTTTAATGTATTTTAAGGTAAAAATGCCTAAATATGACAATACGACCATCAAATTTAAGCCCTCGTTATAATCACTAATTAGAAATTATTGTCTATTTTTAATTTTATGATTTGTAAAGATAGGTTTATTTGACATTGATAAAATTATAAAAAAATAATTTAAAAAAGATTTCTAAAAAAAGTTAATATAAATATAAATTGTATTTACCTTAAGATAGAAACACAATTACATGTTATACAAATTATATTTTAGTGTTGTTGCTTTACTTGATTCTTGATGTCCATAAAGTTTGGTCTTTTAAATAGTGTATGTTCTTCTATAATTCACGACATATTTATGGAGCTCTTTTTGTTACTTAATTCTTTTATTTTGTAACTTGCTTTATTTAATATATAAAAATAAAAAATGACCTTTTTTATATAAATTAATAAAAAAAGAAACAAACAAAATCTAATATTTTATTAAATTTAATTCAAACTATTTTTATGTAAAATTATAATAAATACGTTAAATACTATTATTAGATATACTATAGAATTTGATAATTAATTAGAATTATATAAATATATATATGTAAAAGATAGATAGTAAATAATTTTTAATTTATAAATTAAAAAATTTCAATGCTGACTAATATAATATTATCTCTTCTAAACTAATATAATAGACATTTATCCCCAAAATAATGTTGTGAAGAAACTTCTCAGATTATTATATAGTTAAAAATATCAAACTATAAAGAAAAGGTGTAGGTGGGAAAAATCTCCCCCGGGAAGATCACAACATTAAACATTTAGTAGCAGTCATGTCATGAATTTGAATAAATATTTAAATATACCTTGCATGCCCATTTTGCTATTTCAACGAGGTAGAGAGTACCCTCTGTACAGTTGAACAACATAGCAAGTGCCCTCATGTATAAACACATAGCCTAGCAGAATCTGACGTCAAAGATTTTGCGACCAGTCAAATTTTAGCCTTTCTCCCAGACGATAGAGACGACACAGGAACGAGCGTGGACTTGACTGTGACGGAGGGTAAGTACAGATGTGGATGGATGGTATGGAAAGCATCCGACATCCATGCTCCCCAGCTTTTTTGGGGGCTGGATAGTCATTCCCATATATACTAGATGCAACCATGGTAAATGTCAGACACTATGTTAGGCTTTTCTATCGACTCCAACAAAATATGTTAATATGACACAATTGATTCGACTAATTTATACTAGTTTAACTTCTTTAGTCTGTCATCTGATTTGTTGGAGGCCTGTGTTTTAGATTTCAAACCATTTTCCAGAAATAACATTCTTTAAAAATTTGGTGCAATTCATAATTCGGTTAGCTCATAACGGCTAGTGAAAGGGGTGAGAAAAGTTTGAATTCAAAAATTTAAATTTTTAAACTTTAGGGGTCAGATCTATGGTCTTATACTTAATTGATATCATGTTTGGACATGTATTTGAACCAAAGAAGGAAAACAACCTATTTATGGAATAAAGTGAAATCTGATGATGTGTGATGATAGGATTTAGGAATAAGTGAGGTTATTTTCAAACTTTCATGCAAATTAGACCTTCTAACACATTATTTGATGCATTAAAGACAACCTATTCATTATAGGCCCAAAACCTAGGGGAAGAGAGTATGGATATGCAATTTTTTCTATTAGAATGTTATAATTATAATATATTGTATTATTGTGAAGGAATTGCCCTTCCAAAAGAAAGACTAAAACTAGAGAGTGGTCATTTCCTTCATCATATTGTTCAATGAGTGCATAAACATTAACTATGCAACACAAAGGACTAATTGGATAAAGAATGCACAACCAACACACATTAAAGATTTACTTTTTAAAGAGTTGAGGCAATTTTGTAATATTCCAATTAATGGTTCTAAAGGGACTTTAGCATCCCTCTAAATATAGAGGGGACCACTAAGAAGGTGCAAGGCAAAGCTATAAGATGGAATCTGTTACATCCCCTTTTTGGATTCAGTATTACTATTTACTTTTTTCTTAAATAGTACAGTCATGTGAATATGTTTAACATCATAGGAAATGATGATATGATTAGAAAAGATTAATTTTATGAAATAATGGATTTATACTTGATTATGATCAATCTGATGTTATGAAATTAAAATGTCTTTCTGATATGAAAATAAAATGATTTGATGGAAATGTGTTTTGATTAGAACATTTGTACTCTGACTACAAATTGTATGTGAGATTGTTAATGGCAGGAATAGATGGAACATGTTCACCAAGAAGCAAGAAGAAGAGAAAGTATCTTCAAGAAAGAGAGAATAGACTCTGGAATAACCAATGGGTGTTTGCCACTGAAACGAACATCAGGTAGATAAACCTAGTTGCCTTGAGATACGTATTGATTTTTGGGTTAAGTCAATTTTGGATGAGAATGTCAAGGTTTATAAGAATAGGTCACTCTTCCTTTCGTAGTTGTTGTGATGAGTATGGGTAATCAACATCTGTGTCGTAATACTTTGAATCATGTCGCCAAATATGGATGACTGATATATATATATATATTTATATATATCTATGTATACACTTGAGAATGAGTTGTATGTTGTGTCTTGTTTAGTGGTTCAGCATAAAAGTTGAAAGTTGTACGTAAAGTCGACCCCAAACCTCATATTGTGTTTACGCTCCAATCGTCATCACCGTCATAAAGCTCTACGAGCGTATGATGTAAACGTTTAATTATGGATTTCGTAGGATGTAGAATTATTTCTGTTGTGAGTTATCGTAGTATAATAAAAGGTTTAAATAATGTTTTAAATCTTTGAAATCATCAAGTTTAATACCATGGGTCATATGGTAAGGGTAATATATAAAATCATATTTATATTTAAATAGTTATTAAGGAACAATTCTTATATTCTTTAGTGGTGCTAGTTAACAGGCAATAGCTCGAAGGGTTTCACTCAAGTCGCTATTTATGATGTCTTTAATCCCATAACATTTTATTCATTCTCGAGCTTCAAACCTAAATGATTGGTCGTCAACTCAACAATTATTCCAAGTCGTGCAATCGATCTAAGCCCAAGAGTTTGTTAGAGTTAGTGTGGCATTATGTCCAAAACATAAACCTCCACCTCGCCAATTGTTAGCTCCACCTTGCGGATCAGCTGCAAAGTTAGTGGAAGATAAAACCAATTCTGTGTTAGTGATCGTGAATAGGAGGCAGATGGATAGCCATGCTTGGTAGTTACCAAGTTGATAAGGCGCGAATTAGTTAGGGAGAAGTTAGTTTTCTTTTTGGGACTGTCTTAAGAGCTAAAAAAGACAATTTTTTGGGATATAGAATGAGGAAGAGAAGCTGACAAGAGGCCGAGAGGAAAGAGCATGTGATCGGGTGAGGAGTGAATGAGCTTTGGACCAGTTTTAAACAGTCACTGAAACTTTCCTTCAGGTTCCATCTCTTCTCTCTTACCGTGCTGTCATGATTAAACTGGAATGCCATAATAGGAATGGCACCATCATGTAATAAGAAGGAATGTAGTGTTTTACTGATGATGTAATGTGTGGTCTGGTTACGCACTTAAAGACTTGTGTTTTACACTTCTTTTAAAATGAAAACAATGCTAATTCCTTGAGAAACACCGCAGTCTTAAACTTCACAGTAGTAACATACTTGTTTCCTCAGAGCAGCTTACGATGGTCGACTAAAACTATGTAGCTGTGTCCGCTTATCATAAGAAATAAATGGGTTATTAGGTGAGCACATTGTAGTTTGAGTCTTGGTCGACTGTCAGCAAGAAAGATATCTTCAGCTGCGGTTGTCTAATGTTTGTCGAAGTTAGAAGCATCACTAGTTGGCCTGCCGACTATATATATTTGGTCTAGTTATAACCAAAAGCAACTAGTTTTATGAAAGACTTAAAGAATTTGTAATCCCGTCAACAAAATGGGAAACAATGGTGTGGAATGTATGTCATAGGTTGTGTAACTACTCGGTCTTCCACAAGTTAAGAATCTATATTAGCTAGTCGAACTTAGAGTTATTCCTTTCATGCTGTGAAAGATATCCAGTTTTAGACCATCTTTATATTGTATATAATTCTTTCTGCCTTAAAATCATTCATGTTGATGTGTCACCGAAAGTGGGTTTTAGAAACGTTGTTGGACTAAGACTATCGAACATGTTAAGTAATGAAGTTTTAGAGCAGACACAATGGGTCAATAGTTAAGTGTTTAATTAAAACTTACATGCATTCTTCTTCCAAATAGAAACAATGAGTTAGGATTGTTAAATGCTTAGTATGATATAAAGATTAAGCTATGTTGAGGATTCGATAGGTCGAAGAAGACTTGTAAGAGTACTTAAAATTTAACTCTGGGTCTTCGATTACTTGAACTCAATAACTGGTTTATTGTTAAACCTCTTCCGAGCTTATTTTTTTAGTTTAGTGTCCTCTCTAGATAGGATAATTTTAAGTAGAAGACCAGCTTAAAGATTAACTGATAAACTAATAGCATTAACTGATTAACCAGTAAGCTAGAATCCCATTCCTTTAACATATGGACGGAAATGTCTCCAAGAGCTAGAAGTGAGAAGTAAACCTTTAACTGCCATGCATTAAAGCATGATGAGTTGAAACACCAAGAGGTTATCATGGTTTTTATATTATACTTATACATAGGCAAATGTAGGATTGCGATTAATTCAAGTCGAGTTGGGGTGGGTGAACTTACTACTTGCATTGACACAACACTATATATATTCAAATCCTTTGGCCAAGGTAGTGCACCTGCCTCTAGTGCATTGATAGTTCACCGTGACTGGATGGCGTAGCTTGTGGAGTGGTCATGCTTGACTAGAGGGTATCTAGGGGATTGCATGATAACAAGTTACGTAGGTCACAACACCAATACTAAGATGGCTAACACCATTGGTTATCCTAAGTCTATCCTCCTCAAGTAGGGTAGGGCCACTTTTGGGTAGGAAGGAGTGCAGGAGACCGAAGGTCTATGGTTGGAGGTTAAGCTCCTTGACGATACTTTCTCTTCTATATTCCAGAGGCTTGCCGAGACTTGAATTTGGATGGTCAACAATCGAGATGCAGTGACTTTGGTAAGTTTCTATTTTGAAAATGTTCTTAATAACTTTAATCATCATATTGTTTAATGTTGTAGACGGATAGACCCCTTTGTGTAACTTATAATTTCATGATTATTAATTAGTCGATGAATGAACTTCTTTGTTTTAAAATGAAAAATAATTTATCATTTTTTGCTTTTAAACTTTTAAAAAAATTTACCTTTAGTTGAACGTAGTTTTTAGGGTGAAAACTAAATTGGGTGTTACAGAATCCCAACACTTTAAAATCCTTTATTGTCTACACAAAGGAACATTATAAAGAAGATTTTTGATAAATCTCTAAGTGGATATTCTATGTAGAGTCCCTCTCAAAACTACTCAAGATAGCCCTCAAGTTTCTAGCTTCCTATAGGGATGTCACATCAAACAACAAAGTCTCATCAATAAATTACATATAGTTTAGGGGATCTAGACCTAGGATTAATACTCATGCCCTCAACATCCTATTGAACCAAGCTCACATAAATCATATATCTACCCAAAGATTCAACAAATATAATGAAAATATAAGGTGAGATTGTGTCTCCTTGATGCAAACCCCTAATTCCTCTAAAACATCCATAGAACAAACCATTAACCAAAAAGAAGGGAAAAATTAAAAATCCCAAAGGGAAAGAATCTAGGTATTGGGATTTATTCACATGTTGAAAACTATTGATTTAATCTCTTCCTTTGAGAATGACTTAAGAAGGAAGTCATTACGTTCTTGAGAAACTACAAAAATTCAACTTGATTTTCCTAATCAACATACCAATTAGAAAAGAAATCTTGAAGTACCCCATTGCTTCAAACTCATGTTTTCTTGGATAATAGAAATATAACCATCCTCTAAACTCAAAGAGTGAATAAAATTGCAATTATTTTTAGCCACTATGGTTGTAAATGGAAAAAAGTGAGTGTCATGGTCCCTAGCTTTTAACCATGATTTACTACATAGGTAGATGTTAACAATACTAGTCAAGAGATGGGATTTAGATACTTGTACATAATTGATATTAGTAGGAGAAATAAGATCCATCTCACATGTAAAATAGAGGAATTTTCATCTCAAAACCATGTAATTGAACACAAGCAATTTTCTTTTATTATCAATAAATTGTTGAAAATACTTTGTTACAAGGCATCTACTTTTAAGTTTTGACTCTTGGTTGCATCCCATAAACTTAAAAAAATCATATAATTTGCACCCACTACACTATTAATAAGTTATGGCTCCTAAGTTATAACTAAAATATGATCTTATTTAACATAGTTAAGCCACTTCATAGTAATTAGAACTAGAATCAAAATTTACTTACACAATGATACAAATCACATTGACAAAATTTTAAGCCACTTCATAAGTATCCATCAACTCAAGCGAAGACATATCCCCATAAAGACTAGAGAGCACACATTTTTTTCTCAAGCATTGTCTTGTATTTTTTCATATTTTGGGTGGTCCTAGATGTTGCAAATTATTCAAATAACAAATAGGATAATTTTTTAAAAATAGTGAAGAGATAAAAAACACCTTCACAATAAAAAATTATATCTTTGCTTGGTCAAATGATAGTTTCAGCCAATTAAACATTTGAATAGAATTGCCACTACAATTCATTAGTTACCATCCACATTTTGCATTGCATCCATTATTGTTGTTACTTGGTTAAGATCAATGTATAAGGGTAGTTCAAGTTGTTGGGTGTTTTATTGATCATCAGAACTTTCAATGGCATACACATACAACATATCAGTTTAGAGCAAGTGTTAAAGTATTAGCATTTAAAATAAGTAGTTTGGTTGTAAAATATTAATAATATTAAACACCTAGAATGGTTTATTGAAATATATGTCTTGGGATAACATTAAGAATTGATTATTGAGTTCCACAAATCACATCCATAGTTTTTTTGATTATGTGGGGGAATATGATTACGGATAAGAATTATTTTTTATTAACTAAGTGTGAAGACATTAGATAGTTAACAAAATTTCCATCCTCAAATTGCATTGCATCTATTGTTAATGCTTGATTTAGATTAATAGAGAAGGGAAATGAAGTTACCAAGTGTTTTTTTAATCATCTAAAGCTACAATAACATATGTCTAATGATCTGCAAGTGTAATTTTATGCATCACACATTCTTGTGCATTAACTCAACATACACCATCTCATGTCATGACTTTTCCTTATGCAGTTGCATAGCACCAAGATGCATCATACATGAATACACATCTAACAATATGGTTTCAAGTACATCTACATAGGCTTCAACTCTAACAAATATACTCCTCAATGTAAGTCAACCACATGCACACACTTTATAGTTGTTCCATATAATCTCATGGCCACATGTCATCTCTAGAGTTCATTAAACTAGCTTCAACAATAGATTTGCCAACTCTTCATTCACACCTCTCTACATTGTGTGTGACTCTACACATGAGCACACATGCATCTACATAAATACAATTAGTTTGTCTCGATACACATCTGACACATGGCCAGACCTACACCATATGATCATGCCACACAATTAACACCATATGGATTTGATAGATAACACACTCCTAGCCATGTGAAGAGTTCACTATATGTACATGACACTTGTCGGCATATTAGGGAAGGCTTAGATGATAGGCACTTGTATAAATACAAGTCACTATACATTTTGTAAACTAGTTAATCATCTTACTAGTCAGTCTAGTTAGACTAGTTGGCTTAGTGTGACTATACCCTAGTCTTCTTAGCAAATTAGGTGGATTCATTTTCCTACTTGATCATGAGAACCCTCATCTGGTGATGCCTTAACTGCTGTAAGTATAGACAATAGAGGAAGGGGTCAAGATAAAGGCAGAAATAATCACAGAAGAAGGTCCAAATTTGCACCATGATCAAAGTTCAGGGGCAAAAATGGTGATTATTAGTTTTGTGGCAAACCAGGTCACACAAAAAAGAACCGTTGGAATTACAAAAAGGCACAAGAAAAGGTGAGCAATAATGAAGTAAACATTGCATATGATAAAGATGGTGGTGTTTTGGTTTTATCAGCAAGTGACACTACTGCAAACTCGTGGGTGCTCAATTTTGGTGCCTCTTTTCATGCTACTCCATGCCGGGAGGCCTTCACAAATTATCAAGAAGGTATGTTTGGAAAAGTTTGTCTTGGTGATAATAAAGTGTGAAATAGTAGGAAAATGGAAATAAATGGATCTTGAAAGATGTGAGACATGTTCCCATGCTGAAACAGAATCTCATCTCTGTAAGTCAGCTTTATGCTCAAGGGTGTGATGTCAAATTTTCTTTAGATACTTGGAAAGTAATCAAAGGTGTATTGGTGCTTAAAAGGAAACAAATTGGGTAGTCTTTATGTGTTAGAATGTCATGGTGAAGTGGGAGATACAGTGGTGGTTGTAGACAATAGCTCAGACCTTTGGCATAAGAGGCTTGGACATATGAGCCAAAAGGGACTTGAAGTCATGCTTCAAAGGGATCAACTTCTAGGTTTGAAGTCCGTGGATTTGGAATTTTGTGAGCATTGTCTCCATGGAAAACAAAGGCAAATCAACTTCTTGATGACTGGTCATGACATGCAGACAACACCTTTAGAGCTCATCCATTTCGATGTGTTCAGACCTACAGAGGTAACATCTTTTGGAGGTGCAAATTATTTTGTCTCTTTTATTGATGATTGCACTTGTAAAGTGTGGGTATACATGATGAATAGGAAATCAGAAGTTTTTTCAAAATTTAAAAATTTCAAAGCATTGGTTGAGAATCAAACTGGGCATAAAATTAGATGTTTGCAAACCGATAATGGGGGAGAGTATTGTTCTTTGGAGTTTGATGGTTTTTGTGCAAATAATGGCATTAGATGGATTAAATTAGTCCCATTCACTCCTCAAGAAAATGACACAGATGAGAGGATGAATAGAACCATTCTTGAGAGGGCTCAATGCATGTTGTCCAATGTAGGCCTAAGCAAGGAGTTTTGGGTAGAAGCGGTTAACACATCCATATATCTCATCAACAAAAGCCCCTCATCTAGATTAGATTTTGATATCCCCGAAGAAGTTTGGTTGGGCAAATGGATTTCATATTCTCATCTTTGAGTTTTTGGCTGTGAAGCTTTCACTCATGTCCCCAAGGAAAAGGAAATGAAGTTGGATTCTAAGTCACAGCGCTGCATATTGTTAGCTATGGTGAAGAGTAGTATAGTTTTTGCTTGTGGGATCTTGTTGCCAAGCAGCTTGTTTGCAGCAGAGATGTTGTGTTTAATGAAAAAGTTTTCCCTGCTTTGTAAATACAGAAGACATCATCCAATGAATATGTAGAAGTTGATATGTTTGAAAATGCTACTAATATGCAAGCAGTATAGGGGAAATCCAATGTATCTAGTGGGAGTAACTTGACTTCACATTCTCTATCAAATGTCAATGCTTTGCATCCTTTGAATGCAACATAGTCCTTACAATATCCTGCGCATCCTTGTAGTGGAGCACAACATTCCTTGAGTGGCACCAAACACTCTTCAAGTGGAGCCCAACACCCTTTGTCTAAAGTGCAGCCTCCTAATAATATTCCCACGTTGCCTACTGAAAAATCTTTGCAAATTTCTAGAACACCCTTGCACACCTCATCGCATCATGCCAATCCTCATTCGCAGGCTATTCAAAATGCTACGCAAAATCTTATTAATACTCCCACTCAGACTTTGGCACAAGTCTTGCCTCCTAAAAATCCTTCAACACAGGTTTCAAAACTTAATTCCCTGCTAGAGAAACATCTATCGCATCATCCTTTGACTGCTTCAACGCCATCATTGACCTCTAGGCAGTGGTTTGAATTTCCATATGAGTCATAGCCTTTTATATTATCATCGTAACCTTTAATAAACCAACCGCTACCTATTGATACTCATTCAATGCATTTTGAAACACCTCTGCAGTCTCCTTTTCTTCACCTGATGCCTTTGGCTCCTTCATCATTTTAGAGAAGGCATTGCCTAATCCAAATACAAATACATCTCAGTCTAACAAAGCTACAACACAGCCACTATATAATCAATCAAAACAGTTGGTAGACATGAGAGTTGTGTCCAATTTTGCACAAGGTAATAAGCAACAGGGCAATAATGAGGAATAGAGCACTGGGCAAATATAGGGCAATTTGTTGCCACAAATTATTGGAGCTGAGAGGCAGGGCATTGGAGGAAATTTCTAGTCTGATATAGATGATGTTTAAAATTAATTACATAGATTAAGTCTGGATAATACATTGCAACAATAGAACAATTTGCCATCTGATATAGAAGATGTGAACGGGGAAGATCAGTATAAGGAATGGGAGGAGTTGTATGGAGAAGTTCCTGAGTTTGATCTTAGAATGGCAGAAACTATTGTGCCCCTAGCTGAAGAAGAGAGTACAGATGTTGATGTGGACGATGTGGATGCTGATAGTGATATTGATGCATATTTTGGGGACCAAGAGGACTATGCTGATGTAGCAGGGTATGAAGTTTTGCTTGAACATTTTGCAGAGATTGATAACTTTCCCATAGGGGTTCCTTCAACTGCCCAGGTTATTGTGGATTCTCTTCTTTCAATTCTTATTGGCCAGGAAGAAACAAAAGGAGGTAGTGAAAGTGATAGCCAAGAAGATGAAGAGAGTGATTCTTCAAAAGATGAGTTTCCTTCTAGAACTACTATTGGCAAAGATAGTGCAATATGTAGAGAGCTCCAAAGCCTAGAAGGTGATATGGACAAAATCTATGAGGGTATAGTAACAGATAAGTATTCAGAAATGCATTCTCAAGATGATGCCCACTTAAGCACACATGAGGAGGTTGTAAGTTTCTTGAATGAGCTTGATATCTTATTTAGTGTGTATACTGAAGCAGCATCAATTCTGGAGGCAGTGATTATCGTGTCAGAAGTTCACTTGCTGCACATGGCAGTGAAGAGAAATTGCAAACAAGTTGTGGATTTGTTGTTATGCGATATATAGGTTTATCAGGTGCTTATGGACACTTTATATTTATTCTAGATTTGACGGGGCAGGGAAGTCTTACACCACTGCAAGTATGCAAAATGCAGAGGATATTGCAGATGCTTTGACAAAAATTGTTCCAAGGGAGAAGGTCGAGTTTTGTAGGACTTCTCTTGGCATTGTCAAGTTGTGACAATAAGCCTAGAGTGGGAGATATCTCTACGTAGCTCTCTTGCAGCCAAGATTGGACTTCAAGTGGGAGATTTTTGGAGTAATGCTCATGCAATCCAATCCTTATTTAGGTGTAGCACTCCTGACACCTCTCTTTATTAATATTCCCTCTTGATGTATCGACCTCCACTCTCTTTGTTTTCTGGTATTCCCACGCTGGGTTAAAAATAGTGAACTCTTTTGGAGGTGATTATTAACTGGCTATTGTTAGACATTGAGGAAGTGGAGTGTATTTTCTATAGGATGAATATATATTGCTGATATGCTATAACAAAGATATTATTCTAGATTTAATACAAAGAGCTATCCCCTGCTCAATGTGGATGTAGCCATTTGGTGAACCACGTTAAAAAACTTGGCTCTTCTCTTTTGCATCGATTCTGTGTTTTTTTTATGTATTTGATTTAATCATTTGCTTTTGTCTGCATTTGTTTTTCTTCGCTCAATAGATAGTCAGGTATTCTAGAGAAGAAATTTGTAAATAAAGAAGACTATATTATTTATTGTACCCTTGAAGTTGCATCTGAATAAAATTATGTGAAGTTGTTACTGTGATTGTGGATATTGCTATTGGATATTCTTATTGTGGCCTCAAGGTTGGGTTGTTCGGTAAAATCCCTTGACCTTGACTACATTACTTAAAATTGTCATTTCATTTAGTATAGACTAATAAGATATAAAAAAATCATTAATATTACTATTTTTCAAAATATAAATATTAAAAATACTATCAATTTATTTAAAAAATTACAATATCATAATCGGTTGGTTGATTTTTCTTCAAACTCTCATCCATTACTTTAAAATCCCTACCACGGCAGGGACTAATAACAGTGATACCAACAAGGAATTTCAGGCACAAACAAGATTCTTAAGCTCAAAACACGATCATAGAATGGAGTAGGTAGGTAGTTATCATTTCACAGCAATAACTGATGGTCATTACTTGGGGGTTGATAGATTCACTTCTATGTCACTTCCATTGACAAGAAGTAATCTTGTAACCAAGAAGGACCACATGAAATTATAGGATTAAAGTACTACCCATTCTTTTAATGGAGTTGGGAAGAAAAAGTCACATGAATGGCAGCATGGTCTACACTTAGGAGGCACATGTATAAACAATATGGGAAAATACATGTATAATTCCATTACCTCAGCCTTCAGGTATGGCCCATGGGAGCTTGTAAAACTCTGATAGTTTTGAGGATCCCATAGATAAAAGGATCATCTTCCATGTTAAGTAGGACCCAATTCAGCATCTTCCACATGCTTCAGTCCTTTCAATCTAATAGATAAAAACTTCAGGACACCATCTTAACTTGCAAAAATTGAATGTATCCACAGTAAAGATGTTGATAACAATTATTTTTGTACAGTACAGGGAATGGGTGTTTTGTTTAGTCTTACGAGACGTCCTCCTTATCTACAAAAATAATTGAGAAAGCCTATGCATTCCATTTCATTCGTATATGTGTTCCATGTCAAATGCTCAGAACTATCTTTTCATAAGCAGATAGTAACATGGAACTCAACGAGTTGGGGATCCCCATCTGGTAGAGAATACTAGATGCACCCATGGTATATGTTAGATAATATGTTAGGCTTTTCTATCGGCTCCAACAAAACATGTTAATATGATACAGTTGATTCGACTAATTTGTACTAGTTTAATTTCTTTAGTCTGTCATCTGATTTGTGGGAGGCCTGTGTTTTAAATTTCAAACCATTTTCCAGAAATAACATTCTTTAAATACATCATCTTAGTGAGTAATTTGGTACAATTCATATTTTGGTTAGCTCATAAGGTTAGTGAAAGAGGTGAGAAAAGTTTGAATTTGAAAATTTAAAATTTTAAACTTTAGGGGTCAAATCTATGGTCTTATACCTAACTGAGATCATGTTTGGACTCATGTATTTGATCCAAAGAAGGAAAACAAACTATTTATGGAATGGAGTGAAATCTTATGATGTGTGACGATGAGATTTAGGAATAGGTGAGGTTATTTTTCAACTCTCATGCAAATTAGACCATCTTACACATTATTTGATGCATTAAAGATAACCTATTTATTATGAGCTCAAAACGTAAGGGAAGAGGGCATGGGTATGCAATTTTTGCTATTAGAATGTTATAATTAAAATATATTGTATTATTGTGAACAAATTGCCCTTCCACAAGAAAGACTAAACTTAGAGAGTGGTCATTTCCTTCATCATACTATTCAATGACTGCATGCAACATAAAGGACTAATTGGATAAAAAGTACACAACCAACAAACATTAAAAATATTTACTTTTTAAACAATTGAGGTAATCTTGCAATGTTCCAATTAATGGTTCTAAAGGGACTTTAGCATGCTTTTGAAAATAGAGGGGCACACTAAGATAGGTGCAAGGCAAAGCTATAAGATGGAATCCCAATACTTTAAAATCCTTTATTGTCTACATAGAGGAACATTAAAAAGAAGACTTTTGATAAATCTCTAAGTGGATATCCTATGTAGAGGCCCTCTCAAAACTACTCAAGATAGCCTTCAAGTTTCTAACTTCCTATAGGGATGTCACATCAAACAACAAAGTCTCATCAATAAATTACAAACAGGTTAGGGGATCTAGTCCTAGCAGTAATACTCATGCCCTCAACATCCTATTGAAACAAGCTCACATAAATCATTTATCTACCCAAAGCTTCAACCAATATAATGAAAATATAAGGTGAGATTGTGTCTCCTTGATGCAAACCCCTAATTCGTCTAAAACATCCACAAAATGAACCATTAACCAAAATAGAAGGGAGAAATTAAAAATACCAAAGGGAAAGAATCTAGGCATGGGGATTTATTCACATGCTGAAAAATATTGATTTAATCTCTTCATTTGAGAACGTCTTAAGAAGGAAGTCATTATGTTCTTGAGCAACTACAAAAATTCAACTTGATTTTCCTAATCAACCTAACCATTAGAAAAAATCTTGAAGTACCCCATTGCTTCAAGCTCAATTTTTTCTTGGATAATAGAAATATAACCATCCTCTCTTATCAAAGAGTGAATAAAATTGCAATTCCTTTTAGCCACTATGGTTGTAAATGGAAAAGAGTGAGTGTTATGGTCCCTAGTTTTAACCATGATTTACTACATGGGGAGATGTTAACAATACTAGCCAAGGGATGCGATTGAGATACTTGTACATAATTAATATTAGTGGGGGAGAATAAGATCCATCTCACATGTAAAATAGAGAAATTTTCATCTCAAAACCATGTAATTGAACACAAGTAATTTTCTTATGTTATCAATGAATTGTTAAAAATGCTTTGTTACAAGGCATCTACTTTTAAGTTTTGACTGTCAGTTGCATCCCATAAACTTCAAAAAATCATATAAAAAGTTTGCACCCGCTACACCATTAGTAAGTTATAGCTCCTAAGTTATAACTAAAATATGATCTTATTTAACTTAGTTAAGCAACATCATAGCAATTAGATCTAGAATCAAAATCTTCTTACATGATGATATAAATCACATTGACAAAATTTTAAGTGACTTCATAAGCATCCATCAACTCAAATGAAGACATATCCCCATAAAGACTAGAGAGAACACATGTCTTTATCAAGCATTGTCTTCTACTTTTACATTTTTTGATGGCCTTAGATGTTGCAATTTATTCAAATAACAAATAGGATAATTGTTAGTAACTCACCAAAATTAAATTTCTACTTCATCTCAACATCTATAATTTAGTTGAAAGGACACAGATATTCTAGGTCACCCCTACTATTGGTGTGAACAGTGGTGTTTCCCCCTTTGTAGTGTGAACAATGTATTGTGTCTAACCCATTCTTAGCTAGGACCTATTCACACATGTTCACATGTTAAGTTGACATAAGATTTTTTCTAGATGTTTCGAGTTGTCATGTGATCTTATCCTATAGTTAGTATCTTATCCTCTAGTTGTCTCATTTCATAGGATTAAGATACATGTCATCATTATCGTTAGTCCTACCTCTCAACCTTGCATATATAAGCAAGGTCTCTCATTGTACATTATTTGTGGATCATAAGTTGTGCATCATTATTTTTCCTTGGTAATAAAGCATTGTTATTGCTTTTCTCTCTTGTTGTGGAAGGTTGTTTAGTTGTAGGTGATCTTGGGCTTCCTTGAGGCCATTGGTGACTCTTACATGGTATCAAAGATTCAGATATGTGATCTCCTTCCCTCTTTTTGGAGAGTTTTTGCCAAGAACTTTTTTGGTGCATCCTAGTGCACCATTGCGTCTAGAAGGCCTATTCCAAGTTTTTTGACATATAACACTCTATATTTTGGAGCAAAAAAAAAAGCCATTTTTTGAGTTTAAAGGAATCTTCAGTGAAAAGTTTTTCGTACATCATACAGATCTGTATGGATATGTACTGTATGGATCTCCATATGGCTCTACTATCATAGGCATAATTAGCGGTCAGCAAATTCTATGAACCGATTCTTTATTTGGTGGATTTTCAATTTGACTAGTGGTTAATTGACATATTTGGTGAATATTCCTCTACCTATGTCATTATTCCATCTAGTACAATGTCTATGCTTGGTGTTGTCATTAGATCTATTTTTTCACAAGTCATAGAGTCTTTAACCATTAGTTTTTAGATTAGTTTAGCAGTCTGAGGGTTTGGACAGTGGTTATTAACCACTGGTTCTTCAATAGACATGAATCTTTTTGTTTAAGATGTGCTCACAATGGTTGGTTCCGTTGAGTCCACAGGGGCTAAACCCCAGTGGGTGGTATGTGAACTGCTGCTTGGTTGAAGTGTCAGCTCTGTCCACTGTATAGCAGGCCACAATGCTCCCTTCACCACCCTTAGTGGCTTATTCCAATGGTCACCACCGCATCTCACCGTTCCCAAATGGCGACTACACTAGTCTCCTCCAGATTCGCTGCTCTATTAGTGGTTTTAACTCAGGTGCCACTTGTTTCTACCACTGCCATTGATTTCTAGGACCAAAAAGTTGTTGTTTCTTGCGAGCCACCTAGGCACTATCGCTAGGCCACCCACTAGCCGTTAGGGACCTTTATTGGCCCTCTATAAGCCCTAATAAGGAATTTTTTTGGGAGCCATAACTTTTTGCCATGGTGTCATATTTTCACAAACAGAAAGGAATCAGAAAGCTGGTTCTGAGAACTTCATAGTGTTGTAGATATTTTTTTGTTGATTTTGCTATAGGTGCTTGATTTTGCTATTTGAAGTCTAGATTGCCCTTTTTGGCATCCAAGCTCATAACTTGCACCCACGATATCAAAATTTCAACTTCTTATAGGCATTGGACAGGTATTTATGAGCTCTAAAAATCTATCATGCCTTTTTCTAAATTTTTCCTTAGACATCATATTTTTAGTTTGAGGCCTATTGGGTACTTTTCACTCATTTCTTGGAAAAATTGTTGAAATTGGTGATTGTTTTTGCTTAGGGGGATTCAATTTCAGTATTGATTTAGATTTGTAAGGTTTCATATTAGATCATTGCTATTTATTGTCTATTTTCTCTGTTGGTGTCGTTTCTCTCTGGGCTGATACAAATTCATTTGAGCTCCTCACACCACATAACTATCATTCATGGAAACAAAAAATGTAACATTTGCTTCGATCTCCAAGTTTATGGTTTGCATTGGATAAAGATCAACCTAAATTTCATAGGGAATATGAGAAATTTGATAATAGGAACAAACTTGATAAGGCTATGGGATTGATTTCTTTACATGTTTTTGATAGTTTGTTATTTCATATTGAGGATTGTGGAACACCTAAGTAACTATGGGATAAGTACAAAGATCTTTTTAGAAAAGTTAGTGATTTTTGTGCTTTGCAAATAGAGGTAGAATTGACTTATCTTTCTCCTAATACATTTCCTTCTATTGAGGATTATTTGGTTGAGCTCAAAGCTTTGAGATCTCAACTGGCGGGTTGTGGGAAAGATAAATTTGATACTTGGAATGCATATTCTTGATTTTATCAAAGTTAAAAGAGCCATATGTAGTTTTTTCTTCTACCTTTTATTCCACTATGGATGCCTTAGGTTATGCATTCACTATGCCTTCTCTTGAGTTGTTTTGTGATCATCTGACTAGAAAGCATGCTAATCTTGTTGAGTTAGATGCACTTCCCAAGAGTCATGCATTGGTAGCTCAATCATCAAAAGGTAAAGGTAAGAAGTAACCTAAACCTAAGACAAAATTAAAATTAGTTAATGAGCCTCCCACCTCTTCCAAAGAAAACAAATCGAAGAAGGAGAAAATTACTCAGGCTTATTATAAGAAAACAAGGCATGATGAACATAATTGTTATAAAAAAATAGATTTATGAGTTGAAGCATCTTTTAAAAAAGAATACTATTCAAATGCTCGATTCTTCCTCTTATTCTTCTACATCTAAACAGTCAGGATCTTCTAAATAGACCATGCAGGCTTAGCTAATGGGGAACTAAAAAAAGGTAAATCCCTTTGTGTAGGTACAAGTTCTAGATTAGGTAAATGACTTCTTGATTCTGGAGCCTCTCATCATATGGTTTCATCTCAATCTATGTTCTCTACTTTTGAACCTTGTGATACACCACCTATTTTGATGGGAAACAACACATATATGAATGTAATTGGGAATGGAACTATTGATATTGGTGAAGGTACTTTCAATGATGTACTTTGTGTGCCTTCTTTGTCCAATAATCTTCTTTCCATATATTAGATTACTCATAGTGGTGTAGGGAAGATTGTGGAGTTCACACGTGATTTAGTTATTATCAGAGAGTTGGAGAGCATAGAGATTATTACTATAGGGGTGGTTGATCATGCATCTCATTTATACACCTTTTTTTGGTTTTTCTCTCAATGATGATTCAAATCATTTGGTTGATATTCAAACTCCTTGTGGGTGATCCCACAATACTATGTCCCACTTTTTGGCCAAAGTAGGACATTCAAATCAACATTTTAAACCAAATTTTCACTTTCTGACACCTATAATAACTAAATTATTAAAAGAATTTGAAGATGATATGAACTAGTGATTTTTGAGATTTTATGAAATGTTTTTTTTTTAATTTTAAGAAATAATTTGAGAATTTTATTAGGTAACTTTTAATAAATTATTTTTTATAGTTAAATTTTTTTTTTTAAAGTTATGTTTATACCATACATCATAACTTTTTTTATAGAAAAGGATAAAATTATAAAAAAATTAAACATAGAATTGTAACACCAATACCTAGTGTGCAGATATTTTCCCTAATTTTTTGTTGCATATTATTTTTTTATTAATTTTTGAATGAGATTAATTATAATTTAGACATAGGTTTATACCATACAACATAACTTTTTTTTGTATGCATCCAAATTAAATTTATTTATTTTGTTGAAACAAGGACATCAATACCTAGTGTCCAAATTTTTTTCAGATTTCTTTTCTCTATTTTTTATTTTTCCATGTGTGGAATAGAGACCTTGATGTTCGGTGAAAAACCTATGTTCACTAGAAAATTAAAAATAAATATAATAATCAAATAAATATAATTCAAAAACATACTTTTTGGAAATCTTATACTAAGGGCTACATACTTATAAAATAGAATTTCTAAATGACTTCATTTGATCCCCCAAAAGGTGAAGCAAAATTGTTTTTTTGTCAGCATTTTGATAGGTGCAGAGAAGACTCCATCGAGGTTTTGATTTAAGACTAGGGGGTTCTTTCTAAGGGGGTTTTATCTAACCCCCTTCAATTAAACCCCTTTAGATGGAATCCCTGAAGGCTTAAACCATTATTTTTTCTAAAAAAATATGTGATTTCAGATAAAATTAGGATGTCCCAAGTTTGGGAAATAGTATTGTGGGATCACCTTTGTGTGAATCATATTTTTGAGGAGAAGTTTTGGGTACTTGAACCTTGGTATTATTTCATCCTCTTAGGTTTTTGAGACTTGTGCTATGCTTCTATCTCCTTCTCTTCTTGCTTCTTCAAAGTTCAGTGAATTTATTGTCTTTCAAATGCAACTTTGTGGCATGAGTACTTGATAGGCATTTAAATTTTTTTTGGAAGTCCCATCTTGCAAATTTAAAGGACACCTTTGAGGGTTATCTCTCCTTTTTGATGATAGTTATAGCATGGATGTTGTCACACCATCTTTATGCGGGTACAAAAAGTTGGGGGGTTAAAAAGTGGACAACTTTTAAAAAAAAATTAAGCCATAACGCGAGCGCATTATAATGTGCTCACATTATAACGCACTCGCATTATGGCTTGGTGATGCCAAGCCTAAGGCTTGGAAACACCAAGCCATAACGCACTCATGCTATAATGCGAGCACGTTATGCTCTGCTATTTAAAAAAAATTGCATTTCATTTCATTACATTTCACAAGAAAACCCTAATCCCTTATCCCTAAACCCTAAACCCTATCGCTAAACCCTCAACACTATACCTCAAACCCTAATCCCTCAACCCTAAACCCTAATCCCTTATCCCTAAACCTTAAACCCTATCCCTAAAGCCTCAACCCTCAACCCTTAAACCTTAAATCCTAAACCCTATCTCTAAACCCTCAACACTCAACACTATACCTCAAATCCTAATCCCTCAACCCTAAACCCTATCCCTAAATCCTCAACCCTCAACACTATACCTCAAACCCTAATACCTCAACCCTAAATCCTAATACCTCAACCCTAAACCCTAAACCCTTATCCCTAAACCCTAAACCCTATCCCTAAATCCTCAACCCTCAACCCTTAAACTTTAAATCCTAAACCATATCCCTAAACCCTCAACCCTCAACACTATACCTCAAACCCTAATCCCTCAATCCTAAACCCTAATCCCTTAACCCTCAACCCTAAACCCTATCCCTAAAGCCTTAACGCTTAACACTTAAACCTTAAATCCTAAACCCTATCCCTAAACCCTCAACCCTCAACACTATACCTAAAACCCTAATAACTCAACCCTAAACCCTATCCCTAAACCATCAACCCTCAACACTATACCTCAAACCCTAATCCATCAACCCTAAACCCTAATCCCTTGACCCTAAAACCTAATTCCTTATCCCTAAACCCTATCCCTAAAGCCTCAACCCTCAACCCTTAAACCTTAAATCCTAAACAATATCCCTAAACCCTCAACCCTTAACACTATACCTCAAAACCTAATCCCTCAACCCTAAACTCTAATCCCTCAACCCTAAACCCTAAACCCTATCCCTAAAGCCTCAACCCTCAACCCTTAAACCTTTAATCCTAAACCATATCCCCAAACCCTCAACCCTCAACACTATACCTCAAAACCTAATCCCTCAAACCTAAACCCTAATCCCTTGACCCTAAACCCTAATCTCTTATCCCTAAAAATGAACCCTATCCCTAAAGCCTCAACCCTTAAACCTTAAATCATAAACCCTATCCCTAATCCCTCTACCCTTAACACTATGCCTCAAACCGTAATCCCTCAACCCTAAACCCTAATCCGTCAACCCTAAACATTAAACAATATCCCTAAAGCCTCAACCCTAAACCCTTAAACCTTAAATCCTGAACCCTATTCATAAACCCTCAACCCTCAACACTATACCTCAAACCCTAATCCCTCAACCCTAAACCCTATCCCTAAATCATCAACCCTAAACACTATACCTCAAACCCTAATCCCTCAACCCTAAACCCTAATCCCTAAACCCTAAATCCTAATCCCTTATCCCTAAACCCTAAACCCTATACCTAGAGCCTCAACCATCAACCCTTAAACCTTAAAACCTAAACCCTATCTTTAAACCCTCAACCCTCAACACTATACCTCAAACCCTAATGCCTCAACCCTAAACCCTAATCCCTTATCCCTAAACCCTAAACCCTATCGCTAAACCTCAAACCTCAACACTATACCTCAAACGCTAATTCCTCAACCCTAAACTGTAATCCCTCAACCCTAAACCCTAATCCCTTATCCCTAAACCTTAAACCCTATCCATAAAGCCTCAACCCTCAATCCTTAAACCTTAAACCCTAAACGTTATCCCTAAACCCTCAACCCTCAACACTATACCTCAAACCATAATCCCTCAACCCTAAACCCTATCCCTAAATCCTCACCCCTCAACACTATACCTAAAACCCTAATCCCTCAACCCTAAACCCTAAACCCTAATCCCTTAACCCTAAACCCTTATCCCTTATCCCTAAACCCTAAACCCTATCCCTAAAGCCTAACCCTCAACCCTTAAATCCTAAACCCCCCTAAACCCTCAACACTATACCTCAAACCTTAATCCCTAAACCCTAAAGCCTAATCCATCAACCCTAAACCCTAATCCCTCAACCCTAAACCCTAAACCCTAAAGCCTATCCCTAAAGCCTCAACCCTCAACACTTAAACCTTAAATCCTAAACCCTATCCCTAAACCCTCAACCCTCAACACTATACCTCAAACCCTAATCCCTCAACCCTAAACCCCATCCTTAGACCCTCAACCCTACAAGTATACCTCAAACCCTAATCCCTCAACCCAAAACCCTAATCCCTTGACCCAAAACCCTAATCCCTTATCCCTTATCCCTAAACCCTATCCCTAAAGCCTCAAGCCTCAACCCTTAAACATTAAATCCTAAACCCTATCCCTAAACCCTCAACCCTCAACACTATACCTAAAACCCTAATCCCTCAACCCTAAACTCTAATCCCTCAACCCTAAACCATAAACCTTATCCCTAAAGCCTCAACACTTAAAACTTAACTCCTAAACCCTATCCTTAAACCCTCAACCCTCAACACTATACCTCAAACCCTAATCCCTCAACCCTAAACCCTACCCCTAAATCTGCAACCCTCAACATTATACCTAAAACCCTAATCCCTCAACCCTAAACCCTAATACCTCGACCCTAAACCCTAATACCTTATCCCTACACCCTAAACCCCATCCCTAAAGCCTCAACCCTCAACCCTTAAAACTTAAATCCTAAACCCTATCCCTAAACACTCAAACCTTAACACTATACCTCAAACCCTAATCCATCAACCCTGAACCCTAATCCCTCAACCCTAAACCATAATCCCTCAAACCTAAACCCTAAACCGTATCCCTAAAGCCTCAACCCTCAACCCTTAAACCTTAAATCCTAAACCCTCAACCCTCAACACTATACCTCAAACCCTAATCCCTCAACCCTAAACCCTGTACCTAAATCCTCAACCCTCAACACTATACCTCAAACCCTAATCGCTCAACCCTCTACCCTAATCCCTCAACCCTAAACCCTAATCCCTTATCCCTAAACCCTAAACCCTATCCCTAAAGCCTCAACCCTTAACCCTTAAACCTTAAATCCTAAACCCTTAACCCTCAACACTATACCTCAAAACCTAATCCCTCAACCCTAAACCCTATCCCTAAAGCCTCAACCCTCAACCCTTAAACCTTAAACCTAAACCCTATCCCTCAACCCTCAACCAGCAACACTATACCTCAAACCCTAATCACTTAATCCTAAACCCTAATTCCTCAACCCTAAACCCTAATCCCTCAACCCTTAACCCTAATCCCTCAACTCTAAACCCTAAACCCTAAACCCTATCCCTAAAGCCTCAATTCTCAACACTTAAACCTTAAATCCTAAACCCTATCCCTAAACCCTTAACACTCAACACTATACGTGAAACCCTAATCCCTCAACCCTAAACCCTACCCGTAAACCCTCAGCCCACAACACTATACCCTAAACCCTAAACCCTAAACCCTAATACCTCAAACCCTAATCCCTCAACCCTAAACCCTAATCCCTCAACCCTAAACCTTAAACCCTATCCTGAAAGCCTCAACCCTTAACCCTTAAACCTTAAATCCTAAACCCTATCCCTAAATCCTCAACCCTCAACACTATACCTCAAACCCTAATCCCTCAACCCTAAACCCTAATCCCTTATCCCTAAACCCTAAACCCTATCTCTAAAGCCTCAACCCTTAACCCTTAAACCTTAAATCCTAAAACCTATCCCTCAACCATCAACACTTTACCTGAAACCCTAATCCATCAACCCTAAACCCTAATCCCTCAACCCTAAACCCTAAACCTTAAACTCTAAACCCTATCCCTAAAGCCTCAACCCTTGACACTTAAACCTTAAACCCTAAACCCTATCCCTAAACCCTCAACCCTCAACACTATACCTCAAACCCTAATCCCTCAACTCTAAACCCTATCCCTAAACCGTCAACCCAACACTATAACTAAAACCCTAATCCCTTAATTGTAAACCTTAATCCCTTGACCCTAAACCCTAATCCCTTATCCCTTATCCCTAAACCCTATCCATAAAGCCTCAACCCTCAACCCTTAAACCTTAAATCCTAAACCCTATCCCTAAACCCTGAACCCTTAACACTATACCTAAAACCCTAATCCCTCAACCCTTAACCCTTAATCCTATCCCTAAAGCCTCAAACCTCAACCCTTAAACCTTAAATCCTAAACCTTATCTCTAAACCCTCAACCCTCACCACTATACCTCAAACCCTAATCCCTCAACCCTAAAACCTATCTCTAAATCCTCAACCCTCAGCACTATACCTCAAACCCTTATCCATCAAACCTAAACCCTAGTCCCTCAACCCTAAACCCTAATCGCTTAACCCTAAACCCTAAACCCTATCCCTAAAGTGTCAACCCTCAACCATTCAACCTTAAATCCTAAACCCTATCCCTAAACCCTCAACCCTCAACACTATACCTCAATTCCTAATCGCTAAACCCTAAACCCTAATCCCTTAACCCTAAATCCTAATCCATATCCCTAAAGCCTCAACCCTTAACCCTTAAACCTTAAATCCTAAACCCTATTCCTAAACCCTCAACGCTCAACACTATACCTAAAACCCTAATCCCTCAACCCTAAACCCTATCCCTAAATTATGAACCATCATCACTATACCTCAAACCCTAATCCCTCAACCCTAAACCATATTCCTAAAGCCTCAACCCTCAACCCTTTATCTTTAAATCCTAAACCCTCAACCATCAACACTATACCTCAAACCCTAATCCCTCAACCCTAAAACCTAATAACTCAACCCCAAACCCTAATCCCTTATCCCTAAACCCTAAACCCTATCCCTAAACCCCAAACCCTATCCCAAAAGCATTAACCTTCAACACTATACCTCAAACCCTAATCCCTCAACCCTAAACCCTATTCCCTCAACCCCAAACCCTAATCCTTTATCCCTAAACCTTAAAGCCTATCCCTAAAGGCTCAACCCTCAACCCTTAAACCTTAAATCCTAAAACCTATCCCTAAACCCTCTACCCTCAACACTATACATCAAACCCTAATCCCTCAACCCTAAACCCTAAATCGTAATCCCTTATCCCTAAACCCTAAGCCCTATCCCTAAAGCCTCAACCCTCAACCCTTAAACCTTAAATCCAAAACCCTATCCCTGAACCCTCAACCCTCAACAATATGCCTCAAACCCTAATCCCTCAACCCTAAACCCTAAACCCTATCCCTAAAGCCTCAACCCTTAATACTTAAACCTTAAATCCTAAACCCTATCCCTAAATCATCAACCCTCAACACTATACCTCAAACTCTAATCCCTCAACCCTAAACCCTATCCCTAAACCCTCAACCCTCAACACTATACCTCAAACTCTAATACCTCAAACTCTAATACCTCAATCCTAAACCCTAACCTCTTATCCCTAAACCCTAAACCCTATCCCTAAGGTCTCAACCCTCAACCCTTAAACCTTAAATCCTTAATCCTATCCCTAAACCCTCAATCCTCCATAATATACCTTAAACCCTAATCCCTCAACCCTAAATTGTAATCTCTCAACCCTAAACTCTAATCCCTTAACCCTAAACTCTAAACCCTATCCCTAAAGCTTCAACCCTCAACCCTTAACCCTTAAATCATAAACCCTATGCCTAAATTGTCAACCCTCAACACTATACCTTAAGCCCTAATCCCTTATCCCTAAACCCTAATCCCTATCCCTAAAGCCTCAACCCTCAAGGTCCTTAAACCTTAAATCCTAAACCCTATCCCTAACCCCTCAACCCTGAACACTATACCTCAAACCCTAATCCCTCAACCCTAAACCCTAATCCCTAAACTCTAAACCCTAATCCCTTATCCCTAAACCTAAACACTTTCCCTAAACCCTCAACCCATAAACTTTAAATCCTAAACCCTATCACTAAACCCTTAACCCTCAACATTAGACCCAAAACCCTAATCCCTCAATCCTAAACCCTATCCCTAAACCATTAACCCTCAACACTATACCTCAAACCCTAATCCATCAACCCTAAACCATAATCCCTCGACCCTAAAACCTAATTCCTTATCCCTAAACCCTATCCCTAAAGCCTCAACCCTCAACCCTTAAACCTTAAATCCTAAACAATATCCCTAAACCCTCAACCCTTAACACTATACCTCAAACTCTAATCCCTCAACCCTAAACTCTAATCCCTCAACCCTAAAACCTAAACCCTATCCCTAAAGCCTCAACCCTCAACTCTTAAACCTTTAATCCTAAACTATATCCCCAAACCCTCAACACTCAACACTATACCTCAAAACCTAGTCCCTCAAACCTAAACCCTAATCCCTTGACCCTAAACCCTAATCCCTTATCCCTAAACGCCGATCCCTATCCCTAAAGCCTCAACCCTCAACCCTTAAACCTTAAATCATAAACCCTATCCCTAAATCCTATCCCTAAACCCTCTACCCTTAGCACTATACCTCAAACCCTAAACCCTTAACCCTCAACCCTAAACATTAAACCCTATCCCTAAAGCCTCAACCCTCAACCCTTAAACCTTAAATCTTGGACCCTATTCCTAAATTCTCAACCCTCAACACTATACCTCAAACCCTAATCCCTCAACCCTAAACCCTATCCCTAAATCATCAACCCTCAACACTATACCTCAAACCCTAATCCCTCAAACCTAAACCCTAATCCCTCAACCCTAAATCCTAATCCCTTATCCCTAAACCCTAAACCCTATACCTAAAGCCTCAACCCTCAACCCTTAATCCTTAAATCCTAAACCCTATCCTTAAATCCTAAATCCTATCCTTAAACCCTCAACCCTCAACACTATACCTCAAACCCTAATCCATCAACCCTAAGTCCTAATCCCTCAATCCTAAACCCTAATCCCTTATCCCTAAACCCTAAACCCTATCGCTAAACCCTCAAACCTCAACACTATACCTCAAACCCTAGTCCATCAACCCTAAACCCTAATCCCTCAACCCTCAACCCTAATCCCTTATCCCTAAACCTTAAACCCTATCCCTAAAGCCTCAACCCTCAACCCTTAAACCTTAAACCCTAAACCCTAAACCCTATCCCTAAACCCTCAACTCTCAACACTATACCTCAAACCATAATCCCTCAACCCTCAACCCTATCCCTAAATCCTCACCCCTCAACACTATACCTAAAACCCTAATCCCTCAACCCTAAACCCTAAACCCTAATCCCTCAACCCTAAACCCTTATCCCTTATCCCTAAACCCTAAACCCTATCTCCTAAACCCTCAACCCTTAAACCTTAAATCATAAACCCTCCTAAACACTCAACCCTCAACACTATAACTCAAACCCTAATCCCTAAACCCTAAACCTTAATCCATCAACCCTAAACACTAATCCCTCAACCCTAAACCCTAAACCCTATCCCTAAGGCCTCAACCCTCAACACTTAAACCTTAAATGCTAAACCATATCCCTAAACCCTTAACCCTCAACACTATACCTCAAAACCTAATCCCTCAACCCTAAATCCCATCCCTAGACCCTCAACCCTACCAGTATACCTCAAACCCTAATCCCTCAACCCTAGACCCTAATCCCTTGAACCTAAACCCTAATCCATTATCCCTTATCCCTAAACCCTATCCCTAAAGCCTCAACCCTCAACCCTTAAACCTTAAATACTAAACACTATCCCTAAACCCTCAACCCTCAACACTATACCTTAAACCCTAATTCCTCAACCCTAAACTCTAATCCCTCAACCCTAAACCCTAAACCTTATCCCTAAAGCCTCAACCCTTAAATCTTAACTCCTAAACCCTCAACCGTCAACACTATACCTCAAACCCTAATCCCTCAACCCTAATCCCTATCCCTAAATCCTCAATCCTCAACACTATACCTCAAACCCTAATCCCTCAACCCTAAACCCTAATACCTCAACCCTAAACCCTAATCCCTTATCCCTAAACCCTAAAACCTATCCCTAAAGCTTCAACCCTCAACTCTTAAACCTTAAATCCTAAACCCTATCCCTAAACACTCAAACCTTAACACTATACCTCAAACCCTAATCCATCAACCCTAAACCCTAATCCCTCAACCCTAAACCATAAACTGTATCCCTAAAGCCTCAACCCTCAACCCTTAAACCTTAAATCCTAAACCCTCAACCCTCAACAAACACTATACCTCAAACCGTAATTCTTCAACCCTAAACCCTGTCCCTAAATCCTCAACCCTTAATACTATACCTCAAACCCTAATCCCTCAACCCTAAACCCTAATCCCTCAACCCTCAACCCTAATCCCTATCCCTAAAGCCTCAACCCTTTACCCTTAAACCTTAAATCCTAAACCCTCAACCCTCAACACTATACCTCAAAACCTAATCCCTCAACCCTAAACCCTAATTCCTCAACCCTATACCCTAATCCCTTATCCCTAAACCCTAAACCCTATCCCTAAAGCCTCAACCCTCAACCCTTAAACCTTAAATACTAAACCCTATCCATCAACTCTCAACCCTCAACACTATACCTCAAACCCTAATCCCTCAATCCTAAACCCTAATCCCTCAACCTTAAACCCTAATCCCTCAACCCTAAACCCTAAACCCTATCCCTAAAGCCTTAACGCTCAACACTTAAACCTTAAATCCTAAACCCTATCCCTAAACCCTCAACCCTCAATAGTATACCTCAAACCCTAATCCCTCAACCCTAAACCCTCAAACCTCAACCCTCAACACTATACCTGAAACCCTATACCCTCAACCCTAAACCCTAATCCCTCGACCCTAAACCCTAATCCCTTATCCCTAAACCCTAAACCCTATCTCTAAATCCTCAACCCTCAACCCTTAAACCTTAAATCATAAACCCTACCCCTAAATGCCCAACCCTCAATACTATACGTCAAACCCTAATCCTTCATCCCTAAACCCTAATACCTCAACCCTAAACCCTAATCCCTTATCCCTTAACCCTAAACCTTATCGCTAATCCCTCAAACCTCAACTCTATACCTCAAACCCTAATCTGTGAACCCTAAACCCTAATCCCTCAACCCTAAACCCTAATCCCTAAACCTTAAACCCTATCGCTAAAGCCTCAACCTTTAACCCTTAAACCTTAAATCCTAAACCCCATCCCTATATCCTTAACCCTCAACACTATACATCAAACCCTAATCTCATAACCCTAAACCCTAATCCCTAAACCCTAAACCCTAATCCCTTGTCCCTAAACCCTAAACCCTATCCCTAAAGCCTCAACCCTTAACCCTTAAACCGTAAATCCTAAACCCTATCCCTAAACCCTTAACCCTCAACACTATACGTCAAACCCTAAACCCTAATCCCTCAACCCTAAACCCTAATCCCTAATCCCTAAACCCTAAACCTTAAAACCTATCCCTAAAGCCTCAACCCTTGACACTTAAACCTTAAATCCTAAACCCTATCCCTAAACCCTCAACCCTCAACAGTATACCTCAAACCCTAATCCCCCAACCCTAAACCCTATCCCTAAACCGTCAACCCTCAAAACTATACCTAAAACCCTAATCCCTCATCTGTAAACCCTAATCCCTCATATGTAAACCCTAATCCCTTATCCTTTATCCCTAAACCCTATCCCTAAAGCCTCGACCATCAACCCTTAAACCTTAAATCCTAAACCCTGAACCCTTAACACTATACATAAAACCCTAATCCCTCAACCCTAAACCCTAAACCCTTAATCCTATCCCTAAAGCCTCAAACCTCAACCCTTAAACCTTAAATCCTAAACCTTATCCCTAAACCCTCAACCCTCAACACTATACCTCAAACCCTAATCCCTCAACCCTAAACCCTATCCCTAAATCCTCAACCCTCAGCACTATTCCTCAAACCGTTATCCATCAACCCTAAACCCTAATCCCTCAATGCTAAACCCTAATCCCTTAACCCTAAACCCTAAACCCTATCCCTAATGTGTCAACCCTCAACCATTAAACCTTAAATCCTAAACCCTATCCCTAAACCCTCAACCCTTAACACTATACCTCAATTCGTAATCCCTCAACCCTAAATCCTAATCCATATCCCTAAAGCCTCAACCCTTAACCCTTAAACCTAAAATCCTAAACCCTATTCCTAAACCGTAAACCCTCAACACTATACCTCAAACCCTAATCCCTCAACCCTAAACCCTAATCCCTCAACCCTAAACTGAATTCCTAAAGCCTCAACCCTCAACCCTTAAACCCCTAAATCCTAAACCCTCAACTCTAAACACTATACCTCAAACCCTAATCCCTCAACCCTAAAACCTAATACCTCAACCCTAAACCCTAATACCTTATCCCTAAACCCTAAACCCTATCCCTAAACCCTCAACCCTTCAACACTATACCTCAAACCCTAATCTGTCAACCCTAAACCCGATTCCCTTAACCCCAAACCCTAATCCATTATCCCTAAACCTTAAACCCTATCCCTAAAGCCTCAACCCTCAACCCTTAAACCTTAAATCCTAAACCCTATCCCTAAACCCTCAACCCTCAACACTATACCGCAAACCCTAATCCCTCAACCCTACACCCTAATCCCTCAACCCTAAACCGTAATCCCTTATCCCTAAACCCTAAACCCTATCCCTAAAGCCTCAAGCCTCAACCCTTAAACCTTAAATCCTAAACCTTATCCATGAACCCTCAACCCCCAACACTATACCTCAAACCCTAATCCCTCAACCCTAAACCCTAAACCCTATCCGTAAAGCCTCAACCCTTTAGACTTAAACCTTAAATCCTAAACCATATCCCTAAACCCTCAACCCTCAACACTATACGTCAAACTCTAATCCCTCAACCGTAAACCCTATCCCTAAACCCTCAACCCTCAACACTATACCTCAAACCCTAATACCTCAAACTCTAATCCCTCAACCTTAAACCCTAATATCTTATCCCTAAACCCTAAACCCTATCCCTAAAGTTTCAAGCCTCAACCCTTAAACCTTAAATCCTAAATCCTATCCCTAAACCCTCAACCCTCCATAATATACCTTAAACCCTAATCCCTCAACCCTAAACCCTAATCCCTCAACCCTAAACCCTAATCCCTTAACCCTAAACTCTAAATCCTATCCCTAAAGCCTCAACCCTCAACCCTTAACCCTTAAATCATAAACCCTATGCCTAAACCGTAAACCCTCAACACTATACCTTAAGCCCTAATCCCTTATCCCTAAACCCTAATCCCTATCCCTAAAGCCTCAACCCTCAAGGTCCTTAAACCTTAAATTCTAAACCCTATCCCTAAACCCTCAACCCTCAACACTATACCTCAAACCCTAATCCCTAATCCATTAACCCTAAACCCTAATCCCTTATCCCTAAACCCTAAACCCTATCCCTAAAGCCTCAGCCCTCAACCCATAAACTTTAAATCATAAACCCTATCCCTAAACCCTCAACCCTCAACATTATACCCAAAACCCTAATCCCTCAACCCTAAACCCTAATCCCTTAACCCTAATCCATTATCCCTAATCCTAAACCCTATCCCTAAAGCATCAACCCTCAACCCTTAAACCTTAAATCCTTAACCCTATTCCGAAACCCTCAACCCTCGACACTATACCTTAAACCCTAATCCCTTATTCCTAAAGCCTAAATCCTTATCCCTAAAGCCTCAACTCTCAACCCTTAAACCTTAAATCCTAAACTCTATCCCTAAACCCTCAACTCTCAACACTATACCTTAAACCATAATCCCTTATCCCTAAACCCTAAACCCTATCCCTAAAGCCTTAACCCTCAACCCTTAGACTTTAAATGCTAAACCCTATTCCTAAACCCTCAACCCTAGACACTATACCTTAAACCCTAATCCCTTACCCCTAAAGCCTAAACCCTATCCCTAAAGGCTCAACCCTCAACCCTTAAACCTTAAATCCTAACCCTATCCCTAAACCCTCAACACTCAACACTATACCTTAAACCCTAATCCCTCAACCCTAAACTATAATCCCTCAACCCTAAAACTTTAAACCATCAACCCTTATCCACCCCTCTCCTCCCCTATCTCTCTCACCCATCTCTCCCCTATCTCTCAACCCTTATCCATCTAGGTCTCTTAATTATCCCTAAAGCCCCAACCCTCAACCCTTAAACCTTAAATCCTAAACCCTATCCTTAAACCCTCAACCCTCAACACTATACCTTAAACCCTAATCCCTTCACCCTTAACCCTAAATCCTATCCCTAGAGCCTCAACCCTCAACCCTTAAACCTTAAACCCTAAACCCTATCCGTAAACCCTCTACCCTCGACACTATACCTTAAACCCTAATCCCTTAACCCTCAACCTTAAAGCCTCAAGCCTCAATCCTAAAACCTTCAAACCTAAACCCTATCTCTAATCCCTCTACCCTTGACACTGTGCCTTAAACCCTAATCCCTCAACCCTTAAACCCTTAATACCTCAAACATTAAACCCTTAAACTCTCAACCCCTAGATACCCTTAAACCCTTAAACCTTTAACCCTTAAACCCTATACCATATACACTTAACCTTAGACACTCAATGTTGATCATTATCCCTCAACCTTCAATCCTCTACCCTATACCCTATACCCTCAACCCTCATCCATATGCCTTATACCCTCAACCTTAAACCCTAAACCCTATATCTTAGACACTCAACCTTGAACATTATCCCTCAACTATAAACTCTCAACCCTATACCCTCAACCATATACTTAAGCCCTAATACCTCAATCCTCAACCCTATACCTTAAACCCTAAAGCCTACACCCACAAACCCTCATCCCTATACCCTATAACCTTAGCCTTATACCCTAAACCATGAATATTGTGCCTCAACCCTATACTTAAAACCTAAACCATACACTCTCAAGCCAAGTCACCCTATGCCTTATATACCCTAAATCCATATCGTAAACCCTAAACCCAATATCCTAAACCCTAATCCCCATGCCTTACACACTTAATCTTATACACTCAACAAGCTGAATATTATCCCTCAACTATAACCCTCTACCCTCTACCCTCTACCCTCTACCTATTACTTAAGCCCTAATCCCTTAACCCTCAACCCTATACCTTAAACCCTAAACCCAAAAAACTCAACTCTGAACCCTAAAATCTATATGGGCTTAGGTCCTTATATACCCTAAACCCAAAACCCTTACATACATACATACAAATATACATACATACATACATGTACATACTTGATGTACATATAGGCATACATACATACAAACATGCATACATATATACATACATACAAGCATGCATACATGTACATACATACATACAACCATACATACATACATACAAGGATACATATATACATACATCAAACATACTTAAGAAACTTGAACAAAATCATTCAAAGGGAGACATAATACGACCACGTTATAATGCGCTCGTGTTATGTGAAACTGGGCAAACATTGGGCAAACTTGCAAAAAAGAAAAAAATGCAAAACATAATGCGAGCGCGTTATATTTTGCTTTGGGAATCCCAAGCCTTAGGCTTGGGATTAAGGCTTGGAGTGCCTTCCCAATGTCCAAAGACGTGTTTTTGCATATTCTACAGGATTTCACATAATTTCATTCGTGTTAACCTTCAGATTTGCATGTGTTTCAAGGTCGAACAAATCGAACACCTAGGTAATGTTAGGCTTTCTCTTAGCTATTTAACGATGTAATTTTTTTCACATTTTGACAATGTTAAGCCTTTCATCTTTAATTTCTTTTGTTTGTGTGTCTATTTTTGGGCAAAAACCAGTGTTTGGTCTTTTTTTCATTATAAATTAACCATTCATTGAAATTTCAAATAAATTACATTTTTATAAACTAGATTCCATTCTACACATATTAAAAAAAAATTCAATTAGTTTTCAAAATTTATAGGGGTAGCACAGCCAAAATTATGTTTTTTATGATGTGTCCACTTTAAAAATTAGTAAAAAATCAAATATTCGTTAAACATTATTAGAAAAATCGGGCATAAACTACATGATGTTAGCTAATTTCTCACTGAAGTGATTTTAAAAATACCAAAAAAAAGTTAACCTTTTGAGGGAGCCACAAAACACACTATGTTATGTTTTTTGACAGAAACAACACCAATTTCTATGGCTCCCTTTTTTGAACCCCTTAATCTATACCATTTTAAAAAAAAATTTAATAGTTTAGAAAGTAGACTTGGATCACTACGAATATTGTTTTTGTTGCATCTTAAAATTTTGAGTGTAACTATGCTCAATTTCTCATCCAAGGTCAGTATTTCCCGATTTAAAAAAAAAAGTGGCCACTTAAGACCCCTTTTTGTCCCCCCATCTTCCTACACTTACCCCTTTGTCTTTGGAGATTGATCATGATATTGAGTTTTCCTATTGTCTTGGATTGTCACATTCTTTTATTAGGCATGGTATTCTTAATTTTGTGGCATCTCTTGGTTGTGACATGTGGACATTTGCGTAGTTTTTAGAGGCATCATACTTCATGAGACTTCTTCCCTCATCTCTTGTTTTAGAGTTGGACATTCTTTTACACACACCAGTGGATTGGTTTCTTCCCAAAAGGAGAAATGTTGTTTTCCAGTTTTGGATTCTCTTTGGTATTCTTCTTTTAGCATACACCATTAGCACAAGAGCTACTTCATTATAGGGGGATATCTAGTCTCATTCTTTCCCTCTTATGGTGATGCTATTGATTGTATATTTGTGATGGGTGTAGTAATTGGGGGGTCTCGGTGTTGAGTCCTGTAATGTTCCATTTCTGGCGCATTGATTATTGTGTGCATTATCCTTGTTCGTATTCTTGTGAAGGCTACCCAGCATGTTGGAAGAACTCCAAAGTTCTTGGAGTGGTCGTGGTTCTATCTATAGAGCAGTTGTGTGTGTCTCCAGTCTTCATTTCATCAAGAATTGGTTGAAGTTATTTATCAATGCATTTCTAGTGCTTATTTTGGCTTGGGACTATTATTCTGATAATTAATTAATATTTCACTAAGGTTGCCTAAGGTTATATTTAATTATTGCAACTTAGTGTAATATTAATTATAAAAGTGGGTTTCCTTCTAGAAAATGGATTAATTCTCTTTGGCTTTGAGCTCAGGTGGTGTTCAGGATTGTAGTGATGTTCTTTGATGTTTGATCGGGTTCCTAATTTGCTCTCTAAGATTCTTGGAGAAGTCGTCTATTTTTAGAAAGTCACCCAGAAGGCATCATTCATCTTCCCAAACATCATGGAGTATGTTGGTATGCTTAATTTTGCAGTTTGGTGATATTTGGGATTTCTCGTAAAACAAGTTGATTTAATGAGCTAAACAATTAATTACTGCACTTAAGTTAAAAAGGTTGGGAAATGTTCATTTAACACTTAAGTGTTATAGCTTGTTGGAAAGGGGATGAAAAGCTCTAAATCATGGATGCATCATATTGGGGCCTTGTGAATCAAATATTTCCTTTATTTTGATAAAGGGGTCTTTTGAGCTAAAGGGAGCTTTTAATTAAAAAGGTGACTTTAAGTTGTGCACACATAATGAATTTTTTTTATACTTTTGAGAAGAAATATGAAGGGATAGAGGAAATAATATTTTATTTCCCTCAAAAAGTTATAAAAGGAAGAGATGGGCTCATTGTTTGGGATGCTTTGGATTTGTATTGTTATTCTGCCAGATTGAACTTGAGTGTTCTTCCATGTTCTCTTGAGGCCGAAAACCCTCTTATGGAATGCTCTTGAGGATGAAAACCCTCTTGAGGTTTGGTGTGATTTTATACAGAAGTCACCATTGTGCTGAAGGTGGATTGGGAGCAAGCTCATATAGAGTTTTCCATGGAGCTGAATGGAGTTGGTAAATATTTTGTAGTTTTTGTTGATGGTGTTTCAGTTGAATGTAATTGTAAAAAATCATAGAAGATTTTGGGTATTGTTTGGGAGCAATTTATTGGGCTTTGTGAAGTTTCCTTGGCTAGCCATACTTTTCCATGGCTGTACCAGCAAGGAAGTTGATCAAGATTTTTAGTGTGATTTGATTCTTGTTTGTACCTTAAAAACATTTGGTAATTTTTCCCTTGTGCTAGCGCCTCATTTCCAAAAGATTTTAGAGTGCTTTGAGTTGTGTTGAATGATGTGTGAAGGGATCTGTACCTAGCAGGTCCGTACTTTTCAGAAGTACGTTTTAGACTATGTTTTTTATGAGGGGTAAGTGCAAAAAGATGGGGGGCCAAAAAGTGGCCAAATAGTTTTTTAAAAAAAAAATTATAACGCGCTCGCGTTATGGTTTGGTAATGACAAGCCTAAGTCTCGTCGAAATAAAACCATAACGCGCTCACGTTATAATGCGAGCGCGTTATGAAGTACTATAAATAAAAAAAAGTTTTGCATCTCATTTTATTTCTTTTTCTCCACAATTCCCGCAGTCTGCAAACCTTAGAAAGCGCGCTCACGTTTTGGATTCGTTAATTCAACACAAAAATCTTATCGATTCGTCGCCAAAATGTAGCCATGATGTCGAGCATGCCAAAGGAGTGAGTTTATTTATTTATTTGTTTGAATTTGTTTCTAAATAGGTAGGTTTGAGTTGATTTTTGATGTATATTTCGTTAATTGTTAGGAAATGTTAATGCACCTCCTCCTCCTCCTCAAAATCCACAAAATCCTGAGGAGGAAATACCTGCGGAACAACATCCTCCATCCATTCCTCGACATGCCACTGGAACACAAGAAAATATAATGGGGCAAATTGAAAACAACAAAAAGGAAATTGAAGATATAATTGCAAGGTTGAAAGATCCTTCCACTTCAACCTTGCATAGGTCCACGCTTGCCGAATCTCTTGAATCTATGTTATCAAATGTAGATTCAATTAGCAAGCAAATAACTAGTTGGATGGATAAGAAGAGAGAGTTTAGAGATTACTATGCAGACAAGTTGTCATACCAAGATGTGAAAAAATTACAAATTATAAAATTAGACTTGTGTTTGATTTTCACAAACCCACAAACAAATCAACCTCCACCCATTACATGCATGAGGTTCCCTATCCATTGGTGCAACAACCAAGCGATAAGGGACAATTTTGGGCAGAGGTGGTGGATGGTTTTTGACCATCCTCCATGCAATAATAATGAGGTCCCGCAATACTTTTTGAGGAAACTCTACTGCGAGTTTGTCCTCAATAAAGTGCCAAACTATTTTGATATGCGTGACTTCCAGGGTAGAGGTGGGGGGTCAGCACAAGATAGACCAGGGGCACATCTTGACCCACAATGGGTAGTGAGATGAGTAATCAACAGACCAGCCCATGAGCATGTTTCTATCCCTTCCATTGTGAAGGAAAGTGTTGAGGTCGATACACTATAGTCCATTAGTACCTTGACCCAGAGCATCATAGAGTATGTCGGTCCTGCAGCACAGAGTGGGTTGGGAGATAGTGCGAGGAGTAGGGTCCCACCCCATGCTTGTTAGGCTTGCGGCTCAACCTGCGGTTATGACCCCATGGATAGTCAAGACGTAGGTGCACAGGCTACATCTGCAACTGAGTAGATGGTGATGACAGATACCCTCTTGAGTCAGACTTTTAGCCTTGATACTCAGGTAAATATTAGCAAGTTTATTGAATTTAATTTATTAAATTTTATTTTTGAAATGCAAGATTAACTAATTTAGTTTGATGATTTTAATAAAATTTTAGGGTCATAGCGTCGATGTAGTTTTTAGTGGTTCTCCACCTACATTTTACACTAGATCATCTACTGTCGGGGTATGTAGCTAGTAAACAATTATAAATATTAGATGTGAATAGCATCGTTATATGAATGGTATTCTAATATCTGATTTTGGATGTTGAATAGGTTAATATTGGAGATTTCATGGCAAAACCTGCCAGCGGTGGTGGACTTCAAATTTTTACGGAGGTAATAAATAAATAGTTTCATGAATGAATTGTACTTACTAGATTTTTGTATGTGACTTGTGTGCTTTATTGTGTGTACTTCCATGTTTAGATGAACGTGTGTGTATGTTAGGAGCCATGATTTGCATCACTATTATAGTTTTTGTAATTGAATAATGTTGTTTTGTTTCCAGATGATGCAGGCTGCGGAGAGACCTCCCGATGTTCATAGGGCAATGGAGCACGGTGTGGCCTCTGCGATTCATAGCTCCATGGCATTGACAGGGGTATGAGGCAGATTAGTAAATTTCAATTTACATTCATTGTTATAGTTGTCTATTTTTGAAAAATCAAAAGATTATTGATTTGAAGTTTAATTTCTATTTGGATGGTTTCTATAGGACATGACATCACCACGGCCTATTCCTGCTACTGAGGCAAGTGAGGAGACAGATTATATGGTCGTGGTAAGTGATTATTTTGTTTAATGTTTCATTTTTTATAACATGTAATTTCTATATATTAATGTCTATACTTTTTATTGTAACAAGTAAAGATGCAGGAAGAACTAAATAGGAGGAGCAACCCTCGGGTTCGTAGTAGACGACCCACATGTGCGTCTCCATCCCCTAAAAGATCAAAGGCTGCCCGTGATCTATTCTCTTCACCAGCTAGAGGGGAATGACTTTTTATTGTGTTCCTTTGTTGTATGCCTATATGGCATTTGTGGACATATATTTTGTATTGTATATAGTTGACATTGTATGCCTATATGGCATTCTTGTAAGCCTATATGGCTATTTTGTATATATGTTATACTTATATCGACAAATATTGATGTATGCCTATATGGATATTTGGTTAATACAAATCTTTTTTATTGATGGCATCCATACTTGAATTATAAATCTACGTTTGAATGGATATTTTTAGATGGCTACTTCAAATATTTAAAGTCCAATTGTATTACATAGGATGTTTGTTGATCCAATAAGCTAGCTATTGTTATTCAAGTATCACCTAAACCTCATTTTGGAACTAAAAGATAAAAGTTATATTTAAAAAAAAAAAAAAATCATCATGTTGAACATAAAATATTAATATTCTTTATGAGTAGCATACAATGTCAGCTATATGCAATAAAAAAAATGAATCATCATGTTATTCTTTATGTTTGAGATCCTGAAAATGACTAAGTCTGGTAGCCTGATATCCTGAAACACTAGGATGAATATCCAAGTCATTAGAATGATTGCGCCTTGAGAAAAAGTCATTAAGATGAGCGCCTAAAGGAGACTTTCTTAAACATTCAAACATTGAGCAACAAGCATGAAGGGTTAAGACATAATTTGCAACTCATAAAGCCTCAAAAGGGCGCTCAACTTGGAGAGAACATTCATTTAAGACAAGGCACCTATTGACACCTATTCCACCATAAAAGTGCGCCTAAGGTGGAAGGAGAACAAGCCTCTAGTAAGTGAAGCACACCTATTGTCTAAACCACTTCATTATGGCACCCTAGCATGAGGAGGAGTATATAAGTCAATAGGAAATGGTGCCTATAATGCAAATGAAGGACTAAGTGGCATTTTCAATAAGCATCAATTCACCTTGAGCTTTTAATAAATACATCAAATTGAGCCCCATAAGCCTGGGCACCCTTTGCCTTTAAAAGAACCTTGTATCGATGTTAAGAGTTGGTCGTATCGGTGTATCGGTAGACCTTGGTTAGGCTTCACCGATAGTGGTCTGTCTTGCCAACGAGTGTGGTTCAAAGTCAAAGACATTAGTGTATCAGAAGATAATCCCATCAGCGCATCGAAAGAGCAGTTGGGAGCTTCGCCGATGAAGGGGGTCACACCGACAGTTGAAATCCATCGGTGTATCAGCCCAACGAGATTAGAGTTCACCGATGTTTGGAGTCTCATCGACGGGTGTGGTCTAAAGGTTGTCATTGGTGAGATCGGTGTGTTGGTAGAAGAGTTTTTGAGTGTGCCAATGGTATTAAGTCCTACCGATAGGCGAGGGACTTAGAGTCTTGTATCGGAGTGACAAAGACATCGGTGTGAAAGGATATAAAGTCACCGATAGCGGTTTGTCTGACTGATAAGAGTCAATGATGGGATGTTTGTTAGAAGTGAAATCAAACAGAGTCATGGTGGCATCGGCCTATCGGCTAATGAAATTTTAAGCTCGTCGATGGTATGTTGTCTCACCAATAGTGAGTTTGAAGGTTTAAAAGTTGATAATTCTATGCTTCCACTATGTGCTCTGCATCAGACACTCATCCCTACTACAGTCTAGCATTCTCTAGTTGTGTTCTCCCCTTTGTTTTTGTGAACGCCTCTGGAAGTAATGTTGAGTTACTTGTGATGTCCTTATTGACTGGTGTTGTTTTGGATTCATGTGTAGTCCTTGTTCCTTATAGTCTATTGTCTACCTGACTGTTTGTTGTAACTTATTGAACCACTATGATTTTGAATAGTTAGATTTAGAGGGCATTAGACACCAAAACTTCTTGACCTTTAATAACCCAACCTAGAATCAATAGATTTTTGTCCATCCCAACTATTCTAGTCAAGACAAAGCATGTTGATTCTCATTCAATCCAAAGTTCATTAACAGGATTATCTTATCATAATATTTAGGGAAATGACCACCTAGATGGACAATGATGTGATCTATCTATAAAGAACCTTGCAAGAAGTATAGGAGGCATGAGAATCCCTCCATGTTGTTTATCAAGTTGAACGATCTATGACACATCATGTATCATTAGAAAATATTCTCGAAGAGAAAGAAAGTGAAAATACTCAAAACAACCCATAACAAGGTGGAGAAGTTTAAAGGATGGAGGTTGCAACACTTTCCAACCTCATAGCCACACTAGTCTAATGGATTAGGATAATACTATCAAGCATCCACATAATAGTAGATAATCTAGGCACTCACTAGGAATAGATGCTCCATCACAAGGAAAGTGCGCCCACACTTGCAAGTGTTTTTCTTCAAGATCTAGGCGCCAGTTGAAGGTTGTAGTTGCCAAGAAGAGCGCCTAGCAAGAGGAAGTCTTTTGGAGTCTCCAAAACACATCAAACACTTGACTAACAACAAGATAACTTTTTCCCAAGTTAGGCACTTCAAGAGGGAAGTTAAAACATGAATAAGCACCAACTTGTCTAGGTGCAAACTCAAGCTTGTTGAGGATACACATGGCGCCCAACATTCCTTGGTGATTTCATGAACTTCAAATGCTCAGAACTGTTCAAGGAATGCCCAATGCCCCTTCTTGATGATAGGCACCAAAGTGAGGGTGGAATTGCGCCTTGATGGAATTAGGCGCTATCTAGAGTATGCTACTCCATAGAAATGCACCTTCTTGCTTAGGGTAATTCAAACACTCCAAGGTCTTCAGTGATCAATTCCCCAACTTATGAAATGTCCTCCTTCATTTTAAAACACATTGTAATGCTCCAGAGAGATGACTATACCTAGGCGTCAATCTGGGTTAGAAATGCCTCCAAAGTGCGCCTTCTCTTTTAGAATGCAAAACAAGGTCCAAAGGTGCTAATAAATTGAAGCGCTTCTTTGGAAAAGTCCCGGAGGTTAAGATGCGCCTTGTCTTAATGAGGTGCAACTCTTGGGTAAGAAAGCTTGTAAAGTGCACCTAACTTAGTGAAGAGGTTGATAACTTCTAAACCCTTCCTGGAACTTAGATTGCTTCAACTGAAGATTATCTTGCACCAATACATCACCAAACTTTCAATCACAAGATCAATTCAAACTTAGGTGCTCATTAAGAGTCTTTCTAATGTTGGCGCATCTGAGAGGTTGAACTGGCAAGAGATGGCGCCTAGCTTCCTAGACCTTGTTTCAATATGTTTGAGTTCCAAAGTTGACTCAATGGTATCAAGATGGCGCCATAGATTCTTTGGACTAGTTCCTTAGAGTTTCAAAAACATTCTGGCTCCTTAAAAATTCCTCCTACATGCTTGGGCGCCATTTCAAGGTCCTCAAACCATGATGTAGCATCTTATTGCTCTAGGCACCCATTCATGATTGTGCAACTTGAGATTAGCGCCTAGAGTGAATAGGCTTTCATGCTGACTTAATACATTGCCTCCTTCTAACGATTTTTGGGGCAGCAGAAAACCTTTTACCATAGGCAAATGTCTCAGAAATATAAAAAACTGAGAGAGGTTATTGTAGAGGCACTCTACATGATCGCGTTGCCTTAGACAGAATGTTTCTAAGTGACATAGTTTTTGAGTAACATCTCGTCAAAGATTGCTGCCTTTTTGCACTTTGGACTCTTCAGGGATATCGTCTGTACAATGTAGCTCAGACTATTTCGACATGTTTGGGTGAAAAATAAGACCATGCCTAGCGTAAATGTACCCATCCGGATGCGTTGGAACACTTAGTTTGGTCACATCAGGAGCAAGACAAAAGTTACACCCCTTTGCAACTTTACACTACCTCCTTCTGACGATTTTTGGGGCAGCATAAAACCTTTCACCACGGGTAAATGCCTTAGAGATATAAAAAACTGAGAGAGGTTATTGTAGAAAAAAACTGAGAGAGGTTATTGTAGAAGCACTCTACATGATCGCGTTGCCTCAGTCGGAATGTTTTTAAGTGACAGTTTTCGAGTAACATCTCATCAAAGATTGCTGCCTTTTTACACTTTGGACTCTTCAGGGATATCGTCGGTACAATGTAGCTGGACTGTTTCGATATGTTTGGGTGAAAAATAGGACCATGCCTAGCGTAAATGTACCCATCCCGATGCGTTGGAACAGTCAGTTTGGTCACATCAGGAGTAGGACGAAAGTTACACCCCTTTGCAACTTTACACTGCCTCCTTTTGATGATTTTTGGGGCAACAGAAAACCTTTCACCACGGGCAAATGCCTTAGAGATATAAAAAACTAAGAGAGGTTATTGTAGAAGCACTCTACGTGATCGCATTGCCTTAGATAGAATGTTTCTAAGTGACACAGTTTTTGAGTAACATCTCGTCAAATATTGCTACCTTTTTGCACTTTGGACTCTTTAGGGATATCGTCAGTACAATGTAGCTCGGACTGTTTCGACATGTTTGGGTGAAAAACAGGACCATGCCTAGCGTAAATGTACCCATCCAGACATGTTGGAATAGTCAATTTGGTCACATCAGGAGCAGGATGAAAGTTACATCCCTTTGCAACTTTACACTGCCTCCTTCTGATGATTTTTGGGGTAGCAGAAAACCTTTCACCACGGGCAAATTCCTTAGAGATATAAAAAACTGAGAGAGGTTATTGTAATTGACACAGTTTTTGAGTAACATCTCGTCAAAGATTGCTACCTTTTTGCACTTTGGACTCTTCATGGATATCGTCAGTACAATGTAGCTCAGATTGTTTTGACATGTTTGGGTGAAAAACAAGACTATGCCTAGCGTAAATGTACCATCCCGATGCATTGGAACAGTCAGTTTGGTCACATCAAGAGTAGGACACCAAAAATGCATAACATGATGATGTAAAAATGTGTATGTGTAAAAATGCAGGAGGAAATAAAAAAAGACAAATCTTACAAATTAATGTGCATACTTACAACTCAATGTAACATAACTTTACAAAATCAATGTGAATACTTACAAATTAATCCAATGAACCATCTAGGTCTGCTCTACTCTTTATTGTGTCAAGTATTGCTTCATGGTCAGACTCACGCACCTTCCACAAGATTTTGTTCAAAGGTCTAGCCCGATACTTTATCAAATGAACATTGGATGCCACGACAAGGTTCAAGTAATGAAGAATCTTTTGATGTGTGTCAAAGTCCTGAAATAGCCAAATATTAACACTCTTATGTGGGTACCTTCTAAGCCATGTTCCAGTAATAACCACTGAGCCTGTAGGGTATTCGATGTTTTCTCCATCTATAACAGGGGCCTCCAATTGCTCGCGTTATGTCAAACATGACAAACAATAGACTTGCAGAAAAGGCAAAATGCAAAGCAAAACATAATGCGAGCGTGTTATAACGTGCTCACGTTATGTCTTGCTTTGGGAATCCCAAGCCTTAGGCTTGGGATTTGCTTTGGATTTCCAACCCAAAGGCTTGGAGTGCCTTATGAACAGTCACATACGTGTTTTTCCATATTCTTCAAGATTTCACATAATTTTGTTTGTGCTAACCCTCAGATTTGCACGTGTTTCAAGGTCAAACAAATCAAACACCTAGGTAATGTTAGGCTTTCTCTTAGCTATTTGACGATGTAATTTTTTTCACATTTTAACAATGTTAAGCCTTTCATCTTTAATTTCTTTTGTTTGTGTGTCCGTTTTTGGGCAATAACCACTATTTGGTCTTTTTTTCATTGTAAATTAACTATTCATTCAAATTTCATAAAAATTACATATTTAGAAACTAGACTCCATTCTACAAATATTAAAAAAAGAAAAAAATGAATTTCAACTAGTTTTTAAAATATATAGGGGTAACATGGCCAAAATTCTATTTTTTAGGATGTGTCCACTTTGAAAATTAGTAAAAAATCAAATATTCATCAAAAAATTATCAAAAAAATCAGGCATAAACTACATCCTATTAGCTAATTTCTCACTGAAGCGATTTTAAAAATACAAAAAAAAGTTGACCTTTTGAGGGAGCCACAAAACATGTTATGTTATGTTTTTTTGACAGAAACAACACCAATTTCTGTTGCTCCCTCTTTTGAACCCCTTAATCTATGCCATTTTTTTAAAAAAATAGTAGTTTAGAAAGTAGACTCGGAGCTCTACAAACATTGTTTTGGTTGCATCTCCAAATTTTGAGTGTAACTCTGCTCAATTTCTCATCCAAGGCCAGTATTTCTTGATTTCAGAAAAAAAGTGGCCACTTAAGACCCCCTTTTGGCCCCCCATCTTCTTGCACTTACCCTGAGACTTTCTTTGGGGCAGTTGATGTTATCTTATTTATTGTTGTATGATAGACTTCATTTCAGTATTGATAGCTTTGTTTGAGCCAAGATTTGTGGTGACTAAAAAATCCTTGAGTCTAGGGCCATACGGCACATAAAGGGTTAGACTGGAATAAATGCAGATGTGATGATTAGTGGGCAGATTATAATTCTGAGGGTCTCTGTTGTTTGTAACTGTTATGATAATTGTCTGATGATAGATGGTATAAGTAGCCACATGGCCAGATGGATAGTTACAGTACTGCTGTTCGGGACTGAGAAGCTAGGATTATTTTTAGATTTATTCTTCATGGGACATAAGCACTGATGTTCAATTTGGTTATTCATTTTTGTGCAGTTCAAACTTCCTTCTTATGTAGGGTACATCATGATGATTGACATAAGACATTGATACATGGTGACTAATGTATTCCACTTGATTTAGCTATAGCTGATACTATTATTTCTTTTCATTTTATGTTGTAATCACATCATAACCCCTGGATGGTTTACAACTAGTGTGGGCAAAAGAATCTTTATTTTTCTTGTTCACTTTACCCACTGAATAAGTGGAGAATACCCACTGAATAAGTGGATGGTTTGTATTTCATTTCTACACCCACTGGAATGTGGCAAATTCCCACGATTTAAGTGGATGCCCGCCGCAGCGGATGAATTGTATTTTCATTGCTGTATAATTTCTTAGTGTAAGCCAATCACTGTATGCTCTCACCTTGCCCATCCTGGGATCTTGGTGATTAGAAAGTGTGAAGCCTTTAGTTGTTTATGCATTTATACTAACACTGTTCATAGCTTTGCAAAATTGGAAAAAAATTGGAGGTAGAACAATACAGTGGTATCAGAGCTGGTATGTTCTTGCTAGCCTATTGGGGAGCTAAATTGTTGCAGATCTTTTAGTTGAGCAAGTTAGTTTTCAGCCTTGCATGTGTGTGTGATTAGCACTTGCATGTTGTTCAGTGTGGTAGTTGATAGAGGTTGTTCAGTGATTGTTGGATTATGGCATCTCTTAATAGGAAAAGTGAGACAGATGTTTTATTTGATTCTCTTAGGCAAAGTCAGGATGAATTAGAAAGAGCAGTTCAAGAGAAGTTGGATCGAAGGAAGTATCATCATGAGGCCACTAAGATTATTGATGAGTACGAAAGACTAACAGATGTGTGTAAGGAACAACTTCCTTGGGATGCTTTCTTGAAAATCATCAGAGAGGGTGATCCTGACAAAAAGGGATTTATAGAATACATTTAGAAGATAAGGAAGGAAGAGGAGATGAAGAAAAAGTCTTTATGCAAGCTCGAGTTAACTACTCCAATGGCAAGGATCAAGAACTTTTCTAAGAACTTTTCTAAGTCATCACTTTCCAGCCCACCGATCAAGAAGCCTCCTATTTCAAGGAAGAAAGAGTTCAACAAGAATAAACTTAGAAGGAGAAATATTTGTTTCCTATGCAAAGATTCTTGGGAGACTAACCACCAATGCAAGAAAAAGGAAGATGAATCAGCAACCTTCACCACATGTTTTTTTTTTTTTGAATGATGTGAAATACGAAAATGGTGAAGATGAAGTCTTGATTAGAAATAAGTCTAAGTCTCTGTATGATGAAGACAAAGTCACAAATCATGAGACATGCATAGAGGAGTTTGCTAATTTGGAGAAGTTTACAACAGAAATTAGTGAAGCTAAGCCTTGCTTTGACAAAGAACCAGAAGTGCTGTACTTAGCTAGTCCTCTATTTGATGAAGATCCTAAAGATGCCACTACTTTTGAGGAGTTGAAAATGATCAATAGTTTGCTAAATGGTGACTTTGCAAGTGAGCCTGAGAGCATTGAAGCAAAGTGTCTTGTTGAGGACGTGGGAAACAATGAAATCATAAAAGATGAAAAGGTTGAGGCTGCTGAAAATTTTAGAACAACACCTAATGAAGAGCATTTCCACCATTCTAGTGATGGAAGTCTTGATTATGAGTGGGATTGTTCCATGCAAAGAGAAGAGCAGTTAGATTCTTCAAAGATCCTTGATGAAGAATGTGCTGATGAAGACTTTAAATTAGCCATTGGTGATGATTCAATGTTTGATTATGAGACTGCCATTTCATTTGATCTAAGTGATGAAGAAGAAGAATCAACTCCTATGCAATTTGAAGAACTTAGTATCCTTGCAGAAGAGTCAGCTGATGAGCATGTTGATGAAGAGTTTGTTGGAAGATTTGGATCAGCCTCAAAGGTTGGCTCAACATTGAATTTATGTGATGCTACTTCTTGTAGTCAAAGTAGCTATGAAGAGGATAACTTTAAAGCAACTGATTTCAAGGATCATGCCTCTAAGGATATAACATAAAAATTATTGTGTGCAATTGATTTGGATTTTAAGAATCAATTGTTAGTCACCAAAGATAAGGTTATGCAAGTTCTAACACATTTGGATAGCTCACATAAGTTTGTTGAAGATCACATTTGGAGAGCTCAAGTTGAAAGGAGACAAATGGGCATAGAAAAAAGATCTTCACTTGAAGATTGGTGTGTAGTCAGGAAGGCATTAGAAACTTTGAAATTAGATTATTTGAACTTGCTTATTAATAGGGATCATGTCCTTGAGTTTGCTGGTCAAATTTTAGATGCACTGAAGGAAAGAGATGCTAAAATTGATAAGCTTATATTTAAGCCTAAAACAACTATGGATTCTTTAGAGAGTACCCAAATGGTTCTCTTAGAAGTTGAAAGTCAGCTTGTAGATGTACACCAATTCAAGGAACAAGTTGGAGCTGCTAGAATAGATAAAGGCAAGTTGATAATTGAAGAGCTTGAATTGCTCCAAGGAAGTTTTTACTTAGGACAACCTCCTAAGTATCCAGATACAGAGTTGGAGCAAATTGATGAATTGTTTGAACATGAAGGTGAAGACAACTTCCAATCATTTGGTAATATTTTTTTATGATGGAAGCTGGGTTAACTCATGATAATATTCTTTTCATGTTGAATGTTGAAGACCAATCTGATGTGAGTAGCATGAAGGAGGACAGTAATGGGATATGGGATCCGGGTGAGGTGCACCCATGGGATGTTAATTTGTACAAAAACTTCATCAAATTGAAGTTATCATCAGTTGTTGAAGTTGGACATGTGCTCAAGGTATGCAATGAGTTGAGTGCAATGATGGCATATTTTCATCCTCAGGGTTCTGTGGAGGATTGTGGTGTTGGCAAGAATGATTCATTAATGATTTTGGAGACAAATTTTTGTCATAAAGCTACTATCCATCATCCAATCAACCATCATAAATGTCCATTTTCTTACATAGTGATGAATTGGAGAGAAATTTTGGTCATAAATTTGTTATATTTTGGTTGTAGGTGGCTCAAATCTCTCATTATTCTCGAAAGATTTCATATTTATTATCGTTATACGATTCTCAAATCTGATTTTCAGGGGTTAATTTCAGTTTATTACAGCCATGTGATTGTTCTTTTTGCTATCTTTGGCCTTTTGTGGGGGAATGAGAAAAGTGTTCAGCTGAAAAGAACAAGTGTTACATTTATTTATGCCCTTTTGAATGGTGAGAAATAGGTGATTTATGGCTGTTCAGAGTTGTTTTCTGCTTGTGATCAAGCTGATTTATGTTCCTAGCAATAGTTTCATGTTGGAAAATTGTTTTGATGATTGCTAACTCTTTCATCTTTGGGGTTATTGATGTTTGGGATCCAAATAGTTATGTGATTGGAAGAATGTTTTAGAAGTGTAAACAGAATACCAGCTGTGCAGTTCACAAATATATCAGAGTAGCGCAGCAGAAGTGGTGTGAAGCATTCTTCATATTGATTTGGGATCTAGGTATATTATTGCTAAATCATGTTGGTCTCTTGTTGGATAGTATGAATTGCTTAAGGACAAGCAATCTTGAGCGGGGAGAACTGTAATGTTCTATTTTTGGCACATTGATTATTGTGTGCATTATGCTTGTTTGTATTCTTATGAAGGCTACCTGGCATGTTGGAAGAACTCCAAAGTTCTCGGAGTGGTCATGGTTCTATCTGCAGAGCAGTTGTGTGTGTCTCAAGTCTTCATTTCATCAAGAATTGGTTGAAGTTATTTATCAGTGCATTTTTAGTGCTTATTTTGGCTTGGGACTATTATTCTGATAATTAATTAATATTTCACTAAGGTTGCCTAAGGTTATATTTAATTATTGCAACTTAGTGTAATATTAATTATAAAAGTGGGTTTCCTTCTGGAAAATGGATTAATTCTCTTTGGCTTTGAGTTTAGATGGTGTTCAGGATTGTAGTGATGTTTTTTGATGTTTGATCGAGTTCCCAATTTGCTCTCCAATATTCTTGGAGAAGCCGTCTATTTTTAGAAAGTCACTCGAAAGGCATCATTCATCTTCCCAAACATCATGTAGTATGTTGGTATGCGTAATTTTGTAGTTTGGTGATATTTGGGATTTCCTGTAAAATCAGTTGATTTAATGAGCTAAACAATTAATTATTGCACTTAAGTTAAAAAGGTTGGGAAATGTTCATTTAACACTTAAGTGTTATAGCTCGTTGGAAAGGGGATGTAAAGCTCTAAATCATGGATGCATCATATTGGGGCCTTGTGAATCAAATATTTCCTTTATTTTGATAAAGGGGTCTTTTGAGCTAAAGGGAGCTTTTAATTAAAAAGGTGACTTTAAGTGGTGCACACATAATTAATTATTTTTTATACTTTTGAGGAGAAATATGAAGGGATAGAGGAAACAATATTTTATTTCCCTCAAAAAGTTATAAAAGGAAGAGATGGGCTCATTGTTTGGGATGCTTTGGATTTGTATTGTTATTCTGCCGGATTGAACCTAAGTGTTCCTCCATGTTCTCTTGAGGACGAAAACCCTCTTGTGGAATGCTCTTGAGGACAAAAACCCTCTTGAGATTTGGTGTGATTTCATACAAAAGTCACTATTGTACTGAAGGTGGATTGGGAGCAAGATCATACAGAGTTTGCCATGGAGTTGAATGGAGTTGGTAAATATTTTGTAGTTTTTGTTGATGGTGTTTCAGTTGAATGTAATTGTAATAAATTATAGAAGATTTTGGCTATTGTTTGGGAGCAATTTATTGGGGGCTTTGTGAAGTTTCCTTGACTGGTCGTACTTTTCCATGGCTGTACCAGCAAGGAAGTCGATCAAGATTTTTAGTGTGATTTGATTCTTGTTTGTACCTTAAAAACATTTGGTAATTTTTCCCTTGTGCTGGTGCCTCATTTCCAAAAGATTTCAGAGTTCTTTGAGTTGTATTGAATGATGTGTGAAGGGATTCGTACCTAGTAGGTCCGTACTTTTTAGAAGTACATTTTGGACTATGTTTTTTTATGAGACTTTCTTTGGGGCAGTTGATGTTATCTTATTCATTGTTGTATGATAGACTTCATTTCAGCATTGATAGCTTTGTTTGAGCCAAGATTTGTGGTGACTAAAAAATCCTTGAGTATAGGGCCGTACGACACATAAAGGGTTAGACTAGAATAAATGCAGATGTGATGATTAGTGGGCAGATTATAATTCTGAGGGTCTCTATTGTTTGTAACTATTATGATAATTGTTTGATGATAGATGGTATGAGTATCCATATGGGTAGATGGATAGTTACAATACCACTGTTCGGGACTGAGAAGCTAGGGCTATTTTCAGATTTATTCTTCATTGGACATAAGCACTGATGTTCAATTTGGTTATTCATTTTTGTGTAGTTCAAAATTCCTTCTTATGTAGGGTACATCATGATGATTGACATAAGACATTGATACATGGTGAGTAATGCATTCCATCTAATTTAGCTACAACTGATACTATTATTTCTTTTCATTTTATGTTGTAATCACATCATAACCCTTGGATGGTTTACTGCCAGTGTGGGCAAAAGAATATTTATTTTTCTTGTTCACTTTACCCAATGAATAAGTGGAGAATACCCACTGGATAAGTGGATGGTTTGTATTTCATTTTTACACCCACTGGAATGTGGCAAATTCCCACGATTTAAGTGCATGCCTGCCACAACGGATGAATTGTATTTTCATTGATGCATAATTGCTTAGTGTAAGCTAATCACTGTATGCTCTCACCTTGCCCATCCTGGGATCTTGGTGATCAGAAAGTGTGAGGCCTTTAGTTGTTTATGCATTTATGCTAACACTATTCATAGCTTTGCAAAATTGAAAAAAATTTAGGGGTAGAACAATACAAGTCCTTCTTCCATCACTCCATCACTTGTACATGTTTGTTTGCACATTTTCTCTATTTTGGAGAGGGGTTGTTTCCTACAAGTTTTTCTCCTTTACTCCATTTGTGAGAGATCTTTTGTAAATGGGTACCTAAAATGGCCTTATAGCTAGGACCCATCTTTGTATTTTTGCATTTATTTGCTACCCTATAAGTTGCACTTAAGGGGGGTGTTGGTGTGAATGGGAGTGTTGGTGTGAATGGGGGTGTTTCTTCCCCCCATTCAGATGTCTTAGGTGTGAATGGGGTGAATGGGGGTGTTGGTGTGAATGGGGGTGTTTCTTTCCCCCATTCAGATGTCTTAGGTGTGAATGGGGGGACCCATCTTTGTATTTTTGCATTTATTTGCTACCCTATAAGTTACACTTAAGGGGGGTGTTGGTGTGAATGGGGGTGTTGGTGTGAATGGGGGTGTTTCTTCCCCCCATTCAGATGTCTTAGGTGTGAATGGGGTGTTTCTTCCCCCCATTCTGATTGTCTTAGGTGACAATCGGAGTGTGCTCTTTAAGGGGGTGTTTCTTCCCCCTTTGTAGTGTGAACAAGATACTTTATCTAACTAGTTCTTAGTTAGGACCTATTCACACATCCTCACATGTTAAGTTGATTTAGGAATCTTTATAGATGTTTCTAGTTGTTATGTGATCTTATCCTATAGTTGGCATATTATCCTCTAGTTGTCTCATGTCATGGGATTAAGACACTTGCCATCATTCTAGTTAGTCCTACCTCTCAACCTTGCCTATATAAGCAAGGTCTCTCATTGTACATTATGTGTGGATCATAAGTTGTGCATCTTGTTTATTATATGCATCATTCTTTTTCCTTGGCAATAAAGTGTTGTTATTATTTTTCTCTGTTGTTGTGGAAGGTTGTTTTGGTTGTAGGTGATCCTAGGCTTCCTTGAGTCTATTGGTGACTCTTACACCTACTACCTTCCCATCCATTATGCATTCCATGCACACAGGTCCAACCATTTGACAATGAAATAGGTCTCAATGTTGTTTGATAACTTTATACCCATAGTGACAACATTTCTAGGACCTCAAAGATTTGAAACAAATATTTGAAAGAACTAGCAATCAAAGAGACGAAGAAAAGCAAACCAATATTGCAACAAAGCATGAAAATGTATGTAGTTTGCCTCAAATCCACCACTAAATAACTTGGAGAAGTCGAGAACAAATAGGTGAGGAGAGGAAGTTGGTAGTTGAGGAAAGAACTCCTCAACTATGAGTAGTGGCGAGTTTCTTCCCTAAAAACTAGCGTGAGTGGCTAGCTAGTGGGCAACTTGGTGACACCTCTCCTAACCACACAACTTTGACACCTCAATGAGGCATGTGTCAAGATTGTGTAAAGGCACACCTAAGTAGGCTTAAGCCTAAGTGTATGAAATATATATACACTAACACCCCCCTTAAGAATAGCTCAAGTGGGTACAAGAAGGATGGATCCTGACTACTAGACCTAGTGAGGTAGCCATTTACAAAGTAATCTCTCATGAAGTGGAGAAAGGTAGAAAACCCCGTGGGAAAAAAGTACCCTCCAAAAGAGAGAAAATATGTATGAAAATTATACAGATGAAGAAGTACTACTTCTTTCACTAAGTACAATATATGATTCCCCCCATAGGAGAGAAAATGATAGAAGGTCTATGAGACCCCCCCATAATACATGTCCTACTACAGTGAGGCTGAATTGTCGACAAAGGATGCAGATGTAGATCCAAGAATGTCGAACAATGTTTTTTCCCTTGGGAAGAAATGAAACCACTTGAAGATGCAGGATATCTTCCTATGCGGGAAGAAGTATGTATGATCTTGAATCATGCTGAAGTTGATCCAAGGATGATGGTGCCCATTATGATGTCTTCAAAGAATGCTCAGGTGTCCACATGTCGATGCGGAAGGATGCCATAAGGGTAAGTGCACAAAGATAGGGGACCAAAAGTGGGTCTTAATATGCCACTTTTTTTTTTTTTCTGAAATCAGGAAAGACTAATGTTGGATGAGAAATTGAAGATAGTTACTCTCAGAATTTGAAGATACAACAAAAAGAAGAGTCGCAGTGCTCTAAATCTAGTTTCTAAACTGCTAATTTTTTCAAAAATAGTTGAGATTAACAGGTTCAAAAAGGGGGAGAACACAAATTGGTCTTATTTTTTTTAAAAAACATAACATAGCGTTTGGTGTGCTCCCCTAAAATGTTAACTTTTTTTTAGTATTTCAAAAATCTCTTTGGTGAGAAATTAGCTAACACCATGTAGTTTATCCCTGATTTTTTTGATAATATTTTGATGAATAATTGATTTTTACTAATATTCAAAGTGGACACATCCTGACAAATAGAAAATTGAGTGTGCTCCCCACTAAAGTTTTTGAAAACTAATTGAAAATCATTTTTTTTTAATATGTGTAGAATGGTGTCTAGTTTCTAAAAATGTAATTTATTTGAAATTTTGATGAATGGTTAAAAAAGAGTCAAAAATACCAGACACTGGTTTTTAACAAAAAATAGATACACTAATAAAATAAATTAAAGATTCAAAATCCTTAACATACTCAAAATGTGAAAAAAAATGTATGGTTAGAAAGCTAACAAAGAGCTTAAGATTATGGTGGTATTTTTTTTACTTGTCATTGAAAAAAGTGCAAACCTGATGGGGAGCATGCTCCAGATAATGTGATTTTTGTTACAATTTGGAAAAACACATCTTTGGACGTCCTAAACACAGTCCAAGCCTTTAGGTTAGAATCCCAAGGAAAATTGAAGACAAACCTGCTTGGAAATTACCAAGGCAAAGCATAACTCAATCATGTTATAATGTGCTTTCATTATGTGCATTCACCTAACACAACCATGTTATAACGTGCTCGCGTTATGGTGAAATAAAACATGTCACTCCCTCCCTCCTTACCCCTCTCTCCATTATTCTCTCTCTCCCTCCCCTCTACATCTCTCCCTCTCCTCCTCTCTCTTTTCTCACCTCTACTTCCCTCCTCTCACTCTCTACTTCCCTCCCCCCCTCTCTCTAAACTATCTACCTCCAGTTTTCCTTTTCCTAGATTTCATATTTTTCCTTTTCCTTTCCAATTTACCTTTAGATCCCACCAAATTTTCCCTTTTTTACTATTTTCCACCTCTCCTCTCATCATTCTTCCCATCCAATGAACTTTCATTTCATCCTCCCAATTTATATCCTCATCCCTCTTTGCATGTCCTAGTTTTATTGTTTCCATGTTCATTGTCGATAAGGGAGAGGGAGAGGGAGAGGGAGGAAGAGGGAGAGAGGGTGGAGATGGAGGGGAGAGAGAGGGGAGAGAGAGGGGAGACATAGGGTGAGAGAGAGAGAGAGAGAGAGAGAGAGAGTCCTAGTTTTCTTGTTTTCATTCCTTCATCAATAAGGGTGAGGGAGAGATAGAGGGGAGAGATAGGGAGATAGAGGAATGACAGGGGAGACAAAGGCAAGATATAGGGAGATATAGATAGGTAGGTAGAGAGAGGAGACATATAAGGAGAGATAGAGCAGACAGAGGGGAGAGATAGGGAGATAAAGATTGAGCAAGATGTCTAGAGAGATAGGGAGAGAGATTGAGGAGGTAGAGGGACAATATAGATATAGGGCGATAAGGTAGAGATAGGGAGATAGAGGTTTAGGGTTGCTCAAGTTTAGGGTTTAGGGTTTAGGGGAATTATTAATGGTTTAGGGGTTTTGAGAGAGAGAGAGAGAGAGAGAGAGAGAGAGAGAGAGAGAGAGAGAGAGAGAGAGAGAGAGAGAGAGAGAGAGAGAGAGAGAGAGAGAGAGAGAGAGAGAGAGAGAGATGGTTGCTCAGGTTTAGGGGCATTATTTAGGGTTTCTCAATTTTAGGGTTTAGGGTTGCTCAATTTTATGGTTTAGTGGTCAGGGTTTAGGAGCATTATTTAACATTTATGAGTTTAGGGTTGCTAAATTTTAGGGTTTAGGGGTTAGGGGTCATGGGTTAGGGTTTAGGAGAATTATTTAGGGTTTAGGGGTTTAGGGTTGCTTGAGTTTAGGGTTTAGGGGTTTAGGGTTTAGAGAGAGATAGAGAGAGGGGATCAATAGAAATTCAGAGAGATAGAGGAGATAGAGCGGAGAGATAGGGAGATAGAGAGTGAGAGATAGAGAGTGAGGGGAGAGATAGGGAGATAGAGGGATGAGATAGGGAGAGAGATTGGGAGGTAGAGGGAAGATAGAGATAGGGAGATAGGGGAGAGATAGGGAGATAGAGGTTTAGGGTTGCTTCAGTTTGGGTTTCAGGGGTTTAGGGTTTCTCAGGTTTAGGGTTTAGGGGTTAGGGTTTAAGGGCATTATTTAGGGTTTAGGTTTTATGGTTTAGGGGTTAGGGGTTAAGGTTTAGAGGTTTAGGGAAACTTAGGGTTTAGAGAGAGAGAGAGGTCTGATAGGGAGATATAGAGGAGATCAAGGGGAGAGATAGGGAGATAGAGAGTGAGGGACATGACCAAAGACATAGGGAGAGATTGAGAGGTAGATGGATGATAGAGACAGGGAGACATGGGAGAGATAGGGAGATAGAGGTTTAGACTTTAGGGTTTAGTGGTTTGGGTTTAGGGTTTAGGTGTTTAGGGTTGCTCAGGTTTAGGGTTTAGGAGTTAAGGGTTAAAGTTTAGAGGCATTATTTACTATTTATGGTTTAAGGGTTAGGGATTAAGGTCTAGAGGTATAGGGTTTAGAGAGAGAGAGGGCCAATAGGGAGATATAGAGGAGACTGAGGAGAGAGATAGGGAGATAGAGAGTGAGGGACATGGCTAGAGACATAGGGAGAGATATTGAGAGGTACATGGATGATAGAGATAGAGAAATAGGGGAGAGATATGGAGATAGAGTTTTAGGGTTGCTTGAGTTTAGGGTTTAGGGTTGTTTAGGGTTAGGGTTTAGGGGCATTATTTAGAGTTTAGGGTTTATGGTTTAGGGGTTAAGGTTTAGGGTTTAGAGAGAGACAGAGGACTGATAGGGAGATATAGAGGAGACTGAGGGGAGAGATAGGGAGATAGAGAGTGAGGGACATGGCCAGAGGCATAGGGAGAGAGATTGAGAGGTAAAGGGATGATAGAGACAAGGAGATAGGGGAGAGATACTGAGATAGAGGTTTAGGGTTGCTTGGGTTTAGGGTTTAGGGTTCAGGGGTTTAGGGTTTAGGGTTTAGTGGTTTAGGGTTTTTCAGGTTTAGGGTTTAGGGGTTAGGGGTTAAGGTTTAGGGGCATTATTTAGGGTTTAGGATTTATGGTTTAGTGGTTAGGGGTTAAGGTATATAGGTATAGGGTTTAGGGTTTAGAGAGAGAGGACCGATAGGGAGATATAGAGGAGACTGAGGGGAGAGATAGGGAGATAGAGAGTAAGGGACATGGCTATAGACATAGGGAGAGAGATTGAGAGGTAGAGAGATGATAGAGATAGAGATATAGAAGTTTAGGGGTTAAGGGTTAGGGTTTAGGGGTTAAGGGTTAGGGTTTAGGGTTGCTCAGGTTTAGGACCACCTACCAAAAGTAGTCTCTCTATCTTGATCTCTCTCCTTCCCCTCTTTAAACACTTAAAACACTAAAACACTTAAAACACTTATAAGTTTCCATGCATGAAAGCGCATAAACTTCCCATGCTTTTCAAAACATGCTCACATAATAACATGAGTGCGTTTTGGTGAAGTAGAAAAAATGGACAAAAAGCATGTGGTATCCGTGATTTAGACCCCACATGCCTATTATTCCCTACCTTTCATTCATGCTATCAGACAAGAAAATGATTTTTCATGGTGTTTGACATTTCAAGAATCATTATTTGATTAATCCACCACTTTTTTTGGTTTTTCAACGTAGAAGTCTAAGAAAATTGCATGTTATTGGACATAATTTGATTATTTAAACTAAAATTTTCATGTTTCATATTGTTTTAATGCTAATTTTCATGTATTTAGATTGAATTTGATGATATATGTTTGTTTTTTTCATAAATTTTACTAATCCTATTAGAGTTATATAGAATTCAATATTGAATATGAAGGAAATTGCTAAAAGGATCAAAATTTTAAGGATTTTGAAGCCAAATTTTGGAGGATTGGGCAACTCGAATCTTGAAATCTAAGGTATGTTCTTTATGTATTTGTTTACTTCACTTTATGTTCTTTCGAACACTCACAATCACTAAAAGTGGAAGTATCCAAGTTAAAAAAGTCATCATTATGTGTATTAATAGAATTAGAATCATTAAAATATGATATATCAATGAACTTGTTGTATCTTGATTAATTAACCCTAAAGAATTTTAAACATTGTCAAAATTGTAAGTACACATCCTTGATTCTTCTTCTTGTCAATGTGGAAGTAAACCATGACCTTGAGAAACAACATCATGACATTCAAGACTATTTTGTACTCTCTCAATTTAAACTATGTCATTAATACCTCCCTATAACAAAGCACTATCATCATTGTCTCTAATGTAACCAGTTGTATCAACATAAAATATAGTGTTATTGATGCTACAAATCTGATTTAATTGGTCCTCATTTAGTAATGAGTTTTCACTATCATCCTCTTGGCCATTTACCTCTAAAAAATTAGTTTGAGTTTCATTTATTGGACCTATACTAGATAAGTTCTTTGTTGTTTGAGTACCCTCTAATTTTTTTGGATTGCCATCTCTAGGTTTCTCCAAGAAATCAGACTAGTTAGGCTGCAATAAACTCTATATTTTAGTCTTTTTGTCAACATAAAACTTAGTCAAAATATCAAAAACAACTCTGTCATCATAATTAGCCTTTAAATTACTCATTTCTTGATAATTTCACCCCATTGGCTATCTTGAATAGCTAATTCAAACTATAATTGATGTTCTTTGTGTTCACCATGATTTTCTTCAAGTCTTGCATCATAAAGCTAGTTTCTAATGTTAGTTAGTATTTTGTCTCTTAACATTTCAAACATATCTATTGAATGCAAGGAGTCTTGATTAGTGTCTTACCACTTAGACCAATTGTCACATCATTGCTCATCAAAAAGAGGATATTCTCCTAAATTTTGAAGATTGCACCATTGTCAACTCATGCTCATCATTGGGACTAGGTGTGCCATCATATTCAATGTCTTCGTTACTTCCAATTGATTGATTTGTATTCATAACAACCATCATGTTGATTATTCATTATAACAGTAATATACTTAGCTTATTTTTCATAACAATCATCATGCTGATTATTCATTATGCTTTTAACATCATCATTGTGTTCCTTGTCATGAAATTCATTGGTTTTTTTTCATTACCTTTGTGATCATTACTCCTATGACCTTGATTGACAATATATTGCTGATTTGAGACGACTTCATACTTGTCTTCATGAGCTACTCTAACTAATTTACCACCTACAATATATAAGAATTTGGGCTGTCCTAACATGTCAGTAGGTCTAGTTTTGCCTTGAGAGTCTCCATTTGGAATGGATGGTCCATCATAATGTGCTTGTCATAACTCTCCTTAGTGATAGTGACTTCTTGTATCTTGTCTTGAGTAGGTGTATCCATGGGAGGTTAAGAGAGCACATTTGAGAAGATATGTTAAGAAAATGTGAAATTAACCTAGAGATTGCGCCTACCACCATTTGTAAATTAACCTTTCTTGATGATTTCACCCCTTGGCTATCTTGAATAGCTAACTCAAACTATAATTGATGCCCTTTGTGTTCACCATTAAATTTTCTTCAAGTCTTGCATCATAAAGCTATTTTCTAATGTTAGTATTTTGTCTCTGAACATTTCTTTGGACATATCTATTGAAGACAAGGAGTCTTGATTACTGTCTTACCACTTAGACCAATTGTCACATCATTTCTAGTCAAACCAAGGATATTCTCCCAACTTTTGAAGATTGCACACCATAGTTAGGATTATGCAAAAGACTTGAAACTTTTAGAGTTTGATCATTGTAGAATATGAGATCAACAATCAACATGTTCTCATCTATGTCATCAAGAAACTAGGCCTAGACTATCATTACACATTTCACTTCTAATCTAATCATGTCAAAATCAACAATTTTGGAGTCATTTATTAGACAAACCTAATCATAAAATCCCTCTTCATTTCCACTCTCACTAGTGACATATAAACAATTCATCTCATGCTCATCATTTGGACTAGGTGTGCCATCATACTCAATGTCTTCTTTACTACCAATTGACTGATTTGTATTCATTGATTGTGATAAAATTTCAACACTTTTAGTCCTTATAACGGTAATATACTTAGCTTGTTTGTCATATAATAGTCATCATGCTGATTATTCATTATGCTTCTAACATCATCATTGTCTTATTCATGATGATTGTTGAAGGCACAAGACACCTGAGAGGGGGGTCGAATCAGTTGTATCAAAAACTTCAAACCCTCATAAACATAATCACATTCACATTAGTTCACTTAAACCCTTAATCTATTATGAAGATTAAACATTAAAAGCAGATAACAAAAACTTAAACACATAAACACCATACACAAGATAACACCATAATATTTTACACGGAAAATCTTAAGAGGAAAAAACCATGGTGAGGATTAGCTCACAATATAATGTAGTAGTAATACTGAATTACAAAGGGCTCACTACCAAAGGGCTCATTGCCATAAGAAAGAATGCTCACTGCAGAGGACTCACTGTCCAAGTAGACTCACTACCCACTGAGAAAGAAAGAAAGAAGAGAAGGGTGGATCACTACCATGATTTGAACTAATATAATTGCATCTAACCTATACATGGAGTTCAGTTCCAATGAAGCTCAATATACACCACAACATACACAACATCTTTGCAACATCACTGAAAATTGTAGACACCTTCTTCTCACTGCATCTGGTAGCCTAACACATGAAAGCTCTTGCCGACTTGATCAATTTTGCATCATTCACATCATCCCCTCATGCACACATTCATCCACAAATCCTTGACAGTTATTTATACCATCATTACCCTTGAAACAATCTTCAAGGTCGGCAACACAATCTTCAATCCTTGAAACAATCTCCAAGGTTGACAAACACACAATGTTCAAATTCTGTTTGGACCTAAACATTCCACGACATAAGGGAATGAAGGCAAACCACTCTATGCCTTAGCTCAGACCCAAATCTATCCAAGCACACTACACAACACTCACATATTCACCAAATTAATTCCTCAATCAACACAAACATTCAAGGTCAGCCAAAGAATGTAAACATAAGGAATTCTTGATCACATGCTTCCACGATCACAACCATAACTTGCAGACCATACACAGGGCTTCAACACAATCTAAAAATATCTATGAACATCTTGAAGTCACCTGGAAACCAACAAATTCAGCCACAACAACTTTCACTTGAACACAACACTGTCAAACTCTGCCACACAATAGATTTCTTCTCAGAGCACCAAATCAAAAACCTTTTAGATGGAAGATATGTAAGAACCTTATGAACACATATCTAGAACCGCAACACCTGAAACCTTTCTACGGAGGAATGCAGAGAAAAATACTTTCTTCTAGACATCTCTGCACAACTCAAAAACACTATCAAATACTATTCTCAAACTAGTGAATATAACTTTCACTGCACAATGATCCGAAGTTGTAAGGTCACTTGAACCTTGTCTTGTAACTTTTAGAATAGACACTTATATATATGTACATTGTTGACTTAGATCACTAATACATTGTTCATAATAGTACATAATTGCATAAATATGATACCACGAGTTTTTTTTGTTATTTATTATTTTTGATTCATCTACATTAGTGATTTAAGATAATCTTGTTGAGATGTGTTTCAGCAATCCTCATTGTTTTCCTTGAGCAAGTCCTGAAGGAGTAGATATCGAAGCTTGGATAGTATGTACAAACTTGTCCAATTGAAGTATGGACGTCTTGGTTAGGGGAATAGACAGTAACATTAAGGTGAACCAGGTATGAGAAGGTAAGAGTAATCTTCATTATGAAATCTAATTAGGTATTTATGTATTTAGATTACGTTTTAAGATTGTTATGTGATTTTGAACTACAGTGTTTAACATTGCTATATAGAGGAACATTATGAAGGCCTTGAAGTTGGATCAAATGAAATTATTGTGTTATATTATGATTGTAGATTTTAACTGATTATGGATTAAAGCTTAGTAATTACTCACTAATACGTTATCATAATTAGTCGATAGGCTTTTATATGTGATCATCATGGTGCTCAGAATTGTCTCACACCGTAAAAAGAATGCTGGAAAATTTTCTAAACTCATCGGTTGTTCCTATTGGCATATTCTTGAACCTCCTATTGGTGCAAGTGCTAGTATATAACTTTTGAAATGGTTTGGCTATATTTATTTAGCAAAAAATTGCTTATTCTTCTTAAAGATATTTTAAATCTTATGTTCAATTGATAATTTTGATAAAGAAAAGTGAATATATATATATAAAAGAGTATATGTGTATATATACATTAATATAATTATTATTTTTTAGAAGATTATATAGAGTTTTTACTTTATGATTTAATTAGAAAAATTATATACAAATAAATAATAATATATATTTTTTTTTAATTTGAAGAAAAGAAACCAAAAAACAATTAAAAGGATTAAATAATAAATAAATAAATAAAAAAGAAGAGTTTTATTTTTTTTTAAGTTTTAGAAAAAAACAATATGCTTTAAAACTTTTAAAAAATCAAGAAAAAAGAAAAGTTATTTTTTTGGAAGGGGTGAGATTTTATCGTGGATCATGATTTATAAAAAAAAAATAAAGAATGGAAAGGAAAGGAAACATTCTTTATAGGATGGGTTTTGTTTTAGAAATGGGAGGAGATTCCTTAGATAATTATTTTGAAACCATTGCATTTTATATCGGGAAATGAGGAGCGATGGAGGGGATACGCTTTTGGCATGTTCCTTTGAAGAAGAAGGGCAAGATGGTCTCAGTTCTATGTTTGCCTCTAATGAACACAGTAAAGGAGATGGAAGGATCTATATGTGGGTATTCGGTGCTGCATTTAATGTTTATCTAATTATTGATGGCCATGTAAGTTAATATTCCTTTGATTCCATTTTTGTGCGCAACTTGTACTTACTCATTGTGCCTCAACCTTTCATTGTGACTTCTACCTGTAGGTATTTTCTTGGTGCCTGTAAAAATACATTTAAATATAGGCTTAAGAGTTTTTCTTGTGTTTTGTGCAACTCTTGTCACCATGTAGGATGGCCTTCATGCCGATTATTTTTGCTGGGTATAACTATATGTACCTTGCCTTGTTTATGCCTTCATATAAATCATTATTGGAGATTCTTTCTTAGAATTTCTATTTAATGTGGCAGTCTACATAGAAATAATTTGTTTCCCTTCCGTAATAAGGATTGCCCATTTCATTATCATACAAATCCTAAGCCAAATCTTTTGATTGCTTATTTTAGCATTATCAATAATCTCCTTAGAAATGTTTTTATTGCAAACTCTTTAAATAAATGGTAATGAAGTCATTTTCGAAAGTCTTATTTGCTCAGGCCGATGTATGGTTTTAGATCGCTTCTCATGAAGTCATCTTCTTAAGCTGAACTTTTTCTTTACTTCCCAACTAATCGGCCTAGCAACTGCAAATAAGCTGAGTATAGACCGCAACACTATGATTTCTGCCTTATTTACATTATTTTGCATTTTTAACTGAAGTTACTTTTGAGCAGGTTGTGGCTCAATAGATACTTTCTTTATATGCATTTCTTGGATGTGGATGATAATCCCGCTTCATGTGGGCTATGGAATATTATCAAATGTCTAAATTTTTGTTTTCATATCTATTTGTATTCCCTATATTTAGGATGCAGTCATAAGATAATGAGTATTTACCAATGCGTCGAATATGGGTTTTCTTGCCTCATTCCATGAGCCGACTCTCACATGACATAGTATAGGTATGTATGTGCTCTTCTTGGCACAATATATTTATTACTCCTTCCAAATATCATCTGGTAAATTGAAGTTGTATTCCTGCCAAGCGTTTAATGATTGTCTGAACCTATTCTTCTGCAAGTATTAGATTTCATTGTTCATACAAACCTTTTGTGTCGTGTATGGACACATAGATAATTTTAAGACTGCCTATTTAAGGGCACTTAGGAATTTGATGGGTCGACCAAATATTGGAATAATAGTTCATGATTATTTTGACTGATAATTAGTGTTTAACCTTCTTCTTTCATTATAATGAATATAACTCCCTTTTAAAGGCGTTAGTTCTGCAGAAATTATCTTGTCTAAATCTGCGTAAGTCATGGCATCAGAATCACTTATTTTTAACCTTCAATTATTACTTACATGGCATCATGTTGTAAGATAATATGTCTGAAATTATGTTAGAATATTAAATAAACGATCTTTTGAGTAGGTTGCCATAACTTGGATCCATAGCCTTTTAACCCCAATTAGGTGATTACAAATTTAATTGTTGATAACCATTAGTCATACATGTTGAAGTCTCAATCAAATTTTCTAATTGTGTGCATAAATTTAAAAGGAGATTGTTAGTGATAGATTCAAGTTGAGACTTATATTTGTTGATAACGAGTCTTTGACTACTTTTGAATTACATGTGAGTTCTTTGATTTTTGTTCTAGAGTGTTGGAAAATGGGTTGACTTAAATGTTGAGATAACCTAGAAGGTGGCAACAAAGAATGAAAAGTAATAATGAATTAATATGGATTGGCTATAATAATGAACCTATGGATTAGATAGTGATATATGGTAAATAGTTTTTTGGTTAAATTCTCTTGGATTTTAATGACTATAGATTATAGATGGATTCTATGCATGCATTATATAATTAGATAGGAAATCGATAGAAAATAGTTTTTTTTTCCGTTTGGTTCAAATATCAAATTACCCCAAGTATGTTAGTTAAATGTTTCCATTGTATTGTTTTGAAGTAACTAGAATGAATGATTTGTCTTGTTGAGGACATTAACCAATTTGATATAAAGGTACAGTCTCCCTTATAAGTACTAGAGAGTAAAAAGCTACTATTACAGATGTTAACCCTAGTTTTGAATTGTATGATGTCATCTTGTGGTTGCAAGTTCAAGTCAGCAAACTACGAAGCCTCTGTGCTATGAGTACATAGGCAAGGCCATCACAGATGAGCCCTCAAGGCATTAGGTCGGCCCCTCAGGGCCTTTAGTCTCATTATCTTGTGCATTCATATCTAATAAGTTTATTTATTAACCATGTGGGACTAATGTTTTCATTTAGTTGTGCAAATTTAGGATTGCTACATGTGCAGGGTACCAGAGCTAATAAAATATTTCATCATCTTGCGAAAGGATGTTCATATGGTGCTTATTTTAGATATGTGAAACTGTATAAGAAATGTTTAAATTTTAATTTTCATGTATGATGAACGATACAAAACTTATGTCTGATGTATAATTGTATCCAATATTGGTTGCACTTTTTACATATCAATTTATATTTTTGTGTTATGATCTATTGTATTTTTGAAACTATAGTTAACATTTGGCATTAAAGTATGAGATTAATCTATGTTTTGAGGTTCATGTTCTAGTGTTCAGTATGAGCATGACATTTGGTATCAGAGCCAGGTTTATCAAACTCTGGAGCCTTTTTGGGTCTCACTATGGTAAGTAGAGGTAATTCTTGATTGATTATTATTTGGAATGAATATTTAATAGATCATTTATGTTCATTGATGAATCCTTGTGATCGTAAGTTCCTTGTTGTGAAAAAATGATTTGTATCAAGCATGTGTAATTTATGTCTTACTCTGTAATGATATTAGTAAGCTTGTGAATGTGGTGTCCCTAGTTGAGATACAATGTATCCATCTCGAGGGAAAGGTATTGTGGACATTAGTAACGATTCACGCATGTATACCTATTTGTGAAAATTGTATGTTATAGTGAACAAGGTGTTTATGTGGGTAATCACAGTTGTGTTGTGACTTCTTGTTGAGTATTGAGATAGAATAACTATACATTGTGTTGGGAAGGGAATTGTTATTTGTTGAGAGCTGATCTCGCTTGACGGCTGAGAGCCTCTCTTGTAAATGGGGTTTGATAGAGGTGTGGAGCCTCTCTTAGGGTATTATTTTTTATGTTACCCTGAAAGGGATGAGTATCCCCTCTTTCCTGCTTCTTTTTGGATCAGACTAGTGATTCATAGTGTTGTTATTATTTGGTTGGGAGTGGATCTACCCCATTGGGGCTTAGAACCTCCCATGTGTGGGGTTGAACAAGGTGCGGATACTCCTTTGGGACATGACCCGTTATGGGGTGAGGTGGGGAGACAACCCCTTCATAGTCGCATTGGAATAGAAATCCCCTCTGCTCCCCCTCATTATGGATCCATTAGAGATTCATGTGTGTTGTTGAGTATGTATGGGTTGAGGATGGATCAGAGAGTGCCTATTGTTCTAGAGTTTATCCATGATGATTCAATTATGGTATCTTAGTTGGCATAAGCACTAATGGCAGTTTCTAGTGATTACAAATAATTAGACTAAATATTGAATTATGAAAATTTGGGTTTCGGAAACAATGATTTTGAGATAGCAATTTTCCATTTCGTTCATAGCTTTGAAACTGACATATTATTCTTAGGACACAAAAGATCTTTGTTAACTTGTCATAACTATAATATCAACATCTTGTTAGTGAAAAGATAAACGATGGCAGATTGATAAGACATTTTTGATAATTATCAAAGGGTAATGGCTTCTTCTATCAGTTTTGGTACCAAAGGTTGGGATCTCTACAGTATTGTGAATGGATATCAGAGTTCATGATTGATTCCTTTTGTGGTATATGATATTGGGTCTTGCATGCAATAGTTTATATAGAGGTGCTTTTTTGATATATGATAAAGTTATCCCAGGTTGTGTGGGACATGCATATTTTGATATATGGTATGGTTGTCCCGGGTTCTGTGGGACATGTATATTGTGATATATGATATGGTTGTCCCAAGTTGTATGGGACATGCGCATTGTGATCTATTATTGAGCTCTATGTGGTTTGAGACCACCACATTCCCCTTCTCCCCTTAGGTGGCTCGTTTGAAGCCACGTGCTGATTGTGATGAAAAGTTTTATGGAAATTGTTGAAAATTTTATTTCATTATTGTTATTTTCTTTTTTTGTTTTATTGAGTCAGCAGTTTTAACATTTCTTTAAGATATTTGTTGTTGTAATTACAAATTGTTCTTTTTCCTCAAGGAATATTGCAATAAGGTTTTTGGTTTTAATTTGAATCGCTGTTTTAGTTTCTGCTATTTAATTTTCTTTTAATGAAGTTTTATTAATTGATTTTATTTGAAATTTTATTCATTGGAAACTTCTTTATTTTGAGGCTTTATCAATGCTAGTTGCTGTTGACTTGTGTGGAGAAATGTGAACTGTGTAAACTGCTATACCTAGGAGGGGTCCCTAATAGGTTGTATAGGGGAGTAGATGGCCTGGGGAATGTTTATTGTGAAATTATGTAAGATCTATTTTGTGGCACTATGGTTCTACTTGGCACCGATCCTCCTCATCCCATTGGATTTATACGTGATATTATATGTATAGAGTTTAGATCTGCAATATGGAAATGGTTGTTATGATGAAATGTTATAAAGGATAATGTGCTTGGGTATTGTTAGAAATGATATAAACATGTTATTAGTTAAATGACAATGCAAAAGATGTAATGGATTCAGAGGTGCAATATGATATATTTAAATTTTTAAGAGTTGTTTAAAGTTAGTCTTTCAATGAATAATAATACCTTGGCACACTTGCTAGCTATTGAATGAATGATTATAGATGTTACTTCATTATTACAGAGTATGCTTATCGATAAGTGATAATTCAGTGAGTTCAAGATCTCTGTTGTAATTTGTATCATGTAGGATTTTGAAATAGAGTCTTGATATGCCATTAAATTCATTTTGATGCTGTAAAAATATATTGCTATGATATTTAACCATGGTTGGTTGTGTGGAAGTAGGGAGTATTCTTTTCTCTCGATGACTTCCAAGAGGAAGTCCATTTCTTAGGGGGGAGAATGTAAGGCCACCTGAACCTTATCTTGTAACTTTTAGAATAGACACTTATATATATATATATGTAGATTGTCGACTCAGATCACTAACAAGTTGTTCATAATAGTACATAATTGCAGAAATATGATACCATGAGTTTTTTTTGTTATTTGTTATTTTTGATTCATATACATCAGTGATTTAAGATATTCTTGTTGAGATGTGTTTTAGCAATACTCATTGTTTTCCTTGAGCAAGTCCTAAAGGAGTAGATACCGGAGCCTGGATAGTATGTACAAAGTTGTCCAATTGAAGTATGGACGTCTTGGTTAGGGGAATAGGCAGTAACGTTAAGGTAAACTAGGTATGTGAAGGTAAGAGTAATCTTCATTATAATGAAATCTAATTAGGTATTGATGTATTTAGATTACGTTTTAAGATTGTTATGTGATTTAGGACTACAATGTTTAACATTGCTATATAGGGGAACATTATGAAGGCTTTAAAGTTGGATCAAATGAAATTATTGTGTTATATTATGATTGTAAATTATAACTGATTATGGATTATAGCTTAGTAATTGCTCACTAATATGTTATCATAATATATAACTTTTGAAATGGTTTGGCTATATTTATTTAGCCAAAATTTGCTTATTCTTCTTAAAGATATTTTAAATCTTATGTTTAATTGATAATTTGGATAAAGAAAAGTGAATATAGAATATGTGTGTGTGTGTGTGTGTATAATATTTATGTATATATATATATATATATATATATATGTCCTAAATAATTAATTAATTAATTAGAGTATATGTGTGTATATATACATTAATATAATTATTATTTTTTTAGAAGATCATATATAATTTTTACTTTATGATTTAATTAGAAAAATCATATACAAATAAATAATAATATGTTTTTTTATTTGAAGAAAAGAAACCCAAAAAATAAATAAAAAGGATTAAATAATAAATACATAAATAAATAAGAAGGGTTTTATCTTTTTTTTTTTAAGTTAAAAAAAAAATATTCATTTAAAACTTTTAAAAAATCAAGAAAAAAGAAAAGTTGTTTTTTTTTTGTGGAAGGGGGGAGATTTTATCGTGGATCATGATTTATAAAAAAAAGAAACATTCTTTATGGGATGGGTTTTGTTTTAGAAATGGGAGGAGATCCCTTAGATAATTATTTTGAAAACATTGCATTTTATATGTGGGAAACAAGGAGCAGTGGAGGGGATACACTTTTGGCCTGTTCCTTTGAAGAAGGGAAAGATGGTCTGTGGTATGCCCATTAGTTCTACGTTTGACTCTAATGAACACAACAAAGGAGATGGAAGGATCTATATGTGGGTATTCAGTGCTACATTTAATGTTTATCTAATTACTGATGGCCATGTAAGTTAATATTCCTTTGATTCCATTTTTGTGCTCACCCTGTACTTAGTCATTGTTCCTCAACCTTTCATTGTGACTTCTACCTAAAGGTATTTTCTTGGTGCCTATAGAAATACATTTAAATATAGGCTTAAGAGTTTTTCCTATGTTTTGTGAAACTCTTGTCACCATGTAGGTGTTGGCAAGCAGGGGGAATATATGGCGGTCCAAAACAGAGCTACAACAATGTGGACACCATAAAACCAAACACGAACAAACATACAAAGAAGAAAGAGAAAACAAATGACACACAACATGAATTTATATTTATATATGGTTTTCAAAAATATATTCAAAAACTTGATGCAAACTACATGTAGAGCTGCTACTCTGTTTTTTTAATTTTCCCAATCACTGGAGCTGCATGTGCGTACCCTGTGCTACTGCACACAAAAACTTATATTCTCTGCTATCTGTTATTTTCTTCTGCTATTGTCACCTTGTTCTCTGTTGGAACATTCCCCTCTGTTCTTTCTGCTACTATAGGTTCTATTCTCTTTGTTCTTTCCTTCTACTGCTGCAGGCTTTCTCACACATTCCTACAATCAACTCTTTTTTCCCTCTATTTTGTCTCATTCCATATCATGCCAAACTAGAGCTCAAAACTCCATTCAAAATTCAAATTTACCTACCACAAATAAATGTTGGCAGGTTAACGGTTGCTGGGGCTGATTTTGGAAAATCCCCAAAACTGATGCGGGGGCAAGGTGCATTGAATGCACTAACTAAGGATTAAATTCAAACACTCCCCCTTAATTTGAAGTCAGATGCCATTCAATAATTTTTCTTTTTGGAACTAATCTCCAGAGTTATACCTTTTTATTTGCCTTTCCAGAGCAAATCTCTAGAGCTATTTCTACCATTTTGGATCACCTCCAGAGCTCTTTTCTACATCTTTGGAGCACTCCCTGCATCTTCGGAGCTGACTTCCTGCATCTCCAGAGCTCTATTTTTGTATATGTCTTTCTAGAGCTGAACCTCTAGAGATGTCTTCTTTCTGGGGTTAAGCACCTCTGGAGCTATCAACAATGCCAAGCCTATCTCTTAGGCGTTCAAAAGAATCTTTTGGCAATGCCTTGGTAAAAATGGCAGCGAGTTACTGCTTGGATTTGCAATACTGAAGATCAATCTCTCCTCGTTCTACCAACTCCCTTATGAAGTGATAACGGATCTCAATTATGCTTGCTTCGTCTGTGGAAGACTAGGTTCTTCGTCAGAGCAATTGATGAAACATTATCACAATAAATGTTTGTACCATCTTCTTGTTGCTCATGTAAATCTGCATGGATCCTTCTCAACCAAATAGCCTAACATGTTGCTGCATTTGTTGCAATTTACTCAGCGTCTGCTGTGGAGAGAGAGAGACAATGGGCTGCTTCTTAGATGCCCATGAAATTACTCCTGAACCCATGTGAAAAACATAGCAAGATGTGCTCTTCTGGTCATCTACACTTAACCAATCACTATCCATGACACCAGATAGCTTAAACTCATTAGAAACACCATACAAGATGCCATAACTAGTTGTGCCATTCACATATCTCAAGATCCTCTTTCCTGCTTGCTAATGTGTGTCCTTAGGCTGCTCCATGAACCTAGAAATTAGGCTTATTGCATACATCAAATCAGGCCTAGTAGCTATCAAGTACATGAGGCTTCCAACCATGCTATTGTAAAGGGTTGGGTTTACTTCCTTGTTGTTGTCCTCTTTACTCAATTTTAGACGTATAGTTGTTGGTGTTGGGGAAGGTTTGATGTTCTCCATTTTAAATCTCTTCACAATCTGTTTGGCATAGTTAGTTTACGAAATAAATATGCCATGCTTTGTTTGTTTGACCTTAATGCCAAGAAAATACTTTAGCAGACCTCAGTCTATCATCTCAAACTCATTCTTCATCACCTCTTTGAAATCAGCAATGAAGAGATCACTATTGCCAGTAAAAATCAGATCATCTACATACAAAACAACAATCAAAATATTACCTTCAACTGCTTTGATGTAAAGAGTGGGGTCACTGCTTCTTTTACCAAAGCCATTAATCACTAGATATGAGTCTATTCTGTTGCACCATGCCCTAGGTGCTTGTTTCAACCCATAGAGGGCTTTCTAGAGCCTATATACTTTATCTTCTTATCCTGGGACTTCATAGCCAGGTGGCTGCTCCATGTATACTTCCTCTTTCAGCACCTCGTTCAAGAAGGCTGACTTCACGTCCATTTGATACACCTTCCACTTGTGTTGGGATACTATTGCTATGACTGCCCTAACTATTTTTAGCCTTGTAACTGGTGCGTATGTCTCATCATAATCTCTCCTAGGCTACTATTTGTACCCTTTGACAACTAGCCTTGCCTTATGTCTTTCAATCTTACCTTCAATAGTTGATTTGGTCTTATAGACCCACTTAACTCCAATCACTTGTTTACCTTTGGGTAAATCAGTTAGGTGCCATGTGTCATTCCTCTCTATGGCATCTAATTTTTCATCCATGGCCTTACACCATTTCTCCTCTTTCATAGCTTCCTCAAAGTGCACTGGATCATTACAAGAAAATAATGCAAAATTCATACTCTCATCATCAGCAGCATACCTTGTGCTATCATAAATCTCCCTGACACTCCTTGTCCTCCGTGGCATCAATGATGTAAGTGTGGGGTCTGAATTACATCTAGAACTGCTATTGTTTTGACCTCTGAAGCTACTATATTACAGTCCTCCAGAGCTGCTACTCTGTTGAACTCTAGAGCTGCATATCTTTGGAGTTGCAGACCTCTGAAACTGTTGATCTCTAGAGCTGCTGTGTTGTTGTCCACCTCCGGAGCTGCTCTGTTGAACACCTCTAGAGATACTGTTCTCCAATGCTCTACGGTAGTTTCTCCCTGAGCTACTGCTCTCTAGAGCTCCTCCAGAGTTGCTGTCCTCTAGAGCTTCTTCATCTTCAAGGGGTATTGTGATTGAAATACTTAAGGTGCTATCCACCGTTCCATCCCCATGCTTCATTCTCAATGAACTCAACGTCCCTACTAGTCACAACCTTTTTGGTGATGGGATTATACAACTTGTAGGCTTTTGATTCTTCACTATAGCCTATGAAGATACACTTTTCACCTCTATCATCAATTTTTTTCCTCTTCTCCTTAGGCACGAATGCATATGCTACACACCCAAGATTTTTAGGTGTTCAACACTCCATTTGCTGTTTGTCCATGCTTCTTGTGGAATCCTATCACGAACAACCTTAGTAAGACACCTATTCAATAGGTAGACCATTGTTGCTATAGCTTCACCCCAAAAATAATGTGATAGTCCCTTTGCTTTCAACATGCTTGCTGCCATCTCTTGAATGGTTTTATTTTTCCTTTCAGCCACTCCATTTTGTTGTGGAGTATATCTTGTTGTAAACTATTTTTCTATGCCTTCATTCCTGTAGAAATTCAAAAATTCTTTAGAGATATACTCTCCCCCTCTATCCGTTCTTAGGGCTTTGATATAGTGGCCACTTTGCTTTTCAGTTGAGGCCTTAAACCACTTGAATTTATCAAAGGCTTCTAATTTATTCTTCAAAAACTAAACCCAAATTTTTCTGTTGTAATCATCTATAAAAGTCATGAAATAACTATTTGCAGCAAAGGTGTGGGTTTTCATGAGACCACACAAATTTGAGTGCACCAACTCCAATGGTGTTTTTACTCTCCTAGAATACCCTGATTGAAAGGGTTGTCTATGCTACTTTCCTAATATGCAGGCTTCACATTTACCATCGAGCTCTACTATGCTTGGTAGCCTTCTAACCATGTCTTTCTTGGACAATAAACTCGATCTAGAAAACCTTAAGTACCCATACCTCAAATTCCATAGTTTGGATGGGTCTTTGATCACTGTCCTAAAGGATGATTGCTTTCCCACTACTGTGAGCACTGGAGATAGTGCTAGGAACTGCGCTACAGATAGCATTAGAGATGGTGTCAGAGACTCTATATGTATCCTTAGAGGGAACATTCTGTTCCTTGTCATCTGCACTGTTGCAATCACTTTCTTCCTGCCTCCTTTGTCAAATATTGTGCACTCTCCATTCTCCATCAAGATTTTATAACCGTTTTGGACCATCTGTCCAATGCTCAATAGGTTATGCTTTATGCCAGGGGCATAATAGACATCCTGGATCTTCCTCCTTTCACCATTCTTAGACTGAATGTTGATTGTACCTTTTCCCATGACAAGAACTTGCTCATCATTTCCCATTTTGATTTCAGTTTGTATGCTGCAATCTATGGAGGCAAATAAATTTTTATTTCCACTCATGTGGTTGCTACAACCACTGTCTAGATACTATACTTCATCACTACTCCTCTTAGCAAGGTTGCAAACAATAAATACATTTGATTGTTTTTATTTTTAGCCTTGTTTTCATTTGCTACATTAGCATTTTGGCCTCTATGGTCACATTGTTTCTTTCTACACTCACTAGCATAATGACCAAACTTATGATAATAATAGCATTGAAAATTACTTTTGTCATACCTCTAATTAGAACTGTTCTTCTTCTTCTTGTCTTGGTAGCTTGGATGTGAGCTACTTGCCTCTTCTTGACTATTTGAAACTCCTCTTCTGGAGTTACTTCTTCCTCTACCTCTTTGACCTCTACCTCTATTGTTTCTTCCTTTTCCCCTACCTCTTGCATTGGTTTGAGCCTTGAAGGCTTTCTCTAGGGAAGGAGTGGATCTATTCAGCTAATGCTTATGGGTTTGTAGTGAACCCATCAACTCATCAACTGTCATCTTGGATAGGTCCTTAGCCTCTTCAATGGCTACGACAATAGGGTCAAATCTAGAAGGTAGACTCCTTAGGATTTTCTAAATAATCCTTTGATCATCCATAGTTTCTTCATTTATCCTTAGTTGATTTATCATGGTAGAAACCCTGGTGTGAAAGTCTAAAATAGACTCATTGTCCTTCATTTGCAAAGTTTCAAAATCTCTTCTTAATAGCTGGAGCTTTACCAATCTCACTTTATCAGTCCCCTTATAACTGTTTTGCAATATTTCTCATGCCTGTTTTGAGTAGTTTGCTACTGCAATGCGGGGGAAAGTAGCCTCTGTCAAGGCTGCCTCAATCAGACTGAGGACTTTTGCATCCTTCATTATTGTTTCCTTCAACTGGTTCCTTTGAGCATTAGATAGGGCTGCATAGGCTATAGGTTCTATAGTGTCTACAAAAACATTGATGACCAACTCCCATAGGTCATTAGCAACCAATATTTTTTTCATTTTCTTAGCCCATATATCACAATTTTGTCCATCAAAATTTGGTGGATGTTGCCATCCTTTGTTGTCCCCACTTGCTATGCTTCTCAAATCTAAGAAGGCTGATTAATGCCTAGAGAATCTAGGGCTTATACAAAATACCCACAAAAGAAACTAACTACCCAGAAAAATAGGGCTCTAATACCACTTGTTGGCAGGCAGGGGGAATATATGGTGGTCCAGAATAGAGTTACAACAATGTGGACACCATAAAACCAAACACAAACAAACATACAAAGAAGAAAGAGACAATAGATGACACACAACAAGAATTTATATTTATATATGGTTTTCAAAAATACATTCAAAAACTTGATGCAAACTACATCTAGAGTTGCCGCTCTATTTTTTTTATTTTCCCAATCATCGGAGTTGCTTGTACGTACCCTATGCTGCTGCACACAAAAACTTCTATTCTCTGCTATTTGTTGTTTTCTTCTACTATTGTCACCTTGTTCTCTGCTAGAACATTCCCCTCTATTCTTTCTTCTACTGTAGGTTCTATTCTCTCTATTCTTTCCTTTTGTTGCCGCAGGATTTCTCACACATTCCTATGATCAATTCTTTTTTTCCCTCTATTTTGTCTCATTCCATATCGTGCCAAACTAGCACTCAAAACTCCATTCAAAATTCAAAAATGAATACTAGCAGGCCAACGGTTGTTGGGGCTGATTTTGGAAAATCTCCAAAACTGACGCAGGGGTAGGGTACATTGAATGCACTGACTGAGGATTAAATTCCAATAGTAGAATGGCCTTCATGCCGATTATTTTTTGTGGGTATAACTATATGTACCTTGCCTTGTTTATGTCTTCATATAAATCATTTATTGGAGATTCTTTCTTAGAATTTCTATTTAATGTAGCAGTCTACACAGAAATAACTTGTTTTCCCTTCTGTAATAAGGATTGTCCATTTCAATATTACTATCATACAAATCCTAAGATGAATCTTTTGATTGTTTATTTTAGCATTATCAATAATCTCCTTAGAAATGTTTTTATTTCAATCTCCTTAAATAAATGGTAATGAAGTCATTTTCGGACGTCTTATTTTCTCAAGCCGATGCATGGTTTTAGATCGCTTCTCATGAACTCATTTTCTTAAGCTTAACTTTTTCTTTACTTCCCAACTAATCGGTCTAGCAAATGCAAATAAGCTGAGTATAGACCGCAACACTATGATTTCTACCTTATTTACATTATTTTGCATTTTTAACTGAAGTTACTTTTGACCAGGTCACGGCTCAATAGATACTTTCTTTATATGCATTTCTTGGATGTGGACAATAATCACACTTCATGTCGGCCATGGAATATTATCTCATGTCTAAATTTTTGTTTTCATATCTATTAGTATTTCCTGTACTTAGGATGCAGTCATAGGATGATGAGTATTTACCAATGCATCAAATATTGGTTTTCTTGCCTCATTTATGAAGTTGACTCTCATATATGACATAGTATAGGTATGTCTATGCTCTTCTTGGCACAATAGATTAATTACTCCTTCCAAATATCATCTGGTAAACTGAAGTTGTATTCCTTCCAAGCATTTAATGATTGTTTGAACCTATTCTTTCGCAGGTATTAGATTTCATTGTTCATACAAACCTTTTATGTCGTGTATGGACACGTAGATAATTGTAAGACTGCCTATTTAAGGGCACTTAGGAATTTGATGGGTTGACCAAATATTGGCATAATAGTTCATGATTATTTTGACTAATAATTACTGCTTAACCTTCTTCTTTCATTATAATGAATATAACTTCCTTTTAAAGGCGTTAGTTCTACAGAAATTATCTTGCCTAAATCTACATAAGTCAAGGCATCAGAATCACTTATTTTGAAGCTTCAATTATTACTTACATGGCATCATGTTGTAAGATAATATGTTTGAAATTATGCTAGAATATTAAATAAATGATCTTTTAAGTAAGTTACCATAACTTGAATCCATAGCCTTTTAACCCCAATTGGGTAATTGCAAATTTAATTATTGATAACCATTAGTCATACATGTTGAAGTCTCAATCAAATTTTCTAATTGTGCGCATAAATTTAAAAGGAGATTGTTAGTGGATAGATTCAAGTTGTCTTATATTTGTTGATAACGAGTCTTTTGACTACTTTTGAATTACATGTGAGTTCTTCAATTTTTGTTCTAGAGTGTTAGAAAATGGGTTGACTTAAACGTTTAGATAACCTAGAAGGTGGCAACAAAGAATGAATAAGTAATAATGAACTAATATGGATTGGATATAATAATGAACATATGAATTAGATAGTGATATATGGATAATAGATTTTTGGTTAAATTTTGTTAGATTTTAATGACTATAGATTATAGATGGATTCTTTGTGTTGGTTTTTACTTCCGAATCAGTAGTGGGTTTGCCAGTTCCAATGCACAGGCAGATTTAGCCAACGAATACAGGAGGTTGCATAAGCTACCTCCCCTTCACTTCTGGTTCTGCCGCACCAAGGGGGGTATCCCTATTAGCTAAAGATTTGACACTTTTGACTCACCCAATGACATAAAGATTTAGCTTTACAATGACAGGAAGAATACTCTCATGTGTGGACCAAGATTTGTGTGATAAATCACAAAGTTGGCAACATTCTTGGACATATTTGTCTGGTCAGGTATGAGAGTATGCAGGGGGTTCCTAATCCTACTCCTACAACTAACAGGTTGGAATAATGGAATGGTTTGAATTTGATGGTTTGGATGCAAGACAGGGGTTTTGGATCATAACTACTTCACAAGAACAGACCGATGCCTATCCCAGGGCAAGGAGTCAACTAGACGTATACACAAGAACGGATTGCATTTTGGATTCAAGTTTCAAGGGGTTAGATTGATGCTTGCCTTACAAACATCACCCAAGAATGGCTATTTAACTGCCTCTACTTACAGATATCCCAATTGACATACAACCTTCTCCATACTTAACCTAAAACAATTTAATCCACTCCTTGAATAGAGGTCTAAAGATCAAGCATGCAATACATAAATATGTATTCTAGAATTTGAGGAACCCTTAGCAACCAAATTCAGAAGAAGAAATGCATGCAACAAGTGGAGAGGGATAGCTAGACACATGCCATAAGTATTTTTCATATAAAACAACACTGAAACTGAAAATGTATGCAATGTACATTCAAGGTGCAACTCATAAACTCCATAGAGATACAACAGCCAGGAAATGTTCTATTTTTTGTTATTTACAAAAAAATGCCCAAGTCTTCAACAACTAGAAATGAGTGACACAGCTTGTCTCTTATAGCACAAGTGCGTGTACTCAGCAAAATTTACATGGTAGGTCAAAAAGTCGCCAGATTCAATGTATCTTCAGATTGGCGCTCCAAAAATTGAATGTAGCAGAGAAACAGAGAGAAGAAGCAGGTGGGCTCGGGATCAAAGCCGCCGCTCAAAGGTTTACATCTTAAGTCTGGTAGTTGGCCTATCACTCCATCGATCATCCTTCTATATTTTGCCATTAATGGCCCAACTACCCGCGGGATATAGCAGTGAATACATCTAAAGTTTTTTCCCACCCAAACACGGTTGCATACACAAAGAAAACCTTCACTGAAAGTTGTTCAAATAGAACCGTCGATTTGCATTACTTCGCTGAGACTAATGGCTCCAAAATACCTTGAAAAGTCATCAACCAGTGAAAATGTGCCACGTAGGCACCTCATGCTTCTATCGCTAACTTTTCCTTTCTCTATTTTTCCCTTTTTGCCCTTGTATATGCATGTTCAAATGCACATACCACTACCCACCTTTTGACTCTCAAATCCTTGTATATGTAAAGCATATACATACAACAGTGCCTAGACACATGGCAGCCTCTTACTGGCTCTCTATCGCTTGGTATTTTCATCTCCGTCTGCCATCGGAACAACCCTGGGAGCATCCACCGATGTGCAGTCTCTCGCTGATGAACCAATGTGCTTTTTCCTTTTGCATCTGAAAATGCATGTGGGACTGTATATACATATAATCGCCCTTCATACAAGGCGGACCCCAAAACATGTTATAGAGAAAATTGGAATTTTCAATTGGGTCCACCCTGCATCTTCTTTCCTTGCATATCTCAATGTATATGTGCACATACATACAACTTATACATACAAGGTGCAGATTTCAAATTATCATGAAGCATGCTGAAGTTACTTTGAAATCCAGCTTGTATCTAACTCCTCTTGTATATTGGCACATATACAAGCACTTAAACATACAAGCCGCGAATGCCAACCCATTTATCAGCTAGATTGGAGAATCATTGGAATCCAGCTTGTATCCTATCAAATGTATATTTCCTTTGTATATCGCATTTACAAACTCATTTGTATATACCTGCGGGCCCTACCACATGTATCTCGGCCGCACTATAACAAATGCACGTTGACCCTTGCATATTTTCCTTGCATCTTTACATGCAACCCGATATACAAAATAGGAATATTCCTAGGATCTACGATATACATTCTCTCTTGTATGTCTCCAATGTATGTCAAACATGCATTCAATTTTGCATCATTTCCCTTGTATATAGCCGTTGTATGTTTAAACATACAAGGCCGATATACAAAGAGATCCTATATACAACCAACAAATATTCCCAGGAATCTATGAAAGATTCCCCCTTGTATATGCATCTTTTCAGAGCCCGATATGCATAAAATGCATATAACTCATTTTTTCAAAGGCCGATTGAGATTTTGCAAGCCCGCCAATGTATCTTTGACCTGCATGTTTATACAAGCATCCTTGTATATACAAAGGAACTTGCACACAACTGATTTTTGTATTTTTTACAACTGCAGAGGCCAAAAGATAGAATTTTTTTGACTTTTGGGAAGGGGCTTGCATATACATATTTAGGCACCAACACAGGCTCTATCTGGGGACGCATGCCTCTTGCAGGCATGACAAGAACTTTAGAATCTCTGGTTTCGCAGATTGGGCCTTATCCATTAGGCAAGAGAGTAGAACATTGCACCAACCTGCACACAAAACAAATTTTCAAACATCATTTTGGCAGCCCTAGGCAGCCAAAAATGAAGAACCACAACCTCTTCCTATCAAATGACTGATTCCACTCTGAATAACCCCAACCACAGCTGAAAACATTGACAAAAATTTCCCACAAGCTGATCTTGTCAATTACATAATCCAACTTTTTTGAAAACTTGCCACTGTCAGCATTGCCTCTGTCACTCTGCATCTTACAATCAGACATATAACCATACACATTATTATATTCTTGAGCATTAGGTAACATATGTATGTTATAATCCTCAAACAGCATATCCTCATATTACATTTGGCAATACTCATTATCTACCTGGCTATTGCATATAACCAAACACATATCTAGCTAATCCAAAAACTCAAAACACTCAAAAAATATGAGACCCTCAATATCATTTATATCACTCATTGACATTGAAAACAAATCCTGATCTACACACCCATTGCCATCACTGCACATGTCTGAAATAACTGATGCTAAGCATTTATCATCCATAGTTTGCAAATCAATATCATCATTTTCAAACAGAGGGTTAATTCTGCACCAATGAATGTCATAACTCACAATATCAAATGCATCCATAGGCTCATCATAAAGGGGATTCATACTCATTGCAAAGGTCTATGTTTCTTCTTCATGACAATCCATTTATTTTTCATTATCAAATCTAATGTCATAAGAAGAACAAACTTGATCCATGAATTGATCGTGGATATCATCTTTATCATCTTTAACATCTAATTGCCCCACATACAAGATTTATGCTATTTCAATGCACTCGAAAGTTGAACTATCTGCATCATTTTCTAACCCTCTAATGCTTCCTAATGAAACTGATATTGACTCTTGATCCATATGATCACAACTTTGTACAACTAGATCATTTAAACATGAATGCTCTTTGTTTAGGACTGACATGCAAATATTACTTGGGAAATTATTGTTGTCAACTTCATTTGTTGGGCAAATCAAGACATCCTCCTCTATAACAGAAACATCATCAACTTGGAATGATGCAAAAACTAGGACTACATGTGGGTGAATACTTTGCCATTCATTTTCAACACTTAGATTATATCTTTCATCAACATTGGTGGCTGCAGGGCAGCAGAAGTTTTCAAAGAAATAACCCTTTTGAATCCCATACATCCAATTATTTTCAATGTCTTTTGCAAATTGATGTGCTTGATGCAATGTGGTGGGCTCTTTATCTCTCAATCTATAGCTCATTTTCCTATCAAATGCTCCCAAATAGACAACAAGGCATAATGCATCATTAGGTCTCATACATTCTAGTATTCTTCTCAAGCCCTTCATAAATCTAAGGTTAAAAGCTGGAATCAACTCATCTTCTTCAATATGGATATACATAAAATCACTAATGACTGCAAAATCAGAAATTCTTTCACCATATTGTTCTAGAAATGTAGATTTAAATTCTTGCCAAGAGCTGACAGAGTAAGCTGGAAGATAGGAGAACTGGTCCCTTGCATCTTCATCCAGAGATTGAACAAATAATCTCATAACTACATCTTCATGGTCAATCTCAAAATCATCTATCACATTTATAAATTGTTGCAAGTGTCTCTTAGCTGATTCATCCCTAGCACCATTGAATTTGGGAAAAAACTTTCTGATTTTAGATGGAAAAGCATTTGGGTAGCCAAAAATGCCATCAAAATTTATGGGCTTATATCTGTCAATGCTGAAACTTCTTTTATTACATGGTTGGGACTGATTATTATACATGGTTGCTTTTGACACCTCACAAGGGTGCATGGGCTGATAATACTATTGCAAGTATGAGGTGAACCAGTGTTGTCATTGATGTCAACATACTCATATTGCATTGGTAAGAAGGTTTGGATGAGTTGAGTGCTGTTGTTATTAAGGATGTCAGTCCTCATATGGAACAGTGAAGAACAGTGATGAGAAGAAGGCAAATGTACTGTATAGGTTAAGAACCAGAGAATGCAAATTAAAAGGTTTGTAGATATGAGTCTTGAGATGCTTCAGCTAAGATTTCAGAGGTCCGCATGAAGATCTGAAGAAGTTGTGGCTGTCTGTGTGGAACTGGTTCTGGCAAGTGTTCAGAGGTGACAGAGGATCACAGAAAGGTCCGATGAGGTCCGTAATTGTATTATCCTAATCTACAGATTGGAAGGAGTGTTTGGGATGTCCTTTGGATGTGTCATCTTGAGTTGTGTATGATTTTGAGGTCTGAAAGTACCTTTTGCATTGTGACAGTGGCGACAGACTGTGTTCTTGAAGTACCGGATGATGAAGAGAAGAATTCCGGTAAGCTGATGAAGTGCGGATGTTTTTGATGATTCAGGGAAGGTTATGATGATCATTGGATCATATCTAGTTCGTGTTAGTGGTCCGCATTGAAGTTAGAGTTAGATTTGATGTTATGGCTACCAGTTGTTGGTGTTCTTCCTGCAACAGGCCGACCGGATCTTCTACACGCCTTGTGAATGTTATTGTGATGTTTGCTGACTTAGATGATTGTTCCTAAGTCGATGTCTTGTATAAATAAGTGTTTGAGAATTTATTTTGAGGTGTGGATTGTGTGAATAAGTGTGGCATAGCGAAGAGAAGTGCGAAAGGCAGAGCAAGGGTTTTGGGCTTAAATGGAATTGATCCAGACATGGTAGAGATGTCATTCTCCAGTTCAAGATTGTGATTCTTATCACTTTGTAGACAGTGTGTCTCCTTGTAGGCAGTGTCCCTCTTTGTGAGTAGTGTGCTCGGGCAGTGAGCCCTAATTGGCATGTGCCATTCATTTTTTCTTATTCTTCTAATAGAGAATAATCCTTGGGTTAATCACCCCATGGTTTTTCCCTTAACTGGGTTTTCCACATCAAAATCTTGGTGTTCAATGTGTTGATGTTTATCTGCTCTTGTGTTTATGCATTTTGCTTTCATAATTGATATGTTGTTAACTAACTAAGAAGAATCAAGTGTTTGAAGTGAGAGCAAGTTTTCATACAACTGATTCACCCCCCTCTTAGTTGTATGCCCTAGATCCAACAATTGGTATCAGAGCAAGGTTCCTCTGAAAGGAGCTTAACCGCTTGAGGAGATCCAGGATGTCGTCATACAAGAAGGATAGTCTGAAGTTCGATGGAACCAACTTCACTCTATGGAAAGGTCGCATGAAATGTCACTTGGAGTGTATGGGAAAAGCATACTTGGCCATGGTCTCAAAACCATATGTACCTCCACAGGGTGGTCCGACAACTCTGAATGAAATCACAGATGCTGAAAACAATCTACGGACCAAGGAAGCTCTTCTAAGTGCAATAAATGACTCAAATCTCTCAAATGTTATCGACCTACCAACTGCATATGAGATCTTGACTAAACTGGAACTTCTGTATGAAGGAGATGAGTTTGTCAAAAGTGCAAGGTTGCAAAGTCTGAAAGGGAAATTTGAAAGATTGAAGATGAGAGAAGATGAAAACATCACTACCTTTATGCCAAGAGTGAATGAGCTGGTATGTGGAATTAGAAATGCTGGTGGAACTCTGGATGAAAATGAGATTGTTTGCAAAATTCTTAGATTCCTTCCTGCTGCCCACAAAATCAAGGTTGCTTCCATTGATGAATTTAGAGCCCACACAACTGTCACAAGAGAACAATTGGCTGGCAAACTAGCTGCATTTGAAATGACCGAGTTTGGAGATGATCCACCCAAGACTGAATCTGATTTCAAAGCCAGTGCCTATGTGAAAGGTAAACAAAGATTTGATCCGGGAGAAAACTCTTCAAGGAAGATGTCATGGTATGATCAAGCAAGAAGAGACATGGAAGAAGAGGAAGCAGAAACAGCTCAACTTGAAGCCCTCATTGCAAAGAGACTGCCAAGAGGATCTGGTAAGTATGAAGGAAAACTACCCTTTAAGTGTTTCAACTACAATAAGAGTGGTCATTTTACTTCAAGATGTTCAGAAAGATCTGCAAGGTCTAATACTGACAGACAAAGGTTTCAAAAGAACTGCTATTATGTTCATGAAGAAGATGACAATGAAGGAGTAATAGATGATGAATCAGAACTAGGAAGCAAATTCGGAAATGAATGGGTGTTTATTTCCATCAAGGAAGAAGATTCAATATCCTCTAAAACTGTCAATCACAAGGTTGTGGAAAGAACTTTGGCTGCTCAAGTGGAAGAAAAGGATGATTGGGTTATTGACAGTGGGTGCTCTCACCATATGACTGGTGACAAGAATAAGTTCTTAGATTTGGAAAGGTATGAAGGAGGAATGGTAAAGTTTGGTGACAATTCTGCTGGCAGAATCAGAGGTAGCGGAACTATTTCCTTTGATGGAAAGAGCAAAACAGGTAATGTACTATATGCTGAAGGATTGAAGCACAATCTTCTCAGTGTTGGTCAGTTAGTGGACAAAGGCTATGATCTCCGGTTCAAGAATGGAAAATGCAGAATCTCTATAAGCTCCGGAACTGAAATTACATCTGGTACTCAAACAAAAGGTAATATCTTTCATCTAGTTGGTTCAAATAAAAGTTGTCTGTTTGTTCAAGTTGATCAGAGTTGGTTATGGCATAGAAGAATGTGTCATGTAAATTTTGATAACATCATCAAGATAAGCAATATTCAGGCTATAAGAGATCTTCCAAAATTGGTGAAACCTACAAATAGTTTGTGCAAAGAATGTCAGCTAGGTAAACAGAGCAGAGTCTCTTTCAAAAGCAAAGATCAGTCCTCTACTGGATTGTTGGAATTAGTACATACTGATCTCTGTGGTCTGACAAGAATCAAGAGTTTGCAAGGTGATAGATATTTCATGTTGCTAATTGATGATCATTCCCGGATGATGTGGGTTACCTTCCTAAAAGAGAAATCAGAAGCCCTTGAGAAGTTCAAAATCTTCAAAGCTATGGTAGAGAATCAAACCAGATTAAAACTGAAGTGTTTAAGGTCTGATAGAGGTGGTGAATTTACATCTGGTGAGTTCATTGACTTTTGTGAGAAACAGGGTATAAGGAGACAGTTGTCTGCTCCTAGGACTCCACAACAGAATGGAGTAGTTGAGAGAAAGAATCAGACCATCCAGGAAGCTGCCAAGACAATGATGTTGGAAGCAAATGTTCCTCAGATGTTTTGGAAAGAAGCTATCAGCACTACAGTCTACACTCTCAATCGAGTTCAAATCAGAAACAATACCGGTAAGACCCCCTATGAACTTTGGTTTGGCATCACTCCTACTGTGAGATATTTTAGAGTATTTGGCAGCAAGTGTTATATTAAAAAAGATGAAGATCTAGGAAAGTTTGATGCTAGAAGTGATGAAAGAATTTTCTTGGGTTACTCCACTCAAAGCAAAGCATACCGATGTTACAATAAGAGACTAAGGAAGATGATAGAAAGTACTAATGTAAAAGTTGATGAAGGAATTGAGAAGCCCTCAAGGTTCTATGAATGTGATGAAGATGATCAGAATGATCCTCTGGTGCAAGGAGCTCCTTCCTCCTCTGAAATTCAGATCCAGACTGATCCAGTAAATCAGGAAGAAGAAGTTTGTCTGAATGAGCCTGATCAAGAATTAGTAGTGCAAAAAACTCCCAAAGTTCCAAGGTATGTAACTCTAAATCACTCTGAAGATCAGATCATAGGTGACAAAAGTAAAGGGGTACAAACAAGAAGAAGAATTGCTCAAGATTCAAATGAATATTGTCTGATTTCAAAGATTGAACCTAAGACAGTAAATGAAGCTTGCAATGATGAAAATTGGACCAAAGCAATGGAGGAAGAATTGATTCAAATTGAGAAAAATCATACTTGGGATCTTGTTCCCAGACCTAGGGACAGGAATGTGATTGGAAACAAATGGGTCTTCCGAAACAAACTGAATGAAGCTGGTGAAGTAATCAGAAACAAAGCTAGATTGGTCTACAAAGGCTACTCTCAAATAGAAGGAATTGATTTTGAAGAGACCTTTGCTCCTGTGGCAAGAATTGAAGCAGTCAGATTATTTCTTGCATTTGCTGCCTTCAAAGACTTCAAGGTATATCAGATGGATGTCAAGTCTGCCTTCCTAAATGGTGATATGGAAGAAGAAGTTTAATTGAACAACCAGATGGATTTCAATTGTCTGATAATGATGATATGGTCTGCAAGTTGAAGAAAGCATTGTATGGATTGAAGCAAGCCCCAAGAGCATGGTATGAAAGGTTGGATAAGCATCTTGTGCAGATTGGATTCAACAAAGGTACTGCTGACAGTAACTTATATTTCAAAATTGATCATGAAAATATTTTGATTGTTGAAGTGTTTGTGGATGATATCATTTTTGGAGGAAGAGATAGTATGTGCAAAACTTTTGCAAATCAGATGAAAAGTGAGTTTGAAATGTCTATGCTTGGTGAAATGAATTTCTTCTTGGGTCTGCAAATTACTCAAACAAAGAAAGGGATCTTCATTTCTCAAACCAAATATGTGAAAGAATTGTTGAGGAAATTCGGTATGGAAGATTCAAAGCCAATGAACACTCCTATGGCAACCGGATGTAAGTTGAGCAAAGATGATGACTCTCCAAAGGCAGATCAGTCAAAGTATAGATCAATGATTGGTGGATTGTTGTATCTCACTCAGACTAGACTAGATATAATGCAGGTTGTTGGTTTTGTGGCAAGATTCCAGGCTGATCCTAGAGAATCTCATGTTATGGCAATCAAAAGAATTTTTAGGTACTTGAAAGGAACAGTTGAGTATGGTCTATGGTACCCTAGAGATCTGGATTTCTCTCTTCATGCTTACACAGATGCAGATTGGGTAGGAGATGTGGATGACCGGAAGAGCACCAATGGTGGAGCATTCTTTTTGGGGAAGAGATTGGTTTCTTGGCTAAGCAAGAAACAAGATGCAATATCTATGTCTACAACTGAAGCAGAATACATTGCAGTAGCAGGTAGTTGCACTTAAATCTTATGGATGAAGCAGATGCTAAGAGACATTAAAATTGAATATGAGGAGCCTATCACAATTTTCTATGATAATTCAAGTGGAATTAATATTTCTAAGAATCTGGTATTGCATTCTAAGACTAAGCACATATCTATCAAGTTTCACTTTTTGAGAGAACAAGTGAACAAGGAAGAAGTTAGATTGGAGTATGTACCCTCCAAGGATCAGATTGCAGATATCTTTACTAAACCTCTTCCCAAGGACTCTTTTGAGTTTCTCAGGAAAAAGTTAGGGGTCATGGCCCCTCCGGTGATGCTTTAAGATGCACTGTTGTGCATCAGTCCGGTGGATATCACAGACATATCTTGTGATCTGAATTGATGTAGTGGAGCTATTTCAAAGGGGGAGTAGTTGGTATGATTCTGATGTGTTAGAATTGCAAGTATGAGCCCTTTGCCATTGATGTCAAAGGGGGAGACAAGACATGTGAAAAACAAGTAGCTGATGATCAAAGGGGGAGCAGTAAAGGAGGAGAAGACATGTTGCTGATAGGGGGAGCTGTGATAGAAAGGAGAAGTTCTTGTCTTGATGGTTTTTCACATCATATGTTGCCATCAATGACAAAGGGGGAGATTGTTGCAAGTATGAGGTGAACCAGTGTTGTCATTGATGTCAACATACTCATATTGCATTGGTAAGAAGGTTTGGATGAGTTGAGTGCTGTTGTTATTAAGGATATTAGTCCTCATCCGGAATAGTGAAGAATAGTGATGAGAAGAAGGAAAATGTACTGTATAGGTTAAGAACCAGAGAATGCAGATTAAAGGGTTTGTAGATATGAGTCTTGAGATGCTTCAGCTAAGATTTTAGAGGTCCGCATGAAGATCTGAAGAAGTTGTGGCTGTCTATGTGGAACCGGTTCTGGCAAGTGTTCAGAGGTGACAGAGGATCACAGAAAGGTCTGGTGAGGTCCAGAATTGTATTATCCTAATCTGCGGATTGGAAGGAGTGTTTGGGATGTCCTTTGGATGTGTCATCTTGAGTACCTTTTGCATTGTGACAGTGGTTACAGACTGTGTTCTTGAAGTATCATATGATGAAGAGAAGAATTTCGGTAAGCTGATAAAGTGCAGATGTTTTTGATGATTCAGGGAAGGTTATGATGATCATTGGATCATATCTAGTGCATGTTGGTGGTCCGCATTGAAGTTAGAGTTGGATTTGATGTTATGGCTACCAGTTGTTGGTGTTCTTCCTGAAATAGGCTGACTAGATCTTCTACATGCCTTACGAATGTTATTGTGATGTTTGCCGACTTAGATGATTGTTCCTAAGTTGATGTCTTGTATAAATAAGTGTTTGAGAATTTATTTTGAGGTGTGGATTGTGTGAATAAGTGTGGCATAGCGAAGAGAAGTGTGAAAGGCAGAGCAAGGGTTTTGGGCTTAAATGGAACTGATCCGGACATGGTAGAGATGTCATTCTCTAGTTCAAGATTGTGATTCTTATCACTTTGTAGACAGTGTGTCTCCTTGTAGGCAGTGCGCCTCTTTGTGAGCAGTGTGCTCAGGCAGTGAGCCCTAATTGGCATGTGCCATTCATTTTTTCTTATTCTTCTAATAGAGAATAATCCTTGGGTTAATCACCCCGTGGTTTTTCCCTTAACCAGGTTTTCCACATCAAAATCTTGGTGTTCAATGTGTTGATGTTTATCTGCTCTTGTGTTTATGCATTTTGCTTTCATAATTGATATGCTGTTAACTAATTAAGAAGAATCAAGTGTTTGAAGTGAGAGCAAATTTTCATACAACTGATTCACCCCCCCTCTCAGTTGTATGCCCTAGATCCAACAAATACATCTTTGTGTGTTTCTGCAACCCTCTTTTCAACTTAGATTTTCTTTTACAACAATGACCTTAGGCCCTTAAAATACAAACTACTATTTCCACCTGCCTAAAGTCCACTAAATGAGTCTTTTCAACAATATTGCATACTCCTTTTGAAATGCAAACTAGGTCCTCACAAAAGTATGCAATCTAGTCACCAATATTTCCCCTTTTAACCAGTGCTATTTCACCAAATAGGGAACTTTTTAAAAAAAATTTTTATGGAAATACCTAGATATGTTGTAGCAACTGCAAATTTAACACCTCTGGTGTCCTCTTATCAGGTTCTTTATCTCTGAGAGTCAGCACCTCCTTGGCAGAGGAATGAGGTTCAAATAGGCTGAAGCTGAAAATTGATTTCTTTCTAGGTTCTCCCATAGTAGAGCCACACATATAACTTTTCAGATTTTGCTGCAACAAACACCTCCAGGTCTACTTTTTCAATCTTTTAGACTCAAACTTGCATGGATATGGCATTCATTCCCCAGTAGAGTCGCCATCTGTTGGTGCTCAAATCGGCAGAGGGTTTGCCATTTCCAATGCATAGGCAGATTCAACCAACGAATATAGGAGGTTGCGTGAGCTGCCTCCCCTTCACTTCTAGTTTTGCCGCACCAAGGGGGGTATCCTTATTAGCTAAAGATTTGACACTTTTGACTCACCCAATGACATAAAGATTTAGCTTTACAATGACAGGTAGAATATTCTCATGTGTGGACCAAGATTTGTGTGATAGATCAGAAGGTTGGCAACATTCTTGGACATATTTGTCTAGTCAAGTATGAGAGTATGCAAGGGGTTCCTAATCCTACTCCTACAACTAACAGGTTGGAATAATGGAATGGTTTGAATTTGATGGTTTAGATGCAAGACAGGGGTTTTGGATCATAACTACTTCACAAGAACAGATCAATGCCTATCCCAGGGCAAGGAATCAATTAGACATATACACAAGAATGGATTGCATTTTGGATTCAAGTTTCAAGGGGTTAGATTGATGCTTGCCTTACAAACATCACCCAAGAATGGGTATTTAACTGCCTCTACTTACAGATATCCCAGTTGACATACAACCTTCTCCATACTTAACCTAAAACAATTTAATCCACTCCTTGAATGAAGGTCTAAAGATCAAACATGCAATACATAAATCTGTATTCTAGAATTTGAGGAACCCTTCTCAACCAAATTCAAAAGAAGAAATGCATGCAACAAGTGGAAAGGGACAACTAGACACATGCCATAAGCATTTTTCATATAAAACAACACTAAAACTAAAAATGTATGCAATGTACATTCAAGGTGCAACTTATAAACTCCACAGAGATACAACAACCAGGAAATGTTCTATTTTTCATTATTTACACAAAAATGTCCATGTCTTCAACAACCAAAAATGAGTGACACAGCTTGTCTCTTATAGCACAAGTGCGTGTACTCAGCAAAATTTACATGGCAGGTCAAAAAGTCACCAGATTCAATGTATCTTTAGATTAGCCTTCCAAAAATTGAATGCAGCGGAGAAATAGAGAAGAAGTAGGTGGGCTCGGGATCAGAGCCGCTGCTCAAAGGTTTGCATCTTAAGTCTGGTAGTTGGCCTGTCATTCCATCGATCATCCTTCTGCATTTCACCATTAATGGCCCAGCTACCCATGTGAGACAATGGTGAATACATCTGAAGTTTTTTCCTGCCCAAACACAGTTGCATACACAAAGAAAACCTTCACTGAAAGTCGTTGAAACAGAACCATCGATTTGCATTGCTTCGCTGAGACTAATGGCTCCAAAATACCTTGAAAAGTCATCAACCAGTGAAAATGTGCCACGTAGGCACCTCATGCTTCTATCACTGACTTTTCCTTTCTCTATTTTGCCCTTTTTGCCCTTGTATATGCATGTTCAAATGCACATACAACTACCCGCCTTTTGCCTCTCAAATCCTTGTATATGCAAAGCATATACATACAACAATGCCTGGACATGTGGCAGCCTCTTACTAGCTCTCTATCGCTTGGTATTTTCATCTCCATCAGCCATCGGAACAACCCTGGGAGCATCCGCCAATGTGCAATCTCTCACCAATGAACCAATGTGCTTTTTCCTTTTGCATCTGAAAATGCATTTGGGACTGTATATACATACAATCGCTCTTCATACAAGGCGGACCCCAAAACATGTTATAGAGCAAATTGGAATTTTCAATCGAGTCTACCCTGCATCTTCTTTCCTTGCATATCTCAATGTATATGTGCATATACATACAAGGCACAGATTTAAAATTATCATGAAGCATGCTGAAGTTGCTTTGAAATCCAGCTTGTATCTAACTCCTCTTGTATATCGGCACATATACAAGCACTTAAACATAGAAGCCGCAGATGCCAACCCATTTATCAGCTAGACTGGAGAATCATTGGAATCCGGCTTGTATCTTATCAAATGTATATTTCCTTTGTATATCACATATACAAACTCGTTTGTATATACCTGCGAGCCATACCACATGTATGTCGGCCGCACTATAACAAATGCATGTCGACCCTTGCATATTTTCCTTGCATCTTTACATGCAACTTGATATACAAACCAGGAATATTCCTAGGATCTGCGATATACATTCTCTCTTATATGTCTCCAATGTATGTCAAACATACATTCAATTTTGCATCATTTCCCTTGTATATAGCCGTTGTATGTTTAAACATACAAGCCCGATATACAAACAGATCCTATATACAATGAGCAAATATTCTTAAGAATTTGCGAAAGATTCCCCCTTGTATATGCATCTTTTTAGAGCCTGATATGCATATAACTCATTTTTTCAAAGGCCGATTGAGATTTTGCAAGCCCGCTAATGTATCTTTGACCTGCATGTATGTACAAGCATCCTTGTATATACAAAGGCACTTGCACACAACTAATTTTTGTATTTTTTACAACTGCAGAGGCCAAAAGACAGATTTTTTTTGACTTTTGGGAAGGGGCCTGCATATACATATTTAGGCACCAACACTATGCATGCATTATATAATTAGATAGGAAATCAATAGAAAATAGTTTTTATTTCCGTTTGGTTCAAATATCAAATTACCCCAAGTATTTTAGTTAAATGTTTCCATTGTATTGTTTTGAATTAATTAGAGTGAATGTCGATAAGGGCGTGGTTCGGTGGTTAATTCACTCGGTTGGAGTGGCGGCCACTAGAGTTTAAACCCCCGCTAGGCCAATGAGCTCGCAGGCTTTACGCCTTCGCTGGGCCAACGAGATCGTGGGTTTGAAGTGTTCTTGCTAGGGGATGAGGTCCCCCATGTTGTGGCCTCACCGGTTCATTTCTCCAGGAAAAAGCATTTGCGTGGAGCTGGAGGGCATGTCGCACCAGCGTCGCCGGTCATGTTAAAAAGTTTAACAGGCGCATTATCTTTAAAAAAAAAGTAACTAGAGTGAATGATTTATCTTGTTTATGAAATTAACCAATTTGATATAAAGGTACAGTCTCCCTTATAAGTTCTAGAGAGTAAAAAGCTACTATTACATATGTAACCCTAGTTTTGAATTGTATGATGCATTCTTGTGGTTGCAAGTTCAAGTCAGTGAACCATGAAGCCTCTATGCTACATGTATGTAGGCAAGGCCATCACAGATGAGCCCCTGAGACATTAGGTTGGTCCCTTAGGACCTTTAGTCTCGTTAACTTGTGTATTCATGGCTAATAAATTTATTTATTAACCATGCGGGACTAATGTTTTCATTTAGTTGTGTAGATTTAGGATTGCTACCTGTGTAGGGTACCAGAGCTAATAAAATATTTCATCATCTTGCAAAAGGATGTTCATATGGTGCTTACTGTAGATATGTGAAACTGTATTAGAATATTTAAATTTTAATTTTCATGTATGATGAACGATACAAAAATTATGTTTGATGTATAATTGTATCAAATATTGGTTGTCCTTTTTACATATCAATTGAGATTTTTGTGTTATGGTCTTTTGTATTTTTGAATCTAGAGTTAATATTTGGCATTAAAGTATGAGATTAATCTATGTTTTGAGGTTCATGTTCTAGTGTTCGTATGGGTATGATAGGAACACCAAATTCTAGATTTAGTATCTTTAAACACTTCTTGACAACATATCCAAACCGTACACTCAGATCTCTGACACAGAAGAAATGCAGAGCAAAAACTTGAACAACACTATGTAAGTCAGAAGACTTCTACAACACACTATTTCTAGTATTAATCAAATTTTGTCAAAAGCACTAGGAAACTCAATATCAGAAGCATATCCTTAACATATTCAACACTTCAACATAGCAACCAAACCACCTTTAGCAAGACAACTTAATCAAACAACAACAACTTCATCAAAAGAAACAGTTGACACCAATGACAAAAAATCATGTTCACATCAATGACAACATCGATTAGCACATACTTGTAAGAATATCTCCCTTTGTCATTGATGGCAACATATGATGTGAAAAACCATCATGACACAACTCTATACCAATCTTACTCTCCCCCTTTCTTTTATACATCTTACTCTCTTTCTCTCCCTTTTTTTTCACATGAACTCTCTCCCCCTCTGACATCAATGGCAAAGGGTGACATATTTTTCTCAAGCTTTCTCCCCCTAAGTATGATACTACACATACTTGCACTCTTCTCAACTACTCTATTTTCAACTTTTTCTTTTACTGCTCTGAATACTCCTCCTTAGGAGTGCACACCAAATTGTATCATCTCTTACTCCCCCTATCTGCAATAACCAACAACACCACTACCTACTCCCCCTGAGAGGTAGCCTCCAACTCAGTTTTTGGAGGAAGCATTTGCACTAGAAGATGGTACTGATAAGTTCTTAGCCTTTGTTACATCCTTCTTAATCCAAATCTTACTCATCTCCTTCTTAGTCTCTGTCGGATCAATTCTTTGTACTGGTTTGTTCTTCTTTATTGGAATATCCTTCTTCATGCTTCTGCTTTTGTAGAACTTTGAAATGTGTCCAAGCTTACTACAATTGTAGCACACAACATTCCTTTGACCATTGTTCCTTCCATTCATTCTGGATCTGCATTGATTAGCTTTGTGCCCAAATCTATTGCATATATAATAGTTGCCATTAAAGGATTGAGTCATTCTATCATTGTTATAGCCATTCATTCTTTGATTTCTGCTCTCATTAGCTTTATGAGCAGCTTTCTTGCATGTGAAACATTGACCAAAAAAAGATGGAACATTTTGATTCATCCCGCTCCTCCATTGTGTAGCTTTATGTCCAAGTTTATTACACGAATAACAATAGCCATTGGAAGATGGGTGCCTTTAAGAATTAGGTTGTCTGATTGGAGGTCTTCTAGCTCCTTTCTTCTGATTCTAGATCTGCTTGCCATTGTTCTTCTTGTCTTCAACCTTGGATGCTTAACCTAATTTTGAACTTTCATCCTTTTCAAACCCTAAGCCTTCTTTATCATTGGGATCTTTCTGACTTGCAATCATCTCATCGAACCTTGCAGAACTTAACTTGAATTTTTCTTCATAGTTCTTTGCCTTCTCCAGATCTTATTTCAATTTCACAACTTCTTTCTCCAGCCTTGTACATTCTTTAGATTTGCCTTTCATCATTGAGCTTAGATATTCCTCAGTTCTTACCTTTTCTTCAACTTGCACTTTTAGACCAATCAAGGATTCATTTGCTAACCTCAATTGTTCACTAACCTCCTTATGCCTTTGTTTAAACTTCTTAACTTGCTCTCTCAAATTTCTGATACATTCATTTGCTTCTTTGACATTCTCTTTCACATCTATGATTTCTTCTTCAGTTCTCTCTAGGTCTTCAAGAGCAATCTTGAGTTCTTCACTATTAGCAGACATGCATTCATCTCCTAAAAATTTAATAGCAAGAATCTCTTCTTCTATTACATCTTGATTCAATGCTCATCCTTGCATGCCCCAGCCACTGTTTTCGATTCTAGTTTAGAAATTAAGCATAAATTTACCTATTCTTTAGCAGCTTTGCTTCTTGTCAATACATCTTTGCTCTTACCACCAATGATCTAGTCTTTAGTGTGATGCCACTGCACATACTTGAGAGTTTCAGGGATTCTTTCTGGAGCTTCTTATTCTTCAACCTGCACTTCTTTTTCAGAAACATTTTCTTTTTCTCTACAAGGAGACTCATCTGAATTTGATATATTTCTTTTGCATTCTAAAATCTTCTGTATATCTTCATCAACCTTGACATTCATACTCTCAACAATCTATCTTAACCTTTTTTTATAGCACTGGTAAGCTTTTCTTTTGTTAGAGTACCCAAGAAAAATACCGTCATCATACCTTGCATCAAATTTTATTGGATCTTCATTTCTTCTGATATAACATTTGCTTCCAAAAATTTTAAAATTTTTAACAGTAGGAATCCTTCTATACCATATCTCATAGGGAGTCTTTGTATCATTTGATCTTACTTGTACTTTGTTTTGTATGTAGACAATAGTCTAAATTGCCTCCCTCTAGTAGACTTCTGGTAGGCTTGCTTCTTGTAACATAGTCCTTGTAGCTTCTTGAATGGTCATGTTCTTTCTCTCAACTGCTCCATTTTTTTGAGAAGTCTTAGAAGTAGATAATTGCCAATTTATCCCATGATCCTCACAAAAGATATTAAAACCATTTGAAGTAAGTTATCCATCTTTATTAGAGCTCAAGTATTTGATTTTCATGTCTATTTCATTCTCAACCATAGTTTTAAATGTCTTGAACTTGTCTAGGGCTTCTGATTTTTCTTTAAGAAAAATAATCCATGTCATTCTAAAATAATCATCAATTAATATCATGAAATACCAGTCACCTTGAAAGCTCCTTATTTTGGTAGGACCATAGAATTTTGTATGCACCAATTCCAACAGTCTGATAGAATATTTTTCTTTGACTTCGAAACTTCTCCTCACTTGCTTTCCAACTTGACATTCCTTGCAGACAACATTGGCAGGTTTGATGATCTTTGGTAGGTCTTTCACAACTTGAACTGTATTTATCTTCACTAGACTATCAAAATTGATGTGACACATCCTTCTATGCCATAGCCAACTTTCATTGATTTGAGTTATAAAGCAACAACCATCATCTTCTTTGAGATGATAAATATTTCCATCTGTCCTTTTTCCAACAGCTATCAGAGTTCTAGATTTTTTTCTAATCTCAAAGTCATCATCTTGAAACATAAGACTATATCCTTTGCTGCATAATTGTTCAACACTCAAGAGATTTTTATTTAAGCCTTTGACACACAGAACATCATTAGTAATATGCTTTCCATCAACACTAATTGAGCCTCTTCTACATATTTCGGAAGTACAATCATCACCAAAGATAACTAGTCCTCCATCATATTTCTCAAATTTAACAAACTTGGTTCTATCACTAGTCATATGATTTGAGCAACTACTATCAATAAGCTAATAGTTCTTTTCTTGACTGGTAAGAGGAGTATCCTCATTATCAAGACTTACCTCTAGGGCATTTTCTTCCATGCATCATTCAGAGTCATTTGTAATAGTATCGTCCTTCTTGTGTGCCATCCCAGATCTACCTCAAGATGTTAAGCTTTCTTCAAAGGAACCTAGCTCTGAGACCAATTGTGGTGCAGTCATGGTAGGAGGGTTCACACAGTGAACTTTCCAAACTGTGCAGCAAGAGTAAACACAATGGAAACAATGCAAAGATATGAAATAGATGCAGATTCAATCATTCAGTATATCATAGAATTCAAGTACACACTAGCTAGTATCATGCGGGCTTACAATTCAGGCTCACAGGCTTGATTACAGAATATCAGAATATACATAAGATATGGCTTTGAGGCTCCTTCGCAAAGAATCCAAACTATCAACTATCAATCAATCTCTAACTACTTTCCTAGGCATCTATTACATCAATATATATCATCTCTAGAATAATAGATTCCTCTGCGTCGGCCAAGGAAGATCACAAACTCCAATGAAGAGCTGTAATGTGTGTACACAGGTAGGTCAGACCTAAATGCATAGAACACCTCAGTAAATGAATGGAATGAAGTGCAGATCTCAGGGAAGGTCGGCCACAAACCAAACAACATTAAATGATGTGCAATTAAGTTCCACAAGTCGAGGAAATGCTCCGCAAATCTTCTCCTTTAGCTAATTATCTGAGACTGTCAGGATGCTCTATTATGAGAAAACAATCAGTCTTCTAATAGTGATATCTTTCCGGTAATTGATCCAAATGCTTTGAGAATCAGATATGATGTAGATGAATGAGTCTAGATGCTAAGTCCAGCTGTGCAAGGTCTAAAATGCAACTACGACAGAATGCAGACCAAAATACAAAAATTGCTACTGACATAATCACCTGAACTGAATTGGAAAATGAAAAGAACCAAATTGAACTGCAAACAAACTGAAATACAAATGTTTTTGGTTGATGCATGATTGCTCTTGAACTAGGGATGCTCCTAGATCAGACATCCAGGGTTATTGAAAAAGTGAGTCCCTCACTTTGCTGGGGCTAGAGGAAAACCAAGACGGTCTACCTCAGCCTAAGAAATCCAAGATGAATCTTCTTTCGGTATGCCTTTCCACTTCACAACGTATTCTTTGTATTGTCTTCTTCTGGTGCTGCGTCCAACTCTGCTATTCAAAATGTCTTCAATCTGCTCTGGTGCTTGTTGTGGTAACTGCTTCTTCAAATCTTCTTCAAGGCTGTCACTGGACTCTACTTCATGATACTGGTACAAGTCTGCAATATTGAAAATAGGTGATATGCCCAATGTTTCCAGTAGCTCCACTTCGTATCCATTTCCTGAATCAAATTTTCTAAGTATCTTACAAGGTCCAAACTTTTTCATCTTCAACTTGTTATACGTCCCAACTGGAAATCTTTCATTTCTCAAGTATACCATCACTTCATCTCCAATTGCAAATTCTTTATATCTTCTCTTCTCATCTACTTGCTCCTTATACTTGTTATTCATATCCTCCAGATTCTTCTTCACCTAATTATGCAATGTTTCCATATCTCCTACAAATTCTTCTTCTTCTGCACTTCTCTTTTCTGCCATACTGATATCTCTCAATTCTGCAACTCCTCTAGGGTTTACTCTGGTAATAATCTCAAAAGGTGTTCTTCCGATACTCCTATTTATTGAATTATTGTATGCAAACTCTGCTTGTGAAAGAATCAAATCCCAACTTCCTTCCTTCTCTCCAACCAAACATCTTAACAAGTTTCCCAAACTCCTATTCACTACCTCTGTCTGTCCATCAGTCTGTGGATGAAAAACTGAACTGAACTTCAAATCTATCTTCATCTTCTTCTAAAGTGTCTTCCAAAGATAGCCAAGAAATCTGGTGTCTCTATCTGAAATTATGCTCTTAGGTAATCCATGCAATCTCACAATCTCCTTGAAAAATAGGTCAGCTACATGCACTGCATAGTTATCTTCTTATAAGGTATGAAATGTGCCATCTTTGAAAATCTGTCTACCACTACAAATATTGAATCATTTCCTATTTGTGTCTTAGGTAATCCCATCACAAAATCCATGCTTATGTCTTCCCAAGGTCTCTCCGGCACTGTCAAAGGTTTGTACAATCCAGTATTTTGACTACTCCCTTTTGCAACTTGACAAACTCTACAACTCTGCACAAATTTCCTATCATCCTTATGTATCTAAGGCCAAAAGTAATTTTCACTCACCAATGCTACTGTCTTGTCAATGGCAAAATGTCCTACCAATCCACCATTATGTTTCTCCTTGATCAAATTATCCCTCATTGAACTTCTAGGTATGCATAACTGATTTCCTCTAAACAACATATCTTCTTGAATGAAATAGTCCAACCATTTACTCCTATCTATCACAACAGGGTCCTTACATGCTTTCCAAGGTTCTACAAAATTGAATGTCTCCCTCATACATGTTCTTCAATTCATCAAAACCTAACACTTCAATTCTCATCTTTGTCAACAAGTTTCTTCTCCTACTCAATGCATTTGCAACTTTGTTTGATTTTCCACTCCTATGCTTTAATGCAAAAGTATAACTCTGCATGAACTCTACCCATCCCATGTGTCTCTAATTCAACTTACCTTGACTGTTCAATTATTCCAAAGCTTGATGATCTGTATACAACACAAACTCTTTTGGCAACAAGTAATGTCTCCACTTCTTCAGGGCTTGAATTATGGCATAGAACTCTTGATCATAAATAGAATGTCCTCTCCTTGCATCATTCAACTTCTCACTGAAATATGCTATAGGTCTACCTTCTTGACTTAACATTGCTCCTATTGTATTTCCACTTGCATCACAATCTACTTGAAATACATTATTAAAATCTGATAATGCTAAAACAGGTTGTTCTGTCACCTTCTACTTCAACAATTCAAAACTTTTATCTACTCCTGATGTCCACTTAAAGTCTTTCTTGTCACCTCTCATTGTCCCTATCATAGGGTTACAAACTGAACTAAAATTTTTGATGAACTTCCAGTAGAAACTAGATAATCCATGAAATGATCTAACCTCTCCTATGCTCTTCGGTGTAGACCACTCAATAATTGCTCTTACTTTCTCAAGGTCCATCTTCAATCCTTTCGTAGAAATCACAAATCCCAAGTACACCAATTCTTCCTTCATGAAACTACACTTCTTGATGTTTATCAACAATATCTCCTCTCTCAGTCTCTGCAAAACTTGTCTAAGGTGCTGCAAATGTTCCTCCTTTGTCTTACTGAAAATTAGAATGTCATCCAGATATACAATCACAAACTTACCCAAGAATTTCTTTAGAACTTCATTCATCAATCTCATGAAAGTACTCGGTGCATTTGTCAATCGAAAAGGCATCACTAACCACTCATATAATCCTTCATTTGTCTTAAAAGTAGTCTTTCATTCATCTCCTTCTCTAATCCTGATCTAATGGTATCCACTCTTCAAGTCTATCTTTGTGAAATATCTTGCTCCACTCAAACAATCCATGATATCATCCATCCTAGGTAAAGGGAATCTATACTTAACTATGATCTTATTTATTGCTCTAGAGTCAGTACACATTCTCCATTCTCCATCCTTCTTCGGTGCTAGAACTGCAGGTACTACACAAGGACTCAAACTTTCTCTGATGAAACCTTTCCTCAACAACTCTTGTATCTATTTATTCAATTCTTAATTCTCTACCAGTGTCATTCTATGAGCTACTTTATTAGACAAACTAGCTCCTGGTATAAGATCCATGTGATGATTGATACTCCTTATAGGTGCAATCCTTCAGGTACACTGTCTGATATGATGTCTTCATACTTTGTCAACAACTCTGTTATCTCCTCCGGTTGTTATTCTTTAGTCTCCTTCTTCAATGTTTCAGGCTTCTTAGGAATCAAAGCATAACACATATTCTCATGTCTCAAACCATCCAAGAAATTCCTCACACCTACCAAATAGATTCTAGCATTCCCACATACTTCACTCTTAGGGTCATCTTCCAAAGGAATCAAGGTAATTCTCTTCCCATTCTATGTTATAGTGTGTGTATTCTTTCTCCCATCATGTATAGCTTTTCTATCATATTTCCAAGGTCTACCCAACAAAATATGTCAAACATCCATAGGCATAATATATCACAAGACTTCATCATGATAAGATCCAATATGAAATTTCACCAAACATTGTTCACTCACCAGTACCTTATGGTCATCTTGAATCCCTTCTATTTGATAGGGCTTAGGGTGTTTTAGTCTTTCCAACTTCTTCATCTTAGTCACAATTTCCTCTGAAACTAGATTATCAAAACTATCACTATCAATAAGAACTTTACAACATTTACCTCCTGATTTGCATTTGGTTCTGAACAAACTCTTCCTCTACGGTGGTTCCTCATTTGTCTCTACTTGAAATAGTTCTCTCCTCATCACAAGCAATTCTTCTTTCTCAGGTTTGCCAACTGGATTAGGTGATCCAATAGGTTCTTCTTCCACATAGGCTGCTCTTCCACTGTTCTCTGTTCTTTTGCTCGTACTCCCTTGATTACATTCAAATGCTCGATGTCCTTCACCTCCACACTTGAAACAAGTGCCTCTAAATGTTCTCTTATCAAATCCTCTTCCTTCTCTTCTGTATCCTTCATTCTGGTATGATTATAATTACCTCTATGATGAAAATTTCTATCATTACTCCGATAGGCACTGCTATCTCTGTCATCCTTCTTAAATGGGCTATCAAGCTTGTTTTTCTTCTCTAATTTTTACCTCCTCTTCCTCTCTATCTCCTCCAAAAAATGTTCTGCCTCTCTAAAATTTACCTCCTCTTCCTCTCTGTCTCTGATCATGCCTCTTATTCAGCTTCTCTTCAACTTTCAGGGTAACCTGATATGCTTCCTCCAAAGATGTCATCCTCACTAAACTCAATTCTTCTTGAATGTTCAATCTTAGTCCATTGATATATCTAGCCACTTTCTCCTTGCTTTCTTCACTATGTCCTATCCTTATAATCATCTTATGAAATTCTTCAGTATACTCCACAGATTTCTCCTTTTGTCTCAAGTTTTGCAATCTTCTCAACAGTTCTAACTCATAGTCAACAGTTATAAACTGATTCTTCAATTTTGTCACCATCCTATCCCATTTTGTAATCTTTTCTTTTCCTCTTCTATTTTATCCAATTGAAATTCTTTCTACCATATAGTAGCATGTCCTTTCAACTTTGTCTTTGCAAATTTCACTTTCTCTAGATATTCAACTTTTTCATACTCAAAGTATTCTTCCATGTCATTTATCCAGCCAATCAAAGTTCTTCAGGGTTCAAATTGCCAGTGTAATTTGGTACATCAACTCTAGGTCTCTTTCCAATCTATGAAATAGCTCACAACATCTTGATTTGATTTGATTCTTCTTCTTCATCACCTCCTAGGGTTTCGCCAATTTGTTCAACAGATTGAAATTCTTCTTCATCAATACTTTTAACATTAGTCTTAGTGACAATCCTCTTTGCCTATCTTCTTCAACAACATCTAATCAAATTCTCATTGTTTTCATTATTTCCATCATCTCATCCATCGTACCAGCCATTGTTCCAACAGTAGGGATTCTCCTTGGCAACATTCTTCCTTGGCTCAAGTGCAAACTACCTCCAATTCGATGATTAGACTACAAGGTGACAACTACCTCACAATCAGTGATCGGTTGCAACACAAGTAACCTACCACGATTCGGTGATCTATCCATAGAAAGATCTTATAGAATTCCTTTTCCAAATTTGCTCAATTCACTCCCAAAGACTCAAACTTTCACTCTGATACCACTTGGTGAAGTCACGGTACAAGGGTTCACAGAGTGAACTGTCCAAACTATGCAGCAAGAGTAAACACAACGGAAACATCACAAAGATATGAAATAGATGCAGATTCAATCATTCAGTATATCATAGAATTCAAGTACACACTGGTCGGGATCATGCATGCTTACAATTAGGGCTCACAGGACTGATTACAAAATATCAGAATATACACAAGATATGGCTTTGAGGCTCCTTCACAAAGAATCCAAACTATCAACTATGAATCAATCTCTAACTGCTTTCCTAGGAATCTATTACATCAATATACATCATCTCCAGAACAATAGATTCTTTCGTGTTGGCCAAGGGAGATCACAAACTCCAATGAAGAGCTGTAATGTGTGTACACAAGTAGGTCAGACCTAAATGCATAGAACACCTTCGCAAATGAATGGAATGAAGTACGGATCTTGGGGAAGGTTGGCCATGAACCAAACAACATTAAATGATGTGCAATTAAGTTCCACAAGTCAAGGAAATGCTCCGCAGATCTTCTCCTTTAGCTGATTATCTAAGACTGTCAGGATGCTCTTTTCTAAGAAAATAGTCAGTCTTCTAATAGAGATATCTTTCTGGTAACTGATCCAGATGCTCTAAGAACCGGATATGATGTAAATAAATGATTCTAGATGCTAAGTCCAGCTCTATAAGGTCTAAAATGCAACTATGATAGAATGCAGACCAAAATACAAAAACTACTATTGACAGAATCACCTGAACTAAACTGGAAAGTGAAAAGAGACAAACTAAACTTTAAACAAACTGAAATGTGAATGTTTTTGGTTGATGCAAGATTGCTCTTAAACCAGGGATGCTCCTGCATCAAATTGTTGAAGACACAAGACAACTGAGAGGGGGGGTGAATTAGTTGTATCAAAAACTTCAAACCCTCATAAACATAATCACATTCACATTAGTTCACTTAAACCCTTAATATGTTATGCAGATTAAACATGAAAAGTAGATAACATAAACTTAAACAAATCAACACCATACACAAGATAACACCATATTTTTACATGGAAAACCCTAAGAGGGAAAAAACATGGTGAGGATTAGCTCACAATATAATGTAGTAGCAATACCAAATTACAAAGGGCTCACTACCATAAGAAAGAATGCTCAGTATAGGGGATTCACTGTCCAAGTGGACTCACTACCCACTGAGAAAGAAAGAAAGAAGAGAAGGGTGGCTCACTTCCATGATTTGAATTGACATAATTGCATCTAACCTATGCATGGAGTTTAGTTCCAATGAAGATCAATATACACCACAACATACACAACACCTCGCAACATCACCAAAAATTGTAAACACCTTCTACTCACTTCATCTGGTAGCCTAACACATGAAATCTCTTACTGCCTTGATCAATTTCATATCATTCACATCATCCCCCTCATGCACACATGCATCCATGAATCCTTAACACTTATTTATACCATCATTACCCTTGAAGCAATCTTCAAGGTCGGCAACAAAATCTTCAATCCTTGAAACAATCTCTAAGGTCAACAAACACACAATGTTTGAATTAGGTCTAGACCTAAACATTCTATGGCACAAGGGAATGAAGGAAAACAACTCTATGTCTTAGATCAAACCCAAATCTATCTAAGCACACTACACAACACTAACATAATCACCAAATCAATTCCTCAATCAACACAAACATTCAAGGTCGGCCAAACAGTGTAAACATAAGGAATTCTTGATCACATGCTTCCACGATCACAACCATAACTTGTGGACCATACACAGGGATTTAACACAATCTAGAAACATCCATGAACATCTTGAAGTCACATAGAAACCAACAAATTCAGCCACAACAACTTTCATTTGAACACAACTTTCACCTAAACACAACAACACTATCAAACTCTGCCACACAATAGATTGTTTTTCGGAGCACCAAATCACAAACCTTTTGGATGGAAGATAGGTAAGATCCTTATGAACACATATCCATAACCATAGTACCTGAAACCTTTCTATGGAGGAATGCGGAGAAAAATACTTTCTCCGAGACATCTCTACACAACTCAGAAACACTTTCAAATACTGTTCTCAAACTAGTGAATATAACTTTGACTGCACAACAATTAGGAGCACCAAATTCTAGATTTAGTATCTTCAAACACTTCTCGACAACATATCTAAACTACAGACACAGATCTTCAACATAGAAGAAATGAGGAGCAAAAACTCAAACAACACTCTGTAAGTCAGAAGACTTCTACAACACACTGTTTCCAATATTAATCAAATTTTCTCAAAAGCACTTGGAAACTCAATATCAGAAGCATATCCTTAACATCTTAAGAACTTCAACATAGAAACCAAACTACCTTTAGCAAGACAACTTAATCAAACAACAACAAATTCATCAGAAGACACAATTGACACCAATGACAACAAAAGCATGTTGACATCAATGACAACATCGATTAGCACATACTTGCAACAATGATGCATATAGAAATCATCATCATGCTGAGGAAATGAGAAAAGACTCTAACACCAGAAGAGTGTGAAGCTGAGAATGAGAAGGGTGGCTCACTACCATGATTTGAACTAATATAATTGCATCTAACCTAGGCATGGAGTTCACTTCCAATGAAGTTCAATGTACACCACAACATACGCAACACCTTTGCAGCATCACTGAAAATTGTAGACACCTTCTACTCTACATTTGGTAGCCTAACACATGAAATCTCTTGCTACCTTGATCAATTTTGCATCATTCACATCATCCCCCTCATGCACACACACATCCACGAATCCTTAACACTTATTTATACCATGATTACCCTTGAAGCAATCTTCAATATCGGCAACACAATCTTCAATTCTTGAAACAATCTCCAAGGTCAGGAATCACACAATGTTTGAATTAGGTCTGGACTTAAACATTCCACAGCACAAGGGAATGAAGGCAAACCACTCTATGCCTTAGCTCAGACCCAAATCTATCTAGGCAGGCTACACCACACTCATATAATCACCAAATCAATTCCTCAATCAACACAAACATTCAAGGTTGGCCAAACAGTGTAAACATAAGGAATTCTTGATCACATGCTTCCACAATCACAACCATAACTTGCAGATCATACATAGGACTTTAACACAATCTAGAAACATCCACAAACATCTTGAAGTCACATGGAAACCAACAAATTTAGCCACAACAACTTTCACCTGAACACAACAATGTTGTTGAACTTTGCCACACAATAGATTGCTTTTCGGAGCACAAAATCATGAACCTTTTGGATGGAAGATAGTTAAGATCCTTATGAACACATATCCAGAACCACAACACCTAAAACCTTTCTACGGAGGAATGCAGAGCAAAATACTTTCTCCCAGACATCTCTGTACAACTCAGAAACATTGTCAAATACTATTCTCAAACTGGTGAATATAACTTTAACTGCATAGGAATTTGGAGCACCAAATTCTACATTTAGCATCTTCAAACACTTCTCAACAACATATCCAAACTGCACACTTAGATATCCAACACAGAAGAAATGTAGAGAAAAAATGTCATGCCCACATTTCCCATGTGGTCACAACACACAACACACGTGTCATGTCCATATTTGTCATGTGTTCATGACACGAAATACCAAAAACTTTTCCACGTATCCCAATAAACCCCCTCGCACGCATCAGCGTGCTCAGTGGCATACACACAAAGGCGCATACAGGTCAATCGATCGATGGGGTAATGCAAACACCTTTCGCAACCCCTGCGAGGTGTAAGCCTATTAGGGGGTTATGCGATGCGAGGAGTGTCGCCAATAGGGTTAGAATCGATTTTGAAGCTAACCCTAAGTTTCCTAAGTGAAGTGGAGGGATTTCGACATGTGTCGAAATCCAAATCCCTGACACTATAGCTTAAATGGATAAAAATACAATTTCTTCTATCACATAATTATAATGTAAAATTTAAACATTAATTAAATGCATAAATAAAACACTTAAATTACTTTTTCCTATATCCCGGAAAAACCCGACAGCATAACACCTTATTGGCCTACATAGAAAATAATTTGAATGGATTTCCTAGCTTAAACATTTACGAGAAAATTAAATTAAAATTTAAATACAATCCTAAGCATAAAGTTATCCCAACATTCCTTTTGATCAAAATGGAAATCAAATTGATTAATTATTTAAATGTATACCCTAAGGTTAACAAAGGGATTAAATTCCACCCTTAAATTTAAACATTAACCATAAATAATTAAATAGGTTTTCAATAATAATTTTTCCCTTAACAATAATTCCCACAAAAAATCAAACATCAAAAGTGAAGGCCTAGGTTAATAATCTACCCACTAAAATAATATACCTAGTGCTTTAATAAAGGTCCATATTACAAAGCTATCAAAAAATCAAATCATAAGCCCATTAAATAATTAAATATTAAAATACGTCCTATAAATTAATCATTTACACATTACATTTTCCAACAAGTACTTAAGTTAAAGGAAATAATTAGACTAAACCACATGTCTAGGACATTTAATTAAAATAATATAATCTAACACATATTTAAGAAACATAATTTAAATTTAAAAGACAATTAAAATCTCTAGTGAAATCTCTAAGATTAATGAAATAACTAAAATTCATCCTATAAAGTTAATACTAACCAAATAATATAAATGGGGGTTTCAAGTTAATTAAATCCCTCTAACATTAATTTCCCACTAAAAATAATTCAAGGCTTAAGTTAAAATCTAAACCCACAACTTCACAAAAGCCAAAAGCAATAAAATGAAAAGCAATAAAATAAAGGCAAATATTTAAAGCCCAATAATTTAATCTTCCCACCTACAAGGTTTTTAACAAAAAACATGAGAAGAGGGAAAAAGAAATATCCTCGTGCACCAAGTTTTAAAAAGCTAATTAATTAAATTGTTTCTACATTCCAAAACCAAAGCCATAAAAATGCTCCTCAAATAAAATATCATTTTCTTATCTAAAAACCCTAGTCCCATTCTAACTCATTCTTTTCTCTTCTACCCTAAGTTCTCTTCTCCCATTTTCTCTCCTCTCCTCTTTTTTTTTGTTGCAGGTTGCACATAGGGGCAGCCATGGGAGACAACTCACAGAGGTTTTAAAAAAAAAGCTTCTATTGAAATATCTTTTTTTTATTAAAATATTATTTCATTTATTTCTTTGATTCTGGTTTAAGACCAGAGAACATATGTATTTATTCTCTTGTAAAATCCAGAGAAGGAAATCAACAAATCAAATAGTCATGTATATATAAATATAATTAAAAATACAGTAAATAACAGTGCACAACATGCAGGTTGGGCGGCATTCAAACACTATTGAACAGAGTTTAATATCGGTGGATGGTGGGATTAACATAGGCGTTGAAGTGCCATTAGAAAGTATAGGGGGAGTTGGGGGAGGGGCGGCCTCCCCGCCCACCTCCAAACACAACAAAAAGAAATGGTCGCCACCCCATATGTGCCTCAATCTTTAGCAATGTCCGCTGATACGGTTTTAAAACCCTCTCCAATATATTTATTTTTAATTGCTTTCTTTCACAGCTTCATAGCAATATAATATGTGATTTAATTCTAATATGAAATTATATATATATATATATATATATGAACTATTTATTAAAACTGATAAATAAACTTTTTTCAGGGAATAAAATCAATAACAATAAGGTAGTTTTCATAACCTTAGCATTCATTATAGTCTTGTTGTTGGAAAAATTAGTCTAGAAGTCATATTTTTAGCAATAAGTAATAATACACAATAGTATCTCATTTCAGTATATTTCCTTTTTGTAAAAAGAAGAAAAGATTAACAGCAACTAAAATGCCCATTTCTTTTATACAACAACATTTTCTCATACATTAAATTTTCCAATCATATACAGTATAAACATAGAGATTTTTTTTTTGAAAGAGCTCAATAAGAATTAATGTAAACTATATTTCCTTTGATTATTAAAATGAGTTCAAATAGCAACATAGATGCATATCTTTCTTTTTCAAATTCATAGAAATAATTTCTTTCTCACAACAACTAATGCAATGCCAAACAGCCAAGACATATTTCCTTCTTTTGCAACCACATTTCAATAGATATGACAACACTATAAAATGGAAATAAATTGTTACATGAGGATAATTTTTTAGTTTACGTACACAACAAGATGAGAGTTCATTTTCTTAACAAAGTACGACAAGGCCACTTAGGCCAAGGCTTTCAAACAACCAACATAGTAAAACAAAACCACAACAATAGTAACCACTCTTCCCAAGCTCCAAATGTCTCCAACACAAACCTGCAATAAACAACTAAGGAAAAACTCCAAGCCACCAAAATGCTCTCCACCCTACCATAGACCTGCAAGAGGGTCACCCCCAAGCTTGGAGATCGATCCAATACGGGTGCACTCCACAAAACAACATAATGCAAACACTCAACAAAAAGAACAACACCCTCCAAGGTTTAACAATACAAAATCTATAAAAATGGATTTGAGGGGGTAAGAGAGTGGACTCTCTCTACTCAAGAGGTTCACTCCTACAAAAACAAATCTCATGATACTCCAAAACAAGGCCTCAAGCCCAAAATACCTCAATGAAAAATATATATCACTCGAAGGCACTCATGCCATAAAAATAATCACTATACTTCTCCAAATCACCCTCAAGGACACAATATGCCAATACAAAGAGGGTGACCTCAAGGAGTTTCACTCCTCTCTCACCCCTCACATGAATGGACACACCGAGAATGGTAGTCTCATTCAAACACCCATAAAATGAAACCCAACAACACCAAACAAATGCAAACACACAAGAAACTTCAACCACACATAGGAAATTAAATACATGGGAAAGGCTTCATGCCTTTAAGCTTACCTATGGTAGCCCAATAATGGAAGAAGAGTTGTAGAAGAGCTCTCCAACCTCCTCCTTCAAGCCTTCCTTCTAAGATCTCCAAACTCCCTCACTCTCTAAAAATGCCTCCAAAAATAGCAAAAAAAGTAAAATGAAAGAACCCCCTTCCTCTCTCAAAGAGGAAGTAATATAGGCTTCATTCCAAAGCCTTAAGGAATGAAAAGATGACACATGTCGCCTTCTCCTTCCTCCTCCCAATCCACTTGCAAGGTTCATGGAATGTGGAGGTGACATGTGTCACTCTCCCATCCATCCAAGCCTCACTCTCTCCACATGTGCTCTCACACATGTGTGAGAGAAAAGGTGGAGAGGTGGAATCTCTGAAGATGGGCTCCAAGAGGATAACAAATGACACATGTCATTACCCTATTATCTAAAGGAAGCCCATTCACTCCAAGATGCTCTCACACATGTGTGAGAGCATTGGAGAAGGGTTCCACACACTTGGGGGTCTTGAAGACTCCCCAAGTCTTCAAGGTGATGGGAATCCATGCCTTGGAAAGAGGAGTGGGTCATGTTTGAATGCATGACTCACCCACCACTCCATTTCAAATTTGAATTTCGTCACTTTACTTCAGGCTGAAGTTAAAGTGACTAAACAGAGTTTACCCTAGGGTTTGGCATGCTCAAATGGGCCCTAGACCCTAGGGGTACCACCTAGGATCAATTTTAGCCCATAATAAACACATTAGGAAGTAGAAAATCACATAAAATGGCTATCAAAATAAAAGACACCAAATGGTGTATATTAAATCACATATTTTTACAACACTACAAGTAAATAATACAAAAGAGGTGGAACCTAAATCAAATAATTAAAATGTGGACATTTACGAAAGTATCATACAATTCACACATGATCTTGATCCCTCTTGGGACTAGATCAATCTAACACGAGATTCACATTAGGTGTGGGTCGATCTCTGATTTTCTGTGGCATGGAAAATCACCTGTGCACTTGAACAAACAGATTAATCCAACATATACATTATAGTCGAAGCAAGGAAAATGCATACACTGACAATATCACATAATTATTTAAAACATTATTAAAATTGAATATCATCATTAGAAAGATTTATAATTTAACTACATTTCTAAACACTAACGCAAGATCAAAATTGCATAACAATTCCATTTAATAATTTCACAACTAATAACTCTAATAGCATCAAAATGAATGTCACATGTCAAATAATTATCAGTGAAATATAAAATTAGGATATAGTAACACCACAACATATTAATCCAACCAAATCAAAATATAGGGATAGAGTTAAGAAAGTCCGCATCTACGAGGTCTACAAACACAACTAATCTAGACACACAAGGGCGGGCCTCACAAAAAACTTGAACAACACTCTGTAAGTCAGCAGACTTCTACAACACACTATTTTTAGTATTAATCAAATTTTCTCAAAAGTACTTGGAAACTAAATATCAGAAGCATATCCTTAACATTATCAACACTTTAACATAGCAACCAAACCACCTTTAGCAAGATAACTTAATCAAACAACAACAACTTCATCAAAAGACACAGTTGACACCAATGACAACAAAAGCATGTTGACATCAATGACAACACAGATTAGCACATACTTGCAACAATGATGCATATAGAAATCATCATCATGCTGAGGAAATGAAAAAAAGACTCTAACTCCAGAAGAGCGTGAAGCTGAGAATGAGAAGAAAAGAGAAAGAATGAGGTGAATTCACAAAAGTAGGAAATCATCAACCATACAAGAAGACATGCCACCATTACCAATTGATGAGGAACATGACACATCTAATCAATCTAAGGGAGAGATGGAATTGGCAGCACAAAGGGAACGAATGCAAAACCTCTGTGCAACAAGGAAATTGAATCTTGAAGTTGGAGGCACTCCATTGTTCACAGGTCAAGTTGAAGGAACACCATCATTCTCTTCTCAAATTGGATGCACTCCATCTTTCACGGGTGAAGTTAAAGGTACATCTTCATTCTCTTCTCAAGTTGGAGGCATGCCATTATTCACACCTCAAGTTGAAGGTACAACATATTTTGCATCTCAACTTCAAGCCTTTTCATCTTTTCCATCTCCAATTGAGGGTATGCAATCTATCCCATCTCAAGTAAATATTGAAGAAATTCCTATGGTTGAGTCAACTTTACCAATGAAAATGCCTCCTAGAATTTTGCATAGAAATCCTAAGTTTCTAATTGATATCGATGAGAATGTTTTGAAGCCCATGCAAGATAAGATTCCCAAGCATACTTGCTAAAGATATGCCAATACAATATGGGAATCATTCTTTGAGAACTTAAATGAAACCGGAAGATGTTAACTATTTGTTGAATTGATGAGAAATCTAAAATTCAAGCCCATTATGAAGATTCTTGGCCTAAGAACATCAGATGCTTCAAGTGAAAAATCAATTGTAAAGAATTAATCTAATGAGTTCATATGAGAGTTTGGGTTCCACCTCATGCACCAAGGATAGTAATGCCACACAACATGTCATTACGTTGACAATAGTAATCCAACACAAAGAAAGCTCACCTCATTAGAAAGACAAGTCAAGCACTGAAAATAAGTAGAAAAACTCCAATGAGAGCCATTGGAAGATGTCAAGGAGTTGAGGACCCAAATACCAATGAATTGTGCGCATTCTCACAGAGACTTCCATAGAAAGACAAAGTTGTTTTTGAAGCCATGAGATCCCTCATCGAAGAATTTCTAAAAAATAACACAAGGGTATGTCCTAATGCAAGAGATATTGTAAGAAGGAGAATTGGTTGTCGAAACCATGAGCCACATCTAAAGCATTTTTTGGATGTGACTCAAACACAATTTTTCAAGAAATTTCAAGAGATGTATCCTCAAGTCAAAAATAGTCGAATGTCTTTTGAAATGATAAAGCCTTTTTATGTCAAAATAAATCACACACACACAACTTGTTGTAGAGTACATATTGAGTTTTCTAATCACTATGATGTTTATAGATATATATGTGTAGATTTTCATAGTAACAATGCTTTGCAGGAGTGTAATATAAAGTGTCCACCTAGATCTTCAAGAGATTTCATATCGAGCATCTTATGTCAAAGAGTGGATGGTCAATTATTCAACAATAGCTTATGCTTGGATGGCACGTGTGATCATTGTGGTGTGTTGCAACATTTTTCAATTTGTAAACATATGGAGAACTCACATGCAATTGGAAATGAGCTAGTAAGTTTTAGAAAATATAAGAGAGTGGCATATAGTCTAAAAGATAGCAAAGAAGCAAAAATGTGTGAATTGGTCATTCAAAAGATTCCAATGTATCAGTTTATCTCTATTTTCTGAGATAATATAGTTTACGAGTATGCAAGACATACCTATAGAGCTCGATGGTTGGACTTGCAATTCAAGTTATGCAAGGACATGTTTCCACTTGGTACCATCATTTTAGTTATTGAATTTATAGAGAACTACACACTACAACCACAGAATGAGGTGCAATCATAATATTACAACTCTATGCAAGTTGCTATATTTGTACATATAACATTCATTCATGCAAAAGATAGTACAAAGGATGATAGGAAGATCTTGAGGGAATATCATTTTATATCAATGATGATTGCACACATTCTACAGAGTTCATGCAAGGTTGTTGTCAGATGTTCTACCGTGATATGGCTAGCAGGAGCATATCATTTCATCAGCATATCATCTGGTTAGATAATTGTGCATCACAATTCAAGAACTCACAGATGTTCTATTGGTTGAGAAAGATGCATAAGATGAATGGTGTTCAACATATGTGGAATTTTTGTGAGGTCAGGCATGGAAAGGGGGAGCATGATGGTGCAGGAGCATGTATCAAAAGAGCATTGGCACGAGAAGAGTTGAAGTACAAAGACAATGCAATGTTGATATATGCAAGATCTATTGTTAAATGGTGTAACCCTATAATAGGTCTAGGTAATGAAGGCAAGTCTACATTTTGTAGATATTTTTGGTTGGTTGATGATACTAACATTGCAAAATATGAGGATTGTTGTACATTGATTGGATTGAGTGAGCTACACTCTTTTAGAATATGTAATGCAGGTTCTTGGAGTATTCATATGCGGCAGATGGTATGCTTTTGTTCTTCATGTATAGATGAAGCTTGGTATGATTGTGAGTCAAAGGAGTGGGTCGATGATTGATGTACAAGAATCCTAAGCTCAATTGACATATATCAACCACCGATAGCACTACAACTCACAGATATTGAATCATCGGTTGACATTGACCATGTTTCAAATCTAGTTCAACCAGGTATTATCAACATTCAAATTTAATAAAATTCAATATTCCATCTTATTTTGTAGTTTTTTTTATTGTTGACTATATTCATCGAACTAAATGCATGTATCAATGCAGGGCATGTTTATGCAGTTATTGTAGCTAAAGACAATGAAGAATGTATGGATTATTATTTGTGTTATTGTGTTGAGGCAAAAAAGAAATTAGATTCCCCTATTATAGATGGAGAAAACATTGAGTACCCTATAGGATCAGTGGTTGTTACTAGAACATGGCTTAGAAGGTACCCAGTGAAGAAGTCTGATGTGTGGTTGTTCGAGGACTTTGACACACATAGGAATATTCTTCATTATTCTAACCTTGTTGTGGCATCAAACATTCATTTGATCAAATACGGGGGTAGACCATTGAACATGACCTTGTGGAAGGTTCGTGAGTCTGACCATGAGGTAATACTTGACACAATAAAGAGTAGAACAAACCTAGATGGTTCATTGGATTGAATAAGTGGAATGACAGAAAGGTATGTTATTTTTATTTTCTATCCTCATTTCACCTTCTATTATTTTGACACCTATCTTACCTTCTTATATGTGCTCCTTGGTCCGGGTTGATTATCTTTGTTTCATTGTAGAGTTCATTGGTGTACTCATTTTAGCTAAATAGTGCAATTACATTTGCATGCAGGATTTGAGTATGATGGAGGTAGGCATAATCCTTATGAAGTTGCCTTTCGAAGGAAAGTAAGGTAGGTTTTCATGATTATTTCATGATGGTATGTCCTTTAGTTACTATTCAATGATATTACTATGATTTTTAATGACAAACTCTCATTTGTTTCTTCACATTTGGTGCTAACAATTGATAGCAGTGGTAAGGGCATCCTTAATTGATGCCCTACAAGACATTGGATCAAGTGAGAACACCTTTATAGTACTGAAGTTTCATATACTAGAAAGGTATTAGGACTGAATTTTTAAATTCAACATCTCTTGGGGCCAAATGGATGATGCCAATGTGTCTAAGTGGGTGGGTAAATGCTAGGGAAGATGTTTTTTAGTGGCGAAGCCTCATGGTCATTCTTGGCTACATAGAATGCATACAATCTCTCAAGAGCCCTAAGACAAAAAAGGTGTCAAACTTTGAACCGACTGTTCTATCAAACCATGACACCTAGGAACATTTTCTTTGCATGTATAGGTGGATGTCAGGTCCACCTACAAACACCTACCTTGGTTTTTTTAAATCAATTTCATTTTCCTATGGTGGCAAGGAACACATTGTTCCAAAATGCTTCAGTTTTATGCAGTGGAAGGGTGCTAGAAGTGACATTTTACATTCCACAACTCGTGGGACCAAACTGACTATGCCAAAGCCTCAGGGTGGGTGGGTAAATGCTAGGGGAGGTCTCATTTCATGTTCCAAGTGTCCCAGTCATTTGGGGCAGCAGGCTATCGACAAAGTCACTTAAGATCCCTAAGAGCAAGAAATTTCCAAACTTTGATAGAGCAATTCTCAGAATTCATGGCAACTGGGAATGTTCTGTTTAGACCTATAGGTGTAGGTGTGGTCCATCCATAATAACCTCTCTCAGTTTTGGTCAACTCCAATCTGTTTGACCGTGCCGGAATCAAATGCATTCTTGCAAAATGCTTCAATGTCATGCAGTGGAAAGGTGCTAGGAATGAGATTTTGCATTCCATGGCTTGTGGGGCCAAACCAACTATGCCAATGCATCGGGGTGGATGGGTAAATGCTAAGGGAGGTCTTGTTTCATGCGCCAAGTGTCCTAGTTGTTTGGAGTTGTAGGCTATCAGCAAAGTCACTTAATATCCCTAAGAGAAAAAAATTGCCAAACTTTGATGGAGTAGTTCTTAGAATTCATGGTAGCTAGGAATGTTCCATTCAGACCTACAGGTTCACATAGGGTCCATCCACAATAACCCCTCTCAATTTTGGTCAACTCCAATCCGTTTGACCGTGTTGAAATCAAATGCATTCTTGCAAAATGCTTCAGTTTCATGCAGTGAAAAGGTGCTAGGAGTGAGATTTTGCATTCCACTGCTCATGAGGCCTAACTAACAATGCCAATGCATTGGGGTGGGCAAGTAAATGCAAGAAGATGTCTCATTTTGTGTGCCAAGAGTCTTGGTCATTCTGGGCTGCAAGCTACCGACTAAGTGAAAAGGTGCTAGGAGTGAAATTTTGCATTCCATAGCTTGTGGAGCTGAACCGAATGTGCCAACACATTAGGTAGGTGGGTAAATGCTAAGGGAGGTCTTGTTTCATGTGCCAAGTTTCTCAGTCATTCCAAGCTATAAGCTACTGACAAAGTAGAAAGGTACTAGGAGTGAAATTTTGCATTCCACAAGTCATGGGGTTGAATCAAATGTGCCATGGTGGGAGAGTAAATGCTAGGAGAGGTCTCATTTCATGTGCCAAGTGTCCCAGTCATTCAGGGTAGTAGGCTATCGGCAAAGTCACTTAAGATCCCTAAGAGCAAAAAACTACCAAACTTTGACGGAGTAGTTCTTAGAATTCATGATAGCTAGGAATGTTCATTTCACACCTATAGGTGTACGTGGGGTCCATCCACAATAACCTCTCTCATTTTTGGTCAAATCCAATCCATTTGACTATTCTGAAATCAAATGCATTCTTACAAAATGCTTTAGTTTCATGCAATGGAAAGGTGCTAGGAGTGAGATTTTGCATTCCATAGCTCATGGGGCTGATCTGACTATGCCAACGTGTCGAGGTGGGTGGGTAAATGCTAGGGGAGGTCTCATTTCATGTGCCAAGTGTCTCAGTCATTCCAGGCTGCAAGTTACTGGCTAAGTCAAAAGGTGTTAGGAGTGAAATCTTACCTTCCACAGGTCATGGGGTCAAACCGACTATGCCAAAACATCGAGGTGGGTGGGAAAATGCTAGGTGAGGTCTTGTTTTGTGCGCCAAGTGTCTTAGTTGTTCTGGGCTGCAAGCTACTGACAAAGTTGAAAGGTGGTAGGAGTGAAATTTTGCATTCCACAAGTCATGGGGCTAAACCAACTGTGCCAACGTGTCAAGGTGGGTGGGTAGATGCTAGGGGAGGTCTCTTTTCATGTGCTAAGCATCCCATTCATTCTAAGTTGTAAGCTACTGGTGAAGTCACTTTACCAGTAGCTTACAACTCGAAATAATTGGGACACTTGGCACATGAAATGAGACCTTCCCTAGCATTTCCCAACCCCCCCCGATGCATTGGCACAATCGGTTTGATCCCACGATGAGATAACAAAAAATATGGCACCTGGTAAGGTTGTGTTGCATGAAACTGAAGCATTTTGTAAGTATGCATTTGATTTTGGCATGGTCAAATAGATTGGAGTTGACCAAAACTGAGAGAGGTTATTATGGATGGATTCCACTTGAACCTGTAGGTCTAAATGGAACATTGCCAGCTGCCACAAATTCTGAGAACTACTCAATCAAAGTTTGGTATTTTTTTTTCTCATAGGATCTTAAGTGACTTTACTAGTAGCCTATTTCCCTGAATGACTGGGACACTTGGCGCATGAAACGAGACCTCCCCTAGCATTTATCTACCCACCTGATGTGTTGGCACAGTCAGTTTGGCTCCACAATCTATGGAATGCAAAATATCACTCCCAGCACCTTTCCACTGCATGAAACTGAAGCATTTTGCAATAATGCATTTGATTTCGGCATGGTCAAATGGATTGGAGTTGACCAAAACTGAGAGAGGTTATTGTGGACAGACCCCATGTTGTAGGTTTGAACGGAACATTCCTAGCTACCATGAATTCTGAGAACTGCTCCATCAAAATTTGGTAGTTTTTTTCTCGTAGGGATCTTATGTGACTTTGCCAGTAGCCTATTGCCTTGAATGACTAGGACACTTGGTGTATGAAATGAGACTTCCCTTAGCATTTAACCACCTACCCCGATGTGTTGGCATAGTCAGTTTGGCCCCACAAGTTGTAGAATGCAAAATCTAACTCCTAGCACCTTTCGACATTGCTGGTAACTTGCATCCCAGAATGATTGAAACACTTGGCGCATGAAATGAGACATCCCCTAGAATTTACCCACCCACCCTGATGTGTTGGTGCAGTCGATTCGGCCCTATGAGCTATGGAATGCAAATTTCAGTCCTAGCACCTTTCGACTTAGTCGGTATCTTGCAGCCTAAAACGACTGAGACATTTGGCGCATGAAATGAGACCTCCCCTATAATTTACTCACCCACCCCGACGTGTTGGTGCAGTCGGTTCGGCCCTATGAGCTATGGAATGCAAATTTTAGTCCTAGTACCTTTCGACTTAGTCGGTAGCTTGCAGCCTAAAACGACTGAGACACTTGGCGCATGAAATGAAAAATATGGCTCCTGGTAAGGTTGTGCTGTATGAAACTGAACCATTTTGCAAGAGTGCATTTGATTTCAACATGGTCAAACAGATTGAATTTGACCAAAACTGAGAGAGTGTATTGTGGACAGACCCCATGTGCACCTGTAGGTCTGAATGAAACATTCCTAGCTGCCATGAATTATGAGAACTGCTTTGTCAAAGTTTGGCAATTTTTTGCTCTTAGGATCTTAAGTGACTTTGCCAGTAGCCTGCTACCCCAAATGACTAGGACACTTGGAGCACAAAATGAGACCTCCCCTACCTTTTACTCACCCACCCGGATGCATTGGCAGAGTCAATTCAGTCCCACAAGCTGTGGAATGCAAAATTTCACTCCTAGCACCTTTCTACTGCATGAAACTGAAGCATTTTGCAAGAATGCATTTGATTTTGACATGGTCAAATGGATTGGAGTTGACCAAAAATGTGAGTGGTTATTATAGATGGACCCAGCTACACCTGTAGGTCTAAATGAAATATTCCTAGCTACCATGAATTCTGAGAACTTCTCCGTCAAAGTTTGGCAGTTTTTTGTTCTTATGGATCTTAAGTGACTTTTCCAGTAGCCTGCTGCCCTGAATGACTGGGACACTTAGCGCATGAAATGAGACCTCCCTTATCATTTACTCACCCACCCTTATACATTAGCATAGTTAGTTTGGCCTCACAACCTGTGGAATGTAAAATGTCACTCCTAACACCTTTCCACTGCATGAAATTGAAGTATTTTGCAAGAACACATTTGATTTCGACATGGTCAAATGGTTTAGAGTTGACCAAAACTGAGAGAGCGTATTGTGGACAGACCACACCTGCACCTGTAGGTCTAAATAGAACATTCCTAGCTACGACAAATTCCAAGAATTGCTTCATCAAAGTTTGGCAGTTTTTTTGCTCTTAGGGATCTTAAGTGACTTTGCCGGTAGCTTGCTACCCCAAATGATTGGGACACTTGGCACATGAAACGAGACCTCCCATAGAATTTACCCACCTATTCTGACGTGTTGGCATAGTCAATTCTGCCCCACGATATGTGGAATGCAAAATGTCACTCCTAGCAACTTTCCATTGCATAAAACTAAAGCATTTTGGAACAATGCGTTCCTTTCCGCCATAGGCAAACAAAATTGATTTAAAAAAAATTGAGGTAGGTATGGAATGTGTTTTTATTGATAGACATGTATGCAAAGTGGTAGGTGTAAAGCAAATGTAGAAAGGTGAAATGAGGATATGCAAAGCATAGAAACCATATAGAAGGTGAAATGAGGATATGTGAATCATGCCAAACATCTCTCTCTCTCTCTCTCATTTTGTAAGAGAAAGACAAATCCACATGTGCTTGCCTAGTCAGTGGCCTAGGAGTTTGTAGCCCTTCTTAGAGACCTTTCATGTCATAACTTCCTTCATACACCTAATAATGGAGATTTGAGACTTGATTTGGATACCCTTTTGGTCATTGTAAAACATATGTGAAAATGAGATAGGGTTGTTTTGTACAGAATAGGAAAAAACTAGGCTGTTACAATCAAATTAGGCCTATTTTAGGGACTGTAATGTAACAATAGAGACTTGCACATGGATTTAAACCCTAATATTAATAGGGAAGGGTTAAATATGTATATATAACATGTCTAAACACTTCCCTTGCAAAAATCACTCAGCTAACACAAGAATTCTCAAAAATACACTAAAACATGGTCTCTTTAGGCCAAATAGAGTAGGGGTCTCTATAATGTAGATTTGATTAATGGGAAATAAAGAAGTAATTGTGATTGGGACGTCTCATAGTAGAACATGCATGAAAGTATCATTGTAAAATATTGCAAAAAAATTGTTGTGTAGGTATTGGATGCTTTGCTTGTACAGATCCATGAAAAACTTGTGAAGCGTAACTTTCTCTGTTGCTTTACAATTCATGTAAGTAGACTATCCATTCTTTTCTTTCAATGTTTTTAAACTACTTTTGTTTTAAAAAACCCTTATTATTTTACAACTAGTTATTTTTATTATTATTAGTTATTGGCTCTAAAAGTAATGAATTTACCCTGCTATGGTACAATGCACTTTTGTTTACTTTTTCTATGCATATACAACTCATTTGCATTTCTTAAAGTTTTCAAGTTTTTTTAAAATAAAAAAAGAACAGTTGGGAGTTAAGTATTACAATGTAGGCATTTTTTTAGAACAAGAAGTCATATATTGGTTGCATGTTTGGTCCTCATGGAGATTACAGTTCCAGGTGTTCCGTTGAAAAGCTACAGAAACAAAGTATATATGTTTTGACCTACTTTTTTGAGAAGGTGACGATCGCATTACAATGGATTTGACCTTATGCTTCCACACTTTGCAATTGGTGGATGTAAATTCAAAGTGTGGAAGCATAGACAAGGCACGTGAATTGTTTGACAGAACACCTCAAAGAGATTCCATCTCTTGGAATGCAATAATTGCAAGATATGCACAAAATGGATTTGTTCATAAGGCTTTAGAAACTTTCAAGAAAATGCAATTGACAGGTGTAAAGCCAAATTCCACAACCTTAGCCAGTATCCTCCCTAACTATGCCAAAATGGGATCTTTGGAACATGGTATGGACATCCATCAAAGCATAAAAGATATGGGAATTTTGTTAGATGTTGTAGTCGCAATTGCCCTCGGAGACATGAATGCAAAGTGTGGAAGCATAGACAAGGCACATGAATTGTTTGGCATGATGCCTCAAAGAAATGTCATCTCATGGAATGCAATGATTGCAAGATATGAATAAAATGATTTTTTTGATAAGGCTTTAGAAACTTTCAAGAAAATGCAATTGGCGGATGTAAAGCCAAATTCCAAAACCTTAGCCAACATCCTCCTTACCTATGCCAAAATGGTATCTTTGGAACACGGTATGGACATCCATTAAAGCATAAAGGATATAGGAATTTTTTCAAATGTTGTAGTTGCAAGATATGCAAAAAATGAAATTTTTTTTATAACGCTTTATAAAATTTCAAGAAAATACAATTGGCAGGTATAAAGCCAAATTCCACAACCTTAGCTAGTATCCTCCTTACTGATGCCAAAATGGGATCTTTGGAACATGGTATGGACATCCATCAAAGCATAAAATATATGGGAATTTTGTTAGATGTTGTAGTCGCAACTGCCCTTAGAGACATGTATGTAAAGTGCGGAAGCATAAACAAGGTACATGAACTGTTTGGCATGATGCCTCAAAGAAATGTCATCTCATGCAATGCAATGATTGCAAGATATGAACAAAATGTATTTTTTTATAAGGCTTTACAAACTTTCAAGCAAATGCAATTGGCGGGTGTAAAGCCAAATTCCAAAACCATAGCCAACATCCTCCTTGCCTATACCAAAATGGTATCTTTGGAACACGGTATGGATATCCATCAAAGCATAAAGGATATAGGAATTTTGTCAAATGTTGTAGCTACAACTACCCTACAAGACATGTATGCAAAGTGTGGAAGCATATACAAGGCACGTGAACTGTTTGACATGATGCCTCAGAGAAATTTTGTCTCATGGAATGTACTGAATATTGCAAGATATGAACAAAATGGATTTTTTGGTAAGGCTTTAGAAACTTTCAAGTAAATGCAATTAATAGGTGTAAATCTAAATTCCACAACCTTAGCCAACATCCTCCCTTCATATGCCAAAATGGGATCTTTTGAACATGGTATGGACATCCATCAAAGCATAAAGGATATGGGAATTTTTTTAGATCTTGTAGTTGCAACTACCCTAGTAGACATGTATGCAAAGTGTGGAAGCATAGAAAAGGTATGTGAACTATTTGACATGATGCCTTAATGAAATGCCATCTCATGGAATGCAATGATCGTAAGATATGCAAAAAATGGATTTTTTGATAATGCTTTATAAACTTTCAAGAAAATGCAATTGGCGGGTGTAAAGCCAAATTCCACAAGATTAGCCAGTATCCTCCTTGCCTATGCCAAAATGGGATCTTTGGAACATGGTATGGACATCCATCAATGCATAAAAGATATGGGAATTTTGTTACATGTTGTAGTCGCAACTGCCCTCGGAGACATGTATGCAATGTGTGAAAGCATAGACAAGGCATGTGAACTATTTGGCATGATGCCTCAAAGAAATATTGTTTCATGGAATGCAATGATTGTAAGATATGAACAAAATGGATTTTTTTGATAAGGCTTTAGAAACTTTCAAGCAAATGCAATTGGTGGGTGTAAAGCCAAATTCCAAAACCTTAGCCAACATCCTCCTTGCCTGTGCCACAATGGTATCTTTGGAACACGGTACTATGGACATCCATCAAAGCATAAAGGATATAGGAATTTTTTCAAATGTTGTAGTTGAAACTACCCTACGAGACATGTATGTAAAGTGTAGAAGCATATACAAGGCACATGAACTGATTGATACGATGCCTCAAAGAAATGTTGTCTCATGGAACGTACAATGATTGCAAGATATGAACAAAATGGATTTTTTGATAAGGCTTTAGAAACTTTCAAGAAAATGCAATTGAGAGGTGTAAAGCTAAATTCTAAAACCTTAGTCAACATCCTCCTTGCCTATGCCAAAATGGTATCTTTGGAACACAGTATGGACATCCATTAAAGCATAAAGGATATAGTAATTTTGTCAAATGTTGTAGTTGCAACTACCCTGCGAGACATGTATGCAAAGTGTGGAAGCATATACAAGCCACGTGAATTGTTTGACATGATACCTCAAAGAAATTTTGTCTCATGGAATGCAATGATTGCAAGATATGCACAAAATAGATTTTTCATAAGGCCTTAGAAACTTTCAAGAAAATGCACAAAAGAAACATTCAACCAAATACAATTGGCACGTCTAAAACCAAATTGCACAACCTTATCCAGCATCCTCCTTGCCTATGCCAAAATCAGATCTGGGGAATAGGGTGTGGACAACCATCAAAGCATAAAGGATATAGGAATTTTGTCACATGTTTTATTTGCAACTACCCTTGTAACATGTATGCAAAGTGTGGAAGCATAGACAAGGTGTGTGAACTGTTTGACATGATGCCTCAAAGAAATGTTCTCATGGAATGCAATGATTGCAAGATATGAACAAAATGGATTTTTTGATAAGGATTGAAAAACTTTCAAGCAAATGCAATTGGTGGGTGTAAAGCCAAATTCCAAAACCTTAGCCAACATCCTCCTTGCCTATGCCAAAATGGTATCTTTGGAACATGATATGGAAATCCATCAAAGCATAAAGAATATAGGATTTTTTTCAAATGTTGTAGTTGCAACTACCTTGCGAGACATGTATGCAAAGTGTGGAAGCATATACAAGGCACGTGAACTGTTTGACACGATGCCTCAAAGAAATGTTGTCTCATGGAATGTGTAATGATTGCAAGATATGAACAAAATGGATTTTTTGATAAGGATTTAGAAACTTTCAAGCAAATGCAATTGAGAGGTGTAAAGCCAAATTCCAAAACCTTAGACAACATCCTCCTTGCCTATGCCAAAATGCTATCTTTGGAACACGGTATGGACATCCATTAAAGCATAAAGGATATAAGAATTTTTTCAAATGTTGTAGTTGCAACTACCCTGCGAGACATGTATGCAAAGTGTAGAAGCATATACAAGGCACGTGAACTATTTGACATGACGCCTCAAAGAAATTTTGTCTCATGGAATGCAATGATTGCAAGATATGCATGAAATAGATTTTTCATAAGGCTTTAGAAACTTTCAAGCAAATGCACAAAAGAAACTTTCAACCAATTGCAATTGGCACATCTAAAACCAAATTGCACAACCTTATCCAACATGCTCCTTGCCTATGCCAAAATGGGATTTGGGGAACAGGGTGTGGACAACCATCAAAGCATAAAGGATATAGGAATTTTATCACATGTTGTATTTGCAGATGCCCTTGTATACATGTATGCAAAGTGCGGAAGCATAGACAAGGTGTGTGAACTATTTGACATGATGCCTCAAAGAAATGTACAGTCTCATGGAATGCAATGATTGCAAGATATACACAAAATGGATTATCTGAAAATGATTTATCAACTTTCAAGCAAATGCAATTGACACTTGTAAAACCAAATTCTTGCAATGATAATTGATCATCATATTAAATATTTAATGTAAACTATCATGTACATAATGTCATGAACATAACATCTAGTCTATATATAAAGCCATATAGGCATGTACAGTCAAAGACATACATGCATATACAAAGATATACATCGATAACGTACAAAAGTATGTATACAAACCCATCTAGGCATACACAAAAAATATCCCAAAATCTAGTTCCCTATGAACTTCTATGAAATAATCTAAGGTGCTTGCTTGGCCGTGAGGATAGAGAGCTAATCAGTGACTCATCCTCTCTCTCCGTCGACTATACTTCCTTGATAGAGATTCTTACAACTCAACTTGTTAATACAATCAAACAATATGCACATTAATATAGAAAACATGAAATATATAATATCACATATGTAAATGATTGTAGACACCCAAAAATGTCCTCTTACAACACATTGTCACAACATTACATCATCTAGACATCTTGTAGCATGTTTTTCCCTAAGCACCCATATCATCACCTAATTAGTTAAATAAATCTTATTTATTTGACTAATTTCATTTATTCCCTTTCAATCCAATAATCCCTTCTTCTATAATTAAATAAATTTTTATTTATTTAATTATCTTTCCACACCATCTCTCATCATAAATCCAACATGAATTAAATAAATCAAATATTTATTTAATGAATAGAATCCTAATAAAATCCTCTTTCTTTCATTCCAAATTTGAACTCATGTGTATCTAATTAATTTATTTAATTCGATAATTCATCAATTATCCTCCCATCCTTTTTGAAGATTTATTTCCCTTTTGAAGATTTAAAACTAGAAGCTAATCTTTCTATCTTTTTTATCTTATCTTATCTTGTTTTATTTCCTCTTTTATCAAAAAATCAAATCTTATCAAATCTTCTTCCCTTCATCCTTGAAAATCTATAAATTAACCCTCTCATAAGCCATTTGTATGCATTGAGTTTGATATCCTTATGTTGCCGAATTATCATTAAGACCATTGCATCGAATCTTCTTCTAGCATCCTTACTCTACTGAAATATTATTCCAATCCTCTAATCTTCTATCTATCTTCTTTCATCAAATCTTCATCCTATCATTATGTTGCGAACATGAGCAGTCAACATCTAATCATTCAAGAAATCAAACATGCATGCATTGATCCTTCAAGACATCTGAGGTATTCGAAAGGTTTTGGGTAAAAGGTGATCTCCTGGGCTCAAACTAACCACACCATCATGTCCAGAGGCTGTTTCCATGAATTTTGACTATAAACTTGATATGGTTTCCTCATAGCAAATTTTTTTTAATTTGGCAATCATACTGTACGGATCCATATAGATCCTTATAGATCTGTATAGCACAGATCTGCCATTGTGGGTTTGACCTTGGCATTGTATCTGCTGGTTCAGTGTTGTGCAATTTTTGTTAAATCTGGTTGCAGGTTTATTTTCATTGTTTGCAGGTATTTAAAGCTTTGTCAACCTCTTTGCAAGCTCCTATTGACCTACAAATACACTCCCTACCGACTAATTTCAAGCCTTTTAAATCTTTGTCAATGCCTATTGAAATAACTCCCCTCGGTCACCATCCATAAGCTCCTTATCTCCATTCTAATAGAACTATCAGCCACCTTTAGGGCTGACCTTCCCTTCTCTAACCTATAGTCACTGCTCTAAAGATTTTAGTCACCACCAGCCTTTTGTTCTAGTCGAAAGTCCCTTTTACCCGTTGCCACCACAGAGGATTTAGTCACCGAGTCTCACCCATCATAGTCAATCTTTAGTCATGGTCTTAACTTTAGGTCAAGGTCAAAGTCTCCGTCATAGTTGTGAAGTCTTAAGGTCACGGGCGTGAGTCACAAGTCGGGGTTGCCATTTCAAAGTGTAGGGTTGCAGTCTCAAACCTTAAAGTCACAGTCTTAACAAAAATCCCTCGTCAACTGAGTCTATATCCACCCTCTTATCTAGTGGTCTACAGTCTTTAAACCCCTCACTAACTGAGTCTTGTAAACAACGACAGTATTTTGGGTGGACAGTAGGTTTTGTCCTTTAGCATTTAGGGTTTTTATATCATAGTTGGCATAATAGTTTAAGTCTTAGATTTTGATTTTTGAATCTTTTCAAAGGGACTGAGGTTTTATTCAAGCTGCCAACACAATAGTTGTCTTCCACACACATGTGACCAAAAATGTTTTGCAAAAAGTCAACAATTAACTGGGTCAACCCTTCATCTTCTACATGCCATAAGGGGGTGTCTTTTTCTTTTCACTATAACAAGAGCATACAACATCGAATTTTAATGTAGAAGGACTCGCTGGAAAGATAGTTCACCCAACTTTGCAGTGGCATCAAAATTTTTAGGTAATTTTTATCATTTTATTAGGTATTTTTGCAGTTAAATTTTATCTTCATTTCAAACTTCGATTGAGCATATCTTGAACAAAATTATCTGTTTTCAATGATTTTTTTTTAAACTGCTTAGAATCTTCCAAACTTTTTGTTTATGGAAATTGTTTTGCTATATTAGATCATCTTTCTCATATTTTTAACAGATTGCATCTTTTTGACCTAATCCTCTTTGGCTTGCAAGTTCATGTTTCTTCTTGTCATTGCAACATCTTATCATTTTGTCGAAGAAAGGTGGATCATAACTCCTGATAAATCTATTTGTAGGTTTGATCGGTCAAAGCTTTATCATTTATCACTAATCTAGGAACATTTGGGCTTGGTGCTTAAAAGTAACATTGTTTGTGTCGTGTCTGTTTTATCTTTTATGTTTGCTTGGTGTGCATGTGTGTAACCCCAAGGTATAGAACCAATGTATCCTCTCCCCTCACCTTCATAAGGATCTTAGGTGAAGAGAAATGATTCTATTTCCTTCCAAGAGGGCATGCCTCCCATTGTGAGAGGGAATGACCCAAGCGGTAACAAGCTAAAACCAATCTCTTTCAAATTGCTATATAAAAAATGTCTTTGTGATGAAATTCATAAGCAATAGGTACAGATGTGTCATACCGACGAATGTCTCCCTTAGTACCCTTGTGGTGCATGAAAACCTGTAGAGTGTAACCTCTATAGTCTAGGAGGCCTCCTAACAAGAGTGAATCACCACATGTATGGCCACCTGAACGAATGCCCTTACTAAGAACCAACTGTTAGCAGCCAAAATCCTTCTATTTTCTGGCATAGGAGGTCAAACCTCTAAAGTTGTCCCATGTTCTCATAGTTCAAAGTACAGATAGAAAATTTCTTGATATCTTCAGGTCTTTAGGAATTCAAACTTTGGTGTTCCCGAGAAGTGTGTGCCATGTAAGGGGGATCCAATGCCACCAAACTTCTAAGCTATCTTCTCTAAATTAGTACAGCTCAGATTTATCTAGAGTGGGAATCCAACAAATATTGTCTTTGCTAGCCTAGGTTGTACATGTTTGTGTGTCTTGTGTGTGAGTGTCTGTTATCTTGTTTTCTTGCCATCAAATTGCCAAAAATCTATCAAAAACAAAATCCCTGTCACAGAAAATCACATCCTAACACACATCCTAAGCCACATTATCCACATCATCCAATCCTAATTATCCTAGTAAATAATCATTCCAAGCCATCATTCCAAGATATTCAATCACTTCATCTTAATCACTACCTAATCAACTTCATTCATTTCATAGCCAAATCATATTTTAATCACCCCACATCCTCACATCTTAATCTACCACTTGTAAACATGGACATGACATTCTCAAACAAAACCTATGAGAAAGATCCTTATGGCACCAAAAGAGTGCTTGATACCCTTGAGTGGTTATATAGAAAGGAGCAAGTCCCTACGCCACCACAACATCAACAATTCTGACAACATCAAGTTATAAGCCAATACCAACAATCCCAAATCCAACAAGCACAACATCAACCACAATACCAACATCAACAACCTTCACATCAATCCTATGTGTCACCTATGTCATCATATCAACCTCATCCATCCACATGTCACATCAATCCTTCATCAACTTATCACACCTCTTCTAATCTCAATCATTATCCATATCAATCTATATCTCAACAACCATTATCCTATGCAATCCCTCCACCACAACACCATCACAACTTCCAACACATTCATCCACAATCCTATTTGTCACCTTCACCATCAGGCCAACCTAATCTATCCACCTATCATGTCAATGCCATATCAACCTATCAATATCCACTCCAAGATTATCCAATTGCTCATTCCAATGTTCCAACACACCACCAAACCCATGCAAGTTCAAGTGGCCCTTTGTACATAGAGCAAGTGATACCAATTCCATCATTGTAGCAAGACCTAATAGACTTAAGTCCACCTATGCTAAAAGACATAATAACCTTTGACTCAAGTCTAAGTGGCCCTTTGTACATAAATCAAGTATCCTTAAGTTCACATTTGCAGCAAGACCTAATATCCTTTGATGAGGGAGATACCAACCTAGCCAATGCATCCTATGAGTCACCTTCACCATCCAATCACATGTCAACACATGAGTCAACTAGTCCTATCCCAACACCATCATATGATCCTACTCCTAATCCTAATCCATCCAATCCTCCTATCCCTCCATCCAATCCAAATCCCAAGCCATCCAATCACATTATCCCTCCATCCAATCCAAATCCTAACATGTCCAATCTCATTATCCCCCTATCCAATCAAAATCATAATCCTAAGCCCACAACACCTTCTACCCCTATTATTAATCCACCAAATCATAATCCAAAGCCTACAACACTATCCACCCTTATTGACCATCCCTTATATTGTCCATCCACCCATACACTTGCAAAGGATGTGATCCAATGGCTACTCGCATGGAATAAAATATCTCCATGTCAACAAACACCCATTCTCAAGCCTCCCAATGAACTCCCCATTAACATGCTTAGCCCTTCAAGCCCATCATGTGAACCACAAGCCATAGAGTCTATTAAAGAGCCTCCCATCATGATACCAAGTCAAAGTTCATCATACTCTCTTATTGATGAACATCAAGAACCCATCAAACTCATCCAAGAGCCTCCCACTTTCACTTCCATGAAACCACAAGAGTTATGTCAAGAGTATGATCCTAAGCATGTGGAAGCATCAAGCCCTAGTCCTACTCAAGATCAAATCACTTTCATCCAACCCATCCATAACATTTATCTTTTCCATGATCAAGAAGATATTACCTATGAAGAAGCTATCCATGAGCAACTTGATCCTATACCTATCCATGAGCAAGATACCCCAACTACATCTGTTCATCCTCCGTCTACCCCTATCCATAATCCACCAATATCCACTTGTCATGATGAGACATGCTTCCCAAATGAACATAGAAGATCAAACCAATAGCTTGGATCATGATGAACATAAGCAAGATCTTAATGATCCTTCCATATCATCCACTATTGACTCCATTTCAAAGCCATCATGTCCTATTGGTCTTACCACCCTCATTCATGAGTGTTCCTCCCTAGGAACACAACAACCTTTGTCCATCACTTCACCTTCTTCATCTAATAAAGAACTCAAGCCTAGTGTCCAAACCAAACATAATCCCATTGTCCATCGCATGCTCCAAAGAATGAACTATCAAGGTAAAGGCTTAGGCCTTCTTGAACAAGGAATTTTGGAGCCAATCCATGTCAAGGTCCCACCATGCTCATATGGCCTTGGATACACACCCCAAGGTAAACAATCTAAAGATTTTGGTACTCCCTCCATGCCTCCTAAGTCCACCACTTTCCATCACAATCCTTATCATGTACCTAAAACATATGTTTCCATTCCACCTCCATCATCTTACAAATGTCAAAAGCATGTGACCATACACCTTCCACCATCAAATTTGCCTCCATTTCTTCCAACTCCTAATATCCCTCCATTGAATCTACCTCCACTACTTCCAACACCTCATATCCCCATCATCCAATCCCCTTATCCATTTATCCATAAATCCTCTAAAAATCCTAATCATGACCAATCAATACACACATTGTCTAAGCATAAAGCTTACACTCATTCCATCCACCCCATGGGATTCAAAAATAAAAACTTGGATGCTTACACTCATAAAGCCAAAAGTCCTAAGGATCCCAATACCTTAGGGTACAAATACAAAGAATTAAAGCAAAATCCATCAAAGCCCATACCTGCAAAAGAAAAGACTAAAATTAAAATGGTATGGGTACCTAAGCAAAAAGAAAGCAAGTCAAATGAGGCATCCACATCTCAAAAATCCCAACCATCCAATTCCACCTCACATCCCCATTCCATTCAAAAGTCTCATATTCCCCCATCCGACAAGAAAAACAAAAATCATAAAAATACTAAGTCTGTGTGGGTCCCTAAATCACTCCATCAACCATCTCCCAAGAAAACATCTCCATTGCTTCCTACACCCCCTCCACATCAAAATATTCAATGTTTATCATAGTGTGTGCAACCATTGGTCATGATTCCATTTCATCACGCAACAATTCCACATACCTCCATCTCCCCATCCTTCTTCCACTATCCTACATATCTTCCTCATCCTATTCCTATGGTCCATGCTTTTGCTTAAGCCTTCATCCATCCTTACATGAGCCTTCCATAATCCACATCATAATCCACTATTGTTCCCTCCATTATCCGCTATCTACCTAATCCATCTCACTTTCATACAATCTCCTTACCAACATCGATGAGCATAATGACATGGTCCATGCGACGAAATCCATCTAGCAGGACTATCACCTTTCATGGAATTAGACACTTGTGTCCCTCCTATCCTTCTCTTATCCAAAATCCAAAAAATCAAAAAAGTCAAAAAAAAGTAAAGAGAAATCCCTTCGTCTAACGGTGAAACCCTGGTAAACAGGCACCTTGGATAAGTACCATGATGAAAACCTGGCAAACAGGCGTCATGTGTAAGTTGATCTTCTATGTCACCTACACTTGGGGGCACATTGTCTCATCCGTCATATCATTCTCAACCTATCTTACCATACTATTTCCTACCATCCTTATCCATTCCACATACATACACCTGTCCCATTGAGTCCATCCATCCACCCTTCCTCTTTTGATCTTGATAAAGATATGGGGGAAACAACATTGATAAATGTTTTGGATATCTCTTGGTATAACTCATCCTTTCTAAAACAAATCCTATAATTACCCTCTTATCATTACCCATTTTTCCATCGTATCCAAACCAATCCATCTTATTATCCTATTTGTCATAAGCTTTGTCATGTAAAATACTAAGTATTACACCAAGGATGGGGCATGTTATTCCTATGCAATATAGTCTTTGGATATCACATCCTAGCTCCCTTATGATACATACATCCATTGTCACCTATCCCCTTATCCATCCATATATCATGAGTCTTCCATCCCATACACTATAACCTATCCTCTTACACATCCATTTATCATGAGTCTTCTATCCCATCTACTATCGCATATCCTTTTATCCATTCATCTATCATGAGTCATCCATCCCACCTACCTCATTGCACCTAGACTTGGTTTTTCCCTTGTCATTGGTATCTAGCATAAAGGCTACTCAAATTATCATCTAATGCCATCCAAAGTATTTCAAAAACACAAAAAAAAAATATTCCCAAAAAAATAAAAAAATAAAATAAAATCAAAACTTAACAAAATCCAAAAATCCAAAAAAATCAAAATATTCCCAAAAATACAAAAAAATCAAACATCGAACAAAAAATCCAAGCAATAAAATTTCATCCAATCATCAATCCATCACATCAAATCCAATCAAAATAAATCGAATCACATCATGAAATCAAGCTAATCTATCTATCAATCAAATCCATATCATCCCATCAATAACATCATATATCATCAAACATCCAAACATTCCCAATCAATCCATAACCTGGTCAATCCATCCACCTTCATCATCACCATCAATAAAACACCATCAGAACTACATCTTACCTCTATTGTTAAGTGCCTCGATCCCATGGATACAGGGTATGTAGGCAATCTAGGATACGAAGGAAGTGCCTAGATTCAGGCACAAGCGATAGACCATTTCCATCTTTCATCCTTCTTCTAATCTTCACTAATCATCATCTTCCTCCATCTTTCATTTCTTCTATCATCTATCTCCTACATCATCAATAAACACCTAAAATCAAATCATCATCATCCATCCTTTTATCTAATCACTTCATCCTATCATCCTTCCAATCAACTCAAATCAATCCAAACAATGATCTTAAATGCAATTCATCCTTTATCCATACCAATTAAGTCAATCAAGCTTGTCAAATTATCCAATCGCAATCAATGGTCTTGATCCTAGCCTTGTTGTAAAACCAATCAATTATTCAATCAATCAATTAATCAATCATCCTTGTGTTGATCTAGGGATATATCGTTCCCCGCCATGACAACACTATTATCATCATCAATTAATCAATTAATCATCACTTAACCATTGGTTTACATCTTGACAAGGGCAATAACTTGTTTGTTTTTAAATCTTTTGTGCATGCTTGCTTTCTTGTGTGTGTTATCTTTTTATCTTGCATTTGTATCAAATCCATATCATTCTAGCTAATATTCATATCTTGTGTATGATGGAATAGATTTTTGTGTTATCCTTTGCATCTAAGGTCACATCATACCTTTTGTACATTAGGACTTTAATGCTCTAAGTTTTCTTTCCCATACGTCTCGACAATATTGTATTACACTGGGGCACGAGACACCATCATCTTGATTCTTATACCTTGGTGCATAAAGTCTATTGCTATATCAAACATCATGGTTTCTCACTTTCATTGCAGCATAATGCATCATCCTTTCTTCTATCCATTTCCTTATCTTTCTTCCTTGACCTATCCATTCCATTTCGAGAGCCTACCCATGTTTTTTGAACCCACCTATCCTCTCGAGGGGGCATCCTCATCCTATCTTTCCATCATCATCTTTTTTCTCTATCCATACCTTAGCTTCTTTTAAATGATGTTACTCGACACAAATCTCATCATCTCGAACATCATCTCAAAGAGGGGAAAAATGTAGACACCCAGAAATGTCCTCTTACAACACCTTGTCACAACATTACATCATCTAGACATCTTGTAGCATGTTTTGCCCTAAGAACCCATATCACCACCTAATTAGTTACAAAAATCTTATTTATTTGACTAATTTCATTTATTCCCTTTCAATCCCATAATCCCTTCTTCTATAATTAAATAAATTTTTATTTACTTAATTATTCATGTCCATTTATCCCCTCTAATTAAATAATTATTTTTAATTGTTTAATTAGTCATTTATCTATTTTCCTATAATTAAATAAATTTTTATTTATTTAATTAATAGAATCCTAATAAAATCCTCTTGCTTTCTTTCCAAATTTGAACTCATGTGTATCTAATTAATTTATTTAATTAGATAGTTCATCAATTATCCTCCCATCCTTTCCGAAGATTTATTTTCCTTTTGAGGATTTAAAACTAGAAGCTAATCTATCTTTTTTATCTTATCTTATCTTGTTTTATTTCTTTTTTTATCAAAAAATCAAATCTTATCAAATCTTATTTCCTTCATCCTTGAAAATCTATAAATTAACCCTCTCATAAGCCATTTGTATGCATTGAGTTTGATATCCTTATGCTATCAAATTATCATTAAGACCTTTGCATCGAATCTTCTTCTAGCATCCTTACTCTGCTGAAATATTCTTCCAATCCTCTAATCTTCTATCTATCTTCTTTCATCAAATCTTCATCCTATCATTATGCTGCGAACATGAGCAATCAACATCCAATCATTCAAGCAATCAAACATGCATGCATCGATCCTTCAAGACATCTGAGGTATTCGAAGGGTTTGGGTCAAAAGGTATTGCATATTATTTGTTTTATCTTTCATTTTTGTCCAAATTTTTCATGTACAATGATCACTTACCGCTAGTTGATGATCCCTCTCGATCGTGTTTTCTCTCTCTTCATCCATAGCTGGATGGGTTGGAGTTGTGACCTCCTGTGAGAAGCATCAAGAAGCAAAATTGACTAAACATAAATATCATTTATGTACATCAAATGACATAAAATAAAATAAGAAATACAAAATGACATTTACATGTTACTGGCTCATACCTTGGTCAAAGGTTTTGAAGACAACACAACTTCAGCAATGCTTGCCTCCGCTGACTCACGAAGATGAGGAGTCTCCATATTCAACATCTGAAAATAGAGTTTAATGTTATTTGACCAAAATAGATACATAACATTATTTAAATGCATAATTAGTACAAATGGTTAAATTTACCTCCATAAAAGTGGTTTTGCATCCAGGGGACCAAGGAAATTATGGATGTGTTGGTGAAGCTCCCTGCTGAAATTATCAAATTGTCACTAAATAAGATTAACATTGATATATGTAGTATATTTACAATCATGTGATAAATTACATACCTGCTGACTCAACCTCCTCTCATAACCTACCACTGGATAGCTAATAGAGCCAGGATGAAGACTCTGACCCTGGAATTTTATTGCGTAGACAATTACATACATTAATTTTGACTTATAATATAGATAGTCATATAAAATTAATTACAAATAAGAATAATAATATATTAAATCAAGATGAAACTTGTAAAAAATTACCTGGGAGTCCATACCAAACATACACTGTAAAACATCATTTATGAGAACAAGATCATCCAATATGGACGTGTCCATCGTTGACTGCTTCCCTTGTGTCACAGCATCCTGTCGAGAGTCCTATCATGAGTCCTACATCCCATAATCACACAGGTTCCCACATGAGCTGCACAGATGTGGGGACAAATGATGTCTTCTTCTCTCACCCTCATTGGCCTGGGTGAGATCATCACCGTGTTGTGCTAGAGACTATGTGAGAGCACTCAATAAATCAAGTGCCTCCACCTCAACACTCTCCTTCAAATTCGAAGGGAGTGATACATGTGTTGGCCTCATAAGGAGTTTAGGTATGCGGTTTTGGTCTTGTTGTGCCCCCTCTCTATCTTGGGTAGAGCTACACCTCTGCCCTGGAACTCTCGAATGCCAAAATAATTAGGAATCTTCTTGAAGACGAACTCACAATAGAGTTTCCTCAAAAAATATTGTGGCACCTCATTGTTGTTGCATGGACACTCTTCAAACACCATGTACCATCTATCCCAAAATTTTTGGGATATATCTTCATTCCTACACCAATAAATTGGGAAGCGTTTGCAAGTCTCTTCTAATGTTTGGTCAGTTTTAGGATTCATAAATTGTGAACATAATGTAGATTTTGTAATTTTTTGGTCCTTCACTTGTTCATAGGACAACTTTCCAGCATAGTATTGTCGACACCTCTCCTTATAGTCATGAAATTCGGTGATTTGGTTTGTCACCGAATCAATGTGAGAAACAATCACCTTTAATGACTTGGCAAGTGCTCTCCTATGATCGGTGCTTGCACTTGGACTATTTAACGTTTCAATTAGGGTTTGATGATGTTTTTTATTTTCTTCTATTTGCCCTAAATAGTTTTCCTAGGTATCTCTTTCATGGTGATGATGTGAAGGTGGGGGGTTTTGAGAGTTTTGAGGGTTTTGGGGGTTGGTTTGACCCCCCTCTACTAGATTTGTGTTTTGTGCTACCTCATTGACTATAAATTCAATATAAAAAACCAATCAAACATTGCAAAAGTAAATTTTTTTTTTCAAACTCACAAAAATCAATCAAACCCTACCTTCTTCGACTGCTACACCCTTTACATTTCATTCATGACATCTTCGAGAGTGGGATTGGCAAGGAGGCATGGTGAAAATGTTGATTACACTTCTCCCTTGCTTGATTTCTCCTTTCTCCAACGCACTCGCACTCTTGTGACTGTTTTTGCTTGCAAAGATGAAGAGTGGCCACGGGTTTTTGTTGTTTTAGCTTTTTTTTACTTTATATCAGATGAAACGCGAGTGTGTTATAACGCGCTCACATTTTTTCTTGCATGGGACCAAAAAGTCATGTGGCAAATTTTTGGTCCCTCATCTCTTTGCACTTACCAATAATCAAATCAGGTGCATGCCCAATAGATGAGGATGATGATGATCTAGAACCATGTGTAGGATGATGTAGAGAATGAATATCCAAAGACGATAATGGAAATGCAACTTAATCAAAACTATCATCGAAGAGAACACCGATGCATCAATGTGTGCTTCCATGTCAGCAATGCGGGACTCTACAAACAAACAAGTGATGTCAGGTAGAAATATGTCCCAATCAACAATGCTAAGAAGATTGAAGCACCAGAAGCTTTCGAAGAAGTGAATCTGGAATATGATGAAGTAACAATAGGAGGTGGTAGAATATCTGCCAATGCAGGAGGTGTAAAGAGAGAAGATGCAAGTGGGTATGTCTTTGTGTCATTAGTACAGTCAAGACTTTCCCAATATGCAAGTTCCTCTTTAGTATCATCGTCATACAAAGGATCATAAACATCATCAAGGGAAAGAAGTATGTCTATAGCAGGATCATCTAGAAATGGAGGTTTATTGGGGTCTCCATACATTTCCCATAATTTGGTCCAAAGAGCTCTAAGGCAGTCGATGTGTGATAGAGGAACCCACTGAGTGTGGTTCATAACACTTAAACCAATTAATCCTAAGACATGATTATTCTTATTTTCCCATACAATTTTTTGCCAATATGTGCTTTGTTTGGGAATAAGTCCATACAAATGTGGCAATAGGTGAATCCATCGGTAGTGTGCTAGGGTACCATTGCGTCAGGACTTGTAGTTTCCATTTTCCTTGAGGTAATGACAAATGGATGACTCGTTATCCCCATTAGTTGATTTAGATAATTTACCCCCCTTTTGAACTTTATGTTAGTTTAATGATTTACAAAATGCCTGTATAACCCCCTAGAATAATACATGAAATTGACACTTTATAAGTTGAGTGCGTGAATAACCCTTCATCTTTGACAAACGAAAATACAAGAGTTAAATACCCCCTAAGATTTGAAACTTTATCAGTTAATGTGATAGGTTTAAGTAGGATGATTAAAATTGTGCCCTAATACTTAGCCTCTTTACAAACTCTAATTTTGACACTTTAAAAGTTGCATTTTAAAAGAATTATAATGTTAGCACTAACAATTTTGATAACAGAACCTATAAATTTATCCAAAGTTTAAATTCCCTGGATGCTAGCACTACACTTTCTAGGACATCCTGATTTTTGTTGAAATCACATATTTTTAGAAAATATAATGATTTAAGCCTTGAAAGGTTCCATTTAAAAGATTTTAATTGAAGAAGGTTTGATCCAAACCCCTTAGATTCAAACCCCCTTGGATAGAACCCCGCTAGTTTTAAACCATACCTATAATGGAGTCTCCTCTATACCTATCAAAATGCTGGTAAAAAACTACTTTTGATTTACCTTTTGGGGGATCAAATGAATTCATTTAAAATTTATGTTTTGTAAGTATGTAGTCCTTATTATAAGCTTCCCAAAAAGTATAATTTTAAATATATTTAATTTGATTATTATATATATTTTTTATTTCTTGTAAATGTAGGTTTTTCACTGAACATCAAGTTGTCTATTCTACACACATGGAAAATTAGTAAATTAGTGAAAAAAAATTCTGAAAAATATCTATGACCTAGGTATTGATGTCCTTGTTTCAACAAAAAAAATGAATTTTGATACATACAAAAAAAAGTTATCTTTTACGAAATATGCCTATGTCTAAATTATAAATGGTTTGACTTCAAAACTTAATTAAAAAAATATTCAACAAAACATTATGAAACCAAATGTATGCCCTATATATCGGTGTTATTAATCTAAATTCAAAAGAATCAGAATTTTATCCTTTGTAGAAAAAAAGTTATGTGCTACAGAATACACATCACTTTAAAAAAATGTTTTTTACTATTAAAAACTAGTTATCAAAGGAGATGCAAAAAAATTTACAATTTAACTCCAAATTCTTTTTTAAAAATATATTTAGAATCTACAAACAAAATCTCACAAATCACTAGTTCGCATCATCTTCAAATTCCTAATGGTTTAGCGGCTATAGGTGTCAGAAAGTGAAGATTTTTTTTCAAAATGTTGATTTCAATGTCAAGTTTGGCCAAAAAGTGTAACCGATTATTGTTGGCTGACCCCCCCCCCCAAGCATAATTTTAAATGCTTTGTAGAAACAAAACTACCTATATGTTAATACTAAGCATACTTTTAAATGCTTTTCAAAACAAAATTAGGTTGTGCAAAGACATAAGTTTAAATGATTTTGTAAAACAAAAAATTAGGGCAATTTTTTAAACAAGGGGGAAGATTAGGGCAAACAAGCCCAAAAAATGGCGCAAGAAGCCAAGCACAAGGAAATGGCAACGAGGGAGGCAAGGTGATGCTTCCCTCTCTACACAATTGGGCCAGAATAGAGGTGCTTCCTTCCAAGCTACATGCAGTATGGAGTCCTCGTGACTGTGTGTGGGTTACTATGTGCCTGTGGACATGGCTATCAGAGAATGGAGATTAGCCTACAAGGTTAGGTTGTAGGGTTGGTGGACGTGAGAGCCTGAGAAATCTTCTGTCAGGGGCGTTCGGGCCTATCAAGGATTTGGCTCTATGTTGGAGTGGAATCCACGGCCACAGGGGCATTAGAATGTCGACTGCAGCCTATTATGTGGATGTGGTTAGTTGCAGAGTATTCCAATCTAGTCCCAGAGGTGTTGGAATGTAATTAGTGTCCCTTTTCTACCCTCGATCCTCTCTGCAGTACACCACACAGGCCTCACATCCAAGGCATGACCTTGCCTGTTTGACCTCCCTGAGTTATGGAGTTGCCCTGAATCCAAATGTCACAAAAGGAGATCATTCTGTATCAGCAAAGCCAACCTTCTCCTCTTGAAGTGAATCCTCAAAAAAATGACCTCTGACTAGAGCCTTATGCGAATTGCAACACAAAGAACATAGACAAAAAATACAATTTCAATGCAAGTAAAAAACCAACAATACCACGGCTTGTCAATGAGACCCAACAGGTTCTGATACCATGAAAGAACCAACAATCAAGAAGACAAAGAACAAGTTCCAATATTGCAACAAAGCATGAAAATGTATGTAGTTTGCCTCAAATCCACTACTAAATAACTTGGAGAAGTACAAATAGATGAGGAGAGGAAGTTTGTAGTTGAAGAAAGGACTCCTCAACTATGAGTGGTGGCAAGTTGCTTCCCTAAAAACTAGCGTGAGTGGCTAGTTAGTGGGCAACTTGGCAACACTTATCCTAATCACCCAATAACCTTGACACGTCAATGAGGCATGTGTCAAGATTGTATAAAGGCACACCTAAGTAGGCTTAAGCCTAAGTGTATGAAATATATATACACTAACAATATCTAGATTTTTGGATTAGTTATAAATGGTCATATCCAACATAATGGAACTATGCCATTATTGTAATTTCCAAGTTATCTCACATGCCTACTAGTGGTGCACCGCATCTTCATAACCTTAAAAGTTTTGATTGAAAACTGCATTGACTCATAAATAATTACTAGATTATTTTTTGGCAATGGCTTCTTCATGCTCATCCTATCTCTTTAAATATATAATAAAATTGTCCCACTAAGCAATTGTTATATACTTAAAATCCTAAAATTCATGTACTATTTGATCAAAAGTTGCTTCTACTTTACTTCTAAATTTATCCTCACTATCTCGTTGTCTCTAATTATGTGTTAAAAACTATATTACATCCTCACTATCACTTAACGAAATCTACTTATAAAAATAATTTGTGTTAAAATCTACTTATATAATAAAATTGTCCCACTATGCACTTGTTCTATACATAAAATCCTAAAATTTATTTACTATTTGATCAAAAGTTGCTTCTACTTTACTTCTAAATTTGTCCTCACTATCTCATTGTCTCTAATTACATGTGTTAAAAAATACATTACATCCTCACTATCACTTAATGAAATCTACTTATAAAAATAATTCGTGTATGGTAGTTGTGTTAAGATGTAGTTGGGTTCATCACCCTCCAAGCACACATAATACATGTCCTTAGCATCTATACATAGCATAATTAATGATTCTCCTCTACATGTTTGACGTATCTACTTGGGATACCTTATTCTCACACCACAATGCATCCTCCATCAACTAACACTACCACATGATGACTACACCAATGCTCCCTCCACTATGATACTTCCTTGGTATGTAGTGTGCACAAAATCATTTCACAATTGCATTAGCTCATAAATGATTTCTAGATTATTTTGGGCCATAGATTCCTTTTTATCACCATGTCTCTTCAACTCTATATTAATATTGCTCCATTGTGCACTTGTTCTACACAAAAAATCTTAAAATTCATGTACAATTTAATCAAAAGATGCCTCTACTTTCTTATCAAATTTGTACTCCCTATCTCATTGTCCTAAATTGTGTGCTAAAAACTACATTGCTTCCTCACTATCACTTAATGGAATCTACTTATAAAGAGAATCCACATAGGGTGGTCATGTTAAGGTGTGGTTAGGTTCATCACCCTCTAGGTACACTTACTTCATGTCCTTAGCATCTAGATGTGGCACAATTAATGGTTCTCATCTACATTCTTGGTTGATCTTCTTGGGCTCCCTTATTCTTAGACCACAATCCATTCTCTGTTAAATAATACTACCACATGATGTCCTACATAAATGCTTCCTCCATTGTGCTACTTCCTTGGTGTGTAGTGTGCTCATCAAAATCATTATGTTTGTATTGTGGCAAGCATAAATTCATGCATTTGGTTCCATCTCTCTCACCACTTTTCTTTGGATTGTTGGCCTCCATAAATTTGTGCTGTCATTGTTCTATATTGTAATTCCTACTCCATACACAACACACCCTTATGTGTGGTAGGAGTCTACTTTATGCTAATGGTCTTGATATCCTTTTAAACAAGTGAAATCTTGACCTAAAATTCAAACTGCTTTAGAAGAGTGCACCAATGTGGGATGATGAACTTATGTACCTATTCTTCAGAGTAACTATAAGTGGAAACTATGAACTAAAAGATATAACTATCTATGGTGCCTTTAATTAAAGTGTCTATGATGCACATCCACATAGTGTTCAATGATAACAATTAATTTTCTAGTACTTAATATTGCACTACCAAACCCCTATCGAAAGACAATAAAAAGAAGAAATAAAACCTCTACCAAAAGCACCTTGTATAATGGGTCAAACATTGTCTCTCACTAATGTCAATATGATGCATAAGTAGGGGCATTCTTATACATGAACTATTCAACCCTACTGGCATACCATTGAGAAGCTTCTACATGCATGACTTGCCAAGGCATAACAAATAAACAACACACTATCCATGAGAGGGTCAAGACAATGGAACCAAAATGTTAGCAAAAATACCCATGTGTTGAACACACCCAAATACTGAGAGAGGGGGGGTGAATTAGTATCCAAACAACTTCAAATCCTTTGGAGTAGATTAAAACTTAAACTTTACAGCATTAACATAAACATGAAAGATCAACACAATGCATAACAACACATAACACCAGATATACATGGAAAACCCAAAAAGGGAAAAACCACGGTGAGGATTAACTCACAATCTATGAAGCTCACTACAATAAAAGATTCCAACTTTGTTTTAGGGATACAACCCAAGGAAGCTACTACTCCCTACTGACTTTGTTTTATGGCTACAACCCAAGGAAGCTACTACTCCTTGAACAAAGGTTTTAGGGTCACTCCCAAGGAAGCTACAACTCCATGCAGACTTTGTTTTAGGGCTACAACCCAAGGAAGAAACTACACCCTGAACTAAGAACAAACTCATAAATCATTACAACGTGACAATCCTTCTACTATCTGAAACTAAAAATGAAGCTCACTTCCCTCTTGTGTTAAAAATTTCTTCAAGATGAATCAGGACAGGCCTTATTATTTCTGCTCTTTCTCTTTTAGTTGCACATCATAATGCTTATCATATTCATAATCTACTCTTCACATTCTAGTGCAGTCACAGTAGGAGGGTTCACAGAATGAACTATCCGGACCATGCAGCAAGAGTAAACACAATGGAAACAACTTAAGAAATGGAACAAATGCATATTCAGTCATTCAATATATCAAGAATTCAAATACAATTTGGCCGGCAACATGTGGGCTTACAATTAGGGCTCACAGGCATGATTACATGCATGCGCAAGATAAAGCTTTGAAGTTCCTTTGCATAAAATCTAAACTATCATATCTTTCTTATGTGAATAGATACTTTCCTAAGGATCTATTACATCAATATATATCATCTCTGAACCAATAGATTCCTCCGCGTCGGCCAAGGAAGGTCACAAACTCCAATGAAGAGTTGTAACGTGTTCACAAATGGGTCAGACCTAAATGTATAGAACACTTCCTCAAATGAATGGAACAATGTGCAGACCTGTTAGTGCCTGAATTGACTGGTAGTTTTTGAAAAATTTTCATTCAGGCACTCTCCCTAAGTATCCAAAAAATGTTCTAAGTAATGGACCTCCTCAGCATTTTTCAGCTGCATCATCATATTTTCCGAAGGAGGAGATCATCATCATCATGTTTGTTTCGAGGAGGGTCAGCATCATCATGTTCTCCGTCGGCCGGTTTCTCATCGTCATCATCATATTTCGCTGTCGGGTGATGTTTGGGTTTTATCATGATCCTGCTGACGAGCTACAGTGCGCCCTGATCTGCTTGCGAGGGTGATTCTTCAAAGTCTCCGGTGATCTTCCATTTATCACCTTGCGCAGGCATGATGATGATGTTGCTTATTCTTTGAGTTGCTCGACCTAACTTGTTTTTTCCTAAGGGTCGTCGTCATCATCATCATATTTCCAGTTATCATCCTGTTGCTTGCGGGGGTCATCATATTATCTGCATCATGATATCTCGCCGGGGTGATATTTCTATCATCGGGTGATCTTGGTTATGATCATCCTGATGATGTTGTTGAGGAGTTCTAAGTGCGACCCGATATTCACTAGGGTCATCATATTTTGAACATCAGGATGATCTTAGTCAGTATCATCCTGATGATGTTGTATCACCTTGTTCTTTGTTTCTCATCCTGATGATGCTGACGTCATCCTTGTATCAGGGTGATATCCGGTTCTCTGCCTATCTGCATCATGATATTTCCGAAGGAGGGGGTGATATTTTCATATCACCCGGATATATGTTTTGTTCGAGCATCATGATGATGCTGATATCAAGGAGATATCCGCCTGCTGGCTTCGCGCATTATCTACTGGGGGTGATCTTTTCAAGCATCATCATCATATTCAGTTATCGCCCCGATCTTATAGTGGAGCTACAGTTCAACCTGATATTTGTGCATCAGGAGGATATTTCCAAATATCCGGTTGTCTTCCGAATATCATGATGATGTTAATATGATGATGACGTCATCAAGGTCCGGGGGGGTCATATTTCTAACATAGATCATCTTGTGGAGATCCCCCGATATTTGCAAACATGATGATGACGTCATCCGGATATGAGGAGGTGCGCAGTAGGCAGATATGATGATGACGTCAGCAGGATATGATGATGATGTCATCAGGATGTTCATCGGCCAGACTTTTGTTATAAGCTCAGCAGGAGGATATTCCTCCGATGGATCAGGTTGTGCCGATTATCATGAAGGTTATATTTCAAATATCATGATGACGTCAGGGTGATATTTCGAACAACAGGATATCATGCTGCTGGAGGATGATGATGATGAAGTCTTATACTAGTGTCGTCAGGAGCAAAAGCACCGACATGATATATGCTCATGACCTAGTATATAAAGTGTTAAGGAGGTTGCTGCGGGGTGCATGTGGGATAATGTTATCCTGCATATTCGAAATATCATGATGATGAATATCGGCGGGAAGTGGTTGCGATTAACTGTTTGATGATCTTCCCAAGGCCGCGGGTTGGCGCGCCATCAATGGCGATTGTTACAGAGGTATGGGCGATGGCGTGGGCTGATGTAGTACCTGATTGAAGACCTGGATCCCTAGGCTGCGGCGCAAGGCTCAAGAAATCTTCCTGTCTCCTCCCCTACCTGCTGCATTCAAGTTTGGGCGCCAATCTGGTTGTGTTTGAGCGCCATTTTCATGTTACTGTATATCTGGCGGGAGTTTTGGTCAACCTGGGAGTTAATGCTGAAGGCACCTTCCTGCTATATAATGCAGATGGTGTCATTCATTCAAAGGTTGTTGAAAGTTGTAGATTTTTGGCTCTGTAATCCAAAACCAGCTGATCTGGTTGTTCTGTACAGTTTATCTTGTGAGTTTATGTATCTCCTGTTGTAGGACTTGGCATGAATCCACTGATTTCATGGTTGATCTTGTATGAGTAATGCTGTCTTAGCATGTGTTGTGTTAATTCTGTCTCCAGTATTGCATGTATCCTTCTTCTGGATCTGGATGTTTACTTATGTTTAGATTCTAGAGCATAGAATTCCTATGTTGAATGTCTGATCTTTTAACCTCTGCTCAAGGGGCAGATTAAACTGTTTTCAGGTTGAACATTGGGAAGGGTATACTGCAGTAGGGATGCCATAAGTAGAGATAGCTCAACACTCTATATTGGGAGATATCTGTAAGGCAGATATCATGTGTATCCCCCTGAAATCCAGTTTTAGCTATTCATGCTGATCATTCACAGGTGTATGTCTACCGACTCCAAGCCCTGGATAGGCACCAATCATGCTGTGTTCTTGTGTTATACACCATGTCCAGCTTTGCATCCAAATTCATATCAAAACATTTCATACCTCCACCTGTTAGTTGTAGGAGTAGGATTAGGAACCCCCTGCATACTCTCATACTCAACCAGACATCATGTCCAAGAATGTTGCCAGCCTTGTGATCTATCATGCAGATCTTGGTCCATACATGAGAGTATTCTGCCTGTTGTTGTCAAGTTAGATCTTTCTATCTTTGAGCTAGTCAAGGTTACATCTTGAGTTATAGGGATACCCCCCTTGGTGCGGCAGAACCAGAAGTGAAGGGGAGGAGCTCACGCAACCTCCTGTATTCAGTTGGCCTGAATCTGCCTGTGCATTAGAAGTGGCAAACCCTAATGCTGATTCAGAAGAAAATACCAACAAAATGGCGACTCTGCTGGGGATGGACTAAAAAATGATATACTTGTGGCCCATCCGAGTCACTAACAAAATGGCAACTCTACTGGGGATTGAACAGTAAAAGTATTATCTAATCATCTCCAGTAATATATCTTGTGACCCATCCGAGTCACCAACAAAATGGCGACTCTACTGGGGAGATCAATGTCATATCCATGAAGGTTTGAGTCCACAAGATTAAAAAATCAGACCTGGAAACTGTTTGTTGCAGCAGAGAAAAAAGGTTGTATATGTGACTCTGCTGGTGGATGACCCAGAAAGAAAGAAATCAATTTGCAGCTTCAGCTTGTTTGAAGCTCATTCCTCTTCAAGGAGGTGGCGACTCTGCATCAAAGAACCTGATAAAAGAACAAAATCAGTCAGAGAAGAATTTGCAGCTTCTGCAACATATCCAGGTATTTCATATTATTTGACAGATTCCCTATTTGGTGAGAAAGCACTGGTTAAAAGGGAACATTGGTGAAAACAGAGCTTGCATGCTTTCATTAGAACTTACACTGTATTTCAAAGGGCATGCAATGTTGTTCAAAAGACTCATTTAAAGGACTTTAGGAAAGTTTAAAAAAAAAAAAAAAACAGTTTGAAATTTCAGTGCCTAAAGTCATTGTTTGTAGAAAATCTGAGTAGAGAAGAGGGTTGCAATAACATAAAGGATGTATTATCTGCCTATGCACCCTTGTGAAGTGTCAAATGCAAAAATGTATAGTAGTCAGTCCCAACAATGTAATAAAAGAAGTTTCAACATAGACAGATATAAGCCCATAGATTTCAATGGCATTTGTGGATATCCAAATGCTTTTCCACCTAAAATCAGAAATTTTTTGCCTAAATTTAAGGGTATAAAGGATGAATCAGCTGAGAGACACTTGCAGCAGTTCATGAATGTGATAGATGACTTTGAGATTGACCATGAGGATGTGGTTATGAGATTATTTGTTCAATCTCTAGATGCAGATGCAAGGGACTGGTTTTCCTACCTTCCAGCTCACTCTGTCAACTCTTGGCATGGTTTTAAATCTGCATTTCTAGTACAGAATGGTGAAAGAGTTTCTGAATATGCAGCTATTAGTGACTTCATGTACATCCATATTGAAGAAGATGAGTTGATCCCAGCCTTTAACCTCAGATTTATGAGGGCATTGAATAGAATTCCAGAATGCATGAGACCTAATGATGCACTGTGCTTAGTTACCTACTTGGGAGCCTTTGATGGGAAAATGAGTTACAGATTAAGAGACAAGGAGCCCACCACATTGCATCAGGCACATCAGTTTGCATTAGATATTGAAAACAATTGGAGGTATGGAATACAAAAGGGTTATTTCTCTGAAAATTTTTGTTGTCCTGCAGCCCCCAGTGTTAATGAAGGATTTAATTTAGGTATTGACAATGAATGTCATAGCACTCACACCCCTGTTGTCCCAGTTTTTGCATCATTCCAAGTAGATGATGTTTCTATCATAGAGGAGGATGTCCTTTTTTGCCCAGCAAGTGAAGTTGAAAATAGTAATTTTTCAAGTAAAATTTGCATACCAGTCCTAAACAAAGAGCCTTCATGTTTAAATGATCCAGTTGTGCAGAGTTGTGATCATATGGATCAAGAATCAATATCAGTTTCATCAGGAAGTATTAGAGGGCTGGAAAATGATGCAGATTGTTCAACTTCAGAGTGCATTGAGACAGTAGCAATCTTGTATATGGGGCAATCAATTGATAAAAATGATATCCATGACCAGTGCATGGACCAGGTTTGTTTTTCTTATGACTCTGAATCTGATAGTAATGAAGAAGAATTGGAATGTCATGAAGAAGAAGCAGAGGCCTTTGCAGTGAGTGTTAATCCCCTTTATGATGAGCCTGCTGATGTATATGATGTTGTGAGTCTTGACTTTCAGTGGTGCAGGATTAACCCTTTGTTTGAGGATGATGATACCGATTTGCAAACTGTGAATAATGAATGTTCATCATCACCTGATTCGGACATGTGTAACATTGGGTGTGTGGATCAGGATTTGTTTTCAATATCAGTAGATATTAGGGGTCTCATATTTTCTGAGCATTTTGAACTGTTGGATCAACTGGATGAGTACCTGATAATGTGCAGCAGCCAGATAAATGATCAAGGATGCCAAGAGCAGCATGATGTACTGTCTGAGGGATATAACATACATGTGTTGCCCAATGTTGAAGAATATTATGTGTATGGTTACATGTCTACTTCTGAAATCCAAAATGATAGAGCTGAAAATGATGGTGGCAAGCTTTCAAAACTGGTGGAATATCTTTTTAAGCAGGTGACATTATGGGCAGATTATGCCAATCTTTTCAGTTGGGATTGGGATCTTTCAGCTTGGAATCAGGCATTTGACAAGAAAAAATTATGGTTCTTCCTTTTTGGTTGCCCGGGGCCGCCAAAATGATGTTTAAAAATAATGAGTTTGGTGATGCAGATCAATATAACATCATGACTCTATGCCCAATGGACAAGGGACTGGTCTGCATCCCAGAGATCTGGAGTTCTCGCTGCAGGTTTTCACCTGCACGTCCCCAGACAGAGCCACTGTTAGTGCCTGAATTGACTGGTAGTTTTTGAAAAATTTTCATTCAGGCACTCTCCCTAAGTATCCAAAAAATGTTCTAAGTAATGGACCTCCTCAGCATTTTTCAGCTGCATCATCATATTTTCTGAAGGAGGAGATCATCATCATCATGTTTGTTTCGAGGAGGGTCAGCATCATCATGTTCTCCGTCGGCCGGTTTCTCATCGTCATCATCATATTTCGCTGTCGGGTGATGTTTGGGTTTTATCATGATCCTGCTGACGAGCTACAGTGCGCCCTGATCTGCTTGCGAGGGTGATTCTTCAAAGTCTCCGGTGATCTTCCATTTATCACCTTGCGCAGGCATGATGATGATGTTGCTTATTCTTTGAGTTGCTCGACCTAACTTGTTTTTTCCTAAGGGTCGTCGTCATCATCATCATATTTCCAGTTATCATCCTGTTGCTTGCGGGGGTCATCATATTATCTGCATCATGATATCTCACCGGGGTGATATTTCTATCATCGGGTGATCTTGGTTATGATCATCCTGATGATGTTGTTGAGGAGTTCTAAGTGCGACCCGATATTCACTAGGGTCATCATAGTTTGAACATCAGGATGATCTTAGTCAGTATCATCCTGATGATGTTGTATCACCTTGTTCTTTGTTTCTCATCCTGATGATGCTGACGTCATCCTTGTATCAGGGTGATATCCGGTTCTCTGCCTATTTGCATCATGATATTTCTGAAGGAGGGGGTGATATTTTCATATCACCCGGATATATGTTTTGTTCGAGCATCATGATGATGCTGATATCAAGGAGATATCCGCCTGCTGGCTTCGCGCATTATCTACTGGGGGTGATCTTTTCAAGCATCATCATCATATTCAGTTATCGCCCCGATCTTATAGTGGAGCTACAGTTCAACCTGATATTTGTGCATCAGGAGGATATTTCCAAATATCCGGTTGTCTTCCGAATATCATGATGATGTTAATATGATGATGACGTCATCAAGGTCCGGGGGGGTCATATTTCTAACATAGATCATCTTGTGGAGATCCCCCGATATTTGCAAACATGATGATGACGTCATCCAGATATGAGGAGGTGCGCAGTAGGCAGATATGATGATGACGTCAGCAGGATATGATGATGATGTCATCAGGATGTTCATCGGCCAGACTTTTGTTATAAGCTCAGCAGGAGGATATTCCTCCGATGGATCAGGTTGTGCCGATTATCATGAAGGTTATATTTCAAATATCATGATGACGTCAGGGTGATATTTCGAACAACAGGATATCATGCTGCTGGAGGATGATGATGATGAAGTCTTATACTAGTGTCGTCAGGAGCAAAAGCACCGACATGATATATGCTCATGACCTAGTATATAAAGTGTTAAGGAGGTTGATGCGGGGTGCATGTGGGATAATGTTATCCTGCATATTCGAAATATCATGATGATGAATATCGGCGGGAAGTGGTTGCGATTAACTGTTTGATGATCTTCCCAAGGCCGCGGGTTGGTGCGCCATCAATGGCGATTGTTGCAGAGGTATGGGCGATGGCGTGGGCTGATGTAGTACCTGATTGAAGACCTGGATCCCTAGGCTGCGGCGCAAGGCTCAAGAAATCTTCCTGTCTCCTCCCCTACCTGCTGCATTCAAGTTTGGGCGCCAATCTGGTTGTGTTTGAGCGCCATTTTCATGTTACTGTATATCTGGCGGGAGTTTTGGTCAACCTGGGAGTTAATGCTGAAGGCACCTTCCTGCTATATAATGCAGATGGTGTCATTCATTCAAAGGTTGTTGAAAGTTGTAGATTTTTGGCTCTGTAATCCAAAACCAGCTGATCTGGTTGTTCTGTACAGTTTATCTTGTGAGTTTATGTATCTCCTGTTGTAGGACTTGGCATGAATCCACTGATTTCATGGTTGATCTTGTATGAGTAATGCTGTCTTAGCATGTGTTGTGTTAATTCTGTCTCCAGTATTGCATGTATCCTTCTTCTGGATCTGGATGTTTGCTTATGTTTAGATTCTAGAGCATAGAATTCCTATGTTGAATGTCTGATCTTTTAACCTCTGCTTAAGGGGCAGATTAAACTGTTTTCAGGTTGAACATTGGGAAGGGTATACTGCAGTAGGGATGCCATAAGTAGAGATAGCTCAACACTCTATATTGGGAGATATTTGTAAGGCAGATATCATGTGTATCCCCCTGAAATCCAGTTTTAGCTATTCATGCTGATCATTCACAGGTGTATGTCTACCGACTCCAAGCCCTGGATAGGCACCAATCATGCTGTGTTCTTGTGTTATACACCATGTCCAGCTTTGCATCCAAATTCATATCAAAACATTTCATACCTCCACCTGTTAGTTGTAGGAGTAGGATTAGGAACCCCCTGCATACTCTCATACTCAACCAGACATCATGTCCAAGAATGTTGCCAGCCTTGTGATCTATCATGCAGATCTTGGTCCATACATGAGAGTATTCTGCCTGTTGTTGTCAAGTTAGATCTTTCTATCTTTGAGCTAGTCAAGGTTACATCTTGAGTTATAGGGATACCCCCCTTGGTGCGGCAGAACCAAAAGTGAAGGGGAGGAGCTCACGCAACCTCCTGTATTCAGTTGGCCTGAATCTGCCTGTGCATTAGAAGTGGCAAACCCTAATGCTGATTCAGAAGAAATGCCAACAAGACCCTTGGGGAAGGTCAGCCACAAACCAAAGGACATTGAATGATGTTTCATTGAGATCTGCAAGTCAATGAATGATATGCAAGCCTTCTCCTTTAGCTAATTATCAGGAACTATTAGAATGCTCTGCTCTGAGAAAACAATTGATCTTCTGATAGCGATAACTTTCTGGTAACTGATCCAAATGTTTTGAATTCTTGGTATGATGTAGATGCTAAGTCCAGATCCACAAGGTGTGAAAAGCCAAAACTAGATGACAAGCGTAGAACTGCTATTGCCTAAACTGCTTGAACTAAACTAGAAAATGAAAGAACTGAAATACAAATGTTTTTGGTTGATGCAAGATTTCTCTTGAACCAAGGATGCTCCTGCATCAGACATCTGGGGTTATTGAAAAAGTGAGTCCTTCACTTTTCTAGGGCTAGGGGAGAACCAAGATGGTTCACCTCAGCCTGAGAAATCCAAGATGAATCTTCTTCTGGTCTACCTTTCCACTTCACAAGATATTCTTTGTATTGTCTTCCTCTAGTGCTACGCCGAACTCTGCTATCCAAAATGTCTTCAATCTATTCTGGTGCTTATTGTGGTAATTTCTTTTTCACTTCTTCTGCTATGCTGTCACTAAACTCTGCTTCATGATACTGATAAAGATCTACAATGTTGAAAATAGGTGATATACCCAAAGTCTCCGGTAACTCCACTTCATATGCGTTTCCTGAATCAAATTTCCTGAGTATCTTACAAGGTCCAAACATCTTCATCTTCAACTTGTTATAAGTCCCAACTGGAAATCATTCTTTTCTCAAGTACACCATCACTTCATCTCCAACTTCAAATTCCTTATGTCTTCTCTTCTCATCAGCCTTCTCTTTGTACTTACTGTTAATATCCTCCAAATGTTGCTTTACCTGATTATGCACTATCTTCATATGGTCTGCAAATTCTTCTACTTTTGCACTCTTCTTTTCCTCTGTACTGATGTCTCTCAATTCTGCAACTCCTCTAGAATTCACTCCAGTCACAATCTCAAAAGGTGTTCTTCTAGTACTCCTGAATTATTGTATACAAACTCTGCTTGTGAAAGAATCAAATCCCAACTTCCAGCTTTCTCTCCAACCAAACATCTCAACAAATTTCCCAAACTCCTATTTACTACCTCTGTCTGTCCATCTGTCTGTGGATGAAAAGTAGAACTAAACTTCAAATGTGTCTTCATCTTCTTCCAAAGTGTCTTCCAAATATATCCAACAAATTTTGTATCTCTGTCTAAAACTATACTCTTAGGTAATCCATGCAATCTCACAATCTCCTTGAAAAATTGGCCAGCTACGTGCACTGCATCAGTTGTCTTCTTACAAGGTATGAAATGAGCCATCTTTGAAAATCTATCAACCGCTACAAATATTGAATCATGTCCTCTCTATGTCTTAGGTAATCCCATTACAAAATCCATGCTTATGTCTTCCCAAGGTCTCTCCGGTACTGTCAAAGGTTTATACAATCTGGTGTTCTGACTACTCCCTTTTGCAATTTAACAAACTCTACAACTCTACATAAATCTCTAAACATCATTATGTATCTGAGGCCAAAAGTGATTTTCACTCACCAAAGTCACTGTCTTATCAATGCCAAAGTGTCCTACCAATCCACCACTATGTTTCTCCTTGATCAAATTATCTCATTGAACTTTTAGGTATGCACAACTAACTTCCTCTGAACAACATATCTTCCTGAATGAATTAGTCCAACTACTTACTTCTATCTGTCACAATAGGTTCCTTACATGCTTTCCAAGGTTCTGCAAAATCAGTGTCTCCCTCATACATGTTCTTCAATTCATCAAAACCCAAAACTTCCACTTTCATCTCTGTCAACAAGTTTCTTCTTCTACTCAAGGCATCAACAACTCTATTTGATTTACCACTCCTATGCTTCAACACAAAAGTATAACTCTGCATGAACTCTATCCATTTCATATGTCTCTGATTCAACTTACCTTGATTGTTCAAATATTGCAAAGCTTGATGATCTGTATACAACACAAACTCCATAGGCAACAAATAATGTCTCCACTTCTTCAAGGCTTGAATTATGGCATAGAACTCTTGATCATAAACTGAATATCTTTTCCTTACATCATTCAACTTCTCACTGAAATATGCGACAGGTTTACCTTGTTGACTTAGCACTTCTCCAATTGCATTTCCACTAGCATCAAAATCAACTTGAAATACCTTATTGAAAATCCGGTAATGCCAAAACAAGTTGATCTGTCACTTTCTGCTTCAACAACTTAAAACTCTTATCTACTCCAGATGTCCACTTGAAATATTTACTGTCACCTCTCATTGTCTCTATCATATGGTTACAAACTAAACTGAAATGTCTGATGAACTTCCAGTAGAAACTAGCCAATCCATGAAATGATCTAACCTCTCCAATGCTCTCTGGTGTAGGCCATTTAATAATTGCTCTTACCTTTTCAGGGTCCATCTTCAATCCTTCCGCAGAAATCACAAATCCCAAATATACCAATTCTTCCTTCATGAAACTACACTTCTTGATGTTTATCAGCAATTTCTCTTCCCTCAACATCTGCAAAACTTGTCTAATATGCCACAAATGTTCTTTCATTTTACTAAAAATTAGAATATCATTCAAGTATACAATCACAAACTTACCCAAGAATTTCTTCAGAACTTCATTCATCAACCTCATGAAAGTACTTGGTGCATTTGTCAATTGAAAAGGCATCACCAACCACTCTTACAATCCTTCATTTTTCTTAAAAGTAGTCTTCCATTCATCACCTTCTTTGATTCTGATCTGATGGTATCCACTCTTCAAGTCTATCTTTGTGAAATATCTTTCTCGACTCAAACAATCCATGATATTATCCATCCTAGGTAAAGGAAATCTATACTTAACTATGATCTTGTTTATTGCTCTAGAATCAGTACACATTCTCCATTCTCCATCCTTCTTCGGTGCAAGCATTGCAGGTACTGTACAAGGACTCAAACTTTCTCTGATCAAACCTTTTCTCAACAATTCTTGTATCTATCTATTCAGTTCTTCATTCTCTACTGGTGTCATCTGATGTGCTACTTTGTTAGGCAAACTTGTTCCCGTTATAAGATCCACATGATGACTGATACTCTTTATAGGTGGTAATCCATCAGGCACATTATCTGATATGATGTTTTCATACTCTATCAGCAACTATCTTATCTCCTCTGGTTTAGTCTCTTTCTTCAATGCTTCAGGCTTCTTAGGAATCAAGGCATAACACATACTTTCTTGTTTTAAACCATCCAAAAATTTCCTTCCATCTACCAAACAAATTCTAGCAATCCCACATACCACATCTTTAGGATCATCTTCCAAAGGAATCAAAGTAATTCTCTTCCCATTTGTTGTTATAGTATATGTGTTCTTTCTCCCATCATGTATAGATTTTCTATCATATTGCCAAGGTCTACCCAACATGATATGACAAACATCCATAGGCATAATATCACACAAGACTTCATCATGATAAGATCCAATATGAAATTTCACCAAACATTGTTCACTCACCGGTATCTTATGATCATCTTGAATCCATGCTATCTTATAGGGCTTAGAGTGCTTCAATCTTTCCAACTTTAGCTTAGTCACCATGTCCTCTAAAACTAGGTTATCTGAACTACCACTATCAATTACAACTTTACAACACTTACCTCTGGATTTGCATCTGGTTCTGAACAGACTTTTCCTCTGTGATGATTCTTCCTTTGTCTCTACTTGAAATAGTGCTCTCCTCATAACAAGTGATTCTCCTTTCTTTGGTTTACCAACAGAACAGGGGTCATCTAATTCAATAGGTTCTTCTTCAACATAGGCTGCTCTTCCACTATTCTTTGTCCTTTTGCTTGTACTACCCTAATTACACTCAAATGCTCTATGTCCTTCACCTCCACACTTGAAACAAGTACCTTTGAATGTCCTCTTATCAAATCCTCTTCCTTCTCTTCTGTATCCTTCATTCCAGTATGCACTAAGGTTTCCTCTCTGGGAAAAATTTCTGTCATCTCTCCAGTAAGCATTGTTATCTCTGTCATCCTTCCTAACTGGGTTGTCAAACTTGTTCTGCTCCACAAATGATCTATCATATCTAGAAGAAGTTTTACCTCTCTGAAATTTACCTCCTCTACCTTTCTATCTCTGATCGTGTCTCTTATTCAACTTCTCTTCAACTTTCAAGGCAAACTGATATGCTTCTTCCAAAGATGTCATCCTTACCAAGCTTAGTTCTTCTTGAATGTTCACTCTTAGTCCATTGATGTATCTTGCCACTTTCTCTTTGATTTCTTCACTATGTCTTGTCCTTATGATCATCTTATGAAATTATACAGTGTACTCCACAGATTTCTCCTTTTGTCTCAGGTTCTGCAATCTTTTCAACAATTCCAACTCATAATCGGCAGGTATGAACTGATTCTTCAACTTTGTCACCATTTGGTCCCACTTTGTAATCTTTTCTTTTCCTCTTGTATTTCTTTCCAACTGAACTTGTTTCCACCATATAGCAACATGTCCTTTCAACTTTGTCTTTGCAAATTTCACCTTCTTCGGATCTTCGATTTCCTCATATTCAAAGTATTCTTCCATGTCATTTATCTAATCAATCAATTCTTCTGGGTTCAAATTACCAGTATAATTCGGTACATCAACTCTAGTTCTTTTTCCAATCTTTGAAATAGCTCGCAACATCTTTATTTGATCTGATTCTTCTTCTTCATTACCTTCTAGGGTTTCACCAATTTGTTCTGCAGATTGAAATTCTTCCTCATCATCGCTTTCAACATTAGGTCTAGGTGTCAATCCTCTTTGCCTATCTTCCTCAATAGCATCCAAATGAATTTGCCTTGTTCTCATCCATTCTATTAGCCATTGTACCAATAGGGGGAACTCTTCGTGGCGGCATCTTCCTAGGATCAAGTGCAAACTGCCTCAGGTTCAGTGATCGGGCTAAAAGCGACAACTGCCTCTCAATCGGTAATCAGTTGCACACAAGTAACCTGCCTCGGACCGGCAATCTACTTACAAAAAGATCTTACAGAATCCCCTTCGCTAATTCGCTCCAAATAATCAAACTTTCGCTTTGATACCACTTGGTACAGTCACAGTAGGAGGGTTCACAGAATGAACTGTCCAGACTGTGCAGTAAGAGTAAACACAACAGAAACAACTCAAGAAATGGGACAAATGCAGATTTAGTCATTCAATATATCAAGAATTCAAATACAATCTGGCTGGCAACATGCGAGCTTACAATTAGGGTACATAGGCCTGATTACATGCACAAGATAAAGCTTTAAAGTTCCTTCGCACAAAATTTGAACTATCAGATCTTTCTTATGTGAATAGATGCTTTCCTAAGGATCTATTACATCAATATATATCATCTTCGGACCAATAGATTCCTCCACATCAGCCAAGGAAGGTCACAAACTCCAATGAAGAGCTATAACGTGTTCACAGATAGGTCGGACCTAAATGCATAGAACACTTCCTCAAATGAATGGAACAATGTGCAGACCCTTGGGGAAGGTCAGCCAAGAACCAAAGGACATTGAATGATGTGTCATTGAGATCCGCAAGTCAAGGAATGATCCGCAAGCCTTCTCCTTTAGCTGATTATCAAGAATTGTTAGAATGCTCTGCTCTAAAAAAATAATTGATCTTCTGATAGTGATAACTTTCCATTAACTGATCCAAATGTTCTGAATTCTTGGTATGATGTAGATGAATGAATGTAGATGCTAAGTCCATATCCACATAGTGTGAAATGCCAAAACTGGACCACAAGCTGAGAGCTGCTACTGCTGAACTGCTTGAACTGAATTGGAAAATGAAAGAACTAAAATGTAAACAAACTGAAATGCAAATGTTTTTGGTTGATGCAAGATTTCTCTTGAACCAGGGATGCTCCTACATCACATTCTCATATTTGCAATCATACCTCACTTAGATCAACTAGGTTTACAATATATACATGATAAATTACATTGATTACATTACAAGTCGGCCAATACAACAAGAATATTACAATTTACAAGTCAGCCAAAGATCACACAACATGAGACATGTAGAGGGCAAGCCCTAAAATGAACTACATGCAATACCAAGAAGAGAAACATGCCTTGCAGATCCATACACATGCTTAATTTGGTCCTAAACATCCTTCACAGCATCAACCTTTAAAGAATAACATCCGCATGTCATGCACATTTGAAGTAGGGTGCCCTTAAGCAATAAAACATGAAACTTGTAGCACATCGTTCATTACAACTTGGTGGTACTATTGAAGGATTGAACATTGCTTATGCTTCTCCTAGATGAGTCAGCATGACCGACACAACATCTCCAAACACTTCTTGAACTCCACACAATAAAACCTTTATGGCGTACATCATCAACATTCACAAGTTGGCCTCAACAACATCAACACTGCCCACTATTTATCTTCACACCATTGGAGACATACCAAAAACATCATGCAAACCTCCAAATCATGTGATACTACAAAGTAGCATGTGTTGAACATCCCCGAACATGTCCACAAAACAGCATGGACAAATCTTCACTTGAGGAGGAATGCGGAGCATTCCAACCAGCCTTCATCATCACTTTATTCTGCTAGAGCACAGACCAGAACTTTGTCACTTATAACTCTCATTGCAGAATGTGTAATGACTTGAAATCTTGGATATAACACTTTCACACCTTAACCAACTTATCTTCTAAGCCGCATGACCATATCCTCAAATTTGGAGAATGCAGAGCATTCTAACCAGCCTTCATCATCACTTTATTCTTCCAAAGCAAAGACTAGAACTCTATCACTTATAACTCTCACTTTGGAAGGTGTAATGAATTGAACTATTGGATATAACACCTTCATGTGTGTCAACCAACTTATCTTCTGAACCACATGACCATGTCCTCAAATGTGGAGGAATGTAGAGCATTCTATTAAGCAGTCTTCCTGGCAACTTTGTGCAACATCAACATTCACTAACATCCGAAGACCAGATTCTTCTTATATCAATGTACACTTTCTTAGGAACAATAGGAGAGAACATACAACATGCTATAGGTCATCATCAACATCTTCTCAACATCAGCATTAATGCTTGTAATTCCCATCTTAATGTATCATCATTCATCTTAATGCTTTTAATTCCCATCTTAATATATCATCATGATATCATCTCTGTTGACAACAAACATGCTCAATACAAGTTTACTTGACATTAATCAAGGGATGAAATCCACCCATGAAAATCAGAAACATCAGTGTTAGCACAGCATCATAATACATCATCAGCATAATCATCCAAGAATAGTGTTGACGTCAATGACAACCCAAATAGAGTGTTGACATCAATGAAAACCACATTAGTGACAACCTTAGGTAACATATGTGCAACAATCTCCCCCTTTGGCATTGATGGCAACACACACCTTCTCATTCTCCCCCTTTGACATCAAGGACAAAGGGCAAGTTCTTCTCTCCCTTAGGTCACAAAACTCTTCTTTTCAACCTTCTCCCCATGTCAGCAACAACCACTACCTACTCCCCCTGAGAGGTAGCCTCCATCAGTCCAGGAAAAAGATATAGCATGAATTACTCCCCTTAGACAGATGCACCAACTATGCATCTAGCAAGAAGGAGGGCCAATTACCCCTAACTTCTGCCACATATAGTCAAAAGTATCCTTTGCAAGAGCCTTTATGAAAATATCTGCAATATGATCCTTTGTTGGAACATATTCCAACTTCACTTCTTTCTCTGCAACCTTCTCTCTCAAAAAGTAATATTTGATTGATATATACTTGGTTCTATAATGCACCACCATATTCTTGGAAATATTGATAGCACTTGTATTATCACAAAAATAGGAATAGGCTCCTCATATTGTACCTTTATATTTTTTAATGTTTACTTCATCCAGAAAACTTGTGTATAGCAGGATGCTGTTGCAATATACTCTGTCTCTACAATTGATAAGGCTACAAAATCATGTTTCTTACTATGCCAAGAAACCAATCTTCTTCCTAAAAAGAAAGCACCACCACTTGTACTTCTTCTATCATCAACACAACTAGCCCAATCAGCATCAATGTAAGCACTTAGATCAAAATCATTATCTTTTGGATACCATAAGCCATAATTTAGAGTTCCCTTTAAATATTTGAATATTCATTTTATTGCCTTCTCATGAGTTTGCTTAGGATTAGCTTGAAATCTGGAAACCACACATATTGCATGCATAATGTCAGGTCTAGAAGCAGTCAAGTACAATAATCCTCCAATCATAGATCTATAAAGAGTCTAATCAACCTCTAGAGACTCATCTACCTTGCTCAAGTGACAACTAGTAACCATAGGAGTACTTACTAGTTTGGAGTCCTTCATACCAAACTTCTTCAATATCTCTCTAACATACTTATCCTAAGAAATAAAGATACCATCATCTAGTTGAACTCTTACCAATCACAGACATCTCAAACTCTTTCTACATCTCTTCTGCAAACCTCTTACACATATCATCATCTCCAAAAAAGATAATGTCATCAAAATATAATGCAACTATCAAAATCACGTCTCCTTCTTCCTCAATGTAAAGATTACTATCTATGGTACATTTCTTAAAGCATTGTTGAAGTAAGTATTTATCCAACCTAGCATACCAAGTTCTAGGAACTTGCTTGAGTCCATACAAAGCCTTTTTGAGTATGCACACCATGTCCAGATCTTTTGATAACTAAAAACCATCAGGTTGCTAAATGTAGACCTCTTCCTCTAGATCACCATTCAAAAATGTTGACTTGACATGCATTTGATAGACCTTGAAGTTCTTGTGAGTGGAAAGGGCAAGAAACATCGTGATTGCCTCCATCTTGGCTACTGGAGAAAAGGTCTCCTCAAAATCAATGCCTTCAACTTGTGAATAACCTTTACACACCAATCTTTTTTTGTTCCTCACAACTTCACTATCTTTATTTAGTTTGTTCTGGAACACCCACTTTGTTCCTATGACATTATTATTTGCTGGTCTGGGAATTAATTCCATGTCGGACTCTTCTCTATCTGATTCAATTCCTCTTCCATTGCCTTCAACCATCCATCATCTTTGCTAGCATCGACAAAGGTTTTGGGCTCTACCTTTGATAGCAAACACATGATTACTTGCTCACTTGCCTTTGCAAGCCTTCTCCTAGTCTGCACACCTTCATTCTTATCCCTGATGATCTGATCTACAGAATGGTTCCTTTGAACATACTTTGCTAGAGTCTGAGGGATCTACTCTGATTCTTATTCCTTTTCTTCCTTCTCTTCTTCTTTTTCTTCAATGCAGGGAAGTATATTTGATCCGCAGTCCTCTGGTTCTTGTGAGATCTGATACAAGTCTTCATCTAGCTTGACATTTGTACTTTCAATCATCTTTCCCAATCTCTTGTTCTAGCATCTATAGGCCTTGCTTTTGGTTGAGTAACCAAGAAAGATCCCTTCATCACACCTTGCATCAAACTTCCCAAGGTCTTCTTTATCTCTCCTGATGTAGCATTTTCTACCAAATATCCTGAAATATCTAATGGTGGGATCTCTTCCATACCATAGATCATAAGGGGTCTTAGTGCTATTGACCCTCAATTGTACTCTGTTGAGAAGATAGAAAGCAGTGTGAATTGCTTCCTTCTAATACATATCAGGAAGATCTACATCTTTCGACATTTCCCTAGCCATCTCTTGCACAATCCTATCTTCCTCTCCACTACCCCACTCTGCTGATGGGTCCTAAGAGTAGACAGATGTCTCCTAATACCATTATCTTCATAAAAACTTTTAAATTCATTTAAAATAAACTCACCTTCTCTATTAGACCTCAAACATTTGATCTTCGCATCCATTTCATTCTCAACTATTGCTTTGAAAATCTTAAACTTATCAAAGGCTTCTGATTTTCCTCTTAAGAAAGTAACCCAAGTCATTCTAGAGTAATCATCAATAAGAAACATGAAATACCTTTCACCTTGTTGACTCTTTTTTCTTGTAGGGCTACATAGATCAGTGTGAATTAGCTCTAGAGGCATTGTAGAGGAATACTCCTTGCTCTTGAATTTTTTCTTTATCTGTTTTCCCATTTGACATTCCTTGTATAATGTGTTTGTAGGCTTGGTTATCTTAGGCATATCTCTCACTGCATGAATAGAGTTGATCTTTACCATATTATCAAAGTTGGCATGTCCCATTCGCTTGTGCCACAACCAACACTCACTAGATTGAGCCAATAAGCATGTTCTTCCATTTACCTCCTTTAGATAATAGATATCTCCATGTCTTTATACCTTCTACAACCAATTTTTTAGACCTTGCCTTCCTGATTTCACAACCTTTGGCATGAAAGGTAAGATTGTATCCTTTACTGCACATCTGACTAACGCTGAGAAAATTGTGCTTTAGCCCTTTGACATAGAGGACGTCCTTAGTCTTGTTCTTTCCAACAATAGTTATAGTACCCTTTCCACAGATTTGTGTTAACTCATCACCAGCAAACTTAACAACTCCACCATTCCACTTCTTAAGGCTGATAAACTTCTCCTTGCCACCAGTCATGTGGTTAGAGAAACCAATGTCAATTACCCAAGCATTGGCTTCTTCTTTTGCATTAAATGTAGTCCATACAACCATTGATTTTTCATTATCTTGATCATTCTACAAGGTATCAAGCTTTTCATAATTCCCAAAATCATCCTTTTTGTCACCAACATTCAAGGCCATGAAAAGTGTTTCATCATTTGAATCATCATGATCCTCATCTTCTGAAGAACAACTGCTCTCCATGGAAAATAGACTTCGTTTGGGCTTCTCTCTTTTGTTGTTATGCTTTGAATCTTTAAAAGAACATTTAGAAGAAAAATGACCAATTTTCCCACAATTGAAGCATTTGAAAGGTAACTTACCTTTGTATTTGCGGGTGCCCTTCTTCAATCTTCTTACAACGTTTGCTTCTACCTCATCAAGGTCATCATCTTGATTAGATGCTTCATCTTTTGTCTTCTTACATGAGCTTTGAATTTTGCTTCCTTCTTTGGAATACCTTTGTCAAATTCTCTCATTTCAAAGGCTGTGAGAGAGCCAAACAATTGATCTACTATATATTTATCCAAATTTTGAGTCTCCTTAATAACAGATACCTTATGACTATAATATTTAGGAAGAGATCTTAGAACCTTCTTCACAATCTCATCATCTTTCACTTCTCCATCAAGACCTCTGATGTCATTAACTATTTCATCCACCCAGAGCATGTAACTAGCAATGTCTTCATCTTCTGTCTTCCTCAGGGTCTCAAATTTGTTCTTGAAGGTTTACATCTTGGCTTGCTGCACTATTGATGAAGGAGCATCCCTGGTTCAAGAGCAATCTTGCATCAACCAAAAACATCTGCATTTTAGTTTGTTTGCATTTCAATTTGTTTCTTTCATTTCCCGTTCAGTTCATGCAGTTTAGTCAGTAGCAGTTTTTGTATTTTGGTCCGCATTCTATTGCAGTTGCATTTCAGACCTTATAGAGCTAGACTTAGCATCTAGATACATTCATCTACATCATATCTGAATCTTAGAGCATTTGGTTAAGGTATCAGAAAGATATCACTATCAGAAGATCAACTTTTTTTCTCAGACCAGATCATCCTGATAGTCTCAGACAATCAGCTAAAGGTGAAGACTTGCAAAGTATTTCACAACCTTTGAAGCTTAATGACACATCATTCAATTTACAGAGGAGTTCTATTCATTTAGGCCCAACCTATCTATGTACACACGTTACTACTCTTCATTGGAGTTTGTGGTCTTCCTCGGCCGACGCGAAGGAATCTATTGTTCTAGAGATGATATATATTGATGTAATAGATGCCTAGGAAAGTGGTTATGATCATTAGGATAAGTTCATCATATTAGGGTTAGTTGATAGTTTGAATTCTTGGAGAAGGAGCTTCAAAGCTATATCTTGTGCCTATTCTGATATTCTGTAATCAGGCATGTGAGCCCTAATTGTAAGCCCGCATGTTGCTGGCCGATTTGTATTTGAATTATATGCTATACTGAATGACTGAATCTACATTTGTTCATATCTTTGAGTTGTTTTCCTTTGTGTTTACTCTAACTGCACAGCCTGCATAGTTCACTCTGTGAACTTGCCTACCGTGACTGCACCAACTTTGCTATCTCCTTCATAAATACTACCAAGTTTTACCCAGACATCCTTAGTAGATTTGTAACTCATTACTTTCAAGAGTTCTAAATCTGCTAGCCCACTCATGATAGCACTCTTTGCCTTTGCATTGTTATCATACAAATTAATCTCATCAACATCTGTAGGATCAGAAGTAGAAGCAATGTAACCATTCTTGACAGCTTGCCAAACACCAAACCCTAGAGAGGATAGATAATTTTCCATCCTTAGCTTCCAAAACGTGTAATTTATTCCACCAAACATAGGTGCCTTATTAGATCCACTATTAGCCATTCCAGACCTTCCTCAAGTGGTTAAGCTTCTTCTGAGTAACTTATCTCTGATACCAATTGTTGAACACACTCAGATACTGAGAGGGGGGGTGAATCAGTATCCAAACAACTTCAAATCCTCCAGAGCAGATTAAAACTTAAACTTTACAACATTAACATAAACAAGAAAGATCAACACAATTTATAACAACACATAACACCAGATATATGTGGAAATGTTGGAATTAGGCCAGACAACTGAGAGGGGGGGTGAATCAATTGTCCCAAATTTTTAACTCTTGCAACTATTTCTTTATCACACAAAACTGATTAATGATGTAAACATTTAAAGCATGAATTATCAACACATGCACATAAACAAATGAACACAAAACACTAGAATTTCCACGTGGAAACCTGGTTAAGGGAAAAACCACAGTGGGGGTTAACCCACAAAGATTTTGTACCCTGTTAAAAGTACTTTAAAAAAATAGAAGGCACATGCCTTCGGGTGCACTGCCCAGAGCTCACTGCTCAAAAGAGAGGCTCACTACCTACAGAGTTTATTTAGGATAGAAAGAATTAACTGAGAAATAGAATCTACTTAATGGATAGTTCAATTTCATTGAATGCTCACAAAACTTCTGCTTTACCCCAAATTCTTCTTCACTGACTTTTCACTCTATACTCCTTTCGCTCCTTTTCTTCTCTGCTCTGCTTCTGATCCTTTATTCAAATTTAATTCATTTCATACAAGGATGATTTTCCACAACTCATCAACAAGTATTTATACACTTCATCAACCTTGGAATAAACAACAAGGTCGGCTAACCTTGACGCGGATCAATGCACTGTCGGCCAATCACACCTGAGACTTGAATCTTCCTCTATAAACATGCCACACTCCATAGAATGCTCCTAGATCATCCACAATACGCTAGGAACATCCAGTCGGCCAAGATTGGGAAGAACATCAACATGGAAAAGGAAAATCTTCAATAACAAGCTCAAACTTCAATGCGACGATCTAGGGATCTTCACAAGCACAATGAATTTAACAAAAACATCCGCACTCCTACAAATCATCAAAATCACTTGCATTTTCATCCAGTAACCTCAAGAACACTATTTGCCATGACTGTCACATTAGAAAGATTGCTTGTAGACCTCCAAACCACGAACCACTTGAATGGATGATATGCACTGACTTCCCAAACATGCCTCTAGATCCGTAGATCATCATTTTACATTACCGGAGCAATCCAGACCTCTTTCATGTCACTCTGTCTCTCTTGAATAATGTAGGAACCGTTTTTACTCAGATGGCTATAACTTCTTCAGATCTTATTGCAAACCTCTAAAATCTTAATTGGAGCTTCTTCAGATAAACCTCTATAAATCCATATGGTCCGCATATATTGATCTCCATTAATTTTCTCAATATCCTCAACAATCTGGTCTTCTAAATAGGCATCAAAATAGGATACAGTTGACACCAATGGCAACAAGGATATGTTAACATCAATGACAACACCGCTTAAGCACATATTTGTAACAATCTCCCCCTTTGTCATTGATAGCAACATATGATGTGAAAAACTAAATTCAACCATCATGACAAGAACTTCTCCCCCTTTCTCTTCTAACTTCTGCAATTTCTTTCTTCACTGCCCCATTTTTATTAGCAACTAGTTTTTCACAGGAAATTTTCTCCCCCTTTGACATCAATGGTAAAGGGCACATATTTGCAATCTTTTCTTCCTTTTGTTTCAGACTGATTCCATCATTTGTATACTGACTACTCCCCCTGAGCAGTATCTCCTTAACATCAATCTGGATCACAAGATGTGACTACGAATTCCACCAGACTGATGTACCTTAGTGCATCTTAGTTCTGATTTGGAGGGGTAATAACCCCTAACTTCTCTCTGAGATACTCAAAAGTATCCTTGGGAAGAGGCTTGGTGAAGATATCTGTAATCTGATCTTTGGAAGACACAAACTCCAACTTGACTTCATTCTCATTTACCTTCTCTCTCAAGAAATGAAACTTGATAGATATATGTTTTGTCTTTGAATGCAACACCGGATTCTTTGAGATGCTTATTGCACTTGAATTATCAGAGAAGATTGTGACTGGCTCCTAAAACATAATTCTAATGTCCTTCAACATTTTCTTCATCCACAAAACTTGAGTACAATTATTTGCTGCTGCTATATACTCTGCCTCTGCAGTAGATAGAGATATTGCCTCTTGCTTTTTGCTCATCCAAGAGACCAATCTTTTTCCCAAGAAGAATGCACCACCACTAGTACTCTTCCTGTCATCCACATCTCCTGCCCAATCAACATCTATATATGCATGAAGAGTGAAGTTATTATCCTTTGGATACCACAATCCATAATCAATTGTCCCCTTGAGATATCTAAATATTCTTTTGACTGCCACAACATGGGATTCTTTTGGATCAGCTTGAAATCTGGCAACAAGTCCAATTGCATTCATGATGCCAGGTCTACTCTGAGTCAAATAGAGCAATCCTCCAATCATTGATCTATACCTTTTCTAATTTGCCTTTAGGGAGTCATCATCTTTGCTTAACTTACATCCGGTTACCATAGGTGTACCTACTGACTTTGAATCTTCCATTCCAAACTTCTTCAGCAATTCTTTCACATACTTGGACTGAGATATAAAGTTACCTTTATCTGATTGAACAATTTGCAGACCTAGGAAGAAATTCATCTTACCAAACATTGATATCTCAAATTCACTTTTCATCTAATCAACAAATGCTTTGCACATACATTCATTTCCACCAAAAATGATATCATCAACAAAGACCTCAACAATCAGGATGTCCTCATGATTAATCTTAAAGTAAAGATTACTATCAGCGGTTCCTTTGCTAAATCCTAGCTTAAGCAAATGCTTATCCAGTCTTGCATACCAGGCTCTCAGGGCTTTCTTGAGTCCATATAATGCTTTTCTTAGTCTGCAGACCATATCTCTCTGATCAGACAACTGAAATCCTTCTGGTTGCTCAATGTAAACTTCTTCCTCCAATTCTCCATTCAGGAATGCTGATTTGACATCCATCTGATACACTTTAAAATCTCTAAAGGCAAAAAATGCAAGAAATAATCTGACTACTTCTATTCTTGCCACTGGAGCAAAAATTTCTTCAAAATCAATTCCTTCCACTTGAGAATAGCCTTTGCATACCAACCTTGCTTTGTTTCTCACAACTTCACCATCTTCATTTAGTTTATTTCAGAAGACCCATTTGGTTCCAATCCTATTTTTGTCCTCATGTCTAGGAACAAGATCCCAAGTGTGATTCTTTTCAATTTCCATCAATTCTTCTTCCATTGCTTTTACCCAATTTTCATCATTGTAGGCTTCATCTATTGATTTAGGTTCAATCTTTGAAATCAAACAAATTTCCTCTTGATCTTCAGAAATTTTTCTCCTAGTTCAAACACCTTTACTCTTATCTCCTATGATTTGATCTTTAGGATGATTCAGCCTTACATGCCTGGGGGTTTTGGGAATTGCTTGAACTTGTAGGAGTCAATGACAACACTAAGAGGGGGGGTGAATCAGTGTTGTGTAAATTCTTGACATTTTGCAAACTTTACAAGACAAGTAGAAAGAAAGACATTAATGATCTATTGAGTTCATATGCAGAAGACTGATAGTGAAAGATGTGAACTAAAAACTTATCAACAAAACACAAATATGCACACATAGAGACAAATTATAACATAGAAATTTCTGGAGTGGAAAACCCTCTCGGGGTAGAAAAACCACTCATGAAGTGCCTCATTGGCTTAACTTTAAAAACTTCTTACAAAGCCTCACTGGCTGAATATTATGTCTCACTGACAATTGAGAGGTCTCACTATGTGCCTCACTGGCAAATTGTGCCTCACTGGCAAACTGAATCACCAATAGAAGAAATAAATAAATAAGAGGGATACTCTATTTCCATTCAATACAAAACATTTCTTTGTCTGTCAAATGGCCATTCTATTCAAAATCAATCCTACATCTGGATATACTCAACAACACTGCATTACTCTGTATGTTTCATCTCTATCTTTTAATACACACCCTATGTCAATGTACATGTAACTTTATTATATACAAATTTGATGACCTTTCACATTCTCTAGAAACAAAATCATCTTCTACAATTTTGTCTGCATAAAAATATCATATATTTCTTCACTACATCTATGAAGAATCTGCAAAGAAAAATAAAATCAATTTTCTTTTCATTCCCATGACCATTCATTTTCTTCTTCTCCATCCTACAAGAAAAAATAAAATCAACCCTTTTTTTTTTTCAAGGCCATTCTCTTTCCTCTATTTTTCTGAATCATCTACATAAGTCTTTTCACATTTGGAGCCTTCAATTTGCTTTCGCAATAAAATCTGCCCTTTGCAAAAAAAACTTCAATAAATTCCAATCAATTTTTGTCCCTGTAATTTCTTTTTTAAAAAAATAACCCTTGATGTCAAACCCCATTCATCTTCTCACAAAACAAATCTTCTCCATCATACACCATTCCTGCAAATACAAAGCACTTGAAATAAAAAGAATTTTGATATTCTCTGCAATAAAACTTTTCACCTTCACTCTACAATTTTCTTCTTTCATAAAAACATCTTCAATAAAAATTAATTCCAATATCCTCTCTGTATTTTCAACTTGCTTCAAAACAAACCTTTAATGTTAAATCACTTCACCTCAAAAAAAAATCTTCAACTAATGTGCTTTTCAAAAAAATATCCTTTGCTCACAAATATCTTAAAAAGAAACTTTCTCATAAAAAATAATAATAAAGCTTCCTCTTTATCTTAAAATTAGAAAAGAATCTTTTTTAAAAAAGAAGCTTTCAAATTTCTTAAAAAGTTGCCTTTTGATTGGGATAAATATAGCCATTTAAAAACTTTTCTCAAAATAGAGCTCCACATATTAAGGCATATTTGAATGAATATACACTTTGATGCCTTTTTCAATTCATAAGAGCATGGTCTCCATAAAAGCATATTCAATGCCACAAAAATCGTGCTTTTCCAAAATAAGACTTTTGAATATTTCAAACTCTCCATAAGAAGACTATTCGATGGCCTTTTCTTTTCTTTTTTTTTTAATGGTCTCCATATTTCCTAAAGCATTCGATGCTTTTTTTAATCACAAGGCTTAAACACTTTTTGCATCACAAGTTAGATGCCTTTTTGAACACTTTTTGCTGCTCACCATATATGATATTTAAAATGCTTTTTTTAATAAATCCTTTCACATAAATGAAAAGCACCTCTTAAAATATAAACCATGCTCCTATATTTAACCTGTGTTCTCCAACTTAAGCATATTTGATGCTTTTTTTTCGATATCTTTCTCAAATATTTTGATGCCACATGTAAATCAAATAAAATCCATGAGTAAATCATTTGTAGATCTCTGTCTATCTCTGCAGGTGTAAATTCACTGTATGTCTTGAGATCAAGTGAAGTATCACCATCAACACTAATGAAGACTATGCCACTAACCTCCTGTCACAACTATCAACATCAACAAATGAAGACCATACCATCAAGCCATTGTCATTTAGAAGACCAAGCCACTGTATACTATTTGCAACTGTCTAAAACCATGATGCCATTGAATACATCAAAACTGCCAAAGATCACTGTATGTCATTGAAATGAATACAAGAGCCAAACTATGAGCATCATCTAGAAATTTGAACTCATATATGATCAACACAAACAAGTTATCATCAATTATCACTTAACCAACTACTTTTTGACATCAATGATAATCTAGTTTCATCAAAACTTCTATTTCTTGAGCTTGTTCCTCAACATCTGTACTATTTTCTTGAGTTCCTGGAGTTTTTAGATCAATCTGAATCTGAGTCTGAGTTTGAACTAGCCTTCCTTGACTCTGACTTTCATCTTGATCATCTGAATCATATCCGTAAAACCTGGAATGTCCTTCCTTGCTCTCATCAACTCTAACATTAGCACTTTCAACAATCTTTTTCAACCTCTTGTTAAAGCACTGGTAAGCCTTACTTTGAGTAGAGTACCCCAAGAATATTCCCTCGTCACTTCTTGCATCAAACTTGCCTAAATCCTCATCTCTTTTGATATAGCATTTACTACCAAAAACTCTAAAATATCTCACAGTAGGAGGATGACCAAACCATAGTTCATAAGGGCTCTTACTAGAATTGCCTTTGATCTGCACCTGGTTAAGAGTGTAGACAACAATACTAACAACTTCTCTCCAATAAACTTGAGGAACATTTGTTTCCATCATCATGGTCTAGGCAGCTTCTTGAATGGTCCAATTCTTTCTTTCCACAACTCCATTTTGGTCGGGAGTCCTAGGAGCAGATAACTGTCTTTTTATGCCATGCTTTTCATAGAAAGCATCAAACTCACCAAAAGTAAATTCTCCACCTCTGTCAGATCTCAGACATTTCAATTTTTCACCAATCTCATTTTCCACCATCACTTTGAACACCTTAAACTTGTCAAGAGCTTATGATTTTTCTTTTAGGAAAGTTACCCACATAATCTTGGAGTAATCATCAATCAACAACATGAAATATTTATCTCCTTGCACACTCCTAATTATAACAAGACCACAGAGATTAGTATGTACCAGATCCAATCGTTCACTTGAAGCTTGTTCCTTACTTTTGAAAGAAATTTTGTTATGTTTCCCCAATTGACATTCTCTACACATGCTATTAGGTTTCACAAGTTTTGGAAGATCTCTTATAGCCTGAGTGGTACTTATTTTGACAATGTTATCAAAATCCACATGACACATCCTCTTATGCCATAACCATCTTTGATCTGTATGAGCAATCAAACAACTTTTTTCAATGCTACTTAAATGAAAAATATTACCTCTAGTTTGAGTACCAGATGCAATTTCAGTTCTGGAGCTCTCCAAGATTCTGTATTTTCCATCCTTGAATTGAAGATCATATCCTTTGTCAACCAACTATCCAACATTGAGAAGATTATGTTTCAGTGCTTCCACATATAGATCATTGGTGCAATTCTTACCATCAAAAGAGATGGATCCTCTGCCTCGGATTCCACTAGCTGAGTTGTCTCCAAATTTCACAAGCCCTCCTTCACATTTTTCAAAATTCACAAACTTACTCCTGTCACCAGTCATATGATGAGAACATCCACTCTCAATCACCCATTCATCTTTTTCAATAACCTGAGTATCCAAGGCACTTTCCATATTTGCATAGCTAGCAGATTTAGTAGACACTGGATCTTCTTCTTTGATAGCAATGAACACCCAATCATTTTTAGAGGAACCTCCATGATCAGATTTATCATATGTGACTCCTTCTTCTCCAGCTTCTTGGACATAGTAACATTTCTTCTAATTTTTGTATCTATTAGGGTTTGGTTTTCAAAACCTCTTTGGACATATTGAGGCAAAATGACCAATCTTATTACAAGTAAAACATTTGAGTGGCAATTTTCCTTCATACTTACCAGATCCTCTTGGCAATCTTTTGGCAAGAAGACCTTCAAGATCTACAGTTTCAATTTCAACATCTTCAAGATCCTTCCTTGTCTTCACAAATCTGTTTGATCTTGTAGAAGAGATTTCACCCGGATCATATCTTTTTTTTCCATATATACTAGCCTTAAATGCATATTCAGACTTGGGAAGAGAATCACCAAACTCACTTAATTCAAAAGCTGAGATTTTGCCAACCAGCTGATCTCTTATAACTTGTGAGATAGTCCTGATCTCCTCTATAGCAGTAACCTTATGTTTGTATGAATCAAGTAAAGATCTAAGCACTTTTACCACAATCTCTAATTCTTCCAATGTCCCAGCACATCTGATACCACACATAAGATCATTCATTTTTTGCATGTAGATTGTAATGTTTTCATTTTCACTCATCCTCAGATTTTCAAGTTTTCCTCTCAGACTTTGTAGCTTGGCACATTTGACAAATTCATTGCCTTCATAAAGATTCTCCAACTTCTTCCAGATTTCATGAGCAGTTTTTAGTCCAAAGACATTTGTCATTTCTGAATCAGACAAGGCACTTAGCAAGTCTTCTTTGGCTCGAAGATTATTTTCAACATTTTTGACTTCATCTGGAGTTGAAGGTTTCTCCGGAGTCTCATACTCATCCTTATTTATTGCTCAATATGCATCACCCATGCATTGCAAATGGCACTCCATGTGATTTTTCCAAATAGAGTAATTTGTTCCATCAGATCTTAGGCTATCCTTCTTATAGGTCGACATCCTGGATCTCCTCAAGCAGTTAAGATTCTTCTAGAGGAACCTTGCTCTGATACCAATTGTTGGAATTAAGCCAGACAACTAAGAGGGGGGGTGAATCAGTTGTCCCAAATTTTTAATTCTTGCAACTATTTCTTTATCACACAAAACTGATTAATGATGTAAACATTTAAAGCATGAATTATCAACACATGAGCAGAAACAAATGAACACAGAACACCAAAATTTTTATGTGGAAACCCAGTTAAGGGAAAAACCACGGTGGGGGTTAACCCACAAAGATTTTGTACCCTATTAAAAGTACTTTAGAAAAATAGAAGGCACATGCCCTTAGGCGCACTGCCCAAAGCTCACTACTCAAAAGAGAGGCTCACTGCCTCTAAAGTTTATTTAGAACAGAAAGAATTGACTGAGAAATAGCATCTACTTCATGCTTGGTTTAGTTTCATTGAATGCTCACAAAACTTCTGCTTTACCCCAAATTCTTCTTCACTGACTTTTCACTCTATACTCCTTTCACTCCTTTTCTTCTCTACTCTACTTCTGATCCTTTATTTGGATTTAATTCATTTCACACAAGGATAATTTTCTACAACTCATCAACAAGTATTTATACGCTTCATCAACCTTGGAACGAACAACAAGGTCAGATAACCTTAACATGGATCAATGCACTATCGGCCAATCACACCTGAGACTTGAATCTTCCTCTATAAACGTGCCACACTCCATAGAATTCTCTTAGATCATCCGCAACACACTAGGAACATCTAGTCGGCCAAGACTGGGAAGAACATCAACATGGAAAAGGAAAATCTTCAATAACAAGCTCAAACTTCAATACAAACCTCCAACACAATAGCTACACAATCCAGGGATCTTCACAAGCACATTGAATTCAATAGAAACATCTGCACTCCTCCAAATCATCAGAATCACTTGCATCTTCATCCAGTAACCTCAAGAAAACTATCTTCCATGACTGTCACATTAGAAAGATTACGTGTGGACCTTCAAACCATGAACCACTTGAATGGATGATACACACTGACTTCCCAAAGATGCCTCTAGATCCGCAGATCATCATTTTACATTACCAGAGCAATCCGGACCTCTTTCATGTCACTCTGTCTCTCCTAAATAATGCAAGAACCATTTTTACTCAGATGGCTATAACTTTTTCAGATCTTACTGTGAACCTCTAAAATCTTAACTGGAGCTTCTTCAAACAAACCTCTACAAAGCCATATGGTCCGCATATATTGATCTCCATTAATTTTCTCAATATCCTCAACAATCCGGTCTTCTAAACAGACAACAAAATAGGATACAGTTGACACCAATGGCAACAAGGATATGTTGACATCAATGACAACACCTCTCAGGCACATATTTGCAACAGGAAAACCCAAAAAGGAAAAAATCACAGTGAGGATTAACTCAAAATATATGAAGCTCACTGTAATAAAAGATTACAACTTTATTTTTAGGGCTACAACCCAAGGAAGCTACTACTCCCTGCTGACTTTGTTTTAGGGCTACAACCCAAGGAATATACTACTCCTTAAAGAAAGGTTTTAGGGTCACTCCCAAGGAAGCGACAACTTCTTGCAGACTTTTTTTTAGGGATACAACCCAAGGAAGAAACTACTCCTTGAACTAAGAACAAGATCATAAAAGATTACAACATGGCAGTCCTTCTACTGTACGAAACTAACAATGAAGCTCACTCCATTTGATGATTGCACTTTTGTCTCTCCATTCCTCTTTTGATGATTGAATCAATTAGGGACACTCTTCAATTCCCTCCTATCTTAAAAATGCCTTCAAGATAAATCAGGACAGGCCTTATTGCTTCTACTCTTTCTCTTTCAGTCACACATCATAATGCATATCATATTCATATTCTGCTCTTCACATTCTTAGATTTGCAATCATACCTCACCTAGATCAACTAGGTTTACAATATATACATGATATTACATTGATTACATTACAAGTCAGCCAATACAAAAAGAATATTACAATTTACAAGTCGGCCAAAGATCACACAACATGAAACATGTAGAGAGCAAGCCCTAACATGAACTACATGCAACACCAAGAAAAGAAACACACCTTGCGGATCCATACACATGCTTAATCTGGTCCTAAACATCCTGCACATCATCAACCTTCAAATAATAACATCCACACACCACACATTTGAATTAGGTTGCCCTTAAGCAAGAAAATGAAACTTGTAGCATATCCATCATTACAACTTGGAAGGACTCTTGAAGGATTGAACATTGCTTGTGCTTCTCCCATATGAGTTAGCATGACCCACACAACATCTAAATACACTTCTTGAACTCCACATAGCAACAACTTTATGGTGCACATCATCAAAATTCACAAGTCAGCCTCAACAACACCAACACTGCCCACTGTTTATCTTCACACCACTGGAAGGAGACCAAAAACATCACGCAGACCTCCAAATCACCTGATACTACAAAGTAGAATGTATTGAACATCCCTGAACATGTCCAGAAAATTGCATGGACAAATCTTCACTTGCAGAGGAATGCCGAGCATTCCAACCAGCCTTCATCATCACTTTATTCTTCCAAAGCACACACCGGAACTCTATCACTTATAACTCTCACTGCAGAAGGTGTAATGACTTGAAATATTGGATATAACACCTTCACACCTTAACCAACTTATCTTCTGAATTGCATGACCATATCCTCAAATGTAGAGGAATGTGTAGCATTCCAACCAGGCTTCATCATCACTTTGTTCTACCAAAGCACAGACTGAAACCCTATCACTTATAACTCTCACTGCGGAAGGTGTAATGATTTGAAATCTTGGATATAACACCTTCACACCTCAACCAATTTATCTTCTAAACTACATGACCATATCCTCAAATGCGGAGGAATGCAGAGCATTCTATTAAGCAATCTTCCTGGCAGCTTCCTACAATAGCAACATTCACTAACATTTGAAGATTAGAGTCTTCTTGTATCAACACATACTTCCTTAGGACCAATAGGAAAGAGCATACAACATGCTACATGTCATCAACAACATCTTCTCAACATCAACATTGATGCTTCTAATTCCCATCTTAATGCTTCTAATTCCCATCTTAATATATCATCATGATATCATCTCTGCTTACCACAAACATGCTCAATACAAGTTTACTTGACATTAATCAAGGCATGACATTCACCCATGAACATCAGAAGCATCACTGTTAGCACACCATCATAATATATCATCAGCATAAGCTTCCAAGTATAGTGTTGACATCAATGACAACCCAAACAGAGTGTTGACATCAATGACAACCACATCAGTGACAACCTTAGGTAACATATGTGCAACACCATGCATGTTGATTATCTATTGGCTAGCAATTTTATTTACTCATATGCACTAACATATTAGTAAACTCACTTAAGGCACACGAGAGTCCCAATACTCTTGAGTAAATATGCACACTATTAATCAAATCCTAACAAAGCATTCATGAACACATACATAAGATAATTGAAAGAATCACATACCTAAACCATCACAGCTTCACTATATTATTCAAATATTAAAAGAATTACAATATTGGGGTTTATCTAGAATTTATCCACTATGTCAACTCAAACTATATTTGGATTTCTTTGAATCTAACTTTAACTTTTTTCTATTTGTAAACGAGAAAATTCGGATAAATGCAAGATAAAACAATACAATGCAAATTACCTTTTTTACCCAAACTTTATCTAATACCTCGAATGATACATGCAGGATTGATCGATGTAGATGATCGAATGTTGATTGCCCACAAATCACAGCATAAAGTTGATAGCATATGATGGAGAAAAGTTGCGGAGATAGCTCGACAGAATAAGGATACTTAAAACTCAATCATGCCTCCTAAATGGCTTGTGAGAGGCCATATTTATAGACAAGGGTTGACTAGTGTTTTGATGTGGAGGGAAGAAGATAAGATAAGATAAGATTTGATAAGGATTGGATTTTTGCTTTATTAGACAAAAGAGGAAATAAAACAAGATAGAAAGATATTTATTTTTTGCTTTAAAGGAAATAAATCCTAAAAAGATGAGAGGAATAATAGATGAAATATCTAATTAAATAAATTAATTAGATATGCATGAGTTGCAATTTTAGAAAGAAAGCAAGAGGATTTTTATTAGGATTGTATTAATTAAATAAATATTTGATTTATTTAATTAATTTGGATTGTGGTGAGGGATGATTTGGAAAGATAATTAAATAAATAAAATTTATTTAATTATACAAAATAGATAAATGACTAATTAAATAATTAAAAATAATTTTTTAATTAGAGGGGATAAATGGCCATGAATAATTAAATAAATCTTAATTTATTTAATTAGAGAAGATAGGATTATGGGATTGAAAGGGGATAAAATAAATTAGTCAAATAAATAAAATTTATTTAACTAATTAGGTGATGACATGGGTACTTAGGGCAAAACATACTAATGACAAGGTGTTGGATATTTTTAGGTGTCTACATTTTGTCCCTCTTTGAGATGATGTTCGAGATGATGAAATTTGTGTCAAGTAACATCATTTCAAAGAAGCTAAGGTATGGATAGAGGAAAAAAGGTGGTAATGGAAAGATAGGATGAGGATGCCCCCTCGAGAGGATAGGTGGGTTGGACAAAGATGGGTAGGCTCTCAAAATGAAATGGATTGGTCAAGGAAGAAAGATAAGGAAATGGATAGAAGAAATGAATGATGTGTTATGCTGCAATAAAAGTGAGCAACCATGATGTTTGATATAGCACTAGACGTTATGCACTAGGGTATGAGGACCAAGGTGATGATGTCTCTTGTGCCCCATCGTAATACAACCTTGTCTAGATGTATGAGGAAGAAAACTTAGAGCATTAAAGTCCTAATGCACAAAAGGTATGATGTGACCTTAGATGCAAAGGATAATGCAAACAGCTATTCCAACATACACAAGATATGAATATTATCTGGAATGATACTGATGTGATACAAATGCAAGATAAAAAGATAACACACACAAGCAAGCATGTACAAATGATACAAAAACAAACAAGGTATTACCCCTGTCAAGCTGTAAGCCAATGATTAATTGTTGATTGATTGCTTGATGATGATAGTGTTGTCATGGCGGGGAACGATATATCCCATCGATGATGATGATTGATTGATTTAGTTTACAACACAGCTAGGATCAAGACCAAGGATGTGAGTGGATAGTTTGACAAGATTGATTAACTTGATTGGTATGGATTAAGGATGACTTGCATTTGGATCTATTGCTTGGATTGAGAATGATTGGAAGAAGTGATGGATTAAATTGATTTGAAGAAATGGTTGATTGGAAGAATTATTTTGAAAGATTGATTAATTGATGAAGATAGATGATAGAAGAAGATGAGAGATGGGAGAAAGAGAAGATGATAGGGGGAATCATTGGTACTTGTGTACTAGATACTTGCTTCGTATTCCAGACTGCCTACATACCCATATCCATAGATCAAAGCACCACACAATGATGATGAGACATGATGAATATGTAGTTATGGGTGTTTATTGATGATGTGGGAGATAGATTATGGAAGAAGAAAGTGATGAATGAAGAGAAAGAAGATAAGAGGAAAGATGAAAGGTAGAGGAGGGGTATCGTCTTATGCCTGAATCTAGGTATTTCCTTCATACACCAGACTGCCTACATACCTATATCCACGGGATGAAGGCACTTAATGATAGAGATGAGATGTAGTTCTGATTTGTGATGATGATGGTGGATAGATTGATCGAGTGATGGATTGATTGAGATTGATTTGCTTTGATTTGATAGGTTTGATTGGATTTGTTTTGATGGGTGTGATGTGATTTGTTTTGATGATGATTGATTTTATTGCTTGGATTTTTGTTGGATATTTGATTTTTTTGTATTTTTTTGGGGAATATTTTGATTTTTTTGTATTTTTTTTCAGGACATTGTATGTTGTTTTTGGTTTTTTTTGGGGACATTTTATGATGTTTTTGGTATTTTTTTTTCAAGGCATTTTATGATGTTTTTAGTTTTTTTTTAGGACATTTTATGATGTTTTTGGTATTTTTTTAGGACATTTTCTAGTTTTTTAGGGATTTTTTCAAGTCTTTTTCTAGTTTTTTAGGGATTTTTTCAGGACATTTTATGATTTTTTTGGTAGTTTTTCAGGACATTTTATGATGTTTTTGGTATTTTTAGGATTTGTTGTACAAAAGAGCATACAAGGATCATGTCCCCAAGATTTTATTCTTGGGTGATGCTATGAAGGGTGGGATAACAAGGCTAAATGCGGAAAACTCCAAGCTATGAAATGTGAATAATGCACATGATTTTGAATGGATGCAGGGATTTATTAGATGGTAGAACCAGCCACTACACATGGTGCTTGAAATAGGTTTTCACCATGGTACTTATCCAAGGCGTCACCGAAGTGATTTTCACCATTGGAAGGCTTTATTGCACTCAATTTTTTATTTTTATTTTTTTTTATATACCTAGGATATGCGATGGGTCATGCATAGAACCTTTTCAGTTGCATGTTGTTCATTGATTCTTCTAGAGGTTGCCCCTCTGTTGTTGAAAGTTGATAAGCTTCTGATCCGTAGCTAGCTGTGATGATAAAGCGGCCTAACCAATTAGGCTCAAATTTTTCCTTCTTAGGATAGTCTTGCATGTTTTTCTAATTCTCCAAAAGGACAAGGTCGCCTACCTTAAATCTTTAGCTCTTGATCTTCTTATTATAACTTATCTGTAGGCGATTTTGATAAACCTAAAGATGGTTCAGAGCGTTTAGGCACTTTTCATCTAGCAACTCTAGTTCATTCAACCGTGCAACTTGGTATTCCTCCTCAATGATGATATTCTTCAGTGAGATGCGAAGAGAAGGGAGCTCGACCTCAATAGGCAAGATGGCTTTGGAACCAAACACTAATGAATAGGGTGTGGCTCTTGTGGGGGTACGAATGCTAGTGCGATATGCCCATAGGGTAGGATTGAGCTGCAAATGCTAGTTGCGGCCAATTTCATTGACTATTTTCTTCAAGATGAGCAAAATAGTTTTGTTCAAAGCTTTGGCCTAACCATTACCTTGCAGGTAATATGGCATGGAGAAGCGATGTTGGATATGGAATTTATCGCATAAAGTGTGAACCTCTTGGTTTTTGAAAGGCTTTCCACTATCCATAATGATGGAATGCGGGATGCCATATTGGTAGATTATATAGTGAAGGATGAATTTGGAAATTTGGATACCAGTGGTAAAGGTGAGTGGAAGAGTCTCTACCCACTTAGTGAAGTATTCAGTGGCAGTGATGATGAATTTATGGCCGTTAGAAGATGGTGGGTGAATCTTACCTACAAGGTCAATCCCCCATTGCGAAAAAGGCCATGGAGTTGTAATTGGTTGCAATTCTTGTGATGGCACGTGTATAAGATCTCCATGTTGCTGAAAAGGTAGGCACTTTACAAATTCATGCACATCTTTCTCCATAGTCAGCCAATAATATCCTATCTGAAAAATCTTTTTAGCTAAGGTTGGTCCACTAGAATATGCCCCACAGATACCCTCGTGTACTTCTTGCAAGGTAACTTCGACCTCCCTAGAATCAAGACATCTCAAAAGAGTACCATCAAGACCCCTTTGATATAAGGTGTCGCCGATAATGGTGTAATGGGATGCTTGGCGAATGAAGGTTTTTCATGTGCAAATGTTAGGTTAGGTGGCAGGATGTTGTCGTGAAGGTGCATGTAGGTTTGTTGATACCATGGGGATAAAGAACCAATGATGTCACATACAAGCTCAGATTGTGGAACATCATAAGCAGGTATAGGAAGTTCTTCTATCAGGAATTCTCACCTCTTGCTATCCTTTTTCATGTCAACTAATGACCATATGGTGGCCATTGCATCAACTGCTTTATTGTTGTTCAAAGTGGATGTCATGAAAATAATCCTTGAAGTCATCTACCATCCTCTTGTAAGGCAAGATCTTGTCATCTTTTGTTTTATACTCATTATTCACCTGTCGGATGACCAATTGGGAATCACCATATACTGTCAGCTTCTTGATTTTCCATTTGATTGCCATGTAGAGTCCTGTGATGAGGGCCTCGTATTCAGCTACATTGTTAGTACAGGGAAACGTGATCTTGTATGACTTGGGGATTGTGTCTCCTTGAGGGGTTACAAATAAAAGACCTGCCCCCGAGCCGCGGTGAGTATAAGACCCATCAAAGTACATTTTCCATGTGTTTTCTACTGGTGCAACTGTCAATACAGACTCATCTGGAAACTCAAATAACAATGGATTCTCTGCTAGGATGGGAGCATCTGCTAACTAATCTACAATAACCTAACCTTTGATGGCTTTTCTTTCTATATACTCAATATCAAACTTGCTCAAAATCATTACCCACTTTGTTGTCCTTCCTGTAAGAGCCGCTTTGCTTAACAAATATTTCAATGGATCTATTTTTGCAATGAGCTTCATTTTGTGGTTAAGCATGTAGTGTCTTAACTTTTGAGAAGTAAAGACCACTGCCAGACATGCTTGCTCTATAGGTGTGTAGTTAAACTCATAAGCTACCAATGTGTGGCTGATATAATAAATAGCCCTCTCCTTTCCTTGTTTGTCATGTTGTTCCAATAAAGCCCCAACTGCTATTTATGTTGTTGATATATAAAGTAGAAGAGGTTGTCCTAATCTTGGTGGCATGAGGACTGGTGGGTTAGGAAGGTACTTCTTCAATTGTTCAAAGGTTAGTTGATAGGTGTTATCCCACTGAAAGGTTGTATTTTTTTGAGAAGTTGCTGAAATGGTTGACACTTATCGACAAGCTCTGCTATGAATTGACGGATAGACTGTAACTTCCCTTGAAGGCTTCTAAGCTGCTTAAGTGTTGTAGGAGAAGGCATTTCCATTATGGCTTTAACTTTATTAGGATCAACTTCTATTCCCCTCCTTGACACTATGTATCCTAGGAGTTTCCTGGAGGTTACTCCAAAGACACACTTCTTGGGATTCAGTCTGTCATTGTATTGTTCCAATTGGTCAAAGATCTTTGCTAGCACATCTAAATGTTCTTCTCTTGTCTTTGATTTTCCCAATAAATCATCTACATAGTCTTCCATTATTTTTTGAAAGAAGTCATGGAAGATACTACATCATGGCTCTTTGGTATGTCGCTCTTGCATTCTTCAAACCGAATGGCATCATGACCCAACAATAGGTTCCCCATGGTGCTATGAATGATGTCTTATGTTGATCCTCCTCTGTTATTCTAATTTGGTTATATCCAAAAAATTCGTCCATGAGTGATAGCATTTCATGTCCAGCAGTAAGATCTACAATGATATCAATGTTAGGAAGAGGGAAATCATCCTTAGGGCAAGCTTTGTTGAGGTCTCAAAAGTCTGTATAGTAACGAATGCCCCCAATCACTTTCTTAACTAGTACTAGATTTGACACCCATTGAGGATAATCTATCGATTGAATGAACCCCACATCTAACAATTTCTTCAATTCTGCTTTAACAAGTAATGCTACCTGTGAATTCATCTTTCTCAATTTTTGCCTCACTAGTTTTGCATCTCGATGTATTGCAAGGTGGTGAACCATGAGGGCAGGATCTAGCCCAGGCATGTCAGCATAGGTCCACGGAAAGATAATGCTTCTTTGTTTGAAGAAATTTAAGAAGGCCTTTTTTTCTTTGGATGTCAATGATTCAGCTCGGTATGTAATTTTAGGTGCATCCTCTGTTCCAAGATTCATTTCATGTGACTCTTCCACCAATATGGGTGATCTTTCTTGATAAAACTCAGACACTTCAGGGAGGTCCAATCTCTCATCCTCTAGCACCTTAGAGAGGTTTTCACCAGAAGATACGTCCTTTATTTTTACTTTTTTATCATCTAAAAGTGCCATAAAGTGGTTTTCACCAAGGGATGTTATTTTTATTTTCATCATTTTGCGACTAAGAGATTGGGTGGTCTCCCCGAAGTAAGGAGAAGTGTTAAGCTCCATGATGTATCCTGCTTTATGATCTCCCAAGGGGAAATGATTCCTCACTCCCATGAATTCATCTAGAGCCTCGTCGTTTTGTACAACATCAAGGACGGGTGGTCCTTGTTGGTCCCAATTGATTAGTTGAGGATATATAAGTGGTAGGTCATTAGAGGTGGATGGCATGGAGGATAATGTGTAGATGGTACAAATGGATGATTCGAATAGCTCATCAAGGTTGGCGAAGGAGTCATGATGGTACTCTCCATTGATGTCATTGATTACTGAGAAGGCCTTAGCATCCTCAGCAAAAGTACACTCACGTTCCGTAGGGTTTGGTTCCAATTTTCCATACCCTAACCCATGGTAGTAGTGGTTTCTTGTTGCTTGTATTGGTTCCATGATCCCTTGTTCATGCAATCCCATGCCCCCTTGTCCTTTATATCCCATGTTCTTAACGATCTAGAGTCCTTTACCATAATTTTTTGTTGCTAGAGTTGGGACTTCTTTGTCTTCTCCATCCTTGTTTAGCCATGAAGAAAGTCCTCGAGATCATCCTACTCCAAGAGATGTTTCTTTTAAAAAGTAGGTGTCAGTTTACATTTGATCACTACGGTGGAAACTTCATTCTCCCTAGGAGTGCCATATGTTCTGGGGGATGGTGGTAAGTGGCTAACACAAAAGAAAGCGCCATGTAAATCATACTCACCACATCCCTTGTCACTTGCCTTGATCTTGATTTCGGGGTAAGGAGATGATTATGATGTTGATGGAAAATTAGCAAGATCAATGTAGGTGGAGGATGATAGGGCCTTTTGTTTAGGCTTAGAAGGGGTCATGACGGGATGATTATATGGATAGAAGGTACGATCATGTCCTTCCAAAAAAATGCAATATTGAAAGAGACGAGGATCAACATAGATGGTAACTTCTGTACCATTATGTAGAAACTTTAGGCATTGATGGAAGGTGGAAGGGACGGCTTGCATGGCGTGAATCCATGGTCGGCCGAGAAGAATGTTGTAGGGAAGATCAAGGTCAAGGACCTGTCACTTTGTCTCCAAAATCTTTTGTCCTACCTGAATAGGGAGCTTGATAGTTCCTTTGGACAGTCTCTCTATGTCATCATAACCTTTGATGGTGAGGGATTCGTTAGCATCTACGACCACATCAAAATATCCCAAGTGTTTTAATAGCTTTAGAGTGCATAGATTTAGGCCAAAGCCACCATCTATTAAAACCCTTTTTATGATATGTTTATGGACGATAACTTCAATGTGAAGTGCTTCGTTGTGGGAGGCATCAACTGTGGGAAGATCTTTTTCTGAGAAAGTGAGGTGATGGGGTGCAACGATATGGGCTACCATAGCTTGGAATTGTTCCACATTTAGATTGGTGGGAACTTGCATCTCTATCAAGGCTTTATCAATAATTTCTTTGTGGAGCGGAGATGTACGGAGAAGCTCAAGAATAGATATTTGGGCAGGTGTCTTTCCTAGATGATCTAGGAGGTTATATTTATGTGTGGATGGTTTAGGAGGTACGAATGATGGAGGTTGGTCAGATGTGGATGGTTGATTAGTAGGAGTGGCACCACGAATGGTAACATGACTACGTCAGGTTGTGACAGCACAATCCAAGGCTTTAACCTGAATAGTGATAGTATTAACATGGCTGAAAGATTTCTCTATCCAACCCACAACAGAATTGAAAGAATTTAGAGGGGGAACAACATGATATGTTTGGTTGGATGATGAAGAGGCCTTGCCTTTGTTATGATCAGGGAGGGGATCCTTGTATGCTCCCAAGTTTGCATTTGGGGATGGATTAGAAGAGTCTTGGAGGGTGACTTTCCCTGATTCTATGAGATCTTGTATGTGATGTTTTAATCTCATGCAATTCGATGTTGTGTGTCCTTTCATATGATGGTACTTTTAGAATGCATTCTCATCAAACCACGAAGGTTTGAATTGATTCTCATCATATGGCTGAATAAGGGGAAGATTTATCAAGTTCTCTTTCACACATCTATCCAAAACATCTTCAATAGGTTCCTCTAAAGGCGTAAATCTCCTTCTAGGATTATCATTTTGTCTAAGTGGCCCTTTTGGTATGTTTACATTGTTGCTCGAGGCAGTAGGTAGAGCATTATTTTGAATGTTTTGGATGGCTTTCACATCTGTGACGCCGTCGTTGAGAGTGTTTTTATTCTTACCCTAGAAGCGGGGTTTCTCACTTGTTTGAGCATTGTTGTTATTGTTACCGCTCTTGTTGTTATCATACAGTTTTATTGAGCCTTTAGTGATAAGAGCTCTCTCAATGGCCATTCCTTTGATAATAACCTCTTCAAAGGTAGAAGCACATAGCACTTGCAAATGGAATCCCATTTCAGGGTTTAGGTTGGTGACAAACATGGTCACAAGTTGTTTTTTAGGAATAGGCCATGGTAGCTTGCTTGCCAAGGCTCTCCACCTTTGTAAAAAGGCGGCAAATGATTCCCCATTCCTTTGTTTTGTGTTACAAAGGTCAGTCATTGAAACCTCATACTCGAAATTATAAGAGAAATGATTTATAAATTTCTCTATGAGTTCTTGGAATGTTTTGATGCCAGGGGGAAGACATGCGAACCATTCAGTGGCTTGTCCACCAAGGCTTTGAGGGAAAAGTCTCATCAAATAAGTGTCGTTGTAAGAGACTTCAAGGCAAGCGATGTAAAATTCTCTTAAATGTTCTCAAGGATCTCCCCTTCCTTTGTATTTGTCAAATTTTGGTGTTTCAAAATGTTTAGGAAAAGGGGGCATGTATAGAGTCCTATCAAAGGGATAAGGAAATATATCCTCAAGGGAATATTATTTCTTTTTGTGTCCCAGTTGAATTTCTTCGATCTTTTGCAAAACAAGGCTTAAGGGATCCGATATTGAAGGTGGTTGCGGTGTGGAATTTGTTTGCACTTGAAGCAGTTGTTGAAGATATGGCAGTACTTCTGTGTTTTGGTTTAGCGGTGGAGGATTTTGTTGTTGTTGGGCCAGGTATTGTTGAACAACAATGAGTTGTTGGATATGCGGTGGAATTTGTAGATTTGTGTTTGGGTTAGCTTGTGATGTTTGGACATTTACGATATTTGAAGTGTTGGTGGTGTTAGAGGGTTGTTCGGAAAATAGTTGCATTATGAAGGCAATAGTGTTAGGATCAATTGATGGTATGCTGGTAGAGGCATTCGTATGCATGGTGTTAGTAGGAATATCAAGGGTGATTTGGGGCGTGGACGTGGTGGCGTTAATGTTTGTGGGATTTGAGGATGATGCAGTGACCATAGGTAAGGAAGCCCCGTGTCGAATAAGATATTCCACATACTTAATTGGATCCGATCGGAGAACCCTATTAAGTATATCCATGCTGTCAGGATCTTGTATGAAACCTAGGACATCTTGATCAATTGTGGGTGTATTGGATGATAGCGAAGGTGGAAGTGAATTATCGTAGGGCATGTTGTTTTGATCAGTTTGGGGCAATTCTGATGTTCGTATTTAACCCAAGGGGTATGTTATTTTTGATCAGTTTGGGGCATTCTGATGTTCGTATTTAGCACAAAGGATCCCATCTCTTGAATTTTCTTAGCTTGTAATCTTGTCAAGGGCATGCAATAATCTTGGGATGAAATTGGTTATGGGATGAGATGGATTGATGTTTTGAGAATGACCTTAGAGATTAATTAGAAATTGGTTGGACCCAAAGGTGGTGATAGTTTTGGAAATGAAAAGGATGGAGTTATTTGACCTCAAGAATTTTAAAAGGATGATGTTTTAGGGATGAATTTGACTAAAGAGGTTAAAGATGTGATGGTTGGTTTGGATGATAGTTTAAAATCAAAAGGATGAGCTTGGACAATTTAACCTAGATCTTTTGGGTTTGTTTCAAGGATGATTCCTTCTACTCAAGGTAGACTAATGACCTTAAGTGGAAATGATGGATAATTATTTCACTTGAAAGGTAGACTAATGACCCTCAAATAAAATAAGGATGATGAAGGATGAGATCTAGATTAAATCTTTTGCACAAGATTGATTTTTTGATATGCTTTGGTTGATCAATGTTGATTGATTTTGGATAGGTTGGTGAGGTGTTTCCTAAGGTCAAATGCTAAATGTCTTGTGGGAAATTCGAGGTTCAGATGGATGTTGGTAAAAAATTATTTTGGAATGAAATGGATAAGGGTTCAAACAAATCAAAATGTTTTCTCCAAGGTCAAGGTAAAAAGTGCATGGATGTACTCTAGAGTGAAAGTGGACAATGAGGTGAAAGGTTGGGATATGATTTGGATGGACTACGGATTATACTTTGACAAGTCTCAAGTTATTTTTGGATATGAAAGGATGAAGTTAATTGGGAAGTGGTTAGGATGAAGTTATCTCCTGACAGGGAGTTTGTTTTTGACAGCTTTCAATTTTATGGCAAGAAGACAAGATAGCAAACACTCATGCACAAGCCATTCACAAACATTTACCACCTAGGCTAGCTGAGACGATTCCTGTTGGGTTCCCACTTGGTTTTACCCAGTTGTGCCTACTTATGGTGTATAGCTTCAGGAACTTAGGGCACGGGCTCCCCCTTATAGTGCACTCACTTCTCAGGCACACCAAGTTCCAGGTCCTCAAGATGCGTAAATCTTGAGGTACCTTGATATCTCTACCATAAGCCACAAAAATGTGGGACAACTATCAGAGGCCTAATCAGCTGTCCTCTTGTACCAACAGATAGAGGGTTTTGGGCCACTACACAAAGGTTTCTAATAAGGGCTTCTGTTTAGGTGGCTATACATGCGGCAATTCGCTCTGATAATGGAGGCTTCCCAGCCTGCAGAGGTTATGCTCCACAGGGTTTTGGGGGAAACATTCGTCGGTATAGCACAACAACACCCGTCGTTTGTGACTTTCGGCACAAACACGTTATTTATATAGCGGCTTGGAAGGGCTTGGCTTTAACCTGTTTCCACTTGAGTTGTACCCCTTCTCACAATGGGAAGGTAGGCCCTCTAGAGTTAACAATAGTTTCTCTTGCACCCCAAATCCATTGGATAGGTAGGGGGAGAGGATACCTCTATTGCTAAATCGGGTTACACACAATCAAAGCAAGCAAACTAAGAAATGAAAAGTAGACACATTGCAAACAGATTGTTCATTTTAAAGCACCAAAACTAAATGTGCCTACTTTAATAAGAAAATTTTTTGTCTTGGACTAACCGAGGTTGCAAAAGATATGTCAGTAGTTTGTTTTCACCTGCGCAGAGAAAATTGTTAGATGCTAAAGAGGATTAGGTCAAAAGATATGATCTAATAAAAATCTACAAGTGGAGGATCTGATATAGAGAAATAAGTTGCAAAATCATAAAGTTAATGAAATTCTATGCAATTTTAAAAAAGAATTTGTTGAAAAAGGATAGGTTTTGCAAAAGATATGCTCAGTTCAAGTTTCAAAAGTAGCTGATGTTCAACTAAGAAATTACCTGATGCAACCTTCACAACTGCGAAGTTCGTCTTCTTACCTTTTCGGTGAGTCCTCCTGCGTGAATTTTCAACCCCGTATGCAGAAGTTATAGCAAAAAGAAAAAATTTGCCTCTTTAAGTATATTTGAAGAAACCAGGTTGACCGAGAGTTGACTTTTTGTTTGACTTTTGTTTGGTCTGCAAGATTTCTTTGTTACCCGTGATGCTTATGTGAAAGATAGTCGACAGTTTGAAATAAAAATCCCACCCTCTTTTGCAAAATTTAAGACCCCATGCTCAAGACTTAAATCCCAGATTAAAAATGTTAATTTGCAATATTAAACCTTAAAATACTAAGTCGAAAACCTAAAATCATACGTTCGGATATAAAGTCGACTGTCGCCAAGACCATGCTTTCGAAGATCGACTGTCGCAGTATTATCAGAGGTTTGTAGGACATCGACGGGAGGTTAAACAGCGAATGAGGGCAGAGTTTAGGATTTCGAATGGCGATTGTGAGACAGAGGCATAAAAGAGTTTAGAAGATGTCGACTGCTAAACAACGGCGACGAAAACTAGTTTAGAGGCATAAAAGCGATTGTCTCGAGGGAACGAAATCGGTGATCATTGGATTTTGAAGACAATTACATGGGCGATAGAGGTCGGTAAGAGGGATTTAGTCGGTGTGAAGAGGCGATGACAAATCTGAAGGAGTCGACAAACACTATAAACCCTTTTTTGATGGCAACAGACATTAATAAGGGCTGTGAAGGCTATAACAAAGTAGATGATCGGATGTAGATGATCGATGTAGATGATTGGATGTTGATTGCCCACAAATCGTAACATAAAGTTGATAGTATATGATGGAGAAAAGTTGCGGAGATAGCTCGACATAATAAGGATATTTAAAACTCAATCATGCCTCCTAAATGGCTTGTGAGAGGCCATATTTATAGACAATGTCTGACTAGGCTTTTGATGTGGAGGGAAGAAGATAAGATAAGATTTGATAAGGATTGGATTTTTGCTTTATTAGACCAAGGAGGAAATAAAACAAGATAGAATGATATTGATTATTTTCTTTAAAGGAAATAAATCCTAAAAAGATGAGAGGAATAATAGATGAAATATTTAATTAAATTAATTAATTAGATATGCATGAGTTGCAATTTTAGAAAGAAAGCAAGAGGATTTTTATTAGGATTTATTTAATTAATTTGGATTGTGATGACGGATGATGTGGAAAGATAATTTAATAAATAAAATTTATTTAATTATAGAAAATAGATAAATGACTAATTAAATAATTAAAAATAATTTTTTAATTAGAGGGGATAAATGGCCATGAATAATTAAATAAATCTTAATTTATTTAATTATAGAAGATAGGATTATGGGATTGAAAGGGGATAAACTAAATTAGTCAAATAAATAAAATTTATTTAACTAATTAGGTGATGACATGGGTACCTAGGGAAAAACATACTAATGATAAGGTGTTGGACATTTTTAGGTGTCTACACTGTTATTGTAAGAGCATCTTGGGGAATTGAGAAATTAGCATCAACCAAAAGAATATTTTGTTTCCTTTTGTTTATTGGCTCTAAATCCTTTAAAAGTTCAAATTCAAGTCAAATTTGAATCACTTCCTTGTCAAAATGACACCTTAGATATGTGGAGGACTTCACTTGGCACTTAAGATGTTGACTTGCAATCCAAGTGCTAGGAATAGGGAGTTTGCATGAGTTAATCTTAGAGGTGGTTTGAAATTGCATGTGCCACCCTTTTTTGCATGCTTCAATCCCCAATTGGTGTGCCTATATGGAGGCATATTTGTGACTAGAATAGAATCTTGCATGTCCTCTTGAGTCTTGCATGTTAAAGTTTCTCAACTATTGGAGCCTTGTTTGAATATTGTATGTCATATTTGACTTCTCATGAAGAATGACAACACTCATGTAGATGTTATTGGAGTTCTACTCCTAATTTATCTCTCAACATTAGATTTGGGCAACACATTGATGAAGAGTTCCTCTCCTACTTTCTCTCACAATCTTTCTTGGAAACTTTAACTTGGAAATCTTCTCATTTAGGCACAATATTCAAAAAAATGGATAATTCAACTAGAATTTTCTGATGGAAGGTTATCTTCTTCATTATTTCTTGCATGTTTAAGGTGGATGAGAGACTTGGAGGTTCCATATGCAAGTTTGAGAAGGTCTTGGGTGAAGACTATGCCCAATTTCTAGAGACTAGTGCTTATGTTATTATTTCGTTGTTGAGTCATGGATCCCTTGTGATAATTTTTTATATTGGATTATTATAAGAAGTTGTAATTTGTTGTGTATTAGTTTCATAAGAGAAAATACTATCCAAAATTCCTCATGAAGACTTGATGTAATCTTGTTTACCTATGATAATGAAATCAACATTTTCCTACATATTTTGCCTATGAATTGTCTCCAAAAATCATATAATTTTAAGAGTGAATGAGAATTAATTCATTGATATTTTAAATTAGTAAATTGATGTGTTGTAAAATTGTTTCAAGCGTATCATGTTTAGCACTAAACATGAATTTGAAAGATTCCTAACATTAGTATGAAATTTTATCTTGTAAAAATCCCTATTCAATGATTAGTTGTGGCAAATTGCCCTCTGGGTTTTAGACCTTGTGAGTAGGTTTCCTAATTCAATTTTTGTTAAAGTTTTAAGACATTTGTTGACCCTGTTAAAGTTTAAATTATGAATCCTTATAGCAAGGGAAATGTCATTATTCACTTAGCTCCTACCCTTAACTACATCATCTATCTTATGAATTCATGGATGAGATTGTAGGCTCAACATTCTATTTCTTCTCCTAAAAGATAGCTCTACAAATTTATGCTATGCAATCTATTTTTACATTTTTTCTCAACATATCGACCTTTTAGAAATTTTATTCTATATTGTGCTTTTGTCCATTCTTGGCACAATTATCACAAAATAGACACAATATTGGTGTGGAATATAACGTATTACAAAAGTGGCACCAACACTTTTTGGCACATCATCGACAAGGAATGATCATGTTTGGGATTGCAGGCCTTGGAATGCAAGCATGCAATCTTGTCTAGTGGATAGAATCATAGGTGCAATCTATTGTAGGGGATATAATTGTAGACGCAATCTAGTACATGGGACATAATCACAAGTGTGATTTCAATCCAAGATAGACAAATTAATGGAAGTTAGGTAATTTTAAACATAAAGATGAGGAATAACAAAGTGTTAGATAGAGAGAGTCAATGAGACCAAAATGTAAGTAAAACTTATCTAATAGATACATTGAAATTTCAACTAAAATTAAAAACTAACAAATTTTTGATCTAGAACTTTCTGGGCTTGGCCCATTTGACTCTAGGGGTGTGCCTTTTTACCACCCACATATTTTTTTGTGAAAGTGGTTTCTTATTCTATAGATAGTTACATTTAAAAAAAAAAAAAACTAACAAATTATTGACAACATTCATAAACATACACCTACATTTAAATGGCTAAAACACTTAGATAAACAAAAGAAATGTCTCTAATTTAAACCCTAACATTAAACTTATGCACTAATAAAATTCTTGACCCTTGTTCCCAAAATAGTCTAAAACTAGACAAAATTTTACAATAAATATTCGATTAATTAAAAACAAAAGAGCTTTATTTCCTTTACAGATTATGACTTCACATACAAACGTTGGCACCAGATCGGCTCTGACATATCTGATTATAGTAGGCATTAGTTTTCCACAGTCCATGATAATATGTGAGTGCTTCTGGATTAGACTGTGTCCATGATAATATGAAGGGCAGCACTCAAAAATAGACACAGTCTAATCCAGAAGCACTCACATAATATCTGATTATGCCAACTGGCCAAAGATCAACCTAATCTGAAAAACACCCTAAACATATAGATTTTAGGAAAAAAAAATGTCGCAAGACCAACGAAGTCATTGCATGGCAGATGTGGTCTCTGACAAGCCACGTATTTTGCCCTAATTTAAGCGAGAAAGGGGCAGCCCTCTATCCCTGTCTTATAGTGCCCATAATTTTGGTCAAATACCCCTCCAAGCAGTCCTCCACAGAGTTCTGCAGGGTCATAGTATACTTCCACCTTTTCCATTTTCAGGTTCTCATTCACCTGAAATAACCACACTGTTACAGATTAATAGTTGCCATAAAACTTATCTCAACAATAGAAATCTAAGACATTTTCTAAGTGTATGTGAATTGATTAGATGACAGCAACCTTAGCAATGGCTATTCCGGTGAAGTGGACTGTTTGTCCGGTGGGAGCGTGGCCTTTGAATGGGCCTTCCATGATACCCCAATGCCTGAATTTGAAGTTCACAACAGGAGGGCCTGTGTAAACTTCCACAACTTCCCATGCAAAACCTCCTGGAAATGCAGTTTGAAATATTTTATGAGAGGACTCAAATGTTTCTATGGATGTCTTGTAGTACTGAAGCTCCTCTGGTAAAGAAGTTTGCAGTAAGGCATTGTAGCTGCCCATTTCTAGTGTCTCTTTTCCTGATAGCGCAGCTCTACCTGAAAAACAGATCCAACTAATATTAATGACCAAACAGTCAATAACAATTTTACACTTCATCCATGCCAAAAAGTGATAACCAAAATTGACCTGGATGTTTAAGGATAGCCATGTGACAGTAGATAAGAGTGATGGGTATTACCGTTTACACTGAGTGAGAAATTCTGAGGATCAATTGTTTTGAAGTCATGAATTTGAGTCTTATGCGAAAGCTCCATCTCCCACGTTTTCACCAGGTTCTGGACAGTTTCTTCCAGGGAACCTTTGGGCCATACCTAGACACAAATCTTCAAAACCTTAATAAACATACATATGAATATTTAAGAACCAGCCTTTTTGGTACTAACACAAAGCTAAGTTTATCATAGTGAAAAAAAAGAAGCTGCATGTTATCAACAGAAAGATTAAATCTCTCTAAATGTACTGTTTGTTGAATCCCATTTTATATTAAAAATAATTGATAAATAGTTCATGTAAATGGGTAGAGGCCTACTGTATTTGAGGATATACTTTGAAATCAAACATTAGTAGGCTTTGAAGCCACTATAAAATTAAAAACACAGAGAGATCCAATCCACAGGCCAGAGGAAGTTTGCCTGAGAGGAAACTCTGAATTTCTGAAGGCCTATGTTTAAACATCAGTGAGTGGTAAATGATACCAAACCCCTTATGACAGTCCTATTTTAAAAAAAGGGAAAATTAGAAACCAGCTGATGTTTAAGCACGGCCTTTCTAAAGATCCTCAAGTCAACAAATTTGTGATGATCCAATCAGAAAACCATACTTCAAACTAAAAACATGAATTTTATAAAGAGTTTCATGAATAAAGCCATAATTAAAAACCAGAGAAATAACTAGAAAAAAAGTTTGAAGAGCCTAAAAGGATATAAACAGCACAGAGTAAACTTTTCACAGCCTCCAACAAGAGATCAAAAGGATCTGAAAACACTTGATAGATCTCTTAATTTGGATTTGGACAAAGTTAAGAACATCTTATCCCATCTCATGCATATGCAAACGTTAATACCATAAAAGGGAAGAATTTATTGAACTAAGACACCTTCGTTCTGGTGCGTTCAAAGAGGTCATTGACGAGAGTGTAAGAAGGAGGATGTCCATGCCTCCAAACTGTATTCTTCTCAGACTCTCCATTTATCTTCCCACGATATGGGTCATCGCCCTCGCTCAATCCCATTGCCGCAACTTTCTCTCCCACGATTTCTATAGATGACATTCGATTGAACAGAAAAGCTAAAACAGCTCTATTAATGAGCAAGTGTAAAAAAGTCTACAGCAGAGCTTGGTGTTATGTTTGGTGGATGATTCATGCGGAATTTAAAGACGTTAAGACCAATATAAAGTCGTCGTGTGGCAACCCAGACCAAATAACAATTGCGCTAGTCCGATCTTTACAAATTACTTTTCCATGTTTTAGGTTTCATCCATTTTAAAATTATTTTTTAATCGTTATTGGCGTGGTCTAGGATCAGAAAGAATTTATTCGGATCACTTCTTCTCGAATACAAAGGTTCTATATCATAAAAAGATAAGGCTGGTATCATTTCTTACCAATACAAAAGCTCACACTATAAAAGATGAGGCCCGTTATCTTCCCAACCCAGAAAAGTAATTTGGAGTCAACTTAAAGCATTAAGTTAAACGAAGAAGTTTCTACTTGGGTGAAGAAATTGTGTGGCCTGGTTTCATTTGGATGGAAGGAGGCTAAAGATGAGGCGTCTATATCTTTCTGGTCAATGATGGTTCCATTTATTTGGATGGTAATGGAGATTTGGCGGTTCCTCAATCATATTATGAATCCTTAGCATTCTTTTTCAGTCTTATTCAATGTGCACGTTGATATGATGTATAACAATGAGTTGTTAAGTAGGTAAAAGGTATAGTTTAATTTGTTGGGTAAAATTGGTGAGGGTGATGGTATGTTTTTTTATTACTTCATCCACAAAGGTTCAAATCTTCTAGAGGTGCAATAATAGAGGATGAGGCTAGGATCATGTCCTTGATAACTTTGGTAGAATGGATACCCTTCAGTTCTTAACTTTCAATGGAAAAAATATCAATTACAACTTTGGCAAATGAATACCCCTTACTACTTGACTCTTAGCCAAAAAAATATTAATTCAGACTTATGCTGTAATATCAAGTAACAAATATGATCTAAATTTAACACAAAACTCTATAAAAAATAAAAATAAAAGTAAAAGTTATGTTGTAAACCTTCATGTTCGACTTCAATCGATAACCTACATTTTCACACACACACACACACACACACACACACACACACACACACACACACACACACACACACACTTAAACTTTCCTTAACAATCATTCTATTTATTTTTACGTTTTTAAAATAATGGTAATCTAAAAAAATATATTTTTCTTAATACATTATCTTTAAATTAAAAAGCTATTAGTATGAGATATTTTAATTCATCTTCATAATTTAAAATAAAAATAAATTTAGTAGTTTATTGATTAAGGGAAAAAAGGTGTTTTTGAAGGGCCCAATCCTTTTACATAAGAGAGCAAGTTCGATAAAGAAGCTCAACAAGAACAAGTCAAACAACACCAAAAGACAAACAACCCCAATGTTGCAACATAATAGCAAACAAATGACACCTCACAAGGTAGAACAACCAACCAACACAAGGCAAATAAATTTTATAGTTAAGAGATATTGTTTCTATGAAATATGGGTTGATAAAATTTGGCTTGAAACCATTTAATTACATCCTAATAAATCATTAAATAATTTGATATATTGCAAAAATATCATTTATATAAAAATGAATGAGCTAGGGAGATCTATAGTAAATGATCATAACACTCAAGCTAAAGGTTTTGGAAATGGGGTAACAAGCTAAGTGAGCTTGAATATGGGAGAAACTCCATGGTTAAGCATGCTTGAGTCAAAGTAGTACTAGAATTGTGGCCTCATAGAAAGTCTTAATGCTTCATCCTTGTGAGCAACACCTACATGAAATACTTGTGCTAAGTGGACCATTCATTGTAATTGTGAGAGTTTATGATTAACTCAAAACACCAAAATCTTCTCCAAGCCAATGATTAGCCTTCTACACAGAAAAAAAAACACAAAAGAGCAATTTGCACAATATTGGATGCAATTAATGAATTACATGTGAGAACTTTCTTTTATATTTGTAAGTTAGAAAACCCTAATATGACTTAAGAATAACTTAAGACTAAAATTAGCCCTAAGTCAACTTAATAAAGTGTAATTAAATATTTAATTACACTAACACCCACCCTTAAGTGCAACTTAGGGAGAAATGAAAAATATGCAACTAATGCAAGAATGGGTCCCATCTACAAGGCCATGTTAGGTACCCATGAACAATAAGAATCTCTCATAAAGTGTACAAAAGGAGAAAAACCCTGTGGGAAAAAAACTCTCTCTAAAAGAGAGAAAAAATATGCAAATGACATGCAAATAAATATGTACAAGTGATGGAAGAAGGGCTCCAACTAAAACCCACCTAGAACAGAATCCATCACAAGGATACAATCATGAGCCCCCCATAAGAGGGAAAGATAGAGGCAATGAAATCCTCCAATAATGTAGAATCTCTAGAACCAGAAGAGGATGCTTGAACATGAATATAAAAGCCAATCCACTTATGGAAAATCATATTTCTTCCCTTAGAAAGAAATAGCTCAATCTATGAATATTAATGAACCTATGAAGTAGGTGGCCTCAAAATAAATGTCTTTGAAAAATGGATGAATGTCCACATGTCACAATCTGAAGGTGCCACAACAAAAACGGGAACAACCTACTGAATCCATGAAGGTGACAACTGAAGACAAAATGGAAGCTCTAAATCAAGTGTCTCTAAAGACATAATATGATTGACAACAGTAGTTCCATGACTATCATCAAAGAGGAGCTGCAAGCCCTCAAGAGTATCATCATCCTGCTCAACCAAGGAAGTATCAATCTCAACAAAAACAGGATGTGGAGGAGAAGAGTGAATGGCACCAAGATGTAAAAATGAATTAGTAGCAAGAATACCAAAATTCAAATACCCAAAATTCTTTTCAAAATTAATGTTCACACAAGAAGTGTGATTAACAGTCAAAAGATTTGAACCATCATGTGGAGGAAAATCAGAAAAGGTGTATAACCAAGATGCATGATCAACCACCCCAATAGAAAGAATCTCTATGGTCTCCAAATCTCTGATAATAACTAGATCAAGTGTGAATTCTACCATTTTCCCTGCACCACGGTGAGTAATCTGATATACGGAAAGTAAATTATGTGATAAGGAAGGAACACACAATACATCATGAAAATAACCCCCTCTAATATCAATTGATCCCTTTCCTATCACCTTCAAGTAAGTATTAGTACCTGTCAAGATTGGTGGCATATCACAAGGCTCAAAAGTAGAAAACATGGACAATGAGGAAGCCATGTGATGAGAGGCTCTTGAATCAATAAGCCATTTACTTGATCCATGATATGTAGTTGCACAAAGTGCCTTACCTTTGTATTTTGCAGCTCCATTAGCAATACCTGCATGTCCTTTCTTAGTAGATCCTGATTGTTGTGATGAAGGAGTAGGAGATGATGAACTAGAAATCGAAGCTAAAGGAGAACTAACACTGAGTTTCTAAACAAGATTCTTCAACTCATCTATTTGTTTGAGGTAGCAAACAATATCATCATGCCCATGTTTCATGCAATAGTTGCATGTGGTATCTCCTTGGATTTCTCCTTTTTACTGGATGAAGATGAACCAAGAGTTGCATGTGAAGTTGACTCCTTGCCTTACTCATGATTTTTGGTTTTCTGTTTCTTTTCCTCACCACTTGAAGCATTTTCATCTTTGGTGCCTTGACTTGCAAGAAGTGCATGTGGCTTTGTAGACATCAATGTGCCCACATGAACCAATTTTTCCTACTCCTTGATGAATGATGTAGCAAAGTCATCAAGGGAAGGCATCTTGAATTTAGTTCCAAGAGCATCCATGGTAGCATAGAATGTGGAGATGAAAACAAAATAATCTGGACCAAGCTTAGCAAGTATGGAAAGAATCAACTGGGTGTCCTCTTTCTGAATACCAAACTGTTTGAGCTGTAATCCGAGTGATTTGAGTTTGGTGAATAATTCCTGGATACTATCAAAATTTGTAGGAAAGCTCTAATTGGGCCCATATTTCATTTGGTGTTGTGCAAGAATCAACATGAAAGAGTAGATCAGGTGAAATCAACTAACATAGTGTACTAGAGGCCTCATCTCACCTATTAAATTATTTCCTCTTTTTAGGAACCCCTGTAGGTTCAGTTTCTGTGCCCATAGTCACTCTATATAACCCCAATTTCTTCAGATGGATCTCCGTGTCTTTCTTCCACCCATGATAGTTGTATGGGATAAGTGGAACAATTTTGGGTTGATCCATGATGTGGGTACAAAAAAAATAGACAACAACAATATACTCCTCACAATGCAAGAATATTCCCCCTTGTTCAAAAAATTGGCCACTTGCATGCACTTTTCTAAAAAAAGCCTAAAAAAGATCTTACTTTAAGTAAGAAATTCAAGTACCTGATGATTTTTTATGCAAAAAAAAGTAGACCATCACATAGATTACAAAATCAGCTTTCCGACACCTATTCGTTTTCAAAAATTGGACTCCGTTTGTGCAAGTTATGGAAAAAACAAAAAAAATCCTCTTTAGGACTAAAAGAGGGCCAAAGAAGGTCCCTATGCACTGTTTGGGTGGCCAGATGAGCAACGCCACTGGTGGTGGCGATGATTTGGTTGTTGATGGGTGGCAGGCTGGTAAACTTGATGGAGGGCGGCGTGCTAGTGATCTGAGTCAGTTGAGTGGCGGAAGAGGTAGTGGCAGATGTGTTTCCCAGACGGAGGACAATCGTTGTTGTAGCGACACCACCCAATACTGGAGGTGCTCAGGGTTGGAAGCCATAGGGTTGTTTGGGTGGCCTAGATCAAGGTTCACCAATCCCTCTTTAGGGCTGGCAAGGCAGGATTTTGAGTTGAAACCCTATTTGCGAGCCCAAAACCAGTCCGCAAGCAAAAAAATGGCCTGCGGGCCCAAAAAATATATTTTTTAATTTTTTTTTAAATTCTAATCATACAATACAACAGGGAGGCCATACAACCCATAAATTAAAAAAATGCATTTGAAGCTCTTGAGGCCGTTTTTGACAAATTGACAAACGTTTCTAAGGTTTTTGGCCCTTCTGAGCATGATGGTGATGATAATTTTGGTCAAAAATGCCCCAAAATTGTTGTTCCCCCTAGATCTCGCAAAAAAAGCACTTTTGAACCCTTCACAGATTTGGCCTCATGAAAACAAATTCAGCCAAACAAAAGATAGATCTACCTTTTCTAGCTGCTCTAGATCCGATGAGAATGACGATTTGTCTTAAAAAACACCCAACAAAACGTCTACTTGAAATTTTCCTAGATTTGAGGAGGCTGTAGATCCGCTCTAATACCATGTGAGAGTTTATGATTAACTCAAAACACTAGAATTTTCTCCAAGCCAAGGATTAGCCTTCTACATAGAAAAAACACAAAAGAGTAATTTGCACAATATTGGATGTAATTAATGAGTTGGATTAATAAATTACATGTGAGAGCTTGCTTTTATATTTGCAAGTTAGAAAACCCTAATGACTTAAGAATAACCTAAGACTAAAATTAGCCCTAAGTCAACTTAATAAAGTGTAATTAAATATTTAATTACACCAATAGTAATGAGAGACTAACTCTTTTAAATCACTACTCATAAAATATGCGGCAATGAAAATTGACTCAAAATTATACATAGTCAAGTCCCATTAATCATCACATATTTGATACTCTACAAAAACACCACATTATAAAGTTGAGAGCTATTTTAACATTAAACTATCCTTATTATTTTAATATAAAATATGAAATTGAAAGAAATTTCATAAATGAAAAGTATAACACTATATTCTATTATACATTTACATATTTTAGAAATATATAACAAAATCTCTTTATTAAGTGGTTGTTTAACGTAAATTTCCCTTTGCTTGTTTGATACTATGTGATCAATGTCACAAAATATGGATATGATAATGAATTGGTGATTAGATAATAAAGACAAAAAAATAAATGATTATCTTCTTGATGCCCTTAAAAAATTCACAACCACAATCTAGTCCTCTTGGTCCAATAATGTCTTGGAGGTGTGAATTTGTCCTTTTCTCCTATGAATCTATATAAATTGTTTTTGTGGATCTTTTCCCATGTTTGAATGATTGGTGGTACTAAGAAGCACCTTTAGGATCCTATTATAGATAAAGAGAACTCCATTTGACTTCCTTGACAGTATTCATGCCCCATTCTTGATGTAAAAAGTTGAAATACATGCCAAACAAATATGCAAGTGCCTAGGTGATGATGACACAAGCTTTATGATGCTTTGTAGTGATGTGATTCAAGTCTCTTCGATGATAACTACTTACCTAGGGTTGTCCTTAAATAGAAGTCCTAGGTGCTCAATTTGAAGTGTTTTGATGTGCAAGTTGATAGGTAAGGCTAATATTTTTTTGAAAGGGTTAGCTTAGGAAAGTGGGAAAATACATTTGAATTGGTAAGAATAGGTCATGGGTATGGTCTAGTCTAGGGGATAGGACTGCAGTAGTGACCTAGTTTGGTAAGGGAAAAACTAAGGGAAACAACTAGTCTTATTTCTAAAATGATGGATACAAGGTATGGGTGATAGATTCAATATTAGGGTTCGCTTACCCACAAAACAAGAAAATTTGAGAATTACAACTTACATTTTTTATAGGACTAAAAGTGAATAAAGGAAAGGGTAAAAAGGAAAAATAAACACTTTATCCCTTACATTCCACCCCCACTTTGATGTTCATATTAACTACATGAATCGTCAATGCCAATATAGAATATGTAGTAAATGAAATTAGTAAACAAATCTACAATACACGGTAAGGATGATTCCTTGTGATTTTTTCATATTTTGGTACAACAAAAACTCCAAACATACATAATTCATTAGCAAAACCACATTAATATCATGAAACTATAGCCATAAGCATTTTGTATTTGGCTAAGCATCAAATCAACAAAATGTAAAAGGGAAAATGTTGTGTGAATAAAATCATGACTGACATGAAGAAGTGACTAAGATGGTCCCATGACAATTACAAGTAGGTAAATGTGAGACCATGGTAAACCAAATATTTACAATAAAAATAAGGGAGAAAAAGTCAACAACTCTTTTAAACTTAACCAAAATTATAAAACATTTTTCTTTTGTCAACTCAAATAATAAATTGAAATTTAATTTCGTTATTCCAAACCAAAGTGAACATCCATTTATGGTCCCATGACAATTACAAGTAAATAAATGTGAGACTATGATAAACCAAATATTTACAATAATAAAAATAGGGGATAAAAAGTCAATAAATCTTTTCAACTTAACCAAATTTATAAAACATTTTTCTTTTATCAACTTAAATAATAATTTATTATTTAATTTCATTATTCCAAACCAAAGTGAACATCCATTTTTCTTCTACATAAAAGTATCTGCATAATTAAGGAAAGTATTGAGCATTTACTCGGAAGAAACTTCTCAATTGTCATATTTTGTCCCTATCATCCACACCAGGGTTGGAAGAGTTCTGGCTACTTACATGATTGTTAAGTGTGCTTTGTCAAGAGTATAGATTTGACTCAAAAAAATCTGCAAATACACGCTATGCATAGACATTGGATATGATCTGTTTCTCTAATTTGATTATCTAAGTAATGACTTCCCAGTTTTGTATTACACGCATCATCTTCCCATTATCAATGTCTTTCTGCATTATTATAAGGCCGAGCATCCAGAAAATCTGCCATGTTCATAAATATTTGCATGTGTCCATTCCCTAAAGTAAAGTCTAAGCAAGATTACTTTACAACTTGCTGACATGCAAATTATATGATTTAAATATATACTCTTCAGTCTGTTCACATGCTTGTCTTTATGTAAACATCAATTAAAATATGAAAACGTTCCACAAAAATATCTCACTTCTTGCATTTAACGTTATCTCAAAGTTTTAAATAACCAAAACTCATGCACGACTGCAGGAAAATATAAATTATTGTGATGAAAAATATAACCCACATCCAATCACCTAAAATTATTTTAACTAGATCAGGAGGATCTGAAAGGGACCATCGACCCCGAATCATTCATTCAGGAGATTGGATTGTGGAAAATTAATGAATTCCATTCATATACTTCTCAAAACATCAATTACATTACACAGATTCATTTCTTGCCGCCTGAAGTCTATGGAAGCCCTTCTCTCGCTAGATCAACTGTTGAATAAAAAACAGAAAATTGGAAACAAATCATCAATCTAAAAAACTAACATCGATATAAGACATACCATTGATTGTCATTACAGACTATGACTATTCCAAATAAAACCAAAAAATTTGTACCCCTTATAAAATGATTATATCATTGTATATTCAGAATGAATTAGGATTAGTATCTTAAATATATCTATCTATAAGTTGTGGAGATCTCTATTAAAAATATTATTTGTAATAAATAGATATATTAGGACTATTATCTCATGGTGTCTTTAAGTTGTGGAGATCTCTATTAAAAATATTATTTGTAATAAATAGATATATTAGGACTATTATCTCATGGTGTCTTTTTAGATAGATGTATTACATATTATCATATACCATTTATTTTTTATATCTAATATCTTATATACATAACTATTTCAATAATATTATATTTCCAAAATATATAGTTATTTTTTAACAATTTTACGTAGTATTATATATTTCTACAAATTATTACTTACTATTTTAGTTATAAACTATATTGCTTACTATATCTTTATTTACTAAAGTATAAAACTATTTACTATTTTATTTAATGATTTCAATAATTAAAATTTACTTATTATTTTATTGTTCTATATTTTCCATCTCTTTTATAGAGTTATCAAACTTTTTTATTACCATATATTTTATTTGTTTTGTATTTTTATTATTTTAGTATGGTGGCTATTTAATAGTTTTTGTTAACATACTCACAACATTACACTCCACCCCTTGTTGCCACTATAGGTTATGCCTCTTGATGTAATAAGGCTATAACTAGAATGGTAAAGCTACAACCAAACAAGACTAACCTACAAATTGTGAAATATGATTAAATCAAGGCAAAACCATGGCAAAAATGCTTCTAGAAAGAAGTAGTTATAACCATACACAACCCTCAACAAAAGGAAAGATAAAGACAAAAATAAAAGCAACCCTAACCACCATATCAAAACTAAACCACATCTTAGACAACCCCTCAATGCTCCCTAGCAATAGGAGAAGCATGAATAGTATCTACTGCCTCTTTCGTACATGGTTTTTCTTCATACTCTATTCAATCTTTACAATGATCTGTGGTCTCTCTTCATGCATTAGTCAACCTCTATGATGACCTACAATAGATTAAAAAAAAAAACCCTATAGAAAATCTCTCTCTGATGACAAGAAATATGCATAGAGGCACCATAGAACACCGGAATAGTAAAATCACTACCAACTTCAAGCTACCCTTGGTGGCAATGTACATGTGAACCAACCAACACTTTACCCACATCATCGTAAAATGCATGAAGAACCCCAACCTCTCCACAACTCCACTAGTTCATCAACATTACCCATTCACAAGGCTAGAGTAGAAGGAGAGCCTTCACGATCAACATTCATTTCCTTTTGCTCCAAACTTATATCTAACTCTACATTCTGAAAAGATGTGCTAGAAAATTGATCTCACAAGAATACTTGTAGGAGCCAAATCTACGTAATTGCATTAAAAAACACAAGGTTGGTGATAAAATCTTTGCAATTGGCAACTTTAGATCACCTACTAATAAAAAATGTTTTCTCATTACAAGTTCACTTAACAAATCTTAGGGCAAATAGTTCATTGCAAGAGAAGATACACTAGAGTTGTCTATCTAACATCCCTCCTTATGGCATCTACTCACCATCTCGAACTTCATGTTGCAAGTATGGGTTTAACTGGTGTTGTCATTGATGTCAACATACTCATGTTGCATTAATGAGAAGGATTGGATGAGCTGTGTGCTAAGGATATTGAGAAAATTAGTCTTAATCAGAAATAGTGAAGAACAGTGATGACAACAAGGTAAAAGTCCCAGATAGGTTGAGGATCAGAGGATACGGTTTAAAGGGTTTGTAGATATAAGTCTTGAGATGCTCCAGTCAAGTTTTTAGAGGTCCGCATGAAGATCTGAAGAAGTTATGGTCGCTCAAGTAGAACCAGCTCCGGCAGGTGTCCAGAGGTGACAAAGTGACACAGATAGGTCCGGTGAGGTCCGGTAATGCATTATCCCATTCTGCGGATTTGAGGAAGTGTTGAGGACATCCTTGTGAAGTGTCAAGTAGATTAGTTTGTGGATTGAAGGTCTGAAAGAACCTATTCCTTTGTGATAGTGATGACAGACTGTGTTCTGAAAGCTCCAGATGAAGAAGAGGAGAATTTCAGCAAGCAGATGAAGAGTGGATGTTCTCAAGTGATTCGGGAAAGGTTGTTGTGATCCTTGGATCGTGTCCAGTTCATGTTGGTGGTCCGCATTGAAGTTAGAGTGCGCATTTGAAGAATAACCACTGGATGATGGTGTTCTTCCTGAGACTGGCCGACTGGATGTATTACACATCTTGTGGATGTTCCTGTAGGTGTTTGCTGACTTAGATGATTATTCCTAAGTCAATGTCTCATATAAATAAGGGATTGTGAAGTCATTCCAAAGTGGGTCTTGTGCTGATGAGTGTGTGGTAGTGAGGAGGAGTGCGAAAGGCAGAGCAGAAGTATTGGGCTTAAATGGAACTGATTCAAGCATGGTGAAGATGATATTCTCCAGTTCATGAAAGTGATACTTATTTCTTTGTAGGCAGTGTGTCTCTTGTAGGTAGTGAGCCTCTTGTGAGCAGTGTGCTCATGCAGTGAGCCCTAATTAGCATGTGCCATTTTGTTCTTTCTATTCTTCTTACAGAGAATACAATCTTGGGTTAATCACCCCATGGTTTTTCCCTTAACCAGGTTTTTCACGTCAAAATCTTGGTGTCTTATGTGTTGATATGTTTCTACTTTTGATTTGAATGCATTATGGTTCATGATTAATATTCTGCTAATCACTAAAGAAGATTTAAGTGTTTAATTGAAGAAAGTTTCACACAACTAATTCACCCCCCTCTCAGTTGTGTGCCCTAAGTCTAACAATTGGTATCAGAGCCAAGTTCCTCTAAAAGGAGCTTAACTGCTAGAGGAGATCTAGGATGTCATCTTACAAGAAGGATAGTCTGAAGTTTGATGGAACCAACTTTGCTCTTTGGAAAGGTCGCATGAAATGTCACTTGCAGTGTATGGGATTGGCGTACTGGTCCATGGTTACAAAAATGTATGTACCTCCACAGGGTAGTCCGACAACCCTAAATGAAATTACAGATGCTGAAAACAATCTACAGACCAAAGAAGCTCTTCTAAGTGCATTATCTGACTCTGAGCTCTCAAATGTTATTGACCTATCAACTGCTTTTGAGATTTGGAATAAACTGGAACTTTTACATGAAGGAGACCAGTATGTTAAATGTACAAGGTTATAGAGTCTAAAAGGGAAATTTGAAAAACTGAGGATGAGAGATGATGAAAA